>CM061070.1:13916522-18716522 GCA_030762895.1 Sophora flavescens
CATGTATTACTCAAGTGATTAAGATAGTAAATAAAAGCCAATAACAAAATGAACACAAAACAAAATTAGAAATGCTGAGAGACACGTCATTGTACCTTGATATTATTACAAATATGTATTTTGTTTATTTTTACATTTATTCACAATATAGTCTTATTAACGTAATGATATAATAATATAATGTGTGTTTAGATTAAGAAGTCATATTATAAAGTCGGAAAAAATACCGAATAACAATACCCGACATATACAAGTGACAAATAAAATATTATACACAAAAAATATGGACAAAGATGAGTAAAAGCATTAGAAATGCGGTAACACAACCGCGAGTGGCAATTAAAAAAAATCTGTGGAGGTGGATGGAGCATATGTGGGGTGTAGTTAGCAGCACCCTTTCTCACTTCTAGACTCTGGGCTCTGTCGTAGGAGCCCAGCCCAATTTGACGTCGCTCCTCTTCTTCTTTGGTGATGCGAGTCTCCGTTGCAAAGTGTAAAACCCTGTGAGTGTGAGAGAAAGAGACGCAGAGAAATGGAGAAGATGAAGATTGAAGAGGTTCAATCAACCAGCAAGAAGCAGCGTGTTGCAACCCACACTCACATCAAAGACCTTGGTCTTGAGGTAATAACATTCTCTCTCCATTTTCCTTTTCCTTTAGGGGTTTTTACATACTTGCTATGTGTTAGTTAACAAGTTTTTATCTATTCTTCTTGTTTCCTTAAAATAGTTGCAAATTCTTAAGCTTTCTGGCCTTGATAGCTTTTATACATGCTTGCTTTTCGCACTAGTAATGTTGTAATAGGTGAAACCCCTTTGCTTAGGGCCCAACAACACAATTCCTAAATGTTTTAAATGCATCAATTTTTTAGACCTAAGGGAACAACTGAAAGTTTTTATCTTTTTCAATTTTTTATTTGATTATTGTTCAGGCTAGTGGAAGAGCATTGCCTTTTGGTTCTGGGTTTGTGGGGCAAGCAGAGGCAAGAGAAGCATCAGGTATTGTGGTTGATATGATTCGACAGAAGAAGATGGCTGGTCGCGCGCTCCTTCTCGCTGGTCCCCCTGGAACCGGCAAGACCGCGTTAGCTCTTGGGATTAGTCAAGAGCTTGGGACCAAGGTTTGCTATTTTAATCTGTTTTCTCTTTCTGATTGATTGTCATCCATACAGCGTGTGTTTGGAAACAAGTGGTGGATGCAGAAGTGAACTTGCATTTGCGAGAAGCTATCGTGGGTTGCTTCCGCGTTTGAAACGTGATTCCAACACTTCTTGGCATGTGGTTCCAAACATGCTAATAATCTTATTCTTGTAATGCTAATAATTTTTTTACTACTACTCTGCAGGTTCCATTCTGCCCAATGGTTGGCTCAGAAGTTTACTCATCAGAAGTAAAGAAGACCGAGGTTCTCATGGAAAATTTTCGGCGTGCCATTGGTCTACGCATCAAGGAGAATAAGGAAGTTTATGAAGGAGAGGTGAGTTCTTTCTTATTCACTTGTTAAAACTAGGTTTGTTTTCTATCTGCTTTCAACATAATATTGTTTATTTCAAGTCCTGATGTGTTGCCTTGTGTAAGGTAACTGAGCTCTCTCCAGAAGAAACCGAGAGTGTAAGTGGTGGTTATGGTAAAAGTATAAGCCATGTGATAATTGGATTGAAAACAGTGAAAGGGACCAAGCAGCTGAAGTTGGATCCTACCATATATGATGCCTTGATTAAGGAAAAGGTGAGGTTTCTAATTTCCCTTCCTTTCCTCTTGTTCTTATATTTCTCTCGTGTGTAGGAAGTTGCAATTTTTTTGTAGTAGTAAGTTGTTTAATTTTCAAGCTGTGTAATGTTTGTGTCAACCAATCTGAAGTTCTGATTTGATAGGTAGCTGTTGGGGATGTTATATACATTGAAGCAAATAGTGGAGCTGTGAAAAGGGTGGGCCGAAGTGATGCTTTTGCTACAGAGTTTGACCTTGAAGCGGAAGAGTATGTCCCACTTCCTAAAGGAGAGGTTCACAAGAAAAAGGAGATTGTTCAGGTATTTGATTTGAAGAGTTGGTTTTTATATTTTTAGTTTTATACTAATACTCCTGAAGATTTGCTAATTTAGGATAATTATAATTATTATATTCGAATCTTAAGTATTTGATCATGCTTGAAACTTATTCTGATGACAGGTTTCATTCTCTAACTTAATTGTTATTTTAAGTAACATCACTTTTAAATTTATATTTCAAGTTGATCCTGCAACTGTTACCATGTAGATGATATTGTCTTAGGAGATAATATGTTTGGGTAATATTTTGATTGTGTCTGTCCAGATCAACGTTTTCTGTATATATGGAGAATTTAAGTGTTGCAAGTAGCTAATATCGGATTGGACTACTGAAAGAAAGTTTTCCATCTACTTTGTAGAGGAACACTTCTGGAGGAAATATATCAGACTACCTTAAGAAGTCTCTCTTTAGACCCTCGTAATTGAACATGGAGTAGCATCTACTTTTAGTTCATCCATTCTTTTGTGAACTTGTGATTATCAAATTTTGTTGCAATTATTAAATTGAAGCCATGTCATGAGGGTGGGCAGGGAAGACTTTAAACATAGTTTCTGTGGAGATCACATTTTGACTTAAACATTTTGAGTTCGTTTGTTTCACAATATTTAACTTTTTTGGATAACAGTTGCAATTGCAAAGAAAAACAGTCAATGGTCCAGACTCTGCTAGAATGTGCTTTAGACATTGGCTTGATATTACTAGTTTCTTATTTTGATTTGGATTTTTTTTATGATTAAAGGATGTAACCCTTCATGATCTTGATGCTGCCAATGCACGACCTCAAGGTGGGCAAGATATTTTGTCTCTTATGGGTCAGATGATGAAACCTAGGAAAACAGAAATCACTGACAAGTTGAGACAAGAAGTTAACAAGGTATTGTCATAACATTTGATATACACTAAATAGTTTCTTGTTTAATTAGTCGTGAGGCGTAAATGAATGGTCTTTTAGTGACCTTTTTTTTTAGCAATTTCCTCGATTACTTTCAAACACCCATGGGCATATTACTTATTTTGAAACTTTTATGTATTGAATTCAAATTGGTGAATTTTTTTTTTGTTGATAATCATTCAAATTGGTGATTAACACATTCATACTTGTGATTGTGACAAAAAAAATACCAAAGGAATAGAAAAGGAGGGATACTACAGTTAAAAGATGGCAATTTATATGTTTACTAATATGTTTATGTTGGTTACAGGTTGTCAACCGGTATATTGATGAAGGTGTAGCGGAGCTTGTCCCTGGTGTTCTATTTATTGATGAGGTGACTTTGTGATTAACTTTTTCACGTACATTGTCTGCAATTCTATTTCTTTTAAATAATCAAATTTTAAATGCTTCTTTGCAGGTGCATATGCTAGATATGGAGTGTTTTTCCTATCTGAATCGTGCTTTAGAGAGCTCCCTATCTCCGATAGTAATCTTTGCTACAAATAGAGGAATATGCAATGTGAGGTATGAAACTGATATTATGCTTTCAAAGAAGCTTTGGTCCTGTGGTAAATTTGGAGAAACCAAATGAATGAAATGTGAAAATGATAGTGGTCATTCTCAATATGTTATTACCACAGCAGACATTGCCATGGTTCTTCATTTTGTTAGTGTTCCAAATTCTCTCATCAACTTTTTTGTCCTATGGCATTAATGCATGTGAATAGGAAAAAATTGAAAGGTAAACTTTTTGGATTCATTTAAATAAATTGATGTAAATTTTAAGTAAATTAGTCGTGTTTGGACCTCTTTGCACGTATCATAAGACAACTGATAATGTTAAGTTTTTAGAGTATCTCAATAGGCCACATGTGTTTTCATGATTTGTTAAATTGTTACAGTATAAAAGTTCCTTAAGAAACATCATGTTCATATTGGTAAGCAGTTAGATATTGATATTTGCTACTTTCACCAGGATGAAATTAGACATTTTAACTTGCCTACTTTTTATACAGAGGGACTGATATGACCAGTCCTCATGGCATTCCTGTTGACCTGTTGGATCGGTTGGTGATCATTCGAACACAGACCTATGGTCCTGCTGAAATGATACAGGTAACGAGCTTCATCCATCTTTGGAATAGCCTTTCAATATGCCAAAGTCTTACATATTTTGGATGTATTAATACTTGCTTCATACCTGTGGAACAGATTCTAGCTATTCGTGCTCAAGTAGAGGAACTGGTTGTGGATGAGGACAGCTTAGCTTTCCTTGGGGAGATTGGACAAAGGACATCTTTAAGGTCTGCTTTCTAGATTGTCTGTTGTCCCAAATGCTTTTCTTTAATTACTGCTTTGCTTATACTTCTTGTTCATCAGGCATGCAGTTCAGCTTTTATCACCTGCCAGCATTGTTGCAAAAATGAATGGCCGAGACGACATCTGCAAGGTATGAAATGGGATGTCAGGTGCCTGAAATATTTTGTTTATGATATCCTTATCCTTATTTTGAGGGTAAACCTTGGCACAACGGTAAGGTTGTTGTCTTGTGACTTGAAGGTCATGGGTTCAAATCTTGAAAACAGCCTCTGGCTGTGCATATCTACATACCTTCCCCAAACCCAGGGGTTATAGGTTGGCTTGGTGGTTGAGGTGGGGAAATTAAGGAGTGGAGTGATAAGGAGAGAGAGGGTTAAAACCTCACCCACTAACAAAATATTAACATTAACACTAACGTTTGCCTATAAAAAAAAAAAAAAACCCTCCCCAAATCCCATTAGGTTGGAGCCTCGTGCACTGAGCCACCCTTTATGCTCATCCTTATTTTCAACTAATTGAGTTTTTTTTTTTGTTGTGAAATTTATAGGCGGACCTCGAGGAATGTTGTTCGCTATATTTGGATGCCAAGTCATCAGCCAAGCTACTTCAAGAACAGCAGGAAAAATACATCTCATAAGCTGTTGCTTGGGTTTGAATTATAACTAGTTTGCTTGTTGCTTCTCTACTCTCTTTGCTGCATGGCTGGGAATACATCTGGATATTGTCTATATGATGGTAGCAGAGCAGCAGGCATGTGACATGGAGAAATGAGCAGTAATTTGTTGCTGAATTGATGATTTTGAGATTATTATTTTTCATCACATTCTAACAACTGAAAAGGCAACATGGATATGTAATGAGACGGTTGTATGCCATATATTTTTCTCTCCCGCTTTTGCTTTTGTTGTTCTACTTTTGTTTATAATAGTCTTTCTTTTTATCCCTTCTACAACTTTTGAATGGTTTTTGGAATATTTTAGAATGTGGTTAACATTTATCAAGATCCTCCATCTTCCCCTCGTATTCTGTTTTCTATGTAACATCCCGATTTTTCTGCTTCTCAATAATCAGTGTTTATGTATGTGTATGTGTGTTTATTATTTTAAATCCAGGAAATTATTTTTTAGTAAATCAAAATTATTTTCATAATCTATCTTATCGTGGGAAGCTACGGTTAAGACTTCGGTTAAAAATTCAGACGAAACCCGATCCGCGTTTTCACTATCAGTAAAACTTTACTGACCAGGAAACAAAATTTTGACTCGTGAACGAAATCGTTAGATTTCCTAACATGTTTACAATGATTCCGAAAATTTTGAAAATTAATTTTGTTTTCGGGTGAAATCTTTAAAGGAAATACGATCGGAATTTACAGTAGTCAGGAGATTAATGGAATTGGATAGGAAGATGAATTGACTAAATGGAGTAGGAAGATGAATTGACTAAATGGAGTAGGTGAAGGTTGAAAAGACTTGGTGTAAAATCATTATGGAGGTGTCATAAAAATAAGTCATTATGACTTACAAAAAAAATCATTTTCTCAAGTCTTACAAGTAACCATTTATCACACCATTTATCACACTTAATACAAGCATTTTGATTCAAAAAAATTTAAAATTTCCTCTCCCATTTCTCTCCCACTCAGCTGAACCCCCTCCCCCCTCTATATATACCATACTTCTTCATTTTTCACTTTACTCACTCACTCACTTTCTCCATTGTTGATCTTGGGAGAACAAGTCACTTGCTCATCTTCTCTTCATCATCGAGGGTAAAACTCTTCTCTCTTCTCATCTCCTCAAAAACATTCTTTTCATCTACATGCATGTACATTTTCATAGTTGCATGTTCACAGTTCGTTCAAAAAAAAAAATCTTAGAAAAATCTTTTTAATAGGAAACAAATTTCTATAAACTCATACACACCTCTACTTTCATCTTATGTGTTTGCATGTAACAAAAAGATTTTTCAAACCCATTTTCTTAGGGTGGCCGAAAACCCTATGTGAGCAAGTTAGTGTTTTTGTTAAAAAAAATTCTCATACTTGATTTAAAACCCTTTAATATATATATTTTAAGTTCATGAGCTACATCAAAAAAAAAAAAAAGAGAGTTTTCTTTCCTATTTTTTTACTCACATGGCCGAAACTCTAGTGTTGGGAGTTGAGGAAGCCTTGTTTCATTTTTTTAAAGAAATATGCTTGCTTTGATCCTCATTTGAACTATATGCATGGAGTCCAAAAGTTGAAAAATCAAATTCCTAGCCTATATTTTGTGTAGGCCGAAACCTACTCATTTATGGAGTAGATGGATTGAGTTTTATTGTTGAGTTATGAGCTTTGATCTTGCCTTTCTAATGTTTAAGGATCATTGATCCAAAAGTTTGTAAAAATTTGACATTTTTATCATCATCTTCTTAGTCATGGCTGAGACATGCATGGAGGAAATATGATGATTTTATGAATTTTTAACTTATATTACGTACTTGATTCTTTTTAGACTTGCAATCGTGATAAGGAAACGAAGTTCGTTTTAGTGAAACGCGAAAAACAACGATCTTTTTATACGTACCCTTCAACTAAGGTAAGAGGAGACTGCCTGAGGGATACTCTTTACGATAGCTATGTGTTGTTTGTGAATGGCTTAATGTGTATGTTTGAGTTTTGATGTGGTGGTTTAAGTTGTTTACTTGATTGAATAATATGTTTAAATTTCTATGTTTGGTTAATCATTTATTAATATGTGAATGTAGTTGATGCAAGCTATAATCTGTTATGAGACCGTTTGGTTGTTGTCTGGAAAGCCTAACAATGATTAGAGCTCAATTTAATCCTCAAGATAAAAGCTTTAAGAAAACCATATGAAGAATATTGAATATATATATATATATATATATATATATATATATATATATATATATATATATATATAATTGAAGAAATATTTTGATAGAAGAGAAAATAAATTATCTTTTAAAAATTTATGAGAGTATAAGAACCAAAATTTTTTTTATGGAGGAAAATTATTTGAAAAATTCAAATGATTTTACCCTAAGAGAAATCATTTTTTGAAAATATTTTATGATGAAAAAAAATCATAAAGAAAAATAAGTTTATTTTTAAGAATTTTAAAAATATTTTTCAAAAAGTTTTCATTATTTTTCATAAAAAGGAAGATTCCAAAATAAAATGGATTTTTGGAAAAGAAATAGATTTTTCTATAACTTGTTTTTTTTACAAATGAATTTCAAATGGAAAAGTTTCTTTTACCAAAAAGTTTTACTCAACAAAATTATTCTGATAACTTAGATAAGTTATGGAGGTTTTGTCTTGTATTTGTGTTTCACTGAACGAAAAATAACGTTGAAAGTGAACCTAGTAACCGAGACGTCGGAATACTAGTGTTTTTAAAACACGTTGATCTATGATCCGTGTCACGTTGTGAACATCGTGTCCTATATACGTTGTTGTGGACTGTGTGTCCTACATCCATTGTGATAAACGTGGTGAAATGTAGTAAAAGGTGAAAGTTGTTTTCTATGACCACAAAGTCTAAGACCGGTGCATCGGTCTAGGATTTTTGTGAATGGACACTGGGACAAAAACGTCCTGTGTTGACGGTGAAAAGTTTTAAAACGTTGAAAAATTTATGAATGGTCGTGAGCCTTGAGCCTCGACGAAGGAAAGAATGAAACACAAAGAAAAGTGGCTAAAATAAAATGTTTTTACATGGATTTGGCAGAAGTGCCCACGTTGTTTTGTATGAATGCCTTGAAGGGTAAGGTATTTCATGCTACGTTGTATCATTGTGCCTTGATGGACAATGAAATCCATATACGTTGATCACTGTGGCTTGTGTTGGACAGTGTGCTATGGAATCCACAGGCGTTGATCACTGAGCCTTGAAATGGACAGTGCTGTGGAAAACACGTTGTGCCTTATTTGGTAATCGAGCTTGATCAACTCACTTTTTAAAGCCGAAGTTGGGATCTCCGGAGATTAGGATAGAAGTTGAATATAGCAGTGTCATGCATTTTTCAAAAATGACGATGATTATTAGATATGAAATCCCTTTTGATAGATTGTTATGTTTATTTTTGAAAATCTTATGTTGAATGTGAATATCTACCTGTACATGTTGTTCTGTGTAACGTGCATGTAGTTATCGTAATTTTTTTTTGATAAGCAAAAAGTATATTGATGGCTCAGAGAGTACGGGTTCTCATCTTTGAGAATACCCAGACCCAGGCGCCTGGGTGTTTTATCCGGGGAATCACTTCGCCACATATACTGGCCCGGTTTGTACAGTTGATGGCTCAAAGGTGGGAGGACCGGAGCGGAGGACTCATACCATAGAGACGATCGAGATCTCGTTGCCACCAGCATGGTTCTATCTGCAGCACCTGGCTAACCAGGGACAGTTGGTCATGGACCCCCTACAGGACCCGCCTCAGCAGGCAGCAACACTAGTCTCACCCATAGAGGAGGACCCCGAGGAGTTCATTGAGGATGACTCGGAGGAGTACATGGTGGAGGAGCCTCAGTACCACCCACTTGATGATGACGATGATGACTCCCCCGATGAGGGTACTGGGGCTACTGCTTCTTCATCCGACGCACCTTCTAAGAATGGGGATGGCCGCCATGGTCTCCCCAATGGGTACTACTAGTCCGACCAGTCATAGGATCATGTCTTTTGGGGTAGTGTTGTCTTGATAGTTGTATCTGGCTGTCAAGAGCCATGTTTTATTTTGAGCTATGGTTTCTAGACCTTACATCTGTTAGTACATCTTGTGTGTTTTTTCCTCATATAAAACTTCTGTCAATGGCCTGTCTTCATGGAGGCCCTATGTTGAATGTATATAAAGCATTTCGTATCTCTTTGCTTCGTTTATGCTTATGCTGTTTATGTTTATTAGTGCGTGAAAGAAAAAGGAAATTTTTTTTATCAACTTAGAAAAATTTAAAATTTCTGAAAGTAACTGGTAATTTCTAAATGTTTTATTTTTCCGAAAAAGGGATATTAATGTGATACTCAAGCTAGGGTGTTACAGTCTACGTCGACGTGCTTTAACACATTATTTTTCTCATTCTACCTACCTGGATTATTTCCACAGTATAGTAGTAAAAAAAAAAAAAAACTGATGTATTGAACGATGGTTTACATCACAGCATTTGTTGCAAAATGTTACAAGTATTTAAGGCTGGTAATGAGTCAAATTATCTTTGGCTCGACTTGTAACTTGATTTATTAATATCTTCAAAATCTTAATGTGTTAAAAAAATTTAGCTTGTTAATTAAATACTTTTGAGCATAAGCTTTTATACAATTGTTTCCTTAGTTATCTTATGAGAAGAAGATAAAAAGTAGCTAAATATTGGCTCAATAAATTTGAACTGTTGGTAAATTTTAAAGTGAGTCGAGTTTAAGTAAAGAAAATAGGCTTATTTTTCATTAGGCAAGTTTTGGCTCATTACTATTCCTTCAAGTAATACTTGGTCTACAATTCAACTTCAATCTGGATTGTACAAACCATAGTTGTCAAAACTGGACTGGACCGGCCAGTCCGACCAGGAACCGGTCCTATGTCCGGTTCGAAACATCCTGAAAATCGCCGTCATTAAACTGGGAGAAAATCGTGGAAACTGGTTATGAACCGGCGAAATCGGTGAAAACCGGCCGGTCTCACGGTTCAACCGGTTTGAGAAATTCCAAAAAAACCCAAAACAGAACGAATAACAGAGAAGAGATCACGCGACATGACAGAGCTTACGGTGGCACGACGATGTGCGGTGACGAAGTGGATCAACGTCGCGCGACTGGGCGGAGCTTGACGGCGGCGCAACGCGGATCTATGTTTGGACGGAGGGCGGCGCGACGTTGAACGTCTCTGCTCGGCTGCTCCCATTTTTTACACTTCTGCTGCTTGAAGTTGAAGAGAAAATGAGGCTGAAACAAGAAGAGAGATATTAGGCTATATTTGGGAGGATGAAGTGGGATGATTAGTAATGGAGTGAAGTGGGGAAAATCCACTAACCCATTGTTTGAGAGTTTCTTCAATATTGGAGTGGAATGGTTTAGGATGGGAACCCAAACCACTGCATTCCATCCAAAACCTCACATTTTCATACTCTCCAAATTGGGGGGTTTGGGAATATTAGGGGTGTGCAAAACCCGGTCCGACCCTAAAACATGTCCCAACCCGTAGTGTTTGGGTCGGGTCTGACCCTAACCAGCAGAAAAGAAATGACAAACCCCATCCCATTTAGTGAGCTGGTGTCAGGTCAGGGACGGGTCCGGGTTGACCTTCGGGTTACCCAACCTGTCCCACATAATAAAAATTTATTTTTATTTTTATCCCTCTTTAGCTTACGTTTCACGTTTCATATATTTTGTGTTTGAAAGAATCTTGTTTGATGAAAGTATCACATTTTTAACAATGTGACTTTGGTAACACGAGCATCAAAGAAGCATCCAGTAAAATGTTCTATTTGTTGATATTTTGTAACATCCAGTTTTAAATCTATTTGGTGATACGAGATCAATTGGTGGCTTTTAGGTAGCATCTTTTGCCTATATTTTGGCTTATAAAAAAATATCATTTTTTCTCACTTAAAAAAATTTAGTTTGCAAAGAATCTATTTAACTTCGGGTCAACCCGGTCCCGTCCCATTTAGACCCGATTTTGAACCAACCCGCATATGATCGAGTTCCTTCGGGTTTATGGATAGGTTCGGGTTCAAAGAATTAACCATATCAATGTTTAGGACCGGATAAGGGACAAGCAAAACCCGTCCGAACTCGTCCCACGTTCACCCATAGGGAATTTCTTCCATTCACTCATTCAACTTCCAAACAATTGAGTGGGATGTTGATATATTTCCACTTCACTTCATTAATAACCACTCCATTATTAACCACTCCATTCCATCCCATTAAAAACTTCCAAACATAACCTCTGGGTCAAAGTGGAATTGCGGCTGAAGCTGAAATGGGAATGTGACATGTGTTATTATCTTTCAGGGTTTAAAAGATTAATGAGCTTTTTATTTGGGCCTTGTAGTAATAACATGTGAACGTACAGGGCCTCTCAAAATGTTGCCTATGGATATACAAAATAATTTTTTTTTTAAATAGCCTATCAAAATGGAAGATACTCTTGAATAAATATCATTAATGAATATATATTTTGGTTTTTTTTTTGTTTAATATTGCTTTATATATTATTTTAAAATATTAAAAATATTATTTAGTTTTCATCGATTCAACCATGACTAGACCATAATTAAACTATTAAACTTTGAATCAGTACCTTCATCGATTCAATGATCGATCCGATTTTCAAAACCTTGGTAAAAACTATTGAAAGGCCTAATAAGAGCTAGAAGGCCTGTAATATCTGTCATTTCGTGTTACTTGTTGATGTCCCAAGCCTAGTTGCATTTTTTATCCAAATGTCTTAAAGCTACTTGAATAAACTCGGGCAGACTTTTCTGATGATTGTTGATGCAACGTGATGGAAAATATTTTCTTATTGGGAATGCTAAAAAGTTAGTTAAGGAATTAAAGAAGGGATAAAACTTAGTTGCATTTCTTTATATTCTTTGGTGCTGAAGAAGAAAACATATGTAACAGTTCAAAATTAAAAATATAACACTTATGTAATATTTGTTACATATATTCTATTCTCAATGGAATCCAAAGAGCTGCAAGACTTATTTTTGTTGGTGTATTTATTATATTGAAAAGTGATATAAGTTTCCACTATAAACTTTCTTTGTATTAATTCTTTAAAAGAACGATACTGATTAACAAAACCCTTACACAAACTAGATCAACAAACCATGAATTTACTATTGGAATATTTTTAAACTGCGCCACTTTTTTAACGCATTACTTTTGTTATTTCGAAAGCAAGAGTGATTTGATTAATGTTTATAACGTAGGTGTAAAATTTTTTTTTTTGGTGAAAGTGGGAAAAAGTGTAAAAATATATTTGACTCTTCTAAAATGACCTTGTCTGGTAAAGTAAAGTTGCATCCATCTTTAATTTGATAAAGTGTATTGAGATCTTAACTCACTAAATAAATTAAAGGTAGATATAACTCTTATTTTATTAATTTATAGATAAACTCACTTTAGAAGATGATGTCGAATTGCTTAAGCTATTGTAAAGGAAAGGGCGTTCATGTGACCAATGTTTTAAAAACAGACATGACCGGCCAGTTTAACTGGGAATCGGCTGTGTCTCCGGTCTGGTTCGGTAAGAAAAACCGACGGTCCCAAAGGACCAAAAAAACAGTCGGAACCGCTTGGACCGGAGCAAAACCGAATGAACCGGTGAACCGGTTCCGATTATGGAAAATCGACCAGTTAGTGCAGACTAGCTCTGTTCATAAAAAAAGAGGGGAAAAAAAGAAAATGGAACCCCCCATCCCTGAAGTGAGCCCTGAACTCCCAGCTGTGTGGCATCCAAATAGAAAACCCAGCCAGGAAAAGATGGGGGCGCGAGGAGCCGACCGGTAAAAGGTGTTGGGAAGTAGAAGAAGGGGGGGCGGTGGCGATTTACATGATGCCAAGCTGGAGGTCATTGTGAATGTTGAGAGTACGTCCATAATGTTGAGTGGTTGGAACTTAAGGCTATGTTTGGATTGATGGCAAATGATGGAATGGAACAGAATATAATGGAATGGAGCGTAACGGAACGAAACGAAATGGAATAATAATACCATTCCATCGTTTGAATATTTTATGATAGAATGAGACAATATTTCCATTCCATTGTTTGGGAAGTGAACGGATTAAAATGAGTTATAATTATTTTATTCCCATATTACACTCACTTTAAAAATACTAATATTTATTTATTATATCTTTAATAAAGTGAATTTTAATCGTACAACCACATCTTGACTTTAACCAAGGCTATAAGAAAATATTAAAATAAAAAAAACCTGAATTAGTTTTTAAAATTGAGCAAACTCTTGTTTAAAGGAGCAAAGACGTTTTAAAATTAGTTTTTGGGATGAACCTTTGTTGTTTTTTAATAGTTGAGGGATAGTTGAAAGAACAATCAATAATAAACAGAGTTGAAGCAAAAGAACTGCCTAATTATTTCAAACAGTGTCATCGTGGTTACCATTGACGAATTTTTGTTTTTTGAATTGTTAATAATTATATAGTTATTTATTTATTTGAAATAAATGCTAGCGACAAAACCCAAAAGTAACTTACGTTGGTACAACATACTCACGTACTGGTGTTATTTGATTATGTAATGGTGTTATTAGGGAATGGGCAAATTAGTAATTTACTAATTTTTTTAAAAGGATCAAGTTTTTGGTTCCATCTCATTACGCCCGATTTGGAGGGGAAAATAAATAAAGGTAAGTAATGGAATGAGTTTCATAAGGTTCCATTGGTTTCCATCCTTTAAAATACAATCTAAATAATGGAACATCATTCCATTCCTTTCCACATCATTCCATCATGTTCCACCAATCCAAACATACCTTGAAAAGAGACATTGTGAATGGGAAATTGTTCAATTTTATGGGTCTTACTCTTATGTGATGGTGGGTAGGGGAAATCTAAAGTGTGGATGAACGAGAGAAAAAAATTAATTTACTATTCTTCACTTTCTTGCATAGAGCCTCCTACCATTTTTTTACATATATATTTATTAATTTTTTACATTTATAGATTTTTTTTTACAAGCACATTTATAGAGTCTGGAACTTGTAAAAAGTCTCATTATTATATATAATATATGTTGTTATGAAATTAATGTAAAAGCCAAATAACTTAGAAGCAATGGAGATGGAGAAACAAGAGAGAATAGAGAGAACACAAAAGAATAGAGAAGAGAGAAGAAGAGAGCCATTGTATTATACAATTCAAGGTACAAGTTTACAATGATACATAGTTCTATTTATAGGACACAACTCTTATAACCTATAAGCCTATTGAAACCTACATATAATGAGCCATTTACAATATAGAATTCAATGGTAATAACTTGGTCCTTTAACTCATGGAGGTTACAAGACTAAATGGTATTTTGCATATGTTTCATAACACTCCCCCTTGGATATTGATGAGTGTGATTTTACCTCATTTTTCATGTACATTTCTGCATGCATTTGCATATAGTTAGGCCAATTTAGTGTTGATTTTGTATAGTTTTTCCTTTGGAACGGATGAGGTGGTTCCTGGTGTTGTTTTGCAGGATTTAATGGAAAAATGCCCAGAAATCAGCCTTGGTGGAGCTTGGATGAAAAAAGAGATTAAAAGTGAAGATTATGAGCCAAGCAGAGAGTATCACTATCACGGCCGTGATGATGGCCTCACCAGTGAGTGAGGAAGCGATGGCTGAAGAAAGATTGAGCCAAAAGTCGAAAGTCACATCACGGCACGGCCGTGATGGCTATCACTGGCCGTGACCTGCTAGTTGGAAAAGTCGAAACGATCACGGCCTAGCCGTGATGGATATCACGGCCGTGATGAATAAGTGAATGAAGAGGCGCCCAAGTCAGAGACCATCACGGCCTGGCCGTGATGGCCATCACGGCCGTGACGGGCGACGGACCTATAAAAAACAGCACAGCAGACAGAAAAGGGGACAAACTTCTAACCAAAAATAAAATGCACTTGGAGGCAGTGGGAGGCTGGAGGTGGAGAGGGTGTCTACCCAAACGGGGGCGTTTTCTCTGCTCTTGGATGGAGAGAAGATTGGAGGAAGCTTGTCTATGAGTGTTCTTCATCTCTTCTCTTTTTCCTTTTTGTATTTCCTTATCATGAGTAGTTAAATCCCCCATTGTTGGGGTTAGATGTAACTTTTCTGAACTTAGTTGTATTGTGATGTGGTTGTTTTAATACAAGTTTCTATTTCGTTATGAGTATGTGATTCTGTGTTTAATGCTTTCCTTGGATTAGCTACCCATAGGAATGATTTGTTGCTTTGATAGATGACTGGAAGGTTGGTATTAAGGCATGCTCATGAATCATATGCCAAGTAGGTCAAGAATCTAGACATAGGTGTTGGCTGCTTGCAATCTTATAAGTCTTAACTTAATGCAAAATCTCAGGTTATTCCACCTAAGACATTAGGGTTTAATTTGGGGTTTTAGGCTCAATGCACCTAAGACATTATTAGGCTTGAGTACTTTAGAAAAGGCTTGATTGGCATAATTGAATTAGGACTTGTGTTAGAAGTCATTTCATTGCAACTAAGGGAGAATTAGTGTAGTCTAACCCTGACAATTCTAGCCACATTCCTGTTTGCATACCAAGTGTTTGACAAAATTCCAAAAAGACAAAAATACTTTATTTCTTTATTTTCTGTTTAATCTCTCATATTATAGTTTAGTCTAGATAGTTGTTAAGTTTGTGAATTGGTAATTGACAACCAATCCCTGTGGATACGATAACCGGTCTCACCACCGTATTACTTGATTGCGACGAGGTGCACTTGCCTTTAATTATATTTCTAAAAATACACGCATCAAGTTTTTGGCGCCGTTGCCGGGGATTGGTTTTGTCAATATCATTAGTAACAAATGAGACAACTAGTTTAGACATTTATTTTATTTTATTTTTCTGTATATATTTGATATCTTTCTTTTGTTAGTTTTGTATATATTTGTTTTTGTGTTTCTTTGATTTTGGGCTTAATTGTCTGTGAGGTGAAAAATTGATTAGATAGGATCATGGACCACAATTATTATCAGCCATCTTATGCAGAATTGGAGATATCTGAGTTGCAGCTGCGGGTAGATATGCTGCAATTAGCCGTAAACATCCAACAAGTGAGTAATGAGCTGTCAAGGGCAACTGTCTCTCCTCCACCAGTGGTAGGTTATGCTGAATGGGGAAATCAATTTCCCAACACTTCCACTCCATGGTGGGGGAACCCTCCAAACAATACTTTGATGGATAAAGGGGAACATTGGGAATCTTCCACACCTTGGTATGATGAGCCATCCCCATTGGAAGTTGCTTGGGAGAACTTCAAATCCGCATTCCCAGTCGAGGTTGAGCAACCTATCCCGGATAGTCAACCTCACTTAGAGGCTGTTTTGGAGAACTTCATGGCAACAACAATGGAAGAATTAAAGAATCAAGAAGATGCCATTCGAAGTCTCGGGGTACGTATTGAGGAACTCTCTAACCTACTATCCAAAATGCCAAATGAGGACTTGATGGATGATGATGAAGATGATGCAATGATGGATGAGGAGGAAGAAGAAGAAGTGGGAGCAACCGAGTCAAGAAGTGAAGACCCTGTTTTGGAGAACATAGTTGCACCACTCCTCATTGAACCCTTGACTAAAGAGCCTGAAAGGAAGAGGCAATTGGAGGACATCTATTTCACCATGCTTGGAGATGATGAAAAACTTTTGGAATTAGATGATGCTATTGGTTCCTATGCATGTGTGGAATGTGATGGGAGAAACACTTGTGTGGTTTGTGCGGAGATTTCTGCATATCTGGAAGGTGATGGATTTGGCAATGATGAGAGTGAAGATTGTACAGAAGCCAGAACAGCACCAATGATCCTCTCGAATTGTTTGCCACCTCACATTTTAAAGCAGTCAACAATGGAGTTCATGCCTCTACCTGAGGTTGAACCCCATTTTTATTGGGAAGATTTTATTGATAAAGGGGTCATCTTTGACCCAAGAGGGAGTGAGGAATTCGCCACATTTGGTGAGGTCACCATGATTTCCAAGCACTCACTCCCATACTTTTGTCAAAACTGTGGGATCCAGGTGAAGGATCTTACATGGTTAGCATTCCTTGGTCCTTATACCACAGGTTATGGGATCCAGGTGGATGCTTCTTAATAAGTCAAGCTAGTGACGTTAAAGAAGCGCTTATTGGGAGGCAACCCAACTTTTCTTAACCCTTCTCTTTAGTTAATTTTATTTTTGCTTTAACCTCTTGAATAATTTGAGAAGCTCAAGAGGTTTGTTAATAATTTTGTTAAGTGTCTTCAGATTTTGAATAAAGGAAGGAGAAAAAGAGCAGGGAGAAACAAAGCCAAAAAGCATGTGAGCCAACACCCGCTACCACCTTGGTAAGCCGTTCCAATTTCTGCTTTATTTTATTTTTTTATTTTTTCTTCTACCCTCTCCAACTTGATTGTTTACATTGGGGACAATGTAAATCTTTAAGCTTGGGGTAGGGGTAATCTTTTTGCTTGCATTGTGAATATTGCATTCATATAGGCTTAAATTTGCATGATCATATGATTCGGTTACCCCTGCTTAGATTGAGCTTATGATTGTGAGAACTAAGTGCCAATTAAATTGTGATAGTGGATTTTTGAACCCAATTCTGTTTATTCTTGTGATATGGCTGCAAATGAATATGCTTGAGATGATCTTGGATAGTTGATGATTAGCATATGTTTCTATAGACTTGTGTTTTTTTCACTGGTTCTTGAACTGATAAATGTGAGCTTTTGAGCCATTAGGGGGTACTCACTAAATCTGCCCCCATTCTTTGTGTAGAGTGTTATTCCTCTTGGTTTGTTTTCTCTAGAACTTGACTTGAAACCATTTTAAAGCTATCTTGGATAGTTGATGATTAGCATATGTTTCTATAGACTTGTGTTTTTTTCACTGGTTCTTGAACTGATAAATGTGAGCTTTTGAGCCATTAGGGGGTACTCACTAAATCTGCCCCCATTCTTTGTGTAGAGTGTTATTCCTCTTGGTTTGTTTTCTCTAGAACTTGACTTGAAACCATTTTAAAGCTTAAAATTTTTTGGAAACATTTTTGAAAATGATTGAGGCAATAGGTATTTTTCTGGCCTTCTGAGCTTTGAATGTGTAAATGCTACCCTTAGTTGCCCAATTTTGAGCCTGAATGATTAAAATGTTTTTCTTGGTTCCCTGAAAAATTTGGATACATATACTTGATAAGGGACCTTCTAAAGTATCACAAAAAGGGTGAAAAAGGTAGTTGAAAGTTTGGGAAAAGAATCAGAGAAAAAAAAAATAAAAATAAAAAATAAAAAAATCTTAATTTGAAAAATTTCCCCTTCTCCAAATAAAAAAAAAAAAAAAAAGAAAGAGAATAATAAAGTAGAGAAGGGGATGACAAAAAGAAGTGAAAAATAATAAAAAGAAAAAGAAAGAAAAGAAGGGTGGAAAAATGTATTGAAAACCCAAGAAGGTATTTTAGAAGGTTTCTTGTGTTGAAATGTTTGATACTTGGTTTAGCCTTTTGAGATATCCCTTTCTTGTTATCCCCACCTAAAGATTAATCCCATGGCCACGTTACAACCAAATAAAAGACCTCATGATTCTTAAGTGTTTTTCATAAATAAAGTGGAGATTTGGTTGATAGTCAAGCTTATGGTAGGAATCATTCCTTGAGGAAAATGGAGCGAATTGTTATATATACTTGAACACTTGAGTGAGTGAGCCAAGAAAGAGAGCCAAGCAAATAAACAAGCTTGGGGTGAGCTTCAAGGACTAAGAGTGCCCGAATCAGTGAGAATGTGAGTCTAGGAAACTTAAGCCCCTAATTGGACTTGAATTGATTGTCTCTTGCTGAATTGTTTGAATTGCCTGTTACTTGGATCATTTTACTCGGGTTCTTGGTTCACTATCCATGCTTTGACTGTTTATCTCTTCTGGCCTTAGTTTTTGCTTGAGGACAAGCAAAGTCTTAAGCTTGGGGTGATTTGATGAGTGTGATTTTACCTCATTTTTCATGTACATTTCTGCATGCATTTGCATATAGTTAGGCCAATTTAGTGTTGATTTTGTATAGTTTTTCCTTTGGAACGGATGAGGTGGTTTCTGGTGTTGTTTTGCAGGATTTAATGGAAAAATGCCCAGAAATCAGCCTTGGTGGAGCTTGGATGAAAAAAGAGATTAAAAGTGAAGATTATGAGCCAAGCGAGAGTATCACGGCCTGGCGTGATGGCCTCACGGCCGTGAGGGAGCAGCGATGGTGAAGAAAGATTGAGCCAAAAGTCGGAAGTCGTTATCACGGCCGGCCGTGATGGCTATCACGGCCGTGACCTGCTAGTTGGAAAAGTCGAAAGCGATCACGGCCTGGCCGTGATGGATAACACGGCCGTGATGAATAAGTGAATGAAGAGGCGCCCAAGTCAGAGACCATCACGGCCTGGCCGTGATGGCCATCACGGCCGTGACGGGCGACGGACCTATAAATAACAGCACAGCAGACAGAAAAGGGGACTAACTTCTAACCTAAAATAATCTGCACTTGGAGGCAGGCTGAGGCTGGAGGCTGGAGAGGGTTTCTACCCAAAAGGGGGGCGTTTTCTCTGCTCTTGGATGGAGAGAAGATTGGAGGAAGCTTGTCTATGAGTGTTCTTCATCTCTTCTCTTTTTCCTTTTTGTATTTCCTTATCATGAGTAGTTAAATCCCCCATTGTTGGGGTTAGATGTAACTTTTCTGAACTTAGTTGTATTGTGATGTGGTTGTTTTAATACAAGTTTCTATTTCGTTATGAGTATGTGATTCTGTGTTTAATGCTTTCCTTGGATTAGCTACCCATAGGAATGATTTGTTGCTTTGATAGATGACTGGAAGGTTGGTATTAAGGCATGCTCATGAATCATATGCCAAGTAGGTCAAGAATCTAGACATAGGTGTTGGCTGCTTGCAATCTTATAAGTCTTAACTTAATGCAAAATCTCAGGTTATTCCACCTAAGACATTAGGGTTTAATTTGGGGTTTTAGGCTCAATGCACCTAAGACATTAGGCTTGAGTACTTTAGAAAAGGCTTGATTGGCATAATTGAATTAGGACTTGTGTTAGAAGCCATTTCATTGCAACTAAGGGAGAATTAGTGTAGTCTAACCCTGACAATTCTAGCCACATTCCTGTTTGCATACCAAGTGTTTGACAAAATTCCAAAAAGACAAAAATACTTTATTTCTTTATTTTCTGTTTAATCTCTCATATTATAGTTTAGTCTAGATAGTTGTTAAGTTTGTGAATTGGTAATTGACAACCAATCCCTGTGGATACGATAACCGGTCTCACCACCGTATTACTTGATTGCGACGAGGTGCACTTGCCTTTAATTATATTTCTAAAAATACACGCATCAGATATCCATTACTTAAAGAATATGTCTCGTTAAAACCTTACTAGGAAAAAACCAAGTGGGAAAAAATCCCAGTGAAGGAAAAAGAGTACAATATCCTTTATATGGAAACTGCCTCATTAAAAACCTTATCAAGGAAAATCATGTAGGACAAAACTTTGATTAAGGGAAAAAGAGAACAGTTTTCTCCCCTGTTTGAAGCATCACTTCAAGATATATGAATCTCAACATTTTGATTTCTTCCCTGAAGCATTTTGAAGCAATATATTGTACTCTGACACATTTGATATATTCTTCTTTCAAATAAGCTTTGCAAGCAATATTTTCCTCGGGTGGAATTTCCTTCCACATGTAAATAATAGCAGGTATGGGATTTGACTTCATCTGGATCATAAAAATAACTTCCGTCTGCATGATCAATTAGTTGAACATATATTCACATAAAATTATTATATCAAGTCATATAGTATTTAGCAATATGTGTGCTTGCTTCTCTAATAATAAGGCATGGTCTTCAGGACCAATACATTAGTCATCTTCTTCACATCCAACTATTGAACCATATTAGTGTACTCAATAGATATAATCTATCACGAGTCACTTAAGAACTAGTTCTTTACATCTTCTTAAACAAAAATTTGATTTGCTTAATGCTTGATCTGCAAGCCGACATAAAACTTTATCCTGCAATAATGTTTCATTTTAAGATGTTTCTTATATCTTATATTGTTTGGAACAACTTCAAGTCATTCCAATAAATAGATTAAAAATAAATCTATCCATAATTGCATGAAATAACATCATGTATAAACCATATATATATATATATATATATATATATATATATATATATATATATATATATATCTTTAATCCTTTCGGGATTTTCTATGTAAATATTATTTTTGAGTCAACCATAAGATGTAATAATATCTTATCAACACATTTTTATATACTCTAGATCTTGGACTTCAAGTCCATTAAACCATTTCCAAGGCTCGAGCTATAGTTCAAAATCCTTAAATTGCACAATTTGAAATAGTAGATCTGTCAAGGTTTTAAATTATACATTTCAAATATCTTAAATCCTTCAGGGATATGCTTTATGCATCTTGAATCCTTCAAGGATATGCTTTTCCAACATCTTGAATCCTTTAGGGAGTTTCATATAAATGTCATTATCAAGTGATTCATACAAATAGGTTGTGACAATATCTATTTGATGTAAATCGAGTCCTTCATGTGCTACGAAACTAATTAAGTATTCAAAACCACTTGCATCCATCACAAGTGCACATGTCTCTTCAAAATCAATGTCAGGTTTTTGCGAAAACCCTTAAGAAACAAGTCGTTCTTTGTTTCTCACACTTTCACCATTGTCATTTTGATTTTGCACAAATACTCATTTGTATTGATCAACTAACCTTACAACTTCAGGTGTACGGACTACAAGGCCAAATACTTTTCGCTTGGCAAGCGAGTTTAACTCCGCCTCAATTGCGTTTTTCCAGTTTGACCAAACATTTCTTTGTCTACAATCCTTAATAGACTTTGGTTCATGATCCTCGTTATCATTTATTACATTTAGCGCTAAATTATATGCAAAGACATCGTCAACGTTGACTTCATTTCCGGTTCCATCGTATTTCATTCCTGACACAAATTTATTAAGATCTCTTTATTTTCACAAATTTCAGGTACCTGAGTTTCTTCTAGAATTGAAAAATTAATTATGTCTTAAGGCTCTTCTGGAGTTTTCAAATCCTCAATTTGACCATCTTATTCTTTAGCTCCTTTTCTTGTTTGTGGATTTTTATCATTGGAACCGACGAGTCTGCCACTCTTCATGTGTGCTTGAGACTCATTTACAATATTACATTGTCCAACGGGGACATCAACTTTAATTGGAGCATTAGCAGTTGGTATAGTCAATGAATTATCTTTTGAACTTCCAGTTCATATTGTTTCGTACGAGGATCAATATTAAAAATGATAATTCATTCCAACTAATCTCCTTTTCAACTGCTTACTTCCTCCCCCTAATAAATCTCCTATTGATTGTTCACTATATTTTATTATAGATGGATATATCCAACATATATTCCCAACCTTTTGAGGACTCATCTTAGTGCGTTGTGGTGGAGCAATTGGAACATATACAACACATTGTATGTCCCCAATTGTAAAGGGGAGGAGTTATGATAACTTGTTGGCTGATGCGAATCAATATTATGACATGCAAGATTTCATGTCCCCAAGTATAATTTGGAAGTTTTAATCTCATAACTAATGGTCTTGTAATCAACTTTAGATGCTTAATGAATAATTTTGCAAGTCCCTTTTGTGTATGAACATATGCTACAAGATGTTCAATATACCGCTAAACATACAATACTCATTAAAAGGCTTGAGATATAAATTCACCAACATTATCAAGGCATATTTTATTAATTGGATAATTGAGAAAATTATCTTTTAATCGAATTTATTGAGCAATCAATCTTGCAAACTTTTGGTTACGAGTTGACAAACATATGACCATCTAGTTGATGCATGCATCAATTAAAACCATAAAAATATATAAATGGTCCATGCGGAGATTGTATTGGTCCGCCAATGTCATTTTGTATGTGCTCTTAAAAATGAGAGAGATTCACTCCCAATTTTTTGTTGGTGATTGCCAAATTATTAACTTCCCTTAGGAACAAGTAGTACATATTAGATTGAATAATCTCATGGCTCTTCAATGGGTGTCCACATGATTTTCAATTATTTTTCGCATCATTATAGACTCGGGACGACCCAATCGGACATGCCAAACAACAAACTTATTATGATCCGTAAACTTCTGGTTTACAATGGTATAGTAAACTTTGATTTACATATGCATTGCAAACTGCATTACAAACTTCTGGTTTACAATCAAACATCTTTCAACCGCACTCAAATCTATTTGAGTTGTTAATGTATAAACAAAATTTATAAAATTTTGCTATCCAAATAAAATAATATAGTTGGTATTCTAGAGACTTGATTTACCTTTTGTAAAAAAGAGGAGTTTTCTCCAATTTCTCTATGGGAGCTCATGTGTAACACCCCCCTTGGGCATTACTTCTTTATACGTGGTTGCTGGTTGCTTTCGGAAAATGATTTATATATAAGTACATAAGCGTCAGAAATCGGGTATAAAATTTTTCCTGCGATTGTGGTAAAACTTACACCTATTTTAAAACAATAACACCACATTTTCATCTATCATTATATGGGTTCTGGTCATATATGTAAAATTTGTCACAACTCAAAATCTAAGCCGTGATCGGCGCACAGGCTTACAATTCTATCCTGGTAAGCCTATTTATTTTAGAAATGTACTTGAATAAAAGGCTAGAATTTTTACAAAATTTATGACAGAGTCTCCTCTATAATTCTAACATCCCAAACAAAAAAGCTGGTCGTTCTAAAAGTTATTCATGAGGAAAACTCCCGTGGTTCACACCATTATAACTGACATCTGACATCTTCAAGGATTGGAACTAATGTCCCCTAGTGAAGCTGGAATCCTCTTTTCATCATCTGTAGTCATGTACAAAGGTACGACACAAGACCACACAAATATAGTGCAAAGGTGAGTTACCAATATATGAGTTTGTAACGATAACCACATGCACGACACACCAAATTAGCACATAGACAGATATAGCTATAACAACATAAGATTCCCACAACTAAACAAGTAGTTTATCAATGGGTCTCATACCTGATCATCGTCATTTTAAAACAAATGCATGACACTCCAACGTTCAACGTCTAACTTTCGTACCTAATCTCCGGAGATCCGGACACCATGTAAATGAGCTGATCAAGATCGATTGCCAGGTATATTAGGCACAACGTGTTACCATAGGCACACTGTCCAACACAAGGCACATTGATCATCATATATGGGTTTTCATTGTCCACCAGGGGACAAACGAAACAATGTAGCCTGAAATATCATACCCTGCAAGACATTCAGACATACAATGTGGCATGGAATACCTTAATTATCAAGGCACCATACATAACAACGTGGGCACGTCTGCCAATGAATGCATATAAAACATTTTATTCTCGTCATTTTTCTTTGTGTTCATTCTTCTTTTGTCTAAGCTCAAGATGGCTTACGACCATTCGTAATTTTCAACGTGTTAGATTTTTCAACATTAACACAGGACAAGAATTCAGAGTGCTCAGTCACAACACCTTAGACCTTGCAATCAGTCTTAGGTTTGTGATGGTAGAAAACAACATTCAACTTTAACAACGTAACCCACAATGTGGATAGACAACGTGGATAGGACATGATGAGTGTGATTTCACCTCATATTTCACTGTCATTTTGCATGCATTTTCATATAGTTTAGGCATATTTAAATTGATTCTTTGTTAGTTTTTACCTTGGAATAGGTAAGGCGGTTTTGTGATGTTGTTGTGCAGGAATTAAGGATTAAAATGCTCAAGATCAGCCATGATGGAGCTTGCATGAAGATGGGGCTTGAAAAGTAAAGAAAATGAGCCAAACAGAGCCCATCACGGCCTAGCCATGACAGCCATCACGGCCATGATCGAAGAAAGCTGAAAAGAAAGAATGGAAAAGTCAGAACTGGTCACGGTCAGCCCGTGATGTCCATCACGGTCGTGACATGCCAACTGAACCAGACCCTCACAGGCATAACTGATCACGGCCTAGCCATGATGGTTGTCACGGCCGTGACAGACCAACTAGCGAAACAACTTCCAAGTCAGAATCCGTCACGGCCTAGCCGTGACAGGCATCACGACCGTGACGCGCGATATATGGATCTTTAGAAACTGATTTGATCTGAATTTGTGATTGATTGGGATTCAAATTACCCTAATCTATAAATAGAGCACTTAGGCTCGAAAATAGGGGACTTTTTGGCTGCTACCCCTTAGGCAAAATTAGGATTTCTCTTCTCCCTCTTCTTCTCTTCTCTTAGGATTTCATTTATGTTGTTGTTAATCAAGCTTACCATCACCATGGCAATGCTTGAGTAGTAGCTTTATTTCTAGGGATTGGGGCTATGCCCAAGATCGGTTTTATCTTATGAATTGATGTTTTCCCTTTGTTAATTTCGATTTCGCTTTCGATTTGATTTCTATCGCATGAATTAGTTGCGAATCTGGTGCGCACTTATTTGCATGTCGTAGATACTCTAAGGAGGAACCTAGTGGTGAACTTAGGTATTGGATCTATAGGAATCAAACTTAGTACTTAAATCACGAGAGTTAGAAGAGGTCTTTCGAGGGTTCACGAATTGTCACAAAACTTAAAGGGTTCAATTTAAATTCAATTACCTCGAGAGTAGGGGTTGGTTTAATTGGGCACGGTTTTTGTCACCCGAGAGGGAGCATTAACTATTTGAGGATAAATTCGCCTTCAAAGCAATTTTGATGATTAACAAGGGGTAGTCAATTTAGTAACATAAGCAATCTTGTTGGTAACCCAATTCCTAGGAATCTCTTTAGATTTGAAAAACCCCAATTTGATTTACTTTCCCTTTTTTTTAATTGATTACATTCTTAAATATCTGATTTTCTAAGTTATTACTTATTACAAAAATCAAATCTTTTCAAAATCCTTTTTTTATATATAGTCTAGTTAAATTGGTTTAATAATTAGTTGTATTTGAGATAACGGTCTCTGTGGGATCGATCTTTTTATTACTTGGCGACGAATTCGGTACACTTGCCGGAATCCACCCCATCAGGACACAAAATCCATAACAACGTAACACGGATGAAAGATCTTCGTGCTTATATTAAATAACACTAGTATCGCGACGTCTCTGATACTAGGTTCACATTTCAACGTTAACACCGTTTTCGTTCTGTGAAAAATAAATCCAAAACAAAGTCTCCGCAACTTATCCAAGTTATCGGAAATAACACCGTGGAGTAAAACTCGTTTATAGAAAATCCTTTCTATTTGAAATCTGTCATATACCAGTTTTAGAAGCGGGATAATTATTATTAAACTGTTCAATTTATTTTGTACAGTGATAATTATTTGTGTTTGATAATTATAAAATGATATTTTATAATTTAGTTTCAAATTATATTATTTGGCTAAGAGACATTTTAGTAAGAAAATATAATTATTTTGAGATTTATAAAGGGTAGAATTTATTTTATGAAAGTACCTAACTCTAAGATATCACAAATATTTTATTTATTTCAAAAAGCTGATTTTATTAATTTGCTAGTCACACCCCCTATTTTACTATGCATACCCCTCTCCTCTCTTAAATAAATCACGAAGACTCTCCCTCACCCTCACTTTCCATTTTCTGAAAAAAAAACTCCCGTCTTCTTCTTCTTCCTCCATCAACTCACCACCCCAGTCGCCACCATCTCTTCCTCTCCTTGTTGGGTAAGTGTTTACCCCTAGTTTCTTCTAGATTCGAGAAAATCCCCAAATCAATTTTGAAACCCTAAATCAAACAAGAAGGACAACATGCAATACCTCTAGCTTCCTTCAAATAAAATTTCGAAAACTGAAGAACAAGTCAGATTAGGAAGCACAGGGAGATCAACACTCACCACCTTCAATTCGCTACTTGGTTATGTGAGTTCTTGTTGTTTGTAACATTGGGTAACCATAAATCCCAATTACTTGTTAGATTGTTTAAATTGCTTTGGTAGAATGTTTGTTCTGAACTGATATATGTTTGTAACAATGGGGTTTTGATTTCATGTTGATTAGGGGTGGTTGTGGATGAAAAATTTTCAAGGGGCTGTCAATCCTTCAAACCCGTAATGTACCCATGTTAGTGTTTCATCCATAACTTCCTCTACAGGGCTTATTTCGAAGTAATTTTTGTACCATTAGAAAGTAGACTCATTTTCCTTCGAAATGGACTCTGGAATGGTTCAATTTCATTAAGTATAAAAGGCGAAAAATGACATGCAAGTTATTGTTGGTACTGAAAACTCTGAACTAACATTGTTTTAGTATTTAAATTGTAGTAAATTGTACTAATATTGGATTGTGTTAATTCCAGTTTTAATAGAAAATAGACTTATGGTGTTACAATTTAGGCTCTGGAAGTTCTGATTTTGATGAAGTTTTTATGGAGAAAACCCAGTTCCATTTTACTGAAAAATTCTGTTTACATAACTTTGAGCATATGGTACTTGAATTGTGTGGAATAGATTTCTATGTGTTTTAATTCTGTCCAACCATGAATAAAATGTATATGTGCAATTGGTATGGTGTTCTTCGTGGCTGTATGATCTAACTTAGTGGTTGTTGCATGATGATTTGGTTGGTATGAATTGCAATATGAAGGTGTGACATTTCCATTTGTGCTATGTCTTCACTCTTTGCATTTTTATGCATGTTTAATGAAGTTATCATCTTGGTATGGTTGATGAATATTTAATGCATTTGACTTCCATTAGAGAAGAGTATGAGAAAATGAATCATAGCATGGCATTAAAAACTTAAAATGGTCTATGTTTAGTGAAACTTAAGGTTTCAAAACTATTCTAGCCATTATTTAAGGCCACAATATTCTTGTGGGTGAGATGTTAAGTCCTTCATTTTTTTGGAGGCTAGGATATGATACTAGCAATTAAGGGACGCCTAATTGTTGTCATAGAGCTCTGACTGCCATATCAATCAGTTTAAACTACGCGTGCCTTATTTCCGCTCACACTTGAGGTACCTAGTAAAGGTTTCTTTCCTTAAAATGTCTATGCTTAGATTCACATTCAGTAAATAACTCAATCCAAGTAAGGACCCAGTAGAAAGAGCTGGTGATGAAAGGGTGAGTTATAAGAGAATAATTCCGTAGTGGTATAAAGTTGAGTAGTCCTACTTTGCTTTGCTTTAGTCCACGGAGTGCACACCTGGCAAAATGGAGAGGTAAGTTGGCTATGAGAAACTTTACCACTACGTGAGGTTAATTATGATATGTGTGCATATGAGTAAGTATGTATAACTCAACGAGGACAATTAAACATAATATATTGTTACTAATATGCTTTGCTTGAAGCAGGAACTCATTGAGATTCATTTCTCACTAGGCTCCTCTTTGTTTCAGATAACAGGTACATATTGGAAACTGATAAGCAAGTTCGGGAGATTGCTTGACAGTCACCCAATAGTGTCCCAAGATACGTTAGTTTTCACAGCCGGATCAAAGTTGGAGTCTTACTAGGAGTCAATGTTTACATGAAATTGAATTGTTGATTAGGGCTAAATGGTTATTTGTATTAAATTAATTCCAATTATATGATCAACTCTACAAAAATATCTTGTAGAAATTTGTTTCACTTATTTTCAAAATTTCCTATGTTCAACTATTATTCCTAATGTTATAACCATGTTTATATATTATTACTCAGTAGTATCCTTGTGAAAGTTGGGATATTACAAAATCCATTTATAAAACGTCAAATCATAGGAAAATCCATTTTCCCCAAATCCGTTTTCTTTAGGAAACTCCTTTTCTAAAATAACACCAAATCCTTGTAAAATCATTTCCAACCCATTTCTATTTGAAATAATAAAATTGTTCCTCTTATTTTTGAATTAATTTTAAAAGGATAACATAACTGAAATGTTTTCAAAATTTCGTCCTCGTCATTACTCATTAATCATTCTTTCACTGAAAACATTATCAAATATGATGATTTTCAAAATCTACTTCCACTAAAATCAAATCCCTTAAATTTTTCCCCAAGCTTTTTAAGCTTTTATCTTTAATTTAATTGGGAACTGACCACTGTTAGGCTTCAGTCAATCAACAACCAAATAGATAATCGCATACAACACAATTATTGCATGCATCACAGTTATAACCAAATAACTCAATGAATCACATCAAATCACATAACCAATTAGAAATAAATAATTAAAAACCATAGAACAACCACGATAGATAATTATACAAGAACACTAAAATAGCATATGGCTATCTAGAACTCCTCAGGCTTATTTCCTTTACCTTTGAAGACAAGAGGAGGATCATCTTCTTGATGTTCCGATTTCCTTTGTCACCTTACAACGTGTGCAAATAACTCCTGTTAGCTCCCAGTAATGTTCCTCCAAGTGTGACCATCACAATTAACGTCCCAACGAGGGAATCCAAACAATTTGCACAACCAGAAAATCAAGGAATCAATTACTCATTATCAAACACATACTCTAAGTTAATCTAAACACTTAATCTCACCAAACAGAGCCATTTTAAAAGAAATCATATTTGGGGTTTAAGGTTCTTAATACAATTTGAGGAAACTTTGTGTTGATTAAAGGATCACGAAACTGAACTTATAAATCATCAATTAAGAGTCCTCATTTCATTGGGAAAAAATCATTCTAATCAAAGAATAATGAAATTGGTTCAGGGAATCACTAATTCACAATCCCAATAGTATAAAACAAACTTAATTTTCAAGATTATAATCTAAACGAAAAGGGTTAGGGTTTTCAAAATTAATTTAGGGTTTTTGAAACTGAGATACAAGAGAGGTTTTTGACTCACCCATGTAAGAAGAAGAGAGCACATAATGGCTAGGAGGCCAACCGGCACGACGGCAGGCGGCGGCCATGGCAGAGGACGGCGGCGGAACTCCGTTCTGCACCACCAGGACCAAACAAAACGAGTTAAGGTTCAGAGAATGAGAGGAAAGAGTTTGAAATGTAAGACTCAATGACTTAGAGATTTTGATATATGACAAATACAATTTAATGTGCGTGCAAGTGTTTTAGTGTCAAATTGCAAAGACAGGTATCAAGAAGTGATCAACAAGTTCATTAAGCAAATTCAAGGAAAATATTCAAGGAAGAACTTGAAGGAATCAAGGAGCTGCATGTAGAAATCAAAAGAGCAAAGTCAAAGATCAAAGGATCATCAAGACCAAGCTTAACGGAGAATTTTAGATTTAAGTCTTAGATGATTTGTAAGAGAAAGAAATCTCTTAGTCACTAAAAGCTCAACTAAAAAGATGCATGAAGAAAATCAATTTTCATAACCTGCATTAAAAGGAATACGTTTTCGTTAATGAAAATGATTTTTGGAAATAAGAAGCGCTCGTCCACTAAAGTAACAGAAGTACTCCTCCACTAAAGTGATACAAGCACTCGTCCACTAAAGTGACAGAAGTGCTCGTCCACTAAAGTGACAGAAGTACTCGTCCACTAAAGTGATACAATCGCTCATCCACTAAAGTGACAGAAGTGCTCGTCTACTAAAGTGACAGAAGTGCTCGTCCGCTAAAGTGACAGAAGAGCTCGTCTACTAGGTTACGTTCAACCAGTTAAAGGAGTATCCGTCCAATGACGTGGCATATGGAGCTCGTCTACTATCAACTATGAGCCCTGAGGATTCTAGACGACGCCGATGTAGAATCTTATTTCAAGAACCAGAATCAAGAAAACAGATTTTGTTATCAGACCCAAATCTGTTTTGATTGATCCCAACGACTATAACTTGTCTCCTATATATAGAGGGATCAAAGGAACACTTTTAAAATAACAACAACAGATAAGAATTACACGAAATCAATTTGAGAAATCAATTGTGAAAATCATTCATCATCTTTCTTGAGCTTATTGTTAAAAGAGTGTTTCAATTCTCATTAGTGCTTCAATTTGTTTATCTGACTATTGAGAGTTAGGAATCAATTTTTTGTTCTATTTGATCGTAAAGAGAGAGAGAGTCTCTCTGAGTGATTAGGGTGAGGTATCCCTAAGGAAGAACATTGAGGCTCTTCACAAGAGTGTGGTATCTCGAGGTGAAGGAGTGCTCTGTGGTGTAAAGGTTTTTCAAGCTACCTGGCTAAAGCTTGTTGTGTTAGTGTGTGAAAACCCACAGGTGGAGTGGGGACTGGATGTAGGTCACAGTGGTGGTGGCTGAACCAGGATAAATCTGGTTGTGTGGTATCTCTAAACTCAAACTCTTTAATTTCTGTCTTGCGCATATAACTGTGATCTTGATGTTCTAAGTATTCAATTGATATCAGTTCTTGATCTGCATAATCAGTATTGAACCTTGAGTAAATTGTAATAATAACTGTGTATTCAATTTTATTCTTAAGGATCAATATTTGAGTTGAATCTTGCATCATATGTGATCAAATTCGAATAACTTAATTTCTGTTTCTTAATCACTGAAACTGAAACCCGCAAGTTTGTTCTGGATTGTTAATGCTTGTATCTGAAACTTCCATAACTTGTTCTTAATCTTTAAAGGCTTAATCAGTTTCTGTATTTTGTTATTATTGAGTTTTGAACCTGAACCTATTATGTGATCTATTAATTCTGAATCAATCTTCTTATCCTCATCACCTTCCATTTAAGATTTTATATAAACCTTCATTGATTTTGTAAAAGATCCCGAGGCCACAAATTTGAAAAATAAAGTTTTATAAAAAGTTTTTAAGAGGGAAAGATTTTTTTAAAACTCAATTCACCCCCCCCCCCCCCCCCCCAATAAACTCTTAAGTTTGGCTTAACAACTATAAGAGTATGACTTCCAGTTAGAAAATGGACCATTTGTCCCGTCTACTGTAGATGCTAATGGTGCTCCAAAAATAAGCCTAAAACTGAATGGAATGAGGATGATAAGAAAAGAGTTCAATATAATGCACGTGTTAAGAATATTATAACATCTACTTTAAGCCGTGATGAGTTTTTTAGGGTTTCAAATTGAAAATCAGCATACAATAAATATAATTATATATGGGTTCCTAAAGGAACTGTTGCTGCAACTAACTCAAAAGGACCCAAACAGATTTGGGTACCTATATCACAAACATGAAATTATGTTTTTAGGTGCGGTGGAAGGTCAAGAGCAAAAATTGGAATCATGACATAGAGCCTTCACCAAACACAAAATCGGTAACAATAAAGAAATAATATTGATTGAATATGTTTTCTAATTATCATTATTAATGTGTGATTGTGAATATTTGTGTTGACTTATATATCATTGTATAGTATGTCTACATTGTTCTATTAAAGTTATTTGATCCATCTTGGAATAATCATATGGCATTTGTGTCTCAAGTAGAACCTAAGAACATAGATGATGCTATAATTGATGAACATTGGATGATGGCTATGCAAGATGAGTTAAACCAGTTTGAAAGAAACCAAGTTTGGAAACTAGTGCCTAAACCCAAGAACTGTCAGGTAATAGGTACAAAATGGGTTTTTAGGAATAAACTAGATGAAAATGGTATACTTGTAAGAAACAAGGCTAGATTGGTAGCCAAAGGGTATAACCAAGAAGAAGGCATAGATTATGATGAAACATATGCACCAGTAGCAAGATTAGAAGCTATAAGAATGCTACTTGCTTATGCTTGCATAATGGGATTTAAATTGTATCAAATGGTTGTTAAGAGTGCTTTCTTAAATGGATTTATACAAGAGGAAGTGTATGTTGGTCAACCACTTGGTTTTGAGAATAATGAATTGCCTAACCATGTTTATAAACTGTCTAAAGCACTATATGGCTTAAAGCAAGCTCCTAGAGCTTGGTATAAAAGGTTAAGTAATTTTCTCATTGAAAAAGGATTTAAAAGAGGTAAAGTTGACATAACTTTGTTTACTAAGAAAAAGGCACACAACATTTTACTTGTACAAATATATGTGGATGCTATAATTTTTGGTGCCACTAATGAGCATTTGTGCAACGAGTTTGTGCAAGTCTTATGCAGAGTGAGTTTGAAATGTCAATGATGGGTGAGCTGAACTTTTTCCTTGGACTGTAAATAAAGCAAACTGAAAATGGAATCTTAGTTAGCCAAACCAAGTATTCCAATGAGTACCTCCTATTATCTGGACAAGGATGAGCAAGGTAAACCTGTTGATATTTCTAAATTCAGAGGTATGATAGGCTCACTACTTTATCTTACTGCTAGTAGGCCAAATATCATGTTTAGTGTATGAATGTGTGCTAGGTATCAAGTAAATCCAAAAGAATCACACTTAACAACAGTTAAAAGGATAATTAAGTATCTGTTAGGAACAAAAGACATGGGATTATGGTATCCCAAGGGAGCTACATGTAACTTAATTAGCTATTCAGACTCTGATTTTGCTGGTTGTAAACTAGATAGAAAGAGTACTAGTGGAACTTGCCATTTACTAGGAAACTCATTAGTATCATGGTTCAGTAAGAAACAATCTAGTGTGGCTTTATCCACTGCAGAGGCTGAATATGTAGCAGCTGGTAGCTGTTGTGCATAGGTTTTATAGATGAAACAACAATTAATTGATTATGGTGTGCAACTAAACCAAGTTCCTATTAGATGTGACAATACAAGTGCAATTAACCTAACTAAGAATCCCATAATGCACTCTAGAACTAAACACATATAAATAAGACATCATTTCATTAGAGATCATATTCAAAGTAGAGAAATTGAGATTGAATATGTTGATACAACCAAACAACTTGCTGATATTTTGACCAAGCCCTTGAACAAGGAAAACTTCTTTTTCATTAGAAGAGAATTGGGCATAATTGATCAATCCTATATCTAATCTCTAAAGAAACAAAAGAAAATCAAAAAGGAAGAACTAGTTCTAGGAATTCATAGGAATTAGAACTTAGTTTTTTGAAAGGTAAAATGCCTTAGTTTGTAACTTTGGCTGATGGTTTCTGTTCCTTCTTTTTATTTCCTGCACCTATCCCTCTATCATGAACAATTTTATATGCTATGTTTGAATGTTTAAATGCTTGCCTTCTCTAATGCTTTGAATGTTTCTTTTCTTTACCTTTTTTATAATGCCAAAAGGGGGAGAAAAAAGTATGTGATAATCTGCTGGCTTATGATATTTTATCTATTATTTAAGAGCGGATTTCATCAATTAAATTTTGTTAAATGCTTGATTTAGCCCAAAGTAGACTTTTTTTTTCCTATTTTGGTTATTTTAGAGTCAATGTGTGCATTTAATTAGATTTTTATTAATTTTCTGATATTTTCTTATTCTTATTTTTAGGAGAGGACAAAGAAGAAGGATTGAAATTAAATTGAAGATTGCCAAGTAAATTGCAAGGGCCCACATGATGGATTTGAATCCAAATCAATTTGGATTTGAATTATTATGATTAAAAGATAATTCAATTGGCATTGGGATAAAAGATTGGATCCAAATCAAATTGGATTTGGATAATAATTGCCTATCACAACAACAAAGGATATGATAAGATTTGACAATTAATTTGGAGATATTAATTTGGATATGAAGATTAAAATGCTCAGGACCAATTATGTTGGAGCTTGCATGAAGGCGGAGTTTGAAAAGCAAGAAAACTAAGCAAAACAGAGCCCATCACGGCCTAGCCGTGACAGCCGTCACGACCATGATCGAACAAGACTGAAAATAAAAGTACACAAAAGTCAGAACCTGTCACGGCCGTGACACGCCATTAGAGCCAAGTTTTTCAAGACAGAATCTGTCACGGCCTGGCCGTGACGACCATCACGACCGTGACGCGCAATATCTGGAATTTTAAAACATGATTTGATCTGATTTTGTAATTGCTTGGGATTCAACTTACCCTATTCTATAAATAGAGCAATTAGGCTCGAAAATAGGGGAACGAGGCTGCTACCTTAGGCAAAAACTAGGATTTCTCTTCTTCTCCAATTTCTTCTTCTCTCTTAGGTTTTCTTTTATGCTTTTGTTAATCAAGCTTGCCATGACCATGGCAATTCTTGAGTAGTCTTTTTATTTCTAGGAATTGGGGCTATGCCCAAGACTCGTTTTATGTTATGAATTGATGTTTTCTTCTTGTTAATTTCAGTTTGCTTTCGATTTAATTCATATTGCATTAATTACTTGTGAATTCGGTGCGCACTTATTTGCATGTCATAGATGCTCTAAGGACGAACCTAGCGGTGACACTACAACAGAAATGACTTTAGATAGCGTTTCCGTATGCCTTTTAATAGCGTTTGTAACCGCTATCTATGCCACCGCTATTAAAACTTGTTAGCAAAGATAGCATTTAGGAAGTGCTATTAATAGGTGACTTTAGATAGCGTTTGTACACGGAAACGCTATCTAAAGTCAGACTTTAGATAGAGTTTGTTAATACAAACGCTATCTATTCCCTTTTTTTTTTAATTTTACATATTTCTTAACTTTTACCTACATTCCTGCATATTGAACTACATCACCAAAAAAATCACAATTGTTGCAGTCAATACAAATGTTCCCTTGCTTCCACTATACTTCTGAAGTAAATATGTATGCAAAAAGATGCATAAAATTAGGGAGAAAAAAATAAGGAGCCAAGTATATAAGGGAATCCGCAAACTTCATATATTTCAGCCACACTGATCATATACAGATTATAGAAGCAACTGATTCATAATATTAAAGCTTCCCAGTTTCAACATCATCCAAAACCTCAAGTCAACAATGAAACTTCATTAAATTTGTTTCAGAAACTGCTAACTAACAATGCTTAATTACAAGACAGCAAGTGCTTGCATGAGACCGATCACAGACGGAATATGCCCAGAGAGTTTATTGCCTTGCAATGACCTACAAAAATCAAACAAATCCATCAAGAAATTCCCAGAGAAGGGAAGTGGAAGACCAAATATCCTTCTTATTAAAAATTGAAATAGGTTATAAAGGATCATGCAACACATACAATGTTGCTACTTGCAAAAATCCAATATTGTATGATATCTCTCCAGTTAGCTGGTTGTAGGATAAATCCCTGAAATCAAGGGAGGACATTAAAGAGGTTACAAATAATACAAGACAAGGTATAGAAAAGTCCGACATTCGGTTGGATTACATACAGGACCTGGAAGGCAAGATCTGGTTTGCCTATGTTTTCGGGAATACTTCCAATCAAGCTATTGTTTTTCACATCACTTGCAACCACACAAAAAAGCAAGAGGGGCAATAATCAAATACCCTTAGGAAATGCACATTTTTGTGTCAAGAACTAATTCAACTTCAAAACTTAAGTTGTTAGATCAGGTGCTAAAGAGTTGTTTTATCCAACACCAAGACCTTGCCTAGAGTTTATCAATATAACAAAACTCGAAATTCTAAAAGCTGCATCAAAGAGGCTAAAATAACCCAATAACCAATTTAACCTACAATTTAAGCTGATAGGTGCTGGCTCAAAATAGTTTTCATCATTAATGAGATATGACATATTTCCATTAATCAGTTTTTACTCATCAGAGACGTTATGAAACATTTTAATGTATGATATCTGACCATGCACAAATCAAAGATGTGGATTGGAGAGCTAAAGCTATAAAATGTGGAATGGTCATTTAACTGGAACCAAGAGAAAACCAAATCTGAATATGAAGACATGCTATAATAAAATTGGAAGGATAATATCCCAATAAATGCACATAGCTTAAACAAAGGACAATAAGATTTACGGCACTATTGAAAAATGCACCACAGCTCTACCATCTTGAAATGCAGCGAGAGATACCTTCATGTGTAACATGCATTACTTTGTTGATGAAGAAGAATAACAGAAATAATAAGTAAGATTTGAACTTTTATCAATCCGAGGATATAGATAAAGAGAAACTACTGTTGATGTGGATCTCTAGTTAGAAATCTAAAGCATTATTCACATACCAATGAGTATTGCTGCAACTACATGGATCAATTTGACATAATCAAACGAACTTTTCAACAATATAGCGACACCAATCTTCCTTGACTTGAGATAGTTGAGCGGTGGAGTATGTGGAGCATTTGAAGTCGGGGAAAGTACTGCGACATAAAAATTAAATAAATTAAGTTACAATTGCTAAAACATTTGAACATTCACAGTTAAAAGCTAAGTAAACAACATACCGCCATTGGTATTTTAACTTGGTTCTGCAAGATAGTTTCCTTCATGAAACGCATGACATAGTACCCACAATCTGTACTGTTGGGTTGTCTTGGGCACTATAAAAAATAAAATAGTAAATCAATATAGTTTTTTTTATCTAATTGCGCATTAAGTTTTTGCAAATATACCTGTATATGAATCCATTTAATGTTGGTTGCCTTTAAACGCGGCACCTTAGCTCCGATATTTGCGCGATAAACTTGCAAAGCACTAATCACAAAATCAAACAGACTTCATTAAGAAACATATTTTCAATCATCACAAACACACGCATGCTTACTTATCGAACAGAATCATAGAAAATCAGAAATATAAAAGCATGCTTACTTATCGAACATATTCTTTAATTCTGGGCGATCCCTAGGATCAACATTCAAGGGATCCAGATAGTAAATAATCTCTTCAACAATATTTATCGCGCACAGCACCCAATGATTCCTACAAAAAATGTTGAGATAACAAATCCTAAGCACCTCAACTTTTATGTAATTCATTATTGTGAATTAAGTCCTATAGGATAAGCGACTCACCCAACATTGCACGGCGCTAAAAACAAGGGCTGATATTCTCTTTCTTTAGTTGCAAACCGGTCTGCTATATACGTTGTCCGTGAATCGCTCCCGAAGTAGCCGTATGTATTTGTTTGGTGTGGGGACAAGAACAGAAACCTCCTCGTTCTTTCCTTTGGAAGCAACAATTCTTCATACAAATACCTTCAATTAAAATATAAAAATGGATTACACCAATGACATCAATATTTAAATGGAAAGACTAAAAAAATATTGTACACTTTAAGCCTGATTTAGTACCTGATATATACGGAAATAACGGAGGCATATACCCATTCATGATTTACAATTTCTCTGATATTTTCAGTATTGATCATCTCAATGATATGCTGACCAAAAATATTTTGTTCCATCTCTATGTCCAATTGGTCATCATTTTTCATATTCTTTCGTTCATGTATTTTAAGAAAATTCAAATATTCCAGAGAAATTGTAGTTGAACCAGCTGTAGGAGGGTTGGCCTCAGAGTTGCCTCCTTTATTTTCTGGGGTTGTAATTAACTCCTATGTATATCCAGACACTCTACCCTTGCCTTTAGATTTTGCAGGTGCCTGGAAATTTTGCATTTCAATATGCCAGTTAGTGATCAACTAATGTAATAAATATATGTCGTATATGAAAAGGTGGAAAAATGCAATTACATACCATATTAATTACAACCACGAGATCAATTGGCCATGCCACATAAGTACCTATTGCATCTCTTACTGTCATTACATCTGCACTATCGATAGGTACCGGCAATGGCGCATCCCCCTCAGTTGCAACATCAACTCCAACTTTCACATGGTTAAGGGGTACTGGTCCAGTGTGCAGTGTAACACCCGGCTCATTGTATACTTTACCCATACCAACCATACGATAGTTTGGGGTTGATAAATATAGCTGACATGAGTTGACGCCCTAATCCAATGATAGATGAATAAACTGTGAATTAAGGCATCCAATTGAATGTATTTAACTGCGAATGCAATACTAGTAAAAAAAAGGCATGCATTACCTCTGGAAGCCTGATGGCAGATGGTAGAGTGCAACTATCTTTGACGCTTCTTTGGGGCTGTGAAATTAGCTTCGCCTCTCCTCATCCTCCTTTTTTTTTCAGCTTTTCTTCCAAAATGTTCAATCTTTCTGAGAGTTAAGACACCAATGTCTCCCACCTTTTCGTTTCAGAGTTATGTTTTGCACGACCTTCAGGTGGGAAGTAGTCTTTTTGAGAGACGCCAAAACCCACACCCCTAACACGACCGTGGGTTCTCTCGGCACACCTAGGGCTTTAGCAAGAATATCCTGGCGACCAAAATCTTGTATCTCTCCTCTACTGCAGATGTGTGATTCCTCTCCCGACACATAGTTATTGGTGAAATGCAAATGTTAAAATTATTATATATTGTCATAAGAAAATAACAAATGAAAATGTAAACGTTAGTCTACTAACACATTTATTCCACACGGTCTGCGTATTTTTGTTGTCAATTACACCCGCCTTGTTCTCGCGGGCTTTCCTCCACACAATATGGCGTTTAATTTTCTTAACTTCTGGCCCCGCCTCCTGCATCTGTATATTGAGATAATATATATTAACCAAACAGTTTAAAAGTCATATTTACCACACATGCAGTTAAATATATATATATATATATATATACATACCAATTCATCCTCAATGTCAGCATACCCCTTACGTGATGCTTTGTAAGGGCATGCAGGATCTAACGCTCTGTTGCGATTTTCATTGCTTAATTTCTATTCAGACATATATAAGTAATATTAATACATGGTTAATGTCATATGTACGTATACATATAATTATAAGGACTAACGTGATATTAAACATACCAGGAATCGAGCATCTCCTGTGCGTATTGCTATAAAATCTATCCACTCATCCCTTGATATGTGTGGATATTGTGATGGAGGTTCCTCTATGATACTCCCGTTGGCATCTCTTAGAAATTTTTTGGTCAATCTAGTTCTGAATGCCCTATGTAGGTTACCAGCTTCTTGAAGTACAAATTTTTTTCCGAGATTCATCAACATTAAAAGACATCTGCAAAACAATATAAACAACGTGTCAAAGTAAGTATGTTTACATAGTTTACAATATAATTCATAAATTTTAACAATTACCTGTACATCAGCCCATATGCTCTCTTTGAAAGCATCCAAAGCTTCATCCTTCCAATTAGAACAAATAATTGGGACCGTTTGCCGAACAACGGCCCCAATGTAACTCTTCAATATTTTACCATTAGCACAAATTGGTTGGTCCAAATAATTCCATTCAACCTAATAAAAATAATAAAGTAATTAAATCTAGATATCAAACAACATTATGAAATCCTTAGATTAGTAAGTAAATTACCTCAAATTTTTGTCCTTTACTCCTAGCGCGGATGACCGCCTTCATAATCTGTTGGCCCGCGTCTCGTCACTTTGGCAAGCACTAGAATTACTTGAAGATGCCATTTACCTACAAAAATATTAGACACAAGTAAAACATCAATGGACATTAATATAATATTAATTGATGCAAAATATAAAACAACAATTGATAACAAAATCAACACTAGCATTACCGGAAGATGCTAACTATAATATAAAAGGATCAGAAAGTTCATTTAAACACAAACACTACATACATGTTTAAGTCAACCTTTTTCTTTTCTTCATTGGATTGAGATTTGTTTGTCCTTTATTAGTACGAAATGGTGGATTGACCGAAAGCCCCTCATCATGATCATCTCTCATATACATACCATCATCCCTAGTTGGATCAATCTCAAGTGATTGTAATGTCCCGACGAAAGGATCATCTTCAATATCAACATCTCCATGGTCTTGATCATCAATCTTAGTAATTATTTTGTTAGTCAAAAGAACAATGGACCTTTTCATATCAGCTGGATCAGTGACATAGGACACTTGTTGAGCTTGAGATGCTAATATAAAAGGCTCATCTTTATACCCCACCCTATTAAGATCCACCTGCATGAACCCGTACTCATCAATCTGAACACCGTTATTATTGTCAACCCACTTACAACCAAACACACCAACCTTAAACTTTGTGTAATCCAACTCCCATATGCGTTCAATGACGTCGAAGTATGACATATTTGCATATATCGGGTTTCTGTCTTTGGCACTTGAGATATGCATCGACTGAGCTACAAGAGTCACACCACTGTTTTGCATTGTACTCCGACCATCTTGTTCTTTTGTATAGAATGTGTACCCATTAATTTGATAACCGTGGTAAGAGAAGACATGCAAACTTGGACCTTTGGCTAACCATCTCAATCTATTTGAAACTGAAGTAGCATTTTCAGTCAACTCTGCATAAATGTGATCTCTTAGCCACGTTATAAAACAACGATTGTGTTCTCTAGTTAGCCAATTTTGATTCTTATTTGGATACAAACTCTTAAGCATGTCCTTGTGTTTTTCAACATATGGCTCAACCTCATCGGCATTGTGCAGAACATATAAGTGTGCTTGCTCCCATTCTGTCCTTGATATAGTCACTATTTCAGTTCCAGTAATTCATTGCCCTATCATTCTCCATGTGTGACGAGACTTTGGCAGCCCTATAGAATCAGCATTGGATAGGTATTCGGTACAGAATTCAACAGCTTCTTCGACAATATACCGTTCAACAATACAACCTTCTGGTCGTGATCGGTTTTTCACATACCCTTTTAATATCTTCATATAACGCTCAATCGGGTACATCCATCTCATATAAGCTGGCCCACACAGTTGTGTCTCTCTAACAAGGTGAATGGTTAGATGAACCATTATGTCAAAGAATGAAGGTGGAAAGTACATCTCAAGCTCGCATAAAGTCACAACAATTTCTCTTTGCAATGATGGCAACTTCCCAGGGTCAATCACTTTGCTGCAAATTGCCTTGAAGAAGAAACAGAGTTTAGTTAAGGCCCCCCACACTTTGTTAGGTAAAATAGACCGTATACCAATGGGTATCAACTGCTCCATGAGAACATGACAATCGTGGGACTTTAGACCTTTTAACTTGAGATCTTTCATCGATACGAGGTTCCTAATGTTTGAAGAGTACCCTTCCGGAACCTTAACTCCTTCAAGAAACTTACAAAAAACAGTTTTTTCTTTTCTAGATAGAGTGTAAGCAGTCGGAGGAAGATATGTACTTTTACCCTTCTTCGTCGGTCCCAATTCTCTTCTTATTCCCATACTAACCAAGTCCAACCTTGCATTGATGCCATATTTAGTTTTCCCTGGCACATTGAGTAACGTACCAATGACACTATCACAGATATTTTTTTCAATGTGCATCACATCGAGGAAATGTCTTACATATAATGATTTCCAATATGGCAACTCAAAGAAAATCGACCTTTTCTTCCACCCTCTTGTGACAATATCTCTCGCAAAAGGTTTACCGAATTGGATATTCAAATCCTTTACCTTTTCAAAAAGTTGATCACCCGTCAACGGTGAAGGAGCTCTACCTTCTTCCGAGTTCCCATTGAACGCCTTTCTCCACCACCGGTAATGATGACTTGGATGCAAAAATATACGATGCCCAAGAAAGACATTCTTCTTACAATGTTCTAACCGCATCCAATCCGTACCCTATTCACATATAGGGCATGCGCACTGACCCTTGATGCTATATCCTGACAGATTACCATAGGCTGGAAAATCATTAATTGTGCCAAACAACATAGCTCTCAAATTGAAACTTTCTTCCTTATACCCATCATACACCTCCACACCTGTCTCCCACAGTTGTTTCAAGTCTTCAATCAAAGGAGTCAAATAGACGTCTATATCATTTCCTGGTTCTTTGGGCCCAGAAATTAACATAGATAACATAATAAATTTGCGCTTCATGCATAGCCATGGGGATAGGTTATAAATCACCAAAATCACAAGCCATGTACTGTGAGAGCTACTTTGAACACCATGCGGGTTAAATCCGTCAGTAGCCAATGCAAGTCGTAGGTTTCTTGATTCTTGCCCAAAATCAGGATAATCATGATCAAATTTCTTCCATTGAGGAGAATCTGCCGGGTGCCGCAGCTTGCCATCTTTGATCCTCTCATCCTCATGCCATGTCAAGTGCTTTGAATCTTCTGAACTACGGTACATGCGCCTAAATCTGGGTATTATGGGAAAATACCACACAACCTTCTCTGGATCTGATTCTTTCTTCTTATATCGTGAGGCATTACATTTAGGACACATCTTTAACGATGCACATTCATTCCGAAATAAAATGCAATCGTTAGGACAAGCATGTATCCTCTCGTAGCTCATGCCAATAGAGCGTAACATTTGTTTAGCCTCATATGTCCGACTAGGAAGCACATTATCCTCCGGCAACATGTCTTTCAATAGTGTGAGTAAGTCCGTAAAGCTCTTATCAGTCCATCCGTTGCCCGATTTCAAGTTATACAACTTTAACATCGCCGACAATCTTGTGAATTTAGTACAACCATCATACAATGGTTGCTCTGCATCACTTACCAACCTCTCAAACATTTGAGGACAATCCCGAAGATCCTCTTCAACAGCATTTGCAATGTCTTCAAAACGATCGCCCTCATAAGTATTTGTGTCGGTATATTATGATGAATATCTCACACGATTCCTCATTTCACTAGACTCAGCTCTTGTCTCACCATGTTTTGTCCAACATGTATAACTTTGATCGATTCCATTACACACTAAATGTTCTTCCAAATCGGCTGCACTAACTCGCCTTGCATAACAACAATCTAAACAAGGACATGATTGTACTAGGGTTTTCCGCATGCCGAACTGCAAACCTAATGAACTCTTTCACCCCATCCTCATACTCCTTCGTTAAACGTTTGGCAGACATCCATTTCCGATCCATGCTTTCCCGATCTACAAAAATTTCCATAATTGTAATGTGGAATTTTTAATTCAATTTCATTTCAATTAATAATAGAGTGAGATCAGAATGGAAATGAAATGGCAATAATTTAAGTATATAAATACATGTAATATACTTGCACTTAAATATCAATCTCAAACAATCGATGACTTCAAGAACTCCCTCAACAGAAATGCTAATGAACCTTAAATTTATGACTATTGTGAAAATATAACCAAGGCTATCATGGCATCCACGTTTAAGCTCTATAGAGCACATCCATTGACCCATTTAATTGTGGTCTGCCTCTGCCTAACCCCTTCACCAGCAACTTGACACAGAAGTCTCACAGAGGGCTTTCAAGCAAAGAGCCATTACTGACCAACACCAGATTTCCTAACTATTATGCATTCCAAGTCTAGCATCCTTAATATATCAGGTTTTTTGTTGTTGAAAACGATTTCATTTCTCTCCAACCATATAGTCCAAATTATCAAACCCTGTTGTTGTATAAATTGATATGCAGATTTAGTTGTATAGCATCCAGTTGTTTCCAATTCCCAATTCCATTCATCCCTTTTTCCATTGTTATGCATCAGTTCAAGTAGCTACATTATACTGAATTTGAGTACGTTAATAACTACTTGAGATATCAATTTGGCCTAAGGATGCTACTCATGTTGTTGAGATGATCTCAAACATAGATAGAATTATTTATGCAGCTTCTGCTGATATTGATCATCAGCTTTTAGAGCAGGATCATAATGTTACAAATCAGTATGAGGATAGCTTGGTTGATCAAGGTGCTAATCAGAAAGATTTTTTTGACCTTACTGATAAGGATAATGTTGTTAATCTGGACAAAGGAGTTAATAATGTTCAAATAAATCAGCATGAAACAGATTCTTCTTTAAGGGTGGTAAATAGAGATGTGCCTATACAAGGTTCTCCAGCTGTCTCAGAAACTAATAGTTCTGGGATGTCTTCAGATTTGATTTCCAATTTCAGTGCTTATGCAAGTGGAAATAGAATTGACACTCCTACATGTCATGTTAAGGAAACAATCGGGAAGGATATGAGAGTGGTTGGTAGATTTCGGGGAGATGAGGAAGAGGACAATGAATATGTCAGTCAAGAATTGATTTCTCCTTCAGAGGAAGTCAATATTGCAAGTCAGTATTTGACTGAAAATTCTAAACTCCAAGAAAAATAACTGGAGTGATCTCTATCTAGAAGGGCCCATTCTTCCAAGTAAGAAATCTACGACCAAGCACAGTAAACTTCAATTATAACAAATAATAATAATAATAACAAATAATTAGCATTGTTGATTATGACTCTCATGCAAACAACAAACATAACGTTAGATCCTTTTAAAATAATACACTTGGAAGTAACATATTGAGTTGTTAAAATATTACCGAACACCAGACTTGACATCAAAGTTATAAACAGGCACATCAGCACGGACGCAAGCATTTATAAACAAAAGCAATGTTGCAAAATACAATTTGAGTTTTATGAAGCTTATCACCTTTCGTCAGCTACATGCATTGCACACGAGGCATTAATCTAAAATAGAATGCTCTGAATCATACCTGTCCCTTTAGGATGGAAGTTAGCTTTAACTTTTGCCTCAGCAATACCAGCTTGATTCTTTTAATTATGACAGAATGACGAGGTTCTGAGATTGTTACCCATGCATTCCACAAATGTCTCTGGCATAACGAAAAACAATTTAGTTTAGCCTACAGTATATTACCATGTGGTAGTATTGCTATCAGCCAATAGCACAAGCATCCTCATCCTAAACATATTAGGAATAAATTATTTCACAACACATGAAATTAGAAATGCAAGCACAAACCTAAATTCAGAAAACACAAGTTTTGGAAGCGTGTAACAGACTCTCATGATAAAAACTTTAGCAATTTGACAACATAATTCAAAACCAAGAAAGAATGGTGCCATATAATGTGATTTCTGGAGCCTATAATGTGATGTTAAAAGGCTCAAATGGTGCCAACTTCATCAGATGACTCAGGGTCAATATGACAAAGAATCTTATTTCACTGAAGTGCTCTCTAACTCCAAGAAAAAGAAGCTTAAGAAAAAGCAGTTACAGATTCAAAAGAACTAGGTCGAAGGGTGGTAATTCAAATATTTACTAATGCTCAAAGTTCTACTTTGAAACAAGAATAACTTTGAAAATAAATATTAAATCATAAATAAATAAATATCAAATACCATTCCATCACTCTACCTGGGATGCGAATGGACATGCAACTGGAAGTGGAGCTGTCGAGGCCGCGAAGGTCGACACCGGCGGAGTCGCGTTCAAGCGGCGTTCGAAGGAATGGGTCGCGATTTCAAATGGCGTTCAAGCGGTGGTTCCTTCTTGGTTGGGTAAGTTGCGCGGCTTTGGAACTGATGGACGGCTGAGGTACATCGGCGAGGAGGGCTCCGATGGCGGCAAGGTCCGGCGTCTGTGTGAGATGCAACGGCGAGCTGTCAGACGCGAGTCAAGTGGAAGCTGTGAGAAGCGCGAGCGGCAAGTGGAAGCACGAACGGCGAGTGGAAGTGGGAGCAACGGCCAACGAGATAGACGAGTTTGAGAAGTGGAACGACTTAGGGTAATCTGAGAAGAGAAGAAAAGAGTCTGAGAATACCGTGGCGGATGCGCGCGGGATGTGAGAAAAAAATCCGAGGGGAAAGTTAGAAAAGATAGCGTTTAACAAATAAGTGCTATCTTAGCTATATCTTTTGATAGCGTTTTAGAAAAAAAAATGCTATTAAAGATCCCTTTGATATTTTATCATTTTTTTCAAAAGGGAAAAGATAGCGGTTCATAAAAGGAACGCTATCTTAGGTGCACTCTTTAATAGTACTTATTTTGTGCGCGGGTATATCACCTAAGACAGTGTTTCCTTGTGGAACCGCTATCTTAGGTTGTTAGTTAAGATAGCGTTTCCGTGTGGAACCGCTATCTTTTCCTGCAGTGGCACTTTTAATAGCAGTTCCTTAAGGAAACGCTATCTTAGGTGATACCTAAGATAGCGTTTCCTAAAGGAAACGCTATTAAAAGTCCCCCCGTCACTTTTAATAGCATTTCCACACGGAAATGCTATAAAAGGTGTGTTATTAAAAGTCTGATCTGTTGTAGTGTGAACTTAGGTATTGGATCTATAGGGATTGAACTTAGGACTTAAATCACGAGAGTTAGAAGCGGTCCTTCGAGGGTTCATTGAATTGTCACGAATCTTAATGGGTTCAATTTAAATACAATTACCACGAGAGTAGGGGTTGGTTTAATTGGGCACGGTTCTTGTATCCCGAGAGGGAACATTAACTTATTTAGGATAAATTCACCTTCAAAGCAATTTTGATAATTAACAAGAGGGGTAGTCAATTTAGTAACATGAGCAGTCTTGTTGGTAACCCAATTCCTGGAAATCTCTTTTAATTTGAAAATCCCAAAAATATTTGATTTTATTTTATTGTTTCTTTTATTTTCTTGAAATATATTCACACGTATTTCTTAATCTAAAACAGTTGTTTAATTTGTGAAGTGGTACTTGGTTTCCCAATCCCTGAGTTCGATACTCGGTTTCTCACCGTTTTATTATTACTTGCTTCGATCCGGTACACTTGCCGGAGCCCATCAGTATGATATAGAGAAAGGGAATAATAACAGATTATACATGCATATGTTGAGGGGGAGCTTATAAGCTTACATGATTAATGTGGAGTAAATAAAATTCTGCTATGATAATAGTTTTTTGCTCTGATATACTTCTGCTCTGATACCATGATATAAATCTGTCAAAAACACTTAGCTTCTGCTACACTTATACTCTGATCTTATAATTTGTTAGAAGATTTGTCATAATAAAAAATGGGGAGTTTGTAAGACTCAATGTCTTAGAGATTTTGATATATGACAAATACAATTTAATGTGTATGCAAGTGTTTTAGTGTCAAATTGCAAAGACGGGTATCAAGCAGTGATCAACAAGTTCATTAAGCAAATTCAAGGAAAATATTCAAGGAAGAACTTGAAGGAATCAAGGAGCTGCATGTAGAAATCAAAAGAGCAAAGTCAAAGATCAAAGGATCATCAAGACCAAGCTTAGCGGAGAATTTTAGATTTAAATCTTAGATGATTTGTAAGAGAAAGAAATCTCTCAATCACAAAAAGCTCAACTAAAAAGATGCTTGAAGAAAATCAATTTTCATAACCTGCATTAAAATGAATAACTTTTCGTTAATGAAAATGATTTTTGGAAATAAGAAGCGCTGGTCCACTAAAGTAACAGAAGTACTCGTCCACTAAAGTGACAGAAGAGCTCGTCCACTAAAGTGACAGAAGTGCTCGTCCACTAAAGTGATACAAGCACTCGTCCACTAAAGTGACAGAAGTGCTCGTCCACTAAAGTGACAGAAGTGCTCGTCCACTAAAGTGACAGAAGAGCTCGTCTACTAGGTTACGTTCAACCAGTTAAAGGAGTATCCGTCCAATAACGTGGTATATGGAGCTCGTCTACTATCAACTACGAGCCCTGAGGATTCAAGATGACGCCGATATAGAATCTTATTTCAAGAACCAGAATCAAGAAAACAGATTCTGTTATCAGACCCAAATCTGTTTTGATTGATCCCAACGACTATAACTTGTCTCCTATATATAAGGGATCAAAGGAACACTTTTAAAATAACAACAACATATAAGAATTACACGAAATCAATTTGAGAAATCAATTGTGAAAATCATTCATCATCTTTCTTGAGCTTATTGTGAAAAGAGTGTTTCAATTCTCATAAGTGCTTCAATTTGTTTATCTGACTATTGAGAGTTAGGAATAAAATTTTTGTTCTATTTGATCGTAAAGAGAGAGGGAGTCTCTCTGAGTGATTAGGGTGAGGTATCCCTAAGGAAGAACATTGATGCTCTTCACAAGAGTGTGGTATCTCGAGGTGAAGGAGTGCTCTGTGGTGTAAAGGTTTTTCAAGCTACCTGGCTAAAGCTTGTTGTGTTAGTGTGTGAAAACCCACAGGTGGAGTGGGGACTAGATGTAGGTCACAGTGGTGGTGACTGAACCGGGATAAATCTGGTTGTGTGGTATCTCTAAACTCAAACTCTTTAATTTCTGTCTTGCGCATATAACTTTGATCTTGATGTTCTAAGTATTCAATTGATATCAGTTCTTGATCTGCATAATCAAAATTGAACCTTGAGTAAACTGTAATAATAACTGCGTATTCAATTATATTCTTAAGGATTAATATTTGAATTGAATCTTGCATCATATGTGATCAAATTCGAATAGCTTAATTTCTATTTTTTAATCGCTGAAACTGAAACCTGCAAGTTTGTTCTTGATTGTTAATGCTTGTATCTGAAACTTGCATAACTTGTTCTTAATCTTTAAAGCCTTAATCAGTTTCTATATTTTGTTATTATTGAGTTTTGAACCTGAACCTATTCTGTGATCTATTAATTCTGAATCAATCTTTCTTATTCTCATCACCTTCTATTCAAGATTTTATATAAACCCTTCATTGATTTTGTAAAAGATCCTGAGGCCACAAATCTGAAAAATAAAGTTTTGTGAAAAGTTTTTAAGAGGGAAAGATTTTTTGAAAACTCAATTCACACCCCCTCTTAAGTCGTTGAAGCCAAAACAACATGAAATACAAGAGAAGGATGGAACCAACCTTACTGACAACGGAAGGGCTCCTTGCAACGGGCAACGGCATCACCGCGGCGGTGACCGCGATCCACCCATGAACACAGGACAGATCTGACACTCGTTCATCTTCTCCTTCTCAGCCGTGGTGGAAGACGATCGAGCAGCACCTAATGCGGCGAGACGCGGTTGATACGGCGGCAGGAGGGTGGCGCCGGTCTGAACCATGGAGAGAGGGAGGTGAAGTTGGAGTGGGAGGAAGAAGAAGAGAAGAAAAAAAAGAAAAGAAGAGAGAAAGAAGGGTGGGTGTCGTAGCTGATAAGAGAGGGAGGAGAGAGAACTTAAGTTTTTAACTTAACATTTTGTGATAGGTACAAAAAAATGAGTGATAATTATTAAGCCTAAAAATAAACATGTTTTTGCCTTTTTAATCCAAAAATCAAGATTGACAAATATATACTTTCAAATTTTGAAATATAGTAGAGATTGATAGTTGAATTGATCAACTAAGAAAATACCCAGTCCAAGATTAATCTCAAACCAATTTATTCCCAACTCTAAAAGTAAATAGAGTAAAATATGAAAATACTTTTCTCTCAATCATATCATTTAAAATATTTTTCCAAATAAATACTAATAATGACAATAACGTAAGTTATTGTCTAGTAAGCGTGAATACATTGAAATAAATCAGTGCTAACACACCCAATAAAATAATTTAATAAAATAATTTAGAAAGAGTAATAAAATTACTCAAACTAAACCACATAACCAAAAATAAACCTAAACATCCAAATAAAATAACTAATCATATGTGTAAAAACTAGGGTGTTACATCATGTCCTTGTATAGCACTTCAAACATCAATAAGGAAAGTGATTACATCTTTCAATATAATACAATATCATGTACAATGGTTACACTGCGTCAAAAAATGTAGAATGGTTAAAAAATAAGTGCAATAGTTACAAAAGAATAAAGTATACTAAAAGTTATAACCAATAAATCCTTACCAATGGTACCTTTAGTATTACCATATATCAAAGTTTGCCATTTATATATAAAGATTTGGGGTCACGCAATTTTCTTCAATAATAAAATTCTAGAAAAATCATACATATATTTTATTTAAAACCTTTAAACTAAAAAAAATAAAAGAAAACATGTACATGTACAAAATCACATAAAAACATAATGAAATGAATCATATGAATTCCAAGAAAATAATTTAACTACTCAAATCTTCAATCAAATGTAATAAACATTCCTTCAAAATATTTAACAAACCGGACATATCCAAATGCGTATTATTTGTAAGACCACGATCAGATGACTAATTTTTTTGTAAGCAAAATTTGAATACTAACTCATATTCAATAAAACAAAATGATAGTTCATAATAATTAGAGTATTCTAACATCTAATAATTTTCCAAATCTCAAATGCTTCTTTATCAATAAGCATTTCATTTGCTAAAAATATGTTTACTCTTTTCAAGTGTTATCATGAAATACTTTGAACATATTGTAAATAGAAGAAAAGAGAAGATAAGAAGAGATTAGGACAAAAGAATTAATAACACAAGAAGGCGTACTTCTTCCGGAAGTAACCATACCACTAATTTTCTCATTCCTTCTTCATGAAAAAATGATGTCCTTTAGGGAGAGAAGTTACACTTCCCCATAAGGTGTATGACTTACTACACCATTATTAGGAATAGTAAATGTTATAACCATAAATCATACTAATGACACTGTATTACCCTTAATGCCTAATGAATAGATTCAAATGTAACATGTTCCGACCGAGTATCTCGAGCAAGAAATACTCGTCTAGAGAAATTCTGTGGGAGTGTTTTTTGGAATAGCTTGACAGAATTGTAATTCTGCTCCTACGTATCCAAGTGGGAATCAAAGAAAAACGTAGTTCTGAGTGAGGGGGTTGGACCCCTATTTATAGAGATGTTTTGGTGTAACAGTTTGAGTTGGACTGTTATTGAGATCCTATTTGTTAGGATCGTATTGTTATCATAACTAGATAAAGATAAGGATAAGGCTCCGAGTTATACGGAGGGATATTTGGACCGGCGAGATGTTTGACTCAGTCAGGCTCAGTCAGTTGTGACTGGACTGCACGGGACCGAGGTGTCTTCCTCCACGGTCTTATTATGGGATAGGTCCGAGTATTTATGCTCGGCTGACAAGTGCATTAACGAGTCCTCGGCTTTGGAGGAGTTCGGGTCAAGGCCCATTTATGAGAATAAGCTCGGTCAGTCTAGTGTATTAACAAGTCCTCGGCCTTATACTTTCGGCCAGTACACAAGCCCCCCGAGCTCTGAGCTTGAATAAGCGAAAGAGCTGACAAATGTTAAACCGCGCTTATACCTCGGCCACGTGGACTTTCCTCCTTCCGTATTTCAGACTGTCATTTCAACTGACCCTTCCTTCTCCCCCTTTGTCAGAGAAGGCAATCATTCCCTTCAATCTTCTGCTGCACGTTATGGGTGAGTAACCCTAGAGTTCCACGCTCATTTAATGAGGGGGAAAATTAAAAGTCGCGCCCCTTTTTCTTTTTTATTTAAAGGAACGCGGACCGTTGATCATATCTCATCATCAACTGTAGCAGCTATAAAGATCTCCTCTAACTCCACCTTATTCCCCCTTACCCACTACCTTCCTCCGCTCTACATCTCTGTCTTTCAAGTTTCTGCAATCGACTTTCTGCCTTTCGCTCTCCAGGTACGCCCAGCCCTCTTCCTTCTTTCGTATTTCTAAGTTTATTTCTGGGTTCCGGTCATGAGTTCATCCGAGTCCACTGAGTCGAACACTTCACCTCTGGTGGAACGCGAGGTTTCCCCCATTGGGGGTTCTCCTTCCACTTCTTCTGTTCCTTCACAGGGGCTAAACATCGGTGAGGTAAGGTCGTCCTCCTCCGGGTCGTCTTCTTCTGGGTCTGATTCTTCTGGGTCTGGTTTTTCTAGGTCTGGTTCTCCTAGGTCTGGTTCTCCCTCCCCCCAAATTTCCAAACCCTCAGCGCGCAAACGACGCCAAAGGGTTCCAAAAGACCCTATTCCCGATATTACCCTTCCTGGGTATACTTGGGTTAAGGGTGAGGTTGGGGTTTATTTTTCTAGCTATCAATCTTCAGATTCAATTGCTCTTCTTCGGTCCCAGATTACTATCTCGGCATCTGGATATGAGTCCGAGTTTATCTGTTCTCCATGCTCGGGTACCGAGTATGTTTTCCTCATGCCTCGTCCTTCTGAGCCTCCTTTTACATATATGTATAAGACACTTTTTTCTCAGCTACGTGTGTCTCTTACTTTTACTGAGTTTGAGTGTGATGTTATGAGAACCATGAATGTCGCACCTACTCAGCTTTATCCCAACAGTTGGGCTTTTCTAAAAGCCTTTCAAATTCTGTGTAAATACATCGGGATGGAGCCCACCACTCCCAAATTTTTTACTTTTACCAAACAAGGTTTGGTAAGAAAACGGGGTGGATTTCCCTCAATGGGCTGAACCAAAGAGGGTTGATCAGTTTATACACATCATCGTGTAAAAATTTCAAGGTCGGCTTCTTCCGAGTTCGCCCCTCGGCCCCTCACCTTTCCCTCTTTTTTGATGAAAACGGATGCGCTAGGTTTCCCTTGTACTGGCAATCATCCCCTACAAAATTTGTTGGTTTTGAATACGAATCCCTTCCTGCCGAGGATAAACGGGATATTGATATCTTAGAAAAACTTCCCCGGCCTCTCTAGTGTGGACGTCTTCTGAAACACCCCTTTTCATCCACTCCGAGAGCCGATTTTAAAAGTAAGTGTTAGGCTTTTTAGTTTTTAAATCTTTTTTTGTATGTGTTCCTGTACTAACAACTTTTATTTTCGGCAGTTATCATGGGGAAATTCGACTTCTCTAAGCTTTTGAAATCTGCCTCGAAGGAGGGTCAGAGTCCCTCAGCGACCGAGAAGAAAAAGAAAAGAATTCCTTCGGCCACTGCTAAGGCCACTGCCAAGGGGGCTTCATCCTCCGCCCCTCACAAAAGAAAAAGGGTAGAGATAGTAGTCGACGCCAAAGATTCTTCCCCTCCTCGCTCGAGTCCCCAACGTCCTACCACGCATGAGACGGGTACTACGGGGCGAGAGGAGCAACTTCCTCCTTCTGCCGACGTGAAGTGGTATAACACTTCTTTGAAAGCAGGAACCTCGTCTCTTTGGGGCGAAGACTTCAACCCCTTCCCTTCTTTTGACTCGAATTTCCTGAAGCCTGCCGATCTCCGCTTAATTAAGCAGCATAGGGCTCGGTCGAGTATGGAGGCCCTCTCGCCTCACTCTCTCGAGCCGCTGCTCCGCCCGTTTCTGTAGCCGAGAATTGACAGAGACTGAGAGAAAGTCTCAGCACTTGGAGGCTGAGTTTGCTTCGATTGAGAAGCTGAAGGGGGATTTTGCCCGGATCTCCGCGGAGCGCGATGAGTTGGCCCAAGCCAATAATCTCATGAGTACTACCATCGCCGAGCTTAACGGTCAGAATTCCGAGTTGAACTCCCAAGCAAAATCAGCTGAGGAGGATAAAGCTCGTGCTGAAGAGGAGCTCAAGGAGGCTCGAGTTGTAATTGAACAACTTAAAGCCGACTTGAATGCCGAGACTAAGGCCAAGTTGGAGATTCAGGAAGATTTGAAGGAGGCCACCGATTGCATCCTTGAAGAGCATCAGGCTGGTTTTGCCAAGGCCATCGCTCAAGTTCAAATTCTTGCCCCGGGGATTGATATCTCGGGTGCCGATGTGCATAAGGAGGTGCAAAATGGGGAACTTGTTCCCATCATTCCCGAAGAGGAAGAAGAGGTGGAAGGGGGGGAAGATTCTCCCGAGGATCACATCGACGCTGAAGATAGTCATAGGGACGAGTAACTGTATTTTTGTCTTTCATACCCTTGCAATGGGTTTTCCCCTTGTACTCCTTGTTAATCTAATGAAAGACTCTTCTAGAATTTTGATGACTTCCTCTTACTTTTATAGCATTTGTTTGGCCGAGATATTCCTCAAAATTTTTATATTCCGACGTTGTTTGTATTGCGTGCTCGGCTGTTTAAACAAGACCTCGACTAAGGTCGAGATATTTTGTCATCCGTATCAAAAACGAATAGTTGTTGTCAAATGTGAAATGCATGATTCACGTGTTATATATGTGCTCACACGTTATGTGCCTTGGAAATCCCAGTGGGTTCATGCAATTACTGCTTTTTGCTGAGTTTCGAGATTTATCTTTTCAATAAACCTTTTCCCAGCGCATATTCCCCCTTCCCAACGCCTGTCCCCTTTTATAAATAGGGCTGTTTCTTTGCTTCACTTCTTCATTCTTCATCTTTTCGACCAGCAAAATTCGTCCTCTTTTGACCCGAGTAGTTCTATTCATAATATTGCTAGAGGTTTACGTTCCTCTCTCCCAGTTAACATCCTTTTTTGAGCTTTATAGCTGCCAAAAAGGGTGTAATTAGGAGATGGGATCCCGAATCCCTTTCGTGATCTAATCCTTTTAAAAAGGATGTTAACTGGGAGAATATCATTTTGCGAGAGTGGAGAAAGGGGTATCAACCATCTCCTCCCGAAGCTGGCTGAGTGCCTCATCATCCAGCTTTCTCACAGGGGGGGGGGGGGAGTGATTACTTCCTGGACCCAGAATGTTCTGGCCACTTGGTCTTGCTCCAGTTCCGAGGATTTTGAGGTTGGCTTAGCCTCGTTTTCTATTTCAGATTTGTATTTTTAAGGCTCGAACTCGGCCTTATTGTGATCTCAGCATTGTAGCTAAGTTGTAGTACTTTTTAATACTTGAATTCTGCCTTGTTTTCCATTTCAGCATTGTACTCGGCTTCCTTAATAATTTCATGGCTCATATTTGGCCTTTGGATTCAAATTTTGTTCTTTTTAATTGATGCTCGTATTCGATTTCTCTTAACAATTTTAAGGTTTGAACTCGACTTCAATAATTTAATGGCTCGTACTCGGCCTTTAGGCTCAAACTTGGCCGTAACAATTTAATTGGCTCGAACTCGGCCTTTAGGCTCAAACTTGGCCTTAACAATTTAAATGGCTCGAACTCGGCTTTTAGGCTCAAACTTGGCCTTAACAATTTAAATGGCTCGAACTCGACCTTTAGGCTCAAACTTGGCCTTAACAATTTAAATGGCTCGAACTCGGCCTTTAGGCTCAAACTTGGCCTTAACAATTTAATATTCGCAGAATAAGTACATCGGCAAAACAATAAAATAGACCAATGTTCATAATAAATTCTTTATTGGATAGAAAAGAAAGTCTGCGGTGTGCCTCGTTAAAACCTTCTCGGTCAAAACCCTTTTTTGGGATAAAATACCGAGGTAGGAAAAAGAGTACATCACCTGACTATATACATCAACTGTAATAAAATTTCAAATGGGAAGCATTCCAAGTTCTCGGGATAGGTTTCCCTGTCAATTCTTCTAATCTGTATGCTCCGTTTCCCAAGCTTTCTACTACTCGGAATGGTCCTCCCCAATTCGCTGCTAGCTTGCCTTCCGTATGATCTCTTCTTGCTTCTCCTTGCATTCTTAGCACCAAGTCCCCGTACACGAAACTTCTCGGTTTTAGCTTTGAATTATACCTCCGAGCAGCTCTTCGTTTGCAGGCTTCCTCTCTGATTTTAGCCTCCTCTCTGATCTCCTCGACCAAGTCAAGTTCGACCCTTAAGTTGCTTTCATTCTCATTCTGCTCGTGTTGCATTCGCCGAAAAGACGGCTCACCAACCTCAACTGGGATCATGGCGTCTGTTCCATATGTCAGCCTGAAGGGTGTTTCTTGAGTAGTGGATTGTGGCGTGCAGTGGTAGGCCCAAAGAATACTCGACAACTCTTCAGCCCAAGCTCCTTTGGCTTTTCCCACTCTCTTCTTCAGCTCTCCGAGAATGACTTTGTTGGCTGCCTCGGCTTGCCCATTGGTTTGGGGATGTTCCACCGATGTGACGTGGTGTTTAACATCGAGATTGACATAGAATTCTCGTAATGTCTTATCTATAAACTGCCTTCCATTATCGGTGACAATTGCGAAGGGAATTCCGTGCCTGCAGATGAGGTTTTTCCACACAAACTTTTGTACCTTCTCGGCAGTAATTTTCGCCAAAGGTTCTGCTTCAATCCATTTTGTAAAGTAGTCCACCACTACCAAGAGAAATTTGACCTGACCTTTGGCTATGGGGAATGGTCCAAGTATATCCATCCCCCACATAGCAAAGGGCCAAGGCTAGTTCAATGTGTGAAGTTCTTCGGGCGGGGTACGACTTACATTGGCAAATCTTTGACATTCATCACATTGTTTTGTCCACTCGATGCAATCTGCTCGGATGGTAGGCCAATAGTACGCTGCTCGGACTACCTTGGAGGCCATTGATCTGCCCCCGCAGTGAAAACCACAGATTCCTCTGTGAACCTCTTCCATTACATATTTTGACTGGGCTTTGGTCAGACACTTTAACATCGGTACCGAGAATCCCCTTTTATACAACTCTCCGGAAATAATAGCAAAATGACTTGCTTTGAGCCTGATCTTTCTGGCCTCGGCGTGATCTGGGGGCAGTGTATCTGAGGATAAATATTCCCATATGGGTGTCATCCATTCTCGGTCAACTGGTTCGTTAGCCATCACCTCTCCAAGCGTAATACTCGATTCATTGAGAGTTTCCTGAATAACTGTCCTATGCTGGCCTGGCCTCTTCGTGCTGGCCAATTTTGACATTAGATCGGCCCGAGTATTTTCTTCTCTGGGAATGTGTTCAATAGTAAATTTCTCAAAGTAGGAAATTAACTGATTTACTTTGCATAAGTACCTGGTAAGTTGAGGCTCTTTTGTTTGGTATTCCCCAAAGATCTGTCCTGTGACCATCTGTGAATCACTTCGTCATCTAACAGCTTTTGCTCCCATTTCCCTAGCCAGCATTAACCCTGCTATCAAGGCTTCGTATTCAGCTTGGTTGTTTGAGGTTTTGAACTCAAACTTCAAGGATTGCTCTAGGATTAGCTCTCCCGGACCCTCCAGTATTACCCCTGTTCCACTGCCTCTGACATTCGAGGATCCGTCCACATATAAACTCCACCATAAATCTTCCGTTATCGGCAGCGGATTGAGCTCGGCTACGAAGTCAGAGATACATTGAGCTTTCAGGGGACCTCTCAGCTCGTACTTGAGGCCAAACTCGGATAATTCCACCGACCAAGCAATCATGCGGCCTGCCAATTCAGGCTTTTTGAGAATTTGCTTAATAGGGTGATCAGTTTTGACAATCACCTGGTGACTCTGGAAATATGGGCGCAATTGCCGAGCTGCAGTTACAAGGGCTAAAACTAGCTTTTCTATGACTTGATACCGGGTTTCGGCATCATGGAGAATTCTGCTGATAAAATACACCGACATTTGCATTTTCTCTACTTCTTGAACAATGACTGCACTGATGGCGTACTCGGTGGCCGACAAGTACAAATACAACTCTTTCCCCGGAATAGGTCGAGTTAATATTGGCGGTGAAAACAGAAAGGTCTTAAAGTCAAGAAAGGTCTTCTCACATTCCTCAGTCCACGTGAAAGTTTGAGGTTTCTTCAATAACTTAAAGAAAGGCCGAGCTTTCTCTGCAGATCTGGGGAGAAACCGAGATAATGATGCCAGTCGCCCTGCAAGTCGCTGCACCTCTTTAACATTTTGTGGGCTTCGCATCTCAATCACGGCTCGGCATTTGTCTGGATTGGCCTTGATTCCTCGGTGTGCCAACATAAAACCGAGGAATTTTCCACCTTGGACACCAAAAACACACTTTTCTGGATTCAGTCTCATATTGTACTTTCTTAACTGCTGAAAAATTTCCTACAAATCCCTCGGGTGGTTGTTGTGGTCATCGGATTTTACGACCATATCATCCACATAAACCTCCATATTCCTCCCGATCTGTTTTTCAAACACTTTGTCCATGAGCCTTTGATAGGTTGCTCTAGCATTTTTCAATCCGAATGGCATCACCCGGTAACAATTGTTTGAGCCTTCAGTTATAAAAGCTGTTTTCTCCTCGTCTGGGGGATACATTCGTATCTGATTGTACCCCGAGTATGCATCCAAGAAGCTCAAAATTCTGTACCCGGAAGCACCATCCACCATCCTGTCAATACTTGGTAAAGGATAAGAGTCCTTTGGACAAGCTTTGTTCAAGTCTGTATAATCGGTGCACATGCGCCACTTGCCGTTTGCTTTTTTAACCAGAACCACGTTGGCCAGCCAAGTAGTGTATTCTATTTCTCGAATAAAGTTGGCTTTAACCAACTTTGTTGTTTCTTCTTCCACCACTTTTCTCCTTTCCTCACCAAGTCTCCTTTTCCTCTGAGCTACCGGTTTTGCCTCAGGACAAATTGCCAGCTTGTGGCATAAGAAATTGGGGTCAATCCCCGACATGTCTGATGTTGTCCAAGCGAACAAATCGGCATTGCTCCGGAGTACTTTCATTATTTTTTCTTTTAAACTCGGCTCAAGTTGACCGCCTAGCTTAGTACACTGATCGGGCTGTGATCTAAGTTGGAACCTCTCCAACTCCTCAATGGGTTGTGACCGTTGTTCTTGCATGTCAATCCTCGGGTCTAGTTCAACAGAACTAACTGAATTTACAGACTTGTCTTTTCCTCTGTCTAGCATTTCTGCAGGTGTAGGTTTGAGTTTGCTTACACGCAAACTATCGGCATAGCATTGTCTGGCCATTTTTTGATCAGCTCGGATAGCAACTATGTCACCCGAGTTGGAAGGGAACTTCATAGTGAGGTGGGGAGTAGAGACCACGGCTCCCAACTCGTTCAAGGATGGTCTTCCGATCAAGATATTGTACGATGTTACTGCATTAACCAACACGTACCTGACCAGAATAGTTTTGGACGTTTTGCCATCTCCAAAAGTGGTTAGGAGGTCTATGTATCCTCGGGTATCCACCTGTTCCCCAGTAAAGCCGACGAGTTTACAATCGTATGGCTGAATAGATTTTTCTGGGATCCCGAGCTTCTGAAATGTTGAATAACATAGGATATCAGCCGAGCTCCCCTGGTCGACGAGAGTTCTCTTGACCGAGATGTTGGCCAATTGCACTGTGATTACCATTGGGTCGTCCTGATTAGGATCCACACCCAAGAAGTCTTCATCGGAGAAAATAATCGATGGGGAAATCCTCGGGGGTTTGCCAGCCACTGAGTTTACAGCCCGAATAGCCCGCAGGTGTTTTCTCCGAGCAGAACTCGTTGTGCCTCCTCCCGCAAATCCACCTGAAATAGTGTTTATTACACCTCGGACAGTATTATCCTCCTCCCTCCTTTCACTCTGATCTTCCCTATTTTCTGCTCTTTCATTATTTTGCCGACCGCCGCCCCTTCCCGAGCTTTGGCCACCTCCTCTTCTTCTACCTCTGCCACGCCCTTCACCATTGTTGTGACTTCTCCGAATGAAATTATTCAGATGACCAGCTTGCACTAACTCTTCAATCTTGTCACGCAGGACCCAGCACTCCTCGGTGGTATGCCCGTAGTTACGATGGTACCGACAATGCTTTTGTCGATCATCATTCTGGGGCGTGTGGCCACGGTTGGGGAGCTGCAAAAGTTCTGCGTTGTAGGCTTCCTCAAATACCCGAGCTCGATTGGTGTTGAGGGGGGTATAGTGATCATACTTTGGCCCCCTATGTAAATGCTCAGATGTGTTTTTGAATTTCAGCTTGTCACCTTCAGCCCTCCTCTTGTCTTTCCCTTCTCGTCTATCAGAATCATCGGTTCTTTCTCTTTTCTTAGACTCTTCTATTTCCTCCATATTAATGAATCCAGCAGCTTTTCTCCTCAACTCATCCATACTGGATGGAGGCTTCCGAGCTAGGTGTCTGGCGAAAGGGCCGGGTCGTAATCCGGTCAAGATAGTATGTAGTGCAACATCGGCACCGAGATTCCGGATCAGGACAGTCTCTTTGCTGAACCTGGCCATAAAATCACGCAGAGAATCGTTTTTTTCTTGCTTAAAATTTACCAACGAGGCCGAGGTTTTTTGATGAGCTCGGCTCGTGGCAAACTGAGCATTGAATTTAGTCATAAACGTGTCAAAGGAGTCAACTGATGCTGGCGGTAGCTGGGTATACCAGCTTAACTCAGCATCTTTCAGAGTAGTAGGGAAGACTTTACACATGACAGCATCATCATTGGTAAAGAGATATATTTGAGTATTGAAAGCATATAAATGACGTTCCGGGTCTGTGGTGCCATCATACCTGTCAATGTTTATTGGTTTGTAGTTGGCTGGTAGAGGAACCTCCATGATGGCGTCAGTGAAGGGATGTCTCGGCCTCCGCGTGCCAGCCCTTTCATTAGGCCTATTTACCTGAAGTGAAAGTTCAGGAGCCTGCCTAGGAAATTCATCCTCGCCTCTTCAGTCCACATGATGAGAAACACGGGGTTGTGGGATTCCTTCTTCTCTGCGCGTGTTTCTGGATCCTTCATTCTCAACTGTCTGGCGCTCTCTCTCATGAGGAGAAGATGCAGATCTTTCTCTGCTTTGTTCTCGTTCACGACGGCTGTTCTGCCGACGAATCTCTTCATTCTCCCTTCTCAGCATTGCCACTTGTGCGAGAAGTTCTTGAATGATGGGATTGTCGGTCGTCATCGCTGGGTTTATGGATCGCTCTCCATTATCCCCATTGTTGGCATTCTCCGGCCCTTCTCTCCTGCAGTTCCCGCTCCTTGTCCTCACCATTGTTTGTGGTATGGGAAAATTTTGCTTCGATTCCCACAGATGGCGCCAAATGTTCCGGCCGAGTTTCTCGAGCAAGAAATACTCGTCCAGAGAAATTCTGTGGGAGTGTTTTTTGGAATAGCTTGACAGAATTGTAATTCTGCTCCTACGTATCCAAGTGGGAATCAAAGCAAAACGTAGTTCTGAGTGAGGGGGTTGGACCCCTATTTATAGAGATGTTTTGGTGTAACAGTTTGAGTTGGACTGTTATTGAGATCCTATTTGTTAGGATCGTATTGTTATCATAACTAGATAAAGATAAGGATAAGGCTCCGAGTTATACGGAGGGATATTTGGACCGGCGAGATGTTTGACTCAGTCAGGCTCAGTCAGTTGTGACTGGACTTCATGGGACCAAGGTGTCTTCCTCCACGGTCTTATTATGGGATAGGTCCGAGTATTTATGCTCGGCTGACAAGTGCATTAACGAGTCCTTGGCTTTGGAGGAGTTCGGGTCAAGGCCCATTTATGAGAATAAGCTCGATCAGTCCAGTGTATTAACAAGTCCTCGGCCTTATACTTTCGGCCAGTACATAACACATTCAATATTTCTCTTAGATGATCAAAATCACGACCTTTGTCGTACCCGAAACTTTACAATACGAAACATTCACTTCTAGGAATGATGGTCAATCTATTAGGTGACCTTTCTCATTTTTATCAATAACCCTCTTGTGTTCATTCACAATAAAGCTATTGGTTCAAAATATTTTTGAAAATATTTTCATTTTTTCTACTCCAGGAGCATATTTGAGGGAAACAAAAATAGATGATCTTTTTCTCATTTCTCTTACTTTCCTTTTTTTTTTCAAATCACAATAAGATCAAATAGATCTTTTAGATTTCAATTATGGTCTAAGGTCTAGTTCTTCAGGAACTATACCATAAATCTTCATATAAATAATTACCAAGAAAAATCATTGATTTTGTCTGGCTAATCCTTCGGGGATTGTTGAACAATAATTTCTTCCAAAAATTATAACGAGTAACAAAATCAATATCAATAAAGATAAAATATGATAAATAGAAGATAGATGAGATAAGAAAAAAAAATAGGACAAAGAAAATATGCACACACAAAAAAAGGTTTAGTTCTTCAGGAACTAACCATGCTACCATTCTTTTTATAAATGATTACTAGGAAAAATCGTTGTTTTGTACAATCCTATAGGGATGCTTGAATATCAAATTATTCCAGAATTTATCATAAGTAACAAGATAATTGTGGCAAAATTCACAAGAAAATTTCTATCGATGGAACACTAATATACTTTCATACTAAAAGTAACATGAAAAACAAAAGTATAAGAAAAGGATATAATCACCCAAATGAGTGAGAAGAAACAAATACTTTTGATACAATCTCCAAAGTGATCCAATCATTGCTCCTATGGTAGAGTCTCATGCTGATAATGTGTTATGAAATTAATGTAAAAGCCAAATAATTTAGAAGCAATTGGAGATGGAGAAACAAGAGAGAATAGAGAGAACACAAAACAATAGAGAAGCTGAAGAAGAGAGCCATTGTATTATACAATTCAAGGTACAGGTTTACAATGATACATCACAACTCTGGTAACCTATAAGCCTATTGAAACCTACATATAATGAGCCATTTACAATATAGAATTCAATGGTAATAACTTGGTCCTTTAACTCATGGAGGTTACAAGACTAAATGGACATCCATATTTTGCACATATTTCATAACATATATATATATATATATATATATATATATATATATATAATTTTATTTATTTATTAATTATCCGCGGTTGGACACGTTAAATCAATTGAATCATGACTCGAAGGTGTTATCCATTCGATTCTTAAACCATTCCATGTGATTGCATGTGACTGCCTATTAAAGTCGACCCGTTATACAAGGAAGAGCAATGAAAATGAAATATTCTCGATGGAAGAGTCAGCTTTGGATGTAAGCCGGAAATTGATAAAAGACATTGCAGATGGGGCTATTGGTAATGAGTTAGATGCTTCAATCACAAGGTGTATCCGTGTAGTCAAGGCACACAAAGGTTTTATACTCTGTGACTTCATTATACACAAAGACTTCTTGGTAATAATGTGATTCTCCTTTGACTTGAAGCATTTTTCTTTCCCTTTCATTTCAGTCCATGAAAATTCTTGCTTTTATGTTTATAGGATGCAAATGGAAATTGGCATGTGGGAGCCATAGCAACATTAGTTCAACTCATTGGCAGCTGTACTGCCTACTCCCTTACTTCATATTACCATGCAGCTCTTGATTTCAGTATATCATACTACTCAACAGCAAAGGTTCAGGTGGTCTTCTACTCATCTTGAGGTTTCAATATCTTTGGTGTTTGTGATGAAATTTTAACCTTTGTCTACAATTGTTTCCCTCTGCATTGGCCCCGGTTTGCCTTTTTGCTTTGTTCAAGCTGTTTTGAGAAATAATGACACAAATACCATTTTGTTTTTAATTTGTTTTTTGTTTCCAAAGATTTTTAAGGGTCTGTTTGCTTTGTTTCCAGTTTCTGTTTTCATTTCCTGTTTTTAGAAATAATTACAATACTACCACATTGTTTTCATTGTGTTTTCTGTTTCCAGAAATTTGTACAGGAGACACTGAAAAAAAAAAGTTGTTGTCAGTGTTTCCGGTAGAAGTTTTTGAAAACATGAGACATAATGAAAACATGATGGCAGTTTTGTAATTATTTTTGAAAATAGGAAACTGGAAACAAAGCAAACAAATCCTTAGTTTTTTGTTGTTTCCTGTATAAATTTTTTGAAAATGGGAAACAAAATAAAGGGGATAATTTTATAATTATTTCTAAAACAGAAAATGAAAACAGGATACACAGACCCTAGTTTGTTTTTTCTGACTTACCTAATTTAATGTTAATGATAGGAAGAGGTTGAAGTGGAGGCAAAGGATATAGGAAAGAAGGGTAAGTTGACTTCTGTGAATGTAGAAGTCAGGAAAAAGGAGAATGGAGAATTGGTTGCTGTGGCAAAGCTGTGGATGGCAGAAGTTAGAAGGAATATAAGACACCAAGCGAGTAAACTTTAATATTTTCTTGCTTAATACATGACACTAGGTTAGTAAGAATCTTTTAAGATATGTTCCTTATGGCTAATTTGAATATTGGTTGCATGGATGGATTTGTTTCTTCAAAGTTTCAACAAATCCTTTTGTATGAATAAGATTCCAAGGAATAGAAAAAGACATTAACTCAGCAATATTTTCACACCACTTTTATACGAATGATCAACATGTAAATAACTGGTTATATGTGTGTACTATGGTGATTGAAGGTGATAGTCAAGACTCAATTACCATGCACTATGTGGTGATCAGTGTAAAACTGCAATAGAATTATCATGTGCTAATTGAATTATGCTATCACATCCTTCTCCATGCTTTGGCTTCCTCTTAGAAGAAAGAAAACGTGAGAAAAAAGCAGTGAAGTACAATATGTTCCATGCACATATCACTTCCTCCACACTGATCAATCACCGGTAAATATCATCATTGGAATTTGCTAAGAAATTATTGAAACAAATTAAAGTAACATATCAGACATCAACCTGAAATTATGTTCTTAATTAATAAATTTGCTACTCCCTTGAGTTTTGAAGTGTTTGAATTCAAGGCAACGAGATACCTTTGGATATGCAGCACCTAACTAGTGTGTCTAATTAATTTTATGCTATCGAACTTATGTGAGATGGAAACCAATCAAATGCAGTAATTGATGATAAGTTGAAACCCTTTTCTATCGAACTACACAATAGTTTTATACTATGGATCGCCGTCTATTATTTTCCTTAATACTGGAAGCAAAACGAACCATTATCTAGTTTTCTGAGCAATTGGGATCAGTTGTAGAAAACAAACCAATTGCATAAGAATATCGTCAGCGGGGAATGGTTATTTGTGTGATAAACTTTACCGAGGATAGGTGAAAAGGTCGAGTATGACATTCTTGGCCGTTCATTTCTTTTATTTACTATACTTTTCGTAATATCCGTCCGAACAGCAATTGTAACACCCCGATTTTCGCTGCTTCGTGATATCTGTAATAAATATATAAATATATATTTTTATCCGAGACTTGGAAAATGATTTTGGAAAAACCAAGGTCATTTCCATGTTATACTTATTTTCGTAAGTTACGGGGAAGTTTGTGGGTTGAAAATTCAGACGGGCTTGATGCTGTGTTTTCTGTATTTTCACCGACGAGAAAGTTTCTTCGCTCGGAAGACCTAATTTTAATTCGTGAACGAGATGAAAAATGTTTTTATCGTATTTTCTACGATACTGGAAGTTTTGAAAATTTTGGTAAAAAAATAAAATAATTTACGTTTTACGGGCGGAATACGTAATCGGGAAGACGACGGAGTGGATTTCGGAGTTTCCAAGAGCAGATAAAGAGTTTATATTAGGATTTTGAGATGATTTAAGGGGATGAATCACATTTCTAAGTTTAGAAGGTTTTTCAAGGTTAAAGTGAAAATTTATGAATTTTACGCTTAAGTCCCTGAACTTTCTGTTAATTACCCTTTTGTCCCTGAGTTAGTTTCTAAGTTTTTTTCAAGTGAATTGGGCTAGAATCCTTGTTCCAAATTCATAGAGGACCGTGGCTTTGAGGCCCAAACTCCTTACCCATGACTTAAGTTTCATAAAGCCCATTTGAAGCCATATAAGTTTCCTATGTCAACATAAGCTTTAAGCCTTTTTGGTGGGCCCCACAAAGATGAATTCAAGCCCAAATTCCCTAGGCCCATGCGCAAGCCCAATATGGAGTTAAGGTTGCCCTCATCTTGGATGAGCAAAGAGCAAAGAACATTCTAGAAGTTTCTACTACATTCCACACCATTCTACATTCTTCCACATTATTCTACTATTTTCTCAAATCTTCTTCAACAAGCTAGGTTTTCCTAAGATATTTATGACAAGAAATCATCCCAAAAGTCATCAAGATAAGACCACATTTATTGTGGCAAAAAGTCATCATGACACTTTGTTGACAATTTGCAAACTAGTCCTTCAACTTATGGAATCTTTGCAAAATGGTCCCTATGAGTTATTTGCACTTAAATCCTTTGAAAAGCCACCTCCTTTCTACTTGGTCCTCAAAAGTGGCGCAGCCCACATGTCTATAAATACCCTTCCTCACCTTTCACTTAGTTTCTATTGCCTTTTGTTCAAAAACCTAAAGTTCTTAAGTCTTTGAATATCAAGTTTGTGAAGAAAGTTCTTGGATCTTCACTTGTTTTTGATCTCCAAGAGGTGAATCATATTCTTCTTCTCTAATCATGTCTATGTTCTTCAATCAATTTCTTGATTCAAAGTTTATTTCATAAGTTGTTCATCACTTTTAAGTTTCTAGATCTAGAACTTTGAAAGTAGGTTTGGTAGAGTTTTGTTCATGTGTTGTCATGTATGATCATGTATTCTATATGACGTGTATGTATACACATTCAAATCCATGATAGATTATTAAAATGAAAATCTTTACTCAAAAATCCCTATGTTGGCCGAAACCCTAGGTGGTTAGATTTGTTGAGTTTTTGTTCATAGTTTTCCTTAATGATCTTGATAATCAAACTCTTAGTATGTATGCCTTATAAATCCAAGTTGGTTTATTAAACTAAGAACCCTAGCCCTATAAACATGTTGAGGCCGAATCCTTGTATAAAAGAGTTAGGAAGTTTTGAGTTTGAAACTTAGTTGTTTAGTCACTAATCTATGATTTAGGTTAATTAAGGACCATTAATCTATGACTTAATCATGATTAGCAATTTTAAGGATTTTGAACCCTAAAAGTCAGCCCTTGACCGAAACCTAACCCTCATGAGTTAAGTATGTTGTGGTTTGATTTGATTGCAATTTGTTTGAAGGAATCAATCGGGTTGGTTTGACCTAAAGCCGACGGAAGAAATCGGATTAAATCGGGAGGTTGTTTGAAAACGTTAGTTGAGTCTTCAAGAGGTAAGGGGAGCTTACCTGAGGGATTTTCTCTATAACTATTTGCTTTTAGTGTGGCTTATATGATTTATATGTGGTTTGTGACTAATTGTTTATGTTGTTTACGATGTGTTGTTTATCTGTGTATCGATGATTGATCTGCTTTTAATTATCTGCAGTAGTATATTATGTTGTTATGATGCATGATCTGCCTGGGGATATAATTATGATGATGTTGTTGAATGTTGTTTGTGAGTGTTGTTTGAGAAGTCTGACAGTGGTCAGTGCACAACCGATTAGCCAGATAAAAGATTTAATAAACTGTGAAAGTTATATTCAATATTTTATGGGAAATGTTAGAATATAATAGTGGAGGAAAATATGTTTTTTTTTGTAAAAATAATGAGTTTTGAGAAATATTATTATTTTAAGGATTTATTAGTATAAAAGAAGTTTATGAGTCACGGTGAGAGTGTAACCGTGAAATTTTTTTAGTACTTCTAATTTTTACACAAGAAATTCCGAAATATTATAAAAAGTGATTTTGGGATATTAATATTCGAAAAGACCTTATTTATTGTATAAGAAAATTATTTTAGAAGAAATATCAAAGTTTGACTTTAAGAACATTTTCTTTGAAAATGCTAAACGACGGCAAGTTTTGAAATTATTGAAGAAGAAAGTTTGAAAACAGCAGTACTTAATTTAAAAAGAGATTTAATCTGAAATGATTTATTATAGTTGAAGTTTCGATAAAAAGAAGTTATTATTGATTTGACGTTATTTTGTAAAAGATGTAAAAAGATTTAAAAGATGTAAAAAGATTGAAAAGATGTAAAAAGATTGTAAAAAGATTTAAAAAGATGTTAAAAGATGTAGAACGATGTAAGATGTAAAAAGATGTAAAAGATGTAAAAAGATGTAAAAGATGTAAAATGATGTTATGGAACTTAATAACCGAGACGTCGGGGTATTAAGGTTAGTTGTGTTGTAGACTAGGTATCTACTAAAAGAAGTTAACACATTGTAAGATGTTTTCTATTACCACGAACCTAAGACTGATTGCAAGGTCTAGGGGCTTCGTGATTGAGCACTCGGACTTTGAGGTCCTGTGTTGTTAATAAAAGATGTAAAAATGTTTCAAAAGATGTTAAGTCGTAAGCTTTTGAGAGCTTTGACAAATAAAGATATAGCACAAAGAAAAGTGTTGAGAACAAAATGTTTTCTTGCATGCATTTGGCAGACGTGCCATGATTAAACGAGGGATTACCTTGCGGCGTCAGGGTATATCGTACAAAGATGTTCTCATTGTGCCCGGGGTTTGGACAATAAGGCCCCATCTCAGAGTGTTATCACTGTGCCACGATGTTGGACAGTGTACGATGGGCGTGCCTGTGGCTGTTTGCCTGTGGCAATTGAGTCTGATCAACTCATCACGAGGTTTACGAGGTTGGAGATATCTCATGAGATTAAGTATGAATGTTTAGATGATATATTGAAGTGTTCATGCATAGTTTTTCCAATGTTGATGTTTGGGGTGTGAAACCCATTGATAAACGAGATATTATGATATGAATGAGTATGTTGTTATAGACATGTATATGTGTATGTGCAATCTTTTGTGTTGTGCATTTAGTTATGGTGATGAATCCATATATTGGCGTCTCACCCTTACAAACATATCAGAATCGTTTAGAGGGTATGATATCTACAAGGAGATGAAGGCTGTCTAGTTCGAGGCATCTTGTTGCTGTTTTTTTTAAGGGGTGTAGTGTCTGTTAGTTACGACCAGCGTAGGTACGGTTATGTTATATTATGTTGTTAGAATTAAGCTGATGATGTTTTAGGTGAGAAAACATATGAGGCAGTATAGTTAGAGGACTTATATGCATTATGTATTTAAGTGGGACTTGATTGCTTTGTTGTGGTTATGAGGAGAAAAGGAAAAAAAAAATTATCACCATATTTTGAAAAGATAAACGTTGAGAAAACATGATTTTCCGAAAGCAACCAGCAAATTAAGTTTTATTTCCGCAAACGGGTAGCCATATGATGACCCGAGTTTAGGGTGTCACAGCAATGCACATTGATGCCACACTAACATGTTATCTTAAAATCCTTCCTGATTATAAAGTGTAACAAATGATTATAAAGCAGGTGTAATAAAAAGTGTAAAGAAAAATGATACTACCTCCCAGACTCAATTATAAGTAAAAATAACTAATTTTACACTTATTAAGGAAGTTACTTAATTTAGTTTAATTGTCTTGATTTATGTAAAAAAAATGAGTTATAATTACTAAACTACTCTTTAATTGTTTCGGGAATATGCAATGCTCTTGAAAAAGTAAAGGGATAATTGGTTTGATTGATTAATTTTCTTGATTTTTAGAATACTTACATTAAATAGAGTTGAATTGGTTGGATTTTGTTTATATTTGAATCCAAAAAATATAGGTGTTTTTTTACTTATAATTGAGTCCAAAGGTAATAGTTTAGTTTGTATCTAAAATGAGCAAATAAAAGTATACTTCTTACATTATTATTTAATAAATTGAGATGTCGATACACTTTATCCAATCAAACTCACTTAGGTTACATCAAAAAGAAAATACATTGTGCAACAATATTACTATTTATTTATTAAAATATTGTACAGCGTGACTGTCATATAATAAAGTATTAAAGTTGACCTTCATCTAAGGAAGTGTAATGAAAATGAAATATTCTCATGGACTTTGTTTGTGAGTTTGGAGAGGAAGAAAAGAGAGGGGATCAAAGGGGAAGGAAATGAGAGGGAGGGGAGGGGAATGAGAGTATTATCCCTTTCCTTATTTGTGAGTGTATATTGTATGAAGGGAAGTAAATGGGGAGTTTATAACATATTTTTACAATCTTACCATGATTTTAGAAAACTAACATAATTAATATTTTTTAAATAATATTAATGCACCTTTCAAAAAAAATTATTAATGCAAATTAGTAAAGACTGGGAGGGTAAATTAGTAATTTAATTATTTCCCCCCCAAAAAAACCCCAAATTGGGGTAAATAAAAAAAGTGGGCTTAGGAGGGGTTTGGGGGGTTCCAATGGCTATAATCAAGGCATAACCATCGGGATTATTCTCCATGATATTCCAATGGCTATAATCAAGGCATAACTATCGGGATTACTCTCCATGGGATATTCTCTTATTTATTGTAAATATTAGCTAATCAAATCAAGGATATCAATGACAGATGTAAATGAGACATTATAGGCATTAGTTTAGGACATGAAAACCTCATGTAACTTCTATATATTTGGTATCTGTTTAATGGAATGATACACACATTCTTTCCACCATATTCTTGTTATGGTATCAAAGCCATCACAGTGCCGGAAAAGACTGAAGCAGAGAAGAAAACTGATCTGGTGAAAAAGATCCCTTCACCATATGATCTGAACTCTAGTGATAATCCAGGAAACCTGATTACTCAGGTTCAGCTGAAAGGGGGTGTTCGAGCCAATGCAACATTCACTGATGGAGAAGACAGTGTTGCACCAACTAATTCAAACAATGCCCCTTGATCGGAAATCTTGAAGCAATGGGCAAGCACTAGTGGATTTTTTAAATAGCCAAAAAGGGAACATAAATGACAAGATGACAGGTAAACATAGTGTGTGGATTGTTGACACAGGAGCTTCCAGCCACATGACTGGGAACTTGGAATTCTTGTATGGGCCGATCGAGAGAAATAGCAGGATGTCCAGTTGGACTTCCAGATGGAAAACAAGTGTTAGCCACTAAAGAAGGGACCACAATACTTGATGGAGGATTGAAAATTGAGAATGTTCTTTATGTGCCAAAATTGAACTGCAATTTGATATCTATCTCTCAACTGATCGATGAAAAAAATTGTATTGTCCATTTCACTGATACCTTATGTGTTATGCAGGACTGCACTTCGAAGATGCTGATTGGAGCGGGTGAACGAAGAGATGGGCTTTATTTTTTCAAAGGTATCCGAAGTGAGAAGGCACACAAGGCTAGTGGAATTTGTCAGTTTAATCTATGGCATCAACGCATGGGACATCCATCTCTGAGGACTACTCAATTAGTCTCCAATATAAGGTGTGAAGAAAGTGAGTTGAAAAATAAAGCATGTGATGTATGTTTTCGAGCTAAACAAACCAGGGATGTTTTTCCTTTGAGTACTCATACTGCTACTGGTAGTTTTGATTTAATTCATTGTGATCTGTGGGGACCTTATCGGACTCCCTCTTCTTGCGGTGCATCATATTTTTTTGACAATAATGGATGATTTTTCTCGTGCCATATGGATTTATCTGTTAGTTGATAAAAGGGAAGTGTCACGTACATTGATAAATTTCTTTGCCTTAGTAGAAAGACAGTTTGATAAAAGGATTAAGATGATGCGTAGTGATAACGAGACTGAATTTACATGTTTGAAAAATTATTTTCATGAACATGGAATTTTGTTTCAAACTTCTTGTCCTGGAACACCGCAACAGAATTGAAGAGTAGAAAGAAAACATAGGCACATTCTTAATGTTGCTCGTGCTCTACGTTTTCAAGGTAGCCTTCCTATTTCTTTTTGGGGTGAGTGTGTCTTGATTGCTGGATATCTAATTAATCGCACACCTACTCCAGTGCTGCATGGAAAAACACCATATGAGATGTTACATGGGCAAGCTCCCTTATATAGTCATTTGAAGGTTTTTGGATGTTTGTGTTACGCACATAACCTAGGAAAAACAAATGATAAGTTTGCCAGTCGAAACCGGAAATGCGTTTTTGTTGGATACCCTAATGGTAAAAAGGGTTGGAAATTATTTGACTTAGATACTCAACGTTATTTTGTGTCACGTGATGTTGATTTTTTTGAGACAGAATTTCCTTTTGCTCATACAAGCAAGGAAAGGAATATTTCATCTGTGGATTCTCCTGTAGTGTTTCCCTTGTTGGTTGATGACAATGATAGTAGGTCCCATGATCAAATTGACACAGAAGAAGAAGTAAGCCCAAACAATGGTGTTGATGTAGGGCCTACCGTAAGGGGGGTACAAATGACTCAGACAATGAGGCAAGTGAATAATCAAATCCAAATAATCCTTCTGTCGATCCTCCTACATTAGATCTGGTTGCTCACAACAATGTGGAGGAGTTGGGAAGAGGTCACCGCATTAGGATGCCTTCAGTCAAATTGCGTGACTATGTGACTCACACTGTACAGAAGTTAAGCCCATCTCCCAGTTCGCCCTCTCCACAGCATATTTCAGGTGCGCCTTATCCCTTAATACATTATGTGAATTGTGACAAATTCTCTGTAAAGCATCGCAGGTTCATTGCTGCTCTCACTATGGAACATGAACCCGTCCATTTTTTTGAGGCAGTGAAAGATGCTAAGTGGAGACTTGCAATGCAACAAGAACTCGAAGCACTGGAAAGTAATGGGACCTGGACTCTGCAACCCTTACCGGATGGGAAGAGACCTCTTGGTTGTAAATGGGTGTATAAGATTAAGCACAACTCTGATGGCACCATCGAAAGATACAAGGCAAGGTTGGTCATTCTTGGGAATTATCAGGTAGAATGGATTGACTACACCGAGACATTTGCTCCTGTTGTTAAAATGGTCACTATTCATCTTGTTCTTGCCATAGCAGCAGCAAAGAAGTGGGAAATTCATCAAATGGACGTCCATAATGCTTTCCTCCATGGTGATCTTCATGAAGATGTTTATATGAAGTTGCCCCCAGGCTTTCGCACATCTCAACCAGGATTAGTTTGCAAGTTGCGCAAATCATTGTATGGCTTGAAGCAAGCCCTCGATGTTGGTTTGCCAAACTATCATTTGCCTTGACGAATTTTGGGTTTCAACAATCGTCCTCTGACCACTCACTCTTTACTCTTCTTAATCATGGAGTGCAAATAGTAGTTTTGGTGTATGTGGATGATTTGATCGTGTGTGGGAACGACTCCACTGCAATTCAAAAATTTAAAGTATATCTCAGCAAGTGCTTTCACGGCTAGACTGTGATCAATTCTGACTTTTGGAGGTCTGGTACAGCTGACAGATCACGGCCGTGATAGCCATCACGGCTAGGCCGTGACAGCTTCTGACTTTTGGGGGTCTTCCTCTTTAGTTATTTCTCCATCACGGCCGTGATAATCATCACGGCTAGGCCGTGATGGGCTCTGCCTAGCTCATTTTCTTCTCTTTTCACGCTCTATCTTCATCCAAGCTTCCTCATGGCTAAATATTGGGCATTTAATCATAAATCCCTGCAAAACAACACACAAGACCACCTTATCCATTCCAAAGGAAAAACTAAACAAAATAAAGCTAAAATGACCTAACTATATGCAAATGCATGCAGAAAAGTATATGGAGAATGAGGTGAAATCACACTCATCACTAATCTCTAAAGAAACAAAAGAAAACCAAAAAGGAAGAACTAGTTCTAGGAATTCATAGGAATTAGAACTTAGTTTTTGAAAGGTAAAATGCCTTAGTTTGTAACTTTGGCTGATGGTTTCTGTTCCTTCTTTTTGATTTGTCCCTGCACCTATCCCTCTATCACGAACAATTTTATATGCTATGTTTGAATGTTTAAATGTTTGCCTTCTCTATTGCTTTGAATGTTTCTTTTCTTTACCTTTTTGATAATGCCAAAAGGGGGAGGAAAACGTATGATTTAGAGAAAGGGGATAATAACAAATTATACATGCATATGTTGAGGGGGAGCTTATAAGCTTACATGATTAATGGGGAGTAAATCAAATTCTGCTATGATAATATTTTTTTGCTCTAATATACTTCTTCTTTGATAGCATGATATAAATCTGTCAAAAACGCTTAGCTTCTGCTACACTTATACCCTGATCTTATAATTTGTTAGAATATTTGTCATAATAAAAAAGGGGGAGTTTGTAAGACTCAATGACTTAGAGATTTTGATATATCACAAATACAATTTAATGTGTGTGTAGGTGTTTTAGTGTCAAATTGCAAAGACAGGTATCAAGCAGTGATCAACAAGTTCATTAAGCAAATTCAAGGAAAATATTCAAGGAAGAACTTGAAGGAATCAAGGAGCTGCATGTAGAAATCAAAAGAGCAAAGTCAAAGATCAAAGGATCATCAAGACCAAGCTTAATGGAGAATTTTAGATTTAAGTCTTTGATGATTTGTAAGAGAAAGAAATCTCTTAGTCACAAAAAGCTCAACTAAAAAGATGCATGAAGAAAATCAATTTTCATAACCTGCATTAAAAGGAATAAGTTTTCGTTAATGAAAATGATTTTTGGAAGTAAGAAGCGCTGGTCCACTAAAGTAACAGAAGTACTCGTCCACTAAAGTGATGCAAGCGCTCGTCCACTAAAGTGACATAAGTGCTCGTCCACTAAAGTGATAGAAGTACTCGTCCACTAAAGTGAGAAACAAGCGCTCGTCCACTAAAGTGACAGAAGTGCTCGTCCACTAAAGTGGCAGAAGTGCTCGTCCACTAAAGTGACAGAAGAGCTCGTCTACTAGGTTACGTTCAACCAGTTAAAGGAGTATCCGTCCAATGACGTGGCATATGGAGCTCGTCTACTATCAACTACGAGCCCTGAGGATTGAAGACGACGCCGATGTAGAATCTTATTTCAAGAACCAGAATCAAGAAAACATATTCTGTTATCAGACCCAAATCTGTTTTGATTGATCCCGACGACTATAACTTGTCTCCAATATATAGAGGGATCAAATGAACACTTTTAAAATAACAACAACAGATAAGAATTACACGAAATTTATTTGAGAAATCAATTGTGAAAATCATTCATCATCTTTCTTGAGCTTATTGTGAAAAGAGTGTTTCAATTCTCATAAGTGCTTCAATTTATTTATCTGACTATTGAGAGTTAGAAATCAATTTTTTGTTCTATTTGATTGTAAAGAGAGAGGGAGTCTCTCTGAGAGATTAGGGTGAGGTATCCCTAAGGAAGAACATTGAGGCTCTTCACAAGAGTGTGGTATCTCGAGGTGAAGGAGTGCTCTGTGGTGTAAAGGTTTTTCAAGCTACCTGGCTAAAGCTTGTTGTGTTAGTGTGTGAAAACCCACAGGTGGAGTGGGGACTGGATGTAGGTCACAGTGGTGGTGACTGAACTAGGATAAATATGGTTGTGTGGTATCTCTAAACTCAAACTCTTTAATTTCTGTCTTGCGCATATAACTGTGATCTTGATGTTCTAAGTATTCAATTGATATGAGTTCTTGATCCGCATAATCAGTATTGAACCTTGAGTAAATTGTAATAACAACCGCGTAGTCAATTATATTTTTAAGGATCAATATTTGAATTGAATCTATCATCATATGTGATCAAATTCGAATAGCTTAATTTATGTTTCTTAATCATTGAAACTGAAACCTGCAAGTCTGTTCTTGATTGTTAATGCTTGTATCTGAAACTTGCATAACTTGTTCTTAATCTTTAAAGGCTTAATCAGTTTCTATATTTTGTTATTATTGAGTTTTGAACCTGAACCTATTCTGTGATCTATTAATTCTGAATCAATTTTTCTTATTCTCGTCACCTTCTATTCAAGATTTTATATAAACCCTTCATTGATTTTGTAAAAGATCCTGAGGCCACAAATCTGAAAAATAAAGTTTTGTGAAAAGTTTTTAAGAGGGAAAGATTTTTTGAAAACTCATTTCACCCCCGTCTTGAGTCGTTGAAGCCAAAACAACATGAAATACAAGAGAAGGATGGAACCACCCTTACCGACAGTGGAAGGGCTCCCTGCGACTGCCAACGGCATCATTGTTGTGGTGACCGCGACCCACCCACGAACACATGACAGATCTGACACTCGTTCATCTTCTCCTTCTCAGCCGCGGCGAAAGACGATCGAGCAGCACCTAAGGCAGCGAGATGCGGCTGATACGGCTGCAGGGGGTGGTGCCGGTCTGAACCATGGAGAAAGGGAGGTGAAGTTGGAGTGGGAGGAAGAAGAAGGGAAGAAAAAAAAGAAAAGAAGAGAAAAAGAAGGGTGGGTGTCATAGCTGATAAGAGAGGGAGGAGAGAGAACTCAAGTTTTTAACTTAACATTTTGTGATAGGTACAAAAAAATGAGTGATAATTATTAAGCCTAAAAATAAACATGTTTTTGCCCTTTTAATCCAAAAATCAAGATTGACAAATATATACTTCCAAATTTTGAAATATAGTAGAGATTGATAGTTGAATTGATCAACTAAGAAAATACCCAGTCCAAGATTAATCTCTGATTAATCTCAAACCAATTTATTCCCAACTCTAAAAGTAAATAGAGTAAAATATGAAAATACTTTTCTCTCAATCATATCATTTAAAATATTTTTCCAAATAAATACTAATAATGGCAATAACGTAAGTTATTGTCTAGTAAGCGTGAATACACTGAAATAAGTCAGTGCTAACACACCTAATAAAATAATTTAGAAAGAGTAATAAAATTACTCAAACTAAACCACATAACCAAAAATAAACATAAACATCCAAATAAAATAATTAATCATATGTGTAAAAACTAGGGTGTTACATCATGTCCTTGTATAGTACTTCAAACATCTATACGGAAAGTGATTACATCTTTCAATATAATACAATATCATGTACAATGGTTACAATGCGTCAAAAAATATACAATGGTTACAAAATAAGTGCAATAGTTACAAAAGAATAAAGTATACTAAAAGTTATAACCAATAAATCCTTACCAATGGTACCATTAGTATTACTATATATCAAAGTTTACCATTTATATATAAAGATTTGGGGTCACACAATTTTCTTCAATAATAAAATTCTAGAAATATCATACATATATTTTATTTAAAACCTTTAAACTAAAAAAATAAAATAAAAGAAAACATGTACATGTGCAAAATCACATAAAAACATAATGAAATGGATCATATGAATTCCAAGAAAATAATTTAACTACTCAAATCTTCAGTCAAATGTAATAAACTTTCCTTCAAAATATTTAACAAACCGGACATATCCAAATGCGTATTATTTGTAAGACCATGATCAGATTACTAATTTTTCTGTAAGCAAAATTTGAATACTAACTCATATTCAATAAAACAAAATGATAGTTCATAATAATTAGAGTATTCTAACATCTAATAATTTTTCAAATCTCAAATGCTTCTTTATCAATAAGCATTTCATTTGCTAAAAAAATGTTTACTCTTTTCAAGTGTTATCATGAAATACTTTGAACGTGTTGTAAATAGAAGAAAAGAGAAGATAAGAAGAGATTAGGACAAAAGAATTAATAACACAAGAAGGCGTACTTATTCCGGAAGTAACCATACCACTACTTTTCTAATTCCTTCTTCATGAAAAAATGATGTCCTTCAGGGAGAGAAGTTACACTTCCCCATAAGGTGTATGACTTACTACACCATTATTAGGAATAGTAAATGTTATAACCATAAATCATACTAATGACACTTTCTTACCCTTAATGCCTAATGAATAGATTCAAATGTAACACATTCAATATTTCTCTTAGATGATCAAAATCACGACCTTTGTCGTACCCGAAATTTTACAATACGAAACATTCACTTTTGGGAATGATGTTCAATCTATTAGGCGACCTTTCTCATTTTTATCAATAACTCTCTTGTGTTCATTCACAATAAAGCTTAAACTTGGTTCAAAATATTTTTGAAAATATTTTCTCATTTTTGCTACTCCAGGAGCATATTTGAGGGAAACAAAAATAGATGATCTTTTTCTCATTTCTCTTACTTTCCTTTTTTTGTTTTTGTTTTTTCAAATCACAATAAGATCAAATAGATCTTTTATATTTCAATTATGGTCTAAGGTCTAGTTCTTCAGGAACTATACCATAAATCTTCATATAAAATAATTACCATGAAAAATCATTGATTTTGTCTGTCTAATCCTTCGGGGATTGTTGAACAATAATTTCTTCCAGAAACTATAACGTGTAACAAAATCAATATCAATAAAGATAAAATATGATAAATAGAAGATAGATGAGATAAGAAAAAAAAATAGGACAAAGAAAATATGCACACACAAAAAAAGGTTTAGTTCTTCAGGAACTAACCATGCTACCATTCTTCTTATAAATGATTACTAGGAAAAATCCTTCTTTTGTGCAATCCTACAGGGATGTTTGAATATCAAATTCTTCCAGAATTTATCATAAGTAACAAGATAATTGTGGCAAAATTCATAAGAAAATTTCTATCGATGGAACACTAATATACTTTCATACTAAAAGTAACATGAAAAACAAAAGTATAAGAAAAGGATATAATCACCCAAAAGAGTGAGAAGAAACAAATATTTTTGATACAATCTCCAAACTGATCCAGTCATTGCTCTTATGGCAGAGTCTCGTGCTGATAACGTGTTATGAAATTAATGTAAAAGCCAAATAACTTAGAAGCAATTGGAGATGGAGAAACAAGAGAGAATAGAGAGAACACAAAAGAATAGAGAAGGGATAAGAAGAGAACTATTGTATTCACTACAAAAAAACTGTCAATTTGTGGAGGTTATATCGAGGGGGTTTCTTAAACCGCCACAAATTAACATCAATTTAAATTAATATTAGGTTCCCAACAAAACGCCCAAATCCAGATTAACAGTGCCGGTCTATGATTCAATTTGTGGAGGTTTATAACTCCCTCAAATTAAACATTAAAATATATCCTCCCTTACTCTTCGTTACCCCCGCGCGCGAACCCACAAAAATTTCCCACTTCTTTCAGACTTAAAACCCAAATCCCCATTTGCGACCAAATTTCTCAACGATTTTCCGGAGCATTTTCTCAGCGATTCTCAGCTTCAACCAACACAAAGATCTTTGGTCAACATTTTCTAGAGATTTTTCAGCGATTCTCAGAATTTCCTCTTCTTCGTGGCTTCTTCACCTCATCGATCACTTTCAGGTCAGTGAATTTGTTTGAGTCTTGCTAAAATTTCGGTGCTAGAATATGGTTTGGATGCTATTGATTCAAAGTGAATTGATTTCGGATGTTTTGGTTCAATTTAGGATCTCAAACACAATTCGGATATATGATGCATGCTACATGTTTGATAAAATGTTTGAACTTGAATTTGATTGGTGTTGTAGTGAGTTTGATAACATCTATGATGAACTGGAATGCAACTTATTGAGGGAAGACAAGAAGCTCCAATCTACTCTGTAATGCAGTTTTTTAGTTTACAGTTTAAACAAAAAACTGAATCATGTCTCCGTTCAATCTTTGCTCTTTTATTCGATTGACGATGTCTTCTACTTTATGATCATCATGAAATTTACTAATTATTGATTTATTTTGTGATGGGTGATAATCTACAGGGAAGATGTGAGCTTTATCAAGTCAGAGCACAGATCAAGTAAGTCATTTTATATATAAAGAATTTGAGAATGGCTTCAGTCAACTTTTGAACACACAATTGCTTAGACATAGATATATCTACTTCAATCATTACTTTTGTACTTTGCTTCTGTGTAGCTGGAGACTATATTCAGGTCATTACTTTTGTACTTTGCTTCTGTGTAGGTGGAGACTATGTTCAGGCTGCTGTTTCAACTCTTTATCCATGAGCAAGTATTTTACCTAGTGTCATTTTTACTTCTTCCTTATCTGCAAGCAGGATTGTACATTTCTTATCAGGTTCTTCATGTATGTTTGTTGGTATCTTATTTTTTTTCATTTTTCAATTTTAGTTTCACATCCTTTTAGAGTAGCTTCATCACTGTTCGTTGCCAGTTCCACAAAGCTCTGAGGGTTCATTGTCAAAGTCCCACAACGATTTTGTATGAATTATTCGTGCTTCCTTAGTTTGGCTTGTATTTGAGTGTTGGCTAAATCATTAGGTTAATATCATTCATTTCTTTCAGGTTGGCTGACTTGAAGGACTTCAAAAAGTCAATGTGATCTATGCCAAAAAGCTCTTTGTTCTCCCTCAATCCCTCTGTTGCCATAAGCAGCATTAATGCAAAGCAGAGAGCACCTTTTTCCTCTGCTCCTTCTCGCACCTGTTAGTGTGGCAGTGTGACTCTGGCTCTTTATTTTTAGCTGCTTGACTGTGAACCGCTAACTCTGTGTTCTGTTACATTTATAGATTAATGAGGGATTTGCTTGACTAGGAACCACTAACAGAAAATGCTTCTTGTTTAGTGATGAGAAGGGCTTTGTCGGCGCCCTAAGGCTTTCCTAATTGACGAAGGCCATAAAATTACCATGTTGGAGACAAGACTCTGCTCCTTCCCGTTTCTGCTCACCTAATTTCGTTGCGGCTCGCCTCACTCCTTCACATTTTCGTCTTCCTTCTCCCTGGTGTGTTCCTCTTTCAATTTGCCTTATACTGAGTTTGGGATTTTTAGAAATGGAAACATTGGTTCATTATATTTTGCTGTTTATCCCTAGTTGTGTTTTTCTCTTCTTTTTTGCTGTTCATTTGACTTCAATTGGTTTCCTAACAAAGGGAAGGAGACGGTGGAATCTGACAAAGCAAGACATCAGTTCCAAATCGAGTAGCGAAGGAGACGACGGAATCCAAAGGAGACATCGTCTATAGATATCGCTCTGGCAGAAGTAGCGAAAGGGAAAAAGTTATCTTATGTGAGGGCATGGGAAGAAAGTGAAAAAACTAAAGCAGAGAACAGGTTAGACTTTGATAGTCTTTTGCAGTTTTCCCTTGAAGGCATAAAAGTTAAATGATTGACCCATTTGTGAGGATACCAATTCTGAATTGGTTATGTTTTATGTTCGTTGAGCATTATCATCATTATTATCATTAAATGTATATCATGCAGTTTAAGCACAATTTATAGCATTTTCATTTAGGGTGTTTTGACTTTTTGAGCTGCAGCAGTGTTTGCCATGATTTCTTACTGAGTGATTTGTTTGTTGTGCTAAAAATTATGTTGTGACAGACAGAATATTTATTCTTGTGTCATACATGGTTGCTGTGATGCTAAGTCACATATCATGTGCATTATTATGGTGTGTGGGGTGAGAGAGAGTAAGGTGTAAGTAGTTATATATTATAGTTTTTGATTCAGCTGTTATTTTATTGTTGATGCTGGATTTTACCGTTTTGGAGTGGATTCTTCCAATGGATCCTCTGGTGATGCTCTTGTTGGCTTTGAAAGGTAAAATAAAAAGTTTACAGACTGAAACCTAAAATCTGGAAAATAAAGCAGAGAACAGGGTACATTGCATTAACGAATTCTTGCTAGAAAATAGATTATCTATCAAACTTTCTTTGTTGGTATTGTGTTGCATGAGACAGTAATCCTCTCAACCCTTCTCTAGATCATAACTTCATATGCTTCAAGATTTTTTGTAATTTGTAGACATCATGATGACCATGATGGTGATGATATGCCAATTTATAGTGTATGTGCCTCAATCTAAAATATCATAGTTTGTGACTATAAATTTGCTGCATATAATCTATAGTTTCATACAAGGTCATGGCATTATATTCCCTTGCAATACTCATCCGAGCCTACAAATAACCCACCATAAGGTAATGTTCTTTTTTTAAGTCAATTGTTCGACAAAACTGCTATATATCCTTTAGTGCTATCTTACCTATGGTTGAAATTGAGCAGCTAGAGATTTATTTAGATTGTGTTCTGGTTAATGGCCTCGTTGAGTTTATTAGTGATTTTAGTTCTGTTGCTTAATTTGGTCACACAGTTTATTCTGCAACTCTTATGCTTGTTGAATTAAGAAATTGCTCAATTCATGTTGTTAAATTTTTAGTTACATGTTCAGTTAGAGAATGGAAAGAAACAGATTTTATGTTGGAATCAAGAAGCTGTGTGTTCTTATTTGGATTATGAGTCACATGATGTTCCTTGTTTAAACTTCTTTTCTCATTGCAGGTACTGTAAATGCGAGATGCCTTACAACCCTGATGATCTAATGGTCCAGTGTGAGGGCTGCAGTGATTGGTAAGTTGAATATATACGGTGTTATTATTTTCAATCCATCAGTCTCGGGCTCCGTTTTGTTTGAAGTTCCATTATCTGTTTGATTTTCTGGACTCTAGTGTGTCCAGTTCTGTAGATATTTTACATCTTCCTGATGGGTTTCATTTTAAATTTCAGATTTTTATTCATGTTTTACCTCTTTTCTTCTGGTTTCATGTGAGGAAAACAAGTATTTTAAGTCAGCATTAACCCATACAGGCATCATTTTTCCTTGTGTAAGACTATCCAGTTGACTTTGACTATGCTTTCCTTTGATATTTTGGTACTCGGTGTTGCTTAACAAATGCTGCAATTCTTAATAGAAGCTGACATGCTAAACTGTTTTATGAATTTATGATTTGTTGTGCTGGTTTATTTCATTCTTACATTTTCTGCTCCTTTCTAGGAAGTTGTCATTTCATTCTTAACAAATGCTCCTTTCTACTCCGTCTCATCAATATGAAAACAGAGTAGGGCCAATTACTTTGCATCAAGATGCATGTCTTTTGCTCTTTTAAGACCATAAAAATATTAAAACAAATGGAAAATAATGAGTTAGTCTAGTTCATGCTACAATATAGTGTCATTTTCAATTCTAATTATTGTGTATTGCCATTTGATGGACAACGTTGTTGTGCTAGATGGTGGAATGCTTTTTGGTTGTGGAATTTGCTTATATTTTTTTTGTTATACAATAGGCTTTTTAGTTTCTTATTGATGGAGCTTTTTAATGTGACATCTCCTATTTTTAGTACTTGTTAACCAAGATTATGAGGGGTTCTTGGTACTTTTGTTCTTTTTATCACTTTTGCAAATATATCATTTTTAATAGATATTTTTATATTTTGAATATTTCAACTAATTTTTTTTTATTTATTATTTTTTCAGCCAAATGATGCTGCAGGTGAGCCAAATTCGCCTTTGGATGCAAGAGGATTATCCGGAGCCAGCACTAGCAATATTTGATGTTCTTTTTTTTTCTCATTTAATATAAAACTACGTTTAGGATATTATGAATTCAAGTTATATTCTCTAAATTACAATTGATATTTGAAACATACTTTGTCACCATGGTTATGTTTTTAATGAATTTTTTATGACTATTTCAGTAAACTTTTGTTAAAAATATTTCAATTGTCGTAAAATGGGAAGATTTAAAATCATTAGCAAATAAGTAAATTCGAAACAAAAAGCGTATCAAATAGTGAGATATATATTATTGCGGTAGGTGGTGTTGATAAGTATACAACGGTCATTAATAGACGAGGTTAAAAACTCCCACAAAATAAACAATGTAATGACCATTCATACTCATTCATAGAGGAGGTTAAAAACCCTCACAAATTAACCAATTTAATGACCATTCATAGTCTTTCATAGAAGAGGTTAAAAACCCCCACAAAATAAACAACCGTCGCTACTAGTGGAGGTTGAAGACCTCCGCAATATAACCGCCACAATATAAGAAAGATACCGCCACAATATAAGAAAGATACCAGAGGTTTTCATAAACCGCCGCAAATTGCTTGTGGCGAACGTAACTGCGGCGGTTTCCAAAAACGCCGTAAATTATTTTTTGCGGAGGTCAAAAAATGCCACAAATTGAGTTTAAAATCGCCACAAATTGACAGTTTTTTTGTAGTGATTATACAATTCAAGGTATAGGTTTACAATGATACATAGTTCTATTTATAGGACGTACAACCCTTGTAACCTATAAGCCTATTGAAACCTACATATAATGAGCCATTTACAATATAGAATTCAATGATAATAACTTGATCCTTTAACTCATGGAGGTTACAAGACTAAATGGACATCCATATTTTGCACATATTCCATAATATATATATATAGAATATAATTTTATTTGATCAGTATAATATATATAATATAATATAATATAATTTATTTATTAATCATCCGCGGTTGAACATGTTAAATCAATTGAATCGTGACTCGGAGGTGTTATCCATTCGATTCTTAAACCATTCCATGTGATTGCATGTGACTGCCTATTAAAGTTGACCCGTTATACAAGGAAGAGCAATGAAAATGAAATATTCTCTTACATTGGTTTCTCTAGGCATACTTGAGAAAGAGAGATGGAAGAGTCAGCTTTGGATGTAAGCCGGAAATTGATAAAAGACATTGCAGATGGGGCTATTGGTAATGAGTTAGATGCTTCAATCACAAGGTGTATCCGTGTAGTCAAGGCACACAAAGGTTTTATACTCTGTGACTTCATTATACACAAAGACTTCTTGGTAATAATGTGATTCTCCTTTGACTTGAAGCATTTTTCTTTCCCTTTCATTTCAGTCCATGAAAATTCTTGCTTTTATGTTTATAGGATGCAAATGGAAATTGGCATGTGGGAGCCATAGCAACATTAGTTCAACTCATTGGCAGCTGTACTGCCTACTCCCTTACTTCATATTACCATGCAGCTCTTGATTTCTGTATATCATACTACTCAACAGCAAAGGTTCAGGTGGTCTTCTACTCATCTTGAGGTTTCAATATCTTTGGTGTTTGTGATGAAATTTTAACCTTTGTCTACAATTATTTCCCTCTGCATAGGCCCCTGTTTACCTTTTTGCTTTGTTCAAGCTGTTTTGAGAAATAATGACAAAAATACCATTTTGTTTTTAATTTGTTTTCTGTACGTTTCCAAATATTTTTAAGGGTTTGTTTGCTTTGTTTCCAGTTTCTGTTTTCATTTCCCGTTTTTAGAAATAATTTTTGAAAAAAGAAAATGAAAACAGGAAACTGGAAACAAAGCAAACAAGTCCTTAGTTTTTGCTGTTTCCTGTATAAATTTTTTTGAAAATGAAAAACAAAATAAAAATAAGGGACAATTTTATAATTATTTCTAAAACAGAAAATGAAATTAAGATACACTGACCCTAGTTTGTTTTTCCTGACTTACCTAATTTAATGTTAATGATAGGAAGAGGTTGAAGTGGAGGCAAAGGATATAGGAAAGAAGGGTAAGTTGACTTCTGTGAATGTAGAAGTCAGGAAAAAGGAGAATGGAGAATTAGTTGCTGTGGCAAAGCTGTGGATGGCAGAAGTTAGAAGGAATATAAGACACCAAGCGAGTAAACTTTAACATTTTCTTGCTTAATACATGACACTAGGTTAGTAAGAATCTTTTAAGATATGTTCCTTATGGCTAATTTGAATATTGGTTGCATTGATGGATTTGTTTCTTCAAAGTTTCAACAAATTCTAATTTGTATGAATAAGATTCCAAGGAACAGAGAAGACATTAACTCAGCAATATTTTCACACCACTTTTATACGAATGATCAACATGTAAATAACTGGTTATATGTGTGTACTATGGTGATTGAAGGTGATAGTCAAGACTCAATTACCATGCACTATGTGGTGATCAGTGTAAAACTGCAATAGAATTATCATGTGCTAATTGAATTATGCTATCACATCCTTCTCCATGCTTTGGCTTCCTCTTTGAAGAAAGAAAACCAGAGAAAAAAGCAGTGAAGTACAATATGTTCCATGCACATATCACTTCCTCCACACTGAATCACCGGTAAATATCATCATTGGAATTTGCTAAGAAATTATTGAAACAAATTAAAGTAACATCTCAGACATCATCCTGAAATTATGTTCTTAATTAATAAATTTGCTACTCCCTTGAGTTTGAAGTGTTTGAATTCAAGGCAACAAGATACCTTTGGATATGCAGCACCTAACTAGTGTGTCTAATTAGTTTTATGCTATCGAACTTATGTGAGATGGAAACCAATCAAATGCAGTAATTGATGATCAAGTTGACACCCTTTTCTATCGAACTACACAATAGTTTTATACTATGGATCGCTGTCTATTATTTTCCTTAATACTGGAAGCAAAACGAACCATTATCTAGTTTTTTGAGCAATTGGGATCAGTTGTAGAAAACAAACCAATTGCATAAGAATATCGTCAGCGGGGAATGGTTATTTGTGTGATAAACTTTACCGAGGATAGGTGAAAAGGTTAAGTATGACATTCTTGGCCGTTCATTTGTTTTATTTACTATACTTTTCGTAATATCCGTCCGATCAGCGATGCACATTGACGCCACACTAACATGTTATCTTAAAATCCTTCCTGACTATAAAGTGTAACAAATGATTATAAAGCAGGTGTAATAAAAAGTGTAAAGAAAAATTATAGTACCTCCCGACTTAATTATAAGTAAAAATAATTAATTTTATATTTATTAAAGAATTTAGTTAATTTAGTTTAATTGTCTTGATTTATGTAAAAAAAAATGAGTTATAATTACTAAACTATCATTTAATTGTTTCGAGAATATGCAATGCTCTTGGAAAAGTAAAGGGATAATTGGTTTGATTGACTAATTTTCTTAATTTTTGGAATACTTAGATTAAATAGAATTGAGTTAGTTGGATTTTGTTTATATTTGAATCCAAAAAATATTTTTTTTATTTATAATTGAGTCCAGACATAATAGTTTAGTTTGTATTTAAAATGACCAAGTAAAAGTGTATTTCTTACATTATTATTTAATAAATTAAGATGTCAATACACTTTATCCAATCAATACATACATATATATATATATATATATATATATACACACACACACACACACACACACACACACGTAAAATGGATATATTTCTTAATTACTCATTTTATAGGCAAACTACAGGAGAGCTTTTACATCAAAAAGAAAATACATTGTGCAACAATATTACTATTTATTTATTAAAATATTGTAAGGCGTGGGCTGTCATATAATAAAGTATTAAAGTTGACCTTCATCCAAGGAAGTGTAATGAAAATGAAATATTCTCTTAGGCTTTGTTTATGAGTTTGAAGGAAAAGGAAAGATAGGGGATCGAAAGAGAAGGAAAGGGGAGAAAGAAGAATGAGAGTATTATCCCTCCCCTTATTTGTGAGTGCATATTACATGAGGGGAAGTAAATGAGGGGTTTATAACATATTTTTACAATCTTATCCTTATTTTAGAAAATTAACATAATTAATATTTTTTAAATAATATTAATGTACCTTTCAAAAAAATATTAATACATATTAGTAAAGACTGGGAGGAGGATAAATTAGTAATTTAATTAATTTCCCAAAAAAAAAAACCCAAATTGGGGTAAATAAAAAAAGTGGGATTAGGAGGAGTTTGAGGGTTTTCTAAAATCCTCAAAACCTTCACCTCCAAATTTTTAAACTCACAAACAATGAGAGATTCTCACAAACCTTCCATTTCCCTTACTTTCCCTCCAAAACAAAACTCATAAATAAAACCTTACACAATCTGGTTTCTTTGGGCATGGTTGAGAAAGAGATGGGGCTAGAAGTAACCCTGAAATGGATAAAAGACCTTGCTGATGGGGCTATTGGTCATGAGGTAGAAGCTTCAACCACAAGGGGTATCCGTGTAATCAAGGCACTCAAAGGTTTCATCCTTTGTGACTTCATTATACCCAATAGCTTATCGGTCATAGTCTGATTCTCCTCTGACTTGAAGCTTTTTTCTTTCCTTAATTTTCATTTCTTCCATCACAATTCTTGCTTTTCTGTTTACAGGATGAAAATGGAAATTGGCATATGGGAGCCATAGCAACATTAGTTGACATCATTGGCAGCTGTGTCGCCTACTCCTTTACTTCATCTGACCATGTCATTCTTGATAATGGTACAAAGTTGACATAAAGACCTATTCCTAAACTTTTTAAATTATCGGGATCAAAACCTATGAAAAATAATTATAGAGACTAAAACCAAAACACACATACTTTTCGGGGATTTAAACCTTTTTTTTATAACATGTCTAATATACAAGTTAATGATAGGAAGAGGTTGAAGTGGAAGCTTTTGGTTTTTTAGAGGAATATGAAATGTTGAAAAAAATATAAAACAGAGACGAACAATTTTGAATTGTAGGGTGATATTTTTATTGATCCATCATCATCAAATTTATATAGCAAAACACATCTACTGATAAGCACCTAACAACTAGAGGATAAAACATTCTATCCTATCAGTTAAATTTGACTGTTATTTTTCAAAACAATAGCATAACAAACTAATATTCAAACTCCTAAAACTAACTTATCATTCTAAACTGCATATATTTAGGCATATTCTCAAACTCCTAAGAACCTTGACACTCCTAAGATTATTTCAAGTCCAGTTTATGTTCAAGATCTTAGTGTTTTTCCAATTGTTCAGAATGATTTTAATGTTTTATCTGTTTAGTTGGAAAAGCAAAAAGATGATAGTCCTTCTAAGGAATGAGAGCAGAATAATAATAATGTTGCTGAAGATGGTTTCACGGTGGTTACGTCCAAATCTCAGAAGAAGTATAACCTGAGACTGAATAAAAAACCTAATTCTAGGTATGCTTGGTTCTCATTTATTTCGCATGGGTTTTGGTTTTTGTCCCCCCATGTTCTTGTTTTCTTTTTTATTTTATTAATAAATTTATGGTGACTTGTCACCTTGCTTAATATATATATATATATATATATATATATATATATATATATATATATATATATATGTAACCACCCATTTTGAATTTCGAAACTTCAAAAATTTCCAATGATTTTTCTTATCAACATTGGCAGATGAAATTATACCAAAAGTGGAATTATGAAAAGTGCAAGCCTTCCAATGATTGTCTACCCACGTCAACTCTTGATTAGGTGGTTGTGGCATGATTTCTTGGGATCCAAGCACAGTGAGCATAGTGGGTTCATTTTGAAACTTCATGCAAGACACCTTTGCATTGTTTGATATTGGAATTTCTTCATGGCCTTGATGTTCTGCGAAACCCCTGGGAATCCAAGCATTAGCATCTTGCTTAACAACATCTGCTTCATCATCATTTGCAGTTTGCTCCTTTCTCATCAAATCAAAGGCAAAACTTTTACCTTTCATTTGAATTTTGAACATATCTTTGCTTTCTGAATCTTTAATTTTGCAATATCTGTCTTGAAACAACACCTTATAGCCTTTCTCCAACAACTGAGCAGCACTTAAAAGATTTTGATTAAGTTTAGGAACGTATAAAACATCATAAATCAATTTTAAACCTGAGTGGCTTTCAATTGCGACTGTTCCTTTGCCTTGTACGGTGATATATGCTCCATTTCCAATTCTGACTTTAGAAATAGCAGTTTTTTGGAGCTATTTGAAGATCTCTCGATCATAAGTCATGTGGTTTGTACAACCACTATCTATAAGCCAGTCTTTTGAAGAGCGTTGTTGGTTAAAAAACATGATGCTGCAAATAGTTCTTTTTCTTCTGGTTGATTTTCAACAACCTTGACTTCTTGTTGTCGAGTCTTTCATTATTCTTTCCACATGCCCCATTGATGAGTGTGATTCCACCTCATATTTCATGTACATTTTTGCATGCATTTTCATATAGTTTAGGCAATTTTAGTTTTATTTTTGTTAGTTTTTACCTTGGAACGGGTGAGGCGGTTTTGTCGTGTTGTTTTGCAGAAATTAAGGGTTAAATGCTCAGAATCAGCCATGATGGAGCTTGGATGAAGATAGAACTTGAAAAGTAAAGAAAATGAGCCAAGTAGAGCCCATCACGGCCATGATCAAGCAGAGGTGAAAAGAGAAAGAAGGCAAAAGTCAGAATTGGTCACGGCCTAGCCATGATGACCATCACGGCCGTGACCTGTCAGCTGAACCAGACCTTCACAGGCAGAACTGGTCACGGCCTAGTCGTGATGAGCATCACGGCCGTGACAGACAAAAATTTGAAAGCGCACCCATGACAGAACCCGTCACGGCCTGGCCGTGATGGCCATCACGATCGTGACGTGTGCCTAATCTATAAATAGGCATCTGGGCAGAACAGAAGAGGAACAACTCTTAACCTAGACCAGACATTTGACCCTAGAGGCTACTGTGACAGCTGTGGAAGGCTTCAATGGAGTTTCTTCTTCCCTCTTTTCCTATTTCTTTGATTTTGGCTTTCTATATAACTATGAGTAGCTAAATCCCTTTTTGTTGGGATTAGATGTAGCTAAACCGAATTTCATGTAATTGCTTTGATTTATCAATCTGTGTTTATGCCTTCTTATTAGTGTTTGATTCCTACGCTTAATGCTTTTTGTGGTTTGATCACCCATGAATCGTACTGAGATTTGATTTGCAATGGGGACGTTCTTATCAATTCTTGATCTGGAATTAATCACCTAGTAAACCTTGCATCTAGGAATGGATTTTGGTTTATTAGTAATCGTGTAATCCCTACTCTTAATGCAAATTTCTTAATTAGGCCACCTAAGGAATTAGGGTCTAATTAGGGGATTTATGCTCTTGTCATCTAAGGAATTAGGACTTGAGTAATCTTATGGATTGATTTTAATATTTGAAGCATAAACTGGATTGGTGGTCTTAGTATTGCATGAGGGAAAGGTTTAGTGAAATTTAATCCCAACATCTTTTATCTATTTGAAGAATCCCTTTTTTCTGCATTCCAAGTGTTTGACAAAAAACCCAAAAAGAACTTTTTCCTTTTATTTTAACTCTTGTTGGGCTTGGTAGTTAATATTGAGCTACCTTCCATCCAAACGATCGTCTAGATAGTAGTCCAATTTGCGAAGTGGTACTTGTCCGCGATCCCTGAGAACGATATCCGGTCTCGCTACCGTATTACTTGTACGACTAGGTATACTTGCCTAGAATCGTCAACACCCATGTTGCCACATTTCCTGCACTTAACATCAAGCCTCCACCAACATTTCATTTAGGGGTGATTTGTTTTCTTGCAGTGCGGACATGGTGGAAAATCTCCATCTTGTTGCCCAGATTTCTTGTATTGCCTCCTTTTATTGTCTCCTCCTGAGTTTTGTGCTCGAAAAGTACCTTGTATTGTCTCCTGATCTTGACTCTCTTGTCTCATCATTCTTCTCTGCTCTTGTGCCTGTAAAGCATTCAATAATTCTCCCAAGGAGATTGTTGACAAGTCTCTTGACTCTTCTAAAGATGATATCTTTGATTCATAATTTTCAGGAATAGTAACAAGAATTTTTTGCACTATTCTTTCATCAGAAAAATCCTTACCAAGAATTCGTACCTTATTTGCAATGCTCAACAGCCTGTCAACATAGCCTTTTATAGTTTCTGTTTTCTTCATGCTCTGCATCTCCAATTCTCTAATCAAGTTGAGCACTTGCATGCCTATGGTCCTTTCATTGCCTTGATATCCTGATTTGAGATAATCCCAAATGTCCTTCGCATACTTCAGATTCATGGTTCTTGTAAATATTATTTTTGACACCACAGCAAAAAGACAAGCTTTAGCATTTACCTTTTTTGTCTTCCTTTCTTTGTGATTCTTCAGCTGAGCCATCGTAGGATTTGTGGGTAATTCAAAAACTTCATAATCTTCTTCTACAGCCTCCCAAAGATCTTGTGCTTCAAGATGAACAGTCATCCTTGCAGACCATGTAACACCACCCTTGGGCATTACTTCATAATACGTGCGGAAATAAATTAAAAATTCTCTTTGCTGTTTGCTTACTGAAAATTAATTTATTGTAAGGCAGAAAACTCGGGTGTAAAAATTTCTTTAGCGGAAAGCTCTAGAAACATGATACACAACTTAAAGTAGTGAAGTCACATTGAATATCTTTACACATTCATACTGATGGTAACTCCGGCAAGTGTACCGGATTCGTCGTCAAGTAATAAAAAGATCGATCCCACAGAGACCGTGATCTCAAACAACAATTAATTATTAAATCAATTAAACTGGACTATATAAAAAAGGATTTGGAAAAGATTTGATTTTTTTGTAATAAGAATTAACTAGAAAATCAGATATTTAAGAACGCAATCAATTAAAATAGGAAAGTAAATCAATTAGGGGTTTTTCAAATCAAAAGAGATTCCTAAGAATTGGGTTACCAACAAGATTCTTCATGTTACCAAATTGACTACCCCTTGTTAATTATCAAAATTTCTTTGAAGGCGAATTTATCCTTAATAAGTTAATGCTCCCTCTCGGGTTACAAAAACCGTTCCCAATTAAACCAACCCCTACTCTCGTGGTAATTGAATTTAAATTGAACCCTTTAAGTTCTAAGACAATTCGTGAACCCTCGAAGGACCGCTTCCAACTCTCTTGATTTAAGTCCTAAGTTGATTCCTATAGATCCGATACCTAAGTTCACCGCTAGGTTCCTCCTTAGAGTATCTACGACAAGCAAATAAGTGGCCACCGAATTTACGAGTAATTAAAGCAATAGAAATCAAATCAAAAGCAAAATCGAAATTAACAAGAGACCAAACGTCAATTCGTCACCATAAACAAATCTTGGGCATAGCCCCAATTCCTAGAAATAAGACTACTACTCAAGCGTTGCCATGATCATAGCAAGCTTGATTAACAAAAGCATAAAAGAAAACCTAAGAGAAGAGAATAATAAGAAGAAGAAGAGAAATCCTAATTTTGCCTAAGGTAGCAGCCCAAAAAATCCCCTAATTTCGAGCCTCTAGGTCCTATTTATAAGGTAGGGTAACTTGAATAACAAGCCAATACAAAAATCTGATCAAATCAGTTTCTGTGGATCCATATATTGAGCGTCACGGCCGTGACGGATTCTGTCTGGGAGGTTGCTTTGCTGGTTGGTCTGTCACGGCCGTGACCACCATCACGGCCTAGCCGTGATCAGTTCTGCCTGTGACGGTCTGGTTCAGTTGGCATGTCACGGCCGTGACCAACTCTGACTTTTCCATTCTTTCTTTTCAGCTCTACTCGATCATGTCCGTGATGGCTGTCGCGGCTAGGCCATGATGGGCTCTGTTTGGCTCATTTTGCTTGCTTTTCAAGCTCCATCTTCATGCAAGCTCCATCATGGTTGATCCTGATCATTTTTAATCCTCAATTCCTGCACATGAACACCACAGAACCGCCTTACCCGTTCCAAGGTAAAAACTAACAAAAATCAAATTAAATATGCCTAAACTATATGAAAATGCATGCAAAATGTCAATGAAATATGAGGTGAAATCACACTCATCAAACTACCCCAAGCTTAAGATTTTGCTTGTCCTCAAGTAATCACTAAGGCCAGACAAGATAAACAGTCAGAGCATGGACAATGAACCAAGAACCCGAGTAACTAATCCAAGTGACAGGCATATTCAAATAAGTAACCAAGAGACAATCAATTTTAAGTCCAATTAGAAGCTTAGGTCCCCTAAATTCATATCTCTCACTGATTCGGGCACTCTTCTCACCTCACTCAAGTGTTTAAGAGTATATGACAATTCGCTCAATTTCCTCAAGGAAGGTATTCTACCATAAGCTTGACTATTAACCAAATCTCTACTTTATTAATGAAAACACATAAGGATCAAGAGGTCTTTTATTTTGGTTGTAATGGGGCCATGAGATTAATTGGTAGGTGGGGAAATCAAGAAAAGGAAAATTCAAGAAGGCTAAACAAAATATCAAACAATGCAAAGTATGACAACCTTCAAAAATACCTTTTTGGGCTTTAGTTCACTTTTCCACCTTTTTTTTCTATTTTATTTTATTTCTCACTTTCCTTTTTCTCATCCCCTTCTCCATTTTTTTTTGTTTATTTTATTTTATTTATTTATTTGGAGAAGGGGAGATTTTCAACTTAAAAGAAATATTTTTCTAACTTTCTCATCCCACAATTTATTCTTCAAACTACCTTTTTGCCCTTTTTGCAATACTTTAAAAGGTGTCATACCAAGTATCATTCATCAAAATAAATCAAGGTACCAAGAAAAGTATTTTATTCTTTTAGGCTCAAAATTGGGTAACTAAGGGGTAGCATTTAATCAATCAAAGCTCAGAAGGCCAGAAAAATACATAGTGCCTCAATCATTTTCAAATATGTTTTCAAAAATTTTTAAGTTTCAAAACGGTTTCAAGTCAAGTTCTAGAGAATACAATCCAAGAGGAATAAAACACTCAATCACAAAGAATGGGGTAGATTTAGTGAGTACCCCTTTTAGGCTCAAAAATCTCACATTTAGTAGTTTAAAATCAATGAGAAACACAAATCTAAGGAACCACATGCTAATTATTAACTATCAAGAGATCATCTCAAGCATTTTTATTTTTAGCCTATCACAAGAATACAAAAATTGGATTAAAAAATTCACTATCTCAATTCATTTGGCGCAAAGTTCTCACAATTGAATGCATACTCTAAGCAAGGGGCAATCTAATCATGTGATTATGCAAAATTATGCCTATATGAATGTAACATGAAGAATGCAAAAATGCAAAAAATGTAAGAATACCCCTACCCCAAGCTTAAAAACTTACATTGTCCCCAATGTAAATAATCAAGTCGGAGATAGGAGAAAAATGGAATAACTCACCGAGGTGGTGTAGGGTGTTGGCTCAAATGTCAGTCAAAGAGTTGCTGGAAGATGTGTCACGACCGTGACGTTCATCACGGGCAGGCCGTGACCAGTTCTGGTGTCAAGCAAGTCCCCATCACGGCCGTGATATACATCACGGCTGGGCCGTGATCACTTCGGGTCTATAGGAGCTGGCCTCTCACGGCCGTGACTTCTACCACGGCTAGGCTGTGATATATTCTGATCTTCTGGGTCCTCCTCATGACACCCGTGAGGGCTGTCATGGCTGAGCCGTGATAAATACTGACTTTCTTCTTTTTCACATCAGCCCGTGATGGATATCACGGCCTGGGCGTGATGCCTTCCGGTTTTTTTTCCATACCTCTTTGCTCTTCCTGCCTTCATAACCTGAAAATACTTGGCAAAACCATCAATTAGTGATCTTTCTTCTCTTAATCTTCTCAAATTATTCAAAACAAAATTCAAAAACAAATGTAAAAGGGAAAGAAAACTTGGGTTGCCTCCCAAGAAGCACTTATTTACGGTCTTAAGCTTGACCATACTCCCTTCGATCAACCGGGATCAGCTGCGCTTGGAAGTGCAAGAACGCCTCTCTTCCAAGGAAGTCCATCAAAGAGCCTATTTTGTTCATATGGCCAATTGCGCTTTCACTTTGCTCTTTTCACTCTGAGTTTCATGGCCTTACTTCCTTCCGGTGGAAGTTTTAACTTCACATGTTGAGCAACTCCTGGTTCATCTTTATTTGGTGCATCATTTGTCATACAAAGTTTGGGAGTTGCTTCCATGTTAAGCTCTTCCTTCACCTTTGGGGGCATTATCTCAATCATGCACACATGACTCTCAAAAGGAGGGTTGTTATATGAGTTAGTCAAATCAAAATCCACCCTACCTTCCTCTACATTCAAGGAGAGTTTGCCATTTTTTACATCTATTATCGCTCCAGCTGTGGCCAAGAATGGCCTTCCAAGAATGATAGGGAATTTAGAATTCTCGTTCATGTCCAACACCATGAAATCGGTAGGAATGAAAAATTTCCCTACCTTTATGGGAACATTCTCTAGTATGCCTTGAGGAGTTTTAGTTGATCCATCCGCAAATTGTAAAGAGGACTTGGATGGACTCAATTCCTTGGTTCCTAACCTCTCAAAGATAGTAAGCGGCATCAAACTCGCACTAGCCCCTAAGTCACATAAGGCTTGGTCTATTTTTAATTCTCCAATTGAGCAAGCAATAAAGAAACTTCCTGGATCTTTTAGTTTAGGAGGCATATTATTTTTTATCACGACATCACGCTCCTCAATTAAGCTCATAGTTTCTTTTTCTACTTGTATTTTCTTGACCAACCTTTGTGGGAAAGGTATTGGGGGTTGGTAAGGTGGTGAAGGGACATACTTTTGCTCTATCTCTTCATGTTCATTCGTGTCCTCCTCGCATTCCACATCCTTTTCAATTACCCCAAGCTTATCATCCCTTAAGTATATAGCATTACAGTGCTCATTGGGATTAACTTCGGGTTGTCCTGGAAACGTACCCTTAGTTATAGAATATGTACTAGCTTGTTGGACAATCTGAGTTTCTAACATCTTATTATGGATGGCTAAGTTATCTACCTTTGATGCTAACTCTTTTATTTCCTCATTGACTGCCCTACCTTGTTGCCTAAACTCTTCATTTTGCTTTGTTTGAGTTTCCACAAAATTTTCCAAAAGAGACTCAAGTTTAGACTTTTGTACCTGAGGATACCTCGATGCGGGTTTCCTATTACCTTGGCCTTCTTGGAACTCGTGGTTCAACGTGTTGTTGTAGTTCCCATAGGAGAGATAAGGGCTATTTTTCCTTCCTTGGTTGTAAGGATTTGGGGGAGCATAATTTGGCAACTTCGGGTTCGTGTCATAGAAGTTGTGACAAGAGTTCACTTGTTCCCCCGAAGCACCAGATCCAGGAGCAATACCATGTGGGCACTCCATTATGTCATGTCTCTGCATTCCACAAATCTCACAAACAACATTAGTAGCACCTATTGAACTCGCATTAGCCTTTTCAAGCTTATCAAAGCGTTTATTCAGTAAGTCAATTTTAGACATAATTAGATCAGTGCTATTCATTTCAAACTTACCCCCCAAAATCTTTTTCGGGTTATTACCTCTTTCTGAACCCCATTGGAGATAGTTGGTGGCTACGTTTTCAATGATATTGAATGCTTCAGTCAGAGGTCTATTCATAAGGGCTCCACCAGCTGCGGAGTCAAGTGTCACCTTCGAAGAGTAATCCAATCCGTTGTAGAAGGTATGCACTAACAACCACCTCTCGAGTCCATGATGTGGGCAAGACTCCAGCAATCCTTTGTAATGATCCCAAGCTTAGGATAAGCATTCTCCGTCCTTTTGGAAGAAGCCGGTGATCTGAGTTCGTAGGTAAGCAGTCTTGGATGGAGAGAAGAATTTCTCCAAGAATGCCTGCTCCAGTTGGTCCCAAGTTGACAAGGTATTAGCGGGCACTTGCTTCAACCAAGCTTTTGCCTTTCCAGTCAGAGAGGATGGGAATAACCTCAGGCGAATAACATCAATCGGGGCACCATGAATTCTAATTGCATCGGTGAACTCCAAGAATGTCTCCACATGATCAGTCGGGTCCTCCGAGGGTAATCCTCCAAATTGATGTTGCCTAATCATGCCAATTATCATAGGGGGTATAGTGTAGTTCTCCGCTTCAATTTCTGGCCTAGCAATCCCAGTTCGCAAACCCCTAGCATTCGGGGCTGCGTAGTCCTTCAGTGGTTTGGTATCCGGTAGATTCGCCATGAGTGGAATGGGAATCAACCTCTCTCTATCTCCTTGTCTTTGTAGTCTCCCACGTCTACGAAAGGTCCTTTCGATCTAGGGGTCAACTTCAACAAGATTTCCAAGACTTTGGGATCTTCGCATAAGAGAGAAAAATTCCTGCAAAGAGAGAGGTAGATACACTAGAAAAAGAAAGAATTAAATAATAAAAAAATGTCCAGAAAAATCAATTTAAAAATTAAATTGAAATTCAAGAAAACACAGTCCCCGGCAACGACGCCAAAAACTTGATGATAACTCCGACAAGTGTACCGGATTCGTCGTCAAGGAATAAAAATATCGATCCCAAAGAGATTGTGATCTCAAACAACAATTAATTATTAAATCAATTAAACTGGACTATATAAAAAAGGATTTGGAAAAATTGATTTTTTTGTAATAAGAATTAACTAGAAAATCAGATATTTAAGAACGCAATCAATTAAAATAGGAAAGCAAATCAATTAGGGGTTTTTCAAATCAAAAGAGATTCCTAGGAATTGGGTTACCAATAAGATTGTTCATGTTACCAAATTGACTACCCCTTGTTAATTATCAAAATTGCTTTGAAGGCGAATTTATCCTTAATAAGTTAATGCTCCCTCTCAAAAAAAACCGTGCCCAATTAAACCAACCCCTACTCTCGTGGTAATTGAATTTAAATTGAACCCTTTAAGTTGTGACAATTCGTGAACCCTCGAAGGACCGCTTCTAACTCTCGTGATTTAAGTCCTAAGTTGATTCCTATAGATCCGATATCTAGGTTCACCGCTAGGTTCCTCCTTAGAGTATCTACGACAAGCAAATAAGTGGCCACCGAATTAATTTACGAGTAATTAAAGCAATAGAAATCAAATCGAAAGCAAAATCGAAATTAACAAGAGACCAAACATCAATTCGTCACCATAAACAAATATTTGGCATAGCCCCAATTCCTAGAAATAAGACTATTACTCAAGCGTTGCCGTGATCATAACAAGCTTGGTTAACAAAAGCATAAAAGAAAACCGAAGAGAAGAGAAGAAGAAGAGAAATCCTAATTTTGCCTAAGGTAGCAGCCCAAAAAATCCCCTAATTTCGAGCCTCTAGGTCCTATTTATAAGGTAGGGTAACTTGAATCCCAAGCCAATACAAAAATCAGATCAAATCAGTTTCTGTGGATCCATATATTGCGCGTCACGGTCGTGATGGCTATCACGGCCAGGCCGTGACGGATTCTGTCTTGGAGGTTGCTTTGCTGGTTGGTCTGTCACGGCCGTGACCACCATCACAGCCTAGCCGTGATCAGTTCTGCCTGTGAGGGTCTGGTTCAGTTGGCATGTCACGGCTGTGATGGACATCACGGCTTGGCCGTGACCAGCTCTGGCTTTTTTCCATTCTTTCTTTTCAGCTCTACTCGATCACGGCCGTGATGGGCTCTGTTTGGCTCATTTTGCTTGCTTTTCAAACTCCGTCTTCATGCAAGCTCCATCATGGTTGATCCTGATCATTTTTAATCCTCAATTCCTGCACATGAACACAACAGAACCGCCTTACCCGTTCCAAGGTAAAAACTAACAAAAATTAAATTAAATATGCCTAAACTATATGAAAATGCATGCAAAATGTCAATGAAATATGAGGTGGAATCACACTCATCACATACCAAGGTTGCCAAGTCATACACTGTTTTCTCAAAGAGTCTCATTTTCAAAAGAGAAAATTATAACAAAGACTAACTTACAATCTCACTGTTAAATACCTTTTTAATTATACAACTCAACCAAAGTTCCTAAGCTGGTCACTCTACAAGACGGATATTTAAAATACCCTCGTGGTCATTCCCACTAACGAATACTTCTTCCATCATCTAGAAGTTAAGTCCTCGAGTGACTTAGTGAATTCCTTCGCTTCATCCGTACTAGTGTATCAAAGTACTACTGTAGACTAGAATAAACCTGATATATTTGTAAGGAAGAGACGCCAACATATGGATTTAACACAATAGCTACATGTGAGACATAACAGAAAACGTACACAACACAAAAGAAACACATATATTTTCATGCCACATAAATACTCATCATAGTCATATAATATATCGAAGTACATCAAAGAGTTTCATACCCACACATCATCATTTGAAAATTATGCATGATACACTTCAATAATCGTTCTCTAACATTTCACCTAATCTCATGAGATATCTATTGGAAATTCAAGTGTGAGTGGTTAGTCCCACATTAGCTAGGAATGAGCTGAATGAAGGATATATAAGAGAGGTGACCCATATACTTAATGCCTTAAGGTTTTGGGTGGAGATGTGGCGTCCTGGTCTCTTGGTGGTCCTGGTCATTAGCCCATTGTTGCTCCCAGTGCTCCCCGGACTCCCCAACAAGTGGTATCAGAGCCATGGTTTGGCCTGATGGTGGAGCGGGAGTGGATCCAAGTGTATTGGATCCTTGTATCGAAAGTCTTCCCGGTCGCGGTGGAGTCAGGCGGCGTGTCCCGTTGGTTGGTAACGGCGGTGCAAGTATAGTGATGTGGGAGACTCACACTTGAGGGGGAGATTGTTGTAAATTCAAGTGTGAGTGGTTAGTCCCACATTGGCTAGGAATGAGCTGAATGAAGGATATATAAGAGAGGTGACCCATATACTCAATGCCTTAAGGTTTTTGGTGAAGATGTGGCGTCCTGATCTCTTGGTGGTCCTGATCATTAGCCCATTGTTGCTCCCGGTGCTCCCCGGACTCCCCAACAATATCATCAACAAATGATGAGTTGATCAGGCTCAATAGATACAAGGCAAAGGCACGCGGCCATAGGCACGTAGCCGAACCCATTGCACACTGTCCAAAACCGAGGCACAATGAAAACATCGTAAATGGGTCTCATTGACCACCAAGGTACAATGATGTCGAGACATGAATATCACCCTGATACCATGATTAACCACGCCGCGACATGAATACCCTCAAGATACCATGTTTAATCACGTCGTGACATGACTACCCTCAAGATACCATGATTAACTTCATAGGCACGTCTGCCTAAAATGCATGTAAAACCTTTCATTCTCATCATTTTCTTTGTGTATAAGATTTCTTGTGTCGAAGCACAAAAAGCTTACGACCATATTAGTTTTAAACATCTTAAAACTTTCATTAATAACACAGGACCTCAAGCCCGAGTGCTCAATCACGAAACTCTTTGACCAATGCACCAGTCATAGGTTCGTGGTAATAGAAAACATCTTAAATGTTTAAACAGTATACACCCTGTATACAGTAGAGACCAAGTCTACAGGACCTTAAGTCCAAAGGACACCAAGTCCATAACACCAACGAACCTTAGTACCTCGACGTCTCGGTTACTAAGTTCAAAAACACTTTTAACACAGTCGAGTAAAAACTTGATTCGGAAAATCATTTTAAATGGGAAATTCTTTAATAAAATTATCTGATACTAAAACTTAGTCTTCAGAAAAGTTAGTCAATCGAGGCTCAAACTTATTTAAGATACGTACTGCTGTTTTCGAAATATTTTTCGTCGATACTTTTCCAAATTGTCGTCGTTTAGCCCTTTTAAAGCCATTTAAGCCAAAACTTGGCTTTTTCCCCTTAAATAATTTTCTAAAATTATAATTAAGTTATTTTCAAAAATTTATTTCATAAAATAACTTTTTATAATATTACGGAATTTCTCACGTAAAAATTAGCAGTACTAAAGTAATTTCACGGTTACGTCCTCACTGTGACTCATAGTTTACTTTTACACTGATAAATCACTAAAATAATAATATTTTCCAACATTTCTTATTTTTCCTGAAATAATATTTTCCATCAATATTTATATTCCAATATTTCTCTCATAAACATTGAATATAATTTATAAAGCTTCTTAAAGCTTTTATCTTATTAATTGATTGGGCACTGACCACTGTCAGACTTCTCAAACAACAATCAACAACAATATCATAGCAATTATCCGAGGCAGATCATGCATTAAATCACTATAATACATAACTGCAAATAAACAATTTAATGCAGATAAACAAACACAGATAAGAATAACACAACTTGGACCAAATTAAACAAGCACCACAACCACAGATAAATAGTACAAACCACACACCAATCACTTACAGACATTGGGAAAAATCCCTCAGGTAAGCTCCCCTTACCTCTTGAAGTTACAATTTTCCTCTCGAATTTTTTCTTCCGATTTGTTTCTGATTCCCCCCCACAACTTAGTACAATCCACAACAATTATCCTTCACGGTAAATCACAACACAACAAGTATATACTTAGGTTCGGCCAACATAGGTTAATCAGGCTAGAGGTGTCAAAATTTCACATACTCTTGGATCAATGATCCTTAAGTATTAGGAAGACATAATCAATGATCATAAGTTAAGAACTTGAAGAAAATCCATCTAACTCACATGAGTTAGGTTTCGACCTCTTTGAAAGAAAATAGCTAGGGATTGATTTTGATTTCAAGTTTTTAGATCTAGCAAGTAGAAGTATTGATGAATAGCCTAGATCAAGTGTTAAATGATAGAAATTGAAACAAAACATTCTTCCTCCTATTATACATAGGTTCGGCCAAGCTTGGAATAATAGGAAGGAAATTTTGTTTGATCTCATGCTTCTAAATATACCATATAGACATGATTACAAGATCATAGAAATTGGTTTCATGATCGTAGGGTTTTCTACAATTTCATAGAGATTTTACAAGATTCTAGATCTAGGAATTTAAAATGATGATCATTGCATAAAATTGTAAAATAAATGAAGATGAAGGCTTAGATAAGTAAGGTGATGAGCTTTTACCTTTTGAAGATTGAAGAAATGAAGAAAATGATCAATACAAGCTTGGTTCAAAATGAAAGCTTTTGAGACAGCTTTGAGGATGTGGTGGTTTTGTGAGCGTATCTCATGATCTGATCATCCAAAAATTAAAAACTTTGCTTTGTTGGAAATATAAGAAAGGTAGGAACAACTTTGATATTGAAGGTTTTATTTGATTCAGATCAGAACAGGTGCGTAAAGGGCCTTCTTTCCACTATTCTCGTATGATGCTGAGAATTTTGGGCAGTTTTGGTAATTTGGGCATATCTCCCAATATACTTATCCGTTGATGATGATCTTTAGCTCGTTGGAAATAAGGGATAAAGAGGAACAACTTTCATGTAGAAAGTTTTACGAATTTCAGCAAGGAATAGGGTCATCTTTTCGGTGGGGTTTTGGTGTTCTTATGAGTTTTTGAAGCAAAGTGAAAATAGGAAGAAACTGAAGAAGATGAAGAGAAGAAAAATGGAGAAGGGCTGCTGCGGTTTAAAGGGGTATAAATAGGGTAGATATTAGGCTTTGTTTGGTTTTTAGGAATTTAATTAATGGGTTTTGGGATTATTTAATTAATATATGATTAACCATAGTTAATACTTAACTTAACTAGGGTTACTTTGCTAACTATGGTTAAAATCATGTGGTCAAGAATTCATGGAAGGTGTGACTGATTTTAGACCACAAGAACTAACCTTGGTTCTTAACCATGGTTAAAATTTAACTCGACTTCGGTTAGGTTAAGCGTTGGGGTGTTTTGGTCATTTCACTTGAAAATTCCCGATCAATAAAATTTGAGGCCAGATTGTTGTTTTGGCTTCAAAGATTCAAGAGGGGGGGGGGGGGGGGGGGTGGATTGTGCTTTCAAAAATCTTTTCAAAAACTTTACTTTTCAAATCAGAGTTGCCTCAGGATCTTTTACAAAAATAGTGAAGGGCTTTTTATGAAATCTTGAATAGAAGGTGATGAGGAAAGAAGGATTAATTCAGAAAGATAAATCAGTAATAAGATTCAAGTTCACAGCTGTCAATTAAACAGTGATTGAATCAAATAGGGAGAAGTTCAGTTCAGGGTCGTACATGTATTAGATACAGGCCTTAATCAGTCAATAACTGAAGTTACAATATATCAGTTTCAGTGATCAAGAACAATCTTAATCAACTCAGTTTTGAACAATTAATAACTCAAGATTGATTGCAATAATACTCTGGTTTTAATTCATATTAAACAGATCAAGAACTGATATCAATTGAAAACTTAGAACATCAAGATCACAGTTATATGCGCAAGACAGAAATTAAAGAGTTTGAGTTTAGAGATACCTACAACCAGATTTATCCTGGTTCAGTCACCACCACTGTGACCTACATCCAGTCCCCACTCCACCTGTGGGTATTCACACACTAACACAACAAGCTTTAGCCAGGTAGCTTGAAAAACCTTTACACCACAGAGCACTCCTTCACCTCGAGATACCACACTCTTGTGAAGAGCCTCAATCAATGTTCTTCCTTAGGATTCCTCACCCTAATCACACAGAGAGACTCCCTCCCTCTTTACAATCGAAAAGTACAGAAAGATTGATTCCTAACTCTCAGAAGTCAGATATACAATTTGAAGTTCTTATGAGAATTGAAACACTCTTTTTCACAATGAAGCTTAAGCAAGAAGATGAATGATTGTCACAATTGATCTCTCTAATTGATTTTGTAAAATTTCTGATATGTTAAAAGTGTTCTTTTGATCCCTCTATATATAGGAAACAAGTTTTAGTCTTTGGGATCAATTAAAACAGATTTGGGTCTGATAATAGAATCTATTTTCTTGATTCTGATTCTTGAACAAGGGTTGAGTACATGCCTGTATTAACCAATTTCATACTGATAGTTCTGATAGTTTTTGTACACCTGTGTAATACATGGTTGTACGTGTTTTTCAAAAACTTGAACTTGGTTAATCCATCAGTACACCCATTCAATACATCTATGTGTTGAATCAAGAACCTTAAATTCATTTGTTAGTTACAGTAGCAGACATACATCCATTGATTACATGGCTGTACCTGACAAATCATTTTCTTATTTCCAAAAATCATTTTCATTAAAAAAACTTATTCCTTTTAATGCAGGTTATGAAAATTGATTTTTTTCATGCATCTTTTTAGTTGAGCTATTTTGTGACTAAGAGATTTCTTTCTCTTACAAATCATCTAAGACTTAAATCTAAAATTCTCCTTTAAGCTTGGTCTTGATGATCCTTTGATCTTTGATTTTGCTCTTTTGATTTCTACATGCAGCTCCTTGATTCCTTCAAGTTCTTCCTTGAATATTTTCCTTGAATTTGTTTAATGAACTTGTTGATCACTGCTTGATACCTGTCTTTGCAATTTGACACTAAAACACTTGCACACACATTAAATTGTATTTGTCATATATCAAAATCTCTAAGTCATTGAGTCTTACAAACTCCCCCTTTTTGATTATGACAAATCTTCTATCAAATTATAAGATCAGAGTATAAGTGTAGCAGAAGCTAAGTGTTTTTTGACAGATTTATATCATGGTATCAGAGAAGAAGTATATCAGAGCAAAAAAATATTATCAGAGCAGAATTTGATTTACTCCCCCTTAATCATGTAAGCTTATAAGCTCCCCCTCAACATATGCATGTATAATTTGTTATTATCTCCTTTCTCTATATCATACTTTTTCCTCTCCCTTTTGGCATTATCAAAAAGGTAAAGAAAAGAAATATTCAAAGCAATAGAGAAGGCAAGCATTTAAACATTCAAAATAGCATATAAAATTGTTCATGATAGAGGGATAGGTGCACGGACAAATCAAAAAGAACAGAAACCATCAGCCAAAATTACAAACTAAGGCATTTTACCTTTCAAAAACTAAGTTCTAATTCCTATGAATTCCTAGAACTAGTTCTTCCTTTTTTATTTTCTTTTGTTTCGGCCTTTAGGTGATGGTTCAGCAGGGGTGTGCTCAGCTTCCTTCACAGCAGCTCTTGCAATGTTTGAAACATCAACATCTTCTTCTGTTTGAGCTGGAGGTGCAGGGAAATGAAAGTCCACTCCTAGGTCATCTTTGAGTTTATCAATGTCCTTTTCTGTACTTTTTATCCTTTCATTCACTTCAGCAATTGCAGCCATTTCAATTTCATGATTTTTCTTCTGATTTTCCTCAACATTTTCCAGCATTTTCATCAGTTTCTGCAGGAAATCAGAAGGTGCATTTTCTTGTCCAGTTGAAGTACCGGCTGCAGTAGTTTCCTTGTTTCCAGCTTTCCTTATCCATCTTCCATCTTCTTTCTTCAATTTCATTTTGCTTACAATTTCTTCACCAAACTTGTGAGTTATTCTTCTTGCAAGCTTCTTTTCTTCTCCATCAAAAGGAACATTAAAATGAGCTAGGATTATGCAGATCAGTGCAGGGTAGGGAAGCATCATCTTGCTTTTCTTGCATTCTATCATGTGTATAGCAACACAGTACCCCCAGCTGATTTGCTTCTCATTCAGCATAGCCCACATAAGCATTAAATCATAGTTTTGCAGAATAGAGTGATTTCCTTTTCTTTGGAAGATTCCACTTACTTTCCTTTGTTCCTCTTTTTCTCAGGAGCCTTTGAAGTCTCAACTCCTTTCTTCTTCTCAGCTGACTTAGAAGTTTCCATTTCCTTCCTCTTCTTCTCAGCAGCTTTTGAGGGTGAAGATCCAGTATTTTTGGTTCTTTCCATATTAGGGTTGGTTTGGGTACAAGAAGGATTAAGGTTAGCTCTGCTAGGGTTGCGGAATTAGGTGAAGAAAGAGTGGGTTTCAGAAGATTTGAAGTTTTGAAATAAGATTCTACATCGGCGTCGTCTTCAATCCTCAGGGCTCGTAGTTGAGGATCGATCCTTTTGTAGCCATAGCCGTAGAGTTAATAATTGTTTAAGTTAACGATGTAGATCATTTTATTGCCAACCGGTTGGGAAATAAGCAATCGGTTAATAAGGCAACCGGGTACTCCTTTAACTGGTTGAACGTAACCTAGTAGACGAGCTCCATATGCCACGCCATTGGATGGAGCTTCTCATTAAGGACTCAGCAAGTCCAAAGACTTGTGTGGATGAGCGCTTCTGTCACTTGTGTGGACGAGCGCTTCTGTCACTTTAGTGGATGAGCGCTTCTACCACTTCAGTGGACGAGCAGAATTAGGATCTTGTGTATTGAGTTTATCAGACTAAAAACACGGGGGATCCATTCCTGAACCTCTATACAGCTATTGATCACATCCATGTTTAAAACAAATTTCCAGTTTTTACACATTTACATGGGTTAGGTACATAAGTGTTCCTGATCAAATCTATTTCTTCTGAAACTCTCTTCTAATCATTCATAGATATTCCAAATAGAATCATACAATAATCAGAGCATATTTACACAAAGATACAATCATATAAACAGTTTCTTTAGAGATTAGATATAGGATTGATCAATTATGCCCAATTCTCTTCTAATGAAAAATAAGCTTTCCTTGTCCGAGGGCTTGGTAAAAATATCTGTAAGTTGTTTAGTTGTATCAACATATTCAATCTCAATTTCTCTACTTCGAATAAAAGTTCTTATGATAGAGATCATGTTCAAAGTTAATTGTTGCATAGCAAGCAAAACAAATCATTTAAGGCTTCATCAATTTTCTTAGATTCAATTTTTGAAACAAAAGCCATATGATTATTCCAAGATAGATCAAATAACTTTAATTGAACAATGTAGACATACTATACAATGTTATATAAGTCAACACAAAGATTCACAATCACACATTAATAATGATAATTAGAAAACATATTCAATCAATATTCTTTCTTTATTGTTACCCATTTTGTGTTTGGTTAAGGCTCTATGTCATGATTCCAATTTTTGCTCTTGACCTTCCATCACACCTCACTCTCTGAATCACTATTATTGCTGGCCATCAAGCACAAGTTTGCCTCCTCAGATTCAGATTCTTCAGTGGAATCTACATCATTATCATCCCAAGCAATGTAGGACTTTCTTGGCTTTCTCCACTTCTTGTCCTTTGAGTCAAACTTTTCTGTTTTGTCCTTCTTTTGCAGTTTTGGACAGTCAAGCTTCATGTGGCCAATCTTTCCACATTCATAGCATGTGATGTTGTTGGAAGAGTTGTCACCTTTGCTGAAATTTCTCCTTTGAAAAGTGGATGGCTTTCTTTTGAAGTTGCCTTTCTTCTTTAGGAACTTCTTGAATTTTCTAACTAGCATTCCCATCTCTTCTTCAGATTCTGCCTCTTGTGCTGAATCATTATCATCACTGTCTTCTACTTCTCTGACTTGTGATTTCAGAGCCAATCCCTTTTTCTTTTAGTCAGTTTCTTCATTCTCATTCAGTCTGTTCAACTCCAATTCATGCTCTTGCAGTTTTCCAAACAATGTGGCAATTGTCATTGATGAGAGGTCTCTAGATTCTGAGATTGCAGTGACTTTAGACTACCATTCCCTGCTCAATCATCTCATTACTTTGTTAATTTGATCCTCATTTGATATACTTTTTCCAAGACAAGCAACTTGGTTAACAATGTGAGTGAATCTCTTTTGCATTTCAGTCATAGGTTCTCCTTGCTTCATTCTGAACAGCTCATACTCATGTGTGAGGGTGTTCATTCTTGCTCTTTTGACATCTGTGGTTCCTTCATGTGTTACTTGCAATGTATCCGACATCTCCTTTGCTGATTTGCAATTTGAAACCCCGAAAAACTCATCACAGCTTAAAGCGGATGTTAAAATATTCTTAGCACGTGCATTATATTGAACTCTTTTCTTGTCATCCTCATTCCATTCAGTTTAGGCTTATTTCTTGGAGCACCATTGGCACCTACAGTAGAGGGGACAAATGGTCCATTTTCTACTGCATCCCATAGGTCAACACCTACTGCCTCAAGAAAGATTACCATTCTTTCCTTCTAATAGATATACTCAGATCCATTGAAGGCAGGAGGGCGTGCAAGGGAAGCCCCTTCATTAAAACAATACCGTCGGAATCTCTCGGAATCTGGGTTAGGGAGAGAAAACCCCATTTTCACTTTTCTCTTTCTTCTTCCTTCTTCCTTCCCTTCCTTCTTCCTCCTTCTTCCTTCTTCCTCCTTCTTCCAAATATACAGATACAGAAAATCAGACAAAACGAGACCATCCCAGCTCAGGAACGACCATGGTATGTGAGACACCCCGTTGTGCCCTGTTGTGCCATTAATTAATTATTAATCTTAATCGCGTAATTAACGTTAAACGTAACCCGAAATTACGAAGTTATTAAAAACTTATTTATAACATAACCAACTTCGAAAGTTAACACACCATACCCTGATTATGTTACACATACACACATATGTTTATTCAACATAAACAGAACACTGTTTAGGGTATCCTATCAGTAGGATCCCTTGCAGGTTTATACTTATACAAACTATTATAGTCAGCGGAAAATAAAAGTCTTATAAGACTCACTAGTCCTAGACACTAAACTGCATCACTGGAATCCACAGCTCGTCCTCCCGTATCCGGTTCATACTGAATCCCATCCAGCTCCTCAGCAACTGGTTCCTCAATCGGATCTTCTCATATGATCACATAATAAAATATATACCAAACACATAAAATAGGGGATAAGAAACAGTTCTATTATCATAAGCGGAAAGGAATACATAACATATAATATAATAACAGTCAAAGACACACATCACACATAACTAACAATCACCCTCAAAATTACGATATCATCCTCTACTCTTACTCTCATGCAACTAAACCTTTATGATGACTTGGCCATCTCTGTTCCTATCACGTTAGTCAGTAGTCCAGAACGGTCTAGTACCAATAACATTCGAACGCATCAAAGACTAAACAAGTATTAGTCTAAAATGGTCCAATGCCACTAATTTTCAAACGCATTAAGGACTAAGCAAGTATTAGTCCAGAACGATCCAGTGCCGAGAATATACGAACGCGTCAAGGAGTATCAGTCCAGAACGGTCTAGTGCCAAGAACATTCGAACGCGTCAAGAACTAAAAGAGTATTACGGTAGTCTACCTCAACATCCACATCCGCAGGGTACTCACCCGCAATATCCGATATCCCAAAATAGGATATTCTGACCTCGTGTGTTCCACTCATACGGCTGTGAATAACAATACATCTATATATGAATCTCCCTAAATTGCATCAATAACAACCTAGTGCCTCAAGCTTCCATCAGATCCCCAAATCATATCTCATAATCTCATCTATAAAACAAATTAATTAAGCTAGGCACCTCTAAGTCCATTCATTCTCTCACCCACATGAACATCTCCCGAACAACATATATCTTTACTTAAAAGACAACTAAGCACACTATCAAACCAGGCAAATCATGCATAACACAATCATCATAAAATATTCAGACATCAAAATAAAATGTCACATGCAGTATAATACCTTAACCAGCGTATCATAATCAATTCAATAACAATAAAGTCAGACATCCTCAATATCATAAGATTAACCTAATGTCGATAAACCTACAATCCTCAAATCATCATTGGTATTACAGAAAAGGTTTCCAATGCGATTTTGGTCTTGCCGATTACTCGACCACTAGTAGGGTTTAGGTCGCCCTACACAATTATTATAATATATACTACTTATCCATTCCGACGACAGGTTGATTCTTTCCCCCACCTGACTTATCACCAGATTGTTGGTGTAAGCCCTAGTGGCCATTCTATTTTGAATAGATCATTATTTGTATCATGAATCCGATCATATATTTGATATATGAATAATGCATTAATTTATTATGTTATTAGTTTATAACATAATAAAGTCCTTAGAATATGCAGTTCATTCAATGAGATGTTAAGTATGTGACTTAATCGTGAGACTTCATTGAAGAATAGAACTCTATTCTTAAATATCTGTAGTCAAGTATTATTGTTAATTAGGACGACAATAGTACATCGAGACTATTGTGTGAGTAGACTGATGACCACATCTCACGGGTCATGGATATGTGATATCAAGTCGGCACACGGGTATAAATATTAGGAGTAATATTTATACTGGATGACCCACTATGAGAATACTTCATAATAGTTGTGTAAGTGTCATAAGTATTCTCATGGCGACCATAGTGAAGTAGTCCTTTGACTTGAAGTCGCTACGATTCCTACATGAGGAGTTGTAGGCTTTAATGCTATCAAACGTCACACGTAACAGGGTGATCATAAAGGTAGTTATTGGGCTTGCAGTAAATCATGTTGAGGAGTGTGAGTGACGTAGACAGGATTCGTCCCTCCTACATAATATGGGTAATGTCTTGAGTCCCTCGATAGAGTGAGACGTGAAATATGCGTGACCACGTGGAAGTGGGTCAATATGTGATATTGGGACCATCTGTGATTACACGTCTACTCGGGGATCGGAAAATAAATAATTGAACATAACAAAGATGGTGCTCTTATGTCTTGTGTTCAATTAAGACATATGGATGAAGGGACACTTACTACACGGTAAATTTTGGTCGCGGTAAGACTAAAATCGGATCACTGATACTCTCGCTAATTGGGTAGTAATGATGCATTGCTAGATGCCACTCATTATTTATAATATTTAATATTATAATTAATATTTGATATTATTATAATATTTAACATTATTGCCAACTTAGTGGGAGCCTATAGGGTCACACGCATAGAGCAAATACGGAGCAGTTAAATTAATTAAATATGATTTAATTAATCTAAAGGACAATTGGGCTTGTACGGCTTGTAGTGTACAAAGCCGTAAGCAGTTAGGTTAAAGGGAGCTGCCAACTTACAAATAGAAGTGCTCTCACCTAAACCTAACACGTGCTTGCTAACTGTGCCTCCCCGTAGTCGTCAGCTAGCACAAGACGGATAGCTCCGACGCCCATTTGCTCGCGTGGACTGAGTAGAGGTGCCGCCCCTTCGTGACACTGATGATTTGAAAAGTAAAGCACTCTTCAAGAGGTAAACTTTATTGTCATTTGTGATTTATGTTTGTAATGCACGATCTATGGGTGATTTTCTTCGGTCTTGAGATTTGATTTTCGAAAAGGATAATCTCATAAAAACCAAACAATAATATCAGAGTATATGATCGTTGTTACAGTGAATCGTTATATACTTGTTTGTTTTGTTTGATAACATGTTTATTACCTTTGAATGTGATTCAATTAAATGTATGTTATCCGAATGTGTATGGCTTTTGAAAGGATTTGAAAGTTTTTGAGTTGAAAACTGGATGAAGAGCGCGTAGACACGAAATATATTTTCGAAAGTTTAATTTCACTTTGACTTGTTTTATCTTACGTACAAGCTTATCCTTTCAATTCAAGTCTTGAATTGAACTTGCGCACAGGGACCCTTATGTCCATGACGTTGCGCACAGTGAACTTGCGCACAGTGACCCTTGCGCACATGGAAATTCAAATGCTCATCGTTACTTTTGACGAGCATTTGAATTTCCATGACGTTGTTTCATGTCATACCCGTACAAGTTGGTTTAATGATCAACGTGGGTGACTTTTGTTTCAAATATAAATTAATATTTTTGTACCACGTGCAATTGTTTCACATCATACCCATTTCAAAATTGAAAGGTTTCAATTAAAAATTCTGGGCGTGAAGCCGTGAATGCTTCAAAAGTACAGATGTGTGGTTTTGAATTTGATGATGTAAATTCAAATGTGATTTCATCTTGGTGTTATTTTGTTTCAAAAGTAATGACCAGTACGTGAATTTGACATGGTCAAATGCAATCAATTTGAAAAGTGTTTTCAAATTTAAATTATAATCATGGGAATAATTGCCATTAAAAAGCAATTATGTGATTTTATCTGATTTGGATATCCATCAAGTGTGATATTATTTTGACAATTAATTTCATGAAGATTTTCACTTTAAAATTTATTTAATAATTATAATAATAATAAAGTGTTTGTTATTATTGATTGTTATTAAATATTTTATTTTAAGGTTTATGGTTATGGCTCTAGATTTTGGTGTTATTTATTTTGGGTAAATACAACCTGCATGTCGTGATTTATTTATTTATTTAAATACGATCCGGGTGTCGTGCCTTTTTAATTAATTAATTTATTTTAAATAAATATAATTGCTCGAGTTGAAGAGGAGGCAACACCAAATGATGACGCTGTGGGAGAAGCTTGAGAAGCTTGCTCGAGGGTCAAAGATTTGTAATAATTATTTATTTAATTTTTGTGTTTTTAGGAGGCCATAACTATAGTACCTTATCTTATATGTTTGTGTATGAGATGCATGAAATGTATGAGATGTATGTTTGTGTATGTGATGCATGAAATGTATGTATACATGTATGTTTTAAATGTTATATATGTTTGTTAAATGTATGATAGCATGTATGCATGTATTCCGAGAGACGTCTTGTATGAGATACAACACCGGTGAGATCATTTTAATAAAAATCCCTCAAAATGAAATATTAAGTTTAAGAGCCTTCCAATGCTTAGCACTCGTCAAAACTAATATCAAATGAGTATAGGTCCGCCAAAGCGGAGTGCATTCTTCTATACTAGTAAGGCACGATGGGACAATTGTAATGTCCAATTGTTATCCATTGGGTCTAACTTAACTAAGCCAAATTCAATAAGATTGAAAAGCTTAGAGGCGTTGAGTTGGGCTTTAATTCATGAGATGAATTAGAATAAGAGTTATTCACCCAACTGATCCAAGAGTTACATGAGATGTAATTGGAAAGGAGTTTCCTACCTAAATAACTAAGTTTTGGGAGATCAGCCAAAGTTGACTCAAAACGAGGTGAAATATGGATCTTGGTCTCACTAGAAAAATCTTCCGAAAGGATTTTTCGAGTCAATGATGAGGGTCATTGTTTTGAGTAAAATAGTGGGAGCGTATTTAATAAAAGACCTTATTAAATATGTTTTTTCATGATACTTATATTTTGCATATTTCTGTAATTAGAATTACCATGAAATAAGACATTATAATTTATTACTGCGACTTGTCCTTGAGAAGGACAAGATATCTGGAATTAAATTTCTGGATTGGTACAAGAATTTCAGGATTGTCCTCAAGTACCAGAAAGAGCTGTATGTTCTTGAGCAAATGATTCCTGAGCAACCAATTTTATGATCGAAAAGATGCTTATGAGAAGCATCAAGTCGATGTCCCGAGTATAGGATTCCTTATGCTTGCAACCATGAAGGCCTATGATATGATCATGCACCTCATGATGCTCTATTGTGAGCATTCAAAGCATAAGCACCATAAGTCTTTCCGACCCTTTTTCAGTTGCGAACTGACAGAAAGGAAATCTCAACAGTTATGACGTGGTTCATATTATTGAGTACATTAAGAACTTAAGTAAATGAGATTTCCTTTAGGCCAAATGTTGGCCAGTGATATGATCTTGCAATTTTTGCCGGATAGTTATAGTCAAATCATTGTGAACGATTCTGACAGACTCTACTAGAGATAGCAAGGAAGTTGCGAACTCCCGAGCAAAGTCTCTATAGTAGAAAAGGGTAGATTATTGTGATAATCCCGAAAAGGAAAATCTTAAGCCTGCTAAACAAGGAGAAGAACAAGGGCAAGAACAAGTTCAAGCCAGTACTTCTGTCTTGAAGCTAATAGGCAAGGTTGCAAAGGAAGGCTATAAATTTCATTTCGGTTTGACCGGACATTGGAAAGACTGTCAAATGATACAAGAAAGAGTATATGAAAGGAAAGGAAGAATGACTTCTTCTTCGAGCATTATGTTGTAGAAGTCAACTTACTTCAAAATCATAGGTATTTGATACCGCATGTGGATCTCACATTAATGTGAAGGATCAAAGGGAGTAGGACGTTGACTAAAAGCGAAGTTAACCTGTGAATAGGAAACGGAGCAAAAGTTGTAGCATTAACTATATAAGTTTTGACTTTGCCTTCAGGGCTTGTTTTGTGATAGTGTGATTTTACATAATGTTTTCTATACACTTTTGCATGCATTTTTCATATAGATTAGGCATTCTTTATTTGATTTTAGTTAGATTTTCCCTTGGAACGGGTGAAGCGGTTTCTTGGTGTTGTTTTACAGGAATTAATGTAAAAATGCTCAGAATCAGCCTTGATGGAGCTTGGATGAAATAGAGCTTGAAAAGAGAAGGAATTGAGCCAAGCAGAATTCTGGGAATGCTCGCCACACGAGAGGTTACTCGCCTCGCGAGACTGAAGACAGCCAGAAACAGCAAAATGTCATCCTTTCTGTCTCGCCTCGGGAATCACATCTCGCCTCGCGAGACTGAAGACTGACTGTGCCAGAGAATGCAACCATTTCTGTCTCGCCACGCGAACCATGTCTCGCCTCGCGAGCCTGAGGAACAGAAGCCATCACGCCCAGGCCCTGATGCTCATCACGGGCGTATTTGAGAAGAACCTTTCGGTTTCGCCTCGCGAGAGATCCAATCTCTGAAGCCAGATTTTTAATATTCGCCTCGCGAGAAGACATTCGCCTCGCGAGTGCGCGCAGAGTCTGATTGGTATAAGTTGCTGAGTTAGGGCAGAATTGAAGGAGCTTTTGGTTGGGCACTTGGAGGCTGCGGCTGGAAGAGGGTTCCAACCCTAAAAGGGGATGATTTCCTTGCTCTAGGACTAGAAGAAGATTGGAGGATTCTTCTATGAGTTTTCTTCATCCCTTCTTTCTTTCCCTTTTGTATTTTCCTTATCATGAGTAGATAAATCCCCTTTTTGTTGGGGTTAGGTGTAACTTTTCTGAACTTGGTTGTATTTGATTTGGTTGATCTAATACAAGTTTCTATTTCTTTATGAGTATGTGATTCTGTGCTTAATTCTTTTCTTGGCTTAGCTACCCATGGAATGATATGTTGCTTTGATAGACAATTGACAGATTGATGTTAAGGCATGCTCATGAATCATATGCCAAGTAGTTCAAGAATCTAGACATAGGTGTTGGCTGCTTGCAATCTTATAAGTCTTGACTTAATGCAAAATCTCAGGTTAATCCACCTAAGACATTAGGGTTTAATTTGTGATTTTAGGCTCATTCCACCTAAGACATTAGGGTTTGAGTATATTAGAAAAGGCTTGATTGTCATAATTGAATTAGGACTTGTGTTAGTAACCATTTCATTGCAATTAAGGGAGGATTAGTGTAGTCTAACCCTGACAATTTTAACCGCATTTCCGTTGCCCTCCAAGTGTTCGATAAAAGTCCAAAAAGACAAAAATATTGTATTGCTTTTATTTCTTTATTTTATGATCTTTTCATACCTTAATTTAGTCTAGATAGTTGTTGAGTTTGTGAATTGGTAATTGGCAACCGATCCCTGAGGACGATATCCGGTCTTACCACCGTATTACTTGTTTGCAACAAGGTGCACTTGCCTTTATCCTAAAAATTACGTATCATTTTGGAACTAAATACGTGTTATTATGTTTCAGCTATTGGTAGAAGCATTAGTCGCATGATATTTTCTATGCTAGCAAGTATTTGGATAATAGACTTTGTGTCCTTAATCCTCATATGCCCATCTATAATATAAATGTGAAAACCTTTGGCATTGCCGATTAGGCCATATAGGTGAGAAATGCATCTCCAAGCTCCATAAGGATGGACTCTTGGAATCATTCGATTGTGAATCGTTTGATGTATGCAAATCTTGCTTGTTGGGGAAGATAACTAAGACCCCGTTCACCAGGTAAGGTGAAAGGGTCAGTGATCTTTTGGGCTTGATACATAGTGATGTATATGGGCCCCTAAACAAGTCTGCTAGAGGTGGTTATCCTTACTTCGTCACATTTACTAATGTGTTCAGTAGCCAACGATTTGTGTATCTTATGAAACGCAAAGCTAAAACCTTTGAAAAGTTCAAAGAGTTCAAGATTGAAGTGGAGAACCAATTTGGCAAAAGTATTAAGGCCATAGTTAGATCATGGTGGAGAATACTTAAGCTAAGAGTTGGATGACTATCTGAAAGAGTGTGGGATAGTGCCCCAACTCACACCTCCTGGAACCCCTCAATGGAAGGTGTTTCCTAAAGGAGAAATCACAACTTGTTAGACATGGTACGATCCATTATTAGTCATTTAGATCTGTCTAACTCTTTCTGGGATTTTGCTCTACTTACAGCTGCATTCATTCTTAATCGTGTTCCATCCAAGGCGATTGAAAAAACTCCATATGAGATATGGATGGGGTGAAGGCCCAATTTGTTGTTTATGAGGATTTGGGGATGTCAGGTTTATGTGAAATGTCTTATGACATATAAACTTAGGCCTAAATCTAATACGTATATATTTGTGGGATATCCTAAGGAAACTAAAGGATATTAATTCTACAACCCCTTTGAGGACAAAGTGTTTGTCGCTAGGACTGAAGTGTTCCTTGAGAAGGATACATCTCTAAAGGAGACAGTGGGAAGAATGTAGAACTTGGAAAGATCCAAGTACCACAAAATACTGACCCGCCTACAATGGGATAAGAACTGGTTCCACAAGATGTTGTGGTTGAACCGCCGGTTCAAGTAAAACAAGACTTGTGTAGGTCTAACAGACCACTTCACCAACCCGAGAGATATGGACTTCTCCTAACTCAGGAAGGTGATGTGCTGCTCATGGATCAAGATGAGCCTATAACCTACCAAGAGGCCATAATTGACCCATAATATGAGAAGTGGCTTGAGGCCATGAGATCCGCGATGGAATCCATGTACACGAACCAGGTATGGACCTTGGTTGAGCCACCCGAAGGGGTAAAACCCATAGGGTGCAAGTGGGTCTTCAAATAGAAGACTGACATGGATGGTATGCTGAATACCTTTAAAGCACGACTGGCTGCGAAAGGTTTCAACTAAAATCATGGTGCAGACCATGATGAAACTTTCTTCCCGTAGCGATGCTCAAATCCATTTGGATTCTACTTGCTAGTGCTGCATACTATGACTAGAGATCTGACAGATGGATGTCAAGATTTCATTCCTTAGCAGGAATCTCTTCGAGGATGTGTACATGACACAACCCGAGGGTTTTGTCGATTCAAAGGATGTTGGAAATATATGTAAGTTGCGGAGATTTTTTCATGGATTAAAGTAAGATTCCAGAGGATGGAATACTCGTTTTGGTAAAGTTGTAAGACAACTTGGATTTATTAAGAACGAGGATGAACCTTGTGTGTACAAGAAGGTTAGTGGGAGTGAGATTGTTTTCTCGTTTTGTATGTGGATGACATACTACTTATCGAAAAGATATCCCTACACTGCAAAATGTGAAAAAACATGGTTAGGGAATTGTTTCTCGATGAAGGACTTAGGCGAGGCTTCCTACGTGATAGGAATCGGGATCTATAGAGATAGATCGCTAAACTTTTGGGTCTTCGTCTGAGTACACTGTGTACTACACTAGTTATCTTGTATGCTCTGAGCATGACAAGAAGGTACCAATTGATATCATTGAAGGTTATCTAAATGTAGTCAAGAACGTCCTAAAGTATCTGAGAAGAACTGAGGATACATTCTTGACAAATGAAGGAGAGGAAGAAGTCATTGTAAGGTGTTACATTGATGCTGTTTCCAAACCGATAAAGATTATTCCAGATCGCAGTCTAGATTTGTGTTTTATCTTAATGGCGGCACTGTATGCTTAAAAAAGTTCCAAGCATGAGACAGTTGCAGATTTCATTACAGAGGCCAAGTATATAGTTACCTTAAATGTAGATTTAAAGGCTGTTTGGATCGGCAAGTTCATTTATGAACTAGGAATGATTCCTAACTTTGTGAACTCCATTGATCATGTTGCAATGATGATGGAGTAATCGCATAAGCTAAGGAAACTAGATCTCACCAGCGATCCAGACATATACTTAGGTGCTTCCACCTCATTCGATAGATGATCGATAGAGGAGAGATATGAAGATGTAAAGAATGACAACACTAAATAATCCGCAAATAGAGTCTCTTGCTCGGTGGTAGCATGACACTCACACTAGATTGATGGGTGTTATATTGATGCCTGATTGGCTGTAGTGCTAGTGGGAGATTGTTGGTGTAAACCCTAGTGGCCAATCTATTTTGAATAGATCATTATTTGTATCATGAATCTGATCATATATTTGATATATGAATAAGGCATTAATTTATTATGTTATTAGTTTATAACATAATAAAGTCCTTAGAATAGGCAGTTCATTCAATGAGATGTTAAGTATGCGACTTAATCGTGAGACTTCATTGAAGAATAGAACTCTTTTCTTAAATATCTGTAGTCAAGTATTATTATTAATTAGGACGACAATAATACATAGAGACTATTGTGTGAGTAGACTGATGACCACATCTCACGGGTCATGGATATGAGATATCAATTCGGCACATAGGTATAAATATTAGGAGTAATATTTATACTGGATGACCCACTATGAGAATACTTCATAATAGTTGTGTAAGTGTCATAAGTATTCTCATGGCGATCATAGTGAAGTAGTCCTTTGACTTGAAGTCACTACGATTCCTACATGAGGAGTTGTAGGCTTTAATGCTATCACACGTCACGCGTAACAGGGTGATCATAAAGGTAGTTATTGGGCTTGCAGTAAATCATATTGAGGAGTGTGAGTGACGTAGACATGATTTGTCCCTCCTACATAATAGGGGTAATGTCTTGGGCCCCTCGATAGAGTGAGACGTGAAATATGCGTGGCCACGCGGAAGTGGGCCAATATGTAATATTGGGTCTAGGGGTGGCAAAATGATCTATTTGTCCACCATCCATCCAGTCCATCCATAAGAAAATCCATCCAATCCATCCATTTATAAAAAAAATAATATAAATGGATTGGATTATTTTTTTAGTGGATGGTTTATGATCCATCCAATATTTTTTAAAATCCATTGGACCAACAATAAAAAATGTAATAGATCAACTTTTATCCATTCCAAAACCAATTTATTTTTTTCATATTATTTTTCACCAAATAAAAAACCCTCCATTTGTAACAAAAAAAAAAACACTCCATCTAATTTTCTCTTCCGTTCCTATTATTTTTTCTTCACTATTTTATTTATTTTATTTATCTATTTTTTTTCTTTTTTTGTTACATTAAGTATTAACTAATTAATTGTTCTCAAGCACCAGTTGTAGTCCACGTTATCACATACGTTTTCTTTTTTCGTTGCCTTTTTTTATGCTGAGAAACTTTTTAAAAAAAATTAACTAATTGAAAGCACAGAAAGTCGTAACAAGTTTCGTAAAACAATGTCATGGAACGTTGTGGAAAAACAACATCTGTAGATGCACATAATCAATAACTCCCATATAGTAATAGAAAAATGGCCATGATATAAAATGGTCGTGAGATAGAGTGGAGAGAGAGTAGGAAAAAATGGGAGAGAGAGGAAGAAAAAGGAGAGCGAGAGTGAGATAGAGATAATATTTTAAATTTTTTTACAAATTATTTTATTTTTAAAAATATTTTATGGATGGATAAAAGAGATATAAAATTATTTAATTTCTTAAAATAAATTTTAGTGGATGGATTGTATATCCATCCATGAAAAGTTGTTAATGGATGGATCGGATGGATTTTATTTAATGGATCATGGATGGATTGGATTTTTTTTAACAAATTTTTAATGGATTATAATGGATTAATGGATTGTTTTTAATCCATCCGTTAAGATCCGAATAAAAATTTATCCGATCCATCCATTTGCCACCCTTAATTGGGCTCATCTGTGATTACACGTCTACTCGGGGATCGGGGAATAAATAATTGAACATAACAAAGATGACACTCTTATGCCATGTGTTCAATTAAGACATATGGATGAAGGGACACTTACTACACAGTAAATTTTGGTCGCGGTAAGGGTAAAATCGGATCACCGATACTCTCGCTAATTGGGTAGTAATGATGCATTTCTAGATGCCACTCATTATTTATAATATTTAATATCATAATTAATATTTGATATTATTATAATATTTAATATTGTTGCTAACTTAGTGGGAGCCTATAGGGTCACACGCATAGAGCAAATGCGGAGCAATTAAATTAATTAAATATGATTTAATTAATTTAAAGAACAATTGGGCTTGTAGTGTACAAAGCCCAATAGAGTAAGCAGTTAGGTGAAAGGGAGCTACCAACTTATAAATAGAAATGGTCTCACCTAACATGTGCTTGCTAACTGTGCCTCCCCGTAGCCGTCAGCTAGCACAAGACGGATAGCTCCGACGCCCATTTGCTCGCGTGGACTGAGTAGAGGTGCCGCCCCTTCGTGGCACTGGTGATTGAAAAGTAAAAGTTGAATAAAACTCATCTAACCCCTTTAGTATAGGATTCGGCCAAGACATAAAAATAGGGTTAGAAGTTTCTTTTCTTTACGTACTCTTAGACTTAAAACCTAGAAACCTTAGATAGCCTAGAACTATCATCATTTATGCAAAACTTCGAAGATAACTCATCTAGCCCACTTATTATTAGATTCGGCCCACATAGGAAAATAGGGCTAGGAATTTATTTTGCTTACATGCTCTTAGATTATGAAAGTAGAAGACATATCAAGATCATAGAAATTGGTTTCACATTAAAATGATTTTTCTACAAATTTCTAGAATTATTTGAAGTTCTAGTTCTAGAAATGGAGATTTGTGAAAGTTGATGAAAAGAAAAGTTTGATGCATGATTAATGAAGCTAAGATGGTTAGGAATAGGTTCCTCACCTTGGAATGAAGAGATTCGATGAAGAACTTGAAGAAGTTTGAAGAACTTATCAAGAGCAAAAATGGTGTTCTTTGTGTTTTGTGAAGAAATGAACTTGAACAAGTGAAATGAAAATTTGGCTAAGTGTGTGATGAAGGAGGAGAAGGCAGCCACGAAATTGAGTGAGTGATGGAGTGAAAATGCTTTGTTTAATTGATTAGAATGAACCAAGGTTAAGTTAATTGACTTAGGTTAAGTTAGAAAATAATATAATAACTTAACTATGGTTATAATAACCTAACTAGAGTTAATTTGCAATCATGATTAGGTTAGAATATGTGGTTGAGAGCGAAGGGAGGTGTGTCTGATTTTGGACCACATCTTATGAGTCATCCATGACTCGTCGATCCAATCCCTTAGCGGTTCCCGAAAATCCCGCATTCAATTCCGTCATTTACCCGATTTCGATTTTTGAGAGGAAAATGATGAAACGAAAACAAAATGAAATATGTATGGTTTATGGGATGTGGCTGCACGAAATTGGAGAGATGTGGGAGGTTTACAACCATGTAAAATGAGTGGTTAGAAGTTAGGAGATATGGCTTGTTTCTAACCATGAAAGCTTGGGGTATTTTGGTCTTTTTACCTTAAAATATCTATCTAAATATCTAGTTATTTATGAAGCTGTCATAAACGCTTGGTGACTCATCCTTCATGAGTAATCATGTATGACTCGTTGTCTCAATCTTTTGACAGTTCCGTTTTCGACTCCGTCGGTTTCCTGATTAGGGTTTTCGTCTGTTTTTCGATCGAAAATGTTCAAAAAACCCAAAATCGTTGGAAATATGATTTAAACATATACCATTTCGTTCACGAGTCAAAATTAGGTTTTCTGATCAGTAAAATCTTACTGTCAGTGAAAACGCAATCCGTTTTCCGTTCCAACTTTCACCAAAATTCGTTCGAATAAACCTAATATTTTATTTTTGATCAGAAATTTGGAAAGTAGAATTCCTCACGGGCATAATATAAAAAAATCTACAAATTTTCAGTTTTGGGTCAAATTAGGGTTTTCTGCCGGTATAAAATTATACTGTCAATAAAAACACAGATCGGTTTCCGTGTGAGTTTTAAACCCAAATTTTAACCATAGCTTCCTACCATAGAGTAGGTTCTGGATATGATTTTGTTTTCTCCAAAATCATTTCCAAGGTCTCAGATAAAAATATAATTAATTATATTTTTATCGGTAATACATCGTAATTAAAAACAGGCTTTTACAGTATGCTTTGGACCAGAATATAAATGATATAAATATAATTTAAAAGGAAGAAAAAGAAAATGCAACACCCCGATTTCTCTACTTTCTAAGATCAGTATAAATATAAATAAACGTTTATATTTTTATCTGAAATTTAGAAAATGATTTTGGGAAAACCAAAGTCATATTCATATCATGCTTATTTTTATAAGTATACGGTGAAATTTTTGGTTGAAAATTCAGACGAAACCCGGTCTGCGTTTTCACCGATAGTAAGATTTTACTGATCAAAAAAACTAATTTTGACCCGGGAACGAAATGGATAGCGTTTATATATCATTTCCAATGTTATAGGTTATTTTTAAAATTTTTAGAATAAATAAGTTATTATACTCGATTCGGGCGTAAAACCCTAAATCGCGTAATCGACGGAGTCGAGAACGGACGTGCAGAGACAAAACCCGACGTCGGATGCTGAGACCTCTTACCACCTAGGATGGTAAGTCATGTGGATGAGTCACCCATGTCATGAATACTTTTTACAAAATATCTAGATATTTCTTTAAACTTGTGTAAAGACCGTTTTGCCCTTGGACTATTTTACCCTTGAACTTTCATTGAAATGACAAGTTTGCCCCACAATTTGTGGACACAAATCAGCCACATCTCCAACCAATCCTCACCACATGTTTGTCATGATGGCTTTAGGTGTGAAATGTCCAAAATGTCCTTGAATTTTAATGGAACTACAAGTTTGTCCCTATGTATTTTTACCATTTTGTCCCCCAGGCAATTTTTGATGGACAAAACTGCCCCTCACTCCCTTAATTTCGTGCAGCCTCCCCACATCCACACTTAGTCATTTTCTAACTTCATCTTCATCATCTCACATTTTCTCTCAAAAAGCTAAGAACACCATAGTTGAGTTTGTGAAGAAAGTGCCTGATTCCTTGCCCATTTTTCAATTCCAAGAGGTATACCATACTCTACTCACTCAATCATGATCATGTTCTTCAATTATTTTCATGATTCAATGCCTTGTTCATTATTTTCAATTCCTAGATCTAGAAACTTTGAAATTGTCTAGAAAATCATAGAAAAATCCTAAAAATATGAAATCAATTTATATGAGTTAGTTATCATCTCTACTATCATAATCCAAGAGTTTGTTGCAAATAAAATTTTCCTCCCTATTTTTCTAGTGTTGTCCAAACCTATGCTCTAGGAAGCTAGGATGAACTTTGTTTCAATTTTTGGAAAGTAACACTTGATTTGATCTCTCTAGTACTTCTACTTGTTAAATCCAAGAGCTTGATGAATTATAAAATCCCTAGCCTATTTTCTATGTGAAGGCCGAATCCAAGTTCTTGAGGACTTGGATGATTTTGCTTTGGTATTCAACTTTTGGTCATTGTTCTTAACTCTATACTACTCTAAGGTCATGGACCTAGGAGTATGTGAAATTTTGAGATCCCTAGCTAATTTTGATAATCATGGTCGAAATTCATTTTTTTAAGGGTTGGAATATTTGATTTCAATCTTTGTATGTTAATCTTTGTTTTAGGGTTTAAGTGATCAAGGATCACTAATTCAAAGAGCTTAAGATTTTTAGAAATTTTGAGCCATAATTTGTGTCATGGCCGAAAGTCTTAAATTTTGTGGTCAAAATGGTTTTGAATCAATTTTGTTAAGTAAGCTTTGTTTATGTCTTAATCTTGCTTAAGGATCCTTAATCCAAAAGCTTGCAAAATTTTATCATGTCTAACAAACTGAAAAACCTCATGGCCGAACCTAGCATATAGGAGCATATGTGTCTTTAGTGCTTGATTGATAATTATTTGTTGTGATTTGTTGAAGGATAAATCTTAGTGGATTATCCTGAGTTGTGCGGAGGAAACCGGATTCGAATCGGAAAGCCGTTCGTGAAACCAAAGCTTGAATCTTCAAGAGGTAAGGGGAGCTTACCTGAGGGATTTTGTTTAGATAACCACACGTTATCTGGGTGTTATCTTTAAATTATCTGTTATGAATTTCTGTGGCTTTTAGTTGTTTACTGTTTAATTTGCTATATGCTTTGGATGTGATCATAACTGTGACACATGCAATAATTGTGATGTATGCTATATTGTGCTGTGGTGAAATTATCTGTTGTTGAGTGCAGGATTGTGCAACCTGACATTGGTCAGTGTTTAATTAATTCCGAGGATAAAAGCTTAATAAGCTTATATATTCAATCAAAGAAGTAATGGGGAAAATTGGTGTAAAAGTGGAAAAGTAATCTTTTAATGATTTTTGGGCGGAACCGTGAAAATTTTTCACAAGCATTAGTTTCCTCAAAATAAATTCATCAATAATATAAAACGTCATTTAGAGTAATTAAGTTACCAAAATAAAGTAAGATTGAATTTGGAATAATTATTTCCTACAGAAAAGACATATTTGATTTATAAAAAGATTTTATAGAAAAACGTTTAAGAAACACATATTATTTTATTTTACATTCGTTTTGAAACGGTTTCGTAAGAGTTGATATTCTTTTCTCCACGAGCAATATTTTCAAGTGTAAAATAATTTCTAAAAGAAATAGTTAATTTTTTACTTATAAAGTATTTTAATGCTAAACAATGAGTAAATCGGAAAAATAATTTACGGAAAGGTTTTGAAAATAATCTTTTACTCTTGGACAATAATAAGTTACAAATGAGTTCTTTTTCAAGAAATTGATGCTTTTCGTATAAAGATTTTCAAGGGGAAAAAGAGAGTTTGAGAAAAGTAAATTTCACTATGATTTGACATTTTATAAATGGTTTTCGATAGAAGGGATTTTCTGTAAATGAACTTTATATAAAAGAAGTTATGTACCTCATGTCCTATATGTCACGGGTTAAAGTCCTTGCTGGCATATTAATTTTTGGAGATATTGGTATGTCACGGGTTAGAGTCCTTGTTGGCATATCCGATTGTGGTGATTCCAATGTGTCACCGGTTAGAGTCCCAGTTGGCATATTGATGGCAGTGATTCCAATGTGTCACGAGTTAGAGTCCCAGTTGGCATATTGATGATGGTAATTCCAGTACGTCACGGGTTAGAGTCCATGTTGGCATGTCTGATGATTGTGATTCAAATATATCGCGGGTTAGAGTCCTTGTTGGCATATTGATGATGGGGGTTTGGTATGTTGCGGGTTAGAGTCCCAGTTGGCATACTTGGAGGTGATGATTGATATGTTGCGGGTTAGAGTCCCGTTCAGTATATTTGTTTCACGTTGCGTGTTGTGGGAATTCTTTGACTGCTTGTCTGATGTTGAAATATTGTGTAATTTTTTTATTAATTGCGATGATTGTCGGGTATGAAACCCTTTGACTAAATTAATATGTTGTCTGGATAAATTGCTATATATTGTGAATATCATGAATATGCTATTTTGTGTTTGTGAGTGGGGTGATCTTATCAAAGTCCATATATTGGTGTCTCACCCTTACAAATATATCAGGTTTCTTCTGGTATTGTTGTTGTACATTGGTACACTAGTGCAGATGGAGCTGATAAGTTTCCCTAAGTCTTTCGGGACTTAGTTTTAGATACTTGAAGATGTATTTTGATTGTGGGAATGACAATGGAGTCCTTCCGATAAATGTCTTGTAGAGCGACCAGCTTAGGAATCTTAGTTGGGTGGTGTGTGTACTAGGTCAGTAACTTTGGTATTGTACATTAATCTTAGGTTTACTTTTCTATTTTGGAAATGGAAACTTAATTATTAAAAGTTGTATGCCTTGGAGGCTTTATTATGAATGTAAATATCTCTTGGTTTGGTGATGTACAATGTGCATTTAATGTTTTAGCATATGTATCATATTTCTAAAGTATTTGGCAGAAGAAAAATTTTACACTCAAGTTTTGACTTACATAAAATAATTTTTCGAAAGAAACCAACAAAGATAATTTTAATTTATTTTCCGAAACGGATTAACCATGTAATGATCCAAGGGGGTGTTACAGAAAACACACACAAACTGGTAGTCACAATATGGAATATCCTGCATGCTAGCTTTTGAACACAAAAATATACAAAAAAATCTAATTAAATAATCTGTTTAAAAATAATTGAAAACTATATTAAGACACCTCCGATTCAGCAAGCTTGATTTTTCGTTAATTTGGAAATTAAATACACTACAAAAATGTCACATCCAACAGGTAAAGTGCATTCAACAGGAAACCCTTCAAATCATCTGTATCTCTGCCTTTCCAATGAAAAAAAGGTTAAATTTAGAATCACAATAGATGACTAAACTTCAAAGGTCAATCACGCGTGGTATTGCAATCCGGGAGAAGGAGGAAGAAGGAAGAAGAAAGTGAGGAAGAGACGGAAGAAGATAGAGAAAAGTGAAAATAAGGTTTTCTCACTCTAAATCCAGATTCCAGTGGTGGTTTCCGTTGACTTATGGTGGAAACCTAACGCCGTCACTGTAAATCTAACGAAATGGACCAAAATAAGCTAACATTTGTAAGATATGGGATCAAAATGAAACAAAAAATAGATGAGGAATCAAAATGAAACCCAAAATAAAGATAAAAGACCAAAAAAGTAATTTAGCATATCTGTATAATTTTTTTGACTTGTTTTTGAATGTGGAGCTTAAGCTTTTACATATGATCCGTTTATTTTAATTTTTTTTTACAGGCATGATCTGTCCCTTAGTTATCTAATGAGAAGACAATTGAAGTCTTGGAAAAAGAGTGTAATAATTAAAGGAAGATAGTATAACAATTAAAGAGAATAACAATCAATTGGTTCTATGATGGAGAGTACTCCCTCCTGTTCATATTATAAGAAAAAAATTAATACATACATATTTAGGTGGTTAGTTAATTTCATTTAATTTGGTTAAAAAATTAGGTTTTTATCTAAATTACCCTTTATGGTAATGGAAAGTTGCTTGTGTTGTTGGGAATAGAATGAGTCATTGAAAAACAAAATTTGTATTAAATGAAAGGTATTTTAAGAACAATGTCATTAAATGAGTCATTGGAAAAAAAAATTTGCTTATATATTGGACCAAAAGTTTTGGGATTTTTTTTTCTTATAATATGAATCAGTGGGAGTATTAGAATAGAGTATGTCCCCTATTAAACGTGATTTTAAAAGCATTTCAAAACAAATTAGATGAAAGATAATATAATAATTAAAGGAAAGGGGAGACTGAAAAAACTATTGATATTGGCTTAATTATTGAGCCCACGTGAGCCACGCTTCAATTTCTTAACAGGTTTGCTAATTTGACACACATTTGCCAGACAACATACGTACACCGTATGAACAGTGCCGCACAGTGCGGCACTGTAGCACAACTTTTTTTTTTTTTTAAATTTAAATTTTTTTTGTAAATAAATTTTTTGATTAAGTATGGGCATTCACCACATATTTGAAGGCATTCACCAGATAATTGAACTACGTTCACCAGATAATCTAAGGCATCCACAAGCTAATTTAGTATAGGCATTCACCACATATTCGAAGGCATTCACCAGATAAGTGAACTACGTTCACCAGATAATCTAAGGCATCCAAAACTCGGTTTTAGTATGGACATTCACCAGATATTCGAAGGCATTCACCAGATAATTGAACTACGTTCACCAGATACTCTAAGGCATCCAACACTTGGTTTTAGTATGAGCATTCACCACATATTTGAAGGCATTCACCAGATAATTGAACTACGTTCACCAGATAATCTAAGGCATCCAAAACTTGGTTTTAGTATGGGCATTCACCACATATTTGAAGGCGTTCACCAGATATTTGAATCCCGTTCACCAGATATTGACACATACTTAATCAAAAAATTTATTTACAAAAAAAATTTAAATTTTTTTTTAAAAAAAAAGTGCTACTGATGCCAAGATACAGCATGCTGATCTGATCGCACTGTGCGGCACTGTTCATACGGTGTACGTATGTTATCCCAAAATCCGTGTCAATTTATCATTTTTCATTTCTTAATAAGCTGACACAAAAGCACAAAAGGCCTGTAATATACTAATATCTGCCATATTGTTCCTTCTTAATGTCGTGAAACCTAGCTAGTTACATTTCTTTATCCAAATCTACTTAATCAACTCGGGCAGGCATATCTGTTGTATGTTGATGCAACTTTATGAAAATTATTTCTTTATCCAAATCTCTCAGCTTTGTGAATTTACTATTTGAATATTTTTTAAGTGCACATTTAAAACATGTATATGGGAAAGAACGTTCATGTGACTGCTATATAATATAAAGTATTAAAGTTGACCCATTATATTGTCACTAATCCAGGAAGTATTTTTTATATCTGTTAAAAGTTCTTTTTAACGTTTTAAAAAAGTCGAACGTTAATATAGCAGACGTTAAATGTGTGACTTTCAACATTTATTTTGAACAGACATAAAAATTTACATTTAACATCTGTCTTTTATTATACTGGTATTAATATAACACCTTTAACGTCCGTTATTTTATTTAACAAACGTTAAAAGTGTTATTTTTAACATAGTGTTATTTTTAACATCTGTTGTTTAAACAACAGGCGTTAACTTTTAACGTCTGTTGGATAAAAACAGACGTTAAAAGTTTTTTTTTTTAAATTATGTTACAATATCCCATCCCCCACCTAGCTCCCTGCATTCACTAATTTCAGAATACATAATTTGCACACACACTCATCACTAACAAGTCCATATACATTAACTCGTGCATTTGCATTCCAATATATACATATATATTTAGAACTATTACTAGCTAATTAACACAATTCTTAATTAAAACAATTAGAACTATAACTATCTTAATTAACATTATTCAGGCCACAATACATGAAAAATTCATAACATAATAATACATATATATTCTATACAACTAACACTATCAACTGGCGTAGCCGCCACCGACCCCTCCAGTGCATGACGGATGTCAGCCCTCTGTGATGCCTGTTGGGACAAAGAAATAATAAATTAGGTTAGGTATAACATGGATAAATAAAAAATATAAGACTAATTAATTAACATTATATGTATAAATTGTAACACCCCGTTTTTCGTTAAGCGTTTTTGTGTGTGCCTTGTTTGTTAAGAAGGTTTAGAATGGGCTAAGTGGGGTTTTAGGTGGAAAATCCCTTTCGTAGGCTTGTGTCTTGTGACTACCTGAGTCACAAGTATGACCATGCTTATTGATGGCTCGAATCCGCAAGTGTACGACTTCGTCGTCAAGTAATAAAAAGATCGAATCCACAGGGACCGTGATCTTAAATAACTATCAATTATTAAATAAATTAAACTGGACAAGAAAGAGATTTGGAAAAGATTTGGTTTTTAAAAGATTAACTAACAAATCAAATATCTAAAATGCAATCAAACAAAATCGCAATAAAATCAAATATGGGATTTTTCAATATCAAAAGAGATTTCCAGGAATTGGGTTACCAACAAGACTGCTCATGTTACTAAATTGACTACCCATCTTGTTAATAATCAAAATTTGCTTTGAAGGTGAATTTATCCTTACGGGATACAAGAACCGTGCCCAATTAAACCAACCCCTACTCTCGTGGTAATTGAATTTAAATTGAACCCTTTAAGCTTTGTGACAATTCGTGAACCCTCAAAGGACCGCTTCTAACTCTCGTGATTTAAGTCCTAAGTTCAATCCCTATAGATGCAATACCTAAGTTCACCTCTAGGTTCCTCCTTAGAGTATCTATGACATGCAAATAACTGCGCACCAAATTCACAAGTAATTCATACAATAGGAATCAAATCGAAAGCAAATTGGGATTAACAAAGGGAAAACATCAATTCATAACATAAAACAAGTCTTGGGCATAGCCCCAATTCCTAAAAATAAAAGGACTACTCAAGCATTGCCATGTTCATAGCAAGCTTGATTAACAAAAGCATAAAAGAAACCTAAGAGGAAAGAAGAAATTGAGAAGAAGAGAAATCCTAATTTTTGCCTAAGGTAGCAGCCCCCAGAGATCCCCTATTTTCGAGCCTTAGAGTCCTATTTATAATGTAGGGTAACTTTGGATTAAAGCTGTTACAAATCAGATCAAATCAGCAATTAAATTTTCAGATTTTTCGCGTCACAGCCATGATGCCTGTCACGGCTAGGCCGTGACAGATTCTGTCTTGGAAAACTTGGTATTGGTTGGCCTGTCACGGCCGTGATGGCCATCACGGCCTGGCCGTGACAGGTTCTGACTTTTGTGTACTTTTCTTTTCAACCTTGCTCGATCATGGCTGTGATGGCTGTCACGGCTAGACCGTGATGGTCTTTGTTTGGCTCAGTTTTCTTGCTTTTCAAGCTCCGTCTTCATGCAAGCTCCATCATGGTTGATCCTGAACATTTTAATCTTCAATTGCTGCACATAAACACCACAAAACCACCTTACCCGTTCCAAGGTAAAAACTAACAAAAATCAAATTAAAAATGCCTAAACTACATGAAAATGCATGCAATATGATAAAGAAATATGAGGTGTAATCACACTCATCACTTATAGAGAGCACGACCGTGCTGGTTGGGATAATGCGTCACGCTGACGCTAAGTTGAGCACGACCGTGCTCAACAGTGAGCATGCCGGTGCTCAACAGTGAGCACGCCCGTGCTCAAGGACAAACCGCGCCTCGTAGGCGTTAAGTTGAGCAAGGCCGTGCTCAAGGAGGAGCACAACCGTGCTTAGGTCTGTGTCTTTAAAAGGAGAACAGTAACCGAGGGTTTTCTCATAAACCCTTTTCTGGCACAATTAGAAAACCTGTTGCGGCTACAACCCTTTTCTTCCCTATTTTCTCTAAACCCATTGCATTGTTGGAGCTTTAAAGACTTGTGGGAACGTCTAGTTCGTCTGTGCCATCGTTATAGGTAACGGTTCCTTCCCCTTAGAGTTTCCTTTTCTATTATTTAGATTTGGGAACTAATTGGTTAATGTTCTTGTTTGACCAAGGCTTGGAAGCTGACTGAGCCGCTCAAGGGGAAACTCGTTGGTTGTCATTTAGCGTTTCGTTGAGGGGTCTTCATACTAGGTATGGGGAGAAGGATAGTGTATTCATTAGGCAGGGGGTAGCATAAGATGAGGGGTTCCCATAGCCCGTTATATGTTGTTGTTAACTGTTATTAATATCATGTTATGTTTGATTATGACTATGCCTAAACCATTGTTGATGCCATGATCTGCCTGGTTGTATGAGTTAATTGTTAAAAGTGTTAGTTCATTAATGGTATGCCTATTGTCTCATGATTGTTATGTTATATGCCTAATGATGTATATTTGGTTGAATCTGGTCATGATATGAGAATTGTGATGTGTTGTTGTTATACATCTGTTGGCTGAATGTTGATTGACCGAGTGTTGATGTTGAACATGTTAATAAGACTCCAACTGGTAAATTTAGGACTCTTAATTAACATAAGAATTAATGGGTTAATTCCTCAATTTCATAAGACGTGAACTGTTAGTGAGAGGTGAGGTTTGATGTCAATTGGATTAGTTGATGGACCCTAGGATCTGATTTGAGAGTGTTAGGGAGTTTTGGCTCCAAGAACACAAGTTGAATATGCCCAGAACAGTACGGCTGGCCCAGGAGCACGCCCGTGCTGAACAGGGAGCACGCCCGTGCTCCCAGTTGAATTCTGGAAGATGGCCACGCATTGAGTACGCCCGTGCAAGACAGTGAGCACGACAATGCTCCACTTAAGTGGCAGCACGATCGTGCTGGGGTGAGCACGCTCGTGCTCCCCATACTGGTCAGAACGTGAATTAAGGGTTCTAAAGGGGTGTTTCACCCCAAATGCCCCCAATGTTGAAATAAAATACCAAACAAATAAAGAAGTGCTAGATAACTTAAATAAAGATTAATTAATATGAATAAGAATAATAAGTGGGTTAAGCCGGTGCCCTTTGGGCTACCGCATGTTGATATGCTTTGATGCTTTTTGGCCAAAGTGGCCTTGATGCTTTTCGGTCGAGGTGTTGATAAGTTGAACCTTAGTCCTTTTTGGCTAAGGGGACGGGTGGTTCGCCCAAGGTTTGGTGAACTATGCGCCCCCGCGGTGGCGCATCCACGTTATGATGCGTCGGCTATCCAAGGGGTTCACCCATGGTTTGGTGGACTGCTGGTGTTGGTGCTTTTTGGCCAATATGGATATGTAACCCCGAAGTTGCCTTCCTGAGATAGTTTGGATCCACATGCATAATGGAGTAGCGGAGTAGTGTTGCACCGCATCTCATATGATGGTTGAGATAACATGTTGATATGATAATATTACATTGATGTTATGTTGTATATTTCTATGCCATGTTATGATGTAGGTTCATCTTGCTTAACTATTTCCATACCATTGTGTTTACATGTTTTCTTACTCCCCGCTTCTCGTTCTTGTTGTTGACATGTATCTCTTATGCAGAGGACGGTGAGCAGTCAGTGGAGAAGTGACTCTGAGGAGCCGCGACTCTAGCTAGGATTTTTAGTTGTTTTTAGTAGTTATAATTTGTTAGTCTCAGTTTTGTTGTATTCCGAGTATTTTATTCCGGAACGATTATACCAGCTCTGTATGTGACACCGGGGTTGGGTTATGTTTCTGCTTAAGTTTTAAAACTACGTTTCTTTCTGCGTTGAGAGGTTACAGTGTGGTACCTGTTTACCCAGTTTTTATTTTAATGAAATAAATGCATTTTTTTATATTACTTCTTTTAAGTGAATGTTTTATATTAATATACGGGGTAGAGGGCGTCACATAAATAAAACTTACACTATCAGCTGGCGTACACTAGTGCAATAAGTGCTTTTTACGTCAGTTAAAATTGATTTTTTACATTAGAATACTGACTGACGTAAATACAGCTGACGTTAATAGTTACTATTTTAACGTCAGTTGAGAACTGACGTTAAATATAACACTATTAACGTCAGTTCCTTAACAAAACCGGCGTTAAAATAAAACTATTAACGTTAGTTCTTTAATACAACGGACGTTGATTTTGTTAAAACTAACGTCAGTTGTTTTAAAGAACTGACGTTAAAGGTTTAATTTTAACGTCAGTTGTAATAAACAACTGACGTTAATAGAGTACTGTATATTTTATAAAATACTATTAACGTCAGTTGTTTGATACAACTGACGTTAATAAGTTTTTTTTTTTTAAATTCAGTTTTAAAATATCACTCCCCTCGCCTATCCCTCGCATTCAGTCCCAAAGAATACGAAATATCACACACATTACAGAATTGCAAAGGAAAATTGAACAATGGGGGACTTAAAACCAAAACCCATGTATATATATAAATAAATTTTAGTTCCAATGTCTAAAAAACAAAACTATCTAAGGATATATATATATACATGTTATTAATTAGTTTCTAAAGTCTAACAAAAAAACTATTTATCTAAGCAGTGCGGAGGTATGTTGGCAATTCCTTTTTCAGCCGCATACTTGAAGAAGAATTCGGCGAAGCGCATCCTTAAGTCTCTTAACTCATCTTGTTCAATAGGCGATTGGACGATAAATGCCTAGACACGTTCAAATAATAACAATAACATCAATGCAAGTCATCTTCAAAACTATAATATATAATTTAACAAGTTGTTTAAATATTACCTTCTTCCATCCATCCGTAATAGATGCGGAGACTATGTTCAGCATATGAAGCATCACATAATAGCCGCACGACCAACCTGTCAAAGTTGAAATCGAGACTACCAACAAAATTAATTTCAACGTCAGTTGAATATACACATAAATTAGTAATTATAATAATAATTATTTGATAAATAAACTACCAAACCTTGAGGATGTTCCATACAGGATTTGCTTTAGCCTTGGAAGTCCTACTTCTCCCGTTGGCGCAACTTATGCTACTCGCCTTCAGCGCGCTATCATAAACAAATAATCATGTCGATCAATTAACAAACTCATTTATCATGTGTGTAATAAACTAAAAACAACTGATATTAAAACTTAAATTAAATTTAAGATTAGTTACTTACATATTTACAGCTTCCACCACCTTCGGTGGCGGATCATGGTGGAGAGAGCAGAAGAATATGACAGTATGCCTAGACGGGTGAAGTACCAACAACTGCCAATGGTCATTCATACAGTAGGTAGCCAGATATAATTCTTTCCGATTGTCTCCGAACACCTTCCCTATGTATTTACTCAATGCATCACCAGCAAAGAACTCGGGCAGAAGGATTGACGGATCTAAGAAACCGTAAACTGATGCAACGCCCTTATCAAGCTGAAGACGATGGAGATACCTAAGATATGAAAAGGGTGTGGATGTTAATTACATAATATATATATTGAAATTAAAATAAATTATTAAATGGAAAAATACCAAAAATAAATAAGTTATAAAATTAAAATTAACTTACGTGCACCAGAGACTGATGACATTGCTGTTCATCCAGACGTTATTTCTGCAGGCGTTCCCAAGATCGTCACCAACGAAGGAAAATATCCTCTGTTGATATGGGCGTGCCACCCATCCATCGTGCTCCAATGGACATGCAAAAATCTCATACGCATAATCCTCACCAAGTGAGAACAAACGAGTGATAGGTGACAGCGACGCCGACGTCGACTTGGCCTTCAGTTTAGGAAAATAAAATATATAAGTTTTTGATAATTAAAAAAAACACAAGTAATTATTTGACTATTTTGGACATTAATAATGAATAAATACCTTTGCTAACATTTCGAGCTCACGTCGTTTGGAGTCCAACTCAAGCTCACGCCTTTTCATTTCCGACGGAGGAAAGCTCTCTGGCAAGCTCCTGCTTGAATTCTGGGTTGGCTATTAAGCCTTGCATCAGATGTGATGTAATATCTGGGTTGGTCATGAGGTGCTGAGTAATGTCAGCCAAAATTGATGCTTCATTGACCACCCGCTTTCGTGAAGCAGACTTGCCATAATATTGTTTGATGGTCACGTTCCCAGGAACACCCAGAACCCGACCAGGATGGTCTTTCTTGCCTAGACCAGTCATCAAGACGTCCTGCCGTCCAGAAGGGACGAATGCGCCCTGGGAGGATTTTGCTTTAAGATCCATCTACAATGAAAAAAAATGAAAAAATGTGCAAGTGAAAAGTGTTGCAAGTATCTATACAAATATCAATTGAAATCAAGTTAACTATTACTTACAATCTTATCTGCCACTTCGCGAGTGGCATCAGCTTTAAAAGATCCCGCCTTTGTCATGCGGCCGGCTAACCAGACATCCTCGCGGTCGATGTCCGACGGAGGACTTGATGGTGTGCCCTCAGGCACCTCTCCTCTTTCAATCCTAGCAGAGTGCTCTTCCTGCTTCGCCCTCAGCCTATCCGCCATCATCTGCTGGATCCGAGTATGGTACCCACCCTGAGACATGGTGTGGCGGTGGACGTTCTTCGCCTGATTTTGCTGACCCTTATTTGCCTTAGCCTATTCAAACAAAAACACATAATTAAATATAGTTAAATGATCTATAATAAGCACACAAAATTAACTTAATCAACCAACCTGAAATTCTTCATCCTGTCGACTCCTGGCAAACATATCCCAAGTATCCTGATCAATCCAGGGATAATCCGAGAACATTTTATCAAGCCGCTTCTTCCCAGATAGATAGTACCTGGTAAGATCATGCTTGAACCCATTCCAACGCTTTGATGCCATTTTCATACATTTATGACGATGATCCTCGTCATTTGGCACAGTCCAAGCTACCTACACATTAGATACATATATAACAACTAGATGGATTATAACTCGGATAATTATCTAATAATGTAAATCAAACGAATGTAAAGGTAAAATACCGTGATAGCCTCCCAAATCTGATCCTTAACGTTCTGTGGAACGTCATTCCGATGGTTGTAGTTGATGCTTACGTCTTTTCGCCGCTTGTAGAAACACCCACTTATTAAATTCTTTAGCACGGGGTCCCTGGGCATTTAGATTAGCATCGAAGGACACCTCAAGCTTCTGTCCGCTCTGCCTGTCCTTCTCTAGTTTCTTCAACGAGGTGGCTCCTCTACCCTGTTTCCTATGAGCCTGTGATGTCTGTATGGACAAAAAAAATGATAAAATAGAGGGTTGTAACATTATAAACTTACATTAACAAGAAGGACTAAAGATAGTATATAACATGCATGTAAACTTACACTAGAATCAGCAGGAGTAGGCGTGATCGGGTCCTGCGAAACCCCAACAGTGTCCTCCCGTGCATGTGGGCTATCCGACTGATCCATATGTATGCCTGTTCAAAAACAATATATATGTATTAACATAGGTTATAACTCAAAATAAATACAGAAGTATAAATAAAAATAACTAGATAGGTCCTGTAGATATACAAAACATCTATATATCCAATATAAGGACAATACGGGAGATTGAAAACTATAGTTTTTGAACATTGCCAAGCACTGGTCACGGCCTGGCCGTGATGTCCATCACGGCCGTAACGTGCCAACCCAACCCCACCCTCATAGGCGGAACCGATCACGGCCTGGCCGTGATGATCATCACGACCGTGACAGATCAACCATTAGAGCAACATGCACTCAAAACCAAAAATAGAGACATTCCAAACAACTCAAACTCACGGTTTAAAGTTACAACTACTGAGACTACAGTTTCAACATACACTCAAAACCAAAAATAGAGACATTCCAAACAACTCAAAGTCACAGTTTCAAGATTAAACTACCGAGACTACGGTTTCAAACCAGCGAGCAACATGCATGCACTCAAAACCGTGAATAAAAAATGTTCCCTAATTATAGACTCACCGAGAAATAGGCGCTCGCGTGGTGGTGGGGGAAGCTCGAGTGGTGGCTAACGTTCGATGTGGTTACGAGAGCAGAGGGACAAGGAGAGTTAGTGCGCGGGAAGGCCTAGGGAAAGAGAGATGTCAAGTTATTGCAAAGAAGGAGCGGGAAAGACAGTGTTAGGGGTTAAGAGTGTACATAACGGTGGTGGCGAAGAAGCCCTCGCGGTGGTTGCGGTGGAGATGAGCGCGCGATTAGGGGCAGAGTGAGAGCGAGAGTGAGGGTTGAGCGTGATGAAAAGAGAAAAGACGTAGAGAAGTGGAGAAGGCGCGCGCGGGGGTAAACGTTATAATTAAAATAAAACAACATTTTACGTCGCTTTTGGTAAAACCTGACGTTGAAGATCATATATTTAACGCCGGTTGTCTTAATAAACCGACGTTAAAAACTCTCACACTTATTACGCCGGGTTGTTAGTAATAATCTGCCGTTAAATGTCATATATTTAACGTAAGTTGTATTAAGAAACTGTCGTTAAAAACACTCACAACTTCTTACGTCGGTTGTATTACACAACTAGGCGTTAAAGGTTTATTAGTTTCTGCAGAAACATTCATTCCCTTGACTACTCTGTGCTACTTACCCATTCACCTTTGTACCTAATCCTCTTAATGAGCATTAAGTTTATAGATAAGTTTTCAAGAAAATCAGAATAACTTAGTAACTTCATCCACTTGCTCCTATAAATAGCTTCCTAGCTTCCATCTCCTTTTAATTAATTTTCTCGCTTCACAATATGGCTCTGCAGTGAGAGATTAACTTCATCACTCTTTCTTCCTATTCCTAGACTCAAAGGTCTTTGTCTTAATGGTCAAACAACTTCGAGTTTGAGTAAATTACATTGCATGGATATTAAGGTTGGGTGAATCACGTAATGTGATTCTCTCACTTTATTTCATCCCCGTCATCCCTTTCACTTTGCTTTGGAAGCAAGTGATTGTGGATTCAAGATGATGCATCAAGGAACTCCATTGAAGAAGAAAGATGCAAAGATCCATTTCACTTTGCTTTCGCTTCTAGTGACGAGGATTTACTTTGCATCTTGGAATTCAAGTGAGGGAGGTGATGCATCCATTGGAGTTTCGATGACAGGATGAGAAGAAAATGATGTTGATGCAGAAACTTTTTTATATTTTAGGGCTATGTTGCAGAAATTTTTTATCTTTTAATCATGTAATTTTAACTTATGAATCGCTTCAATGTCATACGATTTGATTATACATATAACTTGTTTTATGTTAAGTGTTTATTTATTTTAATTTGCACAATAATTTGTTTACTAATTCAAGCTAATTAATAAAAATTAAAAATAAACTTGTATAAAAAAAGGTTTAGAAATAAACTGCAAGATTATATGGAGTGATCTGCGTTAAGAGGGACAACAGGGGACATGACAACCAATGAAATGAGTTTCATAATTATTTACGTCAGTTATTTATAGAACTGACGCAAATAGTTTACCCACCACCTCATTTTTAACGTCAACTTATTTGATGACTGCCAAGTTCCCGTATATTAATTACATTATTTCCAATATTCATTCTCGCACGTGTATAATATATAGGATTATTTACGCTACCTATTTATTTAATCAAGTATAAATCAAACTTTTAACGCCGATTGTATAAAAACCTGACGTTAACCATTAATATTTTTTATTAAAAACACTTTTAACGCCGAGTTTTTAAAAAGCGACGTTAAAAGTGTATAGATATCTGCAAAAACATTCATTCCTTTGACTGTACTGTGCTACTTACCCATGCACCTTGTAACTCAATCCTCTTAATGAGCATTAAGTTTATAGGTAAGTTTTCAACAAAATCAGAATAGCTTAGTAACTTCATCCGCTGCTCCTATAAATAGCTTCCTTCCATCCTTTTAATTTTCTGCTTCACAATATGGCTCTGCCGTGGAGATTAACTTCATCACTCTTTCTTCCTATTCCTAGACTCAAAGGTCTTTGTCTTAATGGTCAAACAACTTCTGAGTTTGATTAAATTACATTGCATGGGTGATAAGTCTGAGTAAATTACATTGTGTGAGTTGCTCACCTTACCACCTTCCGGAGAATCAACTGCTGGAGGGCTAATCAGGTGCTCGGGGGTCACAGTTCCAAAACCTCAGCTTTGGCAGCAAGTGACTGTCTTGGAAGTCTCTGGAACCACTGCCTTTGCTTGAAACGGATCTGGTGCACCTGTTTTTGCCTCTCTCTTGAGCTCTCTCATGCCCCCGCTTTTACGAGGTCTTCGGAGTATATATAGTTTTCCCTTTGGCATATTTCATAAAACTCTCTGATGGGATGTAGCTTTAATGTTTAGGATTTTAAACCCTTTCAATGTAACTTTTTATAAGATTTTAAAACCTTTCAATGTAACTTTTTATAGGATTTTAAACCCTTTCAATCTTCTGTATCGATCAGTCTGTATTACACTTCATGAATGAGATCCGGTTTGGGTTATTTATTCAACTTATACTTCGCACATATATTTTAGTTTTCAAAACAGAAACACAAAACATCAAAGCAATTCATGTGAAACTGAAACTTTGAGGAAGGCAATGCGGAAGGAATCGTATACTAGATAAAAAAAATTATTAAAATAACTTTTAACGTCTGTTGATGTAGGGACTGACGTTAAAAGTGAAGAGACTTACTTCTAACGTCAGTTCTTTATCGAACTGACGTTAAAATGTTCACTTTTAACATCAGTTTTTTATTGAAATGACGTTAAAAGTGAGTCACTTCACTTTTAACGTCAGTCATTAAAACAACTGACGTTAAAATTGAATTAATGAAGCCTGATATTTACAAAACTGCCACCGCCTCCCTTTTAACATCTAGCTTTTGGTTAACTGACGTAAACCTTTACCGTCTAATGTATATTTTCCACTAGTGGTAGCCGCCACCGACCCCTCCCGTGCATGAGGGATGTCAGCTGAATTAGCCATGTGCATGTCTGTTTAGATGAAAAATAATAATAAAGTTGGTTATTTTAACATGGATAAATAAAAATAAAGCTAAATAAACATGGATAAATAAAAATAAATCTAAACTAACATGGATAAATAAAACACTTGCCCTAAAAGAGCAAAACTCACACTATGGTCAAGTTTAATTTAGCTAGATCAATATCCCTTCGTGATGATCATCATAAGTGGCATATACATCGTCCACCTCATTTTCCTTAATGATAGTATGCATGTTTGTTGAGAAAGAAGGAGTCTCAGGAATATCAACAGTTGAATCTTGATTTTCATCACTACCATTATGCATGCTTTTTTTCCTTGGAGAACCATAGACAACCTTTTGTTAGAAGGATCAGTAATGTAAAACACTTGTTTTGCTTGGGAAACCATGATGAAAGGCTCATCTGTATGACATAACTTGCCAAGGTCTACCAATATAAATCCCCATTCGTCGGTTTGTACACCACCTATACTGTCAACCCACTTACATTTAAAAACCGGCACCGTAAGCTCAGTGTAATCGAGCACCCAAATCTCTTCAATGACTCCAAAGTAAGGTATCGGTGCAATAACGGGGTTTGTATCTTTTGAACTAGAGAAGTGCATGGATTCAGCTGCAATCATAACCCCACTATTTTGCATGGTACTCTTGTTATCTTGTTCCTTTGTATAAAAAGAAAAGTTATTGATGTCGTATCTGCTCCAACATATGACATTAAAGCTAGGCCCACGTGCTAGCCATTTTAATGAATCAGAAGCAGTACTACCATCCTTCAGAATTTCTTCTTTAAACCGTTTTAAGAAAGTTTTGTTATGCTTGCTCAACAACCACTTTTCGTTCATTCGAGGGTTTTCTTCCTTGACTTTTCTTTTGTGATCACAAAAGTAAGGTTGAACAAAATCGATGTTATTCAATATATACAAATGTGCTTGAAGCACTTCCTCCCGACCCTTGCTCTTAATCATTACACCATGTTTACCATTACCTTGACATCTTCTCTCATCATGACGAGGCTTAGGAACCCCTATAGGATCCGTGTTAGGAAGGTAGTCAGAACAAAACTCAACAGCTTCTTCTGCAATGTACCTTTGAACAATAGATGCTTTGGGACGGTGTGGATTCTTCACATACCCTTTCAAGATCTTCATGTATCGCTCAACTGGGTACATCCACCTCAAAAAAATGGGGCCACATAATCTAATATCCCTCACTAAATTAACAATTAAGTGAACCATGATGTCGAAAAATGAAGGAGGAAAATACATCTCCAATTGGCACATGATTATAGTAGCCTCAACTTCCAACTCATCCAATGTATGAGGGTCAATGACTTTGCTACATATAGCATTGAAGAATGAGCACAACCTAGTTATGGCATGTCTAATATTTTTAGGAGCAATACCACGAATAGCCACGGGCAGTAGTTGTTGCATCAAGACGTGGCAATCATGAGACTTTAAGCCAACTAAATTGAGATCACTTGAGACAAGCCTCTTGACATTTGAAGAGTAACCATGTGGAACTTTGATGCCCTTAAGACACCCACAAAAACTTTGTCTCTCTTTTTTTGACAAAGTATGACATGCTGGAGGAAAATATGTCCGCTTACCATCCTCAACAGCTGGAGCTAACTGCTCTTGTATACCCATTGCAACGAGATCGCGACAAACACTCACACCGTCCTTTGTCTTTCCATGAATGTTGAGAAGGGTTCTGGTTACACTATCACACACATTTTTCTCCACATGCATCACATCAATACAGTGTCTGACATCAAGCTTGCACCGGTATGGGAGTTCAAAGAATATAGACATCTTCTTCCATATGTTTTTCTCACTTGCATTAGCCTTATTTTTGTCCTTGCCGAAGATAACATTGATGTGCTTCACCCGTTGATAAACTTGCTCTCCATTTAAGGCCATCGGAGCATTTTCACTCTCTTGGCATCCGTTAAAAGCTTTTTTCATCTTACGATATGGGTGATCACGTCTAGCAAATCTCCGATGCCCAAGGTAAACCGTCTTCCTTCCATGATGCAACTGAGTGAAGCATGTGCCTTCTTCACATATAGGGCATGCTTTATGCCCCTTAACAATGTACCCGGACAAGTTCCCGTATGTTGGAGAGTCGTTGATGGTGCAAAATAACATGCACGCAGCTTGAAAGTATCATGAGAATACCCATCAACTACATCAACACCTTCCACCCACAGATTTTTCAAGTCTTCAATCAAGGGACTTAGATAAACATCTAAGTCATTTCCCGGTTTCTTTAGGCCCAAAATCATCATAGATAACATCATGTATTTGCGCTTCATGCACAACCAAGGAGGTAGGTTGTAAATTATCAGGAGAACAGGCCATGAACTATGAATACTACTTAAGTTACCATATGGATTCATTCCATCCATAGCAATTCCAAGCCTATGGTTTCTTGGCTCATTGGCGAAATCCGGAAACAAAGTATTAATCTTCTTCCATTGCACAGAATCGGTCGGATGGCGAACCTGTCCATCACGTTTCCTCTCATCATCATGTCATCTAAGGTTCTTTGCGTCTTTTACATTAGTAAATAATCACTTGGACCTTGGAATTATTGGAAGATACCACAACACCTTTGCAGGAGGACCTTTTTTTCACATCACAACTAGAATCACCAAGATCATCACCATCATCACCATCCTTCACTTTGTAGCGTGATAACCCACACTTGGGGCAATCGTGCATCTCTTCATAATCACCCGTCTACAATATGCAATCATTGGGGCATGTGTGTATCTTCTTATACTCCATACCCATCGGACACAATACCTTCTTCGCCTCATAGTTACGGTCAGGCAATGTGTTGCCCTCTGGAAGCAAGTCTTCCAACAATTCAAGCAATTCGATGAAGCTTTTATCACTCCAACCATTTCTCACCTTCACATAAACCAATTTTAACACCGCCGACAACCGTGTATGAGCAGTACACCCCGGATACAAAGGCTTATTCACATCACTGCACAATCTTTCATACACATGTGCTCCTTGAAAAGAATCTTGTCCAATTTAACGGATCATGTCCTCTACCTGATCATCCTCCATATCTACGTCAACGTCCTCACAATGGGAGACACTTGGCTTATTATTTAACAACACATCACCATGCCATATCCATCTTGTATAATTCAAGCCCAAAACAAATAAGATGAGTATGTATATCCTTGACTGCACATTTCCTTGTATTCAAACATTTGACACAAGGACAACAGAACATTCATTTACTATTAGGATCAATCCTTTGAGCAAATTCTATAAACTCTTCCACTCCCTTCAGATACTCATCACTTGTGCGTTTATAAACCATCCAACTATGATCCATAGCTAGATAGGTTCTGTAGATATACACACATATATCCAATATAAGCACAATAGGGGAGATTGGAAAAGCGCACTAGTACTTGAAAACCTAACAACCAAATATATACACTACTACACTCTCTCCCTTTTCTCCTAGGTCAAGGAACCAAATGTGCTAAACACAATTACAATAACAGTACATAGTAGTTACCAAATCTGTTACGTAATTAGTCCAACTTCCCTTCTAAGAAATTAACAAAACTTTGGCTTGTGAATCTTAAAACAAGACCACCAAGTAACTCCAACAAACCAAACACAATCAATGATTTATTTCATGCTTAAACATGCTAGGAGGATCTTAAAATACTTTCAATGAATTGAATAAAGAATAACCAAAATCCATCCAGCTTGATTCATTCTAACAGGATAGCAACATTTCATACTATAGATACAGAAAAAACTGAATGAACCAGAGGCAATAACAAAAATAGAAACTGAATTCCCTAAAAAGAATACCACCAGAGACCCTGAGGGTTTAGGCGTTACCTACAATCACGGAGAGGAGAATGAGAGTGTTGTGATATGGCACATTGGGCTTGGCCCAAAATGATAAACCCTCTCTGGCCCATCTTGCTCTGCTATTCCTCTTGCAGCTTCCACTCTGGTCCATCTTCAGCTGCTTCCATTTTCGCAAGCCTTGCTTTCCATCCAACAGAATCAGTTAGATTAAGAACAGATTTTGTTGCTTCTGTTCTGTTCTTGAGGTCCCTTTCTGTTTCTCTGTTAGGGTTGTTGTAGGCTGTATATAAGCCCCGATTCAGGGTAGATAGAGATGTAGCTTTACAATACATTCTTTCTGAGTGAGAATTAGAGACTTGTATGTGCGATAAGCAGAGAATTGAGGGAAGGGAAGAACTGAGAGGGAGATCTAGGGTACTTGCTGGAACAATCAACAAGTTCTGTGATTGTATTGAAGAGTTGTAATCTTTGATTCATAGTTAACTTCTCAAGTCGGATTTTGTCCCGGGGACGTAGGAGGAATTGCTCCGAACCTCGTTAACAATTCTTGGTGTTATCTCTTCCTTAATCTTTTACTTTCTAAGTCTTTTATCTTCTTGCATGTTTAGATTTATGTTCTGCAAATTTACTGCATGTTCTTTTCATTTTTTGTTTGCTGCATTTCCAGGCATTGAATCACACGACTGTGTCCTCTGTTATAACAACTGGTATCTAGAGCTCAGGTTCTGCGGTTTTGAGAGGCATGGCATCAACCAAATATGATTTGGAGAAGTTCAATGGGAAGAATGACTTTGGCCTATGGCGTCTCAAGATGAGAGGTTTCTTGGTTCAACAAGGGTTACGGGAAGCACTGAAAGGAGAAAACAGTCTCCCTCCAACTCTTTCTGAATCAGAAAAGAAGGAAAAGATGGACAAGGCTCATAGTGCTCTAATCTTGAGTCTTGGAGACAAGGTGCCTAGGGAGGTCTCAAAGGAAACTATAGCAGCTGCAATTTGGCTCAAGTTGGAACATCTCTATATGACAAAGTCCCTGGCAAATAGACTCTACTTGAAACAAAGGCTCTACACCTTCAAGATGCAAGCTGGGAGATCTATTGAAGACCATATGGAGGAGTTCATCAAGATCATAATAGATCTTGAGAACATTGACATAAAGATAGATGATGAAGACCAGGCATTACTGCTCATCAATTCCCTGCCCAACTCGTATGAAAACCTATGTGATACATTGGTTTATGGAAGGGATTCTTTGTCCCTGGAAGAGGTTCAATCAGCTCTAATCTCCAAAGAGCTGAAGAAAAGGACAGAGGGCAAAGAGGATAGCAATGGAGAAGGGCTGTTCACGAAAGGAAAAATTGACAAGAAAGGCTCAAAACAAAAGAACAGAAACAAGTCCAAGGAGAAAGATAAAGAGAAGTTCAAGAAGAGGTGTTTTCTATGCAAGAAAGAAGGACATTTCAAGAAGGAATGTCCTGACAGAAAGTTCAAGAGGAAGGATGATAATGATGAAGCTGGCAAGGTCTCTATAGCATCAGATGGTTGTGAAAATGCAGAGGTATTGATGGCTACAACAACCATTACTGAGAAGGACTGGGTTCTTGACTCGGGATGCTCATTTCATATGACATCAGTCAAGGAATGGCTTCTAGGTTACAAAGAAACTGATGGAGGCAAGGTTGTCATGGGAAATGATTCAGTCTGCAAGGTTGTTGGTATAGGATCAGTCAAGCTGAAATTTGATGATGGAACAGAAAGGGTTCTGTCAGGAGTTAGATATGTTCCTGACCTAAAAAGGAACTTAATCTCTCTGGGAATGCTGGAAGAATCCGGGTGCTCATACAAGGCAGAGTTTGGTGTTCTTAAGGTCATCAAAGGGGCTCTGGTGGTTATGAAAGGAGTTAGGGAGCATGGCATCTACATACTAAAAGGTCATGCTATAACAGGAAGTGTAGCTGCTGTGACTTCAAGCACAGACAAGACAAGTCTGTGGCATCAGAGGCTAGGTCATGTTAGCATCAGAGGGCTGCAGATTCTTGGAAAGCTGGGTGTGTTATGTGGAGACAAAATCAGTAACTTGGAATTCTGTGAACATTGTGTATTTGGCAAAATGCACAGGGTGAAGTTCACAACAGGCCAGCACTGCTCAAAAGGAGTCCTAGACTATGTGCACAGTGACTTATGGGGGCCTTCTAGGATTCCTTCTCATGGTGGCAACAGGTACTTCCACTAGTGCAGAAAAGGGATTTTACATCGGAGTTTACACATCGGTTTTTGAGAAACCGATGTGAAAAACGAGGCGGTGGCATTTTTGAAATTAAAACCAAATTATTACACATCGGTTTTTAAATAACCGATGTAGAAAAGTACAAAGAAAAAAAAAATCTTACTTTTACACATCGGTTTCTATATAACCGATGTATAAAAGTATAAAGAAAAAAAAAAGAAAATAAAATCTTACTTTTACACATCAGTTTCTATATAACCGATGTAGAAAGAAAAAAAAAGAAAATAAAATCTTACTTTTACACATCGGTTTCTTATAACCGATGTAGAAAATTATAAAGAAAAAAAAAAGAAAAAAAAATATTACTTTTACACATCGGTTTTAAGTAACCGATGTATAAAATTTAAAAGAAAAAAATCAGAATTTAAAAGTTTAATGTTTACACATCGGTTTCTTTATAACCGATGTGTATAAGATGTTTAACACATCGGTTTTGCGTATAACCGATGTGTAATAGTCCCAATTTTTCTTTTTCCCTCCTTCGCTTCCGTGCATTATCCCATTCTTTCAGAAAACCCCATTCTTTCCTCCTCCACGACCTAGTTCCCCTCCTCCCCCAAACATCAACTCACCACTACCACCATCTCTGCATCTGAACCACCGCGAGCACCACCACAACCCTAACCTGACCTGCATTTTTCGTGCAGCCCTTTGCACCACCACCGTGTGTGCCTCTCTCATACCTTCATCGTCGCGACCATCATCTCTGGTGAGTCTCTTCTCTTTCTACTCTGATCTTCTCTCATCTATCTACTCTATCTTTGAAGCTTCAATGTCATTCTCTCCTTTCTCATTGAAGCTATCTGTCTCATTGAAGCTTCGGCCGCCACTTCTCTTCCCTTCTCCACTCCGCTCGGTTCGCAAATAAGAACCCTAACCGCGTGAACCTTAACAGAGAGTAGTTTTGGCATTAGGTCTTCCCACCCCCCTACCCTTAAGTGTAGTAGTTCAGTTGGTTTATGTTTTCAATGTTCTTGTTATTCAGCTCAGTCATATTGTTTTTAATCTGTTTCTTTTTATTTTTCTTTTAACAATTCTAACTTGTATTCTTGTTTCCTACCTTTAAGAATCCCGGAAATCTTCTCTGCTTCAGACCAGAGCTTCTTCAGAAGAAACTTCTACTTCTGTAGATGCTAACGAGTTGTTCACAGATTTGAAGGAAAAGGCAAGAAGTTTACTAATTGGCTAATCTCAACAATTTAATTTTTTCCTGAACTTCTTTTTGGCAAATCCACAATCTTGCGATTCCAATATTCTCTTTGGCAGCCTTTCTTTTAACCAAGTGAAATAAAATCCTCCATTTATCATTATCAGTGGGATGTTGTTGAAAACAAGTCCACAAGATCTTTCTTTATGGTGGTGGGGCTATAGTTTTTGTTTGGCTATCTTCGATTCTTGTGAGTGCCATCAACTCAGTTCCCTTGGTAAGTCATCATTCTTGTTGAATATTATTCACTTTTCTCATATTTTGTCATCACCTCCGATGGTAGCGCCATTGGCTAGCATGCATATATGCTTCATAATTATACTATAGAAAGCTTGGTGAACTAATCTGAAATAATCTTATTTATGTTTCAGCTTCCAAAGGTTTTGGAGTTGGTAGGGCTAGGGTACTAATTTGTTGCTAACCACTTCGCAACCCCTTCAACGTCTGTGCCCTCCTCTTCTCACAAGTCACCTTTAGCGGCCGCATCCTTTAGAGGTAGGTTTCTTTCCTTCACTGGTTATTGGTGGTTATTGCTTGGTTAGTTCTATATTGCTAGTTATTTATTTGGAAAACAGAGTTCATATAATGTTGTCCTGGTGGTTACTTGTTGGTTTGTTCTTCTCTAATTGGTGGTTATTGCTTTGGTTAGTTCTCATATTAAGGTGTTAAGTGCTACATACCGAGTAGTTCATTGTATTAGGTAGATGCTAAGTGCTAGGTGTTTCCCTTGAACATAATGTTTGAAAACTAGTGTCAAGAACATAATGTTTTCTTCTCATAATGTTTTAAGATCACTTTCTAGTTACTAGATTTCATGAGAAGAAAACATTATGTTCTTGACACTAGTTTCGGGGAATGAAGGAATTACCACTCTCTTCTACATCTATAAATAGTTCTGTTAACATTTATTAATTGAAGCATTATGTTTATTGATGTTTGAAAACTGAAAAATTATGAAGCTAATTAATGCTCGGTCAAATTTATTGGTCTCCTACATTCTTTCGTAGCTCACTAGAGAGGGATAAGAACCTCATTTTTTAGGAGAAAAATGCTAAGCATGTTGGACATCAATCAATGGAATGATGAATATTGTCTTTGGTTTCATTATAAAGTAGGCAAGTCATTAGAAACACTTGATGTGAGGATCATCTCCATTTGAGGTCCACATGGGTATAGTTTTTTGTTGGGGTTGGATTTCTAGATTACTAGGTAATAGGCTTATTGTTGGCATTAAAATGATGATTAACATATATTAGGATGATGTTTTAGCCAATTACTCAATTAAGAAATATATGGTTGTTAGTTTTTCAAATACTAGTGCGCTTTTCCAATCTCCCCTTGCATTGGACTTGGGGATTGGAGTGTTTTATTATTTTTCTTAATGTTAATTATTTAGTAAAGCCTTAGTTTCCGTTTGAGATGCAATACTAATGAGCGTACGTGTACGTGTACGTGCTTAATGTGCCGCTCATTGTGTTGGATCTTGAATTGTCCAAACTTTGATGTCATATGCTGGAGTGGGTACGATATCAATAAGTTTTCCTTCTATACAAAGTCCCAGGATGACAAAAGTACTATGCAAAACAGTGGGGTTATGGTCGTCGCTGAGTCCATGCATTTCTCTAGTTCGAAAGATAAAAACCCTGTTATGGCATCAGTTTCATACTTTGGAATCATTGAAGATATATGGGAGGTTGATTACACGAAGTTTAGAGTACCTGTTTTTAAATGTCAGTGGGTCGACAGCAACAATGGTGTGCAAACCGATGAGTTAGGATTCAAATTGGTGGACCTTAGTAAGGTAGGTAATAAAGAGGAACCTTTCATCATGGCATCCCAAGCAAAACAAGTGTTTTATATCCGTGATCCTTCTAACAAAAGGTGGTCAGTGGTTCTCCAGGGAAAAAACATGTATAACGGTAGTGAGAGAAATCACGATTCAACTCTTGATATTTCTGATACTCCTTCTTTCTCAACACGAGTGCCTAATTTCAATGAGGAAAATGAAGTGGATGATGTACATGCTACTCGTAATGATCACCAAGAAGGGTTATGGGAGAACTTTACTAATTGACCACAAAGTAAGTTTAGTTTGATATTACCATCAAGTTTGGCATATTATATGTTTACATTGATATTTATAAGTTATGTTTATGTACGTTGATCGATATTTATAAGTTATGTTTGATATTTATCCTGACATACTAACAAGTTTTTTTTTTGTTTTGTGTTTAAACAGGTATACATGGCTGATCATGAGGATACACCTCCTTCATGCAATGGGTCGAGACCCCGTCTCACCGGTAGAAAGGGTAGACGTGCCACACGGATGAGGCAATAGACTGCCAACCGTAGATCAAATCGAGAGGATAAGAGTAGATTTTGATGATAACCTCAAACCTATTGGGCCAATGGAAGATCGGTTTACCGGTTTTGTGGCGACCCTTGCTAGGAACAGGCCTAGTATACTCATTGATAGGTGGAGAGATGTACCGGCGGGCGTGAAGGAGCAGATATGGGAGAGAGTATTCCGGTATCTATACTTCTACGTCCTATGTTTGTCTGTATCTACTTTATTTTTATCTTAATAATATCATACAGTAATTCGTTGATTCTTTTGGTCTTAATGTAGTTGACATTTGACATACCTGATACATACGCTATGAAGAAGCGTTTGCTGAAGTATGCTGGAGAGCGTTGGAGGGGTTTTAAGGCTGACCTGGGCATATACTATATAGTCGGTCCAAAAAGTAAAAAGAACCCACTTGAGGTGTATCCGTTTCTTGACAAGGCGACGTGGGATCGCTTTGTTCGAGAGCCGACGTGATCCCACTTTTCGGGTTAACTTATTTGATTTGTCTCTAAATTTATGTAATTGCATTAATTTCATTTACTTATGTAATTTAATTGTCTTTTATTTATAACAGGAGAAGAGGAAAAAGGGGCAGGAAAACCAAAGCAAGAATGTCTACCCCCATGTCATGTCTCGTGGGGGATATAAAAAGATTGTTAAGAAAATGGTTGAAGAGGAAAAGAAAGCACGTCGCAAAAGAAAGATCTCAGGCGGATCCTAATGCTGAAAATCTTCCAGAGGTTGTTGATCCACCTCCACCCCCACGCCATCGTTCATGGAAGAGGGGCCGACAAAGAAAAACGGGACAATATACATCCGAGGAGGCTTGCCAAGTAGCTGAGAGGATTGTAAGTATAGTTTGTTGTAATTGTCATTTTAAGATTGTTACCGAATTGTAATGTGACCTGATATTTTTATGTGATAGGATGCCTTGGATGATCAGCTAACCCAAGGAACCTTTGTTCCTAGAGGACGCAATGATATCTTATCTACTGCCATCGGTAAACTAGCACCACCCGTCGTGTCATTGGTGTTGGATGGGAGTCGGCAGTCGCCAATACCATGGTTCATCTTCACACCAATGCCACAGGGATTCGGTTGCGAGATAGAGACACAACTAAAACAGGAGATTGCAGTGAGCTTGACAGGAGATGGCCGAGCGGTTTGCCCAAGCAGATGCCAATATTTACTTCTTTGTCCCAAAGAGATGACAACGGTGTCCAACCCTCTGTCCAACCCTCTGTCCATGTGAGCACTAAGGGCTCATGTGATCCTCCTCATCATCCTGAAAATGATGATGATGGTGATGCTGCTGCTGCTGCTGCTGATGATGATGATGATGATGATGATGATGATGATGATGACGACCCTGATAGGTGTGAGCTGTATGTTGATGATCATCATCATCATCGCCGCTTAGTGGCATTGGGTAGGGCATATAATAAGTTAGGTAATACCATACACCATCGGTTATTATCGGATGATCATCTGAGGGTGTCTGTTGAGATTATTCGAGATGCTGATGCTCGAGTCCCTGTGCCCACTGAGGAGGTTCAAACAGTGGGTCAGTCCCCTGAACTTCATCCTCCTGGCCAAGAAGACTGGTCAACTTTCTTGTTGCATCTGAGGTATTCGGTTAGTTGTGTTTTTCTATATTCATAGTTGAAATATATTTATTATTGTTTAAAGATAATGCTTTATTTGTATTCGTTATAGGATGTTGGAAATGATATTGTGCCTAAAAGGTCGGATCTAGGAAGACCAGAGATGTCCGCTCTGTCAAGGTATTCATTTGACCATTTAGTTAATAACGAATTAAATAACTTAATTATCCGTGATTACTAATATATATCTATGTTGTTTAGGGGATCGACAAAGGGGCACCTGGCCATGGTGATGTTTTCAAAGTTCCGGCTATACAAAGTTGTCACCATGGAGGATGATGCAGCCTTGGTAACGTTGGAACATGATGCCACCCAGTGAATCAGATATACCAAAGAAAGAACTTATGGAGATGGCACTCAATAAAGAAATGGCCAGTTCTGCACACATATCGTTTTGGTGCACATAAGTACATTTTATTTATAAGTTAAGTACGTAATTAATTTTTAAATACAATGATAATTAACATGTTTTTCCAATATATTAGGTATCTGCATCGTATGTTAGTCGATCAGGGTAACCTCGCCCTTTATGGGTTCATTGACCCCATGTTCATTCAGGGTGATGTTCTCGTAGCATCGGAAGACCCGGTCACTACCATACGTGATATACTTGCCCGAGACGATCATCAATTCTATCTTGCGCCTTATCTCAATAAGTAAGTACCGGTTATTTAAGTATAGCTATATATGACTTAGTCACTAACTGTTCCGCAAATTTACAGCCGGCATTGGCAACTGTTGCTCTTGTACCCAAGAATGAACGTCGTGGTCTTCTTACGCTCATTGGGAAATAAGCCACGAATGAACTCAAGACGATCATCAAACGTAAGCGTTAAAATACTTTATAATCAGTAATGCAGTTGTTTTAATTATCTGAAATCTATTATATATACTTTAATTAATGTTTTTGTCATGATAGGTCTATTAATGCATCCCACATGCAGCGTGGTGAAAGGCGTACTCGGGCTATCAGATGGATTATTCCCAGCGTAAGATATTTATTAGTTCAAATGCATCAAATGCAGTGGGTACAATAATTGATTTCTATTTTATTTAATTCCTCATATTCTAATTGGGTTTCATTTGTACGTAGTCACGTATACAACGTGGGTCATGGGAATGTGGCTACTATGTGATGCAAGTGGATGTTGGAAATTATCTCGTCCGGGATCACTGAAAGATGGAGTGAGGTAAATGTTAATTGACACAATTAGAAGTAATAGTATAGATTCGTTATATGTTTTATGTTAGTTTATTACTTAAAAGATATAATCTTTTGTCCAATTAAACTTGCAGATATTCAACAATCCAACTCCATTGTCTCATTCTGACATCAACATCATAAAGAGGCGTTGGGCAACTTTCTTTCTTGAAGTGTACCACCCATAGTTTGTATATATGTAGTTAGTTTAAAAACTTATCATATACTAGCTATAGTGTACCTTTGATCGATGATATGTATTAGCTATAGTTTAAAAACTTATCATATTGAATGAAGTATGTTTTGCTTTTGAATGATTGTGTCAAAACTGGTTTGGTGTTCTGTTGTTGTTTCTTGTTTGATCAGGGTATTGCTGGTTTGTTTATTGATCTGCAACCTGTGTCTCTGTCATTGGCATAAAATGATTCTTAATAATGTTTGATTCACTAAGGTAGTTCTCATGCTTCTTTGCTGGCTGGAAATTTTGAGATTATACATTAAATTGAACAGATTTTTAGCACTTCAATTCTGAGTATGGAGGAGATGAGTCACTCTTGGTCATTCCTTTCATTTATACCTCTTCTTTTATGCAATCATTTAGTTCTACCAACTGAAATGCTTTTTGTTGTAAGAGCTAATCAGTGGTTTTGTTAATGCCCAGATGATGAGTGTAGAAGGGGGGTTTGAAAAAAATTTGTATAGACTTGTAATTTCGAAAATTTTGTACAGACTTGTAAATTTTTACTGCACACGGAGCTTGAAGCATTTGATACATTTTTTAACCAATATTTTTTAGTGAAACATGGGAAAGGAATGATTGAAATGTAAATAACAGATTAAAAAAAAAATGAGATTTTACACATCGGTTCTCAATAACCGATGTGTATATTTAACTTTCTACATCGGTTTTCCTTAAAACCGATGTGTAAATTTAACTTTAAACATCGGTTCTTTAAAAAACGATGTAGAAAGTCAAATTTACACATCGGTTTAAAGAAAAACCGATGTAGAAAGTTAAATTTATAACTGCTTATTAATTGCTAAATTAATTTTCCACATCGGTTAATATAAAACCGATGTTTAAAATATACTTTACACATCGGTTTTATAACCGATGTGTAAAGTGGCAATAAACCACATCGGTCGTTTCCACATCAGTTTCAAAACCGATGTGGAAAGCCAAAAATAACCGACGTGGAATCCCTTTTCTGCACTAGTGTTCATTCTCTTACTAGATGACTATAGTAGAAATATTTGGATATATCTTCTGAAAGGCAAAGATGAAGCACTCAAAGCATTCAAGGAATGGAAAGCCATGGTTGAAAACAGAACTGAGAGGAAGATCAAGAATCTGAGGACAGATAATGGCTTAGAGTTTTGTGGAGAAGAGTTTTCTAACTATTACAAGGAGCATGGCATTTATAGGCACAGGACAGTTAGAAAAACACCTCAACAAAATGGTTTGACTGAAAGAATGAACAAAACCTTGCTAGAAAGGATGAGATGCCTTCTATCAAATGCTGGCATGCCAATCAGATTTTGGGGGCAAGCTGTTCACATAGCTTGTTACTTGATTAATATGAGTCCTTCAACTGCAATTAATCTGAAGACTCCTCAAGAAATGTGGACAGGCAAGCCAGCCAACTATAGCCTCTTAAGAGTGTTCGGGTGTGCAGCCTATTATCATGTTAATGAAGGGAAGCTGGTTCCAAGAGCTAAGAAGGGATACTTTGTTGGTTATCCAAGTGGTGTAAATGGGTTTAGAATATGGTGTCCAGAAGAAAAGAAGTGCATCATAAGCAGAGATGTTACCTTTCAAGAAACTGATCTATACAAATCTCTAAGAAGTCCAATTGATCAACTTTCTGATCAAAAGGACTTGGAGAGATTTGAGCTGGAGGTGGAGCCAAGAGGAGACAGAGATGCTCCGTTAGAAAATGATCAAACTGCAGAAACTGATCGAGCAGAAGAACAAATCCTACCAGAAGAAGATCAACCTGCCCCCCAGGATTACAACCTCACCAGAGACAGAGTCAGAAGGAACATCAAGCCACCACAAAGATATGGTTATGCAGACATGATCAGCTATGCCCTACAGGTTGCAGAAGATGTTGATCTTGATGAACCAAGAAGCTATGCAGAAGCAGTAAAAGGCAAAGATAGTCAGAAATGGATATTGGCCATGACAGAAGAGCTAAGTTCACTTGAAAAGAATAACACTTGGTTGCTGGTTCCCAAACCTAAAGGCACAAAGATAGTGGGAAGCAAATGGATCTTCAAAAGGAAGGATGGAATTCAAGGTGTTGAGGCTCCTAGATTCAAAGCTAGGCTAGTTGCAAAGGGGTTCACTCAAAAGGAAGGAGTGGATTACAATCAAATCTTCTCTCCAGTAGTTAAACACTCTTCCATTCGCATAATTCTTTCCATGGTAGCTCACTATGACATGGAATTGGAGCAAATGGATGTCAAGACAGCCTTCTTGCATGGAAATCTGAATGAAACCATTCTGATGCAGCAACCAAGCGGTTTTGAAGTTGAATGCAGAGAGGACTGGGTCTGCCAGCTGAAGAAATTCCTTTATGGACTCAAACAATCACCAAGGCAGTGGTATTTGAGGTTTGATTCATTTATGCTGAAACATAAATATGTTAGGAGTAATTTTGATTGCTGTGTATACTTCAAGCAATTATCAAAGGACACCTATATATATCTCCTATTGTATGTTGATGATATGTTACTAGCATGTAAGGACATCACACAGATCAACATATTAAAGGAGCAGCTGAAAAAGGAATTTGAGATGAAAGATTTAGGGGAAGCAAAGAAAATTCTGGGAATGGAAATAACTAGATTCAGAGATCGAGGGAAGCTAGTTATTTCTCAGAAAGGTTACCCAAGTAAAGTGGTTAAGAGGTTCAACATGGATGATGCAAAACCTACAAGTGTTCCCTTGGCTGCACACTTTAGGCTCTCATCCACTCAGTCGCCAGACACCATTGAAGATAAGGAACAGATGATGAAAGTTCCATATGCCAATGCCATTGGAAGCATAATGTATGCTATGGTATGCACTAGGCCTGACATTTCTCATGCTGTCAGTGTAACCAGCAGGTTTATGGGAAATCCAGGCAAGGAACATTGGCAAGCTGTCAAATGGGTGCTAAGATATCTCAAAGGCACTCAGGAAACAGGTTTAGTATACTGCAGAGGCAGTGACACATCTCAGCAGGTTCAGGGTTTTGTGGATTCAGACTATGCAGGAGACCTAGACAAGAGGAGGTCTCTTACTGGGTATGCATTCACTCTCTTTGGCAACACAATCAGCTGGAAGGCATCACTTCAACATATTGTGGCACTCTCAACCACAGAGGCAGAATATGTAGCCTTAACAGAAGCCATAAAAGAAGCTCTATGGATCAAGGGTTTGGTCTCTGAACTGGGTTTGAATCAGAAAACTGCCTGTATTTTATGTGACAGCCAAAGTGCAATACACTTGAGTAAAAATCAAATGTATCACGAGAGAACCAAACACATTGATGTCAGGCTACACTTCATCAGAGACATTGTTGAAAAAGGTGAAGTTGAAGTTGCCAAAGTTCATACTAGTGACAACCCTGCAGACATGGTAACCAAGGCTGTAACACTCAGCAAATTCAAACACTGCCTGAATTTGCTGAGGATCAGAGTTGATTGATGAATGAACTGGACTAGATGAATCTGCACTTGAGAAGCTCTAAGTATCCAATCTCAATGTACCAAGGTGGAGAATTGTTGTGATATGGCACATTGGGCTTGGCCCAAAATGATAAGCCCTCTCTGGCCCATCTTGCTCTGCTATTCCTCTTGCAGCTTCCACTCTGGCCCATCTTCAGCTGCTTCCGTTTTTGCAAGCCTTGCATTCCATCCAACAGAATCAGTTAGATTAAGAACAGATTGTGTTGCTTCTGTTCTGTTCTTGAGGTCCCTTTCTGTTTCTCTGTTAGGGTTGTTGTAGGCTGTATATAAGCCCCGATTAGGGGTAGATAGAGATGTAGCTTTTTAATACATTCTTTCTGAGTGAGAATTAGAGACTTGCATGTGCGATAAGCAGAGAATTGAGGGAAAGGAATAACTGAGAGGGAGATCTAGGGTACTTGCTGGAACAATCAACAAGTTCTGTGATTGTATTGAAGAGTTGTAATCTTTGATTTATAGTGAACTTCTCAAGTCGGATTCTGTCCCGGAGACGTAGGAGGAATTGATCCGAACCTCGTTAACAATTCTTGGTGTTATCTCTTCCTTAATCTTTTACTTTCTAAGTCTTTTATATTCTTGCATGTTTAGATTTATGTTCTGCAAATTTACTGCATGTTCTTTTCATATTTTGTTTGCTGCATTTCCAGGCATTGAATCACACGACTGTGTCCTCTGTTATAACAGAGAGAGTTAGGGCTCAGTGGTGGTGCTACTGGGGTGGTGGTGCGACGTCTCGGTGGTGGTGGAGAGGTGCTCGCGGTGGTGGCTGAGAGTGAGAGGGACGGAGAGAGTTAGGGTGTGAAACGTTTAGAAAGAGTGTGAAGTTCAGAGAGAGAGAAAGAGTTAGGGCAGAGAAGTTGTACCTCGTGGTGGTGGTGGAGAGGTGCTCGCGGTGGTGGCTGAGAGTGAGAGGGACGGAGAGAGTTAGGGTGTGAAACGTTTAGAAAGAGTGTGAAGTTCAGAGAGAGAGAAAGAGTTAGGGCAGAGAAGTTGTACCTCGCGGTGGAGAGAATAGGTTAGGGCAGAGAACAGAGGCAGAGAGTGAAAGTGGAAGAAGGGAATGCGCGCAGGTAATAACTTACTAAAAAAATTTAAAATCACCTTTAACGTTTGTTTTTAAAACAATAGACATTAAAATGCATCTTTTACGTCTGTTGGATATATAACAGACGTTAAAGGTGATCTATTTGCTATCACCTCCTTTTTAACGTCTACTTTATATTTAAAAGACGTAAAAAGTAAATTTTTTAAAATCTATTTATTCATTTCTGCACGTTTAAACAACTGCGCATTTATTACTTTATTTGACTGTCAAATTCCCATGCGCCTTGTAACTTCATCCTCTTAATGAACAATTAATTTTTTATCAAGTTACCGCGCCTTGTATCTTCATCCCCTTCTCCTTATAAATAGCTTCCTTCCTTTCATGACCAAAATATATGACTCCACTACTCTTTATTTTTCTGCTTCACAATATGGCTCTGCCATGGAGATTAACTTTATCACTCTTTCTTCCTATTCCTATACTCAAAGGTTTTTGTATTAATGGTCAAACAACTTGAGGTTGTGTAAATCACATAACATAGGTGATAAGTGTGTGTAAATCACATAATGTGAGTTGCTCACCTTATCATCCTTCCGGAGAATCGGCTGCTGGAGTTCCAAAACCTCAGCTTTGGCAGCAAGTGATTGTTCCAGAACCATTGCTGAAACAGATCAAGTGCACCCTTGCTCAGTCACTCTGGAAAACTCAGCCGCTCGACTCCTCTCTTGCTCACCCTCGACATGTGAAGGTAACGAAGCCTCAACAAATGTTTAGGCCAGGCATAAACCCTTTCAATGTAACTTTATAGGATTTTAAATTTTTGAATGTATCTTGTAACTTGTATTATTTATTCACTTCAATGAGATCCGGTTTGGGTTATTAATTCAACTTAGTTTTACTTTCGCACATATTTTAGTTTTCAATGAAATACAAAACAAAAACACAAAAGCAAAATCAGAACAGATCGAACAGAAACACAAAACACAAAAGAAAGTGAAACTGAAACTTTGAGGAAGGCAATGCGCGATGGTATACTAACTAAAAAAATTATTAAAATCACCTTTAATGTCTGTTGATGAAACAACAGACGTAAAATAATCACTTTTAACGTCTGTTTTATAAACAACAGACGTTAAAAGTGACGCTTATCACTTTTAACATCTATTGTATGTAAAACTGATGTAAAAGATGATTTAAATGAACCTCATATTTACGGTTCTGTCACCACCTCATTTTTAACGCCTACTTTTTACTTAATAGATGTTATATCCGATCGTTTATTCCATATTTTCCAGTAGTGTGTATTAAAAAAAATCGACCCATTATACAAGGAAGAGTAATAAAAAAGAAATATTCTCTTACAATCCGGTTTCTCTAAGCATGCTTAAGAAAGTTAGATGGAAGACTCGGGTCTGGAAGTGACCCTCAAAAGGATAAAAGACTTTGCAGATGGGACTATCGGTAATGAGTTACAGACTTCAACCACAAAGGGTATCCGTGTAGTTAAGGCACACAAAGGTTTCATCCTTTGTGACTTCATTATACACAATGATATATTGGTAATAATCTGATTCTCCTCTGACTTGAAGCATTTTTATTTCCCTTTCATTTCAATCCATGACAATTCTTGCTTTTATGTTTATAGGATGAAAATGGAAATTGGCATGTGGGCTTAGCAACATTAGTTGACATCATTGGCTTCTTTGCCACCTGCTCCTTTACTTCATCTAACCATGTCACTCTTGATTTCAGTATATCATACTATTCAACATTAAAGGTTCGGGTGGTCTTCTACTCATCTTGAGGTTTCAATATCTTTGGTGTTTGTGATGAAATTTAACCTTAGTCTCCAATTGTTTAGCTCCACGTAAATTTAGAGCTTGTTTGCTTTGTTTTTAATTTCTTGTTTTCATTTAATAATTGAAAAAACGTTACTTTATTTCCATTCTGTTTTTTTGTGGTGAAAATATTTTCTGTACAAATATTTAAAAAATAGGAAACAAAATGAAAGTATGATGACATTTTTGCAATTATTAATGAAAACAGGAAATTAGAAATAAATCAAACGGAGCCTTAGTTTGTTTTTTCTAACATGTCTAATTTATATGTTAATGACGGGAAGAGGTTGAAGTGGAGGCAAAGGTTATAGGAAACAAGGATGAATTGACTTATGTGACTGTAGAAGTCAGGAAAAAGGAGAAGGGGCAATTGGTTGCTCTGGGAAAGCTGTGGATGGCAGCAGTTAGCAGGAATGCAAGACACAAAGTGAGTAAACTGTAACTTATACGGGAAACTGGACCAGTAATTCATGCTTCCTTTACTTATTTCATGTGGAGACTCTGATTTACTCCCCTACCATTTGACAAGAAATCAACCTCATGTAAATTGACATAAACATTGAAGTTTTACTGATTATATGTAATACATATCTTATGTGATATGTTTTACAGGAAATAAAACATTTTGGGAACCGAATGTCACCTAAAGATATTGATTAAAAAATCAATATATAAAAAGGTTTTATAAGAAATAAACATCAACACCTTGTGTCATTTCCCATCAACTACATCAACACCTTCCACCCACAGATTTTTCAAGTCTTCAATCAAGGGACTTAAATAAGCATCTAAGTCATTTCCCGGTTACTTTGGGCCCAAAATCATCATAGATAACATCATGTATTTGCGCTTCATGCACAACCAAGGAGGTAGGTTGTAAATTATCAGGAGAACATGCCATGAACTATGAATACTACTTAAGTTACCATATGGATTCATTCCATTCATAGCAAGTCCAAGCCTAAGGTTTCTTGGCTCATTGGAGAAATCCGGAAACAAAGTATTAATCTTCTTCCATTGCACAGAATCAGCCAGATGGCAAACCTGTCCATCACGTTTCCTCTCATCATCATGCCATCTAAGGTTCTTTGCGTCTTTTACATTAGTAAATAATCACTTGGACCTTGGAATTATTGGAAGATACCACAACACCTTCGCAAGAGGACCCTTTTTTTCACATCACAACTAGAACCATCAAGATCATCATCGTCCTTCACTTTGTAGCGTGATAACCCACACTTGGGGCAATCGTGCATCTCTTCATAATCACCCGTGTACAATATGCAATCATTGGGGCATGCGTGTATCTTCTTATACTCCATACCCATCGAACACAATACCTTCTTCGCCTCATAGTTATGGTCAGGCAATGTGTTGCCCTTTGGAAGCAAGTCTTTCAACAATTCAAGCAATTCGATGAAGCTTTTATCGCTCCAACCATTTCTTTCCTTCACATAAACCAATTTTAACACCGCCGACAACCGTGTATGAGTAGTACACCCCGGACATTAAAATGCATCTTTTACGTCTGTTGGATATATAACAGACGTTAAAGGTGATCTATTTGCTACCGCCTCCTTTTTAACGTCTACTTTCTATTTAACAGACGTTAAAAGTAAAAAAAAAAAAAATCTGTTTATTCATTTCTGCACGTTTAAACAACTGCGCATTTATTACTTTATTTGACTGTCAACTTCTCATGCGCCTTGTAACTTCATCCTCTTAATGAACAATTAATTTTTTATCAAGTTACCATGCCTTGTAACTTCATCCCCTTCTCCTTATAAATAGCTTCCTTCCTTTCATGACCAAAATATATGACTCCACTACTCTTTATTTTTCTGCTTCACAATATGGCTCTGCCATGGAGATTAACTTTATCACTCTTTCTTCCTATTCCTAGATTCAAAGGTTTTTGTATTAATGGTCAAACAACTTCTGAGGTTGTGTAAATCACATAACATGGGTGATAAGGTTGTGTAAATCACATAATGTGAGTTGCTCACCTTATCATCCTTCCGGAGAATCGGCTGCTAGAGTTCCAAAACCTCAACTTTGGCAGCAGGTGATTGTTCCAGAACCATTGCTGAAACAGATCGAGTGCACCCTTTCTCAGCTGCTCTGGAAAACTCAACCGCTCGACTCCTCTCTTGCTCACCCTCGACATGTGAAGGGAACAAAGCCTCAACAAATGTTTAGGCTAGGCATAAACCCTTTCATGTAACTTTATAGGATTTTAAATTTTTGAATGTATCTTGTAACTTTTATTATTGATTCACTTCAATGAGATCCGGTTTGGGTTATTAATTCAACTTAGTTTTACTTTCGCACATATTTTAGTTTTCAATGAAATACAAAACAGAAACACAAAAGCAAAATCAGAACAGATCGGACAGAAACACAAAACACAAAAGCAAGTGAAACTGAAACTTTGAGGAAGGCAATGGGTGATGGTATACTAACTAAAAAAATTATTAAAATCACCTTTAATGTTTGTTGATGAAACAACAGACGTAAAATAATCACTTTCAACATCTGTTTTTTAAACAACGGACGTTAAAAGTGACGCTCATCACTTTTAACGTCTATTGTATCTAAAACTGACATAAAAGATGATTTAAATGAACCTCATATTTATGGTTCTGTCACCACCTCATTTTTAACGTCTACTTTTTACTTAATAGACGTTATATTTGATCGTTTATTCCATATTTTCCAGTAGTGTGTTAATAAATTGACCCATTATACAAGGAAGAGTAATAAAAATGAAATATTCTCTTACAATCTAGTTTCTCTAAGCATACTTAAGAAAGTGAGATGGAAGACTCGGGTCTGGAAGTGACCCTCAAAAGGATAAAAGACTTTGCAAATGGGACTATCGGTAATGAGTTACAGACTTCAACCACAAAGGGTATCCGTGTAGTTAAGGCACACAAAGGTTTCATCCTTTGTGACTTCATTATACACAATGATATATTGGTAATAATCTGATTCTCCTCTGACTTGAAGCATTTTTATTTCCCTTTCATTTCAATCCATGACAATTCTTGCTTTTATGTTTATAGGATGAAAATGGAAATTGGCATGTAGGAGCCATAGCAACATTAGTCGACATCATTGGCTTCTTTGCCACCTGCTCCTTGACTTCATCTAACCATGTCACTCTTGATTTCAGTATATCATACTATTCAACATCAAAGGTTCAGGTGGTCTTCTACTCATCTTGAGGTTTCAATATCTTTGGTGTTTGTGATGAAATTTTAACCTTAGTCTCCAATTGTTTCACTCCACATAAATTTAGAGCTTGTTTGCTTTGTTTTTAATTTCTTGTTTTCATTTAATAATTGAAAAAACATTACTTTATTTCCATTCTGTTTTTTTGTGGTGAAAATATTTTCTGTACAAATATTTAAAAAATAGGAAACAAAATGAAAGTATGATGACATTTTTACAATTATTAATGAAAACAGGAAATTAGAAATAAAGCAAATGGAGCCTTAGTTTGTTTTTTCTAGCATGTCTAATTTATATGTTAACGACAGGAAGAGGTTGAAATGGAGGCAAAGGTTATAGGAAACAAGGATGAATTGACTTATGTGAATGTAGAAGTCAGGAAAAAGGAGAAGGGGCAATTGGTTGCGCTAGGAAAGCTGTGGATGGCAGCAGTTAGCAGGAATGCAAGACACAAAGTGAGTAAATTGTAACTTATACGGGAAACTGGACCAGTAATTCATGCTTCCTTTACTTATTTCATATGGAGACTCTGATTTGCTCCTACCATTTGACAAGAAACCATGTCAATCAACCTCATGTAATACATATTTTATGAATAAAACATTTCGGGAATCGAACGTCACCTAGGGATATTGATTAAAAAATCAATATATAGAAAGGTTTTATAAGAAATCATAACTTTTTATTTTTCTATGTATTGAATGCATCATATTCCAATATAAACTTTTTATCTTTGTTTCTTTAATCAATGTCTTTAGAGCACTGGTTAGCATTTATGAGAGTTTTATTTAATTGATCTTAAACGAGATAGAAAATCAAATGCAATAACTGATCAATCGAGTTGAACCATTATCTAGGATCAGTAGTTAAAAGCAATTCAGTTGGGCTCGTGGAAGAATATCGTCAGTGGAAAATTATTATTGTTGTGTTGGTTTGGTGTAGGAGTCTAAATGAACAGATCTATTCACGAACTATTTTGACTCAGCTTATTAAATGTTCGATCAAGCTCGTTTGTTTAATTAAATAAATAAATCTAAGATTAAGATTTGACTTGATTATTTAAATGAGTCAAGCTCAAATCTTATAGACTCGACATTGACATTAACGGCTCGTGAATAGCTATATATATAGATATCATCAAAAAATTAAAAATCCTACTTTTTGTATAAAAACATTTTTGTATAGTATTCTAATGACAAATTTTTATGGAACGTGTTCTGAGAGTTAAAATGTATGGTTATAAATTTATATTTAAAATAAATAATAATAAAAATTAAATAATAAAGTAAAAAAAAAAACTAGTGTTTCAATTGTTTCCAGTTACTCACTCACTTCACATGCTACATGTTAAGCATATATCATATTTCTATTTGTCGATTGTCACGTAATATTAAAATCTTTATTAAATACTAAATTGGTAAACTTAAAAAAATAATTTAAGGAAAATTTTCATAAATGAGCTAAACAAGTCAAGCTCAAGGTTTACTCTTTTTTAACAAGCCAAACTCAAGTTTTTAATTAGGCTCGTTTAAATAAATGAATCAAGCTTGAACAATTCATTTTTTTACAAACCAAGCTCAAGTTTCGAGTATTTAGCTCAACTCAACTCAACTCATTTACACTTTTGGTGTCCACCACTACTAGAAATTCATGAATTACTTGCGAATTTTCCTACGAATTTTGCTAAAAAATTCACAAAAAAAATGTTTCCTACATATTTTTCTATAGTTTTTCGTGCCCAGGTAATATCTTCGTACGTAATTTTTTCCTAGGAATTTTAAAATCCGTCCTTATGATCATATCCAGCTCGAGGGATTAGTCTCCGCAGTGTGCGCGGGAGGATACCGTGGAAAAAAAAAACAAATAACCAGATCCTTAACCCCCTTCCAGATTTCATTCTCATCCCTTCCATATTTTGTGGCTAAAGTTTGTGATTTGCTGTTGTGGTTGCTGGTCTGGAATACAAGGTTTCCTTCCTATTTGGTTTTGCAAGGGTGCCAGGGAGGATGCGTTTTTGGTGCTGTTGTCCTTTGTTGCCTCTTTGTGATTTGATTTAGTTACCTGTATGTTGGAGATGGTCTTATACCAGGGTGATGATTTCTTTTGCTTTTTGGAGGGGGCTTAGTTTCATCTAGCTTTGCTTGGGTTTGCTTGTTGTGCTTCATAGACCTACTATCTCTCCCTCGATCTATTTTCCATTATATTTCTAAATTTTCCTTCCCCATCTTCTTCCCTCATTTTTTTTTTTTTTTTGCTATTTTGTCCAGGTAATTTTCATATCTCTATGCTCTCAACCACAGAACATTTATCCCGAGTTTTTATTTTTTATTTTTCTTTTATCTCTTTTTAGGAGGGGTTTTGCGAAATGGACTGTTCATAGATTGGGGTTTCCCACCTCGATTGCTCGAATGTTCGTTTCCATCAACGTTAACAATCTTCAAATAAGATTAAAAAAAATTCAAAAACATTCAACAAAATAAATATATATGGCTCAAATACAACTTCCTAATACATAAACAATATACGACATAGACCAACAGCTACTGTTTGACCGACTCAAACTCATACAAAGGCTAACAATGCTGATATGTTAAATTGGAAGATAGCTATTTGTCATACAAAGTGGAGCTTAGTTGCACCAGTTTTTTTGCTTGTGCAACTTGGACAAAACCATTCTCATAGCTCTTCATTTCATCCAACTAACTGACATGTCAATCTCTTATATTCTCATCAATTCAATTTTTATTTTATATTTTAAAAATCAAACAAGAAACGAAAACTAAAAGGACGTTGACAAAATGCAAAACAGTCTTTAATGAATAGAACAACTTTGTCATGTAACAATGGAGACCACACGACTAGAGGCAACGTGGTTTAGGCATTGTTCGCGGTGGCTCGTAGTTGAAGAGCCTCATCCTTTGTGGGGTAAATTCTCCCCTCCTCTCCTTCTGAAAAGATAACAAGAGATTATATAGATTAAGCATTTGTCATAAGTAACATAAATATTTCTTCAAAGCTAAGTAAAAACACTTGTGTGTTTATCTATGACAAGTCCTTCCCCAATCGTCTGAAGGCTTATATCTTCTGCTGGTTTCTTAAGTGCCTCAAGTGTAGCATTACCATAACCCATAACGTTTCAGCTTTTGGAAAGCAAATAGAAAGTGAACCTTCTCATTATCAATCACAACTAAAATCCCCTAGCGTTATTTTTGAATTGATGGAAAGTGGTGTAACAATGGAGACAATGAAAATTTTATAGTAGAACAAATACTTATATGTGAAACACAATATAAGAAGATATTACTCATAGAGTCACAAGATGTTCACTTTGTAAGGTAATGCAGATAAAGGACGAGTGATTTGAAAGGGAAATGCAGCTCCCTGAAAATTGTACAAATAAAATTCCAATAACAAATCATGGGCTTGAGAGAATCACCTGACAGGAAGCTTTTGATTAGTCACGGGATAATTTTGTTTGAAGTCGATCTTTAATGGTTGCATCTTCCCATTGTAAATTGTTCCACCATATGTCGCTATCATATTTGATTTTGATCAAGTCTTTAGCAGAGTTAGAGTTCAAAGGAAGCTTCCTCAAATTTGGGCAATCAAATATAGTAATGTATTCCAGTGAAGGAAAACCCAATACTCTCTCATGGATGCTCTTCAGTTTTGGCAAATTATTAAGGAAGAGAAATCTAAGATTTGAAAATATATCATTAGCATTCTCTATGTCTGTCTCGCCATCTTCATCTTCCGGTCCCTTCACCACTTCTTCAATTAACCCACATCTCCGAACATAAATTAATTCAACAAGTGGAGCATACTTGAGCCATGTCAAATGAGTTAATGAACTGCAAAGTTCAATCTCCACCCAACGAAGCTTGCGAAGATGGCAAGTGTCCGTAATGGATGAACCTTCCATAATGTTAGGTACATTATTTAAAGTTAGATGACCCAATTGCTTCATTGTTGACAAAGATGCCAATAAGGATGTCATTTCAAGTGGCTCCTCAATTCCATGAAGCCTTACATCTCTTGAGCAATCCCGCAATTTGGTTGAGTTAACTAATTTTTGCATGCCAGTTAAGGTTTTTAATGTGACGCATAATTCCTCTAACTCTGGTAGGGACTCCAACCTCTCCAGTAATGCTTCCTCTCTACTACCATCAGTTCTCGCCTTCACTACGTGATGTATAAACACCTTTAATGCTTCATCTCTACTAATTACTCGGTGAAATCTAAACACCTTTAAACGCTCAAGACTTTCTATCACTTCCAAAGGAATGGTTTCAAAATCACAAAAAACGTTTTCCATAAGGAATACCCTCAAGTTTTTCAAATTCTTAAATTCAATTGGCAAACTTCTTCTTAATCTTCTGTTTGACAAGTTAAGGAATTCCAAGTTGATTAACTTGTCTATCTCTGCAGGGAGATGATCATTAAAACCCTTCAAGCGGGCATGTCCCGATAGATCCAAGACTTTCAATCTTGCCATAGATCGAGGATGTGAAAAATCAATAGTGTTTACTTTCCCACTTACACAAAGGGTAGTAAGTTTTGGACAAGCGGGTACCTTCAAGCTTTCTTTCCGATGATTTATAATTGAAATCCTCTCCACAACATTTAATCTTTCAGAACTCATTTGTGACATTGATAATGCTTCCCCCTCAACAATAATTTTGTCTTTGTTTCTATCTTCATCACGGGCTAACCATAGTGCCATATCTCGGATCATATCATGCATCTTAATTTTAGGGTACCATGGAGGCCAGGATTCAACACCCTCTAACATACATGAAAGCTTTAATTTTGCAATGATAGATTCCCCTTCCTCATACATATCATATATGTTGTTACTCTTATAACCACTACCAAGAATTCTCTCTCCAATCCATCTATCAATGAGACGATGAACGCTGACTTCAACATCTTCTGGATATAGTGCACAGTAAAGGAAACAAATTTTGTGTGTTTCATCAGGCAGTCTATCATAACTAAACTTGAGAATATGAAACACTTTCTCCTCCAAATCTGAAGCTATCCAAGGAGAACTTCTCAAATCTTTTTTGGCTTGCCTCCATGCTTCAATGTTATTCACTCCAGCCATGGCACTTCCCACTGTAATCAATGCAAGTGGCAACCCTTTGCATTCATTAGCCATCTCCCTTGCAAGCTTTGGAATTTCTCCATGACACTTTAAAGTTTCTTCACCTATTTTTTTACAAAACAAATCAAATGCTTCTTTATCTGATAAACATTCCACTTTGAATTTCTCTTGAGCTTGCATTTTAGCGCACACATCCTCTGATCGTGTTGTGAACAATACTTTTGATTCATTATTGCTTTCCTTCGGAGGTGGAACTCCCACCTTTTCTAGTTCCAACTTTCCCCACAGATCATCTAACATCAACACAAATTTCTTTTGTTTCAAGACTTGATAAATCTGTGCCACTTTCTCATCTTGGCTACTTTTGTTCCAAATGTCATCAGTGACCCCTAACCTGTTTCGAATATCATTCATAATTTTATTGATATCACAATCTCTAGAGACCACCACCCATAGCACTACAGCAAAGTCATGCTTTCTTTTTCCAAATTCGTTGTTGATTATCTTCATAAGGGTGGTTTTTCCAGCCCCACCCATTCCATACAATCCAATGATGCCAGTGTTTCTGTCTTCAAGACTTTTGCAAACATTGTTGAATATCAAATCTAAGCCCACAGTTTCAATAGAAGGCATCTCGTTCACTTGCTTGAATGGTGGCTTGTAAGTAATATCAACATTCTTCAAGTTATTGCCTGAGGTCACTAGTTTATTCACTTTCTCAATCATATTAGACATTTCCTTCCCAAGTTTGTAACTTGACACACAGTTCTTTGGACAAAGGCCACTTAAACATTTATTATCAGTTTCTGGAGAATTTAGAATATTCCCGATCACCTGCAACAAATACAAACATATAGTCATGATTAAAAACATATATCAATTTAAGTATTTCATTAGTTTTATATTTCATTTTTTTGTTAAACTACAATCTTGGTCTCTATATGTGAACCGAGTTTCTTAATTTGGTTGCTATACATACAATAAATTAAAACTGTCCCCATACGAGCAAAGATTAGTGAAATAGTCACTGCCGTCTAGGTAATGTCGGAGGGTCTTTGACTAAATAACTAAACGCACTTGGAGATAATCTTACATGTGACATAGCCTACAAGGATATGCTGTGGCCAGCAGCTAATGGGTTGCAAAGAATTTGGTCAACACAATGAAGACAAAAAATCAAATCACTCCTAGTGGAGTGATTGAACATATCAGAAAATACTTTTTGTATTTAAAAACTTACCTCATTACTAAACATTTAATATGTGAAATCCTATCTAATGTTTGCTCATCTTATCTTGCAATGGTGCAAACGCATACAGGAGAGACTAAGAAGTTTGAAACAGATACGTGGAGGAGGAAATACTCTAGTGAGCCCTAATGGTGTTAAATTGAAAATAATATTAGTTTTGATGGAATTTAAATATTTTTAAGTCAGTAAGATATTTAATAATAATATTCCACAAAATGAAAATATACGATAAATTGTGAACTTTATACATAATATATGTTGCAAGACTAATTTTGAGAATGTCATACATAATTTTTTTATATAAAATGAAAGTAGAGAAAAAATTGGGAGGAGTCATGGCTCTCCCCCGCCACACCCGGACTGCCACAAATTTTAAGTAAATAAAATAATTAGAATTGATTTAAGAATTTGTCTTATATATGAGTGTCAAATAATCTTTATCTTATTATATTTAATAAACAAAATACAAATATATTTTTTTATGTTATTTTACATTTATCAACTAGTTCAACATCTAGTTTTACCAAACATTTCAAATTCAATCCGCTAGCTAATTCACTATCCACTATTAGCCAGTTTATCCACTGTCCGCTATCCGGTAGCTTGTCTGGTATTCGTTAGTTTTTACCAAACAGAGCCTAAGTAAATAAAATATTTAGAATTGGTTTAAGAATTTCTCTTATATATCTGTAATATCGATTAATTTTAATAATTTTAGTTATAAGATTTAAATGATGTCATATCCGATAATTTAAAACTGTTCCTCGTTTAATGGTCACATAATTTTTTTTTAAAAAAATGTTTTAAAATTTTAAAGTATGCTATAATCTAAAAATGCTCATTTTTTTTCTTTCTTCCTCTCTATAGAGAATTAAATCAGGATTTTAAAGCATAAAAACGATAGTGCATAACTGTCATACCCGTGTATTTTAATAATTATGATGATGCCAATATATAGTATATTAAGTGGTAAATTATTTATTTTATGATGTCTAGTAATTAATTTATGTTATTAAGACATCAATAAGATAGTGCATAACTCATACCTTTGGAAAGTTAATTAAAATTTAACTATTAAGGTAATGTTAATTTTTGGGTCATGTCCATTTTTTTTGTCCTTTTAGTAGAGATTATTATTATCAATTCCTTAGGTTTTAGTTTAAAAGGGGAAACCCATTCTCCTCTTGTCATTTGTCACAAAAAAATTTGAAACCCTAAGCTAGAGAGAATGAGAGAGTTTGAGTTTGGAAGAGAAGGAGAGATTTGAGGATGAACTCCAATGGTGATTTTTCTTCTCTTTTGTTCCTCATTTTCATTTTTGGCACACTTGGAGCTCAAGAATATCATTCTAAGGTGAGGGATGTGTGTTCATTTTACTAAATATGTGCTTTGTAGAGTATGGGTATAATCTATTTCTATCCTTTCATACTTTGAGCTCATAATACAACCTTGAATAAATATATCTTTTGGTATTAGGTATTACTTAGTTATCTTTGAATCAATTTGTCCATGTTTTAATTTTTTTTTTGCGATGAGCCATATTGGGGAACTACAGGACATAAGGTCCTTGCAGATGGCATGACTTGAGATCATATTTGAAGGGAGGGGAATAAACATGGAATTGAAACCAAATTGTGCTGCACATAGCAGCATGTGCAACGGCACAAATATATATAAAAACTAAAGAAGAAATTTTTGGAAGCTATAGGTACAGAGAGCTTAAACCCAAAACAGAGCTGGAGTTATTTTCTTGATGCAATTGCAGCTACTATTATTAATATATTTTTTTTATTGTGTGTACATTAAATACTATAACTAAAAGGAACCTGAAAGCACAAGGAGTGCCCCAGCCAAGAACCAATACAAGCATCCTTAAAGCTCCAATTCTTAAAACAGACCCTATAAAATACTTACTTTCAAAACACCCATGACTTTAAATCACTGCACAAACAGACCAGCATATTAACTCCATGACCATGTATGATTCTAACTAATTGAAGAAGGTCTGACCTTTGAGGTCATATGTATTTTAAAATATGATATGTGCTATCCTTTGCGTGCCCTAAATTAATGATCTTATGGTTAATTTTGTTGATGATTTTCCTATTAGGCTTCTTTGAAAATATCTTGATATTGTTATTGAACTATGTTAAATATGTTCATGCGATGATGATTGACGTGTGTGGTTGAAACTTTTGAGAAGTACTTAGTGGAATGGATTGTTAAGGTTTGGATATGAATCTTTGGGTAGGCGAACCGGGGAGCGGGATGCTCCGGTATATAAATATCACCGTCGAGGGCGAGGAGACCGAGTTAGATACCCCGGGCGTTGAGGAGGGATGTTGATGTTTGCCGGGGGGTGCGGTCTCCGGGGTACGAAATTAAAACCGTCGGAGTGGGGGACCTTGAGAGAACAACCCCAAGGGGACCCAAAGACTCTATATATATATGATATGACATGTATCCTTTATGAGTGGGATACAAGTTTTGAAAAATAAAAGTTAGCGCAAGTCATTCCAAGTGCTCTCTTGAGGGACAAGATGTCCAAATATTATTTTGTTTGTTTATGAGATTTTGTGCATATGTAAAGATGTTTATGATGAGTAGATTGAAAAAGATTATCTATTTATTTGATATAGTGCTTGCTTGAGTATGTGACCTTATTTGCACCTTGGACTTTGTGTCACTGCATGTGTTTGGGGGGAAACTCCCTTACTGAGTCAGTAGACTCACCCCACGTTTGACATTTCAGTTGCAGGTATTTGTGAAGTCAGCGGAAGCCTTGGATGCCATGTGGAGAGTTTTTGGGATAAGTTTGCACCTCTAGTGCGATGATATTTTAGTTAAGGCAGGACTCTGTAATTTTTGTTTGTCGTTTAGTTACTCTAATTTATTATATTCATTATTGCTGAAATTAATGACTGTAATTTATTTACTTAGAATGAGATGAATTTTTTGTATGCTTGTGAGGCTGCTAAAGGGAAATGAGAGGCTTTCCCTTTCGGCCGGTCATGCCTATGAAATTCGGGTGATGACAAAGTTGGTATCAGAGCTCAAGTTACAAAGTCCTGAAAGAAAAATAGGTATTGATAACATTTGTGGTTGGATCTCGAACTCGGACAAGGTCTACGACAAAGGTTATTACAACCTAATCTGATCAGGTTTTGACCTCTTGTTAGATTATGAGTTGTTCACTCCACATGGCAGCAAGACAACGGTGTGATATAGGTTAGCTAGTGTATTTAAGTTGTCTTATCTTGTAAGCTTTAATGAGCTATGTTCAAATTTCAGTTAATCTTGAATTTCACTAGGTAAAAAAAAAGTGAAGAGTTTTTTTTTTGGTAATTACATAGTTATAGTGATTGAAACCTAAAAAAAGTTATGAATGGAAAAAAAAAAAACTCAAAATATGAACAAAGTTCAAAAGGAAAGTTGAGGATAAAGAGAATAAATTGTTAAGAGTAAGTCTGTAAGATCGCTTTAAGACTATATATTGCTTTGTAAGGATTATGAGATGATATTGTTCTGTTATATATTTTGTTAGTTATCTTACAATTCCACGATTTTGATACTCTTAGTTTTTAATCAGTAAATAAATTATTAGAACATTCCCCTGAATGATTATTTGTGTTCAACCTTAGATTTATTGCATGATGCTTACATTTCCTTGTATCTCACCTCGGTGTTCTTCTACATATCATTTTGTTAGGTTTCCGTCCTACTTAATTGTTGAAAGTAAGATATGACTATGATTCCTCTATGGTTATGTTTCATTAAGTGGTTGAAATTTATATAACCTCATGTATTACCTTACATTTTTTTTTTTGGACAAGTATGAGATTCTTATTAATCTCTTTTACATGTTCCTTTATTTTAACAAATTAAATTATGTTTGAAGTTACTGTTGTTTCGACTGATTTGATAAATACCTTGACTATAAAAAAAATGTACAGTGTCTGGTTCAAAATGGTCGAGCCGCTTATTTGCATAAAGTCCTTATGCTTTTCACCCTCACTTATTTCATTTATTCTAATCACTGTTTTATCTATTGATGAAGTATTTGACATTAGCAGGTAATGTAGAACTCATATTTTGTTGTTTAAGAGACTGAGAGCCTAAATTATTGTGTGATATGATCCTAATCCGGACCGTCTTGAATTTTCAGATAAAAGAAGGATATTGACGTCACACTCAAGATATAGGTGAGAAGGTGAGTTATACGTCATGGGTTTGATCATCACAAGTTGCCATGATAAGATCAGATTTAGTTCTTTTACCCAAGAACCCAAGGGAAGCTCTCACAATAGAGAAAACTCTTCAAATTTCATTATCTTCAAAACTCTACAAGAGTTCCCTATTTATAGGCTAACTTGGAAATGCAAAAAATAAAACTCCCACTACCATGCATTTACCACAAATTGATAAATGCATTTACATTACTTAGTAAATAAGCATAAACATGATAATAAATTCTCACTAGCCATTATTATGACTTAGAGCACTAATAGGAAGTATTTAATGAGGCTAGGAGAATACAAAAGGTCATCAGAAAATTAAGCCTAAAAATATTTCGAAAGTTAAAAATAAAATGATGAAATTGAACTTAATTATTATCTAAATAGCCCACTAATAATATGCACTAATCTGGATCTGAATATGCTTCTTTCCACATGTTTCTGTCATTGTGTATCATAGGCCCATGTCTCAAATCAGATTTTGCAAGTAAAGATTTACTTCTTTTGCACCATGTTTTTCTTCTATATTGACTCAAATAGCAAGCTTTGAATTACTTCTAAAAACTTAACAAAGTAAAACAAATTTGTTTTATATTTTAGTAAAACCAGTCTTCAATGAAAGCTAACATCCTCAATTAAGTATATTTAAAATATTAGAATTTTTAGATGTACAAATTGTTTATAGTGGTGACTTGAAACACAACTGAAGTCCTGCATAATTTGGTTCTTAACAGTCTGTAGGTTTCGTTGAATAACTTACTCTATAGATATCCAAGTTAGGTGAAACTAGTTTCATTTGAAAGGTATCATCCTAATTTTTAGGTTCTTGAAATTTTACAATTTTTGTCCCATTGATTTAATACGACAAGAAAAACTAAGTTTAGATCCTTGACCAAAACTAATTTGAATTTGGTTAAAGAAGTATAAGTTTCCTTGAGAATGACTGTGTGTACATGATGAGGATATGATTATGATAACATAGGTATGCTATTATTCTAGATAATGAAAGTTGAATATGAGAGGCTAAATTGTGTTGCCCATACACTGCCTGTAGCATGAACTTTTGGATGATTGAAATTTTGCCATTGCTCTACTGTCTTACCATCATTTTATTGCTGATATTAGATTAAATTTTCTGTTTTGGAACGAGCTTGAAGTTGGTAATTGTGTTCTTGAATGACTTTGATGGATTTAGATGGATAGAGGGATTGATTGATTATGCTATGTTGACCTGAAGCCATGGAAATTTATGCATGGCTGAGAATAATTAATATTCTAATTTTGAGTAAATTATTTTAATAGATCTAAATTATTTTCATAATGTATTTTATAGTAAAAAACTACTATTAAATTTCCGGTAGAAATTTCAGACGATCCCGGTCAGAGTTTTCACTGTCGGTTAAGCTGTATTGACCCAGAAAATTAATTTCGATTAGTAAAATAAAATTTTTATTTTTTTCTAACCCAGTTATAATCATTTCTTGATTTTAAAAATCTTCTTTCAATATAAGAATTTTTCGGGTGGACAATTTAGGAAAGAAAATACGATTGATTTTCACGGACAGAAAACAAATGAAATCGGGACGAGCAAAATTTAAATAAAATCATATTTGATGCAGATTTGATGTGAAAACCCTTTGATAGATTTGATGTGAATAGTGAATTATTTATGGTAGGGGTGGCAAAATGATCCATTTGTCCATCATCCATTCAGTTCATCCATGAAAAAATTCATTCAATCCATCTATTTATAAAAAAATAATATAAATGGATTGGATGGATTGGATTATTTTTTTAGTGGATGGTTTATGATCCATCCAATATTTTTTAAAATCCATTGGACCAACAATCAAAAATGTAATGGATCAACTTTTATCCATTCCAAAACAATTTATTTTTTTCATATTATTTTTCAACAAATAAAAAAAACCTTCATTTGTAACCAAAAAAAACACTCCATCTAATTTTCTCTTTCGTTCCCTATTATTTTTTCTTCACTATTTTTTATTTTATTTATCTTTTTTTTTTCTTTTTTTGTTATATTAAGTATTAACTAATTAATTGTTCTCAATCACCAGTAGTACTCCACGTTATCAAGTAAGTTTTTTTTTTGGTGCCTTTTTTTTTTGCTGAGAAACTTGAAAAAAAAGTATTAACTAATTGAAAGCACAAAGTCGTAACAAGTTTCGTAAAACAATGTCATGAAACGTTGTGGCAAAACAACCTCTGTAGATGCACATTATCAATAACTCTCATATAATAATAGAAAAATGAAGGTGATACAAAATGATTGTGCGATAGAGTGGAGAGATAGTAAAGATAGAGAGAGAAGGAAAAAAAAGGAGAGAGAGAAAGGGTAGAGAGAGGAAGAAAGATGAGAGAAAAGGTGAGATAGAGATAATATTTTAAATTTTTTTACAAATTAGTTTTTTTTTAAAAAAATATTTTATGGATAGATAAAAGAGATATAAAATTAATTAATTTCTCAAAATAAATTTTAGTGGATGGATTGGATATCCATCCATGAAAAATTGTTAATGGATGGATCGGATGGATTTTATTTAATGGATCATGGATGGATTGGATTTTTTTTAATGGATTTTTAATGGATTATAATGGATTAATAGATTGTTTTTAATCCATCCGTTAAGATCCGAATAAGAATTTATCCAATTCATCCATTTGTCACCCTTAATTTATGGCATATCATCATTTTGTTTAATTTTCGAAGAAAACATTTTTTTATTTATTTAAATTAAGCTTTTTTCTTTTAATTAAAAAATTAAAAATCTCTCACTTCCTCACCAAGGCAGCTGCGTCCCCCATTCTCCTATAAATACTCCTCTTCAACATGAAGTTTCACTTTCCTTCATTTTGCCCCCAAATTCTACTTCTTACGCCATTGGTTTTCTACACACAAAACTCACCTAAGCTCTTCATCATCTTGTTCCTCAACATCTTGTTCTTGAAGAGACCTTGTTCTCGAAGAGATCATCCTCATCATCCTCATCATCACCAAGGCTATAACCTTCCCACTCTACTCTTCATCTTTCCAAAAACCTAAATTTTATCAACATGTTAATGATCCTATATTGCAAGTTGATTTTCTTTTGATGCATGTTCTTAAAACTAATTTTTTTGGGCTCAACCTCACCTTTATTATCATATACTACTCTTACATGTTACAAAAAGATTTTCCGAGGCCAAAATTGATGGGGTGGCTGAAACCCTAGGATGAAGAAAATGTTATTTTTGCTCAAAATCCTCACATGCATGTTAGTGATTCAAGTTGCATGTTTATGAACTTAACTTAAAATCTTCAAGCAAACTCTTTTTAACATGAAATCAATTTTTATCAACTCATACTCATCTCCACCTTTATTTTAATAAATTGCATGTTGTGAAAAATCTATTCAACCCTATTCTTTTTAAATGGCCGAAACCACTAAAGGTAGGAAAATGGAAGATTTTGTTCCCTGTTCTCACATGTATGACTTAAATCTATGGATGCATGTATTTTTAAACTCATGAACTTCATCAAAAATGTATTTTCTTCCCTATGTGTGTTGATATGGACGAAACTCTAATTATATGAGTTAAGGAAGCCTAGTTTTAATTTTTGAAAAGATGTTGTTTTGATTTAATTACATGCATGTGATTCACAAGTTGAGAATGACTTTATTTTAAATTTTTTGAAAGAGAAGTACTTTGATTTTCATTTGATGGAAAGTTGAAGAAATTTTGAGTTATATTTTATGAAGAACACTTGCTTTAATCTTTATTTTAGATACATGCATGTGTTCATAAGGTTGAGAAATTAAATTTTTCTATCCTATATTTTGAATAGGCTGAAAATCACTTTTACAAAAAGTTAGAAGATTAAAATTTATTTCTAAGTTTTGAACCTTTATTTTATCTCTATAATGCTTGAGGATCATAAATCCAAAAGTATTGTAAAAATTCAAAAAATTTATCATATTTTACTAGTCATGGCCGAGACATGCATAAGAGATTTAGGGTGATTTAATAAAATTTTAACTTATGTAAATACGTGATCTGTTTAGATTCGCAATTGTGACCGGAGTCCGAGTCCGTTCTCTTTAAACTGCGAGATAACTGCACTCCTTTTACACTTTGCTCTAAGGTAAGGGGAGAAAGCCTGAGGTATAATTATGTTATGATGACTATCTGTCTTGTGTGCTTGTTTGATGTGTTTATTGATATGGTTCTTGCTGTGACTGATTTGGTTGGATTTTTGAGTGCACGTTATGATTGATGCTTATATGCCTAAATTGATGATTTATGAATATATACATGATGCTTATATATACATGTTGAAGTTGTGTTGTAATTGATGCATGGAAGCCTAACTACTGGTTAGAGCTCAAATAATGAAGATAAAAGCTTTAAGAAAATATTGACAAAGAGAATCATAAATAAAGGTTTCTTTTAACAAGGTTCTGATAGAAAGGAAAGTTAAGAAAATTTTGATGATTGGTGAAAACTTTATAAAAAAATCAAATTAATTTTTATAAAAAAAAGTCCAATAAAAAAATTTAAATGATTTTATACAAAAAAAAATTTAATTTCTTCGAAAATTTTTGAAGAAAATCAAAGTTGATTTGGAACTTATAAGGAATATATTTGGAAAATTTTCATATGCTTTAAGAAAAAGAAGATTTGAAAATAAAATAGTTTTATGAAAATAAAAATGGATTTTCCAAAACTTGAGTCTTAAATAAAAGAATCTCAAGGAAATGTTTTTATTCAAAAAGAAATGTCCAATAACTTGGATAAGTTATGGGAAAATTTTGATTTTCATATTTGTTTTCACTGAACGAAAAATAAGATGAAAAGTGAGCCTAGTAACCGAGATGTCGGGGTACTAGAGTTCTGGCACGTGGATCCATGAACCGTATCACAGCACTGTGGACTGTGTGTCCTATATATAATATTGTGGATTGTGTCATGTACAAGTTGTTGTGGGCTGTGTGTCCTATATATGCTACTGTGGACTGTGTGTCCTATAAGGTTTGATGTGGACCGTGTCCTACAAACGTTGTGATAAACATGGAAATCGGAGTAAAAGGGGTAAATACTGTTTTTCTACGACCACAAAGTTCTAGACTAGTGCACGAGTCTACGGCTATGTGATTGAACACTCGAACTTTAATGTCCTGTGTTGATAATAAAAGCTTCAAGACATTTAAAATTCACGGGAGGTCGTGGGCCTTGAGCCTCGACAAGGAAATAATGAAGAACAAAGAAAAGCCGCAAAAATAAAAGGTTTTACAAGCATTGTTGGTTTTTGGCAGACGTACCGATTATTCCAGATATCTTGGTAAACGAGGTATTCAGGTCGGTGTTATTCCGAATATCTTCATGAATAAGGTATTCGAAATGGTGTTATTCCGGATATCTTGGTGCACGAGGTATTTGAGACGATGTGCCTTTGTGGCAAATGAGCCTGATAAGCTCACTGTTTTTTTAAAAAAACTGCATGGTGTTGAGGTCTCCGGAGATTAGGATAGAATGATGAAATATAGAAGTGTCATGTTTTCAAAAACGACGACGATTGGTGATTGACATGAATATTTTGTGAGAATTTATGTGTTGAACATGAATATTTGTATATACTTGTTGCTCTGTGTTTGGGCATTTAGTCGTCATAATTCATCCATATATTGGTATCTTACCCTTGCATTTTTGTTGTTTTCATGTATATATGCTATATACTTGAGAATAGATGGATCAGGCCATGATACAGCTGGCACACTATCGGTCCCGGGCTCTTCTGTTTGAGAACAGTGATTACCCTGCTGCGTGGACATTTACTCTAGGCTCATCTCGCGCAGTGACGTATACGGGACCTGTTTGTTCCGTAGAGGGTTCAAAGGAAGTATCTATGAGACGTGTTCATACTGTTGAGATTGTTGATATCTGACTTTCACCTATGGAGCTTTATCTGCATCATCTGGCCAACCTGGGCCTTTTGGATCTTGAGTTTCCTCAAGCACAGCCACAGCCGGAAGAAGTTTCAGCTTCCCCAATCGAGGAGAATCCCGAGGAGTTGATGGAGGAGGATCCTGTAGAACTGATGGAGGAGGACCCCCGTTTCAACCTATTGGAGATGATGATGATGTCGACGCTCCCGACGAGGGAGTAAAGATGGAGGTGGCTGCACCGGCTACACCTCCTAGGGATGGGGATGACTACCATGGTCTCCCTAATGGGCATCTTTAGCTTTGGCCAGCTCTTAGGAAGTCTTTCTTTTGGGAGTAGTTTGATATGAACAATGTATTTTGAAACTGATGTTAGTTATGACTCTTTAACCTTATCTCTAACTTTAAATTGGAAATCATGTAGTGGATCTTATGAATTATCACTCTGTGAATTTCTGTCAAGAAGCCTATCTATATAAAAGCTTAAGAATTAATGAACTAGATGTATTTTCAGAATTCTCTGTCTTTACTTTGTGTATGATGTTTATGTTTTAAATTGTTTAAGAAAGTAAACATTATTATTAGAAAAGAGTTTTTAAAAACCTTAAGTTTTCCGAAAGTAAATTGACAACTCACTAAAAGTAATTATTTAATTTTAAACAAAGTAGTTAATGTGATACTCGGATTAAGGGTGTCACATTACGGGTGATAACAGAGCTGGTCGAGTCTTTCGGGAATCTTTGGGGAATAGGCCTGTTGTGTTCTTGTTATGCGATATCTGACTTGGTTTGTTTGAATTACTTCCAAGGAAGTAGTTGGAAGTAATGAGTGTGGGAAAAAAATCGAGTGTTTCTTATCTGGTTACCATATAACTGATTTCATTTCATAGGTCAGTTATGGAACTAGATGCTGGATAGGGACGTGGTCGCGGAGGAGGCCGTAGAGGTGGTTTTGCTGGTGGTCGTGGACCTATAGGTGGAGGAATGGATTTTTCAGCACAAGCCATGGCAGACGTTGCAACTGCCATTGCCCAACAGACTGCTACTATGGCCGCACACCACCAACAGGAGCAAGCTCGTGCTGAGCAAGCCGCTAAAAGTCGTGCTCTGACAGCTTTCGGCGTCAGAATCCACCACAGTTTCATGGTGATGCTGACCCCATAAAAATTGATTTGTGGATTCAAGAGATATAGAAGATTTTCGAACTGATCAACAGCCCTGAGGCAATTAGAGTGCCTTATGCCACTTTCCTGTTGATGGGAGATGCTGAGTACTGGTGGAGAGGCACCGGACAACTACTCGAGGCAGATCAACAAGAGATTACTTGGGAAGTGTTCCGTACCGTATTTCTGGAAAAGTAGTTCCCCCAGAGTGCTCGAGGAGAAAAGGAACAGGAATTTCTGCTCCTGCCACAAGGAAAGATGACAGTTGGAGAATATGCGGCAAGGTTCAAATCACTTGGTAGGTATTTTTGCTTTTTCCAAGACAACCCAGATGAGGGATGGATATGTGAAAGATTCGAAGGAGGATTAAGACACAAGATTAAGGAATCGATACTGCCACTGGATTTTAGAAATTTTTAAGCGTTGGTAGAAAAATGCAGAAAAATGGAACAGATGAGGAAGGGAAGAGACAACCGAGGGATTGTTGGAGGACCTTTCAGGTCCAAGAGTCAGAATCATAAAGGGAAACAAAATCGAAGAAAACCAAACAGCCGACCATTGGATCCACCTAGAGCCAGCCAACTTATCGTCCCGTTGTTTCTGCAACCGAAAGCGGCAATCAGAGAAGACAAAGCCAAGGCCAAGGAAAGAAGTGCTATAAATGTGGAGACCCAAGTCATTTCGCTGATGTATGCCCTATGAGGGGAGTGAAGTGTTTCAACTGTAATCGACTGGGACACATGGCAAGGGATTGTAAGGCACCAAAGCGGGAACCTACCTTCAACAGTGCCAGAGTTGACAAACCAACAGCTAGAGGAAGAGTTTTTACTATGAATGGAGCTGAAGCCTTGAACTCCAAAGATCTCATAAAAGGTAGCTGTAACATTGCCGGTAACCTCTTAACTGTGCTTTTCGATTCAGGTGCAACGCATTCGTTTATATCAGTGGATTGTGTGAAACTGTTGGAGTTACCTGTTTCTTCTTTACCGTATGATTTGATTGTTTCAAAACCTACTGCTGAACCTGTGGCTACCAATACTGTGTGCTTAAACTGTCCTATCGTCATTCAGGATCGACACTTCCTTGTTGACCTGATCTGTTTACCCTTAGTACAACGAGATGTGATATTAGGAATGGATCGGCTATCTTCCAATCATGTTCTTCTAGATTGTGCTCATAGAACCCTAACTTTTCCTGATCCCGAGATTTCTGGATTTTTATTCACCAAACAATGGAAGACTATTTCGATAGGAAAAGGCCAGGAAAGCTTGCTTCTGACTAACTTAGAAGCCGAAGAGGAAGTTGATGTGAGTATGATACATGTCGTAAAGGATTTTACGGAGGTGTTTCCAAATGATGTACCAGGATTACCACCATTGAGGGGGGATTTTGAATTCTCCATCGATCTTGTTCCAGGAACTGGTCCGATATCGATTGCTCTTTATCGGATGTCACCTACATAACTTGTTGAACTGAAGGCTCAACTAGAAGATTTGTTGTCAAAACAATTCATAAGACCGATTGTTTCCCCGTAGGGAGCACCTGTTCTTTTGGTACGAAAGAAGGATGGAGGTTCAAACCTCTGCATTGATTATAGGCAACTTAACAAAGTAACGATTAAGAACAAGTACCCGTTGCCGCGAATAGATGATCTGATGGATCAACTATAAGGAGCCGCTATTTTCTCAAAGATAGACTTGAGGATGAGTTATCATCAGATTAGGGTGAAGACTGAAGATATACCAAAGACGACGTTCCGAACCCGTTATGGACATTATGAACCCGTTATGGACATTATGAGTACTTGGTGATGCCTTTTGAAGTGACCAATGCACATGCTGTCATCATGTACTATATGAATCAAGTTTTCCGACCGTTTCTTGACAAGTTTGTGGTCATGTTCATTGATGACATCCACATCTACTCTAGCAGTCCTGAAGAACATGAAGTACATCTGTGACAAGTTCTACAAATCTTACGCGAGAAGGAACTCTATGTAAAACTCTCTAAGTATGAGTTTTGGCTTGAAGAAGTGAAGTTCTTGGGGCACGTGATTTCCAAAGATGGGATTGTCGTAGATCCTGCCAAAGTAGAAGCAGTGCTTTCTTGGTAAAGATCGAAGACAGTGACAGATTAGAACTTTTGTCGGTTTGGCCGGATACAACTAGAGATTTATCAAAGGTTTTTCCAAGATTTTTGTGCTGTTGACTCAGCTTACACAGAAGGATCAACTTTTTGTGTTGACGATGGAATGTGAAGAAAGCTTTCAAACGATAAAGGAACGTTTAACAACTTCACCAATGTTAATACTTCCCGAACCTAATGATCCTTACGAGGTGTACTGCGATGCTTCTTATCAAGGTCTGGGTTGTGTACTGATGCAACACCGGAAGGTCGTATCGTATACATCTCGACAACTGAAGACTCATGAGAAGAATTATCCAACGCACGATCTTGAACTAGCTGCGCTGGTCTTCGCACTAAAGATATGGAGGCATCATTTGTATGGAGCTAAGTTTGATGTTTTCATTGATCAGAAAATCCTAAAGTATCTGTTTGACCAGAAAGAGCTCAACATGAGGCAGAGATGGTGGATGGAATTTTTGAATGACTACGATTTCGCGTTACAGTATCAACCTGTAATCTTTTTGCCAACTTTTCTTTTAAATATCCACGATGTCTTTCATGTCTCGCAATTGAGAAAGTATGTCCCCGACCCGTCACATGTGATTGAACCTGATATCATACAGTTAAGAGAAAACCTATCGTTTGAGACTCTACCTGTACGGATCGAGGATAGGAGGGTTAAACAACTTAGAGGAAAGCAGATTCCTTTAGTTAAGGTTATTTGGGACGAAGCAACTGGAGAAGCATCCTGGGAAGTAGAAGATAAGATGAGATTACAGTACTCTGATTTATTTTAGGTACGTAATTTCGAGGACGAAATTTTTTTTAGTGGGGTAGTAATGTAACGCGTCGATTTTTCGATTACTCTATAATCTGTACTTGTGCATGTCTGAGAATAATTAATATTCTAATTTCGAGTAAATTATTTTTAAAAGGGATTTACTAACATACATCCATCCATTTCTTAGAAAGTGTACCTTAGCTACACCTTCGGGTGTATTTGACAAATTTTTAGTTATAGCTTACTAACATACTCCTTAAAAAAAATGGGTAGGTATACTTTAACAAAACCTATATGGGTTTGTCAATATACAGCCACCTATTTTTTAGAAAGTATACATTAGTAAGCTACACATTTACGTGTAATTTTCATTTTTTTAAGTTATAACTCGCTAACATATACCTTCTAAAAAATGGGAAGCAGTATCTTAGTAAATCTTTTTTTTAAAAATATTAAACAAAAACTAATAAGTCCTAATAACTGTACTGTTTCTGTCAGAAAGGAAAAAAAAAACTATACTGTAGTACTAAAATTCAGTTAAAACAAACATAGAAGAAATTGGAGAAATTAACTAATAATTGGATAACAAGCCTTTATATCTACGGAAGGAAGTTAAAGTTACCTCTTGAAGATCTTGAACTTGTTGCAGCCAATCATTCACTACATTTGTCCTTCGCGCGTCTCCCATTGTCTCGGCGTCATCAATTTTTTCTTTCATATCTTTGTACATGTTTTCAAGTGGTGTCCATTTTTCTCTCAACTTCTTTTCATACTCCTCCAGCTCACAAACATAGGCAGCATGTACTGTAGCGTAACGGAACAAACGAGTAACAACATCCCAGATTGTTCCAAGATCCATGCCTTTGATCTGATTGATTCTCACACAATGTTGATTCTTGAAGGAAAAAGAAAAAGAAAAAACTCAAGTTTAGAGTTTATGTGACTAAATAGATTTGGATCTTCTCATTTTTATTCTCTCATGTTATGATAAGAAAGCCACATAAACATAGTAAATTTTGTATCCTTTCTCTCTAATATATAAAAAAAGAAGAACAGAATCCAAATTGAAAACAATATCTAACAATATCCGATTATGAAAAACGGGCCGGTTACCTCACACGCTGTGGCTGCAGCCAGACAGCCAAACTTCCTCCCACATCAACACTGGACCACCGCAAATCCAAGCAACCCTCCACAGTCCACACTGCACCGACGATTTGCCAAGAGGAAGAACGATGAAGGGACAGTAACAGAAAAACAAAAGAACGGCAGAGAGAGAGAAGAAGAAGAAGAAGTAGGACTGCTGCGTCTCCAGACTTCAGACTTCAGGCTTTTTATATAGTTAATATATTTTATTTTTTTCTGTATTGAGTATTGACTTGACCCAGACCAATAATCCTTCAGTTAATTGGTCTCCAGCTGGCTTTCATTAAGAGGGTCTGCCTAATGATTCCTTTCCAGAACATTGCTGATACTTTCTTCGATGGCTTTGTCCTTTTCTTTTCACAGCTGTCTAGATTAGAAAAAAGCTTTTCACAGCTGGCTTTCATTGATATTTTTATAAATAAGTCCCAAATTTTGAGGACGAAATTTGAAAAAAAAATTATCACATTAATTCAATTTGAAGATATTATTCAAGTACCATATCACAGTTTAGAACCCAAAAATAAAATATAAAACAGTTTAGAAAAGTTAATATATATATATATATTATATTATATTATGTTTTGAACTTGACTCAGACGAATAATGCTTCAGTTAATTGGTTTCCAACTGGCTTCCATTTATAGGGTCTGCGTAGTGAATCCTTTCCAGGAACATTGCTGATACTTTCATCGCTTTGTCCTTTTCTTTTCACACCTGTTTTGGATATTACTCTTAACCTTTTTGACCAAATGTGTTTTTTCGGAAATTATTTATCAGTTTAGGATTATTCTGAAATTATTTATCAATGGAGTCGTTTTTGACACGTGGCATATTTTATTTTTACATTATGATGGGTCAAAAGCGTCAGTCTGACTGGCGCCTTTCTGGTGCCTACCACTTTAAAAAAAAAATTACAAAAGAGAGGCGTCACTGCAGATGGCGCCTTCAAAGGCGCCAGGAGCAGTGGCGCCTCCCCCTGCAGTGCGCCACGTGGCACTACAGTGGGCGCCCCCCAACCCCAACCAAAAATTGGACGCCTGCAATTTTAAAGGAACAACACTGCAATTTTAAACGAACAACGTTACAAAAAAATTATACTATAAGTATAGGGAGTAACGATGATATTAATGATAAAGTATCTATTTAAAATAATAAGAGGCAATAAAAAAATCTCGTATTAATGAGTAGCAAATAATATCACAGGGGGCATAAAAAAATAATAGCAATAACAATTTACACCAATAAATATTTATCAATTATTACAGTAGTAAAAAAAATTTACCTTATAAGAATTAAAAGAAAGTCACCTACAATTTTAAAGATAAATGGGTTTATCAAAATAAAGTTTTTATCAAAATTTTAAAAGAAAGTCACCTGTAATTCACCTTATATCAAAATATGTATAGAATTTAATGTAAAAGTTTTTATACTGATAATATATAATACTTTAATACTAAAATTTATAAAGTATTCTTGTAATTTTCGTAAAATAAATAAATAAATAAATTATTCTTGTTATGTATAAAAGTTTTACGTGATAATTATTGTATAAGATGCATAACGAAGACGAATGAGATTTTCATCCAATTTAATTTCATCCAATTGTTGGGTCTGCCTTGTCCTGCAACATTTTAGATGCTTTTAATTTTCATCCAACTGTTGGGTCTGTCATGTCCTGCAACATTTTAAATGCTTTTAATTCTTATACCTACATTATACGGCAACATTTTAAATGCTTTTAAATTTATACCTACCATATTTAATTCTCCCACTTAGTAATGTTTTTCCTTTTTTTTTCCATGAACGAGACTTTCATCCAACTGTTGGGTCTGCCCTATCTTGCAACATTTTAAATGCTTTTAAATTTCATACCTATCATATTTAATTCTTTCGTTGATTGGTGTAAATTATTATTATTATTATTTTTTTATGTTTCCTATAATATTATTTATTATTCATTAATACGGGATTTTTTTATTACATCTTGTTATTTTAAATAGATACTTTATCATTAATGTCATTGTTACTCCATATACTTATAGTATAATCTTTTTTATAGCGTTGTTCCTTTAAAATTGCAGGTGTCCAATTTTTTGTTGGGGTTGGGGGCACCCCTTGCAGTGCCACGTGACGCACTGCAGGGAAAGGCGCCATCTGCAGTGGCGCCTCTCTTTTGTATTTTTTTTTAAAAAAAAGTGGTAGGCGCCAGTCCTGTCTGACTGGCGCCTTTGACCCGTCAGAGTGAGAAAAAAAATATGTCACGTGTCCAAAATGACCCCAATTGATAAATAGTTTTAGAATAACCCTAAACTCATAAATAGTTTCTAAAAAGAAGTCAGTTTGGTCAAAAAGCCATTTCTCCTATCACATGCTAGAAAGGTGCACGGTCTTTTTTATTTTATTTTACTTTGCTTTGATTAATTCGTATGAAAATAAATATAGTTATATATTAATTTAATATGTGTACATGCATATTTATTTTAATATTTTTATGAGAACTAATTAATCATACAAAATCAAAAAATCAATCATCTTATAAAATCTAATACCATGAAAGGATAATGTTAACCGATATTTTAAGTGTCTCTAAGATATTGATTAAGAGTTTGAAAAAGGAAATTTTATATTAAAAGTTGATGTATTTAATATGTTAAAAGGTATAACATTTGGTTTTTCTTTGCAACATTTCCTTTTTTAAAATTCTTAACATGTGCCTAGGGTACTCATTATCAAGACCCTACTATAAATATGAAATCAAATAGGTAAAATAGGTATTTTGGTCTCATACGTTTATTTAATTTTTCAAATTAGATTAGTCCTATACATTTTTTTTTTCAAATTGGTCACATACATTTTGAAACGTTTTCGAGTTGGTCATTTCCGTTAAATTTGACATAACGTCGTCAGTTTTAGCTGATGTGGCTATCACACTGGGCTAACACGTGTCCTTAAAACTGACGGCGTTAGGTCAAAGTAACGGAAAGGACCAACTTAAAAACGTTTCAAAATGAATAGGACCAATTTGAAGAAAAAAAAACGTGTAGGACCGATTTGAAAAATTAAATAAATATATAGAACCAAAAAAACCTATTTTGCCAATCAAATATCATGCAATTATACTAAATATTTTTTGGATCAATTATACTTTAATATAAAAATACAACAAAAATTAAAAATCTAAATAAATGTTGTGCCACAACTTTGAGAAATGACATTAAGTATGATTAATGATATTAAGTTATTACATTGAGTCAGTGATAAAAAATTTAGAAGATTTGTAAGAGATTATATTTCAAAACTCGTTATTATAATCATATACCAAATAAATATATATTAATCATACACCAAACAAATGATTACAAGTAATAAAAGTAATAATATGACACATAAAAAGAGTTAAGATGTAATGTTTAAGTTAATAACGTTTTTGTTTCAAAATAAAAGTGAGAAAGCATGAAAATTAAATTTAAGGTTGACAAAAATAAAAAGGAATAATGCTAGCATAAAAATGTAAGGACTAAATATTTATAATTTTTCACTAAATCATATGAAGTAAACTTATTAAAATATTTTTAAAATATTTTTAATTATTTGATTTTTGTTGTACATTTTGATATGGATATTCGAAAATTTTACACTTCAAAGTTATTATACTTGTGTGATATAAATATTTGTCGATGCAATTTTTAATTTAATATTCTTTCAAGTTTTATGTTTCCTGTAATTGAATTAAATCTTTATGTTCTGTCAGTCTAAAAGACTTTTACACATACATACATTCAATAATATATTGATATATTAACATTAATGTTATTCCTCTCACTTATTTATTGAAATAAAAGCATAAATGTTAAAATATTAGTGAATGTGTGTAAATTTATTTACACTGACAATATATACTACTTTAATCAAAAGTCTAAATATAATTATTCATATCATCATTCATAAGTTTATATAAACAAAAAAAAATTGATATACTGTGTAGATATTGAAATTTTGAATTATTAATGAATATATGTCTGTGAGACAGTAGAAATTGCTATTATAAAAAGAAATGGACAGTTAGTATTTCGCACAGAATCATCTAAAATAATCTTTTACTAGTTTTTGACAATAAAAAATCTTTTATTTTAATTGCTACAAACCACACTTATATAAATAAATAAATAATTACTGAACAAAACGTACAAATTTAGGGTCCGTTTGTTTTAGATTTTGATAGAATTGATTTTGGTAGAATTGATTTTTGAAGAATTAATTTTGAAAAAATCAAAGTTAAAAAAATTGATTTGTGTTTGGTAACAATATTTTAAAAGTAGGTTTAAAATAATTGATTTTGTTTAGATGATAAAGTAAAATTACTTTTAAGGTGTAAATATATAGAATTTTATGAGTCATACATCTAAAATCAATTATTTTCAACGAAAAAACTAAAAATTTTTGCTTCCATGAAACTCAATTTTGGACTCCCCTAATACATTTTTTTCACCATATTTTTATACCCAAATACCATTCAATTGAAAAATTGCCTCGGGAAGACAAATACTACCGTTTGCGTTCTACCAAACAGGCACTTAGAAGTAGAGTAACTAGTAGATTTTTAAAATGAAAGGGTGATAAGGATTGTCAGTGAAAACATAATAAACACGACAGTTCTGTTGTAATAGTAGAAAGTGGAAACATTATAACATGATAATAACATGACACGTGTCATATAAACAGTGGATAGTTATGGAGATTTGTATTATAACTAGGTTGTATACCCGTGCGTTACGCACGGGTCAATTATCCATCTAAATAAATTCAATGAAAGATTTGTCGATGAGTAATTGGTTTTAAGGGGATAATTCCCTCATTAATTGGCACAAACTAAATAGGAGCTAAGAAATGGGCCTATCTTAAGCCCATAATTGACGAATCGTGGAATAAATGAAATTTAAAAATAAATGAGTTGTGGTTTACATGTATCATAAACAGAGGACATATATGCAGTTACTTGCCACCAAAATATTGAAGGCAACAAATCCATGTTTGAAGATTGTAATGGTTCACACAAGGTAAGTAAAATATATTAGTACATGATCATAAAATAATTACAAACTGTATGGGTTGGATCATATTTTTGGAAGACTTCGTTATAAACTACATTTTTAACAACAGAGCATGCATCACCAGCATCATCACAGCATAAAATTTTCAAACCACCCCTAGATTTTACCCTAGAGATAGCAACATATAGTTGGCCATGTGAGAAGACTGGACGTGGCAAATATAAACCAACATGAGATAACGTTTGGCCTTGACTCTTATTTATGGTCATCGCAAAACTTAAGATTAATGGAAACTGGCGCCTTTGGAATTGAAACGGAATTCCAGGATCAGAAGGGATTAAATTCATCCTAGGAATGAAAACTTTCTCTCCAATATGATTTCCAGAAACAACTTTAGCACCGATGACATTTGTCCCTAGCTCACTAACAATCAATCTTGTCCCATTACACAATCCGGAAGATTGGTCTATATTTCTCATCAACATAACAGGAACTCCAACTTTCAATATCATCTTATGGTTAGGCAAACCCGAACACTTAATTTGATTAAGAAACTCGATAGTTAACCATTCAGAATTAACCCTGAAACTTCTTCCATTTTAGAAATAGAATCGAGCTAAGATATACTTGTTCTTCGCCAGGCAACAACCCTAGCACATAGTTATTGACTTTTTCTACAATCTCCAAAGTTGGAACCAATATTGCCCTATCTTGAAAGAATCGATAATCATTAATATTGTCAACCAAATCAGGATAAGTAGAGCGAACAATGGTTGCAATATGATTTGAACAACTCGGAAGCAAAAGTTCCTCGGGGATGTCAATTTCAGCATCACCATCACCATCATGGCTAACCCCTAATTTACCATCACCAATATCAAGGACCCACCTTCTAAATTCGGCAATTTGTTTTTGTTCCAAAACATCAAGCACTTCCCCGGAGACGCATATTTTCCTCATCAACTTAAGTACCCTACAATGTTTCCACAAGGTAGATGAATTAATAGTAGCCATAACAATGTCTCGCTCTACTTGCCTTGGGTATCACTGGTAATATCTGTCTAAAAATCACCGCCAAGGAACAACAACCTTACCACCAAACGGTTTTGTTAAACAATCAAACCTCAAAGACCCCATCAAGTCTTTCAAAGTCCTGTCAAAAGCTTCAAAGGCCCACCTATTAACCATCGGAGCCTCATCCCAAATAATTAGGGTTGCCTCACGAAGCAAGTCGGCTTTAAAACTGTTTTTTTAATATTACAACATGAGTCTTCATTCAATGCCAACGGAATGGCAAATTGTGAATGAGCGGTTCTTCCCCCAGTAATAAAAGCGAGGCAATACCGCTAGAAGCTACATTAAGAACAATCCTAGATTGAGAACGAAATCTATAAGACAAAGTCTTCCAAAGGTAGGTTTTACCAGTACCACCATAACCATCAACGAAGAAGAAACCACCAGCCTCATTCACCACTGCATCAACTATTTCATCATATATTAACCTTTGACCCACATTCAGGTTGTTGCAAAGCATTGGAGATGTTTGTCAACCATCTCATCTATGTCGTAGTCAAGTTCTCTAACAATATAAATATTATTAAAAACATCCAGGTCATCACAATTGGGATAAGGCATTTTGTGAAAATCCTTTAAAGATTTGCCGTTTATGCGCAACAATTTCTCAACTTCCACTAAACACATTAACTTCAGTTCATCTTGATCAAAGACAATCCTAGGAAAACATATATATGAAATTGTTAAACAGTTAGATAAACTTATTACAACAATAGTACACCAAAATAAAATACAATAAAAAGAGAAAAGTGGAAAACGGAAACATGCAGTACAATTAATAACAGGAAGTTTTACCTGGATATTGTAATCTCTTTCGTCTATCATACAAAATCTCATCTGCTAATAACTCCCATGTTTCTTCCCATACATAAGATGGGTTATCGATGGTATTGGACAACAATAACGTAACAAAAAGCCTCCTCAAGTATACTCTCGAAGCCAAAATTGCAACCTCACGAATCCCATCAACAAATTCCTTATCATCAGACAATAAACCCAAGGAAGAGCATGCACCTTGAAAAGTTTCAAATGTATGATTATTCACTGTTTTTAAGCTTTCATAACTCGTGCATCCTTTTTGTATATTAAGAAGCAACCTCATGTAATACAATTCTCCAGGTGCAGGGGGACAAAGTTCAACCGACCGATCATTTGTCCTTTCTTCCTAGGGCGCCACTTTGCCTTTCTTGATCAAAGTAAACAAATTTGGATGGAAACTCAACATAGGTTAAGTTCCTACCAGCAGCATACTTGCAATTAGCTTCCATCCACGCTTGAAACATAGTTCTTCTATCTTTGTTCCTTTCAAACACATTGTTGATGACGTCGTTGTCATTATATAAAACAAATTGTTCCTTATAAAGGTGAAAGGTCAACCGTTTGTACGAGAGGCCATCTTTGATGAATGTCAAAAGCAAAAAGTCTCCATGCAGACTCACACGGAGACAAATATCGACAATCATAATAATGCTTAATCTCATCTACCATTTGTGATCGATCGGGAATGATGTCCATCGGAACTAACCACAACTCGTAACACGATCTGGTCCCTTGTTAACATATTTGAATAAATATTTAATACAATCGGACTTATTACAATATTCAATATTAATATGGGCCCGATACCTCATCAATAACTTCCGGATTATACGGCACGACAAACCGGTTATCCAATTCAACACCACCCTTTATAATAGTAACACCACAGATCCCTTCTCCTATAGATCGGGTACCCATCATCATCAAATGTTGTAAGATTAACAAATTTTTTTGGGAAAAACTTTGAGCATTTCCCATCCTTCATGCAAGGAGCACTACGATGTGCATTACCACAAGGTCCATGAAGCATAAAGTTGGTAACAACATGAAATAAATTTGGAAACCTTTCCTTGTCTGGTAATTCAGCAGATATAATTGAGTCAATAAAATCAACAGATTGTAAGTTGTCCTTTTCCTCCAACCAAAGTAGTATATGGGCATGTGGCAAGCCTCTCTTCTGGAATTCAATTGTATACATACCTAATCATATAAGACAAACAATATTTTTTAAGCTTTCAAGACCCTAATCATTTGGTTTAAAAAACAAAAATCAATATTTAGAGTCAAAGAACACGAATACCTGCAATGACTTTTCCAAAAAATCGGCCTTTCTTAAAGTCGATCATTAGTTGATCCAATTTCATGTGAAAGACCCTGCATGAAATATCTGGACGATCAGATGCATTAAGTCCTTTTTCATGAAGAAAGTGGTGAATCTCATCCCACTTTGGATTACACGTGAAAGTCAAAAAAAGATCAGGATACCCATACTTTTTACAAATTGCCATTGCATCTTGACAATTGTTAAACATGTATCGACGACCACCTGTAAATGAAGAGGGTAGGATTACACGTTTCCCAATGGACATAGCTTCAACATCACCTTTGTCAACTGCTTCTTGATACCTTTCAAATAATCACCCCTAATAGTGCTCTGATTAAGTTTAACCCACAACAACCGTTGTGCTTCAACCATTGAATAACAATCAACAATAAATTGTTGGAACAGCCTCTTACTTCGTAACAAAATAGTTTCCTCAAACACTCGATCAAATAACCTAAATGCAATCCATTCTCTGATAGCTACTCTAACTCTTGGTCTTTCTGAGAAAGAGAGGATTAGTCTTCATCAATGGAATATGTTCCTGGTAACCATCTTCCCCAAATGGGAATAACAATGGATATTGAAGTGGAATAAATCGTATATGAGTCTCTTGAATCCTTTGTAGATCACCATCACGACTACGTACAATAATATCCCTGCCACAATCAGCCATCGAAATCACCAACAATCAAAGCGACAACCTCATCCATGGATGGCAAGTTATACATTCGTCCATCAATAGGACGACTTCGGAACAGCCTCATGGACACATTAACATCGGGGTGTTCTTCAATTAAATCCCTAACTCGTCTAAACAACTTTGTAAGAGAATTAAACTCATCAACCATCCCCAATAAATCTTTCACCAAGGTTTGATCAAATTTATCTACTTCAGAATCACCTCTGTAGCCATACATCAATAATGCACATTCAATTGAAACATAAATATGTCAATGACAAAAGACAATTGTATTAATCATATAAAACAAATGGAAAATCATGAGATGTAAACATAGCCCACTTTTAAATGTAACCCAGCATGTTCAAACATGGAAAGAAATATTTTTAAAATAATTCCATCTGAAAATAGAATTGAAATCCTAACAAAACAATAGGTAGGGCTGGTAAATGGATGAATCAGATAATTTTTTTTTCGGATTATAATGGATGAATTAAAAAAACCATCAATCCATTATGATTCATTAGAAATTTATTAAAAAAATCCAATCTATCCATGATCAATCTCATAAAAACCATCCAATCCATCCATTAACAACCTTTTTGCGGATGGATATCCAATACATCCATTTAAATTATTTTAAAAAAGCTGATAATTTTTATGAATATTTCAAAATATATTCTCTTTCATTCAAGCCAAAAAATATTTTTTAAATTAAATAAGTTTTAGAATTACAAATATTTTCCCTCCTCACTCTCCTCTCTCCACCCTCTCTTTCTCCAGCTCTGTCTAGGCTCTACCTCGTCACTTTTTTGTCACATGATTCTGAAACCATTTTTAAAAAATGGTTTTAAAATGTATAAAAAATAATCGATTACTTTCTTTTATGTTGATCCAATGGATTTCAAACAACATTGCATAGATCATTAACCATCCATTAAAAAATCAATCCAATCCAATCCGATTCATTTTCAATTTTTTTTCTTATCAATGGATGAATTAGATGGGTTTTCTCATGGATGGATTGGATGTTGGATTAATGGATAATTTTGTCAATCCTAACAACAGGTATGAAAAATGTCATATATAAAAATGTTACGATAATCGATACCGAAATGACACATTCGATTTGCAACCTCATTATGTGTGTCATATATATATAATTGTGCAAATTTTGGTGGTTGTCCTTCACTGGCAATAAACTTCCTATTCGGTGATAGTTTTGACCTCCAAGAATAAATCATGGAGGTCCACGACCAGAATTTACACCAGATTGAACTTTACCACCCAACGAAGTGAATGCAAACATACTATTATAAGAGCGAATATTTTCTAGAAAATGGCCACTTCTAGGGTCTATTCCATGGATCAAATTCCAAAGCAAGGTAGGTGGCCTATCCAAATATGGAAATTTAATTTTTCCCTTCATACAACAAATTGAGAATTGTACAAATCGAAGAAGAGTGCTTGTCGAAACGCTCCTCAAACCACATCATAGCTCCACAGTTTGGGCAACAATAATCCATACCTCCAAAGTCAACGTAAACTGGAAAAGGAACAGGGTTGTGAATTTAAAAAAACATTAATCTCAATCTAAAAAAATAAACATTTATAAATAATTGTTCGAAGTAAAAGACAAATACCTTCATTTTCTCCTTGGACAAACAAAATACTCTCCTCAACCCCAACCACTGAATCCACTATTTGAGATTGGACACCTAATAAAGGAAATTTTTAAAATAAACTTTATATGGTGAAATTTCATTAACCTTAACTACATAAAATATTGAAATGCTAAAAAGCGCAACATAATTAAAAGATGGAATACCTTGTAGATCTAAAGACCCACAACTCTGTATGTTGTGAAATTTGTCACCATCAATGCGATGTTGGCATGCACGATTTCGACATGGTTGAAGACCATTGATATAGATCAAATCTATATTTTTAATAATAAAATCAATATCGTAGCATATAAATCAAAGTAATAATAAACAATATCAGTATTGCTTCGAGGTTTTTTTGAATAATATGCAAAAGAAATTTTCAAACACATACATAAATTAGTTAGCAAAGAAATATATATCGTAAATTTAACATGCAAGAAATGTGGTTCATAAAAATGCCACACTTATTTACCAAATATAAAATGGTAAAAAAAATTTGTTGTTGCTTGTACAATAATATTCACAAAAAAGGAAATGGGCATATACATCGTCAACCACAGGGAAAGCGAAAGCGAAACATCACTTACTGGATGCTAAATACCATTAGTATTAGAAAATAAGGTTTGCACTGTAGAAACCAAATTCATGTCAAAATAATAATATGAACAACATAAGTTAGTTTGAGATCAAATGATTTTGTTTAACACCATAAACAAAGAAACGCTGATAACCACTTTTATGGAGGAAAAATGCCAATTTCATAGGATTTGTAGACCATGACAATTGTAGCGTAAGTAATATACTTAGCAACATGAGTGAATTCTCAAAAGTTTAAACAAAAGTCAAAAAACAAAGAGCAAACAATAAGGAAAATAATATAGTAATATAATTTACAAAAAAATATTATCCAATGAAATATCGATTGACCAAACATTGGTGCAATTGGAATAAAAGAATCCACCACCGAATGATACAAAGAAATATAACTAAGATAACACATACCATTTTCGATAGAACATAGAGGGGTCATCGAACTACTTGACGAAACACCCCTTATGGATTGCAATGATGACAATGTCACACTCGAATTGCACCCACCTATTTAAATCCCCTTTCATTAGCAACCAAAAGAGTTGCATGTGGCGTAGTAGATTTTCTATAAAATATAATACAACCAAATAAAATTAAAATATATAAACCAGAGTTTTCCTTTAAACGCTTTGACTCCTTATCTCTAATCACTGCCATTCTCCGTTGTCTAGCATTTTTCCCAGGAGGATTGCCACCAGCCTTCACGTCGTGTGTTTGAGGATTACGCATAATGGGGATCTAAGAGCAGCATCGGTTATTATATTTGTGGTACTTAAAGTAAAAAAAAATTATGATTCAGCACACACCTACAAATGGTAAAAAATTGCCAAAACAAAATATAAAGCACTACTCCTAATATGTTTGAGGATATATGATGAAAAAGATTATGGGAATTAAATAGTAAGGAAGAAGTTAAACCAAAAATGTAATTTCATCTATGTACAAAGTAGTTTATCCCATGTTTTAGGAAGGAATAGTTTTAATAGTAGGAGTTTAAAAATTTCAACGGATGGTCATGCTGAATTACTGAATTATTTTTATGTGGATGTTTAAGTCTGTTTGAAAACAATCGTTTGATGCACATGGACAATATGTATAAATTTTAGACACCGCAAAGTTTATCAAAACTTGGAATAAAACATATGTAATTGAATTATTCTTCTCATGTTGAATTAAGAAAGTGCTTGTCAAGCATCAAATATAAAGAAAATAAGTTGGAAAAGGGATCGGACAAGTTTTACCAAAGAACAATATCATACAATGATAAACCACATGAACTTTAAAAGTAAAGAGCAAGTTTGGCATTAACAGGACAATGACAATACTAATAAATGAAAATACACAGGCTTTTGACAAAGACAAAAAGATGTTGTAATAGCGTACATGAGTCACTTGATAGTTGAGAAAAAAAGAGAGTACATGTAGTTGGTGACATTAAAGAGAATGGTGACAGTGTTAAAATAGAAGAAAAATCTAACATACATTCTTGTTCATTGAAATGCAGACAGTATAAATAGACTCCAACCATAGTAATATTATATTCCATGTTTTGATTAACACTGTTATTGACAAATATACATTGAGGAAGTAGAGTGAAATATAGTCCCATACATGGACTAAACATAGAATCATGTATTTGGTAATCTGCTTTGAATCACATTTGCATTGCGTATGTCAGGGTTTGCAATAACATTCTTCACTAATAAGAGGATAGCAATAAATGAGAGAAATAAAAGGCATGAGAATATTGACAAATACCAAATAGAAATAAGGGAAAAAGTTAACCACAACTAAGATGGTACTGAGTGAAATCTATACTAAACCAGAAAAGACATAATAAGTAGTGCTACAATGAGCATCAACTTCAAATAAACATGTGCAAATAAGAGTATGTAAAAATATGAAGACATACCGACAAAAGATTGTATAAATGTGATGATGATCCTATCAATGATACTCAGCCCACATGTGTAGATAAAAAACACCCATTTATACAAACAACAGTTGATAAAAAAATGACACTAAGTCACTCTATTTATAAAGAGATGGCAGCTATATGTGTAGATCAAGCTAGCCTATAAAAAAAGCATACAGTTTTAGTGTACTTTTAAAAAAAGCTATAGCATAATGACATAAAGGAAAAGTAAAGGTCAAAACATTAACATAATGACATCATCTTGAGATAGAATGAACAGTGAAAACTGAACTTCACCCATGAGCTAGTTATAAGGAAAAAAACTAATTACAAAGCAAGCAATGATTGCAGTTTACCTGCTAGGAATAGGTAAACCCAATATACTTGCATCATATGCCTAAGGCCTATATAGGAGTCTCCCCTGATATATAAATAATGCAATGCAATTTATAAACTAAGCTATGACAACTGTGTGATCCTCATAAGTGTACTTTTTTACCTTTCAAGTAAAGAGAATAAGTTACCTAGCCTATTACAGATTGATATGCCTTGTCTTCATTTGGATTCCAATGCATATGATCTGCCTTGTCCAAATTTCTGCCACCAGCTATTGCTATCAAATGATTCACACCCGTGATGAGAGAATTCAATGAGAGAATATTGTAGCACCCATAAACTTGTTGGTTCTCTGGAAAAGCAATAAAATGCTTGGTTAGGCTTATGTAAAGTCAAAAAGGGTAAACCATTATAAGGTAAACATACATGCTTTTGAACCTTTAGCATGGAACACCCATCTATACAAACAGCAGTTGATAAAAAAAGCAAACTAAGTTACTCTATTTATAAAGAGATGGCAGCTACATGTGTAGATCAAGGTAGCCTATAAAATATCATACATTTTCACTGTACTTTTAGACAAAGCTATAGTATAATGGCATAAAGGAAAAGTAAAGGTCAAAACATTAACATAATTACATCATCTTGAGAAATAATGAACAGTTAGAACTGAACTTCACCCATGAGCTAGTTATAAGACACAAAACTAATTACAAAGCAAGCAATGATAGCAGTTTACCTGCTACGAATTGATACATCCAATATACTTGCATCATATGCCTAAGGCCTATAGAGCAGTCTCCCCTAATATATAAATAATGCAATGCAATTTATAAACTAATCCATGACAGCCTGTGATCCTCGTAAGTGTACTTGTTAAACTTTCAAGTAAAGAGAATAAGCTACCTACCCTATTACAGATTGATATGTCTTGTCTTCATTTGGATTCCAATGCATATGATTTGCCTTGTCCAAATTTCTGCCACCAGCTATTGCTATCAAAAGCTTCACCCGTGATGAGAGAATTTGATGAGAGAATGTTGTAGCACACACAAACTTGTTGGTTCCCTGGAAAAGCAACAAAAGGCTTGGTTAGGCTTATGTAAAGTCAAAAGGGGTAAACCATGAAAAGGAAAACATACATTCTTTTGAACCTCTAGCATGGAACACCAATTTTTACAAACAGCGATTGATAAAAAAAGCACACTAAGTTACTCTATTTATAAAGAGATGGCAAGCAACATGTGTAGATCAAGGTAGCCTATGAAAAAGCATACAGTTTTAGTGTACTTTTAAACAAAGCTATAGCATAATGACATAAAGGAAAAGTAAAGGTCAAAACACTAACATAATTACATGATTTTGAGAAAGAGTGAACAGTGAAAACCGAACCTCACCCATGAGCTAGTTATAAGCCACAAAGCTAATTAGAAAGTAAGCAATGATAGCAGTTTACCCGCTACAAATAGATACATCCAATATACTTGCATCATATGCCTAAGGCCTATAGAGGAGTCTCCCTAATATATAAATAATGCAATCCAATTTATAAAATAATCCATTACACTGTGACCCTCGTAAGTGTACTTTTTAACCTTTCAATTAAAGAGAATAAGTTACCTAGCCTATTACTGATTCATATGTCTTGGCTTCATTTGGATTCCAATGCATATGATCTGCCTTGTCCAAATTTCTGCCACCAGCTATTGCTAAAAAAGCTTCACCCGTGATGAGAGAATGTGATGAGAGAATGCTGCAAGACTCACAAACTTGTTAGGCGTCCGGAAAAGCAATAAAAGGCTTTGTTAGGCTTATGTAAAGTCAAAAAGGGTAAACCATGAAAGGGTAAACATACATACATGATAATCGAATGGTGGGACCACCAACACGGAAAGATAAAAGCAGCTTTCATAAATACAAACAGTGATTAGAAGTCACTTAGTACATGCATAGATTTACAAAACCTAACACCATACTCCATTCCACTAACATTCATATGTATAGGAAGGAGGGATAACATTAGTACTAAATACTGCAGACACCCCTAACTTAGACAAACTTATAAATGAAAGCATAAGATGAGGACAAATGTGTTTGTATTTGGAAGCCAAAACAGAGGGACATCCAAGAACAAACAAATTGCACCTCCCAAAACCATAAGGAACAACTTATCCCAAAATAAACAGACAAATCGGTCTAACTGAGCCTAATGCAATTACTATAGAGGAAACCACAAATCCCCTAGACCCACTCAAAAAAAAGCACACCCTCCACGTGTGAGAGCCCTCAATCCTTTTCAAGCTTCACCGCAACCAACTGACAATTTGGTTGGTCCTCTTCTTCAATAGTGACAACGAGTCTTCAACTTGGCACTTGAATGTTCAACTTGGTTAACATCTTCAATGACAACAAGACTCTTCATCTTGCTTGCTTGGGTGTTCAAGTTGAGAAGACAGAAATTCAGGTTCAAGACACCTCTTTCTTTGGGGCAAATGTCCAAGCAGAGGGGGAGGGGAATCCGCTCCAAGGGAGGTAGGAGTATATTGACTAATGCATGGTATAGCCTGATCATTTTAACAATTAAAGATGAAAAAAATATTTGTGTTTAACTAAGACAAGTGAAATGGAAGAAAATTAAGTAAGAATATAAATGAAAATAACAAAACTACTTACAGAGAGGATGACCCTTCAAGATCTACAAATGTGCTGTCCACCTTTGAGAATGGAGGAGCAAAAGTTGCCTTCATGGGAGTGTTGTCTCCACCGGACATCTCAAACATAGCAAGAATGTGTTCATCATCACATATCCTCCTCACAACGTAAGTTGTCTCACAAAGTGGACAGTTTGATGAGTCTTTGTCTCAACCTTAAACAACAGACGCCTACCAAGCGATTTGCAATTAAATGAGGGAATCCAGTTTTAGGGAACCTACGGAGGAAAAAGCAGTCGAGGGCAAAAAAGTAGACCAAATAAAACACCAAATAAGACTATATGAGTCATCGAATGTGGTAAACTAATGAGGGGAAAAAAGTGGAGGATATATACTTCAAAAGACTGCATAAGAAGCTCTTCACAAGATTTTTTCAAGAGCAAGTTAACATCACGATCGAAGAGGACAAAAACAACTGTTCCCGAGTCATCAACAACCTCTACAATCACTTTGAACCTGAGGAATAATGAAGGTCATGTTTTCAATCTCAAAAAGTAATAGGGTATTAAAGGTAGGAAAAAATACAGGCTTTTTAAGCAAATTAAAAACCTTGGAGAGACTTGAAGTACGGGCGCATCACAGTTGTCACGTAAATAAACAATAGAGCGCAAGGATACAGATTTGTTGCATTTACATGCTAGGTAAAACCAGTCCCCGTCACCAACGATGTCAACAATAGTGCCTAAGACAATGAATAGGCCATCCTAATAATAGGAGGCAGCAACGTTTGGGAATCAGAAATTATGTTAAAAGTGCCCACCATATACATAGAAACTGTAATTTAAGCAAGTAGAAGGTTAAGACAGAGGAAAGATAAGCATGACAACCTCCTCTGTATATCTTTAAGCCGAGCAACAGTTTTTTTGGGGTGAAGCTTCATAAAATCGAGACTCAAGACCCTCCCTTGAGTTGTCAAGTATAATACAAAGCGGTTCAACATCAATGACACCATGTTCAGCGATCCTTGAATAAGTAATTACAGACATAATGAGAACTTTACTTTAAAACGGGGACATTGGAAAAATAGATAAATGCAAAAGCAACAATAACAGGGAAGCATATAAGGATCAGATCGTACGTGTTTCTAAAAGAAAGAGCAGCTGGAATGTCGTGGGTTAAACATGAGTTTGGTAGCATTGATACTTCTTTTGTATAACAATGTGTCCCGATAATGGAAAAAAAAAGAAGAAAGCAGCAGTTAGAAGTGCAAAAATGGAATCAAAATGAGAAATTGAAAAGGCAAAAAGTAGGAAGGAATTCATAATTGTGGAGCAAACACCCACCCCTAAAGCTCTTAACTCTTGCAAGTCAAGTATAACTATAACTTCGCACATTGGCCTGCTGGTTAAGGAAACTCCTCAACTGGTCAACATAATCCCCAAACAGAGCACACTCTAATTTTCCACTATAATCACAAAACCAAAGTTAGTAACAACAAATGTTTTCAACTGGAAAATAATGAAGAAAAAGAAAGGGTTAGAGTTATATATTAACGTTGAGTCTGTGAGTTCCATGACCACCATATTAGTTAACCTCCCATCTTTCTCGTGTCTTTTTTTTCTGGGAATACCTCAGTCAACACACCAATCACATCTGCAAATAACAACAGCAAACATCAATAAAAAAGAGTGAGTAGTGTATAAAGAATGTTCGATGGTATTAAAAGTGCACCCAACTGAAAAATATAAACACAAATGAAGCACACTCACCAATCAGAAATTCATGATTTTCACCCAAAGTCACAACCTCATTAAAAGGAATGAAGGAGAATCCAAATTCAGGTATTGAGCTATCCTCCATCTTCACAACGGTAGTCTTAAAAAGGAAGACCAACCTGAATTCATGCTGAGTCCCCCTATAATTTCCATTATTAGGGACAACACTAAAGTAGACCATTTTGTAGACAGCACCCTCCTCCAAGACAGGGCTGAATTTGTAGAGAAGAGGCTTCCTAACACTTGCCTGGATCTTCCCTCCCTGGAAGGAAAGGACAATTGTTTAAATGGCCATATAATGATCAATGTAAGACAACAAATCAACATGACAAAATAGCTTACATATTGATCAAGAAGTAGCAACTCGAGAGAGCTGGCCTGGGTAGGATTATTGAACATCGGGACTGTCCACATCCTAGCCACACGCACCTTCAACCTCACACACTCCCTGTTGAAGCGAATCTTACTAAGTTGATCAAAGTTTACAGCCATAGTAACCAAGTCAATTTTCAGTTTCAGACTAACCAAGAGAAGTTATAGCCAAGTGATGAAACATAACCAATGCATTCCACTTTATATAGACCACATGACAAGGAAAAGATGTAAAATTCGAATTTCAAAACCATGGGAAAAAGAGAGGGAAGTTCTAGGTTTAAAAATGAACTAAAGTTCGATCATCCCTCAAAATAAGTAGTATCAGAAGCATACATACTAATCCCAAAACAGACATCAGGGTAGCAGCTGATCAATCAAATCAATAATAAAAAGTAATCATACACAACTAATATATGTGTTAATAAGCATGAGAGTAAATAATTAGACCTAAGACTAAATTATAAAATCTAATGCCGCATGCAACCAACAAACTGAACAAAGCATGCATGCTAACAAAACAATCATAACCTATTAGTATGATGAAATAAAAAAAAATAGGTATTGTTCAACACATAAGAAATCCTCTCAGCCGTCTACCTCAGTCACGATGGGACATACCACACCAACCCCTCCGAAAGTTGAGAGTTACAGAGTAAAACCACTCACTGTCCCTCTTCCCCAAGCCTCCATGTCCACGGCAGGGCAAGCACAGACCCAGAGCTATTCAAAAGCATTACCCTAGAACTAAACCTACCCTTAAAATGCAACCTTACCAACTTTACCCAACTACTACCGGCGACGAATAGGAACCAGCGGAATGGCGGATGTGAGCCACCAAGCATGCGGTAACGATCGAAGATCTGAAGGAAACCCCCAGACACCCCATCCATTCAAATAGTCGCTACTTTGCATGTATCACTGAATCGATGGACAACATGGGTTTAGGGAAAATGGAAGAAAGGACAAATGTTGCCGTATTTGAGATTTGAAGCCATCCCTAAATCGGTGGAAAATAGATTGTAAAATGGAGATGGCGCTCCTTTTCTGCAGATGACAGACACGAGATGATAAAGGCAGGCAAATTATCATCTATGTAAAATCAAAGAAAGGACAGACACGGGTGAAGGAAGAAATGGTCACGCAACCTCGTCTGTTTCTGGCAGATGACACTCCTCCAAGCTTTAAAGATTGTACTTTTTTCCCTAATAAACAATTGATACGCATGGCCTTGTGAACTGAAGGTTGGAAACGTGTGATACTAACTACTAATCATAATAAATGATGTCCATTCCCGATACAAATGAGTTGGCCATTCATAACAATTAAAGACAAAGGCCAGTAAACATATTTGTGACAACAGAAAAAATTTAAAAGCTGAGAAAAAATCACAAAACGACAGCTGGCTCTGAACAGTAAATCTTGATCCAGCCTTATTTAATGTATAGATATAGATATAGATAATAGAGGAGTGTTAACAATATACTCTCTAATTCACTCTTTTCAACATACTCCCTCTTATTTGTTAAAATTCATGTAGGTCCCATTAATTCATGTGGATCTCACTTGAATTTTGTAAGACCTATACAAATTTCAACCAATAGAAGGGGGTGTGTTGCAAAGAATGTGAAAGAGAGTATGTTGCTAGTATTTCTCTATATAATAATTCTATGCTTTTGCTTTGCTTATTCTTTATCAAAAGAATAAAATCTAATCTCATTATACTTAACTTAAGGAAGGATCAGAAAATTTTAGACCGTTAATATATATGACTTTTGTATGCAAACACTAATTTAATCACCCAATGGGTGGAGCTAAGTTGTTAAGCAGCACGCTGAGTTTGTGGGGAAAGGTCTCGGGATCGATTTCCATCGAATGCATCCTTGGAGAGGGGACTGGACCTTAAGCTGCTATTAGACCCCGAGCAAAGATTATGAAATAGACAACTATAAACACGATAAGGGGGTTGAATTGTGTTTATCAGAATTTAAAACAAAGTTAAAAATATTTTGCACACAGAAGCTAAGTTCATACGAGTGTGAAAACAAGGTACAAACATGTGACATGTTGCGGTAAAGTTAGTGTTGATCTTAGTATTAGTTGTGAGAGTTAGGTATTGGAGAAGGTGAAATGTCGAGGATAGTGGGAATAATATGGTGTGGAAATTTTCAGGGAAAAATAGAACGACATAAGTGTGAATTCTGTTATGAACACTACTAGAAAACTTGAATTTTCGGACGGAAATGTTTCCGTCGAAATTTTCCTAAAATTTCGGACGGATTTCACGCGAATTGTGTTATTTTTTATATTTTCCTTGATCCGTCCGAAATTTCGGACGGATTTCACACGGATCGTGTTATTTTTTATATTTTTCTTGATCCGTCTGAAATCCGTCCGAAATTTCGGACGGAATTCAGACGGATTGTGTTATTTTTTATATTTTCCTTGATTTATCTTACATCCGTCTGAAATCCGTCCGAAACAGATTTCACACGGATTGTGTTATTTTTTATATTTTCCTTGATTTATCTTACATCCATCTGAAATCCGTTTGAAAATTTCGGACGGATTTCACACGGATTTATTATTTTTTATATTTTCCTTGATTTATCTTACATCCGTCTGAAATCCGTCCGAAAATTTCGGATGGATTTCACACGGAATTTGTTATTTTTTATACTTTCCTTGATTTATCTTACATCCGTCTGACATCCGTCCGAAAATTTCGGACGGATTTCACACGGATTGTGTTATTTTTTATATTTCTTACATTAGTCTGAAATCCGTCCAAAAATTTCGGACGGATTTCACACGGAATTTGTTATTTTTTATATTTTCCTTGATTTATCTTACATCCATCTGAAATCTGTCCGAAAATTTCGGACGGATTTCACACTGATTGTGTTATTTTTTATGTTTTCCTTGAAATAAGATTAAATAATTTATCTTATAAATATGATTAAAATATTTGATCTTAATAAATTTAAAAGTAAACAAGATTTATGAAAAAAAATTAAAAAACATATTTAGACTAATAAAATGAAATCAGTCCCTATTAAAGCAATCCGTACCGGTTTAGTTTGAGTAATTAAATTACTCTCTTCAAATTATTTTATTGGGTGCGTAGCACTGACTTATTTCAGTTAATGCACGCTTACTAGACAATAAATTACATTATTGTCACTATTATTACCAGTACAGAAAAGTGTTTTAAAATAATATGATTAAGAGAAAAGCATTTTTATATTTTCATTCTATTTAATTTTAAAGTTGAAAATAAACTGGTTTGACCTTAATTGGAGATTAAATTTTGGACCGAGTATTTTCGTAGTTGATCAGTTCAACTATTAATCTTTATTCTAATTTGAATTTTGAAATCATATATTTATCAAACTTTATTTTTAGATTCAAAAACTAAAAACATGTTTATTTTTAGGCTTAATATTTTATCACTCACTTTTATACGTATCACTAAATGTTAAGTTTAAAACATAAAAACTCTCTCCTTCCCTCATCAGACCCGTAACCCCTCCCCCCTCTCTCTTTCTTTCTTTTTCTTCTTCTTTCTCCTACTTTCTCTCTTCTTCTTCTTCCTCCCTCCAACTTCACCCTCTTCCTTCACTCCCAGCCGGCGTCGTCCCTCCACCGCAGCCACCGTCCGCGCCGCGCCTCCTAGGGACGCCGTTTAGCCACTGCTCAAACGGAGAAGATGGCTATGCGACCCAGCCCTTTCCTGCGTGCGCCTGGCCGCTGCTTCGCCCTCCGCCGTCATGAAACGGCATCTCCATTGCTGTAAGCTCCAGTTTCCTCCATTAATGGTGGTTTTCAACCTTTATGGGTTGTTACACCTCCTTTCCTCCTCCCCTAAATCTTGATTATTGTTTTCATTTAGATCTTGGTGCTGTCCAGAAGCGCATCGCCGTCCTCCGCTACCACAACAGCCGCGCCGGACAGCCAGACCGCCACCATCTCTTCTCCCTTACTTGTGGGTGAGTGATTCCTCACCTTACTTTGTTGGATTTCAAGAAATCCCCAAATTGATTTTGAAACCCTAACCCTTTGATTTCAGATTTTACTCTTAAAATTAAACCTTGTTTTATGAAATTGGGACTGTGAATTAGTGTTTCCTAAACCAATTTCATTATTCTTTAGTTAAAATGAGTTTTCCCCAAAATTGTAAACCCTAACCCTAGCTCTTTGATTTCATACCGTGATTTAAAAAATGGATGCAAGCCATAGCAACCGAGTTCAATATCTCAGAGACGTGCTACTTGAATCAGATTCCTGAGTCTGGGAGCTTTGATATCTCACTCAATGGAGCCTCAAATGCTCGTTTCCGCCTCAGATGGTTCACTCCTACTACAGAGGTGAAGGTTACCTACCACAAAATAAAACAATTCATTTTACTAAATATTTTGACTTATAAGCATGTGATGTCTGCAAAAACAATAGGCAGAACAATGCATGCCCAATGAGAATTTTTTTATTTATTATTTATTATTTATTTAGTGTCCTTTAGTTAGGTGCAAGTTCATGTTCTTGGATCTACAAGTATATCATGCTTAACCATTAACAAAAGTACTCTTAGATTAAAATAAGAAGCATTGTTTTGTATAGTGTACTGCTCCCTTTGCCAAATGCTTGACTGGGAGTACTTGTAACTGTTTACATTATTTTTTGAGAAATTCTTTTAAAGTCTACTACTCCACTAAGAACATTACATGAGGCACCAAATAAGCAAACATGTTGTTGCATTGAAAATAAAATATTATTAAATCAAATCTAGACCGTTACAAAGACTGCACTATGAGAGTATTATTTTTCACATTTTTTGTATACTTTTGTAGGTCAAGCTTTGCGGCCATGCCACATTAGCATCTGCACATATTCTCTTTGGACTTTGGACCATAGTTACAAAGTTTTCTCAATAACCCTGCAAACCGTGTACTAGTTCCCACATAGCAATTCTTGATACTTCTCAGTGTAAAGACAGTCTTATCTTCTGTTAACCTTGTTGATATTAGAAAACAGTATGTTGTAGTTGAATCATTCAAACTGCATATTCTGTGTGAGTGGTGAAGCTTATAATGTTTTGTAGGTTGAACTTGCCTCGGGAAAAGACGTTGCAGAACTAAAGCCGGATATTGCTGCAATAGCAAAATGCCCTGGCGGGGGCATACTTGCTTCTTGGGCTGCTCCTCCAGAATCTGGATTTGATTATTATTGTCGATGCTTCTTTCCAAAATATGGAATCGATGAGGTAATATGTTAGTACCAGCTAATTTGTGCTGTTAGTACTTAGTACTAAAGAATTTCTAATGAGTGTATCGAAAAGGCTTTGTTGAGAAATATTGTAGCCACCTTAAAAAAATCTAGTATTGTGTCCATCATTTTGTAATGAATCATTGACAAAAGATTCATAAGAGGTACGGTTAGATTTTAACATTAGTAGCATTTGATGCATTCATTTTGACGAATGAGGACTATCGAAGGCATACTACTAAAAACCGACAGCGACAGTTGGGGACTGCATAAGCACTCCACTTTACATTGCTGATTCTTTTTTTCTTTCATTTAGATATCTGCTGGATATGTGGGTTAGCAGGTAATATTGAGTCTAGTTTGATTATTAAGAAGTAGCGTTTACATGTTTAAATTGAAGCATTATCTGTTCTATTTAAAGGTTTAATGTAGATGGGAAAGTTTCTTTGAACTTTTTCTTCTATTGTAAAAAATTATGGAAATGCTAATCACTTGGTGATTCGCTTCAGGATCTGCAGAACTTGCAAGCATGGCTACAAGAGCAGCTGCTGAACTTTCAAACCGAGAGAACATGACAAGGCAGTACTCAAGTGGGTCACATAGTTCTTCTGGCAACTTTATTTATTTATTTAGTTTGGTTCATTACATGACCTTCTCAGTTCACAGTGGCTTGATCTTCTGATAGTTTTTAAGTCATGACTTTTGGATTGCATGCAGCAATTGGTATTTGATTTTTAGAAGTTGTATGGTACCAAGGTTGTATTTTGTAACAATAGTCAAATTCATGATTTTGTGATTGAATGTGAAACTTCAAATTTTAGTGATCGGTGCCATATAATTCGCATAGATAGTGAAACTGTAATGTAAGTGAAGTGATCTGTCACGGCCGTGATGGGCATCACGGCCTGGCCGTGACAGCTTCTGCCTTGAATGTTGCTTCACTAAATGGGTTGTCACGGCCGTGATGGGTATCACGGTCTGGCCATGACAGATTCTGCCTAGAAGGGGTCTGGCTCAGTTGACATGTCACGGCCGTGATGGGCATCACGGCCTGGCCGTGACAGCTTCTGCCTTGAACGCTTCACTAAATGGCTGTCCGAAATTCGTCCGAACAATAACCAATAAAATCACAACATCCGTCCCAAATCCGTTGGAAAACAAAAATAAATCTGTCCGAAATTCGTCCGAACAATAACCAATAAAATCACAACATCCGTCCCAAATCCATTGGAAAACAAAAATAAATCTATCCGAAATTTGTCCGAACAATAACCAAAATCCGGATTTGCACGTTGTCCATATTCCGTCCGCAATCCGTCTGTAAATATTTTCGGACAGAATTTGGGACGGATTTTATAATTTCCAACGAGGCTTTTTCAGACGGGTGTCATTCCGTCCGAAATCCGTCTGAAATTTGTCCAATTTTCGTCCGAAATCCGTTTGTAAATCTGTCCGAAAAAGATGGATTTCTAGTAGTGGAAGTTACCGATGTTACTTAAGGAGGAATGAAGCGACAGGAAATGCAGTGTAGGGTCTTGGGAGTAAGTTTAAGAATTGATTACAAGATCCTGTCTAGGTTTAAGTCACGAAATTTCGAGGTCGAATTTTTTTTTTAGCGGGGTAGTAATGTAACACCCTGATTTTTCTGCTTTCTAATATCGATAATAAACATATAAATGTTTATATTTTTATCCGAGACTTAGAAAATGATTTTGGATAAACCAAGGTCATTTCCATAATATATTTATTATTATAAGGTTACGAGTGAATTTTTTGTTAAAAATTTAGACGAAACCCGGTCTACGTTTTCACTGACAGTAAAATTTTACTGATCAGAAACCTAATTTTGACTCGTAAACGAAATGATTAGGTTTTATATCCCGTTTCCAACGGCTTTGGTTATTTTAAAAACTTTCGCTCAAAAATGAAATATTTTATTTTATTTGGACGAAATCTTCGAAGAAATTATAGAGAAAACCTAATTTTGACCCGAGAACGAAACAATTTAGTTTTAAATCATATTTCTAGCTATATGGGCTATTTTGAAAATTTTACTCAAAATATATCGTTATACTTTTTACGGGCGAAAGTTTAAAGAAAACGCGTAATACCTAAGTCGGGAAAACGATGGAAACAATTATGGAACTATAGAGAAACGTCATGAGATCGAGACGACGAGTCATCAAGTCATGATGACAACACGATAAATATCTAGATATTTTAGTTGAAAATATCTAGATATTTAGCTAGACATTTTGTACGCGAAAAGACCAAAATACCCCTGATCTTTTATGTAATTCCAAGAGTGTCCCTAAGTGAATTTTGACAAAAATACCCTCCTCACTTCAGCCACATGGGCACAACCCACTCCCTCCTTCCACACTTAACCATTTCTTCATCTTCTTCCTTAGCCTTTTCTCTCCAAAAACATAAGAACACCATAGTTGTTCTTGAAAAAAACTTGATCAAGTTCTCCATTTCTTCATCAACAAGAGGTAACATCGTCTCTCCATGATCAATCATGTATTCTTCTTCATTCCTTTCATGAAAATCAAGTCAAGAAAATCACTTTCAAGTTTCTAGATCCATTCTTCAAAAATTTCTAGAAAATCATAGAAAAATCCATTTGAAGTGAAACCAATTTCTATGAACTCTATGTGATGTCTATATTGATTATCTGGAAGCATGAAAATAAAATTTTCTTCTTAACACTTCAGAAGGTTGTGAGACACACAACCAAAAATAGTACGCTTACACTATACTAGACCACATACATACACCAATTTTTATTTATAAACAAACCTTCTACCACATATAAGTTTTTCTTAAAAGCCTTTTCTTATAAACTATATGAAAACTATCAAGACCCACATACTAAACTTTTTAAATCATACATCTTCAAACACAAACCTAAGCTGGTTGCTTTACAAGACAATTACTGTTAAGACCCCGTGATCATCCCTATCATCACACACTTCTTCCCGCAATCCGGACTTAAGTCTCCAAGTGACTTAAGGAACTCCTCTGCAACATCTGTACTCGTATACCAAGGTACAATAGCAAGACAGAAGAACAAATATATGCAAGGGTGAGAACCAATCTATGGATTTTAAAACGATAACTACATGCACGACACACAAAACAACACATAACATATATAGTTATAATAACATCAATGAAAAAAATAAACAAATAGTTTCTCAAAGGGTTTCATACCCGACAGTTGTCAACGTTTTAAAAACAATGACACTTCAATATTCATCATCCCAATTTTGTACTTAATCTCCCGGAGATTCATTCACCAAATAAATGAGGTGATCAAGCTCTCTTTGACAAATAAGGAATACCAGATTTAAAATAACCATAGCATTGTCCAAAATGAGGCACAGTGGTTACTATTTATAGTATGTGGTTTCATTGTCCATCAAGGCACAATGATGCAACATCATGAATACTTGCCATCAAGAATTCAAGTCCAAATGTGTAGGCACGTCTGCCCCAAAGATGCATGTAAAACATTTAGTTCACGTCATTTTTCTTTGTGTTCATTCTTTCCTTGTCGGAGTTCAAAGGCTCACGACCATCCAATGTTTAAACAATTAAGTTTATCAATCATTCCAATAAAACATACTCCAAGTCAAAATTTGCAAATCACGAAATCTAGACGATGCATCAGATTTGGATTCGTAGATTTTGGCGCACAAAAATCAATATCACTTTTTATAGGACGTATAGTCCATAAATCACCTTTAGGACACCATAGAACACTAGACCCCGACGTCCCGACAACTAGGTTCGTCTTTCAATTTTAAAAACATTTTCGTTCTGTGGAACACAAATAAAAAACAAAGCCTCTTCAACTTATCCAAGTTATCGGAAATAACACCATTGTATAAAACTACTTTACAGAAAATCCTTTTACGTTAGAAATTCGTTTATAAAATCATCAAATCACTTAAACTCATTTTCTTCTAAAAATCTTTATTTGAAACTTTAGTTCAACGAAAAAAATATCGTTCTGAGACTAATTCTCTGTTCTAACAAATATTGCTATTTTTAAGAATCTTTTCTTAAATATTTTTGGAATTATCCGTCGCTTGACATTTGAAATGTTTTCAGTCAAAATTGGACTTTTCTAGTGAAATAAGTTTCTCAACACCACAATAAAATTATTTTTGAAACATATTTTTTTATAATAACATTTTCTAAAATTTTGAAATCTCTTACGTAAAAATTAGCAGTACTAAAATATTTTCACGGTTACACCCTTAATGTGACTCATAAAACACTCTTACGCGGTCAAATCATTAAAATAATAGTATTTTCAATTATTCCTCACTTTCAACCAACCAAATAATTAAGTAATATTATATTACTTTATTTCATCAATTAAAAATTTGATATTTCTTAAAAATCTTTTTAACGTTTTTAACCTCTCGTAATTAATTGAGCACTGACCACTGTCAGGCTTTTCAATCAACAAACAACATACATAAAATTTCCACATTCACAATACATCATATAAACAGTTTATAACATGCATTAAATGCTATAACACATAATTGCAGATAATCAATTAAAAGCAGATGATAATAACAAATTGATTAACTACGCAAGATAATTTAAAAATACCACAAACGCACTCAAATAAATTATACAGATCACAACTTATAGCCTATAGCTATCGGAAAAATCCCTCAGGTACTCCCCTTACCTCTAGAAGATTTTTCCTTCGATAAAAGTTTCGCCAAAATCCAAGTGTCGGTATCACACGTATCCAGTACAAAGATTATCCTTCAACAAACCACATCAAATAATTATCAATCAAACAACTAAATACACCTATGCTCCTATATGATAGGTTCGGCCATGAGGTTTTTAAATAGCTAAAAATTTCTAAAATTCCTAAGCTCTTGGATTAGTGATCCTTAATCACTTCAAACCCTAAATCAATGATTAAAATACAAAGATTGAAATAAAATACTTCAACCTTTCAAGAATCAAATTTCGGCCATGACACAAAACATAGGCTAGAGATTTTAGTTTGATCCAACATCATGGATTCAATACATACATGAATAAAAAGGAATGAATCAAGCATGATTTGTTAAAAAAATTGAACAAAGCTCCTCCCCCCACACTTGTTAGGGTTAGTCCTTGATAAGATAAATGGGCAAGAAATTTTTGTTGGAAGCATACTCTTGGATCTTGAATATAGTGATGATAATAAGATCATAGAAATTGGTTTCATGATCATTGGATTTTTCTATGATTTTCTAGGAATTTTCAAAGTTCTAGATCTAGGACTTTCAAATGATGATCATGGCCTTGAATCATGAAAATAAATGATGAACATATAGCTTATTGATGATGAGAAGTAAGGTATACCTCTTGGAATTATAAAAAGAACAAGGAATCAAGTAGTTGCTTCACACTTTTTGGCTATGGAACTTAGAGTTTTAAGAGAAAATGTTGAACAACCAAATGAAGAAGATGAAGTGTTGCTTAAATAGGAATGGAATGGCCTAAAATTGGTGGGTTGGGCCGTGGGAAATGGGGGATAAAAGGGTCCAAGTCATACAAATTTAAGGGTAAAAGAGTAATCTTACTTTAGGGCAATTTTGTGATATAAAGCCAACTTAAGGACATAATGGTCATTTCACTCCAAAAGCCATCATGACAAACATGTGGTGAGGATTGGTTGTAGATGTGATTGATTTGTGTCCACAAAAACCAAAGGAAGTAGTCAATTTGAACTTATCTTGCCTTAACCATGGTTAAATTTTAACTAGGATAGGTTAGGTTAGGGGTATTTTTGTCTTTTCACACATAAACCTATCATCACATGATTTAAATGCTAGGTGAGTCACCCCTCTGACTCGCCATCCTAGGTGGCAAGATGTCTCCTCATCCGATGTCGGGTTTTGTCTCTGCACGTCCGTTCTCGACTCCGTCGAATACCCGATTTAGGTTTCACAGACCGGGTTTCGCCTGACTTTTCAACCTAAAATTTAATGGTAACTCTCTACCATTAAGTATAGTATAAATATGACTTTAGTTTATCCAAAATCATTTTCTAAGTCTCAAATAAAAATATAAACGTTTATTTATATTTATACCGATCTTAGAAAGCAGAAAAATCGGGGTGTTACAGTAACTTCAAGAGGTAAGGGGGGATTACCCGAGGAGTTTTCCGATAGCTATATGCTATTAGTGTGTAGTCTGTATAATTTATTTGTGTTTCGTTGTGGTAGTTAAAATTTATTTACGTAGTATTTTATCTGCTTTATTTATTTGCTTTAAACTTATTTATCTGCAGAGATGTGGTATAACTTTGATGCATGTTATAACTATGATGTTGAAATTACTGTTGATTGATTGTTGTCTGAGAATCCTGATAGTGGTCAGTGCTAAATCATTTAATGAGATAAAAGCTTTAAAAAGCCTGACGAGGAATATTGAATACTTCAATTGGTATAAATTGGAAAATAGTTGAAAATAATATTATTTAAATGATTTTCTTGGTGAAAGTGGGAAAATAATATTATTTAATAATTTAGCAGTGTAAGGGTGATCTATGAGCAACGATGAGGGAGTAACCGTGAAAAAAATTTAGTGACGTTAATTTCGACGTAAGAAATTCTAAAATAATATAAAAAGTTATTATATAAAGTTAATTTTAAAAAATAACTTAATTATTATGTTGAGAAAATTATTTTCAGAGAAAAATTCAATTTTTGACTTAAATTTTTTTTTAAATGTTAAAACGATGATTAATTCCGAAAAGATTCACGGAAAACATTTTTAAAACAGCAGTATTTATTTGTACAGAGACTTAGTCTTGAATAACTTCGTTTTCAAGAATTAAAGTTTTTCCGAAAAAGATTTCAGAGGAAAATGAATTTCTCTATGATTTGACGGTTTATAAATGAATTTCAAACAGAAAAGATTTTCTGTAAAGAAGTTTTATACATCAAAATAATTCCGATAAACTTGGATAAGTTTCGGAAGTTTTATTTTGGATTTGTGTTTCACAGAACAAAATTGATTTTAAAGTTGAAAGGTGAACCTAGTTGTCGAGATATCGGGATTCTAGTGTTCTGTGAGAAAAACACGTAGATCGTTGATCCGTGTTTGAAGTTTTGGACTGTGTGTCCTAAAGTTGAGGTTGTGGACTGTGTGTCCTATGAAAGTTGTGGTGAGTTTTGTGCTTTATAATCTACGAACCTAAGGCTAGTGCATCGGTCTAGAGCTTCATGATTTGTACATTTGAACTTTTGTGTCCTATTGTTGAAAATGAAAAACAAACCTAATGTTTAAAGTTGAGATGGTCGTGAGCCTTTGAGCTTCGACAAGGAAAGAATTAACAAAAAGAAAAGTGACGAGAATAAAATGTTTTACATGCATTAATTGGCAGACATGCCTGCATTGAAGAGCGTGGTGTCTTGATGGACAAGGTATTCATGTTACGTTGCAGTATTGTGCCTTGATGGATAATGAAAACCATATATGTTGATCACTGTGTCTTGTGTTGGAGTGTGCTATGGTATGTTGAACACGTTGTGCCTTATTTGGCAATCGAGCTTGATCAGCTCATTTACATGAGGTTGGGATCTCCGGAGATTAAGTATAAAAGTTAGACAATGAACATTGAAGTGTCATACATTTTTTTTAAAATGACGATGATTGTCGGGTATGAAACCACTTGATACACTATTATGTTTATTCGGTGAATTTTTAATGTGGTATATATATATATATATGTGTGTGTGTGGGGGGGGTGGGGGGGTGGGTCGGTGTGTGTTAATTGTGTGTCGCGCATGTAGTTATCGTGATAAACTCATATATTGGTATCTCACCCTTGCGTTGTTTTGTTGGGTCTTCTCTACTTTGGTATTTTTATATATAAGTACGGATGAACCATGAGGGGAATCTCTCCTATTATGGGATTCGGTCCCTTAGTTTTGACCATGCTGACGAAGGCAGTGCTTGGGTTATCAAACCGGGAGCTTGAAGTGCCACTTACACCGGACCAGTTCGTATCACCTAGGGTACTGACTCAGGACCCACATTGTGTACGTATCAGATTATGACCTGGGAGGTACCTCTACCACCAGTGATTCGGGGACTAATATATCCTGATACTTCCATAGTCTCGGAAGCAGAGGTTAGGACTGGACAACTTCCACCGACCCGACCGGAACCCGAACAACCCGGAGGGCATTTTGAGCGTGCGGACGGTTGGCGGTGGGTCGGCGGGTCATCGGTTTGAAAGAACGGAGTTAGGGCGGGTGACAACGGTGGGGCTCGGTTCCAGAAATTTCAAACCGTCGGTGACCGAACCCGACTGACGTAAGAGAAAAGGAGAGAGAGACGAGGAGAGTGGAGTGGAGGGCAGCCACATAGAGAAACAAAGATTGAGATGGAGATGAAGGGAGGGCAGTCGCAAAGAGAAACAAAGATAAAGGGAGGGAAGCCGCAAAGATAAACACATATGGAGATGGAGATGGAGATTGTGGTGGTCGTCAGCCGCTTGACGGTGTCAAGCAGTGATGGAGACTGAGAAGTCTGTGTTCTGCGCAAAGAGAAACAGAGATGGAGACCAAGAGGATTGGGTAGCCGCCAGAGAGAGAAAGTGAGAGAGTAAAGCTAATGTGTTTAGGGTTTTTTTATTAGGTATTAGAAAATAAGAGTAAAAAAAATATTGAGCCAAAACTAGAATGGGCCAAAATAATTACCCCTATCAGTGTACAGTGCATTATTAGGGCCCCAACGAAATATACTCACTATGAGAAAATTGTGGCCCAAACGAAATATTCTCGGTGACTTCATAAAATGAAATAGGCCAATCGAGGAGCCCATTTTTTGGACCGTTTTCAACATTTTGTTTGTAAACCTAGAGTTGCGATTACTCTTCTTCCTCATCTCTCAGGTGAGCTCTCCAACTCAGTTCTCGACGCTTCATTGCTCCAGCGAGCTCTCCAGATCTGCACGAGTCCCACGAGTCTCCATGAGCAGATCGTTGCAAAAGGTGGAGCGTCTTCAAGCGCCATATCTGTTCTTGCACCATATCTTAAAGGTTGAAGCCATAGATCCTCACGGTTAAAGGTTCAAGCACTAGATCTTCACGGTTTATGTTTGCTGTAAATTGCAATGTTAAAAAGTTGATTTTTTTTTTTTACGTAAATCAGATTTGTTGTAACTTCATTGTATAATTATATTCTTCGTTTTCTTCTGGGTTTGTTTCTATTACTGATTTTTTTACTTATTCTAAGGTCTTTATGCAATTTTTTTGGTTAACCCTAAACCGAGACAACCCACCCGCACTCACCCGCCACCCTCCCAAACCGAACCCGCTCAAACCGAAGGTACATTCGGATGGGAATAGGTGGCATATTATGCTTGTCGGTTATCGTCAGATTTGGATTTTTTCACCTGAATCCGATCGTAATCGACCGATGTCCACCCCTAGCAGAGGTATCCTCACCAGATACCCCTGCAGGTGGGGGAGAACCATGATGGTCGTCCCAACGGGTTTTACTAGTGTGACCAGCTTAGGATTTTCTTTAGGTTGTTTGATCTTGAGAAGGTTAGTAACAGTAGTCTTATGATGTTTTTATTCACTTATGTTGTTTATCTTGACAAATGATCTATTCTGATAAAGGTCTTGATGTAGAAACAGTGGATGATGCTATATATGTGTGTGTGTGTGTGTGTGTGTGTGTGTGTGTTTGATGATGTAGTTGTGTATGGACGAGAAAAGGAAAAAAAAATTTATCACCACTTTTGAGTAAGGATAAACAACTAGAAAATATTATTTTTCGAAAGCAACCAACAAATTCTTTTTAAATTATTTCCGCACGTGTTCACGAGGTAATGCCCAAGGGGGTGTTAAAGTAACTCCCTCATAGACTTACAGACGGCCTCTTCCATCGGTGACAAGGAACCCAATTTAAGGACGGAAATATCCGTCTGTAAACTTTTAATGCTTACCGAGGGATATTTCCGTAGGTAATCTCATTTTAATTTTAAAAATTAAAATTTATTTATTTATTCTTTCTTTAATTTTATTATTTTATTTTAATTATTTGTATTATTTATATTTTATTTTATTTTATTTTAATTATGAATTAAAATTTAAATTTAAACTACAAATAAAATTTAAAATTTAATTAAAATAAAAACATAATGTCCTATAATATCTGTCATGTTGTTCCTTCTTAATGTCCTGGTTTTTTACACACTCCTAGGATTTTTTAAATTTTGCTACTTGTTTCTAATGATTTATAAAAGAAACAGTGAAAACATTAAAAAAAAAAAAGAAGAAGAAGATTATTTTCAATGTTTTATGTACAAAATTTTGAAAATAGAAAACAAAATGAAAGCAAGATAACAATTTTGTAATTAACTTTGAAAATAAGAAATGAAAACAGAAAATTTAAAACAAAGCAAACATGCCCTTAGTTTTTTTTTCCTAACATGACTAATTTACATGCTAACGACAGGAAGAGGTTGAAGTGGAGGTAAAGGTTATAGGAAAGAAGGATGAATTGACTTCTGTGACTGTAGAAGTCAGGAAAAAGCAAAAAGGAGAAGGGTTGCTCCGGGAAAGCTGTGGATTGTGCGACCTGTAACACCCTCCCTTGGGCATTACTTTCTAAACACGTGCGAAAATAAAATTAAAAGATAATTTGCTGGTGCTTTCGGAAAATAACTTATATAAGTACATAAGTGTCTGAAATTGGGTATAAAATTTTTGTCACGACTCCACACTTAAGCCATAATCTACACACAAACATACTATCATAGCTTGGCAAGCCTATTTAATTTAAAGGATATACTTAAATACAAGATAGTAGTTTTACAAAAATTTCGACAGAGTCTCCTCTGTAATTCGGACATCCCAGATAAAATAACACCTGTTAAAATGATTACATTTTCACTCCAGAATTCTAGTTACACTAAATTCAACCAGGCATCAATATATAAAAATAATAGTTATAGCCATAAGCTTTACAAGGCCAAAAGAAATAGCTTAGATTTTCATTCAAAAGATATGCTCTCCGAGCTATAGACATTCCATTTTAAAATAAAGGCTCTCTGAGCCAAACTCGTACATACTATCAAAATAATCTAAGTCTCAACCCTAAGCTGGTCGTTCTAAAAGTTATCCCGCAAGTAATACCTCATCAAGCAACTAGATCTAAGTCTCTGAGTGACTTAGAAAGATTCCTCTGCACCATCTGTGTTAAAGTACCCAGGGTACAATATCGAACTAGAAGAATCCTGAAATGTGTGTAAGGGTGAGACGCCAATATATGGTTTTATAGAAAAGGTTTCCAATATGATTTTGGTCTTGTCGATTACTCAACTACTAGTAGGGTTTAGGTCGCCCTACACAATTATCATATAATCTACTACTTATCGATTCCGACGATAGGTTGATTCTTTTCCCCACCTGAGTTTGCACCCGAAACACGTACACGACGATTCTCGTTATTCCGCCACGAGTTAACACAACCACCTTCATTCAAACAACATAACTATAATTAATCAACTAACAACCATCTATGACACTTTAGGGCTAAGTTCGGCCAAGACTTAGAAAATAGGTTTAGGATTATCTTCTTAATGCCATCTTTTGGATCCTAGTTACTAGAGTCTTAACTAACATAGATTACTTATTACAAGACTAAAATTTGAAACAAAATCCTCTAACCTTTAGGGTTAGGGTTTCGGCCCATATTAGGAATTTAAGCTAGGGATTTTTGTCGGACCTAAGCTCTTGGATTTAAGCTATACATGTATTATAGAACTTAAGTCAAGTACTAACTTTCAAAACAAACAACAAAACACCAAACCCATTTCCCTACCTAGGTTCGGCCATTAATGGTTAATAGGGAAGGAAAATGATTTTGATCACATGCTTTTGGATAAATAAAGGAGGGATCATAACTAGATCATAGAAATTGGTTTCACATTTTTATGATTTTTCTACAATTTTCTAGAATTATTTGAAGTTCTAGATCTAGGAAAGGAAAAATATGATTCATGGCATAAACATGATAAATACATGAATATGAAAGCTTATATGATCAAGGAGATGAGATTTTACCTCTTGAAGATTGAAGAAATGAAGAAAATGATCAACCTTCACTAAGCTGAAAACTGGACAGCTTGAGGGTGTGATGGTATTGTGAGTGTATCTCACAATATACTCATCCAAAAATAACGAACTTTGGCTTGATAGAAAGATAATAATAAAAGGAACAACTTTGGTGTTTAAGGTTTCATTTGGTTCGGATCATAACAGGTGTGAAATGGGACTTCTTTCTGCTGTTTCGTGGGTTGCTGAGAATTTTGGGCAGTTTCGGTATTTTGATCCTATCTCCCAATCCACTTATCCGTTTTTGATGATCTTTAGCTTTTTGGAAAGAAGAGAGAAATAGGAACAACTTTTATGTTGAGTGTTTTCCGAGTTTCAGAAATGAAGAGGGTCATATGTTTGGTGGGAATTCGGTGTTCTTAGGGTTTTGTAACTTAGTTGGTGAGGAAGATGAAGAGAATGAAGAAGATGAGTGAAATGGTGAGGGAGGCCACGGTTTGGAGGGTATTTATAGGAGTAATCTTATGCCTTGTTTGGTTAAAAGGAATTGGTTTAATGGGTTTTGTGATTATTAAATTAATATAAGCTTAACCATAGTTAATAATTAACTTAACTAGGGTTACTTTGCTTAACTATGGTTATTAAATGTGTGGCTCACATTTGATGGAGGTGTGGCTGATTTTGGGCCACACAAAGTGACTCGCTCATGAGTCACCGATCTTATCCGATAGCGGTTCCCGGAAATTCCGTACGCAGCTCCGTCGTTTACCCGATTTCGGTTTTTGAGAGAAAAATAATGAAACGAAAGCAAAATGAAATAGGTAAGATTTACTGGAGGTGGATGCACGAAATTGGAGAGATGTGGGAGGTTTTCAACCACGTAAAATGAGTGGTTAAGAGTGCGTAGATGCGTCTTGTTAATACCCGCAAAAGCTTGGGGGTATTTTGGTCTTTTTACCTAAATGTCATGATTACATGCATTTAATGCTCACAAATGCTTGGTGACTCATCCTCCATGAGTCATCATATATGACTCGTTGTCCCAATCTCTTGACGGGTCTCTGCACTTCCCTTCTTGACTCCGTCGGTTTCCCGATTAGGGTTTTACGCCTGCGTAAAAGCGTAATATTTCGTTTTCGACTGAAAATTTTCAAACTAACCAAACTCGTTGGAAATATGATTTAAATATAAACCATTTCTTTCACGAGTCAAAATTAGGTTTTCTGCTCAGTAAAATTATACTGTCAGTGAAAACGCAGACCGAGTTCCGTCTGAATTTTCAACCCAAATTTTTATCGTAAGCTTCTACCCTAAGATAGAGTATGAATATGATTTTTATTTCATAAAAATCAATCTCCATGAACTGGGATAAAAATATAAATAAATACATTTATACCGGTTAATACAGTGAAAATATTTTTACCGAAAAGAATAAAATCGGAAAATAAAAAGTAGGGTGTTACACGACCCAACTACCCCGCATGTTATAAAGCATTAAAAGATAAAGATAAAACATAAAACATACATCCTTTTTTAAAAAAAGGTTCATGGGTAGAAATGTCTCACATGAACTAGTTCAACAAAACGCGGAAACAGAAACCAAGTTTAAAAGAATTGAAAGAAACATAACATGAAATTAAGGCAAACATAACCCAACCCCGATGTCACATACAGAGCTGGTATAACCGTTCCGAAATAAAATCCTCGGAATACAACTGAAAACTGGCATAAAACTAAACAACTGAAACTGGAAATCCTAACTAAAGAGTCGCGGCTCCTTAGAGTCGCTCCTCTCCTGATTGCTCGCCGTCCTCTGCATAAAATGATACATGCCAAACAGAAAACAGAGAAACGGGGAGTAAGAAAACATATAATCACAATGGCATGGAGATAGGAAGCAAGATGAACATACATCATGGCACAACAACAACATAGGCATACATGTACATAATAAGCATCATATCATTCATCATAAATCAACCAAGTATGCTATGCGGTGCAATGCAACACTACTCCGCTACTCCATTATGCATGTGGATCCAAACTAACTCAAGATGAACGACTTCGGAGTTACATATCCGTATTGGCCATAGAAGCACCAACACCGGCAGTTCACTGAACCCGGGTGAACCCCATGGATAGCCAACACATCAAACTGTGGATGCCTCATCACAGGGGCGCACGGTCACCAAACCTTGGGCAACCTACCGTGGATGACCAGATCACCGTACTCTCGGGCGATCTCCCCTATGTCGAACGTCTCCTTCAACCATCAACTCCAATGCTCGATGCATGGCATAACAATAAACAACAACCACCTCCTTTGCTTGGGCCAAAAAGCTCCCAAGACTTTAACATCAACACCTTAGACCCAAACCATGGGGTCAAGGCCCCCTTGACCAATAAGCACCAAGGTGCAACTCATCAACACCTCGACCAATAAGCATCGAGGCCACTTTGGCCAATAAGCACCAAAGCTAACAACGTGCGGTAACCCAACGGATACCAGATTAACCATCTTATCGTCTTTCAACGTCTTAATTATTATATAATTAAGTTATATAATCTTCATCGTTTGTTTGGTGTATTATCATCACATCATTTGGGGGAAAATGGGGTTAAAACTTCTCTTTAACATTTAATCTCATATTCTGTTCTGGAGGGGAGCACAGGCGTGCTTAATCCTCAGCACGGTCGTGCTGCCACTTAAGTGGAGCACGGGTGTGCTTCCTTTTATGCACGACCGTGCTATGATGCATGGTCGTGCTCCTACTCTGCACGGTCGTGCTTAATGCATGTCCATCTTCCAGAATTCAAACTGGAGCACGGGCGTGCTCCCTGTTTAGCACAGTCGTGCTCTTGGGCTGGCCGTACCGTTCTGGGCAGATTCTAACTTGTTATTTTTAGTCAAAACTTCATAACACTCTGTTAATCCATTCCTAGTATCATAGACTAAACCATTGGCACAAATCTCATCTTTATTAACAGTCCATGTTTTATAACCAACTTTGGGGAATTAAATCCTTTAATCTTTGTTTACTAAGAGCCTTATTTTAACCAATTTTGGGTCTTTAAACATATTGGCTTTAAGCCACAAACATTCAACCAACAGGTATAAACATACCAAATCAACCAACAAACATGGTATAACAATCATACCAATGTAACCAACTTTATCATGGCATAATCATCCATATCAACAACCAATTAAACATGGCATCATCATATCAACGAGGCATACATGATTGGCATACCAATTATTCATATAAACATATCAACAAACACATAATAGGCATTTATCACAAATAGACATGTTACAAACATAGCATTTATCATAACAAACAACTACGGGGTCATGGGAACCCCTCATCTTACACTACCCCTTGCCTAATGATTATATGAAAATTCCAACCAATGAAAGCCAACTGGCAACCCAAACGAAGAACCAACGCGTTTCCCTCAAGCGGCTCGACTAGCTTTCCAAGCCTTGGTCAAACAAAAGTTAACCAATTAGTTTCCCAAATCAAAAACGTGAAAGGGAACTAAAGAGGGAAGGAACCATTACCTTCTATGATTGGCACAGACCAACTAAGATCTCCCAAAACTAGAGCAAGAACACCAAGGGCATCAAAGGGGTTCAAGGGGGAAGAGAGAAAAGGTTTTTACCCCACAAAAGTTGGCCAAAGTGCCAAAATAGGGTTTGGCTCGTAATCCTCCCGAAACTGCTCTATTTATAGACTCTGATACCTGAGCACGGCCTTGCTCCCTGTTGAGCACGATTGTGCTCGGTTCCCGAGAATAGGCGCTCAAAGAATTCCTTGAGAGACCCCTTAAACGATCGATTTTGGCAAGAACACTAGAAATAAGACTTGTAGATAATTCTCTTAGCTTTCCAATGTCACAAAGATTACCTCGATCGGACATCTAGAACTCAAGATATGACCAAAACGGTGAAATAGATCACTATGACTCTAAAAGGGTTGAACCTTTCTAAGGCTAAACTTTCCCAAACATGAACTTAGACATCAAAAACAACCTAAGAAGCATATGCAAACATATATATAATATATATAAATATATTAAGCTTACTTATGAAAAACGGGGTGTTACATAGATGACATCAGTTGGAAGGAATGCAAGACACAACGAGTAAATTGTAACTTATATGGGACGTTATTGGACCAGTAATTCATGCTTCCTTTACTTATATGGAGACTCTGATTTGCTCCTACTATTTGACAAGAAACCATGTCAATCAGCCTCATGTAAATTTACATAAACATTAGAGTTTTACTCATTATATGTAATACCTATCTTATATGATATGTTTCTTACGAGAAAATTTAGGTACAGTTTCGTAGATATTTTAAGTGTTATTTTTTAGGGGAAATGGAACATCTATAATGGTCGATATATATGTTATAATTTCATTAATAAGATGTTATACATGTCTTATTCTCATTAAAAAAATCTAAGACACCTATGAAATTGCTAATAAGTTTTGTCTTATTCCTGAATCCTTAGCCGTGATCCCTCTTGTATGTGGATGAATTGTTTTGAATTGTTATTTTGCTCATTTGATTATTGATTCATGTAAGGATTTGTTTCTTCAAAATTTCAGAGAAATTCCTTTTTATGAATAAGATTCTAGGGAATAGAGAAAGATATTTGCTCATCAAATTTTGCATACCACTTTGTATGAGTGATCAGTGTGTAAATAATTGGTGATCGATGTGTATTATGTAGTAGTTAATTTTATGATAATAATTTTCCAATTTGTGATGATAGGTGTAAAAGTAATGTGCAAATTTTAGTGCCTGAGTAGCAAAACTTTTTTTTTAAATAGCAAAACTAGCATAGAATTTTTAGAAACATTAATTGATTTATGCCATCACTTCCTTCTCCATGCTCTTGGCCTTTCCCTTTTTTTTTAAGCAAAAGAAGTATATTGATCAGGGGTACAAGGGATACCCCAACCCATATACAAATGTTCCAAAACGGCAGATGCAGAAAGAAAACCGAGAAAGAAGCACCGAAGTAAGTACAATATGCTCATGCACAATTGCACATACCTGATACCTCTTCAATTCCTCCGCACTTGGTCATCAGCAAATGTCATCATTTAAATATGATAAATTTTATTTGCTAATAAATTATTAAAACAAGTTAAAAGTTAACAACATATGTTAGTTTTAGTTAACATCATCCTGAAATTCTGTTATTAATATGTTAATTTGCTACACTCCCTTGAGTTTTGAATTGTTTGAATTCAAAGCAATAAGATACTTTTGGATATGCGGCACCTAACTTGTGTCTAATTAGTTATTCAACTAAACATAAGTGAGATAGAAAATCAAATGTAATAACTGATCGAGTCGAACCATGTTGAGATGGCTTGAATTATAACCCGGTCCGATATTTTGTAGCTCAAAATTTAAGGAGAAAAAATGTGAGGGTAAAAAAATTGTGCATGGTTGTTCATTTTTGTAATTGTATTTGCCACTCCGTATCAGTTCTATATTAAAATAAAAAATTATTTGGCTGTATGTGGATGTAAGTTACATATGGCCAAATCATGTTAACTCTCTATGTTATTTTTTCTTGTTCTGTTGTTTTCTTTTTCTGTGCTTTCCCTTCGTTTTCTTCTGATTCTACTGAAAACAAACCATTATATAGTTTTGTGAGCAATGGGATTAGTAGTAAAAAGCAATTCTATTGCATTTGGGTTGATGGAAGAATATCATCGGTGGAAATGATTGCTGTATCCAAACATAAATTACTTTAATTTTAACTCACTTATAGTCAAAATTAATTTTATAAAATCAATTCATTTAAAATCAATTTTCACCAACCGTAAAACCAAATACACATCATAACTATTTTACATCAGTCGTGATGTTTTATTTTTTGCCTTAACGTTGGCATTGTATTCGACGCTCAACCAAACACACTAATTAGCATGACAAACAAAGCATAAGCCTCTAAAATTATAGATTTACTTCATTTATTTTAGCAACTCTTATCCATACAACATGGTATCAAATAATTAGCCAATTAATGTTACTTAATTTTAAAAAAATATATCCTGTAATCAATAAGTTTAAGAATCATTCTAATTATTTAAAATGAAAAGTATTAAATTCTTTGAGTTTTTAGAATATTAAATGTTTTTACTTAAATAATATTTTCTGCTTTAAATAATTTAAAAGAATTACTAGAAAGATATACCTTTTGCCATTTAAATTTAAAAAACTAGTCAAACCATTTGTTAATTAGAAAAAGGGTGCCAAGTTACTCTAGCCTAAAGTCCCTACAATCGGGGTACAAAATGCATTGTTAAGTATGTGTTTAGATTAACTTATTTTGTATTCAAATTAATTTATAATTGAAATTTTCTTAAAAGAGCTTTTCAGAAGAAGGAAAAAAAGTGATTATTTCCCAAATTTTAAGCACCGACTCAGAACTGGGTATTTAGAAATTCATTCTGTCATCCCTTGTTTTAAACAATCTATATTTTTCAAGACCATTGAGATAGAATTCTCAATTATATGGTTTATAACATTTTTTGAAAAACTTTTATGAATCTCATACTTTAATATGGAGCAAATATGTATCTTCACATACTGACATAGTTTACATATATGCATTTATAGACTAACTACTACTAGTAAAATACATGAAAATAGAAATATGGCTATCTAAGTTGAGTGTGATTGCCTATATAATAATGGGTTTTTGCTTGATCAATAATCTCTCTAGTCTCTAGAGTTCAGCATATCAAACTAGGCAATTATGAGAACTTCACCTTCTCTCCTCCTCAGATCCTTCCTTTAAAACTTATCATCATCATGAACCTTTAGTTCAGTCAACTTTTCCTCCTTTGCTGAACCATTGTTTTCACTAATCTTGACTACTTTGTCAACTGAACCCCTATTACCTAATTCAGTTAACTCTTTCTCCTGTGGACCAAATTCTTCACTAACATGCACCTTTTCAAGTTGAACCTCATTCCTCAACTCAGTTAATGCCACCTCATTTGAACCATTTTCATCACTTACCTTGGATACTTGATCAGCTGTAGGTCCATAAGCCCAACTGCATAATAGATAATACATTATATTAAGAGCACTCAGTGAAGCAAGAACCCAATAGTACTTATCATAATGACCCTTGTTAATATTATCTGAAACCCAACCTTCTTTACCCCCTCTTGAAGTAACATTTTGAACAATGCTGAATACCAAAGAAGATACCACATTTCCTGCAGCCATTCCAAGTCCAAAAAGTGAAGAAGCAACACTTGACATAGTTTTAGGAAACTCAGTGTAATAGAACTCATTTTGGCCTATTGCATTGAATGCTTCAGCTATGCCACCCAAGCAAAGTTGAGGGAAAAGCCACATTGCTGACATATGCAACACTGCTTGAGTATCATCAACATAACCCTCACTGATTGCTCTCTTTCTTCTTGTAGTCTCAACAATACCTGCAGTTACCAAGTGGAGAAAAGAGAAGAACAACCCAATTCCCATTCTTCTCTTGGCACTAATCCTAACTGGTTTGCCTCTTAGCTTTGATGCTAGAGGAATAATGACCCTATCATAGAGAGCTATCCATATAAATATTGTAACAATCATGATTACACTGAAAGAACCTGCTGGGACTTCAAAGTGTGATGTGATATGTCTGTTAAGGGATTTAGCTTGTAGCAATCCAAATGAGCCTCCAATGTTAAGTGACATCATGATCCCACTAGACCAAAGGGGAATAACTTTAATAATGGCTTTTAGTTCTTCAACTTGATCTATTGTGCATAGACTCCATGGATTTGAGGCTGAACCATCAGAAGCTATATCCATTTCTGGATCTATAATGAGACAAGCCTTATTCAGAAACCTGGAAAATAAATCATAACCAGAAGTTCAGTATTATTTCATCATATCCACTGAATAAACAAAAGATAATATGAATGGTGATGTGATTCAAATTCAACCTTAGTTTATCTGTTGGAACAAGAAGAACTGAGTCTTTAGTATGATGGTACATTCCATCTGAGTTCTTAGGTGGTAATGGAAGTTTCCTGTTCTTATAGGACACAACAATTACTCTTGCAAAGCCAGTGATCAAGCTGCCTTGTAGTTTATTCTTCACATAAAGTGGAGAAGCAAGGAAGAAGAAGACAGTGGATAAGAACATAAGTGCTGCTGGAACTCCAAAACCAAGTTTCCATCCAAGATGATCTTGGATATATACTATTCCTGTGAAGGCAATTATGACAGAAATGGCTGATGAAGCATAATACCAGCTGAAGAATATCTCCAAGGCCCTTAGATTGTTGGGATTATCTTTTTTGTTCACTTGGTCTGCACCAAATGCTAGGGAGCATGAAAGGCCACCATTTCCAATGGACATGAGAGCAAGGGATGATATTAACATTGCCATTTGACCAGTTGTTGCTGATTTACATCTTTCAGTTGCAGGATTGCAAGGAGGAGGCCTTGCCTGTGGGAACATGGCTGTTAGCCACAATAGTGCCATTCCCTGTAACCAAAGAGGAATAAGTACTTCTGACTTTTCTGAATACAGAATCACTTTATGACAAAAGCAACTAATTTTCCTTCAATAACTGAATATCTAGAAACCCTGAGGTCTGACTGATTTCTTCACATAGTATTGCTACATTAAAAATGTTAATATTGTCTTCATAATTAAAAATTTCATGCATGAATGCATCAAGATAGCTTATTTCACTCCATGCTGGTCACTTTTACACTGAAAATCATGCGGTCTTGATTTATCAGAAACCAATTTAATAACTTCATATTTCTGTTGATGCAAAATTGTATTGCAAATTCAATGGAAATACCATTGAATAGGCACTTTGATGTTTTAATAATCATTTGGTCATGTTTCGTCAATTAAGAGTGAGCATTAAAACTCAGATAATGTACACTTACAAAGCCCCTTACCCCTAAACTAGGACTGAAGACAAGCAAAAACATCAATGATCACTCCAATCACCAATAAGTTTTTAGAAGACTGGCAAATGCCTTGGGATTAATGTGCAATAGAACTAAACAGTTCTTTGGTCCTTTCTATAAAAAAATATTTTTTTTCATGGACCTATAATCAGAAGGCATGGAAGTAATATATAAGACTCTTTTCCCTTATAGCTCATTCTCAAATGGATTATGGTCTACTTTCAACAAGAGACTTGAAGAATAGAATCAGGGATTTTAGAAATCCAATTGACAGAATAAATAAAGTAATGTGTGTGTGTCTATACTCTATATATAAGATGAACTCAGCTCTTGTAGTTAACATTTATAAGAAAAAAGTAACCAACTTTCTCATAAGTTTATTTTAGAAAATTCCAACTTGCCCCCATAAAAAGAATAGAAAAGATATTATCATCATTATTATTTAAATATTGCTTCATCAACAAATTACATAAAGGAATCTGAAAAAAAAAGACAGGAAAATTGGAAAAAAAAAAGAAAGAAGAGAAAATACATAAAGGAATCTGAAAAAGGAAGTAAGGAAAAAAGGAATATACCAAGAAACTGATAATGGAACCTAACCCCACAGCTAGGAATCGACCCAGATAAGAATCAGCAATGAAAGCACCCACCACAGGTGTGAAATTTCCTGTTGCAGAAGATAACAACAGTATCTGTGTTGCTTTGGCTAAATGAAGCTTGTAACTTCCCATCAAATACAATATCATGTTAGGCAAAAGACCAATGCTTGCAACCCTTGCAAGTGCTTCATTTGCTGCCATTCACATAAACAAACACAATATTTTATTGATATAGAAAGTTAAAAACTCATCATGTTCTGTTTGTGATGTGGAGCATAGTTACCTATGATGAAAGGCATGGTAACAAGACCACCCTTTTTTCTTTGTGCTTGTGAAATGTGTTGGGAAGCCATTTCAAGTTCTCCTGAAACAAGCTCCACTTCCTTTTCCATTGGTACCATTTTGTTGTTACTAATACTCAAAAACAAAGGAAGAAAATAAAAGAAAACAAGATCAAACAGAGAAAGGCAACTCTTAAATACTGCTCTTCTAGCATTGATGAGAAAGATGGAGAATTATGTTAAAGCTTGCAATCTTGAGAGTAGCGATTAGTGAACAATAAGCGTGTGTACATGTTTTTTTGTCGTATGTTCATATTATATTCAAGAAAAAGATAAATACATCGTATGTATTGTCGATAATTTTTTTTTTATATAACTACTTAAAAATCATATATAAGATGATCTGTGAGTAATTAATTATATAATTTTTTTATTTTTATGATATATCAAAATTAAATTCTAAATACATTGAAATTTCATAATTCTTACTAAGCTCATTAATAAAATATCTTTTTATATATATGTCTTCTTCGTCTAAAAAACCACTGTACATGCTATATAATCAATTTTCGTGTGTGAACATGTCGAGTGCTCCATGTTGGTGTCTCTGTCCGAAGATTATTGATTATTAATTAAAGTAACACTTTATAACATGTAGAAACACATACGTCGGCACATTATATGCTCCCCCTGTCCCACTCGATTACTTTTTTTTTCCCCTTTTGTGGTATCAATAAGACAATAAATGCACACTTAATGCTAAAATAAAAGCATGATTAGTTATATCAGTACTAAGGATTAGACTTTTTAAAGGTGAGTATAAAGTGAGAAAAAATAAAATATATATTTTTTATTGATTAATTAAAATATATTGAAATTTCAGTTTATTTTAATTATTTAAGGATAGGTATACCTTTTCAAAAATTTCTATTTTAGAGATGCTCTTTTTTTTGTTCAACATTTTAGAGAACCTTTATTTTTAATTTTTTTAGGACACTCATTTATAAATTAAACACGCTGTATTAACATGTTGCTTACAATAATATTTATAATATGTGTTTCTTTTATAAAAAAAAATTTGAGAAAAAACGAACATAACTGTCTACCGTTATTCTCCATGTAAAATTCTTTATGAAAAAAATTATACGCTTTTCACAAAGACATGAAAGATTTATAAGTAATTTAATATATGATAAAATTGTTATCAATACATACTTTTTAATAAATATTTTTTAAAATGATATATACATTCATAGTGAAGTTAATACTCTTTTTCATAATTAAAAGTGAAATATCACTAACTCGCTATTCTTTATTTTTAATTTATTTTTATATACTGAGTGACAATGTATAAAGTTTTTAGATTATTAGTTTTTTTTTACTAAAAAGATATTCATTCATTCAAATTGATAAAATACATCGAACAACACAAATTCAACATCGCTAAAGACTGAAAAGGATGAATATGCGAACAAACTCACGGCACCCAGGTTAATAGCATAACACGGCAAAATTAAAATGCCTACAAAAGTGACAAAATCAAAATCACCGGAATACCCATGTCTCTGGATCTGTAATATTGACACCCATTTCTTGATCAAATCTGTGATGTAAATATGTCAATCTGAACCAAACGAACATCGCACCAAGACGGGAAATCAAACAAACACCGCACCAAGACGGAAAATCAAACAACGCCTCACCAAGAAGACGAACAACAATACCGCTGCCCACAGAAGACAAAAACATGAAAAACACGAAGAAAAAAAATCAGATCTATGTGAAAAAACCACTTATTTAGATAAAATGGGAAAAAAACGAAATAAAAGGGTGATTCCAAGCCAAAAAATGGCTCAAAACCACCCCTCTAATGATGGCACGTGATTATATGTAGAGAGAAGGGAGATAGTTTGAAGTTGGAGAGAGAATGATCCAACCAAAGGAGATTGTTTTATTAGTTATACCTTTAACACAACCAAAAAATAAAGTCTTATTTACTTAATGATATGATATCATTTTTCACCCAAAAAAAATTATAATAAATTTTGATTAAATTAAAATTTTTAGTTTTACTTTAAACTCCTTGTAACAAACACACACTCAGATTTATAACACCAACAAAACAATAAAAAAAATTAACAAAAAAAAAGGTGTCTACTATACAATAAGTACTAAAAACAATGATAGTTGGTTACGTCTTTCACACTCAGCTTGCTGCCAACAATTATTGGAGTCAAATATACACTCAGGAGTCAAAATTCTGTTCTTGGTTTCAGACTGCGGACGCGACAAATATGTGACTTGCTTGCCGGCTTTGAACATCCAAATTAATTATTTTACAATTTAGAAAGTAGAAATATGTAATAAATTTAATTAATATACATCATTAACGAAAAGATTTTTTTCATAGAGAAACTATCATTGATAAATTATTAAAAATATTTGATTCTTATAACATTATATTAAAGTTATAAATAAAATAATTTGTAATTGATTAATAGTGTAAAAAACTTTATGTGACACCCTAACTTGGGTCATCACATGGTTACCCGTTTGCGGAAATAAAACTTAACTTGTGGTTGCTTTCGGAAAATAATGTTTTCTCAACGTTTATCTTTTCAAAATATGGTGATAAATTTTTTCTTCTTTTTAACCTCAAACCTCAAAACAACGTAATCAGATCACACTTAAATACATAATGTATATAAGTCATACAAATATACTGCCTCATATGTTTTCACACCTAGATCATTATCAGTTTAATCTATTCTCAAAACATAATATAACACAATAGGACCTAAGCTGGTCGTAACTAACAGACACTACAATCGATAGAAGCAGCAACAGCATGCCCCGAATTAGACAGCCTTCTTCTTCTTGTAGACATCATACCCCTTGTGCGACTCTGATATGTTTGTAAGGGTGAGAAGTCAATATATGGATTTATCACCATAACTAAAAGCGCAACACAAAGAAGGCATATACACATATACATGTTTATAACAACATAAGCATTCATATTATAGCATCTCGTTTATCAATGGGTTTCACACCCCAAACGTTAACGTTGGAAAACTATGCATGAACACTTCAATACATCATCTAAACATTCACACCTAATCTCCGGAGACACCCAACATCATTTAAAATGAGTTGATCAAGCTCGATTGCCAAAAGAGGCACGTCGATTTTGCCAACAGAGACACGTCGATTTTACCATAGCCCACTACCCGGCACAGTGAGAACGTCGATTTATGGTTTTTTATTGTACGTCGATTGCCCAAAGGCACAATGAATACGTCGATTACATGAATATCATAAGGATACCATGATTAACAAATACGTCGAGACATGAACATATCAAGATATCATGATTAACCTCGTAGGCACGTCTGCCAAAATGCATGCAAGAAAAATATTTTATTCTCAACACTTTTCTTTGTGTTATATCTTCATTTGTCAAAGCTCTCAAAAGCTTATGACCCATCATCGTTTTAAACATCTTTACAACTTTTATTAACAACACAGGACCTCAAAGTCCGAATGCTCAATCACGAAGCCCCTAGACCTTGCAATCAGTCTTAGGTTCGTGGTAATAGAAAACATCATAAATCTTTTACCGTCGTTTATTACGTCGTGAAGTAGACACACCGTCTACCTACTAGACACCAAGTCTATAACGTCATAAGAACACTAGTATCCCGACGTCTCGGTTACTAAGTTCCATATCGTCGTTTTACATCGTTTTGTCTGTGAAAAACAAATCCAAAATAGGACAACGTCATAAGAACACTAGTACCCCGACATCTCGGTTACTAAGTTCTATATCGTCCTTTACGTCATTAAGTAAAACTCATTTACCGAAAATCCTTTCTACTTGAAATTCGTTTATAAAACGTCAAATCATCAAGAACTCTTTTACTGAAACTTCAACTCTAAAAAAATTAAATCAATTCAGATTAAATCTCTTCTTAAATTAAGTACTGCTGTTTTTAAACTTTCACCGTAAATAATTTCGAAACTTGCCGTCGTTTATCATTTTCCAAGAAAATGTTTTTAAAGTCAAACTTTGACTTTTTTTAATAAATAATAAAAAAAATTAATTATTATTTTTTTTAATAAGGTATTTTCGAATATTAATTTCACTAAATAACTTTTTACAATATTACGGAATTTCTTGCGTAAAAATTAGCAGTACAAAAAAAATTTCACGGTTACGCTCTCACCGTGACTCATAAATTACTTTTACACTAATAAATCATTAAAAAAATAATATTTCTCAAACTCATTTTCTTTCCAAAACAATATTTTCCACCACTATTATATTCCAACATTCCCCATAAAACGTTGAATATAATTTTTCATAGCTTATTAAAGTTTTTATCTGATTAATCGGTTGTGCACTGACCACTGTTAGGCCTCTCAAACAACATTCAACAACATCATCAGAATTATATCACCAGGCAGATCATGCATCATAGCAATATAATATACAACTGCAGGTAATTAAATAAATTAAAAGCTGATCAATCACCGATACACAGATAAACAACACAACGTAAACAACATAAACAAATAACCACAACCACATATAAATCATATAAACCACACTAAAAGCAATTAGTTATTGAGAAAATCCCTCAGGTAAGCTCCCCTTACCTCTCGAAGAACTTAGCTTCCGATTTAAAACTTTGTCGTGAATCTGGGAACCGTCAACGCACGTACACGATAATCTAGTTTATCCTTCATTAAACATAACACTCAATCAACAAACAAACAACTAAATCAAGTCTAAAATCCTACATGTTGGTTTCGGCTAAGGGCTGACTTTGGGGTTAGAAATCTCTAAATTTTCTAAACTCTTGGATTAATGATTCCTAGTTACTTAAAACCCTAAATCAATGATCATTGTACAAAGATTGAAATTAAATCTTCCAATCCTCAAACAATTAAATTTCAGCCATGAAAACTAAATTAGCTTAGAGACCTTGATTCATTTCAAACAACATAGATCCAATACCCACATAGCTTATAAGATTGGATCATGTAAAGAAAATGAACAAAATCCTCCCCCCACCAAGACATAGGTTCTGCCTCTTTAGGTTAACTAGGCACGAAAATTTATTTTTATGCACACTCTTGGATCTTGAATATAGAGAGGATAATAGGATCATAGAAATTGGTTTCACATTTTTAGGATTTTTCTATGATTTACTATGATTTTTCAAAGTTCTAGATCTAGAAACTTAAAAGTGATGAACATAGATGGAATAGACTTTGAATCATGAAACTTATTGAAGAACATAGACATGATTAGGGAAGGAGAATATGATTCACCTCTTGAAGATCAAAAACAAGTGAAGATCTAAGGACTTGCTTCACAAAATCAAGCTATGTAACTTAGGAGTTTTAATGGAAAATGGCAAAGTTGATGAAGAAGATGAAGTGCTCCTTAAATAGGTGTGAAGTTGGGCCTCTTGGCAGCCTTGAGGTCGTGGGTTTCAAGGGCAAAAGGGTCAATATGCCAAAAATCCAAGGACAAAGGTGTAATCTTGCTTTAGGTTAATTTGTAATTAAAATCAACCGTAAGGACATAATGGTCATTTCCCCTAAAAAGTAATCATGACCATGAGGAGTCATCCCATGACTCACCCCTTGTGACTCATCATGATTTGACATCCTATTTATCCGTTAGCGGGTCCCGCAAATCCCGTTTTCAGCTTCGTCGTTTACCCGATTTCGTATAACGCCCGCATAATATATATTATTTCACTTTTTAAGTGAAAAATTTTAAAATAGCCAAAGAAGTTGGAAACTTCATAAAAATCTTAAGTGTTTTGTTCACGAGTCCAAATTAGGTCATTTGAGCAGTAAAATTTTACTGTCAACGAAAACGCAGATCGGGTTCCATCTGAATTTTCAACCAAAAATTTCACCATATACTTATAAAAATAAGTATGATATGAATATGACTTTAATTTTCCCAAAATCAATTTGTAAGTTTCAGATAAAAATATAAACGTTTATTTATATTTATATCGATCTTAGAAAGCGGAAAAATCGGGGTGTTATACTTTACAATAATAGTATAATAAAATTAAACTTTTATTAAGAGTCATAAGGGAGTAGAGATCCTCTCCATTTCTCAAAATAAATGGAGAGGTCCATTACTATAGTTTTGGGGTGTATAAATGCATATATTTCTAAAAGTGGTAACATAAAATAGGATTTTATTGGCCTTTATACATGAAAACTATATTAATGGACTTCTCCATTTATTTTGAGAAATGGAGAGGATCTCCACTCGTCATAAATGTTAGAACCAAAGTGGTTTTGAATTAAAATAATCTCTTAAGTTTTGATGTTAACAAAAAGGTTAAGTTTGTATGGCAAAGTGTTGTCAAAGATCTAACTTGTTTGTTATAAGTATGTAGGGATTACTTGAATTTATAAGAGTCAGAAGAACTTAAATTTAAAGTATGGAATCTATCAGATTCTATTTCAATCCTCTAGACGGGTCTACAACCCTTGGTAAAATTCTGAGTCCATTATATTTCAAGTAGATGTGATCGTAAAACTAATTAAGATAGATGAGATCTTAGAATTAACTAAGGTAGACGAGCTGCTAAAGAAGAATCAAGTAGACGAGACTTTGAAATATAACAAGTCCAAAGATTTGATAGACAGAGTGACTTCACTAGATGCCACGTAAGCAGACGAGCTCTTAAGTAAAGCACGTCCATCTCTTAGAACTAGACGCAACTATCAGCAGACGAGCTCATCTCTCTGATAAGTTAATCTTGCACATCCAAAGACCTGCGCGTCCACTAGTTTCAAGACGAGAACCAGTCCAAGCTTAAGCGTATTTATTTCAAATGATTGCTTATTTATTTCAAAGAATATATGTCTTTTATTCTTGATGTTTCTATTGTTTAATATCTTTATCTCTCGGTTAAAAGAACATCGTACCATCGAAACCACAAACCCTTATACTCTTTCATCTACATTGTTGTAAAGATCAAGTCAAGTACAAAGAAGGAAAGTCAGAAAGCAATCTTTGGTACATCAGAGAAGTGACAGTTCTACTTTGAGCATTCCTCTGATAAACAAAAACACTTCCCAGTGAAGCATATCAAGTTATCAGTTTGAACGGATCCTAGCATTTAATGCTATGTCTAAACGGATACAAATTGAAGACCGTTGAAGAAGATCAAGGCAGAAAGAATTTCATATATAAATATTGGACAAACCCCAGTAAAGCAAAAGATCGATGCTCTGAAAATCAAGTGCCAAAACTCTGCTGAAAGTTCGCTTAAACAAATTCATTTGTAGTCTCAATCGATCTTAAACTTCCATACTCTCACACATAGTGAGTTCTTAGATCAATCTTAAATCTCTTTGTTAAAGTTAGATCCTGAAGAGGCCTGGTAGAGAAAGAATACTTGTAAGCCTGAAGAGGTGTTGAATACTTGTAAAGCTATTGGATTATAGTGGAGAATAACCTTCAGGTAGAAGGGACTGGACGTAGCTCTTGGTTGGAAGAGAGTGAACCAGGATAAAACACTTGCGTGAATCTTCTAAACCCTTATCTTTTACAGTCTTTGTTTATACTAACTGTGGGGTTTATGAATATGAGTTTGTTAACTCTTTAAAAATGTTTTCTTGTTTGTGTGCTGTTTATCTGCTTGTAAAAGTATTTGAGAAAAGGATTTTTCGAAAATCTATTAAGAAACACAATTCAACCCACCCTTCTTGTGTTTCCCTGTGTCAACTTCAGTTGGTATCAGAGCTCAGCCTCGAAAGGGTTGAGCATCTAGCAAGTGCTGAGGGAGTACGATCCAACAAGCATGGATACAAAAGGACAAGCAATCAACAGACCTCCTCTCTTTAATGGTAGTGATTATGACTACTGGAAAAAGAGAATGACAGCTTTTCTTGATGCACAAAACGTGGACATCTGTGAGCTGATTGAAACTGGCTACACTGAGCCAAGAGGTGATGCTGGAGCTGCTATTCCTAGAGCTCAATGGACTCAAGAGCAGAAAAATCAACATCAACTCAATCTGAAAGCTAAGAACTATTTGACGTGTGCTATCACCGGATCTGAGCATAATAAAGTCCACAGCTGTAACACTGCTAAGGAAATATGGGATACTCTTGCCCTAGTTCATGAAGGGTCATCCCAAGTCAAGGAGTCAAAAATAAGCATGTCGGTTCATCAGTATGAATTATTTAAGATGGCTGAACATGAAACTATAGATCAAATGTTTGGAAGATTCCAAACCATCACCAACAGTCTTAGATCTCTTGGAAAAAACTTATGAAAATAGAGATCATGTCAGAAAGATCTTGAGGAGCTTACATAAACAGTGGAGACCTAAGGTCACTGCTATTCAGGAAGCAAAGAACTTCAATACTCTCACTTTGGAGGAACTTCTTGGATCTCTAAAAGTTCATGAGGTTGAGCTCAATGAAGAAGAAAGTTCTAGAAAAGGAAAATCTGTCGCGCTAAAGGCAAAGAAAGCTAGCTCTTCCAAAGTTCTTAAAGCTGAGGAATCCTCTTATGAAGCAGACCCTTCTGACAGTGATGAAGGATCTGATGATGATGAACTGTCTTTCATCTCTAGAAAGATTCAACATATGTGGAGAAAGAAAAGTGGTTTGAGAAGGAAGCAGTTCAACAAAAAGTTCATCAAGGAGAAATCAGACTCTAAAGAAAAAGGTCCACCTCTGTGATTCAAGAGCAAAAAGCCTGGTCATTTCAAAGCCGACTGCCCATAACTGAAAGACAAAATGAAGTTCTTAAAAAAGAACAAGGGCTTGATGGCTAATTGGGAGGATCTGGATCTGTCTTCATCTGATGAAGAAAATGAAGCAGAGGAAGAGGTAAACATCTGTCTCACGGCTGGTACTTCATCAGAAAGTGAATACACTGATGCTGAGGTAATGGATTCTAACCCTTCCATTCTTCAAGACGCTTTTTCGAAAATCTGTTAAGAAACACAATTCAACTCCCCCTTCTTGTGTTTCCCTGTGCCAACTTCAATAAAGTGGTCAAGGTGGTTAGTCTCACCCATTAACAAATTACTAACATTAACATTAACATTTGTCTATATAAAAAAAATTAAACTCTTATTTTATATCTTTAAAACTTAAAAGGTGTTTAATACTTCATATTTTAAGTGATTAGAATGATTATTAAATTGTCAAAAAAAATAATGATTATTAAAATTATATAAAAAGGCATTAAAATATAAGACGGATAAAGTAATTTTGAAATCTTGAAATGATTGAATATAAATATGCTTTTAAAATAGTGGTGTTTTTCCCTTTAATTTTAATCCTATATGTTGAAAATTCAAGTATAGTGTTTAGTCTCACGTTGAAAAAAAATGGATAAAATAAAGAATATATAAGAGAGGTAATCCATATATTCAATGTCTTGAGATTTTGATTGGAGATGTGATGTCTGATGGTCCTAATCTCTATCCCATAGTAGCAAAAGAAGAGAAGATAATTTTGCAGCTCCAATAGATACCGGATTGGATTGTAGTTCAGGTATACCCATTAACAAATTCAAGCCAAGCACTTAACACTATATATAATTCTCTACACGTAGCGGCCCTCGTATTAAAAGTGACTTGTGTAGAAGTTAAAGTGCTCCAATACTAGGGTGGAGGACTGGTCCTGTGGTCCTTCATATAAAGTGCTTGTATTTTTCAGATCGTCTTAATCATGTTTTTTTTTAATATTATTAATGAGTAAATAACGAGTAGGAGGTTTGATCGGAAGAACTTATAATATGTTAGGAATAACGTTGCAAATGTACGTTTATATCCAAAATATTTGAAATGGAAGCAACCAATTATTACTCTGGATTAGTGTGTTTGAATATATGTTTGTTAAAAGTGATTTTGGATGCATGTAATTAATTTTGTAAAATTGATTTGATTATAATTGAGTTTGAAGTTAACTGATTTATATTTGGATGTTTTTATTTTGAAAGCAAGTTTGATATAAAACTTTGTGTGTTCAACTTAACTCAAAAGATATTTTTTATAACTTTTAGTCAGAATCGCTTCTAAAGATAAAATCAATTTTACCTGACAGTAATCTAAAGATAAAATCAAATATGTTATTTTTATTAAAGATACACTTAAACGTACGAGGCAAACGTACGTCTGCCCTTTATAAACTGCAACCATTTTATGCACTTAGAAGTGTGCACGATTTGCTTCCTTCCAAGTTCCAAATCTCATTTCGATTTGAAAAGCAAATTAACTTACCTGCTTGGATTCCACAATTCACGGCATTAGACACACTGCATCATCATCCACTGCGTGAAATGTTGACTTGTTGGTACTGTGCGGTCCAGTGGCCGAAGCCGAACTTTATGATTATAGTTGGAGAAAGAGAAGATGGTCCCGTCTATACCTAGCCGTGTATCTAATTTTTTTACATCTTATTACAAATTTTTAACATATCTGAAAAATCTCCTTCTACTTTATTAATCACTTTTTAAGTCCTCATATTAGTTAAAATTTTCATATTCTCATAAAAACATTAATGTAGAATTACTTATTTTTTTAAAACCCAAACAAAAGAGCGCTAATTTTTTTTTTTGAAAAGTTTAAATCTTACCATGAGATTAAATAGTCATGAAACATTTAACGAGTGTGGTTCAGCTGGTTGCCCCTGAGTTAGTGGGGAGAGGAACTCAGTTCGAATTCCGTAGAGTACATCCTTGGAGAGGTGTAAAACCTTAATTATGACTAAACTTTCGAACGGAACGGCTCTAAAGGATCTAAACTTATGGGATACTCCGTAGATTCACTAGGTAGCCAAAAATTCTAATTACAATAGGTGTCAACCAAAAAAATAGGTCTCAAACATATATTTTGCTTATTTGCTACGTCGGCCAAAAATAGGTTAGGCCTATGCCTTTGACGGATAGCCTAATCTATTCCCACCCCGATTAATAGTATAAAAATGATTTAAATGGCCACAGATAAAATAATGCTAGCTTTGTTGTTTTTTAACTTTTATTAGATTATTTTTATTATTATTTGATTTATATTCTTCTATACTGTGTCTCAACACGTGCCATCCTTTGTGGTGCACATTATATGATCCCTCCCTCCCTTCTTGTATTTTTTTTTTTCCCGCATCCTTGACCCAGTGGAAACACATAATAATAACGGTGAGAATGATGATGAAGATCGTGGGGACACTATATATGAAGTTTATCAACAATGAACCATATATAAAGATTTATAAGGAAATAAAAACCAAATCATAAGCTAATGATTAATTATATATGATAAGCATTTCAATTAAAAGTGCAGTTACTGGAACAGCTTCTCAAAACCATGAATCAAAAAGTATAGTTGGTGGTTTCTGTTATTCTCTTTTATATCTTTGAGGATATAAAGTGTGCTGTATTTGTTCAATGTATCCTTGGAAGCTTTGCATAATTTATCTTTGGCAGTGGCCTAATTTATTATTGTTTAAGCTGTGATAGCTACGTTTGAAATTAGAAGTCCACTTTGTATGGATCAGTGACCCTCCCATTTCACAATTTAACAGAGTTTTTGAAGGATAAGATAGACTGTTAACCAAATCAATACTATATAAAAAAGAAATTGTTTGTCACTCTCTTTTTTTTTTGGTACATCAGAAACGAGGGTGCTTCTATTGTGCACCAAACATGTTTGGGATGTAATTTACATCCCACTTTCTGACCTATTATAGCAAGTTTGAGGGTTTTTTTTTCATAAATTTAAAGTAAATCCCTAAAATAGTTTAAATTTCAAAAAAGTCCTATTTGTCATTTGTCCTCTCTTGCTATCTGTCTCCATTTTTGAGAATCCCCGTCTCTGTCCTCCCCCTTTAAGCATCGTACCCCGCCCTCTGTGAGTGAACCCAGATCCTCCGCCGCTCTCCCAGTAAGACGCCTCCGCCTCCATCTCGCCTCAGTGGCCGCCCGCCCGCCCTCTTCATGACCCTTTCATCTCTCTCCCGTCGTGAGGTGACATCTCCGTCCTCCACCGTGGTTAAAAGCCGTCGTGCAGTTCAAGGCTACATCCGCCGCGACGTCCCAAGTTATCAGAAAAAAAGGATTTAGAGAGAGAGAAAAGTGAGATAAGATAAAGAAAGGGAGAGAATGATGAATGTCAGGCGTGCTTATTACTAACGGCAACAAAAGCCCGCCGCACACTATACCAACAACACCACATACATGAAATGTAAAACTTCATTTTAATATTATTTAATTATGACATATTGTTTTCTTTAGTGCTTCTTTTTCTTTTTTTGGAGGGAATTTTTATTTATTTTGACTCGAGTCACCACACATGCTGGTTGTGTTAAATTCAATTTCTGGAGAGTGGGTCAGCAATGGTGAAAAACTCAAAAGTCCTCACAGGTGGGGAGGGGGGTGGGGGGCGATTAATCCGCAGGGATGGGATGGAGACAACCAGTACGAGGGAATCTGGATCCACAAAGTTTCAACTAAAAAATAAAAATTAAATATAAACTTTTTTTTTGAAAAAAAATATAAACTTTTTTTTTGAAAAAAATATAAACTTCTTTTTTGAAAAAAAATATAAACTTTTTTAAAAAATTCAGGGATCTTAAATTAATTATTTCTCCAAAAATGACTAAGTAGCAAATAAGGCATAAATCAAAGCTGACCTGATCAACTAGTCAAAGAGGCTACAAGAGCCCCCAACTTAAGTTGATCCAACGGTCAGATTTTCATCACACCATTGGGAGCAATTTACACCCCATTTTATGGGGTGCATTGAAGACATCACCCAGAAAAGAAAAAAAACAACTACACCCTATTGAACATAATTCCTAACGCATCGGCAAGCAGTAAAGGAGATAGGCTAGCTGAAGGAACTTGTAACACCACGAGTTTTGAACTTCTCTCTGCACTTGCTTTAGCAAGGGAGTCAGTGCAAGCATTCCTTTCATGATACACATGAACCAAATTAATATTCCAATCCCAGGACCAAGGTTTTAAATTGCGGTCGTGACCGCGTTGCGTTGCGGACAATTACGGGAATATATGGTCAATGTGGCTGTCATTATGGTCGTGATGCGGTTTCGGCGACCGCCAAAAGCAACACATCGCGGTCCAAATCTCGGTTTCGGACCCAGATTTAAAACCTTTCCCAGGACTTCATACGATGGATGCCTGCAATGATAGACCCATGGACATGGAATTCTTCCAACTCTTCATTGATCAGTTTGACAGCTTCAAGACAATATATCACTCTCACAAACCACATCACGGAAGCCCCTCTGCCACGCAATAAGGAAGCCCGGATAGATAGCTATAAGCTCCACCAAAGGAATATGAGAAAAACCAATGCTACGTACCTTTGAAACCAACAATCCAATCCCCATGAGAGTCCCTGAGAAGACCACCAAAACCAGCGGGTCCCGGGTTAGCCAGAGAACTACCATCCACATTGATCTTAACGGAACCAACCCCTGGAGCAGACCAACCCACGAGCATAGGTTGCCTGATAACAGCATTACCCGAGTTCAACAAATTTGAAAGCTCGTCCGTAGTAATCTGAATGCGCAACAAATCAGAATCCGTCCATAAAACTTGGTCAATAACAGCTTTATTCCTTCTAGCCCAGATCCACTGGAGAGTAGCAAAGAACCTACATGCTTTGTCGCTATTCGCATAGCCCAGAATCCAAGACCTAGGGTTATCAATATCAAAACCCACGTCAGAGACAAAAACCAAGCTGGTTCCAAATTCTCCACGAAGGGAAACAATCCCTGATATAATGAAGAATGGTCTCAGGTTCCAAATGGCAGCGTTGACACTCATCGTTTGTGGCCAGGCCTATACTCCAATGCAACTCATTTGTTGGTAAAGCATTATGACAGATCAACCAGACCAAAAATTTATACTTTTCCGGAGCAGGAATCTTCCACACCCAACTCCAAGAGACATCCGGATCAAACTGTATGTGACGAGATATAAGCCAAGAGTAACCCGATCTTGTATCATAGCCGCCTGCCATATGGGAACTCCAAACAAAACGATCCTCAACATGGTCACTTAGATGAATCGAGCAAGCCTGAATCCTATCTCTATTATTCACTGCAAGCACAATATAGAGATCATTCAGGTGCCCGTGCCACTCACCATCTCTCCAAACATCACGGACCTTTAGAGCAGAGTCTGAAATGTTAACAAAGTCCACCATCTCACAAACTCTCCAATCAACCATCCAGCCATCAAACCAGAAAAAACATCACCTTTCCCTAACCGGAAACTGTACCCCTTTTTTAGATAGGCAAGAGATTTGACAACTGACCTCCAAGTATAAGAGGCCCCAGTGGATGACGAATGGTCTAATATGTTTCCCCGAGGAGCTTATTTACTCAAGAGCAATTGGGAAGAGAGCTTCTCATTGTCGTTTAGTAAGTTCCAAACTAGTTTCCCAAGCATAGCAACATTATTTAACGTAGCTTCAGTACTCTTTTGCAGAATACTGAGAAAGCCTTAAAAGACTCATCCTTGTGTGTTATGAAGAGTACCCATGTGTATCTAGAATAGTCATCAACTATGACAAATCCATATTTTCTTCCAACCAGGCTGGCAACACTAACTGGTCCAAACAGATCCTTGTGTAACAACTGAAGAGGTCTAGAGGTTGATACTTGGTTTTTAGGTTTGAAAGTTGATTTTATCTGTTTACCTCTCTGACATGAATCACACAAGACATCTTTCTTAAAACTAATATCAAGCAATCCTCTCACGAGATTATTCATTTTTAATTCAGAAATTAGTTTCATACTAGCATGTTCTAGTTTCTTATGCCACAACCATCTCTCATCCTCTTTAGACATCAGGCAGGTTACACTTTGATCCGAGAGATCAGTCAGTTCAATCTTATAAAGATTTTGTTGCCTTTTAGCTGAAAAGAGGGTTTTGCCACAACAATCTTTAACTATGCATACATCCTTGGTAAAGGAAACATCAAAACCACTATCACATAATTGACTTATGCTAAGCAAATTGTGTCTTAATCCTTTAACCATAAGAACATTAGATATAGAGGGGAGAGGGGGTTTACTACCAATAGTACCAATTCCTATAACTTTCCCTTTCCGATTCCCTCCAAAGGCAACGTGTCCTCCTTTCTTAAGTTGGAGGTCTAGGAACATAGACCTTTCTCCTGTCATATGACTCGAGCAACTACTGTCCAGGTACCAGCAGTGGTGTTTTCTTTGTCCTGTTGAGGACATCTGCAACTAAAATTATTTGATCTTTAGGTACCCATATTTTCTGGGTCCTTTTCTATTAGTTCTAGGAGTCTGTGAAGACTTCCTTCTCTTCTTATGGATGCACTTAGACATAACATGTCAAGTTTTTCCACAGAAGTTACAGACAGGTGTAAACTTGGTTACAGTTGACTTAACAGATACTGTACAAGCTTTAGTTTATACTTTATGATGTGTCTGATGGACATATTGATCAGCCTCTGGCTCATCTAGTTTTATAACTAGAAAAACCTTGGCTTTGTGCTAATTATATCCCGTTTTCGCCCAAATTAGACTCGATTGTCCTCAAGCAACGGTTTGAGTCGTTTAAGTAGTTTTAGGTTAATTTAGCCAGTTTTGAGTCAAATAAAACACTTATGGCTGTTTCATTGTTTTCAGGTTAACTTAGAAGTTAAGGGAATAAAGAAACAGGAAAAAAATGCAATTCTGGAGGATTCGCCTTGCGAGATGATGCTCGCCTCGCGAGCCCGAAGACCAGCACGAGCAGCAACAGTCACCCTCTTTGGCTCGCCTCGCGAATCATGTTTCACCTCGCGAGAAAGCGACTGTTCATAATATTCGCCTCGCGAAACATGTTTCGCCTCTCGATCGACCGCAACCCATAATCTGTATTTATATCTGTTTTGGGGCAGAACTGATCATCTTCTCTTCTCTTCTTCTTTTCTTTTCATAGTGCGGCTACAAGTAGGTTTAGGTTTATGTTTGTAATGGAGAAGTAGTCTCCTTTGATTAAACTAATGCGATTGGTTTCCATTTACGCTTGAGGTTTTGTAATTCCTATTTTATTTGCTTTTCTCTTTTCAATACTATGCTATATATTTCTGTTTGTTTAATTCAGGAATGTATAGTGTTGTGTTGATTTATTTCGGTGATATGATGTTCCTATATTGAATCGCGTTTGTTTAATTCGCGTGTGTTCGTTCATGTTCGTTTAGTTCATGAGGGCTTAACCCCGTTTGTTTAATTCGGGAATAGGAACATATACCTGTAGTAGTGATTTCGTTTGTTAATTGTTGCTACAACCGAAAGGGGATTAGAATTTGCTTAGGGCTTGGAATTTACATGAACCAATGATAGTGGGAAACCGAGAACAGTAGGTTAATTGTCCTTAGCATTTCTGATAATCCTTTAACTGCTTTGTTTTTATTGCTTTGTTTTCTGTTTTGTTTCTTTATTTTATTTCATATCCAAACCCCCCAAAAATTGATTTTGTGTTAATAACAACAACCCAAGAGTCCTTGTGAGACGATATCCGAGTTGTCGCTCCCTACACTACATTTTTACAAACCGCTCGCTTTTTGGCGCGTGCGCGACAGCGCGACCATATATCCAATACCTTCTTTGTTAAGAGAGTGCCTCTGACAGCCAAGTAGCTTAGTTAGATTATTTCTACCATTAACAAATTTGGCAACATCAGAAGTGAGATCTTCCACTTTCTGTTGAAGTTTTTCAACTTCTTCAGATGGTGATGTTTCACTTGAGATCTTAGCTTCATTAGACTTTTCAGTCTTCAGCTCACTGTTCTCTTTAGCCAGCTTCTCACACTCTTGAGATTTCTGTTTATGCTCACTGGTGAGCTTTACATACTCTCTCACGAGGGATTTGAAGACCTTGGATAAGCAGTTGGATTCCTCCATAAACTCCTCATAGGTATCAAGTAATTCCTCATAGTCAGGATGTACCTCATCATCTGAGTCTGAGTCAGTGTTGGCCATCAAACAAAGATTGACTTCTTCCTCTGTTACTTCATCAGAAGACGTTAACTCCAGATCCTCCCAAGTAGCCATCATTCCTTTCTTCTTATTCTTGAAGAATTTCTTAAAAGGGGCCTTCTTGAGTTGAGGACATTCAGCCTTGATGTGACCAGGCTTCTTGCACTCATAGTAAACAATTGGACTTTTGTCTGTTGAGGTGGATTCTTTGAAGTTTTTGTCCTTGTTGAACCTTCTAAATTGTTTATCCCTCTTGAACTTCTTTTTCTGTAGGAGAAGCTTTATCTTCCTGGTTAGGAGAGACAATTCTTCATCACTCTCAGAATCCTCTTGTTCTGATATGTCAGCATCACTGGATGACTCATCTGCCTTCAGAGCCTTGGAAACTTTTGTTGACTTTTGATCTGCTTTCAGAGCAATTGACTTGCCCTTCTTTGGTGCAACTTCATCTCCAAGTTCTTGCTCATGAACAGTGAGTGTTCCAAGAAGTTCATCCATAGTCACGGTAGTGAGATCCTTGGCTTGAGAGATAACAGTGACCAAAGGTTTCTACTTTTTAGGTAGACTTCTCAGAATCTTTCCAACCTTCTAGCATTGGTATAGACTTTGCCAAGAGATTTTAAAATGTTGACTATAGTTTGAAATCTTCCTATCATTTGAGCAACAGATTCTCTTTCCTCCATGACAAACAGTTCATACTTTCAGACAAGTATGGCAATCTTTGACTCTTTGACTTTGGCTGTTCCTTCATGTGTGACAGCTAAAGTGTCCCATATTTCTTTGGCAGAGTCGCAAGTACATACCTTCTCAAACTCCTCAAGACTGAGAGCACAAATGATGTTATATCTAGCTTTGTGGTTCAGCTCCCATTTTGTCTTTTCTGCAGTAGTCCACTGAGCTTTTGGTTTGTCAGTGTTATCATCATTCTTGGGAATTAATGGACCATCTGTGATGACATCCCAAAGATCAGAGTTTGTAGATAGAATGAACCATTGAAATCTATCTTTCCAATAGTTGTAGTTTTCTCCATTGAAGTAAGGAGGTCTGGTTAGGGAAGCTCCTTCAGTTTGGTGACTTCCACTTGAACTATCTCCATCAGTCATGTCTATTCTTCAGGACCTTTTACCTCTACACTGTTAGATGCTCAACTTAGAGGCTGAGCTCTGATACCAACTGAAATAGACAACTATAAACACGAGAAGGGGGGTTGAATTGTGTTTATCAGAATTTAAACAAAGTTGAAATCTTTTCGTATACAGAAGCTAGGTTCAAACGAGTGGAAAGATACAAGACAGGCGGGTGGCTCGTCTGATGAAATTTTAACAGTGACCTTGGCAAACACACCACTTGATAAACGTATAAGAAAACTAAAGCAACTAAGGAGTTTAAGGAAAGAGAGATTGACACAGTTATTTATCCTGGTTCACTCTTCAAAGCAAAGAGCTACATCCAGTCCTTGGCAGCACCAAGATTTATCCACTATAACTGATCAGGTTACAGACTCAAGTATTGTTTGCACACCTAGCCTCTTCAGGCTCCAAGACAAGTATTCTTTGCACACCTAGCCTCTTCAGGCTCAAGACAAGTATTCTTTGCACACCTAGCCTCTTCAGGCATACTCGGGTTTGTTTGAGAGATTTGGTTTATAATAAATACATCTTCAGACAGACAGAACTCTCACTAACACTCGGAGAGTGGTTTAAATGTAAAGCTTAGGAATGTCTGTGTAAAAACTTCAAATGATTGAAGAATACAGAATGAAAGAATGAAGATATTAATGCGCAGAGTAATGGCTCTTTAATGCTATGTGTATTCTCTATACTTCATCTTCAATGACTTCTGTATTTATAGTCTTCAAGCATTTAGGATCCGTTAGAGACATTCCCTCAGATGTTGGCTTCAAGCATTTAGGATACGTTAGAGACATTCCTTCAGATGTTGGCTTCAAGTAGAACTTCATTAAATGCAATAGAGTCATTCTGGGCAGCCATTAATGCAATAGGAACGTTGGTTGTACTATAACATGAAGGATCATGGCTTTATGCATCGTGATACAGCCATATCAGAGTTGGGCAGAGAGCTTTTTGTACTTTGCTGAGTACAATTACCTTTTCGTGTAAGGACCAGAGGTACTAGGGAATAAAGCATGTTGGAAGAATTCATTAACTGGTCTTTGGTTATGATATCCGAGGTTGCTTGAGAGAGAACTTCTGACTTTTCTTGATTCTGGTTCTTGAAATAAGATTTTGATAATTATAAGAGAATTTGCGTTCATAAGATAAGCGCGTCCATCTTGAAAATAGCCGCGTCCATCTAGCCATTTAAGATTTTACATTCGGGCTAGTAGACGAGCTCCATATGCCATGTTTTTTGACGAAGCTTCTCATTAAGGACTTATCAAGTCCAAAGAACGTAATCCTAGTAGACGAGCTCCATATGTCACTTTAGTGGACGAGCGTTTCTGTCACCTTAGTGGATGAACACTTGTATCACTTTAGTGGACGCCCGCTTTTATCACTTATTTTGGACGTGCGCTTCTATCACTTTAGTGTTGGACATGCGCTTCAATCACTTCAGTGTTGGACGTGCGCTTCAACCACTTGTGTGTTGGACGTGTGCTTCTGTTACTTTAGTAGACGAGCACCTCTGTTACTTTAGTAGACGAGAACCACTGTTACTTTAGTAGACGAGCGCTTCTGTCACTTTAGTAGACGAGCGCCTCTGTTACTTTAGTAGTCGAGTGGATAGATGATTCTTACAGTTTTAATCTTCACACTAGATAGATAGGTTAGCAACCAATATGAAGGTTGATTAAATCATTAACAATGTTTAGTTCTTATCAAAACTTAGTGAAATGCACATCAGACATTTTAGAGACTTAACAACTTGAGGCCATGAGATCTGAGATGGACTCCATGTACGCTAACCAGGTATGGACCTTGGAAGAGCCATCTGAAGGGGTAAAACCCATAGGGTGCAAGTGGGTTTTCAAAAAGAAAATTGACATGGATGGTAAAGTGCATACCTATAAGGCACGATTGGTTGCTAAGGGTTTCAAGCAAATTCATGGTGTAGACTATGATGAGACCTTTTCACCTGTTGCAATGCTTAAGTATGTCCGGATCTTGCTTGATATTGCTGCATACCATGGTTATGATATATGGCAGATGGATGTCAAGACTTCTTTCCTTAATGGAAATCTCCTTGAGGATGTGTATATGACGCAACCTGAGGGCTTTGACACTTCAGAGGATGCCAGCAAGGTATGCAAGTTGCAGCGTTCAATCTATGGATTGAAGCAAGCTTCCATAAACTGGAATCTTCATTTTGATGATGTTGTAAGATAGTTTGGATTCATCAAAAATTAAGATAAGCCTTGTGTTTACAAGAAGGTTAGTGGGAAGATAGTGGTATTTCCGGTGTTGTATGTGGATGACATACCACTTATCGTAAACGACATCCTTACCTTGCAACAAGTAAAGACTTGGTTAGGGAATTTATTTTCTATGAAAGATTTAGGTGAAGCTACCTATGTATTGGGAATCAGGATCTATAGAGATAGGTCACTGAGATTGCTTGGCCTGAGTCAGAGTGCATATATAGACAAAGTATTAAAACGTTTTAATATGCCTGAATCCAGGAAGGGACTCTTACCTATGTCCCAAGGTATATGCCTATCAAAGGCACAATCCCCTTCCACTCAAGAAGAAAGGGATCGTATGAGTAAGATTCCATATGCATCTGCAATTGGGTCTATCATGTATGCCATGCTGTGTACTCGACCAGATGTCTCGTATGGTTTGAGCATAACGAGCAGGTACCCGTCTAATCCAGGTGAAAGTCACTGGGCTGCTGTCAAGAACATCCTCAAGTACTTGAGAAGGACTAAGGATTTGTTCTTGATATATGGAGGCGAGGAAGAGCTCACTATAATTGGTTACACGGATCCTAGCTTCCAAACTGATAAAGATGATTCCAGATCGCAATCTGGTTATGTATTTTTCCTGAATGGTGGCGCTGTGAGCTGGAAGAGTTCAAAGCAGGAGACAGTCGCTGATTCTACTACAGAGGCCGAGTATATTGCTGCTTCCAATGCAGCAAAGGAGGTTGTTTGGATTAGGAAGTTCATTACTGAGCTTGGTACAGTTCGTAGAATTATGGACCCCATTGATCTCTACTGTGATAACAATAGGGCCATTGCACAGGCTAAGGAACCTAGATCTCACCAGCGATCCAAACATATACTTAGGCATTTCCATCTCATTCGAGAGATCATCGATAAAGGAGATGTGAAGATATACAGAGTACCAACACTTGACAACGTTGCTGACCCGCTTACGAAACCACTTGCTCACCAGAAGCATGATGGTCACACTAGATCATTGGGTATTAGGTTTATGCCTGATTGATCTCTAGTGCTAGTGGGGGATTGTTGGTGTAAGCCCTAGAGGCCAATGTTTTTCCTTTGGACTTACATTTTGTATCTTGCTATTATTTATCATATGAGGCATTTCAGTTTATTACGTTATTTGTTTAAACGTAATAAAGTCCTTAGAATACAAAGTTCTATTTAATAGAATATCAAGTATAAGACTTGATAGTGAGACACTATTAATCAAAAGAGAACCTTATTCTTAAATATCCATAGTCAAGTATTATTATTAATAAGGACAATAATAATACATCAAAACTATTATGTGTGTGGACTGATGACCACTTCTCATGGGTCATGGATATCAGATATCAAGTCACATACATATGTACACATTAGAGCAATGATGTACTGGATTGACCCGCCGTGAGAAAACTACATGGAACGTTATGTGAGTGTCATAAGTAGTTCTCACAGTGACAATGGTGTATGCAATCCTTCGACCTGAAACCACTACGATCCTTGCATGAGGAGTCGTGTGTTTAATATTGTCAAACATTATCTGTAACAGGATGACTTTAAAGTCGACCATTGGGTACGCCGTAAGTCATACAGAGGGATGTGAGTGATCTAGATGGGATTTGTCCCTCCTACATAACAGGAGTAATATCTGTAGGCTCCTTGATAGAGTGAGACTGTAAAATGCATGGCCGTGTTGAAATGAGTCGATATGAGATATTGACCTCATTTAATGTTAAGTCTACTCGGGTATCAAGTGACATAATATTGCACTATACAAGGGTGACACATTCTATGCCTTGTGTTCAATATAGATATAAGGACAAAGGGATAATAATACTGATAAGCCTCTGGCTCATCTAGTTTTATAACTAGAAAGACCATGGTTTTGTGCTAATTATATCTCGTTTTCGCCCAAATTGGATTTAAATGTCCTCAAGCAACACTTTGAGTCTCTTAAGTAGTTTTTAGGATATTTTAGTTAATTTTGAGTCAAATAAAGCATCTAATGCTATTTTATATTTTCAGGTTAAAAAGGGAAAGAAGAGCAAAAGGAAGGACAATAAGTAGAAGCCATCACGCCCTAGCCGTGACAGTGATCACGACCGTGATCAGAACAATGGGAAGATCATAAGTCATCACGGCCCAGCCGTGATGTCCATCACGGGCGTGATGAGAAGGACCCTGAAAGTCAGAGAGCATCACGGCCTAGCCGTGATGGAGGTCACGGCCGTGACAGGCCAACTCCTATGGACATAATTGATCATGGCCTGCCCGTGATGAGCATCACGGCCGTGACAGACTGGAATTTGAATACGCTCCCTTGGAAGAATCCGTCACGGCCTGGCCGTGATGGCCATCACGGTCGTGACGCGCACTTTTTAGAACCAGACTTCTCCCATCTATAAATAAGGCATCAGACGTTTAACCTAGAGGAGTTTTTTGAGGGCAGACTGAGAGGCTGGCGACTGGAAAAGGGTTCCAACCCTAAAAAGGGGTGTTTTTCTTGCTCTGGGACTGGAGGAAGATTGAAGGATTCTTCTATGGAGTTTGCTTCATCTATTCTCTTTTTCCCCTTTGTATTGTCAATTATCATGAGTAGTTAAATCCCCTTGTTGTTGGGGTTAGATGTAGCTTTTCTGAACTTGGTTGTAACATGATGTGGTTGTAATACAATTTCCTATTTCTTTATGAGTGTTTGATTCCATGCTTAATTCTTTCCTTGGTTTGATCATCCTAGGAATGATTAGTTGCTTTGATAGACAATTGAAAGATTGATATTAAGGCATGCTCATGAATCAAATGCCAAGTAGTTCATGAACCTAGACATAGGTCTTGGGGTGCTTGCAATCTTATGAATCTTGACTCTTAATGCAAAATCTCAGATTAATCCACCTAAGACATTAGGGTTTAATTTGGGATTTTAGGCTCATTCCACCTAAGACATTAGGGTTTGAGTATTTAAAAAGGCTTGATTGTCATAGTTGAATTAGGACTTGTGTTGGTAACCATTTCATTGCAGTCAAGGGAGGATTAGTGTAGTCTAACCCTGACAATCTTAACCACATTTCTGTTGCCTTCCAAGTGTTTGATAAAATTCCAAAAAGACCAAAAATATTTTACTGCTTTTGTTGTTTTATGTTTTGATCTCTCTCACACCATAGTTTAGTCTAGATAGTTGTTGGAGTTGTGAATTGGTAATTGGCAACCGATCCCTGTGGACGATATCCGGTCTCACCACCGATTTATTACTTATACGACTAGGTATACTTGCCTATTAAAAAATACGTGTCAAATACACATTAACGCTGCTCACAGAAAGGTTACGTCAAATCACTGACTTTCTCAGAGCAGATTGATCAGAGCTAAATGAAATTGGGTTAGACCCAAATTTCTATTGGGCCATGCTCATGACAAATGAGCCCAGAAGGGCCAGGTTAAACCCTTTTCCATGCAAGGGGTGCTACCTATAAGTGGTAGTAAAACAATACTGAGTCGTCACCCCATTTTTGCTCTGACCGCACTCAGTACACTAATTGCGTGTGAAAAGAAAGATGTCGTCGCGTCTCCTCTCGCACCTAGCAGTGCTTAGAGGCGCCGTTCTGATTGAACACGTGAGACGTGTTTATCTGTTCGTGTCGACTACGTAAAGGCATTGCTGGTTCGTGCAGTGCTCGTGATTTGCAGTGACTCAAATCAAAGGTCTGCGCTTCAAGAGGTAAATTTTCGAAACATGAACCATGACTATTCGCAAGGATTCTTGGTGGGAATTATTCCGCTGTGCTTGTTTGATGCACAAATTCCCAACATCAACAAGGATAAGAACTTCAAAGAATCCACTTCAACGGACAAGAGTTCAATTGTCTGCTATGAATGCAAGAAGCCTGGTCACATCCAAGCTGAATGTCCTTAACTCAAGAAAGCCCCTTATAAGAAGTTCTTCAGAAATAAGAAGAAAGGTATGATGGCTACTTGTGAGGATCTGGAGTCAACATCTTCTGATGATGAAGAGACAGAGGAAGAAGCTAATCTCTGTCTAATGACCAACACTGACTCAAATTCAGATGATGAGGTACATCCCGACTATGAGGAATTACTTGATGCCTATGAGGACTTGGTGGAGGAATCCAACTGCTTATCTAAGGCCTTCAAATCCCTCAAGAGAGAGTATGTAAAGCTGCTTAGTGAGCATAAGAAGAAATCTCAAGAGTATGAGAAGCTGGCCAAAGAGAATAGTGAGCTGAAGACTAAAAAGTCTGATGAAGCTGAGATCTCTAGTGAAACATCACAATCTGAAGAAGTTGAAAAATTCAACAGAAAGTGGAAGAGCTCACTACTGATCTTGCCAAATTTGTTAACGGTGGAGACAATTTGATTATGCTGCTTGACTGTCAGAAACACTCCATTAACAAGAAAGGTATTGGATATGTCCATCATACACATCATAAAGTATCAACTAAAACCTCTAAAGTGTCTGTTAAGTCAACATTCATTAAATCCATACCTGTCTATAACTTCTGTGGAAAAAATGGACATGTTATGTCTAAGTGTATTCATAAGAAGAGAAGGAAGTCTTCACAAACTCCTAAAACTAACAGAAAAGGACCCAGAAAATTATGGGTACCTAAAGACCAAATAATTCCTGATGCAGATGTCCTTAATAGGACAAAGAAAACACCATTGTTGGTAACTGGACAGTGGTTGCTCGCGACACATGACAGGAGAAAGGTCTATGTTCCTAGACCTCCAACTTAAGAAAGGTGGACATGTTGTCTTTGGAGGCAATCAAAAAGGGAAGGTTATAGGAATTGGTACTATTGGTGGTAAACCCCCTCTTCCCTCTATGTCTAATGTTCTTATGGTTGAAGGATTAAGACACAATTTACTTAGCATAAGTCAATTATGTCACAGTGGATCTGATGTCTCCTTTACCAAGGATTTATGCATAGTTAAAGACATTAGTGGCAAAACCCTCTTTTCATCTAGAAGACAACAAAATCTGTATAAGATTGAACTGACTGATCTTTCAAATCAAAGTGTAACCTGTCTGATGTCTAAAGAGGATGAAAGATGGTTGTGGCAATAAAAACTAGGACATGCTAGTATGAAACTAATTTCGAAATTGAAAAGGGATAACCTTGTGAGAGGATTGCCTGATATTAGTTTTAAGAAAGATGTCTTGTGTGATACATGTCAGAGAGGTAAACAAGTAAAATCAAGTTTCAAATCTAAAAACCAAGTTTCAATCTCTAGTTCTCTTCAGCTGTTACACATGGATTTGTTTTGGCCAGTTAGTGTTGCTAGCTTGATTGGAAGGAAATATGGATTTGTCATTGTTGATGACTATTCTAGATTTACTTGGGTACTCTTCTTAACCCACAGGGATGAGTCTTTTAAGGCTTTCTCTGTATTCTGTAAGAAAGTACAAAATGAGCAAGGTTTCTGTATTTCTACCCTTAGAAGTGATCATGGGGGAGAATTTGAAAATGAACAATTTAGATTGTTCTGTGAGGAGAATGGGATCTCTCACAATTTCTCTACACCTAGAACTCCAAAGCAAAATGGAGTTGTTGAGAGAAAGAACAGATCTCTGCAAGAGATGGCTAGATCTATGCTCAATGAGAATAATCTCCCTAAGTACTTTTGGGCAGAAGCAGTAAACACTGCATGTTATTTACAAAACAGAATACTTATAAGGCCTTTTCTAAAGAAGACTCCTTATGAATTGTGGAAAGGTAAAAGCCCCAACATATCTTACTTCCATGCATATGGATGTGAATGTTTCATTCTGAACACTAAGGATCAACTTGGGAAGTTTGATTCCAAAGTGTATAAAGGTATCTTTGAAGGCAATTCTGAAATGCGTAAATCCTTTATAATCTATAATTCTAGAACTTCTGTTATTGAAGAATCTGGTCATGTTAAGTTTAATGATGGTTTAAAGACTGATAGGGAACTATCAGATCTAGAAGATGATCTTGCAGGTCTTGACATAAACAAGCCAGAAATCTAACAACCTGATCTGACCAAGCAGGACCTGTGAATGAGCTAGACAGACAAGTGGAGTAGACAAGTCAGGAGACGAATCAAGATCTTCATGATGATCTCAAGAGATACTGGAAGTTCAAAACTCATCCTCCTAAGGATCTTATTATTGGAAATCCCTCAGAAGGAGTAAGAACCGGATCTATTCTAAGAGAATCAAGCAATGTGGCATTTATGTCATAAATGGAACCAAAGCGCATTGAAGAAGCTCTTGAGGATGAAAGTTGGATTCTTGTTATGCAAGAAGAACTTAACCAGTTCATAAGAAATGATGTCTCGACACTTGTCTCCAAGCCCAAAAACAAATCTGCATTGGAACAAGATTGGTTTTCAGAAACAAATTGGATGAGGATGGCAAAGTTGTCAGAAATAAGGCAAGATTAGTAGATCAAGGCTATAACCAACAGGAAGGTATTGATTATACCGAAACCTTTGCACCTGTAGCTAGGATAGACGCTATTCGCATATTAATGTCATATACTGCATAACATCAAATCACTCTTTTTCACATGGATGTAAAAAGTGCTTTTATAAATGGTATAATTGAAGAAGAAATGTATGTTAAGCAACCTTTGTTTTTAAGATATTGATAAACCAGATCATGTCTTCAAACTTAAAAATGGATTATATGGTTTTAAACAAGAACCTAGGGCATGGTATGATAGACTTAGTTCTTTTTTCATGCATAATGGTTTTACTAGAGGACAAGTAGCTACTTTGTTTAAGAAAAGATCAAAAGAGAATTTCATTATTCTTCCAAATATGTGTTGATGATATTATTTTTGGATCATCGAATGAAAATCTGTGCAAGGAATTTACTAAGCTAATGCAAGCAGAATTTGAGATGAGCATGATGGGAGAGTTAAAGTTCTTCATTGGACTACAAATCAAACAGACAAGTGATGGAATCTACATCCATCAACAAAAATATACCAAGGAGATACTTAAGAAGTACATGATGGAAAATGCTAAACTCATGAAAATTCCATGCAACCCAATGCAAAACTGAGCAAAGATGATGAAGGTAAAAAGGTAGACCAAACTGTCTACAGAGGTATGATTGTCTCTCTACTATACTTAACTTCAAGCAGACCTGACATTTAGTTTAGTGTCTGTATGTGTGCTAGATTCCAATCTGACCCTAGAAAATCCCATCTTAAAGCTGTTAAAAGAATATTCAGATATTTGCTTGGGACTACTTATCTTGATTTGTTGTATTTAAGATCAAAAGAATACATATTAGTAGGATTTTATGATGCTGACTTTGCTGGAGACAGAATAGAAAGAAAAAGTACCAGTGGAGAATGTCACTTCATTGGAGCCAACTTAGTCTCCTGGTCAAGCAAAAGGCAGACAACTATTGCCTTGTCTACTGCTGAAGCAGAATATATCACAGCTGCTAGTTGTTGCTCTCAACTTTTATGGGTAAAACATCAACTTGAGGATTACTCTATTTATGAGTATAATATATATGTGTGGTGTGAAAATTCTAGTGCCATATTCTTAACTAAAAATCCAATTCAGCATTCTAAGGCTAAGCATATTGAAATCAAACATCACTTTATAAGGGATTATGTTCAGAAAGGTATCTTTGATATTAAGTTTGTTAAAACTGAAAATCAATGGGTTGATATTTTCACTAAACCTTTAGCTGAAGATAGGTTTATATTTATTAGAGACAATCTAAACTTGCATTACATTGTTGAATGACATGTCTGATGATTAACCTGTCTATGCTACCAGATTCCAAATATCATCACCAATAATATCCCAATAAGTTTTAAAGAAGAAGGGTCGAACCCCATCGGGACCAGGGGCTTTGAGAGATTTCATGAATCTCAGGGCGCTAAAGACCTCGTCCTTCGAAACCAGAGCAAGAAGGGAGTTCACTCCTTCACTAGGGAAGGTAACAAAATCTTCCAATTCAATCAGTTGGGGAACAAACTGAGAAGGATGGACAAAGAGACCACGATAAAATTGTTTGGCCTCTTCACGAAGAATATAAGGATCCATGCACCAGCTCCCATCCGAAATTTTAAGACCCTCAACACGATTCCTCTTCCTCCGAACAATAGTTTGGGTATGGAAAAAACTAGTATTTCTATCCCCAAACCTCACCTACTTCTCGCGAGATTTTTGATACCACAAGAGCTCCTCTTGGTGAAGGACTTTATTATAATCATTTTGAAGCTCCCTTTCCAATCTGCACAAACCTGAAGAGTCTACAACCTCCAACCTTTTCTGAATACCCCGGATCCTTGCTTCCAAAAGATGTTTTATGTGGAAGATGTTTCCAAAGACTTCATCATTAAATTTCAAAGCATCTTACTTCACTTGGTCAAGCCCAACATGAACATTATGGTTGCCATTCCTCCAAGCTTGTTGCACAACATTGCGGAAGTCCTCATGAGAACTCCAGGCAGCTTCAAACCAGAAAGGACGAACACCTCTAGCAGTCTACACTCCTCCCCAATGCAAGAGAATGGGATGGTGGTCCGAGTGAAGACGACAAAGATTTTCCACAAAAGCCTCAGGGAAGGAGGATCTCCAAAGACAATCGGCCATGGCTCTATCTAACCTCTTTGAAATAGTGCGAACCCCTCTATTGTTACGGTGCCAAGTAAATATGTTCCCTGTCACTTCTAAGTCAACCATAGAGCACTTTTCCATCATTTCTGCAAACTGGAGAGCATGATTTATGGAAAAATTACAAACTCTCACTTCAGAAGGCTTCAACACTTCATTAAAATCACCCATCATCAACCAAGGAATATAGATATTTGCCCTTAGAAGAGATAGCTGATCCCAGAGCAACGATCTAGATGAGGGGATCGGGCTATCATAAACTAATGAGCTCATCCACTCACTATTACCCTTCTTCGGCTTCAAAGTAACCACCTGAGTTGATGACTGAATAACATCCACTGTAATACTATTATCTGAAGATAAAATCCAAATGCCACCAACATAACCCGAAGCTTCCTTAATGGCAATTGGATCATACCCCAACCTGCTCCAAAAGACTCTTTCCCCTCAAACTGAGCATGAGTCTCAAGAAGAACAAAGATAGAAGGCCTATATTTGCGCACTAAATCCTTAGATTGGCGTCTCCCTCTCATATTGATAGCACCATAGATATTCCAAACAAAAATAGAGAAGTTTGTAAAATCCATAATAAATGCTGATAATAAAATGAGGAACACGTAAACCATTCTAACCTACATGGGATCCATCAATTTGCATGAGTCCACTTACTTCTGGTTGGTCACAAACCATGATAGTCTCCATGTCAGCTGTCTCACTTGTGGGCTTAGAGGCGGGACTGCTCATTGAAACATAAGTGGTTCTGGGTCCACCATCACCAGGATCTGGTTGGATTTTAGAGTCCAAAACCACAACACGCGTTGGACTCTCATTGGGCTTGTCATTCAAATTTGGGCCAGGTTTAGATGTAGAGGGGAAATCGGTCCTAGCCTGTTAAACCACTTCCTTCTCTTTACCATTCCTCGTAGGACCCGCTTTAGGAGCTTCTCTGCCATTATCAGGAATTCCTTTGGGTTGCCTCGAAACAGGCCCATTATCCTTGCCAGCATGCACATTGTTTGGCCCAGAAATATCCTTCCTTTGTCTCTTCTTATGGGGCCCTCTTCTAGCAGGATTTTTCTTAAAATCCGCAACTGGGGCCGAAACAAAAGGATTATGATTAAGGATTGATTGCTCCTCCATATCTTTATCTAGCAATTCAAATCCATTAACCAACTCCATATATGATCTTCCTTTATTCTTGGGACCATCATTAACTCAATTCTTATTATTCCTTGTCTGCTCATCAATGCTAGGGTTTGCCACAGAACCTTCACTGCTAGGGGTGCTAATTGAAACTTCAGAAACAACATTAGTGATCTTATCTATCACCAGCGAAACCAGCTTGCAATCCTTGAGCACATGACCATAACAACCACAGTGAGCTCAAATACTATGCAGGCCTTCATATTGAACATTGTACCATTGCCCACATAACCCTACCTAGCAACAATAGGTTGGTTAAGGTCAATTTCAACACAAATCCAGGAAAAATGATCCCCGCTCTACTTGAAGGGTATGAAGATCTACTTTGATCGGTTTCCCGATAGCTGAGGCCAATCCCATCAATAAGTTCTCTTCATAATATCGAATGTTCAAACTAGGAATGCGAACCCAAACTAGTGTTCTATCAATAGTAGCCCTATCTGCTACGAACTCTGGGGACCAAAGCCTGAATGAGAGATACCTATCAAATATTCTCCAAGGGCCTCCATCAATAACTTTACTTCTGTCCTCCTCATAATCAAACAGAACCATTATGACACCCTGCTACCCCGCATGTTAAAAAGAAAACAAAAGAACAAAGGCTGCACAATAAATCATGTATTTACTGAAATAAATAAAACATTTGCCCATGGGTAGAAAGGTCCCACATGAAGGAGTTCTTAAAACTCAAAAACGACTCAAGACTTGGCAAGCCTAAAGGAATCAATCGATTTCGCACAAATTTAATGCAATCAAAACAGTTTTTCTCCAATGATCTCCCCCCTACATAAATGTAATCCCCACATTCATTTACTTTAAACCATTGAGAACTCATCATTCATTCCATCATTACTCTAAGTTGAGGATCAGAGATACACACAAAGGAAGATCACCTATCTCAAACAATTGCCTTCCTCACAAGGGCATTTAAAATTTCACTCATTCGCTCAAGTTTGTCAAGGTTATCAATTTTTCACTCAATTTCACATATCAAGAGCACTTCCCATGAATTTGATTTTCATCTCAAAAGTGGTTCCCACGAAAACATGTATGCAACATCAGAAGGTCTTTTAAAGGTTGTAATGGGGCCTGGCTCAGGGTAGGATAATGAAGGATATTTAGGCTTAAGTCCCTAGGAACTAAGAGAGCATGAGCATTTTAGCACTTTTTCCACTCAAATTCCTTTTTCCATTTTTCATTTGGGCTCGGGTGACTACAGCCTTTTCCTTGCTAATCTTTTTGTTCTGCCCCTTTTCCTTTGGCAATTTTTTTGTTTTCTTCTTTTTTTTTTTTTTTTTGCCTTGGGTTTCAACCTTTATTTTTCTTTTTCTCACCCCAAAATGACATACCTCCTTGTAGCCACCCCAAACTTAGTTTCTCACAACCTTTCTCTTGCTCATTTCCATGCTCTCCTAATCCTAAGATTGGGTTAACATGGTTTTTCAGATTTTGGCTCGTAATGTAGGGTCATCAAGAAACAATAGGTCAATTGGGCTCAATTTGGCTAACTAGGGAACATGCATGAGGGATGGTTCATTTTAGGCCAAGTAGTTAATTCAAAGAAAATTGCCTAAATCATTTGATGCAACACATAAACATGCAAACCATATAGAGATTCAAGCAAATTCGGGAAAGTGCAACTTAACAGTGATTCACACATTCAAAAACAGAGTTGGAGGCTCAAATCCTCACCTGGACATTTTGCAAATTGTTTGACCGAGATACGATTCCTAGTGTGTGCACCCCCTCACCCCAAACTTATCATAAATCAAGTAATCACAATAAAATTCTCAAAGTTCAGTTTTCAATTTTTAAGTGGGGTTAAACTTTTCTATTTTCAGAGCCTAGGGGGAAATCATCAATGGTCAAATAATTCATGCAATTAATCTATGCTAAATTCAATTAACATCCAACAAGCTTGCCGACACGACAATTCATACAAAAACTCTTGATCTTCTCAAATTATTCAAGAGTGACAAACAAAACAAAAACAAAAATAAAAACAAAACAAAAGTTAGGAGAAGAGAGGAATACCTAACTTGGGTTGCCTCCCAAGAAGCGCTTGTTTAACGTCCCGAGCTTGACTTATTAAGAAGCATCCACCTGGATCCCATAGCCTGTGAAACAAGGGCCAAGAGACGCTCATCATGTGAGATCCTCCACCCGGATCCCATGGTTTATGAAGTGGCCCTCGCAGGAGCAATACGACTCTATCCATGATTCCATCTGGCCCGCGTGTGAAAACTCCATTGACCTTTGTAATTATGAATTCACTTCCTCTCGGGTCAAATGGTGTCTTCACGAGGAAGTGTGCCAGACAAGTGGGAGGGTCTAACTTACCCATGTCCACACATGCATGTAAGCCAACATAGTTATTTAACGCATCAAAATCAGGTTGCTTGACAAGCATGGTGAAATCCTCTGCCACTTTATCTTCATTTTGTTCTCTACCCTCTTGCTCCGGTGCCTTGTCCCTTGCCAACTCCTCTTCCTCCGGTTGTTCTTCCTCAACATGTGGTAGTTCTTCCTCAACTCCCTGAGAACTAGTTACATCCCAGTCATATCCCAACACCCCACTGCTTCTAGTTGTTGTGGCATCGCATAGGTTCTTAGGGTGGTTCTCGGTATCACCTGGGTGAGTGTCTAGGAGAGGCTCATTTAGTTGTTTTGACAGCTGGGCAATCTGCATCTCTAGATTCTGAAGTGCCATCTCTGTATGAGTTGCCAACTTGTCAATGGCTGCGTTTGTATTGACTGACACTTTCTCAAGTGTCGCACTCAACTTCTCAAGAGCCAACTCCCAAGGTTGTGGTTGCCAATTCTGTTGAGGTTGTTGTTGCCAATTTTGTTGAGGTTGTGGCTGCCAGGCTAGACCATCGTCAGCATTACTCCAAGCAAAATCCGGATGGTCTCTACTCATATCACCCCAATACTGATTCTGACTCTGATAGTTGTTCTGGGGCATGCTGTCATTATGCCATGGTTCCACATATACTTGAGGGAAGTAGAACGGACAACTCCAAGTGTCACGGTTCCCATCACAATACTCGCAACCCGGAAGCATTCCTTCGTGTACCTCGCATACAAAACAAGGCAAGACCAAGTGGAATCAAAGAAGTAGAGAGATAGTAGAAAATAAAAAGAAAATAATAAAAATAAAAATAAAAATAAGAACAAAAATAACTTAACCAAATAATCAAACTCCCCTAGAATCAGAAAAATTGGTTGTGCCAATCCCAAACGGCGCCAAAAACTTGTTGTGGACGCCTAAGTGTACCGGGTCGTCGCAAGTAATAAAAATACACGGTAAGTAATTACCGAGGTCGAACTTAGGGATTGGGCTACCAATTCGACTAATCCGCGGGAAATCCGATACGTTCGGTCAAGTTACAGAAGGTGGTTGAGAGAGAGAAGAGAGAATAGGATCGAAATTCAATTAACAATCTAATTAAATAATTAACTAAAAATCAGAAAACTAAAATGTCCAAGGTCACAAATCCACCTACCCAACATGTACACCCAAGTGATGATGAATTCCTCCCTAAGTTCAATTGCAATGTCAACCGAGACCCCTAAATTCTCCTAAATCCACTCTCGTGCTCATTAGGACGTATTCGACGATTGGATTAATTACTTACTAGGTCTCATAATCCTAATCTCGAATTCTGTTAATTCATGTTCCCTATAAGGTCGCACCGATCTCCTACTCACTCTCGTGCAATATTCGATCGATGATCCTAATTCAAGTTCTAAACGTGAATCGCTGACTAAGCCTCATCAACGTTAACAAGTCAATCACGCAACACATATGATTAACACAATCAAATCAGAATTAGAAAACATTTATGATCCCGATTCAAGTTCTGAAACGCGAATCGCCGTTAGGCCTCAAACACGTTTAACTGATTAATCACGCAAAACATATGATCAAACATTCAAATCAGAATCGGAAAACAAGAATTGAATTAAAGGAGAAAGACATACATCATATCGGATTTACATCGCCATGGGTGGCTTCATCGTTCCCTCGGACGAGGGGATTAGTTCCTCATGCTCATAGACAAACAATCAGAATTCATCCTAAGCCTAAGAATTAAGAGAAAAGAAAAGGAGAAGAAACCCCAGAATAAGGATTACAAAAGATCTCTAAAAATTCTGATCCAAAAAGTCCTCTTTTTCTGTTCTGATCTGCTCTATTTATAAGGAGGCCACGCGTCACGGCCGTGATAGTCATCACGGCCAGGCCGTGACGGCTTCTGTTTCTGGCGCACTTCTGGAATTTAAACTCTCGCGACGCGAAGGATGTCTCGCGACGCGAGCCTTCTTTTCACGGCCCGTGATGGTCTCTGACTTGTGTGGATTTTAGGTCACGACCGTGATATACATCACGGCTAGGCCGTGATGGTCTCTGACTTCCAAGTCTTCAAACTCTCGCGGGGCGAGAATCTCCAGAATGGCAATCTCCACTATTTCTTGACTTTCCTTAATTCTCAGAGCTTCACTTATTGACCTGAAACAACGGAAGCAACCACAAGCGTAATTCTATTCAAAATAACCTAAAAACTACACAAAAGACGCAAAACGAGTCAAAGTCCAACTTAGGAACAAAACAAGGCAAATTTGGGCGAAAACGAGAGTGAACTCGAATAAATTGGCACATAAACCCTAGTTCATCTAGTCATAAAACTAGATAAGCCAGAGGCTTATCAGTTCTCAACGCGGAATTAAAAAAAACAGGTTTAAAACAATTAAACAAATAAAACAATAACAAACGTCCCAACCCGATGTCATAACAGAGCTGGTATAACCGTTCCGGAAAAACCTCGAAATACAACTGAAAACTAGACTAATAAAAGAAATGCCCTAACTATGAGTGGTGGCTCCTCAGAGTCACTCCTATCCGGGTGGCTTGCCATCCTCTGCATGAAACCAAACATGCCAAAAAAGAAAACAGAAAACGTGGAGTAAGAATCATGTAAACAAATACGACATGGAGATAGGAAGCAAGGTAAACAAACACTAGTGCAGAAAAGGGATTCTACATCGGAGTTTACACATCGGTTTCTTAAAAACCGATGTGTAAAACGAGGCGGTGGCATTTTTGAAATTAAAATCAAAGTATTACACATCGGTTTAGAGAATAACCGATGTGTAAAACCTTTCCACATCGGTTATTTCTAACCGATGTTTAAAATTAAAATAAAAAAAATTTAAAGTCAGAATTTTTAACATTCAACATCGGTTCTATATGAACCGATGTGTAAAATAGTGATTAACCACATCGGTTAAGAGTTAACCGCTGTATAAAATATTATAAACATCGGTTATAAAACCGATGTGTAAAGTGTCAATAAACCACATCAGTCGTTTGAACATCAGTTTTAAAACCGATGTGCAAAGCCAAAAATAACCGATGTGGAATCCATTTTCTGCACTAGTGAAACGAGCATGGCAACATCATAGCATACATCAGCATATACACATCATCATATATCAACATCATCAAAATCAGGTATGCTACGCGATGCAATGCAACACTACCCGCTACTCCATTATGCATGTGGATCCAAACTAACTCAAGATGAACAACTTCGGAGTTTCATATCCGTATTAGCCATAGAAGCACCAACACCGGCAGTTCACCAAACCCGGGTGACCTACCGTGAATAGCCAAATCACCGTACCCTCGGGCCATCTCCCCTATGTCGAACCTCCCCCTCAACCATCAACTCCAATGCTTTATGCATGGCACAACAACAAACAACAACAACCACCTCCTTTGCTCGGGCCAAAATGCTTCCAAGACTTCATCATCGGCATCATCGTGCTTGGACCAATAAGCACCCAAGACTTAACATCATCAACACCTCGACCAATAAGCATTGAGACCACTTTGGCCAATAAGCACCAAAGTTATCAACGTGCGATAACCCAACTGTTACCGACTTAAACATCTTATCATCATTAATTATCTTCATTAACCATTAACCGAGTTATCTAATCATGTCAACATAGCGTTATTGGGGAAGATTAGGGTTAAAACCCCTTTAAGCCTTAATCTCAGTTTGTCCAAAGGGGTGAGCACGGGCGTGTTGCCACTTAAGTGGAGCACAGTCGTGCTTCCTTTTAGGCACGACGTGCTCAACTACACGGTCATGCTCCTCTGCTGTACGACCGTGCTTAATGCGCGACCATTTTCCAGAATTCAAACTGGGAGCACGGGTGTGCTCCTTGTTCAGCACGGCCGTGCTCAATGCACGACAGTACAGTTCCGGGCAGAGTCTCAAGTCAGATTCCCAACCAATTTTAGGGTTCATTAGCAGTTAATCTTAACTCGTTTTTAAGCCTAATTAATCAGTTAGCATATTTTATCAATGTTCAACATCATCATAGCAGTCATGGCAATAACCATCCAACCAACGTAATCAACAACAACAATAATAATACATATCTCATCATATTCAACAAAAAACAACCACTCATAAATATGAACATATGATCATGACATCATAAAACAACCAAAACATGTTAACACCAAATAATCATATATCATACATATCATAGACTAAAAGCATACAACGACTCCAGGGTCATGGGGAACCCCTTTACCTTTCACTACCCCTAATTCCTATAATTACACTACCCTTCTCTCCATACCTGGATTGAAAGTTCCAACGTAAGCTTTGATGAGCAAAATTGGCAAGTGCACCAAATCGCTTTGTAGTAATAAAAATATCGTCCCCAGGGATTGAACTGTTAACTACTGACGTGCCAGCTCAATTTCGTTTAAGCGACCGAATGGTTTGAAATTGGCTTTCACCAATAAGTAAGAATAGAAATTTAACAAAGAAAAGAAGATATTTTTGGTTTTTTTTTTTTGTCAGATGAGAAAATTAAGCAACAGAAAAATTGGTTTTTAATAACCAAAGAAGAAATTGTTAGAGGATCGATTTCCCTGCATGTCCCACTTATTCAATCCTGGAAATTAACTAGAACAGTTTATCCAATTTCAAGAAACTGAGTTTTGTAATTTATTCCCTAATTCCTTAGGTGAATAAACCTTTCTGTCTAAGTTACTAATTCAATTCCTTGAGTATTAGATAAATAGTAGAAGCATTAGTAAAGATTTCCACTCAAAAAAGTTAATTTGGTTGTGTTCTTATTCCTAAGTAACACGTGCAAATCGTTTATTCACAAACAGCAACTATGAATCCGAATTTCCCAATTGCAAAATTCATACAGTAGATAAACATGAAAACAGTGAATAAACTCTTGAAATTAAACAAACCAGAACAGTAATTATCCAGAATCAAAACAAGTTATTTAGGCAGTTCCATCCACCTCTAACAAAAGAAAATTAGCTAGACATAATAGATCCTAAAATAAAATAAAATAGAGACAAAGAGATAAGAAAAAAAAACTCCATATTGTCGAGTCCAAGAGAGCACGGCACAGTCTGCAGCTCTACTATTTCCTCCAAAATTGTTCCTCTACACGTCCCGTTGCTGCTTTTCCTTCAAATCCCTTTTACGCTGCTACGCGTCTCTCCTTTTTTTTTTTTGCGGCTCTTCACTCTGCTTTTTATAGCCAAGCCATCACAATTTGTTTGGGATAATTCCATGATTAACCAAATCTGCACCCTAAAATCTCGCCCACCTATCTTTTCTTTCTGTTTTCACTCTTTATCTAATTTTCAATTGAATCTTCGATGGCCCACTTCAATTTTTAATTTGTAATATATGTATCTATTGCTTGATGCTTTCTCAATTTGAAGACTAAGCTTCACGAGGACCACTTCAAATCTAAGTCCAATTTGATCTTGAATATCAATTCATATAGCCATTGTTTCCATTCTATCATTCACGTGGGTCCCCTAGCATTAATGGGCAAGCAACAAAGCAACAAAATTTTTATGTGGGCTCTTTCTATTAGTGGAGTCCAATTCCAATTTAAGTTGGAATTCAAATTGTCCATCCTTTTTCATCTTTTTCTATTTGGTGCAGCAACTCAATTGCTATTATTTCCTACAAATTTAAACAAGAAAAAAATATTATTAGATTAACTCTAAAAACATAAAATTTAAACTAAAAGATGTCAAACACTATTAAAAACTAAATTACCTAAACTTATGGACAAAACTCAATCAATCGACACAATTGGGGGCAAAAATCCATCCAATAAGCACACAAAAAATACATAATCTAGAAGATTATCACACCCCAAAACCTAAGACTTTGCTTGTCCCCAAGCAAAAGTAACCCAAACTAACACACAAAACACTAAGGGCAACAGGCCAAGCAAACATTAACTCAAGGGACACCCTGACTTAACAATAACAAAGCACTGCACCACCCAACCATGTAAGAAATCCTAAAACAAAAGAATCACCTTATAACAAGTTCACATCCAAGAATATTCCAAAGAAGAAATCATAACAATGGTGCTCCAATATTTCCAAACTTGAAAAATGAAAGAACATGGCTAATTCAATTAAGGAAGAACTATTGGATACCCAACTACTCACAAGAAGTGCAATTTCACTCAATCACTCAAATTTGTGTGGGTAATAATTGCAAGTGTATCACTCAAATTCACACATCAAAACCATGCAACTTCAAGTTTGATTTTCATCTCAATCTTTCATCCTCAATTCACACCATGTATAAATCAAAGGGACTTTATTTAGGATGTAATGTGGCCAAGGTAAATAGGAAGGATAAGAAAGAATAAACAAGCTTGCACCAAAGGAAATAGGAGTGCAACAATTACTTTTAAAGAACCATGCTTTGCATACAACCTTTTCCCACCTCTTTCTTTTTGACTTCCTTCACCTTCTTTTCTTTCAAAGCACCACTTTTTTTTTTTGTGGTTCATACCATTTTTCATTTTTCTTTTGCATTTAATTTTTTTTTCTTTTTTTTATTTTTTTGGTAACCATTCCTTCCTTTCACCAACATATAAGCACAATATTCTCCCCCATACTTATGTCAAACCCACACACAATAATTCAATGCTCTCCTATCCACTAAGGTTGGGTAGAAACATTGTTTTTCAAGTTAAGGCTCATGGGTAAAAACAAAGAAAGATTTACATGTAAAACTCAAATGGGCTAAGCAAAAGGAAAAAATCAAGGTTGGCTATTTGGTCAAAGTGGCTACATGAAAAACGCCCCAAATCATTTTTATAACATGCATGTGAATCATGAACTTCAAACAAGAACCAAGCAAACTCAAGAGCATGAATTTCAATGGTGCACTCACAAGAAAGAATTTACAATTATAGGCTCAAATGACTCACAAGGATAAAGCAAAGCAATCCAATTAATTCTCGCCAAAATTTTATAGCCATGAACTTTAATCAACAAGGTTTAACACAATGCACCAAAGTTATGAAATCCAGTCAAGAACAAACTCAAATGACAAACTAAACCACAAGTGTCATCTTCACATCAAAGGAAAACAAACATGGTGGGTGCACACTACAATGAAATTTCCAAGAATGGGGGTCCACACAAGCAAGCTTACTATTTTTTTTAAAGAGGAGTACTGACATTAATTTACAAACACTAAAAAAAATACTCAAAAATAAAACAGCACACAAATAGAAAATAAGAACTAAGAAAAAGATAAGAAAACTCCCCTATCCTGCACTTCCAAAATTTGGTCCAAACTTGAGGTCACCATCATTAGTGCCTTCTATCATTCCTTTTTGTCATGAGATACCATGAAGCACAACTAAATATATATCTCAAAACAGAGAAAATATTAGCACAAGATAGGCAAGTCATAAAAGAAAAAACAACTAAATATATATATGGATCAATTTTTTCTTTCTTTCTACATTTTCTATTTTTTCTTCTTTTTATTTTTTATTTTTTTCAACAAAAACTAACAAGAAAATGAAAATAAACTAAAGAGAAGGGTTAATAAAACTCATTGAGAAGCTTCCACCTGGATCCCATTGCTTGTAGCATAGGGGCCAAGAGATGCTAAATATGTAAAGGCTTCCTCCCGGATCCCATAGCTTGTGGAGTGGCGATTGTAGAAGCAAGATGAATCTACCCTCAATTCCTCCTGACAAGTGTGTGAAAACTCCATTGACCTCTTTAGGTACAATAACGAACCCACTTCCTCCCGGGTCAAATGTTATTTTCACAAAGAAATTTGACAGACAAGTGGAAGAGACCAACTTTGCAGTGTCCACACATGCATGTAAGCCAACATATTTATCCTATGCAGCAATTTCAGGTTTCTTGGCCAGCATGGTGAAAGATATTTCCTCTTGTGACTCATCTACCACCACCACTACATCTTCATTTTGATCCATCTCCGCAACCACATTCTCTTGAATATGGGTTTCCAGTGGCTCCTCAGCTAGATTTTTCAAATGTTCCATAGCGCTTCTAACTTTTGAATCATGACACTTAGTTACGCTACTAGCTCTTTAGAATGTTTCCCAGCTTGAATTTCAAACCCCTGAATCATGGTACTTATTTATGCCTTGTTACGCTCTATGCTCTGGATCACAAGTTGAGCATCTATCTCCCAAAGAAATTCTAGCACCTCAGGATTCAGCTTAAAGTGTGGTGGTGGTGTTAAAGATGACAAATGTGATCTCCATTCCTCATTGGAGTATGTCTTTATATTGTTAGTAACAATACAATCAAGCACGACCCAATCAATTTGATATTCCTGATTTGAATAGTAGTCATGGTCCATGTATTGCATCCACCTAACAAAAACAAAACTCAAAAGAAAAATTCAACTATATACAAAATAAAATGCTCAAATCGAGATTTTATTGGCACAACTAATATTAACGAAAATCAATCCCCGGCAACGGCGCCAAAAACTTGTTGAGCAAAATTGGCAAGTGCACCAAATCGCTTTGTAGTAATAAAAATATCATCCCCAGGGACTGAACTGTTAACTACTAACGTGCCAACTCAATTTCGTTCGAGCGATCGAATGGTTTGAAATTGGCTTTCACCAATAAGTAAGAATAGAAATTTAACAAAGAAAAGAAAATATTTTTGGTTTTTTTTTTGGTCAGATGAGAAAATTAAGCTATAGAAAAATTGGTTTTTAATAATCAAAGAATAAATTGTTAGAGGATCGATTTCCCTGCCTGTCCCACTTATTCAATCTTGGAAATTAACTAGAACAGTTTATCCAATTTCAAGAAACCGAGTTTTGTAATTTATTCCCTAATTCCTTAGGTGAATAAACCTTTCTGTCTAAGGTACTAATTCAATTCCTTGAGTATTAGATAAATAGCAGAAGCATTAGTAAAGATTTCCACTCAAAAAAGTTAATTTGGTTGTGTTCTTATTCCTAAGTAACACGTGCAAATCGTTTATTCACAAACAGCAACTATGAATCCGAATTTCCCAATTGCAAAATTCATACAGTAGATAAACATGAAAACAGTGAATAAACTCTTGAAATTAAACAAACCAGAACAGTAATTATCCAGAATCAAAACAAGTTATTTAGGCAGTTCCATCCACCTCTAACAAAAGAAAATTAGCTAGACATAATAGATCCTAAAATAAAATAAAATAGAGACAAAGAGATAAGAAAAAAAAACTCCATATTGTCGAGTCCAAGAGAGCACGGCACAATCTGCAGCTCTACTATTTGCAGCTCTACTATTTCCTCCAAAATTGTTCCTCTGCGCGTCCCGTTGCTGCTTTTCCGTCAAATCCCTTTTACGCTGCTACGCGCCTCTCCTTTTTTTTTTTGCGGCTCTTCACTCTGCTTTTTATAGCCAAGCCATCACAATTTGTTTGGGATAATTCCATGATTAACCAAATCTGCATCCTTAAATCTCGCCCACCAATCTTTTCTTTCTGTTTTCACTCTTTATCTAATTTTCAATTGAATCTTCGATGGCCCACTTCAATTTTTAATTTGTGATATATGTATCTATTGCCTGATGCTTTCTCAATTTGAAGACTAAGCTTCACGAGGACCACTTCAAATCTAAATCCAATTTGATCTTGAATATCAATTCATATAGCCATTGTTTCCATTCTAATTCACGTGGGTCCCCTAGCATTAATGGGCAAGCAGCAAAGCAACAATATTTTTATGTGGGCTCTTTCTATTAGTGGAGTTCAATTCCAATTTAAGTTGGAATTCAAATTGTCCATCCTTTTTCATCTTTTTCTATTTGGTGCAGCAACTCAATTGCTATTATTTCCTACAAATTTAAACAAGAAAAAAATATTATTAGATTAACTCTAAAAACATAAAATTTAAACTAAAAGATGTCAAACACTATTAAAAACTAAATTACCTAAACTTATGGACAAAACTCAATCAATCGACACAATTGGGGGCAAAAATCCATCCAATAAGCACACAAAAAATACATAATCTAGAAGATTATCAAGCTCCTAATTGCAAACCGGTTCCGTCCCTTTGAGCGGATCAATCCAAAATCAAGCCTTGGTTTAATAAAAACACAAACCAGTTAGTTTCCAATTCAAAACTATGAAGGAAACCACAAGGGGAAGAAGGAACATTACCTATATACGTGACAGGCGAAACTACACTTCCCAAGGGTCTCCAATACTCAAGAAACTGATTGAGTTTGATGGAAAAAGGGAATGAAACTGCTCTGGCCGCACTAGGGTAGTAGCAGCCACTAGAATAGGGTTTTCACGTAAACCCTCGGTAAGAACGGGCATGCTGAACTTAGGGTCTACGAGACGCGGTCCGCACATTGAGCACGGGCGTGCTCACTGTTGAGCACGGGCGTGCTCACTGTTGAGCACGGGCGTGCTCACTGTTGAGCACGGGCGTGCTCAACTTAAAACTTGCAACACACTCCTGACTTTAAGCACGGGAGTGCTGGCTAATGAGCACGGGCGTGCTCATGCACCAGAAAGGGACTTTTAAGCCAAAAATCCCATTAAGACCTTAGCCAACTATTTTAACTTAACAAAACTAACTTAAACAACCAAACAAGATTTATAAAAGCACTAAACGAAAAGCAGGGTGTTGCAACCATAAAGAAATCATTCCCTACGTCCATGATTTCAAAATCTCCCAACAACCTCTAGCAAGCAGCAACTTTGGTTTTCATGACATTATACCCAAGAATTTTCCTCCAACAACTTTACCCTTAACGCCTCCATCCAGGGGGTATCCAACTCCTCCAATAGCTTACCATCAACATGGACCATAGGAGAAAGCCTATTGCCATTCAAAGTTCCACATGCACAAGTTTCTTATCCACTAGGTCAACCACTACAAGAAAAGGCTTATTTACCGACTGAATCCATGATCGTCGGTAATTAAGAGATTACCGACGAAATTTGTCGTTGATAAAATGGATATGAAAAGTTTTCAAATTTATCGACGGAAAGTTCGTCGGTAACGTTACCGAGGGCTTTTCCGTCGGTAAGTCTGTCGGTAATTGTGGCGGGAAGGGTAAATTTTTGGCACGAGACACTACCGACGAGCTTTTATGTCACTAATCGTGAATGAAATTGCCTGTGGAACGTCCGTCAGAAATAAAGTCTAAGAATACCGACGGAATATCCGCCGGTAATTCAAAAATTTGAATTACCGACGAAAATGTCCGTCGAAAATGCAAAATGTCGGTTGGAAAAGTTCATTAAATTAGAACAGAAAACCCTTTCCCCTTCACTTTCCCCTTTCTTCTTCTTTCTCTAATTTCCCTCTTCTCTGCGGCGACCACCCATTCTACGACCACCGCCCCTTATGTGACCACCGTCCCCCACCACCGCGGCCTCCGCCGCCTCTTTTCTTCTCCCTCTCCCTGATCCCCCATTCTCTTCGTGCGCTTGGGGCTCCTCTCCTCCATTCTCTGTTCGCTCCACCACTTCCACCACCGGAGGAGCATACAGGTTTGTAATCGATTTTTGCTTCGATTTAGGATAGAGATTAGATAACAGTACACTGATATGGGATATAGGATCTGAATATATTTTAGCTTCGATTTAGGAGTTGGATAATGTGCATTTGGTTTGGTACTGTTGATTTTTGAATGCAAATTTGTTTGTTTTTATTACTATTAGGTTGTCACCGGCACCGGGACTGTTACCACCACCAACACTGTTAGGTTGCATTTACAGGTTTCTATTTTATTAATTTTTTAAAAATTGTTTGAAATTGTTTATTTTATTAACTGTGTATAATTATCATATGTAATTTGTATAATTTGTCATGATATTGTATTTTTGTTATAATTATGTAATTTTTATAATGATATATATATATATATATATATATATATATATATATATATAATTATTACTCCGACCGGAACCGTCATGATATGATATATAATTTGTACAATTATATATGTTGATTTGTAGGTGGAGGATTTTGGGGGTTGTTTTGATTTTGATTTATAATTGTAGGATTTTAATTCTTATTGTAGCTAATGTTTAACTAATTAACATATAAATTGATGCAATTAATTTTCAGTTAATAAAATTAATTAATTGAAATAATGAATTAATTAATTAACTAAGGAATAACGAAGCATCCATCTAATTAAGTAATGATATGAAGAAATAATTAAAATGATCGAAGAAGGGTTTCCATCCTAGTAGTGATAACAATTAATGTGACACTCGTGGTGTGAATGGAATTGATGTCTAGGTGTTGGTGTGCGCTAGAGTATAAAACATAATTAATTGAATTAAATTTTGTGTTAATGAATAGAAATTACTTAATAAGGTAATTAAATAAAGATTAATCAAATATTGAGACGATTAGCTACTCATTGCGCATCGTACAGGGTGAAGGTGGGTGGTGATTTTTATGGGTACAAATTCCACACAGATGAATGGAACGTGGGCAAAAAGACGATTAATAGCGGGGTTGTCGTATAGGGTGAAGGTAGTGGTGATTTTTATGGGGGTCATAAAACACATATATGAGTTACAATTAATAGTGGGGTTGTCGAATGAGCCCATGATGCAGTAGATGGAGATATTCTCTACGGTGATGACCGCTGTGCTCGATTTGCTCCCATCAAAGAGGCGCAACACTTTGCCGGGGGCCCCCCAGACCAGCCAGCCCTCCACTACTTCTACCGGTCCACCACTGCAGCAGCATGATGCCGGTGTGACTTCGGAGCCGCAGCCTGATGGTCATCTGACGTCGGTGAACTCCCCCCGTCAAGATGACGATGAGGGTTATTTTGATGATGGATATTAGGATAGTTATAGCTGTAATGTTTTGTAGCTGTAGGGTTATTTTATGTATGGATTATATGTTGAATTTGTTTTATGTTTTTATTTTAATTTAATTTTAATTTAATTACTTTTTTAATTTTATTTGTAATTTCAATTTTGTTTTTTAATTAATAATATAATAAATAAATTAAAATAAAATAAAATAATAATTAATATTTAAAATAAAAATAATTTAAGATAAAAAATTAATATTTTAAAAAATATAAAATTAATTATTGATAATTGAAAGAAATATATTTAATAAATAAATTAAAATTAATAATTAACAATTAAAATTAAATTAAATAACTTTAATATAAAAAAATCTTAATTATCGACGGATATTTCCATCGGTAGATGGGGACCCCTCCTGACGTGTTTCCGACGGGTTTTTCCCCTCGGTAAAGCCCTCAGACCATTACCGACGGACTTTCCGTCGGTAGATGGGGACCCCTCCTAATGCGTTTCAGATGGGTTTTTCCGTTGGTAATTACTGACGGACAAACCAAATTCGTCAGAAACGGTTTCTGACGAGCTTGTAACCGACGGACAAGTGGTCGTCGGTAATGGCTGATTACCGACGGCTTGCCATTTTCGACGGCTTTTGGCCGTTGGTTTGTAGTGAACCTTCTCCTAACAGGAAGGACCTTCTTTCTCGGCGCCTTGTCTCTAAAAGAAACCCCTTTAGTGACTCTGTTCCAGCTTGGGAAGGATGGAAACTTCTTGCCCTCGCCTACCCCTTCGACAACATCCTTATCCAGTGGTTTTTTCAAAAGCCCCGAATCCCCCAAAACCCCAGCAGAGGAAAACTCCATACTCTCGTGAGCTAAAACTTATAAAGAAAAGGTTATCTTTCTTGTGACTCTCTCATTTGAAATTATGTTTTAACATTTATGACTTTATTAAAATTGTTATATTAAAAATTTACTCATTTGAAATTTTTCAATCTTAATTATCTATCGTATTAAAAGTTTCTTTTTTCCTAATACTTTAAGTTTTCTTTTTTTATTCCTTCAAATTTTTTTTATATGCTAAATACTTTAAGTTTTCTATTCCCAATACATTCTGCTTCAAATTCATTATATTTTCAATACTTTTAAATTTTAAATGTTAGATTATGCACTAAATTAATATATAATTTCCATAAAACAGACAAAACTTTATTGTTTATACTTTTTAAATTTATTTTTGTTTAGATATATATAATATGGATTTAATTATAATATATTATCGATCTGTGTAAAAAGTTTTTATGCTAATAACCAATCACATAATTGGTATATTATTAAAAATGTTTGACATTTATATTAACAATCTTAAAAAGCACACTTGAGATAAACACAAGAATTTAATTTCTATGTATTATCAATATAAATAATTTTCACATTGATATTCAATGATATATTGATAAATCAGTATTATTATTATTTCTTTATTTTAATTATTAAAATATAAATATACATGTCAAAATATAAGTGGATGTGAACATATTTTACCATGCTACTTTAGTCCTAAATATAATTGGTTGTAGTGTAATGTTTTTTATATTATATATCAGAATTAAACTCATAATAATAAAAAACAATCAAAGAAAAAATAACAATAAAGAAATGCCTCATGTTTCACGACATGTATTTATTTAATGCTCTTTCGAATTGCTGTGTTGGCCTCATCCCTTTCACATTATGTTCACACTGCTTGTTCAGTTGCTCTACAACATTCATACCGATATCAGGGATACAGATATTATTTTAATAATAATCTTTTACCATAACTACGGATGAGAACAGGCCATCTCGAGCTAGGCCCTGAAATATCCAGGCTTGACCTACTTTCGAATCTCGAGGTCTGAGTATGACTCATTAGTCTGATATAGGCTAATTTTTAAGGTATGAGCCTAATCTGCTTCAAAACCTGATCTGATCTGAAAGTCTATTTAAAAGTTTACTTATCAACAAGACCTTTAAATATGCATCCACCTATAAATAAGTCATATGTCTTTACTTGTAAATAGGTTCGTAAGTCTCTAATGATAAAAAAAGTCGGAGACCTATACTGATAAATAGGTAGGTCACTAGACTTTCACAAATGGGTCAAAACTCAAAAGGTTTTTACTATCGAATATTATAAATATTATAAATAATATATTATAATATTATAATATATTATATTATAAATAAATATTTATGTGTATGTATGTATTAAATAGATCGGTCTGATAGGTCTGGTAGACTTTTTTTAAAGCCTTAAGCTTAACCTCTTTAGTTATATAAGTTTTTTATGAAGCCTTGATCTGGTATTTTCACTAAATATACTAGACCGAGTTAAGCTTTAAATAGGTTAGGTCAAAGGCCCCGACGAGAGGCTCCGCTTATTCTCACCCCTAGACACCAGTACGGCATTCATATTAATGAAGGGTCTAAAATTGTTTATTTGAGAGAGAAAAAAAAAAGAACAAAAAAAGGAACTATTTCAACTGTTTGGGAAGATGGATTTCATCTATTTTGATCATATTTGGGACAAATGGTTTAAATTCATTTCAAATGTTTTTTCCCAAAAAAAAAAAAAAAACTATTTCATAGATAATTAAGCGTGTTTGGCATTTCAGCTTACATTTTGGAAAAAGTTTTTTCATAAAAAAAATTAGTTTTCAAGAAAGCTAAAAGTTTGAAGCTTATTTTAAAAAAAAAAAACTTTTGATTATTTTAAAATGAATCACATTTTTCTATTTTATCCGTGTAATTAATTATCAAACAAATATTATTATTATTATATACAAACAATTTGATACTTCTTTTTTTGTAATTCATTATATAAAAGTAATTTTTTTAAACCATCCAAATAAAATATATTATCTAAAAATCATTTTTCAATTAACATATTCAAATAAAAACAAATTCGAGTGCATGTTTGGACAACTTCATTTTAGGGGAAAAAGTAATTTTTCCTAAAAAAAAGGCTATTTTGAAATTAATCTGACATCTTTGGCAAATTAGTTTAAAGTATAAAAAAGCTTTTTTTATATAAAAAGTGATTTTCAATAAAGCTAAAAATTTGAAACTTATTTGAAAAGAACTTCAGATTATTTTGAAACCAATCACGTTTTTCCATTTTATTCCAATATAACTAACTATCAAAAACATTATTATAATTCTATACAAACAACTGCCAACCCTTTTTTTATGTAATTTATTATGTAAAATTGATTTTCTTACACCATCCAAATAAAATAAATTATCTTAAAATGATTTTTTAGCAAACATACTCAAATAAAAATAGATTCTAATTATAATCATCATAATAATTCATTATACATATAATCAATTATTGATATAATGTATTAATTTTTCGCAGTTGCCCTAAGTACACTCTAATTAAGATTGTAACATAACTTTTTGACGGGAACCATTAACATAAAAAGCATTCATCCATAAAACATACCATACCTAAAACTTTTATCAAGAAAAAAGTTACAAAAGAGACATAAGCTAAAATTTAAGTGTGAAGAGTAAACATGTATGAACTTTATATTAGAAAAATGATGGTTGCCATATAGTAACTCAAAAAGAATATGAATAATATATGGTTGTAACTTAACTAGAATATGAACTTTATTTCTTTTAAGCCTGACAATAAAAATGAGTCAAATATGAAGAAATTTTTTTTTAAAGCTGTCAGCCGACCAAAACAAGCTTTAATATAAAAAAAAACATATACAGAGCCTTTAGCCCTTTACTAGGCCCAATTTAGGTCAATGTAGCCCATGTCAAATCTCAAAACATTTTTTTTTTTCATAAACACAACTCTTAAAACATTGAAGTAGAACACAGGTGCCTTCTACTCTATGCACCCTAATAAGAAAGCTGTATTCATCCATCTTGCATAGAATCATAGATTTATTATTAAAATAAATTAATGGTTATTATCACCCCACCACTCACCGCCGACCACCGTTGACATCTGTCAACCACCACCTATGTCTATTGACCACCTCCACCGAAAAACCATCATTGGAAACACACCGCCAACAATCAATCAATCGACCTCTACCAACCACTGTTGACAAACCACCATCATAAAACCGTCGGTGAAAAATTACGATGGTGGTTGTTAATGGTGGAGGGTTGGAGTTGAGAATATGCATATTTTTGGATAAAACATAAAAAATATAAACTTATTAAATTTTTAACAATCTGTTTTGGTCAAATTGGTATAATGCACTATTTTTTGCATAATGCAAATTAAACAACACCATAGAAGACATGAGGGTTGTGCTCATTGTGGGACTTAACCCAACACCTTACAACACGAGCTGATGACAGCCATGCACCACCTGTGTCCGCGTTCCAGAGACACCCATCTTTCAAGAGAATTCACGACATGTCAAGCTCGGATAAGGTTCTTCACTTTACATCCAATTCAAAAAGGTTTACGTAAAATTTTGAAAAACTGCAACAACTACTCTTATTTGTCCAAAAAAAAACAAAATACGTTATAAAAATTTAATAAATCAATTGGATATTCGAGAGCCACAAATTTGTTAATTTGAAAAATCATTTTGAATTATTCATTTTTTTTGGATTTGAATTCTAATGAACTTTTTTTTAAAAAAAATGTTGGAAGGTGTACAAGGAATGCGTTCATGTAATATCTCCGGGTGATTTGCACACTCTCATCCCAATGTGTTAAAGTTTTAGTTCAAGATATGGTATCAAACCTCTTTCAGTTGGAATAATATCTCCGGGTGATTTGCACACTCTCATCCCAACAGCTATGATGAGTACTCCTACTGCCATGACAAATTCGATATGCAAAACTAGAATGTACATTCCTAAGTCTCATATATATACCCAGACAATTAACGATAAACCAGAAAGAACAAGAAAAAAAAGACAATATGACTGTGATATAATATAGTACTGTTGATCATCATAATGCATGATGTATTTATATACACGTACAAATTAATCGGCCTCAGTCTAAAGGCATGACGTATTTCGCAGTTTTCTCTGCAAGACAAATGCATCATATGCATGCATCTGTATTACTGACTACATCAAGAAAATGAGCCCATTAATCAGCTGCATTTTCACTTTTCCCAAAAGGTTGAGTGAAAGATACTGGCACCAAGCAGAGCCCTCTACTCCTCAAATCCTTTGGCTTATCTTTCGCATCCTGATGACTGTTTTGATAAATAAATACATAAGATCCACCTTTTTACTTCTTGAAACAAGAAAAGCAACATCAAGATTGTCTTCATTATTAATTAATGCAAACTTTGTAAAGCAAAGCCTGAAAGTTTCTACCCGCCCGTGTTCAGTACTGTCATGCAACTAATGTTGACAACGGTGATAATGATTGAGATGACACTAGTTATATATTCAAAATAACAATCAGCCAAATGAAGAAGAATACAAAAATCATCATGGCACAGGTTTGTATAAAAAGAAAGCTGTTGTTTGGTGATTTTATAAAATATCTTAAATATTTTAGTTGATCTTAAGAATATATTGTAGAATCAATTAGTCGTCTAATTGAAGAAACAATCCTAGGAGCTGTTTGCTTATTTCATTGTGTTTCCTTATTTAACTAGGGTTAAGAGTTGTATAATGTATTAGTGAGTTGGGGCTTGTACTAGTAGTTGTACACTGGTGCTTGACCTAATTATTAATACATTGGAGTATTGTGTTTGATATTGCATTGTTTCACAACATCATTCACCATTTCAATCTAATATCCTATTATTCATAGCCTCCTTCTCTCTTTTCCTCATTCCTATCTAAACCCTATAATTTCATAATTTGGAAACAGAAAAGGAAGAAACTTTCCCTTCAATTATATATGTTTTGTGATTTGTGTTGTGGACACGTGAGTAAGAGGGAGAGAGAGGCATTGGGAAACGGATACTATAGGTACTCACAGACTGTTGATTCCACATGTTTTCTGATCCACTGCCCAAGTGAGGATCACTGAGTGCCTGCACACAAGGATGGAAAAAAAGGAATGAAATATTATAATTTCCACTACTAAAGAATATGTTAGAGAGATACATCAATATTGGTAAAACATTAGGTGCATGTTTTTTCACTAATTAACTTGGAATAGCTTGAACAGTACTACCTCCGGACCTAATTATAAGCAAAAAAACCTAACTTTACACTTATTAAGGAAGTTAGTTAATTTAGTTTAATTATCTTGATTTACGTAAAAAAAATGAACTATAATTACTAAATTACCCTTTAATTATCTCGGGAGTGTGTAATGATCTTGGAAAAGTAAAAGATGAATTGGTTGGATTGGTTGATTGTCTTGACTTTTGGAACACTGACATTAAATAGAGTTGAATTGATTGCCTTTTGCTTATATTTGAGTCCACAAAATATAGATATTTTTTTGCTTATAATTGAGTCCGGGGGAGTATATAATATGTGGGAGAAACCATCACCTCAATTTGCCCATGCAGGAATCTGATATATCCAATGGCTTCCATGAAGACAGAAGCTGTGTCAGTCTGCAAAAGTGAAACACACAAATCCCTGGCTATCTTAATCTTTTCTCAGGTCAAAAGCGAAAATTCTAATCAATCTGAAAAGATAAAGAGGAAATGGAACTTAGATCAAAATAGTAGAAAAGAACTGTTCTCGGGGATTTCTAAAATCAAACACAAAGGCACTTGCAATAGTTTATAATTGTTGGGAATTACCAAAGCAATTTCCTTTCCTTGTGATTAGATAAGCAAATTTGAACTGTACATGCTTCATAGGTAGTAATGGAGTGATTGTTTTATTAGTTATTACCTTTCCAAATGGGCAAACAAGTTGGTGAAGGGTTGTTATTCTGTCACCCAGCTTCTTCTTTCTCACCTGATTCAGATTTTCATATATGACAGTCAGGGACTCAGGATATGAATTCATATATTTTTTTCTCTGTCATCTATCAGTGGATATTTTCCAGCAGAAATAATTTACAGTCTGAGAGACAGAAAATCAATAAATACAACCCACAACAAAAACACCCAGATACAAACTCACATGCCAAGGGGGTGTGAGAGAGAGGGAAAGTTTGTAGGTCATCTTCATAGGCGGTTCAAAGAGACAGATGTAAAGTAATTTGAATACTATATTGAAGTGATCATCCAAACAGCTGAAATTAGTACTAGAAGGTGAAAGTTTGCCCAAGATAATACAAAAGAATAACAAGCTAGAACCTCTTGCTTACCTCAGATGTGTGATCAAGTAGTTCACCATTCATATGATCTGCCTTTTTATAACTAGAATCCAATATATTATTACTGCTCAGGCTTGTGACATCTGACACATTCTGGGGACGGATTGAAACTAGTGGATGCACGTTCCACAAGTCAGAGTTCTCGGCCATTATTTGCTGCCCTGGAAGAGTATCCTGTGGAAAACCTCAATTCATGGCTCCAAAGGAACCTATACGAAATCAAACTTTTAATCTCCTTTTCCCTTCTACTTTTTCTCTTTCACCTTTGTGAGGTTTCCTTGTATATGCACTTATGCACCCAAACAAGCCTTGGGCTTAAGCTTTGAGATTTCTGTTTTGATTTCTAACTAGCTTTGAGATTTCTGTTTTGATTCATTTATCTTTCTTTTCTTTCATTTATTCAGTAATTCCTTTTTAATATAAAGTGTAACAAAAAAAAAAAAAAACTGGTAGCCACTATTTGAGGTTATAAATTAATGGTTACTTAGACTTCCTCAGTTTGGGGCTACACCTTGGTGTTGCTTTGGATTAAGGTTGAGGTAGAGGTAGAGCACAATAGTATTTATATCAACATCAGACGCATTCCTTATTCTCTGGAGCAATAATTCACTTTAACCAACAAACATAAATGGCTACAATATATAAACCTAGATGATCAAGATGTAAGATTCTAATAAAATGGCAAGAACCATTAGTGACATGGACAGTTTCAAACATAATTAATGAAAATCAACATAAATGGTAATCTTCATTGTAATTGTACTGTAGTATATGCCATGCCATGAGTGAACCAATTTCTACCCTAATCATCAATGCAAATTTAAGTATAGAATTTGTTCATAAATTTTTTAATATATATGCTCCGGTACATAAGCCTGAGGATCAAAAGTGAAATAATTCAGTAACTAAAACATAAAACATTCCTTTATAATTTGTAGCTCGACATGCAAGTGAAAGGTAGGTTCTTTGCAATCCTTATAAATGTATGGTTTGATGAATTTTATCAAACCATATGAAATATAACGTCACACAAAACCGGCTATAGGTTTCAGCTGCCCAATAATAAAGGAGAATCAAAAGAAACTCACAATTGATCTATTTCAGCTACACCACCAACCAAAACAGTGCTGTATGGACAACCCCGAAAAGAATGACGGGCCATTTTTGGTGACTATTGACAGAGGATTTAAAGGAACTAGCATTTCTTATTTATTGTAAACAATAAAACTCATTTTAGTGTAAGGCATCAGTTACAGTTAGTTTACATGATGAAGTTCTTAAAATTTCATCACTGACCTGGGATACCTTGTCATATGGACCCTTGGTCCCAGATTCAATTAATGGTAATTCTTCCTCATTCGAACCATTTTCTTCAGTTACCTTGGAGTCTTGATCAGCAGTAGGTCCATAAGCCCAACTGCACACTAGATAATACAGTACATTAACAGCACTCAATGTGGCAAGAACCCAATAGAATTTGTCATAACGACCTTTGTTAATATTATCTGAAACCCATCCATCCTTTCCCCCTCTTGAAGTAACGTTTTCCACGATTTTGAATACCAAAGAAGATACCACATATCCTGCAGCCATTCCCAGTCCAAAAAGGGACGAAGCAATGCTTGACATAGTCTTGGGAAACTCAGTGTAATAGAACTCATTTTGGCCTATTACATTGAATGCTTCAGCTATGCCACCCAAGCAAAGTTGAGGGAAAAGCCACATTGCAGACATATGCAACACTGCATGAGTATCATTAACATAACCCTCCCTTATTGCTCTCTTTCTTCTTGTAGTCTCAACAATAGCTGCAGTTACCAAGTGGAGAAAAGAGAAAAACAACCCGATTCCCATTCTTCTCTTGGCACTGATCCTAACTGGTTTGCCTCTGAGCTTTGATGCTAGAGGAATAATGACACGATCATAAAGAGCTATCCATATAAATATTGTAAATATCATGATTACAGAAAGAGAACCTGCTGGAACTTCGAAGTTTGAAGTGATATGTCTGTTCAGGGATTTAGCTTGCAGCAATCCAAATGAGCCTCCAATGTTAAGTGACATCATGATCCCACTAGACCAAAGAGGAATAACTTTAATGATGGCTTTTAGCTCTTCTACTTGCTCTATTGTGCAGAGACTCCACGGATTTGAGGCTGCCCCATCGGAGGCTATATCTTTTTCAGCGTCTTTAATGAAGCAAGCTTTATTCAGAAACCTAGAAAAAAAGCATCATTAGAAGTTCAGTATTATTTCATCCACTGAATAAGCAAAAGACAATAAGGATGGTAATGTCAATGTGGAATTCAACCTCAGTTTATCAGTTGGAACAACAAGATCGGAGTCCTTTGTATGATGGTACATTCCAGCTGAGTTCTTAGGTGGTAATCGAAGTTTCCTGTTCTTATAGGCCACAACAATTACTCTTGCAAAGCTAGTGAGCAAGCTGCCGTGTGTTTTATTCTTTACATAAAGTGGAGAAGCAAGGAAGAAGAAGAAAGTGGATAAGAACATAAGTGCTGCTGGAACTCCAAAACCCAATTTCCATCCAAAATGATCTTGGATATATGATGTCGCGTAAGTCGACGCGCGCGTGCGATTCCGGCAAGTGTACCGGATCTGCCGTCAAGTAATAAAAGATATCGATCCCACAGAGACTGTGTTCTCGAATCGCAATCGGTTTTCGAATCGATTATATCTGGACAGTTTTAGAGAGGGTTTTGGAAAATGTTTGAATTTGAAATTAAGAGATAGATGAGCAGAGAACAATTAAAACAGAAAACAAATGTCTTGATTAAGGAAGTTAGTTAATTTAGTTTAATTGTCTTGATTTATGTAAAAAAATGAACTATAATTACTAAATTACCCTTTAATTGTCTCGGGAGTGTGTAATGATCTTGGAAAAGTAAAAGATGAATTGGTTGGATTGGTTGATTGTCTTGACTTTTGGAATACTGACATTAAATAGAGTTGAATTGATTGTCTTTTGCTTATATTTGAGTCCACAAAATATAGGTACATTTTTTCTTATAATTGAGTCCGGAGGGAGTATATAATATGTGGGAGAAACCATCACCTCAATTTGCCCATGGAATCTGATATATCCAATGGCTTCCATGAAGACAGAAGCTGTGTCAGTCTGCAAAAGTGAAACACACAAATCCCTGGCTATCTTAATCTTTACTCAGGTCAAAAGCGAAAATTCTAATCAATCTGAAAAGATAAAGAGGAAATGGAACTTAGATCAAAATAGTAGAAAAGAACTGTTCTGGGGGATTTCTAAAATCAAACACAAAGGCACTTGCAATAGTTTATAATTGTTGGGAATTACCAAAGCAATTTCCTTTCCTTGTGATTAGATAAGCAAATTTGAACTGTACATGCTTCATAGGCGGTAATGGAGTGATTGTTTTATTAGTTATTACCTTTCCAAATGGGCAAACAAGTTGGTGAAGGGTTGTTATTCTGTCACCCAGCTTCTTCTTTCTCACCTGATTCAGATTTTCATATATGACAGTCAGGGACTCAGGATATGAATTCATATATTTTTTTCTGTCATCTATCAGTGGATATTTTCCAGCAGAAATAATTTACAGTCTGAGAGACAGAAAATCAATAAATACAACCCACAACAAAAACACCCAGATACAAACTCACATGCCAAGGGGGTGTGAGAGAGAGGGAAAGTTTGTAGGTCATCTTCATAGGCGGTTCAAAGAGACAGATGTACAGTAATTTGAATACTATATTGAAGTGATCATCCAAACAGCTGAAATTAGTACTAGAAGGTGAAAGTTTGAGAAAGATAATACAAAAGAATAACAAGTTAGAACCTCTTGCTTACCTCTGATGTGTGATCAAGTAGTTCACCATTCATATGTGTTGAATGTATCTAGTCAAGTTAATACCCTAGATTCATTCTGATAGTTAACTTTCTGTTTTCTGTTAGAATTAGTTGGTTTTCTGTTAGAGTTAGTTAGCTTTCTGTTTGGTAGTTAGATTTCTGTTATACAGTTGCTCTTTCTCCCTTGTATATAATGCCTCTGTAAAGTGCTAAGATTATTGATTCTGAGAGAAAGAAATTCTCAGTTGTATTTTGTTGAAAGGTGTGATTCCCTTCTTTTCTCTCTAATTGTCTGCATTTCCTAAAATCAATGGAATCCATAGTGAATTTTCACATGGTATCAGAGCTCCTTTCCTAGGGGCTCTGCTACTGCTGCGTTCTATTCTTTCTTTACAAATTCATTCCTATATCTTCAATCTCTGCGTATACCTCTTTTCTTGGTCAGAAACCCTAAAAATTGAAAATGGCTGAAGTTGTTAACAATGGAGGTGCTGCGAATGGTGCTGGAAATGGAGGTGTTGATCCTTCTAGCCCGTATTTTCAACATTACAATGAGAATCCAGGTGCGATTCTTGTTCCTGATTTGTTAACTGGTGAGAACTATCATGTTTGGTCGAGAGCTATGTTCATGGCTCTAAAAGCAAAAAATAAAGAGGTCTTCATCGATGGATCTCTGGAGAAACCTGCTCGGAATAACCCTAATTTCGTAGCATGGGACAAATGCAATACATTGGTGATGTCCTGGATCACCAGATCAATGGATCGTTCAATCGTTCGTTGTGTGCTTTGGATGAACACAGCCTTGGATATATGGAAAGATCTCAAGAAGAGATATTATCAGGGAGATGTCTTTCGAATTAGTGAATTAGAAGAGGAGATGTTCATGCTTAAGCAGGGAGATTCCTCAATTACTGAGTACTACAGCCACCTTCAAGAGCTGTGGCAGGAATTGGATAACTTCATGCCAATTCCTGGATGTTCCTGTGAGATGAAGTGTTCTTGCGATTTAGTTCCCACTATTAAGTCTTACAGGGAAAGGAATTATGTGATTAGGTTTTTGAGAGGCCTGAACGAGCAATACTCTGCTGTTAGGTCACAAATCATGATGATGAAACCTCTACCAGATGTTGGAGAAGCATTCTCACTGCTAATTCAACAAGAAAGACAGATGAACTTTCAATTTGGTGACTCTCGTGCCTTAGTAGCTGCCACTGATTCGAGAGGAAGAGGCAGAGGAAATAGAGGAAGAAATCAAAATTATGGAGGAAGGAATGGAGACAAAGGGAGAGGATACAAGGTTTGCACTTATTGCAACAGGAGTGGACATACAGTGGATACATGCTACAAAAAGCATGGATATCCACCAAACTATGAAAGAAATAGAGTAGCAAACAACTATGTAATGGATGATGACATTCAAGATGAAGATGATAACCAATCTGTGAAGTCTATAAGGAACAAAGAAATGGCAAATGATGTTGCACAGGCCTTCTTCACACCTGAACAGCACAAAGCTCTGCTGAGCTTATTACAGAAAGGTGGTTCTACTTCTCACAATGCAAACCAAGTGGTTGCAACCGGATCAGGTATCATATGTTCAGTCACGAATTTAGAAAAATCAAGATGTTGGATATTAGACACAGGGGCAACTGATCATGTTTGTCACTCAATGACATTTTTTCACTGTCACAAGAAGATAAAGCCAATTTCTGTGAAATTGCCTGATGGAAATCAAATAGTAACTGATATAGCAGGAACTGTGTTCTTTACCAAAGATCTATTCCTCACAGATGTCCTATACATTCCCAATTTTGCCTTCAATTTGATATCCATTTCAAAATTGACCAAGTTACTTAATTGTAAACTGATTTTCACTGATACTGTTTGTCATATACAGGACAATCACTCATTGAGGATGATTGGTGCAGCTGAGTCAAGAGCTGGATTGTATTCTTTGAGTTCACAGAGTTTTTTGAAAGTTCCTAGTCCTTCTATGAATGTAAGATGTGTCAATTCCTTTGATTCTGTTAAGAATAATATTTGGCATATGAGACTTGGACATCCATCTCATGTAAAACTTGCTGAAATCAATAAAATCTTTCCTTTTGTTGATTGTACCAAGCTGCATAATCCCTGTGATGTTTGCCACATTGCAAAACAAAAACGTTTGCCTTTTCCTAATAGTGAGTCTAGGTCTCAGCACCCTTTTGATCTTTTACACATGGATATTTGGGGACCTATCTCATCCCCTTCCATGTTGGGACATAGATACTTCCTTACAATAGTTGATGATGCTTCTCGGCATACATGGATCTTCTTTATGAAATTGAAATCTGAAACTTCAACTCACATTAGAGGCTTTCTCTCATTAGTTGAAACTCAGTTCAATGCCAAAGTTAAGATCATCCGATCTGATAATGGGGGGGAATTCAAACTAGACCAACTGTATGCAGATAAAGGAATTATCCACCAGACCTCATGTGTGGAAACCCCACAACAAAATGGAATAGTTGAGAGAAAACACCAACATATTCTAGGTGTGGCTCAGCCCTCTTGTTTCAATCAAACCTCCCAAAAATATTTTGGACTCAAGTCTGTCACTCATGCAATATACCTTATAAACAGGACTACCTACTCTTTACTTATCAAACAAATCTCCATATGAAATCCTATACCAAACACTACCTGATTTTTCTCATCTAAAGGTTTTTGGGTGTTTAAGCTTTGCATCCACTTTGACTTTTAACAAAAAGAAATTTGATCCTAGAGCTAGAAAGTGTATTCACTTGGGTTTCAAGAGTGGGACAAAAGGATATCTTCTATTTGATCCTAAATCCAAAGAAATCTTCATCTCTAGAAATGTGGACTTCTATGAGAATGTTTTTCCTTATAAGACAAAGAGAACACAATCCCCAACATATGCTCGACCAAACCAACAATAATATCCAAGATCCTTGGCTCGATATTACACCACAATCCTCAGCAAGTCGTTGTTTCAACCCACCTCAAAATACTGAAAATGTTCCTAACCAAGTCAATCTAGAACCAAGTCCTCAAAATATTCTGTTAGACAGTCCACTAGAGAGAGAAGACCCCCATCTTATCTCAAAGAATACCACTGTTCTTTGGTCTCATCAAGACTAATGACTCAGCTCACACATCTCCTAATAGTATCGTGTACCCTATTTGTAGATTCCTTTCATATGATAAAGCTGTCGCCAATTACAAACATTTTTCTTTAAACATATCCACTTTCTTTGTTGAACCTGGTACCTATGAAGAAGTGCTAAGCATTCTTGCTGCAACAAGCCATAGACAATGAATTGGCTGCACTGACAAAAACCAAAACTTGGACACTCACCACTTTACCTCCAAATAAAAGAGCAGTAGGATGCAAGTGGGTTTTCAAGGTAAAGCATAAGGCGGATGGGACTGTGGAAAGGCATAAGGCTCGGCTGGTAGCCAAGGGCTTCACTCAAACAGAAGGTCTTGACTACTTGGAAACTTTTAGTCCAGTAGTTAAAATGACTACTGTTAGACTCCTCCTCTCCCTTGCTGCTTCACTTGGCTGGCACTTACATCAATTAGATGTAAATACAGCTTTCTTACATGGAGATCTATTGGAGGAAGTGTATATGAAGGTGCCACCTGGTTTGACAGTCCCTAGCACTGATCTGGTCTGTAAGCTGCAGAGGTCTCTATATGGCTTGAAACAAGCAAGTAGGCAATGGAATTCAAAGTTAACTGAAACACTTTTGGGATTGGGGTATGCACAATCCAAAGCTGACTATTCCTTATTCACAAAGTCAGGTCATACAGGGTTCACTGCCATCTTGGTGTATGTGGATGATTTAGTTCTTGCTGGAAGTGATCCTGATGAAATCAAGAGTATAAAAACCACTCTTGATCAAAAATTCAGTATTAAAGATCTAGGAGAACTCAAGTACTTCCTAGGTTTTGAAGTTGCCAAGTCTCAATCTGGAATTGCCTTATATCAGAGGAAATACACTCTTGACTTACTTCAAGAAACTGGTCTGTTGGGATCCAAGCCCTGTTCGACCCCAATGGACCCGAATCAAAAAATCAGTAAGGACTCAGGTACAGTCTTATCCAATCCTGCTACTTACAGGAGGCTTATTGGTAAACTTCTGTATCTAACTCACACAAGACCAGATATATGCTATGCTGTTAGCAACCTCAGTCAATTCCTCTCTGCCCCAACCAATGTGCACTACACTGCTGCATTAAGGATTGTTCGATTTCTGAAACAGTCTCCTGGTCTGGGCATATTCTTTCCCAAGAACTCAGACCTATCTATAAAGGGTTTTGCTGACTCAGATTGGGGGGCATGTCCGGACACTAGAAGGTCTGTGACTGGTTTTTGCTTCTTCCTTGGCAATTCTCCTATATCTTGGAAGAGCAAGAAGCAGTCCATAGTGTCCAGGTCATCTGCAGAAGCAGAATATCGAGCATTGGCTCAAGCCACTTGTGAAGCTCAGTGGTTACTTTATCTACTACAAGACTTAAGAGTGAGTCATCTCAAACCAGTGGTGTTGTACTGTGATAACCTATCTGCACTTCATATAGCAGCCAACCCAGTCTTCCACGAGCGTACTAAACATATAGAATTAGACTGTCACACTGTCAGGGACAAACTCCAAGCAGGATTACTTCATTTGCTTCCTATTGGCACTTCTGATCAGGTTGCAGATATCTTGACTAAACCTCTCCAACCAGGTCCATTCACAAAGCTACATGCCAAGCTAGGAATGCTCAACATTCACACTCCAGCTTGTGGGGGGGTGTTGAATGTATCTAGTCAAGTTAATACCCTAGATTCATTCTGATAGTTAACTTTCTGTTTTTCTGTTAGAATTAGTTGGTTTTCTGTTAGAGTTAGTTAGCTTTCTGTTTGGTAGTTAGATTTACATTATCTGATTGCTCTTTCTCCCTTGTATATAATGCCTCTGTAAAGTGCTAAGATTATTGATTCTGAGAGAAAGAAATTCTCAGTTGTATTTTGTTGAAAGGTGTGATTCCCTTCTTTTCTCTCTAATTGTGCATTTCCTAAAATCAATGGAATCCATAGTGAATTTTCACAATATGATCTGCCTTTTTATAACTAGAATCCAATATATTATTACTGCTCAGGCTTGTGACATCTGACACATTCTGGGGACGGATTGAAACTAGTGGATGCACTTTCCACAAGTCAGAGTTCTCGGCCATTATTTGCTGCCCTGGGAGAGTATCCTGTGGAAAACCTCAATTCATGGCTCCAAAGGAGCCTATAAGAAATCAAACTTTTAATCTCCTTTTCCCTTCTACTTTTTCTCTTTCACCTTTGTGATGTTTCCTTGTATATGCACTTATGCACCCAAACAAGCCTTGGGCTTAAGCTTTGAGATTTCTGTTTTGATTTCTAACTAGCTTTGAGATTGCTGTTTTGATTCATTTATCTGTCTTTTCTTTCATTTATTCAGTAATTCCTTTTTAATATAAAGTGTAGCACAAAAAAAAAAAACTGGTAGCCACTATTTGAGGTTATAAATTAATGGTTACTTAGACTTCCTCAATTTGGGGCTACACCTTGGTGTTGCTTTGGGTTAAGGTTGAGGTAGAGGTAGAGGTAGAGCACAATAGTATTTATATCAACATCATGATCAGACGCATTCCTTATTCTCTGGAGCAATAATTCACTTTAACAAACAAACATAAATGGCTACAATATATAAACCTAGATGATCAAGATGTAAGATTCTAATAAAATGGCAAGAACCATTAGTGACATGGATAGTTACTGTTAGAGTAAGCCAAGCTTACTAGAGTCTAGCCTTAGCAGATTGCAGCCAATTCTGTTAGAGGCAGTTAGAAGAGGTTGTTAGATTAGAAGAAGTTTGTTAGATGTTAGTTAGAGGCAGTTACACTCCTCTTAGAGGCAGTTACACTCCTCTTATATAAAGATCATTATTGTATCAAGTTCAGTAAGAATGAACAATTCAATTTTTCAGAAATTTCTCTGAACTCTCCTCTCTTCTCTATTCTTTCTGTTTCTGCTCTGTTTCTAACATGGTATCACGAGCTTGAGACTCGGCCATGGCTTCCGCACCGAATGTTGATGATGATGCTCCACCGCCACCTCCTCCTCCTCCGCCACCAACACCGAATCTAAACACTGTGCTTGCGACGAAGTTAACTGACAAGAATTTTCTTCACTGGCGCCAGATTGTTGAGGCAGTGATTCGAGCTAATCGACTCGAGAAATTCGTCGCATGTCCTAGGGTTCCAGTTCGGTATCTTAACGAAGATGATCGAGTGAACGATCGAGTGAATCCAGAGTATCAGGCTTGGGAAGCGCAAGACCAGTACCTTTTCATCTGGCTCCTGAACTCGATTTCTGATACGATTCATGCGCGTGTTGTCGGTTGTACACATGCGTGGGAGTTATGGGATGAATTACACGCCTACTTCAACTCGCAGACGAAGGCGCGGAGTACACAGCTTCGTGCCGAGCTTCGTCACATTGTCAAAGGCGATCGCACCATTAGCAAATACTTGCTGCGAATCAAGGCACTGATGGATGCCTTGATCTCGATCGGGAACCCTGTTACTCGTCAGGAGCACATGGATGCGATCTTGGAAGGTTTGCCTGATGATTATCACATCCTATTTCCCACAATTGAGAGCAGAATTGAACCATATTCGATTGCTGAAATTGAATCCCTATTGTTGTCGCATGAATCTCGGTTGGAGAGGTTGAAGTCTAAAAATGATGTTACAGAGGTGTTCTCAGCCAATCTAGCTCAAGGCAGTTCCAATCCTAACCCTAATTTCAACTCTCGTCCGATTCCTTCACTGAATAGCACTAATCAAGTGAATTCTACTGCAGTCTCTAATTTTCAGCAAGGTTCCTCCTCTTTTCCAAACAATGGAGGATATCAACAGTACAATCCCTCAACCAATTTTGGCAATGGCTTTCGAGGTGGACGTGGAGGACGTCGTGGTCGTGGTAGGACTGGCAGAAATAACTATGGAAGGTTTGGCAATGGAGCTGAGTGTCAGATTTGTGGACGTAATAATCACAGTGCTCTTCATTGTTACTATCGATTCAATGAAGATTACACGGCACCACCTCATAGTGCTAATTCCTTTGGTTCTTATGGTAGAGGATAGTATCGTGGCCAATCTTCTCCAAATCAGTATCATCAACGTGCTCCTCATGCCAACTATCACTATGCTTCGGGCCAGTCAGCACAAAATTTCATGCCTCAACTTCCTGTTCAGCAATAGCCTCTGTTGCCTCTCCCATGGCAGTCCAATAATGTGCCGATTTCTCACCCTAATGGTCATGCCAGCAGCAACAGAACCCTATGGCTATGATGGCCTCAAACTCTGGTTCAGATTCTAGTGCCTGGTTTATTGATAGTGGGGCAACACACCATGTTACTGCAGACCTCAACAACTTGAACCAACCTGTTGCACCAAGTGGCATTGACCAGATTTACATGGGTAATGGTCTTGGCTTATCTATACTCTCAATAGGAACTGCATGTGTTAGGTCACCTTTTGATCACACTTGCACATTCAACCTTTCTAACATCCTTTATGTTCCAACTATAACCAAAAATCTGTTGAGTGTTAGTCGTTTTTCAGCAGATAACAATGTCTACTTTGAGTTTCTTTCTCATCTTTGTTTTGTTAAATCACAGGATAATCATAAAGTTCTTCTAGAGGGTTCTGTGAACTCTGCAGGTTTATATGTGTTTCATCAGCTCACTATAGTTTCCAAGACTCAATCAAATGTTGCTGGTCTGTCGAGTTTCCCTGCTTGTCTAAGTGTTTCTTCCCCCACTCCCTTGACAAAGTGTATCCCTTCCAATTCTACTATAGACAATGTAAATAAAGTGCCCACATCTCATTACATTTGGCACTGTAGACTAGGACATGCCAATGATGTGGCAATGAAATCTATACTCCACAAATGTAATCTTTCTCATATTAATAAAAATACTTTGGATTTCTGTACTGCTTGTTGTTTTGCCAAGTCTCATAGGCTTCCTTCTCACTCATCCATGACTACTTATGCGCATCCTTTTGACTTGCTCTTTCTTGACTTATGGGGGCCAGCACCCGTTAAATCATCTATGGGATATCAATACTATTTTTCCATCATGGATGCATGCTCCAAATTCACTTGGATATTTCTGTTAAAACAAAAATCAGACACTCTTAACACCTTCAAACAGTTCTTTGAACTTGTTAAAGTCCAATTTGGTGCATGCATTAAGGCGATTCATCACGACCAGGGTGGGGAATTCAGACCCTTTACTAGGTTCTTGGCTGATTTGGGTGTTCAGCATAGAGTCATTTGCCCCCACACCCATCATCAAAATGGTTCTATTGAACGTAAGCATCGTCACATAGTTGAAACTGGCCTAGCATTACTTGCACATGCCTCACTTCCTATGTCTTATTGGGATCATGCCTTCTGCACAGCAACCTTTCTCATTAATCGCCTCCCTACACCTGTTCTTTCCAATCAAACACCCTACTTTGTTCTGTATAAGTCTGATCCTGACTACTCAATCTTAAAGGTGTTTGGTTGTGCGTGCTATCCGTGCCTTAGACCCTACAATAAAAACAAACTTGAACTCAGAACCAGGGAGTGCACTTTTCTTGGTTATTCTTCTTCTCACAAGGGATACAAATGTCTAGCTAAAGATGGCCGCTTGTGTAACACCCTGTTTTTCGTGTGCTTAATTATTAGTAAATGCATGCTTTAATGTGTTTAATTGTGATAAAATCCAGAGGATGATTTTATTTTAAATAAAATCATTTTCTTGTGTTATTTTACTGTATGAAGTCACAATAAAATTTTCGGTATAAAATTGAGGGAAAGCCTGTGCAGGTTTTCAAAGCCGATCGAGTTCTTCGAGCTAGAGACCTAATATTGACTCGTGAACAAGACGATTAGTGTTTTTTTTATGTTTTGTGTGGGTTTGGAGTGTTTTGAGAAATCTTGTTCGGGGCTGAATTTCCGAGTATTACCCGGGCGAATCGTCGGGAAATACGATCGGGAAATTCATCTGATGCATGTTGGAGCAGAGCAAAAATGGAGTAGATTGACTGATGTGAAGGCTATGACATAGGCATGTCCATGGCCATACCTTCCTTACACCAATCAAGTCAAATCACCATACTTTCTTACACACACCTTACCTACACCATACCTCCTTTCTTCTCAACCAAGTCAAGCTCTTCTCTCCCCTCCAATCTGCCCCAAAACTGACGCCCTCCCCCTCTCTTTTCCTTCTTCTATTTAAGTTTCAAAGTGTAACCATTTCACACTTTTGCTTCCTTTCACAAAAACATTTTTTTACAACTATTCATCTTCTTCTTCACACAACTAAAGGTACCATTTTTACTAAGTTTTTCAAGTTGTGTTCTTCATCAAAGTTGTTCATATTGGTAAGGGTAATGTCCCTATACCATTTGTTTTTCAAGTTTTGGCTTTATTTTCATAGTTGATGTTTTGAGTTCATAATATGCTTTTAAACTTCAAAAAATTCTCAAAAATTGTAGAAAACTCCGATTGAGGTGAAACCAATTTCTATATTCTTATTTTTACTTCCTCTACAACATACTAAAATCTTGTGGAAAACAAAAATCTTGAACACCATTTTCTGTACTGGACAGAATCTGTCTTTTGTGCCATATGAGTTTTGTTTCATCTTTGCTTGGTTAAGCTTGTGTTTGAGTGTTATTCCAACATGATCATGACCAAGAGCTCCTATGTACATAAGGATGCTAGGTTTAAGTGATTGGAAAAGTTTAGAAACTTTTATGTATTTTCATGAAAAAGTGAAAACTCTAAGTGTTTTGTTATATGTACTTTGAGGTTTTTCCAAAGTGATCATGGATTTGGGCTCCTTGATGTATAAGGATGCTAGATCCAAGAGATTGGAAAGTTTGAAAACCTCTAACCCTCATTTTTACTCAAGGCCGAATGGTAGTGTTTGTGGCCTAGGGTATTTGATTTTTTCATTTTTCCAAAATGATCAAGGTTTTAGGCTCCTTACTAGGTATGGATGCTAACCTAAAGAGATTGGAAAATTTAGAACATCCTAACCTATTTTAGAGGATGAAAACCGAAACCCTAAGTTGATGACTTAGTGGGATTCTTGATTCAAACTTGTTAAACGTTTGGTGTTTAAGAACTCCTAGCACTTAAGGATCATAAATCCATAAGTTGCATGATTTTTGGAAACCTTAATCCAAAACCATTGTTGAAAACCGAACCTATGCCTTGTGGCTAGTGTTCTTTGATTAAAAATCTAACCTATGGTTTCATGTGTGTAACCTTAGATTCGTTACGCGCGGACGTTCGTGATCCTTAGTTTTCGTAGTCGGAACCCTTATCGTCTTTTGAGGTAAGAGGGGATTTCCGAAAGATATTCAATAACTGCATGCATGTGTGTATTTGATTAATTGTTTACTTGACTATTATTGAGTTACTGGATTATCTGAAATGTTATGCTATTATATGAAGTTGAACTGTATCGTTATATATGTTGAGATGTATAACTGTGATGAACTGTGATATTGACATTGAACTGTGAATATATATGTGTACATACTGCTGTTGTTGTTTGAAGTTTGCTAAGCCGGACGTGTGTCTCATGCTCAATCATTAATAAGGATTAAAAACCTTAATAAGCTCTGAAGATGAAAGGATGGGTGTTCTTTTCCAAAAAGCTTGAATGTTTAAAAGTACTTGTTTTATGTGACAATATAGTTTTAGTGATTTCTAGAATGCAAGAGAAAAACCCTTTTCGAACTATGTGTTTTAAGTGAAAACTTTCAAAATATTTTACAATATCCTATTGGGGATTTTCAAAGTTAAAAGTGTTTCAAAAACGTTTTATAAAGGATTTTCAAAAGAAAAGGTTTTCTCCCAAATGATTTAGAAACTTTCCGATAACCAAAGATAGGTTATCGAGGCTTTCGATTTCGAAAATTGTTTTCGTCAAATGAAAGATAAGTACTAAAAGAATAGGAATCTAGACGTGAGACGTCGCCTCTAGTTTTCCATGCTTAGCACGTGATCTTGGATCAGTGTTAATTCGGGACCGTAAAGTCCTATTCGTAATGTTATGGACTTCAAGTCCAATTCGCGGAATCGAGGACAGTTCGTTCTGATTTCCGTTGTTGTGGGCTATTGTCCTTAGCATGATAAGTAAAACATGACTAAAAGTATATTGATTTCTATTACCACAAACCTTGACTGCGGCCACGGTCTAGGTGTTGTGATTGAGCATTCGGACTGTGTGTCCTATGTTTCTAAGTTTTCAAGTGATGGGGAAATAATGTTAAGTCATTAGCTTTGAGCTTTGACAGTGAAATATTTACACAAAGAAAAACCTTAAAAGGAAAGTTTTTATTCATATGCATTTCCCCTGGCAGACGTGCCTTTGCTTATTGAGGATACCCATGGGGTATCTGAGAGTCGGTCACATTGCTAGTTGTTTCGTAAAGGGCATGTGGAGTTGTCTGACCAAGAGGCCTGGTGCATCAGGATGCGGTGGCAACAGCCCGGTGGGCAGAGTTTGACCAACTCTATCTTCTCCAGTGATAACATGGTGTTGTGATCTCATGAGATTAGGATAGAACCTGATATTGAAGTGTCATGCACATTTTCGAAAACTGATTGTACGGGCTTGAGGACCCCTTGATATAACACTGTTATATTATGATGATTATGCATGCTTTAACTGTTGATCTGATTTCGTGTTGCATGTATCATGTATATGGTTGTTGTGGGATATATCTTATGACGGTATCTCACTCTTGCATGTCTGTATGTTCTTTTATTTTCCTCGTACCGGGTATGCTTATGCTTTAGATGGACCCTCTTGTCCCTCTTGTACCTGAGGTCACACGGACAGAGACTTTTGACGAGGCCGACAGGATTGGGAATTGGAGGATGGACGCGAATGCGACTACGGCGACGTACCGAGGGCCAATCACTACTACTGAAGCTAATATACATGGAGAGCCTGTTAGGAGGATCCACTCGGTGGAATCCAGGAACGTGATTCTTCCACCGCCATGGTTGTACCTGAACACGCTACAGGAAGCCGGTCTACTTCACCCTCACGTTGAGCCTGCCGAGCTAGAAGAGGAGGAACCGATGGAGGCCGAAGAAGATCCCGAAGAGGATCCTGAGGAGGAGCCTCATGAGCTGGTAGACGACTGGTGGGATGAGGAGCTCGAGGCGGGTTATCACCCTTTGGATATTGAGGAGGAGGATGTCCCGTTGGATGACGGAGGAGAGGTGATTGACCCGGAGCCGGAGACTTCTTCTTGTGGGAGCGTTTGTGGCCACTCCGAGTGTCGTAGGCATTGGTAGTGGTTGGAGGCTTTGTTTTGAGTGGTCCGTTAGTCTTGACTTTTGAGCTTTTCTTTTGAGTTTAGATTCCCAGATTCCCATTCCCAGTTGGTGTTTTATTTACCTTATTTTCTCAGTTATGTTTCAGTTATGTTTTCGTTTCTGTTGGCCATATTGATTAAGGCTGTGGTGTAATGTTAAAACCTAAGACCTTTCGAGGCAATATTATATGTATGTATCTGTTGTCGTTTTCAAGTTGTGAGTATCTTTACCTTTTACTTCTTTTCTTTAAAGAAAAAAAAAATTAAGTACCTTTTTGGTAACCTTGTGTATGTTGAATAATCTTTTTCCGAAAGCGACCAGCATTTAAACGAGCATTTTTCCGCAAAAAGGGTAACCATGTGATGACCAAGTTAGGGTGTCACAGCTTGTATATCTCTAAGGATGTACAATTTAATGAACATCATTTCCTATTTGCAAAAGAAGTTCTCAAGCCAACAGAATCAGTACCATCCACTAGTCCTAGCAACACTCCACTTATAATTATTCCTCCCATTCCTAGTTCTACTCCTACATTTCCATCCAGTTCATATGGTCCAACTCAGTCCCCCCTCCTAGTTACACCTCTTAATCAAGCTTCCCCTCCTATGTCCAGTCACTCTTCTCTTCATTGTGGGTTAACACCTAGTGGTTCCTCTCATCTGTCAGGAAGATCCTCTAGTCCAGCACCTGCACCTCTTAATGCCCATCCCATGATCACTAGGTCTAAAGCTGGCTTGCTAGCTCCTACTTTGTTGCTAACACATGCAGAACCTTCTTCATCTATTGAAGCCTTGACCATTCCTCACTGGTTTGAGGCAATGCAGCAGGAATACAATGCATTAATGCACAACAACACATGGACATTAGTTGATCTCCCACCTAACAAAAAGGCCATTGGTTGTAAATGGGTGTTCAGGGTCAAAGAGAACCCAGATGGCACTATAAACAAGTACAAGGCCAGGCTGGTTGCAAAAGGATTTCATCAGCAGTTAGGGAGAGATTACTCAGAAACATTCTCCCCTGTGGTTAAACATCACACATCGAGAATCATTTTGACTCTAGCAGTCACCTACAGCTGGTCCATACAGCAGCTAGACATTAATAATGCTTTCCTAAATGGATTCTTGTCTGAAGAGGTATACATGGAGCAACCTATTGGGTTCAAAAGCTCCAATTCTGCTCAGGTATGCAGGCTGAATCGTGCCATCTATGGGCTTAAACAAGCCCCAAGAGCCTGGTTTGAAAGATTAACAAAGGCACTTGTGCAGTTTGGTTTTCAAACTAGTAGGTGTGATCCATCTCTCTTTATCCATACACATGCTGGCCACTGTACTTACATTCTAGTTTATGTTGATGACAACATAGTCACAGGCTCATCTCTTGCCCATATCTCAGCCATTATTCAGAAACTCAGCTCCACCTTTGCTCTCAAGCACCTTGGAAATCTAGACTATTTTTTGGGGGTAGAAGTAAAGCACTTGGCTCACAATAAGGGCTTTCTTTTATCTCAGTCCAAGTACATCCGGGACTTACTTGCCAAGGCCAACATGAGCAATGCAAAAGGATCACCTACACCTATGGTTAGCAACAGCAAGTTAACTAAAATTGGAGCCAACTACATGAATGATCCTACACTGTACAGATCCATTGTTGGGGCATTATAGTATGCCACCATAACCAGGCCAGAAATTTGTTACAGTGTAAGCAAAGTTTGTCAGTATCTTTCTCAACCTCTAGAGGAGCATTGGAAGGCAGTGAAACGCATCCTAAGGTACCTAAGAAGTACTATTACTCATGGTCTGGTCATAAAGCCTGCAACTGCAAATTCTGGTGCATTCTTCTCCATTCAAGCATTTACTGATGCTGACTGGGCAGCAGATTTAGATGATCGAAGGTCAACCTCAGGCTCTTGTGTCTACTTTGGACCCAATCTAGTATCTTGGTGGTCTCGCAAACAGCCTTTAGTAGCAAGATCTAGTACAGAAGCAGAGTATAGAGGGTGGCAGCAACTACGGCTGAAGTTCTTTGGATTCAATCTCTGTTGAAGGAACGCATATCAAGTGCCAAACACCAGTGGTGTATTGTGATAATCTAAGCACTGTTTCACTATCTCATAATCATGTTCTTCACTCAAGAACAAAGCACATGGAGCTAGATATCTTCTTTGTAAGAGAAAAGGTCCTAAACAAGTCACTCACTGTCTGTCATCTACCTGGAATTGATCAAGTGGCTGATCTACTTACCAAACCACTCTCACAGACCAGATTTGAAGAACTGAGAAGAAATCTAGGAGTTCTAGATTATCTAGCACTTGTAAACCCACCTTAGTTTTCAAAGGGGGTATGTTAAGTAATGGTTGTAAACCCACCTTGTGTTTCAAAGGGGGTATGTTAGAGTAAGCCAAGCTTACTAGAGTCTAGCCTTAGCAGATTGCAGCCAATTCTGTTAGAGGCAGTTAGAAGAGGTTGTTAGATTAGAAGAAGTTTGTTAGATGTTAGTTAGAGGCAGTTACACTCCTCTTAGAGGCAGTTACACTCCTCTTATATAAAGATCATTATTGTATCAAGTTCAGTAAGAATGAACAATTCAATTTTTCAGAAATTTCTCTGAACTCTCCTCTCTTCTCTATTCTTTCTGTTTCTGCTCTGTTTCTAACAGTTACAAACATAATTAATGAAAATCAACATAAATGGTAATCTTCATTGTAATTGTGCTGTAGTATATGCCATGCCATGAGTGAACCAATTTCTACCCTAATCATAAATGCAAATTTAAGTATAGAATTTGTTCATAAATTTTTGAATATATATGCTCTGGTACATAAGCCTGAGGATCAAAAGTGAAATAATTCAGTAACTAAAACATAAAACATTCCTTTATCATTTGTAGCTCGACATGCAAGTGAAAGGTAGGTTCTTTGCAATCCTTATTGTTAGTTGGTGTCTCAAAATTCAGTTACAAGCTAAAGCATCCATTGGAGGGAAAATCAGTTATGACAGTTGTAATCATAACTGATTTCTGTTGCAACAGATTTGGATGGTCAAGAACTCGAGCAGGCTTGGAGCTGAAGACTTTCTCTATATAAACATAGGCCTAGCTTATGGATTAGGAGATTCAAAGAGATATTGAGATTGAGATAGTGCCATACTTGTATAATTCTGTAAACTTGTGTATCGAGTGAGTGAGAAAGATCAAGAGTTGGTGAGCATTAGAGTGAATAGGCTTGGGATCTTGAATCTGTTTTCTTACAGGGTGTAAACAAGGGCCAAGGGTAGAACTCTTTTGGGATTAGCTTGATGATCTTGTAACTCGGTTCAATCATAGTGAATTACCTTTGCTCTCTCCCCGTGGATGTAAGCCCCACCGGCTGAACCACGTAAATCTTGGTGTGATTCTTTCCCTCCCCTTCTCTCTGCTGGTTTCTTGGTTCTGTAATTTTGTTCATTACTTGCACTGCTGTGTTTTTCTGGTACTACTGTGTTCTGTTTCATTTGTTTCAGTTTGCTAAATCCACAACAAGTGGCGCCGTCTGTGGGGAACGTGGAACAAGGTGAAGCAAGAAAGATTTCAGCATGGGATCAACCAAGTTTGATATAGAAAAATTCTCTGGAACGAATGACTTTGGCCTATGGAGAATAAAGATGCAAGTTGTTCTGGTGCAACAAGGTCTTGGAGATACTCTAAAGGGAGAAGCTGCACTTCCAATAACATTCACTGCAGCAGAAAGGAGGGAGCTGATCGATAAGGCAAAGAGCATAATTATCCTATGCCTTGGAGACAAACCTCTCAGAGAGGTTGCAAGAGAACCTACTGCAGCTGCACTTTGGCTCAAACTTGAGTCCCTCTACATGACCAAGTCTGTGGCAAATCGATTGTTCCTGAAGCAACAACTCTTCTCATTCAAGATGAGTGAAGACAGACCTGTAGCAGAGCAGATTGCAGACTATAACAAGATTCTTGATGATCTTGAGAATCTTGAAGTAACAATGGATGATGAAGACAAAGCACTAATTCTGCTGAGTGCTTTACCAAGCTCCTATGAATACTTCAAGGATGCAATTCTGTTTGGTAGAGATCAAACAATTACTCTTGATGAGGTGCAATCATCCATAAGGACAAAGTAATTTCAAAAGAAGCAAGAAGCCATGGCAGAAGGAAATGCATAAAGTTTGAATATTATAAGAGGCATACATGAAAGAAGGAATAGAAAGCAAGGCAAGCACATATCTAAATCAAGAAACCAAGACAAGTCCAAATACAAATGTTTCCACTGCCACAAGAAAGGTCACTTCAAAAAGGAGTGCCCCGAGAGGAAGAATAAAGGACCAAAGTCATCTCAGTCGTCAGGTGATGCTACCATTATATCATCAGGGTATGAATCTTCCGGATATGAGTCAGCAGAAGCCTTGGTGCTGGCAAGTACAGGATCAGAAAAGGATTGGGTGCTTGACTCTGGATGCACCTACCATTTGTGTCCAAGAAAGGACTATTTTGAGTCCTTAACCCTACAAGATGAAGGAGTGGTCTTATTGGGAAACAATAAACCATGCAGAGTCCAAGGTCAAGGCTCAATCAGGCTGAAAATGTTCAATGGACAAGAGATAATTGTCTCTGGTGTCAGGTATGTACCAGAGCTTAAAAGAAACCTGCTCTCAATTAGTATGTTTGATAGCCTAGGTCTCATAACCAATATTGAACATGGCATGCTTAAAATTTTCAAAAACAGCAAGGTTATAGCTAGAGGTATTAAAAGAAATGGCTTATACATTTTAGATGGCTCTACTGTCATTGCTCAGGCTGCAGTTGCTAGTCATACTCTTAATGATAAGACTAAATTGTGGCATATGAGGCTTGGCCATATTAGTGAAAAAGGACTGAAAGAATTAAGCAAACAAAATCTTCTAAATAATGATGATGTAGGAAAACTAGACTTCTGTGATCACTGAATTTTAGGCAAGGCACATAGAGTCAGTTTCAATATTGGTCCGCACACTACAAAATCTAGATTTGAATATGCACACTCAGATTTATGGGGACCTGCTAGAACTATAACTCATGGAAGGGGCTCCTACTTTCTGTCTATTATTGATGATTACTCTAGAAGGGTTTGGATCTACATACTTAAAAACAAGAGTGATACGTTTGAAAAATTCAAGGACTGGTACACTCAAACAGAAACTAAAACAGGTGCCAAACTGAAATATTTGAGGACTGGCAATGGCCTGGAATACCTTTCAGAGCAATTTGATAAATTCTGCAGGAGTGCAGGTATCCAAAGGCACAGAGACGATTCGGGAACTCCACAACAGAATGGTTTGGCAGAGAGGATGAATAGAACAATCCTGGAAAGAGTGAGATGCATGCTATTAAGTGCCGGACTTACAAAGAGCTTTTGGGGTGATGCTGCTGTAACTGCAGCATATCTCATTAACAGGAGTCCAACTTCTGCAATAGGGTTCAAAACCCCTGTAGAAATGTGGAGAGGCAGACCTGCAGACTACTCAAACTTGAGAATATTCGGTTCATTGGCCTTTGCTCATGTTAAACAGGATAAACTTGGAGCAAGAGCAATTAGGTGTGTGTTCATTGGTTATCCTGCTGGCATAAAAGGATACAAACTGTGGAGATTAGAACATGGTGAACCTAAGTGCACAATCAGTAGAGATGTAGTCTTTGATGAGACTAGGATGGCCATGCTTACAAAGGATCAGTCACCAATTACACCTGAAGCTGCATCAGATAATACCCAAGTTGAGGTGGAGCTTTCCACAAGCCGAGCCATGACTCAACCTGCTCAAGATGAAACAGAACCAGAACAGCATCAAACTCAACCAGTGGCAAATGATTATAATTTGGTCAGAGACAGAGCAAGAAGAAATATAGTTCCCCCAAGGAGATTTGGTCAAGCAGATCTTATATGCTATGCTTTAAGCATTGGAGAGGAAGCTCAAGCAAATGAACCAAGTAACTTCACAGAAGCTGTAACAAGTAAAAACAGTGCAGAATGGTGGAAGGCAATGGAAGAAGAGATGAAATCCATTGAACAAAACAAGACTTGGACTCTAGTTGATCCACCAAGGGGCAAAAGGATAGTAGGCTGCAAATGGATCTTCAAAATGAAGGAAGATACTCAGGATACAAACAAGGCTAGATTCAAGGCAAGACTTGTGGCAAAAGGGTTCTCTCAAATTGAGGGAATTGACTATAATGAAATCTTTTCTCCTGTAGTCAAACACTGCTCAATACGGATCCTACTTGCCCTGGTTACCCAATTTGATCTGGATCTAGAACAGCTAGATGTCAAAACTACATTCCTTCATGGAAATTTAGAGGAAACAATATATATGCATCAACCTGAGGGTTTTGATAAGTGCAAAGACAAGGTGTGCTTATTGAAGAAATCTCTATATGGCCTAAAACAAAGTCCTAGGCAATGGAATAAGAGATTTGATGACTTCATGGTGAAGATGAATTTCCAGAGAAGCAGCTATGACAGCTGTGTATACATCTTCAAAGAGAATGAAGAAGTGATCATCTACTTACTCCTCTATGTAGACGATATACTTCTTGCAAGCTCTAAAAGGTCAGAAATTAAGAGGATAAAGGACCAACTGAAGACTGAATTCGAGATGAAAGAACTTGGAGAGGCCAAGAGGATCCTTGGCATGGATATCACCAGAAACAGAAAGACTGGAGAGCTACTGCTGTCTCAGCAAGGATACATGCAAAAGGTAATTAGAAGATTCAGAATGCATGAGTCTAAGTCAGTTGGAACTTCATTAGGACAACTCGATAAATTGTCAGTACAGCAAGGGCCGAAAACAGAAGAAGAAAGACAAAAGATGACATCAATTCCATATGCAAATGCTGTTGGCAGCATCATGTATGGAATGGTGTGTTGCAGACCAGATTTGGCTTATGCTGTAAATGTGGTAAGCAGGTTCATGGCAGACCCTGGGCTAACCCATTGGAAAGCCATGAAGTGGATACTAAGGTATTTAAATGGCACTTTAAAATCTGGACTTTTGTTCAGAAGAAGAAGCACTCTTACTGAGAACGTGATAAAAGGCTATATGGATTCAGACTATGCTGGAAACATTGACACTCGAAAATCTTTGTCAGGGTATGTTTTTACTGTATTTGGTACGGCCATCAGTTGGAGATCAGTTCTGCAATCAGTGGTGGCCTTATCAACTACACAAGCAGAATTCATAGCACTCACAGAAGGGGTGAAGGAAGCAATATGGCTAAAGGGAATCATTGGTGAACTTGGAGTGCCACAGAGCTGTGTCACAATTTTCTGTGATAGCCAAAGTGCTATCCATCTCTCTAAACATCAAGTATACCATGAAAAATCCAAACATACTGATATTAAGCTTCATTTCATAAGGGATGTAATTGAGGCAAAGGAAATCCTTGTTGAGAAGGTTTCAACAGAAGATAATCCAGCCGATGCCTTAACCAAGTCCCTACCTTTATCCAAGTTCAAGCATAGCTTGGACTTGATTGGTTTTCAGTAAGAAGTTGAAGATTGGTGAGAGAGCAAAGTTATGGAACTATTATTGAATGGATTTAGAGACAAGGTGGAGAATTGTTAGTTGGTGTCTCAAAATTCAGTTACAAGCTAAAGCATCCATTGGAGGGAAAATCAGTTATGACAGTTGCAATCATAACTGATTTCTGTTGCAACAGATTTGGATGGTCAAGAACTCGAGCAGGCTTGGAGCTGAAGACTTTCTCTATATAAACATAGGCCCAGCTTATGGATTAGGAGATTCAGAGAGAGATTGAGATTGAGATAGTGCCATACTTGTATAATTCTGTAAACTTGTGTATCGAGTGAGTGAGAAAGATCAAGAGTTGGTGAGCATTAGAGTGAATAGGCTTGGGATCTTGAATCTGTTTTCTTACAGGGTGTAAACAAGGGCCAAGGGTAGAACTCTTTTGGGATTAGCTTGATGATCTTGTAACTCGGTTCAATCATAGTAAATTACCTTTGCTCCCTCCCCGTGGATGTAAGCCCCACCGGCTGAACCACGTAAATCTTGGTGTGATTCTTTCCCTCCCCTTCTCTCTGCTGGTTTCTTGGTTCTGTAATTTTGTTCATTACTTGCACTGCTGTGTTTTTCTGGTACTGCTGTGTTCTGTTTCATTTGTTTCAGTTTGCTAAATCCACAACACTTATAAATGTATGGTTTGATGAATTTTATCAAACCATATGAAATATAACGTCACACAAAACCAGCTATCGGTTTCAGCTGCCCAATAATAAAGGAGAATCAAAAGAAACTCACAATTGATCTATTTCAGCTACACCACCAACCAAAACAGTTCTGTATGGACAACCCCGAAAAGAATGACGGGCCATTTTTGGTGACTATTGACAGAGGATTTAAAGGAACTAGCATTTCTTATTTATTGTAAACAATAAAACTCATTTTAGTGTAAGGCATCAGTTACAGTTAGTTTACATGATGAAGTTCTTAAAATTTCATCACTGACCTGGGATACCTTGTCATATGGACCCTTGGTCCCAGATTCAATTAATGGTAATTCTTCCTCATTCGAACCATTTTCTTCAGTTACCTTGGAGTCTTGATCAGCAGTAGGTCCATAAGCCCAACTGCACACTAGATAATACAGTACATTAACAGCACTCAATGTGGCAAGAACCCAATAGAACTTGTCATAACGACCTTTGTTAATATTATCTGAAACCCATCCATCCTTTCCCCCTCTTGAAGTAATGTTTTCCACGATTTTGAATACCAAAGAAGATACCACATATCCTGCAGCCATTCCCAGTCCAAAAAGGGACGAAGCAATGCTTGACATAGTCTTGGGAAACTCAGTGTAATAGAACTCATTTTGGCCTATTACATTGAATGCTTCAGCTATGCCACCCAAGCAAAGTTGAGGGAAAAGCCACATTGCAGACATATGCAACACTGCATGAGTATCATTAACATAACCCTCCCTTATTGCTCTCTTCCTTCTTGTAGTCTCAACAATAGCTGCAGTTACCAAGTGGAGAAAAGAGAAAAACAACCCGATTCCCATTCTTCTCTTGGCACTGATCCTAACTGGTTTGCCTCTGAGCTTTGATGCTAGAGGAATAATGACACGATCATAAAGAGCTATCCATATAAATATTGTAAATATCATGATTACAGAAAGAGAACCTGCTGGAACTTCGAAGTTTGAAGTGATATGTCTGTTCAGGGATTTAGCTTGCAGCAATCCAAATGAGCCTCCAATGTTAAGTGACATCATGATCCCACTAGACCAAAGAGGAATAACTTTAATGATGGCTTTTAGCTCTTCTACTTGCTCTATTGTGCAGAGACTCCACGGATTTGAGGCTGCCCCATCGGAGGCTATATCTTTTTCAGGGTCTTTAATGAAGCAAGCTTTATTCAGAAACCTAGAAAAAAAGCATCATTAGAAGTTCAGTATTATTTCATCCACTGAATAAGCAAAAGACAATAAGGATGGTAATGTCAATGTGGAATTCAACCTCAGTTTATCAGTTGGAACAACAAGATCGGAGTCCTTTGTATGATGGTACATTCCAGCTGAGTTCTTAGGTGGTAATCGAAGTTTCCTGTTCTTATAGGCCACAACAATTACTCTTGCAAAGCTAGTGAGCAAGCTGCCGTGTGTTTTATTCTTTACATAAAGTGGAGAAGCAAGGAAGAAGAAGAAAGTGGATAAGAACATAAGTGCTGCTGGAACTCCAAAACCCAATTTCCATCCAAAATGATCTTGGATATATACTATTCCCGTGAAAGCAATTATGACAGAAATAGCTGCTGAAGCATAATACCAGCTGAAGAATATTTCCAAGGTCCTCTGGTTATTGGGGTTATCTTTTCTATTCACCTGGTCTGCACCAAATGCTAGGGAGCATGAGAGGCCACCATTTCCAATGGACATGACAGCAAGCGAAGAGAGTAACATCGCTATTTGCCCAGTTGTCGCTGATTTACATCTTTCAGTTGCAGGATTGCAAGGAGGAGGCCTTGCCTGTGGGATCATGGCTGTTAGCCACAAAAGTGCCATTCCCTGTAACCAAAGAAGAAAATGTTCTTCTGACTTTTCTGAGTACATAACTACTTTGAGAACCCCAAATGAACTAATTTTTCCTAGATTAATTTAAATGTCTAATAATCCTGCCCAGACTGATCTGAAAATGGTTAAAAATGTTCGTAGTGAAATATTTCGTGCACGAATCCATCAAGATAGTTCATCTCCAAACAAGTCACTCACACTTTGAAAATCATATAGCTGTTATAAATCATTAATGATTTGCCACATTCATTTTTGTTTCCATTGTAAAAGAGTGAGCATCATATTCATAACTCAAATTATGTACAAGGCCCCTACTCTCAATCTTACTGGAAGAATTAAAGGCAAGAGATTACATCATTGATCATTCCAATAACCAAGGAATTTTCAGAAGACTAGCTAATCAAAGGTCACTGGTAGATTGTAAAATTAAAGTAAACTACATCCATGTTCCAATAGACACATACTCATTGGAGTAAATTATTTTCTTATGGGTCTTGCTAACTTAGGGCACAGGTTAAGGAATCCCGAATCCAAAAGAAGCAAGCTTTTACAGGAAAACTAAATATACCATTTCTCAAAACAATAAATACACCGGTTCCATACAAATTTGCTTTTTTGGATTCCTTCACCAGCAGTACCGGTTAGCATTCTCCTTTTCTTATTATGTACGACAATACTTGAAGGGAAAAAGGGCAAGACAAGTAAGTCACTAATTAAATTGAGGTATAGAATTGTGAATAAGAATCATAAGATGCTGAAAAAGAAAGTAGGGAAAGGAATAGTACCAGAAAAGTGATGATGGAACCTAAACCAACAGAGAGGAATCGACCCAGATAAGAATCAGCTATGAAAGCACCAATAAGAGGAGTGAAATTGGTGGTTGCAACAGATAAGAGGAGTATGTAGGTTGCTTGTGACAAATGAAGATGGTAGTTTCCCATCAAATACAATATCATGTTTGGCAAAAGACCCAAAGTTGCAACCCTTGCAAGTGCTTCATTTGCTGTCAAACACACATTATTAGTATTCATCTTTAGATATTAATTAATATCATGTTCAAATAACATATTTTTATTCATGTGAATAACATATATTTAATAGAATTAGAATCTATGGTGAAAACAAAAAGGAAACCTATGATGAAAGGCATGGTAATGAGGCCGCCCTTGTGATTTTGGGGTTGGGAAATGGTTTGGGAAGGCATTTTGAGTTGAGAACTAGAAAGCTCCACTTCCTTCTCCATTGTTCAGTTAAGGTTGATGCAGATTTCAAAACTAACAAAGTAAACAGAGAGAGTCAAGTGTTGGGTAGAACCAGAACTATTAAAGAAAGATGGAGCGATCTATGGGACTGTGAATGCATGGTCAACAAACTGTGTCTCTTTTCCGACATTATTATTAAAATAAATAAATTTTTGCTCATATCAATGTTGTAAGGTCTCTTGTTAAAAAATCAAAAATAAAAAAAGGATTTTGCTAATTAATACTTAAGAATATTGGTTAATAATCATAATGAAAACATGTTTCTATTAACAAATTAAAGATGTCAGTTCTCTTTTAATATATCACTTCCAATGAGTTTATTATTTATTTATTTATTTATTTATTCCCTAACAGCATTCTCCATCCAAAAAAGTAAGGTTTGAAAATCTAAATATACTGCTTATCACAGTAATAAATACATCAATTTTCATAAACATGTTTTTATTAACAAATTAAAGATGTCAGTTCTCTTTTAATATATCACTTCCAATGAGTTTATTATTTATTTATTTATTTATTCCCTAACAGCATTCTCCATCCAAAAAAAGTAAGGTTTGAAAATCTAAATATACTGCTTATCACAGTAATAAATACATCAATTTTCATAAAAACTTATTTGATTCCTTAACAAGTATTTAATGTTTTTAGAACACTGATTAGCATTCTATATAAAAAAATAAGCTTAATTGCAGTTTTGACCCCCCTATTATTAATCATATGCGATTTTGGTCCCCAAAGTTTTTTTGTGGACTTTTGGTCATCTCATTCTTTCTATGTTGTAAATTTGATCATTTTGTCGAATGTCTATCAATTTTTTCAATTATCAACACAGAGGAACCACTCTTCCGAGCACACACAACCTCTACTTGAGGTTCACACTCCTTCGAATCTTCGATTCAACATTATTTAATGATTCCTCTCTGTTATTTTCTAGTTTTATCCCTCCTTTTCGGGACCCTTTTTGGTTCCACCACATGATCATTTACCACAAAAGTTCAAAAAAAGGTTTTATGCATTTAGAGCAGTGATTTTGTGTACTAAGACGAGTGATTCCTCTATATTAATCATTGAAAAATTAACAAACATTGATAGAAATACCAAATTGCAACATTGAAAAAATAGGAGATCAAATATGCACGAAAAAATTTTAGAGACGGAAATCGTACATGATCAATATTAGGTGACCAAAATTACAATTAAGCAAAAAAAAAAAAAGTAAAAAGGTACAAAATAGTGAAATACATCCATGAATCGGCAAATCCGATGCTCCATTGCTATTTGCTCCCGTCTCCCACTGTCCCGTACTTTTATTTCACTATTGCAATAATAACAGAATCAGAGAAATCTCTGATAATATCTTTTTATATCTTAGTATATCTTAGAGTATCCTAGATAATTTCTTAGGATTTATTTCTTATTTATATTTTATAATTTAATTTTTTATTTGATTAATATTAAGATTCTACTTTTAGTATAAATTGGACTATTGGGTTGTCTTTTATAATCACATCATCATTACATCAATTCAATATCAGTCTTATTATTTCTTAGTTTGTTTTTATCTTTTCCTCATTCCCTACCTAAAACCTTCCAATTCAACATTGTATCAAGAACCAGACAAAGGTACCATCCTCCGTGACCTGTCTCATCACTGTTCCACTGTGGAGTTCCACTAAGTATGAAGGAACTCTAATCATCTTATCATTTTCTCAGTCATACAAAATCCTGTTTTTCTCTCTTCTCCGTTCTGTACTTCTGTTCCGATGCGTTCTTTGTCATTCCGACCCTCGTTCTTGTCCTGTCAGTCACCGTCCGCTGCCGTCAGTCGTCGTATCCGGATGCCGAACACACCACCATACTCGCCGTCAATCGATCTATCCAACTGTCCTGATAGAGCTGCCGTTCGCCTCCCGACGCGGCTCCACGCACATCTCTTCCGATCTGCAGGCAGCCGCAAGCGCACGCCTTCCTTTGGCTCGTAACGGCATGTCCGACCGACGTTTCCAGCACCAAACTCGTCGTTCCCTGCTCTCTCTAGATCTGTGCTCACCTCCTTCATCGGACCTCTTTTGAGCAACATCCCTGTGTGTTGTACGGTTCACCTGTGATTTCAATTATTTGCATTTGTGTTCTGACCCATGGCTAGTTCTACCTCCTCAGATACTCCTAAGGACTCCCCATCATACCAGTGTGGCTTCTCTTCCCACCGACGATCATTCTGGTGGTAACCCCTTTCCCATGGATGAATCATATTAGTGGTGACTTTTGTTCCCACCGACGATCATTCCGGTGGTGACTCTTTTCCCACATATGAATCATATTAGTCGTGACTTCTATTTCTGTTGATGATTGACTTATGTTGGCTATGACTCACACTAGCCCAACTCATTGTCCCAGATGCTCTGACCCAGCTTTTTTTCCTAGATGCACTAGCCCGTCTTTCTCCCAGATGCACTAGCCTTGGCCCCTTCTCCCAGATGCACTGGCCTCGTCTCGGTCCCGGAAGTAGTTGTCTATCTCAATTTCAAAAATTAAAAAATTTGGGTCTCTGATATTGTTGTTGAAGCTTCCAAATGTGGTTTTGAGGAGTTCGGACCTTGCTTCGTTAGATTGCTTGCAAAGAAATTTCTGTCAGGCTGATGATCATTCCAGCTATCTTGCTAAGTTATCTTTCCAGCAACTCTCTCCGGCCTCTCCAACATTCTTGAGTTGCCTTCCAACCATTATTTTCGTGGAGCTCAGTTTTTTTATTTTTTAATTTGAGGGGAAATACATTGTTTTCAAGTAACAAGCTTAAAGCTTAGTAACCTTTAGCTTGAGGGGGAGTGTTAGAAAATCAGAGACATATCTTATCATATCTTTTCATATCTAAGCATATCTTAGAGTATCCTAGATAATTTCTTAGGATTTATTTCTTATTTATATTTTATGATTTGATTCTCTATTTGATTAAGATTAGGATTCTACTTTTAGTATAAATAAGACTATTGTGTTGTCTTTTGTAATCACATCATCATTACATCAATTCAATATCAGTCTTATTATTTCTTAATTTGTTTTTCTCTTTTCCTCATTCGCTACCTAAAATCTTCCAATTCAACAATAACAATTATAGTAATACATGTGATTTTTTGGCATCTCATTCTACTTGGTTAAAATTATTTTTTATGGGCTCCAATTATGTCACACCACTATTTTTAGCTCAAATTATGTTGTGCATAGGCTCAGTCAGTTTATGTCCACCATCATGTCTTTGTATCTACAAACAATTCACCATTTTCTGATATACTTAAATGTCACCAAGCCAATCTTATTCTTTCCATATCAGAATCCCATACACCTCACAAGCTTTGCAGATGCAGATTTGGGTAGTTCTCTTGAGTCTTGATACATGAAGACCAACCACAGTTTACTATATTTTCTTGGGCAACTCCCTCATACTTGAAAATCAGAGAAGTAGTCAACAGTTTCCAAATCCTCAGCACAAGCTGAATACCAAGCCACTTGCTTATGTTACTAATGAATTACATGGATCCATCCTTACTACAAGATTTTGAACTTGTTCTTCCTTTCACTATGGTGTTTTGTGATAATCAATCAGCCATTCACTTGGCCTCGAACCCGATTCACCACGAGAGATCTAAGCATGTAGACATTGACTGTCATTTCATTAGGAAGAAAGTAAATCTTGATTTATTAAAATTGGTGCATGTTAAATCCCACCATCAACTTGCATATCTCCTCGCTAAACATGTTCAACCGCTTTTTTCATCACCTCATGTCAAATATGGGAATTAAAGACATTTACTTCCCACCTTGAGGGGTTGTGTTACGCATATTGCATTCACATTGTATGTATACTATCGGCAAATAGTTAGTTAGTCTCAGTTTTCACAGTTAGACTTTGTTTCAGTTAGTTAGACTTTCCATCCACAATCTAGTTAGTGTTTGTTATCAATGTTACATAAGTCAGAACTTCTGATGAATACAAATGAGAAATTCATTTGCTCAATTATTTGTCTCAATATGCAGCATCCAAGTAATGCAGTATATATAGGTTTTACTTCATCTTACAGTTTTACTTCCCAAAGATATCAACATACTACAATAAACAAAAGTAGCCATGTAATGCATTTTATGAATTTATGGTGCAGCATCCTAGCAATGCAGTATACAATACATAGGCTTTACTTCACTTTACAATTTAACTTGCCAAAGACATCAACACCTTTGAGTCTTGGAATTGAACACCTACATGGTGCAAAATGTTGCATGGTCCATGCTGATCAAGCTTTGGATTCACTCCATTCTTGTAATGTTGGGGTTGCGACTCCAATATTTTTCATGTCAAACATATTTGCTGAAACCACCCAAATGTTGGTCACCGTTATCATCTAACGATGTGAAATTTCATCATAATGAAAATGTTTTGAAAAATAACAAAATCTGCATGCCTTGAGGGAGTCTAGAATATCAGAACATAGCCAGAAAAGAAATGGAAATTAATGAGGCATGGTGTATGACATCATATAAATATGCCACTAGTGCAACAATGTTAACTCCAGAGAAGGGAGAAATCTTAGCAAGAAAATTTGTCTTTACAACAATATCTCCTCATCTCTTCAAACATGTCACCACTCACAGCTCACCAGTGAGTATTTCAGGCACATTAGATTGTGTGACGTTATATTCCTCTCACAGAAAATAAAGAATTGACATTTTAAAAATTACTTACATGAAGAAGTCCTCTCCAGAAATCAATACTAGACTTGCTCAAAGTTAAGATTTGGTGCAATCATTCATGTAACTGAAAGACTATTCAATAATACAATGCAGATGATTTCCTATTCTCTGATACTAGTACAACTTGTAAGGTAAGCCAAAACACGCCAGTAATCATATGCCAACCTAACTAATTGCAACACAACTTTACATCCATCAGAGTTCTATATCTCTCTTCTCCTTATTCTTGGACATATGATTGCATTTTATTTTATTTTTATAAGCAAAAGTATATTAATCAAGAGCACAAAGGGTGCTCCAACGGTCCAACCTGTATACAAAGAACTAATACATGGAAACAAGAAAGAACAAAATCACTGACTTATAATGTTAAACCAACTACTATACCGCAGTCGAACCTATGTAACTTTGATCTTGCCTCTAAACCAGAAAGCATGATCAACTTTACAAAGAATCCGAAAAACCAAATACAGCAATATATCCAAGAACATTCCAATAACAAAACACAAACCACAACAAAAGTCCCCAATGAACCAAATTCTAGGAGAAGTAACAAGGACATCCCAATAAACACAAGCTACTCTTCAAAAACCAAAATGTAGGATGCAATAACCTATAGTCCAAACTTTATCCCGCTTAATTTCGTTCGACTTGATACAATAATAACCCCCTTTTTAACTGTGGACCAACTTCTTCCTTCTGTCCAGAAAGCAATCCATGCCATATGATTGCATAATACATGTTTAACTAATAAACGCACTTTCAGGGACATTGAAACATATGCAAGTATTCACCAACAAAACACAGAAAATTTAAATGAAAGTAAGACATTGTAAAGCTTATCAGAATAGTTGGACATATATTATGATTTATGCATATGTCCAACTAATACACACTCTTTCAGGGACATTGAAACATAAGCAACACGCCATAAAGTATTCACCAACAAAACAAAGAAAATTTGAATGAAAATAAGACATGATATAGCAGATGAGAACAGTCTTCTGACTATAGTATTTACTTAAACATCTATTGCTTGCAGAGTTTTTATCTTAGATGGTTATACAAATAAAGTTCCTACCAATTGCAAGGCTTTCAAGAAAGTTAAAAATACATACCAAGATGAATATCGGGTGTGGCTGCCGCTGTGGCATCAACAATAACAGTTACAGGATGATAGTCCAATGCTACAGCATCAAAGACAGTTTGCCTGATACAATTCGGAGTTTGAACACCTACAAATAAAGATATATGAAGTCAATATGTAAATACTAAATATAAAACTGTAAGTAAGTTCATATTGTGCATTAGAACTATTATTCACCAGTGATCACCAGACTATTAATTCCCGCCCCTTGAAGGACTGAATGAAGGTGTGTAGCAAAGAATGCACTAAACCTGGTCTTTACAAGTTTATAATCCCCTTCTCTAATTACCAGCCCATCAACTAATTCTGCACCTGCACTTCCCTTGGAGGTTGGTCCAACTTTCCCAGTTGTATATAGGTGCCGACGAAAGAGTTCAACATCTCTTCCTAAGGGATCATGCTCACGTACTACCTTGTAACATTTTGAGAGGCACAATTCAACAATTACAAAACGATTTTCTTGAATGCCAACAGCCCAAGATGTCTAGTGAATATAAGTAGAAGAAGCACCACATAAAGTTTGTTACTTTGGACCTTTAATTATGAAAATTGTCCAACTGATTATGAGTGCAAACAGTTCAACTGCTTAACACGAATGTTTCTTTCAGTATCTTCATCTTCGATGGCTAAAAATATATGGAGCATTACTCAGGGGATACTACTTTATATGATACTGATAGACCCATAATTAAGCAAGTGTATAATATAAGAGTAAAGAAGGGTGAAGAGGGGCAGTAGTGGTCAATAATTACAGCTAACAGGAGCTAGTGGGAGTGGAGAAAATGAAGAAGGCAGCAGTTACAACCAGTGGACAGTAATTACAGTGGGTGGGATGAAGAGAGTAAATGGGCAAATGATTAGGCAGTGGTGAAAAATAAATAAGGAAGTGAGGGGGGCTGATGGGTTATTCTGGAACTTGCAAAGGTTTGGGGTGGCCTGGCCATTGGCAGAGATAGCATTCAGCTTCTCTGATTTCTTCTTTCTTCTACCATTACTTCTATCTCTACATTTTCTGTTTCCTATCCCTAAAATTGGAACTTGGCTCCTTGGTGTTCATGCTGTTTTCTACTAATAAAATCAGTTCCTATCAGATACCATTGATGCTAAGAAGGCAAAAGCAAAGAGTGCAATAAAGGTCTCTTCAAGTTTCTCAAACAGACTCCAAAAAGGAGCAACCCCCCAAGATCCAAAACAAATGGTGACTCCAAAGGAGGGTATATGCAAATAATTTCAATAAGATGAGGAATTACATAAACTAAAAAAAGTTAGGGTCTGATTGTTTTGTTTCCAACTTCCTTTTTTCAGAAACACTGAAAACAAACTTTTCCAAGCAACTTCAGTGGGCATTAAGGTTTAGGTTCCCATCATGTAAAGTTGTAAACAAGTAATTCATACTAAAACTTGTTCCATTTCATGAAAAAGAAAAGAAAATCATCCATTTTAATTTGAACCATTATTCCAACCTTCCCCAACATAATATTTACATTAAACATTAATGTTTCTCAGCTTAACTAACACGGTAATAGTGTAATCAGAAAAGTTACTCAGGAAAAATCTATAAACAACCCATAACAGAGAAATCAAGATGGGAATGAAGTATCATTACCCAAATTATGAGAATTCCACGCTGCCTCGCAACTTCGACAGTCTTAATCACATTTGGGACTATGTCTTTCCCTCCTTTTACTAACATAGGACTCCCATCTTCTATGAAATCTTTCTGCAAACTCACCAACACACACACATATAATCCTTAATTTCTCCTAACATCCTAAGAGGCACAAGAGAAAGGAAAAAAACAATAGTAAGAGACAGAGAGTGCAACTACCTGCATGTCTATTACAAGAAGAGCCGTACGGTTCCAATCTTGTGCCATTTCCAAAGGGTCGATTCCTTCAAACCCAAGTCCAGATTTTGAACGCACTGACAAAGAATTTGGCCAATTGGGGTGCTTATTTTGTATGAGTCCACTGCATAGAGAATTGAAACATGAACCCCCAAGTTATTGGGAAACGACAAAAAAGAAAAAAAAACGAAAATGGTGGATAAAAGTTAAAAGGTGAAGAGAAGGAGTTACCAATAACTCAAATTGGAGGAGTTCAGCTTGACAAATGGAGATGATGGTGTGAGCTTCAAGTGGGCACATGTAGAGGGTGACTTAACAAAAGATGACCAAGTATTAAGGAGTGCAGTTTTGTCCATGTCTTATATGCTCAACTCATGCTTCAGTTTCAGATATTTTTCAAAGAGGAGAACTGCTCAGCATACTTGTAATCATTTCTTTTCATTTCAGTGTTTACATAGTTTTTAGTCCAATATTTTTTTAGGCAATAGGTAAATTGATCCTCTTTTTTTTTTAATTTTTATATTGATGCTATAAGTTTTTTTTTTTTTTTTTTTGTAAATTGATTCTATATGTTACGTTCCGTTTTCATGTTAGTCATTTTTGTCAATTTCGACTTAATGTCATCAGCTCAAAAGTCACATGTCAGTCTAACGTGATAGCCACGTTAGGTCAAAATTGACAGCGTTTTTTCAAAATTGACGGAAAAAACTAATGCCGAAACAGAAAAAGTAACGTGTAGGACTAATTTGAAAAAATAAAAACTTAGTGGACCGATGTGAAAGTAAAAAAACGTATAGGACAGATCTACCTATTTTACCTATTTTAAAAATGAGATCCGTAATTTGTTCAATGATTTAACCATAGTTGAGCTTATAATAATTAAATAATATTTTTTATTTTTAATAGTAAGGAAATCTTGAATTTCATATGTCATATGTTAGGTACATATCTCTATTTTTATAGATTATCATATAATATTAAATTTTTTATTAAATACTAAATTGATAAAACAAAAAATTAGTTAAAGAAAAATTTTCATAAATACAAAAATAATTTAATTATAAGCTCAAGTTTTATTATTTTTAAACAAGTCAAGCTCAAGCTTTTAGGTAAACTCGTTGTGAACACCCCATTTTGACTGTGTCTTTTAGTCTTCACTAAAAATTTCAAAAAAAATAAAATAAAATAAAAAATTTGCAAAGAAAATAAAAATAATAAAAAGATTTTTAATTGGGCCAGACCAGTTAAACCCATTTCATCCTCCTCCAACAAACCCTAGCAACCACTTTATTTTGAATTTGAATCTAGTTGGCAAATCTCTTAATTTTGGCAGATAAGGCTCGGCAGTTTTGGTTCTATTTCAAATCAGGGATAAATTTTTTAATCTTTAACAGATTTTTAGGATCAAAATCGGAACAACTTGGCGTTATAAAATCAGAATAAGGGGGTTCAAGAAAAAAAGAAAAAAGAGGAGAACATCAGGAAGGAGAAGAGAAAATTCGTTCCTTTCTTCCTGGTTGCAGAAAAAAAAAAACCACGTCCTCCTCTCATTTTTTTATTATTCTTTCTTGCTTTTAACTTGGCCTTCATTTTTTTTTCTATCAGACACACATTTTTACTCTCAACTCTCTCCTTCTTCCTCTCATCTCTCTCAAAACTCCATTCCTCTCTTTCTACCTTGCTGAAAGATCGCGCCACCACCCTCCAAAGCCGCAACCACCGCATCTCGGTTCCTGTACGTTCCTCCGACAGCCTGCTCACAAGATTTCCAAAATGTTTCTGAAACAATAAACTACTGAGAGCAGATCAAACAAAAGAGAAGGGGAGCGAAAATTTTCTGAACACAAAGAGGGATATTCAGAATCAAAGGAGTGAAAACCAAAGACCAAGAGTAGTCCCTGTTCCCACTGGTCGGACCTCCCTTGCGTGGCACTACCCTGCTAGGAACCGCTCCACCGTAGCGTCGCCGCCTGACAGTCACAGCGGTATCCCCATCGAGCGACACCACCACGCACGAACACTCCTCCGCGCCCCGCTGTCTCACCGTCGCATCGCCAGCCTCGGCTGAGTCTGGCTGTCCGGATCTCCTCTCCGCAAGCATCTCGACCACCACGCTACCGTCGGGACCCGTGAGCCGCACCGCCTCGTCGAGCCGTCGCTTCCTCCTTTGGTTGTTCTGCTTCCCCTTTGCCAAACAGTTCTGATACGTTGTTGATAGAGGGTTGTGATTCTTAACTTATTATCTTGTTTTTTTTTCCCTTTTCTTTATTTCTTTTTTTTAATTTTTTTTCTTTTTTTTTTCTTCCTTTTAGTCTGACCTGGACTATTCTTTTGTAGTGTTTGGGTTTGGTTTGAGTGTCATGTTGGGTTAAATATGGTGTTGATCTTGATGTGAGTATTTTAGTGGGCTGGTCACTTAGCCCAAGTCAAAAAATGCTATAAACACTTATATGAAGTCAAACTTTATTTTTATTCTTTAATTTTCAATTCGTAAGTAATAAATTAAATAAAATAGGATGTTTCTTTATAGATAATTTTAGGATTACTTTGTGAGAGGTATCACATTTAATCCCTTAGGTTTAAGATCGTTCTGTGAATGTATGTGTCATGTTCTATCTCACTTAGGAGTTTTCGATAATAAAGATGAAATATATAAAAAACTTTTTTTTAAATAAAATAAAATAAAAACCTTTTCATAAAATTTAAAGTTAACCAACAAACAAAATATTTTCTATAAGAACTACGTGGCTTTGAGTTTCCCATCACAGCAGGGAATACGTAGGAGCGATATTAATCATCTCGTCAAGCCAAAATTAATTTTTCCTTTATTTTTGTGTTCTTTTTTAATTTGTTTAATGTAGATAATTAATTAATAATTTATTTAATGCTTTTGGGATGCTCTATGACAAGTGTCATGCTCAATCCCCTAGCTTTGAGGTTGCCCTATGGACTTATGTGCCATGTTCAACCTCATTTAGGATTTATCAATAATATTTTTTTAAAAAAATTTTTAAAATGCAAAAAACTAATAAAGAAACATAAATAAAAAAATATTAATAAATAAATAAATAAATAAATTCTTCCTTGTAAATATTTTGGGGTAAAAAATAAATAATTTAATTTCGCGCAATTCATTTAAGGTATCATTCTTAGAATGGGCGATGTAGGGTGCTTAACACCTTCCCTACTCGTAACCGACTCCCGAACTCAACTTGGTTTCAAAGACCATTTTTTTTAAAGTTTTTCCAATTTTTTCCCTAAATTAAATAAAATTGGTGGCGACTCTACTTTTCCTTAAAATTTCTTTTTATCGTCGTCCTCGTCGTAATTTTTGGTTGCGACAGATGGCGACTCCACTGGGGAATTTTCGAGAGTAAAGCCTAAGTAATGAGTTGTGCATTTTGGCATTTATTGTTTACCCCTTTTATTGTTTTCTTTTATTTTTTGTATATATTTGTTTCCTTTTTGCTTTAATAATTATTTTTACATTAGGATAGAAGACCATGATATTTTTATTTTTATTTTGTTTGCTTGTCGAGCAGGTTCAAATAGTTCTGTATTAGGATTGTACAGGTTTGTATGCCTCCAGCACACACAACACCGACACTCATTTTCACACACTTTCAGCTCTATACCCGAGCTTGTGGGACCATAAGGATTAGGTGGTGACTTAGCATTGTCATTGAAGGCCTAGTGCCTCTCTGATATTTGTTGACTCACCACTCGGATTGTTACTAGTGTCATGGACTAGTCATCCTGGAGGGTTTATCCCTACTTGTGATTAGATTCATGAACTAGGTCCTTGACAAGGGCAATCTGGGGACCATGACCTTTAGAAGTCTAGACACATCCTAAAGTTTATACTCCTAAATTGACTTAGTGGCCGCTTGACTTAGAAGGTACCCTTGATTAGGCCCTACCTCTTAAGACAATTGGAGGCGTACCATATCTCTCTTGTGTTTTTCTATCCATTTACTTATTTATTTATTTTTACTTCATTTCCCTTTGTGTTTTAACAAATGAATAATAAATAAATAAAATACATATTATATATATATATATTGTTTTATTTTTTTGATAAAATAATATATATTTTCTTAGGTGATTCTCTTTTGTGGAGGAAAGACACTATCTGTGTAGCAAGGAACGGAAATGTCTAACTCTAGCAATGCAATTGACCTGAAGAAGAATATTAGAATTGACGTGAAAATCAATGATGTGAAGACTTTAATGGAAATTAGTCGCTTGATGCCAAAAGAAGTATGTTCAGAGTTTGCAAGCAAGTATGGGAAGATTTTGGACTTATTACACATACATGTAGATGCTTTGGGCTTGAGTGCTTTGGCCCAATATTGGAACCCGAATTTGAGGTGTTTCGAGTTGCCAAATTTGGATACGACACCGACTATAGAAGAATATGCTTACATTCTACGGATGCCTATTCCAAGGGAGTTTCACGTTTATTTCTATTATGGCCAGCACGTTAGTGATGGGAAGGTAGAAGAGTTGTTGGGGGTTCTACAGAAGCCATCAGACAAAATGGAAAAGGGAGCTGTCAGCGGTCTGAGGCGAAGATTCCTTGAAGTGTATCTCTAGGAACTGGCACGACAAAATAATTGGGTTATCTTCAAGCGGGTGTTAGCTTTAACCATTTATGGGCTAGTGTTTTTCCTCTTTATACCAGACATGGTGGATTACGCAGCCTTGGATGTCTACTACAAGGTCGAAGAATATACTGTGAACCCTGTCCCCGCAAGTTTGCCATGAAAGTCAACAAGGCAAATTACGATGTTGTGCACAAATGTTGTATGTTTGGATCGTGACTCACATGTATGCTCGAAATTATGTTAGTGGGATTGATGACCCTTTAAGGAGATTCCATCACATTCCGATAAAGCCGCACAAACCCAACGAATGGAGACAATAATTTGACGAGGTTGATTTGAAAGCTTTTTGCTGGATGTGTCCTTGGTATAAAGGAAATACAGTCATCTTCAGTTGTGGGAATTTCTCGAATGTTCCTTTGATGGGATCGAGGGGTTGCGTGTCATATTCTCCGGCACTTGTGATTCGACAATTGAAATGGCCTCAACAGGAACCACTTGAAGAAGTGTTAGGTGGAATTTCGTTCTTATATCAAGAATGCGAGGTTGTCAAGAATACAATAATAGCTGTTAGATCAGCCTGTTGCAGCATCCGGGTACTGGGATCCAATGAGTTAGGAAGACAAATTATTTCTCGTACTAAAAACTACGAGGCATGGAGGAAAGCAAGGAAAGACAACCTTGTTATTTCGAAACCAATCCCGCATGAAGATGAAAATCCGCAAATGGAAGCAGAAATGTTAAAGAAGATCGAGATTATGATGGCCCATATGGGAGTACTAGAGGAAAAGAATGAAACAAATCAAATCACCATCGTCACGCTCCAACACCAAATCCAGAAGTTAAACATGAGGATAGAACATTTGAAAGATGAATGTGCCGATGCATATGAAGCCGCAGCTCCAGCAAAGAGAGCAAGGAAGGGGAATATGAAAGAGTCGGAAGTTCGAGGATTACTAGCAAGGATAGAAGATCAAAAAAAAGCATTGGCACAAATCTTCAAAGAAAAAGAAGACTTGGGGGCAAAAATCAAAGTGCACGTTCAGACAATCCGGATGTTGGAGGAAAGCATATGATCTCTACAAGAAGCCTTAACTCATGCTGAGCGCTACTCTGATGAAGGTTGGAATGCAGCTGCAACTATATGCGAATCATTGGAAAAATCACAAGATAAAGAGCAACAGTTATGGATGAGGGTCCGGATGTTCGAAAGGGAGAAAAAATAATATGAGGATGAGATCAGACAACAGGAAGAATGGTTAGAGAACTGGGAATCCGTGGCAAAAGATTTGAAGGCTGACAGAGATGCTTGGAAGAAAAGATATGAACATCTCTCAGGAAGTTTGCAATACCATACCTATCAGTTTGTGGGTCACCTCGAGGAAGCACTAGTCCAAACTCGCATGAATGACGGATCTACAATACCTCCAAAAATAGCTCGCTTCATGAAGTACTGTAGGGGTCTTGCTAGCGGATTCAAAAGGAAGACTTTAAAACTTTTGATGTAATTCTGTTAGATGGGAGACATTGTATTTTCTCTTCAAAGAAATAAAAGCCATTTTTTAGGGATACATCCATCAATGAATTCTGCTCTATCTTATGGTGTGTTACAAGTAGGCCTATATGATTGCATTGCTAGTGAATGATGCTGTCTATTGAGGGACATATGTTCCCATGGATTTGTCATCAACCACGCATTAACCTAAGGGGGATGTGCCCCTAGAGTTATGTGTCGGGGTGAAGTTGCTTGCTACAAAAAATGGTCTTTCCTTTGCAAAAAGAAAGAATTCATGGTCCTTTCGAAGCATACTTTTATCTTTCTTAATAATAAATAATAATGACAAAAATTGTATATATATATATATATATATATATATATATGTATGTAAGTATGTGTATATATAAAAGGGGTTACTGATTAGAATAATTGACGATTTTTCGAGCAGAGCTAAAAACATGAATCTGAGGGTTCGAGAATCATTGCGCGACCTAAGAAAGACGATACCAATCAAACCCGAGTTCACAACACAAGATCTCGGACCAGGATGGCTGCCAACGATCCTGAGACAGGAAGGAACTTGAGTTTAGAAGTAGATGAAGTGAGGGGAAGGGTGACTGAAATCTCTGAAACTCAAGCAAGGTTGGAGGCTATACTACAGGATATGAGGGAATCTCTTAGCAGGCTGGGTGCAAATAGAATTGGAAATGAAGATGACCCACATCTAAGCATACAGCCGGCCCTCTCCATGGTAACTGCGCCAATGTTTACAAACATAAACCATAGCCTTACTCAGGGAATGTCGGGTTACACAGAACCCATAGTAATCCCCATCGGAGAAGGATATCGCCCCATCGAGAATGTGTATCATGAGGCTGCTGGCTACGCAGGACTTACATGGGAAAAACCCCATGCATCCATTCCTGAACAATCAAGGGGAATTCAGTTTGGACCCGATAAGATGAAGGAAGAGTGGTTGGAGAAGGTAGAAGAACAAATAAAAGAGATCAAGGGCTCAAATACTCATGGCCTTCTCAAGATTGAAGAACTTTGTCCTGCCACAAATGTCGTGATTCCTAAGGATTTCAAAATTCCTGATTTTTCCAAATATGACGGAAGTGGGAACCCACGATTCCATTTGATTAGCTATGCCACCAAAATGGCCATCTGGTCTAAGGATGACAAGTTCCTTATTGGTTTTTTCATGAAAGTTTGACTGGAATCACACTAGAGTGATACCTTCAGTTAGACCATTCTAAGATCTCTCGGTGGACAGAATTAGCCGATTTGTTCATGGATCAATACAAATTTAATTTGGACGTAGCTCCGACCCGTGAAAAGTTGACTACAATGCAGAAGAAGAGTGATGAATCCTTCAAACAGTATGCACAAAGGTGGAGGAGTTTGGCTGCTCAGGTTCAGTCGCTGCTGATGTTGTTCGAAATGTGCTCATACTTTTTGGAAACCCTGGGATCCCCCTTTATCGGAGCAATGGCAGGAGTAGCTTATAGGGATTTCTCTGACTTGATTGCTGCAGGGGAAAGAATTGAAATCCTAGCCCCAGCCGGGAAGTTGCCAACTGACATGGAAGGCAGTGCATCCAAGAAGGGGTTCCAGCCCAAGAAGAAGGAAGTAGAAGCAAATTATGTGCAACACCAGCAAAACTTTGGACCTCGACATGTCCCTTCATATATACCCAAGGTACCAAGCACCATATCAGACCCAAACACCATTTTACCCACCTCAACAGGCCTCGCCAACCATCACCCAGTCACAAAACCAAATAAATAACATCCCTACCCCTAAACCATACAACCCCGCTCGCCCAACATATACTCATTATCCCCCTACACCTCAACAAAACCATCCAAGCTACCCTCGACCTCGTCCAAATTTTCCAAATCAGGGACGTTTCCAATATCAAAATCTGCCTCCTTTCCCAAGATTGTCTATCTCCAATGCAGATTTGTTCAAACAACTATTTGATCGTCACCTAATTGCTGGAAACCCTGTACGGCCTATGGAACCACCTTTTCATGCTTGGTACAATCCAAACTTGACTTGAAAGTATCACATGGATGCCCTGGGACATTCCATTGAAGAATGTGAGGCCTTCAAGATAGCAGTAAGAAAATTGATTGCTTGTGGAAGATTAGGTTTCGAAGAAGATTCTGGGCCTAGCTTTGTTAATAACCCAATCCCAAACCATAATGCGGGAAATAGTGTGAATAACTTGGAAGGGAAAGGGCCTCAAGTTAAGAAGGTTGTGGAATTGCGAACCCCGATGCAAGAAGTATTTGCGGGGCTCAAGAAGGCAGGATATGATATTGTTGTGTCGGTGAAGCTGATCGGGGAAAAAGAGAAGTATGACGGTGATTTAAGTTGTGATTATCATCATGGGCAGGTAGGGCATGATATCGAAACTTGTTGGGACTTTAAGGTCCGAGTCCAAGGATTACTTACCTTGGGGGTGATCCAAGCTAGGCGGGGTACGACTGAAGAAGTTAATGTGGTTGAAAAAGTTGTGCTCCGGATACCACATATGAATGATGCGCTGGCACCAGAAAAAGTGATTGTAAAGGTGAAAAAGCCAACTCCTTTTGCTTATAATGATACACACGCTGTACCATGGAATTATGAACAGAAAGTTGAGCTAGTAGGAAGGGCAGGAGAAACTTCGAAGGCCCAGGTTACTAATGTTGTGAGAATTGGAGGCATCACAAAGAGTGGGCGATACTATGACCCGGTAGAAGAAGAAGCAAGGAAGAATACCAAAGATGAAGGAAAAGAGAAGGAAGAAGAAGAAGAAGAGTTTCTGAAGATCATGAAGCAAAGTGAATACGATGTGATGGAGCAGTTGAAGAAAACACCGGCAAGAATATCCCTTTTGTCACTTGTCCTCACATCAGAGATGCATCGTAAGGCATTCTTGAAGGTGTTGAATGAAGCTTATGTTAACCACGATGTCACGCCAGAAAATGTAGTAAACATGGTGGATCCGGTGAGGCGGATCAACATGATCAATTTCTCGGAAGATGAGGTGTTTTTGAAGTTTAGAGGTCGTCCTAAGGCACTCCACATTACCCTAAGGTGCAAAGGATTTGTGATTACGAAGGTGATTATAGATGGTGGCTCGGCATTGAATGTGATTCCGTTGTCCACTCTAGAGCAGCTAAACATAGGTTTGACGGATTTGACACCCCAAGAGATGATTGTGCGAGCCTTTGATGGGACAGCAAGAGGGATATTAGGGGAAATAACTCTGCCCCTCGAAGTAGGGCCTAGTTGTTTTCGTGTTCTCTTTCAAGTCATGGAGATCCAACCAGCTTATACTATGCTCCTAGGAAGGCCTTGGATTCCTGAAGCTGGTGTTGTTCCATCAACCATGCATCAATGTCTGAAATATATTCAGGATGGGGCTGTAATTACCATCCGCGGTGAAGAGGAAATCATGCTTTGAAAGCCTGTTTCGATACCATACGTAGAAAATACAGAGCAAGTCGAGGATGATTCCCTACGTAGTTTTGAAATCCTGAAGCCAGAGAGCAAGAAGGAGGAGCTGCCAATACAAAATGTGAATGAAGTGGCAGTCCGTATAATGGAAAGGAATGGGTATCAGAAAGGAAGAGGCCTAGGGACAAGCCTCCAAGGGATCCCTCAACCGATTGCAGCAGTTACAAGAGATGGAAGACATGGACTAGGATACAATCCTTCTCTAGCAGAAAATATGAAGTACCTGACTCTCAGAGGCAAGAAAGAAGAAAGAAAGGAATTTAATTATATCCCCCACTTGACAGATACTTTCTCAGCATCAACTGAAGTGATCTCACCAAAAAGGTTTACTTTCCCTCATTTCACTATCAGTGCACTTGAAGAGGAGCAAGCAAGAAACCCTGTTATTTATCTCTCTGCTGACAATGAGGTCCTTGGCAATTGGCAGTCTGAACCATTTGTTGATGTTATTTCCATGAAGTAATTACCTTTTTGTATCTCGTATAAACTGATGTTTACTTTAGTTGAGAAATGAATAAAATGAGTTAGTATGATTTTTCAGCATTTTTCTTGGTGTCTTCCTTTCTCTACCCTTTTATCTTACATCAATTGTGTTTCATCCTTGCCTATATTTATCTTGTTTCAAACATCTTCTTTCAGGAACCTTACCACCGTCGAAGGTTTGTCTCACAAAAGGAACCTTGAAACCTCATTTACTGATTCCCTTGCGGCTGTTGACGAAGACGATTCTGGGATTAGTGAGGAAGAAGAAGCCATTGAGGATTTTACAAAGTCGATAGAGCGCTCAGAAAATGGGTTCACTTCAAATGATGAAGTTATAGAAGTGATTAATATGGGGACCGAGGAAGACAAGAAGGAGTTGAAAATAGTGGATAATCCAGAACGTGCAGAAATGGTCGTGCTATTTAAGGAGTACCTTGATGTGTTTGCATGGTCCTACAAAGATATGCCAGGATTGGATCTAGAGATAGCATCATATAAAATCCCACTATACCCAGATACGGTGGTGAAGAAACAAAAGTTGAGGAGGATGCATCCAGATATGTCACTAAAGATCAAAGAAGAGGTAACTAAGCAGTTAGAAGCCGGGTTTGTGGAAGTGTCGAGAGACCCAAAGTGGGTTGCTAATGTCGTACCACTACCAAAGAAGGATGGAAAAGTAAGAATGTGTGTGGATTATAGAGATCTGAACAAAGCAAGTCCGAAGGATGACTTCCCATTGCTTCATATTGATGTCCTCGTAGACAGTACAGCAAGGAACCACAGATTCTCCTTCATGGATGGGTATTCGGGATACAATCATATTCTCATGGACGTCGATGACAAAGAGAAGACGACTTTCATCACCCCTTGGGGAACTTTTTGTTACAGAGTAATGCCTTTTGGGCTGAAGAATGCCGGAGCTACCTACCAGCGTGCGATGGTAACATTGTTCCATGATATGATGCACAAGGAAATAGAGGTATACGTGGATGACATAGTGGCTAAGTCTAAGGAGGGGGAACATCATGTAACAGTTTTTCATAAGTTATTTGAGAGATTAAGGAAGTACAATCTGAGACTCAATCCCACAAAATGTGTGTTTGGAGCCTCAACTGGGAAATTGTTGGGTTTTGTGGTCAACAGGGAAGGAACACAAGTGCATCCCGAAAAGGCAAAGGCGATCAGGGACATGCCAACTCCCAAGAATGAGCAAGAAGTAAGGGGTTTTCTAGGGAGATTAAATTACATTGCCCGATTCATCGCTAACTTGACGAGCACTTGTGAGCCTATTTTTAAGCTATTAAAGAAGAATAATCCGGGGAGATGGAATGAGGAATGTCAGGAAGCCTTTGAAAAAATAAAGGCATACCTATTAAACCCACCAATGTTGGTGCCGCCCACTCAAGGTCGTCCTTTGATACTGTATCTCACGATCCTCCCAACCTCAATGGGGGCAATGTTGGGGCAACATGATGAGTCTGGCAATAGAGAACATGCAATTTATTATCTGAGCAAGAAGTTTAATGACTGCGAAGCCCGATACATGGCAATTGAGAAGACTTGTTGTGCATTGGTATGGACCTCCAAGAGACTCAGGCAATACATGTTATACTACACCACTTGGTTAATCTCTCGAATGGACCCTTTGAAGTACATCTTTGAAAGTCCTCACATATCATTAAGGGTCTCAAAGTGGCAAATGATATTATCAGAATTCGATATTTAGTATGTGACCCGGAAATCCGTTAAGGGAAGTGCAATTCTGTTCACTTAGCTGAAAACCCTCTTGAGGGAGGACAACCAATTATATCCGAGTTCCCTGATGGAGAGATACTGTCATTGGAAGAAGGTGAAACAGAGGAAGATGATATGTGGAAGATGTATTTTGATGGAGTAGTTAATATGCATGGAAGTGGCATAGGAGCGGTGGTTGTTTCTCCGGAGGGCAAGCAATACCCGGTGGCTGTTAGGCTTGAATTTGAATGCACCAACAATATTGCGGAGTATGAAGCATGTGCAAGTGGATTACAAGCAGCAATTGATCTTGGAATAAAACAGCTAAAGGTCTTTGGAGATACAGCCTTAATCATTTATCAAGTCAACGACGAATGGCAAACTAAAGATCCCAAGCTTATCCCGTATTAGAAATACTTGACTCAGTTAGTTGCGAAGTTTGATGAGATTACTTTCTCGCACTTGACTCGAGACAAGAATCAATTTGCGGATGCTTTAGCCACATTAGCCGCTATGACCAAGTTGGGTCTCCATACCACCGTCCAGCCTATTCAAGTGAAGGTCCAAGATGAGCCAGCATACTGTGCACATGTGGAAGAAGAGCTCGATGGTAATCCTTGGTATCACGACAGTAAGCAATATATGAAGAATAGAACGTACCCAGATGGAGCAAATGAAATGAATAAGAGGACGATTCGTAGATTATAAATGTCCTTTTACTTAGATGGCGAAATTCTATATAAGAGGAAATATGATGGGGTCCTCATGAGATGTGTTGATGCTCGTGAAGCTCGGACTATCATGATAGAAGTTCACGAAGGGATATGTGGAACACATGCCAATGGTCACATGATGGCACGCAAGATCCTACGAAATGGTCACTATTGGCTAACAATGGAAGCCGATTTTCTGGAGTATGTCCGAAAATGCCGTAAATGCCAAATATATGCAGATCAGATCAAAGCTCCACCGGTCCAACTACACAATCTGGTGTCTCCATGGCCATTTTCTATGTGGGGGATAGACGTCATTGGACCAATCAATCCCAAGGCTTCAAACGGACATCACTTCATCTTGGTTGCAATAGATTACTTCACTATGTGGGTGGAAGCAGCATCATATGCCAATATAACTCAAAAGGTGTTTACCAAGTTCCTAAAAAGGGATATTGTTTGTCGCTATGGAATACCAGAAAGAATCATTACAGATAATGCTACCAATCTTAATGGGGTGGATGTAAAGAAGTTATTAGAGACTTTTAAAATCAAGCACCATAATTCCGCCCCATATAGACCTCAGATGAACGGGGCGGTAGAAGCGACCAACAAGAATGTCAAGAAAATTGTTGCTAAAATGGTCGTAAATTATAAGGATTGGCATGAAATGTTGCCATACGCTTTGCACGCGTATTGTACCAATATACGATCAAGTACTGGGGCAACGCCATTCTCATTGGTGTATGGAATGGAAGCTGTTTCTCCTATAGAAGTTGAAATCCCTTCATTAAGAGTGCTGATGGAAGCTGACTTGGAAGAATCAGAATGGGTGAAAGCTCGATATGATCAGTTAAACATGATTGAGGAAAAAAGACTGATGGCCCTTTGTCATGGACAACTATATCAAAGAAGAATGGCTAAAGCCTTTAATAAGAAAGTTCGTCATAGAGAGTTTCAATCAGGTGATTTGGTGTTAAAGAAAATACTTGCCAACCAAGAATATGCCCGAGGAAAATGGGCACCCAATTATGAAGGGCCATATATAGTAAAGCAGGCATACTCAGGCGGAGCCTTGGTCCTAACAGATGAAAGCGGACGAGAGCTACCGAGACCTGTAAACTCTGATGCCGTGAAAAAGTTCTATGCCTGATAAAAAAGAAAGAAAAAAGAAAGGGAGTGCCCGTTAGGTCGAAAACCCGCAAGGGCGACCTAAGCAAAAGTTAGGGCATAAATAAAATAAAAAAAGGTCCGTTAGGTCGAAAACCCGCTAGGGCGGCCTAAGCAAAAGTTAGGGCATTTAAAAAGAGAGAGAGAAAGAGAAGTCCGTTAGGTTGAAAACCCGAAAGGGCGACCTAAGCAAAAAGTAGGACAAAGAAACCGAATCTTAGTCTGAAAACCCGCAAGGACAGTTTAAGAGATATCTTAATATTCACCACACTGGGGCAATTTTGCTCATGACTGGCTACAATGGGGCAAAGAAAATCATTGAAATGTTAATGAAAGGATGTATGTGGAAGCTGAGACCAGGATCTGCGACGTCAAACAGTTGTTGGGAATCAGTTAAGAGGATCAAGGAACCAATACTGGGGCAAATTTTTACGCGGTTTTCTTTCGTTCCATTATCCCTTTTCATACAATTCCCATACACCCCTTTGTATTTCCCCTTTCCTTGTGTGCAATATAAATTCTCATATTAAGGCAAGGGTTTTATTCATCCATTTTTTCCCTATTGTGCTTAAATCATGCTTGCGCATTAAAATCATGTCTCAATTTAAGTAAATTTAAGTTTAATGGTATGATTGGATAATTCTAATGGTTACTTCAATGAATGGTTTGAACCAAAGAAAGCCCAGCATTTCAAAGTCAATAAGGGAGATAACGGTGCACAATGGGGAGAAAAGAAAAGAAACAATGAAAGTCTCCACGAGTCCTAGTCTGGAAGGAAATAATCACTCTACGTGTCTCCACCGCTTTGAAAAAAAGCCCCTCTAATCGAAAGACCCTGACTCAGAGCTGTTGATAAACAAAGGTTTGATTGGTCGGAGTCTTTTAATGGAGCGTGTGGTTCAGTTGTAATTGAGACAAAGGTAAAGAAAAGTTTCTTAAGAGAAAGCAAATTACCATCATTTTATTTCTGGGATCCGAGGCCCACTGCAATTTATTTTTTCGAGCTCTGAGGCTCACTGTAAATTTACTTTTGGGATCTGAGGCCCGCTACAAATTTATTTTTCGAGCTCTGAGGCTCACTACTAACTTTATATTTGGGATCTGAGGCCCACTGTAATTTATTTTTCGAGCTCTGAGGCTCACTGCAAATTTACTTTTGGGATCTGAGGCCCGCTGCAATTTATTTTTCGAGCTCTGAGGCTCACTGCAAATTTTATATTTGGGATTTGAGGCCCACTGCAATTTATTTTTCGAGCTCTGAGGCTCACTGTAAATTTATTTTTGGGATCTGAGGCCCGCTGCAAATTTATTTTCCGAGCTCTGAGGCTCACTAATAATTTTATATTTGGGATCTGAGGCCCGCTACAAATTTATTTTTCGAGCTCTGAGGCTCACTACTAACTTTATATTTGGGATCTGAGGCTCACTGCAATTTATTTTTCGAGCTCTGAGGCTCACTGCTAATTTATTTTTGGGATCTGAGGCCCGCTGTAAATTTATCTTCGAGCTCTGAGGCACAATGCTAATTTGGGATCTGAGGCTCACTACTAATTTTATATTTGGGATCTGAGGCCCACTTCAATTTATTTTTCGAGCTCTGAGGCTCACTGTAAATTTACTTTTGGGATCTGAGGCCCGCTGCAAATTTATTTTTCGAGCTGTGAGGCTCACTACTAATTTTATATTTGGGATCTGAGGCCCACTGCAATTTATTTTTCGAGCTCTGAGGCTCACTACAAATTTTATATTTGGGATCTAAGGCCCACTGCAATTTATTTTTCGAGCTCTGAGGCTCACTGCAAATTTATTTTTGGGATCTGAGGCCCGCTGCAAATTTATTTTCCGAGCTCTGAGGCTCACTAATAATTTTATATTTGGTATCTGAGACCCACTGTAATTTATTTTTCGAGCTCTGAGGCTCACTACTAATTTATTTTTGGGATCTGAGGCCCGCTGCAAATTTATCTTCGAGCTCTGAGGCTCAATGCTAATTTGGGATCTGAGGCCCACTGCATTTCGGGATCTGAGGCCCACTGTCGTTTTTATTTTCCAAGCTCTAAAACTTAATTTTCTCCAGCCTGTTTCCCATCCTGGCTAAAATGTGAGTTCATTTTCTTTACTAGTTCCTTACTACTATCACATGAAAAATCGTTCTTTCTTCGTGTATTCTAGTAATGAACAAGTAAAGAGGGGCAACTATGAACACCCCATTTTGACCGGGTCTTTTAGTCTTCACTAAAAATTTCAAAAAAATAATAATAAAATAAAAAAATTGCAAAGAAAATAAAAATAATAAAAAGATTTTTAATTGGGCTAGGCCAGTTAAACCCATTTCATTCTCCTCCAACAAACCCTAGCAACCACTTTATTTTGAATTTGAATCTAGTTGGCAAATCTCTTAATTTTGGCAGACAAGGCTTGGCAGTTTTGGTTCTATTTCAAATCAGGGATAAAATTTTTAATCTTTAACAATTTTTAGGATCAAAATCGGAACAATTTGGCGTTATAAAATCAGAATAAGGGGGATCAAGAAAAAAAAAAAGAGGAGAACATCAGGAAGGAGAAGAGAAAATTCGTTCCTTTCTTCCTGGTTGCAAAAAACAAAAAACCATGTCCTCCTCTCATTTTTTTTTTATTCTTTCTTGCTTTTAACTTGGCCTTCATTTTTTTTTCTACCAGACACACATTTTTACTGTCAACTCTCTCCTTCTTCCTCTCATCTCTCTCAAAACTCCATTCCTCTCTTTCCACCTTGCTGAAAGATCGCGCCACCACCCTCCAAAGCCGCAACCACCGCATCTCGGTTCCTGTGCGTTCCTCCGACAGTCTGCTCGCGAGATTTCCAAAATGTTTCTGAAACAATAAACTATTGAGAGCAGATCAAACAAAAGAGAAGGGGAGTGAAAATTTTATGAACACAAAGAGGGATATTCAGAATCAAAGGAGTGAAAACCAAAGACCAAGAGTAGTCCCTGTTCCCATTGGTCGGACCTCCCTTGCGTGGCACTACCCTGCTAGGAACCGCTCCACCGCAGCGCCGCCGCCTGACAGTCACAGCGGCATCCCCATCGAACGACACCACCACGCATGAACCGCTCCTCCACGCCCCGCTGTCTCATCGTCGCATCGCCAGCCTTGGCCGAGTCTGGTTGTCCGGATCTCCTCTCCGCAAGCATCTCGACCACCACGCTACCGTCGGGACCCGTGAGCCGCTCCGCCTCGTTGAGCCGCCGCTTCCTCCTTTGGCTATTCTGCTTCCCCTTTGCCAAACAGTTCTGATACATTGTTGATAGAGGGTTGTGATTCTTAACTTATTATCCTGTTTTGTTCCCTTTTCTTTATTTCTTTTTTTTAATTTTTTTTTCTTTTTTTTTCTTCCTTTTAGTCTGACCTGGACTATTCTTTTGTAGTGTTTGGGTTTGGTTTGAGTGTCTTGTTGGGCTAAATATGGTGTTGATCTTGATGTGAGTATTTTAGTGGGCTGGTCACTTAGCCCAAGTCAAAAAATGCTATAAACACTTATATGAAGTCAAACTTTATTTTTATTCTTTAATTTTCAATTCGTAAGTAATAAATTAAATAAAATATGATGTTTCTTTATAGATAATTTTAGGATTACTTTGTGAGAGGTATCACATTTAATCCCTTAGGTTTAAGATCGTTCTGTGGACGTATGTGCCATGTTCTATCTTACTTAGGAGTTTTCGATAATAAAAATGAAATATATAAAAACCTTTTTTTAAATAAAATAAAATAAAAACCTTTTCATAAAATTTAAAATTAACCAACAAACAAAATATTTTCTATAAGAACTACGTGGCTTTGAGTTTCCCATCACAGCAGGGAATATGTAGGAGCGATATTAATCATCTCGTCAAGCCAAAATTAATTTTTCCTTTATTTTTGTGTTCTTTTTTAATTTGTTTAATGTAGATAATTAATTAATAATTTATTTAATGCTTTTGGGATGCTCTACGACAAGTGTCATGCTCAATCCCCTAGCTTTGAGGTTGCCCTATGGACTTATGTGCCATGTTCAACCTCATTTAGGATTTATCAATAATATTTTTTTAAAAAAAATTTTAAAATGCAAAAAACTAATAAAGAAACATAAATAAAAAACTATTAATAAATAAATAAATAAATTCTTCCTTGTAAATATTTTGGGGTAAAAAATAAATAATTTAATTTCGCGCAATTCATTTAAGGTATCATTCTTAGAATGGGCGATGTAGGGTGCTTAACACCTTCCCTACTCATAACCGACTCCCAAACTCAACTTGGTTTCAAAGACCAATTTTTTTTATAGGTTTTTCCAATTTTTTCCATAAATTAAATAAAATTGGTGGCGACTCTACTTTTCCTTAAAATTTCTTTTTATTGTCGTCCTCGTCGTAATTTTTGGTTGCGACACTCGTCTAAATAAGTGAGTCAAGCTCAAGTTTCAAGTACTCGCCAGTTCGACTCGTTTACACTCCTAATATCAATGTTTTAAAAATCAGATCATCATTGAACCGAGAGAACACTCATTCACGGTTCACTACTTGGAGACGTGTCCTTTATTATGCTATTAATATATAATTTATTTTGGTGTGGCTCATCTATGTTTTTTGGCTTTGGTAAACAAAAAAAGCCAAACCCATTTATCCTTTAAATAAAACATCTTACACACCAAACCCTACATGCTTTTATCCTTTAATATTATATCAATATTAGCATCACATTTTTTATTCCCTTTTTTAACACACCCTTTATTATTAGGTAGATTTCATGTGGGACCATATATTTTGGTGGGTCTCACATAAAATCCATCAAATAGTAAAGAGTGTGTTAAAGAGGAGTATGATAAAAAATGTATTCTTAACATTTTTCTTTATACTATACTGTGCGCTGTTCCCATTCCTTTTATTCAAACCCTACTTCCTTTTATCAGATTCCAAAGGTTTTACTCTTTGGCAAATCAGGTAACTAACTGATTGATGATGTAGGCCAGATTTTGGATTCTTAAGAGCCTTTTTGGATTCTTTAGAGTTCTTGAATAGAGCATTATGGATACTCTTATTTGCTTTAAGATAATAATTTCTTCCTTCAATATATATGATTGATATGTATCATTAGAGTTTATATTTATCTTGTTGATGCATTTTATATATTTAAGAATATGATATAATGGGTTCAAATCCTAAAAATAATATTTCTGCTTAAGGGGGTAAGGCTTTATCCTCCCCGATTCCCAGATCTCAAATGCTACCTTAGTTAATTAATTTTTGTTAGGAAGTAAAAATCACCCATCTTTTGTCTCACACCAAAATGAGCATTTATTCTTATTTTTATTCGGATATTTTTTGCTAATAATCCAAGGCAATAAAACCGAAATGTGACTAAAGCAGTTGATTCACTCGTCCCACGATGACATCACTTGCTTATTTTATATTAAATTCACTTTAAAGGAATTTTTTCTGTATTATTTTAACCAATAGGTGAAATTTTCGTTAACCTAATGATAAAATGTAATATCATTATTGTAGAGTTGACGAGAAGAGTTAACGTGGTTTAAGTAATTTAACCTTACAATTTAAAAGACTTAATTTAGAAGTCTAACTCGTATTGAATTAAGTTGCTCGATCATCACAATATATAGCCCGTCTTATATATTTATTACCATTTTATTCATACAAAATAAAAGTTTACACCGTTAACTATCAATAGTGATTTAGTTCACTTTGGTGGTTTAAAGAAACATGGATAGATATGCCTTTAGTTTACTACATATACATATATATATATATATATATATATATATATATATATATATATATATATATATATATATATTTATTTATATTCTATGTATTAACTCTTTTCATCCTTGGGTCAGTATTCCCAGGGTTGGTAGCACACATCGATCGACTACGCAAGGCAATAGAAGAAAACAAACAGAAATTATCACAGATCAAGCACTACATAACTCATAACACGAGCAACTATTATAATCAACTATCATGAATGTGTTTGGGAAAAATGAAAAAAAATAAATTATGCTGATAATCGATTATTAAATAGTTGATTATTGTAAAAATTATATTGGTTATTATAAGAATATGTTTTTATTTGGGTATGTTTCCTGAAAAATGATTTTAAGATAATCTATTTCGTTTAGATGTATTACAGTTGATAGAAAACATAGAAAAAGAGGGAGAGAGGGGGAGAGAGAATCAAAAACTGAATTGTAACTAAATCTTAATTGAATATTTTCTCAACTGAATCAATACAATGAGTGTTCTATTTATACAAGATAAAGGTAAAGTGCACTGTAGTTACAGTGCACTCTCACATATTCTAGCACATCCCTAATATACTCTAATATACCCCCTTGAAACTCAAGGTGGGTTGACCAGTGCATACAGGTCAAACACCCTGAGTTTCCTGCGTAATTCTTCAAACCGAAGCTGTGACAATGGCTTGGTAAGGAGGTCTGCTGGCTGATCTTGGCCAGGGATGTGTGTGACAACCAAGGTCTTGTTAAGCACCATTTCTCTGACAAAAAAGAGATCTTGTTCCATATGCTTTGTGCGTGAATGAAGCACCGGATTGTGGGGAAGAGCCACAGTGCTCAAATTGTCACAAAAGATCTCTGGTACAGTGGTAGGAAACTGTAATTCTGTGAGCAGAGACTGTATCCAGATTGTCCCTGAGACTGTGTTGGCTAGGCTTCTATACTCTGCTTCCGTGCTTGACCTTGCTACCAATTGCTGTTTCTTTGACCACCAAGAGACAATATTTGGTCCAAGAAATATACAAGACCCCGAAACAGACCTTCGATCATCTGGGTCCGCTGCCCAGTTAGCATCACAAAAGGCTCTTAGAGGCAAAGGTTTGTGAGGATTAGCAGGCTGCAACAGTAAGTGTTGGTTACGAATTCTAGGCAAGTATACCTAGTCGTACAAGTAATACGGTGGTGAGACCGGTTGTCGTATCCACAGGGATCGGTTGCCAATTACCAATTCACAAATCAAACAACTATCTAGACTAAATGAAGAAAGATCAAAATAAATCAAATTAAACAAAGAAAAGCAATAAAATATTTTTGGTCTTTTTGGAATTTTTATCGAACACTTGGAATGCAGAAAAAGGTGTTGGGATTAAACTTCACTAAACCTTTCCCTCATGCAATACTAAGACCACCAATCCAGTTTATGATTCAAATATTAAAATCAATCCACTAAATTACTCAAGTCCTGATTCCTCAGATGACAAGAGCCTAAATCCACTAATAGACCCTAATTCCTTAGGTGGCCTAGATTAATGAATTTGCATTAAGATTAAGGATTACGCGATTACTAATAAACCAAACCCCATTCCTAGATGCGAGGTTTACTAGGTGAATAATTCCAGATCAAGAATCAATAAGAACGTCCCCATTGCAAATCAAATCTCAGAATCAGTTCATGGGTAGCTAAGCCACAAAAAGCATTAAGCGAAGGAATTAAACACTAATAGAGAAATATAAACACAGATTGATAAATCAAAGCAATTACATGAAGTTGAGTGTAGCTACATCTAATCCCAACAAAAAAGGGATTTAACTACTCATGGAAATAGAAAAAAACCAAAACCGGAGAAGTAGAAACAAGGGAGAGGAGAAACTCCATGGAAGCCTTCCACAGCCGTCACTGCAGCCCCGGTTCAGAGCAAAACGTCCCCTTTCTGTGTCCCAAGGTCGTCCTAGGGTAAAAGTGCTCCTAGGGTAAAAATCCCTATTTTTCTGTCTTAAAAATCTGCCTGTAAAATCTGCTTGTAAAATCTCCTCTGGTTTGCCCCCTCTGAAGCTCTCTTTATAATGCAGCTGTGGCCTTCTTCTTTTAATCCCAAATCAATTATCTATTGGATATGATTCAATCAAAACCAAATCATGAATTAATCCCCTAATTATTGCTGACGTTATCCCCTTGCATATGGTGATTGATATTCTTTAATGACTTCAAATCTTCTAAATTAATTGCCCAATCAATGTCTCCATCTTCTATTTTTATGGTAAGTCATTAATATCCAAATCATTAAATCCATCAATTAGGCCTCTTACATTGCTGCTGGACTTTTGTCAATTGTCATTAAATATTTCCATTCCAAATTAAATTGGACGCGTCACGGCCGTGATGTTCTGCCTGTTGAGGGTCTGTTCAGCTGGCCTGTCACGGCCGTGATGGGCATCACGGCTAGGCCGTGACAGCTTCTGACTTTTGCCTTCTTTCTTCCCAATATTTGCTCGATCACGGCCGTGATGGGCTCTGCTTGGTTCATTTTCTTCACTTTTCAAGCTTTATCTTCATCCAAGCTCCATCATGGTCAATTTTGAGCATTTTTCCTTAATTTCTGCAAAACAACACCATGAAACCGCTTCACCCGTTCCAAGGTAAAAACTAATAGAAATCAATTTAAATATGCCTAAACTATATGAAAATGCATGCAAAAATGTACAAGAATTATGATGTGAAATCACACTATCAGTAAGCCATGTGTAATAGTACCCTGTAGATATCGTAGTATCCTTTTAACAGCTTTCCAATGTTCCTCTAGGGGCTGGGACAGGAATTGGCAGGCTTTGTTCACACTAAAACCGATTTCTGGTCTTGTTATAGTTGCATATTGCAAGGCTCCAACAACTGATCTATATAGGGAAGGGTCTTGCATGTATTTGGACCCATATTTAGTTAATTTGCAGCTACTAATCATTGGTGTGGGTAGTGGTTTAGCCTCTGCCATCTTGGATTATTGCAAAAGATCCTTGATGTACTTAGTTTGAGAAAGAAGGAGAGACCCATTGAGAACCTTCTTGACCTAAATTCCCAAGAAGTAATCCAAATTTCCCAATTGTTTCAAAGAGAAGGCTGTGTTTAGCTTGGTGATCAGCTGCTGTATCAGCTGTGGAGAAGTCCATGTAATTATAATATCGTCCACATAAATCAGCACATACAACTTATGAGATGCTGCTGATTAGATAAAGAGTGAGGGGTCGCATTTACTCTTTTTGAACCCAAAAGTGACAAGAGTGTTTGAGAGCCTGTCAAACCAAGCCCTAGGGGCTTGCTTGAGCCCATAAATTGCCTTTTGAAGCTTGCAAACTAGACTCTTATTAGGATTTTCAAACCCAGTTGGCTGCTGCATGTACACTTCTTCCTCCAAGTAGCCATTAAGGAAGGCATTATTAACTTCAAGTTGTTGGACAACCCATTGATGAGTGAGTGCAATAGTGAGAATGAGCCTAACTGTGACAGGCTTGACAACGGGTGAAAATGTCTCAGTGTAATCACAGCCATGTTGTTGATGGTATCCCTTGGCAACCAACCTTGCCTTATACTTGTTGACTGAGACGTCAGGATTTTCTTTCACCCTAAAAACCCATTTGCACCCTATAGCTTGCCTATTTGGAGGTAACTCAACTAGTGTCTAGGTCTGGTTCTTAATTAGTGCAGAATATTCAGCATCCATGGCTGCCTTCCAACGAGGAATGGACAAGGCTTCCTTAACAGTATTTGGTTCAGCATGGGTAAGAAGAACTCTAGGGACAGTTCCGGACATGCAAATTCCAGACTTGGTTCTAGTTTGCATAGGGTGTATATTTGTGATTATAGTAGAAGAAGGAGGGACAGTATCGACAGGATCATTATTCTGAGAAGATTCAGCAAGAGTAGGACTAATAGACTCAGTGGAATGAGGAGAGTGTGTGTTGGAATTTTGAGGAGAAGGTGGAGTATTGCGAGAATGGATTGGAGGTGACACAGACTGAGCATTAGGAATATGATTAGGCACTTGAGGCAGAACAATGAGAGGTGCACTAGGAGAGGGTGAAGTGGTTTGAAAATTAATGTTAGATGAGGAAGAATCATGACTATGATTGTAAGGGAACCTATATTCATTGAAAAGCACATCCTTAGATATATAGATCCTTCCATCAGAGGACAAGCACTTATACCCTTTATGTGAAGTTGAATAGCCTAGGAAAGTGCACTCAGTTGACCTAAACTGCAATTTATTTGCATTATAGGGCCTCAAGCAGGGAAAGCAAGCACAACCAAACACTTTAAGAAATTTGTAATCTGGTGCCTTGTTATAGAGAGCAGTAAAGGGTACTTTGTTATGTAAAGTGGAGGTGGGAAGCCTATTAATCAGGTAAACAGCAGTAATAAAGGCATGATCCCAGAATTTGATAGGCAACGAGGCTTGAGCAAGCAAAGATAGGCATGTGTCAACTATTTGCCTAAGCTTCCTCTCAACACTACCATTTTGATGGTGAGTGTGAGGACAGATTACCCTATGAACGACACCTAACTCAGCCAAGAATTTATTGAAAGGGCGAAACTCACCACCCCAATCAGTTTGAACAGCCTTAATAGTGGCTTGGAATTGCACAGAAACCATTTGCTGAAATTGTTTGAACAAGGTTAAAGCTTCTGACTTGTTTTTAAGTAGGTATAACCAAGTGAACCTAGTACATGCATCAACTATAGCCATGTAATAAGAGAAACCAGAGAAGGATAATGTAGGGGCTGGACCCCACAAGTCAATAAAAACAAGTTCAAATGGTTTACTATAAACAGTAGTAGACAAATGAGAGGGTAATCTGTGAGATTTTCCAACACAACAAGCTGAACAATAATCAAGAGAAGATTTATTTATATTCAAAACATTACATTGTTTGAGTATATCAAGAACAATAGCTTCACTAGGATGTCCTAGGCGGCAGTGCCACAAACGATAAATGGAAGGCACAGCTGTTACATTGTTTATTACAACAAAATTTACAGAGGAATAAGTGGGAATTACATCAAAAGTATACTGAACACTGGGAATTACACAATCAGAATTACATGGAAGTAAACTAGAGTGTTGACTACTTGAGACAGCAAGAGCCAACTTGGAAGGAGTCTCAGATACAGGAAAACTGTTGAAGACATAGAGGCCATCAGATCCTACTGTCCCTTCCAAGAGAACCTGATGATCAACCTGAGATTTCACATAACAAGAGTTAGGATGAAACTCAAAATAAACATAATTATCCCTAGCAAATTTGCTTACACTGACCAAGTTTTTAGTGATAGCAGGAACATGTAGTAAGTTCTTTAAGGAAAGAGTAATATTAGGATTGAAGGGAGAGGGAAAGGATGCTGAATGGAGAGGATAGGCAAACCTTGGCCATTACCCATGAAAATTTGGTTATCACCACACACACCAGTCCTCTGTTCCTAATTGTTTAAATCTGCAGTAAGGTGATGAGTAGCACCAGAATTCGGGTACCAAGTTCTTGCATCAAAGCCTGAGGATGCAGCTACCATAGCCATGGCTCCTTGGTGTGAAGGTGGACCTGTGGTGGAATTTTGTGACCCTGGAGAAGGTGGAACAGGACCACTAGGAGCCCAAGGCAGAGAAGGTGTCTGAGAGTAGTTAGGCTGAAAGTTCATAGGAGAGGCATAAGGAACTCTTGGTGTATTATAACCATATGAAGGGGCACCAAAATTACCACCACCATATCCATTATTGAAGCCATTATTGTAACCAAAATTGCCCTGATAATAGCCACCATAGTTACTGTTTGTATTTTGTTGACGAATCTGGGCAAGTATACCCAGTCGTGCAAGTAATACGGTGGTGAGACCGTTTTATCGTTCCCACGAGGACTGCAACCAGTACTAGCACGTACCAATTCAACTACTATCTAAGTGATTCATGGATTGAAGAGAGTTCTATGCTAACAAAAGTTAAAATTAACAAAATAAGAAACACAAACTCTTTTTGTAATTTTCTCAAATACTTGGAAAGCAATAAAAGAAGGTTTTCAAATATGATAAAAGCTGTTGGGATTAGGTTCACTAATCTTCATCCTCATGCAATGAAACAACTAACAAACAGTTTCTACTTCAATTATGACAATCAATCCACTAAATTACTCAAGTCCCGATCCCTCGGATGACAAGAGCCTAAACCCACTAATAGACCCTAATTCCTTAGGTGGCCTAGATTAGTGAATTCACATTAAGATTAGGGATCATGCGATTGCTAATAAACCCAGTTCCATTCCTAGATACAAGGCTTACTAGGTGATTAACTTCAGTTTCGGTTTTAACACGAATTTTCCAATTGCATATCAAAACACAAATCAAGTCATGGGGGTGCTAGCCACAACAAGCATTAAGTACAGAAATCAATCACTCAATAACAAAGCAGAAACTGTATTGCAAGATTAAATCAAATACATGAGAATTCAGAAATAGCTACCCTAACCCCAACAATGGAGGTTTAGCTACTCATAATAACAGCCACAACCAAAGAAACATAGATGAAGGAGAGAAGGGATTCCATGGGGGCAATCCTCCAGAAGCTGCCTCTGGTTCCAAGAGCCTTTTGGGTTTCCAAACTCGTAGCCTCCAATGTCTCCAAGGTGTCTCTTCCCATTCTGCCTTAAACAGCTTATAACAGTGGTTCTGGTTTTCGCGCACTCGCGGGGCGAGATGTATCTCGCGAGGCGAATATTAAACTTCTGGTCTTCAATGATTTGATCTCTCGCGAGGCGAGACACTGTTCGCGTGGCGAGACAGAAAGGCTTGCATTTTCTGGAACAGTCAGCTTTCAGGGTCGCGAGGCGAGGTGTGATTCGCGGGGCGAGACAGAAAGGATGACATTCTGCTGTTTTTGGCTGTCTGCAGTCGCGGGGCGAGTATCCTTTCGCGGGGCGAGCATTCCCAGAATTTCATTCTCCACTGTTTCTTCATTCCCTTGGCTCTAAGTTAACCAGATTTTTCAGCGATTCCTGCAAAACAACACACAAAACCACCTTCACCCGTTCCAAGGGAAAATCTAACAAAATCAAATAAATAATGCCTAATCTATATGAAATATGCATGCAAAAAGTGTACAGGAAACATCATGTAAAATCACACTATGAAATCACCCCAAGCTTATTCAATTGCTTGTCCTCAAGCAATCACCAAGGCCAGTAGAATAAACAGAACATGGATAGTGAACTAAGAACCTGAGTAAATGATCCAAGTAATAGGAAATTCAAACAATTCAGCAAGAGACAATCAATTCAAGTCCAATTAGAGGCTTAGGTTCCTTAGACTCATGTTCTCACTGATTTGGGCACTCTTTCTCACCTGAAGCTCACCCCAAGCTTGTTCATTTGCTTGGCTCTCTTTCTAACCTTACTCAAGTGTTTAGGATATATGACAATTCACTTAATTTTCCTCAAGGAATGAATCCTACCATAGGCTTGACTATCAACCAAATCTCTACTTTATTAATGAAAACAATTAAGAATCAAGAGGTCTTTTACTTGGTTGTAACGTGGCCATGGGATTAATCGTTAGGTGGGGAAATCAATAAAAGGACATTTCAAAAGGCTACACAACATATCAACATTTGCAAAGCATGACCTTCTAAAATACCTTTTGGGTTTCAGTTCACTTTCCACCTTTCTTTTCTTTCTTTTTCTTTTTATTTCTCACTTTTCTTTTTGTCATTCCCTTCTCTATTTTTTTTTATTTTTTCTTTTCTTTTTCTTTTATTTTGCTTGGAGAAGGGGAGATTTTTCAGATCAAGAGAAACTTCTTTTTTTTTTTTTTTCTGATTCTTTCATCCCAAACTTTTTTCACTACCTTTTTACCCTTTTGTTATACTTTAGAAGGCCCCTTAGCAAGCATCATTTATCAATAAATTCCAGGGTACCAAGAAAAGTATTCTATTCTTTCAGGCTCAAAATTGGGCAACTAAGGGGTAGCATTTCATCATTCAAAGCTCAGAAGGCCAGAAAAAATACCTATTGCCTCAATCATTTTAAAAAATGTTTTCAAAAATTTTTAAGCTTCAAAATGGTTTCAAGTCAAGTTCTAGAGAAAACAATCCAAGAGGAATAACACTCTAACACAAAGAATGGGGTAAAATTTAGTGAGTACCCCTTTGGCTCAAAATCTCACATTTTAGTAGTTCAACCATCAATGAGAAACACAAATCTATAGAACCATATGCTAATTATCAACTATCCAAGATCATCTCAAACATTTTCATTTGCAGCCTTATCACAAGAATACAAAAATTTGGGTTCAACAATTCACTATCACAAATTATTGGGCACTTAGTTCTCACAATTGGATGCAAAATTCAGGCAAGGGGCAATCTAATAATGTGAACATGCAAAGCTATCATGCAAAACTATATGAATGCAATATGAACAAATGCAAAAATAAACTACCCCTACCCCAAGCTTAAAAAATTTACATTGTCCCCAATGTAAACAATCAAGTTGGAGAGAGGAGAAGAAAAATAAAATAAAACAAAAAAATTGAAACGGCTTACCGAGGCGGTAGCGGGTGTTGACTTTGCTTTTTCTTATCTTCTTGCTCTTCCCTGCTTCCTTATTACCCTACAAACACTTGACAATTCTCAATTTATTATTTTTCCTCTTGAGCTTCTCAAATTATTCAAGAGGTTAAAATCAAAAACAAAATTATTAAGAAAATGAAAACAACTAAGGAGAAGGGTTAAGAAACTTGGGTTGCCTCCCAATAAGCGCTTCTTTAACGTCACTAGCTTGACGGGCTTCTTTCAATTAACCAGGTTTGGCTGGGCATAGAAGTGCAAGATCACTTTTCTTCCATGGAACTCCTTTAAAGAGCTGATTTTGCTTATAGGGACAACATTTGTGCTTCCCCTTTGCCCCTTTCACTCTGGGCCTCTTGCCCTTTTTCTTACTCCTTCCCGGTGGAGGTTCTGTTTTCACAAGATGAGCAGATCCAACTTCATCACCAACTGATACATCATTTGTCTTGCAGAGCTTTAGAGTTGCTTTCATGTTGAGCTTTTCCTTCTTCTCAGGAGCAGAGGGGTGGTTCTGATGTGCAACAACTTCTTTAGCCACTGTATCCACAATGTCCATGCGGAAACAATCCTCTTCATTGCTCGGACGATGCATAGCTTCAAACACATTGAAAGTGACTGTTTCATCTTGCACTCTGAATTGCAGCTGGCCTTTTTGTACGTCTATCAAGGCCTGACCAGTTGCCAGAAAAGGTCTCCCCAGTATGAGCGGAATTTCTGCATCCTCCTCCATGTCTAAAATCACAAAGTCCGCTGGGAAGATAAACTTATCCACCTTTACCAGAACATCTTCCAAGATACCATAAGGATGCTTGATTGATCTGTTAGCTAGTTGCAATGCCATCCTTGTTGGTTTCACCTCCCCACCTCCAAGCTTATTCAAAATTGAAAGCGGCATCAAATTGATACTCGCTCCCAAGTCACATAAGGCCTTCCTGATAGCAACACTCCCAATAGTGCAAGGGATTGTAAAACTACCAGGATCTTTCAGCTTCGGCGGTAGCTTTCTTTGAAGTATCGCACTGCACTCTTCAGTTAAGGCAACAGTTTCACCTTCTTTAAACTTTCTTTTCTTCGTGAGCAGTTCCTTCATGAATTTTGCATAATTGGGCATCTGTTCCAGTGTTTCAGCAAAGGGTATGTTGATCTGTAGCCTCTTGAAAATGTCAAGGAACTTGGCAAACTGTTCTTCTTTCTCTTTTTTCTTGCTCAAGTGAGGATAGGGCAACTTCACGTAATAGGGGATCACTTGACGTTTGTCTCCATCCTTCAAAATCTGACTCTTAGTTCAACTCAAAATTGAATTCTCATCTACTAGCTTCTCCCTCTTGTCTTGTTCACTGACCTTTTCTTCTTCCTCAACTATAACATCTTTACCTTTTTCTTCTTTTTCCTCAGCACTCAATTCTGTTTTTCCATCAACTCTCTGATTCTTTACCAAAGGTTCACCGCCCACAGTCTCAAGACTTTTACCACTCCTCAAAACAACAGCATTGCAATGCTCCTTCGGATTAGTTTGAGTGTTACCAGAAAAACCGCTGCTAGTTTTCTCCGCTAGGTGCTTTGCAATTTGGCCAACTTGAACCTCCAAATTTTTTATAGAAGCATCGGTATTTTTCTGGTTTGCCATGGTCAACTACATGAACTGATTGAGGGTGTTCTCCAAAATAGAAACCCGGTCTTGAAGCGGTTGTGTAGGAGGAGGTTTGCTTGTTTGTCCGGCATCTTGATTCCAACCAAAATTTGGTTGATTCCTCCACCCTTGGTTGTTGCCTTGTCGCCCATAGTTCCCCATATAATTGGCTTCCTCATGGGAACTAGGTGGTGCCTCACATCTTCCAGTCTCATGATCACCGCCACAAAAATCACATCTCATTACCTGTTGTGGTGGCATGGTCGTCCCTTGAACAGTTTGGAGTTGTTGTGGGAGTTGATCTAGTTGCTTGGTAAGAGACTCCAATTGTTGTGTCATGAGCTTGTTCTGAGCCAACAATGCAGTTTGTGAATCTAACTCCAACACTCCCCTTCTTTGTGTGGGACCCCGATCATGATGCATCAAATAATCATTAGAGGCCATAGCCTCTATCAAAGTCAGGGCTTCCTCTGCTGTCTTTGTATTAATGGAACCTCAAGCTGAGGCATCCAACATGTACCTGGTTGACGGCCTCAATCCATTACAGAATGTTTGCATCTGAGTAAGATCATCAAAACCATGATTTGGGCATCTCCGAAGCAATTCCTTGAACCTTTCCCAGGCGTCATGCAGCGTCTCACCTTCTTGTTGAGCAAAGCTCATGATGTCACCCCTTGCCTTTACAAATCTTGAGGTGGGGAAGAACCTTGCCAGAAATTTTGCCTCTAAGTTGTCCCATGTAGTGAAGCTCCCCCTTGGTTGTGATTGGAGCCAAGACTTGGCTCTATCTCTTAGAGAAAAAGGGAACAATCTCAGGCGAATTGCATCATCAGAGGCACCATTTATCTTCACTGTATCACACAACTCTAGGAAAGTGGAAATATGACTGTTAGGATCTTCCTTCTCCAACCCAGCAAACTGATTTTGTGAAACCATATTGATGAGATTTGGCTTGATTTCAAAATCGTTGGAGTTCACCAGAGGTCTCACTATGCTAGTGACATGCCGGTTGACATTTGTATTGGCATAATCACCAAGTGTCCTCCGTGGTGGTGGAGTATCTTCACCATTGCCTGCCATCTTGAGTTCTTCTTGACAAACTTGAGAGATGGAAGTCTCTTGTTCTTCTCCTTGTTGTCTTAACAAATTCTGCTGTCTTGCTTGCTTCCTATTCTTCCTAGCTGTTCTTTCAATTTCTGGATCGTATAGGAGTTGGTTAGCTGGAATAGTACCTCGCATACACAAACAGTCTAGCAAACAAAGTGTTAGTAGTAAAGGTTAGCACACAACAGCAGACACACTAGAAAAATGACAGCAAACAGTTTATAACAGAAAAGAAAAATTTTAAAACAGAAAAATTTTGTGCTCAAATTAGTAACCAAAATGGATATGCTAATATTGAGACACAGTCCCCGGCAACGGCGCCAAAAACTTGTTGACGAATCTGGGCAAGTATACCCAGTCGTGAAAGTAATACGGTGGCGAGACCGTTTTATCGTTCCCACGAGAACTGCAACAAGTACTAGCACGTACCAATTCAACTACTATCTAAGTGATTCATGGATTGAAGAGAGTTCTATGCTAACAAAAGTTAAAATTAACAAAATAAGAAAGACAAACTCTTTTTGTAATTTTCTCAAATACTTGGAAAGCAATAAAAGAAGGCTTTCAAATATGATAAAAGCTGTTGGGATTAGGTTCACTAATCTTCATCCTCATGCAATGAAACAACTAACAAACAGTTTCTACTTCAATTATGACAATCAATCCACTAAATTACTCAAGTCCCGATCCCTCGGATGACAAGAGCCTAAACCCACTAATAGACCCTAATTCCTTAGGTGGCCTAGATTAGTGAATTCGCATTAAGATTAGGGATCATGCGATTGCTAATAAACCCAGTTCCATTCCTAGATACAAGGCTTACTAGGTGATTAACTTCAGTTCCGGTTTTAACACGAATTTTCCAATTGCATATCAAAACACAAATCAAGTCATGGGGGTGCTAGCCACAACAAGCATTAAGTATAGAAATCAATCACTCAATAACAAAGCAGAAACTGTATTGCAAGATTAAATCAAATACATGAGAATTCAGAAATAGCTACCCTAACCCTAACAATGGAGGTTTAGCTACTCATAATAACAGCCACAACCAAAGAAACATAGATGAAGGAGAGAAGGGATTCCATGGGGGCAATCCTCCAGAAGCTGCCTCTGGTTCCAAGAGCCTTTTGGGTTTCCAAACTCGTAGGCTCCAATGTCTCCAAGGTGTCTCTTCCCATTCTGCCTTAAACAGCTTATAACAGTGGTTCTGGTTTTCGCGCACTCGCGGGGCGAATATCAAACTTCTGGTCTTCAATGATTTGATCTCTCGCGAGGCGAGACACTGTTCGCGTGGCGAGACAGAAAGGCTTGCATTTTCTGGAACAGTTAGCTTTCAGGGTCGCGAGGCGAGGTGTGATTCGCGGGGCGAGACAGAAAGGATGACATTCTGCTGTTTCTGGCTGTCTGCAGTCGCGGGGCGAGTATCCTCTCGTGGGGCGAGCATTCCCAGAATTTCATTCTCCACTGTTTCTTCATTCCCTTGGCTCTAAGTTATCCAGATTTTTCAGTGATTCCTGCAAAACAACACACAAAACCACCTTCACCCGTTCCAAGGGAAAATCTAACAAAATCAAATAAATAATGCCTAATCTATATGAAATATGCATGCAAAAAGTGTACAGGAAACATCATGTAAAATCACACTATCATATTTCCATTGTAATTACCACCATAGCCATTACCACCAAAGTTGTTTGGATTTGGCTGAAACGAAGGATCAAACCTATGATAGCAATTGAACACATCATGCCCATGCTTGAAGCAAAGATGACAGAAAAGACCATTTCGACCACCACGACCACGGCCACGGCCGTATCGTCCACCACGTCATCCACGAAAACCAAAATTGGAACCAAAATTAGGGTTATTCGATGAAGGATCTTGATAAGCAACTGGATTAGCAGCGTTCGAAGCAGAAAGATTCACTTGAGACTCTGGTGGCGGTGGCGGTGGCGGCGGCGGCGGCGGAGCTGAAGTTGAAGTCTGTCCTTGTGCAACATTTACAGAAAGAGAATCGGTCATTGTCTTTTGCCTTGCACGCTCAAGACGACACTCTTGAGTAGTGAGAAGAGACTCGATCTCACTCAGTGAATAGGAGTCGAGGCGACTCTCTATGGCAGTGACAATCGATTGGTACTCGTCAGGTAGCCCTTCCAGAATCACATCCAAATGCTCCTGATGCGTGATCGGAGAACCAATCGAGATGAGAGAGTTGACGATCGCCTTGATACGAAGAAGATATTCCGATATTGTTCTTCCTCCCTTCACCATGTGCCGGAGTTCAGATCGGAGCTGACGACTGCGAGCAGTGGTTTGTGAATTGAAGTATGTATGCACTTCATCCCAAATCTGGAAAGAATGAACGCAACCAACCACTCGAGGAAGAATCGAGTCCGATAGCATCGTAAGCAACCAAGAAAAGAGGTGTTGATCTTGTTGTTCCCAAGCGAGATACTCTGGGCTCACAGTGTCGAGCGCGCGATAGAAAACGAAGCGTTCGAGGCGATTGGACTTGATAATTGTTTCAACTTGTTGTTTCCAAACAAGAAAATTCTTATCATTCAACTTCGATGTGACGATGACAGAAAGATTGGACGGTGGGACCGCCGGAGCCGGCGGCGACGGAGGAGGAGGAGCTTCGGCTATGATCGAACCTTAAGCTCTGGATACCATATTACAGTTGATAGAAAACATAGAGAGAGAGAGAGGAGAGAGAGAGAGAATCAGAAACTGAATTGTAACTAAATCTTAACTGAATATTTTCTCAACTGAATCAATACAAGGAGTGTTCTATTTATACAAGATAAAGGTAAAGGTAAAGTGCACTGTAGTTACAGTGCACTCTAACATATTCTAGCACATCCCTAATATACTCTAATAGGATGGTACAAATAAAATCACTTTTACATAGTAAAATACGAAAAATGGTATGAAGTTATTTGTTTATGATATTTGGTGGAAACGTGAATAATATTTGAATTTTTTAACATTATAATTATTTTTTGATATCTTGTAATCAAATTTTTTTCCATTAATAAAAATTGAATAAAATTTCTAACATTTATTCATGATTATGAAAAACATGTGAAAATATATATTTTTTAAAATAGGTAAATATAAACAATATATATCTCAGTTAAATAAAAATAATATATTATTTCAATACATGCATCCCTTATGTGCGGGAATTGCATATCATGTAAGTACTAAAAATCGTAATATCATAGTGAAGTTCAATAGTACAGGCCCACATGACATATAAATTTAAATTGAGAATGCAATGTATCTGGGGTTATATGGGAAAACACATTTCTCATTAAAGTATTATCAGAAATAATCTAGCTAACAGTACGCTCTCCCAGATGGTTCAAAACATCTGTTTTTAAAAAATAAAAGATTTTTATAAATTAAGCTAGTGACCCAAATATGACAATTTTCTTATAAAACAACTTTTTCCCCCAAAGAAACAAAAGTCTAAAAATCAATCATTCCCAAACAAACTCATATTATATCTGTCCAAGTCATTGGACACATGTCGTAATGTTGTTTTAGGCTTCTCAACCCTAAATCTTTTCCTGGGTTGCATGGATAATAAAGAAAATGGATTTTCTACTATCAAAAATTGATTGGAAGAGATTCTAGCCACTTTTTTTTTTTGTGTTTGAAAATAAAAGTTAATACAAAAATAACTAAATAAATTTCTAATCAATAGATTTTTTTTTACTACAATGACTTTAGAGAGTTTCTAACCGCAAGGAATCCAGATCCGATAATGAATAATTGAAATACACCTTGACTCAAAGCCCTTGTTTAATGGCAAGAACTGCCCATGAAAGGTCAGACAATGGTACTACCATTAACACCATTCCGATAATCCACTTTTAATTATATTTAATATGGATTTAATTTACTTCCTATGCATCTTACTTTTAATTATATTTTATTTACTTATATTCATATTTCTCTCCTATACTAATGACAATAATTGGAAAACCACTCAGATGGATCTAATTATTTTGAAAAGTGTACGTAGAGATTCACCCACAATCTCGTTGTGCCATTAAATTAAAACCTCATTAATTAATTTCTTAATCGTGCGCTTAACGTTAAATGTATATGCCGAAATACGTAAAAATTAAAACTTAACTATAAACATATAGCGTATGAATTTAAACCACCACACCATATATAACATACATACACACCATATGTTTATGCATCAGAGTACCAAAACACCGTCTAGTGTATCCAAGCAGTAGGATCCCTTGCAGGTGCATATTTAAACAAACTAATATTTGCGGACATATAAAACGTCTTAAGACACACTGGCCATAAACTTCTTAAACTCTACCACCCGAATTCACAGCTCCTCCTCCCACATATGGCTCATACGGAGTCCCATCCAGCTCCTCAATAGCTAGTTCCTCCACCGGATCTTTTCATACGATCACATAATAAAATATATACCAAATACAGAAAATAGGGGATAAGAAACAGTTCGATCATCAAAAGCAGAAAAGAACCATAGCATATAATATAACAATAGTCACAGACACACATCACACATAACTAACAATCATCCTCAAATTACGATATCATCCTCTACCCTTACTCTCATGCAACTAAACCTTTATGCTAATGTGTCCATCTCTATTCTTGTCACACATACCTTGCCCGCCGAGGGATGTTAGTCAGCCCCGTCCAAACGACACGTTCCTAAGTCCCGATGCACACCGTTTCCACTCCCGAGGGTTCTTATGCAAAGCAGTGACACTATAACTGTACATTTTACCCGGTGCACACCTTGTCCACTCCCGAGGGTGCTCATGATTATTAATGACACTATAGCTGCACAACCTAATATCTAAGTTGGAACGGTCTAGCGAGAACTTCGGACCTTGTGTATTCCAAACACACGGTTGTGAACAACAATGCAAACATATGAATCTCACTGACTCACATCAATAACAACCTAGTGCCTCAAGCTTCCATCATAGCCTCAAATTGCATTCTATGTCACATCTCATCTAATAATAAATTTAGGCTAGGCACCTCTAAGTCACATTCAATCTCTCACCCACATACACATCTCCCGAACAACATATATCCTTGCCTAAATGCCAACTAAGCATATTATCAAACCAGACAGATCATGCATAATACAATACTCATAAGATATTCAAACGACGAAATAAAATGTCACAAGCAGTAGAATACCTCAACCAGCCTATCGCAAACAATTTAATAATAAATAAGTCAGACATCCTCAAATATTATAAAATTATCCTAATGGCGATAAACCTACAATCCCTAAATCATCATTGGCATTACGTGAAAGTTTCCAATGTGATTTTGGTCTCGTTGATTGCTCAACCACTAGTAGGGTTTAGGTCGCCCTACACCATTATTATAAAATATACTACTTATCCATTCTGATGACAGGATGATTCTTTCTGTTGGTAGTGGCTACGATCTCAAGAGGGGGGGGGGGGTGAATTGAGATATTGAAAACTTTTTCAACAATTTAAAGCAAAACAGAGTTTTCTTAAAGAAAATTGGTTTTCACTCAATTTTAATTCCCAAGAATCAAGTTATGTAACAAGTGATGATGTTAAGAAGAATTATAAGAAGTAACAACATGTTTAACATAGATTGTAGATCAGAGATTCAAGTTAACAAGTATTCTTAAAACTCATTCACAACACACAAGTGCATATAACAAGTATATGGAGTTTAGAGATTAGAAGAACACGCAAACCGATTTATCCTGGTTCGGCTACCTCCTCTGGTAAGCCTACATCCAGTCCCACACCTCTGTGGTTTTCTCCACTATAATCAGCAATTACAAAATTCCAATTACAACACATGAGGATAACCTCCTTGCTCAAGAATTCACCAGAAAGCACACTTGCTGTTCTATACCCAAGGATCCCTTCTATCCTTGTTCAAGCCTAAGAGATACCCTCTCTTAATCACACTAATTCACATAAAGAATTGAGTAGAAGAAAGACTCTAAAAGTCTGATTATACAAATTGAAGTTCTAAGAAATATCACACTTTTCTCTCAAAGATGAAGCACTTTTGGAAGCTTTTGAATCTTTCGTATTTTGACAATCAGAATGAGTAATATGATGAAAAGTGTTCCTTTGATCCCTCTTTATATAGAAAACAAGTTATAGTCGTTGGGATCAATTAAAATAGATTTGGATCTGATTTAACAAAATCTGTTTTCTTGATTCTTGTTCTTGAAATAAGATTCTGTTGGTTCTTGTAGAGTTTGCGTCCTTCTTGAAAATAACCGTTTCCATATGAAAGAGTAGCCGAGTCTATTTGAAGAGTAAAGTAGCCGAGTCTATTTGAAGAGTAAAAATAACCGTGTCCATTTTCCACGTCAGTAGATGGGAGTACTAACACAAGGTAATTGGACGTGCTCCAACTGGTAGACGAGCTTCATATGCCATGTTAGTGGATGGAGCTTCTCATTAAGATCTTAGTAAGTCCAAAGCGCGTAACCTTAGTAGATGAGCTCCATATGCCACTTTTAGAAGACGAGCTCTTCTTGTTACTTTAGTAGACGAGCTCTTCTTGTTACTTCAGTAGACGCGCGCTTCTGTTACTTTTGTTACTTCAGTAGATGAGCTTCATGTGCCACATCAGCAGACGAGCGCTTCTTGTTACTTTAGTGGACGCGAGCTTTTTGTTACTTTTAGTAGACGTTAGCCTTCTTTTTTTTGGCAGTTCATTGGACGTCAGCTTTTTATTGCTTCATTGGACGTCTGCTTTTTTACATTGTTGGACGTCTGCTTGTTTTACTTTGTTGGACGTCTGCTTGTTTTACTTTGTTAGACGTCTGCTTGTTTTGCTCTATGTTGGACGTCTGCTTGTTTTGCTTTGATTTTTTTTTTCATGAGTGATCTTGCATGCAACTTAACACGTAATAAGTACATAGTCAAAATCAAAAATCTTATGCAAAATGCACTTTGTTTGTCATACATCAAAACATGAATGAGGGCTTAGTCTTACACTTTCCCCCACCTGAACTTGTCACCGGATTCACAAACTTTCCGATCCTTGTTACTACACCATGATTATCAATTAACCTTCAATCAATTCAACATAAAATATATTAATCAAACAATTCATCCTTGACCACAAAAAGCTAGCGTTCGACCAACTAATCAAAGACATGAAAATGAGAAATGTTAGGTTTTCTTCCCTTGTAAAGTTCATATGGAGTTTTCTTGAAAATTGGCCTTACTAGAACTCTATTTAAAACATAACATGCAGTACTCACAGCATCAGCCCAAAAATACTTTGGTAAATTAGAGTCACTTAACATGGCTCTAGCAATTTCTTCAAGTGACCTATTTTTCCTCTCAACTACTCCATTTTGTTGTGGAGTTCTAGGTGCAGAAAAATTGCGTTTTATACCATTTTCATCACTAAAGTTATCAAACTCCTCATTTTGGAATTCTCCTCCATGGTCACTCCTAATTGAAACAATTTTCACGTCTTTCTCATTTTGAACAACCTTAGCCATTTTCTTAAAAGTTTTAAAAGCTTCATTCTTTTGTGCTAAAAAATAGGTCCAAGTAAATCTAGAGAAGTCATCAACAATTACAAGAGCATAAAGATTTCCACCAAAGCTTTTTGTCCTAGAAGGTCCAAAAAGATCCATGTGCAGCAATTGTAAGGGTCTACTAGTTGAAACAGTGTTTTTAGCCTTAAATGAGGTTTTCATTTGTTTACCCTTTTTGCATGCATCACATAGGCCTTCTTTAACAAACTTTTTATTTGGTAAACCAATTACCAGTTCTTTGGAAATCAATTTATTCAAGTGATCCATATGAATGTGAGCTATTCTCCTGTGCCAAAGCCAGTTTTCATCTTCTTTGGAAATTAAGCAACATGCATCATTGGAAATTAAATTGTCTAAGTCTAGCATATAGATGTTATTGATTCTATTTCCAATCAATTTTATGTTATTATCATGAATAGATTCGATCATACACAAATTTGAGTTAAAGTTTACCTTGTAGCCTTTATCACATAATTGGCTTATACTTAGTAGATTGTGTTTGAGCCCTTCCACATAGAGAACATCCTCAATCTTGATTGCTGGGCTTTTTCCTATTGTTCCAATGCCAAGAATTCTTCCTTTGTTGTTGTCTCCATAGGTGACGTTTGCTCCTTCTTTGGGAGTGAAAGATGTAAATTTTGTGATGTCACCAGTCATGTGTTTAGAGCAGCCACTATCTAAAAACCAGCTTGATCTTTTGGCCTTCAAACACACCTACAAAACAGATTTTTCTATACTTTTTCTTTAGGTACCCAAATCTGGTTGGGTCCTTTGGTGTTAGTAGCAATATATGTTCCTTTTGGAACTCAAATTTGTTTAATGCCAACATGTATGTTCTTTCTAAGTCTACAAGTAGCAGCTGTATGACCTTTCTTTAGACAATAATAGCATTTAACAAAAGGACTAGTTGAGGAAATAGGTGTAACAAAAAGCTTTTTAAAAGATTTTTCATGTACCATTGGCTTATATCCAATTCCAGCTTTGTCATACACACCCTTTTGCTGTCCTAATATGGCATTCAAGTTATCTCTACCCAAAGCAAACTTAGATAGAGTTGTATTCAGTTTTCCAACTTCCTTTTCTAGTGTAGTGCATTTGGTGCAAATTGAACTAGATGCAAGTAATGGTGAATTTTCAGCTTCTAGTTCTTTAAACTTTATTTGTAAAGATGCATAGTCACTACATTGTTTTGCGATGATCTTCCTAGAAGATATAAGTTGTTTACCAATTTTAACATATTCTTCATGCAATTCATCAAAAGCATATTGTAACTCATCATAGGTAGGAGAAGAATCATTTACCTCGGTTTCACTATCACTTTGTTGATTTGCCATGAGACATAGGTTGACTTCTTCATTTTCAGATTCACTACTAGTGGAATCCATATCATTTTCTTCCCAAGCTATGTATGCTCTTCTAGGCTTTCTTCCTTTCTTTTCTTTGCTGTCATTCTTCTCATACTTTTCTTTCTTTTGTAGCTTTGGACATTCATTTTTGTAGTGTCCAAGCTTTCCACATTCAAAGCATTTGATTGTTGAGGAAGAGCTTTCACCTTTGTTCGTGTTCTTTTTGGTAGGAAAACTGAATTGCTTCTTGTTTCTATTCTTTTTTATGAATCTTCTAAATTTCCTCACAAGCAATCCCATGTCTTCTTTTTCGGATTCTTCACTTTCATCAAGGTGTTCATCTTCATCACTTTTTATTGATTCTTTGGAGATATGAGCCTTGAGTGAGAGTCCTTTCTTCCTTTTCTCCTTATCTTCATGACTTTTCAATCTATTGAGTTCCAATTCGTGTTCTTTCAACTTGCCAAATAAAGTAGCAATCTGCATGGTGTCTAGATCCTTTGCTTCAGCAATTGCAGTAATTTTTGGCTGCCATTCACGACTCAAACATCTCATTATCTTGTTAATCTTTTTCTCATCTGTGATTGTGTGTTCGAGTCCTTCTAGCTGGTTCACAATGTGTGTAAACCTCTTTTGCAGTTCATCTATCTCCTCACCATTCTTCATGTGAAAGAGTTCATATTCATGGACTAGTGCATTCATTCTTGCTCTTTTCACATTGTTGGTTCCTTCATGAGTGAGTTGAAGAGTATCCCACATTTACTTTGCCGTTTTGAAATTGAAGACCCTGAAAAACTCATCATAATTCAAAGCAGCTGTTATAATATTTTTTGCCTTAGCATTATAACCAACTCTTCTTTTATCATCATCATTCCATTCATCTTTTGGTTCAGTTTGTTTATTTCCCTTAGCATCAAGAATAAATGAAACATAGGGACCATTTTCAACAGCATCTAATACATCTAAACCAGCAGCCTCAAGAAAGATAAGCATTCTCTCTTTCCAATACATGTATTGGGAGCCATTAAAGGCAGGGGGTCTAGTGAGTGAAGCCCCATCACCCAGGATATTATTTGTACCCATCTCTTGAAGCTATTAAGCTTTGTAACAAGAGTTTTAGCCTTGATGCCAATTGTTGGTAGTGGCTACGATCTCAAGAGGGGGGGGGGGGGGGGGTGAATTGAGATATTGAAAACTTTTTCAACAATTTAAAGCAAAACAGAATTTTCTTAAAGAAAATTGGTTTTCACTCAATTTTAATTCCCAAGAATCAGGTTATGTAACAAGTGATGATGTTAAGAAGAATTATAAGAAGTAGCAACAAGTTTAACACAGATTGTAGATCAGAGATTCAAGTTAACAAGTATTCTTAAAACTCATTCACAACATACGAGTGCATATAACAAGTATATGGAGTTTATAGATTAGAAGAACACGCAAACCGATTTATCCTGGTTCGGCTACCTCCTCTGGTAAGCCTACATCCAGTCCCACACCTCTGTGGTTTTCTCCACTATAATCAGCAATTACAAAATTCCAATTACAGCAACACGAGGATAACCTCCTTGCTCAAGAATTCACCAGAAAGCACACTTGCTGTTCTATACCCAAGGATCCCTTCTATCCTTGTTCAAGCCTAAGAGATACCCTCTCTTAATCACACTAATTCACAGAAAGAGTTGAGTAGAAGAAAGACTCTAAAAGTCTGATTATACAAATTGAAGTTCTAAGAAGTATCACACTTTTCTCTCAAAGATGAAGCACTTTTGGAAGCTTTTGAATCTTTCATATTTTCATAATCAGAATGAGTAATATGATGAAAAGTGTTCCTTTGATCCCTCTTTATATAGAAAACAAGTTATAGTCTTTGGGATCAATTAAAACAGATTTGGATCTGATTTAAGAAAATATGTTTTCTTGATTCTTGTTCTTGAAATAAGATTCTGTTGGTTCTTATAGAGTTTGTGTCCTTCTTGAAAATAACCGTTTCCATATGAAAGAGTAGCCGAGTCTATTTGAAGAGTAAAATAGCCGAGTCTATTTGAAGAGTAAAAATAACCATGTCCATTTTCCACGTCAGCAGATGGGAGTACTAACACAAGGTAGTTGGACGTGCTCCAGCTGGTAGACGAGCTTCATATGCCATGTTAGTGGACGGAGCTTCTCATTAAGATCTTAGTAAGTCCAAAGCGCGTAACCTTAGTAGACGAGCTCCATATGCCACTTTTAGTAGATGAGCTTTTCTTGTTACTTCAGTAGACGAGCTCTTCTTGTTACTTCAATAGATGCGCGCTTCTGTTACTTTTGTTACTTCAGTAGACGAGCTTCATGTGCCACATCAGCAGACGAGCGCTTCTTGTTACTTTAGTCGACACGAACTTTTTGTTACTTTTAGTAGACGCCAGCCTTCTTTTTTTTGGTAGTTCATTGGACATCAGCTTTTTATCGCTTCATTGGATGTCTGCTTTTTTACATTGTTGGATGTCTGCTTGGTTTACTTTGTTGGATGTCTGCTTGTTTTACTTTGTTGGACGTCTGCTTGTTTTGCTCTATGTTGGATGTCTGCTTGTTTTGCTTTGATTTATCTTTTTCATGAGTGATCTTGCATGCAACTTAACACGTAATAAGTACATAGTCAAAATCAAAAATCTTATGCAAAATACACTTTGTTTGTCATACATCAAAACATGAATGAGGGCTTAGTCTTACATTTTCCACCACCTGAACTTATCACTGGATTCATGAACTTTCCGATCCTTGTTACTACACCATGATTATCAATTAACCTTCAATCAATTCAACATAAAATATATTAATCAAACAATTCATCCTTGACCACAAAAAGCTAGCATTCAACCAACTAATCAAAATGAGGCTAGGGTCATTTTCTCAACTCCATCTTTTGGATTACAGTTACTATAGTATTAACTAGCATAGATAAATTGTTACAAGTAAAAAATATGAAACAAAATCCTCTAACCTCTAAGGTTAGGGTTTCAGCCATAATGAGTAAAATAGGCTAGAAATTCCTTTTGCTCACAAACTCTTGGATCTAGAACCTACACACCTTAGATAGTTTATATACATCATGATCTAATTAAAGATTGAAGAAAACTTATTTTGCCCGCATGAACTTAGATTCGGCCAAGGCTAGAAAATAGGGCTATGAGTTTCTTTTGATTTTAAGCTTCTAGATATAACAACTAGAGGTATCAGAGAGGTAAGATCAAGTGTTATATTTTAAAAATTGAACATATCTTCATTTGCCTAAAAATGCATAGTTTAGGTCATCAATAAAACTATAGGGAGGAAAACTATTTTGCTTTCATGCTCTTAGATGATCAAAGTAGAAGTCATATAGAGATCATAAAAATTGATTTCACATTAAAATTATTTTTCTTCAATTTTCCAGAATTATTTGAAAATCTAGATCTATGAATAGAAATTTGTGAAATAGTTGATGAAAATGAAGATTGATGGATGATTAATGAAGCTAAGATGATGAGGAACATGATCCTCACCTTGGAATGAAGAAGCTTGATGAAGAAAATGAAGAGATTTGATGAACTTAGCAAGAACACAAGTAAAGTTCTTAGTATTTTGTGAAGAACAAGCTTAGATTTTGAACTAGGATGAAAAATGAAATTGTCTAAGTGTTGGGAGAGGGTTTGGGCCGTGTACATGAGGGGATGAGTGAATGAACATTGTTTTGTTTAATAATTAAGAGTGAACCATAGTTGATAGTAACTTAACATAGGTTAGAAAATACAATATAATACTTTAACTATAGTTGGTAGTAATTATGAGTAGGAAAAAAATTATGTGGTGAAGGGTGAAGGGATGGTGTGGCTGCTGTTTCACCACCCATGAGGAAGAAGAGATCAATTTGTTCTTGACTTGCCTTAACCATAGTTGACATTTAACTAGGATATGTTAGGTTAAGGGTATTTTGGTCATTACACTTATAAAGACTCATAATTACTAGCATTTATGATGAATATGAGTCACCACCATGACTCACCATGGTGACTCATTCCCTTTGAGTCATCATAAATGACTCGTCGATCTGTCTCCCGGTGTATCTCTGCGCATCAGTATCCGGTTCCGTTGGTTACCCTATTACGATTTTTGAGAGGAAAATGGTGAAACGCAAACAAAATGAAATGGGTATGGTTGAGTGGATGTGGCTGCATGAAATTGGAGAGATGTGGGAGGTTTAAAACCTTGTAAAATAAGTGGTTGAGGTGAGAGGATGTGTCTTGTTAATAACCATGAAACTTGGGGGCATTTTGGTCTTTTTGCCTTAAAAGACATGATTACTTTCATTAAATGCTTCATAAATGCTTGGATAGTCACCCCTGTGACTCATCACCCTAGGTGGCAAGATTTCCCATCAACCGGTGCCGGGATTTGTCTCTGCAGTTTCGTTTCCGACTCCGTCTGTTTCCCGAGTAGGGTTTTCGTCCGTTTTTCGCCAAAATTCGCCGGAATAAAATCTAATATTTTATTTTTGGGTAAAAATTTGGAAAATAGACTTCCTCACAGACATAATATAAAAATCTACAATTTTTCAGTTTCGAGCCAAATTAGAGTTTTTTGCCGCTATAAATTTATACTGTCAGTAAAAACGCAGATTGGTTTCCGTTTGAATTTTAAACCCAAATTTTAACCAAAGCTTCCTACCATTGGGTAGGTTCTAGATATGATTTTGTTTTTCCAAAATAATTTCCTAGGTCTCAAATTAAAATGTAAATAAATATATCTTTACTGGTAATACAATGTATATGAAAAGCAGGGTGTTACATTGCTATCCCACTTAGAAAAAACATTTCGTCCTCAGAATTTCGTAACTCGATACTAGACAATATATTGTTATCGATTTTACTCTAAAGATCCTACATTGTATTTCCCATCGCTGTCTTACACCTCAGTGACAGCGGTAACTTCATAATAGAATTCATTTTTATATCGTTCTATTTATCTTCGAAATTATCCATCACTACATTATGTTCATTGTCCTTAACTTTTCACCTTAATCTATCATCCTTGATGGGGATAATTAAAACTTAATCATTTCCTCTTCTTAATAATGATCCACTAGAAAACCTTATTCCAACATCTAACTTCCACAATCAATACCACAATCAATACTACCTTCACTTCCTACTCAAAGTATCCAATCACAGTCTTAGTTCCTTGGAGCGTATTCCACTATTCCAGATTATATCAAAATCACCCATTTCAAGTCTCCAAGTAAAACATCTCAACACTCCTTAAGATAAACTACAATCAAAAGAAACTACGGCGATTAGGATTATCTAACTCAGCAACTTTAAATTTCTCTAGTAAACTCAATTTACACAAGAGCTTATCCCTTTCACTCCAATCCACTTAGGTGAAATTACTATATACACTTTCGTTTACTCTTCCCAAACTCATACAATCCATCTTAACTATGAACATTAATCATTACCCTAGATTCCTTAATGATACTATTCCTCGATCAACATTTGACTTATAATAATTATCTTACTCACTGATATTGATCTTAAGGGTTCGCATCCTACCAGTCACAACTATACCTCAACAAAACTCTCATCACTTCTTGTCTATTGATGAGTGTGATTTCACCTCATCTTTGTTTATCATTTTTCATGCATTTTTATGTAGTTTAGGCATATTTAATTTGATTTTTGTTAGTTTTTACCTTGGAACGGGTAAGGCGGTTTTGTGGTGTTGTTTTGCAGAAATCAAGGGTAAAATGCTCAGGATCGACCATGATGGAGCTCGGATGAAGAAGGAGCTTGAAAAGTGAAGAAAATGAGCCAAACAGAGCCCATCACGGCCTAGCCGTGATGCCCATCACGGCCTAGCCGTGATGCCCATCACGGCCATGATCGAGCAAAACTGAAAAGGAAGAAAGATCAAGTCGAATCGGTCACGGCCTAGCCGTGATGACCATCACGGCCGTGACCTTTCACCCCCACAAGTCAGAATCTGTCACGGCCTAGCCGTGATGCCTATCACGGTCGTGACAGGCTAGAACTTGAAGTCTCACGTCGTGAGAGTCCACTCGCCTTGTGAGAATCTGAAATCTATAGAAGTGCCCTAGGCAGAAGCCGTCACGGCCTGGCCGTGATGGCCATCACGGCCGTGACGCGCATTACTTGGACCTGAAGCAACTGAATTGGATCAGAATTTGAGTTAGATTGGGATTCAAACTTCCCAAATATATAAATAAGGACCCAGGCAGAGGCAGACGAGAACTCTTGGCTGCTACTCTTAGGCTATTATTTAGGATCTCTCTTCTTCTCCTCTTCTCTTAGTTTATTTTCATGTTGTTTGTAATCAAGCTTGTCGTCACCATGGCACAACTTGAGTAGTAGTTTAGTTTCTAGGGATTGGGGCCATGCCCGAGATTGTTTTATGTTGTTAACTTGACGTCATATCTTTGTTAATTGCGATTCTGCTTCAGATCTGATTTCTAGTGTTTTAATTACTTGTAAATCTGGTGCGCACTTATTTGCATGTCGTAGGCATTCTAAGGAGGAACCTAGCGGTGAACTTAGGTGTCGGATCTATAGAGTTAGACTTAGGACTGAAATCACGAGAGTTAGAAGCCGTCCTTCGAGGATCAACGAGTTGTCACAAAGCGCAAAGGGTCCAATATGAATTCGACTACCACGAGAGTAGGGATTGATTCAATTGGGCACGGTTTTTGTAACCCGAGAGGGAGCTTAAGCTATTTGAGGATAAACTCGCCTTCAAGGCAATTTCGATAATTAACGAGGGTTAATCAGATTAGTAACGTAAGCGATCTTGTTGGTAACCCAAATCCCTAGGAATCCTTTTAGATCTGAAAAACCATAAATAAATTTGTTTTCTGTTTATTTGATTCTGTTTTACTTATCTCTTATTTCAAAAATCAAAATCCCTTTCAAAAATCTTTTTACTCAGTCCAGATCTATCATTTAACGATTAGTTGTGATTTGAGATCACGGTCTCTGTGGGATCGATATCTTTTTATTACTTGGCGACTATCCGGTACACTTGCCGGATCGCACGTGCGCTCTCACGAGACATCAAGTTTTTGGCGCCGTTGCCGGGGACTGTGCTTTCTCAAATCTCAATTTAATTTTTAAATTGATTTTTCTAGACTTTTTTTATTTAATTTTCGTATTTACAAAAAAAAAATTCTTCTTCTTCGTTTTAGTATCTATCTCTCTGTGTTTTTGTTTTATGCAAAGGTCCCTAAGTCTAGGAAACCTTGTAGAAGTCGACCCCGAAATCGAAAGGACCTTCCATAGACGTCGGAGGTTACAAAGAGAGAGAGAGGTTGATCCCCATTTCACTAATGGCGAATCTACCGGATACAAAACCTTTGAAGGACTACGCAACCCCAAATGCGAGGGGTCTGCGAACAGGGATTGCTAGGCCAAAGATTGAGGCGGAGAACTATACTATACCGACTATGCTAATCAACATGATTAGGCAACATCAATTCGGAGGATTGACTTCGGAGGACCCGACTGATCGCATAGAGACATTCTTGGAGTTCACCGATGCAATCAGGATTCATGGAGCCTCGGTTGATGTTGTGCGTTTGAGATTGTTCCCCTCATCTCTCACTGGAAAGGCGAAAGCCTGGCTAAAGCAAATACCCGCTAACACCTTGTCAACTTGGGACCAACTGGAACAGGCGTTCTTGGAGAAATTCTTCCCTCCATCCAAGACGGCCTATATACGAACCCAGATCACCGGCTTCTTCCAAAAAGACAGAGAATCCTTATCAGAAGCTTGGGATCGCTACAAGGGACTGCCGGAGTCTTTCCCACACCATGGACTCGAGAGGTGGAAATTACTGCACACCTTCTACAACGGATTGGATTACTCTTCGAAGGTGTCACTCGATTCCGCAGCTGGTGGAGCTTTTATGAATAGGCCTCTGGCTGAGGCATTCAACATCATTGAAAACGTGGCCACCAACTACCACAAATGGGGTTCAGAAAGAGGTAATAACCCGAACAAGATTTCGGGGGGTAAGTTTGAAGTTAATAGCACTGATCTTATAATGTCAAAAATAGACTCACTTAATAAACGTTTTGATCAGCTCGAAAGGGCTAATGTGAGTGCAATAGGTGCTACTAACATTGTTTGTGAGATTTGTGGAATGCAGGGACACGACATCATGGAGTGCCCAAGTGGATTTGCTCATGGATCCGGCGCTTCGGGGGAAAAATTGAACGCCTGTCACAACTTCTACGACACAAACCCGAAGTTGCCCAATTATGCTCCCCCAAATCCCTACAACCAAAGGAAGAACAACCCTTACCTCTCCTACAACAACTACAGCAACACGCTAAACCACGAGTTCCAAGAGGGCCAAGGTAATAGGAAACCCGCAGCGGGGTATCCTCAGGTACAGCAGTCTAAACTCGAGTCTTTATTGGAAAGTTTTGTTGAAACCCAAACAAAACAAAATGAAGAGTTTAGACAGCAAGGCAGGGCAGTAAACGAGGCAATAAAAGAGCTAGCGTCTAAGGTAGAAAACTTAGCAATCCATAACAAGATGCTAGAAACCTAGATTGCCCAACAAGCCAGCACATACACTAGACCTAAGGGTACGTTCCCGGGTCAACCCGAAGCTAATCCCATTGAGCATTGTAATGCCATACACTTGAGGGATGATAAGCTTGGGGTGGTTGAAGAGGACGTGGAACCAGAGGAGGACATGAGTGAGGATGAAGAGCCAGAACAAAAATATGTCCCTCCACCACTGTACCAACCCCCAATACCTTTCCCATAAAGGTTGGTCAAAAGAAAGCAAGTAGACATAGAAGCTAAAATGCCTCCTAAACTGAAAGACCCAGGTAGCTTCTCTATCGCTTGCTCAATTGAACAGGTACAAATAGACCAAGCCTTATGTGACTTAGGGGCTAGTGCGAGCTTGATGCCGCTCGCTATCTTGGAAAGGTTGGGAACCAAAGAGTTGAGTCCATTCAAATTCTCCTTACAATTTGTGGATGGCTCAACTAGGACTCCTCTAGGCATACTAGAGAATGTTCCTGTAAAGGTAGGGAAATTCTTCATCCCTACCGATTTCCTGGTATTGGATATGAAAGGGAATTCTGAATTCCCCATCATTTTAGGAAGGCCATTCTTGGCCACCGCTGGAGCAGTAATAGACGTAAGGAATGGCAAACTCTCTCTAAATGTAGAGGAAGGTAGGGTAGATTTTCATTTGACTAATTCCTATAACAACCCTCCTTTTGAGAGCCATGTGTACAGGATCGATATCACGTCTCCAGTGGTAAAGGAAGAGCTCAACATGGAAGCAACTCCGAAGATTTGCATGGCTGATGACGCACCAAAAGGTGATGGAGTTGGAGTAGCTGATCATGTGGAAACGAAACTTCCGCCGGGTGGGAGTAAGGCCAGGAAGGTCCGAATGAAAAGAGCAAAGCGGAAGCGTAATTGGCCATATGAGCAGAATCGGCTCTTTGAAGGACTCCCATGGAAGAGAAGTGTTCCTGCACTTCTACGCCCAGCCGACCCCGGTTGATTGAAGGAAGTTTGGTCAAGCTTAGGACCGTAAACAAGCGCTTCTTGGGAGGCGACCCAAGTTTTCTTTCCCTTTTCCTTTTGTTTTTGAATTTAGCTCTTGAATAATTTGAGAAGATCAAGAGGCCAAAAATCATAAATTAATAGATTTATCTAGTGTTTTCAGGTTAAAGAGGAAGGAAGAACAAAAAGGGCAAGGACCAATGAAGTCAGAAGCCATCACGCCCAGGCCGTGACAGTGGTCACGGTCGTGATGAGCTAATAAAGGAGACCAGAAAGGATCACGGCCCAGCCGTGATATCCATCACGGGCGTGATGAGTAGGATGCTAAGATCAGAGAGCATCACGGCCTAGCCGTGATGCAGGTCACGGCCGTGACAAGCCAGCTCCCATAGACAGAATTGATCACGGCCTGCCCGTGATGAGCCTCACGGCCGTGACACATTCTCCAGCAGCTTTTTGACCAAGAATATGAGCCAACACCCGCTACCACCTCGGTGAGTTGTTCCATTTTTCTCCTCTCTCTGACTTGATTATTTACATTGAGGACAATGTAAGTTTTAAGCTTGGGGTAGGGGTATTTTTGCATATATTGCATTTTTCATCTTGCATTCACATAGGCATAGTTTTGCATGATCACATTCTCTAGATTGACCTCACTTATAGTATGCATCCAATTGTGAGAACTTGGTGCCAAATGAATTGAGATAGTGAATTTTTGAACCCAATTTTTTTTTATTCTTGTGACAAGGCTAAAAATAAAAATCCTTGAGATGATCTTTTGATACTGGATAATTAGCATGTGGTTTCTTAAATTTGTGTTTCTCACTGATTTTTGAACTACTAAATGTAAGATTTTGAGCCAAAAAGGGGTACTCACTAAATCTACCCCATTCCTTGTGATAGAGTGTTTTAATTCTTCTTGGATTGTATTCTCTAGAACTTGACTTGAAACCGTTTTGAAACTTGAAATTTTTTGAAAACATTTTTGAAAATGATTGAGGCACTAGGTATTTTTCAGGCCTTCTGAGCTTTGATTGATTAAATGCTACCCCTTAGTTGCCCAATTTTGAGCCTAAAGGAATAAAATACTTTTCTTGGTACCTTGAATTACTTTGATGAATAATGCTTGGTATGGCACCTTTTAAAGTATTACAAAAAGGGTAAAAAGGTAGTTTGAAAAAGTATGGAATGAGATAGTTAGAAAATATTTCTCTTGAGCTAAAAATCTCCCCTTCTCCAAATAAATAAAATGAAATAAACACAAAAAATGGAGAAGGGGATGACAAAAGAAAGTGAGAAATAAAAATAAAAAGAAAGAAAGAAAGGTGGAAAAATGAATCAAAGCCCAAAAAGGTATTTTAGAAGGTGTCATGCTTTGCAATGTTTGATAATTTGTTTAGCCTTCTTGAAATTTCCTTTTCTTGATCTCCCAACCTAACAATTAATCCCATGGCCACATTACAACCAAAGTAAAAGACCTCTTGATTCTTATGTGTTTTCATTAATAAAGTAGAGATTTGGTTAATAGTCAAGCTTATGGTAGAATAGCTTCCTTGAGGAAATTGAGCGAATTGTCATATACCCTGAACACTTGAGTGAGGTGAGACGAGTGCCTGAATCAGTGAGAATATGAATTTGAAGAACCTAAGCTTCTAATTGGACTTGAAATCGATTATCTCTTGGGGATTTATTTGAATATGCCTGTCACTTGGATTAGTTTCTCGGGTTCTTGATTCATTATCCATGCTCTGAATATTTATATCTTCTGGCCTTAGTGATTGCTTGAGGACAAGCAAAATCTTAAGCTTGGGGTGATTTGATGAGTGTGATTTCACCGCATCTTTGTTTATCATTTTGCATGCATTTTTATGTAGTTTAGGCATATTTAATTTGATTTTTGTTAGTTTTTACCTTGGAACGGGTAAGGCGGTTTTGTGGTGTTGTTTTGCAGAAATCAAGGGTAAAATGCCCAGGATCGACCATGATGGAGCTCGGATGAAGAAAGAGCTTGAAAAGTGAAGAAAATGAGCCAAACAGAGCCCATCACGGCCTAGCCGTGATGCCCATCACGGCCATGATCTAGCAAAACGGAAAAGGAAGAAAGACTGAAGTCAGAACTGGTCACGGCCTAGCCGTGATGACCATCACGGCCGTGACCTTTCACCCCCACAAGTCAGAATCTGTCACGGTCTAGCCGTGATGCCTATCACGGCCGTGACAGGCTAGAACTTGAAGTCTCGCGTTGTGAGAGTCCACTCGCCTCGCGAGAATCTGAAATCTATAGAAATGCCCTAGGCAGAAGCCGTCACGGCCTGGCCGTGATGGCCATCACGGCCTGGCCGTGATGGCCATCACGGCCGTGACGCGCATTACTTGGACTTGAAGCAACTGAATTGGATCAGAATTTGAGTTAGATTGGGATTCAAACTTCCCAAATCTATAAATAAGGACCCAGGCAGAGGCAGACGAGAACTCTTGGCTGCTACTCTTAGGCTATTATTTAGGATCTCTCTTCTTCTCCTCTCCTCTTCTCTTAGTTTATTTTCATATTGTTTGTAATCAAGCTTGTCGTCACCATGGCACAGCTTGAGTAGTAGTTTAGTTTCTAGGGATTGGGGCCATGCCTGAGATTGTTTTATGTTGTTAACTTGATGTCATATCTTTGTTAATTGCGATTCTGCTTCAGATCTGATTTCTAGTGTTTTAATTACTTGTAAATCTGGTGCGCACTTATTTGCATGTCGTAGGCATTCTAAGGAGGAACCTAGCGGTGAACTTAGGTGTCGGATCTATAGAGTCAGACTTAGGACTGAAATCACGAGAGTTAGAAGCCATCCTTCGAGGATCAACCAGTTGTCACAAAGCGCAAAGGGTCCAATCTGAATTCGACTATCACGAGAGTAGGGATTGATTCAATTGGGCACGATTTTTGTAACCCGAGAGGGAGCTTAAGCTATTTGAGGATAAACTCGCCTTCAAGGCAATTTCGATAATTAACGAGGGTTAATCAGATTAGTAACGTAAGCGATCTTATTGGTAACCCAAATCCCTAGGAATCCTTTTAGATCTGAAAAACCATAAATAGATTTGTTTTCTGTTTTATTTGATTCTGTTTTACTTATCTCTTATTTCAAAAATCAAAATCCCTTTCAAAAATATTTTTACTCAGTCCAGATCTATCATTTAACGATTAGTTGTGATTTGAGATCACGGTCTCTGTGGGATCGATATCTTTTTATTACTTGGCGACTATCCGGTACACTTGCCGGATCGCACGTGCGCTCGCACGAGACATCATCTATCATGCTACTTAGACAAACAGACAAAGTGTACCAGATATCAAATACATACCTTGTATAAGATCCCCATCTTGAGATCATTCAGCTCCCCTCACAGTAAACACTCTCCCAGTGACCTGAGTTCTGGCCATCTGCTATCCTGCTGCTAGAACTCTGCTTCCAGCTCTACCACTCTGAACAATGGCTTCTCTATCATCAGCTACCGGCTGCTGCATAGCCCGCTGTCTACAATCATGAGCAAAATGACCTAGTTTACCGTAATGGAAACAACTAGGTCTCTCCATGCAATCTCTAATATGATGCGGTCCTCCGTATCTGAAACAAACAAAGCCTTGCTGTTGATGACATCGAACCACTTGTGCTGAAGAAACTAGTAATGGTGCAGATGTCTGAACTGTCTGCACGGGTCTAGTATATGGTCCCTGCCTCCTCTGGAAACCACTACCTCTCTTCTGAGCACTAAGTCTGATCAGACCTCTACTCATTTGCTGCCCCTGATTAAGCTGATCCTGTTGGTCCGTGATTATTTGGAGCATCCGCACGTTCTGCTGTGTTTGCTGCAACATAGCTATGGCTAACTCATGCATAATCTGGCGAGTCTCCGATAACTCTCCTCCACCTCATCCTCTTCCTTGAGCCATGATCCTATAAAAGGAATCATTAGCTCCCACTTATATGACATATTCTACATAAAAATGGTATATAAATACCATATGACATATAAATGTTAACTATCATGTCGGGACTCACTACCCAACTTCTAAGCATAGTCAATATCCGATGTGGATTCCACTAAACACGGCCAGTAACAACATCCTGGACCTCACAGTCCGATTAGAATCGAACTGCTCTAATACCACCAAATGAGACACCCCGTTGTGCCATTAAATTAAAACCTCAGTAATTAATTTCTTAATCGTACGCTTAACGTTAAACGTATATGCCAAAATACGTAAAAATTAAAACTTAACTATAAACATACAGCGTATGATATTTAAACCATCAGGCCATATATAACATACATACACACCATATGTTTATCCATCAGAGTACCAAAACACTCTCTAGGGTATCCCAGTAGTAGGATCCCTTGCAGGTGCATAACAAATTAATATTTGCGGAAATATAAAACATCTTAAGACACACTGGGCATAAACTTCTTAAACTCTACCACCCGAATTCACAGCTCGTCCTCCCGCGTCTGGTTCATATGGAGTCCTATCCAGCTCCTCGGTAGCTAGTTCCTCCACCGGATCTTCTCATACGATCACATAATAAAATATATACCAAATACAGAAAATAGAGGATAAGAAACAGTTCTATCATCAAGAGCGGAAAAGAACCATAGCATATAATATAACAACAGTCACAGACACAGATCACACATAACTAACAAACATCCTCAAATTACGATATCATCCTCTACCCTTACTCTCATGCAACTAAAAATTTATGCTAACGTGGCCATCTTTATTCCTGTCACACATCCCTTGCCCGCTGAGGGATGTTAGTCAGCCAGTCCAAGATACACGTTCCTAAGTCCCGGTGCACACCCTGTCCACTCCCGAGGGTGCTCATGAATATCAATGACACTATAGCTGCACAACCTAATATCTAAGTTGGAACGGTTTAGCGAGAACTTCGGACCTCGTGTATTCCAAACACACGGTTGTGAACAACAATGCAAACATATGAATCTCACCGACTCACATCAATAACAACCTAGTGCCTCAAGCTTCCATCATAGCCTCAACTTGCATTCTATGTCACATCTCATCTATAAAATAATAAATTTAGGCTAGGTACCTATAAGTCACATTCAATCTCTCACCCACATACACATCTCCAGAACAACATATATCATTGCCTAAATGCAAACTAAGCATATTATCAAACCAGGCAGATCATGCATAATACAATACTCATAAGATATTCAAACAACGAAATAAAACATCACATGAAGTAGAATACCTCAATCAACGTATCACAAACAATTTAATAATAAATAAGTCAGACATCCTCAAATATTATATAATTATCCTAATGGCGATAAACCTACAATCCCTAAATCATCATTGGTATTACGGGAAGTTTTGCAATGTGATTTTGGTCTTGTCGATTACTCAACCACTAGTAGGGTTTAAGTCGCCCTACACCATTATTATAAAATATACTACTTATCCATTCGGACGACAGGATGATTCTTTCCCCCACCTGAACTTATCACCGGATTCACGTGAAATAACCAAAGTTAACACAAGAATGGGGGTTCAATTGTGTTTACCAACTTTTTTGGAAACTTTGAAAATAGTTTTTGCAGGCACAACAAGCAGAACTTTAGATAACATAAATTTAGACGAGTGACACGTCTAAATTTAATACAAAACACACGTACAGACAGAGAAGGGTAAAACGGAGTTTGATATTCATATGATAACTCCCCAAGTTAAAAGCTTAAACTAATAATAATTAAGCAAATTAAATAGATAAGGGAAGAGATATATCACTCAAGAGATTTATACTGGTTCACCCAAAATCCATAGGGCTATGTCCAGTTTCTTGGTAGCACCAAGTTTCCACTATAACTGAGTAAATTACAGTACAAGTATTCTTTGTACACCTAGCCTCTTCAGGTTCAACACTCAAACAAGTATTCTTTTCTCACCTAGCCTCTTCAGGCTCAACACTCGAACAAGTATTTTTTTCTCACCTAGCCTCTTCAGGCTCAACACAGTAAGGAATGACGATGTTTTGTGTAATTAATACAACTTGCAAGTCTTAATATCAAATGATTGAAAGTGTATTCAATGAAAGAGTGAAGAGGTTAATGAAGAGAGTAAATGCTTCTGTGTGGATTTCTTAATGATATTCAACTTCTTGTTTTCATTCTTCATGGTTTGATCTATATAAGGGCTTCAATCAATTGATATGTTAGACACGGCTTCACAATATGTGTTCTTCTGATTGGAGCTTCTGAGACACCATTAATGCCAAAGAGTCGTTCTGTGTAAACATTAAATGCTTGGGAACATTGAGCTTTGACAAGATTGTCCAAGAGTACACTTTATTCTGAGAAGCTGTTGTTTCAGAGTATGCAGCAGCAGGCTTCTTGTGCTTGCAGAAGAGAGCTTTCCTCTTTCAGTGCAACACTCAGTTCACTATCAGAAAGCACTTTTTACTTTGTACTAAAACAACTAAAAAGTTACTGCTGTGGTACAGAGATTGTGTGTTGATTCCTTATAACCTTGAAACAAACGTTCTTTATTCTTTATCCTTTGTGCTATTATCCAGAGGTCTTCGAGATCCTTCAGGAAGGCATCTAATTTGAATAAGGTGACTTGGACTTTATTTTTGACAAACTGACATCATATTAGTGTTGGAAATTTAGACGAGTGAAAGGCAATCCAAAAATTAGACGGGTGCTCATGCAGTTCAAAACTAGATGGGTGCTAGCGTATTCCAAAATGCAGACGGGCGATCCACTGAGTCTTTTCCAGACAGATGCTTCTTGCCACATCATCAAGTATATTTGAATCTTGACTGGGCGTTTACTTGGTCTTTGACTGACATTCAGATGAGGGTTTTTTAGAAGAATCTAAAAAAGACTGAGCTCTACCAAAAGGTAGACGAGTCATAAAATGGACGAGTGACCTTAAGTCTATTTTCCTGCACAGTTATCAGATATGTCAGTAATTTCACATGGTTCAATATTACCATACTTAATCTATTTGGAATCATCAAAACTTAGAGAATCTACACATGGAAGGTGTCTCAGACTTATAAGGTCTCAACATTCTCCCCCTTTTTGATGATGACAAATAACTTTTCTGATTTTATTGAACATCAAAAAGCAATAAGAGAAATTTCCAAAAGATATAATTGTTCAAAGTATGTTATGCTCCCCCTTAGTTTATGCATCAGATAAAAACACTTATTTAGAGCAAAAACAAGGTACTAGAGCAGATAAGTAGATTTAATGAAATTATATCAGAGCAAACAACTTTTGGAACAAAAGATCACAAAGTCGGAAATAATTTTTCTTATATTTCTATTATATTTCCTCCCCCTTTTGGCATCAATCAAAAAGTAAGTAAATCAAATAGACATAAATTACAGATAGCCAAAAGGAATACCAAAATATCAATTCATTTCATATACTCAGAGTCAGAAGTGTTACAAGTGATAGACATCACTGACTAGTACATTGCACGACTCAAGAATAAAATGAAAAAGACTAAGTCCTAAAACCTAAGAGCTAAGACCTTCTTGACCCTTGAAGAAGGCTTCCATAATCTTTTGCATTACTTGCTGCTGAGCAAGCATATGAGCTTGAAAAGCAGCTTGTTGAGCAATTGCTTCATCCTATCTTTGAATGACAGTCTGCAAACTTGATGCCATTTCATCTAACCGTTGATATGCAGCAAGATCATAAGCAACTACTGGAGTAGTAGAATCAGTTGTGGTCAATGCAGTTGCAGATGCGGATGGAGGAGGTGGACTAGGAGGAGGGGTAGGAGATAACTCTTCAACAATAATGTGGTCCTCAGGCTGAGGGTCTAAAAAAACATTGGTTGAGAGAGTTGTGACAAAATCATTATTGGGATAGAATTCTTCTAAGAAAGCATGAATTTTCTCATGATGAAGAGGAGAGTCTACTACTGATAGGAGAAATTCATAAGATCTCCTAATGAGATTGATGTGAGTGACAGGAGTAGATTCAGGGAAGTTTAAGAGAAAGAAGGGAAAAACCACAAAGAAGGGAGGTATGGTATAGATTGAGGGTGAGAAAAGATAAAGAGCATAGGCTTGGCTACCTCTGGTTGGGATGGAGACTTTGTCTTCTTCTTTCAATCCTGAGCTAGAACCACATCTCCAGTAGATGTCTCTGACTTTCAGAAACTGATGATGAGTATCAGTAGTCAGAAGCTTCTTCCTATACTTGCATTTGTTGTCAGTTAGCTTGATCAGAGAAAATTTTTGTTCCCCAGGCAAGTCAATGATCTTTTGCTTTCCTTTCAAAGTGATGGAGTCTGGCATTACTTTGATTTCAGTTGAAGGCTTCATGAAGACATGTGGATTGAAAAGCCATTTTCTTACATGCTTATGTTTTCTATCCAGCTTTACAAGCTGCCTTTCAGCTTCAAGTGAGGTAACACCATCCAAGTCTCTGCCATTTAGGTAGTTGGAGCAAGATTCATCTGTGACAGAGAATGGAGTGGTTCTGGAAGATAGGTGATAGGGAGATATAGTGGCTAATGGGATAGGGTTGTGTCTAGTTTCAGAGAATAATTCTGGAAAGAGTACTCTCAGAGGGACTTGGCACTGGTTTCTGATGTGATAAGGGGTTAGTATTTTGGGTGAAGGAGGGGGAGGAGTAGGATTGTCAAAATATACGAAATCATTGACATCGTCAGCGAGAAGAGTGTTAGTATGGTGAGATGTTTGTGGTGTGGAAGGTTTTGATGAGTGAGTTTCAGACATGTGAGTTTCTGAGATGGTAGGGATGGGTTCAGAAGTGTGATGGATAGAGTCAGAAATAGAAGTTTGATGGATAGGTGATGTGTGTGATGGAGTTGGAATTTTTGGTGAAGAAGGTGGAGTGAGGATTTTTTGGTGTGGTTGAGGTGATGGTGTTCTTTGTAGTGGTGGTATTGGTGCTCTTTGTGGTGACATAGCAGGTAACGGTGATGAAGGTTGTGGAATGGAATTTGTTGTCGCTGTTTGTTGAGGTTGAAAAGATGATTCTCTTTGAGGTGAGGGAGATGGTGAGGGAGTAGAAAGTAAGACAATCTTCCTCTTTGCTAGAGTAGTCCTCTCTTTCTTAGGGATCACAGTCTCTTCTGGTTGAGACTCCCCCTCAGCTTGCACAACTCTCTTCCTTTTGAATACCTTAGTTACACTAGGTGCATTAGGGACAGAGGCAGCAACTTGATCAGCAGATTCAACAACATGTTCGACAACATTTTGAAACAGAGAGGCTTCAGCAGTTAACTCAGTAACTTTCCTCTTCTTCCTCTGTAATTGAGGCCTTTCCTCTTCAACAGGTTCCACAAACGGTTCATCCTTAACAGCAGGAATAGTGAGAGATTCTTGAGAGGGTTCAGCAGCAGATGATGAGGCTTGAGCAGGAGAGGGTTCAACTATAGGTTCAATTTGTACCTTCATCAAAGATAGTGTCTTTGAAGTTATATATTTTTAGAGATCGGCATGGAAGGCCTTTGTCATATTTTTCAAAGAATTAGCCCTGAAGACTTTTGTCATAAGCATGCCATAGGGATATCCACCCTTACATTTTCCTTTCACAGTCTTCTCCACGTGTCTAAAAATTAAATCTATTATATCTATTTTGATTCTTTTGATTATGTGATAGATAACAAATTTTTCTATCTTACTCACATGATCCCTAGAGCCAATTTTAGGTATCACACAGTTAATTAAAAGTACATGAAGTAATCTTGCCTTAGGTGTTATGTACTTTGAATCAAAGTCCTTTGGCTTAAGAACTCCATACAGTACAAGGTTTACAGTCATCTCGCCACCTTGATTTTTCATCCAGCTCTTGTCGTACCCAGATCCTTCTCTAGGGTATTTGATCACTTCAGCAAGTGACTCATGAGTAATAAAGACGTGGTCCTCACCTACATCTCCGGAAATCATGAATGGTGTGTTGTCCTTGGTGACTATAGAGTTTTTCCAGAAATCCCTAACCAAGGAAGGAAAGACATCTTCCATAATTTGGAGAATGGTAGCCACCCAGCATGAGTAATTTCAGGCTTAACATCCAGTCCTTTGTTCTTCAGCTCAGTGAAATTGGGGACCCTTCCAGGGTGCACTTTCTTCGGTTCTGTTAGAGAAAGTCCAGATTTTTCAGCCACTTCTTCAAGATAGCTTTTGGGTGCCATTGTTTCAAAAGAGAAGGTTTTTAGGTTTTGAAGAGAAACGATTTCGAGAGAATGAAGACGAGGAGAATTCAGAGAGAGGTTGTGAGCGAGAGATTGTGAGTGAGTAGTTTTGAAACGACACGGGTTGCTTTTGTTAAAACGCTTGAGTGCTTTTTGCGTTGGGAACAGGGAGAGAGAGTGTTGTCGCAAATAGCTATTAATTTTGAAAAGACAGTTGTTAATTTAAAAAACATTTTACGAAAAGGGAGGGAAAATGCATTGTACACATGTCTCAGTCAGGGTTTAGCACTGAGTGCTTTTAGCCACGTCATCAGACGCTTGGCTAAAGTAGACGACTGAAGCATAGAGAAAATAGACGAGTCAAGCAGATATAAAATTTAGACAAGTAAATTTTCAGACATATCAACAAACACTCATTCAGACACATTATGCATATTAAGATTCCTTCTAATTAAAACAAATCGATCTTCAATTAGAGGTTTAGTAAAGATGTCTGCCCACTAATAATTAGTGTTTCCAAACTTAATTTCAAAAAAACATTTTTGAACATAATCTCTAATAAAATGATACTTTATTTCTATATGCTTTGCTCTAGAATGCTGTATGGGATTCTTAGACAGATTAATAAGACTAGTATTATCACACCAAACAGGTATATTATGCTCAAACATTGAATAATCTTCAAGTTGATATTTTACCCAAAGTAGTTGTGAACAACAACTAGCTGCAGATATATACTCGAACCGGCAGATTGATAGAGCAATGGTACTTTGCCTTTTGCTTGACCAAGAAATCATATTTGCTTCAATGAAGTGACATCCTCCACTGGTGCTTTTTCTATCAATTCTATCTCCAGCAAAATCAGCATAACAAAATCCAGCTAACCTGAAATCTTCAGTTTTCTTATATAATAAATCAAGGTTAGTGGTTCCAATTAAATATCTGAAAATTCTTTTAACAGCCTTATGATGAGATTCTTTAGGATCTGATTGAAATCTAGCACAAAGACAAACACTGAATTGAATATCCGGTCTGCTAGAAGTTAAGTATAGAAGAGATCCAATCACACCTCAAGAGAGACAGTTTGATATACCTTTTTACCTTCCTCATCCTTGTTTAGAATAACTGATGGATGCATAGGAGTGCTCATAGGCTTTGAATTTTCCATTTTATACTTTTTCAGAAGCTCCTTGGTGTACTTCTGTTGATGGATATAGATTCCATCACTTGATTGTTTTATTTGAAGACCAAGGAAGAACTTCAATTCTCCCATCATGCTCATCTCAAATTCATTTTGCATCACATCAGAGAACTCTTTGCAGAGTTTTTCATTAATAGCACCAAATATAATATCATCAACATAAATCTGTACTACTATGAAATCTTTCTTTGAGCATTTCTTGAAAAGTGCAGTGTCTACTTTTCCTCTAATGAAATTATTTTCCATTAGATATGTGCTTAGCCTATCATACCAAGCTCTAGGAGCTTGTTTGAGTCCATATAAAGCTTTCTTAAGCTTATAGACATGGTGAGGATTTTCAGAATCCTCAAACCCCGGAGGTTACTTGACATAAACTTCTTACTCAATTATTCCATTTAGAAATGCACTTTTAACATCCATTTGATAAAGAGTTATATCATGTTGTGCAGCATATGACATGAGAATTCTAATTGCTTCTAATCTAGCAACATGTGAAAAGGTTTCAGTGAAATCAATACCTTCCTGTTGATTATACCCTTGAGCAACCAGTCTTGCTTTATTTCTTATGACTTTTCCATCTTCATCCAGTTTGTTTCTAAACACCCTAGTTCTAATAACAGTTTTCCCTTTGGGTTTAGAAACTAGTTTCCAAACATCATTTCTCTTGAACTGATTCAGTTCTTCTTGCATGGCCAGAATCCAGCTTTCATCTTGCAGGGCTTCCTCAATCTTTTTGGGTTCCAAATCTGATATGAAGGCCATGTTGTTGTTTTCATTGAAAGCAGATCTGGTTCTAACTCCTTGAGATGGACTTCCAATGATGAGTTCTTCTGGATGATAGGTCTTGAATTTCCAGTCTTTCTTCAAATTCTGAGTTTTAGACACGTCTACTTTTGACATATCTGAAGATTATTCCACTGCAAGATTGAGTTCAATACCTGCAACATCATCCTCTAGATCTGATAGATCCCTATCAGTCTTCAAACCATCATTAAACTTTACAAGAATTGATTCTTCTACAACAGAAGTTCTAGAATTAAAATTCTAAAAGCTTTAGACATTTCAGAATATCCAATAAATATGCATTTATCTACTTTAGAGTCAAATTTACCAAGATGATCTTTTGTATTAAGAATATAACATTCATATCCAAATGCGTGGAAATATGATATGTTGGGTTTTATACCTTTCCACAGTTCATAAGGAGTCTTGTTTAGGATAGGTCTGATCAGTATTCTGTTTTGCACATAACAAGCAGTGTTAATGGCTTCTGCCCAGAAGTACTTAGGAAGATTATTTTCATTAATCATTGTTCTTCCCATCTCTTGAAGAGATCCATTCTTTCTCTCAACCACGCCATTTTGCTGTGGAGTTGTAGGTGCAGAGAAATTGTGAGAAATACCATTTTCCTCACAGAACAGTTTGAACTGCTCATTTTCAAATTCTCCCCCATGGTCACTTCTGATAGTAGAGATACAGAAACCTTGCTCATTCTGTACTCTGTTACTAAATACTGTAAAGATCTTTTAAGACTCATCCTTGTGGGTTAAGAAGAGCACCCATGTAAATCTAGAATAGTCATCAACTATGACAAAACCATATTTCTTTCCACCTAGGCTAGCTACACTGACTGGTCCAAACAGATCCATGTGTAACAGTTGTAAAGGTCTAGAGGAGGTGACTTCTTTTTTGGATTTGAAACTTGATTTTACTTGATTACCTCTCTGACATGCATCACATAAAACATCTTTCTTAAAAGAAATATCAGGTAATCCTCTCACAAGGTTATGTTTTTTTAATTTAGAAATTTGTTTCATACTAACATGTCCTAGTTTCTTATGCCATACCCACTTTTCATCCTCTGTAGACATAAAGCATGTTATACTTTGATCTGAAAGTTCAGACAGGTCAATCTTATACAGATTGTTTTACCTTTTGGCAGAAAAGAGGGTTTTCCACTATTGTCATTGACTATGCATGCATTATAAGAAAAGGATATAGAAAATCCACTATCACACAATTGATTTATGCTAAGCAGATTATGTTTCATCCCTTTCATGTAACACCCTAACTTGGGCTTCACATGGTTACCCGTTACGGAAACTAAAACTTATTAAATTGCTAGTAACTTTTGGAAAATAATATTTTCTTAGTAAATAAGTACTCTCAAAATGGTGATACAATTTTTTTTTCCTACAGCTGAACACTCAGAACATGAACAACATAAACATACATATGTATACATAAGCATCAGCAGCTGTAGCATCAAGTCTTAAGTACAAAATAACATAGGACCTTTATAAGAGCAGACCATTGACACAAGTTGAAAGTTAAGGAAAAGGAATGTAAAAAATAAGAATCAAAAGGTCCGAAACCACATCTCCAAACACCATGACTCTCAGAAGCCAGGAATCAGTTGGACAAAAGATACTGTAACACCCTGTATTTCACTGTTTTAAATAACAGTAATACATATAAATATGTTTATAAAGTTATTTGAGTTTTAGAGAATTATTTTGAATAAACGGAGTTTACTACTCAATCCTACTTGACCGTAGGAATCTACGATTAAAATTTAGGTTGGAAAGTCAGGCGAAACCCGGCCTGCGAATTCCATTGACAGTATAATAATACTGTTCAAAAGACCTAATTTTAATTCGTGAACGAAAGACTTAAGTTTAGTATTTTATTTCTACGATTCTGTATTTTTAGAATTTTTTTTCAGAAAAAAATAAAATAATTTACGTTTTTCAGGCGGAACACGTAATCGGGTAGACGACGGAAGGGAAATTAGAGTTGCTAAGAGTAGATAGAGGGTTTATCTTAGAATTTTGAGATGATTCAAGGGGATGAATCATATTTTTAAGTCTAGAAGATTTTTCAGGGTTAAATAGAAAATTTATGAATTTTACGTTTAAGCCCATGAACTTTCTGTTAATTATCCTTTTGTCCCTAAATTAGTTTTTAAGTTTTTTTCAAGAGAATTGGGATAGAATCCTTGTTCCCAATCTCAAATGGTCGTGGCTTAGAAGCCCAAAATTTTCTAGTTCAAGGATTGATTCCATAAAACCCATTTAAGTTTCCTATCTTAAGCTTAATGCTTAAATCTTCAAGTGGGCCCCACAAAAAAAATGAAACCAAGCCCAAACTAACCTAGCCCATGCGCAAGCCCATGAGTATAGATGTCTGCCTCATTTGTGGATGAATCAAGATTTTTCTAGAGTGTTCCACAATGTTCCACATTATTATACATCATTCTTGATTTTTCTTCAATATTCTTGATTCTTCTCAAATCTTCATGAATCATCCTAAAAATATCTATGACACCAAAATCAGCCAACAAAGTCAAGATAAGTTTGCATTTAATGTGACAAAATCATCATCATGACACTTTATTGACAATTTTCAAACTAGTCCTTCAACTTATGGAATCTTTGCAACTTGGTCCTTAGAACTTAATTGCATTTGAATCCTTTAGCAAGACAACTCATCATCATCTAGAACCTTACCAAAATGGCGCCACTACCTCTATAAATACCATACTCTAACTTTTCACTTAGTTTCTTTTGCCATTTGTTTCCAAAACCCTAAAGTTCATAAGTTCTTAAGTGATAGACTTGTGAAGCAAGTTTCTTGGATTTCCTTGTCATTGATCTTCAAGAGGTAAATCCTAATCTTCATTCTTAATCATGTCTAGGTTCTTTAGAAAGTTTCTTGATTCAAGGCTTATATCATAGTTGTTCATCACTTTAAAGTTTCTAACCCTAGAACTTTGAAAAGTCATAATAAATTCTAGAAAAATCTAATGATGATGAAACTACTTTCTATCTTCTTGATATCAAGTATATTATCTAAATCCAAGAGCATGATGTAATCAAAAATTTCTTTCCTAAAAATATAGCCTTGGCCGAATCTATCATATTAGGGTTGGTAGAATTTTGTTCATGTGTTGTCATGTATGATCATGTATTCTATATGGCATGTATGACTACACACTCTAATCCATGTTAGTCTCTTAAAATTAATATTTTACTCAAAAATCTTTATGTTGGCCGAACCCTAAGTGGGTGAGTTTTGTTGAGTTTTGTTCACGGTTTTCATAAATGATCTTAGAAATCAAGCTCTTAGTATGTATGCTTTATAAATCCAAGTTGATTTGTTAAACTAAGAACCCTAGCCCTATGAACCTATTGATGGCCGAATCCATGTATAAAAGAGTTAGGAAGTTTTGAGTTTTAAACTTAGTTATTTAGTCACTAATCTATGATTTAGGTTAATCAAGGATCATTAATCCATAACTTAATCATGATTAGAAGTTTTAGTCATTTAAAAACCCTAGAGGCTGTGACTATGTATTAGGGTTTAGAATGTTTTAGTTTCTTGATTTGTAATTGTTTGGTTGTAATGGTTGAAGGTTAGTTGAGTACGACGTTTACAAGGTAACCGAAATTCTGAAGGAATTTGTAAGTTCATCAAAAAGTCTTCAAGTGGTAAGAGGGGAACACCGGAGGATTTTATTCAATGGCTATATGCTATCCCGTGGTTGTTTGTAATTATTTGTTTGTTAGTATTTATTTATGTTGTTTATTGTTGTGTTATTTGTATCTGTGTGGTTTTAATTGCGTTAATTGGTTATATTCAATTATATTATGCTACTGTGATGCATGATCTGCCTGGGAAATATCTGTGATATAACTGTTGTTTGATGTGTGAGAAGCCTGACAGTGGTCAGTGCACAATTAAGAAAGTCGGATAAAAGCTTTAAGAAGCTTCGCAAATTATATTCAATGTTTTAACAGCAAAATATTGATATATATAATATTAAAGGGAATTTATTTTGAGAAAAATAAGGAGTTTTGAAAAATATTATTATTTTAATAATTTATTTTTGGAAAAGTGAATTATGAGTCACAACGAGCGCGAAACCGTGAAAATATTTTAGCACTGCTAAATTTTATGTAAGAAAACCCGGAATATTACAAAATATTCTTTTATGAAATTAATTGGTGAAAATAAGTTAATCATGATTCTAGAAAATTCATTAAGGGGAAAAAGTTAAGTTTTGGCTTCAAAAGCCTTAAAAATAATATTTGACGGCAAAATTTGGAAAATGTAGACAGCAAGTATTTTCGAACTAGCGGTGCTTATTTTGAAGAGAACAAACCTCAAGTGGCTCATTGGTTTGTGAAAAACTAATTTTTATTATTTAAGGATTTTATAATGAATTTCTACCTTGGGAAAAGAATTTCTAAAAATCAAAAGTTGATTCAACCGTGTTGAAAGTACAGTTGGACTTAGTAACCGAGACGTCGGGGTACTAATGTTCTGTGTTGTGATGGACTCAATCATTTGGACTTTGAGGGCCTATATTGTATACGTGAGGTATACTGTGTTGAAACATTGAAGATGTTTTCTAGTACCACGAACCTAAGACTGGTGCATCGGTCGAGAGGTGTCGTGATTGAGCACTCGGACAGTGAGGTCCTGTGTTGTAATAAAAGTTTTAAAAGTGTTTTAAAACTATGTGAGTCGTAAGCCATTTTGAGCTTCGGCAAATAAAGATTGAACACAAAGAAAAGAACAAAACAAAAGTGTTTTGCATGCATTTGGCAGACGTGCCTGCGGTTTGTGGTTTAATGCATTAATTACCAGCGGCGAAAGGTAATTCCGATATGCATTTATCTCATGTGCCTAGTGAGGACATGGAGACCCCATCTTACTTGCTATTGGTGCCCTGAGTGTGGACATTAGCAATGTGTTTGGCCTTGTGTTCCTGGCCTTGTGTGGCTGTGTGGATGGGAAGAGGTTGCGCACCTATTGGCAGAGTGCCAAGTTAGCCAGTGTGGCTCTGGAGTCTGATCAACTCATTATATGTTGGGATATCTCATGAGATTAGGACGAAAATTAGATGATGAATATGAAGTGTCATGCATAATTTTTATGGATGATGTTTGGGGTGTTGAACCCATTGATAAACTATTTGTTTATAACTATTTGTATTCGATAAATGTTGATGTGTTATATGGTGGCTAGAGTGTGGTTATTGAGTAAGATCCATGTATTGGTTTCTCACTCTTACACACATTCAGATGGACCCAGACATACCCTTGGTACAATCGAGGGTCCGAACCATCATTTTTGATCGTGCGCAATTTGGTGGTGCTTGGGAGATTAACCTTGGAGCACTCAGTGCCACCTACCATGGATCGAGTAGAGAGGTGATCGGAACAATAGAGGAAGGACCACAACAGAGAATTCACGTAGTGGAGACGGTTGAGGTATCTCTACCTCCGGTTTGGCTTTACCTACAGTATCTGGAAGAGCACGGATTGATGGATCCATTACCTCAACCACGTCCTCTTCAGATATTAGGACCTGCGGAACCTCCGGCTGAAGTGGAGTTAAATGAGGGAGAGGAAGATCTGGAGGAATTCATTGAGGACGATCTTGAGTTTCAACCCTCTGCGGTTGATGATGAAGATTCTTCTGATGATACAGCTGTAGTGGAGGCATCATCGTCAGATTCGTCAGTTGTAGGCGGGATTGATCATCATGATCTTCCCAGTGGGTTTTAGTAGCTTGACCAGCTAGGGTAGAGTTTTTGGGGTAGTGAGTCTTGACAGTTTTTGATTTGGCTTCAGAGAGCCATGAGTTTTGAATATGGTTCTGAACTACTTGTTGCTGATATGTATATATCTTTATTTTCTTTGTTTAGTTTGATGGAGAATAGCCTGTGCTTATGAGGGCTCTTTTGTTATCTCCTATTATAGGTTGTGTGTATTTAAATGGTGATATATATATATATATATATATATATATATATATATATAGATGTATATGTATATGTTGTTTATGGTTACGATGGTTCTATGTTGTATAACGAAAAAACAAATTCAGCACTATTTTCGTAAAGAAATAATGATTTAAAAATATATTTTCCGAAAGTAACCAGCGTTTAATAATTTAATTTTGGTAATTGGGAGATATTGTGATGACCCTAGATTAGGGTGTCGCAATTTGTGGTATCAGAGCTGGTCGAGTCTTTCGGGAATGTCGGGAAATAGGTCTGTTATGTCTATGTTGTGTGATCTCTGACTTAGACTTGTTTTAATTACTTATTAGAAGTAATGTGTGGTAGTGAGTAAGTTTGCGTCTAGTGGAAATGAGTCGAAAGATCGAGCAAATGAGGATGGGAAAGGAAAATAGAGGGAGTGTTGGTGGACCATCTCAATTCAAGAACCAGAATCAGAGTTGGAGAGGAAAACAGAATCAGAGAAAACCTTATTTTCGTCCCCAAGGAAATAATCAGAATCGACAACAAAACCGTTCGAATTTTACTGCATCAGGGAGTGGAGATCAAAGAAATCAGAATCAAGGTCAGATTAGGAGATGTTTTAATTGCAGAGATCCTAGTCACATGTCAAATGTTTGCCCTAGGAAGGAACTAAGATGTTTTAATTGTAATCAATTGGGACATATGGCGAAGTATTGCAAGGTACCAAAGCGGGAGTCGACTGTCAATCACGTCGGAGCAAATAAACCGACAACCAAAGGGAGAGTTTATACGATGAGTGGGACTGAAGCTTCAAACTCTGACGATCTCGTACAGGGTAAGTGTGACATAAATGGTAATCTTTTAACTGTACTATTTGATTCGGGTGCAACGCAATCCTTTATTTCGATGGATTGTGTGAAACTGTTGAAATTGCCTGTTTCTTCCTTGTTGTGTGATCTTATTGTTTCAACTCCTACTGCTAAACCAGTTGTGGTTACTTCTGTCTGTTTGAATTGTCCTATCATTATTCAGGATAAACATTTTCTTGTTAACCTGATCTGCCTTTCTTTAATACAGTTAGATGTAATTTTAGGCATGGATTGGTTGTCTTCTAATCATATTTTGATTGATTGTGCTCGTAAAACCCTAGTTTTTCCTACGGATGAGATTTCTGGATTGTTAACTGCTAATCAAGTAAATGCTTCTTTAAAAGAGGGAGCACAGGGATACATGCTATTATTTTCCTTAGACATTAAGAGTGAGTTAGACTTGCAGTATATACCAGTTGTCAATGAGTTTCTGGAAGTTTGTCCTGAAGATGTATCTGGATTACCACCTGTTCGGGAGATTAAGTTTGCGATTGATCTGGTTCCAGGCACTGGACCAATATCTATAGCACCATATCGAATGTCACCATCAGAACTTGAGGAATTAAAAGGTCAACTAGTGGAACTGATGCGGAAGGAATTCATTAGACCTAGTGTATCACCTTGGGGAGCTCCAGTTTTATTAGTAAAGAAGAAAGACGGAACTTCTCGTTTATGTGTAGATTTTCGTCAGTTGAATAAAGTGACGATTAAGAACAAGTATCCACTTCCAAGGATAGACGAATTAATGGATCAGTTACGTGGAGCAGCTGTTTTCTCAAAAATAGATTTACGTTCGGGTTATCATCAGATTCGCGTGAAAGCGAAGGATGTTCTTAAAACTACGTTTAGGACACGTTATGAACATTACGAGTATCTTGTGATGCCGTTTGGAGTTACGAATGCTCCAGCAATATTCATGGATTACATGAATAGGATTTTTCGTCCTTACTTAGATCAGTTTGTCGTTGTTTTTATCGACGATATTCTAATCTATTCTCCCAGTAAAGAAAAACATGCTGAACATCTCAGTGTGGTTCTCCAAATTTTAAAGGAGAAACAACTTTACGCGAAACCTGAAAAGTGTGAATTTTGGTTAGACCAAGTTCAATTCTTAGGACACATAGTTTCGAGTGAAGGAATTGCTGTTGATCCGTCGAAGGTTGAGACTGTTTTGCAATGGGAAAGGCCTAAGACGGTGACAGAAATTCGTAGTTTTGTAGGTTTAGCGGGATACTATAGAAGATTCATTGAGGGATTTTCTAAAATAGTAGGACCCCTTACCCAATTAACTCGAAAGGAGCAAGCGTTTGTATGGACTGAAGCATGTGAAGAAAGTTTTCAAGAGTTAAAGCGAAGGTTGACTACTTCATCGGTATTGATACTACCTGATCCCCATGAGCCTTTTGAGGTTTATTGTGATGCCTCACATCAAGGGTTAGGATGTGTATTGATGCAAAACCGGAAAGTTGTGGCATATGCTTCAAGACAATTGAAGATTCATGCAAGGAATTATCCTACACATGATTTGGAGCTAGCAGCAGTGGTATTTGCTTTAAAAATATGGAGACATTATTTGTATGGAGCGACTTTTAATGTTTTCAGTGATCATAAAAGTTTGAAATACCTGTTTGATCAAAAGGAGCTGAATATGAGGCAGAGGCGTTGGTTGGAACTTTTAAAGGATTACGATTTTCAACTACAGTATCATCCTGGAAAAGCAAATGTTGTAGCAGACGCTTTGAGTAGGAAATCAATGCATATATCGACGATGATGGTTAAAGAGCAACAGTTGTTAGAACAATTCCGAGATATGCGATTGATGATTAAGATGTTTCCAGGAAAATTGTGTTTGGGTATGATTACTATTTCAAATGAACTAATGAAGCAAATTAAAGAGAAACAAGAAAGTGATCAGTATCTACAAAGGGAAAGAGAATTAGTGCGGCAAGGAACTGTGTCGGAATTTAAAGAAGGAGAAGATGGAATCTTAAGGTTTGGTGAAAGGATTTGTGTACCAAATGATGTTGAGATGAGAAAGTTGATTCTTGAAGAGGCTCATAGGAGTAAGTTAAGTTTGCATCCCGGAGCTACTAAGATGTATCAGGATCTAAAGAAATTGTATTGGTGGCATGGCATGAAGAAAGATGTAATGGAATTTGTAGCTGCGTGTTTAACTTGTCAAAAGGTTAAAGTAGAACATCAAAGACCAGCGGGAATGCTACAATCTTTGGACATTCCAGAATGGAAATGGGATGGTATTGCGATGGATTTTGTGTCAGGGTTGCCAAAGACTCGGAAAGGGTATGACTCTATATGGGTAATAGTCGATCGATTGACAAAGTCAGCCCACTTTTTACCAGTTAATGTGAAATACTCATTGGAAAGATTAACCTAGTTGTACATCGATGAAATTGTTAGATTACATGGAGTACCTTTGAGTATTGTTTCAGATCGTGATCCGAGATTTACATCAAGATTTTGGCAAAGTCTGCAAGAGTCGTTGGGAACGAAACTTAGATTGAGTTATGCGTATCATCCTCAAACGGATGCACAATCAGAGAGGACTATTCAGTCTCTTGAAGATTTATCGAGAGCCTGTGTGCTGGAAAATGCTGCAAACTGGGATGAATATCTATCATTGATAGAATTCACTTACAATAACAGCTTTCACTCGAGCATAGGAATGGCACCCTATGAAGCGTTGTATGGTCGACGGTGCAGAACGCCTTTATGTTGGTACCAGGATGGTGCGAGTTTCATGGTTGGACCAGATATCGTGCAACAGACGACGGAAAAGGTGAAAATGATCCAAGAGAAAATGCGGACAACTCAGAGTCGACAGAAAAGTTATGCTGATAAGAGACGACGACCTCTTGAGTTCATGTGTTTTTGAGAGTCACACCAACGACTGGGGTTGGTAGGGTAATTAAATCCAGGAAACTCACTCCTAAATTCATTGGACCTTACCAAATTCTTCGTCGGGTAGGTCCTGTAGCTTATAAAATTTCTTTACCACCATTTCTATCCAATCTTCATGATGTCTTTCATGTTTCACAATTAAGGAAGTATATTCCTGATCCATCTCATGTAATTGAACCTGATCTAGTACAACTAAAAGAAAACATGTCTTATGAGACTTTACCTGTGAGAATCGCGGATAAGATGACTAAGCAGCTCAGAGGTAAACAAATCTCATTGGTCAAAGTTATTTGGGATGACGTGACTGGAGAAGCAACGTGGGAAGTAGAAGACAAAGTGAAGTTACAGTATCCTGATTTATTTACAGGTACGTAATTTCGAGGACGAAATTTTTTTTTAGTGGGGTAGTAATGTAACACCCTGTATTTCACTGTTTTAAATAACAGTAATACATATAAATATGTTTATAAAGTTATTTGATTTTTAGAGAATTATTTTGAATAAACGGAGTTTACTACTCAATCCTACTTGACCGTAGGAATCTACGATTAAAATTTAGGTTGGAAAGTCAGGCGAAACCCGGCCTGCGAATTCCATTGACAGTATAATAATACTGTTCAAAAGACCTAATTTTAATTCGTGAACGAAAGACTTAAGTTTAGTATTTTATTTTCTATGATTCTGTATTTTTAGAATTTTTTTTCAGAAAAAAATAAAATAATTTACGTTTTTCAGGCGGAACACGTAATCGGGTAGACGACGGAAGGGAAATTAGAGTTGCTAAGAGTAGATAGAGGGTTTATCTTAGAATTTTGAGATGATTCAAGGGGATGAATCATATTTTTAAGTCTAGAAGATTTTTCAGGGTTAAATAGAAAATTTATGAATTTTACGTTTAAGCCCATGAACTTTCTGTTAATTATCCTTTTGTCCCTAAATTAGTTTTTAAGTTTTTTTCAAGAGAATTGGGATAGAATCCTTGTTCCCAATCTCAAATGGTTGTGGCTTAGAAGCCCAAAATTTTCTAGTTCATGGATTGATTCCATAAAACCCATTTAAGTTTCCTATCTTAAGCTTAATGCTTAAATCTTCAAGTGGGCCCCACAAAAAAAATGAAACCAAGCCCAAACTAACCTAGCCCATGCGCAATGAAGATCCGGAGGAATACATTGTGGACGATCCTGAGTTTCAACCCTCTGCGGTTGATGATGAAGATTCTTCTGATGATACAGCTGTAGTGGAGGCATCATCGTCAGATTCATCAGTTGTAGGCGGGATTGATCATCATGATCTTCCCAGTGGGTTTTAGTAGCTTGACCAGCTAGGGTAGAGTTTTTGGGGTAGTGAGTCTTGACAGTTTTTGATTTGGCTTCAGAGAGCCATGAGTTTTGAATATGGTTCTGAACTACTTGTTGCTGATACGTATATATCTTTATTTTCTTTGTTTAGTTTGATGGAGAATAGCCTGTGCTTATGAGGGCTCTTTTGTTATCTCCTATTATAGGTTGTGTGTATTTAAATGGTGATATATACACTAGTGGAAAATATACATTAGACGGTAAAGGTTTACGTCAGTTAACCAAAAACTAGACGTTAAAAAGGGGGCGGTGGCAGTTTTGTAAATAATTAATTCACTGTTAACGTCAGTTGTTTTAAGGACTGACGTTAAAAGTGAAGCGGTGGAAGTTTTGTAAATATAAAATCACTATTTGCGTCAGTTGTTTAATGAACTGACGTTAAAAGTGTTTTGGAAGAAATTATTAAAACTTTTAACGTCAGTTGTTTATAAACCTGACGTTATAAGTGTGATTTTTACTTCAGTTAAATAAATAACTGACGTAAATAATCAACTCATTCCTATCTTTCTTTCGTTGTCATCTCAGTGTTGTCACTCTTAACGCAGATCATCACTCCATATAGTGCAGTTTATTTCTAATCTTTTTCTTAAAAAAGTTTATTTTTAATCTTAATTAATTAGCTTGAATTAGTAAATTAACAAATTCTTGTGCAAATTAAAATAAATAAACACTTAACATAAAACAAGTTATATATGTATAATCAAATCGTATCTCATTGAAGCGATTCATAAGTTACAATTACATGTTTAAAAGATAAAAAATTTCTGCAAGATATATAGCACTAAAATTAAAAAAGTTTCTGCTTCAACATCATTTTCTTCTCGATCTGTCTTGATCGAGAATCTCCAACATTGATTCTTCTCATTGAAGCTATTCATAAGTTACAATTACATGTTTTAAAGATTAAATATTTCCGCAATATATTTTGCACTAAAATATAAAATAGTTTATTCTTAAACATCATTTTCTTCTCAGTCCTGTGCTCAGAATCTCCAACATTGAATGCATGCCCTCCCTCATTTGAAGTCGATGCTCCATCCGAATCCACAATCACTTTGGAGCCGGGGCGAGTGAAGGGTGCACTCGATCTGTTTCAGCAATATTCTTGGAACAGCCACTTGGTTCCAAAGTCGAGGTTTTGGAACTCGTAGTCTTGATTCTCCCGAAGGATGATGGTGTGTGCAAATCACATTACGTGATTCAACCAACCTTACCATCCATGTTACGTGATTCACACAATCTCAGAAGTTGTTTTGACCATTAAGACAGAGACCTTTAAGTCTAGGTATAGGAAGAAAGAGTGATGAAGTTAATCTCCATTGCAGGGCCATATTGTGAAGCAGAAAAATTAAAGGAAGGAAGGAAGCTATTTATAGGAGTAGGGGATGAAGTTACTAGGCGTCGTAAGTTGCTAAAAAAATAAATTGATCATTAAGAGCATTAGGTTCCAAGGCGCATTGGGAGTTGGCCAGGCAGTCATATATTATAAACGTGCAGAAAAGAAAACGCCAGAAGGAGTAGGAAGATACACTTTTAACGTCAGTTGTTGAATAAAACTGACGTAAAAAGCGTTTTTAAAATAAAAAATATTTATTTTTAACGTCAGTTGTTTATACAACCGACGTTAAAGTGTGATTTTTACTTCACCTATATCCCATGCCTCAAAATGCCCTGTTGTCACACAGTGCATTAACGTCGGTTGTTGAATAAAACTGAAGTTAAAAGTGTTTTTAAAATAAAAAATATTTATTTTTAACGTCTGTTGTTTATACAATTGACGTTAAAAGTGTGATTTTTACTTGATTAAATAAATAGCCGACGTAAATAATCCTATATCCCTAGCTATCCGAAATGCCCCGTTGTCACTCAATTAACACAGGTCTCGGGAGCCATTTTGTGAAGGAATAGAAATATAGAGGAAAAGAAGAGGCGTGATTACAGATCATTACGTAAGTATGTTACTTTATATGACAACACTTTTAACGTCGATTGTATTCAACAACCGACGTTAAAAGTGTTTTTTTAAAATATTAATATTTAACGTCGATTGTTAATAAAACGACGTTAAAAACCTAATTTTAACGCCGGTTGTTTAATACAACCGACGTTAAATGTTGTTTTATGTTTACACCCGCGCGCTTTCTGCAGTTCGCTGCATGACGTGCGTCTCTTTTCTCTTTTCATCACGCTCAACCCTAAATCACTCTCAACCCTCACTCTCACTCTCACCCAAAGACAACCCCCTAATCGCGAGCTCATCTCCACCGCAACCACCGCGAGGGCTTCTTCGCCACCACCGTGAGGTACACTATTAACCCTAACTCTGTCTTTCCATTCATTCTTTGCAATAACTTGACGTACATCTCTCTTTCCCCTTCCAGCGCACTAACTCTCCTTGTCCCTCTGCTCTCAGTAACCACATCGAACGTTGGCCACCACTCGAGCTCCCCTCCCCACCACCACGCGAGCACCTATTTCTGGTGAGTATTTAGGGCACATTTTTGTATTTTTGGTTTTGAGTGTATGTTGAAACTGTAGTCTCGGTAGTTGAAACTTGAAACCGTGAGTTTGATTTGTTTGGAATGTACGTCTTTGTTTTTGGTTTTGAGTGCATGTTGCTCTGCTGGTTGATCTGTCACGACCGTGATGCTAATCACGGCTAGGCCGTGATCAGTTCTGCCTGTGATGGCATGGTCTGTTCAGTTGGCACGTTACGGCCGTGACGGACATCACTTCCAGGCCGTGACAGCTTCTGACTTTTGGCTCAATCTTTCTTCAGCTACTGCTCCCTCACGGCCGTGAGGGCCATCACGGCCAGGCCGTGATACTCTCTGCTTGGCTCATAATCTTCACTTTTAATCTCTTTTTCATCCAAGCTCCAACAAGGCTGATTTCTGGGCATTTTTCCATTAAATCCTGCAAAACAACACACAGAAACCACCTCATCCGTTCCAAAGGAAAAACTATACAAAATCAACACTAATTTGGCCTAACTATATGCAAATGCATGCAGAAATGTACATGGAAAATGAGGTAAAATCACACTCATCAAATCACCCCAAGCTTAAGACTTTGCTTGTCCTCAAGCAAAAACTAAGGCCAGAAGAGATAAACAGTCAAAGCATGGATAGTGAACCAAGAACCCGAGTAAAATGATCCAAGCAATAGGCAATTCAAACAATTCAGCAAGAGGCAATCAATTCAAGTCCAATTAGGGGCTTAAGTTCCCTAGACTCACATTCTCACTGATTCGGGCACTCTTGCTCACTTGAAGCTCACCCCAAGCTTGTTTACTTGCTTGGCTCTCTTTCTTGCCTCACTCACTCAAGTGTTCAAGTATATATACAATTCGCTCTATTTTCCTCAAGGAATGATTCCTACCATATGCTTGACTATCAACCAAATCTCCACTTTATTTATGAAAACACTTAAGAATCAAGAGGTCTTTATTTGGTTGTAACGTGGCCATGGGATTAATCTTTAGGTGGGGATAACAAGAAAGGGATATTTCAAAAGGCTAAACCAAGTATCAAACATTTCAACACAAGAAACCTTCTAAAATACCTTCTTGGGTTTTCAATACATTTTTCCACCCTTCTTTTCTTTCTTTTTCTTTTTATTATTTTTCACTTCTTTTTGTCATCCCCTTCTCTACTTTATTATTCTCTTTTTTTTTTCTATTTGGAGAAGGGGAAATTTTTCAAATCAAGATTTTTTTTTTTTTTCTGATTCTTTTCCCAAACTTTCAACTACCTTTTTCACCCTTTTTGTGATACTTTAGAAGGTCCCTTATCAAGTATATGTATCCAAATTTTTCAGGGTACCAAGAAAAGCATTTTATTCATTTTGGCTCGAAATTGGGCAACTAAGGGTAGCATTTACACATTCAAAGCTCAGAAGGCCAGAAAAATACCTATTGCCTCAATCATTTTCAAAAATGTTTCCAAAAAATTTTAAGCTTTAAAATGGTTTCAAGTCAAGTTCTAGAGAAAACAAACCAAGAGGAATAACACTCAACACAAAGAATGGGGGCAGATTTAGTGAGTACCCCCTAATGGCTCAAAAGCTCACATTTATCAGTTCAAGAACCAGTGAAGAACACAAGTCTAAAGAAACGTATGCTAATCATCAACTATCCAAGATCATCTCAAGCATATTTAATTTGCAGCCATATCACAAGAATAAACAGAATTGGGTTCAAAAATCCACTATCACAATTTAATTGGCACTTAGCTCTCACAATCATAAGCTCAATCTAAGCAAGGGTAATCAATTCATGTGATCATGCAAACTTAAGCCTATATGAATGCAATATTTACAATGCAAGCAAAAAGGTTACCCCTACCCCAAGCTTAAAGATTTACATTGTCCCCAATGTAAACAATCAAGTTGGAGAGGGGAAAGAAAAATAAAATAAAACAAAGGAAAAATGGAACGGCTTACCGAGGCGGTAGCGGGTGTTGGCTCACATGCTTTATGGCTTTGTTTCTCCCTGCTCTTTTTCTCCTTCCTTTATTCAAAATCTGAAGACACTTAACAAAATTATTAACAAACCTCTTGAGCTTCTCAAATTATTCAAGAGGTTAAAGCAAAAACAAAATTAACTAAAGAGAAGGGTTAAGAAAAGTTGGGTTGCCTCCCAATAAGCGCTTCTTTAACGTCACTAGCTTGACTTATTAAGAAGCATCCACCTGGATCCCATAACCTGTGGTATAAGGACCAAGGAATGCTAACCATGTGAGATCCTTCACCTTGATCCCACGATTTGCAGCAAAAATGTGGAAGTGAGCACTCGAAATTCATGCCGACTTCTTCAAATGGGAAGCGCTTTTCAATTCCACTCGGGTCAAAGATGACCCCTTTATCCATAAAATCTTCCCAATAAAAATGGGGTTCAACCTCAGGTAGAGGCATGAACTCCATTGTTGACTGCTTTAAAATGTGAGGTGGCAAACAATTCGAGAGGATCATTGATGCTGTTCTCGCTTCTGTACAATCTCCACTCTCAGCATTGCCAAATTCATCACCTTCCAAATATGCAGAAATCTCCGCACAAACCACACAAGTGTTTCTCCCATCACATTCCACACATGCAGAGGGGCCAATAGCATCATTTAATTTCACAAGTTCTTCATCATCCCCGAGCATGGTGACATAGCTATCCTCCAAATGCCTCTTCCTTTCAGGTTCTTTAGTCAAGGGTTCAATGGGGAGTGGTGCAACTATGTTCTCCAAAACAGGGTCTTCACTTCTTGACTCGGTTGCTCCCACTTCTTCTTCTTCCTCCTCATCCATCATTGCATCATTTTCATCATCATCCATCAAGTCCTCATTTGGCATTTTGGATAGTAGGTTAGAGAGTTCCTCAATACGTACCCCGAGACTTCGAATGGCATCTTCTTGATTCTTTAATTCTTCCATTGTTGTTGCCATGAAGTTCTCCAAAACAGCCTCTAAGTGAGGTTGACTATCCGGGATAGGTTGCTCAACCTCGACTGGGAATGCAGATTTGAAGTTCTCCCAAACAACTTCCAATGGGGATGGCTCATCATACCAAGGTGTGGAAGATTCCCAATGTTCCCCTTCATCCATCAAAGTATTGTTTGGAGGGTTCCCCCACCATGGAGTAGAAGTGTTGGGAAATTGATTTCCCCATTCAGAACAACCTACCATTGGTGGAGGAGAGATTTGTGCCCTTGACAGCTCATTACTCACTTGTTGGATTTTTACGGCTAATTGCAGCATATCTACCCGCAGCTGCAACTCAGATATCTCCAATTCTGCATCAGGTGGTTGATACCAATTGTAGTCCATGATCCTATCTAATCAATTTTTTTCACCTCATAAACAATTAAGCCCAAGATCAAAGAAACACAAAAACAAATATATACAAAACTAACAAAAGAAAGATATCAAATATATACAGAAAAATAAAATAAAATAAAATAAAATAAAAAAAATGTCTAAACTAGTTGTCTCATTTGTTACTAATGATATTGACAAAACCAATCCCCGGCAACGGCGCCAAAAACTTGATGCATGTATTTTTAAGAAATATAATTAAAGGCAAGTGCACCTCGTCGCAATCAAGTAATACGGTGGTGAGACCGGTTATCGTATCCACAGGGATTGGATGTCAATTACCAATTCGCAAATTCGACAACTATCTAGACTTAACTAAAGTATGAGCGATTAAACAGAAAATAAAGAAATAAGATATTTTTGTCTTTTTGGAATTTTGTCAAACACTTGGTATGCAAACAGGGATGTGGCTAGAATTGTCAGGGTTAGACTACACTAATTCTCCCTTAGTTGCAATGAAATGGCTTCTAACACAAGTCCTAATTCAATTATGCCAATCAAGCCTTTTCTAAAGTACTCAAGCCTAATGTCTTAGGTGCATTGAGCCTAAAACCCCAAATTAAACCCTAATGTCTTAGGTGGAATAACCTGAGATTTTGCATTAAGTTAAGACTTATAAGATTGCAAGCAGCCAACACCTATGTCTAGATTCTTGACCTACTTGGCATATGATTCATGAGCATGCCTTAATACCAACCTTCCAGTCATCTATCAAAGCAACAAATCATTCCTATGGGTAGCTAATCCAAGGAAAGCATTAAACACAGAATCACATACTCATAACGAAATAGAAACTTGTATTAAAATACCAAATCAATTACAACAAGTTCGGAAAAGTTACATCTAACCCCAACAATGGGGATTTAACTACTCATGATAAGGAAATACAAAAAGGAAAAAGAGAAGGGATGAAGAACACTCATAGACAAGCTTCCTCCAATCTTCTCTCCATCCAAGAGCAGAAAAACGCCCCCTTTTTGGGTAGAAACCCTCTCCACCCACCAGCCTCACCTGCCTCCAAGTGCAGATTGTTTTAGGTTAGAAGTTAGTCCCCTTTTCTGCCATGGTCTTGTTATTTATAGCTCCGTCGCCCGTCACGGCCGTGATGGCCATCACGGCCAGGCCGTGATGGTCTCTGACTGGGGCGCCACGTCCTACTCTTATTCATCACGCCCGAGATATCCATCACGGCTAGGCCGTGATCGTTTATGACTTTTCCAACTAGCGAGGTCACGGCCGTGATAGCCATCACGGCCAAGTAGTGATAGCCATCACGGCCAGGCCGTGACGAGCTCCGACTTTTGGCTCAATCTTTCTTCAGACTCTTCGCTCCCTCACGGTAGTGAGGGCCATCACGCCCAGGCCGTGATACTCTCTGCTTGGCTCATAATCTTCACTTTTAATCTCTTTTTCATCCAAGCTCCAACAAGGCTGATTTCTGGGCATTTTTCCATTAAATCCTGCAAAACAACACACAGAAACCACCTCATCCGTTCCAAAGGAAAAACTATACAAAATCAACACTAATTTGGCCTAACTATATGCAAATGCATGCAGAAATGTACATGGAAAATGAGGTAAAATCACACTCATCAGATGGCATGGTCTGTTCAGTTGGCACGTTACGGCCGTGACGGACATCACTTCCAGGCCGTGACCAGTTCTTGGCAATTAATCTTTAAAAACTATAGTTTTCAATATCTCGTATTGTCCTTATATTGGATATATATATGTTTTGTATATCTACAGGACCTATCTAGTTATGGATCGTAGTTGGATGGTTTGTAAGCGTACTAGTGCTGAGTATTTGAAGGGGGTGGGAGAATTTATAGAATTTGCTCAAAGGAATGTTCCTAATAGTAATGGAATGTTCTGTTGTCCTTGTGTCAAGTGTTTGAATACGAGGAAATGTACGGTGAAGGATATACGTACTCATTTGATTTGTGAAGGGATTTGCTTGAGTTATACAAGATGGATATGGCATGGTGATATGTTGTTGAGTAGTAATACTGCGAGTGTCTCCCAAAGTGAGGACGTTGACGTAGATATGGAGGATGATCGAGTAGAGGACATGATCCGTGATATTGGACAAGAATCTTTTCATCGAGCGCATGTGTATGATAGGTTGTGCGGTGATGCGGATAAGCCTTTATATCCAGGGTGTACTACTCATACACGGTTGTCGGCGGTGCTAAAATTGGTTTGTGTGAAGGCGAGAAATGGTTGGAGTGATAAAAGCTTCACGGAATTGCTTGAAGTGTTGAAAGACTTGCTTCCGGAGGACAACACATTGCCCGGCCGTAACTATGAGGCCAAGAAGGTATTGTGTCCTATGGGTATGGAGTATAAGAAGATACACGCATGCCCCAATGATTGCATATTGTACACCGGTGTTCATGAAGACAAACACGATTGCCCCAAATGTGGGTTATCACGATACAAAGTGAAGGGTGGTGATGATGATGATGATGTTGATGATGTGAGAAAAAGGGGTCCTCCTGCGAAGGTGTTGTGGTATCTTCCAATAATTCCAAGGTTCAAGCGATTGTTTGCCAATGCGAAAGATGCGAAGAATCTTAGATGGCATAATGATGAGAGGAAACGTGATGGAAAGGTTCGTCATCCTGCTGATTCTATTCAATGGAAGAATATCGATACTATGTTTCCGGATTTCGCCGATGAGCCAAGAAACCTAAGGCTTGGACTTGCTACGGATGGAATGAATCCTTATGGTAACATGAGTAGTATTCATAGTTCATGGCCTGTTCTGTTGGTGATTTACAACATGCCCCCTTGGTTGTGCATGAAACGCAAATACATGATGTTGTCTATGATGATTTCGGGCCCAAAGCAACCGGGAAATGACTTAGATGTTTATCTAGGTCCCTTGATTGAAGACTTGAAAACGTTGTGGGTGGAAGGTGTTGATGTAGTTGATGGGTATTCTCATGAGACTTTCAAGCTTCGTGCCATATTATTTTGCACCATCAACGACTTTCCAGCATACGGTAACTTGTCCGGGTACAGTGTCAAGGGGCATAAAGCATGCCCTATATGTGAAGAAGGCACATGCTACACTCAGTTGCATCATGGAAAGAAGACGGTTTACCTTGGGCATCGGAGATTTCTTAGACGTGATCACCCATATCGTAAGATGAAAAAAGCTTTTAATGGATGCCAAGAGACAGAAGAAGCGCCGACGGCCTTAATTGGAGAGCAGGTTTATCAGAGGGTAAAGGACATCGATGTTATATTCGGCAAGTCCAAAAAGAAAGGTAAAGCTGTTGAGAAAAACATATGGAAGAAAAGGTCGATATTCTTTGATCTTCCATACTGGCGCAAGCTTGATGTCAGACACTGCATTGATGTGATGCATGTGGAGAAAAATGTGTGTGATAGTGTGATCGGGACGCTTCTCAACATTCAGGGCAAGACAAAGGATGGTGTGAATGCTCGTCTTGACCTCGTTGCTATGGGTATACGAGAGCAGTTAGCTCCAGTTGTTGAGGATGGTAAGCGGACTTATTTGCCGCCAAAGATGTCATACTTTGTCAAAAAAAAGAGACAAAGTTTCTGCGGGTGTCTTCAGGGCATCAAAGTTCCACATGGTTACTCTTCAAATATGAAGAGGCTTGTCTCTAGTGATCTTAAATTGGTTGGCTTGAAGTCTCATGATTGTCACATCTTAATGCAACAACTTCTGCCCGTTGCTATTAGTGGTATTGCTACAAAAAATGTGAGACATGCCATTACTCGATTGTGCTCATTCTTCAATTCTATATGTAGCAAAGTCGTTGACCCCGTATGTTGGATGACTTGGAAGTTGAGGCTGCTACAATCTTGTGCCAATTGGAGATGTATTTTCCTCCTTCCTTTTTCGACATAATGGTTCACTTAATTGTTCATTTGGTGAGGAGATTAGATTATGTGGGCGGTTTTTCCGAGATGGATGTACCCAGTTGAGCGCTACATGAAGATCTTGAAAGGGTACGTGAAGAATCCTCATCGTCCGAAAGCATCTATTGTTCAAAGGTATGTTGCGGAAGAAGCTATTGAGTTTTGTTCGGACTACCTTCATAACACGGATCCTATAGGGGTTCCTAAGCCTCGGCATGATGAGATCGAGATGTCAAGGTAAGGGTACACATGGCTTAAGAATTAATAGGAAGGATCGGGAGGAAGTGCTTCAAGCACATTTGTATGTATTGAACAACATCGAATGTGTTCAGCCTTTCTTATTTGAACATAAAAGAAAAGTCAATCAAGAAAACCCTCGAATGAGCGAAAGGTGGTTGTTGAACAAGCATAACAAGACTTTCTTACCATGGTTCAAGGAAGAAATGCTTCAGGATGGTAGTACTCGCTTCCGATGACGTAAAATGGCTAGCACGTGGGCCTAACTTCAACGTCATATGTTGGAGCGGATACGACATAAATAACTTTTCCTTTTATACAAAGGAACAAGATAACAAGAGTACCATGCAAAATAGTGGGGTTATGATCGTGGCGAAGCAATGCACTTCTCTAGTGCAAAGGACACAAAACCCGTTCTACAGCACCGACACCTTACTTTGGATATATTGAAGATATTTGGGTGCTCGATTACACTAAGCTTACGGTGCCGGTATTTAAATGTAAGTGGGTTGATAGTAACGGTGGTGTACAAACCGACGAATTGGGGTTCACATTGGTAGACCTCAACAAGTTTGGTCATATAAATGAGCCTTTCATAATGGCTTCACAAGCAAAACAAGTGTTTTACATCACTGATCCTTCTAACAAAAGGTTGTCCGTGGTTCTCCAAGGAAAAAGCATGTATAATGGTAGTGATGAAAATGAAGATTCAAATCTTGATATTCCTGAGACTCCTTCTTTTTCAACAAACATGCCTACTACAATCGAGGAGACACAGGTGGACGATGTACATGCCACTCATGATGATCATCACGAAGGGATATTGATATAGGTAGTTTAAACTTAGTATACATTTATAACCTATGTTAATAAATTAATATATATTGTTTTTAACAGGCATACATTATATGGATCGTTGTTCCATTTTTCCTTTGCAATTCTGTAATGTGTGTGATATTCTGTGTTACTGGGATATTTACTGAATGCAGGGATGGCTTAGGGGAGTGATATTTTAAAACTGAATTTAAAAAAAAAAATACTATTAACGTCAGTTGTATCATACAACTGACATTAAAAGTATTTTATAAAAATATACAGTGCACTATTAACGTCAGTTGTTTACTAGAACTGACGTTAAAATTAAGACCTTTAACGTCAGTTCTTTATAACAAATGACGTTAATTTTAACAAAATTTACGTCGGTTATGTTAAAGAACTGACGTTAATTTTGACAAAACTAACGTCAGTTGTGTTAAAGAACCGACGTTAATAGTGTTATATTTAACGTCAGTTCTCAACTGACGTTAAAAGTGTAACTTTTAACGTCAGCTGTATTTACGTCAGTCAGTATTCTGACGTAAAAAATAAATTTTAACTGACATAAAAAGCACTTATTGCACCAGGGATATATATATATATATATATATATAGATGTATATGTTGTTTATGGTTACGATGGTTCTATGTTGTATAACGAAAAAAAAATTCAGCACTATTTTCGTAAAGAAATAATGATTTAAAAATATATTTTCCGGAAGTAACCAGCGTTTAATAATTTAATTTCGGTAATTGGGAGATATTGTGATGACCCTAGATTAGGGTGTCGCAGATACCCTACCCACATAAGACACCTACAGCTGGTCTATCTAAAGATGACCGTTAGGAAGGCAAGGATAAAAACCCCCACTCCCCGATGAGACATCAGGTGAAGCGTCCAACACTTCCCCTCCTTCATTAAGAGAGTCGTCGTCATCATCATTAATCACAAAATACTCAGGCTCCTCATTGTAAAACTCTTTCGGATCTTCCTCCGGTGGTGAATCGGGTAAAACTCCGGGGAGTGGCTCCACAAGTGGTGGATGAAAGTGCAGTTGTCCCTGCTCAGCTAGATGTTGAAGATAGTACTAAGTGGGTGGTAGAGATATCCTAACTAACTCAACCGTCTGTACTCTACGCTGTTGTCCATCCTCTATGTTGCCCTCAAGAGAACTCACTGGTCCGATATAAGTAGCGGTGTGGTATCTCGGATGTATGACCCACGCGCCCGCGTTATGAGCATTCTCAAAGGTCAGGGTCCATTCCCCCACCGGTGCCAAAGGAATATTGGGATCCATCTAAAATCTTATATACATATATAACAATTCCCATGTAGGAAGAGAAAACAACAAGAAAATATGTAAGAGTGAGATACCAATATATGGGTTAATCACAATAACCATATGCACGACACAAAGCATCAGATGAGCATATAAGTCATACCTCATAGAATTTTTCAGAAAATAAACAATTAATATATCAATAGGTCTTATACCCGAACAATCATTGTCATTTTAAATAAAAATGCACAACACTTCAATAATCAGGCTCTAACTTAATCTCATGAGATCCCATCATCATTCTATGAGTTGATCAGACTCAATTGCCAAGTATATTAGGCACAACGTGATTTGCTAGGTATATTAGGAACAACATGATTACCATAGCACACTATCCAGTCCAAGATGCAGTGATCAATGCTTATGGATTCCAAAACACATTGTCCAACCTAAGGCACAGTGAGCTGGATTTCATTGTACATCAAGGCACAATGCTGCAATGTGATGTGAATACCCCGCCCTTCGTGGCATCACTGCTAACAACTGGTGGCACGTCTGCCAAATCATGCATGAAAAACAATTTGTTCTCAACGTTTTCTTTGGGCTCGTTCTTTCCTTGTTGAAGCTCAAAGGCTAACGACTATTCATGAATCTTTAACTTTTAAGATTTTTCAACATAAACACAGGACACGAAGTCCGAGTGCTCAGTCACAACGCCTTAAACCGATGTACCAGTCTTAGGCTTGTGGTCATAGAAAACAACATTCACCTTTAACAACTTCATCACAACGTGATTAGGACATCAAGTCCACAACAACGTGACACGGATCCAAGATCTACGTGTTTATTACAGAATACTAGTATTCTGACGTCTCGTATACTAGATTCACATTTCAATGTGTTTGTTCTTTTTCATTCAGTAAAACACAAATACAAAACGAAATCTCAGCAGCTTATCCAAGCTTGCCGGAATATTTTTGTTGAATAAAGTATTTCACAGAAAATCCTTTTTTATTGAAATTCATTTGTAAACGCCAATTTATAGAGAAATTCATTATTTTTCTCGAATACACTTTCCTTTGAAATTCCTCCTCATCTTTTGAAAATCATAAGGAACTTTTGTAAAATCCTTCAAAAAAAAATCTATTTCTAGTCAAAATTATATAAATTATTTTATCAAGGGTTTCTCTTCGTAAACATATTTCTAAATGGTTACTTGGACTAAAAGATTCATAAGCCAAATAATTTTCTTCTAACCTTAAAATATTTTAACACTTATATCTCCAAATGATTTTCCACTTTGTTTTAAAAAAAAAGATGAAGTACTGAAATATATATCTTTTCGGATTTCATCCTTAACCTCATTTCTTTTATCAAAAGAAATCATCAAAGAAACATTGTAGTTTTCAGTATTGCTCATGAAGGTTTTAAGACTTTTATCTTGATAATTAATTGAGCACCGACGAATATCAGGCTTCTCAGACATCAATCAACAACAGTATAATTTTCACCTCGATATGATAACAGATAATACAGTTCATGCCATATAGTAAAGCTATAACACATGTTCAATAAGCCATCAAGTTTAGACATTTAAACACAGACAATTCAATCACATCAGTTAACTCAGATAGAACACAACATGACATAAGACACATCATAGACCACACTATTAGCATACGACTATTGAAACATCCCTTAGGTAGTCTCCTCTTACCTGAGTTCAAGGTAGAAATGTTTCTTGTTCTTCGTCGGGTACCACGATCTTCTTCGCTTGCTTCAAAATGGAAGTCTAAGAATTCAAACACATAACATAAGTTAAAAACAACCAAAACATCTCATCCACCTTAGACATAGGTTCGGCCAAGTTACACAAATGAGGTTAGAAATTTTCAAAATTTCACAAACTCATGGATTAATGATCCTTAAGTATTAGAGATTCATAATCAATGATCATTTTACAAGGATGGAACAAAAATCCCTCTAAGCCACTAGCTTAGGGTTTCGACTATGGTTCATAAAATTGGCTAGAAATTTTCAAACTTTTCAAGTTCTTAGATTTAACATCAAAAGGTAGTAAACAACTCAAATCAATGGTTCTATTTCACAAATTGAAACAAAACTTCTTTGCTCAAAAACAACCTAGGTTCGGCCTTCTAAGGAAAATAGGGAAGAAATTTTTTGTTTGATGTAAGCTCTTAGATAAACAATATAGAAGTCATTAGGAGTCCATAGAAATTAGTTTCAACTCAAAATTATTTTTCTACTAATTTCTAGAAATTTTAGAAGTTTATGAGTTTAAGAACAACAACGAGAAAACAAAGCATACTCATCCAAGAAAGAAATGAAAGACTTAGATGAGTAAAGGAGAGAAACATTACCCTTGAAGCTTGAAAGAAAATGGATGAGGATGAACACTTGGAGGAGTAAAAAACAAAAATGGAGCTTGTAATATATATTTTTTCAAAGTTAGTAAGTGTGTAAAAATGATGAATGAAAGAAAGAAGTGTTTATATAGATGGGGAGAGTGAGTGAGCCGTGAGGAGGGATGTAACATCCCAATTTTTGCTTATGTGTTTAATTATTTACTGGAATGATTAATTATCTGGATAATTAATTTTGTTTATTTTTATGTGGTTTAGTTTGAGTAAATTTTATTTGCCCGTTTAAAATTATTTTACTGCGTGCGTTGTCACTGCGTTACTGCAATTTATACATGCTTGCAGGGCAATAACATTACGATATTGTCACTATTGTTTAGAAAAATATTTCAAATAGTATGATTGAAAGAAACTTATTTTTCATATTTTACTCTATTTAATTTTAGATTTGAAAATATGTTGATTTAAAAGTAATCTGAGATTAATTTTGGATCATCGATTTTCTTAGTTGATAAATTCAACCATCAATCTTTAATCCAATTCAAATTTTGAAATTATATATTTGTCACTCATTATTTTTAGATCTAACGGTAAAAAATATATCATTTTTCTACACCCAATCTTAATCACTCATTTTTGTGCCTTTCACCAAGTAAGAAACAAAATAATAATAATAATAAAGAAAGAAAAGTAGTCTTTTACTTTACCCAGCTAGGAACTCACGCACGTTATCTTCACCTCCTCCATTCTTTTTTTTTTCCCTTCTTATTCTTCCTTTAGAAAATTTCCTCTTCTTCATTACAACCCCCTTCTTTCCTTTTTCATGTTTTTCTTCTTCTTATCCTTTCCTCTTCTTCTTCTTCCTAGTTGAACCACACTTCTTTCTCTCAACTTCAAGTTTCTCTCCTTTGTTCTCTAGACCCACACAGCCGCGCACCGAGGCGATCAGAGGTGCTCGCGAGGCGAATATTAAAAATGGCGCGCTTTCAAATTGGACTCTCGCGAGGCGAGCAGACTCTTGCGAGGCGAGACAGAAAGGATGATTGTTGCTGCTTAGCTGGTCTTCAGGCTCGCGAGGCGAGCAGTCTCTCGCGGGGCGAAACCTCCAGAATTGTTTTTCCACTATTTTCTTCATCTTCCTTGACTCTAAGAGCTTCACTTTTAACCTGAAACAACAAAAGAAAACAAAAAGCGTAATTCTATTCAAAATAAACTAAAAACTACAAAAAAATGCCTAGAACGAGTCAAAGTCTATCTTAGGAACAAAACAAGGCCAAATTTGGGCGAGAACGAGATTGAACTCGAATAATTAGCACATAAACCACAGTCTATCTAGTTATAAAACTAGATAAGCCAGAGGCTTATCAAAACACCCAAAACTTAAACCTTGCTTGTCCCCAAGCAAGCTAAAACTCGAAAAGAAATCAAGACTTGGCAAGCTAAAGGATTCAATCAATTTCACACAATTTTCATGCAATCTTAACAAAACAGTTTTTCTTCAATGATTTCCCCCCTTGCATCAATGTAATCCCCACATTCATTTACTTTAAACAATTGAGAACTTATCATTCATGCAACCATTAATCTAAGTTGAAGATCCAAGTTACACACAAAAGGGAGATCACCAATCTCAAACAATTGCCTTCCTCACAAGGGTATATAATATTTCACTCATTCGCTCAATTTGTCTAGGCTATCAACTCTTCACTCAATTTCACATTCCAAGAGCACTTCCCATGAATTTGATTTTCATCTCAAAAATAGTTCCCACGAAAACATGCAAGCAATATCAAAAGGTCTTTTAAAGGTTGTAGTGAGGCCTGGCTAAGGGTAGGATATTCAAGGACACTAGGCTAACGTCCCTAGGAACTAAGAGAGCATGAGCATTTTGACACGTCTTCCACTCAAATTCCCTTTTCCATTTTTCTTTTTGCCTCGGGTAACTACAGCCTTTTCCTTGCTAATCTTTTTGTTTTGCCCTTTTTCTTTTGGCAATTTTTTTTTTCTTTCTTCTTTTTCTTTTTGCCTTGGGTCTCAACCTTTATATTTTTTTTCTTTTTCTCAACCCATAATGACATATCAAACCTTGTAGCCACCGCAAACTTAGTTTCTTACAACCCTTCTCTTGCTAAGCTTCCATACTCTCCTAATCCTAAGATTTGGTTAACATGGTTTTTTTCCAGATTTTGGCTCATAGTATAGGGTCATCAAGAAATAATAGGCTAATTAGGCTCAATGTGGCTAACTAGGGAACATGCAATAGGGATGGTTCTTTTTAGGCCAAGTGGTTATTTCAAGAAAAATTGCCTAAATCATTTGATGCAACACATAGACATGCAAACCATGAAGAGATTCAAGCAAATTCGGGAAAGTGCAACTTAAAAGTGATTCACACAATCAAAAAAACACTGTTGGGGGCTTAAATCCTCACCTGGACATTTTGCAAATTGTTTGACCGAGATACAATTTGTAGTGTGTGCACCCCCTCACCCCAAACCTGTCATAAATCAAGCAATCACAATAAAATTCTCCAAAGTTCAATTTTCAATTTTCAATTTTTCACATGGGGATCAAATTTTCTATTTTCAGAACCTAGGGGGAATCATCGATGGTCAAAATAATTCATGCAATCAATCTATGCTAAATTTAATTAAAATCCAACAAGCTTGCCGACACAACACTCATACACATACTCTTGATCTTCTCAAATTATTCAAGAGCGACAATCAAAAACAAAAACAAAAACAAAAACAAAAACAAAGCAATTGGTTCCCTCCCCCACACTTAAAGCATACATTGTCCTCAATGAAAGAACACATATATAACATAAGAGTGAGGAAAGGAGAGGGTGCTCCCTGATCAAGTTGTAGTGTAGGTGGCCGCTTCCACTGAAAGCTCTTCTACGGTTGCATCCTCATCCAATTGGTTTCTCGGGAACCCCTCTGTTGGGCCAAAGGCTTCTCCTGGAAGAAATCCTGCAAATCAAAAACTTAATTGCAGATTCGCGAGGCGAGAGATCACTCGCGAGGCGAATCTGGAAAATTGTTCTTCACACTTTCCAGAATCGCGAGGTGAGTAATATCTCGTGAGGCGAATCTGGAATTCCAACAGATGATGATGCCCAGAATCGTGAGGCGAAAGTAGTCCTCGCGACGCGAGACAGAAGCATGAGCAAGCCTCTGAGATTTAGGGCTTCTGTCTCGCGTGGCCACTGTGGATTCGCGTGGCGAATCAAGCTTCTCTCTTTTTTTTTCTTTTTTTTATATATAAATGAAAATGACAGAAAAATAAAGAATACCTAGTTTGGGTTGCCTCCCAATAAGCGCTTCTTTAACGTCACTAGCTTGACTTATTAAGTAGCATCCACCTGGATCCCATAGCCTGTGGCATAAGGGCCAAGAGATGCTCATCATGTGAGATCCTCCACCCGGATCCCATGGTTTGTGAAGTGGCAATTGCAGAAGCAATACGACTCTATCCACAATTCCACTTAGCCCGTGTGTGAAAACTCCAATGAACCTACAATTGTGAACTCACTTTCTCCGAGGTCAAATGGTATTTTCACAAGGAAGATTAACAGACAAGTGGAGGGGGCTAACTTTCCAGTGTCCACACATGCATTTAAGCCAACATAGTTATCCAATGCAGCAATTTCAGGTTGCTTGGCAAGCATGGTGAAATCCACTACCACATCATCTTCATTTTGATCCATTCCCCCAACCATATTCTGCTCAAACAATGCTTCATGTGGGTATTGTACTAGCCGTTTACAAATCTCCCCCACTTGCTCCGGTGCCTTGTCACTTGTCCACTCCTCTTTCTCAGGTTGCTCTTCCTCAACATGTGGTTGTTACGGGGCCTTGTCTTCAATTTCCTGAGAACTAGTTGCACCCCTGGTAGATCCCAACACCCTACCACTTCTAGTTGTTATGGCATTGCATTGGTTCTTAGGGTCGTTCTCGGTATCACCTGGGAAAGTGCCTGGGAGACGCTCATTTAGTTGCTTTGTGTGCTGAGCAACCTGCGTCTCTAGATTCTGAATTGCCGCCCCTGTATGAGTTGCCAACTTGTCAATGGCTATGCTTGTATTGATTGACAACTTCTCAACTGCTGCACTCATCTTCTCAAAAGCCAACTCCCAAGGTTGCCTTCCACCATCTGTTATTTGCAATTGATTAGGCCCCGGAAGAGCCTGCTGAGTATTGTGCTGATGGATTCCAATGTTTGGCCTCAGACCCTGTTGAGGTTATTGTTGTTGGGCTAGACCACCACTAGCATTACTCCAAGCGAAACCTGGATGATCTCTCCTTATATAGCTCATGTTCTGATCCTGATTGTAGTCATTCTGTCTGTTCCTCTGATAATTGTTCTGGGGCACACTGTCATAGAAATTGTGGCATGAGTCCACATGTTCCTGAGAGAAGTTGAACGGACAGCTCCGAGTGTCATGATCTCCATTACAAATTTCACAACCCGGAGGCATTCCCTCGTGTATCGCATTAACCTTCTTGTTCCCAAACAAAGCCTCATTCTGCATCTTCAACAGTCTGTTTTGCTCTAGAATGGCTTCCAGTCGTAGAACTGATTCCACTTGAGGTTTCCCTACCACGGTTGTAATCATTATATGACATCTTCTCCAATAATGCCCATCCATCCTCAGCCGATAAATATGAAAAAGAACCGCCAGCTGCGGCATCACAATTCATCTGGTAGCGTACCCTTAACCCGTTAAAGAAATGTTGAACCTTGGAGACCGGGTCAAAGAAAGCTGAGGGACATCTTCTCAAGATCAATTGCTTCAAGCCTCTTTCGCTCTCTGACTTCATTTCTTAAGCGCTTCTCGGTCTTGGTGATCTCCGAATCAAATAGCAAGTCCTCTTGTGAGAGGGTACCTCGCATACAAAAACAAGGCAAGACCAAGTGGAATCAAAGAAGAAGAGAGAAAATAACAGAAAATAAAAATAAAAAATAAGAAAATAAAAAATAAAAATAAAAATAACTTAACCAAATAATCAAACTTCCCAAAAATTAGGAAAATTGGTTGTGCCCATCCCCGGCAACGGCGCCAAAAACTTGTTGAGTCACCGGCAAGTGTACCGGGTCGTCGCAAGTAATAAAATAACACGGTAAGTAATTACCGAGGTCGAACATAAGGATTGGGGTACCAATTCTACCAATTTGCAGGAAATTAGATACGTTTGGTCAAGCAAGCAAGTGGTTGAAAGGAGAGAGAGAATGGGATCGTAATCTAAATTAAAAATCAAATAAGAATAATTAACTAAAAATCTACAATTAAAATGTCTAAGGTCTCAAATCCACCTACCTAATCATGCATAGTACCCAAGTGATGATGACTCCTCCCTAGGTTCAATTACAATGTCAACCAGGACCCCCAAATTCTCCTATATCCACTGTCGTGCTCAATAGGACGTATTCGATGATTGAGTTAATTACTTACTAGGTCTCATAACCCTAATCATCAAACTCTATTAAATCTGGTTCCTATAAGGTTGCACCGATCTCCTATTCACTCTCGTGCAATATTCGATCGATAATCCCAATTAAAGTTCTAAAACGCGAATTGCCTCCTAAGCCTCAACACGTTTAACTAGTCAATCACGCATGCATATGATCAACGCAATCAATTCAGAATTGGAAAACACAAGTTGATAAATGGGAGAGAAACATACATAAAAATCGAATTCTACACCGTCATGGGCGGCTTCATTGATCCCTCAGACGAGGGGATTAGTTCCTCATGTTTGTAACGACATACAAACAATCAGACATAACCACCATTGTAAAATAAGACAATAAAAGAGGAGACGCAGCTCCAGAGTAACAAGGATTCGTCCTAAACGCTACAAAATCAGTGGAGAACCAAGGATCAAAGAGCTCCTTCAATCTGCCCTAAAACAGCAATATATAGAGTTCTGATTTTGCGCGCGCTCGCGAGGCGAACAGTCTATCGCGAGGCGACTATTAAAAATGGCGCGCTTTCAAATTGGACTCTCGCGAGGCGAGACAGAAAGGATGATTGTTGCTGCTTAGCTGGTCTTCAGGCTCGCGAGGCGAGCAGTCTCTCGCGGGGCGAAACCTCCAGAATTGTTTTTCCACTATTTTCTTCATCTTCCTTGACTCTAAGAGCTTCACTTTTAACCTGAAACAACAAAAGAAAACAAAAAGCGTAATTCTATTCAAAATAAACTAAAAACTACAAAAAATACCTAGAACGAGTCAAAGTCTATCTTAGGAACAAAACAAGGCCAAATTTGGGCGAGAACGAGATTGAACTCGAATAATTAGCACATAAACCACAGTCTATCTAGTTATAAAACTAGATAAGCCAGAGGCTTATCAGTAGAACAAGACAATAATATTAGTTTATCTAAATTTACCCTCTGGATTTTAACAAAAATAAACACATATACACATGTATTTACTGTTACAGAAAGATGGAGAAATCGAGGTGTTACATTTCACACATCACAGATAATAGGTAAGGGAGGTTTACCGCCAATTTTTCCTACACCAACCACTTTTCCTTTCTAGTTGCCACCAAAAGTTACATGTCCACCTTTCTTAGGTTGGAGGTCTAGGAACATAGACCTTTATCCTGTCATATGTCGCGAGCATCCACTGTCCGGGTACCATGATAGGTGTTTGTTTTGTTCTGTTAAGCATGTCTGCAACAGGAATGATCATGGACTTTGGTACCTATATTTTCTTGGGTCCTTTTCTATTAGTCTGAGGAGTCTGTGAAGACTTCCTTCTCTTTTTGTGGATACACTTAGACGTGATATGTCCGGCTTTTCCACAGTATGTACATATAGATTTATTTAAATTAACTGACACAGATTTGACAGTTGTTTTTGAGAACTTTGTTGATCCTTTATGAAGTTCTTGACTGGAATAACCTATACCTTCTTTGTTAAATGAGTGCCTCTGAATTCCCAAAATTTTAGTCATATTATCTCTACCATTAACAAACTTGGCAAGATCTAAGGTGAGCTCTTCTACTTTCTGTTGAAGTTTAATAACTTTTTCAGAAGATAGAGTTTCAACTGAGATCTCAGCTTTAGACTTTTCAGTCTTAAGCATACTATTTTGTTCAGTTAACTTCTCACACTCCAAATATTTATGTGTATACTCATTTGAGAGTTTAACATACTGTCTCTCGAGGGTTTTGAAAGCTTTAGACATATAGTTGGATTCTTTCAATAGTTCATCATAGGCATCATTCAATTTCCCAAGTTCAGAATGTACCTCAGTTTCTGATTTAGAATCAGTGTCTGCCATAAGATTGAGATTTACTTCAAACTCCTCTCCTTCACTTTCAGTGGAGCTTTCATCAAGATCTTCCCAAGTGGCCATCATTCCCTTCTTCTTTTTGTTGAAGAACTTCTTGGGAGGTTGCTTCTTGAGTTGAGGACATTCTGCTATGATGTGACCAGGCTTCTTGCATTCATAGCACACAATAGCATTTATGTCATTAGATTCACCATCTATGCTGTATTTTTCTTTGCTGAAACGTCTGAAAGGTTTGTCCTTTCTGAAGTTTCTTTTCTTCCAAAGATTTTTCATCTTTCTGGTGAAAAGAGAAAGTTCATCATCTTCATCATCAGAGTCATCCTCATTTGATTCCTCAGATTCCTCTGAAGATTCATCAACTTTGAGAGCTTTTGAAGTTGTTCCTCTAGATGACTTCTTGTCAGCTTTAAGGGCAATAGATTTGTTTTTATTTCCATTGTTTTCTTCAATCAATTCTTGTTCATGGATCTGAAGAGTACCAAGAAGCTCATCTAGCTTCATTGTTGTTAAGTCCTTGACCTGGGACACAACAGTTACAAGAGGTCTCCATTGTTTTGGAAGACTTTTGAGAATCTTTTGAATGTCTTCCTCAGTCTTGTAGACTTTTCCTAGAGATTTCAATCCATTGGTTATGGTTTGAAATCTTCCATAAATTTGGCCAATAGTCTCTCCTTCTTCCATTTTGAACAATTCATATTTCCTGACCAACATGCCGACTTTGGTCTCTTTGACCTTGCTGGTTCCTTCATAAGCAACTGCTAGTGAATCCCACATTTCTTTTGCAGATTCACAAGCACACACCTTTTCAAATTTTTCTCTGCTCAAAGAACACATGATTGCATATCTAGCTTTGGCATTTAACTTCCATTTTGTTCTTTGATCAGTGGTCATGTTTGCTTTAGGAACTTCAGCTCCTTTGTCGTCTTTAGGAACAAAGGGACCTTCTTCAATGATATCCCAAATATCAGAGTTAGTGGATTGTAAAAACCACTTCATCTTTTTGTTACAATAGATGTAGTCTTCTCCATTGAAGTATGGAGGTCTCGACATTGGGGATCCTTCTCCAGCTTGGTTCTTGCTTGTATTAGCTTCTCCTGTCATTTCCAAGATCTTCTCCTCTACACTGTTAAGTGCTCAACCCAGAGGCTGAGCTCTGATACCAACCGAAATAACCAAAGTTAACATAAGAAGGGGGGTTGAATAGTGTTTACCAACTTTTTTGGAAACTTTGAAAATTGTTTTTGCAGGCACAACAAGCAAAACTTTAGAAACAGAAATTTAGACGAGTGACACGTCTAAATTTAATACAAAACACACGTACAGACAGAGAAGGGTAAAACAGAGTTTGATATTCACAAGATAACTCCCCAAGTTAAAAGCTTAAACAAATAATACTTAAGAAAATTAAATAGATAAAGGAAGAGATATATCACTCAAGAGATTTATACTGGTTCACCCAAAATCCACAGGGCTACGTCCAGTTTCTTGGCAGCACCAAGTTTCCACTATAACTGAGTACATTACAGTACAAGTATTCTTTGCACACCTAGCATCTTCAGGCTCAACACTCAAACAAGTATTCTTTTCTCACCTAGCCTTTTTAGGCTCAACACTCGAACAAGTATTATTTTCTCACCTAGCCTCTTCAGGCTCAACACAGTAAGGAATGAAAATGTTTTGTGTAATTAATACAACTTGCAAGTCTTTCAGATCACACTCAAAGAGTGGAATAAATATGAAGTATGAAAGATTGTGAATTAATATCAAATGATTGAAAGTGTATTCAATGAAAGAATGAAGAAGTTAATGAAGAGAGTAAATGCTTTTGTGCAGAGTTCTTAATGATATTCAACTTCTTGTTTTCATTCTTCATGGTTTGATCTGTATAAGGGCTTCAATCAATTGATACGTTAGACACAGCTTCACAATTTGTGTTCTTCTGATTGGAGCTTCTGAGACACCATTAATGCCAAAAATTCGTTTTGTGTAAACATTAAAATCTTGGGAATATTGAGCCTTGACAAGATTGTCCAAGAGTACACTTTATTCTGAGCAGCTGTTGTTTCAGAGTATGCAGCAGCAAGGTTCTTGTACTTGCAGCAGAGAGCTTTCCTCTTTCAGTGCAACACTCGGTTCACTATCAGAAAGCACTTTTTACTTTGTACTAAAACAGCTAAAAAGTTACTACTGTGGTACAGAGATTGCGTGTTGATTCCTTAAAACCTTGAAACAAACGTTCTTTATTCTTCATCCTTTGTGCTATTGTCCAAAAGTCTTCGAGATCCTTAAGGAAGGCACCTAATTTGAATAAGGTGACTTGGACTTTATTTCTGACAAACTGACATCATAGCAGTGTTGGAAATTTAGATGGGTGAAAGGCAATCCAAAAATTGGACGGGTGCTTATGCAGTTCAAAACTAGACGGGTGCTAGCGTATTCCAAAATGCAGACGGGTGATCCGCCGAGTCTTTTCCAGACAGATACTTCTTGCCACGTCATCAAGTATATTTGAATCTTGACTGAGCGTTTACTTGGTCTTTGACTGACTTTTAGATGAGTGGTTTTTAAGACGAGTCTAAAATATACTGACCTCTACCAAAAGGTAGACGGGTCATAAAATAGACGAGTGACCTTAAGTCTATTTTCCTGCACACTTATCAGATATGTCAGTAATTTCACATGGTTCAATATTACCATACTTAATATATTTGCAATCATCAAAACTTAGAGAATCTACACATGGAATGTGTCTCAGACTTATGAGGTCTCAACATCACGAACTTTCCGATCCTTGTTACTACACCGCGATTATTAATTAACCTTCAACCAATTCAACATAAAATATATTAATCAAACAATTCATCCTTGCCCACAAAAAGCTAGGGTTCGGCTAACTAATCAAAATGAGACTAGGGTCATTTTCTCAACTCCATCTTTTGGGTTCTAGTTACTATAGTATTAACTAGCATAGATAAATTGTTACAAGTCAAAAATATGAAACAAAATCCTCTAACCTCTAAGGTTAGTGTTTCGGCCATAATGGGTAAAATAGGCTAGAAATTCCTTTTGCTCACAAACTCTTGGATCTAGAACCTACACACCTTAGATAGTTTATATAAATCATGATCTAATTAAAGATTGAAGAAAACTTATTTTGACCAAATGAACTTAGATTCGGCCAAGGCTATAAAATAGGGCTAGGAGTTTCTTTTGATTTCAAGCTTCTAGATATAACAACTAGAGGTATCAGAGAGGTAAGATCAAGTATCATAGTTTAAAAATTGAACAAAACTTCATTTGCCTAAAAATGTATAGTTTCGGCCATCAATATAACAATAGGGAGGAAAACTCTTTTGCTTTCATGCTCTTAGATGATCAAAGTAGAAGTCATATAGAGATCATAGAAATTGATTTCACATTAAAATGATTTTTCTACAATTTTCTAGAATTATTTGAAAATCTAGATCTAAGAATAGAAATTTGTGAAATAGTTGATGAAAATGAAGATTGATGGATGATTAATGAAGCTAAGATGATGAGGAACATGATCCTCACCTTGGAATGAAGAAGTTTGATGAAGAAAATGAAGAGATTTGATGAACTTAGCAAGAACACAAGTGAAGTTCTTAGTATTTTGTGAAGAACAAGCTTAGAGTTTGAACTAGGATGAAAAATGAAATTGTCTAAGTGTTGGGAGAGGGTTTGGGCCGTGTGCATGAGGGGATGAGAGAATGAAAATTGTTTTGTTTAATAATTAAGAGTGAACCATAGTTGATAGTAACTTAACATAGGTTAGAAAATACAATATAATACTTTAACTATAGTTAGTAGTAATTATGAGTAGGAAAAAAATATGCGGTGAAGGGTGAAGGGATGGTGTGGCTGCTGTTTTCACCACCAATGAGGAAGAAGAGATCAATTTGTTCATGACTTGCGTTAACCATAGTTGACATTTAACTAGGATATGTTAGGTTAAAGTTATTTTGGTCATTACACTTATAAAGACTCATAATTGCTAGCATTTATGATGAAGATGAGTCACCACCATGACTCACCATCGTGACTCATTCCCTCTGAGTCATCATAGATGACTCGCCGTTCTGTCTCCCGGTGTATCTCTGTGCATCCGTATCTGATTCCGTTGGTTACCCGATTACGGTTTTTGAGAGGAAAATTATGAAAGGAAAACAAAATGAAATGGGTATGGTTGAGTGGATGTGGCTGAACCAAATTGAGAGGTGTGAGAGGTTTACAACCATGTAAAATGAGTGGATGAGGTGAGAGGATGTGTCTTGTTAATAACCATGAAACTTGGGGGCATTTTGGTCCTTTTACCTTAAGAGACATGATTGCTTGCATTAAATGCTTCATAAATACTCGGTGAGTCACCCCTGTGACTCACCGCCCTAGGTGGCAAGATGTCCCATCATCCGGTGTCGGGTTTTGTCTCTGCAGTTCCGTTTCCGACTCGGTCTGTTTCTCGAGTAGGGTTTTCGTCCGTTTTGCGCCAAAATTCGCCTGAATAAAATCTAATATTTTATTTTGGGCAAAAATTTGGAAAATAGACTTCCTCACAAACATAATATAAAAATCTACAATTTTTCAGTTTCGAGTCAAATTAAGGTTTTCTGCCGGTATAAATTTATATTGTCAGTAAAAACGCAGACCGGTTTCCATCTGAATTTTAAACCCAAATTTTAATCAAAATTTCCTACCATTGGGTAGATTCTAGATATGATTTTGTTTTCTCCAAAGTCATTTGCCAGGTCTCAGATAAAAATATAAATAAATATATCTTTACCAGTAATACAACGTATATGAAAAACAGAATGTTACAAGAGGTACCCAACCCATAAACAAAGATAAACATATATAGCCAACAAACAAGCAACAACGAGAGCTAGAAAGAATCCAAAAATACAAAGGATCCCTCCTAACCTACAGAACCACAAAACTAACCCCTCCTAGGATTAAGACCCGTTGTCTCATTTTGAGATACCATATTTTGTCCATATCAATAATATTTTGTCACATAAATGTGGTGGGGAAATAATGTGGTACATCAAAATGGGACAACATATCCTCATCCCCTCTTAATCCTAATCGAGATGTGTGTGAGGAACTTAATTACAAAATTTTGAAAGTTTAAAAAACAATCACACATTTTAAAACTTCAAAGATCTATTTAATTTCTCCCAAAAAAATTTCATTTCTTTAATTAATACTTGTATTTTTCCTTTGTGGATTTAACAATGGAAACCATTAAGAGAGTGTTTGAGAAATATTATTTTCTCGAGTTACAGCTATTTTTACAACAAAAAACTGTTATAAATAATTAGTTATGTTTGACTTTACAACTTAATTTATTAAAAAGTTTTTTTCAACACATTTAAGCTAGTTTTTAACCAGCCCATGGGAGGACGGTTTGCTGAAATTATTTTAACTGTGCTTAAAAGGACATGTTGCATTTCCCGTAAAACCTCTCCCAAATATGGTCCCACACGTCACTTGTGCAAGCACGTGATTTACTTGTTCATTTTTTTCCATTGACGCGATGGCTTAAATTCATAAATCATAACTACCATCCCCTCTCTTTTCATTTCCTGCGTCATAACTAAATATTTTTTTTATATAAATTGAAATCCATAACTAAATATTTTTTATATAAATTGAAATTCTTAATTAATAATAAAAATTTAAGCCTACAATTCATATTATTCACTTTTCCATAAAATATTATAAACAAATAACTTCATACTATTTTTCGTAATTTATTATATAAAGGTAATTATTTTTATACCACCCAAACGAAATAGATTATCTTTAAATCGTTTTTTAGCAAACATACCCAAATAAAAATAGATTCTATAATCAATTATTTGAAAATACATTATCAGTACAATTCTTTTTTTTTTTTTTTCAGTTTTTTCAAACAAACAGTAAAAGGGACTTGACCACTCAAGCAAACCAAAAAAAAAAAAAAAAAAGAGAAAAAAAGGGATACAAACACGGACAGCTTACTAGAAAATAAAAGATACAATCACATTCTAACTTTTAACTTTTGCTTTTCTCATATAATTTTGATTATAAAAAAGAATTTTAAATTATAATTTTCCATTGGAGTACGTCATCTTCAAAAACAAAATATGAATGTTTTGGCCAATAATGAAATTGAGAGCCAATGCATGGCGTAATGGACTAATCATGTAACTAATTCATTAATTATTCTTAACTAACGATCATTTCTATATAAATTTTTTGTACCGGAAAAGGTGATCAATAGTCATTAACCCATTTGGCTTTACATTTCAAAGTTCAACATGAAAACTCAAGACCCTAAAATTAATATGGGTTTTTCTATCCTGTGTAATGGGTTCGAAAATATATTAATTAGGAATAGTTGGTGTACTCCAACCCAATTATAAATTCAAACCCACAAAAGACCGACAAATGTAAATATTATATCACATATATATGATATCCTATATATAAGTATACATGACTTGGTAACATAATTCTTAGTCTTTTGGATGATGCAATATATAACGTAAATATGATGAAAGTAACACTTGGGGTTAGAGCGTGGGAGTTTAATGTAAAAGGTGGTCCAAAGATGACCCGAGGTGTGGGAAAGATCCATATAGCTAGGCACATTCGGTTCAGCCAACCCTACATGGTCATTTCTGCCATGAATTGTTGACAACAAGATGTTCATTTTTCCAACTAATATTAGCTCATTTCCGGTTAGAGATGGCTAGAAACAAATATCTGATGTGCGTAGTTTTTATATATTTTTTGTACCTTAAAATTTAATAAATTGACTAGGTTATGCATGCTTATTTTAATTGATTAATTTTTATTAATTTTATGTTGCAGATTGTTTTAAATAAATAATAAAAAAAATAAAAATTTTGAAAATAATTATTAGATTTTGAAATCTAAAACATTTTGAATAAGATTGAGAGATATCGAAGATAAAATTGTTAAACTTTTTTTTTAATCCAAATCCTAAATTTCAGCATAATCAAAAGTGATCTTATTAGGAAATTCAAGAGTTGGAAACCTAGAATGGATGACAAAATTACCTGCTCCACGGATACCCGCATTGAGTAGTAAATGGATACATATTGGATGGGAATGAGGATCATAGCCCCCGTTCCACGGATTCACACATATTCATAAAAAATATTTTTTATTAATATAATATATATTATGACAATTTCTATTACTTTGAAATGAAATAAACTTTAGTTTCTTTATTATTTCATACTTTTTAGTAGTTGAACCCATAATAATAATTTTATTAAATACATATAGTATATTATATAATGTTAATATAATACTATATTGTACTCCCTCCGGTCAACAATATAAGCAAAAATTTCCAAATTTTTTATCCAAAATATAAGCAAATTTCAACTACTTTCATCTTATTTAATGAAGTTGTTCTTAAAATACCCTTCATTTAATACAGATATTGTTTTCCAATGGCTCCTTTTATTCTCAACAATATAAGCTTAATAAATAAGATGAAGGGTAATTTAGGTAACAAACTTAATATTTTATTCACAATGACTCTTTTAAATGAGATCAACTACCTACCTTAATATGTGTGTTTTATTCAATTTTTGTAATAGTGACCAGAGGGAGTATAATTTTATTTTATTTTAGACTCTTAAATACTCACAGAAATCCATGTGTACCCGTTACCAGCATAAATATCCATGGATATTTATGAGTATGGTTACAAGGGAAGCACTACCTAGAAGGTGTCTTAAATTGTGATAGGAAAATCAAGGGGCACAAAGGAGCTAGGTGAGTATGAATGATTGGATTAGACTTCTTTAAAGTGAGCATGGGTGTATAGTGAGAAAATAAGAATGTATCCACCATTGATTAACTAAAGCTAAATGTAAACGAAGACCTGGAGATGCGCTGCTAGAAGACCTCCTCGTCTTTCTTGTGATCGCATTCTGCTGGCTCTGCTTTGCATGTACACCGCTTGCATTCTTGCCTCCCACTCTCTTGCGTGACTTGTTCGACAAGTTCGGTGCGCTTGTTCGTTCAACCCTGTGCTTGGCGATTTGGCGCAAGAACAATGGACAAGGAAGATATAATGATTTCTTCTCCTCTTTGGAAGACCTTCGCACAAGCTCTGAGTAATGCCTGTGATATCCCTTTGAGTCAATTGTCACGATCTTGCTTGAAAGGTGATGCTTTATTGATCAAAATTTCTGAGGAAGAATACAAAGCTGGCTTGGACGGATGTAAAAACAATCTTCATGGTAGATTAATCCTCTCAAAAGGTGATTCACCAGTCAAGTATGAAGACTTGTGCTCCAAATTATCTAAGCTTTGGAAACCTCTTGGTCAATGGAAGATGGTTCCTCTTGGCAAAGGATTTTATGAGTTCGAATTTGCCTTTATAGAAGATCTGCGTAGCGTTTGGACGGTGGGTTCTTGGAATCTCATACTAGGATTCCTACGACTGTTTTCTTGGTCTCTTGATTTCAATCCTAATTCTTTAAGGCATACATACGCACAATGTTGGGTTCGCATAAGTGGACTACCTCAAGAATATTGGAGGCCGAAAATCTTGTTGAAATTGCTGGGGGTCTTGGCATCCCTATTTCTTTGGATGAAGCAACTAAAAATAGAACTCTGGGCCACTTTGCTAGAATTCTTGTGGACATTGATCTTATTGGGTAATTGCATGACCAAATTCTGGTGGAAAGAGGGGGATATGCTTTCTTTGTGGGAGTAGAATATGAAAAGTTACCTTTTTTCTGTCCTACTTGCAAAACAATTGGTCATTCTTTGGCTAACTGTAAAAAGACCTCTCCTTTTGTTCCTAACTCTGGTAACAATCAAGTGATTCAGAAAGAAAAACATTTGGTAGCTAGTAAGACTGCTCCTAGACTGATGCATAAGGATCCACCATTGGTGCAGAAGACTAAGCAAGCTTATGTCCCTAAGGCTCCAGAGCAAAAACCAATTGAAGATAATGGGCAGATTGATACATCACCGGGCGAAAATTTGAGTGACAGTGGATCGGTTGAGACCGTCTATGAGGAACCTTTATCCCCTGATCATGTCTCAAATTCCATTCCACAGAACTCATCTTATGTTGCAACCAATGCTGTGTCAATGGCTCCATAGAGAAGATCTCAACTTCTGTTGCAACTAATGTTGACTCTACAGTCAAGGATACTCTGGTGCCCGAGCATTCCATAGCTACATGTGATTTAACAGTTAGTGGTAAGAATCTTCAGACTCTTGAGTCTAATTCAGCCCCTATACATCCTAATGTTTCTCATGATATGAGAATACTTGCTAAGTTTTTGGGAAATAGGGATGAGGATGACCTAGAGAATAACTTTCTCTCAACAGAGAAGTTAAATAATGATAATCCTGTTGAAGTTGATTCTGATTTCACAGTGGTTTTGTCTAAATCTCATAAATATAACCTGAGGAGGAATAGAAAATCTAATGTTAGGTTTAAATGATTTATTTTGCATGGGTTTTGGTTTATGTCCCCCATGCTTTTATTTTCTTTTGTTTTTATTTTTTATTTTTAATAAATTATGGTGACATAGGATCACCTTGCCTTAAAAAAAAAAGATTAACTAAAGCTAAGTGAGTTCAAATCTCAATATAGTTTAACTAATCGATAGTGGATATACTCCCACTTTCCCACTTTACACTCAATCTCACTTTAGAGGATCTTTATCCCAAGCGATTATTTTGTTGATGTTGTTTTTGATGTTCTTAATGATATTAAATGTTTGGTCGTCATTATGTTAAGCTAATTATTATGCTAGTAATAATGAGTTATGAACATGTATCTTTCAATTTCTACCGCATTATTAGTGATAATCAAGGAATGGAAAGCTTAATTAATGTGGTTGTGTGTATTGAATTCCACGGAGCTTAATTAATCATTTTTTTAATTAATTTGACCTAATGAATTAACTTGTTAGTGAGGTTAGGTATAGGTGCATTAACTATTTAGATTTCAGCATGTGCTTAATTATATGCATTAACTAGTTAGATATTAGCATGTGCCATATTTATGTAATTATTAGCTGCTAATCTTCTGGAATATTTCCAGCTCAAAGAATATTCTTGTATTAATTTATTTCTATTTATTAGCTGTTGATCTTTAGGAAATTTGAATTGTAAATATAATTTATTTATACCACTCATTATTAATGAAAAGATAAGATTTGCAATAATCTTTATGGTATATCAGATTTTCCTCTCCTGTAATGGCTACTTGCAAGTTGACTTGAACAATCTCTCCATCAAGGGAGATTTTCCTCATGGCTTTTTGATTCTGGTCCTTCCCATCATATTACAAATGACTTGAACAATCTCCACATCAAGGGAGATTACAGTGACACTCACAACCTGCAAGTTGCAAATGGTAATCATCTACCTATCACACATATTGGTTCTACCACTATCTCCACCCCCTCTTCTAATTTACAACTTTCAAATATTTTGTGTGTCCCTAATGTTACCCAAAATTTAATATCTGTTTCTCAATTATGCCAGCTAATAAAGTTTCCATTGAATTTTTTCCTTGGCATTTCGAGGTGAAGGATCAACCCACAGGGGAGATACTTCTGCGTGGGTTGAATGGAGATAATGGGTACAAGTTCACTCCAACCACTCCACAAACCTCCCTTGCACGAACCACCCCCTCTCTGCAGCTATGGCATCAACGCCTTGGACATCCAGTCCCTCCACCCCTCCTGCATGCACTCAAAACCAATAATATTTCCTTTACTGGGTCAAATTATAAATGTTTAGATTGTCTTTCCAATAAGAGCCACAAGCTTCCCTTCTCTAAGTCCTCTATTTCTAGCAGTCACCCTTTCGAAACTGTGTATTCAGATGTTTGGGGGCCTGCTCCTGTTAATTCAATTGACGGTTTTCGATACTATGTTATTTTTGTGGACCATTTTTCTAAATATGTTTTGCTCTATCCATTAAAATTCAAATCTAATGTCTCATTAATATTTCCCATTTATAAAAATTTGGTGGAAAGACAATTTAATCATAAAATTAAAACCTTATACTCTGACAATGGCGGTGAATTTATCAAACTTCGATCCTTTTTACAAAACAATGGCATTACCCACCAAACCTCCCCACCACGCACCCCTGAACACAATGGCCTTCTGAATGGAAACATTATCATTTCACCGAAACCGTTCACTGCCTCATCAACCAAGCCTCTCTCCCTGTCCATTTTTGGACCCATGCCTTCCAAACTGTAGCATACCTAATCAACCGCTTGCCTACGCCTGGCCTTAACATGAACACACCTTATAATGTCCTCTTTAATCATTCACCAAATGTTACCAAACTAAAAACCTTTGGATGTCTATGTTTCCCTTGGATTAAACCTTATACAAATAATAAACTTGAACCTCGGTCTGAACCATGTATTTTTTGGTTATAGCCTTACTCAGAATGCCTACATATGTTACAATTTCAAAAATTACAAAGCATACGTTTCCAGGCATGTGCAATTTGCTGAAAATATCTTTCCCTGCTCCACTAAAAATTCGGCCAACCTACCTCCCACTCAATCCTCTCATGATATTATCCCATCAACCTCATTTATTCCTTATTTAAATCAAATCCCATCCATATCTCAACCCCCCCCCACACACACACACACAATCATGCCCTTGCTTCATGAAAATTCAAATTCAACACAAAATCAAATCCAATCAAATCTCTTTCCCACATTAACGATCCATGCACCCAAACTTTCCCATATCCTTTCAAATCTGGACGAGAATAACTCACCTCCAAATAAAAACTCATCAAATCTTTCCCCTATTAACACTTCCACCAACATTAACCCCTCCCCAATGTACCACCTCCCCCTCCAACAAATGACCACCCCTCTGAACCTCCAAAAGTACCTTCTCCAGTGTGCACATTATCTCCATCTCAACCAGTTGTTGAAGCATCTCTCCCAGCACCTTCAACTTCAAACCACCCCATGATCGCTTATTGAAAGGCTGGCATTTTTAAACCAAAGAAAGTTTTCTCTACTACTAAATATCCCCTACTAGATTCTACAGAACCAACGTGTGTGACTCAAGCTCTTAAACACGATGAATGGAAGGAAGCCATGTCTGAAGAGTACAATTCTCTAATGCATAATGGTACATGGACTCTTGTTCCCCCTCAGCCTCACTTAAATGTTATTGGCAACAAATGGGTGTTTCGTTTGAAGAGAAATCCGAATGGCTCTATTGCAAGATACAAAGCACGGTTGGTAGCTAAGGGTTTTCACCAACGTCCAGGCATTGATTACAAAGACACGTTCAGTCATGTCGTCAAACCTCAAACAATCAAAATGGTTCTATGTATTTCTCTCTCTCTCTCTCTGAAGGATGGACTCACATGCAAATGGACGTAAACAATGCATTTTTTAAATGGTACAATCTCCGAGGAAGTTTAATTTACATGTCTCAGTCACCAGGCTTTGTTCATTACACCTATCCTAACCATGTATGTCAATGGAGAATTATTATCTCCCAAGTACTTGACGTATCGATAAGTGATGGTTGCTCGAATCCGCAAGTGTACGGCTTCGTCGTCAAGTAATAAAAAGATCGATCCCACAAAGACCATTATCTCAAATAACAATTAATTATTAAATCAATTAAACTGGACTATAAAAAGATAAAGATTTGGAAAAGATTTGATTTTTGAATCAAGTAGCAAATCAAATTTAAGGTTGCAATTAAAACGAAATCAAGAACAAAATAGGAAAGTAGATCAAATCTGAGATTTCAAAATATCAAAAGGGATTCCTAGGAATTGGGTTACCGGTAAGACTGCTGATGTTACTAAATTGACTACCCTTCTTGTTAATTATCAAAATTTGCTTTGAAGGTGAATTTATCCTAATTAAGTTAATGTTCCCTCTCGGGATACAAGAACCGTGCCCAATTAAACCAACCCCTACTCTCGTGGTAATTGAATTTAAATCGAACCCTTTAAGCTTTGTGACAATTCAGTGAACCTTCGAAGGACCGCTTCTAACTCTCGTGATTTAAGTCCTAAGTTTAATTCCTATAGATCCAATACCTAGGTTCACCGCTAGGTTCCTCCTTAGAGTATCTATGACATGCAAATAAGTGCGCACCGGATTCACAAGTAATTCATGCAATATGAATCAAATCGAAAGCAAATTGAAATTAACAAAGGGGAAACGTCAATTCATAACATAAAAAAAATCTTGGGCATAGCCCCAATCCCTAGAAACAAAAACAACTACTCAAGCATTGCCATGTTCATAGCAAGCTTGATTAACAAAAGCATAAAATAAAACCTAAGAGAGAAGAAGAAATTGGAGAAGAAGAGAAATCCTAGTTTTTGCCTAAGGTAGCCGCCCAAGGGATCCTAGTTTCGAGCCTAATTGCTCTATTTATAGAGTAGGTTAACTTGAATCCTAAGCAATTACAAAATCAGATCAAATCAGGTTTTAAAATTCCAGAATTTGCGCGTCACGGCCGTGATTCCTGTCACGGCCAAGCCGTGATGGGTTCTGACATGGAAATGACTTCGCTGTTGGGTCTGTCACGGTCGTGACCACCATCACAGCCTAGCCGTGATCAGTTCTGCCTGTGAGGGTCTGGTTCAGTGGGCATGTCACGGCCCTGATGGATATCACGGCCTGGCCGTGACCAGTTCTGGGTTTATCCTTCTTTCTTTTAAGCCCTACTCGATCATGGCTGTGATGGCCATCACGGCTAGGCCGTGATGGGCTCTGTTTGGCTCATTCTCTTGCTTCTCAAGTTCCGTATTCATGTAAGCTCCAACATAACTGATCCTGAGCATTTTAATCCTCAATTCCCGCATAACAACACCACAAAACCACCTTACCCGTTCCAAGGTAAAAACTAACAAAAATCAAATTAAAAATGCCTAAACTACATGAAAATGCATGCAATATGATAAACAAATATGAGGTTAAATCACACTCATCAAACTACCCCAAGCTTAAGATTTTGCTTGTCCTCAAGCAATCACTAAGGGCAGAAAAGATAAACAATCAGAGCATGGACAGTGAACCAAGAACCCGAGTAATAAATCCAAGTAACGGGCATATTCAATAAGAAACCAAGAGACAATCATTTCAAGTCCAATTAGAAGCTTAGGTTCCCTAAATTCATACCTCTCACTAATTTGGGCACTATTCTCACCTCACTCAAGTATTTAGGGACATTTGACAATTCACTCAATTTCCTCAAGGAAGGTATTCTACCATAAACTTGACTATTAACCAAATCTCTACTTTATTAATGAAAACACATAAGAATCAAGAGGTCTTTTATTTTGGTTGTAATGAGGCCATGGGATTAATCGTTAGGTGGGGAAATCAAGAAAATGAAAAAATCAAGAAGGCTAAACAAAACATCAAACAATGCAAAGCATGACAACCTTCTAAAATACCTTTTTGGGCTTTAATTCACTTTTTCACCTTTCTTTTATTTTATTTTATTTTATTTTATTTCTCACTTTCTTTTTCTCATCCCCTTCTCCATTTTTTTTTGTTTATTTTATTTAATTTTTTCAATTTGGAGAAGGGGAGATTTCCAACTTAAGAGAAATATCTTTCTAACTTTTTCATCCCACAATTTATTTTTTTCAAACCACCTCTTTGCCCTTTTGCAATACTTTAAAAGGTGTCATACCAAGCATCATTCATCAAATTAAATAAAGGTACCAAGAAAATCATTTTATTCTATTTGGCTCAAAATTGGGCAACTAAGGGGTAGAATTTAATCAATCAAAGCTCAGAAGGCCAGAAAAATACCTAGTGCCTCAATCATTTTCAAATATGTTTTCAAAAATTCTTAAGTTTCAACACTGTTTCAAGTCAAGTTCTAGAGAATACAATACAAGAGGAATAAAATACTCAACCACAAAGAATGGGGTAGATTTAGTGAGTACCCCTTTTAGGCTCAAAAATCTCACATTTAGTAGTTTAAAATCAATGAGAAACACAAATCTAAGGAACCACATGCAAATTATCAACTTTCAGAAGATCATCTGAAGCATATTTATTTTTAGCCTATCACAAGAATACAAAAATTGGGTTCAAAAATTCACTGTCTCAATTCATTTGGCACAAAGTTCTCACAATTAGGTGCATACTATAAGCAAGGGGCAATCTAATCATGTGATCATGTAAAACTATACCTATATGAATGCAACATGAAAAATGCAAAAAAAAGAAGCAAAAATACCCTTACCCCAAGCTTAAAAACTTACATTGTCCCCAATGTAAATAATCAAGTTGGAGAGAGGAGAAAAATGGAACAACTCACCGAGGTGGTAGAGGGTGTTGGCTCAAATTCCAGTCAAAGAGCTGCTAGAAGACGTGTCACAGCCGTGACGTTCATCATGGGCAGGTCGTGACCAGTTCTGGTGTCAAGCGAGTCCCCATCACGGGCGTGATATACATCACGGCTGGGCCGTGATCAATTCGGGTCGATAGGAGCTGGCCTCTCATGGCCGTGACTTCCTTCATGGCTAGGCCGTGATACATTCTGGTCTTCTGGATCCTTCTCATCGCGCCCATGAGGGCTATCACGGCTGGTCCGTGTTCTTTTCGGATCTTCAGCTATTGGCTAATCACGGCCATGACGCGTGATCAATTCTGACTTTATTTTTCCATGCCTTTTTTTGCTCTTCACGCCTTCAAAACCTGAAAATACTTGGCAAAATCATCAATTAGTGATCTTTCTCCTCTTAATCTTCTCAAATTATTCAATAACAAAATTCAAATACAAATTAAAAAGGGAAAGAAAACTTGGGTTGCCTCCCAAGAAGCGCTTATTTACTCTTAAGCTTGACCATACTCCCTTTAATCAACCGGGATTAGCTGGGCTTGGAAGTGCAAGAACACCTATCTTCCAAGGAAGTCCTTCAAAGAGCCTATTTAGTTCATATGGCCAATTGCGCTTTCGCTTTGTTCTTTTCACTGATTTTCATGGCTTTACTTCCTCCCGGCGGAAGTTTTAACTCCACATTTTGAGCAACTCCGATTTCATCATTATTTGGTGCATCATTCGTCATGCAAATTTTGGGAGTTGCTTCCATATTAAGCTCATCCTTCACCTCTGGAGGCATTATCTCAATCCTGCACACATGACTCTCAAAAGGAGGGTTGTTATATGAGTTAGTCAAATCAAAATCCACCCTACCTTCCTCTACATTCAAAGAGAGCTTGCCATTTTTTACGTCTATTATTGCTCAAGCTGTGGCCAAGAATGGTCTTCCTAGAATGATAGGGAATTTAGAATTCCCGTTTATGTCCAACACCATGAAATCGGTAGGAATAAAAAATTTCCCTACCTTTATAGGGACATTCTCTAGTATGCCTAGAGGGCTTTTAGTTGATCCATCCGCAAATTGTAAAGAGAACTTGGATGGACTCAATTCCTTGGTTCCTAACCTCTTAAAGATGGTATGTGGCATCAAACTCGCACTAGCCCCTAAGTCAGATAAGGCTTGGTCTATTTTCACTTCTCCAATTGAGCAAGAAATAGAGAAACTTCCTGGATCTTTTAGTTTAGGAGGCATATTAGTTTTTACCATGGCATCATGCTCCTCAATTAAGCTCTTAGTTTCTATTTCTACTTGCTTTTTCTTGACCAACCTTTGTGGGAAAGGTATTGGGGGTTGGTAAGGTGGTGGAGGGACATACTTTGGCTCTATCTCTTCTTGTTCACTCATGTCCTCCTCACATTCCTCATCCTTTTCAACTACCCCAAGCTTACCATCCCTCAAGTATATAGCATTACAGTGCTCATTGGGATTAACTTCGAGTTGTCCTAGAAACGTACCCTTAGTTCTAGAAAATGCACTAGCTTGTTGGGCAATCTAAGTTTCTAACATCTTATTATGGATGGCTAAGTTATCTACCTTAGATGCTAACTCTTTTATTGCCTCATTGATTGCCCTACCTTGTTGCCTAAACTCTTCATTTTGATTTGTTTGAGTTTCAACAAAATTTTCCAAAAGAGACTCAAGTTTAGACTTTTGTACCTGAGGATACCCCGATGTGGGTTTCCTATTACCTTGGCCTTCCTGGAATTCGTGGTTCAACGTGTTGTTGTAGTTCCCATAGGAGAGATAAGGGCTATTCTTCCTTCCTTGGTTGTAAGGATTTGGGGGAGCATAATTTGACAACTTCGGGTTCGTGTCATAGAAGTTGTGACAAGAGTTCACTTATTCCCCCGAAGCACCGGATCCAGGAGCAATACCATGTGGGCACTCCATTATGTCATGTCCCTGCATTCCACAAATCTCACAAACAACATTAGTAGCACCTATTGAACTCACATTAGCCTTTTCAAGCTTATCAAAGCGTTTATTCAATGAGTCAATTTTAGACATAATTAGATCAGTGCTATTCATTTCAAACTTACCCCCCGAAAGATTTTTCGGGTTATTACCTCTTTCCGAACCCCATTGGTGATAGATGGTGGCTACGTTTTCAATGATATTGAACGCTCCAGTCAAAGGTCTATTCATAAAGGCTCCACCAGCTGCGGAGTCAAGTGACACCTTCGAAGAGTAATCCAATCAATTGTAGAAGGTATGCACTAACAACCACCTCTCGAGCCCATGATGTGGGCAAGACTCTAGCAATCCTTTGTAACGATCCCAAGCTTCGGATAAGCATTCTCCGTCCTTTTGGAAGAAGCCGGTGATCTAAGTTCGTAGGTAAGCAGTCTTGGATGGAGGGAAGAATTTATCCAAGAATGCCTGCTCCAGTTGGTCCCAAGTTGACAAAGTATTAGCGAGCACTTGCTTAAACCAAGCTTTTGCCTTTCCAGTTAGAGAGGAGGGGAATAACCTCAAGCGTATAGCATCAATCGGGGCACCTTGAATTCTTATTGCATCAGTGAACTCCAAGAATGTCTCCATATGATCAGTCGGGTCCTTCGAGGGTAATCCTCCAAAATGATGTTGCCTAATCATGCCAATTAACATAGGCGGTATAGTGTAGTTTTCCACCTCAATTTCTGTCCTAGCAATCCCAGTTCGCAAACCCCTAGCATTTGGGGCTGCGTAGTCCTTCAGTGGTTTGGTATCCGGTGGATTCACCATGAGTGGAATGGGAATCAACCTCTCTCTCTCTTTGTCTTTGTAGTCTCCCACGTCTATGAAAGGTCCTTTCGATCTCGAGGTCAACTTCAATGAGATTCCCAAGACTTTGGGAACTTCGCATAAGAGAGAAAAATACCTGCAAAGAGAGAGATAGATACTCTAGAAAAAGAAAACGAGATAAATGAAAAAAGAGAAAATTTAATATAAAAAAAAAGTCCAGAAAAATCAATTTAAAAATTAAATTGAAATTCAAAAAAGCACAATCTCCGGCAACGGTGCAAAAAACTTGGTGTGTCTTGAATCCGCAAGTGTACGGCTTCGTCGTCAAGTAATAAAAAGATCGATCCCACAAAGACCATTATCTCAAATAACAATTAATTATTAAATCAATTAAACTGTACTATAAAAAGATAGAGATTTGGAAAAGATTTGATTTTTGAATCAAGTAGCAAATCAAATTTAAGGTTGCAATTAAAACGAAATCAAGAACAAAATAGGAAAGTAGATCAAATCTGAGATTTCAAAATATCAAAAGGGATTACCAGGAATTGGGTTACCGATAAGACTGCTCATATTACTAAATTGACTACCCCTCTTGTTAATTATCGAAATTTGCTTTGAAGGTGAATTTATCCTAATCAAGTTAATGTTCCATCTCAGAATACAAGAACCGTGCCCGATTAAACCAACCCCTACTCTCGTGGTAATTGAATTTAAATCGAACCCTTTAAGCTTTGTGACAATTCAGTGAATCCTCGAAGGACGGCTTCTAACTCTCATGATTTAAGTCCTAAGTTTAATTCCTATAGATCCAATACCTAATTTCACCGCTAGGTTCCTCCTTATAGTATCTATGACATGCAAATAAGTGCGCACCGGATTCACAAGTAATTCATGCAATAGGAATCAAATCGAAAGCAAATTGAAATTAACAAAGGGTAAACGTCAATTCATAACATAAAACAAATCTTGGGCATAGCCCCAATCCCTAGAAACAAAATCAACTACTCAAGCATTGCCATGTTCATAGCAAGCCTGATTAACAAAAGCATAAAAGAAAACCTAAGATAGAAGAAGAAATTGGAGAAGAAGAGAAATCCTAGTTTTTGCCTAAGGTAGCAGCCCAAGGGATCCTATTTTCAAGCCTAATTGCTCTATTTATAGAGTAGGTTAACTTGGAAATGGCTTCGCTGCTGGGTCTGTCACGGCCATGACCACCATCACGGCCTAGCGTGATCAGTTCTGCCTGTGAGGGTCTGGTTCAGTTGGCATGTCACGGCCGTGATGGATATCACGGCCTGGCCGTGACCAGTACTGGGTTTATCCTTCTTTCTTTTCAGCCCTACTCGATCATGGCTGTTATGGCCATCACGGCTAGGCCATGATGGGCTCTGTTTGGCTCATTCTCTTGCTTCTCAAGCTCCGTCTTCATGCAAGCTCCAACATAACTGATCCTGAGCATTTTAATCCTCAATTCTTGCACAACAACACCACAAAACCACCTTACCCGTTCCAAGGTAAAAACTAACAAAAATCAAATTAAAAATGCCTAAACTACATGAAAAGACATGCAATATGATAAAAAAAAATGAGGTGAAATCACACTTATCAATAAGCTACTAGAGATGAGAGAGGAGAGAGCCAAAGCGAGAGAGGGTGGAGATTGCACATCTTTTTTCTTCACTCATTTTCTAGAAAATTACAATCGTAAGGACTTATGGGTGTTCTGCAAATGGGGGAGAATCATAGAGATCTTTCTTCCTAACAAACGGGACAAATTTTTTAAACGCTTTGGCTTTATCAGATACAGAAACATACAAAATCCAAAATATGTAGAAGCTAAACTGGATGGTACTTGGACCGGTGGTATGAGATTACGTGTGAACCTCCCTAAGTTTGAACGTGGAATACCTCTATTTAATTCTCTTGAAGGTCATCATGTTTAACATGGTCCCCATATTAACTCCAAAGTCAGAAGTGGGGTCTTCTTTGTTAATGTGGTGGCCAATGAACCATTCAAAGAATCATAAAGGGATATTTAAAGGTCAAAATGAGGGTTTGACTACTACCAGGAATGATTGGCAGGGGATGTCTTTTAATGCCTCTGAAAAATAGTACAAATGGCTGGTGGGAAGTTATGTTGGGCAAACGCATAATCATCGGGATGTGCTTGATATCCAAGATAAGCTTAACAAAGAAGGAATTTTTTCTCTTAAAACGACTCCGATGGGAGGTAGTTCAGTTCTTATTACTTCCATTCGGGATAAAGAGGTGAGGTCTGTGATTGAGGATGAGATAATCAGCCTACAAAAATGGTTCAGTGTGTTTATTCCGTGGAAGAACGATGTCGTTTCTACGGAGAGGAACTTGTGGATTAGAATTTTGGGGGTCCCGATTTTTGCTTGGAGGGAAGACGTTTTCGAATCACTGGTCGTTTCGGTGGGGAAACTGGTTGCCATTGACGAAGATACCTTGTTGAAGAATAGATTAGATCAAGCAAGGGTGATAGTATCCTCGTCGTTTTCGGAGATTCTTAACAAGAATTTGAAAGTGAAGTTCAACGATGAGGTGTTCCCGATTAAGATTATGGAGGAAGTGGCTGAGGCGAACTGTTTTAACCTAAAAAAAAGGGAACCATCATTCAACGGGAGATACGAATCAGATGACATCGTTTCCATGGGTGACAGTTGGATTGAGTCTCCGGTCACCACTGCTTCAGGCGATGGGCAAGCGTTGACTAATTCTCTGACGAAGATGGGTATTTCAAATTCGAATTTCTGCTGTCAAAATTCCTTTCAGGCTCTCCGACAAATCGAGATTCTGTATGGGGATGAGCTGTAGGAAGACGTCCCGGATTCGTTCGAGGATGGTGGAGTTCTCGATGCTGGAATTGGGGGTGAGGAAGTGGCGGTAGGCGTAAGTGTCAGAGTAGGTGGGTCAGATAATATGAACCCTTCTGTCCAGTCGTTTGTACCTGAATCACTCTTGGAAGGGATTGTCAGTTCTACTCTTGCTGGTCAATTTGGGGAGAGAGCGGTTTTGGGTTGGTTGGGCCATGTGGGTGTAGAGGCCCAATTAATATAAGATAATAAGGGAAAGGAGATTGTGTCTCATGAAGGGCTGGTTTCTGATGGACACATGAATGATGTTCATGGGCTTGGGCCTGTTCACGTGAGTAAGGTCCTTGAGGTGGGACAGTGTTCAAATACGGTAGGTATTTTGGGCCAGGTGGCTAGTGTTAAGGGGTCAAAGAGAAAAATTCACGGGAGGGGTGGGTCAATAGCAAATTCAACGGTTGTAATTGCAAAGGAGAGGGCCGTTTTGAAGGAGGCCTTACCCATACCGAAAAGAAAATCCAGGTGTATCAATATTTGGCCAAATCATGTGTCTTGTAAATTGCTACCTCAGTTGGCCACCTCGAGCAATTCTCGTCCTAGGGGGAGACCCCCAAGAGGTTCGATCGCCTAGATCTCAGATAAGCAAAATAACGTTGGCATGGAGGCGGGGGAGGCGGACTCTCGGAGATAAAGATGGCGGCCAAGAGGGAGGTCCAGAGCGAGGGGTTCCAAATCTGTTGGCAAATCTGTTCATGCTTCTACAAGGGAGATTTCACCCGTGGAATCTATTTCGGAGACAACAATTAGGTCTTGCAATGACAGATTTTTACAGGATAATCATAGAATTGCTGCTAAGAAGATCTTGGACTCAGGGAAGGATCTTGGCCTCATCGTGGAGGGTGAGGAAGATGTCATATTACAGAAGATTATAGATATGGAGGAGAGGGACAGGACTGTTATGCAACACATAGCTCTGACCTCTGCTCTGGATGGTTTGGAGGAAGGTGTTTTATGAAGATCGCCTCAAGGGGCATGGGGGGAGGCTGAAACAAAGAAAGGTGAGGAATTTGACCTTCACAGAGAATTTGGACTTTTTGGCAATTCAAGAGACAAAGTTAGTATCCATTGATGAGCAGTTTGTAGGTGTCTGTGGGGTCATTCAGAGTTTCAATGGTTTAGCTGCGATGCAGTGGGGTCTGCGGGGGGTTTGTTAAATATTTGGAATAAAGAAAAGTTCAACATGGTTTTCTCATTCACAGGGGATGGTTTCTGTGGGATTATTGGTGAATGGGGTCAAAAGATGGTGAGGTACTTCGTAGTTAATGTCTATGCTCCCTGCACTCTGGCTGGTAAAAGAAAGCTGTGGAAGGAACTGTTAATGTCTAAACGTGGGTTCGGGGGCGGTATTTGGTGCGTCACAGGTGATTTCAACGCTGTACTTAGATCAAATGAGCGTTGGGGAATCTCTGTTCATTCACAAACTGCAGAGCTGGCAGATTTCCAGAATTTTGTTGACAACAGGAATTTGATCGATTTACCAATTTTGGGGAGGTTGTATACATGGTATAAACCTAATGGAAAAGCGATGAGAAGACTTGATAGAATGCTCATTTCAGAGGAATGGAGTCAACAGTGGAATGGTCCTAGGCAGTGGGCACTTGATAGAGATGTATCTGACCATTGCCCCATTATTTTAAGATATAACCACGTCGATTGGGGGCCCAAGCCATTCAAATTTAACAATTGTTGGTTCCTGCATGATGGATTCAAAAAGATGGTTCGGGTGGAGTGGGAGGGATTGTCAATACAGGGTTGGAAGGCGTTCGTATTGAAGGAAAAACTGAAGTCACTGAAACTGATTCTTAAGTCTTGCAATAGGGATCATTTTGGGAATCTGGATTCGGTTATCAACTCCCTAACAATGGATATAAGGGCGATGGACATCAAGGCTGAAGGTTTTGGCTTGAGCGAGGAGGAAATCTAGGCATAGATGGATCAAGGAAGGTGACGCCAACAGTGGTTTCTTTCATGCCTGCATCAATGGTAGGAGGAAGCACAACCAAATATTGGCACTTTTTGAAGGTATGGATTGGACTGAGGAGGTGGACAGGATTAGAAGCATCATTTTTGATCATTTCTCTAGGCTTTTTAATGGACAGAGTTGGGTTCGACCACGATTTTTTGGGGCTGGTTTATCTAAACTGTCTCCTGATCAAAACTCAACTTTGTGTTCTCCCTTCTCTTCTGAGGATATTAAGGCGGCGGTGTGGGATTGTGGGGTAGACAAGAGCCCGGGACCGGATGGCTTTAATTTCAAGTTCATTAAGGAATTCTGGGATATTCTGGGCAGCGAGATTTGTTCTATGGTCCATGAATTTTGTACCAACTCTTCTCTTCCGCCAGGTTTCATTTCTTCTTTTTTTCCCCTCATTCCCAAGATTGATTGCCCTCAAGGTATTTCAGACTTCAGATCGATTACTCTTATTGGTTGTTTGTATAAGATTATTTCTAAGCTTCTTGCTAAACGATTGAAATTGTCCTTGAATTCGGTGATTGCTCCAAATCAATCCGCTTTTTTACCTGGGAGACAAATTCTGAGTAGTTGTGGTGAATGAAGTAGTGGGTTTTTACAAGAAATTCAAAAGGAGCTGCTTGATATTCAAGGTGGACTTTGAGACGGTGTATGATTCCGTTAACTGGGTTTTTTTACATGACATGTTGATGCAACTGGGATTTAGTAAAAAATGGAGAAGATGGATGAATGCGACCATTTTCTCGGGTTCCACTTCTATTTTGGTTAATGGCTGTCCTAAAAATCAGATCCTACTTTCCAAGGGAATTAGGCAAGGGGATCCGTTGGCACCATTCCTCTTTTTTATCGCAGCGGAATGTCCGAGCTGTATGTTGAACAATGCTACTTCTTTAAACAGATTCAAGGGCTTTAGATTGGGCAACAACGGTAATGAAATCTCATATCTACAATTTGCTGATGATACTATTATTGTTGGCAAGGCACCTCCTGAGAATTTGTAGGAGATTAAGTCCATCTTTAGGTGCTTTGAACTAATATCCGGGCTTAAGGTGAACTTCCATAAGAATAGTATTTTTGGTGTAAATGTGGAAGAATCATTCATTGAAGCAGCAACAACATTCTTGAATTGTAAGATAGGTTCAATACCTTTCTTTTATCTTGGCTTGACCATCAGGGCAAATCCAAGGAGGAGCTCTACATGGGAACCGGTTTTGCAAAGGTTAAAAAGTAGGCTAGCTTCGTGGAAAGGAAGACATCTTTCTCTTGGAGGATGAGTGACACTCTTAAATTCGGTGCTTTCTAATTTACCAACCTACTACCTTTCTTTTATTCATTCTCCAAAGATGGTAATCAAAGCGATAACTCAGCTACAAAGAAACTTCTTGTGGGGGGGTGTGGAGGAAAGGAAACGGGTGGCTTGGGTGGCTTGGGAAACTGTTTGTAAACCAAAATCAAAAGGGGGTCTGGGGTTGAGAGATGTAAATTTATTCAATCTTATGTTACTTGGTAAATGGAAATGGAGATTGATGTCAGAGGAAAATGCTTTATGGTGCACTGTTTTAAAGGAAGGGTATGGTGAAGATTGCAACAGGTGGTTAGCATATTTCCCCCAAAATGAATTGGTGGTAGCATTATAGTGGTGGAAAGATGTGTTTTGCAAAGGGGAATCAGGGATCACGGTGATCAGCCTCTGGCTAGTCTAGTTTTATAACTGGAAAAACCTTGGCTTTGTGCTAAATATATCTCATTTTCACCCAAATTAGACTTGATTGTCTTTAAGCAGTATTTTGAGTTTCTAAAGTATTTCTAGGTTAATTTAGCTGATTTAGAGTCAAATAAAGTACTTACTGCTATTTTCTATTTTCAGGTTAATAAAAAGAAATAATTCTGGATATTTCGCCCGGCGAAAAGGCCTTCGCCCCGCTAACCAGAAGCGTGACTGTTCCAGAAATTGCCAACCTTTCTGTCTCTCCCCGCGAACATCTGACTCGCCTCGCGAGGTTGAAGACCAGAAGTCATGACTTTTCCATTCCTCGCCACGCGAGCTGTGCTTCGCCTCGCGAGAAGACCAAACGTTGAATACTGTTCGTAAGATTCGCGTCGCGAGACGGTGTTCGCCTCGCGAGTCCGCGGAATCCAGAAGTTGTATATAAGCCTGTTTGAAGGCAGAACTGAAGGCTAGTGAGTCTTAGTCAGTAGTTTCAGTAGTTTATTTTCTTTTCTTTTCTTTTGTGTCCCTTTTGTAATGGAGAACTAGTCTCCTTGATTAGTCTACTGTAATTGATTTCCATTACCACACTTGAGGTCCTGTAATTCTTATTTTCATTTGCTTTTCTATTTTCAATGCAATGCTATATGTTTCTGTTTGCTTAATTCAGGAGTGTATAGTGTTGTGTTGATTTATTTCGGTGATGTTATGTTCCTATACATAATCGCGTTTGCTTAATTCGCGTGTGTTCGTTCATGTTCGCTTAGTTCATGAGTGCTTCACCCCGTTTGCTTAATACGGGAATAGGAACATATATCTGTAGTAGTGTTTTCGCTTGTTAATTGTTGCTACAACCGGGAGGGGATTAGAATCTGCCTAGGGCTTGGAATTACATGAACCGATCATAGTTGGGAAATCGAGAACAGTAGATTAATCGTCTTTAGCTTATTTGTTAATCTCTTAAACTGCTTTGTTTTTATTGCTCTGTTTCTGTTTTGTTTTCTTTATTTTATTTCATATCCAAACCCCCCAAAAACTGATTTTGTGTTAATAATAGCAACCTAAGAGTCCTTGAGAGACGATATCCGAGTTGTCGCCCTAAACTACATTTTTACAAACCGCTCGTTCTTTTTGGCGCGTGCGCAACAGCGCGATCAAAAATTGGCGCCGTTGCCGGGGACTCTTGTTGTTATTGACAGAAAATAAAATTTAAAAAAAAAATCTCTTTGCTGAATTAGTTTTGGCTACTCTGTCTGATTATGGATCTTAATACTGCTATGGATAATTTCCTGTTTGGTGATATGCCTAATGTTTATTATGAGCCACCGCCACCATGCATAAGTTATCCTAATTTTGATGGAATGGATAGGCTCACTTATTTGAAGCAATTGTTTCATCAGAGAAGGTTTTGTGGCATGTGCGGCTCTCCTAAGCACCTGTTTGAGGCATGCCCCATTCTGACAGAAGATACTTATATGCCTCGATGTTATGCACTCCATCCTCACAATCAAGGCAATAAGCTTGAGGATAATGAAGAACCTTTGGAATTAGATGCATGTGTTGAAAGTGATGGGGTGGATGAACCGTGTGCTGAAATTCCAGACATTCAGACCTCTACTAATTCAGTTTCTTGTACTACATGTATCGATCAGATCGACACTAACACGTGTGCTGTTTGTGCTGAGTTTCTTGATTCTGTTTTGCAGGGTGATAGTGTGAGTGAAGCTGCCTGTTCAGCCGAAGTTCTTGACATCATGGCTACTCCAAATACACCATCCATTGCGCAATCACCCTCCTTAGAGTTCAAGCCATTTCCAGACATTCAGACTCTTTCTGATTCAGTTTATTGTAACATATCTACTGATTGTACTAACTCTAACCTTTCTGTGGTGTGCTGAGATTTCTGCAGATTTAGCAGGTGATGGATTTGTTAGCACAGTGAATGCAGAACATGCAGAAGTTGAAGCAGCACCAGTAACACTCTCTACCTATTTGCCACCTTCCCCTGTGGAACAACCGGTGATGGAGTTCAAGCCTCTGGATTTTGCACCATGGCCAGTCCAAGAGGTTGAACCCCGATTTTATTGGGAGGACTTTATGGACAAGGTTGGAAAAGAGGTCAATTTTGACCCGAGAAGGAGTGAGAAGTCCACCGCACTTGGTGGAGTTACCATGATTATCAGGCGCCCGCTCTCATACTTATGCTGTAGGCCATGGGATCCGGGAGGATCATACTGCAATTTAGGCATCCCGTGGCCACTGTATCACAGACAGTGGGATCCTGGCGGAACCGCCCCTCAATGAGTTTTCTTAAACCCTTTCTCTTTAGTTTATTTTCATTTTCTTGTTAGTTTATGCTTTTCTTTGTTTTTGTTTTGTTTTCTTCAGCTCTTGAATAATTTGAGAAGATCAAGAGTTGTGTTGAGTCTTGTGTCGGCTAGCTTGCTGGGTTTTAATTGAATTTGCATAGATTGATTGCATGTTATGTGTTGACTGTTTCCCCCTAGTTTTGAAATTTGAAAATTTGATCCCCACTTGAAAAATTGAAAACTGAACTTTGAGATATTTTATTGTGATGGCATGATTTATGATAAGTTTGGGGTGAAGGGAAGCACACACTAGGGATAGAATCTCTGTCAAACAATTTGCAAAAATGTCCAGGTGAAGATTTGAGCCTCCAACATGTTTTTGACTGTGAGAATCACTTTTGAGTTGCACTTTCCCGAATTTGCTTGAATCTCTTTATGGTTTGCATGTCTATGTGTTTGCTTCAGATGATTTAGGCATTTTCTTTGTAAATAACTACTTAGCCTAGAATAACCATCCCTAATGCATGTTCCATAGTTAGCCCCTTTGAGCCTAATTAGCCTGTTAATTCTTGATGACCTCATATTATGAGCTAAAATCTGGAAAAAAAGACCATGTTAACCCGATCTTAGGATTAGGAGAGCATGGAAGCTTAGCAAAGAAAATGGTTGCAAGAAACTAAGTTTGGGGTGGCTACAAGGATGTGACATGTTATTCTGGGGTGAGAAAAAGAAAAAAATATAATAAAAAGGTTGGAGCCAAAGGGCAAGAGAAAAAGAAAAAAGAAAAAAAAAAGAAGAAAAAAAAATAATAAAAAAATAAAAAAATAAAAAGAGCAAAAATTTCAAAAAAAAAAAAAGGCTATTTGAAGGAAAAGGCTGTAGTCACCCAAAGCAGAAAGAAAAATGGAAAAAGGAACTTGAGTGGAAATTCAATGTATCAAAATGTTCATGCTCTCTTAGTTCCTAGGGACTTAAGCCTAGTACCTTTGTATATATTACCCTTAGCCAGGCCCCATTACAACCATTAAAGACCTTTTGATGTTGCATGCATGTTCTCCGTGGGAATCATTTGGAGATGAAAATCAAATTTATGGGAAGTGCTTCTGAAAAGTGAAATTGAGTGAAATGTTGCCAGCCTGACAGAAACTGAGCGATTGAGTGAAACACTAAACTCCCTTGTGAGGAAGGCGATTGTTTGAATTTGGTGATCTCTCTTTTATGTGTAACTTGAATCCCTTGCTTAAATTGATGACTGCTTGAATGATGAAATTCTCAAATGTTTAGAATAAATGATTGTGGGGATTGCATTGTTGAAAAGGGGGGAACATTGAAGAAAACTGTTTTGATGAAATTGCTTGAAATTTGTGCGAAGTTGATTGAATCTTTTAAGCTTGCCATGTCTTAAGTCTTTTTGATTTTTGAGTTTTAGTTTGCTTGGGGACAAGCAAAGTTTAAGTTTGGGGTATTTTGATCAGCCTCTGGCTAGTCTAGTTTTATAACTGGAAAAACCTTGGCTTTGTGCTAAATATATCTCATTTTCACCCAAATTAGACTTGATTGTCTTTAAGCAGTATTTTGAGTCTCTAAAGTATTTCTAGGTTAATTTAGCTGATTTAGAGTCAAATAAAGTACTTACTGCTATTTTCTGTTTTCAGGTTAATAAAAAGAAATAATTCTGGATATTTCGCCCAGCGAAAAGGCCTTCGCCCCGCGAACCAGAAGCGTGACTGTTCCAGAAATTGCCAACCTTTCTGTCTCGCCCCGCGAACATCTGACTCGCCTCGCGAGGTTGAAGACCAGAAGTCATGACTTTTCCATTCCTCGCCACGCGAGCTGTGCTTCGCCTCGCGAGAAGACCAAACGTTGAAGACTGTTCGTAAGATTCGCGTCGCGAGACGGTGTTCGCCTCGCGAGTCCGCGGAATCCGTGGTTGTATATAAGCCTGTTTGAAGGCAGAACTGAAGGCTAGTGAGTCTTAGTCAGTAGTTTCAGTAGTTTATTTTCTTTTCTTTTCTTTTGTGTCCCTTTTGTAATAGAGAACTAGTCTCCTTGATTAGTCTACTGTAATTGATTTCCATTACCACACTTGAGGTTCTGTAATTCTTATTTTCATTTGCTTTTCTCTTTTCAATGCAATGCTATATGTTTCTGTTTGCTTAATTCAGGAGTGTATAGTGTTGTGTTGATTTATTTCGGTGATGTTATGTTCCTATACATAATCGCGTTTGCTTAATTCGCGTGTGTTCGTTCATGTTCGCTTAGTTCATGAGTGCTTCACCCCGTTTGCTTAATTCGGGAATAGGAACATATATCTGTAGTAGTGATTTCGCTTGTTAATTGTTGCTACAACCGGGAGGGGATTAGAATCTGCCTAGGGATTGGAATTACATGAACCGATGATAGTTGGGAAATCGAGAACAGTAGATTAATCGTCTTTAGCTTATTTGTTAATCTCTTAAATTGCTTTGTTTTTATTGCTCTGTTTCTGTTTTGTTTTCTTTATTTTATTTCATATCCAAACCCCCCAAAAACTGATTTTGTGTTAATAATAGCAACCCAAGAATCCTTGAGAGACGATATCCGAGTTGTCGCCCTAAACTACATTTTTACAAACCGCTCGTTCTTTTTGGCGCGTGCGCGACAGCGCGATCACACGGCTCAATGGCTCAATGGAGGATTAGTAAGGAAGGTGGGAGATGGTAAATCAACGCTATTTTGGCTTGATCCGTGGGTCTGAAACTTCAGATTATCGGTAAACTTTGAGAGACTATTTCTTATAGCTGAGAACCGTAAAGCCACAATTTTCGAGATGGGAGCATGGTTAGATGGTTCGTGGACTTGGAATTTTAGTTGGAGGAGGCGGCTATTTGTTTGGGAAGAAGATCTTCTTAGTGAGCTTATAGATGCAGTTAACTCTTCTAATTGGGATTCTCAAAGAAGTGATGCTTGGAATTGGATTCATGATGCCTCAGGGATCTACTCTTCTAGATCCGCCTATAATATGTTGCAGTCTTGCTCCTCTAGTAACACCTCAGTGTTGATCCAACAATCCAATGACTTCTTTAGCAAATTCTGGTTCAGGGCAGTTCCATTGAAAGTCTCTATTTTTACATGGTTATTAGCCTTGGACAGGATTCCAACAAGGTGCAATTTGCTAGAAGAAACATTATTGCTCCCCCTTTGTCCCTGTCATGCGTGTTCTGTTTGCAGCATAATGAAACATCTTTGCATCTGTTCTTTAACTGTAGAACGACATTTCTGTTATGGTCAAGGGTATATGCATGACTGGGTTTTCAAGTTGCACTCCCTTTTGACTTGAAATCTCATTTTGTTTATCACTTGGAGATGGTTAGAGGAAAGAAGCTTAAAAGGGTGTGGATAGTTGCTTGGTTCTCGGCAATATGGTAGATTTGGCTACATAGAAACAACATTATATTTAAACAGGAGGAATTGGATACCCTTAACATCTTACACCTAGTTAAAGTCAAATCTTGGCATCGGGTTAAGATTAAGGTAGGAGGGGATTTCTCTTTTTCTGACTGGTGCATTTGTCCCTTACAGTGTATGATTTCAGCTAGCAATGTTTAGCTGGAAATTTTGGACATTCTGGTTGATGGCTTTTGGGAGATTCAGCTTATTTTTATCTTGCAGGGTAGGCGCTTTTTTTGGGTAATACCATGTCACTTGCTCTGGCTGTGAAGGTGCCTTAACGCAAGTATCTTTCTGCTGATTGGACCAGGAAACGATTTAGTTGTGGGTGACCATGTTACATGAGGCAGGCGATAATTATTTGTGTGGATTAGTGGTTTTCGTGTTGCTTCTGTTGGTATGGGGTCATAATCATAGTTGCTGCATTTGTCTGGGTGGTTTTTTAGGATTGGGGGAGATTTTCCATCCTTGTATCCCTTTGGTTTTTGCTAAAAAATGACAGTTACATATTCAACCTAGCTGGTATGGGATATACTCAGGGTTGAACTTTTACCTGCAATTTCTTTTCATCTTTGGTTCTTGTGTATTTGGTTAAGTACACCTAGTACTCCTTTAATACATTTTTGCTTACAAAAAAAAAAGTATGTAAGCTACACAAATCTATCTATGGTCTCAAGCAAGCTCCATGTGCATGGTTCAATGCTTTACAGTCTTTTGTGGTGGAATTTGGCTTTAGCAAATCTCGCAGTGATCCATCTCTCTTCATCTACAAATAGGGCACTGTTGTGGCATATTTTTCTAGTGTATGTTGAAAATCTCCTTCTTACGGGTAACACCCCTGCTTTTCTTCAAAGATTTAAAAATGTACCTTCCTTGAAATTTTCTCTAAAAGATGGGTAATCCGAGCCATTTTCTTGGAGTATAGCTTCTTCCTACTCCCAAGGTTATTTTCTATCACAACAACTTTACATCATAGAAATTTTACAGAAAGGTAACATGCTTGTTGCCAAACCCGTATGCACTTCCATCTCCACTACATGCTCTCTCAATCTAAACGGTGATACACCTAGCTGTGATCCCTCATCTTATCATAGCATCATTGACTCACTACATCATTTGTCTATAACACGTCCTGATGTTGCATTTGCTGTGAATAAATTGTCTCAATACATGCAGGCTCCCACTGTTACTCACATGTTAGCACTAAAGCATGTTTTACGCTATCTCAAACATACACTGTCTCATGGGCTACACTTAGTTCAAACCAACAATCTTCATCTCACTGCCTTTTGTGATGCTGACTAGGGCGGTGATAATGCTGACAGGAAGTCCACCGGAGCTTACATTGTCTATCTTGGTTCCAATGCAATCTCACGGTCTTGCAAGAAACAATCAACAGTTGTGCGGCCATCAATGATTCACTAAAAGGGTAGGACAGGACAGAACAGTACTGGACAAGCAGCTCAGTCACAGGACAACTTTTTGTACTGTACGTTGTTTGATGGTCGATGCACAGCACAAGTAATTTTGTGCTGTAACTTGTTTGATATGCTCATATACTGGAAAAAAAAATGTGAACATTACGATAATACCCTTTGTACTGTCCAATGTTTGGTTTGCACTAAGAAAGAGCACAGAACAAGATTTTGAAAGTTTTTAAATTATTCTATTATTTAACATAAAATTTATTATCATTATTATTAAAAATAATTTATAATTTATTAATAAAGTGATTTAATTTTAATTTTAAAAAATAAAGAAGCCATATAGTCTAAAACGGCACTGTCCAGTACTCCAGTTCCAATGTTCCACATCTCTGAGTTGCTACATCCTACTTTAGAATATATATATATATATATATATATATATATATATATATATATTATTAAGTGTAGATGAAAGTTCATCTAACATGTGAATGATAAAGAAAAGGGGACAACCAAAAAAATAATCAAATTTCAGTGCAAAGTGGAAAGTGATACAAACATGGGGCGTACAGTGCAAAGTGGAAAACACATACCTTGTCAGAGACGAGAGTGGCACTGGGAGGTGAGAGAGATAAGTGTGTTGGAGGAGAGTTTAGAAGAGAAGGAGTCACTGAGCAAATGAAAAGTTTGAAGAGAGAGGGATAGTTTTGTCTTTTTATTTTTTCTAGGCACTGGACAAAATGTTGTACTGAGATTTGGTGGGTTACAAATTTATGGGTACTTGTCCAGTCCATCATCCATTAATTTGTGCTGTCCCTTGGTCATTTTTTAAATCAAACGTTGGACAATTATTTTTGTCCTGTCCAGTCGCTCAGTTTTTAGCGAATCAAACGCAACCTGAGTATCGTACCATTGGTTCTACAACTACCGAAATCTTGTGGCTACAACAACTCTTAATGGAACTTGTCATTCAATTATCCAAGCCACCAATCGTTTTTTCAGACAATATTGGTGCCAATTGCCTATGTGCAAACCCGGTCTTTCACACGCGCATGAAGCACTTGGCTATAGACTACTACTTTGTTCATGATCTTGTAGCTAAAAACAAACTTCAAGTCTCTCATGTACAATCTAGCCATCAATTTGCCGATCTACTCACCAAGCCACTCTCACGTACAAGGCATCAGTTCCTAGCTTCCAAGATTGGCGTGGTTGACCCCTCTGCCATCTTGTGGGGGTGTATAGGCGCATTAACTAATTAGATTTCAGCATGTGCTTAATTATATGCAATAACTAGTTAGATATTAGCATGTGCCATATTTCCGTAATTATTAGCTGCTAATCTACTTGAATATTTCCAGCTCACAGAGTATTCTTGTATTTATTTCTAATTATTAGCTGCAGATCTTTAGGAAATTTGAATTTTAATATAATGTATTTATACCACTCATTATCAATGAAATGATAAGATTTGCAATCATCTTTATATAGGCGCATTAACTAATTAGATTTCAGAATGTACCTAATTATATGCATTAACTAGTTAGATATTAGAGGATTATCCAAGAAAGCGGTCTTGGATTCGTCGACGGGGATGGATCTTAAGCCTTGAGTTGAGGAAAATATGGTGGATACTCATTTGTTGGTCAAACGAAGCCATATGATTACTCTTATGCATTATATTTCTATCCCTATGGCGTGTGGTAATGCTTGTTGATAATAGATACATAGCCCTTTGATTTGGGTGGTGCTATAGAGACGCACTTGATGTATCTATAAATGTTTATTGTAAGGTTGAGTTGGATACATAGCCCTTGATTTTGGTGGTGCTATAGAGACGCACTTGATGTATTCAATAATGTTTATTGTGAGGTTGAGTTATAAAACTCTTAATAGATACATAGCCTATTTTTTGGGTGGTGCTAGAGAGACGCATTTGATGTATCTACCTACGTGATTGAGAAGGTAGAAGCCGCCTTCTATGAAAGACTTAGGCAATCTTTCTAAAACACTCATGAGAAACCCAAGGTACTTGAGAAGGCTTTTATAATGTATATGTGTTGTTAAATATCGCGGAGTTTACACAAGCTCAAAGGTACAATGCTTGTTGTGGGGGTCTCAATCAAATTCAATTAGTTCAAGAGCAATTCACTTCTTGGATGAAGTTGTTGCCTCAAATCACTACGTGTTAATTAAAATCCTTAGGATATTAACAATAAGGACAAGAAACCTTTCCTCGTCCATAATTTGTTTTTCATTGCTTGCCATTAGTGGGGGATTGTAAAGATAATGGCATTCAATGATCCTATTTATACCCATTAATTTCAAATCAATTTTATACCCATTTTATAATCCATAATTGATTTTCAAGGCAATGTACCGTTGTTATCTTTAAGAATTTTTCTTCTATTTTTTCTTTATATTTTACAACCACATGGGTGCTATGTATAGACAGTGGTGCGACATGGAGGAGGAAAGCGGGCATGTGACACTAATAGAATGGCATCATCAGCCGAGTGACCCTGGTCCCAATGGACAACAACTGGTACTTACTGTATGATTCTAATACTCTTAAAAGAGTTTAGATACCAAATTATCTGCTCTATTTTGATTACGGTGTTTTGAGATGCTTCCCAAATTTGATTATGATTGTGATTAATATTAAACTTTGAAACTTTTTATGAGTGATATAATTATCAAGTTTATTGTGGCACTGTATGGTTTGGAAAATCATGAAAAATTTATGCTCGGAATGTGTGTGGATGAATACTAATATGATTATTTGGTTAAATATCATTATGTCAATCAATACCCTTTATATGTGAACTTGATGATTGAAGGTGTGATCATTTTCTTGGATGGAAATGGTACTTTTTTTTAATCAATAATAACGTGAAAGGCATCACTGTAAGGAAGGACATCCCAACTAGATTGGCACTTCAAACCTTATCTATCATTTGCAGCACATTAATTTTATTACAAAGAACAAAATAATACAAAAAAGTGCTAGGGGGATTAGGCCAAGACCCAAGGAAAGGAACAAATTACTCAAACCTATAAGAGGGAAGACTAAATCTATTTCGATTAAAGTCTTCTAGAATAAACCCAGGTGGAGAATCCCACCACATAAAACTATGTAAGGAAATATCAAAAGAAGTTAGACTGTCGGCACAAGTGTTTCCTTCTCTGAAGATGTGAGAAGAGTAAAAGTTCATTTTCTTGGACAAATTCACACAATTCTTCCATCTTTTTCTTATCATCCAAGGAACAAGCGGATTTTTAAAGGCTTGGAAAACCAACAATGAGTCACACTCTAACCAGAGGCTATACCACCCTCTTTCAAAGTCAATTTCAATACCTTGCATAGCAGCCACAAGTTCAGAATAAAGAGAAGTTTGAAAACCTAAATGGTCTGAAAAACAACCAACAAAGGCCCCCTGGGAGTCCCTAAAAATACCACCAGTGGCTACAAGACCCGGGTTACCCCTAGAAGCTCCGTCAGTATTGTATTTTAGTCAAGAGCAAGGAGGCTTGTACCAATTAACTTGAGTGATTGAATGAGCTTTGGAGACATGATTAGAAACTGAAAAGTACTTCAAAACTTCAAACTCCTTGATAGAACTAGAACAACAACCATTAGAGAGATTACCTGACATGGAAATAGCAGCCCTTAACATATTAATGAGCCTGCTGAAATGCACCTTCTTATTCTGGAACCTTAACTGATTTCTTGCAAACCAGGTAACCCAAACAATGTGAATAATGGCTGACAGAACAACATCTCTAGCTTGAGCACTCCAATGGTTAACACAAATGGATAAAATGGGGGACATTGAAGAATGATCAAAGTTTAATTGCAGCAGATTTTTCAACCAATCCCAAAGGCTAACAGAAAATGAACAAGAAAAGAACATGTGATTGATGGATTCAAGAGCCAGCCCACATAATGAACACATAGAAACCATTGAGCAACCTCTGAGTTGCAACTGATCATCAGTTGGAAGTCTATTCAACAGTAATCTCCAAACCAGAGAGGACCTTGAAGGAGGGATTTCAGGATTCCAAATCAATTTCCCCCACCAAACAGGTTGCTGAGGCAGCCTCAAGTGATTATAGGCTTCTTTAAAAGTCAAAGAGCCTTTGTACGAATGAAGCCGCATCAACTGATCATCACATGCTTCTGCAGGAAGCACCAATTGCTGAATCCCAATGGCAATATCAGGAATAGACCAAACACCATTATGAATAAAATAGGCTACCATAGCTTTGAGAGATGAGATTGGAGGGAGATCCAACAAATCACAAACTGGACTAGATCACCAATTATCACACCAGAACTTTACCTTTTTACCATCACCAATGCACCATTTACTGTTAGCAGAAACAGACTGAATAAAGCACCTGACAGAAGGCCATATAGAGGACTTGGCATAGTACACAATTGGCCTGTTTTGTCTAACAAATCTGGATTTCAAGAGGCAAGCCCACTGATCTTGGGAATTAACAACATCCCAGGTTAGCTTAAGCATGACTGCTTCATTGATTAACCTTAAAGACCCAAGACCAATCCCACCTTCATCAATAGGACTACACACCGATTGCCAAGAGACAGTGACCAGCTTCGTTGTAAAAATGTCTCCAGACCAAACAAAGTTTCTGATCCATTTAAACATTAAACTTTAAGCAAGGATTTCATCCAAGCATACACATGGAAACTGTAAACTAGCATACCATGAATGATAGATTTAACCAACTCTACCCTTCCCATCATAGATAATAAGGCACCCTTCCAAGAAGCTAGTTTTGTTTTTATCCTGTCAACAATAGGCTTAGGAAAGATGGATTTTGGTTTACCTTTGTAGATAGGGACTCCAAGGTAACTGAAAGGAAGTCTACTAACAGGGAAGCCTAGAAAGTCTCTGATTTGAGCAAGTCTAGCAGCAGAAACAGAACCAGCAAAAAACCTGCACTTGTCCAAGCTGAGAATTTGACTTGATGCATCACCATAGACCTTAAAAAGATCCATTAATACTGCTAAATTCCTCTTAGAGCCATTACAAAAAACCATTATGTCATCTGCATACATGACATGAGATGGAGATGGAGTGTTTCTAGTTCCTGACATAAGTTTCAATTGACCAGTACTAACCAGAAGAGAGATTCCCCTACTTAGAGCATCCTCAGCTAAGCAAAAAACAAGAGGGGAAAGGGGATCACCCTATCTAACCCCTCTCTTACAACTGAAAAAACCAGTTAAGTGACCATTTACTGAGATGGAAAGCTTTGCAGAAATCAGGATTGACCTTATCCAATTACAAAAAGTCTGGCTGAAACCAAACTGATCCATTGTGTCAAATGCTTTCTTGATGTCCAATTTAAGTGCAACATTTCCACCAAAACATTTGTGATCCATCATATTAATTGCTTCAGAAGTAGTGCAAATGCACTCAGCAATGTGCCTCCCCCGGATGAAGCCTCTTTGCTGAACTGAGATCACTTTAGGAGCAATAAGAGCTAGCCTGTCAGCCAAGACTTTAGTGATAACCTTAAATTGAAAATTTGCCAATGCAATTGGCCTATAATCACCAATTCTGTCAGCTCCAACAAACTTAGGAATCAAAGCTATGATATTAGAGTTTAAATTGGGAAGAATGCAACCAGAGGAGAAAAACTGCAGCATTGATTTATAGACATCACCTCCTACTATATCCCAATATGTTTGAAAGAAATGACCACTGAACCCATCAGGACCTGGAGCACCTGAGCCATTCATAGCAAACACAGCAGACCTGACTTCATCCAATGTAGGAAAACATGTGAGCATGGAATTATCTTCATTTGTAACAATCTTAGGAATTACCCTACTAATGAAATTAGAATTTGAGCAACTGTTTTCTGAAGTATAAAGAGAAGTGTAGAAATCCAACACATGCTGCTCGATATCTTCTTGGTTGTCCAGGATGGAATCACCTGATCTTAGGATGGACATTTGCTTTGAAACCTGCCTAATTTTAGCAAGCCTGTGAAAGTATGAAGTGTTCCTGTCTCCCTTGGTAAACCAGTTAACTCTAGCTTTTTGCTTCCAGAAATCCTCTTGATAAGACAGAGCAGATTGCAGCTCAATCTGGGCTGACATTTCTTGAGCATTCAACTCTTCAGAGTATCCACAAGTATCAATCTGTTGCTGGATATCATCTAAATTTCATATGAGCAGCATCAACCAGTTGATGAACATCACCAAAAGACTCTTTATTCCAGATTTTGAAAGCCAATTTCGTGGATTTTAACTTCTGACTGAGGACAAACACGGGGCAACCAAACTCCTCCTTACTCCAAGTGTCTTGCACCAACTGTTTACAATCTTTGTGCTGAGACCACATACTTAAATATTTGAAACTGGTAGGAAAAGAAGGGCTAGCAGATTTCATTACTGGGAGCAAAGGGTAATGGCCAGAGTGACTTCTTGTAAGGGTGCAACAAGAAACAGAAGGCCAAAAGGAAAACCAATCAACATTACAGAGAGCCCTGTCTAACCGTATTTCAGTATGAGCATCAGCACCTCTATTATTTGTCCAAGTAAATTCTGCTCCTTTAGTTGGAAGATGAGTTAGCATACAAGTATCAGACCAAATTCCGAATTCATCACAAGATGAATGCAAAGGACTTCTACCACCCCTCTGCTCATGAGCACCTAGAACTGAATTGTAGTCTCCAATTAAGAACCAAGGACCTGAGTTCTGTTGAATAAGGGAAGACAAATCACTCTAAAGACTTCTTCTCAAAATATGGTTGGTAGCAGCATACACAACAGAGACAAACATAAGTTGCTGATCCCAGACAATAGAAAAAGAGAATTGCTGATCTTTTGATGAAATTACAGTAGGCTCAAGGTGGTCAGCACAAAGACCCCAAAGATTAGGAATGTGAGACCCTCTACTATTCAAAGCGAAATGCTTCAATCTAAGACCAGTCCAGAATGAGCTATCAACCTGATCAAACTCTATCCATGGCTCAGATAGGAAAAAAAAGTCAGGCCTATGGTCATTGCAAAGCTTTTTAACCATAAGCTTAGTTTCTGAATTTGCTAATCCTCTAACATTCCAATAAATAATCTTCATGATTAAAAGGAAATAGATTGGGAACCAGATCTTTATCTGGTATTATATTCAGCTCTATTAGCTACCCTTTTTTTCTGCTTGATTTTCTTTTTTTGAGACTTTGATAAAACCTTAGTAAAAGGCTCTTCTTGAGGCAATGTGCTTTGCACCACATTATGATCATCTGAATTCTGCAGCTTCGAATTCTCAGAAGTGAATTCAGTGTCCTCCACTTCATCACTCCAAAATTTACCAGCAATCTTACTAACAACTCTTAAATCACGATCAATGTTAACATTGATTGGAGGAGGAGTAACCGGATCTTCTGAAGTGGGAACACAACCTGAATGGTGAGGCACAGAAGAGCTTCCTGCAGAAGTTTCCTCTGAGTGAATGTAGTTTATAGAAGGAGAAACATGAGGTTCCTCCAAAACACCCGATACTGGCTGCACAATCCTATTAGATTCAAGAACCCCTTCATCAATTTGATCAACAAAACCTAGGATAGGGGAAGCTAGATGATTCACCTTGGTCAGTTTAACAGCATGAGGACAATCAGTTACTAGAGTAATTGTTTGAACATCCAGAACTGTAGGATCAAGATTAACTTGATGATTGTTCGGTTCAAGGAGAATATCAGTGCCTTTATCCTTATTATGAGGCCTTTGGTTGGAAGTCTGCAAATCTTCTTTAGCACCTGAACTGATAGAAATAGGATCTAAGCCTTTACTGGATTGACCCTGCTGCAGAATTCAGGGCTGCAATCAACCAAAACCTCCTTCCCTTTACTGTCATCAACAATACCCTTGCCTTTATCAGCATTCTTGTGTTTGTTACCATCAGAGTTATCCACTTTTGCCTTAGGGACATACTGCTGAATAACTTTCTTGGGAGCTGCTTTGTCTTTCTTTAATGGTTCTTTGTCAAAGTTAACAAACTTGCAATTATCCACTGAATGACCAATCACTCTACAGACTGAGTAGAAGGCTGGAAGATATTCATACTCTACTTCAACTCGGAAGTCAAGATCTCCCCTTTCCACTAAAATTATCTCCTGATTCAGTTTCAACAAATCAATATCAACTAAGCAAAATGGCCAAGAGTCTTGTTGATTGTTGCATCATCAAGAGACAATGGAATTTCCACTCCTCTTGCAATTGCAAATAAAATTTTCGGTCTCCAGTACTCTTGAGGAAACCTGTGAATCCTTATCCAACATTGAGTGTTGGTCTGTTTCATCATAGAGGGGCAGAAGTTAGGAGTCCAATAAAATAAGCGCAAAATACCCGGTGCAAGATTACAAGATCCTGCGGCTAACTCATATCTTCCAATGAAGCAACAGAGAATTCAAAAAAAAACCTTTTCCAATTGGAATCATTCTCCATTGAGATATTGGATTCCAAATCTTTAATAACTTGCTACGTAAGTCACCAATCTTCCATGGAACATCACCTTTCGAGAGCAACAACCTTCCATGCAAATTATTTTTACAGCTTTCCAGTCAAGCCTTGCATTCATCCTCAGGTATTCTCACTGCCAATGCATCACCTTTCATTCGCGGAACAGGAAATTGGCTTAAGGGAATGGCGCATGCATTATTCAAGGCTTGAGCAAAAGTTTTGGTTAGAAGAGGGGGAGGAGAAGGAGAAGAGGATCGAAGAGAGGAAGTAGGATGAGGAGGGAGAGGAGGAGGAGGAGGAGGAGGTGGCAAAGGGGAGGATGATTCAGGGAACATGTATTGCCAAGGACAATCCATGGTAGGTCACGTTGAAAAACCCAAGTTTTCCATGCAAACTTAAAAAAAAAAAACCTGGAAATGGTACTTAAATGGACATAAAATTGTTTTTCATTTGATTTGAATAATATGTGTACATTGCACTTTATTGTATTGACAATAAATACCTATGTATAGTGCTTGACTGAATTGTGAACATATGAACACTTGATACTCAAATTGAGGATTGTCATAATGAGTTTAGATAAAAGTTGAAGTTGTTCTGAATATATTTTGAAAGAAAAAAATGGAAGTTTTGCACATGTGGAAAAATGACCCTAGTATGTTTTGATTAATGACTAAACTAACTTGAATTACACTTTTATTCACTAATTTCTTGTCAAGCTTGTATGTTTGTATAATATATAATCAATGCAAGGAAAAGGATGCAAAGGATCAAAGGAGCAAAAGAAGGATCATGAAGGGATGCTTGAAAATGAAGAACTACAAAGAAGAATCTCAAAGGATCTCAAGCAATAATAGATTATCAATGTAAAGAAATATTTTAAGTTTTCTTTTTGAAATAGCTCTCATAAAAACAAACTAAAAAGGTTTTCATATAGTAAAATGAACTTAGAAGGAAAAATGATTAATTGAAAGATCTGTACATCTATGCTTACATCGATGTACTTTCAGTTAATTAACTAACTTTTAATGAAAACCAATTTATACATCAATGTATCAAAAGTATACATCAATGTATACATCGATTGATTGTGACTGGCTTGATAAAAATGCAAAACAAGCTTCAGTACATCGATTGCACAATCGATGTATAAGGTGAAACCGAAGCTGACACTTTTTGAAAGAAGCTTATAATCGATTGATCAATCGATGCATAAGGCTAAACAGAAGCCAACACTTATGGAAACATGCATACAATCGATTGGTACATCGATGTAAACACAGAACATAAGTTAAGTCTTTTAAAAATGATAGAACAATCGATTAGTACATTGATGTAGAAGCCCAAATAGAGGCAAAGACTTTTGAAACCCATTATGCAATTGATTTACCATTCGATGTAAAGACTTATGGGCTGATAACTCTTATGTTTTTCAAGAACACAATCGATGTATACATCTATGTATCAGTCAGAATCAAGATTTTTCAAGAACACAATCAATTAGGCGATCTATGCATTCAGTTATAAAAATTGAATCTTTGATTAATACTTCGATTAGACAATCGATTGATTGATAACTGAATTTTCCGGTGAAAGTTTGTTTTGATCTTAACTGACTTTTGAAGTATGCCCAACGGATCTATTTTGACAAACATCTATATAAAGGCTTGGGCAAAAACTTTCTAAACAATGAATTCACTCAATATTGAGATTAACCACAAAATTCTTTGAGAGAGCTTTTCATTGAGAATACTTGATATATTTCTGTTAGAACTTCAATTTGTAATTTCTGATTTCTTAGAATCTGAAACAAAAACCTTTCTTGCTGCAAAAAGGAAGATTAGAGAGAATGTGTTCTCTCTGTGTAGATCAAGTGTCTGAACCAGGATAAAATCTCGATTTGCATTTCTCTTTATCCCTTAACTCTTTTAATTGCTTTATTTGATGAATGTGTAATTAGGCAAATTGTTAAGTAGCAAATCCGTGGATGCATAATATCTCAATCAATCTTTTCATCTCTATCTTGTAAAAGAATAAAGTTTTCAATCTATCACTTGGCAAAAACATGTTTTGGTTTAAGTTGGTCGACAAAACATTTTTCAAGAAACTGAGAAAAAGTTTCGGTTTTTGCAAAAAGGGGAAATTTTTTTAAAATAACGCATACTCAATTCAACCCCCCTTCTTGAGTATTAGAAGCCACAACCAACAGCAAGCATGTTACTATTGAAATGTTGAACTCCTTTGTTGGTGATATTATTAAGACACAATGCTTTTGGTCTTAATAAAAAAAATGTGTATTTTTTCTTGAATATGCAAGAAGTGAAAGAAATATATTTGATCCTTTTATTAGAGGATTATCCAAGAAAGCGATCTTGGATTCATCGAGGGGGATGAATCTTAAGCCTCGAGTTGAGGAAAATATGGTGGATACCCATTTGTTGGTCAAACGAAGCCATATGATTACTCTTATGCATTACATTTCCATCCCTATGGTGTGTGGTAATGCTTGTTGATAATAGATATATAGCCCTTTGATTTGGGTGGTGCTATAGAGACGCAATTGATGTATCTATAAATGTTTATTGTGAGGTTGAGTTGGATACATAGCCCTTGATTTTGGTGGTACTATAGAGACACGCTTGATGTATCTAATAATGTTTATTGTGAGGTTGAGTTATAAAAATCTTAATAGATACATAGCCTATTTTTTGGGTGGTGCTAGAGAGATGCATTTGATGTATCTACCTACGTGAGTGAGAAGGTAGAAGCCGCCTTCTATGAAAGACTTAGGCAATCTTTCTAAAACACTCATGAGAAACCTAAGGTACTTGAGAAGGCTTTTATAATGTATATGTGTTGTTAAATATCCCGGACTTTACACAAGCTCAAAGGTGCAATGCGTGTTGTGGGGGTCTAAATGAAATCCAAATAGTTCAAGAGCAATTCACTTCTTGGATAAAGTTGTTTCCTCACATCACTACGTGTTAATTCAAATCCTTAGGATATTAACACTAAGCACAAGAAACCTTTCTTTGTCCAGAATTTGTTTTTCATTGCTTGCCATTAGAGGGGATTGTATAGATAATGGGATTCAATGACCCTATTTATACCCATTTATTTCAAATCAATTTTATACCCTTTTTATAATCCATAATTTATTTTCAAGGCAATGTACCGTTGTTATCTTTAAGAAATTTTCATCTATTTTTTCTTTATATTTTACACAAGGGTGCTATGTATAGACAGTCACTACAAGAAATTCAAGGATTTACAACGGCCTCTTAGCGACGGCCGCAGTGCCATCGGTAAATTTGGAGTTTACGATGGCTTAAACCGTCGGAAATTTTGGCGGTTGAATTTTTCCATATTTACGATGACCTTTAGTAAATCCGCTAGAAAATCCGTCAGAAACACTCGAACGGTTTTCTGCCAAAATTTAGTGGATTTACAACGGTCTTGGCCGTCGCTAATAAGAAAAAGGATTTTGCAACGGCCTGGCCGTCACTAAATGAAGGACCGGTGCCGTTGCTAATAAGAATAGGGGCCATCGCTAAATGAAAGACGGTTTCCAAGGTTTTAACATTTGGGACGGCATTGGTCATCGCTAATAAGAACAGGGATTTTGCGACGGCCTTTTCCAAGGTTTGACGGCCTTGGTCGTCGCTAATAAGAACATAGATTTTTCCACGGCCTAGCCGTCGGTATAGACCGTCAGTATAGGCCGTATATATCAACTTAGCAACTCTTCATCTCCCATTTGCTCCCTCCATTCCTCTTTTTTTATCAATGAGCGAACCAGTGACCGGCCACTACCGCCGTGCATCTCTCCCCTTCGTCAGTCAGTGATCGACCGGCCACCGTCGCCCCCACTACATGTCCCCTCACCGTCAACCGCCTGTTCCCAGCCGCCACTGTGAGTAACCTCTCATTCTTTATCCTCATTTTGCCTCCTCCTTTCTTCTTGATGATTTTTTCTCCTCAGAATTGTTATTAACATTATTGTGTAAATTGTGTTGTGTTGTTCTGTTTTAAATTATTCAGAACCAACTTGCACTTTATTGTTTTTTTTTTGTGCTTTATATTATCTTAGTTGATGTTGTGTTGTGTTTGTTGTAAATTGTATTGTGTTGTTCTGTTTTTTGCTGTTGTTAGAATTGAAACTGGTCTGATTATGTGGTTTGTGAGAGGAGTGGTTCTCTCGCTATGTGTTAATTTTCTCCGACACTAATAATAAAAGTGTGAACTTTGTTCTTTGATGGCAGACTTGGAAGAGAGGATGAAAGTGTTGGCAATGAACACAACGGAAGATGAAGAGTTTGGTGACACTTTTGTAGAAAGAGCAAAAATAATTAATTGAAAATATAATAATTCATATTTTAAATAATTAATTAATAAAAAAATGAATTAATTAAATTATTTATTTAAAAAAATATGTATTGTAATTTGTGACGTCTTAGCCCTCGTTAATGTCTTGTGATTTGTGACGTTCAAGCCATCGCTAATTTCTGGTGATTTGCGATAGCTAGGCCATCGCTAATGTCTGCGGATTTGTGATAGTCTGGATGCGACGACCAATTATACAAAGCCGTCATAAACGGTTTGCGACGACCCTATATGTGACGGATTTGTGGCCGTCGCAAATCCATCAGAAACACGTGTTTTGCGATGGATTTGTGCGATTTGCGATGGCCTTTGGCAAATCCATCAGAAACACGTGTTTTGCGATGGATTTGTGCGGTTTACGATGAGATTTGGCCCTCGCTAAAACCATTTTTCTTTTAGTGAGTGGTGCGACTTGGAGGAGGAAAGCGGGCATGTGACACTAATAGAATGGCATCATCAGCCGAGTGACCCTAGGCCCAATGGACAACAACTGGTACTTACTATATGATTCTAATACTCTTAAAAGAGTTTAGATACCAAATAAACTGCTCTATTTTGATTACGGTATTTTGAGATGCTTCCCAAATTTGATTATGATTGTGATTAATATTAAAATTTGAAACTTTTTATGAGTGATATAATTATCAAGTTTATTGTGGCACTGTATGGTTTGGAAAATCATGGAAAAATTATGCTCGGAATGTGTGTGGATGAATACTAATATGATTATTTTGTTAAATATCATTACGTCAAATAATACCCTTTATATGTGAACTTGATGATTGAAGGTGTGATCATTTTCTTGGATGGAAATGGTACTTAAATGGAGATAAAATTGTTTTTTCATTTTTTTTCAACAATATGTGTACATTGCACTTTATTGTATTGACAATAAATACCTATGTATAGTGCTTGACTGAATTGTGCACATATGAACACTTGATACTCAAATTGAGGATGGTGATAATGAGTCTAGATAAAAGTTGAAGTTGTTCTGAAAATATTTTGAAAGAAAAAAATGGAAGTTTTGCACATGCGGTGGTGATGCAAGTATGTTACTATTGAAATTGTTAGTTGATATAATTTATCAAAGTGTAATGTTTACAGTTAGTTATTTAGTTAGTTAGAAAACTGATACATGCAAGTTAGTTTTTGTTAGTTAGCCTAGCAGTTAGAATAGCTCGCTTCTGTTAGATGCAATTAGATGCTAACCCAATGTATAAATAGGACCCTTGTATATTGACTAATTCAGATGAATGAACACAGCAATCATTCACTCATTCTCTCTGTCAGTTTCACTCTCATTCTCTCTCAGTTTATGATTGCTTGCACTGCAAGCTTGTGCTTCAGTTCATTTTGTTCATCACAGTGATACTAGAAGATCCATTACAGGTTTCTGTGTTTACCTTGGATCTTCACTCATCTCTTGGAAGTCCAAAAAGCAAACCACAGTGTCTAAAAGTTCATGTGAGGCAGAATACCGAGCCATGGCTGCAACAACTTGTGAACTGCAATGGATCACATTCCTGATGCAAGACCTTCATGTTACCTCACTACAAAAAAAAAGGGTGTTTAGTGACCGAAGAAATCGGTCGCTATTCATCAAAATTCGGTCGCTAAATAGGTTAACGACCGAATAATGACGGTTGCTAAAACCCTGGTCGCTAAATCATTTAGCGACCGAATTTGTAATCGGTCGCTATTAGCGACCGAATAATTCGGTTGCTAATTTATAAAAATTGGTCACTAAATTGGTCTCCTAAAACCAGCTATGTGACCAATTTTAGCGACCGAAAATTCGGTCGCTAATTCGGTCGCTAAATTGGCCATCAAATTTAAAAAAATCAGTCACTAAATGTGTCCCCAAAACTTGTTCTAGGGACCAATTTAGTGACCGATTTCTTTAAAAAAACATATAACAAACCAAATATAATTTTTTTTAATAAGCTAAAGTGTATTGAAAGAGTATAATGGGTACTCTAAACTCATAAACAAAAGAACCAAATACAAGAAGGATAAGGTAGAGATTCAACCAAAGTCGGAGAAGACAATAATGGTTGATATACTAACTAATCGTCGACCAAAAAGAATTCCTCAGCACCTAATATCTAAAACCAATCCACCACCCAGCTATTGGCAATTTAGTGCCTAAAAGCTTATTAGGGATAATTGCAGCAAAAGAGAAAAAGCCCTTTGAACCTTTACATCCAGCAAAACACCAAATTATGGGGATCTTTGTGGAGTTCACCAAGGAACCGTTTGAATCCAACTTTTAGACCTTTGTGGAGTTCATCGCCTCCATTGTCCCTTAAAAAGTAATTGTCTTCCCAACTCTGCATAAGAATATAATGAGACAAAAATATAATGCTTCCCTTATACAAGAATATAATGAAACACATATGATTGAATGGAAAATTGGATATAAAATGTATCCACAAATTCACAATCTTCAAAATCTTCAACAACCTTGTAGGCTATAATCCTTTTCTATCAAGTTGTCTTATCAATAAGAGAAAGAGAAAGCATATCATACAAAGTCTAAAAGAAATGGGTAGGATTCATTTCTTCCCTTTTCTTTACATTTCATTCTTTCCAAAAGTTTCCACACAAAGTCTAAGAGATATGCTTTGTGGACTTACTCACGTGAAGAGATGTTCTTGTTGACATGTTCGCTAGAAACCAAACCACAAAAATTACCCAGAAATACATCATACCCTGCGAATAAGAAAATAATATACATGATATAATTCCAAAAAATGATGTTCCCTAAAGCACACATATTATCTTGACAAACATAACAAACCTTGATCATACGCTTCAAAAGCTGGAGAAACAACAACACCATTAGATACCCAACTGAATCCAATTCATTTTAATTTCTGTATTTCACACATAGCAATCACACTATATGATATTTCAATGCAAACTCAAACTCAACCAATATTATTCAATTGTTACATATCTTGAAACCACATATAACCAAAAGTTCAAAGATACTTGCATGCTTATACCCATTAACAAGAGTTCAACCATTTTTATCATACAAAAATCTAAAATCAACATGCTGGAGTTCAAAACCAATTTACATCTCATACAACAAATAAAATTCAATAACACATTGAGCAATTGATTCAAGCATTTTCTCAAACAGATTATGTTCAATCTAACAAGTTGATTCACATAGAACTAGAATTCATAGAACAATAAAACCAGTTTCACAGTCCCAATTTCATAAAGCAAGCTTTAATTTTAAGATTAAAATCTGAAATCAAAGGGTTAGAGTTAGGGTTTCAAAATCAATTTGGGGGTTTTGAATCTGAGACACAAGAGAGGGTTTTGACTCACCCAAGGAAGAAGAAGAAGTTGGGGTGGTGTTGTGGGGCTCCTCGCGGCGGCGGACGGCGACGGCACGGCGTCCAGCAGCGGTGACAGTGTTCCTGTAACACCCATGTACTCAAAACTTGAAGGTAAGTCTAGGAGATGAAGGAAGGAACTTAAACTAACAAAGAGATGTGAGAAATCACCAGGAATGGAAGTCAAACCACCTTACCGTGGCGGAGGACGGCGCAACCGCAGCTGTGCGTGCCAGGAGGGCGGTGGCGAGTCGCGGGTCATCTGTCCTCGTCGTGCGGTGGCTGAACGGCGGCCTCAGGGCAGTGGTCACGCGACTGAGAAGAAGGAAGGAAGAAGGTAGAAGATGAAGTTGGGGAGAAGGAAGAAGAAGTGTGAAAGAAGAAGGAAGAAGGAGCAGAGAAAGAGAAGATAAAGCGATGGAGAGGGCGTCGAGAACAAAATATTAGTTTTAGGGATTTTAGTTTTAGCGACCGAATTATTTGGTCGCTAAATCGGTCGCTAAAACGCTCCATTTTAATTTTTTACGCATCGTTTAGCGACCGATTTAATATCGGTCTCAAAAGATAACTTAATTTTAACCGTTGCATTTAACTCGGTCGCTATTTCGGTCGCTAAAAAATCATAAATTTATGACTTTTAATTTCCTTTATTTTGCGACCGAAATAGAGACCGATAACTCTGCTACGCTATATTTCGGTCGCTATATCAACTCTAATTAGTGTTTGATTTAGATCCTACAATCGGTCGCCATTTCGGTCGCAAACAGCAACCAACAAATTCGGTCGCTATTTTTGGTCGCTAAATAACCTTTTTTTTGTAGTGCCTTCTCCACACCAGCTCTTCTGTACTGTGACAACCAATCCGCAATGCACATTGCAGCCAACCCAATTTTTCATGAGAGAACCAAGCACATTGAGCTTGATTGTCACATAGTTAGGGAGAAATGCAGTTCAGGCTTACTGAAACTACTTCCAGTGCCTTCAGCTCCGCAGCTAGCTGACACTTTCACAAAACCTCTCAGCCCTCAAGTGTTTCATTCCATTCATTCCAAGCTGGGCCTCATTGACATTTGTGCTCCAACTTGAGGGAGGTGTTAGTTGATATAATTTATCGAAGTGTAATGTTTACAGTTAGTTAGTTAGAAAACTGATACAAGTTAGTTTTTGTTAGTTATCCTAACAGTTAGAACAGCTGGCTTCTGTTAGATGCAGTTAGATGCTAACCCAATGTATAAATAGGACCCTCGTATATTGATTAATTCAGATGAATGAACACAACAATCATTCACTCATTCTCTCTGTTGGCTTCACTCTCATTCTTTCCCAGTTTACGATTGCTTGCACTGCAAGCTTGTGCTTCAGTTCATTTTGTTCATCACAGTGACCAAAGGTAGGTCACTGTTGTTGGATCAATCTTGATCAGTTACATTTTCTGCATAAATGTTGAACTCTTTTGTTGGTGATATTATTAAGACACAATGGTTTTGGTCTTAATAAAAAAAAATGTGTATTTTTTCTTGAATATACAAGAAGTGAAAGAAATATATTTGATCATTTTATTAGAGGATTATCCAAGAAAGTGGTCTTGGATTGGTCGAGGGGGGTGGATCTTAAGCCTTGACTTGAGGAAAATATGGTGGATACCCATTTGTTGGTCAAACGAAGCCATGTGATTACTCTTATGCATTACATTTCCATCCCTATGGCGTGTAGTAATGCTTGTTGATAATAGATACATAACCCTTTGATTTGGGTGGTGCTATAGAGACACACTTGATATATCTATAAATGTTTATTGTGAGGTTGAGTTGGATACATAGCCCTTGATTTTGGTGATGCTATAGAGACGCACTTGATGTATCTAATAATGTTTATTGTGAGGTTGAGTTATAAAATCTCTTAACATATACATAGCCTAGTTTTTGGGTGGTGCTAGAGAGATGCATTTGATGCATTTACCTACGTAAGTGAGAAGGTAGAAGCCGCATTCTATGAAAGGCTTAGGCAATCTTTCTAAAACACTCATGAGAAACCCAAGGTACTTGAGAAGGCTTTTATAATGTATGTGTTGTTACATATCCCGGAGTTTACATATAATGTATGTGTTGTTACATATCCCGGAGTTTACACAAGCTCAAAGGTATAATGCGTGTTGTGGGGGTCTCAATCAAATCCAAATAGTTCAAGAGCAATTCACTTCTTGGTTGAAATTGTTGCCTCACATCATTACGTATTAATTCAAATCCTTAGGATATTAACATTAAAGCATTAACCCTTTCCTTTGCCCATATTTTTCTTTTTGTTACTTGCTTGCCATTAGTGGGGGAATGTTGGTATAATGACAGCAAGTAAAAATTAATTAACTTTAATATTGTAATTAATCAGTTTAATTTTAATGGTATTGAAATGGATATAAAGGGATTGTTGCAACGTTCCTTTTTATTTAAATGCAATTAAAGTTGTTATGATTTGGCCAACGTTCCTTTTGGTTTCTTAACGTTACTTTGAGTTATCAATGTAATAAAAAGGTGCTCATATGATCCATGGATATAGATATGAGATGGGAAATCATAGTGAGGTGGAGCGTCACCTTCTATGATCAGGAACTATTTTTTTTATTAAGCTTATTTGGGAGAATTCTGGGTTTTTGTATTTATATCCTTTGTTCTTTGGTAATTCGATTTGGGCAATTGTATTGTGTAAACTCCATTGCTTTTGGTCTTGAGTGCACAAGTTCACGAGCTTGCTGTGTTAACTTTGGGGAGCAAATCGGTTGTCAGATTGCACCTTGGGTCTATCGAAATCTTACTTTTAAGGCAGCGGTTCGTCTACGGCGCAACTATCGATGTTCCCTATTTTCCTGCAGGCCCCACAGGAAATTTCTAATTTTACAAGGGCTTTGGGTGTCTAAAAATGTCTCAAACTCAATATATATTTTGTTTGTATTTGTTTTGCTAGCTTCAAGTGTGGTTGCATGCACGTACACAACAAATATTTACATTAACCATAATAATTTTACTTTTAAAACATAAAAAATTACAATAATAATAAATTTTAGATATAATATTATTTTTATAAAAATATTTTTACTAGCTTTAAGAAGATATCACTCAAAATTCGATTTAGGCCTTAATATATGTTGGGTGTAACCAGCAATTAACCAAAAGTCCTTAAACTCACTTATTTTACTTATATGGTTCCATATAGTGTGTCGATATCGGATAGAGATCCTCTGTCCCACTTTCCTGCCACATTCCTTATCCCCACCAATTACAATTTGCCACTTATTTAAATAAAATCTTAATTCATTAACACTTATACACATTCTCAATTTTTGATTGGTTGGGGATACCGAGACATCATTTTTTTGGACAGCAGATTTGTATTCATCGATATCCATTGCGATGATGAGTACTCTCCCATGACAAAAAATTCTCTATGCAAACACCAGATAACGCATGAGTTTATCGTACACATAATTTGAAATGAGAGAGAGAGACCTTTCAATAATTAATTGAAAGCCAGAAAGAAAAAAAGAATAAGACTAAAGTGATTGTGATCATCATACATTTATATTATACACGTACAAGTTAATTGGCGTCAGTTTTCGAAACTCAGTATACATAATTTTGCGGATTTCTATCTGCATGCATGATGTATCTGCATAAATTTGTCCTTATGTCTGGTTTGTCATCAAAGAATACGATATGGCCTATAATAGTTCAAATTGGAAAAGACAAACGGAAGTACATTCTTCTTTTAAATCTCTAATGAATGCTACGGAATATATATATGACATGTTTTTTTTTTGTAGATTTATATCTAATTTTAATCTTAATATATGATATAAATTCAATACTTGAAGTAGGAACCATTTTGATTGTAATCACTCTCTAGAAATTAACTCATAGATCGACAGTTCTACCAACTGATGTTGGCGTGAGTGGTTAAAGGCTTCTCGTCCCTTAACCAATATCTTGAGTTCGAGCCTTGGGTATGGAAAAAACCTCAACTGGGAGGGATGCCACCCTTAGAAGTGCCGAACAAACTCCCGCGAGAGATTAGTCCCCATCTCAGGTTGGCAGTGGTATACTTCTCGAAATAGATCGGAAAAAAAAAGATCGACAGTTCTCTAAATTACTATAAATTATTTTTATTCAACCAAGCTAAAACTTAGCTCTTACAAAAACATGTCATGATATGTGTGCTTATTTTAATGAAATTTTTAACGAATTAGGGACTGCAAATTAACGCTATGCTTACTAAGTATTTTATCATTTTCACCATGATAAAATATTCCATATGTTCTAATGATCGTGGATCATATTGGATTTAATAGAAGTGATGGAAATAACAATCAAGCTCATTTTTTTTTATCATGTAACTTATTTAAAATCAGCATACAATATAGAGTGTAATTAATATGCACTATTATTATAATTTTTTTTATGCCGTCAACCCATAAAAAATCATGGTATATATACGTGAATTTTAAGGTAATTAGGATAAGAGTGAATTTTTTTTAATGATATATGTCAATTTATAATTAACTGATAGTATAGTAAATCTTTACGCTGACATTCCATATCAATTAAATCTTATAATATATATGTATTATTCCACTTTCTCTTTCCCTCACCCCGTCATGATTTTTTTGTTCTCCTCCAAGTTTTTTTACTTTCCTTTTGTATAAACAAACACTAAAACTTGTTTATTACATAGGAATACAGAAAGAAGTGGGGGATAGGAAGGAACAAAGTTGATACATAGAATCTTAAACGAAAACATACTGAATGGTTATCAATAATCATTAGTAATATCCTTGCGAACAAAAGAAGGGAGAATAGCTATCTAGAGAATGCATATTAAGAATTAAAATTACATATTAATTAATGTATTGACAACTTACTAATAACTCAATAATTAAGTTACCCTAATTAGATTAGAGACAATACACAATGGATATTTTATTGAATCATGAATGCCATATATATAGCATCCTGAGCACTCAGCCTTTTCATTTACTACAGATTGACTGCTCGTGATGTTATATATTTCATTCACAAATTTCTTCCATGGTGTTGCCAAAAAGGATAGCTGCATCCATTTTAAAAGCCACTGCCATATGCAGGTACCCAACAATCAGCTTCATTTTCACTTCCAACATGTTGGGTGCAAGAGACAGGAACCAAGCACAACCCTCTACTCCTCAAGTCTTTTGGCATATCTTTTGCATCCTGATGACATCAATACATAAAGAAATTATTGCATGTTTCTAGAGCATATAATTAATTATAAAAATTTCTACTATTATTCTTAAGTTAGTAAATAAAAACTTAGAAATTTATTTATTTTTATTAGCCAAAAGATATATTGATAATTAAAAGGGTACAAGGGGTATAGTCCAACCCGTATACAAGAACAAACCATTAACAAAAGGAAGGACGAAATGTAACTAAGATACTGAAGCACCATTGAACCCAAAGACCTACCCAAATCCGCCACCAACAAAAGAGAAATGTTGTAAAATATTTGTTCATGGAAAAAATGGTAGAATTTTTCTTAAATATATATTATCTTCATTATTAATTCTGCACTATAATGCAACTAATGGTGATAATGATAACAATGATTAAGATGAAACTAAAACATATCCAAAATAACAATGAGTCAAATGGTTGAGAATACAAAACTCAACACTTTGGACAGCTTTGTACAAAAAGAAAGGATACCTTGTTTGGAGCTCCCTTTCTTTTCAAGCCAGTATCATTCAACAGCTAGATGGAAATAAAAAGAAAGAAAAAAGTATTAGTAGTTTTTGCTTCTCTCTCTACCCTTTTTGACTTCAAATGACCAATGCAGCCTTGCACTATGCTTTTCCCTAGCTTTAAAAAGATGTTATAAAAAGCTGAGGAACCTTGTTATATTTTTAATGGATTAGATATGTATTGCAATAATTGCAAAGAGCGCCTCCTAATTTGATTCTAATGAATTGACGGATCCAATAAAGGACACCTGATCGAGGTCCTCAGGTGCAGAATTTCTTTCTCCATGTACCCAGTTGTTTGAAAAGAAAAGAAAGAAAGGAACAAATTTTCGCAAATGTTAGACACTAGTTAAAGAATTAAAAATAGTTTTATTTATTGAAAGATGACGTATTTAATGTATTAGAAATTTTAAAGAAGTTTATAATTTTTAATAAAACTTTCTAAATATTGATTCATTATTTTTGTCCAGCTCAAACCGGTGTGTTGTGACAAATTGTAACAATTAGTTCTTGAAGCATGCATGATTAAATAAATCATGCTATACGAAAGATTTTTTTTATTGATTTTAAATAAATATATATATATATATATAAAATTTAAATAACCAAATTAAGATTAACAAGAAAACACTATTCATGAGTATTTATTATGTTTCAACAGCTAACAATATATATTTTCTAGTGTGTAGTATAAGAGTGAGAGGCTTTGGGAAATGGGTACTTACTGACTGTTGATTCCTTATGTTTTTTGATACATTGCCCAAGTAAGGAGAACTGAGTGCCTGCATCAAAGGGATGGGGAGGAAAAAAGAAAGAATAAAATTATATAACTTCCACAACTAAAGAATGTTTTGGGGAGAAACATCAAAATATGGGTAGCACTTTAACTGCATGCTCTTTCAAAGACTCTGAATAGCTTGCAGAGTATAAAATATTTTGAGAGAAACATCACCTCAATTTGACCCTGCAGGAATCTGATATATCCAATGGCTTCTAACAACACAGAAGCTGTGTCAGTCTGCAAAAGTGAAACGCACCACAACACACTCACCCGGGTCATCTTTTTTTTTTTTTCTTTTCTTTAATGTTAAAAAGTGATGTTCCAATCAATGAGAAAAGATAAAGTGTACTTAATCATATCTGGGATTTATCATTGCAAACATATTTATGAATAAAGTATATTTATCCCAAAAAAATTTTATAGATATTTTATCCCAAATGTGTATTTACAACTTTTTAACTATAAACCAAATATGCACTAAAATGGTGAGAAAAAGCTGTTCATGTGGACTTTTGATGACTACTTAAAGCCAAACACACAAAGGCAATGGTAATTATGGTTTATAGTTTTGTTTTTTTTGTGTGTTTATTGTGCTTGTAGTAATTGAGTGGTTAGATTATATATTACCTTTCCAAATGGGGAAACTAGCTGGTGAAGTGCTGTTATTCTATCACCTAGCTTCTCCTTTCTCACCTGATTCAGATTTCATATATGGAAGTGAGCACATAACTTTCTCTCTTTCAAGTTTCAACTATATATAATATCATGGATGTTTAACAGCAGAAAGAATATTACAGTCTAAGAGAGACAAACAATCAAGAAAGACAACACACAACACAACAATAGTAACTCACTTCACTTGGTATAGAGAGAGAGAGAGAGAGAGAGAGATTGTGGTCACCTTCAGAGGAGGTTGGGTTGAAGATGGCTGACTCCTGGCCTTCTTACAAGCTACAGCAGTGGTTGTGCTATTACACTAGATCAGCACATATATATAAGAAACATAAATGAAAATTAATTTGAATATTATTATATTGAAGAGATAATCTATGCATGCTTAAATTGGTAGTTCAAGGTGAATATAATGTTTGGATATGAGAGAAAATAAAAAAATGAATTACAAGAAGAACCTGAGATGTGTGATTTGCCAGTTGATTATTCCTATGATCTGCCTTGTTATAAGTGAAATCCAATAAATTACTACTACTCAAGCTAGTGACAGTTGACCTAGGGGAAGAAACTGGCACCATATGTGACCAAGATGACCCAGCTCCTCCAGAACCCTGATGGTGAAATTCCTCATTATGCCCTTGGCCATACAAGTTGACACTTTGGCATACCACTTGCTTTATTACATCAGCAGCAATAGGAACTCTGGTAGTGGATGGATTAAGAATATGGTCATCCCAGTTTTCAAACCTTTTTGACTGAAAATGACTGAATCCTACTCTCTCTTCTTCTCCAGGTAATCCAGTACTGCAAAACAAAAAACCAAGAAATTTTCACACCATAAAAAACAGGACTTATAATTAAATTAGGTAGTACATATATAATTAAGCTAGCACACAGCCATAAATGAATAGTTCTTTGATCAACCTTAGTAAACAATTCTATATATCAAACAGTTTTAATTTCAAAACTAAACATAATAATAACAGTGGAAGAATAATAAGTAATTAAAACACACAAGGACAAAGAAAAGAAAGAGAGAAAGGAGAGTGGTATTACAAGAGAAATTGACTCCATGGTTGAGGGGGCTCTGGATTTTCTGTCAAAGAACTAAAAGGAATTGAAGAAGATCCAAGCACGTACTGAGGAGGGATCAAAGATGGTGGATTCATACTCCACCAGTTAGGGTTCCCAGCCATCTCATTTGTTGCACTTGAAGAGTTCTCTCCTATGTGGAAAACTCAATTAAACTTTCAAAAGAACTTATAAGAAAATGAAATCTTTAATATCCTTTTTCCTTCTACTTTTCCTTCTTTCACCTTTCTAATATTTCCTTGTATGTACACCCAAACAAGCCTTTGGCTAAAGCTTTGAGAAGTTCTGTTCTGCTTTCTTACTAGCTGTTGAAGAAACTTTTAAGTTTTTGGGGTGTCTCAGTATTTTATAGAGTTGGGGTAGAGAAAACTTTGCAAATGTTGCTTTTTCTTTCCTTTCTTTCATTTATTCAGTATTCCTTTTTATTATAAAGTGGAATTCAAAAGCTGGTGGCTAGTTTTTGAGGCTATATAATAAATTAATCTTTACTCAGAATTACTTCCTTAATTTGGGGTTGCACCTTGGGATTGTTTTGGGGCTAGGGTTGGGGTAGAGGTAGGGCATAATAGTATTGAGATCAATGTCAGATGCTTTATTTATTCTCTAGAGCAATAATTCACTTAAACAAACAAAACTACAGAATCTAAGTGGCTGGTTAAAATAAGAAGGCTAAAGCAGAAAAAATTTATAGAAATTTCCCGTGAGTGCTCACTTGCAACTATAGTATTATATTGTTGGAGAACCATCAGTGATATGGATCATAATATTAATTAGAGAGATGCTATGAAGCACGAACACCTCTTTAAAGTACCGTGTCGTGTGTTGGGCACGCCTCAGACATTGACACTTCTTGGACACGTCTATATGTATATAAGGGGTGTCCCGGTATTAAATATTTTGGACATTAGCCGTGTCGCAGTGTCCATGTCGTATCGTGTCGCGGTGTCCGTGTCAGAATCGGTACTTCATAAGATATACCAAAATGTTTGTTTTTCTCTTTAAGTTTCTTGTACTGTATATGAGTGAATCAGATTCTATACTCGACGAGACTAGATACAAATTTAAATATTGCTCAATTTTCAAATTATAGTTGATCTGATGTATAAATAGAGTCAGGTTTATATATTATTAACCAAAGATTCAGGTTGTGAAATTAATAACTCCAGTTACCAAAGCATTCCTTATAATTTCTCGCTCAACATGCATGGCAAAACTTGTGCAAACTAAGTCCAATTTACAATTATTAGAATAATCAACTCTAATTCTAGTTAACTGGAGGGTTGTACAGTCACTTTAAATGATTCTGGAATTAACTCTTAAAATTACAAGATTTTAAATTAGGATTACGAGTACATTATATTTATTACAATTTTATATGTTGCCTCTACAAAAATAGCTATAGATTTCAATTTGTCCAATAATGAAGAAGGTTCAAAAGAAACTTATGATTGATCTATTTTTGCTGCCACTACACATGCAGTGCTAAATGGACGAACGACCCATAAAGGAGAGAGGGGTTAGGAGGGTCCTAAATATGAATATCATCGTGTCTTTGTTAGTGACTACTAGTGTGCGAGAGAGTAACTATGTAGCAATTATTATTCATTTTAAAAACTAGAATTTACATTTTTAGTTAAGGAATTAAAGATAACATTTTTTTATTTAAAAGTGATGTATGTATTTATTATATTAGAAATTAAAAATTATATTTTCTAATCAAAAGATTATTTTTTTTTTTGCTTAAAAAAAAAGGGTTATTATTAATTTTTTAATTTAGCACTTATTAGCCATTACCATATTTTTATTTTACAATAGAAGTTTAAGGTAAGTAATGTTCATTGTAGTTAACATACAATGATACTAGTATTCCTTATTGGAAGACTTCCTTTCAAAAAAAAAAAAAAATCCTTATTGGAAGACTTCGGTGTTGTTGAAAATTTTGATATAATTAAAAAATATATTATCTAAATACCCAGTAAATATATTTTTATCTTTTATGACAATAATTTTGTCTTTAAAATTCAAAGAGATATTAACAATACATTAGTATTCAAATAAAACCTTTTGATTTGTATCCTTAATAATTCATACCACTAAACAGAATTTTCCATGTGATGATATAGGTAGAATTTGAGACAAACAACACAGTGCCGACCAAAAAATCACAGACTGTGACAGCACGATGATCCAGAAGTTGGAACTGTGAATCTATGAGATGCAACAAAAAGAAAATTACATTTCCCAAACGCCAAAGAGGAAGTTTTAGATCGATATATATTGCACATGGTATTGTATATACGTGCTATTCTGTTCCTACCACATAAAATTTTGTTTGGGTGAAACCTCTGATTCCATGCTATATATGAGTGAATATTTCAATGTTCTAAAAACCGAATCGGATATCAAACCGATGGGACTTCGAGGTCATGGTTCAATTAGTTCAACCGATTTAATCAGTGATTGAATCAGATGACTAATAGCATAATAGCACGAGATATGCGGTCTCCTCTCTAGGCACAAGTTGCAATCTTTATTTTATTTTTTTTAAAAAAAACTTTTTTATTTTTTCCTTTCTTTTGAATTACTACCTTTTCCTTTCCCCAAGCTTTTGAAGCTCCGGTACTCTTTTTTTTTTTTTGAATTGTTACATTTTTCTTTGCAAAATGCATAAAGGCAATTTCTTTTAAGACTCGTTTGGCGGTCAGGATAGGATAAAAGCATGATAGGATATGAGCATGATAAGCTGTTATCCTATTTTATATACGTTTGGTATCCATCAGATAACCTACTGGACAACATTATAATTTTAGTATAAATTTTAAAATTTTCGTTTTTATTCTAAATTATTTTCATATTTTATTAGATTTTAGTTTTTTTTTATAATTTTAAATTTTAGAATTATATAAAAGACAAAATTATCTTTGTAATAAAATTACATATAATTTTTAAAAAATTTAAATATTGTTTAACTTAAATAATTTTTTATAATTTTAAATCATCATTTTTAGTTTTTACTTTACATATAGTTAAATTATTATATTAATTTTTTATAATTTTAGTTTTTTAAAATAATGTAAAATAGAAAAGTTAGCCTTGTGACAAAATAAAAAAATTAAATTAATTATTAATATTTTTATTATTTTAAATATTTTATATTTTATTATACTTTTTTTGGTAACCATGTTATATTTTATTATACTTTAAATTATTATTTTATTATATTTTAAATCACCCTATCTCATCTTGTTGAGTTCTAACACAGTCATCCCATCATGATAAAATTTTAACTAGATGGACAGGATATGATATGTGACAGGATTGACTTATCATGTCATGTTGGCTCACCAAACAACAGTTTCATACAGGATATGATAGTTTATCCTATCATGTTTCTCTTATCCTGACCATCAAACGAGCCCTTAGGGTCTTCATATGAGTTCCCTAAGGCTATATTTGGGACTTGGGAGGATGGAGTGAGGTTGTTAGTAATAGAGTTGAGTAGTAGAAAGAGCTTAACCCATTGTGTGGGAGTTCATTCATTAATAGAGTGAGATGATTGAGGGTGGGAACCCAAACCACTCCATACTCCTCATTTCTTCAATTTTTCATGCCCTCCAAATTGGGGGTTTGGGATCTCCCTCCAAACTTCCAAATAATGGAGTGATATACTTTTACCACTCCATTATTAATCACTACACTCCATTCCCTTCAAAACTCCCAAACATAGCCCAAAGGCATTGGTCAAGGACCCACAAAAGGAAAGACTGTATTGGAAAACTTTCAAAATGCTAAATACATTATTTTCCCATGCAAATTTTTCTTTTTTGATTCCTTAAACAATGTTCTAAAGGCATTCATTAACATTCTCCTTTCTTTTAAACAAATATCGTCTCTCTCTCCGACATATTCATTTTCTTTTATGCAAGCTTTCTTGCTACTCTTGCAAACGCACCAACACAGTCCTATGTCGTCTCTCACTGAAATTTCAGCTTCTTTGTTTCTCTCACAAAATTTTTCTTTCTTTTTTTTTTCTCTCTCAAATCTGAGTTGGAAAGTTACCAGAACAAGATGACCGGAGCATGGGTGGCTAGACTTGGCATCGGCGTCGTTGAAGCTTAAAACAGAACTGGGTTGGACTGTTGAGTTTGTTATTTATCTTATCTTTAGTTTTTCTGTTAGCTAAATCAGATTGCATTCTGATATGCTAATTATCTTTAGTTAGTTTATCTTTAATTAGCTTTAGTTATCTTTTAGTTAGACTTATCTTATCTTTCTGTTATTGTTGCTGATCAATGCCTATATAATGGCTTGACTTCTATTCAATAAAGCATTCATTCTCCAATTTGTTTAAGAGAGACTTTGCAATCTTTACAAATTGGTATCAGAGCTCTATCCCGGGGTCTGATATAACAAAAGCAGCAGACTTTGAGTGATTCAAAATGAGTGAGGAGAAGAACTTCATGCAACCCGCCATGCCACGTTTTGATGGTCACTATGACCATTGGAGCTTGCTTATGGAAAATCTTTTGAGATCAAAGGGGTATTGGAGTTTGGTGGAGACTGGTTATGCAGAACCAGCCAATGGAGTGGAGTCAACCGAGGTGTAGCAGAAGGAGTTGGAGGATCTGAAGTTGAATGACCTCAAGGTTAAGAATTATCTGTTTCAAGCCATTGACAGAACAATTCTTGAACAAATTCTGGAGAAAGGCACATCGAAACAGATATGGGACTCAATGAAGAAGAAGTTTGAGGGGAATGCAAGAGTGAAGCGTTCAACTTTGCAGGCACTAAGGAGGGATTTTGAAGTTCTTGAGATGAAAGTTGGTGAGACCATAACTGAGTACTTTGCTCGAGTTATGGGCTTAGCCAACAAGATGAGGAGCAATAGAGAAGACATGAAGGAAGTTACCATCGTGGAGAAAGTCCTTAGAACTTTGACTGAGAAGTTCAACTATGTACAGGACATGTTGTTGTCTCAATTGAAGAATCTAAGGACATTGATAGACTCACTGTTGATGAATTACAAAGTTCCCTAGTTGTTCATGAATAGAAGTTTATCAGACCAAGTGCAGAAGAACCTGCACTATCTGTGAGTAATGATAACTTCTATGGCACAAGGGGAAAAGGTAGAGAACGAGGAAGAGGGAGAGGAAGACAAAGCATTAATCGAGCCACAATTGAATGCTTCAAATGTCACAAGTTGGGCCACTATAAGTATGAATGTCCATTATGGGACAAGAAGGAGGTGAACTATGCAGAGTTTGATGAAAGAGAAGAAATACTGCCTATGTCCTATGTTGAGATGCCTCAACAGCATGCAAAGGATGATGATATCTGGTTTCTAGATTCAGGATGCTCGAATCACATGTGTGGGGACAAATCAAAGTTTTGTGAGATGGATGAAGTTTTCAAGCATTCAGTAAATCTTGGAAACAACACAAAGATGAATGTTCTTGGCAAAGGAAGTGTGAAACTGAGTATCAGTGGTGTCACTCATGTGAAACAAGATGTCTTTTATGTGCCTGAACTCAAGAATAGCCTCTTGAGTATAGGACAATTACAAGAGAAGGGGCTAACAATCATGATCAAGTCAGGAACGTGCAGCATCTATCATCCTCACCAAGGGTTGATTCTACAGGTCAATATGACTTCAAACAGAATGTTCATATTGTCTTCTAGAACTTCTGAGAAGACGGAAGCATGTTTCAACACCACAACACAGGATCTTCCTCACTTGTGCCACTGTAGATATTCTCACCTAAGTCACAAAGGGTTACAATTGCTGCAAACTTGGAATATGGTTCGTGGTCTGCCTCAGTTATCTGCCTCTACAACTGTGTGCTCTGATTGTGTTAAAGGAAAGCAACATCGTGAGCCAATGTCAAATAAAAGTTAGTGGAGAGCAAGCCAGAAGTTACAGCTGGTACATTCAGACATATGTGGTCCAATCACTCCTCCATCTAACAGCCAAAAGAGGTACATCTTATGCTTCATAGATGATTATTCTAGAAAAGCATGGGTACATTTTCTATTGGAAAAGTCAGAAGCTTTCTATCACTTCAAGTGCTTCAAAGTACTTTGTGATAAAGAAAGTGGATTGCCTGTTAAATGTCTTCGTACAGATAGGGGAGGAGAATTTAATTCATTGGAGTTTAATGAATTTTGCAAGCTGAATGGGATAAAGAGGTGATGCGTGATTTTTAAGAATAAAGGCAAGTGCACCTCGTCGCAATCAAGTAATACGGTGGTAAGACCGGTTATCGTATCCACAGGGATCGGTTGTCAATTACTAATTCGCAAACTCAACAACTATCTAGACTAAAATGTGGATGGAAGATTGAACAGAATATAAAGAAATAAAATATTTTTGTCTTTTTGGAATTTTGTCAAACACTTGGTATGCAAACAGAGATGTGGCTAGAATTGTCAGGGTTAGACTACACTAATCCTCCCTTAGTTGCAATGAAATGGCTTCTAACACAAGTCCTAATTCAATTATGTCAATCAAGCCTTTTCTAAAATACTCAAGCCTAATGTCTTAGGTGCATTGAGCCTAAAACCCCAAATTAAACCCTAATGTCTTAGGTGGATCAACCTGAGATTTTGCATTAAGTTAAGACTTATAAGATTGCAAGCAGTCAACACCTATGTCTAGATTCTTGAACTACTTGGCATATGATTCATGAGCATGCCTTAACACCAACCTTCCAGTCATCTATCAAAGCAACATATCATTCCTATGGGTAGCTAATCCAAGGAAAGCATTAAACACAGAATCACATACTCATAACGAAATAGAAACTTGTATTAAAACAACCATATCACTATACAACTAAGTTCAGAAAAGTTACATCTAACCCCAACAACAGGGGAATTTAACTACTCATGATAAGGAAATACAAAAGGGAAAAAGAGAAGGGATGAAGAACGCTCATAGAGGAATCCTCCAATCTTCTCCCCATCCAAGAGCAGAGAAAACGCCCCCTTTTTGGGTAGAAACCCTCTCCACCCCCCGCCCTCACCTGCTTCCCAGTGCGAGATCCCTAATTATGTTCAGTGCAGCTCTATTTATAGATCAGGCGCGCGTCACGGCCGTGACAGCCATCACGGCCAGGCCGTGATGGTTTCTGACTTGGGCGCCTCTTCATTTACTGATTCATCACGGCTAGGCCGTGATAGCCATCACGGCTAGGCCGTGATCGTTTCTGACTTTTCCGACTAACAGGTCACGGCCGTGATAGCCATCACGGCTAGGCCGTGATCGTTTCTGACTTTTCCAACTGATTCATCACGGCCGTGATAGCCATCACGGCTAGGCCGTGACAGCTTCTGACTTTTGGCTCAATTCTTTCTTCAGCTACTGCTCCCTCACGGTCGTGAGGGCCATCACGGCTAGGCCTTGATACTCTCTGCTTGGCTCAATTTCTTCTCTTTTCGGGCTCTAAGTCCTCCAAGCTTCGTTACTGGCTAATTCTTGGGCATTTAATCATGAATATCTGCAAAACAACACACAATACCACCTTCACCCGTTCCAAGGTAAAAACTAATAAAAACAAACTAAAAATGCCTAAACTATATGCAAATGCATGCAGAAATGTACATGGAAAATGAGGTGAAATCACACTCATCAAATCACCCCAAGCTTAAGACTTTGCTTGTCCTCAAGCAAAAACCAAGGCCAGAAGAATAAACAGAACATTGATAGTGAACTAAGAACCCGAGTAAATGATTCAAGCAATAGGCAAACCAAACAATTCAGCAAGAGACAATCAATTCAAGTCCAATTAGGGGCTTAGGTTCCTTAGACTCATATTCTCACTGATTTGGGCACTCTTTCTCACTTGAAGCTCACCCCAAGCTTGTTCATTTGCTTGGTTCTCTTTCTACCTCACTCAAGTGTTTAGGGGATAAGACATTTCGCTCAATTTTCCTCAAGGAATGAATCCTACCATAGGTTTGACTATCAACCACATCTCTATTTTATTAATGAAAACAATTAAGAATCAAGAGGTCTTTAGCTTTGGTTGTAACATGGCCATGGGATTAATCGTTAGGTGGGGATAACAAGAAAAGGACATTTCAAAAGGCTACATAAACATCAAACTTTGCAAACATGACCTTCTAAAATACCTTCTTGGGTTTTCAATTCACTTTCCACCTTTCTTTGCTTTCTTTTTCTTTTTAATTCTCACTTTTCTTTTTGTCATCCCCTTCTCTATTTATTTTTCTTTTTTTTTCTTTTCTTTTTCTTTTATTTGGAGAAGGGGAGATTTTTTTAACTCAAGAGAATTTTTTTTTTCTGATTCTTTTCCCAAACTTTTTTCAACTACCTTTTTCACCCTTTTTGTAATACTTTAGAAGGTCCCTATCAAACATATTTATCAAAACATTTCAGGGTACCAAGAAAAGCATTTTATTCATTCAGGCTCAAAATTTGGCAACTAAGGGGTAGCATTTCATCATTCAAAACTCAGAAGGCCAGAAAAATACCTATTGCCTCAATCCTTTTCAAAAATGTTTTCAAAAATTTTCAAGCTTCGAAATGGTTTCAAGTCAAGTTCTAGAGAATAACAAACCAAGAGGAATAACACTCTACACAAAGAATGGGGTAAAAATTTTGTGAGTACCCCTTTTGGCTCAAAACCTCACATTTTAGTTCAAAGTCAATGAAAAACACAAGTCCACAGAACCATATGCTAATTATCAACTATCCAAGATTATCTCAAACATTTTCATTTGCAGCCATATCACAAGAATAAACAGAATTGGGTTCAACAATTCACTATCACAGTTAATTTGGCACTTAGTTCTCACAATTGGATGCAAAATCTAAACAAGGGCAATCTAATTGTGTGATCATGCAAACTATCATGCAAGACTATATGAATGCAACATGAAAAATGCAAACAAAAATTCAAAAATTTACACAAAAATACCCCTACCCCAAGCTTAAAAATTTACATTGTCCCCAATGTAAACAATCAAGTTAGAGAGAGGAAAGAAAAATAAAATAAAACAAAAAAATTGGAACGGCTTACCGAGGCGGTAGCGGGTGTTGGCTCACATGCTTATTGGCTTTGTTTCTCCCTGCTCTTTTTGCTTCTCCTTCCTTATTATCCTGAAAACACTTACCAAATTTATTAGTAAAAGAAAACTCTTGATCTTCTCAAATTATTCAAGAGTTAAAATCAAAAACAAAATCTAACTAAAGAGAAGGGTTAAGAAAACCTGGGTTGCCTCCCAGTAAGCGCTTCTTTAACGTCACTAGCTTGACTTATTAAGAAGCATCCACCTGGATCCCATAACCTGTGGTATAAGGACCAAGGGATGTTAACCATGTGAGATCCTTCACCTGGATCCCACGGTTTGCAGGAAAAATGTGGAAGTGAGCGCTTGAAATTCATGCTGACTTCTTCAAATGGGAAGCGCTTTTCAATTCCTCTCGGGTCAAAGATGACCCCTTTATCAACAAAATCTTCCCAATAAAAATGGGGTTCAACCTCTTGGACTGGCCATGGTGCCTGCATTTTTAAAGATCCAAAATCTGGTTTCTCAGGCAGAGGCATGAACTCCATTGTTGACTGCTTTAAAATGTGAGGTGGCAAACAAGTCGAGAGGATCATTGGTGCTGTTCTGGCTTCTGTACAATCTTCACTCTCAGCATTGCCAAATCCATCACCTTCCAAATATGCAGAAATCTCAGCACAAACCACACAAGTGTTTCTCCCATCACATTCCACACATGCATTGGAACTAATAGCATCATCTAATTCCAAAAGTTCTTCATCATCCCCAAGCATGGTGAAATATATGTCCTCCAAATGCATTTTCCTCTCAATCTCTTCAGTCAAGGGTTCAATGGGGGATGGTGCAACTATGTTCTCACAAATAGGTTCTTCACTTCTTGACTCGGTTGCTCCCACTTCTTCTTCTTCCTCATCATCCATTTTGGCATCATCTTCATCATCATACTTTATTGCATCACCTTCATCATCATCCATCAAGTTCCCTTTTGACATTCCGGATAGTTGGTTAGAGATTTTCTCAATACGTACCCCGAAACTGCGAATGGTGTCTTCTTGATTTTTTAATTCTTCCATTGTTGTTACCATGAAGTTCTCCAAAACAGCCTCTAAGTGAGGTCGACTATCCGGGATAGGTTGCTCAACCTCGACTGGGAATGCGGATTTGAAGTTCTCCCAAGCAACTTCCAATGGGGATGGCTCATCATACCATTGAGATGGTTGTGGTTGATATGAAGGTGTGGAAGATTCTCAATGTTCCTCTTGATCAATCCAAGTATTGTTTGGAGGGTTCCCCCACCATGGAGTTGAAGTGTTGGGAAATTGATTTCCCCATTCAGAATAGCCTACCATTGGTGGAGGAGAGATTTGTGCCCTTGACAGCTCATCACTCACTTGTTGGATGTTTATGGCTAATTGCAACATATCTACCCATAGCTGCAGCTCAGATATCTCAATTTCTGCATCAGATGGCTGATAGGAATTGTAGTCCATGATCCTGTCTAATCAGTTTTTCACCTCACAGACAATTAAGCCCAAGATCAAAAAAACACAAAAATCAAATATGTACAAAACTAACAAAAGAAAGAGATCAATTATATACAGAAAAATAAAATAAAAAAATGTCTAAACTAGTTGTCTCATTTGTTACTACTGATATTGGCAAAGCCAATCCCCGGCAACGGCGCCAAAAACTTGATGCGTGATTTTTAAGAATAAAGGCAAGTGCACCTCGTCGCAATCAAGTAATACGGTGGTCAGACCGGTTATCGTATCCACAGGGATCGGTTATCAATTACCAATTCGCAAACTCAACAACTATCTAGACTAAAATGTGGATGGAAGATTGAACAGAAAATAAAGAAATAAAATATTTTTGTCTTTTTGGAATTTTGTCAAACACTTGGTATGCAAACAGAGATGTGGCTAGAATTGTCAGGGTTAGACTACACTAATCCTCCCTTAGTTGCAATGAAATGGCTTCTAACACAAGTCCTAATTCAATTATGTCAATCAAGCCTTTTCTAAAATACTCAAGCCTAATGTCTTAGGTGCATTGAGCCTAAAACCCCAAATTAAACCCTAATGTCTTAGGTGGATCAACCTGAGATTTTGCATTAAGTTAAGACTTATAAGATTGCAAGCAGTCAACACCTATGTCTAGATTCTTGAACTACTTGGCATATGATTCATGAGCATGCCTTAACACCAACCTTCCAGTCATCTATCAAAGCAACATATCATTCCTATGGGTAGCTAATCCAAGGAAAGCATTAAACACAGAATCACATACTCATAACGAAATAGAAACTTGTATTAAAACAACCACATCACTATACAACTAAGTTCAGAAAAGTTACATCTAACCCCAACAACAGGGGAATTTAACTACTCATGATAAGGAAATACAAAAGGGAAAAAGAGAAGGGATGAAGAACACTCATAGAGGAATCCTCCAATCTTCTCCCCATCCAAGAGCAGAGAAAACGCCCCCTTTTTGGTAGAAACCCTCTCCACCGCCACCTCGGCCTGCTTCCCGGTGCAGATCCCTAATTCGCTTCGGTGCAGCTCTATTTATAGATCGGCGCGCGCGTCACGGCCAGAATAGCCCATCACGGCCAGGTCGTGATGGTTTCTGACTTGGGCGCCTCTTCATTTACTGATTCATCACGGCCGTGATAGCCATCACGGCTAGGCCGTGATCGTTTCTGACTTTTCCGACTAACAGGTCACGACCGTGATAGCCATCACGGCTAGGCCGTGATCGTTTCTGACTTTTCCAACTGATTCATCACGGCCGTGATAGCCATCACGGCTAGGCCGTGACAGCTTCTGACTTTTGGCTCAATTCTTTCTTCAGCTACTGCTCCCTCACGGCCGTGAGGGCCATCACGGCTAGGCCGTGATACTCTCTGATTGGCTCAATTTCTTCTCTTTTCGGGCTCTAAGTCCTCCAAGCTTCATTACTGGCTAATTCTTGGGCATTTAATCATGAATATCTGCAAAACAACACACAATACCACCTTCACCCGTTCCAAGGTAAAAACTAATAAAAACAAACTAAAAATGCCTAAACTATATGCAAATGCATGCAGAAATGTACATGGAAAATGAGGTGAAATCACACTCATCAAGAGGCAATTAACTACAGCCTACACACCACAACAAAATGGAGTAGTTGAGCGCAAAAACAGGACTGTGGTGAACCTGGTCAGATCAATGTTATCTGAGAAAAAGGTTCCAAAGACTTTTTGGCCTGAAGCAGTGAAGTGGACAATGTATGTTCTAAATCGATCTCCCACATTGGCTGTTAAAGGGATGACACCAGAGGAAGCTTGGAGTGGTGAGAAGCCTTCAGTTGAGCATTTTAGAGTATTTGGATGTGTGGGTCATGCACACATTCCAGATGCTAAAAGGACAAAGCTAGAGAACAAGAGTGTTAAATGTGTTCTTCTTGGTGTTAGTATTGAATCTAAGGGATACAAGCTGTATGATCCTGTCTCAAAGAAAGTTTTGATAAGCCAAGATGTGATCTTTGAAGAAGAAAAACAGTGGAGCTGGGATCAAAGCAACAAGGAGGTATTGAAAGAAAATTTAGAATGGGGAGACGGTGAGTTTGATGATGAACAGGTTGATGCAACCGCAAATGAGGAGGTAGAACAAGGTGAAACTGATCATCCTGAAGCTCAACAAATGCCAAATCAGAATGTTGCAGAGGGCAGAATGAGACATGCTCCATCATGGATGGAAGACTATGTGACAGGAGAAGGACTATCAGAAGAAGAAGATGTGATCAACATGGCCTTAACAGAATCTGCAGATCCAATGTGCTTTGAGGAGGTAGTAAAATGTGCTAAGTGGAGGCAAGCAATGGAAGTTGAGATCACAGCTATAGAGAAGAAGCAAACCTGGAAATTAGTTGAATTACCAGAGGGTGAAAAGAAGATAGGGGTCAAATGGATATACAAAACCAAGTTAAATGAACATGGTGCAGTGGACAAATTCAAGGCACGACTAGTGGCAAAGGGGTATTAACAAGAATATGGAATTGACTACAATGAGGTGTTTGCACCTGTTGCTAGGATGGATACGGTCAGAATGGGATTAGCACTTGCTGCACAAAGAGGCTGGAAGATCTATCAGCTTGATGTGAAGTCGGCCTTTCTTCATGGAACATTGAGTGAGGATGTGTATGTTGAACAACCAAAAGGATATGTGAAGAAAGGAAGTGAGCATATGATTTATAAACTGCACAAGGCTTTGTATGGGATAAAACAAGCACCACGAGCTTGGTTTAGCCGCATTGAGTCTTACTTTATTAGTGAAGGATTCCACAAAAGTCAGAATGAGCAGACACTCTTCATCAAATGGAGTAATTGAACTAGTTCATTGTGGAACACAAGATCCAGTTGTTGATGTGATGACCAAGCCTCTAAAGTTGGATTCTTTCCAGAAACTTCTAATACATCTAGGAGTGTGTGAGATTCCAGAATTAAACAAATTGCATGACTGCAATTAGTTTAAGGGAGGGTTTGTTGAGTTTGTTATTTATCTTATCTTTAGTTTTTCTGTTAGCTAAATTAGATTGCATTCTGATAAGTTAATTATCTTTAGTTAGTTTATCTTTAATTAGCTTTAGTTATCTTTTAGTTAGACCTATCTTATCTTTCTGTTATTATTGCTGATCAATGCCTATATAATGGCTTGACTTCTATTCAATAAAGCATTCATTCTCCAATTTGTTTAAGAGAGACTTTGCAATCTTTACATGGACTAGCAGACTCATCAAAGAATCGTCGGCAGTAAGCATAGAAGATGACGGAGTGATGATGTGGGATTGTGAGAGCTGGGCGTCGACGTAGAAGGAAGGAGTGGCTTGTGAGGCTTACGTTTCAGAACCAAGGTTGGTTCATTGGATCCATGCCAGTTCACACCGATTCAACCCGGTTTCCACGATTTTTTGGCAGTTCTTTCGGACTAGCTATAACATCCGTTATTTTATGCATGGTTAATGTATGAGGGTTAGGATTAGGACTTGGATTATATAGTTGTGATGTGGTTTGAGGCATAGAGACACTTGCTTGGTAAGCACGCAACCTTTTTGAGTGAGTTTGAACGTAGAAACAAAATTAGGGTTAGCATCTGTGAGACATCTTGGTGTGAAATAAGAAATTTGGAGTTATGAATGAGATTAGGCCTTTTTGATGTTTGAGGTTGTTTATTAGGTCATGATGAGCCTATATCTCAAATTTGAGGTCAATCAGATGTCGAACGGGTCTAGAACGCAAAGAAACACAAACCGAGCGTTTTGTGATCGATTAATTAATTGAGAGTCGGAATATTAAATTAGGTCGGGCCTGAGTATAACAGGTCATAGGAGTAACCTAACAATAGGTTACATGGGAAAATGCGGAAGAAAATACCCGGTTGTGCTGATAGGGCAACACGCGGCAACATGTGTGGATGACACAAGTCACAATTGGACACGTGTCACTAAAAGGGAGGTTGCATGGGTGTGGCTGCCACCAAGAGACACTTGGACTCGACTAATCTAACTTATATACACCTAACCACGCTACCTATGTGACACCTAGCCCACTAACCCACCCAAATTAATCTCCTAATGACACCTAGCCTAACATGCATGCACTTGACTAAATCAAGCCACCTAAGTCATCTAAACCAAAACCAAGACATTAGTTAAGTGAAAGAAGAGTGATCAGACTTCAATTTCTTCTCACTTTCACACAGCATGAGAAAGAAGAGTGGAGAAGAAAATTCCCAAAGACCAAGACAACCATTGCTAAAAGCTCGAAGCCTGGTGAAACAGCTTCTGTAAATCCCTCACCATACCTTCATCCACCGTTGGATCTTGTTCAAATTTAATAGAGAGGTTCAGGTTGATATAGGTTCATATCCAACGGTAAAAATTTCTGTATCGTCCCAGAGTGAGAGCTATTCAGCCTAGAAGTTGGAGTTGAGTTCAACTCGGGTAGCTCCAGACCAGTCACCTTGAGAGGATCATCCTAAGCTCATCCACCGTTGGATCGAGTTGAAAGTTTTGAAGAAGGTAAAGGGAAGGTAGCTCTTTAATATCACCATTTACTTTTGTAAACAAATGTCTTGAGTGTGAGATATGAGGCCAAAATAGTGGAGGATTTTGGGGTGTTTGCTGCAGATTTTGAGTTTCTTATTTTGTGTCTTTCAAAATGTAGTGTTTAGGTGGGATATAGGATATTCGGGGACCTCGTTCAGTGTGAGGTAGATTCGAGAGGAGTCGAGTAGGAGTGACCTCGTAGCGTTTCTGAGGACGTACATTCTTCAGGTGGGGGAAAGAAATTATTTAACGTCGGAAACGGCACGGTGACGTTCAATTCGATAATGGCGTAGGGTGACCTAAACCCTACATGATTGTGAGTAACATATAATGTCCATATCATGCTGGGGACTACTTAGTAGTACCCGTGATGATAATAAGATTATGTGTTTATCGCCGTTACGTTTATTATATATTATTTTATTATTTTTATGATTGTCTGCTTGGATGATTTGACTGGTTGAATTGATGTTGATAACTGCTGGATAATGATGTTATGAGTTGTGATTATTTTATAAATATGATATATTATTATTTTATTAGATTTTGACAATGATTATTAGTTTGGAAATGATGATTTTATGACATGTTAGTAATGATGATGCTATGACATGATGATATTATGGTATGATGTGATGAGTGTTATAATTGTGATTAGAGATTGAGTAAATGATAAGTTATATCGAGACATGAGGATGTATTGGGGAATTCATGTTATATGTGTCAGTAGTGCCTAACCGAGATGATTCCTGAGATATGATGATAATGAGATTGATGAGATGAGATTTTATTGAGGTTACCTATGAGATTAGAATGAGAGGTTGGGGCACTAGGGGGTGACTTGAAATATGGTCTGTGATATGGTAGACCTGAAACATGGTCGTGTGGACTCGAAACATGGTCGTGTGGGGGCTATGCCTCAGAGGGAGAATTCTCGGGGATAGGCTAATGACGGACTGTCCCAAACATGATTTCATTATAGTTACAGGTATAATTCATGCGTTGCATGAGCACCCTGACCCGGGTTCAGAGGTGTGCACCGGATTGTGCAGCTATAGTGCCATTTCTTTGCATGGGCATCCTCCATTCGCGGACGAGGGTGTGCGCCGGGGACTCTGGGACGTGTCGATTTTATTGATGTAATATCCGGATATGGCCGATACTCGTTGAGATGATTCATATAGCATTTGCATTGCATCATGATGGAGGGTAGATGAAAGATCCTAGATGTGAATTAAGGATGATTGCGTCATATATATATATATATATATATATATATATATATATATATATATATATATATATATATATATATATATACTCTTGGAGACGGATGTTTAGTGTGCCGTTATTTAATTAAATGTTGCTAAACCCTTTCCACGTTTGACGTTATATTGTTTCTTATCCCTTTTCTTCTTGTTGTTGGGTATATTTTATTTATGTGATCCCTATAAGAAGACTCGGTGGAGGAGCCAGCTATGGAGGAACTAGATGGAACCACTTATGAGCCAGATACTTGAGGACGAGCAGTGGACCCTAGTAGTTGAGTAGAGAGGCTACGGCCAGTGCATCTTTTTGAGGCGTTTTATCTTTTATTGTTTATATCAGTTTGTACCAGTTTGTACCTATTGGGATCCTACTGAAGGGATTCCCTCTACTGTACTGCATTAGGATTTGATGTGTATATGTTATGCATCTGTGTATATATGTTGTTTATATTTTAAGTACAAATTTTTTCGTTGTTTTAATATATACGCTTAATGATAATAACACGATTAAGTCCTAAATATTATGGGTTTTCTTTAATGGGACGTCGGGGCATTTCACTAGCAGTTCTTGGAAGCCAACCAAATTACAGATACAGCCGATTCTTGATTCAACGAGTTGAACCAATCGGTCATATTCGATTCTTAAGACCTTGATATATTCTCTATTTGCCTTGAGGCTCATAAACATCATGAAGAAATTCTCCCCAGAAAGAAACTTATTAACAAATTTTTCGAGCTTGATATTGATTGAAGAAATAATCTTGTAGTGTCGTCATTTCTTGTCAGCATAACTCTTCTATCGACTTTGAGTTGTCCGCATTTTCTCCCGAATCATCTTCACCTTTTCTGTTGTTCGCTGTACAATCTCTGGTCCTAACAACAAACTTTCTCCATCCTAGTACCAACATAGAGGTGTTCTGCACCGCCTACCATATAGAGCTTCGTAAGGCGCCATTCCTATGCTTGAATGGAAACTGTTGTTGTAAGTGAACTCTATCAATGGTAGAAATTCATCCCAGTTCCCAGTGTCTTCCATCACACATGCTCTCAGCAAATCTTCCAGTGACTGAATCGTCCTTTCTGATTGTCCAACGGTTTGTCGATGATAGGCGGAACTCAGTTTGAGTTTCGTTCCCAATGAGTTTTGTAGTCCTTTCCAGAACACTGACGTAAACATTGGGTCACGATCTGAAATGATACTCGAAGGTATACCGTGCAATCTAACAATCTCATCAATGTACAACTGAGTCAACCTTTTTATCGGGTACTTCATACTAATAGGTAAGAAGTGACCTGACTTGGTCAGTCGATCTACTATTACCCATGTAGCCTCATCTCCCTTCCGAGTCCTTGGCAAGCTGGTCACAATTCAATGAATCTCCTGTAGTATCCAACTAAACCCACAAAACTACGGATCTCTGTTGCTGTTGTTGGTCTTTCCCATTCCAAAACAGCTGCCACTTTCGACAGGTCCACTGTAATTCCTTCACGCGATATGACATGGCCCAAGAATTGAACTTGGTCCAACCAAAATTCACATTTTTCTGGTTTCACGTAAAGTTGCTTCTCTCTCAAGGTTTGAAGAACGATGCTGAGATGTTCAACATGTTTTTCCTTGTTTGGGCAATAGATTAGAATGTCATCGATGAAGACCATGACAAACTAATCTAAGTAAGGATGAAAGATCCTATTCATGTAATCCGTGAATATTACAGGAGCATTCATCACTCCAAACGGCATCACCAGATACTCATAATGCCCATAGCGTGTTCGAAACACTGTCTTAGGAATATCCTTTGCCTTCACACGGATTTGTTGGTAGCCTGGTCGTAAATCTATCTTTGAGAAAACGGTTTCTCCACGTAACTGATCCATAAGATCATCTATCCTTGGAAGTGGATACTTGTTCTTGATCGTTACCTTGTTCAACTGACAAAAATCCACACATAATCGAGAGGTTCCATCCTTCTTTTCCACTAACAAGACTGGGGCTCCCCATGGTGACACACTGAGTCTAATGAATTTCTTTCTCATCAGCTCCTCAAGTTGTTCCTTCAAGGTTTCTAGCTTCAATGGCGACATACGGTATGGTGCCAAAAAGATTGGCCCAGTGCCTGGAACTAGATCAATCGCGAACTCGATATCTCGAACAGGCGGTAGTCCAGGTACATCTTCAGGAAAAACTTCCGAAAACTTATTGACGACAGAGATGGACTCTAAGTCTAACTCGTTCTTAACGTCTAAGGAAAACAGCAGCATGTATCACTGTGCTCCCTCTTTCAAAGAAGCCCTTACCTGACTAGCAGATAACAATAAAAAATCCCATCCCTAAAAACTAAGGTTTTCTGCGCACAATCTATTAAGATATGGTTGGAAGATAGCCAATCCATGCCTAAAATTACATCTAACTGAATTAAAGGCAAACAGATCAGGTCTACAAGAAAATGTCTATCTTGGACAATGATAGAACAGTTCAAACACACAGAATTTCTGATGAATCGACTCGGCAGTTGGGGTTGAAACAATCAGGTTATATGGCAAGGAAGAAATAGGCAAACTTAGAAGTTTCACACGATCCATTGAAATGAAAGAATGTGTTGCACCCGAATTGAAAAGTACAGTTAAAAGATTACTATCTATGTCACACGTACCCTGCACGAGATCGCCTGAGTTTGATGCCTCAGCTCCACCCATCGTATACACCCTTCCTTTTGCAGTCGGCTTGTTGGTCCTGGTGTGGTTGACAGTTGGCTCAAGCTTTGGTGCTCTTCAGTCTTTAGCTAAGTGACCCAAACGATCACAGTTGAAACACCGTGCCCCTCTCATCGGCCAAGTGTCAGCCAGGTGGTTAGGATCTCCACACTTAAAATACTTCCTCCCTTAGCTTTGGTTTTGGTTCCTCTGGCCTCCAGTCCCAGTTCCCAAAGTACCGGAACGATGTTGCTGTTGCCTTTGATTGTTGTTGGGTGATTGGTAGTATGGTTTCCTCTGGTTCTGCTTCCATTTTTGGTTCTGCCCTTGAAATTGGCTCTTAGGACGAGAGGGTCCCCCAGCATTCCCCTTGGTGTCTCGTCCCTTCCGCATTAGCTTTACTTTTCTGCACTTTTCCACTAAGGCTTGGAAGTTCTTGATTTCCAGCGGTAACACTGACTCCTTGATTTCGAAGCGCAGTCCGCCTTCGAACCTTTCACACTTCCATTCTTCACTTGGGTTGTTCTGAAAGAAGCGGAAATATTTGGCATGTGATTCGAATCTTGCCGCATATTCCCCCACAGTCAGGTCTCGCTGACGTAAACTCAGGAACTCTTGTTCCTTCTCAGCCCGAGCACTCTGAGGAAAGTATTTATCTAGAAACTTGTTGTGAAATACTTCCCAGGTGATTGCTTGGTGCTCAGCCTCTAACAGTTGTATGTTGCCTTTCCACCAGTACTCAGCATCTCCTACCAGTTGGAAAATTGCATAGGGCACCTTTGCTTCCACAGGTGTATGAACTAGCTCACAGATCTTTTCCAACTCCTAGATCCACAGAACAACTTTCGTAGAATCCACGTCTCCACCAAACTGTGACGGATTCTGACGCCTGAAAGCATTTAGATGTTTTCCCACAGCAGCTTGTTCAGCCCTCAGCTGCTCCTGTTGGTTCTAGGCAGCCATCGTAGCAGTCTGAAAAGCAATTGCCGCAGCCACATCAGCCATTGCCTAGGAGGCGAAGTCCATCTTGCCATTGCCTTTGCCACGACCACCACGCCCGCACACACCCCCTGGTTCTATACTAACCTGTAAGACACAATCAGTGAGATGATAACCAGAAAAGGAAAATCTAACCCAAGGGTTATTACACATTACTCCTAAGAAGTAATTCAATCAAGTCTTAATCAGAGAACACACAACATCAACCTAACAGACTTAAACCCCAAAGATTCCCGAAAGACTCGACCAGCTCTGATACCACTAATTGTAACACCCTAAACTGGGGCGTCACTTTGTTACTCGTTGCGGAAAATAAAATAATTAAATTGCTGGTTGCTTCCGGTAAATGATATTTTCTTAATAAGTGAGTATTCTAAAAAACAAGAGTAAGTGATGAACACTCTGAACATGAAATTTAAACATCATATATATAATCTATCCCAGTGGGATTCAGAGTTTAGTACAGAAACTAGGGCCTAATCAGGATGGCCATTAATAACAGAGTTACAGAACATACTGTTAACAGCTGTAAACAAAGTAAAGCAAAATAGGGGGAGGGTATGGAACCACGCATCAAAAGGGTGGCTCTAAGAAGCCAAATACAGTCGGACCGAAACAGGCTAACCACAAAATATAAACCCCTAAGCTGGCCACTAATAACGACTAAAAGGAAGACTCGCCACGAACACCCCCACAAGAAGAGACCCCAGGTGATGGGTCCACGACGTCTCCGCCATCATCAGGATAGTCGGAATCATAAAAATCTGGATCTTCATCAAGCACGTACTCCAGCACCTCATCAAGATCATCATCATGATCCAAGACGTGGTACATGGGCTCATCCTCCAGGTACTCCTCGGGGTCCTCTTCCGGGTCCTCCTTAATCGATGAAGTCGGCTCGACTCCAGGTAATGGTACCCCTAGAGGTGGGTGCTCATGTAGCTGTCCATTCATCTGTAGCATGTGTAAGTAGTACCAAGGTGGTGGGAGAGCAATCCTCCTCATCTCAACTGTCTGAACTCTGTAACATGGTTCGACCTCGGCATTCTTCTCCAGCATGGTTATCGGTCCATGATAGGTAGCCGATGTAGATCCGGGGTGAATCTGCCACGCCTCCGCATTCCCCGCATCATCGAAGATCTCAGTCTTCGATTCTGACGGTACCAATGGGATATTCGGATCCATCTAAACTCATAGATATACAGCGGTGCCGAAAAGCAAAGAGAAATAACATGAATATATGCAGGAGTGAGATACCAATATATGGATAGATTACAATAACCATATGCATGATACATGCATCACATCAACATATTAACATTTACCAAATATTAATAGATAAAACAACAAGTATCATATCAATGAGTGTCATACCCATACAATCAGCTTTTATAAAGATTATGCATGACGCTTCAATATTCCGGCTCTATAAACTTAATCTCATGAGATCCCTTCATCTTTCTAAGAGTTGATCAAACTCAAAGCCCCCACTTGGGCATCACCGAAGTGACTAAAAGTCCGTGCTTGGACATCACCGAAGTGACTAATAGCCCCTGCTTGGGCATCATCGAAGTGACTAACTTGTGAGGCACGTCTGCCTAAATGCATGAAGAAAAACATTCGTTCAAGATGTTTTCTTCGTGTTCAATCTCATTCGTTGTCTAAGATCAAAGCTAACGACCATTCATAATTTTCATCATTTGAAATTACTCAACATCAACATAGGACACGCAGTCCGAGTGCTCAATCACAACACCTAAGACAGATGCCTCAGTCAAGGTTTGTGGTCATAGAAAAAGACTTACAATCTTACCCATGTTTTATTTCAACATGATTAGGACTCTTATTCCACAACAACGTAATTAGGACACTTGGTCCATAATAACGAGATTAGGACTCTTAGCCCACAACATCATGATTAAGACTCTCGGTCCACAATACTTAACACGGATCAAAGTTACCGGAATAAAACCTCGGTAGCCCATCCAAGTTACCGGAAAATTTTCGAAAGTATTTCTTTACAGGAAATCTTTTCATTGGAAAATCATTTGTAAACTATTATAAGAAATCCATTTTCTCTTGAAATCCTTTTCTTAAAATCATCTCTATTTAAGGTCAAATATTTTCCAAAGGCTTTTCCTTCCGTAAAAACACATATTTTCTAAATGATTTTCTTTTGTACAAAAACTTAGTTCGTAAGAAAATAATTTCCTTTAACTTGAAATTATTTAGCACAAGTTCCAAAGTTTTATCCTTCCGGAATAAATACAAGTAATATCACTTACTTTCCAAAACACATACTTTACCAAAGAACATTTTAAAATGAACACCATTACTTTCAAAGTTCTCTTCGAAGCTTATGTAGGCTTTTAATCATATGATTAGTTGAGCACGGACTAACGACAGGCTTTTCAGACATCAATCAATATCATCATAATCTCAGTCAACAATATAACAGTTAATGACAGTTCATAACATATATGATTCACAACACTTTAAATCAAGTAAGGATCAACTTCAAACAGTTATCACAACAGTTCAAGTATACAAATCATTCAAACTTTGATTCAATATAATAACAATATTCAAATAAATCGAGTAAACCACATACACACATGCACATAGCTATTGAATATCCCTCAGGCTGACCCTCTTATCTTTTGTGAAGGTAAAGGTACGTGATGCTTGAGGAAGTGTACTACGAATGTCCTCCTCTACTCCGCGACCAAAGTCTAGGTTTATGAACACAAAACCACAAGTTAAAAGTTAACCAAGAACACTAAACCAAGAAGGTATAGGTTCGGCCATGGCATAAAATAGGGTTAGAGGTTTTCAAAAAAAGAATACAACTCATGGATTAATGATCCTTAAGTGTTAGGAGTTCATAACCAAGGTCCACTTTACAAAGATCGAACAAAATTCCATTAAATCCATGCTTAGGGTTTCGACCTCTTTAGTATAAGTAGGCTAGAAATTTCCAACCCTTCTAAGCTCTTAGATTTAGCGTTAAAAGATACCAAGAAGTCTAAATTCATGATTATATTGGAAAACGAAAACAAAACATCTTAGGTTCACAACCATCATAGGATAAATAGGCTAGAAACCTTTAAACTTTCCAATCTCTTAGAATTAGCATCCAAATGTATTAAAGAGCTCAAGTCCATGATCATATTGGAAAATGAAAATGAAACATCCTAGGTTCAGAACCATCATAGAATAAATAGGTTAGAAATATTTAAACTTTCCAATCTCTTAGACTTAGCATCCAAATGTATTAAGGAGCTCAAGTCCATGATCATATTGGAAAAATGAAAACAAAACATCCTAGGTTCACAACCATCATAGGATAAATAGGCTAGAAATCTTTAAACTTTCCAATCTCTTAGACTTGGCATCCAAATATATTAAGGTGCCAAAGTCCATGATCATATTGGAAAATGAAAACAAAACATCCTAGGTCCACAACCTACTAGGTTCTGCCATCATGGGATCAACAAGCTAGGAATTTTCAAACTTTTCAAGACTTCAGATTAAGATCAAGAGGTATCTAGAAGCTCAAATACATGATCATCTTTCAAAAAGTTGAAACAAAACTTCCTAGGTCACTAATACATAGTTTCGGCCATCCTTGAAAAAATAGGTTAGAGATGTTTGTTTGATACAAGCACTTAGAATATGAAAGTAGAGATTAATAGAAGTTCATAGAAATTGGTTTCAACTCAAACGGAGTTTTCTACCATATTCTAGAGATTTTAGAAGTTAAAAGAGCTTTAAGAACATTTTAAGAAGACATAAAGTAAACTCATAAAATAAGTGAAAAACTTGCAATAGAAGAGTATGAGAGTGTTACCCTTGAAACTAGAAAGAAAAAGTATGAAGAACTTGAAGCTTGAAACTAAGTAAAAATGAAAACTTTAAGTGTTAGAATTTAAAAAATGAGAAAGTGAAGAAGTAAGAAAGTGATGAAGAGAAAATGAAATGGGTATTTATAGAGGGAGGGGTGAGATTGGCGTGAAAGATAAGGGGAGGGCAAGTCTTGATGGCCAAGTTTTGGCTTATGCCTTGTTTGGTTGAAGAAGAGAGAGAAAAATGGGTTTTTAGAATATAATATGATATAATTTGAAAAGTGTGATGATTATACTTTTGGAGTGTGTCATAACCCATGTCCATCACATCCCATCAAGTCACTTCACTTCTTTTGGGCTCCCTTTTCTGCTCCCTTGCGTATCCGGTTCAAGTTTCCGATCGTATTTCGCCCAGAATAAATATTATATTTTATTTCCGAACTCAAATTTTCGAAAATTTCCAATATCATACAAAACATCACAAAACACTAACCGTTTCGTTCACGGTTCAAAATTAGGTTTTTTGCTCAGTAAACTTGTATTGGCAGTGAAAACGCAGACCGACTTTTGTCTGAATTTTCAACCGAAAATTTAACCGTGACTTCATACGATAAAAACAACATAAGAAAAAGATTTTAGTTTATTTCAAATCACTCTCTGGATTTTATAAAAAATAAACACATATACACATGTATTTACTGCTACAGAAGGACACAAAAATCGGGGCGTTACACCTTGGAGGGAGAATTGCTGGGGATAGGCTAACGAAGGACCGTCCCAGACATGATTTCATTGTAGTTGCACCTATAGTTCATGCGTTGCATGAGCACCCTAGCCGGGGTTCAGAGGTGTGCACCGGATTGTGCAGCGATAGTGTCATTGCTTTGCATGGGCATCCTCCATCCACGGACGAGGGTGTGCGTCGGGGACTATGGGACTTGTCGATTATATTGATGTGATATCCGGATATAGCCTATACCTGATGAGATGATTCATACAGCATTTGCATTGCATCATGATGGAGGGTATATGAAAGATCCTAGATGTGGATTGAGGATGATTGTGTCATATATATATATCTATATATATATATATATATATATATATATATATATATATATATACTCTTGGAGACAGATGTTTAGTGTGCCGTTATTTAATTAAATGTTGCTAAACCCTTTCCACGCTTGACGTTATATTGTTTCTTATCCTTTTTCTTCTTGTTGTTGGGTATGTTTTATTTATGTGATCGCTATAAGAAGACTCGGTGGAGGAGCCAGCTATGGAGGAACTAGATGGAACCCCTTATGAGCTAGATGCTGGAGGACGAGCAGTGGACCCGATTAGTTGAGTAGAGAGGCTACGGCCAGTGCGTCTTTTTGAGGTGTTTTATCTTTTGTTGTTTATATTAGTTTCTACCAGTTTGTACCTATTGGGATCATACTGAAGGGATTCCCTCTACTGTACTGCATCAGGATATGATGTGTATATGTTATGCATGTGTGTATATATGTTGTTTATATTTTAAGTTCAAATTTTTCCGCTGTTTTAATATATACGCTTAATGATAATAACACGATTATGTCCTAAATATTATGGTTTTCTTTAATGGGACGTCGGGGCGTCTCACTAGTGGTTCTTGGAGGCCAACCAAACTGCAGATATGGCCGATTCTCGGTTCAACGAGTTGAACCAATCGGTCCTATTCGATTCTTAAGACCTTGATATATTCTCTGTTTGCCTTGAGGCTCATAAACATCATGAAGAAATTCTCCCCAGAAAGAAACTTATTAACAAATTTATCGAGCTTAATGATATTGATTGAAGGAATAATCTTGTAGTGTATAGTGTCTATTAGGTACAACCGGTGTCAAATATTCATTAGCCATTAAAGTAATATAATTCAAAAAGATAATCAAGTCCTTGTTTTTCAATGTACCAAAAAAAAAGTCCTTGTTTTTCATCGATTGTATATATAATGAACAAGCGTTTATGTAAAAATCACTTTTAATTTAAGTAAGAAAAAGATAGTTTTTTTTATGTTAATATGTGTTTCGATAAGCGTTTGACAAACGTATGATTTTGAATGAAATTGATTTTGTAAAATTAATTTGATGAAAATTGAGTTTGAAGTGAAGTGATTTATGTTTGTGTGTTTTTATTTGTAAAACTTAGTGTAAAATTTTGAACCCAATGCAAAAGCTACTTTATATAGCTTCTAGTAAAAATCACTTCCAAAAATAAAACCAATTTCGTCTAATAGTAACAAAACACCTCATTTTTACTAAAATCGCATTGATTTATCAAGAAGTAAAATCAATTCTATCACTTTCTACCGTGGAACCAAACACACATTTAATCTTATCAAATGCTTTAAATAGAAATTAAAAATTTCACATAAACCAAATTTTTTGAGTCCCGCTAAATCATTTTAACAAGTAAGATCAAATGATTCTAACCCTCAAAATATATTTTGAGTACGGAAGTTGCTCAAAGTATACAGATTTCGATGGGATCATGTTTTTGAAACCTTTTAGCATTCACACTAAGCATCAATGAAAAGGAAAAATGATTACTTAATATATAGAAAAAGGAAAAAATTAAAGTGGTCTTATCTCGAAATTTTGCTGAAAAGTTATAATTCAACATACCACATGTATATATGTTTTTGAAACCTTTTTGCGTCTTTTGTAAGAATGAAAAGGAAAAATGATTACCTAATATACGCAAAAAAAAGAAAAGAAGTGGTGGTCTCATCTCAAAATTTGACTAAAAAGTTACGAATTCAACACACCATATGTTTTATGTGACTGGTCATTAGAGGATAAGAATTGTATCAGATGGATTTCTTTTGACCATTGGTCTTCCACTCAAGAATATTCAGTAACAATTAGAAAGTTTATGTCTCTCCAAAGACCTGAAGCTAGGTGATATCTACCAATCCCTTTTTAATCAATTGTGACCTTTTGCTTAATCATGCAGGGAAACAACAAAAATGAAAAAGAAAAAGAGGAAAAAGGGTTTAAACTGAGTTTGACATATTGTTGATTTTGTCTGTTTTCTCTTTTTCTGTTGTTGATATGAGATATCAAACAATTTTAAGCTTAGTCCTGAAGGTTAAATAGGACCTATACATTTCAAAAATGGATTTGATACATTCAAAGTATCACGCATTTATGTATTAATATCATGTTGGATCAATCACAAAAAGTATTTGAGAAAGTCTAGGATTAATCCAATGGTATATTAATGCATGAATATGTAATCGTGTAATTTTTTAAATGTGGAGAATCCAGATCCATAAATTTCATAGGTAAGGAAAATGCACAAATTCGGATATGTGCTTGGAGCAACAATACAAGAATAAATATATGTTATAAGAAGATTTACACCATTGATTTGAGTTGATTCGTTTAAAATTGTGTAAATATATTTAAAATAAATATTAAAGATCTTAAAATATGCAATGACTTCTTTGATTTTGTTATTAATTTATTGCTCTTGGTATAATTTCTTTTGGGTTTTCCAGGGTATTATTCGTGCAATTGTGAAGACTAATCCCTCGAGTCGGGTAGAATCATAAAGGCGACGGAACTTCTTTAAGAGTTTTAATGTTACAACATTCTCAGGGCTCGAATTTGAACTCAGAGACTATAGATTAAGTCGAAAGAGTCCCATATATTCTCATCCAAGTGTTCTTGGGTATTGCCCTTAGTATAAATTATTAAGAAAAAATATTAAAAAATAAATAAATATGTTACTCCTTAATTTATTAAATACATAATTTTTTAATAGAAGTCTTCTTTTTTGAGTTTTTGAACCTATATATACACAATCATATGGTCTACCAAACCTGGAAATATCATAATCAACCTATTCTAGCTACAGCCTTTATTGGAAAAGACAATTCAATTATTCAACCTTATAGCATCTTTAGTTGAAGTTTCTTAAGAATAAAATATTATTACAATATGACATATGTGAGTTTGGGTTACTTAAATTTAAAATTGATTCCTTATCTATGGAACCTTAAGAGAAAGTTCAATAGCATTTAAATAATTTTTTTTTGTTGTGCATTTGATAGTGTAAAAGTGGAAGAGAGAACATGTGATGTTGAATCTTTATTATTAAAAGTAAAAGAAAGGTGGTGGCCGAGACAAATCTGTAAAATCACTTGGTTGTGGGGATAAAAAGATCAAGGTGGCTGATAATATAAATTAAAAGAATAATGTACAAATTTGACAAAAACGTTCTACTGAGAAAATACATTTGAATACAAGAATATTTCATATATATATATATATATATATATATATATATAAAGGTTTTTTTTTACTGAGTATATTTATAAAGGTTAAATCCTATAAGTAATATTTTTAGCAATTTTTAATTTAAAAAGTTAGTGTACACAAGTCGAAGATGATCACGGGCCACACAAAACTTAACTCTCTTTTTTCAGAAGTTTATATCAGATATGAATTTGGTTCTTTCACAATTTAAGTTTCTATTAAATTATTATTATTATTTAGTGGCTGTTTCGGTCTATATCTTACTCTTATTAGTTCTCTTTCCCTTTTTAAGGGACTTCAACGAGCAACTTTATATTTTAATTTATATAGTGTCAATATTTTTAAGCCAAAATAATTGATTTCATACATGTAATTAATTTTTTTTAATGTTTCCTGCTTCAAATATAACTCTTACATCAAGTTGTTATTTAGTTAATTATGCAAATATTTTGAATTTTAAAATATAAAATATATAAAAAAATATTGGTAAAAAATAAAAATAAAAAATAAACAAATTATATATATTTAGAAGTCCAAAACACAAAACACCCGCTCAATAATTTTCCATTTCAAAATCAAAACAAATTTTAAGTTTAATTTTACAGATTTGCCCTAGCCACCACCTTCCTTTTAATAATGAAGATATGCAAATATTAAATTGTTAGTATTTGTTATGTTAGTGGGGGAGTTGAACTCACAACCTCCTTATCACTCCAAACCCTGTCTCCCTCCCCCAAATCACCAAGCCACCTCATCACTCCACAATATGTATCTTTACTCACTAGTGCATGAAGAGATTTTTACGTCAGTTAAAATTCTTATTTAACGTTTGGAAAATGCCTGACATTATCCGAGCATACGTAAAAAGTGTAACTTTTAACATCAGTTATTTAAATAATTGACATAAAAAGTGTACTTTTAACGTCAATTATGTAATTTAACTGACGTTAAATACACTGCTTATAACGTCAGTTGTTTAAGACAACTGACATTATAAATAATGTTTTTTTAAAAAATATTACTTTTAACGTCAGTTGTCTTAAATAACTGACGTTAATTTTTTTTTTTTAAAATTCTGTTACAATTTATCCATTCCCCCAGCATATCCCTGCATTCAGTAAACACAGTCCAGAATATACAGAATAGGCATATTACAAAATTTGCACATACACTCAAATTTAGCAAAAAAAGGGTCTCATTAAAACCTTATGATGGAAAACCCTTCTTAAGGATAAAAACATCATCAAGGAAAAAGAGTACCCTTAAATTTTATTTAAAAAAGAAAATAAATACAAAGAACTAATTGGGGGGGGGGGACAAAAAACCAAAACCCATTGATAGAAAAAAAACATAACTAAAAGTTTCTAAGTATTTTAAATGCAAATACACACATCAACTATATATAAGTTTCTAATTATTAATACTACACATCTTCTTGTTTCAAAAAAAAAAAAACTACACATCTTCTAAGTACTCGGAAGGTATTTTTGCTCTTCCTTTTTTCTTTAGCATACTTAAAGAAAAATTCTGCAAAGCGCATCCTCAAGTCTCAAAACTCTCCTTTTTTAAGAGGAGATTGGTCGCTAAAAGCCTGCACACGTTTAAATAATTAACAATAACATTAACGCAAGGAAAAGGAAAACTAAAATATATAATTAAATAAGTTGTTTAAGTATTACCTTCTTCCATCCCTCTGTAATAGATGCAGAGACTATGTTCAGCATATGATGCATCACATAATAGCCACACGACCAAGTGTCTGTTTGATATCGAAACTGCAAAAGAAATGAAATTAAATGTCAGTTAAATAAACATATATATTTGGAATTAGTATTTATTAATTATAATATTAATTACTATTTAATAAACTACCAACCTTGAGGTTAATCCAATCAGGGCTTCCTTTAGACTTGGTAGTCCTACTCCTCCCGTTGACGCAACTTATGCTGCATGCCTTCAGCGTGCTATCATAAACAGAATATTCATGTCAAGTAACCAATTCATCATGTGTGTAATTAAATAAAAGCAAATGTTAAAACTTATATCAAATAAAAGATTAATTACTCACATATTGATGGATTCCACTACCTCCCGTGGCAGGTTCTGGTGGAGACACTACCAAAAAAAAACACGACTTACCAACGGAAAAAAACCCGTCGGAAATGAAGAAATTCCGTCGGAAAACTACATTACTGACGGACTTTCAGACGGACATGGTTCCGTCGGTAATAGGCACGTAGGAAAGCCTTTCCGACGGATCAAGTTCGTCCGTCGAAAATTTCCGACGACCTTAACCGTGGGAAAACATGCCACACAGAACCCCTAATTACCGATGGAAATTCCGTCGGTAACTCCCTGTGGATGTTACCGATGGAATTTTTCGTCGGAAAATGTAACCAACGGTTACCGACCGAAATATCCCTCGGAAACAAGGTTTTTTTATTTTTTATTTATTTTGTTTTATATTAATAATTAATTATTAATTATATTTATTAAAATTTATATATTCAATATTAAATATTATATTTTATTTTATTAATTAACTATTATTATATTTTATTTTAATTAATTATATTTTATTAATTAATTATTATTATAATTTATTTATTAATTTATATTTTATTATAATTAATTATAATTTAATTATTTTATTTTATTTTAATTAAATATTATTATATTATCAATTACAAAACAAAATTGAAATTAAAATAAAATTTAAAAAGTAATTAAATTAAAATTAATTTAAAATAAAAACAAACTCAACATATAATCCATAAATAAAATATCCTTCTATCTACAAATATCTACTACACCTATAACTATCCTAATACCCATCACCATAATATCCGTCATCGTCATCTTGTCGGGGGGAGTTTGCCGGCGTCACATGACCATCAAGCTGCGGCTCAGTAGACAGACTGTCATCATGCGGCTGCGGTGGTGGGATTAGTAGTTGTAGTGGAGGGCTGGGGCCGGGTGGCATGGAGGACCCCCTGCAGAGCGTTGCACCTGTCTGGTGGGAGGAAATCGAGCACGACGGTCATGACCGTAGAGAATGTCTCCATCTACTACATGATGCGCTCGTTTGTCTCCTTTTGCTGCTGCACCTCCTGCCTCAGCAGATGCACCTCCTCCGTGTCCTATGAGCCGGAGGATGTAGGCTCCCTAATGGTCATGCTCGGCGTCGACCCCCGACGAATTGACCTGGCTAGGGTCGCAGTACCGTAAATCCGTCCCTTGTTCTTCCCGCCTGCCACATCCATCCAGGTCTGGGTCTGTAGTCGCTCAACCTCGACGGGGTCCAGCTGAAAGGATCTGAGGCACCAAAGCAGGAGGCAGCCTCAGATGGTACCTGACTAAACCTGGCGTTGTACTCCGCCTTCGATCAATACATTACAATCAATATGTATTAATATATATATAATAATAATAATAATAATAATAATAATAATAATAATAATAATAATAATAATAACCAATAGTTTAAATATAAAAAAACATTTTAGCTCATCATTGTCTGCCTCGACCTATCATCAACAAACTCGCCGGTGTCCGAGCGAATATGTATCTGCTCAAAGACCGTAGGGACATCAACGGACCGAGCTAGCTCTCCTGCCTACAACTGACACACCAATAAAATCAATTAGTTCTAAAACAAATTTTTAATAAAATATACAGTTTATAAATAATGTTATTTATATATGCATACCATGTAAATGGCATGCTGCATGTGGCTAATAGAACCACCAGTGTGCATGCTCCCACCATTCTCAGAACCCCGATTTCTCTTTGCCTGTTCACACTTCAGCTTGTAAGGGAGTGCCCCAGTACGCGCATGTTGGACCCAGATGTTGGGCCCGATGTAATCCGGACGTATCTGGCTCTCCCTACGCTCCCGGAGCATGTTCATCAGTCGAGCAGTTACTCGGTCGTCAAAGATAGCACGTATCTCTGAAGTATGCTCCGTAAACCAGCGCACAAGCTCCTGTTAACAAAGAAAAAAATAATAATAACTTATAGAAAAGAATATATAAAATAAATGAAAAATTACATGAACTAATAAACAAGAACTTGCCCCGAATCGTCTGAAGATACGATCCCGATCCTCCCCGGGGATCACCTCCCAGATGGCCAGAAACGACGATACTGTGCCTTGATGGCGAAGGTAACGTGCTTCGATCCCACTTTCGATGGGATGAAGTTGAAAAATTTATAATTTTATTAAATCAACAATATGACAACCAACAAATATATGCTTATTGAATAGTAATTATTTTTAAACAACATTAAATTAAATTAAACTTACGATCCAGAAACAGGACGGATCCATGGTCGATCCTCAGGTGTGGGAACCCTGGCCCACTCAGGCAAGTCCTCAGCTGCGGTCGACTGCTGCACAAACGATGATGATGGTATGGACGTGTCGTGACCGTATGCGGCCCCGGATGATGAGGATGGAATGGTCGTGTCCGGCTGTGGCATCATCCCAAGAGTCGGCATAAATGATAATCCTGCTGGGTGTGTGACCGGCGCAGTCGATGATGATGGTGGTGCTGGGTGTGGTGTGGGTCCAGTAGGGGGCGGCGAGTAGCCAGCTAGTGAGCGTTGTGGCGCAAAGCGAGTGGAGGTCTGGACATGGGTGGAGGGTGGGGTAGTGTGGGTCGAGGATAGTGTAGTATGGGTAGGGGATGATGTAGTATGGATCAGTGAGGGTATAGAATGGGTGGGGGATGGTGTAGAATGGGTGGGGGAGGCTCCTGTAGGTGGCGATAGGGTATGTGCGGTAGGGATGGGGGTGGGTGCGGAGGGACCTCCAGGAATACGAGCAAGCACCTGGGACTTCATGGTGTATCGTCCCCGCTTAGCCTTCCCCTTCCCCTTATCACCGCTAGGCGGTGGGGGCGGGGCGGCTGTCCTCCTGATGCTGACATATCTATTTTTATAGCACAATTACAAATCAGTGTAAAAATAATAAGTAATCGACATTTAACAGTCTAATCTAACCAAGTATTTTTATAGAACAATAGGTCAAGTCTTACATTATATTTCATAAGCAAATATTTAAAATACAATAAAAATAACATAATAGTAAACTTCATATTTAGACTCGGTATCGTCATCTGATTGTAAGTCTGACTCTTCTTCTTTTTACATTGAGTCATCACTTTGGATTTCTTCCTCTGATGATGCATGCATGGATGCCTGATTACCAATGACCACTTCTTCCCCTTCATTTACAGATCCCAACATGCCAGTAATACGCTCGACCTCAATTACTTCATTGACATGTGACGATTCATCCGCCTGGAATGGCGTCTCATCCTCTGCATCATCGATTTCTATGCGACCCCTAGGCTTGGTAGTGAGTGCAACACACCAACCTCGTTTGTCTGTTCTCATTGCTGGATAAGGGACATAATAAACTTGTTTTGCATTCTGAGCAATTATAAACGGATCAAACTGTTGATATCTTCTATCCATACGAATGTCCACAGTTCCATACTTGGGATCCACTTTTTATGCCTGTCCTTTATGGATCAAACCAGTTACAGTAAAATAAGACTACTTTTTAAAGATAAGTAGTAGTATTGTAACTCGTATGTGTTTTATGGCCCCATAAAAATCACCGGTACCTTCACCTTGTACGACAACCCCGCTATTAATTGTCTTTTTGCCCACGTTCCATTCTTCTGTGTGGAATTTGTACCCATTAACAAAGTATATATGCCATGATGTAACACAGCTATAATCATACGCTAAATCTCTCAAGTGTTGATTAGTCATGCTTAACGGTTGTTGATACACCTACGAAAAGGTAAGTCATATTAAATAATTACTTTTTTTAAGAGGCAAAATTAAGCTTAATATAGCATTTGCATCGTCATATTACACTTACTTGTTGCTTGAACCATTCAGGAAAATCTGCATGTGTACGAGCAGAACCGTCTTGTTCACTTAATTGATTAATTTGAAGGAACACACTGACAAATAAAATGTGTACTATGTGTTAAAGGAGAAATTATAATAACATGTGATACATTATTTCAAAAATAGGTTGTTAAGACTTACTCATGGTATGGTTTCACCTCCGTGCAATTTATCAAGACATGTACATGGGCCGATGCATACTCCTCATCAGTTAACCAGTAAGTAAGCTCCTTGCCATCATGACGGCTAGGAAGGTTAATTACGGATAGCATATAAGGATACCCTGCATTATCAGCATCTAACTCGTTCCTAACATGTCTTGGTGCCATCATAAAGTTGTTGATATAGTGGGAACGGAAATAGGTTGTCTCACGGTGTAAGTAAGACGCACAGATTGATCCTTCCATCATAGCCTTGTTTTTAACCGATCGTTTAGAGATGCCTGGAATTCTTCTATTTTCATTATGTCACCTCATTTCTCCTGCGGTTTGCATTGATGCAAACAGTCTCTGCAACCTTGGAATTATTGGCAGATAGAACATTGCCTTCGCAGGAACTGGTTTCCTCTTACTATGGTGACTACTTTGAACGCGGTACCTGGGTGTCTGACAAAATTTACATTCTTCCAACGCACTGTCATTTGTGCCAGACTGACTACCATAATATAGCATGCACCCATTTGGACAACAATCAATCTTCTTAGCCCCCAAGCCTAGTTTCGACACCAACCGCTTCACATCATAATAACTCTTTGGTAACAACTCTTTGAAGGGTGTCACATCTTGAAGCATTTTACAAAAGAACTCCAAACACTGCTCTGGGACATTCCAATTGGACTTGCAAGCTAGAAGCCTAACACAAATTGATAATTTTGAATCTGACGCCCCTTCAAACAATGGCTTATTTGTCTCTAACAATAGATTGTAGAATCTCTGCGCCGATTCATTAGGAGGCTCTTCCATGTCATCAGACTCATCCACCTCAAAATTCCCATGTTGCCTAAGACAATCATCGACCATCATATGCATTGACTGGAGTTGTTCGACATATTCATCGTGGTAGCCATTGCCTGATGCACCCATTTCAAGATCGTCACCATCGTCATTCAAATCAATATCCGGCAACTCCTCACCATGATCAGTCCATATCCAATAATTAGGCTTGAAACCACGTCGGTATAGGTGTAACTTCACGTCATCATCACTCAAAACCGCCATACAATTACACTTTGTGCACGGACATCTAATCCCCCCCTCTTCGGCATAATCACAATGTTGCTTTACTTTGGATATAAACTCCTCAACTCCAGCTACAAACGATTGTTTCAGAAGTCGTCTCCCAGACTCGTTCCTATCATACACCCAACTACAGTTCGAGGGATAATATTCCATCCTTCTGCATTTTCAGATAAATTGAAGTAATTTTAAACATGATATTATGACCCCGAATCGCTCCCTTTCCTTAAAAGGTGTGGCCCTATCCCATTCGAGGAAAAACTTTTTCATCACTGTATTATACTAGTTACTCATCACTTCTCATGTCTTATAGCTGAGGAAATTTCGGCAGCATCTCCCATCGGTCTCCAAGTACACGACTTGACCGCGGTGAAATACCACAATCAAGTATGGACCCGAAGAACAAAAGGAAATGCTTCGACCCGAAATTTAATCAACTATTTCACAAATGACAACCATCGAGTAACTAGTATATCAATGGAGCAAAAGTTTCTTCCCAAACTGTCCCAATTGGATAATTCAAGATTCAATAAAATGAGCGATACCATAACCACGAGTACACATGCTATATAATATTGAACCTTGAACGGGAAACTACGGTTTTTCTCAATTACGTATAATAATTGTACTCTAACAAAAAAAAAAAAAAAGTAACATGGATAATTTGCATAAAGTTTGACATTATTAGAAAACAATCAAAAATATCATTAAGCAACCATTTTAATGAATAGTAACTAATGTTTTATTAAATCATTTATGTTTTAAATTAATTTTAATTAACAAAACATTTTATTGAATTAGTTAATTACTTATGTTTGTTTACTTGACTTTTTATATATCAAGTTTTAAAATCTATTATTAGTATATTAGTTAATTGTTTGCAGTAATTGTTACTAACAATTTTTTTAAAATATTTTTTTATTTTTCCCACTTATTACGTTACTTTACTATTTAAAATCCTATGATGTTAATTACTTAAATAATAATTAGTCATTCTTCCCATAAGACTGATTTATTCAAATATGACATTTTAAAATAATAATTAATTACTTTATTTTAAATTAATGATTTTAATAATTAACTTCTTCACTAATATCAATTATTACATAACAAATAACTAATTACTCATTATTATGTAACTATTTTATTGATCAATTCAACAATAACTACGTACAAAGATCCCGATCATGCTTAACCGAGCACTATGAGCTACTGCCAAATCTACTCATTACTGTCGAATCTGATTTAATTAGCTTCTTAAGTATTATTTAATCACTCCGTTATTTATGTACAAATAATCCCGATCACGATTATAATGGATGGCACCATCCCTAAGTCTAACTTCATCAATGCTGCTGCAAGTATATGTGGGAGGAAAACGATTTTACCGGCTAACTAATCCTAGCAGCTAGGTCTCATCCTATCAACAATACTTATCCTTATGATTTTAGATTAGAGTAAATTAATTAATTAATCTACGTTAATTAATTAATTATATATTTATTAATTAATATATGTAATTAGCAAAAACAACAGCTTACTAAATTTAAAACTAATAAACACAATTTTGTTACAACTAGACAAATATATATATATATATAAAATACACCCATAAAAATTAAACAGATATATACTACAACAAATTAGACAAATCAAATTTATACAATTTCTTTAGCATGCATTGAACAGTTATAATTAATATCCCAAAATAGAAAAACCCAAGTACCTCCGACGGCCGGAAACTGCTCTATGCAATAGTGGTGATGGTGGCTAGTCTCACCCTCTGGTAGCCCTCAAAACAAAGAGCACAACAACAATAAAATAAATTAGATTCACCAAATTCCAGACATCACAAAGCCAACAAAACACAAAAAAATAACCTTAATCAACATTAATTATAATTAATCAATAAACCCAATTTTTTTTAAATAAATAGTAATAAAATTAAATAGGAAAAAAATTAGGAGGATACCTAAACAGTGTGGTGGTGGTTCTGGTGGTGGTGGTGGTGGTTTCAATGGTGATGGTTGACACGCTGTCGCGCACGCTTCAAAAAGCGAGCGGTTTGTAAAAGTATGTAGATAGGGAAAGTGCGACAACTCGAGTATCGTCTCACAAGGACTCTTGGGTTGTTATTAACAGAAAAGTCAGTTTTGGGGGGGGGGGGGGGGGGGGGGGTGGTTATGAAATTAAATTAAGAAAACAAACAGAAAACAATGCAAACTAAATAACTATCAAATAAGCTAAACGATCAACCTACTGCTTTCGGTTTCCCACTATCATTGGTTCATATAATTCCAAGCCCTAAGCGGATTCTAAACTCTTTTCGATTGTAACATCGATTAACAAGCGAAACCGACACTACGAGACATATGTTCCTAATTCCGAATTAAGCAAACGGATTAAGCCCTTCGTGAATTAAGCAAACACGAATTGAACACACGCGAATTAAGCAAACACGATTAAGTTTAGGAACACACAATCATCGAAACAAATCAATATATATTCTATATAATCCTGAATTAAGCAAACAGAACATACAGAACAAATATTGAAAGAGAATAGAAATGAGTTCAGGAATTACAGAACCTCAAGTGGCAATGCGAAACCCGATTGCAGTAGATTAATCAAGGAGACTAGCTCTCCATTACAAACATAAACCTAAACCTAATTCACAGCCGTCAACCAAAAAGAAGAAGAAAAAGAAGAAGATCTCAGTTCTGCCCTAAAACAAACTATAAATACAGATTCTGGGTTGCGGTCGCTCGCGAGAAGAAACATGTTTCGCGAGACGAATCTTATGAACAGTCCTTCAGTGTTTGGATTTCTCGCGAGGCGAAACATGATTCGCAAGGCGAGCTAGAGAGGGTGACTGTTGCTGCTCGTGCTGGTCTTCAGGCTCGCGAGGCGAAAACTCCCAGAATTGCATTTCTTTATTAACCTGAAAACAAGAAATAACAGTAAGTGCTTTATTTGACTCAAAATCAACTAAAATAACATAAAACTACTTTAGAGACTCAAAACCTTGCTTGAGGACAATCAAGTCTAATTTGGGCGGAAACGAGATATAATTTGCACGAAACCACGGTCATACTAGTCATAAAACTAGATGAGCCAGAGGCTGATCAAAATGCCCCAAACTTAAACTTTGCTTGTCCCCAAGCAAACTAAAACTCAAAAAGGACTCAAACTTGGCAAGCTCAAAGATTCAATCAAATTTTGCACAAATTTCAAGCAATTCATCAAAGTAATTTTTCCTTCAATGTCCCCCCTTTCAAACAAAGCAATCCCCACATGCATTTATTCTAAACATTTGAGAATTTCGTCGTTCAAACAATCATTAATCTAAGCAAGGGATCCAAGTTACACACAAAAGGGAGATCACCAAATTCAAACAATCACCTTCCTCACAAAGGGGTTTAGTGTTTCACTCAATCTCTCAGTTTGTCTAGGCTAACAACATTTCACTCAGTTTCACTTTTAAGAGTACTTCCCATGAATTTGATTTTTATCTCAAAAAGGTTCCCACGGAAAACATGCATGCAACATCAAAAGGTCTTTTAAGGTTGTAATGGGGCCTGGCTAAGGGTAGGATATACAAAGGAACTAGGCTTAAGTCCCTAGGAACTAAGAGAGCATGAACATTTCAACATACCGAATTTCCACTCAAGTTTCTTTTTCCATTTTTCTTTATGCTTTTGGGTGACTACAGCCTTTTTCTTTAGATATCCTTTTTTTTTTGACATTTTTGTTCTTTTATTTCCCCCTTTTTTTTTCTTTTTTTTTTTTTGCCTTTGGCTCCAACCTTTTTATTATTTTTTTTCTTTTTTTTCTTTTTTTCTCACTTCAGATTGACATGTCATATCCTTGTAGCCACCCCAAACTTAGTTTCTTGCAACCCTTCTCTTGCTAGGCTTCCATGCTCTCCTAATCCTAAGATCGGGTTAACATGGTTTTTCCAGATTTTAGGCTCATAACATCAGGTCATCAAGAAATAATAGGCTAATTAGGCTCAAAGGGCTAACTAGGGAACATGCATTAGGAATGGTTCAATTTAGGCCAAATGGTTATTTACAAAGAAAATTGCCTAAATCATCTGATGCAATCACATAAACATGCAAACCATAAAGAGATTCAAGTAAATTCGGGAAAGTGCAACTTGAAAGTGATTCTCACAATTAAAAACATGTTGGAGGCTCAAATCCTCACCTGGACATTTTTGCAAATTGTTTGACCGAGATTCTATCCCTAGTGTGTGCTTCCCATCACCCCAAACTTATCATAAATCATGCAATCATAACAAAATATCTCAAAGTTCAGTTTTCAATTTTTCACATGGGGATCACTTTTCAAAAAAAAATTTCAACCTAGGGGGAAAACAGCCAACACATAACATGCAATCCATTGATAGTGTGATTTTACATCATGTTTTCTGTACATATTTGCATGCATTTTTCATATAGATTAGGCATTCTTTAGTTGATTTTAGTTAGATTTTCCCTTGGAACGGGTGAAGCGGTGTCTTGGTGTTGTTTTGCAGGAATTCAATGTAAAAATGATCAAAATTAGCCATGGTGGAGCTTGGATGAAATAGAGCTTGAAAAGTGAAGAATATGAGCCAAACAGAGCCCATCACGGCCTGGCCGTGATGACCATCACGGCCTGGCCGTGATGACCATCACGGCCGTGATCAAGCAGAGCAGAAGGCAAAAGTCAGAGACTGTCACGGCCTGCCCGTAATAGACATCACGGCCGTGACCAGCCAGAAAATTAACTTTCGCGTCGCGAATGTAGGGCTCGCCTCGCGAGAACCCATTTTGTGAAAATAAGCCTTGGACAGAACGCGTCACGGCCAGCCCGTGATGGCCATCACGGCCGTGACGCGCAACAGACCTATAAATAAGAACGCAGCAGACAGAACTTGAGAGTTTTTTAGGGTCCATTTGGAGGCATTTGGAGGCTGCAGCTGGGCTAGGGTTTCAACCCTAGAAGGGAGCCAAGAGGGGTGCTTTGAAGAAGAAGGAAAGCTCCCATGGGGCCTCTTCTCTCCTCTTCTCCTATTTCTCTGGTTTGGTTTTCTCTGTTTATGAGTAGTTAAATCCCTTTGTTGGGATTAGATGTAATCAAACTTATAATCATGTATTTATCTTGACTGATTATTCTATGTTCATGTCTTCATATTAGTGATTAATTTTATGTGCTTAATGCTTGTTGTGGCTAGCACCCCCATGACTTGATTTGTGTTTTGGTATGCAATGGGAACGTTCGTATCATAACCGGAATTGAATTTAATCACCTAGTAAGCCTTGTATCTAGGAATGGAACTAGGTTTATTAGTAATCGCGTAATCCCTAATCTTAATGCAAATTCATTAATCTAGGCCACCTAAGGAATTAGGGTCTATTAGTGGATTTAGGCTCTTGCCATCCGAGGAATCGGGGTTTGAGTAATTTAGTGGATTGATTTTAATATCTGAAGCATGAATGAGAGGTATCTAGTCCTGATAGTGCATGAGTTAGAGGTTTGGTGAAGTCTAGTCCCAACATATCCTTTCTGCACTCCAAGTGTTTGGCAAAAGTCCCCAAAAAGACAAAAAGATTATTTCTTTTCTTTTGTTTGTTTTGATTTCTCTGTTTAGTCTAGATAGTTGCTGACTTTGCGAATTGGTAGTTGACATCCAATCCCCGTGGATACGATAAACCGGTCTTACCACCGTATTACTTGCACGACTGGGTATACTTGCCCAGAATCGTCAACATCCATCTATGCAAAATTCAATCAAACCCAGCAAGCTAGCCAACACAAGACTCAACACACAAAAGCTCTTGATCTTCTCAAATTATTCAGGAGCTAAAAGAAAACAAAACAAAAACAAAGCAAAGATAATTAAAAAGGATAGGGTTTAGAGAAAACTCATGGAGATGGTTCCACCAGGATCCCACTGTCTGTGATACAGCGGCCACGGAATGCCCAAATTGCAGTATGATCCTCCCGGATCCCATGACCTACAGAATAAGTATGACAGCGAGCACTTGATAATCATGGTAACTCCGCCAAGTGCGGCGGACTTCTCACCCCGCCTCGGGTCAAAGTTGACCTCCTTTTCAACCTTGTCAATAAAGTCCTCCCAATAAAAGTGGGGTTCAACCTCTTGGACTGGCCACAGTGTCTTCATATCCAAGGGTGAAAAATCCAGAGGCTTGAACTCCATCGCTGGTGGCTCCACAGTGGAAGGTGGCAAATAAGTGGAGAGGGTTTCTGGTGCTGCTTCATCTTCTGCACAATTCCCATCCATTGCATTACCAGATTCATCACCTTCTATATATGTAGTAACCTCAGCACGCACCTCACAGGTATTTCTCCCATCACAATTGACACATGCATAGGAGCCAAATGAATCATCTAATTCCGGAATTTCTTCATCATCCTCTAGCATGGTGGAATGGATGTCCTCCATATGCCTCTTCCTCTCAATTTCCTTAGTCAAGGGTTCTGATCCTTGAGCTTGTTGCATGGCATTCATTGAAGTGGCAAGCTGCCCAATCTGTGTCTGCAAGGCCTGAATACTAGCATCTGTTCGCTGCTGCAAAGTATTAATGCTAGCATCCGTTCGCTGCTGAAACTGTCCAAGTTGCTGCTGAAACTGGAGATTTTGTGCATTCATTTGTGCAGTTATTTGTGAAGTCATTTGCTTGAACATGTCCTCTAGTGAAGGTCCAGAAGGTGCAGAGGTGGTCACTTGGGGAGGATTCTATGGTGGTGTCAGCGGTAACATCAGTTGTGAGTCCCCATACCAAGGGTTTGGATGGTTTCCCCAGCTGGGGTGGTACTCATCAGTGGAAGGGTCAAGAATGTTGTGCCTGTTCTGATTGTTGCCTTGGTTGTAAATATTGGCTGTATATGCTTGAGGTGATTCATTAACTTGTCTATTACCAAATATCTCTTGCCTGATTGTTGCAGCTCTGAAGGCAGGAAAGTATCTCAGTAGGAAGACTTTCTTCAAATCAAACCAGGTTGAGACGGAATTCGGCTCAAGACAATACAACCAATCCCTTGCAGCGCCTTCAAGTGAGAGATGGAAGGCTCTCATCTTGATGTGGTCTTCTGTTATTCCTTCAGGTCTCAGCATTATAGAACAAACAACCCGGAATTCCTTCAGATGCTCCTGCGGATTCTCACCAGCAAGACCACTAAACCTTGGCAACCAGTGCATTAAACCAGAAAAATCAGGATAATATATGCATGGTGGTTCATAATTAACATTAGGCATATAACCTTGCATATAATTATCCATGGGTAGATTCACAATCAGACCAATTCAAAAAAAACTTCTTTTTTTTTTAAATTTTCTGTTAATAACAACAAGCTAGAGTCCCCGGCAACGGCGCCAATTTTGACACACTGTCGCGCACGCGTCAAAAAGCGAGTGGTTTGTAAAAGTATGTAGATAGGGAAAGTGCGACAACTCGAGTATCGTCTCACAAGGACTCTTGGGTTGTTGTTAACAGAAAAGTCAGTTTTGGGGCGGGCGGGAGGGGGGTTGGATAGGAAATTAAATTAAGAAAACAAACAGAAAACAATGCAAACTAAATAACTATCAAATAAGCTAAACGATCAACCTACTGCTTTCGGTTTCCCACTATCATTGGTTCATATAATTCCAAGCCCTAAGCGGATTCTAAACTCTTTTCGATTGTAACATCAATTAACAAGCGAAACCGATGCTACGAGACATATGTTCCTAATTCCGAATTAAGCAAACGGATTAAGCCCTTCGTGAATTAAGCAAACACGAATTGAACACACGCGAATTAAGCAAACGCGATTAAGTTTAGGAACACACAATCATCGAAACAAATCAATATATATTCTATATAATCCTGAATTAAGCAAATAGAACATACAGAACAAATATTGAAAGAGAATAGAAATGAGTTCAGGAATTACAGAACCTCAAGTGGCAATGCGAAACCCGATTGCAGTAGATTAATCAAGGAGACTAGCTCTCCATTACAAACATAAACCTAAACCTAATTCGCAGCCGTCAACCAAAAAGAAGAAGAAAAAGAAGAAGATTTCAGTTCTTCCCTAAAACAGACTATAAATACATATTCTGGGTTGCGGTCGCTTGCGAGGCGAAACATCTTTCGCGAGGCGAATCTTATGAACAGTCCTTCAGTGTTTGGATTTCTCGCGAGGCGAAACATGATTCGCGAGGCGAGCCAGAGAGGGTGACTGTTGCTGCTCGTGCTGGTCTTCAGAGCAGCCTCTCGCATTTGCCTTCAATATTAAATAAAGAAAGTATATAAGTAGTTGAGAATAAAAAAAAACATAAGTAATTAATTGAGAAATTTGATCATTAATTATGAATATACCTTCCGGGCCAACTCGAGCTCCTGCTTAGCCAACTCAAACTCTCGCCGTTTCTCCTTCAACTCAAGCTCTCGAAGTTTTTCCTCCATCTCCCGTTCCCTCTCTGCCAAGTGATCCACCTCCAAATGTGTCCTATGATAGCTCTCTTTTGTGCTCACGTGTGAAGGTTCGGCAGCTCCCGCAGTGTCTTGGGAACCCATGGAGGAAAGCTCATTTACAAGCATCTGCTTGAAGGATGGGTTGGATAGGAAGCGGCTCATCAGCTGATCTGTAATGGCCGGGTTAGAAAAGAGCTCCTGTTTAATCACTTCTCTAAGCTCCTCCTCATCGACCCGCCTACGTGGAGCGCTTTTGCCATAATATTTTTTGATGCCCACCGTCCCTGGAACACCAATCACCCGACCAGGGTGGTCGTCTTTGCCTAGGGCAGTGATCAAGATATCCCGACGTCCATATGGGATGAATGTGCCCTGGGAGGTTTGGGCCTTAAGCTCCTCCTACAATGAATAAATTAAAAAAGTGTAAGACAATGTGTTAAAAATATCAATATATACAAATATCAACTACAAATGCATTTAGTTTGTTACTTACAATCTTTTTTGCCACAGTGCGAGTGGCTTCAGCTTTAAAATCTCCTTTTTTATCTTCCGAGACTCCAACCGAACATCCTCGCGCGCAATAGGAGACGGAGGATCAACAGGTGTGCCCTCAGGCACTTCTTCAGCTGCTATCCTACGATTCAGCTCCACCTGCATCTCCCGCAGTTTATCCTCCATCACCACCTTAATCTTAGTGGGGTACCCACCCTGAGACAAGGTATGGGTGTGGATGTTCTGTGCCTGAACCCGCTGACCCTTTTCCCTCTTATCCTGTTTAAACAAGGTGTGGGTGTCGATGCTTAGTTAAATACATTTAATTTTTTTACTTAAATGTACTCTAAAATGCATAAATAAATTAACTTCATCAACTAACCCGAAATTGATCTGTATGTCGGCTCCTAACAAAATCATCCTAAATCTCCCTATCAAGATATGGGTACTTTATGAAAAGATCCTCGTGTCCTTTGGTCCGAATACGTAGTGCCTAGTAAGATCATGCTTAAACCCATTCCAACGCTTTGTCGCCGATGAGAGCCATTTCTCCCTATGATATTCCATATTCGGCACGGTCCACGCTATCTGCACATTAAAGACATAACAAAGAGGAGGAATTATCTAGAAGTCAAATAATTATTTAATAATTCTATTCAAAAGAATGTAAAACTAAAATACCGTGAGAGCCTCCCAAATCTGATCCTTAACGTTCTGTGGAACATTGTCCCAATGGTCAATGAGGATGCTAGTGTGATGCTTAGCTTCCTTAGCCACCCAAGAAGTAAATGAATTAGCATAGGGGCCCTGGGGATTTAGTGAAGAATCAAACCACACCTCAAGCTTCTGGCCACCGAGCCTAGCCTTCTCCAACTTCTTTAGACTAGTGGCTGCTCTACCACATTTTTTCTTAGATTGTAATGCCTGTTTGGACAAAAATATATTAAATTAGAGGGTTATGTATAACATAAATAAATAAATGATATGAGCATAATTAATTAAATTATATGTATAAATAAAACTTACACTATCAATAGACGTAGGCCCCACTGACCCTTCCCGTGGCTGTGGGATGTTAGCCCTCTGTGGTGCTTGTTTGGACAAATTATATTAAATCAGAGGGGGTTAGCTATAACATTGATAAACAAATGATATGAGCCTAATTATTTATTAATTTATGTGTACAAATAAAACTTACACTATCAACAGGCCCCGCTGACTCATCCCGTGCATGTGGGTTGTCCGCCCTATCCATGTGTTTGCCTGTTCAGAAACAATAATTATTAAATTATGTTATTTTACCATGGATAAATGGAGATAAATATAAATCCATATGGATAAATAAAAATAAATCTAAACTAACATCTATAAGTAAAAATAAATCTAAAATAACATGGATAAATAAAAATAAGACATTTGCCCTAAAAGAACAAAACTCACACTATGTTCAAGTTTAAATTACCTATATCAATATCCCTTCGTGATGATCATCACGAGTAGCATGTACATCGTCCACCTGTGTCTCCTCAACGATAGTAGGCATGTTTGTTGAAAAAGAAGGAGTCTCAGGAATATCAAGAGTTGAATCTTGATTTTCATCACTACCATTATGCATGCTTTTTCCTTGGAGAACCACGGACAACCTTTTGTTAGAAGGATCAATGATGTGAAACACTTATTTTGCTTGGGAAGCCATGATGAAAGGCTCAGTTGTATGACCTAACTTACAAAGGTCTATCAATGTAAACCCCCATTCGTCGGTTTGTACACCACCTTTACTATCGACCCACTTACATTTAAAAACCGGCACCGTGAGCTTAGTGTAATCGAGCACCCAAATCTCTTCAATGACTCCAAAGTAAGGTATCGGTACAATAATGGGATTTGTATCTTTTGAACTAGAGAAGTGCATTGATTCGGCCACGATCATAACCCCACTATTTTACATAGTACTCTTGTTATCTTGTTCCTTTGTATAAAACGAAAAGTTATTGATGTCGTATCCGCTCCAACAAATGACATTAAAGCTAGCCCCACGTGCTAGCCATTTTAATTCGTCAGAAGCAGTACTACCATCCTTCACCATTTCTTCCTTGAACCATTGTAAGAGAGTCTTGTTATGCTTGTTCAACAATCACCTTTCGATCATTCGAGGGCTTTCTTGCTTGACTTTTCTTTTATGTTCAAAAAAGTAAGGTTGAACATAATCGATGTTATTCAATATATACAAATGTGCTTGAAGTACTTCCTCTCGACCCTTGCTATTAATCATTACACCAGGTGTACCCTTGCCTTGACATCTTCTCTCATCATGACGAGGCTTAGGAACCCATATAGGATCAGTGTTAGGAAGGTAGTCTGAACAAAACTTAATAGCTTCTTCTGTAACGTACCTTTGAACAATAGATGCTTCGGGACGATGTGGATTCTTCATATACCCTTTCAAGATCTTCATGTATCGCTCAACTGGGTACATGCATCTCAAAAAAAAAACAAGGCCGCATAATCTTATCTCCCTCACTAGATGAACAATTAAGTGAACCATGATGTCAAAAAACGAAGGAGGAAAATACATCTCCAATTGGCACAAGATTGTAGCAGCCTCAACTTCCAACTCATCCAACTTATGGGGGTCAACGACTTTGCTACATATAGCACTGAAGAATGAGCACAACCTAGTAATGACATGTCTCACATTTTTAGGACCAATACCACGAATAGACACGGGCAGAAGTTGTTGCATCAGGATGTGGCAATCATGAGACTTTAAGCCAACCAATTTGAGATCACTTGAGACAAGCCTCTTGACATTTGAAGAGTAACCATGTGGAACTTTGATACCCTGAATACACTCACAAAAACTTTGTCTCTCTTTTTTTTGACAAAGTATGACATGCTGGAGGAAAATATGTCCGCTTACCATCCTCAACAACCGGAGCTAACTACTCTCGTATACCCATCGTAACGAGATCGAGACGAGCATTCACACCATCCTTTGTCTTGCCCTGAATGTTGAGATGCGTCCCGGCCACACTATCACACACATTTTTCTCCATATGCATCACATCAATGCAGTGTCTGACATCAAGCTTGCACCAGTATGGAAGATCAAAGAATATCGACCTCTTCTTCCATATGTTTTTCTCAGTAGCCTTACCCTTCTTTTTGGACTTGCCGAAGATAACATTGATATCCTTCACTCGTTAAACTTGCTCTCCATTTAAGGTTGTCGGAGCATTTTCAGTCACTCGGCATCCATTAAAAGCTTTTTTCATCTTACGATATGGGTGATCACTTCTAAGAAATCTTCGATGCCCAAGGTAAGGCGTCTTCCTTCCATGATGCAACTGAGTGTAGAATGTGCCTTCTTCATATATAGGGCATGCTTTATGCACCTTAACACTGTACCCGGACAAGTTTCCGTATGTTGAAAAGTCATTGATGGTGTGAAATAACATGGCACGCAGCTTGAAAGTCTCGTGATAATACCCACCAACTACATCAACACCTTCGACCCACAGCTTCTTCAAATATTCAATCAAGGGACTTAGATAAACATCTAAGTCATTTCCCGGTTGCTTTGGGCCCTGAGACCATTATAGATAACATCATGCATTTGTGCTTCATGCACAACCAAGGAGGTAGGTTGTAAATTATCAAGAGAACGGGCCATGAACTATGAATACTAATTAAGTTACCATATGGATTCATTCCATCAGTAGCAAGTCCAAGCCTTAGGTTTCTTGGCTCATCGGTGAAATTCGGAAACAAAGTATCAATATTCTTCTATTGCACAGAATCAGCCGGATGGCGAACCTTTCCATCACGTTTCCTCTCACCATGATGCCATCTAAGATTCTTTGCATCTTTTACATTAGCAAACAATCGCTGAACCTTGGAATTATTGGAAGATACCACAACACCTTCGCAGGAGGACCCCTTTTTCTCACATCACAAATCGAATCATCAAGATCATCACCATCATCACCATCCTCCACTTTGTAGCGTGATAACCCACACTTTGGGCAATTGTGCATCTCTTCATAATCACCTGTGTACAATATACAATCATTGGGGTATGTGTGTATCTTCTTATACTCCATACCCATCAGACACAATACCTTCTTGGCCTCATAGTTACGGTCAGGCAATGTGTTGCCCTCTGGAAGCAATTTTTCAACAATTCAAGCAATTCAGTGAAGCTTTTATCGCTCCAACGATTTCTCGCCTTCACACAAACCAATTTTAACACCACCGACAACCGTGTATGTGAATTACACCCGAGATACAAAGTCTTATTCGCATCACTGGATAACCTTTCATACACATGTGCTCGCTGAAAAGATTCTTGTCCAATATCACGGATCATGTCCTCCACTCGATCATCCTCCATATCTACGTTAACATCCTCACTTTGAGAGACACTTGGCTTAGTACTTAACAACACATCACCATGCCATATCCATCTTGTATAATTCAAGTAAATCCCACTACAAATAAGATGAGTACATATATCCTTGACCGTACATTTCCTCGTATTCAAACATTTGACACAAGGACAACTGAACATTCCTTTACTATTGGGAAAATTCCTTTGAGCAAATTCTATAATCTCTTCCACTCCCTTCAAATACTCATCACTAGTGTGTTTAAAAACCATCCAACTATGATCCATAGCTAAATAGGTTTTGTAGATATAAACACATATATCCAATATAAGCACAATAACGGAGATTGGAAAAGCGCACTAGTATTTGAAAACCTAACCACCATATATATATATATATATATATAAACCACTACACTCTATCCCTCTTTGAAAACCTATTTGAAAACCTAAAAAACATATATACACACCACTATTGTCATAAAAAACTATTTCCTTCAAAGCATACTTAAACAATTCATCAAGCATGCTTAAACAATTCTCACTTAAACAGAATGCATATTTATTTTCAAACAAGTAGACGCAACATGTGACCTTCCTAGCTAGAACAAAGTCTAGGACTCAAGAAGACCATGACATGATGAATTAGCTGCCACATGGCTTTGACATTTACTCAAAGAGCCATCATGCCAATAACACTAACAGTAATACCAAATTGTAAAATAACATCGACATACCAGCAGCTAAATCATCTTCAATATTTTAAAGCAAAACCATCAAAATACAAAGAACTGTTCATGTGTGATATCCCTAGGATAACCGACAAAGACCATTCAGATTAAGAACAAGACTGTTACATAGTTACATAGTGACATACTTAACAACAAGCATTGGTGAAGAAGATATTACTGGTACTCATCATATATTTTAACAATGTGCTAACTCATCACTACTACTCCTATCATCAACATATACTGCCCTAGGTGTACTAACTATGTGCTAAACATATATTTTAAATGGCATGGTTTAATTTGCCAACTCCATTGCATCCTTATCAAACAGAAAGTAACCAAACAGAGAAAACAAAAATGTGGTTTAGGGCATTACCGCGTGAACAGAAAGGAGAAGGAGAATAGGGCTCACGGTTTGAATGGTGGCGGTGGAGAGGAGATGAGTGATGAACGTGGAAGCGTTATGGCAGAGAGAAGGTCATATAAGAACAAAGGCAAAGATGAGTGATGAAAGTGGAAGAGGCGCACGGGGGTGGTAACGTATACTTACTAAAAATAATTAAGAACACCATTTTAATGTCAGTTGTTATTACAACTGATGTTAAAAGCCATCTTTTACGTCAGTTGTTTAAGTAACTGACGTAAAAGATAAACCTTTAAAGTCAGTTATTTAAACAACTGATGCTAAAAGTAACCCGCATCACTTTTAACGTCAGTTGTTTAAATAACGTTAAAGGTGACTTAAGTGACCCAGATAATTAAAGTTCTGCCACCGCCTCCTTTTTAACGTCCAAGTTTTGGTTAACTGACGTTAACCTTTCCTGTTTATTACATATTTTGCGTTAGTGACTGTACCTGATCAAAACATATGATTTCAGACTCAACTAACTATTAACTTGTATATTATCCATTTTATCAAAAAAAAAAAAAACTTGTATATTGTCCATAGTTATTGTCTAAAAATAAATTCCATTAGAAAATAAATGAATTTAAATCTACCCACCTTAACCGCTAAAAGTTTTTCCCCTCGTCATCCAAACATAATTGTTACATTATTTAAAAGTAAAAATCCCTAATACTACGTTTGGTTTGATGGGAAATGGGTAGAAAGAGAGATGATAGAAAAGGAGAAGAAATGGGAGTTTTCCCTTGTTTGGTTGCCTAACGAAAAGGAGAAGAAAGAAGAATATTAGCAGGGCCCACGTCCAAATATGTTTCTTCGCTAATTGTAAATAAAACTACGCAAATGCTTGAATTTTGTTGAAAAAGATGCTAATATCCTTACCCATCTCTAAGCCAGTGCGAAGCTGTCTTCTTCCCTTTCACTAGAGCCACTACCCTTCATTGTGCCATCGCCTACCTTCCTTCATCGCTGAGCCCAGCCCCGCCGAAACCCACCCCCATCGCGCTGCCTACCATCATTGATCCATCCGCCGTCAAAGTTGCACAACCGTCCTAGTCGCCATCACGAATCAGAGCCCCAACCCGTCTAACCGTTTCACAACCACCGCCGTGAGCCTTGCCGTCTGTCGCCTTCCCAACCGCTGTGAATAACACCTCTTTGTTAAGTTGCTACTCAAACCCCAATTTACATATGAAACCGTACTTGTCTTGTGCTTTGATGGGTCCAAGTGGGAACATGGTCATCCATTTTGAGAGTTCTTCCAGGAACAATATTCCTAGCTTTAGATTCAATTATTTGGTTCTTTTGCAAATATTCTAATTTTTTAAATATTTAAGTTGCTTCTTTATTTTTATTTTAAGAGCTAAGTAAATTTTTTAATAAATATTAATGTTTTTTTATCTTGGGTTCTCATTGAGTGTTTATTTTTTCCATTTAGTGAGAATATATTTTACTTTTTTTTTTCTATGTATTACAACCTGTTTTTTATTTACAGATATTTTGGTCATTTCACAAATATTTTTTTTTCTTTCCTCTCACTTTCTACTCAACCAAACAAGAGAAGAAAAATTTTGGTTTTCTTTCCTCTCATTTTCTCTCCTACCAAACAACTATATAATCCTCTCACTTTCCACTCTTTTTCTTTTCTTTGTCTTTCTTTTCTACTACTTTCTTTCCTCCCACTTTCTCTCCTACAACCAAACATAGTGTAAAGCTACGGGAAACATCACATTTTGTTACATCATTAATATAAAGAAATATTTAGCGGATTTATGCTGTATGATTTCTTATTAACTTTATACTGATAATGAATTAAACATTTAAAACTGTAATATCCTATATCACATTTTCATGTATTACATAAAGTATCACATGTAGGTTAGACATAACTAAATAATAACAGAGTGACAAGGAAGCCATACAATCTCTAGTTAATACAAATTATGTCCACTACACTAAAAATAAAAGAAACTGATTTTCAAGATAAGGCATAAACCAATTAATATTACATACTAAATCTGGTGTTAACAAGGAATTTTACAAAAGTCCTCAATGTCCAAAGTCCTTGATGCATAGAGATACACTACTGCTTCCTATCTGAAACAACAAATATGAGTAGTGAGATGACTAATCTTAGTGAATTTCCTGCAATAAACTCAGTTATATATACATATATATATAATAACAGTAAACATCTATACATAATATATGAGGGTAAACTTCACACACTTGGACACCCCTTTAATTTTTATCAGGGAAAAATGTCGTTGTCCCCTCTTTGTACACCAAGGTACTTAAGAGGAACCAGCTCTATGATGTAAGGCAGGACATACATGTAACACCCCGCTTTTCGTTAAGCACTTTTCTTAAGCTTGCTTGGTTAAGTTAGAATTGTTGGCCAAGGGCTTAGTGGTATTTTTGACTTAAAAGTCCCTTTTTGGTACATGAGCACGCCCGTGCTCATTAGACAGCACGCCTGTGCTTAAAGCCAGGCGCGTGTTACCAAGTTTAAGTTGAGCACGCTCATGCTCAATGTACGGACCGCGCCTCCCCGACACTAAGTCCAGCACGCCCGTGCTTGCTGAGGAGCACGACCGTGCTCAGGTACAGCCTTTATAAGTGGCACAGAAACCGAGGGTTGCGTTTTTAACCCTAATTTGGTAGCTGCTACTGCTACATTCCCTCTTCCTCTCATATTCGGTGTATTCCTTGAGTATTGGAGACCCTTAGGAATAGTCTTGTCATCCGTGCCAATCAGGAATAGGTAATGGTTCCTTTCTCTTCTGTTTCCGTTTCTTGTTTATAATTGGAACTGAGTTATTTATGTTTTGTTTGGCCAAGGCTTAGAATAGTTAGCGGAGATGCTTTGGGAACCGTGATCATTTTGACTGTTAGAGCAACCTTCAATCCAGGTATGGGGAGAAGGGTAGTGTATTCATAGGCAATGGGGGTAGTGTAGGGTAAAGGGGTTCCCCATACCCCCGTGCTCCGTGTTTAAGTATGGCCGTACAACAGAGGAGCATGACCGTGCCTAATAGGAAGCACGACCGTGCTTCACTTAAGTGGCAGCACGCCCGTGCTGGGATTAAGCATGCCCGTGCTCACCCCTCTGGATAGAAACTGAGATTAAAGGTTTTAAGGGGTTTTTAACCCCAATCTTCCCCAATAGCATGATGATAACACAATAAACCAATGTTAAAGATTAGATAACTTGGTTAATGGTTAATGATGATAAGATGTTTAAGTTGGTAACCGTTGGGTTTTCACACGTTGATAACTTTGGTGCTTATTTACCAAAGTGGCCTCGATGCTTATTGGTCGAGGTGTTGTTGATGTTAAGTCTTGGGTGCTTATTGGCCCAAGCACGTTGATGATGTTGAAGAATTGGGAGCTGTTTGGCCGGAGCAAGGAGGTGGTTGTTGTTGTTTGTTATTGTGCCATGCAAAGAGCATTGGAGTTGTTGGTTGAGGGGGAGGTTCGACATAGGGGAGATCACCCAAGAGTACGGTGATCTGGCCATCAACGATAGGTCACCCGATGGTTTGGTGATCGCAGTCCCCCCATGATGAGGCATCCACGGTTTGATGCGTTGGCTATCCATGGGGTTCACCCGAGGTTCGGTGAATTGCCGGTGTTGGTGCTTCTATGACCAATACGGATATGTAACTCCAAAGTCATTCATCCTGAGTTATTTTGGATCCACATGCATTGTTGGAGTAGTGGAGTAGAGTTGCATTACACTGTAAAGCATACTTGTTATGACGATGTTGATGATGGTTGATGTTATGATGTTTACATGTTGATGTATGCTATATGATGCTATGCTTGTTTGTTTACCTTGCTTCCTATCTCCTTGCCGAATATGTTTACATGATTCTTAATCACCTCTTTCTTTTTGTTTGTTTGGCCTGATTGGCTTTATGCAGAGGATGACGAGCAGCCTGGAGAGGAGTGACTCTGATGAGCCACCATTCATAGTTAGGACTTTAACCTTTTGTCTAGTTAGTTTGTTCAGTTGTATTCCGAGGTTTTTCCGGATTGGTTATACCAGCTCTGTTGTGACATCGGGTTGGGACGTTTGTTATTTTTTTACTCGTTTTTATTTGCTTTAAACCTGGTTTTATTTCCGCGTTTTTGAAAACTCGTTCATGTGGGACCTTTCTACCCGTGGAAAAATATTTTATTTTATCCAGTAAATGTATGTTTTATTTTATCATCTTTATCTTTAATTGCTTTATAACATGCAAGGTAGCAGGGTGTCACATTTAGTGGTATCAGAGCAGGTATGTCCTATCAGGCCGTGGTATGAGTCTGTTGTGAGTCTGTTGTGTGCTCTTGTTTGAATTGTCCATACTTGTTATAAACAATGATGCTTTAAGTTAGATTGCCTGTGGCTTTTACCCGCTTAAGGCAGGTAGATGACGGAAAGATCAGGCAATTACGGACGCGTTGGCACTTCTTGCCAATTCTATCGGTCAGGTTAACCACAACAACAACAATGGTGGGCCAGCTGAGTTTCAGGGCCTGGATAAGTTTCAGAGGAACAACCCTCCGTCGTTCATAGGAGATTATGATCCGGAAGGAGCTTTGCTATGGTTGAGGGAGACTGAGAAGATCTTCCACTATGGATTGTAACGATCAGCAGAAGCTCATCTTTGCTACCTTCATGCTTACTGACGAGGCTAAGCACTGGAGGGAGAATTGCAGGTAGAGGATGCAAGCTGAGGGCACAACAGTTACATGGGTTGTGAGGCAGAGATGGAGTTCTTGGCTTTGAGGCAAGGATCTATGTCAGTTGGTGACTATGCTGCCAAGTTTGAGGAGCTGACGAGGTATTACACTCCATACCAACATACTGCGGATGAGCGTTCCAAGTGCGTTAAGTTTGAGGCTGGACTTAACCCCGAGATCAAGCAGGCGATCAGCTACCAGGAGATTAGAGTCTTCCCAGTTCTGGTCAACAAGTGCCGGGTTTATGAGGATGCTAGTCAGTTCAAGGTTACCAGTTCCAGAGGATCGGATAGTCAGAGCGGCAAGAGGACTGATCAAAGAGACAAAGGTAAACAGTGTTATGCTCCGACCGGCAGAGACTTCAAGCAGAGTGGCAAGAAGCCACAGTTTCAGCAGGATTGGTTTAGGGGCGGGTTCTCTAATGCCACTAGACCCATGAGATGTGGCAAGTGCGATGCACCGGATCACTAGTCTTCTCGGTGCAAGGAATCAACTGTGATTTACTTCAGGTGTGGCAAGTCGGGTCACATCATCCATGAGTGTGAGGGAGCCAAGGCAGAGCCTCCCAGTGCTGGCAGGAGTCAGAAGTCTCAGGCCAATCGACTGAAGACCACTGGGAGAGTCTTTACTCTTTGTGGAGCAGAAGACTCTGAGTCCGATGACTTAATTCAAGGTACATGTTTTATTGATGGAACTCGATTGACTATATTGTATGATTCGGGTGCTACTCACTCATTTATATTGCATGATAGGGTCAAGAGTCTTAAATTGCCTATTTCCTTTCTTGAGTTTGATTTGCTTATGTCTACACCCACAAGTAAACATGTTTCCACTTCTTATGCATGCAAGAACTGTCATATTCTCATAAACGATAAAACCTTTGTTGCTGATCTTGTATGTTTACCTTTGAAAGACCTTGATATCATCCTTGGCATGGACTAGTTATCTTTCGACCACGTCTTTTTGAAATGTTTTGATAAAACCTTGGTTTTTGGTACTCCAACGGAGTCTAAGAATCCCCTCCCTAGGATTGATGATCTCATGGACCAGTTGATGGGTGCTTGAATTTTTTCTAAGATAGATTTGAGGTCAGGGTACAATCAAATTCGGGTTAAGTCCGAGGACATCCCGAAGATAGCATTCAGGACGTGATATGGTCACTATGAGTACTTGGTTATGCCCTTCGGTGTGACCAATGCTCCTACGGTGTTCATGGACTACATGAACAAGACCTTTAACCCTGACTTGGATAAGTTTGTGGTGGTGTTCATAGATGACATCTTAGTGTACTCCAAGAGCAAGGACGAACATGAGGAACACTTGAGGGTTGTCTTGCAGACCCTTAAGGTAAAGCAGTTGTACGCTAAGTTGTCTAAGTGTGAATTATGGTTAGAAGAAGTGAGCTTCTTAGGATATGTCATCTCTAAGGGTGGCAGAGCAGTGGACCCAGCTAAAGTTGAAACGGTGCTCCAGTGGGAAGCGCCAAAGTCTGTAACCGAGATTAGGAGTTTCTTGGGGTTAGCCGGGTATTATAGGTGGTCGCGCTGTCGCGCACGCGCCAAAAAGGACGAGCGGGTTTAAAAGTATAGTATAGTGCGACAACTCGGATGTCGTCTCTAAGGACTCTGAGAATATTACTTTTCACAAAAATAAGTTTTGGGGGGTTTGGATGGGAATGCAATTAAGAAACAAACAAAACAGAGCAATCAAAAACAAAGCAGTTGAAAAGGGTTTATCAGTTATCAAACAACGATTAATCTACTGTCAAGAATTCCCAACTATCCCTGGTTAATGTAATCCCAAGCCCTAAGCAGGTTCTTATCCCCTTCCGGTTGTAATAGTAATTTACAAGCGAAACTACTACCACAGATACATGTCCCTATTCCCGAATTAAGCAAACGGGATTAAGTCCTTCGTGAACTAAGCGAACACGAAATGTACACACGCAAATTAAGCAGATGCGATTAATTATAGGAACATAATATCACCAGAGATAAATCAATACAATACAGTATACTCCTGAATTAAGCAAACAGAAATACAAAGTATGGTATTGAAAAGGGAAAAAGCAATTGAAATAGGGATTACATAACCTCAAGTATATAGGATCCTCAAACAGTAGATTAATCCTAGGACTTAGTGCTCCATGGCAATAACGAAATCACAAAGGAAAAAATGTATATCAGAAAGTGAGATGAGCAAAAGTCTTTACAAAATATTCAGAACAGCCTTTTATACAATTTCAGAATTCAGAGGGCTCGCGAGGCGAGCAAACATTCGCGAGGCGAATTTCATGAACTGTCAGCAACCCTTGGCATTCTCGCGAGGCGAAGTGACTCTCGCGAGGCGAGAATATGAAGAGTTTCCTCCTTACGCCCGTGATGGCCATCAGGGCCTAACCGTGATCGTCTCTGACTTTTTCAGGTTTGGAAGACTCGCGGGGCGAGACCTTCTTCGCGAGGCGACCCAGAGACTTAGCAATTTCTTGGAACAATCATGCTTCGGGGTCGCGTGGCGAGCAAGTCCTTCGCGGGGCGAATCCCCTGTTCTTTATTTTCTCAACTTCTACTTAACCTGAAAACAAGGAAATAAGCATAAGTGTATTATTTTGACTTAAAACTAGCTAAATTAACTTAAAACTACTCTAGAGACTCAAAACCTTGCTTGAGGACAATCTAATCTAATTTGGGTGAAAATACGATATAATTTGCACAAAACCCTAGTCATACTAGCTATAAAACTAGATGAGCCAGAGGCTTATCAAAATACCCCAAACTTAAACTTTGCTTGTCCCCAAGCAAACTAAGACTCAAAAAAACAAAAAGACTCAAGACCTGGCAAGCTCAAAAGATTCAATCAACATTGCACACATTCAAGCAATACATCAAAACAGTTTTTCTTCATTGTTTCCCCCTTTTCAAACAGAGCAATCCCCATATTCATTTATTCTAAACATTTGAGAGTTTCATCATGAAAACAGTCAGAAATCTAAGCAGGGGATCTAAGTCACACACAAAAGGGAGATCACCAAATCCAAACAACTGCCTTCCTCACAAGGGCATTATTTGTTCACTCAGTCACTCAGTTTATGTCGGGCTAACAACTTGCACTCAGTTTCACTTCTCAAGTACACTTCCCAAAAATTTGCTTTTCATCTCAAAATGGCTCCCACAGAAAACAAGCAAGCAACATCAGAAGGTCTTTATTGGGTTGTAATGGGGCCTGGCTAAGGGTAGGATATACAAAAGGAACTAAGCTGAAGACCCTAGGAACTAAGAGAGCATGAACTATATTTACACATAGAAATTCACTCAAGCTCCTTTCTTTATTTTTTTTTTCTTTACATTTCTGGGTGGCTACAGCTCTTTTTATTTCTTTTTGGCATTTTTTTTGTATATATATATATATATATATATATATATTTTTCACAAGCCTTTGGCTCCAACTTTTTTTTTTTCCTCTCTTTTTGTTTTTCAATCCCAACAACATATTACACCACGCAGCCACCCCAAACTTTAGTTCTTGCACCCATTCTAAGATTACATGCTCTCCTAATCCTAAGATCGGGTTAACATGGTTTTCCAGATTTTTGGGCTTATAACATTAGGTTATCAAGAACTAATAGGCTAATAGGCTCAAAAGGGCTAACTAGGGAACATGCAAAAGGAATTAGTTTATTCAGGCCAAGTAGCTATTTACAAGGAAACTGCCTAAATCATTTGCTACTCACAGATAATCATGCAAACCAACAAGAGATTCAATCAAATCCAGGGAAGTGCAACTTGAAAGTGATTTTCACACATTTTAAAACATGTTGGAGGCTCAAAAACCTCACCTGGACATTCATGCAAATTGTTTGAAAGAGATACTATCCCTAATGTGTGCTTCCTATCACCCCAAACTTATCATTCATCATGCTATCATAACAAAATCCCAAAGTTCAGTTTTCAATTTCACATGGGAATCACAAAATTTTTCAACATTTTTCAGCCTAGGGGGAATCATCACATATTAATCATGCAAGCAATCTGTGCAACATCAATCAAAATCTAACAAACTTGCCAACTAAAAACTCAACACACAAATGCTCCTGAGCTTCTCAAATTATTCAGGAGCTTTATTCAAAGAAAAGAAAAACTACAACTAGTTCCCTCCCCCACACTTAAAACAGACATTGTCCTCAATGAACAACAAAATTATACAATCAGAGTGAGGGAAAGGAAAAGAAACTCCCTGATCAAGCATCAGTGTAGGTTGGAGCATCCAAAGATAGCTCCTCAACATTAGCATCCGCAGGGTCAAGAAAGATCCACACCATGGAACGGCTTCAACCTTTGCCCGTTAACCTTGAAAGTCTTTTGTGTACCTGTACTTTGAATTTCCACTGCACCATAAGGAAACACATTAGTCACAACAAAAGGGCCATCCCATTTAGACCTAAGCTTCCAGCCCATCAATCTCAAAGGGGAATTAAACAATAAGACTTTTCCGACCCACAAAAAATTCCTTCCTAACTATCATTCTATCATGAAATTTTTTTGTCTTTTCTTTATAAATCTTGGAGCTCTCATAGGCTTCAAGCCTAAGCTCCTCAAGTTCTGCCGCAATCGCAGCTTTCTTTCAACACCAGATTTCTTCATGTCCAAGTTGCAACACTTTACTACCCAATATGCTCTATGCTCAACTTCCACTGGGAGGTGGCATGCCTTGCCAAAAACTAGCCTAGGAAGGGGACATCCCTATAGGTGTCTTAAAAGCAGTCCTCTGGGCCCACAAAGCGTCTTCCAGACGGCGGCTCCATTCCCTTCCGTTTGGCTGCACCATCTTCTCTCTAGGATTTGCTTAATCTCCTTGTTGGATATTTCTGCCTGGCCATTGGTTTGGGGATGGTAAGCGAGAGACACTCTATGTACAACCCCATATTTTCCGAGTAAGGCCTCCAAGGTTCTCATTGCAAAAATGTGTGCCACAGTCATTGATGATGGCCTTGGGTATGCCAAACCCGCAAAAGATGTTGGACCTAACAAATTTTGAAACAATCTGAGCATCGTTAGTCCTAGTGGGGATTGCTTCCACCCACTTTGAAACATAATCTACAGCCAACAAAATATATACAAAACCAAAAGAAGGAGGGAAGGGACCCATGAAGTCCATCCCCCACACATCAAAGACCTCACAATAAAGCATTGGCTGCTGGGGCATCTCACTCCTACGAGTGATTGCCGGGCCTGTTATTTGACATTCTTTACAACTCTTATATACCTCATATGAATCCCTAAAAAGTGTGGGCCAGTAGAATCCGGAGTCCAGGACTTTTCTTGCTGTCCTTTGAGGTCCAAAGTGTCCTCCAACTGGAGATGCATGTGAGAAATGCAGGATGGACTCTGTCTCATGCTCGGGTACACACCTCCGAATGACTTGGTCACTGCAAAACTTCCACAAATAGGGGTCATCCCACACATAATACTTTGCATCGCTCTTCAGCTTGTGGAACTTCATCTACTTGTACCTGCAGGAACAACACCAAAGAACTAGAAAATTTACAATGTCAGCAAACCAGGGGGTTACCCCATACATATGTAACAATCTCTCATCAGGGAAATCATCTTGGATGGGAAATGTATCCTCATCCCTTGCTATCCTACTCAAATGATCTGCTACCAGATTTTCAGCTCCACTTTTATCCTTTATCTCAACATTGAATTCCTGAAGCAAAAGCATCCACCTGATCAGTCTTGGCTTAGCTTCTGGCTTCTTCAGCAGATATTTCAAAGCTGCATGGTCAGTAAAAACAGTTACCCTAGAACCTATAAAATAAGACCTAAACTTGTCAAGTGCAAATACAATAGCTAGCAGCTCTTTCTCAGTGGTTGTGTAATTTGCCTGTGCGGCATCTAGGGTCCTAGAAGCATAGTGAATTACATGGGCAACCTTGCCCACCCTTTGTGCCAGAACTGCCCCCACAGCAAAATTTGAGGCATCACACATCGGTTCAAAAGGTAGTGTCCAGTCCGGGGGGCTGGATTACAGGGGTGGAAGTCAACGCCTTCTTCGGATGGTCAAATGACTTTTTGCACTTTTCATCAAATCGAACAGGGCATCATTTTTCAGCAGATTGTGATGGTAGTGCTATCTTCTTGAAGTCCTTTATAAAGCGCTTGTAGAAACCTGCATGTCCAAGAAAGGAACGTATCTCGCATACGCAAGATGGGTAAGGCAATGAAGCAATTACATTTATTTTTGCAGGATCCACAGAAATACCCTCTTTGGAAATTACATGACCCAATACTATCCCCTGTTCTACCATGAAATGACATTTCTCATAATTCAGAATCAAATCAGTATCAATGCATCTCTGAAGAACTAGATCTAGACTATGCAAACAAGCATCAAAGGAGGAGCCATACACAGTAAAATCATCCATAAACACCTCTATGCAGTTTTCAATAAAATCAGAGAAAATACTAAGCATGCATCTTTGAAAGGTGCCAGGAGCATTACAGAGGCCAAATGGCATCCTCCTATAAGTAAACGTACCGAAGGGGCACGTGAAGGTGGTCTTTTCCTGATCCTCAGGGGCAATATGAATCTGGAAATACCGGAAAAGCCATCTAGAAAACAATAATGGGATCGACCAGCCAGCCGATCTAGCATCCGATCTATGAACGAAGAAAGGAAAATGATCCTTTCGGGTGGCCTGGTTCAGCTTCCTATAGTCTATACAAACTCTCCAGCTATTCTGGACTCTAGTAGGCACAAGTTCATTATTCTCATTCCTAACTACCGTCAAACCAGATTTCTTTGGTACAACTTGAACCGGACTTACCCAAGAACTATCAGAAATGGGATAAATAATACCTGCCTGTAGAAGCTTGGTTACCTCTTTCTTTACCACATCCAGAATCAGTGGGTTAAGTCGCCTTTGGGCTGCTCACTGCGCTTAGCCCCATCCTCCAAGAAAATTCTGTGCATGCATCCGGAGGGGCTAATTCTGGAATATCGGCCAATGTCCACCCAATGGCCTTCTTGTTCTTCCTCAGAACTTCTAAAAGCTTGTCTTCCTGATCAGAGTTGAGGCTGGAGGAAATGATGACTGGCAATGTTGCATCCCTCCCCAAGTAGGCATACTTTAAGTTCTCAGGAAGTGGTTTGAGTTCCAAAGGAGGCAAATGCTCAACGGATGGAGCATTGGGAGCAGCCATAGGGTCAAGGACTTTTCTTTGAGTAAACACTTCACTCTCACTATCACTTTCACTATCATCCTCACCCTGCAAGGTTAAATCCAAAAACTCCGAACAAACAGAACATGGGTTAGTGTTAGTGCAGTTAGTACAAGTATACACATCATCAAAACCAGAAATAACAGGAAAATCAGAAATAAGGTCATCATGAGTGTCCTCAATGAGCTCGAGAAAGCAACTCTAAATGGAATACAGAGTGCTCCTCTCTGGTGCTTCATAGCATCAAAAATCTTGAATTTGGCCACGATACCACCAAACTCCATCGACATCGTCCCATCATAAACATCAATCTTGGTCTTGGATGTCATCATGAATGGTCTCCCCAAGATTATGGGTGATCTCATCGATCGAGTCTCTCCCGCCATATCTAGGATATAGAAGTCTCAGGGAATATCAAATCATCAACTTGCACTAGGACATCCTCTACCATCCCCATGGGTCGGGCACTGGTCCTGTTAGCCAATCGGATGGTAAGACACACGTCTTTGCAATGGCCCCGATCAAGGTTATTAAAGATGGAGGTAGGCATGACATTGATTGATGCTCCCAAGTCCAAAGATGCGGTTCTCAAACTTCTTATCCCCAATAGTGCATGGGATAGTGAAGGTGCCTGGATCCTTGCACTTTTGTGGCAGTACTTGATTAGGGCCTATAGAAGCAACTCTCTCTATCTTTGACTGGATAAGCGCTGAGACATTCATTCCCAAGTCAACCCTCTCATTAGTCTTCATCTTCCTTTTGTTAGTGCATAGGTCCTTCAAAAATTTAGCATATCTGGGTACTTGCTTGATCACATCCAACAGTGGAATATTAACAGCTACTTTTCGGAAAACATCAAGAATCTCCTTCTCTTTATTCTCACCACCCATCTTCAAATTTTTTCGAATTCTGTGTGGGAATGGAATGGGTGGTCTATATACTCTCTCAGTTTCAACTTCAACCACCGGCTCAGGAGTAGCCTCATCAGTAGGCTCAGGAGTAGCCTTAACAATTTCTTCATCCTTTCCAGAAGTGGCCTCAACAACCTTTCCAGATCTCAGAGAGATGACACTCACATTAGGGTTGGAGGCATTAGGATTTATCACTGGCTGTGCAGGCAGCTGGTTTGTCCCTTGACCTTGTTGTATGCTATTCATGGATGTGGCCAACTGTCCAATCTGAGTCCTCAAATCTTGAATACTAGCATCTGTCCTCTGCTGAAACTGTACACTAGATGCAGCCATTTGCTTTACCAAGTCTTCTAATGATGGTCCAGAAGGTGCAGAAGTAGTCACTGGAGGATGATTCTGAGGTGCCATCGGCTGTTGTTGGGAAGAATTCCCATACCGCAGATTAGGGTGATTTCTCCAGCTAGGATGGTACCTATTAGTAGAGAGGTCTGGAATGCTGTACCGATTCTGACCGCCTCCTTGATTATAGGGGTTCACTGCATAAGCCTGAGGTACTTCACTGACAACTTCTTCTCTCTGGATCGGGCATGGATCAAAAAGATGCTCAGGTGCATTGCACATGCTACATAACTTTGCCGGCTGAACCTTGTCTATTGCCAATTGTCTCACAAAGGAAGTCAGCTCATCCAATCTATTCTCAAGGGCGGCCTGGTTAGAAGATGAACTATGAATCTCATGCACGCCTCTTGGCTCAACTGAATTTCTTCTTGTAGAGAACTGCTGGGAATTCAACGACATATTCTCAATAAGTTGCTTAGCAGCAGCTGGGGTCTTATCAACTAATGCTCCCCCACTAGCAAAGATCCAATGATTCCTATCCATAGGCAACAATCCTTCATAAAAGTATTGGACCAGGAGTTGTTCAGAAATTTGATGCTGGGGGCAGCTAGAGACCAAGTGTTTGAACCTTTCCCAGTATTCAGCTAGTGACTCGTTCCCTTGCCTTATGCCACATATCTCTTTCCTTATTGAAGCAGCTCTTGAAGCAGGAAAATACCTTTCTAGAAACACTCTCTTGGGATCATTCCAAGTTATGATGGAGTTAGGCTCAAGGTACAATAGCCAATCCTTTGCAGCTCCTTGGAGTGAAAATGGAAAAGCCTTGACTTAATCATCCTCAGTGACTCCCTCTGCTCTCGAGGTTGTGGAGCATACAACTTGGAATTCTTTTAAGTGCTTGTGAGGATCCTCACCTGCAAGACCATTAAACTTGGGCAAAAGGTGAATAAAACCAGATTTTAGCTCAAAAGGGGTGTCAGCTCCAGGATAAGAAATACATAATCCATTATAGTTGACATCAGGGGCAGCAAGCTGCCTCAATGTCCTCTGGTCTCCCATGTTTTCAAAAGCAGTTTTAAAATTGGAATTACTCCTAGTGCTAGCCCGAAATTCCCTACGAGTGTGTGCAATGTTCTTTCAATTTCCGGGTCAAAATCACACGATTCCAGGGCAATGAGACCTAGTAGCCAGACCAATTCAAAACAGATAAAAAATAAAAGAAAGAAAAGAAGATAAAATAAAAACAAATTGCGAAAAATAACAACTCAGAAGTCCCCGGCAACGGCGCCAATTTTTGGTCGCGCTGTCGCGCACGCGCCAAAAAGGACGAGCGGGTTTAAAAGTATAGTATAGTGCGACAACTCGGATGTCGTATATAAGGACACTGAGAATATTACATTTCACAAAAATAAGTTTTGGGGGGGTTTGGATTGGAATGCAATTAAGAAACAAACAAAACAGAGCAATCAAAAACAAAGCGATTTGAAAAGGGTTTATCGGTTATCAAACAACGATTAATCTATCATCAAGAATTCCCAACTATCCCCGGTTAATGTAATCCCAAGCCCTAAGCGGGTTCTTATCCCCTTCCGGTTGTAATAGTAATTTACAAGCGAAACTACTACCACAGATACATGTCCATATTCCCGAATTAAGCAAACGGGATTAAGTCCTTCGTGATCTAAGCGAACAGGAAATGTACACACGCTAATTAAGCAGATGCGATTAATTATAGGAACATAATATCACCAGAGATAAATCAATACAATACAGTATACTCCTGAATTAAGCAAACAGAAATACAAAGTATGGTATTGAAAAGGGAAAAAGCAATTGAAATAGGGATTACATAACCTCAAGTATATAGGATCCTCAAACAGTAGATTAATCCTAGGACTTAGTGCTCCATGGCAATAACGAAATCACAAAGGAAAAAATGTATATCAGAAAGTGAGATGAGCAAAAGTCTTTACAAAATATTCAGAACAGCCTTTTATACAATTTCAGAATTCAGAGGGCTCGCGAGGCGAGCAAACATTCGCGAGGCGAATTTCATGAACTGTCAGCAACCCTTGGCATTCTCGCGAGGCGAAGTGACTCTCGCGAGGCGAGAATATGAAGAGTTTCCTCCTTACGCCCGTGATGGCCATCAGGGCCTAACCGTGATCGTCTCTGACTTTTTCAGGTTTGGAAGACTCGCGGGGCGAGACCTTCTTCGCGAGGCGACCCAGAGACTTAGCAATTTCTTGGAACAGTCATGCTTCGGGGTCGCGTGGCGAGCAAGTCCTTCGCGGGGCGAATCCCCTGTTCTTTATTTTCTCAACTTCTACTTAACCTGAAAACAAGGAAATAAGCATAAGTGTATTATTTTGACTTAAAACTAGCTAAATTAACTTAAAACTACTCTAGAGACTCAAAACCTTGCTTGAGGACAATCTAATCTAATTTGGGTGAAAATACGATATAATTTGCACAAAACCCTAGTCATACTAGCTATAAAACTAGATGAGCCAGAGGCTTATCAAAATACCCCAAACTTAAACTTTGCTTGTCCCCAAGCAAACTAAGACTCAAAAAAACAAAAAGACTCAAGACCTGGCAAGCTCAAAAGATTCAATCAACATTGCACACATTCAAGCAATACATCAAAACAGTTTTTCTTCATTGTTTCCCCCTTTTCAAACAGAGCAATCCCCATATTCATTTATTCTAAACATTTGAGAGTTTCATCATGAAAACAATGAAATCTAAGCGAGGATCTAAGTCACACACAAAAGGGAGATCACCAAATCCAAACAACTGCCTTCCTCACAAGGGCATTATTTGTTCACTCAGTCACTCAGTTTATGTCGGGCTAACAACTTGCACTCAGTTTCACTTCTCAAGTACACTTCCCAATGTGGTGGCCGATGCCTTGAGTAGGAAAACCTTGTATATCTCGGCTTTGATGGTTAGGGAGATGGATCTGATCGATGAGTTTAGAGACCTTAGTCTAGCTTGTGAGTTTACCCCTAAGAGTATTAGGCTTGGTACCTTGAAGGTTACCAACAGCTTGATGGATCGGATTAGAGTGACCCTTAGATAAGTTTCTCTTAGACCAGTGAGAGCTGCTTGCTCAGGGGAGAGACCTTAGCTTTAAGGATGGAAGTGATGGGGTCTTGAGGTTTAAGGATAAAATTTGTGTATAGGATGTTCCTGAGCTTATGAAGTTGATCCTTGAAGAAGGACATAGGAGTGGATTAAGTGTACACCCAGGTGCCACCAAGATGTATCAGGACCTTAAGAGGAAGTTTTGGTGGCCTAGGATGAAAAAGGATGTGACTGAGTTCTTGTATGCGTGTTTAGTCTATCAGAAGGCTAAGATAGAGAACCAAAATCCTTCAGGTAAGTTGCAACCTTTGAGTATCCCATAATGGAAATGGGATATCATCTCCATGGATTTTGTGTCTGGACTCCCTAGGACTCCAGCTGGTTTTGAGACTATATGGGTTGTTGTGGATAGATTGACTAAGTCTTCCCATTTCATCTCGATGAACATTGATTATCCTTTAGAGAAGTTGGCTACATCAAGGAAATAGTTAGGCTTCATGGTGTACCCTCTAACATAGTATCAGATAGAGATCCGAGGTTTACCTCCAGGTTCTGGGAGAGTTTGCAGCATGCTTTAGGTACAAAGCTTAGGCTTAGTTCAGCTAACCACCCACAGACTGATGGGTAGTCTGAAAGGACCATCCAGTCCTTAGAGGACTTGTTGAGGGCTTGTGTGTTAGAACAATCTGGTAGTTGGGACAAGTTTTTTCCCCTGATCGAGTTCACTTATAACAACAACTTCCATTCTAGCATTGGGATGACACCTTATGAGGCTCTTTATGGGAGGAGATGTCGGACAACCTTGTGTTGGAATGAATCTAGTGATAGTATGGTGCTAGGGCCAGAAATAGTCCAGGAAACAACAAAAAAGATTAGGATAGTTCAGGAGAAGATGAGAGTTGCATAGAGTGGGCAAAAGAGCTACCATGAAAAAAGGAGGAAGGCGCTCGAATTCCAGGAAGGTGATCATATATTCTTGAGAGTTACTCCAACGACTGGGGTTGGTAGAGTGATGAAGGCGAAGAAACTTACTCCGAGGTTCATTGGTCCTTACCAGATCCTTAAAAGAGTCGGTGAAGTCGCTTACCATATAGCCTTACCACCGTTCTTGTCCAACCTTCACAATGTTTTCCATGTGTCTTAACTCAAAAAGTACATCCATGACCCTAGTCACGTGATAGTACCCAACACGATACAGTTGAAAGAGAACTTGACATTTGAGGTGTTACCCCTTCGAGTCTAGGAAAGGCGGGTGAAGCTGCTAAGAGGTAAAGAGATTCCTTTGGTCAAAGTAGTTTGGAGTGGGGCTACGGAGGAAAGTGCTACCTAGGAGTTGGAAAGGAAGATGATGGAAGCGTACCCGCACATTTTCACTTGAGATACGTAGAAATTTCGAGGGCAAATTTTTTATAAGGGGGTGGAATTGTAACACCCTGCTTTTCGTTAAGCGCTTTTCTTAAGCTTGTTTTGTTAAGTTTGTGTTGTTGGCCAAGGTCTTAGTGGGATTTTTGGCTTAAAAGTCCCTGTCTGGTACATGAGCACGCCCGTGCTCTTTAGAGAGCACGCCCGTGCTTAAAGCCAGGCGTGCGTTGCCAAGTTTAAGTTGAGCACGCCCGTGCTCAATAGAGAGCACGCTCGTGCTCAATATGCGGACAATGTCTCGCTGATGCTAAGTCCAGCATGCCCGTGCTTGCTGAGGAACACGACTGTGCTCAAGTGCAGCCTTTGTAAGTGGCACATAAATCGAGGGTTGCGTTTTTAACCCTAATTTGGTAGATGCTACTACCCTAGTGCGGCTGCTGCTGCTACATTCCCTCTTTCTCTCATATTCGGTGCATTCCTTGAGTATTTGAGACCCTTGGGCACAGTCCTGTTATCAATGCCAATCAGGAATAGGTAATGGTTCCTTTCTCTTCTGTTTCCTTTTCTTGTTTAGAGTTGGAACTGAGTTGTTTATGTTTTGTTTGGCCAAGGCTTGGAAGATTTGGCTGAGCCGCTTTGGGAACCGTGATCAGTTTGACTGTTAGAGCAACCTTCAATCCAGGTATGGGGAGAAGGGTAGTGTATTCATTCATAGGCAATTGGGGTAGTGTAAGGTAAAGGGGTTGCCCATGACCCTGGTGTCGTTGTATGCTTGTTTGTTATATAGTGTTTAATCTGTGATAATATGTCTCTGGCTGTTTTAATGTTATATGCTTCATGCTCATGATAAATGCTCTTATATGTTCATGATGGTTGCCTATGAATATGATGCTATGTTGATGTTATTGTTGGCATGACATTGGTTGGATTATTGGTGTTAACGTCGAGTTTTGATGATGTGTCGAGCCTTAAAATATGCTGTTAACTGACCTAAGAATTAAAGGATTTAAACCCTAAATTTGGTTAAGGAACTGTGTTGAGATTCTGCACAGACCAGTGCAGTCGTGCATTGAGCACGACCATGCTGAACAGGGAGCACGCCCGTGCTCCCAGTTTAAATTCTGGAAAATGGCCGCGTATTAAGTACGACCGTGCAAAAGAGGAGCACGACCGTGAAGCTGAGCACAACCGTGCCTAAAAGGAAGCACGACCGTGCTTCACTTAAGTGGAAGCACGCTCGTGCTCACCCCTCTGGACAGAAACTGCGATTAAAGGTTTAAAGGGGTTTTTAACCCCAATCTTCCCCAATAGGATGATGATAACACAATAAACCAATGTTAAAGATTAGATAACTCGGTTAACGGTTAATGAAGACAATTAATGATGATAAGATGTTTAAGTTGGTAACCGTTGGGTTTTCGCACGTTGATAACTTTGGTGCTTATTACCAAAGTGGCCTCGATGCTTATTGGTCGAGGTGTTGTTGATGTTAAGTCTTGGGTGTTTATCGCCCCAAACGTGTTGATGTTGAAGTCTTGGGAGCTGTTTGGCCCGAGCAAGGAGGTGGTTGTTGTTGTTTGTTGTTGTGCCATGCATAGAGCATTGGAGTTGTTGGTTGAGGGGGAGGTTCGAAATAGGGGAGATTGCCCGAGAGTACGGTGATCTGGCCATCCACAGTAGGTCACTCGATGGTTTACTGACCGCGGCCCCCCGTGATGAGGCATCCACGGTTTGATGCGTTGGCTATCCATGGGGTTCACCCGAGGTTCAGTGAAATGCCGGTGTTGGTGCTTCTATGGCCAATACGGATATGTAACTCCGAAGTTGTTCATCCTAAGTTAGTTTGGATCCACATGCATTGTTGGAGCAGTGGAGTAGTGTTGCATTACACTGTATAGCATACTTGTTATGACGATGTTGATGATGGCTGATGTTATGATGTTTACATGTTGATGTATGCTATATGATGCTATGCTTGTTTGTTTACCTTGCTTCCTATCTCCTTCCCGAATATGTTTACATGATTCTTACTCCCCTCTTTCTTTTTGTTTTTTGGCCTGATTGGCTTTATGCAGAGGATGACGAGCAGCCCGGAGAGGAGTGAATCCGAGGAGCCACCACTCATAGTTAGGGCTTTTACCTTTTGCCTAGTTAGTTTGTTAAGTTGTATTCCGTGGTTTTTCCGGAGCGGTTATACTAGCTCTGTTGTAACATCGGGTTGGGACGTTTGTTATTGTTTTACTCGTTTTTATTTGTTTTAAGCCTGATTTTATTTCCGCGTTTTTGAGAACTCGTTCATGTGGGACCTTTCTACCCGTGGACAAATATTTTATTTTATCCAGTAAATGTATGTTTTATTTTATCATCTTTATCTTTAATTGCTTTATAAAAAGCGGGGTAGCAGGGTGTCACAATACGTCTAAGACCTCAAGTGGCGTCCCACTTGCTTTGCACTTACTTGCTTGCCTTCCAAACTGAAAGAACTCTATACTTGCCTTCCAAACTGAAAGGACTCTGTGATTGCCATCCAAACGGGAAAGACTCTATACTTGCCTTCCAAACTGAAAGGACTCTATACTAGATATCTGAAATGTCTTTGATAACGATTCTAATTCGAATCATGTCAGATATAGGATGGTTACTGTTATTGGATGCCAAGTGGTGGTTTACTTTTATCTATCATTCTACTGCAAAAAAATGCATTAAATCAGTCAAAGCAGCCCTCAATCAAGTATTTAACAAGAAATAATGCATCATCAACATATGCGAATTTCTACAGTTTTTAGCCAACTTCTATGATTTTATTACAATACCAAACGAAGTTGGATTTAGGTAAATGACCCCTCTATGGGAAGCTAAACAAGTTTAATTTACCAACATAATTTTATTTTTAGGAAAAATGTTGTCCAAAAAGTACAGTTTTAAACAACAAGCTACTGCATTCGAAAAACAGGACAACAACTATCCTCTAACTTGTACCAGGTTTGTCTTTATCAATACTCAATGAAAAATAGTAAAATCAGTGCCAAACTGTAGAAAATCGAGTCTAGTTTCTAATAAAAGAAGAATCATAAACAAAAGAGCCCTAAAGAAATAGTTATAGGTAAAACACTGAACCTATGTCAATATGGGTTTCAGGACAGCAACCTAAACATTTCCTAATAAGCAATATAACAACCACATGTCAAGCAAGGTCCTTTAACATAACTATTCTCACATGTTGGAAGATCAACAGCACCCCACTATCAAAGCCAATTTACAAAATTACACATGCAACATAAGAACATCATAGCATCTTTAAACAATAGAACCTATGCTTGGGTTTATGGTTACTAAGCACTAAGATTCAGGAAACTCACCTTCTCTCAAATACCCAAGACACCAAATTCGTCCAGCCCCTTGCTTCTCCCTTAGATTCAGTTTTCCCCTTTTATTCTACTGTCTTAGGTGCTGTAGTTAGGGTTTAGGTTAAGGAAATTGGTGGTTATGAGTCTCTAGTGTGGTGAAGTGAAAGATTGGTGAAGGAAAAGAGAAGAAGAACAAGAAGAGATGATGAAGAGAGGTGGAGTTTTTTATGCTGTTTTGAAAGAGTTGAAGAAGTTGGTTCTGAAATTCTTTTCTCCTCCCCTTGCTTAATCAGTCGATGGTGAAAAGGTGTGGGGGGTGGTCCTATTTAGTTTTTCTGCATGTGTTTTAATTGGGTGATAAAAGGGAGTATGGTAAGGATGCAAGTGTGGGTGATGCATCATAACAATGTATATGAGTGTGTTTTATTTATTTAATTTTAAGGGAGTGTGTGTGATGAAATAAAAAGTGTTATCTCCTAAAAGAATTATCACTTAAATAAAATTGCTACTCATACTCTCTTCCTGTACTACCCAAAGATAATATGCAATTAAAATTACAACTCATCAACGATTAGTTAACACTGACAATAGTAACGAATAGTTAATTAATTGATAAAATAAAATAAAAAATACTAATTTGAGGCTGGGATATTACACTCTCCCCTCCTACAAGAAATTTTGTCCTCAAAATTTAGTCTATAACATACCTATCAAACAGGTAAGGGTTTCCTTATGCTCTCCTCAAGCTCCCAAGTTACCTCTTCAGGAGTTGATCCTTCCCAAATAACCTTAACCATTGGAATAGTCTTATTCTTCAGTGTTTTTAGGCTGCGGTCAACAACTTGAGCCGGCATAGGTTGGAAGGTTAAATTGGGTCTTAAAGGAATTGTGTCATCACTCAAAGGTTGGGATGGATTAGGAATGTACTTCTTGAGTTATGACACATGGAAAACATCATGCATCCCAGACAGAGAAAGAGGTAAAGCTAACTGATATGCTACGGGACCGACTCAATGAATGATCTGAAAAGGTCCCATATAGGGAGGACTTGGTTTCTTAGCCTTCTCAGCCCTCCCAATGCCTATTGTGGGGGTTACACGTAAGAACACATGGTCGCCCTCTTCAAATTCTAAAGGTCTTCTTCTTTGATCGGCATAACTCTTTTGCCGACTTTGAGTAATTTGTAGCTTATCCCTTATCATTCGGATTTTCTCTGTAGTTTCTTGGATTATTTTTGGTCCAAGGATTCCCTTGTCTCCTACTTCTGACCAACACAAGGGGGTTCTACATTTGTGACCATAAAATGCCTCATATGGTGCCATGCCTATGCTGGAGTGGTGACTGTTATTATAGGAAAACTCTATCAAAGGTAGATGGTTATCCCAAATCCCACCACTTTCCAATGTACAGGCCCTAAGCATATCCTCTAAGGTTTGAATAGTCCTTTCTGTTTGGCCATCTGTTTGAGGATGATAGATAGTGCTAAGATTCGGCTTTGTCCCTAAGACTTGGTGAAATGCTTTCCATAACCTAGAAGTAAACTTTGGGTCTCTATCTGACACAATACTCATTGGCACACCATGCAGCCTAACTATTTCCTTCATGAACAACTTAGCTAATCTAGCTGTTTTGTAGGAGGCTTTCACTGGTAGGAAGTGGGCTGACTTCGTCAAACGGTCTACAATTACCCGTAACCCGATTGCATGCGAGGTAAACCCACAACAAAATCCAAGGATATGCTTTCCCATTTCTATGTGGGTAATTCTAAGGGTTGAAGCAAGCCAACAGGTCTTTGGTGTTCAACCTTGACCTGTTGACATACTAAACATTTAGAGACAAACTCTGCTATATCCTTTTTCATACCTAGCCACCAGTACATTCGTTTAAGATCTTGATACATCTTCGTAGAACCAGGATGTACTGAGAAATCGCTTTTGTGTGCTTCCTCCAAAACTTGTCTTTTAATCTATCCATAATTGGGAATGCACACCCTCTCCTGAAAGAGGATAACTCCATCTCTGGCTTCTGTGAAACCAGGATTATATTTCTCAGATTGCAACTTCTCATCCACCATTTGTGCCTGTGTAACTTGAGTTCTAAAATCGCAAGAGATTTCAATGTGGTTCAAAAAGATGATATCCCGTCTTATTGCCACATTCAAATTCAAGTTGCGGAAATCTTCCAACAATTTCATCTCATGTACCATCATGGAGGAAATGTGAATATTTTTCCTACTTAAGGCATCTGCCACCACATTCGCTTTACCAGGGTGAATTCTTAATTCAAAATCATAATCTTTAAGGAACTCCATCCATCTCCTTTGCCTTATAATTAGCTCTCTTTGATCAAATAGGTATTTTAAGATCTTATGATCACTAAACACTTTAAATCGAGCTCCATAAAGATAATGTCTCCATATCTTTAAAGCGAATACTATGGCAGCTAGTTCAAGGACATGGGTAGGATAATTTTCTTCATGGGGTCATAGTTGACGAGAAGTATAGGCTACCACTTGTCCATTTTGAATTAGTACACATCCCAGACCCCTTAAAGATGCATCACATGAAACTCCAAATCCTAAGGTTAGGTCTGGTATAGTTAGTACCGGTGTAGTAGTTAAAAGAGTCTTCAATTCCATAAAAATATTTTCACTCTCTGTAGTCCACACAAAAGGGTGATCCTTACGAGTTAAACGGGTTAGTGATGAGTGTGATTACACCTCATATTTATTTATCATATTGCATGCATTTTCATGTAGTTTAGGCATTTTTTAATTTGAATTTTGTTAGTTTTTACCTTGGAACGGGTAACGTGGTTTTGTGGTGTTTATGTGCAGGGATTGAAGATTAAAATGTTCAAGATCAACCATGATGGAGCTTGCATGAAGACGGAGCTTGAAAAGTAAGAAAAATGAGCCAAACAGAGCCCATCACGGCCTAGCTGGGACAACCATCACGGCCATGATCGAGCAAGACTGAGAAGAAAAGTACGAAAAAGTCAGAACCTGTCACGGCTAGGCCGTGATTGCCATCACGGCCGTGACAGGCCATCAGTGCCAAGTTTTCCAAGACAGAATCTATCACGGCCTGGCCATGACATCCATCACGGCCGTGACGCACAATATCTGGAATTTTAAAAGCTGATTTGATTTGATTTTGTAATTGCTTGGGATTCAAGTTAACCTACTCTATAAATAGGGCAATTAGGCTCAGAAATAGATGACTTGGGCTGCTACCTTAGGCAAAAACTAGGATTTCTCTTCTTCTCAATTTCTTCTCTTCTCTTAGGTTTTATTTATGCTTTTGTTAATCAAGCTTGCTATGAATATGGCAATGCTTGAGTAGTCTTTTTATTTCTAGGGATTGGGGCTATGCCCAAGATTTTTTTTATTTTATGAATTGACGTTTTACTTCTTTTTAATTTCAATTCGCTTTCGATTTGATTCCTATTGCATGAATTACTTGTGAATTTGGTGCGCACTTATTTGCATGTCATATATACTCTAAGGAGGAGCCTAGCGGTGAACTTAGGTATTGGATCTATAGGGATTGAACTTAGGACTTAAATCACGAGAGTTAGAAGCGGTCCTTCGAGGGTTCACTGAGTTGTCACAAAGCTTGAAGGGTTTGATTTAAATTCAATTACCACGAGAGTAGGGGTTGGTTTAATCGGGCACGGTTCTTGTATCCCGAGAGGGAACATTAACTTATTTAGGATAAATTCACCTTCAAAGCAAATTTCGATAATTAACAAGAGGGGTAGTCAATTTAGTAACATGAGCAGTCTTGTTGGTAACCCAATTCCTAGGAATCCCTTTTGATATTTTGAAATCTTAGATTTGATCTACTTTCCTATTTTGTTCTGGATTTCGTTTTAATTGCAACTTTAAATTTGATTTGCTACTTGATTCAAAAATCAAATCTTTTCCAAATTTTTTTTATATAGTCCAGTTTAATTGATTTAATAGTTAATTGTTATTTGAGATCACGGTCTCTATGGGATCTATCTTTTTATTACTTTACAACGAAGTCGTTTACTTGCGGATTCGAGCCCATCAGTTAAGGGCAAAGCCAACTGAGAGAAACCCCTAATAAACCTCCTGTAGTAACCTGCTAGTCCTAGGAAAATCTTAACTTCGGTAATGGTATTAGGTCTTTCTGACTTCAGAACAACATCTACCTTACTAGGATCCACCGCTACTCCTTCTTGTGAAATCACATGACCTAAGAAATTTACGTCTGTCATCCAGAATTCACACTTTTCCACTTTAGCAAACAACATCTTCTCCCTCAAGATCAGTAACACTATTCTAAGATGACTCTCATGCTCTTCAAAACTGCTAGAATAGATCAGGATATCATTAATGAAAACCACTACAAACTTATCCAAGAAAGGCCTTAATATCATGTTCATATAATCCATAAATACTCCTGGAGCGTTAGTTAGACCAAACGGCATAACCAAATACTCATAATGTCCATATCGCGTCCGGAATGCAGTCTTTGGTATATCTTCAGGCTTTATCCTTATTTGATGGTATCCCGACCTTAGATCAATTTTAGATAAGACTCATACTCCTCAAAGTTGATCCAGCAGATCATCTATTCTAGGGAGTGGGTACTTATTTTTGATAGTCACCTTGTTGAGTTTTCTGTAATCTACACAGAGTCTCATGCTTCCATCCTTTTTCTTCACCAACAGTATTGGTGCGCCCCACGGTGATGCACTCGGTCTGATAAATTGCTTGGCTAACTAGTCTTCTATTTGGGATTTGAGTTCCTTTAATTCTAAAGGTGACATCCTATAGGGTGCTATGGATATTGGTCCCATGCCAGGAACCAAATCGATGGAAAACTCAATCTCCCTCTCTGGAGGTAAGGAAACCACGTCTTCCAGAAACACATCCTCGAATTCATTTACCACTAGGATGGATAATACATTGTTGGTTGCCTTATAACTTGAAAAAAGTAAACTGATGAAACCCGGATCCCCACTTCTAGGCATTGAGTTGACTGTGACTCACTAACAACTAAAATGGAAGTTGACTCGTTATAGTCCATGATGGTGGAAGGAAAGGTGATGGTTTTGTCTTGGCTGTTTAGTATGACCTGGTTAGCAGATAGCCAATCCATTCCTAGGATGACGTCTAAACCACTTGAAGGTAAACAAATTAAGTCAACCAGGAACAATTTGTCTAAAATCACAAGGGGACATTTCTCACAAATTAAAGAAGTTTCTATATTACTTTCTGCTGGGGTAGACACAACTAAGGGACATGGGAAGGAAGATAAGTACAATTTTAGACGCAAGGCGCACTCATATGAAATAAAAGAGTGAGTGGCACCCGAATCAAAAAGTACTACTAAAGGTTCTTGACATTCTTAGTGAAGGAAACATTGTATCCATTATCACATAATTGACTTATGCTAAGCAGATTATAAATGTTGAAAAAAAAATATAAAAGTATTAGAAAAAAGAATTGGCTGTAGTCACCCAAGGCATAAAGAAAAATAAGAAAAGGAATCTGAGTGGAAATTCAAAGTATCAAGTGTTTCATGCTCTTAGTTCCTAGGGACTTCAGCCTAGTACCTTTGTATATCCTACCCTTAGCCAGGCCCCATTACAACCCATAAAAGACCTTTTGATGTTGCGTGCATGTTTTCTGTGGGAATCATTTGGAGATGAAAATCAAATTTATGGAAAGTGCTCTTAAAAGTGAAATTGAGTGCAATGTTGATAGCCTGACACAAACTGAGCGATTGAGTGAAACACAAATTGCCCTTGTGAGGAAGGCAGTTGTTTGAATTTGGTGATCTCCCTTTTGAGTGTAACTTGGACCCCCTGCTTAGATTAATGATTATTTGAATGATTAAATTCTCAATTGTTTAGAATGAATGATTGTGGGGATTACTTTGCTTGAAAGGGGGGAAAATTGAAGAAAACTGTCTTGAAGAAATTGCTTGAAATTTGTGCAAAGTTGATTAAATCTTTTAAGCTTGCCATGTTTTGCCATGTCTTTAGTCTTTTTAAGTTTTTGAGTTCTAGTTTGCTTGGGGACAAGCAAAGTTTAGGTTTGGGGTATTTTGATGAGCCTCTGGTTGACTTGGTTTTATAACTAATAAAAACCTTGGCTTTGTGCTAATTTTCTATCATTTTCACCCAAATTAGACTTGATTGTCTTTAAGTAGTATTTTGAGTCTGTAAAGTATTTTTAGGTTAATTTAGTTGATTTAGAGTTAAATAAAGTACTTATGCTATTTTCTGCTTTCAGGTTAATAAAAAGAAATAATTCTGGAGTCTTTCGCCCTCGAGAAGGCATTCGCCTCGCGAACCAGAAGGTGACTGTTCCAGAAATTTGCCAACCATTCTGTCTCGCCCCGCGAACACTTGACTCGCGTCGCGAGTAATCCAACCCTGAAGACCAAAAGTCAGCACGGTTTATGCATGTTAAAGGTCACGGCTGTGACAGTTTGGAATTTGAAGAGTTTCGCCTCGTGAATGATAAGCTCGCCTCGTGAGAAGACCAAAAGCTGAAGTCTGTTCGTATTATTCGCCTCGCGAATGTGTTCTCGTCTCGCGAGTCCGCTGATTCCAGATACTGTATATAAGTCAGTTTTAGACAGAGCTAGTAAGGTGGCTAGTTGTTAGCCAGTCTTAGGCAGCAGTAGTAGTAGTTTCAGTAGCTTACTTTCTTTTCTTTACTTTTGTGTTTATTTCTGTAATGGAGAACTAGTCTCCTAGATTAATCTACTGTGATTGGTTTCAATTACACTTGAGGTTATGTAATTCCTGTTTTGTCTGCTTTCCTCTTTTCAATACTATGCTATATATTTCTGTTTGCTTAATTCAGGAGTGTATAGTGTTGTATTGATTTATTTCGGTGATGTTATGTTCCTATACTAAATCGCGTTTGCTTAATTCGCGTGTGTTCATTCATGTTCGCTTGGTTCATGAGGGCTTAACCCCGTTTGCTTAATTCGGGAATAGGGACATATATCTGTAGTAGTGGTTTCGCTTGTAAATTGTTGCTACAACCGGGAGGGGATTAGAATCTGCTTAGGGCTTGGAATTTACATGAACCAATGATAGTGGGAAACCGAGAACAGTAGGTTAATCGCTTTAGTTTATTGTTAATCTTTTTCAACTGCTTTGTTTTCATTGCTCTGTTTTCTGCTTGTTTTCTTTATTTTATTTCAATCCAACCAACCCCCCAAAATCTAATTGTTTCTGTTAATAACAACAACCTAAGAGTCCTTGTGAGACGATACTCGAGTTGTCGCTTCCCTATCTACATTATTTTGTAAACGCTCGTTCTTTTTGGCGCGTGGCGACAGCGCGACCAAAAATTGGCGCCGTTGCCGGGGACTCTTGTTGTTTTATTAGCAGAAAAAAAAAACTTTGCTGAATTAGTTTTGTCTGCTTTGTCTGGTTGTGATTTTTAGTCCATGGATAATTATATGCAAAATTATGTGCCTAATGTTTATTATGAGCAACCATGCATGTATTATCCTGATTTTGGTATACCACCACCATGCACAAATTATCCTAATTTTGTTGGAGGTTATGAGTTTAGTAATGATTTTGGTATATTTGGAATGAATGATTATCCTAGCCAACAGGGTAGAGATCAAGGCAGCCTGAATGAGTTAGCTTTTATGATACAACAAATGGAAGAGAACAATCAACGGTTGGCACAACAAACTCTTGAATTTCAACGGAGGATGGAAGCAAGTAATCTTGAATACCAGAGGAGTGGAGCCGAATCTCAGAAGTTGTCCATTCTAATTGATCAAATTGTCGCCAACTCGGCTGCACTGCTAACTCCACAGCCCCTTGAACAACATACAGATTCACAAGTAGTTATTCCTGACAATACCTCTGAGGATTATTTTGATAATATTTCTGTTGATGAACTGTGTGTTGAATCTCCAGACAAATCGGACCCTTTGCCGATTCATTTTATTGTCCCCTGTCTCATCGATCGTACTTACACTAACATTTGTGTGGTGTGTGCTAAGATTTTTGCAGGTTTAACAGATGATGAAGAACCCTTGGAAGTAGATGATTCAATTAACTCATATGCATGTGTTGAGAGTAATGGGATGGATGAACTAATTGCTGAATTTCCAGACATTCAGACATTTCCTGATTCAGTTTATTGTGATATATGTACTGACTCTACTAACACTAACCTTTGTGTGGTGTGTGCTGAAATTTCTGCATGTTTAGCAGGTGATGAATTTGTTAGCACGGTGAATGAAGAACTGCAGAAGTTGAAGCAAAGACCAAGTAACCCTAGCTACTTGTTTACCACCTCCCCCGAGGAGCCACCAAGTGATGGAGTTCGAGCCTCTGGATCTTGCACCATGGCCAGTCCAAGGGGTTGAACCCCAATTTTATTGGGAGGATTTTGTTGAGAAAGCGGTCATCTCTCGACCCAAGAGGGAGTGAGAAGTCCGCCGCACTTGGTGGAGTTACCGGAATTGTCAAGCACTCACCTCCATATCAAGGCTGCAAGTTAGGGAAGCATGGAATGAGCTTCCATCATTTGTCTACCACGTGGGCATTATATCAGAGGCCATGAGATCCGGGAGGATCATACTGCAATTTGAGCATCCCTTGGCCACCGTATCACGGATAAAGTGGGATCCTGGTGGAACCGCCTCAAATGAGTTTTTCTGAACCCTACCCTTTTTAATTGCTTTGCTTTATTTCTTTTTTGTTTTCAATAAAGCTCCTGAATAATTTGAGAAGCTCAGGAGTTGTGTTGAGTCTTGTGTTGGCAAGTTTGATGGGATTTGATTAATTTTTGCATAGATGGATTGCATGTGTTGACTGTTTCCCCCTAGGATATGAAATTTTTGAAAATTTGATCCCCATGTGATTGAAAACTGAACTTTGAGATTTTGTTGTGATGGCATGATTTATGATAAGTTTGGGGTGATAGGAAGCACACACTAGGGATAGAATCTCTGTCAAACAATTTGCAAATAATGTCTAGGTGAGGTTTTGAGCCTCCAACATGTTTTTGACTGTGTGAACTCACTTTCAAGTTGCACTTTCCTGAATTTGCTTGAGTCTCTTTATGGTTTGCATGTTTATGTGTTTGCTTCAGATGATTTAGGCGTTTTCCTTGTAAATAGCTACTTAGCCTAAAATAATCACCCCTAATGCATGTTCCTTAGTTAGCCCATTGAGCCTGATTAGCCTATTAATTCTTGTTAACCTTATGTTATAAGCTAAAATCTGGAAAACCATGTTAACCCGATCTTAGGATTAGGAGAGCATGGAATCTTAGAAAGAGAAAAGGTTGCAAGAAACTAAGTTTGGGGTGGCTGCAAGGTGTAATATGTTTTTGAGATTGAGAAAAAAAAATACAATAAAAAGGTTGGAGCCAAAGGCTTGTAAAAAAAAAAAAAGAAAAAAAAAAGAAAAGTGTATAAATGTTGAAAAAAAAAATATAAAAGTATTAGAAAAAATAATTGGCTGTAGTCACCTAAGGCATAAAGAAAAATAAGAAAAGGAATCTGAGTGGAAATTCAAAGTATCAAGTGTTTCATGCTCTTAGTTCCTAGGGACTTCAGCCTAGTACTTTTGTATATCCTACCCTTAGCCAGGCCCCATTACAACCCATAAAAGACCTTTTGATGTTGCGTGCATGTTTTCTGTGGGAATCATTTGGAGATGAAAATCAAATTTATGGAAAGTGCTCTTAAAAGTGAAATTGAGTGCAATGTTGATAGCTCTGACACAAACCGAAAGCGATTGAGTGAAACACAAATTGCCCTTGTGAGGAAGGCAGTTGTTTGAATTTGGTGATCTCCCTTTTGAGTGTAACTTGGACCCCCTGCTTAGATTAATGATTATTTGAATGATTAAATTCTCAATTGTTTAGAATGAATGATTGTGGGGATTACTTTGCTTGAAAGGGGGAAAATTGAAGAAAACTGTCTTGAAGAAATTGCTTGAAATTTGTGCAAAGTTGATTAAATCTTTTAAGCTTGCCATGTTTTGCCATGTCTTTAGTCTTTTTAAGTTTTTGAGTTCTAGTTTGCTTGGGGACAAGCAAAGTTTAGGTTTGGGGTATTTTGATGAGCCTCTGGTTGACTGGTTTTATAACTAATAAAAACCTTGGCTTTGTGCTAATTTTATATCATTTTCACCCAAATTAGACTTGATTGTCTTTAAGTAGTATTTTGAGTCTGTAAAGTATTTTTAGGTTAATTTAGTTGATTTAGAGTTAAATAAAGTACTTATGCTATTTTCTGTTTTCAGGTTAATAAAAAGAAATAATTCTGGAGTCTTTCGCCCCGTGAGAAGGCATTCGCCTCGCGAACCAGAAGGTGACTGTTCCAGAAATTGCCAACCATTCTGTCTCGCCCCGCGAACACTTGACTCGCGTCGCGAGTAATCCAACCCCGAAGACCAAAAGTCAAGCACGGCTTTATGCATGTTAAAGGTCACTACTGTGACAGTTTGGAATTTGAAGATTTTCGCATCGTGAATGATAAGCTCGCCTCGTGAGAAGACCAAAAGCTGAAGTCTGTTCGTATTATTCGCCTCGCGAATGTGTTCTCGTCTCGCGAGTCCGCTGATTCCAGATACTGTATATAAGTCAGTTTTAGACAGAGCTAGTAAGGTGGCTAGTTGTTAGCCAGTCTTAGGCAGCAGTAGTAGTAGTTTCAGTAGCTTACTTTCTTTTCTTTACTTTTGTGTTTATTTCTGTAATGGAGAACTAGTCTCCTAGATTAATCTACTGTGATTGGTTTCAATTACACTTGAGGTTATGTAATTCCTGTTTTGTCTGCTTTTCTCTTTTCAATACTATGCTATATATTTCTGTTTGCTTAATTCAGGAGTGTATAGTGTTGTATTGATTTATTTCGGTGATGTTATGTTCCTATACTAAATCGCGTTTGCTTAATTCGCGTGTGTTCATTCATGTTCGCTTGGTTCATGAGGGCTTAACCCCGTTTGCTTAATTCGGGAATAGGGACATATATCTGTAGTAGTGGTTTCGCTTGTAAATTGTTGCTACAACCGGGAGGGGATTAGAATCTGCTTAGGGCTTGGAATTTACATGAACCAATGATAGTGGGAAACCGAGAACAGTAGGTTAATCGCTTTAGTTTATTGTTAATCTTTTTCAACTGCTTTGTTTTCATTGCTCTGTTTTCTGCTTGTTTTCTTTATTTTATTTCAATCCAACCAACCCCCCAAAATCTAACTGTTTCTGTTAATAACAACAACCTAAGAGTCCTTGTGAGACGATACTCGAGTTGTCGCTTCCCTATCTACATTATTTTGTAAACGCTCGTTCTTTTTGGCGCGTGGCGACAGCGCGACCAAAAATTGGCGCCGTTGCCGGGGACTCTTGTTGTTTTATTAGCAGAAAAAAAAAACTTTGCTGAATTAGTTTTGTCTGCTTTGTCTGGTTGTGATTTTTAGTCCATGGATAATTATATGCAAAATTATGTGCCTAATGTTTATTATGAGCAACCATGCATGTATTATCCTGATTTTGGTATACCACCACCATGCACAAATTATCCTAATTTTGTTGGAGGTTATGAGTTTAGTAATGATTTTGGTATATTTGGAATGAATGATTATCCTAGCCAACAGGGTAGAGATCAAGGCAGCCTGAATGAGTTAGCTTTTATGATACAACAAATGGAAGAGAACAATCAACGGTTGGCACAACAAACTCTTGAATTTCAACGGAGGATGGAAGCAAGTAATCTTGAATACCGTGAGGAGTGGAGCCGAATCTCGGAAGTTGTCCATTCTAATTGATCAAATTGTCGCCAACTCGGCTGCACCGCTAACTCCACAGCCCCTTGAACAACATACGGATTCACAAGTAGTTATTCCCGACAATACCTCTCGAGGATTATTTTGATAATATTTCTGTTGATGAACTGTGTGTTGAATCTCCAGACATGTCGGACCACTTTGCCGATTCATTTTATTGTCCCCTCTCTCATCGACTGTACTTACACTAACATTTGTGTGGTGTGTGCTAAGATTTTTGCAGGTTTAACAGATGATGAAGAACCCTTGGAAGTAGATGATTCAATTAACTCATATGCATGTGTTGAGAGTAATGGGATGGATGAACTAATTGCTGAATTTCCAGACATTCAGACATTTCCTGATTCAGTTTATTGTGATATATGTACTGACTCTACTAACACTAACCTTTGTGTGGTGTGTGCTGAAATTTCTGCATGTTTAGCAGGTGATGAATTTGTTAGCACGGTGAATGAAGAACCTGCAGAAGTTGAAGCAAACCAAGAACCCTAGCTACTTGTTTACCACCTCCCCCTGAGGAGCCACCAGTGATGGAGTTCGAGCCTCTGGATCTTGCACCATGGCCAGTCCAAGGGGTTGAACCCCAATTTTATTGGGAGGATTTTGTTGAGAAAGCGGTCATCTCTGACCCAAGAGGGAGTGAGAAGTCCGCCGCACTTGGTGGAGTTACCAGAATTGTCAAGCACTCACCTCCATATCAAGGCTGCAAGTTAGGGAAGCATGGAATGAGCTTCCATCATTTGTCTACCACGTGGGCATTATACTGTAGGCCATGAGATCCGGGAGGATCATACTGCACTTTGAGCATCCCTTGGCCACAGTATCACGATGTGGGATCCTGGTGGAACCGCCCTCAAATGAGTTTTTCTGAACCCTACCCTTTTTAATTGCTTTGCTTTATTTCTTTTTTGTTTTCAATAAAGCTCCTGAATAATTTGAGAAGCTCAGGAGTTGTGTTGAGTCTTGTGTTGGCAAGTTTGATGGGATTTGATTAATTTTTGCATAGATGGATTGCATGTGTTGACTGTTTCCCCCTAGGATATGAAATTTTTGAAAATTTGATCCCCATGTGATTGAAAACTGAACTTTGAGATTTTGTTGTGATGGCATGATTTATGATAAGTTTGGGGTGATAGGAAGCACACACTAGGGATAGAATCTCTGTCAAACAATTTGCAAATAATGTCTAGGTGAGGTTTTGAGCCTCCAACATGTTTTTGACTGTGTGAACTCACTTTCAAGTTGCACTTTCCTGAATTTGCTTGAGTCTCTTTATGGTTTGCATGTTTATGTGTTTGCTTCAGATGATTTAGGCGTTTTCCTTGTAAATAGCTACTTAGCCTAAAATAATCACCCCTAATGCATGTTCCTTAGTTAGCCCATTGAGCCCGATTAGCCTATTAATTCTTGTTAACCTTATGTTATAAGCTAAAATCTGGAAAACCATGTTAACCCGATCTTAGGATTAGGAGAGCATGGAATCTTAGAAAGAGAAAAGGTTGCAAGAAACTAAGTTTGGGGTGGCTGCAAGGTGTAATATGTTTTTGAGATTGAGAAAAAAATACAATAAAAGGTTGGAGCCAAAGGCTTGTAAAAAAAAAAAGAAAAAAAAAGAAAAGTGTATAAATGTTGAAAAAAATATATAAAAGTATTAGAAAAAATAATTGGCTGTAGTCACCTAAGGCATAAAGAAAAATAAGAAAAGGAATCTGAGTGGAAATTCAAAGTATCAAGTGTTTCATGCTCTTAGTTCCTAGGGACTTCAGCCTAGTACTTTTGTATATCCTACCCTTAGCCAGGCCCCATTACAACCCATAAAAGACCTTTTGATGTTGCGTGCATGTTTTCTGTGGGAATCATTTGGAGATGAAAATCAAATTTATGGAAAGTGCTCTTAAAAGTGAAATTGAGTGCAATGTTGATAGCCTGACACAAATCGAGGCGATTGAGTGAAACACAAATTGCCCTTGTGAGGAAGGCAGTTGTTTGAATTTGGTGATCTCCCTTTTGAGTGTAACTTGGACCCCCTGCTTAGATTAATGATTATTTGAATGATTAAATTCTCAATTGTTTAGAATGAATGATTGTGGGGATTACTTTGCTTGAAAGGGGGGAAAATTGAAGAAAACTGTCTTGAAGAAATTGCTTGAAATTTGTGCAAAGTTGATTAAATCTTTTAAGCTTGCCATGTTTTGCCATGTCTTTAGTCTTTTTAAGTTTTTGAGTTCTAGTTTGCTTGGGGACAAGCAAAGTTTAGGTTTGGGGTATTTTGATGAGCCTCTGGTTGACTGGTTTTATAACTAATAAAAACCTTGGCTTTGTGCTAATTTTATATCATTTTCACCCAAATTAGACTTGATTGTCTTTAAGTAGTATTTTGAGTCTGTAAAGTATTTTTAGGTTAATTTAGTTGATTTAGAGTTAAATAAAGTACTTATGCTATTTTCTGTTTTCAGGTTAATAAAAAGAAATAATTCTGGAGTCTTTCGCCCCGCGAGAAGGCATTCGCCTCGCGAACCAGAAGGTGACTGTTCCAGAAATTGCCAACCATTCTGTCTCGCCCCGCGAACACTTGACTCGCGTCGCGAGTAATCCAACCCTGAAGACCAAAAGTCAGCACGGTTTATGCATGTTAAAGGTCACGGCTGTGACAGTTTGGAATTTGAAGAGTTTCGCCTCGTGAATGATAAGCTCGCCTCGTGAGAAGACCAAAAGCTGAAGTCTGTTCGTATTATTCGCCTCGCGAATGTGTTCTCGTCTCGCGAGTCCGCTGATTCCAGATACTGTATATAAGTCAGTTTTAGACAGAGCTAGTAAGGTGGCTAGTTGTTAGCCAGTCTTAGGCAGCAGTAGTAGTAGTTTCAGTAGCTTACTTTCTTTTCTTTACTTTTGTGTTTATTTCTGTAATGGAGAACTAGTCTCCTAGATTAATCTACTGTGATTGGTTTCAATTACACTTGAGGTTATGTAATTCCTGTTTTGTCTGCTTTCCTCTTTTCAATACTATGCTATATATTTCTGTTTGCTTAATTCAGGAGTGTATAGTGTTGTATTGATTTATTTCGGTGATGTTATGTTCCTATACTAAATCGCGTTTGCTTAATTCGCGTGTGTTCATTCATGTTCGCTTGGTTCATGAGGGCTTAACCCCGTTTGCTTAATTCGGGAATAGGGACATATATCTGTAGTAGTGGTTTCGCTTGTAAATTGTTGCTACAACCGGGAGGGGATTAGAATCTGCTTAGGGCTTGGAATTTGCATGAACCTATGATAGTGGGAAACCGAGAACAATGAGGGTTAATCGCTTTAGTTTATTGTTAATCTTTTTCAACTGCTTTGTTTTCATTGCTCTGTTTTTCGCTTGTTTTCTTTATTTTATTTCAATCCAACCAACCCCCAAAATCTAATTGTTTCGTTAATAACAACAACCTAAGAGTCCTTGTGAGACGATACTCGAGTTGTCGCTTCCCTATCTACATTATTTTGTAAACGCTCGTTCTTTTTGGCGCGTGGCGACAGCGCGACCAAAAATTGGCGCCGTTGCCGGGGACTCTTGTTGTTTTATTAGCAGAAAAAAAAACTTTGCTGAATTAGTTTTGTCTGCTTTGTCTGGTTGTGATTTTTAGTCCATGGATAATTATATGCAAAATTATGTGCCTAATGTTTATTATGAGCAACCATGCATGTATTATCCTGATTTTGGTATACCACCACCATGCACAAATTATCCTAATTTTGTTGGAGGTTATGAGTTTAGTAATGATTTTGGTATATTTGGAATGAATGATTATCCTAGCCAACAGGGTAGAGATCAAGGCAGCCTGAATGAGTTAGCTTTTATGATACAACAAATGGAAGAGAACAATCAACGGTTGGCACAACAAACTCTTGAATTTCAACGGAGGATGGAAGCAAGTAATCTTGAATACCAGAGGAGTGGAGCCGAATCTCAGAAGTTGTCCATTCTAATTGATCAAATTGTCGCCAACTCGGCTGCACTGCTAACTCCACAGCCCCTTGAACAACATACAGATTCACAAGTAGTTATTCCTGACAATACCTCTGAGGATTATTTTGATAATATTTCTGTTGATGAACTGTGTGTTGAATCTCCAGACAGTCAGACCCTTGCTGATTCATTTTATTGTCCCCTGTCTACTGACTGTACTTACACTAACATTTGTGTGGTGTGTGCTAAGATTTTTGCAGGTTTAACAGATGATGAAGAACCCTTGGAAGTAGATGATTCAATTAACTCATATGCATGTGTTGAGAGTAATGGGATGGATGAACTAATTGCTGAATTTCCAGACATTCAGACATTTCCTGATTCAGTTTATTGTGATATATGTACTGACTCTACTAACACTAACCTTTGTGTGGTGTGTGCTGAAATTTCTGCATGTTTAGCAGGTGATGAATTTGTTAGCACGGTGAATGAAGAACCTGCAGAAGTTGAAGCAGCACCAGTAACCCTAGCTACTTGTTTACCACCTCCCCCTGAGGAGCCACCAGTGATGGAGTTCGAGCCTCTGGATCTTGCACCATGGCCAGTACAAGGTGTTGAACCCCAATTTTATTGGGAGGATTTTGTTGAGAAAGCGGTCATCTCTGACCCAAGAGGGAGTGAGAAGTCCGCCGCACTTGGTGGAGTTACCGGAATTGTCAAGCACTCACCTCCATATCAAGGCTGCAAGTTAGGGAAGCATGGAATGAGCTTCCATCATTTGTCTACCACGTGGGCATTATATCAGTAGGCCATGAGATCCGGGAGGATCATACTGCAATTTGAGCATCCCTTGGCCACTTGTATCACGAGGCGGTGGGATCTGGTGGAACCGCCCTCAAATGAGTTTTCCGAACCCTACCCTTTTTAATTGCTTTGCTTTATTTCTTTTTGTGTTTTCAATAAAGCTCCTGAATAATTTGAGAAGCTCGGGAGTTGTGTTGAGTCTTGTGTTGGCAAGTTTGATGGGATTTGATTAATTTTTGCATAGATGGATTGCATGTGTTGACTGTTTCCCCCTAGGATATGAAATTTTTGAAAATTTGATCCCCATGTGATTGAAAACTGAACTTTGAGATTTTGTTGTGATGGCATGATTTATGATAAGTTTGGGGTGATAGGAAGCACACACTAGGGATAGAATCTCTGTCAAACAATTTGCAAATAATGTCTAGGTGAGGTTTTGAGCCTCCAACATGTTTTTGACTGTGTGAACTCACTTTCAAGTTGCACTTTCCTGAATTTGCTTGAGTCTCTTTATGGTTTGCATGTTTATGTGTTTGCTTCAGGATGATTTAGGCGTTTTCCTTGTAAATAGCTACTTAGCCTAAAATAATCACCCCTAATGCATGTTCCTTAGTTAGCCCATTGAGCCTGATTAGCCTATTAATTCTTGTTAACCTTATGTTATAAGCTAAAATCTGGAAAACCATGTTAACCCGATCTTAGGATTAGGAGAGCATGGAATCTTAGAAAGAGAAAAGGTTGCAAGAAACTAAGTTTGGGGTGGCTGCAAGGTGTAATATGTTTTTGAGATTGAGAAAAAAAATACAATAAAAAGGTTGGAGCCAAAGGCTTGTAAAAAAAAAAAATAAAAAAAAAATAAAAGTGTATAAATGTTGAAAAAAAAAATATAAAAGTATTAGAAAAAATAATTGGCTGTAGTCACCTAAGGCATAAAGAAAAATAAGAAAAGGAATCTGAGTGGAAATTCAAAGTATCAAGTGTTTCATGCTCTTAGTTCCTAGGGACTTCAGCCTAGTACTTTTGTATATCCTACCCTTAGCCAGGCCCCATTACAACCCATAAAAGACCTTTTGATGTTGCGTGCATGTTTTCTGTGGGAATCATTTGGAGATGAAAATCAAATTTATGGAAAGTGCTCTTAAAAGTGAAATTGAGTGCAATGTTGATAGCCTGACACAAACTGAGCGATTGAGTGAAACACAAATTGCCCTTGTGAGGAAGGCAGTTGTTTGAATTTGGTGATCTCCCTTTTGAGTGTAACTTGGACCCCCTGCTTAGATTAATGATTATTTGAATGATTAAATTCTCAATTGTTTAGAATGAATGATTGTGGGGATTACTTTGCTTGAAAGGGGGAAAATTGAAGAAAACTGTCTTGAAGAAATTGCTTGAAATTTGTGCAAAGTTGATTAAATCTTTTAAGCTTGCCATGTTTTGCCATGTCTTTAGTCTTTTTAAGTTTTTGAGTTCTAGTTTGCTTGGGGACAAGCAAAGTTTAGGTTTGGGGTATTTTGATGAGCCTCTCGGTTGACTGGTTTTATAACTAATAAAAACCTTGGCTTTGTGCTAATTTTATATCATTTTCACCCAAATTAGACTTGATTGTCTTTAAGTAGTATTTTGAGTCCTGTAAAGTATTTTTAGGTTAATTTAGTTGATTTAGAGTTAAATAAAGTACTTATGCTATTTTCTGTTTTCGAGGTTAATAAAAAGAAATAATTCTGAGTCTTTCGCCCCATGAGAAGGCATTCGCCTCGCGAACTGAGAAGGTGACTGTTCCAGAAATTGCCAACCATTCTGTCTCGCCCGCGAACACTTGACTCGCGTCGCGAGTAATCCAACCCTGAAGACCAAAAGTCAGCACGGTTTATGCATGTTAAAGGTCACGGCTGTGACAGTTTGGAATTTGAAGAGTTTCGCCTCGTGAATGATAAGCTCGCCTCGTGAGAAGACCAAAAGCTGAAGTCTGTTCGTATTATTCGCCTCGCGAATGTGTTCTCGTCTCGCGAGTCCGCTGATTCCAGATACTGTATATAAGTCAGTTTTAGACAGAGCTAGTAAGGTGGCTAGTTGTTAGCCAGTCTTAGGCGGCAGAGTAGTAGTTTAAGTTAGCTTACTTTCTTTTCTTTACTTTTGTGTTTATTTCTGTAATGGAGAACTAGTCTCCTAGATTAATCTACTGTGATTGGTTTCAATTACACTTGAGGTTATGTAATTCCTGTTTTGTCTGCTTTTCTCTTTTCAATACTATGCTATATATTTCTGTTTGCTTAATTCAGGAGTGTATAGTGTTGTATTGATTTATTTCGGTGATGTTATGTTCCTATACTAAATCGCGTTTGCTTAATTCGCGTGTGTTCATTCATGTTCGCTTGGTTCATGAGGGCTTAACCCCGTTTGCTTAATTCGGGAATAGGGACATATATCTGTAGTAGTGGTTTCGCTTGTAAATTGTTGCTACAACCGGGAGGGGATTAGAATCTGCTTAGGGCTTGGAATTTACATGAACCAATGATAGTGGGAAACCGAGAACAGTAGGTTAATCGCTTTAGTTTATTGTTAATCTTTTTCAACTGCTTTGTTTTCATTGCTCTGTTTTCTTTATTTTATTTCAATCCAACCAACCCCCCAAAATCTAATTGTTTCTGTTAATAACAACAACCTAAGAGTCCTTGTGAGACGATACTCGAGTTGTCGCTTCCCTATCTACATTATTTTGTAAACGCTCGTTCTTTTTGGCGCGTGGCGACAGCGCGACCAAAAATTGGCGCCGTTGCCGGGGACTCTTGTTGTTTTATTAGCAGAAAAAAAAAACTTTGCTGAATTAGTTTTGTCTGCTTTGTCTGGTTGTGATTTTTAGTCCATGGATAATTATATGCAAAATTATGTGCCTAATGTTTATTATGAGCAACCATGCATGTATTATCCTGATTTTGGTATACCACCACCATGCACAAATTATCCTAATTTTGTTGGAGGTTATGAGTTTAGTAATGATTTTGGTATATTTGGAATGAATGATTATCCTAGCCAACAGGGTAGAGATCAAGGCAGCCTGAATGAGTTAGCTTTTATGATACAACAAATGGAAGAGAACAATCAACGGTTGGCACAACAAACTCTTGAATTTCAACGGAGGATGGAAGCAAGTAATCTTGAATACCGAGAGGAGTGGAGCCGAATCTCGAAGTTGTCCATTCTAATTGATCAAATTGTCGCCAACTCGGCTGACCTTGCTAACTCCACAGCCCCTTGAACAACATACAGATTCACAAGTAGTTATTCCCGACAATACCTCGAGGATTATTTTGATAATATTTCTGTTGATGAACTCGTGTGTTGAATCTCCGATACAGTCGGACCCTTTGCTGATTCATTTTATTGTCCCCCCTGCTCTCTGACTGTACTTACACTAACATTTGTGTGGTGTGTGCTAAGATTTTTGCAGGTTTAACAGATGATGAAGAACCCTTGGAAGTAGATGATTCAATTAACTCATATGCATGTGTTGAGAGTAATGGGATGGATGAACTAATTGCTGAATTTCCGGACATTCGGACATTTCTGATTCGGTTTATTGTGATATATGTACGACTCTACTAACACTAACCTTTGTGTGGTGTGTGCTGAAATTTCTGCATGTTTAGCGGGTGATGAATTTGTTAGCACGGTGAATGAAGAACCTGCGAGAGTTGAAGCAGCACCAGTAACCCTAGCTACTTGTTTACCACCTCCCCCTGAGGAGCCACCAGTGATGGAGTTCGAGCCTCTGGATCTTGCACCATGGCCAGTCCAAGGGGTTGAACCCCAATTTTATTGGGAGGATTTTGTTGAGAAAGCGGTCATCTCTGACCCAAGAGGGAGTGAGAAGTCCGCCGCACTTGGTGGAGTTACCAGAATTGTCAAGCACTCACCTCCATATCAAGGCTGCAAGTTAGGGAAGCATGGAATGAGCTTCCATCATTTGTCTACCACGTGGGCATTATACTGTAGGCCATGAGATCCGGGAGGATCATACTGCAATTTGAGCATCCCTTGGCCACTGTATCACAGACAGTGGGATCCTGGTGGAACCGCCCTCAAATGAGTTTTCTGAACCCTACCCTTTTTAATTGCTTTGCTTTATTTCTTTTTTGTTTTCAATAAAGCTCCTGAATAATTTGAGAAGCTCAGGAGTTGTGTTGAGTCTTGTGTTGGCAAGTTTGATGGGATTTGATTAATTTTTGCATAGATGGATTGCATGTGTTGACTTGTTCCCCTAGGATATGAAATTTTTGAAAATTTGATCCCCATGTGATTGAAAACTGAACTTTGAGATTTTGTTGTGATGGCATGATTTATGATAAGTTTGGGGTGATAGGAAGCACACACTAGGGATAGAATCTCTGTCAAACAATTTGCAAATAATGTCTAGGTGAGGTTTTGAGCCTCCAACATGTTTTTGACTGTGTGAACTCACTTTCAAGTTGCACTTTCCTGAATTTGCTTGAGTCTCTTTATGGTTTGCATGTTTATGTGTTTGCTTCAGATGATTTAGGCGTTTTCCTTGTAAATAGCTACTTAGCCTAAAATAATCACCCCTAATGCATGTTCCTTAGTTAGCCCATTGAGCCTGATTAGCCTATTAATTCTTGTTAACCTTATGTTATAAGCTAAAATCTGGAAAACCATGTTAACCCGATCTTAGGATTAGGAGAGCATGGAATCTTAGAAAGAGAAAAGGTTGCAAGAAACTAAGTTTGGGGTGGCTGCAAGGTGTAATATGTTTTTGAGATTGAGAAAAAAAAATACAATAAAAAGGTTGGAGCCAAAGGCTTGTAAAAAAAAAAAAAGAAAAAAAAAAGAAAAGTGTATAAATGTTGAAAAAAAAAATATAAAAGTATTAGAAAAAATAATTGGCTGTAGTCACCTAAGGCATAAAGAAAAATAAGAAAAGGAATCTGAGTGGAAATTCAAAGTATCAAGTGTTTCATGCTCTTAGTTCCTAGGGACTTCAGCCTAGTACTTTTGTATATCCTACCCTTAGCCAGGCCCCATTACAACCCATAAAAGACCTTTTGATGTTGCGTGCATGTTTTCTGTGGGAATCATTTGGAGATGAAAATCAAATTTATGGAAAGTGCTCTTAAAAGTGAAATTGAGTGCAATGTTGATAGCCTGACACAAACTGAGCGATTGAGTGAAACACAAATTGCCCTTGTGAGGAAGGCAGTTGTTTGAATTTGGTGATCTCCCTTTTGAGTGTAACTTGGACCCCCTGCTTAGATTAATGATTATTTGAATGATTAAATTCTCAATTGTTTAGAATGAATGATTGTGGGGATTACTTTGCTTGAAAGGGGGGAAAATTGAAGAAAACTGTCTTGAAGAAATTGCTTGAAATTTGTGCAAAGTTGATTAAATCTTTTAAGCTTGCCATGTTTTGCCATGTCTTTAGTCTTTTTAAGTTTTTGAGTTCTAGTTTGCTTGGGGACAAGCAAAGTTTAGGTTTGGGGTATTTTGATGAGCCTCTGGTTGACTGGTTTTATAACTAATAAAAACCTTGGCTTTGTGCTAATTTTATATCATTTTCACCCAAATTAGACTTGATTGTCTTTAAGTAGTATTTTGAGTCTGTAAAGTATTTTTAGGTTAATTTAGTTGATTTAGAGTTAAATAAAGTACTTATGCTATTTTCTGTTTTCAGGTTAATAAAAAGAAATAATTCTGGAGTCTTTCGCCCCGCGAGAAGGCATTCGCCTCGCGAACCAGAAGGTGACTGTTCCAGAAATTGCCAACCATTCTGTCTCGCCCCGCGAACACTTGACTCGCGTCGCGAGTAATCCAACCCTGAAGACCAAAAGTCAGCACGGTTTATGCATGTTAAAGGTCACGGCTGTGACAGTTTGGAATTTGAAGAGTTTCGCCTCGTGAATGATAAGCTCGCCTCGTGAGAAGACCAAAAGCTGAAGTCTGTTCGTATTATTCGCCTCGCGAATGTGTTCTCGTCTCGCGAGTCCGCTGATTCCAGATACTGTATATAAGTCAGTTTTAGACAGAGCTAGTAAGGTGGCTAGTTGTTAGCCAGTCTTAGGCAAGTGATAGTAGTAGTTTCGTAGCTTACTTTCTTTTCTTTACTTTTGTGTTTATTTACGTAATGGAGAACTAGTCTCCTAGATTAATCTATTGTGATTGGTTTCAATTACACTTGAGGTTATGTAATTCTGTTTTGTCTGCTTTCCTCTTTTCAATACTATGCTATATATTTCTGTTTGCTTAATTCAGGAGTGTATAGTGTTGTATTGATTTATTTCGTGGATGTTATGTTCCTATACTAAATCGCGTTTGCTTAATTCGCGTGTGTTCATTCATGTTCGCTTGGTTCATGAGGGCTTAACCCCGTTTGCTTAATTCGGGAATAGGGACATATATCTGTAGTAGTGGTTTCGCTTGTAAATTGTTGCTACAACCGGGAGGGGATTAGAATCTGCTTAGGGCTTGGAATTTACATGAACCAATGATAGTGGGAAACCGAGAACAGTAGGTTAATCGCTTTAGTTTATTGTTAATCTTTTTCAACTGCTTTGTTTTCATTGCTCTGTTTTCTGCTTGTTTTCTTTATTTTATTTCAATCCAACCAACCCCCAAAATCTAATTGTTTCATTAATAACAACAACCTAAGAGTCCTTGTGAGACGATACTCGAGTTGTCGCTTCCCTATCTACATTATTTTGTAAACGCTCGTTCTTTTTGGCGCGTGGCGACAGCGCGACCAAAAATTGGCGCCGTTGCCGGGGACTCTTGTTGTTTTATTAGCAGAAAAAAAAAACTTTGCTGAATTAGTTTTGTCTGCTTTGTCTGGTTGTGATTTTTAGTCCATGGATAATTATATGCAAAATTATGTGCCTAATGTTTATTATGAGCAACCATGCATGTATTATCCTGATTTTGGTATACCACCACCATGCACAAATTATCCTAATTTTGTTGGAGGTTATGAGTTTAGTAATGATTTTGGTATATTTGGAATGAATGATTATCCTAGCCAACAGGGTAGAGATCAAGGCAGCCTGAATGAGTTAGCTTTTATGATACAACAAATGGAAGAGAACAATCAACGGTTGGCACAACAAACTCTTGAATTTCAACGGAGGATGGAAGCAAGTAATCTTGAATACCAGAGGAGTGAAGCCGAATCTCAGAAGTTGTCCATTCTAATTGATCAAATTGTCGCCAACTCGGCTGCACTGCTAACTCCACAGCCCCTTGAACAACATACAGATTCACAAGTAGTTATTCCTGACAATACCTCTGAGGATTATTTTGATAATATTTCTGTTGATGAACTGTGTGTTGAATCTCCAGACAGTCAGACCCTTGCTGATTCATTTTATTGTCCCCTGTCTACTGACTGTACTTACACTAACATTTGTGTGGTGTGTGCTAAGATTTTTGCAGGTTTAACAGATGATGAAGAACCCTTGGAAGTAGATGATTCAATTAACTCATATGCATGTGTTGAGAGTAATGGGATGGATGAACTAATTGCTGAATTTCCAGACATTCAGACATTTCCTGATTCAGTTTATTGTGATATATGTACTGACTCTACTAACACTAACCTTTGTGTGGTGTGTGCTGAAATTTCTGCATGTTTAGCAGGTGATGAATTTGTTAGCACGGTGAATGAAGAACCTGCAGAAGTTGAAGCAGCACCAGTAACCCTAGCTACTTGTTTACCACCTCCCCCTGAGGAGCCACCAGTGATGGAGTTCGAGCCTCTGGATCTTGCACCATGGCCAGTCCAAGGGGTTGAACCCCAATTTTATTGGGAGGATTTTGTTGAGAAAGCGGTCATCTCTGACCCAAGAGGGAGTGAGAAGTCCGCCGCACTTGGTGGAGTTACCAGAATTGTCAAGCACTCACCTCCATATCAAGGCTGCAAGTTAGGGAAGCATGGAATGAGCTTCCATCATTTGTCTACCACGTGGGCATTATACTGTAGGCCATGAGATCCGGGAGGATCATACTGCAATTTGAGCATCCCTTGGCCACTGTATCACAGACAGTGGGATCCTGGTGGAACCGCCCTCAAATGAGTTTTTCTGAACCCTACCCTTTTTAATTGCTTTGCTTTATTTCTTTTTTGTTTTCAATAAAGCTCCTGAATAATTTGAGAAGCTCAGGAGTTGTGTTGAGTCTTGTGTTGGCAAGTTTGATGGGATTTGATTAATTTTTGCATAGATGGATTGCATGTGTTGACTGTTTCCCCCTAGGATATGAAATTTTTGAAAATTTGATCCCCATGTGATTGAAAACTGAACTTTGAGATTTTGTTGTGATGGCATGATTTATGATAAGTTTGGGGTGATAGGAAGCACACACTAGGGATAGAATCTCTGTCAAACAATTTGCAAATAATGTCCAGGTGAGGTTTTGAGCCTCCAACATGTTTTTGACTGTGTGAACTCACTTTCAAGTTGCACTTTCCTGAATTTGCTTGAGTCTCTTTATGGTTTGCATGTTTATGTGTTTGCTTCAGATGATTTAGGCGTTTTCCTTGTAAATAGCTACTTAGCCTAAAATAATCACCCCTAATGCATGTTCCTTAGTTAGCCCATTGAGCCTGATTAGCCTATTAATTCTTGTTAACCTTATGTTATAAGCTAAAATCTGGAAAACCATGTTAACCCGATCTTAGGATTAGGAGAGCATGGAATCTTAGAAAGAGAAAAGGTTGCAAGAAACTAAGTTTGGGGTGGCTGCAAGGTGTAATATGTTTTTGAGATTGAGAAAAAAAAATACAATAAAAAGGTTGGAGCCAAAGGCTTGTAAAAAAAAAAAAGAAAAAAAAAAGAAAAGTGTATAAATGTTGAAAAAAGAATATAAAAGTATTAGAAAAAATAATTGGCTGTAGTCACCCAAGGCATAAAGAAAAATAAGAAAAGGAATCTGAGTGGAAATTCAAAGTATCAAGTGCTTCATGCTCTTAGTTCCTAGGGACTTCAGCCTAGTACTTTTGTATATCCTACCCTTAGCCAGGCCCCATTACAACCCATAAAAGACCTTTTGATGTTGCGTGCATGTTTTCTGTGGGAATCATTTGGAGATGAAAATCAAATTTATGGAAAGTGCTCTTAAAAGTGAAATTGAGTGCAATGTTGATAGCCTGACACAAACTGAGCGATTGAGTGAAACACAAATTGCCCTTGTGAGGAAGGCAGTTGTTTGAATTTGGTGATCTCCCTTTTGAGTGTAACTTGGACCCCCTGCTTAGATTAATGATTATTTGAATGATTAAATTCTCAATTGTTTAGAATGAATGATTGTGGGGATTACTTTGCTTGAAAGGGGGGAAAATTGAAGAAAACTGTCTTGAAGAAATTGCTTGAAATTTGTGCAAAGTTGATTAAATCTTTTAAGCTTGCCATGTTTTGCCATGTCTTTAGTCTTTTTAAGTTTTTGAGTTCTAGTTTGCTTGGGGACAAGCAAAGTTTAGGTTTGGGGTATTTTGATGAGCCTCTGGTTGACTGGTTTTATAACTAATAAAAACCTTGGCTTTGTGCTAATTTTATATCATTTTCACCCAAATTAGACTTGATTGTCTTTAAGTAGTATTTTGAGTCTGTAAAGTATTTTTAGGTTAATTTAGTTGATTTAGAGTTAAATAAAGTACTCATGCTATTTTCTGTTTTCAGGTTAATAAAAAGAAATAATTCTGGAGTCTTTCGCCCCGCGAGAAGGCATTCGCCTCGCGAACCAGAAGGTGACTGTTCCAGAAATTGCCAACCATTCTGTCTCGCCCCGCGAACACTTGACTCGCGTCGTGAGTAATCCAACCCTGAAGACCAAAAGTCAGCACGGTTTATGCATGTTAAAGGTCACGGCTGTGACAGTTTGGAATTTGAAGAGTTTCGCCTCGTGAATGATAAGCTCGCCTCGTGAGAAGACCAAAAGCTGAAGTCTGTTCGTATTATTCGCCTCGCGAATGTGTTCTCGCCTCGCGAGTCCGCTGATTCCAGATACTGTATATAAGTCAGTTTTAGACAGAGCTAGTAAGGTGGCTAGTTGTTAGCCAGTCTTAAGCAGTAGTAGTAGTAGTTTCAGTAGCTTACTTTCTTTTCTTTACTTTTGTGTTTATTTCTGTAATGGAGAACTAGTCTCCTAGATTAATCTACTGTGATTGGTTTCAATTACACTTGAGGTTATGTAATTCCTGTTTTGTCTGCTTTCCTCTTTTCAATACTATGCTATATATTTCTGTTTGCTTAATTCAGGAGTGTATAGTGTTGTATTGATTTATTTCGGTGATGTTATGTTCCTATACTAAATCGCGTTTGCTTAATTCGCGTGTGTTCATTCATGTTCGCTTGGTTCATGAGGGCTTAACCCCGTTTGCTTAATTCGGGAATAGGGACATATATCTGTAGTAGTGGTTTCGCTTGTAAATTGTTGCTACAACCGGGAGGGGATTAGAATCTTCTTAGGGCTTGGAATTTACATGAACCAATGATAGTGGGAAACCGAGAACAGTAGGTTAATCGCTTTAGTTTATTGTTAATCTTTTTCAACTGCTTTGTTTTCATTGCTCTGTTTTCTGCTTGTTTTCTTTATTTTATTTCAATCCAACCAACCCCCCAAAATCTAACTGTTTCTGTTAATAACAACAACCTAAGAGTCCTTGTGAGACGATACTCGAGTTGTCGCTTCCCTATCTACATTATTTTTGTAAACGCTCGTTCTTTTTAGCGCGTGGCGACAGCGCGACCACCAGGTACCATGATAGGTGTGCTCTTTGATCGATTAAGGATATCTGCAAAAGGAATAATGAAAGCTTTTGGTCCCCATAATTTCATAGGTCCTTTCTTGTTATTTCTTGAAGTTTGTGATAACTTTTTTCTTGTATGGATACACTTAGACGTGATATGTCCAGCTTTTCCGCAGACTTTGCAACTACCCTTGTTAGAATATGAATTGACCTTTTCATAAGGTGATTTAGGCTTTTGTACTAAGATTTTGATAGATACTTTTTGATGTATCTGGTCACTGAATCTTATGCCAGTTTTATCAAGAGAGAGTTTGACTTCCTAAAAGCTTAGTCAGATTATCTCTACCATTGACAAAACGAGCAAGATCAGAGGTAAGCTCTTCTACCTTATGTTGAAGTTTCACAACTTCTTTAGACTGTAGCGTCTCAACTGTGATCTCAGCCATAGGCTTTTCAGCCTTTATCTTACTGTTTTCCTGAGACAATTTATCACACTCTTGAGTCTTATGTTCATGCTCTTTTAAGTAATCTAAAAGCCATAGTTAAACAGTTAGACTCTTCAATCAATTCATCATAGGCATTTGAAATAGACAACTATAAACACGAGAATGGGGGGTTGAATTGTGTTTATCAGTCTTTAAGGTAAAGTTAGAAACTTTTGGCACACAAGCTAGGGACAGACAAGTGTTTTTGCAAAGCATAGAAAAGTGACTTGTCTGGTTAGTTTTCAACAGAAAAACACACACTCAAGCAAGATTAAAAGAGTTTGATATTCACACTTAATCCCCTTTCGTTAGTAAGCAGATAATATAATCAATGCAACTAAAGAGTTAAGGATAGAGAGATAGACACGGCTGTTTATCCTAGTTCACCCTTAATAACTAGGGCTACGTCCAGTCCTTGGCAGCACCAAGTTTCTTTCACTATAAATGATCAGGTTACAGACTCCAAGTATTCTTGGCACACCTCCTCTCCAGGCTGCAAGACAGGTATTGTTTGCTCACCTAGCCTCTTCGGGCTCACTCATGTTTTATTGAGAAATGATTGTAATAAATACAATTTGCAAGTCTTTCACTAACACTCAGAAAAGTGAATTAAATGTAAAGATTAGAAAGACCGCGTAATAACTTCAAATGATTGAAGAATACAGATTGAAAGAATGAAGGTGTAAATGCACACAGAAATGGCTCTTTAATTTCGTGTGTTCTACGTCTTCATCTTCAATGACTTCTGTATTTATAGGTTTCAATCATATTAAGTCCGTTAGAGACATTCCTTCAGATTTTGGCTTTGAGCTGAGCTCCATTAAATGCAATAGAGTCATTCTGGGCAGCCATTTAATGCTTAGGAATGTTGGTTGTACTCTAACAGGGATGAGCAGTGCTTTATGCTTTGTGCAGCAGCCAAATCAGAGTTGTGCATGTTGCTTTTGTACTTTGTAGAGCACATTTCCCTTTTCGTGCAACTCTCAATGGTAGTAGGGAATAAAGCATATTAAAAGCACTCTTTTTTTGAGTTCTTTGGTTGCGTTGAGTGTTTGAACTTCTGACTTTCGTAAGAGAGAGCTTCAATAACTTCTGCTTGAGTGGACAGCTCCTAAAGGTTCCATTGTGTAACACCCCTTTTTCGTTAAGCGCTTGGTTGTATGCTTGTTTCCTAGAGTTGTTGGTTAAGGGCTAAGTGGGCGTTTTATCCCTAAAATCCCTTTCTGGTACATGAGCACACCCGTGCTCATTCACTAGCATGCCCGTTCTTAGGCTGCAAGCGTCTCGCTGACGCTGATGTAAGCACGACCATGCTCAATAAGGAGCACGACTATGGTCAACAGTCAAACGCTTCTCGTAGACCCTAAGTTGAGCATGTCCGTGCTCAACAGTAAGCACGGCCGTGCTCGGGCCTGAATCTATATATAGACATCAGTTTGTGAGGGTTACGAGTTACAACCCTCAAATTGGAACTTTAGGCAACCCTAAGTGTGACATCAGCCGTTTCTTTCTCTTTTCTTAGAACCCAACTGTTCTTAGAGTTCTTGCTCCTTAGGAGAGTCCTTCGCGCGCTAAGTGCCAATTATCGTAAGGTAAATGTATTTCCCTTTGTGCTTCCTTTTCAATTCTTTTGATTGGGAAACTAATTGGTTAACCTTTTTATGTTGGCCAAGGCTTGAGACGATTCATCGAGCCAATCGAGGGAACCGGTTAGAACGATGATGTTTAGAGAAGAATCTTCATACCAGGTATGGGGAGAAGGGACAATATGAGTATGTAGGCTTGGGGTAGCATAAGACAAAGGGTTCCCATGACCATTTATGTTTGATAACATGACTAGATGTATATGTTTGATGATAATATGTTTATGTGAATTGATGTCTTAGCATGATAATATGATTTATGTGTTATGATATGTTTATTTGGATCATTGATGATGATGTTGTTATTATAATTATAATATGTTATATGTTGATGCCATGATTGAATGAATTACCATGAATTGGTTGTTGGTTGTTCGATAATAACATTAATGATAAACAATGTTTAATCTATGATGATAGGTTAATGATAAAAAGGGAGGTTTTTCCCCTTTAGCTAATAAGGCATGAACGTTAAGGATAATCCGAGGATTTTTGCCTAAAGGTTTAGAGAGACCTAGGGAATGATTAGTGAGAGTCTGAGAGAGGTCAATTAAAGGATTAATTCCCCAAAAATCTATAACCCATAAAGATTAATAATAAGTGATAAGATCAGAGTTAATGGATTTAGTAATGTCAATAGGCTTAATCTAAGTTTTACCTCAAAGGATTTGACAAGGGTTTACAACCCTTGCTATCCATAACAGTGCGGCATGCTCTTGAGCACGGATGTGCTTGATAAGGAGCACTCCCGTGCTCCATCACAGAACCCATAAAAGGTCATGCTCTTCGAGCACAACCGTGCTTAACAGTCAGCACGATCGTGCTTGACTTAAGGGCCAGCACGACCGTACTGGAAAAGGAGCACGCCCGTGCTCCCTTGCCTAGAACATAAACAAAAAATAGTTTAAGATAGGGGTTGTTACCCCAAACGCTTAAAAGACTTAATAAGACACCAACGGAACATGAAGACCAAAAGACAAGTGAAAAGATGTTGTACCTTGGTAGCCTAGTGTCCAAAGGGGCCTTGATGCATGATGGTCAAGGTGGTAATCTCTAGTGAATAATGGCTAGAGTGATGATAATGATGTACCTTGGTAGCCTAGTGGCCAAGGGGGCCTCATTAGCCGAGTGGTCGAGGTGGTAATCTCTGGTGCAGAACGGCCAGAGTGATTAAAAGACTTAACGATGAACGTTAAACAATAATCCTTGATAGTTTAGTGGTTGAGGTGATGATGGTGATAAAACTTGGGTAGCCTATGGGCCCAAGTGGAGGTGGTGATTGTGATGGTGTGTTGTTTGACATGCATTTACGCATCGGAGATGGTAACGGGGGATGTGCAACATAGGGGAGGTTTTTCGTGAGTAAGACGATCTGGCCGTCCAAGGGACCCGGTATCCCCGCGCTGGCACATTCGAGAGTAAGGTGCATCGGCTATCCAAGGGGTCCAACCAAGGTAAGTTGGATTGCCCCGGCGTTGGTGCCTAATGGCCAATGTGAATATTTAACTCCGAAGTTGACATTCTGAGATATATTGGATCCAAGAGCATAGTAGATAGGTGGAGATTTAATGATATTGTTGTATGATATTTATGCTTGTTTGATGTATGCTCGTCTTGCTAACTAAGTGCATAGTAGAGAAGTGGAGATTTAATGATATTGTTGTCTGATATTTATGCCTGTTTGATGTATACTCGTCTTGCTAATTGCTTCCCTGCCATTATATTCATGTTAATTTTTCTTACTCCCATTAGCTATGTTTTGTGTTGCATGTATTTCTCAATGTGCAGAGGATGACGATCAACCCGTTGAGGAGTGACTCCGAGGAGCCGCTACTTCGGTTAGGATTTCTAGTTTTTCAGTAGTTGTTTAGTTAGTTGTTTCGGTTGTATCCGAGGATTTGTTATTTCGGATTTTGGTTATACCAGCTCTGTATGTGACGTCGGGGTTGGGTTTGCTTTTATGTTATGTTATGTTGAACCTTATGATATGTTTTTATTTCTGAGTTTTGAACATGTTGCAATGCGACAACCTCTGCCTGTTGTTTTAATTCCTTATTTAAATGAATTATCTTTTTTATAAATGGTTATCTTTATCTTTTATACGCCTTTATATGTATGCAGGGTAGAGGGTGTCACATTTAGTGGCATCTGAGCAGTTCGGCCCTATGCGGACATGGTATGAGTCTATTGTGAGTCTGTTGTGTGCTCTTGTTTGAATTGTATATACTTATTATAAACAATGATGCGATGTGTTAGAAGCCGTAGCTTTTCCTGCTTTAAGTTCCCTGTGCTTAACAAGTTGTCTTGGGCGTTTACAGGAACTTATGGCAGGAAGAGGAGGCAGGAACGACCAGGCTATTGCTGACGCTTTGGCACTCCTTGCCAACGCGATAGGCCAGAACCAGAATGCCAACAACAACGGGGGACCAGCTGAGTTACAGGGTCTCGACAAGTTCCAGCGGAACAATCCACCATCCTTCAGAGGAGCTTATGATCCTGAGGGTGCCCTATTGTGGTTGAGGGAGACGGAAGATTTTCATAGCTATGGGATGCAATGACCAGCAGAAGGTCATCTTTGGAACTTTTGTGCTGACAGAGGAGGTGGAGCACTAGTGGGAGAACTACTGCCAGCGCATGCAGGCTGCAAGTACTATGGTTACATGGGACGTCTTCAAAGATGGATTTCTAGAGAAGTACTTTCCAGCTGACATCCGCGACAGGAATGAGATGGAGTTTTTGGCGCTGAAGCAGGGTAACATGTCAGTAGGAGAGTATGCAGCTAAGTTCGAGGAGCTCGCCCGATACTATACTCTGTATCAGTATACGACGGATGACCGCTCCAAGTGCGTCAAGTTTGAGGATGGTCTGTGCCCTGAGATCAAGCAGGCTATTAGCTATCAGGAGATCAGAGTGTTTCCAGTTCTCGTGAACAAATGCAGGATCTATGAGGAAGCTTGCAAGTCTGGAGGATCGACCTCCAAGGGATCAGATAGTCAGGGTAACAGGAAGAGTGATCAGGGGAACAAGTGGAAATCGTGTCTCGCCCCAGCTGGCCAGAACTTCAAGCATGATGGCAAGAAGTCCCAGCCTTCTTCAGACAGGTCTAGGGAGTGAGATTCTTCTACACCTAAACCCCTTCGGTGCGGCAAGTGTGGACAGAGTCACTACACCAATCAATGCAAGGAGAAGGACATCATCTGCTTCAAGTGTGGCAAGTATGGCCACATCAGTTGGGATTGCGAAAGAGCTAAGTCAGAACCACAAAGTGATGGCAAGGGTCAGAAGCCTCAAGCCAACCAACTGAAGACCACAAGGAGAGTCTTTACTCTCAGTGGAGCCGAAGCCTCCAAATCCGAAGATTTAATCCAAGGTATGTGCCTCATTGATGGAACTCCTTTGACTATATTGTTTGATTCAGGTGCGACTCATTCCTTCATATCTCATGAATGTGTTAAAAATCTTAAATTGCCTGTGACTTTCCTTGATCTTGATTTAGTTGTTGCCACACCTACAAACAAACCTGTTCTTACTTTTCATGCATGCAAGAACTGTTATATTACCATTGATGGTAGAAATTTTGTTGTTGATCTTGTATGCTTACCTTTAAAGGACCTTGATGTTTTTCTTGGCATGGACTGGTTATTTTCTAACCACGTCCTTTTGAATTATTTTGATAAGACCATAGTTTTTGGAACTCCAGTGGAGTCTAAGGATCCAAACTTCCTTTCTTCCAACCAAGTGAAAGCATCGATAAGAGACTAAGCCTAAGTGTACATGATGCTAGCTTCCCTGGAATTAGAGAGCCCTCCTAATGTTTGAAGCGTGCCTGTTGTACGAGAATTTCCTGAAGTATTTCTGGGGGATGTTTATAACTTACCCCCAGAGAGAGATGTTGAGTTTACCATAGACTTAGTGCCTGGCACCGGGCCTATATCCATAACATTCTATATAATGTCTCCTCTAGAGCTACCAGAGTTGAAGAAACAGATAGAGGATCTGATGCAAAAGCAGTTCATTAGGCCTAGCGTATCCCCATGGGGAGCACCAATGTTGTTAGTGAAGAAGAATGATGGTAGTATGAGGTTGTGTGTTGACTATCGTCAGCTCAATAAGGTGACCATTAACAATCGGTATCCCCTCCCTAGGATTGATGATCTCATGGACCAGTTGATAGGCGCTTGCATCTTTTCTAAGATAGATTTGAGATCAGAGTACCATCAGATTCGGGTCAAGTCTGAGGACATCCCTAAGACAGCGTTTAGGACGCGCTATGGTCACTATGAGTACATGGTAATGCCCTTTGGCCTGACTAATGCTCCTGCTGTGTTCATGGACTACATGAACAAGTCCTTTCACCCTTACTTGGATAAGTTTGTGGTGGTTTTCATAGATGGCATCTTAGTGTACTCCAAGACCAAGGAGGAACATGAGGAACACTTGAGGGTTGTCTTGCAGACCCTTAAGGAAAAGCAGTTGTATGCTAAGTGTGAGTTTTGGTTAGAGGAAGTAAGCTTCTTAGGACATGTCATCTCTAAGGTTGGCATCGTCGTGGAACCGACGAAGGTAGAGACAGTGCTCCAATGGGAGGCGCCAAAGTCAATGACAGAGATTGGGAGTTTCTTGGGTTTGACCGGGTATTATAGGAGGTTCGTACAAGGCTTTTCCAAGTTAGCTTTACCCTTGACCCGTCTCAAAAGGGACAGCTGTTTGTGTGGGACTCTAAATGTGAGAAGAGTTTCCAAACCTTGAAGGATAGGTTAACGTCAGCACCGATTTTGGTTTTACCCGATCCTAGTAAACCTTTTATAGTGTATTGTGATGCATCGAAGCAACGTTTAGGTGGAGTGTTGATGCAAGATTGTATGGTAGTAGCTTATGCTTCTAGGTAGTTGAAAACCCATGAGAAGAACTACCTTACCCATGACCTAGAGTTAGGAGCAGTGGTGTTTGCCTTAAATATCTAGAGGCATTACCTTTATGGAGCTAAGTTTGAGGTCTTTAGTGATCATAAGAGTTTGAAGTATCTCTATGATCAGAAGGAGTTGATTATGAGGCATCGTAGGTAGATGGAGTTTTTAAAGGATTATGAGTTTGAGTTGACCTACCACCCTGGAAAGGCCAATGTGGTAGCAGATGCCTTGAGTAGTAAAACCTTGCACGTCTCCGCTTTGATGGTTAGGGAGATGGATCTGATTGAGGAATTTAGAGTCCTTATTTGGCTTGGGAAGTTACCCCTAAGAGCATTAGGCTTGGAACCTTGAAGGTTACCAACAACTTGATGAAACATATTAGATAGGGTCAAAAGCTAGATAAGTTTCTCTTTGACCTAAGAGAGTTGCTCGCCCAAGGTAGATACCTTAGTTTTAAGGATGGAAGTGATGGAGTCTTAAGATTCAAAGATAGAGTTTGTATACCAGATGTTCCTGAGCTTAGGAAGTTGATCCTCGAGGAAGGACATATGAGTGGCTTAAGTGTGCACCCAGGTGCCACTAAGATGTATCAGGATCTTAAGAGGGTGTTTTGGTGGCCTAGGATGAAGAAGGATGTAGCCGAGTTTGTGTATGCTTGCTTAGTGTGGAAAAAGGCTAAGATAGAACACCAAAAGCCAACAGGAAAGTTGCAGCCTTTAAATATCCCATAATGGAAATGGGATAGTATCTCCATGGACTTTGTTTCTGAACACCCTATGACTCCAACTGGTTATGAACCTATATGGATTGTTGTGGGTAGATTGACCAAGTTTGCCCATTTCATCCCTATGAACATGGAATACCCTTTGGAAAAGGTGGCCCGGTTGTACATCAAACAGATAGTTAGGCTTCATGGTGTACCTTCTAAGATAGTTTCCGATAGAGACCCGAGGTTTACCTTTAGGTTTTGGAACATTTTTCAAGAGGTCTTAGGAACGAAGCTTAGGCTTAGTTCAGCTTATCACCCACAGACTGATGGTCAGTCTGAGAGAACCATCCAGTCCTTAGAGCACTTGCTTAGAGCTTGTGTACTAGAACAGTCGGGTAGTTGGGACAAATTTTTGCCCCTAATAGAGTTTACCTACAAGAACAGCTTCCATTCCAGTATTGGGATGGCACCTTATGAAGCTCTTTATATGAGGAGATGTAGGACACCCTTGTGTTGGAGTGAACCTGGTGACAGTGAGGTGTTAGGACCTGAGATAGTGCAAGAAACAACAGAAAAGGTGAGGATGATTCAGGAAAAGATGAAAGCGGCACAAAGTAGGAAAAAGAGCTACCATTAGAAAAGGAGGAAGGCACTCGAATTCCAGTAAGGCAACCATGTATTCTTGAGAGTTACCCCGACAACTGGGGTTGGTAGAGTGATGAAAGCAAAGAAACTTACTCCCAAATTCATCGGCCCTTACCAAATTCTTAAAAGAGTCGGTGAAGTTGCTTACCAAATAGCATTGCCACCTTTCTTGTCCAAACTTCACAACGTCTTTCATGTGTCACAACTTAGGAAATACATTCATGATCCGAGTCATGTGATAGTACTAGATACAATTATTGAGAATCCGACAAGTGTACCAATTCGTTGCAAGAACACAGTAAGAAATACCAAGGTCGAACACAAGGATTGGGAGACCAATTTAACCAAATTATCAAGGAAATTCAAAGTGTTGACTAAGTCAATATTGGGTTGTTGAGAAGAGAGAGAAAATTGAATAAGAAAAGATAACAAGATCAATTATCTAAATTACGCTATCAGATAACAACGAGAATTAATTAATGGCTAAGGCTCTAAGGTCACGAATCCACTTGTCCTATCAAGCAAGTTACCCAAGTGTTTATCTTCTTATCCCTATGTTCAAATTCTTTGTCAACCAGGAACCCTCAATTATCCTAATGTCACTACCGCTTTTCAAAAGGAAATATCTACACTTGCAAATTGTCAATCTGTCGATATGTTCAACTCACAATTAGATTCTTTAAGTTCTTGGTTCCCTATAGCAATTGCACCGCTTTCCTATCCGACGCCTAGTAATATTCAAACGGTGTTCTTAATTCAAGTCCTAAGTACGAATCGCCTGCCAGCATCAACACACTAGACTAGTTAACCATTGGCCCTTATGATTAACGTAAACAAACCAGAATTAAGAAACAAGAAAATAGAGAAGGGAATAAGAAAATATTACTTGAATTCACCATGTCATCAAAGGTGGCTTCATCGTTCCCTTAGAAAAGGGAATTAGTTCCTCAAAATCACGGTAACAATACAAGCAATACAAGAATTCATCCTATCAACTAGAAGAAAAGTATAAAACTCAGCGAGACGCAGCTCCAAGGAAACTAGGATTAGCCAAAAACAACTCTCCTCCGAACTGACCTAAAACAAGCTATTTATAATGGGCTGGGTCTGCACGCGCTCGCGTGGCTAACAGGGGTTCGCAACACGAATTTAAGTTTGGTGCCAGTTCAAATTTGGGTTCTTCGCGAGGCGAGGCTGAATGGCTACCTGCTCCTGCTTAATCTGCTCTTCTGGTTCGCGAGGCGAGCTGATGTTCGCAAGGCGAATATGCCCTTTTTGCTTTTATGCTTGTTTTCTTCAATTTTCTAGCTTCCTCGAGCTTCACTTTTAACCTGAAATATAAAAGGAGAAATAAAAGGATAAAAATGCTCCAAATTAACCAAAAATCCTAAAAATTAACTAAAAGACTCAAGACCTTGCTTTGGGACAAAAGGAGCCAAATTTGGGTGTTTAGCGAGGTGAAATCGCTCAATTAGCATAAAAACCTTAGCCTTTCCAACTGTAAAACTAGATAAGCTGGAGGCTTATCAAAATACCCCAAACTTAAACCTTGCTTGTCCCCAAGTAAACTAAACACAAAAAGACTAAAGACAAGGTAAGATTCATGGACTCAATCAAATTTAACCGAGCTTCATGCATTCGTTTAAAATTTCTTTTTCAACTTGATGTCCCCCCGCCCCGCCCCAATTATTCATTATAGTCACCCCCACATGCATCTACTTTTGATCAAAAGAGAGAAATTCATCATCAAAGCAATATTTACTTTAAGCAAGGGATCCAACATACACACAAAAGGGAGATCACTAATTTCAAACAATTGCCTTCATCACAAAGGGTATTTAGTAATTCACTCATTCACTCAATTTGTCTAGGCTATCAACTTTCACTCAATTTCACAATTCAAGAGCACTTTCCATGAATTTGATTTTCATCTAAAACAAATTTCCCACGAAAACTTGCATGCATCATCAAAAGGTCTTTCAAAGGTTGTAACGTGGCCTGGTTAAAGGTCAAAGGTACTTGACTAAGTCCCTAGGAATTAAGAGATCATGAAACATTTTACATTTTTCCTTTCACTCTAATTCCTTTTTTCATTTTTCTTTTTCATACTTGGGTGGCTACAACCTATTTCCTTTAATTCCCTTTTTACTTTGCCCTTTTAGGCATTCTTGTATTTTTCTTCTTTTTCTTTTTCACTTTTGCCTTCGGCTTCAATCTTTTTTTGCTCTTTCTTTCTCTCAACCACAACAACATAATAAACCCTTGTAGCCACCCCAAACTTAGTTTCCAAACAACACTTACATTGCTAAGTTTCCATGCTCTCCTAAATCCTAAGATTGGGTTAACATGGTTTTTCCGGATATATGGCTTGTATTGTAAGGTTATTAACAATAAAAGGCTTTAAGACTCAATGTGGCTAACTAAGGAACATGCATCAAGGTTGGTTCATATTTGGCCAAGTAGCTATTTCAAAGAAAATTTGCCTAAATCATATGATTCAACATGAAGACATGCAAACCATGCACAGATTCAAGCAAATCTGGGAAAGTGCAACTTAAAAGTGATTCACACAATTCAAAAATAATGTTGGAGGCTCAAATTCCTCACCTGGACATTTTTAGCAAATTATTTGACCGAGATACATCCCTAGTGTGTGCACTTTTTCACCCCAAACTTATCTTAAATCATGCAATCACAATAAAAATCCTCTAAGTTCTTATTTTCGATTTTTCACATGAGGATTTAACTTTCAAAATGTTGAGGGGGGGTTCATCAAAGTAGTTTTCACAAGAAATTATGCATTCAACCAAGTTGCATTCAATTTAAATGCGCAAACTTACCAACTAGACTCGATGACACAATGGGTGTTTCTTATTAAGAAAACACTTACCGGTAATCAAGATGCTTGTACCTTTAGCCTTCTTACCACTAGGTGTGAAGACTCTCCCTGTGGTCGACTTACTCGGAATAACCAATCCATTTTGTTTCCGAGACATGTGTCTAGTTTGTCAACAGTGATAACATACATTCTGGCCCATATGGCATTCCCCTCAATGATTATTGCCATATTTTGACATCCAGTTCCCTTGGATGACTCCTGAACTTGCACTTGTTTTCCTTTTCCAAGACTTCCTTTCATTCTCAACTGTTGAGCATGTTTTCCTTCCTCCCTTTTCTTTTGCCACTTCAGTTGGCAATCCTCTTGCATAACCACAAGGTTGGCTTCAACGATTTGACATTTTTCCACCAATGTGGCATACTCAGTTATTCCTAGTTGTCCCACATAGCATTTGATCTCAGGTCGTAACCCCAATTCATACTGAGTTACCTTCCATCCCTCATCCGGGGCATATTTCAAGTGCAGGGAGTACTTAGCTAACTCTTCAAACTTAGATGTGTATTCAGCAATGGACATGTCACCTTGCACAAGACGAGTGAACTCTATCTCTTTCTGCTTCCTCACACTTCTAAGAAAATACTTCCAAGAAAAACAGTTTGGAAGTTTTCCCATGTCAGAGGTGTTTCAGCTGATATCATTCGCTCCCTGACACCTCTCCACCAATTCTTCGCTTCTCCCTTCAAGTAATGAGAGGCAAAAGCAGTATTTTGTTCTTCCGTGCATACCACCACACTAAAAATCTTTTCCATTTCTCTTAACCAATATTGTGCTTCTGCGGGATCTGGTCCTCCTACAAAGGGTGGCGGTTGATTCTTTCTAAACTCATTCCAGCTGTGGTTTGGATCTTCATGCGGTTGTGCTTGACCTGCCCCCAAATTTTTGAGTCCTCCTTGGGCCAACTGATTGATAAGATGAGTGGTGGCATTAGCTTGTTCCCTAATGGCATTTACCATAGCCATCCATTGAGCGTTACCAGGTTCAGGATGATACTCATAATGTTGATTCATAGGTGGTCTACCACGGCCTCTTCTTCCAGCTCCACGTTCCATTTTCTGCATACATTGTACAAAACATTAAGTTAATCAGGCTTAATGATTTATATCAAAGTAATAAGATTGTGGAAAATGAAACCAAAAGTGAGAAGGAAACTAAACTAACTATTCACAGCCCATTTAGATTGAACTGCTCTAATACCATAAATATAATACCCTATGTCACATTTTCATGTATTACATAAAGTATCACATGTAGGTTAGACATAACTAAATAATAACAGAGTGGCAAAAGCCATAAAATCTCTAGTTAATACAAATTATGTCCACTACACTAAAAATAAAAGAAACCAAGTTTCAAGCTAAGGCATTAACCAGTTAATATTACATACTAAATATGGTTTTAACAAGGAATTTTACAAAAGTTCTCAATTTCCGAAGTCCTTGAAGCACAGAGATACACTACTCCTTCCTATCTGAAACAACAAATATGAGTAGTGAGATGACTAATCTCAGTGAATTTCCTGTAATAAACTCAATTATATATACATATATATAATAACAGTAAACATCTATACATAATATATGAGGGTAACCTTCACAAGACTTGGACATCCCTTTAGTTTTTATCAGTGAAAAGTGTCGTTGTTCCCTCCTTGTACACCAAGGTACTTAAGAGGAACCAACTCTTTGATGTAAGGCAGGACATACGTTTATGACCTCAAGTGGTGTCCCACTTGCTTTGCACTTACTTACTTGCCCTCCAAACTGAAAGAACTCTATACTTGCCTTCCAAACTGAAAGGACTCTGTGATTGCCTTCCAAACGGGAAGGACTCTATACTTGCCTTCCAAACTAAAAAGACTCTATACTTGACATCTGAAATGTCTTTGACAACCATTCTAATTCGAATCATGTAGGATATAGGATGGTTACCGTTATTGGATACCAAGTGGTGATTTACTTTTATCTATCATTCTACAACAAAATAACGCATTAAATAAGTCAAAACAACCCTCAATCAAGTATTTAACAAGAAATAATGCATCATCAACATATGCGGAATTTCTGCAGTCTTTAGTCAACTTCTATGATTTTATTAAAATATCAAACAAAGTCGGATTTAGGCAAATGACCCCCTATGGGAAGCTAAACAAGTTTAATTTACCAACATAATTTTATTTTTAGGAAAATGTTGTCCAAAAAGTACAGTTTTAACCAACAAGCTACTGCATTCGAAAAATAGGACATTAACTATCCTCTAACTTGTAACAAGTTTTTCTATATCAATACTCAATGAAAAACAGTAAAATCAGTGCCTAAACTGTAGCAAATCGAGTCTAGTTTCTAATAAAACAGGAATCATAAACAAAAGAGCCATACAGAAACAGCTATAGGTAAAACACTGAACATATGTCAATACGGGTTTCAGGACAACAACCAAAACATTTCCTAATAAGTAATATAACAACCACCTTTCAAGCAAGGTCCTTTAACATAACTATTCTCACATGTTGGCAGATCAACAATACCCCAATGTCAAAGCCAATTCACAAAATTACACATGCAACACAAGAACATCACAGCATCTTAAAAGAATAGAACCTATGCTTGGGTTTATGGTTACCAAGCTCTAAGATTCAGGAAACTCACCTGCTCTCAAAGACCCAAGACACCAAATTCGTCCAGCACCTTTCTTCTCCCTTAGATTCAGTTTTCCCCTTTTCTTCTACTGTCTTAGGTGTTGTAGTTGGGGTTTAGGTTAAGGAAATTGGAGGTTATGAAGCTCTAGTGTGGTGAAGTGAAAGATTGGTGAAGGAAGGAGGAGGAGGAGAAGAAGAAGAAGAGATGATGAAGAGAGGTGGAGATTCTTCTGCTGTTTTGAAAGAGTTGAAGAAAGGGGTGGTCCTATTTAGTTTTTCTGCATGTGTTTCAATTAGGTGATAAAAGGGAGTATGGTAAGGATGCAAGTGTGGGTGATGCATCATAGCAATGTATATGAGTGTGTTTTATTTATTTAATTGTAAGGGAGTGTGTGTGATAAAATAAAAAGTGTTATCTCCTAAAAGAATTATCACATAAATAAAATTGCTACTCATACCCTCTTCCTGTACTACCCAAAGATAATATGCAATTAAAATTACAACGCATCAACGATTAGTTAGCACTGACAATAGTAACGAATAATTAATTAATTGATAAAATAAAATAAAAAGTACTAATTTGAGACTGGGATATTACAAAAACTAAATCCAAAAATAAATAAAACGAATTGAAAGTAAAGTGGCTAGATGATATTTATTTTCCAAAATGTTCGAAATATTAATTTAATTTAATATTAATAAAATTTTTTTGAGAGAAATAATATTAAAAAATTATGGAGAATGCTAACTTGGTTAAGGAATCAAATGTAGAAACCTTTTATTAAAAATGGTGTGTTCAACACATTTATTTGAGATCTTGTGATTTCCTATAAAGACTTTCTATACATGGATTCATTAACCAATGCCCTTAGCATATTGGTTACCAAGATCCATAATTTATACTCCCTCCGTTATTTTTATTTGGTATTTTTAGCTACTTGTTTTTGTTCCAAAACAATGGGTGTTTTATAAACCTAAGGTATAATTAACCAATTTTTTCCATGTATACCCTTATATAGAACTAAGTTGATTTGCCTTGAAAATATACAAAACCTTTCATGAATGACCTAGTGGAGTATGGAGTATTTATTTAGATTGGTAAATGTCATTGGAACTTGTAAACAATTAATGGTAGAAATAAGGGTATTTTGTTATAAATATATGCAAATTAATGATTTCTTAATATATATGTAGAAACCTTAAAACACCAAAGAAAAAAGAACGGAGGGAGTATATTATTGGATAATACTTAATTGATAGCCTCACTTAATCTATTGTTAGTTTAGTGATTAGTTAGTTTCCTGTTATAGCATGTTAGTTAGTTAGTTATTCTGTTATAGTTAGTTATTCTGTTATTGTTAGTTAGTTTGTAGCTCTTCTGTAGCTTTTCTGTTTTCAGTTGCCAGGCAGCTTGTATAAATGCTGCAACCCAGCAATGACTCAATAGATTATTGATTCAACACTTTTCACAAACTGTTATATGGTATCAGAGCTCTCTTTTAGAGAGCTCTGCTACGCCAAACTCAATTACAATCCCTTCTTCTTTCTCAAGTTCAATTACAAACCCTTCTTCTTCCTCAAGCCCTTGCAATGGCAGAAGCCTTCAACAATGGCGAAATGGTTCAACCAGAACCACCAGTTAATCCCATTCGCAACCCCTACCACTTGCATCCTGGAGAAAATCCAGGCATGATTCTTATGTCACCACCTCTTGATGGCACCAATTACAATTCTTGGAGCAAAGCCGCAAGAAGAGCCTTGATATCCAAGAACAAGTTCAAATTTGTGAATGGAGTAATTCCAATTCCTGATGAAGATGATCCAACCTATGAAGCCTGGGAAATGTGCAATACAATGGTGATTTCTTGGATCACAAAATCTTTGTGTCAAGAAATCGCTCAGAGTGTGGTTGAATTTGAAAATGCTCAAGAAATTTGGGATGATCTGAAGAACCGATTCTCCAAAGGGGATTATTTTCGTACATCAGATTTGATGCAGCTAGTGCACTCCATGAAGCAAGGAGAAAGAACAGTTTCTGGTTATTACACTGATTTCAAGACAATTTGGGATGAGCTCGAATCAATGAGGCCAATTCCATCTTGCATCTGTGTTGCAAAATGCAACTGCAGCAACGAGTTAACCAAAGGTATCAAGAGACAAAGAGAAATTGAGTATGTAATTTGTTTTCTGAAAGGGCTCAATGAGCAATTTGCTGTGATCAAAAGCCAGATTCTTGCAATGGATCCATTACCTCCAATGACCAAGACTTTCTCAATGGTGAAGCAACAAGAAGGCCAAATAGTTTCTGATTCCAAGATTCTGTTTAATAGTGCAGAGTCAAACCAGAATTGGAGAGGACAAGGAAGAGGAAATGGAAATGGATATGCTGGAAGAGGAAAAGGAAGAACTAATGGCAGAGGTTCTGGTGGCAACTTCAACAAGATATGCACCTTTTGTGGAAAGAATGGTCACACATTGGATGCTTGTTATTACAAGCATGGCTTTCCACCAAACTTTAAATTCAAAACCAAGAACTCTGCAAATGTGAACAATATGACCTCAGATGATCCTGAAACTCCATTGGATGATCAATTCGAAACTTCCCCTGATGATGATCAGAAGGAACCAAGTATTAGCATCGTGCATAACAATATGCTCAGCTTGCAGCCTTGTTCCAGAAGACACCTCAACCACACACCATCAATCAAGTAAGTCATGCCAAGACTGGTGAGTCTTTAACTCATCAGTCACAACAGAATTCAGGTAATGCACCATGGATCTTAGATACAGGTGCTACTGACCATGTGACATTTTCCCTTTCCAATTTCACTTCATACAAATGCTTTAGACCTATCATTGTTAAACTACCAAATGGTGCAAACACCATGGCACAACATTCAGGAACAATCATCTTTTCTGACACACTCCATTTACATGATGTCTTATACATACCAGATTTTAAGCATAATCTCATCTCAATTCATAAACTAACTTCATCTCTATCATGTAATCTGACTTTTGACCAATCTTGCTGCAAAATTCAGGATATGACTACCTCGAAGATGATTGGGCATGCTGAGGTCCAGAACAATTTGTACATTCTTGCTCAACCTAATCAGCCCATCAAGTTCTCTCCAACCATTACTTCACATGTCTTTACAAGTTTTACAAATGTTGTTGATTCTTTTGATCTTTGGCATTTTAGGTTAGGCCATCCTTCACACAATGTCTTACACAATGTATGTAAATACTTTCCTTATGTACAATTCAATTCCAATAAAGTTTGTGACTTTTGTCACTTTGGCAAACAAGTTAAACTTCCCTTTTCTGTCAGTACTACTAAATCCACTGCAGCTTTTGACTTAATCCACATGGACATTTGGGGGCCACTTGGCATCTCATCTATTCATGGTCAAAAATATTTCCTCACAATAGTAGATGATTACACAAGAAACACTTGGATCTACTTAATGAAATCAAAATCTGAAACCAGAAACCTTATTCAAAACTTTGTTGCTTTAGTATCCACACAATTTAACAAGAGGATCAAAGTCATTCGAAGTGACAGTGGCTCTGAGTTCACCATGACTCAGTTTTATGCCAATAATGGTATTATCCACCAAACCTCTTGTGTGGAGACTCCATAACAAAACTCTATTGTTGAAAGAAAACACAGACATCTCCTCAATGTTGCTAGATCCCTTCTATTTCAATCAAATTTGCCAAAACCATTTTGGAACTATGCAGTGACTCATGCTGCCTTTCTGATAAACAGACTTCCAACACCCACATTGCAACACAAGTCACCATTTGAAATGTTGTACTCCCAACCTCCCACCTTATTGGACCTAAAGGTTTTTGGAAGCCTATGTTTTGCTTCAACTCTCACCCAAAACAGAACCAAACTAGATCCAAGAGCTAAGAAATGTGCCTTTCTAGGTTTCAAACCTGGTACTAAAGGATACATACTCCTCAATATTGAGACAAAAGAGATCTTCATCTCAAGACATGTCATTTTCTATGAACACATATTCCCATATTCCAAACACCAACCAGAACAACACCAACCTGCAATCATTCCCACCTCTAATCAAAATCCCTTTGATTTTTTAGCCTTCGATATCATCCCTCATGACTCAAACAGTCATCCACCTCATGCTGTCACTGCAACAAACAGTCCTGCACCTACCAATAACAGTCCTGAAACATCACACACTTCCTTCCCTCAATGCACCAATCCACCTCTTAGAAGGTCAACAAGAACTAGAACTGCACCCTCTTACCTGCAAGAATTTCACTGCAATGTTCTGCAGACTTCAAATGCTCCATCATCCCCAGGTATAAGTCATCCTCTTTCATCTGTCATTTCATATAAGTCCCTTTCTCCTTCTTATTTGCATTACACATTGGCCATCACAAACAACACAGAACCCAAAACATACAAACAGGCCTGCCAATCTCCTAAATGGATTGAGGCTATGCAAGCTGAACTATTAGCACTGGACCAGAATAATACTTGGTCTCTCACTGATTTACCAAAAGGAAAGGTTCCAATTGGGTCCAAATGGGTTTACAGAATCAAGCATAAATCTGATGGGAGCATAGAGAGGTATAAGGCTAGGTTGGTATCCAAGGGCTACACACAAACAGAGGGTTTGGACTACCTTGACACATTTGCCCCAGTTGTAAAACTCACTTCTGTCAGACTTATCCTAGCCTTGGCTGCATCTCAGAACTGGCTGCTACACCAACTTGATGTTAACAATGCCTTTCTACATGGTGATTTAGATGAAGAAGTTTATATGGAGCTGCCCCAAGGAGTCAAATGTGACAGGCCAAATCAAGTCTGCAAACTGCACAAATCCTTATATGGACTCAAGCAAGCCAGCAGACAATGGTTTGCCAAACTGTCCAATTCCCTTCACATGTTAGGCTACACTCAATCCAATCACGATCACTCCATGTTTTACAAACGTCATGGACAGCAATTCACAGTTCTGCTAGCCTATGTTGATGACCTGATCTTAGCTGGAAATGATGCTGCAGAGATCTCATCAGTCAAAGAACACTTGGACAGCAAGTTTAGAATCAAGGATCTTGGCACTTTAAAATATTTTCTTGGCCTAGAGGTTGCTCGATCTCACTATGGTATCACTCATTGCCAAAGAAAGTACACCCTGGATATCCTTGCTGACACTGGCTTCCTGGCCTCTAAGCCAGCTAGCACACCTATGGCAAGATCCACCAAGCTCTCAAACTCAGAAACTGACACTACCCTTTATGAAAATCCTGCTGAGTACAGAAAACTTGTGGGCAGATTGCTTTATTTGACTAACACCAGGCCTGACATCAGTTTTGCTGTCCAACAACTTTCTCAATTCATGTCTTCTCCTACCACTACTCATTACAAGGCAGCAACTCGAGTTCTAAGATACCTCAAAGGTTCCCCTGGTCAAGGCCTTTTCTATCCATCCAACTCTGCTCTTCACCTAAAAGCCTTTAGTGATTCGGACTGGGCAACTTGCTCTGACACAAGGCGATCTATCACAAGTTACTGTGCCTTTCTTGGGGATTCCCTCATCTCCTGGAAAACCAAGAAACAGACCACAGTATCTAGATCTTCTTCTGAAGCTGAGTATCGTGCCCTTGCTGCCACAGTTTGTGAAATCCAGTGGATTACTTACTTACTCCAGGAGCTCTCCATTCCATTCGCCTCTCCAGCTTCTCTTTATTGTGATAGTGATTCTGCCCGACACATAGCAGCAAACTCAGTATTCCATGAACGTACCAAGCACATTGATATAGATTGTCACTTGGTTCGAGAGAAGCTACAATCCAAGCTTTTCCATTTGCTTCCGATTTCCACAAAAGAATAGACAGCCGATATTCTAACCAAGGCATTGGACCCTCAACCATTTAAGCATCTTCTTTGCAAGCTGGGAGTGATTAACATCCACTCTCCAGCTTGTGTGTGTGTTGGGGGGGGGGGGGGGGGGGGGTATTGGATAATACTTAATTTATAGCCTCACTTAATCTATTGTTAGTTTAGTGATTAGTTAGTTTCCTGTTATAGCATGTTAGTTAGTTAGTTATTCTGTTATTGTTAGTTAGTTTGTAGCTCTTCTGTAGCTTTTCTGTTTTCAGTTGCCAGGCAGCTTGTATAAATGCTGCAACCCAGCAATGACTCAATAGATTATTGATTCAACACTTTTCACAAACTGTTATATATATTTCAACCCGTACAGTTTAATAATCATGTTAAAGATGTAATAAGTCCATTCATGAACTTTCATTTAACAACCTAGAAGAATCAGTCATTGTCATGGTATTAGTGAAGGATGTCCAACCACAACAAATAAAAGTTTGAGCTTTAGCTTTTGACTTGAAAGACATTAAAATAGACCAGAAAGAAATGTATGAGAAATCACTGAATGATGCTACAAGATATAAAGAATACATCCCACTCAATCGAGTGAGAGATATTATATAAAAAAATTTAATTTGATATGTTTTCCCATATTAAAAGTGAATAATAAGGGATAAACTAAAAAAAGCCAAAAAAAAAGGAAGAAAAAAAGAATACGACCACATTTCCAGCCAGTATTTATATCCTAACTCTTTTTTTTTTTTTTGCAGAAGACAAAATGTAACATTAAGAGAGTACATGGGATACTTTAAAACCCAATTACACGAAGTATAAGTTGCAATCAACTGCATAATCCCAAAACCGAAAAGCAAGTATCTTATTTTACAAAAACAACTAGGGGGATCAATACACCAATTAGAGAAGGAGCAAAAAAAACCGTGAGGACTTGCTCAGAACCATCCCCCAAGAACAAATTTTCACCATATCCACTAAGTAAACAAGTCTACTGAAACATTACCAAATATAATACCATTACAGAGCTCTCAAATACACCAAATAACTGCATGCCACAATAACAAACATCCACCTATGTTTGCTTTCCTACGTATGTAGATCAAATGCTCCCTAACCCAATAATTATTTCCTTCCCACTTAGTAAGAATCATTCATTATGCTCCCTAACACATACACACTCCAAAGCATTACAAAATGCACAAATGAAACATTTTTGGCGTACCCCAAGCCGTACCCGATACTGGTACTCCTTCAAAAATGGAGTACCTATTCTTCAGAGATGTTAATTAATCCCAAGTTTTTTAGGAGGGAAACCAAACTACTTCATTTCACTGGAAATTATTGGAGCAATACAAAGAGAAACATAATAATAAATATGGGGAGTAGACTTAGATAGAGCTTCCCTAGCGAAGGAATGGGAAATTCTATTCGCTTGCCTCCTAATAAACTTCACCTTGAAGTTTGGAGAAAAAGATAACAACCTAGAGCAATCTTCTACAATAATTCCAACATCATAAACATCAACTCTAGATGAGTAAACACTGCCCACAACACCATACATCTTGCTCCCAAAGGACCTCATTTTTGTTGCGCCATAGAGACCATAAGACCATAGCAAACATGGCACCTTTTCACCAGAGTAATGTTGAGGAGAGTAATGTTCCACACCTTCTGATTTGGGAGCCAGAGATCACAAACCCTGTCATTTAAGACACCTCGACTAGGGACTGGAATCATATTTGGTTGATCATTACTCCTCACCCAAGGATGGTCCCATATATGAATGTTCTGTGTGTTCCCTATTCACCATCTAACACCAGATTTCAAGAGGGGAATTGACTAGTGCAAACTTCGCCAGGTAGGTATATGAAGAATTATGTCTCAGTTTTGCATCTAAAAAATTGACATGTGGGAAATATTTTACTTTAAAAAAATGGGAAACAAGGGAGTTAGGGACTGAAAAAACTTAGCATAGCCAAATTAAAGGCATAAAAATTCTGAAACCCCATACCACCGTGGCTCTTAGGCATGGACCATTTATCCCAATCTAACCATTTTATACCAATTTATCCCAATCTACCCATTTTATACCTTTTGAATTATCCCAATCCCAATCCCAATCCCACCAAAAAGAGTTTAACATCCGTTGGATCTTATCCCTAAAAGAGGGGGAATAAGATACATACTCATATAATAAGATTATAAGAACTTTCATACCAGCCATAGAAAGGGTCTTACTTTTCTTAGAGCTAATTTTCTACCAAATTCTATCCTTAATAAAGCCAAAGATAATTCTCCGATTTTTTCCAATGGTAGGAGGAAAACCCAGATATTTATCTGTATCCAAACTCTCGGATTATTGGAGATTGATAGTTTGGCCTGATGCTTGCTCATAGGTGGATAGAATATCTTTCGCTCTCTTTTGCTCTGAAGAATATAAAGCTGTCATCTTGTCTTAGCCCACGCCCCAGATGGATTGGACCAACTTCATCATCATATAATGAAGAGTTGAAAGGCTCATCATATAATGTTCCAGTTATTGAAAAAATTTACTGCATCATCGCATGCTATTAATTGTTTTGGGTATTTTCTAACACCAGCAACTGGATGCTATCTTGCAACTAGATGCATTATTTGGATTTGATGGCAAGTAAATTTGCAAAACGAATGTTTCATTTGTGTCCCCCCAAAAGCATTACCAAATGTATACAAATAAAACATTCTTGGAAATTTACTTGCCATAGATCCAAATAATGCATCTAGTTGCAAGATAGCATCCACTTGCTGGTGTCATAAAATATAAAAATACCCAAAACAATTAATAGCATCAGAGGATGCAGCAAATTTTTTCAGTAACTAGAACATTATACGATGAGCGTTTCAACTTGGGATCAATTAACACCTCTGAAGCAAGGAGTACTAGTACCGGGTACGGGTACAGCTTGGGTACGCCATGGTATGTACCGGGTATGTATCCCTTTTTTTTGACATTCAGGTTGTTGGGTACATTTTTCCGGTACAGCTGGATACGACTATAGCATATATTTACCTAAATTGAAACTAAATTTTAGAAAAATACAGTTGTTTCACTTTAGGGCAAAAAACCCTATAATATAAATATAACTTTTAGATGAAAAGTTTAAACTTAAAACACAATGCCACCTATTGAAACAAATAAACACTATTCTGACTTCTACCACTCCATTTTTTATTCTTGACAAGCGATGCCTTCAAGGTATGTTCTATTCGTCCCTTTATTTCTTTTTGTCTTTGTATACTTTTTTTTATGATTATTGATTTATGATTATCGATTATTGCATTTGCCGCTTGTGGTGGAACTTGGAACTTTTCTATACATTTTTTTAATCATTAATAAGAGGTTAGCCAATTTGATTCCTTGCAAGATGGGTGGAACGTGAAACCAAAGGAATGGTGGGTCATGTATGGAGCCTCAATCCCCAAACTTCAATCCATTACCTTGAAGCTCCTTTCACAACCAAGTTCTTGATGGGTTCCGGCAAGTGTACCGGATCGAAGCAAGTAACTAAACATGGCAAGTAAATTATTGAGATCGAATATAAGGATTGGGTGACCAATTTATATTTAAATTAAAAAGAAAGCACTTAGATTTGACCAAGTCAAAGGAGAGAGATTGTGTTTGAGATCAATTAGGTAACAAAAGCAATTATCAATTCAAAGTAAAATCAAGACAAAAGCAATTATCAAAGGTTGTGATTATGATTGGGAAAGTTCTAAGGTCACGAATTTACCAACCCAATTAACCAATAGATCCAAGTGATTATTTTCTATCCCTAGGTTCAATTTCATGCCAATCAAGAACCCTTAATTATTCTAATGTCTCATTTGAGCACAAAAGAAAATATCTTGACATGTCAATCAACTATATCTCTATTCGAAGATTAACAAGCAAGATTCATTAACTCCTAAAGCATGAATCTCTGGTCGGATTCATCACGCTTGACTAGTTAACCACGAGCACATACAATTAACACAAACAAAACAGAATTAAGAAGCAAGAATTAAGAGTAGGGAGTAGAAAACATCACAATTCATTATGCCGTCATGAGCGGCTTCATGCTTTCTTAGAAAATAGGATTAGTTCCTTATAGTGTGCATCAGCATCTTCAATTCAACAAAAAACATAAAAGAAAAACTAAGAAACTCTGTAAAAAAAACCTAACGAGACACAGCTCTGAGAAAACTAGGATCCAATCCCTAAAATTCATACTAAACAAGCTTTATATAGAAAACAAGATCTGTGCACGCTCGCGGGGCGAGCACTCAAATTTAGCTCCAAGAAATTTGAATCTTCGCGGGGCGAATGATGTCTCACGGAGCGAGACAGAAGGACTTCAGCTTCCCTGTTGTCTGTTTCACGGGGCGAGCCTGAAGATCCTCAGTTTTCATGTGTCTGGCTCACGGAGGGAGCCCTTGCTAGCGGAGGCCCTAGATCCTACTCAACATCTGCTTAGTTCTGCTTCTGGCTTGCGACGCGAGCAGTGTCTCGCAGGGTGAGACACCCTTTTCTTCCTTTTCCATGTTTTCTTCACTTTTTCCATGCTTTCTAGAGCTTCACTTTTAACATGAAATTAAAAATAATATGCTTTATTTGACTTAAAAAATAAACAAAAATCCTAAAATTAACTAAAAGACTCAAAATATTACTCAAGGACAAATAATATCAAATTTGGGCGAAAACGAGATTAAACTCGTACAATTAGCATCCAAATTGTGGCATTTCTAGATATAAAACTAGATGAACCAAAGGTTTATCAAAATACCCCAAAGTTAAACTTTGCTTGTCCCCAAGCAAATGAAAAATTAAAAAGACTCAAGACTAGGCAAGCTCTATGGACTCAATCAATTTTCGAACAAATTTTATGCAATTTCATCAATTCAATTTTTATTCAAAACAAAAAGAATCTCATCATTCATGCAATCATTAAACTAAACTAAGGATCCAACATACACATAAAAGGGAAATCACCAATTTCAAACAACTGCCTTCCTCACAAGGGCATTTAGTGTTTCACTCATTCACTCAAGTGTCTAGGTTATCAACTTTCACTCAATTTCGCATTTCAATTGCGCTTTCCATGAATTTGATTTTTACCTCAAATATAGTTCCCACGAAAACATACATGCATCATTAAAAAGTATTTTAAAGGTTATAATGGGGCCTGGTTTAAGGTAGGATATGCAAAGGTACAAGGCTAAGACCCTAGGATTTGAGAGAGCATGAAACTTTTTATACTTTGATCTTCACTCTCATTCCTTTTTCCATTTTTCCTTTTTCACACTTTGGGTGGCTACAACCTTTTCCCTTTTTTACACCCTTTTATTTTGCCCTTTTTGGCTTTTTTGTATTTTTCTTCTTTTTCTCTTTTGCCTTTGGCTTCAACCTTTTCATTTTTCTTTTTCTCAACACAAATTAACATTACAAACCCTTGTAGCCACCCCAAACTTTGTTTCCTACAATCCTTATCTTGCTAAGCATCCATGCTCTCCTAAATCCTAAGATTGGATTAACATGGTTTTCCCATATTTTTTGCTTATAACATAAGTTCATTAAGAAACAATAGGCTTATTAGGCTCATTGTGACTAACTAGAGAACATGCATTAGGGATGGTTCTTTTTAGGCCAAGTAGCTATTTCAAAGAAAAATTTCCTAATTCATTTGATGCAAACATATAGACATGCAAACCATATAGAGATTCAAGCAAAACCGGGAAAGTGTAACTCAAAAGTGAATCACTCAATTCAAAACAATGTTGGAGGCTCAAATTCCTCGCCTGTACATTTTTCCGTAAATTGTTTGACCAAGATACAAACCCTGGTGTGTGCACCCATTCACCCCAAACTTGTCATAAAGCATACAATCACAACAAAATTCTCTAAGTTCATTTTCAATTTTTTTTTTATGGGGATCAAAATTTTCAAGTTTTCAACATATAGGGGAAACTCATCAAAATTTTCAATTTTAGCACGTGCATTCAATCCGTGCTTAATCCAATCAAATCCATCAATACTTACCAACAAGACTCTACAGACACTAAGTATTTTTTTTTTATTACCACTATTTACTTGAAAAAATTCAAAAACAAAAGAAAAGATAAGGGTTTAGAAATCGTTATCTCAAGGAGTCCAAGCGGGCCCCACACTCTCATTAGCATTCCTCAACTCTTCCTTATCTCACTTTACTTTCTTCCTTGGCCGACTAGATTCGGCCTCATCACATTGCTTAGCCCATGCAAGTTGAGGGCTAACAACCGTAGCTTCCTCTCTCGGAGGCTTTCCCTCTGGAATTCCTTCCTTGGGAAGCCGAATCATCTCCATCTCTAGCCATGCACAATCATTGGCGCCCTTGAGAGTTAGCAACCAAGTCGGATCCCACTCATCCTCCTCCTTTTTGGTAAAGTTCTCCACTTCCGGGAATGGAATCCGCTTGTCTTCCACCGCTTTCTTGACTTTCGTATAAAGCTCCTGCTCGGTGTCTATGCACACCAGAAAGTTCCGTTGCCTCTCTTCTATCTCGTGCTCAATCTCCCTCCGGACATAGTCAGTCACTCCCCTATCAAAGTAAAAGTGAAACAGATCCTTCTCTTCCTCCTGTTCTTTTGTCAGATTTTCTAAGAATGGGAAGGGGATTCATCTCTCTGGAATAGCATGCTTGACATCTTGATAGTCGGGGTGGTCCGGAGTTATTGTTTTCTCATCTACCGGTTGTCTAACATTAAGTAAGTAGCTCCAGTTGATTGACATCTAATTATCACAAGTCAACTATGGTCAATATATATAATCAAAATAAAAATAAAAACTAAAAATGAAAGAAAACATGCACCAACATATATACAATAATCATATTGCATCAAGTATCTAACATATACAAAGAGTTTCTAGCTCTATAAACATATACAACCAAATCGAATGATAGATAGCTAGAACTTAAAAATAAAAATATAAAATGATCCTAGCGAAACTCAATCAAATGCAATCATGTTCGTCGGGTCAGCCTCCTGCTCTTGTCCACCAAGATCATCCTCGAGCTTTGGAGCCTTGGGTACCCCCCCCCCCCCCGGCTGGGCATCCTGACCCCCAGGAAAGTCCCGCCAGTTTAAACCGAACTCTAACTCCTCCTAAGAAGGGTAACAGCTACCCGACCCTCCCTATAGCTCTACTCTGCTATCTGAAGAAGTCATGTGGCAACCTCATCATGGCCTGCATGTTATGTTGGATGGTGACCATCATCAAGTCCGTGGATGGGAGCTGAGGTGCCTGAGTTAGTCTTTGCCTCCTAGGTGGTGCTGGCTCTCCATATCAATGGTGGTGAATGTAGTCTCTGTCGATTGGCTGCCGAGGGAATTTCTCAACCTCCTCAGACAACACCTCCTTCGCGTTCTGGGAGTTGGCCTTCTACTGGATATCAGTGGTTATCACTGAGCCCACGTCAATGCTCTTCCCCGTCATGATGGCATAGAGGAGGTAGGCCCACGCAACAGTGATCTCAGACTTATGGGAGCTGCACATCAGGTTGGCATGGATAAACACATGCCAAATGCGGGTCACGGGATTAAGATCCCTCCTCATAAGCCTCAGTAGGTTCCCTGAGGTTACGACAGCCCACTGAACGCCCGGTTTTCAGCAAGTGCCCAATATAGGCTTGGCAAGGGCCTGGACTGCTGGCATCATCTGATGCTCACTCCTTTTTCCCAGGTGTTTTGGACACCGAGGCAGTGGTTGATGTCCTCAGCAGTAAGAGTGATCCCCACACCCCTCACCATGGTGACACACCTTGGCTCAGTGGGGTCGGGGTTGTAGGCATTGGCATAAAATTCCTTGACGAGTTTAAGGTCAACTCGCCTAGGAAGGTTAGCCAAGTAACCCCAGCCCCTCCGGGTGATCTCCTCAGTGACGAAGGAGTAGATGTTCCCCACGAGAGCCACCCTCCCCTCGAGTACAATCTCCTTCCTTCTAACCAGCTTCCAATGCTCCTTATGCATATGAGATCGAAAGCGGATAGAAGGAGTCGTACTCCTAGAAGAGGCCCCGGCTCCCTCAGGGAACACTTGCTCCTCCCCTTGAGTTGCCTAGCACTTCTTGTGCTTCGGCTGCTGTTTCTCAACGCTTTGTTTTGGAGGAGCCATACCTGAAAAACCAAAAAAGTCCCAGTCCAGTTTATATATATATATATATATATATATATATATATATATATATATATATATATATATATATATATATATATATATATATATATATATATATATATATATCAATTCAGTACAATGATAATTATTATCCAGGCAGCCACAGTACAAAATTTCGTTTCCATTTAACAATCTGTGTAAAAATACTTACAACAAAGAAATTCGTTCTTAGCATTTTCAGAAAATCACCCATTGCCCAAACATAACATGCATCAGTCTCTAAAAATCAAACTCCAAACTTGATTTTTGACCATCAGTTCATCATAGAGGCATTCATTCAACATACATTAAACTCTTCATATTCTTAACCACACTCATATGTTCATATCACAATCTCATGTTCAAATCAAGAATCAGCAGCAAAAGTCCTAGATCAATATAATATCTTGTATGAACATTGGAAAATAATTCATGGTAACATCGTTCATCTCCCCCATCTATATTTCATTCGGATTTGTTTCATAAAAAGAAGGGGAACATTGCAATTGACTCTCAAACCCACAATAAACAAGTTGTGTTGAGAAATATTACCGTATGTGAGTGAGGTAGAGTGCAAGAGTGAAAACGATGATGAACTTGAGTGGTTCCCCTTGAGTTTTCACGCCCCACGAGAGAGAAGAGGAGAGAGTTATAAATTTTTTTGGTGAAAGTGGCTCTATTTTGTCTCGCGAGGCGTTAAGAATTCTACTCGCTCACAGGGTGAGACAGTGCTCGCAGGATGAGCACTTAAAAATCCCCAATTTGAAACCTTAATTTTGGTTCCCGCAGGGTGAACAAGGGTTCGCGGGGTGAATATAGGTTTTTTACCCCTTTTGAATTGCCCAAATTCGTGGGGCGAGCATTGACTCGCGCGGCTATTCTGGGAAATTTTCACTTTTTTTACCCAGATTCGCGAGGCAATCACAGGCTCTCGGCGCGAACTAGATAGGTCCATATTTCTGGTTCTCTGGCTCGCGGTGAGAGCCATGATTCGCGGTGCGAATCTGGAATTGTTTGCCTTTTCAGTTCTTGCTGCTTCACGAGGCGAGACACGTTTCGCGGGGCGAGCCAGAGACAAGGTATTTGTCTCCCTTCTGGCTCGCGAGGCGAGCCTCCGCTCGCGGGGTGAGCCAGAGACAAAATTTTTCCCCTTATTTTCTTCATGCAATTAATTCCTACATGCTTCCTAAATTCAATTTTCTAACTAAGGACCCTATATAAGACATTTTTTATTTTTTATGACTCTATTCATGCATCAAAAGGATATAAACCTTGGGTTACCTCCCAAGTAGCGCTTGTTTAACGTCCCGAGCCTAACTCAAGTCGCATGTGAAGGACTAGTCCAGCTTAAAGCTCTGATGGTATCTTTGGAATGCTTCCCCATAGTAGTGCTTGAGCCTTTGACCATTCACCTTGAAAATATCTCCCGGTTCATTGCCCTCCAACTCTACTGCCCCATGTGGAAAAACTTGATGGACCTTGAAGTGTCCCGACCATCGGGATTTCAGCTTACCCGGAAACAACCTCAACCGAGAGTTGTACAAAACAACCCATTGGCCTGGTTCAAACCTCCTAGGCATAATGTGCTTATCATGCCATGCCTTTGTTCGCTCTTTGTAAATTCACACGTTTTCATACACTTGCATACGGATCTCTGCCAATTCATTCAAGTCCAGTAGGTGCTTTCCACCGGCTTTCTTCAAATCATAGTTAAGGGCCTTAATTACCCAATAGGACTTATGCTCCAATTCCACTGGCAAGTGACACGTCTTTCCAAACACCAAATTATATGGAGATCTACCGATGGGTATTTTGAAAGTGGTCCTATATGCCTATAGTGCATCATCTACCTTCTTTGACCAATCCTTCCGCGATGAGTTTACTGTCGTCTCAAGAATTCGCTTCAAATCACGGTTGGATACTTCCACTTGACCACTGGTTTACGCATAGTAAGGAGTGGCTATCTTGTGTGTGACCCCGTATCTTGTGAGTAGTTGATCCTTTTGTTTGTTTCAAAATTGTGAAACACCATCACTAATTAGAACCCTTGGGACACCAAACCTTGTGAAAATGTAGCGCCTTAGGAATTCCATTACAACCCGTGCATCATCCGTTGTGGTTGGTATGACTTCAACCCATTTGGACACATAATCCACCGCTACCAAAATATACTGGAATGAGAATGATGGAGGAAAAGGTCCCATTAAATCAATTCCCCACACATCAAAGATCTCTACCTCTAACATGCTTTGGAGAGGAAGTTCGTGCCGCTTTGAGATATTGCCAACCCTTTGGCAATGATCACACCTTTCCGTAAAATTTTGTGCATCCTTGAAGACGGTGGGCCAATATAACCCAATTTTGAGGACCTTCTCTGAAGTTTCCTTTCCCCCCAAAGTTCCCTCCATAATCTGAGCTATGGCAATGCCACAACACGTTCCTAATTTGATCATGAGGAATGCTCCTCCGCATCAATCCATCCGCACATTGCTTGAACAAGAAGGGATCCTATAACACCCTAGTTTTTACACATATGATTAATTATTTTATTTGGATGTTTATGTTTATTTTGTTACGTGGTTTAGTTTGAGTAATTAAATTACTCTCTTCAAATTATTTTATTGGGTGCGTTAGCACTGACTTATTTCAGTGAATGCACGCTTACTAGACAATAATTTACGTTATTGTCACTATTATTACCAGTACAGAAAAATGTTTTAAATAATAGGATTAAGAGAAAAAGCATTTCCATGTTTTCATCCTATTTAATTTTAGATTTGAAAATAAACTGGTTTGACATTAATCGGAGATTAAATTTTGGATCGTTGATTTTCTTAGTTGACCAGTTCAACTATTAATCTTTACTCTAATTTGAATTTCGAAATCATATAATTATCAATCTTTATTTTTATATTCCAAAAAGTAAAAGCATGTTTATTTTAGACTTAATATCTATCACTCATTTTGTACCCACTAGTATAAAAATAAGAAATTCTCTCTCCTCTCTCTCTAAGTAACCCGTAAACCCCCCTCCCCCTCACTTTCTCTTTTCTTTTTCCACCTTCTCCTTCTTTTTCTTCTTCTTCCTCACTTCAACTTCATCTTTCTCCTCCTCCACCCTAGCTCCTAGCCACCGCCTGAGCACGTCCAGCCGCGCACCACTGTCAGGGAGACCGCCATCACGATCGTGTGACCCAGATCCTCCTCGCCGTGCGTTGCTGTGCGCATCGCCGTGAGCACGTCGTCCTCCAACGCGCTTGGTTCGTTCTGCCACTGTGCATCATCATTTCCGCTGCGAGCGTCGCCTGCAGTGTCGATGACCTCGCTTTCTATCAAGTTGGTGCGCTGTTGCGAAGTCGTTTTCCGCCATGGTTGCTTCTGGAACGTTGCTGCCGCTGTCCTCAGTAACTGCCGCAGTGTCGGACCTCCTAGTAACCACCACAACTTCTTCTTCTTCCTTGGGTAAGTGAAAACCTCATCTGTTTTCCTTAGATTCAAAAATCCCCAAATTGATTTTGAAACCCTAACTTTTCATATTAGTTTAATCATGAAATTGGTTCAATTTTAGTGCAATTGGGACTTGTAATTAATGGTTTCTAAGGTTAATTTTATGATTCTCTATTTAAATCAAATTTTCCCCAAATTGCTCTTTGAACCCTAAACCCCAATTTGATTTTATTTGAAATCGATTGTGTTTATATAAAATTAACTACCTTTTATTCAAATTGGGACCTTTAATTTGAGATTTCTAAGTTCAATTTCATGTTTCTCAAACCAAATCAAATGTTCCCCAATTTTAATTATGGATCCTTTTTACCCAAATCGATGTTATTGAGAAATCGATTTTGTTTACTGAATTAAATGTATGGTTTCTTTTGATTATATGTTTTGAGGATGAAAATTTGAATTGGTGAATTTATTTGTTGTTATCATGCTTGGTTTGTGTCTCCATGATTTTGAACACGGCTATGCTTACTTGGTGGAGTAGAGTTTGCACTCTTGGAGCTAACGTGAGCATTAAGACGACGATCCTTTACTTGTCTTCAAAGGTAAGGGGAGTTTACCTAGGGATATTCAATGACTATATGCATGTGTGTATGTGTTTGAGTGTTGTGAACATTATCGTGATATTGAGCCAATACTTGAATGACTTGTTTACTTGAACTATTGTGATTATTACTTGAAGTTGAACATTACTTGCTTTAAAGTGTTATGAATTATATATATATATATATATATATATGTATATATATATATATGTATATATATGTGTGTGTGTGTGTGTGTGTGTGTGATGAACTGTCATTAACTGTGATATTATTATTGTTGTGAATATATTACTATTGATTGAAGTTTGAGAAGCCGGACTTGAGTCTGTGCCCAATGACTATAAGGATTAAAAGCCTTAATAAGCCTTGAATAGAACTTTGAAAGTTTTGGGTTCATTTATAAAAATTCATTGTTTGAAGTGCTTGCTTCAGAAGAATAAGATCTTTGTTTTTAGAAAAATGTTGAAGTGATTTTAAGTTGAAGGAAACCACCTTTTCATGATCAAAAGTTTTGTACAAGAGAAAAATCCTTTTCGAACTATGTGTCTTCAAGTGAAAACTTTCAAGATTATTTGGCAATATCCTATTGGGGATTTTCAAAAATAAAAGTATTTCAAAGATGCTTTATAAAAGATTTTCAAAGAAAAGGTTTTATCCAAAATGTTTTAGAAACTTTCCGATAGCCTAGATAGGTTATTGAGGATTCGGTTTGAATTTGATTTTCACTGAACGAAAAATAACTACTTAAGAAATAGAATCTAGTACGCGAGACGTCGCCTCTAGTATTCAGTTATACGCATGTGATCTTGGATCAGTGTTAATTCGGGACCATGAGTCCTATTCATGATGTTCGGGACTGAGAGTCCAATTCTCAAAATCGAGGACAGTGCGTTCTGATTTCGTTGTTGTGGACTGTGTGTCCTAATCACGTTGTTGTGGACTGTGTGTCCTAATCACGTTGTTATGGACTGTGTGTCCTAATCACGTTGTGATGAATGTTGTTAAAGGTGAATATTGTTTTCTACGACCACAAGCCTAGGACTGGTGCATCGGTCTCGGGCGTTGTGATTGAGCATTTGGACTGTGTGTCCTATGTTTCTAAGTTTTCAAGTGATGGGGAAATGACGATTAAGTCGTTAGCTTTGAGCTGCGACAGCGAAAAAGAATGAACACAAATAAAACCTTTTAAATAAAATATTTTCTCATGTGCATTTCCCCAGGCAGACGTGCCTTTCTTACATATCAGAGACAAGGTGGTATCTGGGAGTTTGTCCATGTAAACCGAGTTCAGAGGCACATGTGACGTTGCTCATCCCGAGACCTTAAATGCATGAGGGTATGGAGGCAACTGCTAGGTGGGCTAGATATTGACCAACTCTAATTCTTCTCCAGTGGAAAACGGTGTTGATATCTCATGAGATTAAGTTAGAGCCTGATATTGAAGTGCCATGCATATTTTCAAAGGTTGACTGTGCGGGTTTGAGACCCTTTGATATAACACTGTTATGTTATGTATATGCATCATTTAACTGCTTATATGATTATGTGATGTATGTATCATGTATATGGTTGTTGTGTGATATATCCATTTGTCGGTATCTCACCCTTACAGATATATCAGGTTTCTTCTGGTTCGCTATTGTACCCTAGGTACTTTAGTACAAATGGTGCAGAGGTGTCTTCCTAAGTCACCCAGAGACTTAGATCTGGTTGTTTGATGAAGTATTTGATTGTGGAATGATCACGTGAGTTTTCCTCAAGAATAACTTTTAGAATGACCAGCTTAGGGTTTGAGACTTAGATTTTTGATAGTATATATGAGTATGACTCAAAGAGTCTTTATTTTAAAATGGAATGTTTATGGCTCGGAGAGCATCTCTTCTGAATGAAAACCTAAGTTTTTCCTTTTGGTCATGTATAACTTATTGATGTAACTATTTTTAGTGTATTACTGCCTGGTGGTATTTGGTGTAGCTGGAATTCTGGTATGAAAATGTAATTATTTTAGCAGGTGTTCTTTTACCTGGGATGTTCGAATTACAGAGGAGACTCCGTCGAAATTTTCGTAAAAATACTAGCTTTTATTCAAGTATATCTCTAAATTAAATTGGCTTGTCAGGCTAGGATTGTAAGCCTGTGTGCCGATCAAGGCTTAGGTTTGGAGTCGTGACAAATTTTTATACCCAATTTCAGACGCTTATGCACTTATATAAATTATTTTCCGAAAGCAACCAGAAAATTATCTTTTTAATTTAAATTCTACATGTGTTACGTAGTAATACCTAGTGGGGGTGTTACAGATCCTCCAAATGTAGTGATTTGTATCCGAGAAGAATTTCCTCCTTTTGTTTCCTAGTTAGGCCCTCCGGGACCACTTTTGAAGTTTTGTAGTTGGCCATATCCGCGAACTAAGGAAAATTTTTTTCAAAAATAGCGAACAAGCGCACATCCGGAAATTATTCCTGGATATCTAATGATTTCTCCTCTTGGTCGGGATTGGCCAACCTTGACAAGTGTTCCGCAAATCCATTCTCAGAACCTCTCCGGTCCTTAATCTCAAGATCAAACTCATGCAAAAGAAATATCCACCGTATTAATCTAGGTTTGGCCTCTTGTTTTGTCATCAAGTGTTTAATGGCTGTATGATCTTTCCTTGTTGCATTGTTCAGCTTCCTATAATCCGTGCAAATTCTCCAGCATGTGACAGTTCTTGTAGGGATGATCTCATTCTTCTCATTTGTTACCAATTTTACACCACCCTTCTTGGGAACACATTGAATAGGGCTTACCCAAACACTATCATATATGGGGTAAATGATACCTACATCCAACCACTTGATAATTTCTTACTTCACCACCTCTTTCATAATAGGTTTTAGCCTTAGTAGGACTAATTCCCTTTATGTCAGCCATCTGCCACCCTATAGCTTTTTTTTATGTCTTTTCAAAGCTACTATCAGGTGTTCCTCTTGAGGGAATGTCAGTGAAGAAGATATAATAACATGCAAGGTATCAGGAAGTTGTTTCATTTCTAAAGTAAGTGGTTTTTCAATAGAAGGGACATTATCCTTGGAAGTCTCATCATTTACCTCCAAGGACTCATACTTTCTGCCACTTCTTCATCAGATGAGTTCTCTGCTTCTACTGATGCTGCAGCATTCCCTAGCTCTGCTTGAGTTTTCACGAACTGCTGTTGCACCAGATCATCAAAGGACTGAATGAAAGAACACTCTTCCATCCCTTCATCTGGATATTTCTGTGCATTAAAGACATTAAATGTAACTTGCTGGTCATTCACCTTCATCGTGAGCTCCCCTTTTTGTACATCAATCAAAGTCTTTCCTGTAGCTAGGAAGGGTCTTCCAAGGATTATGGCACTTCCCTATCCGCTTCCAAATCCAAGATGATGAAGTCCATTGGGAATACAAATTTATCAACTCTAATCAGCACATCTTCAATCTTTCCTTCAGGATATGCAATTGACCTATCTGCTAGCTGGAGTGTGACAGATGTAAGACGAGATTCACCAATGACTAACTTCTTGAAGATAGACATAGGCATCAGGTTGATGCTTGCCCCTAGATCACAGAGAGCACGTCCTCAGTATGTTTCTCAAATAGAGCAGAGTATAGTGAAACTTCCAAGGTCCTTCAACTTAGGGGGAACCTTGTTCTGTAGCATTAGGCTGCACTTCTTAGTCATAGCTATTGTTTCAAATTCCGCTAATCTCCTCTTCTTTGTCAGAACATCTTTCATGAACTTTTAGTAATTTGGCATTTACTACAATGCCTCAACTAAGGGAATGTTGATGTGAAGATGCTTCAGCACCTCTAGGAACTTGTTGAACTGTTTCTCTTGGTGTACCTCCCTCAACCTATGAGGAAACGGAGGAAGAGGTCTTTCTCGGATGAGCTTAGGAATAGGCTCAGGTGTTGCAGCAGACTCTGATGATATTTTCTCAGCGGGCTTTTCTGCATCAGGTTCCTTTTCTACCAATACTGCCTCAGATTCTGGTTTGCTCATTTCAGATTTCTTTTTCTTCTCAGATGCAGCAGGTAATTCCTTTCCACTCCTCAAATGAATAACTTTGCACTGCTCATTAACACCGAACTAGAAGGTTTTGGGGTTTCAGTAGATGCAGGCAAAGTACCACTTGGCCCTGAATTCATAGCACTTGTCAGCTGCCCATTTGAATCTCTAAGTTTCTCATAGCAACACCTTGATTTTGAAGTTGTGTCTTAGTTTCAGACATGAAGGCTTTCAGAACAGCTTCCACAAACATCTCCTGGTTCTTTTGTTGAACTTGTGGTTGTTGTTGTGGTTGCTGCTGCCTGTTCTGTTGAGGAACAAATCCAGGATGAGGGTTCAAAGTGTTATGAGTGGCATAAGAGAAATTCGGGTGTTGTTTCCACCCTGAATTATAAGTATTCAAATATACATTGTTGCCCCTATTGTTGTTCCCAACATAGTTTACAGAAGCTGGGTTAGCAGAACAATTATCAAATAAATGCTCTCCCCCACAGTATACACATGATACAGCATCAACCTTAAATACTTGTTCCTGCACCAATGCCTCGCTCATAACAACCAGATTTACTGGGATTCTTTGATTGGCCATGGCCAAATTCTTCACCATGTTGGTCAAAGAAGTCAGTTGTGCTGATAGTGCAGACACTCCATTCACTTCATGCAATCCTGATGCAGCATTCACCTTGCTGGAAGCAATTCTAGTGGTAGGACACTGATAACTATTTGCAGCAATGCCTTTGATCAACTCATAAGCTTCATTGTGTGACTTTTTCCGTAAGCTACCTCCAGCTGAGGCATCTAAAATCATTCTTGAACTAGGCAAAACTCCATTATAAAAGTGCTCCATTTGATTGCATATCGGAATGCCATGGTGCGGACATTTCTTAAGGAGCTCCTTGAATCTTTCCCAAGCTTCGAATAGAGGTTCATCATCTTGCTGCTTGAATGAAGTTATTTCATTCCTCATCCTAGCATTCTTTGTTGGAGGAAAGAACTTGATCAGAAACTTCTTAGCCAGCTTATTCCACATATCAATAGAGTTTGGCTCCAATGAATTCAGCCAGTTCTTAGCCTTGCCCCCCAAAGAGAACGGGAACAATCTTAGTCTAAAAGCATCATCAGTGACACCTAGAATTTTGAAATTACCGGCCACATCAAAAAATAGCTTAAGATACAAGTGAGGATCTTCAGTGGAAGCTCCATTGAATTGCCCCATGGCTTGCAGTATTTGGAACATCACAGGCTTGAATTCAAAGTGAGGTATTGTGATGGGAGTCCTCACTATTACGATACTCATAGACTCAGGATCAAATAGGGCATATCCTCTGATAGCACTGTTCCTGTCATTAGCTAGTGTCTTGCTGTCAGGTTGCTCTTCTTCAGTCATTTCAGAGCTAGCAAAAGAATCTGCTTCAGTTGTGGTTGGTGAAGAGTTGGTTGGAGTTATAAACCAAAACTATGGTTCTGATAGCTGGGTACGCTCTCTTCTCAACCATCTGAATGTCCTTTCGATCTCATGGTCTATTCTGTACTTAGGTGTGAAAAGTCTGTGCATACAGTTTCAGTACCTGATGCTACAGAAAATCACTTCAAATATTAGTTATCCTAACTAACAGAACTACTAATCTAAAAATTGGAATTTAACACCATTACTAATCCCCGGCAATAGCGCCAAAAACTTGTTGCCTTAAAATCAGATGTCTTAAGTTGTGCAAGTATACACAATCACAGCAAGTAATACATAGTAAGTAAGATCGTTCCCACGAGGAATATAATGCTGTAGTAATTACCAAAATTCAAATTAATTGTTATAGGTAGTTAAGATTTAGGTGACCAAATATTGTGTGTGTAGTGACAATGTCAAATATTGAACTTTTATAAAATAAAAATGGATTTAAAGACAAGAGATTTAAAAAGGTTTTTGTTAATAGTTGGGATAAACAGCTATATGTATGCTTCCCTAGTAACTTCTGCTTAGCATAGCTTATGTTCTGCGTATGCGGCAACATTTAACTTCAAGAAATAAAAGTTGTGTTTTCCAACACTTAAAAGATAAGGTTCATTAAATGCTTTCTATTCCTAGATTCATATTAATTACACCCTCTTCTTAAATAAGCTCGTTCCAACAAGTTAAGAACTTGAATAATTATTCCTAATCTATTCAACATCATTTAATTTTGCAATTAATGACTTAATCCGTATATCCTAACTAGTTCCACTAAACTTTAGTTTTTCCAAACTCAGCAAGCTCAACATTCACTCAAGTTGACCAGGCTTAAACAAATAGCATTAAACGCAAGTTAAGAGAAAATGCATAAACATAGCATAACATAAATTTCAGCTAAGCATCCATTATATGGTTACATACTCATAGCTACAGCAAACTTAGCTGATGATGAGCTTAAACAAACTAAGAAATAAAAATAAAAAGAAGTTCATTACAATGGAGGACTTGAAAATGCATAACAATGGTGGAAGAGGAAAAAGAACATTCGGCTGCTCTCCCTTAGGTCAGAAAAACAGAATGTGACTTAGTGTAAAAAATATGAAGTGTCCTTTCCTAGGGTTGCCAAGGATTTCTAAAACCTCTCTCATCCTTTTATGGCTAGCCTTTATTAATATTAAATTCATGACCTTGGTCCCTTTCCAGAAATGTAGGAAACCGGATCCCTAAGCCCATGTGAGGCCCACAACCAATCAGTGAAAGCACGTCCAGCAGGAGAGAGAAAATGTGTCCTAATCTTTTGTCCACATCTGAGTGGTATTAGGGGACTTCTATGTTGCAACATTCAAAGACTCATTTCCAGAGCTGGAGCATGAGCTGAAGCCATGCTCCAGCAAGCAATTGCAGAAAAGGTGCAAAATATCCTTCACATAATTACCAGAGAGACTCACAAAAGCTACAATTACCATTTAAAGATAACAATAAATCTAAGTAAAATGGATGTGAATAACTCTTATTTCTAAGAGTTATCAGCTGCCTCCATACTGTCATATCATATATGAATCCTTGGCTTCCGATCAACATTTGAAAATGTTATATTTGATCGAACTCCCCAAATGAAGGTACCTAACAAGTGCATAGAAGAATAAAAGAAGCAATTAAATAATATATTATATAAAAGAATAACTCCTTTGAATGGACGTTAAATAATAATAATAATAATAATAATAATAATAATAATAATAATAATAATAATAATAATATGTTGGCTAATTAAAAGTGTAAGACTAAGACCTCATTCATGTTTTGATGTATGACAAACAAAGTGTATTTTGCATAAGATTTTTGATTTTGACTATGTTCTTATTACGTGTTAAGTTGCATGCAAGATCACTCATGAAAAAGATAAATCAAGGATTAAAGGATGGAAGACCAAGGACACAAAGCAATGGACAAGGACTACAGCATCAAGCAATGAAGATCTTATACTTTAGATGCTATTGTAAAAATAGCACATTTGATTTCTTAAGTGAAGCACTTGAATTTAAGAAGAAACTAATTTTTACAAAGGATAACGCTCATCCAACACTGGGATAATATAAGCGCTCGTCCAATAAAGTGAAACAAGCAGACGTCCAACAAAGTGAAACAACCAGACGTCCAATGAACTACTAAAAAGCTTACGTCCAATGAAGTGATAAAAAGCTGACGTCCAATGAACTGCTAAAAAGCTGGCGTCCACTAAAGTGACAGAAGCTCGCGTCTACTAAAGTAACAGAAGCTTGCGTCTACTAAAGTAACAGAAGCTCGCGTCCACTAAAGTGGCAGAAGCTCGCGTCCACTAAAGTAACAGAAGCTCGTGTCTACTAAAGTGACAGAAGCTCACGTCCAATAAGGTAACAGAAGCACTCGTCTACTGAAGTAACAAGAAGCGTTCGTCTACTGAAGTAACAAGAAGCGCTCGTCTACTAAAGTGGCATATGGAGCTCGTCTACTAAGGTTACGCTCTTTGGACTTACTAAGTCCTTAATGAGAAGCTCCATCCACTAAAGTACTAAATGGAGCTCGTCTACTAGCCCATCCAAATGTAAAATTTTAATGGCTAGATGGAAACAGTTATTTTCAAGATGGACGCAAATTCTACAAGAACAATCAGAATCTTATTTCAAGAACGAGAATCAAGAAAACAGATTTTGTTAAATCATATCCAAATTTGTTTTAATTGATCCCAACGACCATAACTTGTTTTCTATATAAAGAGGGATCAAAGGAACACTTTTCAATTACCTTACACAGTATGAAAGTGAAAATACGAAAGATTAAAAAAGCTTCCAAAAGTGCTTCATCTTTGAGAGAAAAGTGTGATATTTCTTAGAACTTCAATTTGTATAATCAGACTTTTAGAGTCTTTCTTCTACTCAATTCTTTCTGTGAATTAGTGTGATTAAGAGAGGGTATCTCTTAGTTGTTACACAAGGATAGAAGGGATCCTTGATGATTAAGAGAGGGTATAGGATTGAACAATGATAGAAGGGATCCTTAATGATTAAGAGAGGGTATCTCTTAGGATTGAACAAGGATAGAAAGGATTCTTGGGTATAGAAAAGCAAGAGTGATTTTTGGTATGTTCTTGAGCAAGGAGGTTATCCTTGTGAATGCTGTAATTGGATATTGTAATTTCTGGTTATAGTGGAGAAAACCACAGAGGTGTGGGACTGGATGTAGGCTTACCAGAGGAGGTAGCCGAACCAGGATAAATCGGTTTGCATGTTCTTCTCATCTCTAAACTCCATATACTTGTTATATGCACTTGTGTGTTGTGAATGAGTTTTAAGAATGCTTGTTAACTTGAATCTTTGATATGCAATCTGTGATAAACTTGTTGTTACTTCTTATAATTCTTCTTAACATCATTACTTGTTACATAACCTAATTCTTGGGAATTAAAATTGAGTGAAAACCGTTTTCTTTAAGAAAACTCTGTTTTGCTTTAAATTGTTGAAAAAGTTTTCGATATCTCAATGCCCCCCCTCTTGAGATTGTAGCCATTACCAACAAAAAGGACTAACATAGGCGGAGTAACTAAGTCTAAACCAATAACAAAAAGACTCTAATGGAGTTTAAGTAATATATACCATGAAAGTTAAATAATATACACAATTAAAGAAAGGAGCAATGAATGATTGGAAAGCAAGTTAATAAAAGAAAGGTGATAAAGCAAAGAAATAGAGCAGCGGATTAGTTGGGTTTCCACCACAAATTTGGGTTTTTTTACTAAGATCTTCACCTTACGACGGTCAGAGCAGTGTCAGTGTCGACGGTGGGAGGTGTTGCGGCGGACAATGCAGTGGCAGACTGTGCGATGGAGGGCGGCGAGGCAGCGTCGGAAGGTGGACGTGAAGATGCACGAAACCATTGTTCGGGGGATGGGTTGTACGCGGGTCTAATGATGGGTTTTCGACTTTTAATTGCTTTTTTTATTAAAAAAAGGGGGGGACCCACGTGTCACCTTTTAATTGATTTTCAACTTTCCCGCATCAAAGGCAAAGTATCTGCCTTCGATGTAATATCTATTAGCTAGCTACTAACCAACACACATTTTCATCACATGTTATCAACGGAATTTATATATAACTTTAAAGAATATATTCACTTTTGATTAGTTAAAATATACAGAAATCTCAATTTACTTAAGTAATTCTGTCAACAAAAAAAAAAAAAACTTACTTAAGTAATCAATATAAAGAATACAAGCTTATTTTAGAGAATGTTGTCCTTTATATAAGAGGCATTAATTAGAGAGTGAAAACTCACTTAGTAATAAAAAGTGTTTAGCAAATGACAAGTGTATTAAAGAATGTGCATCACTAATGTATTTTTTTTACATTTGTCATGGATCCAGCTTAGGGATTTTTTGTCATTTCGTTTGTTTGTTTCCCCTAAAAATTTCCTTTGCTTCCCAAAAAATTACTTTTCGAATTTAAGAGAAGCATATTGGATAATAAAAAAATGTGGATAAAAGTGTGTTTAAATGTAGGTTGAACTGATTTTAAAATAAACAATAATTTTTAACTTTTCTGTTGAGTATAATTGATTTTAGATGTATGAGATCCATAAAATTATTTATATGTATACATCAAAAGGGATTTAATTTTACCATATAAATAAAATTAGTTATTATAAACTAACTTTTTAAATATCATTACCAATCACAAATCAATCTTTCTAACCTAGATTTTTTTTTAAATGAATTATTTCAACATTAACTCTTTCAAACAAAAACAATTTTATAGAAAAAATAGAACAAATGGACTTCTTGTTTTTGGTCCATCAGATCTTGATGTTCCGTACACTCGTATCTAACAACTTTGCATGGAACTGGAAGGAAGAATTAAAGCGTATAAACCCAAACATTCAAATGAGATATATTGTGATTCAATAATGTTATTTGTACACTTGAAATTTGACAATTTTGAGATACCTGGTTAATGGTTTTTAAAATCTTGGTTAATGATTTTTTGGATTTGATTAATGAGTACAATGAATGGAGAATGAGTAATGAGATCTTGATATACCTGTTAACCAAACTTAACATGTCATTAACCATGATTTTGAACGTTATTAATCAGGTGTCGCAAGTATCGATTTTTATGGTGTTCAAATAATAGAAGTGATTGTCATAAGAAGATAAAAGTTATATGAATGTATTAAAGTAATTGTACTCATTCATTTCAATAAGAAAAGAGATTGTTTTATGTATTGAATATATTTCTACAAACTTTATTTTTTCATATACATAAATTTTAAAAGAGTTTAATTATTCTTTTTTCATGATATATGTAACTTTTCAGATAGTTAGGATAATAGTCAAACGTTTTGTATGATGTACTAATTTCTAATTGATTAATAATATACAAAATTTTTATACTGATAGTACAAGCCAATGAAATCAAATACATGTTAAAATTATATCCCAAATTGCATATTTGAGGAATTTAAATCCAAAATCTTTGAAATGCCAAATAAGATTGGATCTCATGATTTGTAATGAAATTTCAAGAGATTTTACCTACCAAAAATTTTAGGAGATTTTTTTTTAAAAGCGGTTTGTAATCCATTAATAAACATTTATTGCTTATAGGAGATAGCTTTTCCTAAACCCAAATTTATTGCTCATGAAAAAAATAAAAACAAGGGTGCTACTCACGAATGTTCTAAGGACATTGTTTAAGAAATCCAAATAATATAATTATTCATTAAAAAACTAAATATTTCTTTTCAATGTGTTAATTACCCACTTTCCATAAAACTTACTTTATAAAATTCCTTAAACAATACCCTTAGAGCATTCAATAGCATTTGCTTAAAAACAAAGATGAATTAGATGCTTCTCGTAGTGTTCCTGCCAAAATCCGTATTACCAGAATCTAGATGGAACGGGGTACCACTCATCACTTAATTGTGTCATGTAAGCCTGGAATATGAGATCAAGATCAATATCCTTATGCTGGACCTCAGAGCTCTTAAGAGTGAGTATGTGTGTATTGTAAAGTGAGTCCCTTCTACAATCAAGACCTTTTATTTATACTATCTTTCATATCTGTTTTATCTATTTTGATAGGCCTTATCTAATACTGATCGATATCTTCATTGATATGACAAGATATTATTACGTTGATCTCGGATAGTAATTATCTGCTAGGTATTTCTTATCATATATATGTTTATTTTTATCTTGATAAGCTTTATGTCCCACTATTTTCGGATATTATTCTTATTATGTTCAACCAACCCTAAATTCCTCTACTGGTTTTCCATGTATGATCATCAATTCTCTTGACCCTTGCATTATGTCATACTCGGTGTCGCGACCGAGATCGCGGCACAACGGCGAGCAAAAATTTGTTTTTCAGAAAATGAATATGGAGTCATCACCAATTTTATTTTAGTTAGGCAAAATTAGAAAAACCAATTAAAAATGGTCAGCAACCAAAAATTGGATTAGGGAGCCTACTTATGCATAGGGAAGGATGAAGACTTAACCTCACTGTACCCTAGTACATCTGTATTCAAACGGTTACCCTTAACTGATTGTGTAAATTATTAATAATCTTTAAAAATATTTGCTTGACATGTTAAAAGAAAATTAGTATTTACAATAATAATAATAATAATAATAATAATAATAATAATAATAATAATAAAAGAAAATTGAACTTTATGTTTCCAACATGTTAACAATGAGCCCTAAAAAAACGCATTCTGGATGAAACAAATTTGGAGCCAACGGTACTACTAACTCACAATGTTAATTAAGTGTGAATTTCTGTACATATAAATGGGCAGAAGATAGAGTGGTAAATCTGTTACAGATTCCACAAAATCTGCATCATTCTTTATATGCTCATGTTTCAGACTCTATTATAAATGGTTCATGGTCCATTCTATTTTTTTTTTTACAATCACATGCAGCACGCCTAAAATTTATTAACAAAAGAAAAAGAAGTACAAGAAATATGGGGGACAAAACCAAACCCATGAAAGAAAGACCAAGTAAATCTATCATTGGGGAGACCCCAACTATTACGATAGATATCATCTCTAATAAAAGAGGGAATTAGATCCCACCAAGTGAAACACCTAGAAACAACTCCATGAGAGGCTAATTTATCGGCACAATGATTACCTTCCCTAAAAATATGAGTAATTAAAAAATCTAGGGACTTGGAAACAACAATACAATTCTTCCACTTATTCCTAATAATCCAAGGAACAAATTCTGGCTTTGAGTAGGCTTGCACCACAAGAGATGAGTCACACTCCATCCACAACCTTTTCCAACCCCTAGCTACAGCAATTTGAATTGAAGTCATGGCAGCATATAATTCAGCAATGAAAGGCTCTTCAGCACCATAGAACTCGGTAAAACAGCCTAGAACAGCTCCCATATGATCTCTGAAAATTCCTCCTCCACCAGCCATTTTAGGGCAGCCCTTAGCTGCACCATCTGAATTTACCTTAATCCAACCACAGGGAGAGCAATCCAATTAACTTGAATGATCCTGTCAGCTTTAGGAGGATGGCAAGCAGCTTTAAAAGACTTCAGAATAGAGAATTCTGAAATAGAAGAAGCCATAGAGCTTGAGGTCATGCAACCTGACATTGAGACAGAAGCTATGATCATGTTGATAGCGGCTCTAACTGAGATTTTTCTATTCTAAAAGATGAGCTTGTTTATACTAAACCAAATGATCCAAAGGATATTTATTATAGCAGTTTCAACAATGTCCCTTATTTGAGCACTCCAAGACTTATACCAGATCAATAAGATGCTACTAATAGAAGACCTGTCTATTTGGACATTTAAAATTGATTCCAACCAGTTGCACAGATCCCTAGCAAAGCTGTAATCCAAGAAGAGATGGTCGGCTGTCTCAGCTTCTGCATGACACAGACAATAGCAAGAAGCTAGATAGCAGCCTCTTTTATGTAATTGGTCATCAGTGGGAAGCCTTTTCTGAATTAATCTCCAACCCACAAAAGATTTGGATGGTGGGATGTAGCTATTCCAAATTACTTTGGACCAAAAACACCTTGACTGACAAGGCTTAATAAAACTGAAAGCATCTCTAAGGGAGAGCTGACCAGAGGCTGTGTGTTTCCAAGTAAGCTTATCAGGATCATTGAAAAGAGGAACAACCACTTTAGCAAGGATGCTAGTCAAATCAGAAAATTTGCTCAAAAGATCAGTAGGGACAAACCAATGGCCATTATCCATATAATCAGCAACAGATGAGCATAGACCTTTATGCAAGGGAGCTGGGATCTGAAACAAATCCACCAGAGGATGGGAGTTCCAATTGTCAAGCCAGAAATTAATTGTGGAGCCATTTCCAATTTGCCAAACTGAATTGTCAAACACGGTTTGCCAATTTCCTTTAATGCCAAGCTAGATTGAGGATTTGTAATATGTCACAGGTTGGTTGCTGCCAATCTTGAATCTGGATTTTAAAAACATGTCCCATTCCATATCAAAAGTTAGCAACTCCCAAGATAGTTTTAGAAGAGAAGCATCATTCAGGGCTTTGGGTGATTTGAGGCCAAGACCACCCTCTTCCATAGGAGAACAAACTTTTTCCCAAGCAACAACACATGATTTTTTGGATTTAATATCACCTGTCCAAACAAAATTCCTTATAGCCTTTTCCAACTCTTTGATGAGAGAACAAGGCCATTGGTAAACTTGAAAACTGTGTAGCTACATGCTTTGAATGACAGTTTTAACTATTTCAACCCTACCCATGTAAGATAACAATTTCCCTTTCCATGATGCAAACTTCAGAAGAATCTTATCAGAAATACATTGAAGATGAGACCTATTTGGCTTTCCTTTAAAAAGGGGAACACCTAATTAAATGAAAGGCAGTGATCCAGGGCCAAAACCAAAGACAGATGCAATGCTGGAACACTTAGCAGCAGATATAGCACGAGTGTAAAATTTACATTTTACAGGATTGAGGAACTGACCCGAGGCTTGGCTATAATTGGAGAACAGGTTCATTAGAGCTTCAAGACTACTCTTCCTGACTTTGCAGAAGACAAGAACATCATCTGCATACAAAATGTGGCTAGGGGCTAAAATGTTCCTTGCACCAGCTAGAGGCTTGACCATTCCAGATTGAACCAGCTGAGATATGCCTTTGCTGAGGACATCCTCAGGTATGCAAAACAACAGAGGAGAGAGGGGGTCTCCTTGCTTGACCCCCCTCTTGCAAGAGAAGAAACCTTCTGCTTTTCCATTGATAAAAAAGGAGAGCTTTGATGATTGAAGAATAATACTGATCCAGTGGCAGAACTTCTCACTGAATCCAAATGCTTTTAAGACAGAAATCAAAAAGTTCCTTTTATATCCAACTTCACGGCCAAATTTCCTCCAAAAGACTTATTGTCTAAGAGATTTACAGCCTCTGATGCCACACATAAGCATTCTTGGATATGTCTACCCTTTATGAAACCTCTTTGTTGATGAGAGACAATTTTTGGAGCAATCAAAGCAAGTCTATCTGCTAAAACCTTTGTTATTACCTTGAATTGGAAGTTAGCCAATGCAATTGGTCTAAACTCCTCAATTCTAGAAGCACCTTGAGATTTAGGAATTAGAACCACAAGATTGGAGTTGACATTTGGAAGTAACCATCCATGCTCAAAGAATTGCAGGACAGACTTGCAGACATCATCCTCTATGATTTTCCAGAAAGATTGGTAAAGGCATCCTCCAAAGCCATCAGGGTCAGGAGCTCCTTCACCATTCATAGCAAACACAGCATTTTTAATCTCTTCACAAGAAGGAATCCTTGTCAAAGCATTATTGTCCTCTGTGGCAACTGATTCAGTGAAGACTGAACTGATTAAGTCATTTGCTTGGCAACTATTTGGGATAGCATATAGGTTGGAATAATAATCTAGAACATGTTGAGCTATATCTTCATGCTTATCCAAAATATCATTCCCAGCTTTTAAGAAATTCATAGATTTAGAAGCATACCTAATCTTGGTCAATCTGTGGAAATAGGCAGTATTTCTATCCCCCTCACAGTGCCATTTAACCCTGGCCTTCTCCCTCCAAAATTCTTCCTGAAATTATAAAGCTTGTTGCAGTTCCAGTTGTGCAAAAGCTTCTTGCTCCATCAAAGAATCATTTGAACCAGAAGAATTAATTTCTTGCTGAATATCATTCACAACTGCTAAAGCACTTTGAACCCTTAAGTGAATATCACCAAAAACCATTTTATTCCAGACTTTTAATTCTGCTTTTAGATTTTTCAGTTTTTTTGACAAAACTGCCATTGGACAACCATCAACGGGTTTACTCCAAACTTCTCTTGCTAATCTTTCACAATCTGGATGAGCAATCCACATCTTATGAAACTTGAAGGATGAGGGGAAAGAGCTTACCATTTTAGAAGCAGCAAGCATGAGAGGGAAGTGGTCAGATTGACTCCTTACCAAGGTGATGCAAGTAGAGGAATTCCAATAATCAAGCCAGTCCAGGTTACAGATGACCCTGTCCAACCTTTTCTCAGTGAGTGCCAAACCTCTTCTACCATTACTCCAAGTATAGTCAGAGCCTCTTGTAGGGAGATGAATCAGGCTGCCCGCTGCCATTATCTGAGAATTCCTTGAAATCATCACAGGATGCCTTGAGAGGAAGAAAGGAGCCTCTAACCTCATGAGAACCAAGAACAACATTGAAATCCCCAAGAATGCACCAAGGTCCTGGATTCTGCTGCTGCAATGTTGATAGATCATTCCATTGCAATCTCCTTCTAAAATAAGCAGTGCTTGCATAAACTGCACTAATGAAAACTGTTTTACCATTGACATCCAGGCTCAAGGAACAATGCTGATCAGATACTTCCATAACAGTTGGATCTAAATCTAGCTTGCACAAACCCCAAAGGTTAGGCAACAAGTTATTCCTCTGATTCATCACAAAAATCTTCAAACCAATTGACATCCAAAAGGAAATTGGGACATTAGTCACATTGATCCAAGGCTCAGAGATTAAAACCATATCTGGCTTATTATCTAGACATAAATTTTTCAGGACATTTCTGGTTTTTTGGTGACCAAAACCCCTGTAATTCCAGTAGATCAACTTCATTAAGAAACTAAAAAGTAGGACTACCCTTAGAACGGGTATTATATCCATCAGATTTTGTAGCAAGGACAGCTCTCTTCCTTTGCTTCTTTTTCTGTGATTTAGACATAGCAACAGAGAATCCCTCATTGGATTCCTTGTTTGAACTTTCAGGATTATTTAGCAAATATTTGCTTGGATCTGAAACACCTTGATCAGGAGCCTGACCAATATCATCTTCTTCCGAGGCATCATCCACTCTATCACTCCACAAAGGACTTAAGATTCTTAGATCTTTAGAAACATTTTGATTCTCGACATGATCAGTAGGAACCACCATCACAGGAACATTCATCATTGAAGGAGTTACAGCCTCTTTTGAACAAACAGCTAAACTTTTTGCATGCTGTACGAAAGAGGAAACAAGGGAATCTGCCACAAAGGTCCCTGAGGAGGAGTTCTTGCTAGATCTAGATGACAAACCCTTTGAATCACAAGAATTGACATTGCCATTCTTTTCTAACACAACTGATTTACCATTAGCCACATGAATTACTGATGGTTGCTTATCCACATTCTGCAAAACTCCAAGAATTGGAGTGGAGATTGAGTCCACCTGAGGATTAATGAATCCTAAAAGGGGAGTACTGGAATTCTGTGCTTCTTTATCATTCCATGGAACATTATTAATGCCAACAAAATCATTCCTGTCAATGATAGTTTCAACAGAGATTAGTTTAGCATTGCTGGGACCTGCTTCTTTATTTGGATTAGCCATAATAGGCTCTTGCTCAACCATTACTTCCTTTCCTTTATTGGTAGGAGGACCTGGATTCTTACTCCAGTTTCTGGCTCTTTGGCATATTTAGGAACATATTGCAGTGTTGATTTTCGATTATCTTTATGTGGCAATTGATCCTTACCATTATGTATTTGTTCCTTACCATTATCAATTTGTAAACTCTTGCAACTTGATGAAGAGTGTCCAATAATCTGGCAGATGGAACAAAATTGAGACAACCTTTCATACTCCAAATAAACAAAAATGGTAAATCCTTCTCTTTCTACCATAAGCTTCTCGCCCAAGTCAGACTTTAAGTCAATCTCAATCAAGATCCTTGCAAAGTGAACAAAAGTTATTTTCATAGTAGCTTCATCAAGAGCTAACGGGACTCCTATGCCACTGCCTATTTCAAATAATATTTTTGGGCGCCAATACTCCCTTGAGAGGCCATGTAACCTCACCCAGGCATTGAACACAAGATTGCCTGATCTTTCTTGGATTAAAATCAGGCGTCCAAGATGACAATCTCAACACTCCTCTGATCAAAGATTTAAAGACCAAGAACCGTGGGACTGGATTCTCCTCTGATCATCCAGAGAGGAGAAGCTAAACTCGTAGAAACCCTTCCCAAGCGAGACAACTTTACAAGAGCTGATCGGCCTCCCGCAAGTCATCTCTCTTGAATGGTGAATCTCCCTTCGATAGAGTCAGGCGACCATATAAAACATTCTTGCACTCTTGCACCCCAGTCAAATATTCAGATTCAGTGATTTTAATTGCCAAATCTCCGCCTTTCAGGCATGGTTTTGGCAATTAGCTGGGAAGAAGATCAAATGAATTTAAGGTAGCTTGTGCAAACGATTTTTTCACCACGTGTATCACCCCTTTGAGCCTTACTTTGTAACCCGTACGGAAATAACTTAAAAAGTTATTTGCTGGCTGCTTCAGGAAAATTAACTTACTTTAGGTCAGGAAACTCGGATGTAAAAAAATTTTGTTGTGCGAGAACTCTCTGTAAAACCAAGATACATACATGAGACAATAAAATCATATGGTACATCTCACACGAGGAAATACTCACAGTCACAATAAGAACCTTCACGGCCTATACAGTTTTCTCAAAGAGTTTCCATTTTCAAAAAGAGAAAATTATACCAAAAGTTAACTTACAACACCACATTTAACTACACTTTTAAATATACAACCCAACCAATATTCCTAAGCTGGTCACTCTATAAAACACCAAATGGAAGAACTCTGTAGTTCTCACCACTGTTACCGACCTCTTCAAGGATCAAGATTAGTATCCCCGATTGAAGTTAAGACTTCCTCCGCACCATCTGAGACACCCCGCTGTGCCCCGGTATTTTATTAGATTAATTACCTTCTTAAATCATTTCTTAATCACGCGCTTATCGTGAAAAATATGTAGAAACTAAAACTTATTTGTTTATCATATAACTTCTGCAAATTTAAAACCCACCAACGTTAATATATATAAATACACACATGTTTATTCATTACAATACCAAAACAATGTTAAGGGTACCCTATCAGTAGGATTCCTCACAAGCATAAACTTAACTACATACATATTTAGAGGAAATATAAAATACTCCTTAGACACACTGGCCATAATGTATATACTCTAATCGCCATGGATCACAGCTCGGCCTCCAGCGTCTGGTTCGTAAGGAGTTCCATCCAACTCCTCACCAACATAACCCTCCATCGGGTTTTCTAACGTAAACCAAAGTAACCCACAAAAATATAGAAACATAGGGGATAAGAAACAGTTCTATCATCATAAGTGGAAAAGATTCATAGCATATAATACAATAATAGTCACACACACTTATCACTCACAATCTACAATCATCCATACTTTATAATATCATCCTCTAACCTCCAACTCATGCAACTAAACCTTTATGCTGACGTGGCCACCACTAATCCTGTCACACGTCCCTCGTTAGGAATGTCAGTCAATCGTCCAAGTGATGTGTTCCCAACGTCGATGCACATTCTCATCCATGGTGAGAATGCTCATGCAAACAATGACAATATAGGTGCATATAGTACCATCGGTGCACACCCTGGTTCTCTCTCTCATCTCTATCAAGGGTGCTCATGCATAGCAATGATACTATAGTTGCACAACTTAACTTCTAATTTGGAACGGTCCACGAGAACTTCGGACCTCGTGTATCTCAAATACACGGTTATGAACAACAATGCAACATATGACAACATAGTGCCTCAAGCTTTCTAGAAAATAATAGCTAGGCACCTCTAATTTATATTCAAGCTCTCACCCCAAACAAAATACCTCCGACAAACATATAACTTTACTTAAAATTTAACTAAGCAATTTATCAAACCAGACAGATCATGCATAACACAGTAACCAACATGATATTCAAATATATCTATATCATATAAAGCAATTTATCACAACGAACCCATAAGAACCAAATCAACAAAAATAACAAAGTCAGACTCTGTCACGGCCGTGACAGACATCAAATGCAAGAATTCTACAAAACAGAACCTGTCACGGCCTGGCCATGACAACCATCACGGTCGTGACTGACAACAAACATCCTCAATATCATAAATATTCAAACACCGAAAACAATACGTCGCATGCATATGGAATACCTCAACCAGTGTATCACAGTAAATTCAACAACATAAAGTCAGACATCCTCAATATTATATAAAATCAACCTAATGTCGATAAACCTACAATCCCCAAATCACCATTGGTTTTACAGAAAAGGTTTCCAAAGTGATTTTGGTCTTGTCTATTACTCGACTACTAGTAGGGTTTAGGTCGCCCTACACAATCATTATATAATATACTAATTATCGTTTCCGACAATGGAATGGTTCTTTCCCCCACCTGGGTTATCACCGAAATTCCGAATTCGTCGTTCCTCGTTGTCACGCCACACTTTAACAGTTTCTCCTTCAACCAAACAATACAACTATAATTAATTAACAAAATCATTCTTAACCTAAATAGCTAGGTTTCGGCCTCCTAATTCAAAATAGGGTTAGGATTCTTTTCCCATTCCAAGCTTTTGGATTCTAATTCCTATAGTCTTAGATAGCTTAGATAAATTATCATAACTTGAAAATATTAACAAAATATTTCAATCTCCCTTTTAATTAAGTTTCGGCCTTACTTGGTAAAATAGGCTAGGAAATTCTTTTTGATTCAAGCTATTGGTTTTAGCTTACATAGATCCTTAAGAGTATTAACCAATCCTTAGAATTCATTAATTCAACAAAATCTATAAACTCCTAAACCCTAGATTTTCGGCCAACACCATAAAATTAGGATAGAAATCTTTATTGAAGTTAAGCTCTTAGATTATAACTATATAGGTATTAGAGAGCATGATACAAGTGTTAGAATTGAGAAATGACACAAAAACTTCAAACCCATTTTCTCTCCTAGGTTCGGCCCACAATGGTTTTTAGGGAAGGAAAATGTTTTTGATTACATGCTCTTGGATAATGAAAGGAGTGCTCCTAAGAATATCATAGAAATTGGTTTCACATTTTTAGGATTTTTCTACAATTTTCTAGAATTCTTTAAAGTTCTAGATCTAAGAAAATAAGAACATGAAAATGAAGAACAAGATCTTAGAAAGGAAGGAGATGATCATGTTACCTCACTAGTTTGAAGGAGATGAAGGAGGATGATGATCCTAGCTAGCTTGTTACAAGAACACTTGAAGTTTTGGAAAGTTAACAATGGAGTTTATGTGTTTAAGTGTGAAGAACAAGTACGAAGATGAAGAAGATGAGTGAAATGGGGAGGGGAGGCCACGGTTTGGGGGGTATATATAGGCTATATCTTAGGCCTTGTTTGGTTTATTAGAATTAGATTAATAAGTTTTATAAATATAATAATATATATTAACTAACTATAGTTAATACTTAACCTAACTAGGGTTATTTTGCTAACTAGGGTTAAAATCATGTGGCTCCTATTCTTTGAGTGGTGTGGCTGCCCCTTGTCCACACAAATTAACCATGGTTCCTTAACAATGGTTAAAATCTAACTTAGCATTGGTTAGGTTAAGCTGAAAGGGCATTTTGGTCATTTCACCTACATTTATATTTAATGCTTCATAAATTCTTGGTGATTAATGATGGTGACTAACCCCATGACTCAGCTCCTTCGGTTGGTTTTGTCTCTGCACCACCCTTCTCGACTCTGTTGGTTCTCCGATTAGGGTTTTACGCCCATATAAAAGCAAAATATTTCATTTTGAGTTGAAAATTTTCCAACTAACCAAACTCTTTGGAAATATGATTTAAATATAAACCATTTCGTTCACGAGTCAAAATTAGGTTTTCTAATCATTAAAATCTCATCGTTAGTGAAAACATTGACTGTTTTTCGTCTGAACTTTTACCAAAATTCGTCCGAATAAACATAATATTTTATTTCTGATCAGAAATTTGGAAAGTAGGATTACTCATGGACATAATATAAAAGATCTAAAAATTTCAGTTTTCGGGTCAAATTAGGGTTTTCTGTCAGTATAAAATTATACTGTCAGTTAAAAACGCAGACCGGGCTCTGTCTGAATTTTCAACCCAAAATTTCACCGTAGACTTCTACCATAAGAGATACTATGAATATGATTTTATTTTATTTAAAATCACTTTCTAACTCTCAGATTAAAATATAATTAATTATATTTTAACCCGTTAAATAGCGTAATTAAAAATCAGGTTGTTACATTACTACCCCTCTTAAAAAAAAATTTCATCCTCTGAATTTCTTAACTCAAAACTAGACATCATATTGTAACCATATCTTAATCTAAAGATCCCACATTATATTTCTCATCGTTGTTTTTCCCCAAGGTGACAGCGGTAACTTCATAACAGAATTCATTCTTATATCGTTCTATTTATCCTCGAAATAATCCATCACTTCATTGTATTCATTTTCCTTAACATTTCACCTTGATCTATCATCCTTGAATGACATAATTAAAACTTAATCATTTCCTCTTCTTATTACTGATCCACTAGAGAACCTTATTTCAACATCTAACTCCCGCAATTAACACCACAATCAATACTACCCTAACTTCCTACTTCATGTATCCAATCACAGTCTTAGTTCCTTTGAATGTATTTCACTATTTTAGATTATATCAAAATCACACCTTTCAAGTCTCCAAATAAACATCTCAACACTCCTTAAGATAATCTGCAATAAAAAAAAACAACACCTGTTAGGTTTATCTAACTTAACAAATTTGAATTTCTCTAGTAACCTCAATTTACATCAGAAATCATCTTTTCTGCTCATATTCAACTTAGGTGAAATTACTATATACACTTTTGTTTATTCTTCCCAAACGCATACAATCCATCTTAACTATGAACATTAATCATTGCCCTAGGTTCCATAATGATACTATGCCTCGATCAACATTTGACTTATAGTAATTGTCTTACTCACTGATATTGATCTTAAGGGTTCACATCCTACCAGTCACAACTATATCTCAACAAAACTCTCATCACTTTCTTGTCTATCATGCAACTTAGACAAACAAACAAAGTCTACCAGATATCAAATACATACCTTGTATAAGATCCCGGATTGAGAATTCAGCTCCCCTCATGGTAAGCACTCTTTCAGTGGCCTGAGGTCTGGCCATCTGCTATCCTGCTGCTGGAACTCCTTTTCCAGCTCCACCTCTCTGTACACTGGTATACGACATATAATGCTACATAAAACTGGTATATATATGCCATATAACTATTAACTATCGCGTCGGCACTCACCACCCAACTTCTAAGCATAGTCAATATCTGATGTGGATTCAACTAGACACGGCCAGTAACAACATCCTAGACCTCACAGTCCGATTAGAATCAAACTGCTCTGATACCACCAAATGAGACACCCCATTGTGCCCCGGTGTTTTATTAGATTAATTACCTTCTTAAATCATTTCTTAATCGCGCGCTTATCGTGAAAAATACGTAAAAACTAAAACTTATTTATTTATCATATAACTTCTGGAAATTTAAAACACACCAACTTTAATATATATATATATATATATATATATATATATATATATATATACACACACACACACACACAACTGTTTATTCATTACAATACCAAAACACTGCTAAGGGTACCCTCTCAGTAGGATCCTTCACAGGCATAAACTTAACTACAAACATACTTAGAGGAAATATAAAATACTACTTAGACACATTGGCCATAATGTCTATACTCTAATCGCCATGGATCAAAGCTCGACCTCCAGTGTCTGCTTCGTAAGGAGTTCCATCCAACTCCTCACTAACATAACCCTCCATCGGGTCTTCTAACGTAAACCAAAGTAACCCATAAAAATACAGAAACATAGGGGATAAGAAACAGTTCTATCATCATAAGTGGAAACGATTCATAGCTTATAATACAATAATAGTCACACACACTTATCACTCACAATCTACAATCACCCATACTTTATAATATCATCCTCTGGCATCCAACTCATGCAACTAAACCTTTATGCTGACATAGTCACCATTAATCCTGTCACACATCCCTCGTTTGGAATGTTAGTCAGTCGTCTAAGTGACGCGCTCCCAACGCCGGTGCACATTCTCATCCATGGTGAGAATGCTCATGCAAAGCAATGACACTATAGCTGCACAATACCATCGGTGCACATCCTGGTTCTCTCTCTCATCTATATCAAGGGTGCTCCTGCATAGCAATGACACTATAGTTGCACAACTTAACTTCTAATTTGGAACGGTCCACGAGAACTTCGGACCTCGTGCATCTCAAATACACGGTTATGAACAACAATGCAATAAATGATTCTCACTGACTTTTATCAATAACAACCTAGTGCCTCAAGCTTTCCTCATAACCTCCACTTACATTCTAAATCACATCACTTCTAGGTAATAATAGCTAGGAACCTCTAATTTATATTCAAGCTCTCACCCCAAACAAAATACATCCGAGCAACATATATCTTTACTTAAAATTTAACTAAGCAATTTATCAAACCAGATAGATCATGCATAACATAGTAATCAACAGGATATTCAAATATCTCAATATCATATAAAGCAATTTATCACAACCAACCCATAATAACCAAATCAACTAAATAACAAAGTTAGACTCTATCACGACCGTGACAGACATCAAATGCAAGAATTCTATAAAACAGGACCTATCACGACCTGGTCATGACAACCATCACGGCCGTGACAGACAACAAACATCCTCAATATCATAAATATTCAAACACCGAAAACTATACGTCACATGCATATGGAATACCTCAACCAGCGTATCATAGTAAATTCAATAACATAAAGTCAGACATCCTCAATATCATATAATCAACCTAGTGCCGATAAACCTACAATCCCCAAATCACCATTAATTTTACAGAAAAGGTTTCCAAAGTGATTTTGGTCTTGTCGATTACTCGACTACTAGTAGGGTTTAGGTCGCCCTACACAATCATTATATAATATACTACTTATCATTTTCGACGATGGAATGGTTCTTTCCCCCACCTGGGTTATCATCGAAATTCCAAATTCGCCGTTCCTCATTGTCACGTCACACTTTAACAGTTTCTCCTTCAACCAAACAATACAACTATAATTAATTAACAAAATCATTCTTAACCTAAATAGCTAGGTTTCGGCCTCCTAATTCAAAATAGGGTTAGGATTCTTTTCTCATTCCAAGCTTTTGGATTCTAATTCCTATAGTCTTAGATAGCTTAGATAAATTATCATAACTTGAAAATATTAACAAAATATTTTAATCTCCCTTTTAATTAAGTTTCGGCCTTACTTGGTAAAATAGGCTAGGAAATTCTTTTTGATTCAAGCTATTGGTTTTAGATTACATAGATCCTAAAGAGTATTAACCAATCATTAGAATTCATTAATTCAACAAAATCTATAAACTCCTAAACCCTAGATTTTCGGCCAACGCCATAAAATTAGGATAGAAATCTTTGTTGAAGTGAAGCTCTTAGATTATAACTATATAGGTATTAGAGAGCATGATACAAGTGTTAAAATTGAGAAATGACACAAAAACTTGAAACCCATTTTCTATCCTAGGTTCGGCCCACAATGGTTTTTAGGGAAGGAAAATGTTTTTGATTACATGCTCTTGGATAATGAAAGGAGTGCTCCTAACTTGATCATAGAAATTGGTTTCATTTTTAGGATTTTTCTACAATTTTCTAGAATTCTTTAAAGTTCTAGATCTAAGAAAATAAGAACATGAAAATGAAGAACAAGATCTTAGAAAGGAAGAAGATGATCATGTTACCTCACTAGTTTGTAGGAGATGAAGGAGGATGATGATCCTAGCTAGCTTGTTACAAGAACACTTGAAGCTTTGAAAAGTTAACAATGGAGTTTATGTGTTTAAGTGTGAAGACCAAGTAAGAAGATGAAGAAGATGAGTGAAATGGGGAGGGGAGGCCACGGTTTGGGGGGTATATATAGGCTATATCTTAGGCCTTGTTTGGTTTATTAGAATTAGATTAATAGGTTTTATGAATATAATAATATATATTAACTAACTATAGTTAATACTTAACTTAACTAGGGTTATTTTGCTAACTAGGGTTAAAATCATGTGGTTCCTATCTTTGAGTGGTGTGGCTGCCCCTTGTCCACACAAATTAACCATGGTTCCTTAACAATGGTTAAAATCTAACTTAGCTTTGGTTAGGTTAAGCTAAAAGGACATTTTGGTCATTTCACCTAAATTTACATTTAACGCTTCATAAATGTTTGGTGAGTCATGGTCGTGACTCACCCCATGACTCAACTCCTCCAGTGTCCGGTTTTGTCTCTGTACCACCCTTCTCGACTCTGTCGGTTCTCCGATTAGGGTTTTACGCCCGTATAAAAGCAAAATATTTCATTTTGAGTTGAAAATTTTCAAACTAACCAAACTCGTTGGAAATATGATTTAAATATAAACCATTTCGTTCACGACTCAAAATTAGGTTTTCTGATCATTAAAATCTTACTGTCAGTGAAAACACTAACTGTTTTTCGTCCGAACTTTTACCAAAATTCGTCCGAATAAACACAATATTTTATTTCTGATTAGAAATTTGGAAAGTAGGATTACTCACGGACATAATATAAAAAATTTACAAATTTCAGTTTTCGGGTCAACTTAGGGTTTTCTGTCAGCATAAAATTATACTATTAGTTAAAAACGCAGACCGGGCTCTGTCTAAATTTTCAACCCAAAATTTCACTGTAGCCTTCTACCATAAGAGAGACTATGAATATGATTTTATTTTATTTAAAGTCACTTTCTAACTCTCATGTTAAAATATAATTAATTATATTTTAACCGATTAAATAGCGTAATTAAAAATCAGGCTGTTACACCATCTACTGCCAGTACCAAGGTACAACAGCAAAAACGAGTAAAACCTGATATATTGTAAGGGTGAGACACCAATATATGGATATAAGCACGATAACTACATGTGTGACACACCAAAACTGCATATAGACATATTTAGTCATAACAACATAAATTTCTCAGAATAACCAGTGATTTACCAATAGGTTTTATCCTTGAATAGTCATTGTCCTTTATAAAAGATATTAATGACACTACACAATTCAACATCTAATCTTTACACCTAATCTCCCGGAGATTCACTCACCAAAATAAATGAGCTGATCAGGCTCTGGAATGGCACATTGTCCAAACTCTTGGTACAATGGTCAACCACATAATGGCACATTATCCGAACTCCCGGCACAATGGTCAACAAGACAAATGGCACATCGCCCAAACATCCTGCCACGATGGTCAACAAATCAAATGGCACATCGTCCATTAAGGCACAATGGTCAACTCTAAATGGCACATTGACCATTAAGGCACAATGGTAAACTCTAGAACATGAATATCACCATGATACCATGACTAACAATTACGAAACATGAATAACATAGAGATACTAAGATACACTGTAACATGAATATCTTCAAGATATCATGACTAACAAATACATCGAGGCCTGAATGACCTAAAGATACCATAATTAACAGATACACTGAAACAAGAATATCATTGGGATATCATGACTAACAAATCAAATATAACATGAATATCATTGAGATATCATGACTAACAAATAAACCGTTGAGTAAAACTCGTTTAAAAACACTTTCTTTTGTAACTCGTTTACAAAATGTCAAACCATATTGAAATTCATTTTCTTTTGAAACCCTTTTTCCCGAAATAACGTCCAATCTTCGTAAAATCATTTCTACTATAACTTCCTTCATCAAATCGCTAAGAAACTCATTTTCATTCAAAAATCAATAATTTGAACTTGGGAACCTCATTTGAGACAAATTCTCAATATTACCCTTTTTAAGAATACTTTCGCAAATATTGACGGAATTGTCCGTCGTTTGCCGTTTTAAAACGTTTTTAGGTCAAAAGATGACTTTTGTCGTAAATTTTTTTTTCCAACACTGTAATAAAATTATTTTTGAAACTTTTTCTCTTAAAACAACATTTTCTAATATTTAGAAATTCCTTATGTGAAAATTAGCAGTGCTAAAATATTTTCACGGTTACATCCTCACTGTGACTCTTAAAACGCTCTTTCGCCGTTAAATCATTAAAATAATATTATTTTTCACTTTTTCCCATTTTTTTACCAAATAATAAATTAAGTAATAATATATAACTATTTCCACTGAATTAAACTTATTAATTCATAAAAATCTTTTAAATGCTTTTAACCTCGTATTTAATTAAGCTTAGACGACTGTCAGGCTTTTCAATCCACAATCCACATCAACAATAAATTCATGTCAACAATTCATCACAATATTATAGTAATTAACCCAGGCAGATCATGCATCAATGCACTATAATACATAACTGCAAATAACTAACCACAGATAAAATCATAGCTTAACACAAAGCTAAACAACCACCTTGAATCTCAACCAAATATTACAAATAATACACCAATCACACATATAATTATCGGGAAAATCCCTTAAGTAAGTTCCCCTTACCTCTTGAAGATTCAAGTTCCTATCCAACGAAATCTCGGTTTCAAATCTGGTTTCCTCCATGAACTCGGGTACTCAAAACAAATGTTTTCCTTCAACAATTACAACAGCAAATCAACAATTTAAACAACTTAAGAACACCTAAGTACCTACATTTTGGTTTCGGTCTTGGTGTGATTTTAGGGCTAAAAATCTCTAAAATTCCTAAGCTTTTGGATTAGTGATTCCTAATCATTTAAAACCCTAAATCAACACTTAGGTTACAAGAATTGAAATAAAATATGCCAATCCTCCAACAAATCCAATTCGGCCATGAAAAAAAAATAAGGCTTAGAGACTTTTATTTGATCTAATAACCATGGATTCAATACATATATAAGCTATAAGATTGAATCATGTAAAACTAGTTAAGAAAAATTGAACAAAATCCTCCCCCCACCAAAGTGTAAGGTTCGGCCTCCTTAGGTTCAAATGGCTAGAATTTTTTGTTTTATTTAAGCTCATAGATCTAGAATATAGGGATGATAATAGGAGCATAGAAATTGGTTTCATATTTTTAGGATTTTTCTATGATTTTCTAGACAATTTCAAAGTTTCTAGATCTAGAAATTGGAAAAATGAATAAGGCATTGAATCATGAAAATATGTGAAGAACATATAGTTAAATGATGATGAGGATCATGGATTTCCTCTTAGAATTGAAAAATGGGCAAGGACTCACCAAGTTGCTTCACAAAGTAAGCTTATGGAAACTTAGAGTTTTTGTAAAAATGGTGAAAGCTTGGTGAAGAAGATGACCTTGGCCTTAAATAGAAGTGAGAATGGGCTCATTTGGAGAGGTTTGGTAGTGCCAACATGTGGCAAAAGGGTCCAAGCATGAATTTTGAGGGACAAAATGGTAATCTTACATAATGGCATTTTGGTGATAAAATAACAACTTAGGGACATTATAGTAATTTCACCTCAAAAGCAATCATGACACTTGTGAGTCACCTATATGACTCACCCTTATGAGTCATCACTCATATTCATCCATTGAACGTCGGATTTTGTCTCTGCACGTCCGTTTTCGACTCCGTCGATTACCTGATTAGGGTTTCTGTCTGTTTTTCAATCGAAATTTTTTCAAAATAACAAAACTCGTTGGAAATATGTTTTAAACATAAACCATTTCTTTCACGAGTCAAAATTAGGTTTCCTGATCATTAAAATCTTACTGTCAGTGAAAACACCGACTGTTTTCCATCTAAACTTTTACCAAAATTCATCCGATTAAACATAATATTTCATTTCTGATCAGAAATTTGGAATGTAGAATTCCTCATGGAAAAAATATAAAAAAAACTACAAATTTCAGTTTCGGGTCAAATTAGGGTTTTCTGCCGGTATAAAATTATACTGTTAGTAAAAACGCAGACCGGTTTCCGTCTAAGTTTTGAACCCAAAATTTCACCGTATACTTATAAAAATAGGTATAATATGAATATGAATTTGGTTTTCCCAAAAGCATTTTCTATGTTTCAGATAAAAATATAAACATTTATTTATATTTATACCGATATTAGAAAGCAGAAAAATCAGGGTGTTACACCACGCTTTGGGGATCCATGGGTGTGGAAGAAAGAGGTGGGGGAGGAGAAGAAGGAGGCGAAGATGGAGGAGGACGAAGAGGATAAGGAGGGGGGAGAGGAGCATTGGATGACTCCGGGAAGAGAAAGTTCAAAGGACAATCCGAGAAGATTGCCATGGGCGCAAGCGCATGCAAAACCCTAGCTTACCATGCAAACCCTAGCAGAGCTCTAGGTTTTCAATTCATGGTCCATTCCAAATGTTCTTAGTATTAAATATCATGTCCTAAATGAAATTGTTTTGCAGATGGATTTGTCTATAGTTCCATGTGATGACAAGCTGGTATGGACAACATCATCAACAAGTCAACTATCATTCAAAGAAGCTTATCAATTTCTAAATCATGTTTCTAACACAGTCAGTTGGTATAAACTTATTTGGCTGCAGCATGTGCCTCCATCTAGGTCATTCTTAGTTTGGAGGCTAATCCATGATAGGCTTACTACATATGTGAACATGAAACTTATAGGTCAAGTTGGTGTGTCCATGTGCAGTTTGTGTGGAATTTTTTAGGAAAATTCTAAACATTTGTTCTTTCAATATGATTTTGAAAAATCACTCTGGTTGTGGCTTGGACACATCCTGCAAATCAGGATAGGTAACGCATCAATATGTAGTGTTTTTTATAGTTGTAACATTCCATGTAGTTCTCAAATGCAGGACATCATTAATTCTGCATTAATTCATGTGTTTTGGAACATTTGGCACTCTAGAAATCTGTCTAGATTTGAAAACAAGCGGCTGTCAGTTTTGCAAGTTCAGAATAGAGTTATTGCTTCTGTATCACTCACTGGAAATATGTCCAAAGGAACTATGTTTAATAACATAACAGAATTTGTGGCTTTTTGTAAGTTTCATGTTACATGTCATCTTTCAAAGGCCCCAAAAATCACTCAAGTCACATGGTATCCGCCTCCTTGCTATTGGATCAAGTGCAATGTGGATGGAGCTGCAAGAGGGAGTCCAGGAACAGTTGCATGTGGAGGGATTTTCGGAGATTATCGAGCTGCTTTCCTTGGATGTTTTTCCTGCAATATTGGAGTTCAATCATCAATTGTGGCTGAGCTATTCGCGGCAATGTATGCTTTGGAAATAGTAAACTAGAGAGGCTGGAATCGGCTATGGCTTGAGACAGACTCCAAGTTAGTAGTTGAAGCATTCAAATCCATTGATGTGGTGCCTTGGAAGCAACAAAACAGATGGTCTAACTGCCTTCATATTTCTAAGAGCATATTTTTCCAAGTTTCACACATTTATAGAGAAGGCAATGAGAGTGCGGATCGCCTTGCTTGCTATGGAATTCATCAACAAAACTTTGTTTGGTGGGATTTGGTTCCTATCTTCATTAAGGATGTGTTTAGTAGAGATAGGCTAGAACTTCCTAGCTATAGATAGATTCAAATGAATTGTGGTTTTATGTTTTTAGTTTTTTCATGGGTAAGGCCTAATGTCCCCCCATATTTCATGTTCCTTTTTTTATCTTTTTTATATAATAAAATCTAGGTATTATGCCGCAAATGATTGCTGGGAATTGTGGTGCCAACCTAGGCAATTTTCCATAGTGATGCATTGGCATACTACTCTTTATAAAAAAACTCACAATGTTAACATCCCTTGATTTAATTTTTATTCTCAATATAAAGGAGGAACAATTAAAAGTGCAGTAGAACCAAAATCATAACAATATAAACAAGACAAATCCTAAATCATTTTTTTATTTTTTTTTTATTTTGCTTCAACGAGAGGTCTGCAATTTGGAAAGAAGCCCTATACCATTAACCTATGCATAAATCAGGCGCCATATCAATAAAGACTAAAAATCTGATTATCAAAGAAAAAAAAAATAAAGACTAAAAAACTGAAACTTCACATTACAGAACATGAATACTTGAACAAGAATATCTTGTTGTAACTCAAATTCAAATATTAGGATTTCACATACCAATGAGTATTGCTGCAACTACTGTGATCAATTTGACATAATATTCTCATACACATTTAAGCAAACGTATGACAAGCAACTCCATAGATAGAACCAGGTTGATTAACATAATCATATACCATATAAACAGACCAGATTATGCAACATCAAACAAGATAAATTGATTTTCATTTATTCAACACTCTTGTTACAGCATCACAATAGAGAAAGCAAGAAAGGAATATTAATTACCACACAGAGTACCTCTCCAATTAATCAATGGTAGTAACAATTCTGATCTTAATCTCTTAATTTTATCAAAATGTCATCTCACATACTCTCAGCAACATAAAAAAAACGAGAAAAAAAACTCATTGCAGAAAAAAAAAACCTTCCCTTTCTCCTCCCTCAGTATTTTTACTTCCCCCCTGTACTGTCTTTTTTCTCTCCTTTATAGGCAATTTTCAGAGACCCAACTCCTTCAACTTGCTGCTCGAATTTAATGCTTCAGCTCCTGGCAGGGACTTTTCGAATTTTATTTACAGGCCGCAAACTTTGACTCCCTCTTCTAATCTTGCGTCAAAACGAGATAATGAACAAGTGGGAAAAGGGTTTAGTGAATTAGGATCCGTTTGGTTTAGATTTTGAAAGAATTGATTTTGAAAAATTGATTCTGAAGAAATTGATTTTGAAAAAATTGATTTGTGATTGATAATGATGTTTCAAAAATGAGTTTAAAAAAATGAATTTGTGTTTGGATGATAAAAGTAAACTCATTTTTGATGTATAAATATAAAGAATTTTGTGGATCCACACCCAGAAGCAATTCTACTCATCGAAAAAGCTAGAAATTATTTCTTCCACCAGAATCAATTCTACACACCCAGGAATCAATTATTTTCAACGGAATTTTATAACCAAATACATAAATAGTGCTCAAACTTAATTTTGAACAGTGCAAACGAAATTTTGGATCCCAAACTACAGTTTGCAACTGCAAACCAAACGGGCACTTAGATGATGGGTGCTGTTTTCAGGAGATAGGGGGCGGTGATGTCAGAGTAGGTGGATGAAAATGGCGAGTCTATGGTGATGGGATGAGGTAAGGGCGTTGCTGTTATTTTCTCATTGTAGAGAAGAAAGAAAAAAAAATGAGAGAAAAAAAATGAAGAGGGAGGATGAGTGGGCTGCCCAGATAGAGCGGGCGGTCCGGGTAGCGCAACCCAGCCCAGATGGTTGTGGGCTGGTCAGGGAAAGTTTAAAAACAGGGAGTGGGTCGCGAACCGGATCGGGCGTGACCCGGTTTGTTAGGCGTGGGCCTGATTATGGGAGGAGAGATGGACCATGAACCGGGTCGGTTCTGACCCGGTTCATTGGGACCGTTTTGGCCTTTTTTTTTGGTTGGGCCATGATAAGCCTCTGGCTCATCTAGTTTTATAGCTAGTATGACCAGGGTTTTGTGCAAATTATATCGTATTTTCACCCAAATTAGATTAGATTGTCCTCAAGCAAGGTTTTGAGTCTCTAGAGTAGTTTTAAGTTAATTTAGCAAGTTTTAAGTCAAAATAATACACTTATGCTTATTTCCTTGTTTTCAGGTTAAGTAGAAGTTGAGAAAATAAAGAACAGGGGATTCGCCCCGCGAAAGCCATGCTCGCCTCGCGACCCCGAAGCCTGACTGTTCCAAGAAATTGCTAAGTCTCTGGGTCGCCTCGCGAAGAAGGTCTCGCCCCGCGAGTCTTCCAAACCTGAAAAAGTCAGAGACGATCACGGCTTGCCCGTGTTGAAGGTCATGGCCGTGGCAGTTTTGAAGCTGAAGAGTCTCGCCACGCGAGAATCACTTCGCCTCGCGAGAATGCCAAGGGTTGCTGACAGTTCATGAAATTCGCCTCGCGAATGGTTGTTCGCCTCGCGAGCCCTCTGAATTCTGAAATTGTATAAAAGGCTGTTCTGAATATTTTGTAGGGACTTTTTTGCTCATCCAACTTTCTGATATACATTTTCTCTGTGATTTCGTTATTGCCATGGAGCACTAGGTCATAGGATTAATCTACTGTTTGAGGATCCTATATACTTGAGGTTATGTAATCCCTATTTTAATTGCTTTTCCCTTTTCAATACCATACTTTGTATTTCTGTTTGCTTAATTCAGGAGTATACTGTATTGTATTGATTTATCTCTGGTGATATCATGTTCCTATAATTAATCGCATCTGCTTAATTTGCGTGTGTACATTTCGTGTTCGCTTAGTTCACGAAGGGCTTAATCCCGTTTGCTTAATTCGGGAATAGGGACATGTATCCGTGGTAGTAGTTTCGCTTGTAAATTACTATTACAACCGGGAGGGGATAAGAATCTGCTTAGGGCTCGGGTTTACATTAACCAAGGATAGTTGGGAATTCTTAACAGTGGATTAATCGTTGTTTGATAACTGATAAACCCTTTTCAACTGCTTTGTTTTTGATTGCTCTGTTTTGTTTGTTTCTCAATTGCATTCCAATCCAAACCCCCCCCCCCCCCCCTAAAACTTATTTTTGTGAAAAGTAATATTCTCAGAGTCCTTAGAGACGACATCCGAGTTGTCGCACTATACTATACTTTTAAACCCGCTCGACCTTTTTGGCGCGTGCGCGACAGCGCGACCAAAAATTGGCGCCGTTGCCGGGGACTCTGAGTTGTTATTTTTCGCAACTTGTTTTATTTTATTTTTCTTTCTTTCTTTTATTTTGTTTAGTTATGAATTGGTCTCGCTACAAGGTCTCAATGCCCCGAATCGTGTGATTTTGACCCGAAAATTGAAAGAACATTGCACACACCGTAGGGAATTTCGGGCTAGCACTAGTAGTGATACCAATTTTAAAACTGCTTTTGAAAACATGGGAGACCAAAGGACTTTGAGGCAGCTTGCTGCCCCTGATGTGAATTACAATGGTTTGTGCATTGCTTATCCTGGTGCTGACACACCTTTTGAGTTAAAATCTGGGCTAATCCATTTGTTGCCAAGATTTAATGGTCTTGCAGGTGAAGATCCACACAAGCACTTGAAGGAGTTCCAAGTTGTCTGCTCCACAACTTTGAGGCCAGAAGGAGTAACTGAGGATCATATCAAGTTGAAGGCTTTTCCATTCTCACTCCAGGGAGCTGCGAAAGATTGGCTTTTATACCTTGCGCGGAATTCCATCACCACATGGAACGACTTGAAGAAGCTCTTCCCGGAGAAATATTTTCCCGCCTCCGAGCCGCTGCAATTAGGAAAGAAATCTGTGGAATAAGGCAAGGAAATGAGTCGCTAGTCGAGTATTGGGAGAGGTTCAAGCAGTTGACATCTAGTTGCCCCCAAAGACCAAATTTCCGAACACTCCTCATCCAATATTTTTATGAAGGATTGCAGCCTATGGATAGGAATATTTTGGATGTCGCTAGTGGGGGAGCATTGGTTGACAAGACCCCAACCTGCTGCTAAGCAACTTATTGAGAACATGTCGATGAATTCCCAAAGAATTCACTACAAGAAGAAATTCTGTTGAGACTAGAGGTGTACATGAGGTCCGCACTTCCTCTTCCACCATGACAGTGTGATGATAGAATTGATAGGCTCACTTCTTTGGTAGAGAAATTGGTAATGGATAGGGTTCAACCTGCGGTGTTGTGTGGCATGTGTAGTTCTCCGAGCACCCATATGAAGCATGCCCCATTTTGCAAGGAGGGTCGATTCATCGAATCACCTCAAGCCTTTGCAGTCCATCCGTATAATCAGGGCAATAACCGTAAGCAGTACAAAGATTCCGGATCTTTCAACAAATAGGTACCATCCCAGCTGGAGTAATCACCCTAATCAGCGGTATGGGAACTCATCCCAACAATCGATGGCACCTCGAATCCTCCAAGTGACTACTTCAAAGACCCTCCTGACCTTCAAGAGATGACATGCTCAATAAAATGGCTGCACAAATGGCTGCACAAAATCTACAGTTTCAGCAGCAAATAGGACAGTTCCAGTGCATTCCAGTGCCTCACAGCACAATTTCAGCAGAGAACTGGATGCGAGTATTCAGCATTGCATACACAATTGGACAGATGGCTACGGACATAAATAATATAAAGCAAGGTCAAGGAACAACCCACCTGCAGCCAAAGACAAACAAGGATCAATCCTAATGCCTCCAATCCCAATGTGAGTTCTATATCTCCGAGGTCCGGAAAGGTTGTTGAGGCCACTTCGGAAAGAATGAAGAAACTATGAAGGCTACTCCCGAGCCCTCACGTTGAAGTCACTCCCGAGCCTCGTGGTTGAAGTTGAAACCGAGAGAGTGTATAGACCACCCATTCCATTCCCACACAGAATCCAGAAAAATTTGAAGAGTGGTGGTGAAGATAAAGAGAAGGCAATTCTTGATGTGTTAAGAAAGGTTGGTGTTAATATCCCTCTGTTGGATATGATCAAGCAAGTGCCCAGATATGCCAAATTTCTCAAGGACCTATGCACCGACAAGAGGAAGATGAAGACTAATGAGAGGGTTGACTTGGGAAGAAATGTCTCAGCGCTTATCCAGTCTAAGCCAGAAGAAGTTGTTGCTTTCACTCAGGCACTGCCACCGAAGTGCAAGGATCCAGGCACCTTCACTATCCCATGCACTATTGGGGACAAGAAGTTTGAAAACTGCATGCTGGACTTGGGAGCATCTATCAATGTCATGCCTACCTCTATCTTTAATAAACTGGATCTTGGTCCTTTGAAGTACACCGGTATCACCATTCAGTTGGCCAACAGGACCTGTGCCCGCCCCATGGGAATGGTGGAAGATGTACTAGTGCAAGTTGATGATCTGATCTTCCCAGCTGATTTCTACATCTTGGACATGGCAAAGTAGACACATTCCAAAGAAATCACCAATCATCCTGGGCCGGCCATTCATGAAGACAGCCAAGACTAACATTGATGTGGGTGATGGAACCATGTCTATGAAGTTTGGGGATATAGTTGCAAAGTTTAACATATTTGATGCCATGAAACATCCAGCGGAAGAGCACTCTGTATTCCACATTGAGCTGGTATCTGAGACTATTGAGGATAACCATGAGAACTTGTTTTCTAATTCTCCACTTAATTCTGGCTGTGATGATATTCTTTCTTTTCTTGATTGTACTAACGCTAACCATTTTGTGGTTTGTGCTGAGATTGCTGCATGTTTAGCAGGTGATAAAATTGTCAGTGCAGTGGATGAGAACCATGAAGAGGATGAAGCAGCACTGGAGGCCCTATCTACCTCTTTGGACTTAGACTGCAAGGAATGGGATCCAGGTGACAGCTCCCGCTTACACTGCACTTGATCAGGGAGTACTCTTTTCCTTTCCCTCACTATGATCTTATAATTCTGTTGTTCATTGGGGACAATGCATGTTTTAAGTGTGGGGGAGGGAATTAGTTGTAGTTTTTCTCTTCTTTGAATAAAGTTTTCTTTTCTTTGAATAAAGCTCCTGAATAATTTGAGAAGCTCAGGAGCATTTGTGTGTTGAGTCTTTTGATTGGCAAGTTTGTTAGATTTTGATTGATGTTGCACAGATTGCTTGCATGATTGATATGTGATGATCCCCCCTAGGCTGAAAAATTTGAAAAATTTTTGTGATTCCCATGGGAAATTGAAAACTGAACTTTGGGATTTTGTTATGATAGCATGATGAATGATAAGTTTGGGGTGATAGGGAGCACACACTAGGGATAGTATCTCTGTTCAAATAATTTGCAAATAATGTCCAGGTGAGGTTTTGAGCCTCCAACATGTTTTAAAATGTGTGAAAATCACTTTCAAGTTGCACTTTCCTGGATTTGATGGAATCTCAATTTGGTTTGCATGATTATATGTGTGTAGCAAATGATTTAGGCAGTTTCTTTGTAAATAGCTACTTGGCCTGAATAAACCAATTCCTAATGCATGTTCCCTAGTTAGCCCTTTTGAGCCTATTAGCCTATTAGTTCTTGATAACCTAATGTTATAAGCCCAAAAATCTGGAAAACCATGTTAACCTGATCTTAGGATTAGGAGAGCATGTAATCTTAGAATGGGTGCAAGAAACTAAAGTTTGGGGTGGCTGTGTGGTGTAATATGTTGTTGGGCTTAAAAAAAAAAAAAAAAAAAAAGGTGCACAAATGAAAAAAAAAAAAGAAGAAAAAAAATATAAAAAGACAAAAATGCCAAAAAGAAATAAAAAGGAGCTGTAGCCACCCAGAAATGTAAAGAAAAAAAAATAAAGAAAGGAACTTGAGTGAAATTCAAAGTGTAAAAATGTTTCATGCTCTCTTAGTTCCTAGGGTCTTCAGCTTAGTTCATTTTGTATATCCTACCCTTAGCCAGGCCCCATTACAACCCAATAAAGACCTTTTGATGTTGCTTGCATGTTTTCTGTGGGAACCATTTTGAGGTGAAAAGCAAATTTTTGGAAAGTGTACTTGAAAAGTGAAACTGAGTGCAAGTTGTTAGCCTGACATAAACTGAGTGACTGAGTGAACAAATAATGCCCTTGTGAGGAAGGCAGTTGTTTGGATTTGGTGATCTCCCTCTTGTGTGTGACTTAGATTCCCTGCTTAGATTTCTGATTGTTTTCATGATAAAACTCTCAATTGTTTGGAATAAATGAATGTGGGGATTGCTCTGTTTAAAAAGGGGGAAACAATGAAGAAAAATTGTCGTTGAAGTTGCTTGAATTTGTGCAATGTTGGTTGAATCTTTTAAGCTTGCCAGGTCCTGAGTCTTTTTGATTTTTGAGTCTTAGTTTGCTTGGGGACAAGCAAAGTTTAAGTTTGGGGTATTTTGATAAGCCTCTGGCTCATCTAGTTTTATAGCTAGTATGACCAGGGTTTTGTGCAAATTATATCGTATTTTCACCCAAATTAGATTAGATTGTCCTCAAGCAAGGTTTTGAGTCTCTAGAGTAGTTTTAAGTTAATTTAGCAAGTTTTAAGTCAAAATAATACACTTATGCTTATTTCCTCGTTTTCAGGTTAAGTAGAAGTTGAGAAAATAAAGAACAGGGGATTCGCCTCGCGAAAGCCATGCTCGCCTCGCGACCCCGAAGCCTGACTGTTCCAAGAAATTGCTAAGTCTCTGGGTCGCCTCGCGAAGAAGGTCTCGCCCCGCGAGTCTTCCAAACCTGAAAAAGTCAGAGACGATCACGGCTTGCCCGTGTTGAAGGTCATGGCCGTGGCGTTTTGAAGCTGAAGAGTCTCGCCACGCGAGAATCACTTCGCCTCGCGAGAATGCCAAGGGTTGCCGACAGTTCATGAAATTCGCCTCGCGAATGGTTGTTCGCCTCATGAGCCCTCCGACTTCGAAATTGTATAAAAGGCTGTTCTGAATATTTTGTAGGGACTTTTTTGCTCATCCAACTTTCTGATATACATTTTCTCTGTGATTTCGTTATTGCCATGGAGCACTAAGTCATAGGATTAATCTACTGTTTGAGGATCCTATATACTTGAGGTTATGTAATCCCTATTTTAATTGTTTTTCCCTTTTCAATACCATACTTTGTATTTCTGTTTGCTTAATTCAGGAGTATACTGTATTGTATTGATTTATCTCTGGTGATATCATGTTCCTATAATTAATCGCATCTGCTTAATTTGCGTGTGTACATTTCGTGTTCGCTTAGTTCACGAAGGGCTTAATCCCGTTTGCTTAATTCGGGAATAGGGACATGTATCCGTGGTAGTAGTTTCGCTTGTAAATTACTATTACAACCGGGAGGGGATAAGAATCTGCTTAGGGCTCGGGTTTACATTAACCAAGGATAGTTGGGAATTCTTAACAGTAGATTAATCGTTGTTTGATAACTGATAAACCCTTTTCAACTGCTTTGTTTTTGATTGCTCTGTTTTGTTTGTTTCTCAATTGCATTCCAATCCAAACCCCCCCCCCCCCCCCCAAAAAAACTTATTTTTGTGAAAAGTAATATTCTCAGAGTCCTTAGAGACGACATCCGAGTTGTCGCACTATACTATACTTTTAAACCCGCTCGACCTTTTTGGCGCGTGCGCGACAGCGCGTGCGCGACAGCGCGACCAGGCCATTCTGTGAGCTGGGTCATTTTTCTTCTTCTTTTTTTCTTCCTTGTTCCCGATGTTGTTTGGGTTGAATCAAGCCCAATACACTCTTCTTCTTCTTCTTTTCTCTTTTTACTTCATTATTTTCTGAAAAATGGGAAATAGGTGTAGTTGAGCCCCATCTTCTTTTATTTTTCCTTCTCTTCTTTTCTTCTCCTTGCTTTATTTTATTTTCCTGTTATAAAATAAATATAATAATTAGACCAAATAAATATAGGAAAAAATTTGGTGTTCACACTCGGTTGCCTTACCTCATACTCAAATCATGCTTTGTCAAGCTCAAATACTCGGATCATGCTTTGTCAAGCTCAAATACCTTACTCCATACTCGAATCAAGCTCAGCCAGTTCACCCCTTGCTAGGACTTAGCTCGACCGGTTTATCCCTTGCTAAGATTAAACTCGACCAAACCTTTTTTATTTAATCCCGGGCAGTACATGTAGTATTGGTCCTTCCTAGTTGATTTCGTAGATACATGCTATGAGATGGATAGTTCACAAGTAGCAATGTGTGTGATACATTATACACCATCCAATTCCTGACGGTGGATCATCTGTTTTGCCAGTGTGGTTTCTTATAATATTTGGCGATCAGTTTATAATTGGTTGGGCATTTCTGATGTGTGGCTTGATAATGTGGTGGGGAACTTTTTGACACATAGGATCCCTATTAAGGGCAAGCATTCTGGGAATCTGTCTTATCTTATTTGGTGTGCTGTTGTATGGACACTTTGACTGGCCAGAAATAGAATTATTTTCCAAAATGACTGTGTAGATTTCAATGCATTATTGGTGCAGGTGAAAATTATCTCATGGAATTGGTTCATTTACAGGGAGGGTAGAAGTTCAGGGAGGATTTTTTCAGACTGGTGTTTAAATCCAGTTTTGTGTTGTTCTTCTGTCTAATGTCTTGTATTTGACTCTGTTGTGGTTTGGAGTATTTCTTATACTCCTTTGTTATTATTAATATTCTTCTTTGCTGATAGAAAAAATTCCGTTTATGACAAAAAAGTGAAAAAGAAAGAAAAATGTCAAATTTATCTCACATATTCCAATATCTTGCTCATCAAACATGGACATAATTGTATATTAAAAATATTTTTTCCTACTTTCTTTTCACTTTCTAACATATTAAACAACTATTTGAATTTATTCTTTCTATACCACTTCAATATTATTTCTTTTTATTTTATTTCTCAAATCAAATAAAGCATAATAATCCTTAATCCCTAGGTTGCTAGCAAATGATTTCATATAATTCTAAATTTTATAAGGAAACAATTCATTGAGGAAAAAAAAACTTTAAAAATGACATTCACCATGGAACATTCAAAAGGGGTTTAGGGTTCTAAAATGGATTTCCATACCTCTTTTTATGTGACATACAAGTGTAGTGTGTGCCTCTAATCTAAAAGTTTTTAACATTTGATTAATCACAAATTTAGATTTAACAGTAAAAATGTCTAGTGGCAAAGCCCAATATAATACTTACTATACAAGCACAGAATAATTTTTTGTCCTCCATGGTACCCCACATGCAACTGTGTGGAGACAAATCCTTCAAATCAAATAGGACCATAAAGTTGGAGCCGGATAAGATCACAAGAACGACAAAGCTCTCCCTCAAGAGTTAATACTGCTGTATTTTTAGGACTCATATTTGAAGTCGAGACCACTGGCTAAGTTGGACCGAGAATATTAAGAAAAATAAACATTTACAAATTTCACTAAATTCTCAATGCATCCAATTTGGCCCTAGAGAAGTTATCAAACACTTTATTACATTCATTTTGAACCTCCTCAGCAAGTTCAATTTCGTCAAAACCCTAAACCCATTAACCAAAACCTCGACCACATACTCATCAGGCTCAATCACAGACCCCTACCCACACTTCTTCATGAGTCCGTAAATCAAGACTGTCGATACTCTCCTTTTTTCTCCAATCACAACCTTGATCAAACTCACCAATCCCTTGTAATCATCGCATTGGATCCCACCTTCCTCCAAATCATAGATCAGATGAACCGCATCCTCCGCCATGTCGTAGTTTGTGAGTGCCTTCACCTTCTCGCCGTAGAGGGAGAGATTGGCGTTGTATTCATATTGTAGGTTGGAGAAAAAGCATAGGGTAAGGGTGAACCTTTGCTAGCGTAGGGTGAACCGAGCACGTGAGATCTGATGGGTTGGTTCGATGGAGGCGTTTTAGGTTTTGGGTGGCTTGGATATATTGCTTCGATTATTAGTATTTTGCCTTTACTAAAGGTCCACACAACGATCGTGGTCCGCTGCACCGCACGGGAACGTAGCTCTGACATATGGCGGAGGTGGCGATGGTGGTGGGGAACTTGAGGAAGGTGGCGTTTTGGTGGAGAGAGGAAGTCATAGGTAAATGTTATGTGAGTGAGTATCTAATTAAGTTGAAGATGAACCAGGATAATAAAGCAAATTCTATTGTACCCTCCATATTTTGAAGGGTTTTGGTACAGTTAGATTCTAAAATATTAAAATAATGGGTTTATCTGAATAAATAGCAATAAAATTCGATGGAATGGAAGAAACTAATAAAAATATTATTCAATTAATAGAAAATACCAATAAAATTGTAAATTATACTTATAATAGAATACAAAATGGACAAAGTGAAATAAATAACATGAGAGATACACTAAATAATATAAGTAAAGGCAAAGAGGTAGATGAAAATAAAGATATTGAAAAAATCAGAAAAGTTCTTGAACAATTAGAAAGTCTTTTAGAAGACGAGGAAAAAAATAGATGTATAACAATAGTAGAATTAGAAGAATTATTAAAATCAAAAAATTCAGAAAGAATAATAGTAAAACAAGAAACGACTCTAGAACCATCAAAATTATCTCAACCAGTAACTTCATGGAGAGGGTAAAAGATGAATATATGAAAATATTAAAGAAATCAAATGATATGGAAGAAATTCAACAATTATTAGAACAATTAAAAATAATTGAAGAAGAACATGATCAAATACAAAAAATAGACCCAATAGATCAAGTATTACTAAAGAAAAAGATGAAAATGAAGAAATAGTTCTAAATTATAGTTCATCCTCAGAATCTGAAGAAAATTATATAAAAATGGAAAAAGGAGAATATAGTGGAACAAAACCTAAAATAAAATGGGAAGAATATAAATATACTCCAAATGGAGCATGGGATAAATATGAGGAAGAAACGATGTACAATAAAGGATATGCAAGAAAAGATAATAAATGGAAAAAATTCAAGAAGAATTTAAACCTCATTATGAATCGATAAGATTGGGAAATATATTAAATATTGATTGTACAAGAAATAAAGAAGAAGTATTATTACAATGGACTAACGAAATAATACTATCAATAGCAATTGATGAAAAAATTAATAAGCTAAACATGATAGATGTAAAAAACTTTCTAATATTTAAAACAACAGGAAATGTACCAAAAATTTACAAAGTGTTAAAGATGAAACTTGGCAATCACTACTAGAAATCCATCTTTTTCGGACAGATTTGCAGACGGATTTCGGACGAAAATTGGACAAATTTCGGACCGATTTCGGACGGATAATTCATTTCGGACGGATTTCGGACGGAATGGCACCCGTCTGAAAAAGCCTCGTGGGAAATTATAAAATCCGTCCCAAATTCTGTCCGAAAATATTTACAGGCGGATTGCGGACGGAATATGGACAACGTGTAAATCCGGATTTTGGTTATTGTTCGGACGAATTTCGGCCAGATTTATTTTTGCTTTCCAACGGATTTGGGACGGATGTTGTGATTTTATTGGTTATTGTTCGGACGAATTTCGGACAGACCATTTAGTGAAGCGTTCAAAGGCGTAGTCGTCACGCCAGGCCGTATGCCCATCACGCCGTGACATGTCAACCGAGCTGACCCCTTCTAGGCATAATCATCACGGCCAGGCCATGATCCCCATCACGGCCGTGACGGACCATTTAGTGAAGCGTTCAAGCGTAAGTCGTCACGGCTAGGCCGTGATGCCCATCACGGCCGTGACATGTCAACCGAGCTGCACCCTTCTAGGCAGAATCTGTCACGGCCAGGCCGTGATACCCATCACGGTCGTGATGCACCATTTAGTGAAGCAAAGATTCAAGCGCGTAAGCTGTCACGGCCAGGTCGTGATGCCCATCACGGCCGTGACAGATCACTTCACTTACATTACAGTTTCACTATCTATGCGAATTATATGGCACCGATCACTAACATTTGCATTTTCACATTCAATCACAAAATCATGAATTTGACTATTGTTGCAAAATACAGCCTTGGTACCATACAACTTCTAAAAATCAAATACCAATTGCTGCATGCAATCCAAAAGTCATGACTTAAAAACTATCAGAAGATCAAGCCACTGTGAACTGTGAAGGTCATGTAATGAACCAAACAAAAAAATAAATAAAGTTGCCAGAATAACTATGTGACCCACTTGAGTACTGCCTTGTCATGTTCTCTCGGTTTGAAAGTTCAGCAGCTGCTCTTGCAGCCATGCTTGCAAGTTCTGCAGATTCTGCAGCAGCCTCTGCAGCAGAGGCATCATCTTTGAATTCCATGTTCCTATTCTGCTTACCCATAGGAAAGGCACTCCTATTTTCAGAACTCGAATCTCTAAAATCCATTTCTTGTCTTCCAGTTCCTGTAAGAAAGAATCCCAAATATTCAGGCAATCGAAAGAACAAAAGCCCCAAATTCATTTGCAATTACTGTCTTCAAAAATTTACCATCATTATCTCCAAACGACTTGGGTTCCTATTTGATATTATGCTCCTCAGCAATAGCAGACAGTCTTTTTATCTTGGTGGGACCATCCGGTGCTTTCGCAGACAATTTCTCAACCAACTAAAATGACAACATTAAATTAGAATAAATCTGAAAAGAAACGAGCTTTAACATGATCCTATCCAACTTCAAGAAGCTAGAGAAACTTGCCAAGTGATTTACACCACAGTCAGGACGTAATTCAACAGTCACGAGACAAATTCTTTTCCATACTTAGCTGTAATATGCTTCCGCACATCCATGAGCTCAGGTATGTCTGAACATCTTGGAGAAGCAAATACTACACTTGAAATTGCTTCCTTCAAATCGATGGGGCAGTTTCTAAAACAGGGGGGGCAAGAAAGAAAAGGTAACATGGTCAATTCAATGAGAATGCACAATCATAATGAACAAAGTTGTTTACTGCAAATCAATAGTTCCAGAAAGAAAAACCCTCATGCAAAAATCGCTTCAGACACAGTGACACACAAGTAAAGTCAAAGCATGTGATAAAATATAGAGACAAGCATGTGCATCCAGCATATTTACATAAATGACATACATAGAATACCAATTTAGACATGATGTCAATAATAAAACAGATACAATTCTGCAAGTCAGTACCTAAAATCATTAGGAATGCAAGGTGCCACTAGCAAGCTACATGATCAGTTGAGGTTCTTAATGAGGGTCTTTGCTAGTGTATCAAGTGCACCATTTAAAATTGTGAAAAATAAAGAACCTTTTGCAATAGCATAAAATATAAAAAATCATTGATCAATGCTATATCCTAGATATAAAGCCTATTGTTTTCATATGAGAACAGAATTACCAAGACTGAGATAGTGACAACCCCTAGTGTGACAAGAACCACCTTAGTTATACAGTAATCTTTTACTCTTTATAGTGTAAATAGAATTAGATTCTCCTAAAGTGATAACACATTTCCTTGATAAAGCCTAACAAAATCATGACAAAGGCAAATTCAGTGATATTGCCCAAATTGCAGAATAACTGAATAAATATAAACTTCCAGGTAGATCAATCTAAAAAGTGAAAAAAGAAAAGATGACACTCCCTCTAAAATAGACAAGAATACATTTGTAAACACATTTTGAAACAATAAAGACATGTTTAGTGGGGTAAACTTCACAGTGTAGATAAGATAGAATGTACTAAAGAATAATGAAATTGGTTTAGGGAAACACTAATTCACCGTCCCAATTTCATAAAACAAGGTTTAATTTTAAGAGTAAAATCTGAAATCAAAGGGTTAGGGTTAGGGTTTCAAAATCAATTTGGGGATTTCTTGAAATCCAACAAGGTAAGGTGAGGAATCACTCACCCACAAGTAAGGGAGAAGAGATGGTGGCGGTCTGGCTGTCCGGCGCGGCGGCAGTGGCAGCGGAGGACGGTGATGCGCTTCTAGACAGCACCAAGATCTAAATGAAAATAATAATCAAGCTTTAGGGGAGGAGGAAAGGAGGTGTAACAACCCATAGAGGTTGAAAACCACCATTAATGGCGGCAACCGGAGCTACCGCAGTGGAGATGCTGTTTCACGATGGCGGAGGGCGAAGCAGCGGCCAGGCGCGCGCAGGAAAGGGCTGGGTCGCATAGCCATCTTCTCCGTGTTGAGCAGTGGCTGAACGGCGTCCCTAGGAGGTGCGGCGCGCGACCTGACGGTGGCTGCGGTGGAGGGACGACGTCGGCTAGGAGTGAAGGAAGAGGGTGAAGTTGGAGGGAGGAAGAAGAAGAAGAGAGAAAGAAGGAGAAAGAAGAAGAAAAAGAAAGAAAGAGAGAGGGGGAGGGGTTACGGGTCTGATGAGGGAAGGAGAGAGTTTTTATGTTTTAAACTTAACATTTAGTGATAGGTACAAAAATGAGTGATAAAATATTAAGCCTAAAAATAAACATGTTTTTAGTTTTTGAATCTAAAAATAAAGATTGATAAGTATATGATTTCAAAATTCAAACTAGAATAAAGATTAACAGTTGAACTGATCAACTACGAAAATACTCGGTCCAAAATTTAATCTCCAATTAAGGTCAAACCAGTTTATTTTCAACTCTAAAATTAAATAGGATGAAAATATGAAAATGATTTTCTCTTAATCATATTATTTTAAAACACTTTTCTGTACTGGTAATAATAGTGACAATAATGTAATTTATTGTCTAGTAAGCGTGCATTCACTGAAATAAGTCAGTGCTAACGCACCCAATAAAATAATTTGAAGAGATTAATTTAATTACTCAAACTAAACCGGTACGGATTGCTTTAATAGGGACTGATTTCATTTTATTAGTCTAAATATGTTTTTTAATTTTTTTTCATAAATCTTGTTTACTTTTAAATTTATTAACATCAAATATTTTAATCATATTTATAAGATAAATTATTTAATATTTTTTCAAGGAAAATATAAAAAATAACACAATCCGTGTGAAATCCGTCCGAAATTTTCGGACGGATTTCAGACGGATGTAAGATAAATCAAGGAAAATATAAAAAATAACAGATTCCGTGTGAAATCCGTCTGAAATTTTAGAACGGATTTCAGACGGATGTAATAAATATAAAAAATAACACAATCCGTGTGAAATCCGTCCGAAATTTTCGGACGGATTTCAGACGAATGTAAGATAAATCAACGAAAATATAATAAATAACAAATTCCGTTTGAAATCCGTCCGAAATTTTCGGACGGATTTCAGACGGATGTAAGATAAATCAAGGAAAATATAAAAAATAACACAATCCGTGTGAAATCCGTCCGAAATTTCGGACGGATTTCAGACGGATCAAGGAAAATATAAAAAATAACACAATCCATGTGAAATCCGTCCAAAATTTTCAGAAAATTTCCGACGGAAATATTTCCGTCCGAAAATTCCATCCGAAAATTCAAGTTTTCTAGTAGTGAATAACATGCAAGACTAATAAATAATAATCAAGATTTTACAAAACTAGTTATGACTTTAATCTATCAAGAATTTATAGGATATAATTTGTTTGAACAACAAGAAAAAACGAGTAAATTCTTACATGAAAAAGCCAAGACTCATTTAAATAAGATGCAAATATGTGATATGTGTCAAATAGAAAGCTTTATTTGCGAATATCAAAAATATTATTATCAACTAGATGAAGAAACAAAAGAAATATATAAGTATATTTTCATCGATAAATTACCATATCCCCTTAATTCTAAGATAAAGAAATTATGGAAATCTAGGCAAGATAAAATGGCTAACAGCTTAGGAGGAATTATTCAAATCCTATACCAAGAATTAAGAGAACAATGTTTAGCAAGAGAAACAATAAGACAATTAAATCGAGGAAGTAATGCAATTTGCTGTGATATTCCAGAAATGGAAAAACCCGAAAATTATGGTTGTGATAAGCCAACAAGAAAAAGGAAATTCTATATAAAAAAAAAACCAAAGTTAAAGAGAAGGTAACCAAAAAGAAAAACATATTATAAAAATAATAATAAAAAATATTTTAGAAAGAAGAAATCAACACTAAGAAAATATTGTCCAAAAGGAAAAAAGAAATGTATTTGTTGGATATGTAATGTTAAAGGTCATTATGCAAATGAGTGTCTTCAAAGAAAAGAACAAGATTTTAAGGAAAAATCAAAATTAATAAAGTAAGTATATCAAATATACCAACTTGAACCATTCGAAGAAGAATTAACTGATCCTGAAGAAAGTATATATGAATATCTAGAAGATGAACTATCTTCAGAAGAAACAGAATCCGAATAATACTTATATAAAAATAATAATAGAAAAAAGTAATAGGGAAACCGAAGCCTATATAGATACTGGAGCAAGTATTTATTTAGCAACAAAAGCATTATTTGGTAAATGGGAAAATTAGAAAAACCAATCAAAATACAAATAGCAGATGGATCTATACATCCACTATTTTGGGTAGTAACAAGAATAACTCTATAATACAAGGAAAATTATTTGTAGTACCTACAATATATCAACAAGATACAAGCCTAGATATGATCATTGGAAACAATTTCTTACGACTATATGCACCATTTTCCCAGTATTTAGAATATATCTTTAAAAACACCATATATTTATCAAAAACAACACAGAAATAATCAATATCCCAATTACTCAATTTTCTGAATGTACTTATTCTAAAAAATTAGATCTTAGCAAGCTGAATCGTGGTGAATTAGTTAGAGAAATATGTCTAAAAATTCGCCATGCATTAATGAGTTTAGAACCAAACAGAAGAATTTTAGCTCATATAGAAGAACTTTTACAAAAAGTATGTAGTGAAAATCCTCTGGACCCAAATATTAATAATAAAAATACTGAATTAACCATATTAAAGTTAAAAGATCCAACAAAGGAGGTAAAAGGTAAACCTATGATTTACACAAAGCAAGACAAAGATGAATTTGCAAAATACATTGAAGAAATGTGCAAGAAAGGATTAATTAGGCCATCAAAGAGTAAGCACTCGACACCAGCATTTTATGTGGAAAATCATAATGAAATAAAAAAGAGGAAAAAGAAGGATGGTAATTAATTATAAACAAATAAATGATGCAATGGAAGGTGATGCTTATTTTCTTCCAAGAAAATATTTAATTATTGAACAAATCAGAAACATGAATTTGTTTAGTACTTTTGATTACAAATCAGGATTTTATCAAATTAGATTATCTGAAGAATCAAAAGCATTAACATAATTTAGTTGTCCTCAGGGTCAATATGAATGGAATGTACTTCCAATGGGAATGAAGCAATCACCATGAATCTTTCAACGAAGAATGGATTCTATACTTAAAAGAATTTAAAGATTTTTGTCTTATATATATTGATGATATCTTGGTCTTTACTAATAAAGATTTAGATGATCATTTTAACAAAGTAGAATTAGTAATTAATAAATGTTTAGAACATGGAGTAGTGTTAAGTAAGAAAAAGCGATATTAGCTCAAAATAAAATTAATTATTTAGGATTAGAAATTGAAAAGGGGAAAATAATATTGCAAAGGCATGTGCTAGAAAAATTACGAAATTTTCCAATCAAACTATAAGATAAAAAGGAATTACAAAGATTTCTTGGATTACTAACATATATTTCAAGTGAAGGTTTTATAAAGGATCTCGCAGCTGAAAGAAAGGCACTTCAACAAAAAATTAAAGAAGGATGCGCTTTGGTCATGGACCAAAGAAGACGAAGCAATTATTGAAAAAATGAAATTAATATGTCAGGATCTTCCTGAGCTATATCATCCATCGGATGATGATCTAATTATTATAGAAACAGATGCATCTAATGAATGTTGGGGAGGATTTATGAAAGCAAAGCCCTCAGGGCAAAAGAAAGAATTACTATGTTGATACGCATCTGGAACTTTTTCAGATAACGAAATTAATTATCCAACACATGAAAAAGAAACTCTAGCACTAATCCGAATGTTGGAAAAACGTCGGATCTATGTACTAGATAAAAAATTTATTGTTAGAACTGACTCTACTTATGATGCAAGTTTTAAAAATATTAATCATAAAGGAACTTATAAGGAAGGAAGATTAATCCGATAGTAAATGAAGTTATATGAATATAATTATTCAATTTCTCATATTAAAGGAGAAAAGAATGTTCTTGCAGATATTTTATCTAGAGAATGGAGCGTGGCACAGCAGAATTACTAGGAAGTCAATACCAACTAAAGAAGGCTTTGGAAAACCAGAAATTAAAAGAAATAGAAAGAGCTAAAGCAGAGGTAGAATTAATCAAGGCAGATATACTTAAAAGTACTAGAACTTCATATGCAAGCAGAAGGACTTCTAGAAGAAATAATTCCAAAGGATTTCAAAGAAGAAGAATGAAAAAAATATAAACAAATGGTATGTTGTCTTTAATGGACCAATGCCTGGAATATATGATGACTAGTACAAAGTAGCTCCCCATTGTCAAGGAATATCAGGAGTCCATCATCAATCATTTCTAACCAAGGAAGAAGCAGAAAAAGCTCTGAAGAAATTCCAAGAAAAAGAGAAAGTAGAAAAGGCAAGAAAAGGTAAATAAGTTTATCTAGGCCCGAGAACTTACTTGGAAACAACACAATTAATAAAAACAGAAACAAAAACTTCGATAAAGATTCTAGGGAGAGTTCCTTCCTCCTTAGATAATTATCCGATAATTACCCGAAATGATCATGAATTAAGTACTAGTTCAGTTTTCTGAAGAAAAATTCCATGAAAACTTCATAAAATTAACTAACTGGACCGAAAAAGAAAAAATCAACTGTTTTTACATGGTTAATAGAAGAATATATGGAATCAAAGCAATAGTTACTCCACGAGCAACGCTTGCTCTAACATTTAACATGTTCCACTACAAGAAAGCAGCGAATTACCGATGGCCAGTTACCGACGGCAAGTCTTCCGTGGGAAATTCTGTCATTTACCGATGGAAAAAGCCGTCGGAAAGTGGGATTTTGAAAAGTCACTGACATTTCCGACGGAAAGGCCGTCAGAACCTTTACCGACGGCCATTCAGTCGGTATGTCCGTTGGAGACCTTGGCGCGAAAAAAAGGCGGGAACACTTACCGACGAAAATTTCCGTCGGTAAAATATCTTGTATTTACCGACGGAATTTTTGTCCGAAATTTGAATCCGTAAATAGTTACCGACAGCCTAGTCCGTCGATAACTTTCTAATATGTGCTGAAAACTATTCCCTCCCCCCTCACTTCTGCAAACCCTTTTTCTCTCATCTCTCCCTGCTCTCCTCCCTCTCCTCACCGGCGACCCGAGTCGCGGCACCACCTCCCACTCCTCTCCAGCCACCCGAAACCCACACCCACACCCACCACCTAGACCTTTCCCCTTTCTCTTCTTCTTCTTTTCTTCTTCTCTCCCTCTCTTCCCTTTTCTCTTTTCCCTCTTTCTTCTCCACCTGAGACCACAACCGTGCGCCACCACTGCTGCCACCTTCTCTGTCGCACGCCACCACGGTGAGGTAAGCAGTCACCTTCTCCTCTAACTCTCTTCTCCCCACCACCGCGAAAATCCCCCACCCTCTCCGTATCTCTGTCGTCGCCGGCCACCCACCACCAGCGCCCCCCACCACCATATGCTCTCTTCCCTCCCTGTCTCTGTTCCTCCTATAGTGCGCGAACGACCCTCATCTTCACGGTTCTGCCTCCACCAGACCGACTCGGACCACCGTGTGCCGCCCCCTACAACTCCACTCCCTCGTCGGTTCTGCTACCTGCACCACCCATGTGAGACACCTCCAACCCTCTTCCTCTCTACCTCCTCCTCATTGATTTTTATTTTTTATGCTTTGTTTTAATTTTTTTTTGGTTTATGTTGTAGGTTCTGTTTGATTTATGAAAACATTTCATATTTTCATTTTCAGTTTTCATTTCTGGCAACTCAGGCAAGTCCAGCAGTCGACCGGGCTGAGGACTTGCCTGAGTGGGCCAGGGTTCCCGCACCTGAGGATCGACCATTGATCCGTCCTGTTTCTGGATCGTAAGTTTAACTTAATATAATGTTGTTTAAAAATACTTACTATTTAATAAGCATATATTTGTTGGTTGTCATATTGTTGATTTAATAAAATTATGAGCTTCATCCCATCAAAAATGGGATCGAAGCACGTTACCTTCGCCATCAAGGCGCAGTATCGTCGCTTCTGGCCATCATGGGGGATGATCCCCTGGGAGGATCGGGATCGTATCTTCAGACGATTCGGGGTAAGTTCTTGTTTATTAGTTCATGTAATTTTCCATTTATTTTATATATTCTTTTGTATAATGTTATTATTAATTTTTTCTTTGTTAAGAGGAGCTTGTGTGCTGGTTACCGAAGCATACCTCAGAGATACGTGCTATCTTTGACGACTGAGCAGCTGCTCGATTGAGGGACATGCTCCAGGAGCGTAGGGAGAGCCGGGTACGTCCGGATTACATCGGGCCCAACATCTGGGCCCAACTGTATGCGTACTGGGACACTCCAGCTTACAAGATGAAGTGTGAATAGGCGAAGAGAAATCGGGCTTCCGAAAAGGGTGGGAACATGCACACTAGTGGTTCTATTAGCCACATGCAGCATGCCATTTACATGGTATGCATATATAAATAACATTAATTATAAACTGTATATTTTTATTAAAAATTTGTTTTATAACTAATTGATTTTATTTGTGTGTCGGTTGCAGGAAGGAGAGCTAGCTCAATCCGTTGATGTCCCTACGGTCTTTGAGCAGACACATATTCGGTCGGAAACCGGCGAGTTTGTTGATGAGAGGTCGAGGAAGACGGTGGTGAGCTAAAATGTTTTTTTATATTTAAACTATTGGTAATTATATATATATATATATATATATATATATATATATATATATATATAGTTTAATACATATTGATTGTAATGTATTGATCGCAGGCGGAGTACAACGCCAGGTTTAGTCAGGTAGCATCTGAGGCTACCTCATGCTCTGGTGCCTCAGATCCTTCTCTGCTGGACCCCGCCCAGGTTGAGCGACTACGGACCCGTGCCTGGATGGATGTGGCGGGCGGGAAGAACAAGGGACGGATTTACGGTACTGCGACCCTAGCCAGGTCGATTCGTCGGGGGTCGACACCGAGCATGACCATTAGGGAGCCTACATCCTCCGGCTCACAGGACACGGAGGAGGTGCATCGACTGAGGCAGGAGGTGCAGCAGCAAAAGGAGACGAACGAGCGCATCATGCAGCAGATGGAGACATTCTCTACGGTCATGACCACCGTGCTCGATTTCCTCCCACCAGACAAGTGCAGCGCTCTGCAGGGGGTCCTCCATACCACCCGGCCCCAGCCCCAACCCTCCACTACTACTACTGATCCACCACTGCAGCCACATGATGACGGTCTATCTACTGAGCCGCAGCTTGATGGTCATGTGATGCCAGCAGACTCCCCCCGACAGGACGACGATGACGGATATTATGGTGATGGGTATTAGGATAGTTATAGGTGTAGTAGAGATTTGTAGATAGACGGATATTTTATTTATGGATTATATGTTGAGTTTGTTTTTATTTTTAATTAATTTTAATTTAATTGCTTTTTAAATTTTATTTTAATTTCAATTTTGTTTTGTAATTGATAATATAAAATATAAATTAATAATTTAATTATAATAAAATATAAATTAATAAATAAATTATAATAATAAATTAATAAATAAAATAAAATAATTAATATTTAATATTTAATATTTAATATATAAATTTTAATAAAAATAATTAATTATTAATTATTAATATAAAACAAAATAAATAAAAAATTAAAAAACTTTGTTTCCGGCGGATATTTCCGTCGGTAACTATTGGTTACATTTTCCGACGAAAAATTCCACCGGTAACTTCCACAGAGAGTTACCGACGGAATTTCCGTCGGTAATTAGGGGTTGTGTGGCAAGTTTTCCCACGGTTAAGGCCGTCGAAAATTTCCGACAGACGCACTAGATCCGTCAGAAAGGCTTTCCTACGCGCCTATTACCGACGGAACCATGTCCGTCGGAAAGTCCCGGTAATGTAGTTTTTCGACGGATTTTTACTGTTTTCGACGGTTTCTGACAGTCGGTAATTGAGCTTTTTTTGTAGTGTTCCAATTCGGACTAGTTGAGTGTCTTTACTTAAGCAAGAATCTCAAAGAAATTAATCTGTTCCCATATTACTTCAAAGAGGCAGTCTAATTGTACAAGAAGAATGTAGTTGGAGAAAGAACTATTTATTTAAAGTTCTACTAGGCTTATCCAGACTTTCAAACAAAACAACCAGCCAAGCACTTTGCCTACATAGGCATAAGCAATAATAATTTCCCGTTAATGGATGAAGCAAAGGGCATTGCATATGATGAAGATCACATGACCACAATTATTGCTAACCAACTGGCAAGCATCTATGAACAATGTCAAGTAATAGGATAAAATTCCTTTGTCAAAACTTTATACAAGGGACCAAATACCTCGCTGATAAGCAAAACCCTCGGAAAAGCAATAAAGGAAAAGGATTTAACTATCCTAACACATATTGAATTCCCATTCTATGCATTGGAAGGACCAGCAATGAATTACAGGGCAGCTGTCTTGAACCAGCTATGTACACTAATTAAAGAAAGCAGGAATCATGAATGCGAAAGATGCACAAAAAGAAAGATCATGATAGAAAGCACTAGCAAGAATCAAGACAAATATAAAGATTCCGATGAAGAAATAACTGAAGAATGACGTAAGCACTGATGTCATCAAAACAAAATTATTGAACAATGATGTAAGCACTGACATCATCAGTCGAATTATTTAAACCTGATGTAAGCACTTACATGTTGTCAAGGCTATTTATGTAAATTAGTTTTGAATGTTTAGGCTATAAATAAGACCTCTTATGCAGAGGAAAACTAGAATTCACAACTTAGTTTCAATTCTCACTTGTGTGAAGTCTCTCTCTGAGAGTAGTCTGCTACACCTTCGTGGTATAGCTCAGATGATTGAGTGTTCATCCAACCCCCTCATGTAAAATAACCAATTACTAAATAAAATCTCTCTTTCTCTAAATTATTCTCTCGAATTACTTTATCCGAAGCAAAGATCAAAAGAAGCAAACAACGGAAGCAGAAGTGGGCAGAAGCAAATAATCTTCAAAAATCAAAGATCAGGTATGATTACTAAGTCACTCCTCTTAAAACTAGGTTTTATTTATGAAAAATAATGTCTGAAATAGAAAAAATCAATACTAGTGAAATAGAGCACTTACAAATTACTGAAGAAGATGCAAATTATGAAGGAAACGTCTTAATTAATCCAAAATTATTTATTAAATTCCAAAAGAAGACCTAGATCTAGTAGAAACTTCAAATATGGTAGGAAAGAAAGAAAAGTTTATGAATATACTAAGAAAATTCAATCAAAAAGAAAATATAATTTATTATGGAAAGATAATGAATGAATCACCTATAGATATATCGGAAACCCAAGTAAATACATGTATTCAGTTAATAAGCAAAGAAAAAATTTCAAAATTAAAAAGGAACCTAAAGAACCAAGAACATAGAAGAAAATTAGGATATATCCATATAGGAGCTGTACAGGTTTTAATCAAAGCAACTTTTCAAGAAGGAATAAATTCACCTATTGAATTAGTACTAAAAGATAACAGAATAAATGACCCAAAAGACAAAAGACTAAAAGATAACCTCAAAGCTTGTCTCATGGTCAACTGTTTTTACATGGTTAATAGAAGAATATATGGAATCAAAGCAATAGTTACTCCATGAGCAACCCCTGCTCTGACATTTAATATGTTCCAATTCGGACTAGTTGAGTGTCTTTACTTAAGCAAGAATCTCGAAGAAATTAATCTGTTCACATACTACATCAATGTTACAGACCCTGAGACATGGGTATTCCGGTGACTTTGATTTTGTCACTTTTGTAGGCATTTTGATTTTGTCGTGTTATACTATTAATCTGGGTGCTATGAGTTTGTTCACAGATTCATCCTTTTCGGTTTTTAGTGAAGTTGACACAGGCAAACACAAGAAGGGGGGTTGAATTGTGTTTGTTAATAATTTTTGAAAACAACCTTTAAAAAAATTTTTGCACTCAAAGAGATATGAAACAGAAGCACACACAAAGACAAAGATCCTTTTTAAAAGACTTTAACAAAAAGCAATATCAAAACCCCACAGTTAGTATAAGCAAATAAAACTGAAGAGTTTAGGGTTAGAAGATTCATGCAAGAGATTTTATCCTGGTTCACTCTTTTCCAACCAAGAGCTACGTCCAGTCCCTTCGACTTGAAGGATTTTTCCAATATTTCTCCAAATAGATTACAAACAAGTATTCAACACCTCTCCGGGCTACAAGTATTCCTTTCTTACCAAGCCTCTTCAGGCTCTAACTCTAACAAAGAGATTTAAAGGTTGATCTTCTTAACTCACTATGGGTGAGAATATGATAGTTTAAGATCAGTTGAATAATACAAAAATATTCAAACTAATGAATACAGACTCTTGCTCTTGAAAGAATAATGGAATAAATGATTATCAAATGGCAAAAGTTCAGCTAGCAAGATTGTGCAGGCAAGAGTTATTCTTCAGTATCTGAGGTCTTCAATTTATAGTGACCTTCTTCTTCACTTGTACTTCTTCAACGGTTACTTTGAATAATCCCGTTTAGAGATAGCCTTTAATGCATGATATCCGTTGTGACTGATAGCCTGATTGTAGCAATGCTGAATAATACTCTTGATTATCGAGGTAGCATGAATTTGGAGGTTCACTCCTGAGTATTGCAGCTTGAGTACTTGTTGTTCCTCTTTTGTGTATAATCCAATTTTTTCAGTCATAAAGTTGTCATCATACAGATCGTTTTGCAGTATCTTATTTGTACGATTCTGCTTTTTGCATTTCTTGATTGTACTATGTTTCTTTTACAACAAGTTGAAATATTTAAGCAGATAAAACAAATGTGAAGAACAAATATTCCATTGAAATAAATATCAATCATTTGAGATAAATATAAGAGATTCGAATTGTATTTAATTCATTCCAAGATGGAGCTCGTCTGAAAGAAACTCCGTCTACTCATCTATATTAGAGTCCAAGTCTTTTCTATATCTTACTTAGCTCGTCTGATGATGTGGCATATCATCTTATCTATCAAGTCTTCAGACTTACTATTTCTTAATGAGTTATAAAGATCTCCGTCTAGTGACGTGGCGGTTAGAGCTCGTCTACTAGATTACTTTGTGTTTTAGTTCATTTTCTGCAACTAATTACTTCCGTCTGCTTACATGGCAAGATGGACGCGATTATTTTCACGTGTTTGGACTTACTGTACCTAACAAGTTATTTATGTGTTCATCTAGCAAATATTTATAGCCACGTCTACTAAAGAAGGCCAGACTACTTAATTAAATAACTAAGTAACTTTACCAATATATTTGAGCAGCCCGTCTACAGGGGGTGGATGCGTATATTTCAATTGAAACTTATCCCACGTTTCTTATATGTAAATATTCCTGCATAACCGAAAGCACGTGTTAGATCTCAACTAACACTTTGCCAAGCAAATTTAATCCTTTTGTTAGCATCAAAACTTAGAGATTATTAAATCCAAAACAACATTGGTTCCAACAATCTCCCCCTTTTTGATGATGACAAAACTAATTAAATTTGAAAAGCAAAGTCTTTGAGAGCTTGCAGGGCTCCCCCTAAGACAAACCATTCAAAAACATAAGCAGACTTATAAGCTAATAGATAGGTACAATCACTTATCTTTCTTAGAATTTATATAAACACAAGTATAACAAAGCAATATATCAAGTAGAAAAGAATATACAAATGCAAACACATAAGAACTTTTCAAAGACAAACTTTATATATAATTCTCTAGACTTTATATATAATTCTCTTTTCTTTCCTTTCTCCCCCTTTTTGTCATCAGCCAAAAAAGTAAAAGGAGAGGACCATCATTGTCAGAACAAAAGAAGAAGAATAAAACTAAAGGCTAAGCAGATGGAGGTGGTGGAGGAGGAGGGTTCTGAGTTTGACTCTTCTTGAAGTCCATGAGAAATTCAAGCATTTTATTCATAACCTCTAAGGTTGGAGCCATTGAGGTTTGAACCTGCTGATGAACATCCTCCTTGATCTTCTCAGCTATCTTGTCAACCTTTTCATCTACCAACTTGCCAACCCTCTCATCAACCAGTTTTCCAAGAACTTCTTCAATATTTGATGGCAGAGTCTATTGCCTTAAGCTTTCTGCAGATTCTTGAAAAGTGCTTATAGTTCTTGACTGTTCTTCAGGGTGCATTACAACTAATGCCAAAGGTTGAGAAGATTGTTTTTCTGATGAGCTTTGTTGGTGATAGGATTCAGCAGAATCTTCCAAATTATCAGCAATGACAATTTGTCCATTTTCTTCAGCAACAAGGTCATCTGAGATAAGCTTTGGAGTAGGTTTGGGTTTTACTATGATTTCATTTGCCCATCTAACAGGGTAGATAAACTCCACATTCCTACTGTTGATTGGAAGTCCCCAGAAGTCTTTATATATCATATACCTAAAGTGTGAGAGTCCACACTTTCCTCTGACCTTGGGAATATCTTCCTTTTCTTCTTTAGACAACCCAGAGGAAGATGCCTCTCTGGTGCAGTGAATTATGTGAGACTTCCAGAAGTCAGTAGCTCTGTGCTCATTGATCAACTCGATGGATTCAGTATTTAGAAGGAAATCCAACATTGAGTAATCAAAAGTCTCTTGATCAAGGTCATGCAATGCTGACTCAGCTTCAGGCATCACTCCCTTGAATCTTCTGTTCTTCAAGTCCTTGTCCTTGTTAAGATCCAGCATTGGCAATCTCGGACAGATCCTGTAGGGCTTGATTCCAATCCTGGTTGCTTCCTTATGCCTCAGCCAGGATGGAGGAACAAAATTCGTAGCTCTATCAGCTCTGATTTGGCTGAACTCCCATTTCAGCATATCACAGCAGAGTTGATCCAGAAATAAATCAGCAGCCCTTCCATAGATTATAGGATGCTCAAAGGACATCCATTTTGTGTCCCTTGGCAAGATCATAGGGACATGCTTAGATGATCTTGCTCTTTTCTCAGGTAAAGTAGGAAGATTTTTCCTCTTGGGGTCAGTCTCCCAGATGGGTATAATGTGTCTCTCAAGTCCATCAGTGAGTGGTGTGAATGGAGGAGTTTTGACAAGGTTTGGGTAAATTTTCTTGGGGGGAATTTGGTTAAGGGTAGGTGAGTGACTAAAGGCCCTAAATCATTGTGCATTTGAGAAGGCACGGTCTTGATTAATTGACACTTAGGGTGAGGTAGGTAGAGGGGTTCAACAGATTGGCTAACTTCTTCCTCATATTCGGGTAGAGGATACCATCTGTCTGGGATGTGTTTTGGTTCAAATTGGTGAGAATGAAACATAATTTTCCATTCTCTTTTTACTTTGGCCCAATCCTCAGATTTGTCATTGTAAAGGATAGAAGTTGGGGTGGGGGAAGGAAATAGGGTTCTCAGAGGTTTGGGGAAAGGTACACCAGGGGAAATGCCTTCATCTGGTTGATTTAACTAGGGATCATCGGCTTGTGAAGTGGTTGTTTGTGTTGGTTGGGGTGAGAGAGGCGTGGGAATATATATGTCATTTGGAGTCAAGATAGGCACATCATCTATCCTAGTTTCTAAGCTAGACAATAGGGCATCTACAGCTATTTGCATAGGGTCATCAGCAGAGATGGTTACCTTAGGAGTCTTAGATGACCTAGCTTTTCTTGTTGGTTGCCTCCTTGGTTTAGTTGGTACAGTTGATGGATCAGGCACAACAGCCTCAGCAGCAGCAGCAGCAGAGGTCTTCTGCTTCTTTAGGATAGAACTGATAGGAATGTTATCCTCGTCAGCTTCCTCATCTTCATTATGAGAGAGGATAATTTTTCTTGGTTTCTTTGCAACAGGGGCATCAGAAGGCTCCCTGATAGCAATCCCACTTACTGGCCTCTTGAGGGTAGGCTTCCTTGTAGCAGTTGTCTTTTGCCTGGTTACCCTTTTAACCCCTAGGACTTCAACATTATTTTGTTCAATCATCTCTTCTTTAGCCATCATTAATTCCTCAGTCTTGGCCATTGCAGTAGCAGCGTATGTACTGAGGTTCATGTTGGCTATGTTCATCTTTCCAAAGTCTGCAGCAGATATTGGTTTATCAGTCTATAACCTAGCTTGCTCCTCAGGAGACTTAGCAACAAGAAACTCATGTACTCCTTGAGCCATGAAAATCTTTGAGAGAAGATGGAAGAACGGAAGTACAGAAAGTCTTTTCTTGTTCATTACTGCGTCTCTGAATCTTCCATAAAGGATTCTTAGAAGATTGATTCTTGTCTCTGTGAGAAGATGGCAGAGACAGAATTTGTGAAGAGATGAGAGGTTGTCCTTTGATCCAACCTTGTGAAGCACCACCTTGTTGAGAAGCTGGTGAAGGATACGAACGATGTCCTTCATTTCAACAGCCTTCCAAGAGTGAGTCCCAACCGTGTCCTCCTTCATGAGACAGACTTCTATAGTCTCAGAGCCGCCCAAGTCTTCTTCGCAAGACTCAGTGAAAACGAGACCTTCTTGAGCACAGAAGATTGCTTCAGCAAAAGTCTTCTCCGGGACTGTAATCTTCTTTCTTAATACTATTGAGTAGAAGTCAGTTTCTGTCAGTTGGATGTTTCTCCAGAAATCCCTGACTAGATTGGGGAAGACAAAGACTTTCTCCGCGAAGAGTCATTCCCACCCAGCCGCATTGACATATTTGCTTATGTCAAGATTGTAGTCTTTCAGCACACTAAGGTTGAAATGATGTTCTATAGCTAAGTTGAGTTTGTCCACAAAGGTTTTGAAAAAAAAAAACTTTTGACATGACATGTCATTATGATAAAACGGCATTGGTAACTTGGGACCATAAAAAGGTCTTGATGGGATTGATGGAAGTACTGACTCAGCAAAGAGAATAAAGGATGGATTTGTCTTGTGACAAAATAAATGCATTTATTAACATGCAAAAGGAATATTTTTAAACATAGGCAGACGTGAAGTCGTCTGAAACTATACAATGAACGCGATCATCAGTATCAGTGGACGCGTCATAAGGACGTGCAATACATTATGCAATAGACGCACAACTTTAAATATGTATTAGACGAGCATAGGTAATAGATGCAGAATAAGCAAAACAAATTTTTTATAGTCTGGATGCCTACACTAATCCACACATATTATATTAAGATGCTTCCTAATAAAGATATATTTGTCCTCTGCAAGAGGTTTAGTAAAGATATCTGCCCATTGATGGTCAGTATCTACAAATTGAATATCCATCACACCTTTTTGCAGATAATCCCTAATAAAATGATGTTTAATCTCTATGTGCTTAGCTCTAGAATGCAAAATTGGGTTCTTAGATAGATTTATTGTGGCAGTATTATCACTCATAAGCGGAATACTACTTATAAATACATTGTAGTCCTCCAATTGATGTTTGATCCAGAGAAGTTGTGAGCATCAACTTGCAGCTGATATATACTCAGCTTCAGCAGTTGATAAAGCAATGGTACTTTGTCTTTTGATCGACCATGAGACAAGATTAGCTCCAATGAAGTGACATCCTCCACTAGTGCTTTTTCTTTCAATTCTATCTCCAGCATAGTCAACATCACAAACCAACTAATCTGTAATTTTCATTTTTCTTAAAGCACAAACCAAGATTAGTTGTACCTTTTAAATATCTAAAGATTTTCTTAACTACTGATAAGTGAGATTCTCTAGGATCAGATTGAAATCTAGCACATAAACATACACTGAACATAATATCAGGCCTAGACGCAGTAAGATATAAGAGAGATCCTATCATACTGTATACCTTTTAGTGTACCTTTTCTCTTTATCATCTTTGTTCAGTATGGAGGTGGGGTGCATAGGAGCATGCATTGGTTTACAATCATCCATCTTAAACTTCTTCTGAAGTTCTTTTGTATACTTAGTTTGGTGGATGAGCACCTCGTCCATGGTTTGTTTTACTTGAAGTCCAAGGAAGAATTTGAGTTTCCCATCATGCTCATTTCAAACTCTTTCTGCATTAACTTAGAGAATTCTTTGCACAGATTCATTAGTACTACCAAAAATAAAATCATCAACATATATCTGTTCAACTATGAAATTAGACTTAATGGATTTTCTAAATAAGGTTGTATCAACCTTTCCTCTATTGAATCCATTTTCCATAAGAAATGAACTTAGTCTATCAAACCAAGTTCTAGGAGCTTGCTTAAGACCGTACAAAGCTTTCTTAAGCTTATATACATGTTCAGGATGGGTTTCACACTCAAAACCCGGAGGTTTCATAACATAAACTTCTTCATTAATAAATCCATTCAGAAAAGCACTCTTAACATCAATCTGAAAAAGCATAATACTATGATGTGCAGCGAATGAAAGTAGAATTCTAATAGCTTCTAATCTAGCAACAGGTGCAAAGGTTTCGGTATAATCTATACCTTCTTCTTGAGAGAAACATTGAGCAACAAGTCTTGCTTTGTTTCTGATTACCTTACCATTTTCATCAAGTTTGTTTCTATAAACCCACTTTGTTCCAATCACTGATTTGTCTTTGGGCAGTGGAACCAGAGTCCAAACATCACTTCTTTCAAACTGATTGAGTTCTTCTTGCATAGCTAGAATCCAACCATCGTCCAGCAGAGCCTCGTCTACTATCTTTGGTTCCAACTCAGAGACTAGTGCAGAAGTGTCTTGTTCTCTGAAGGTTGATCTGGTTCTTAGCTTGTCACTAGGGTTTCCAATGATCTGATCTTGTGGATGATAATTCTTGAGGTACCAAGATTTTTTGAATTGTATCATGTTGAGAAGTGGAAGTTTCTGGTTGTTGAATGGGGTCATCTTCTTGATCACTAACTTTTATCTCAGGTGAGTCTCCTGGAGTGCTTAGATCAAGATCTGTAAAAGCTTCATCTAGCTCTGATAATTTCTTATCACGCTGTTTGTCATCAAACTTGATATGAATAATTTCTTCTGCTATCAGAGTCCTAGAATTATAAACTCTAAAGCCTTTAGATGTTTTAGAATATCCTAATAGTATTCCACAATCTGTTTTAGCATCAAATTTACCAAGTTGATCTTTAGTATTTAGTATAAAGCATTTACAACCAAAGGGGTGAAAATAAGATATGTTGGGTTTTCTTCTTTCCACGGTTCATAAGGATTCTTATTTAGGATAGGTCTAATGTATATTCTGTTCTGAATGTAACAGGCAGTATTAACAGCTTCAGCCCAGAAGTGTCTAGGGACAGAATTGTCATTGAGCATAGTCCTAGCCATCTCTTGAAGAGGTATGTTCTTTCTTTCTACCACACCATTTTGTTGTGGTGTTCTAGGTATTGAGAAGTTGTGGAGGATACCACTCTCTTCACAGAACTTATGAAATAGCTCATTTTCAAACTCTCCCCATGGTCACTTCTGATTGAAGTGATACACATTCCTTTTTCATTCTGTACACGTTTACAGAATACAGAAAAGACCATGACAAGACCCATGTCCATCTAGTGTAATCGTCTACTATGACAAGACCATATTTCTTACCACTGACAGCAGCAGTTCTTGTTGGTCCAAAAAGATCAAGATGTAGCAACTCTAGTGGTCTATTGGTACTAACAACATTCTTAGATTCAAAAGAACCTTTGACTTGTTTTCCTTTTTGACATGCATCACAGAGAGCATCAGATTTGAACTTAAGGTTTGGTAGTCCTCTCACGAGGTTATGCTTGTTTACCTTTGAAATTAATTTCAAGCTTGCATGACCTAGCCTTTTGTGCCAAATCCATCGCTCATCTTCAATGGACACTAGACATGAGACACTTTGATTTGAGAGGTCCTCCAAGTCAATCTTGTAGAGATTGTTTTGCCTTTTTGCGGTGAATAAAAGTGATCCATCATCTTTCTTGACAGTACACATATCCTTATCAAAAGATACTTCACATCCACTGTCACATAATTGACTTATGCTCAGTTGATTGTGCTTCAAGCCATTTATTAAAAGAACATTATCAATGGAGGGAAAATGATGTTTACCAATTTTACCTATACCAATGATTTTCCCTTTCTGATTTCCTCCAAATGTGACCCAGCTACCATCTTTGGGTTTAAGGTTTTGGAACATAGACTTTTCTCCCGTCATGCATCGTGAGCAGCCACTGTCCAAGTACCAAGACATCTGTTTTCTTCCTGTTGTTAACCAAATCTGCAACAAATATTATCTTATCTTTAGGTACCCAAACTGACTTGGGACCTTTCTTGTTAGTTGTAACTGGACGAGTATGCTTACCATATTTATTGTGTATGCATCTAGATGTAATGTGCCCATTTTTTCCACATACTTTACAAAGGGTGTTAGATGAGCTAGACTTAGCTTTGTTATGTTTATTTGAAACTTTTGAAGCTCTATGCTGTTTAAGTGGTTTTGACTTTTTGTCATAACCAAGACCAGATTTATCATAAGGTGACCTCGAGTACCCTAAAATGAGGCTAAGCTTATCTGAGCCTCCTACAAGCTTTGACAGAGAGTCAGTTAGATATGTTACATCTTTTTCAGTTTTGTAACTTCACAAGAAACATCAGGTTCACACACTATTTTGTCAGCTAGATTGACATTCATTGATTTTAGTGTGTCGTTTTCATTTTTAAGGTTTTGTTTCTCAGTGTAGACCCTGTCATATTGTTTAGATAGTTTAGAGAATTTATTTTTGAGACTCTTATATTCTCGTGATAGTATAGATGACTCATGCAATAATTCATCAAAAGCATTTTGAAGAGTGGACGAGTCAGAGTCCATTACCTCAGCATCAGTGTATTCACTTTCTGATGCAGTGTCTGCCATGAGATAGATATTTGCCTCTTCCTCAGCTTCATTTTCTTCATCTGAAGAAGATAGATCAAGATCCTCCCATGTGGCCATTAACCCTTTCTTCTTTTTGAAGAATTTCTTTTTGTCCTTTAGCTCAGGGCAGTCTGCTTTGAAATGACCAGGTTTCTTGCATTCAAAGCACAAGGGTGGACCTTTTTCCTTGGAGTCTGACTTCTCCTTGGATAACATTTTACTGAGTTGCTTCCTTCTGAAACCACCTTTCTTTCTCCACATATGTTGAATCTTTCTGGAGATAAAGGATAATTCATCCTCACCTGATTCTTCATTATCATCAGAAGATTCAGACTCATCAAATGATTCAGCAGCTTTGAGAACTTTTGATGAACTTGCTTTCTTTGCCTTTAGGGCAATAGATTTTCCTTTTCTGGAGTTTTCTTCTTCATTGAGTTCAAGTTCATGAACCTTGAGAGATCCAAGAAGCTCTTCCAGAGATAGTGTATTCAGGTTTTTTGCTTCCTGAATAGCAGTTACTTTGGGTCTCCACGGCTCGGATAGACTTCTCAGAATTTTTCTGACATGATCTCTATTTTCATAGATTTTTCCAAGAGATCTGAGACTGTTGGTGATGGTTTGGAATCTTCCAAACATTTGGTCTATTGTTTCATGTTCACCCATCTTGAACAGCTCATACTGATGAACCAGCATGCTAATCTTGGATTCCTTAACTTGTCAGGAACCCTCATGAGCTAGGGCAAGAGTATCCCAGATTTCTTTAACAGTATTGCAGCTGTGAACTTTGTCATGTTCAGATTTGGTGATGGCACACATCAAATAATGCTTAGCTTTAAGATTCAGTTGATGCTTTGCCTTTTGATCTGCTGTCCAGTATGCTCTAGCAACAGCAGCTCCATTTTCATTTCTGGGTTCAGTGTAACCAATTTCTATGAGCTCCCAGATGTCTAGACTTTGTGCATCCAAAAAGGCCATCATCCTCTTCTTCCAATAGTCATAATCAGAACCATCAAAGAAAGGATGTCTGTTGATAGCTTGTCCTTCTGCATCCATGGTTGTTAGATCGTACTCCCTCAGCACTTGCTAGATGCTCAACCCTTTCGAGGCTGAGCTCTGATACCAACTGAAGTTGACACAGGCAAACACAAGAAGGGGGGTTGAATTGTGTTTGTTAATTTTTGAAAACAACCTTTAAAACAATTTTTGCACTCAAAGAGATATGAAACAGAAGCACACGCAAAGACAAAGATCCTTTTTAAAAGACTTTAACAAAATCAATATCAAAACCCCACAGTTAGTATAAGCAAATAAAACTGAAGAGTTTAGGGATAGAAGATTCACGCAAGAGATTTTATCCTGGTTCACTCTCTTCCAACCAAGAGCTACATCCAGTCCCTTCGACTTGAAGGATTTTTCCACTATTTCTCCAAATAGATTACAAACAAGTATTCAACACCTCTCCAGGCTACAAGTATTCCTTTCTTACCAAGCCTCTTTAGGCTCTAACTCTAACAAAGAGATTTAAAGGTTGATCTTCTTAACTCACTATGGGTGAGAATATGATAGTTTAAGATCAGTTAAATATTACAACAATATTCAAACTAATGAATGTTTTGGAAAAATTTCAAATAGGCCTCTAAATAAAGTTTGTAATTAGGCCTAAGAACACATAATAATTATAATTGTCCCTAACAAACATCTTCGTTAGGGTTCCGTTAGGATCCAAAAAAGTATAGGGATCTATATCAATATTTTTATAAATAAAATAGTGACCTATTTTTGTTTCATGAGAAAGTTTAGGGACCCACACATGCACTAGTAGATGAATCATTTAACGAAACCCTAATTGAGAGACTGAATTACAAATCTTTTTAAATTTAGTGACTCGATTCAATATTTTTTTAGTATAGGGATCTATTTGAATTTTCTTAAAAGTTCAAGGAACAACAAAGTAATTAAACCTATTTATTATAGAGTTTAATTTTATTACAATGACAATATAAAGTTTTTTATGTTGTCGATTAACCACAAATTATTCTAGTTGTGACTCTTAAGGTAGTTATTAGAAGAGTCAAATATTTTTAAAATATGACATTTCATAATTAATTGAAAATATATATATTTTTTAAACTGGCATACATAACAATTAACTCCTTTAATATATAAATAATGTTACATTTATTTTTTCAATCTAAACTTTTCTTTAATTTATTTCTTACTAGAATTCTATCTCTAGACCTGATCATGGTGCTAGTTGCTCTAATGCTCCTCGTCAGAAGGATAATTCAAGGCCTGCTACTTTAGTTAGTCATGGGACTGATTGTTCTAATGCTCGATCTAGTCAATCCAATACCATTACTCATGTAATTTCCAATGGAGAGAATGATGACATCATAAGTGAGATCGATAAGGGTGTTAATAATCCTTCTTTGTATAAGAATAAGTATTTGAATGACCAGAGTGACATTTAATCGATTGAGACCACAGATTGTGTCTAACTCCATTCCTCAAAACTCAACTCGTGTTGCTATTGTGCCCGATCTTGCTTTTAAATTCAAGGCATTCCATGACTACTTGTGATTTGACAGTTAGTGATAAGAATTGTGAGACTCCTGTGATTAATTCAACCTCTATGCATCCTAATATTATTCATGATATGAAAATACTTGCAAGTACTTGGGAGATGGGGTGGGGAGGACCTAGAGAATGACTCTCTCTTAGCAGAGCAGTTGAATAATGATAATGCTGTTGAGAATGATTCTAATTTCGCTGTGGTTATGTCTAAATCTCAGGAGTACAACCTGAGAAAGAATAGAAAACTTTGTTTTGATAGAGAAAACCTAATTTTAGATTTAAACGATTCCTTTTTTTTTCATGGGTTTTGATTTATGTCCCCCGTGATTTTATTTTCTTTGTTTTTCTTCTTTTTATCAATAAATTAATGGTGACATAGGATCACCTTGCCTTATAAAAAAAATATTTACTCTTTACTCAATGACCCGTAAATTGATAATAAATTAAAGAAAAAATAGTAAAAGACGAAGCAGAATGAAGGTTTTGTCCTCGTTGGCAAATAAAATAATAATAAGTTGAAGTAGGGGTGTAAGTGGACCGGGTAAACCCGACCAACCTGAACTGAACCAACCCATAAAAAATCGAAGTTAATGGGTTCGGGTAAAACCCCGAACCGATTGGTATCAAACATCTTTGGTTCAGGTGTTTGGAAATCCAAACACCCGACTACCCGACCCGACCCGACCATAGAGAAATTTCCCCAAATTCCTAATTTCCTGACCCAATTACTAACTTAGTAAGTCTTTTGTGCCTCACTCCTTTGATACTTCAGTATCTCCTCAGCATCCTCTATCTCATGCACTATCATTATCACTATCGTCGGTGTCCTCAGCAGCTCCTCTCTCCGCCATCGTGCTTCACTGCTTCGTGTTCGCGATTCACCTTTACTGCTTCTCCTTCGTCGTCGTGCTTCACTGCTTCGTGGTCGTGGTTCACCTTCAGTGCTTCTCCACCATCGTGCTTCCATTCTCCATCGAGGTCGCGCCAAACACGAAGAGGTCCGATGAAACAGAGACGAAGATGAAGCAAAGATGTAGATGAAGATGAAGCAGAGATGAAGATGAAGCAGAAACGAAGATGAAGATGAACCATAAAGAAATGGTAGCGGCGGAGTGGTCTAGGTCGAGGGAATGAGTGACTCAGGGACCTAGGTTTTTGTTTGGTACCATTGAGTGCATTTTTTTAAAAAAAAAATGTTTTTTTTTTGCATTTTTTAATAGGTGACCAGAACACCGGATTCAAAGTGTAAATTCTCTAAGTTTTGATGATTCCAAAAAGATTAAGTATGGTAATATTGAACCTTATGAAATTACTGACAAATCTGATAAGTGTGCAGAAAATTAGATTTAAGGTCACTCGTCTACTTTCTGACTCGCCTACTTTTTAGTAGAGCTCAGTTTATAAGACCTGTCTGAAAACCACTCGTCTGATTTTAAAAACCAAGTCAACGTGATATCAAGATCTGAGTTTACTTGGTGACGTGGCAAGAAGCATCTTTCTGAAACAGACTCAGTTGATCACCCGTCTGACTTTTGGAATACGCTAGCACCCGTCTAGTTTTGGACTGCATGATCACCCATCTAGATTTTGGGCTGCTTGAGCACTCGTCTGATTTCTGATTACTTCTCACCTGTCTGATCTTCCAACTCTGGTATAATGTCAGTTTCTCATAAATGAAGTCCAAGTCGTCTTATTCATATTAAATGACTTCCTTAAGAATCTCGAAGACCTCTGGACAATAGCTCAAAGGATAAAGAATAAAGAACGTTTGTTTCAAGGTTTTAAGGATTAAACACGCAATCTCCGTATCACAGCAGTAACCTTTTAGCTGTTTTAGTACAAAGTAAAAGTGCTTTCTGGAAAGTGAACTGACTGTTGCACTAAAAAAGGAAAGCTCTCTGCTGCAAGTACAAGAAGCCTGCTGCTGCATACTCTGATATAACAGCTGATTCAGATTAAAATGTACTCTTGGACAACCTTGTCAAAGCTAAACGTTCCCAATCATTTAATGTTTATACAGAACGACTCTTTGGCATTAACGGTGTCTCAGAATCTCAAATCAAAAGAACACATTTTCTGAAGCTGTGTCTAAACGGATCTCTTGATTGAAGCCTTTAAATAGATCAAACAATGAAGATGAATAGAAGAGGTTGAATATCATTAAGAACACTGCGCAAAAGCATTTACTCTCCTCAATAACTTCTTCATCCTTTCATTGAATACACTTTGAATCAATTTATATTAATTCGCAGTCTTTCACACTTCATATTTATTCCACTCCTTGAGTGTTATCTAAAAGACTTGCAAGTTGTATTAATTACACAAAACCTTTATATTCTTTGAGTGTTGATCCTGAAGAGGCTAGGTGTGTAAAGAATACTTGTTTGAGTGTTGAGCCTGAAGAGGCTAGGTGTGCAAAGAATACTTGTACTGTAATTTACTCAGTTATAGTGGAAACTTCGTGCTGCCAAGAAACTGGACCTAGCCCTGTGTATTTTGGGGTGAACCAGTATAAAACTCTTGAGTGATATTCCTCTTCCCTTATCTCTTTATTTTGCTTAAGTATTATTATGTTTAAGCTTATAACTTGGGGAGTTAATATTGTGAATATCAAACTCTGTTTTACTCTTCTCTGTTTGCTTGTGTGTTTTGCCTGAATATTAGACGTATCACTCGTCTGATTTTCTCTAATCTAAGTTCTGCTTGTTGTGCCTGCGAAAATCTTTGTAAGTAACCCAAAAAGTTGGTAAACACTATTCAACCCCCTTCTTGTGTTAACTTTGGTTATTTCAGTTGGTATCAAAGCTCGGCCTCTGGGTTTAGCACTTAACAGTGTAGAGGAAAAGATCTTGGAGATGGCAGGAGAAGCTAGCACAAGCAAGTACCATGCTGGAGAAGGATTCTCAATGTCGAGACCTTCTTACTTCAATGGAGAGGACTACATTTACTGGAAAGAAAAGATGAAGTCGTTCTTACAGTCCACTAACTCTGATCTTTGGGATCTCATTGAAGAAGGCCCCTGAACGCGCTGTCGCCACGCGCCAAAAAGAACGAGCGTTTACAAAATAATGTAGTATAGAGCGACAACTCGGATCGTCTCTCAAGGACTCTTTAGTTGTTGTTATTATTAACAGAAAAAGTTAGAAAAAGTCAGAATTGGGGGTTTTGGATTGAAAACTAAATTAAGAAGCAAAACAGAAAACAAAGCAAGAAAATAGAGCAGTTACCAAATAAGCTAAGCGATTAACCTACTGTTCTCGGTTTCCCAACTATCATCGGTTCATGCAACCCTAAGCAAATTCTAATCCCCTCCCGGTTGTAGCAACAATTTACAAGCGAAACCACTATGATGAGCCTCTGTTTGACTGGTTTTATAACTAGTAAAGACCATGGCTTTGTGCTTATTTTATATCATTTTCACCCAAATTAGACTTGATTGTCCTTAAGTAGTATTTTGAGTCTGTAAATTGTTTTTAAGTTAATTTAGTTGATTTAGAGTGAATAAAGTATTTACTTTTATTTTCTGTTTTCAGGTAATTAAAAAGGAATAATTCTGGAGTTCTCGCCCCGCGAGAAGGCCGCTCGCCTCGCGACCCCGAAGCTGACTGTTCCAAGAAAATGCAAAGTCTCTGGTTCGCCCCGCGAATAAATGGCTCGCCTCGCGAGTCATCCAACCATGAAAAGTCAGAGACGATCACGGCTTGCCCGTGTTGAAGGCCACGGGCGTTGCAGTTTGGGAATTTGAAGCGTTCGCCTCGCGAAGCTATGCTCGCCTCGCGAGAAGACCAAGAGTTGCAGACCTTTCGTGTCATTCGCCTCGCGAGCAGTGCTTCGCCTCGCGAGGCCTTGAATTTCAGAAGTTGTATATAAACTGCTCTATGGCAGAATGAAAGGGTGGCTAGTCAGTTTTGGCTAAGTCTCGGTTAATAGTTAGTTAGTTTTAGTCTTATTTTCTCTTCTTTTGTTTTGCTTTTGTAATGGAGAATTAGTCTCCTAGATTAATCTACTGTGATTGGTTTCTGTTAAGACTTGAGGTTTCTTGTATTCCCTGTTTTCATTTCCTTTTCTCTTTTCAATGCCATGCTTTATATTTCTGTTTGCTTAATTCAGGAGTATATTGTGTTGTGTTGGTTTATCTCGGTGATATCATGTTCCTATATATAATCGCGTTTGCTTAATTCGCGTGTGTACGTTTCGTGTTCGCTTAGTTCACGGAGTGCTTAACCCCGTTTGCTTAATTCGGGAATAGGGACATATATCTGTAGTAGTGGCTCCGCTTGTGAATTATTGCTACAACCGGGAGGGGATTAGAATCTGCTTAGGGCTAGGAATTTGCATGAACCGATGATAGTTGGAAAACCAAAAGCAGTAGGTTAATCGCTTAGCTTATTTGGTAACTGCTCTGTTTTCTTGCTTTGTTTTCTGTTTTGCTTCTTAATTTAGTTTTCAATCCAAAACCCCCAGTTCTAACTTTTTCTAACTTTTGCTGTTAATAATAACAACACTAAAGAGTCCTTGAGAGACGATCCGAGTTGTCGCACTATACTGCATTATTTTATAATCGCTCGTTCTTTTTGGCGCGTGGCGGCAATGGTCAAAAAAATTGGCGCCGTTGCCGGGGACTCTTATTTGTTGTTATTAGCAGAAAGTTACATTTAAAAAAAAAAAAAAAAAACCTTTTGCATTCCTGAATTAGTTCTGTCTGCTTTGTCTGGATATTTGATTGCCATGGATAATTACATGTATGGATATTTGCCGAATGTTTATTATGAACCACCACCTTGCATGTATTATCCTAATTTTAGTGAGCCACCACCATACTATCCTAGCCAAGTGACCACCTCTGCACCTTCCGAACCTTCCCTAGAGGACTGTGCAAGCAGGATGACTGCACAGATAAGTGCAAATATGGAAGGACTGAGGCAACAAATGGCCGAGCAAACTCAACGGATGATAGAGGAATTTCAACAGAAGATGGAGGCTGAATACCAGAGGGACCAAGCTGAATCTCAGAAGTTGTGGGCTCTAATTGATCAAGTTACTGCCAACTCAGCTGCAATGCTAACTCCACAGCCCCTTGAGGAACATAAGGATTCACAGATGGTTATTCCTGAAAATATTTTTGAAAATAATTCTGATGATAATGTTTCTGTTGATGATGAATTATGTGTTGAATCCCCTGATCCTAATGCTTGTTATTGTGATGGAACTGCTTTGTGCGTTGAATGTTTTACAGGTTTATACTTTTCAGGAAAAATAGAAAATGCGGATCGTTTTGCAGGTTTGTTCTGCTCAGGAAACACAGAAAATGAGCATCAGGAGGATCAAGAGGACATCTGCTCCACCGTGCCTGAAGATAAAGAAGAACCTTTGGGAGTAGATGATTCAAGTGAAACAATTGAATGTGTTGAGAGTAATGGGGTGGTGGATGAATTAATTGAAGAATTCCCAGACATTCTAACTTTTTCTGATTCATTTTCTTGTAATATATGCACTGACTCTAACCTTTGTTTGGTGTGTGCTGAAATTTCTGCGTGTATAGCAGGTGAAAAATTTGTTAGTGCAGTGGATGAAGACATTGCAGAAGTTGAAGCAGCACCAGTAACCCCAACTAACTGTTTGCCACCTCCCCCTGAGGAACCAGTGATGGATTTTGCACCCTTGGATTTTGCACCATGGCCAGTCCAAGAGGTTGAGCCCCACTTCTATTGGGGAGACTTTATTGAGAAGGAGGTCATCTGTGACCCGAGAGGTAGTGAGAAGTCCGCCGCACTGGGTGGAGTTATTATAATTGTCAAGTGCTCACCTCCGCATCAAAGCTGCAAGTTAGGGAGGCTTGGAATGAACTTCAGTCCTTTGGCCACCATGTGGGACTTATGCTACAAGCAGTGGGATCCTGGCGGAACCGCCCTTCAATGAGTTTTTCTTACCCTTGCTGCTTTTTAATTTTCTTTTTTCTTGCTTTAATTCTGTTTTGTTTTGAATAATGCTCCTGAATAATTTGAGAAGCTCAGGAGTTGTGTTTGTGTCTTGGTTATGGCAAGTTTATTGGATTTTATTGATTTTGCATAGATTGATGGCATAATATGTGTTGACTGATTTCCCCCTAGGATTTGAGAAAAATTTTTGAAAAATGATTCCCATGTGATTAAAAACTGAACTTTGAGATTTTGTTATGATGACATGATTTATGATAAGTTTGGGGTGATAGGAAGCACACACTAGGGATAGAATCTCTTTCAAATAATTTGCAAAAAAAAAAAAAATGTCCAAGTGAGGTTTTGAGCCTCCAACATGTTTTAAACTGTGTGAAATCACTTTTTAAGTTGCACTTTCCTGGATTTGATTGAATCTCTTTTTGGTTTGCATGATTATGTGTTTGCTTCATATGATTTAGGCATTTTCTTTGTAAATAAACTACTTAGCCTAAAATAACCATTCCTAATGCATGTTCCTTAGTTAGCCCTTTGAGCCTGATGAGCCTATTGTTCTTGTTAACCTTATGTTACAAGCTAAAATCTGAAAAAAACCATGTTAACCCGATCTTAGGATTAGGAGAGCATGGAAGCTTAGTGAGAAATTGGTTGCAAGAAATTAAGTTTGGGGTGGCTACCCGGTGCAATGTGTTGTTTGGGATTTGGAAAAAGAAAAAATAATAATAAAAAAAAAAAAGAGAATAGTTTGCCATGTTTTGCCAGGTCTTGAGTCTTTTTATGTTTTTTTGAGTATAGTTTGCTTGGGGACAAGCAAAGTTTAAAGTTTGGGGTATTTTGATGAGCCTCTGTTTGACTGGTTTTATAACTAGTATAGACCTTGGCTTTGTGCTTATTTTATATCATTTTCACCCAAATTAGACTTGATTGTCCTTAAGTAGTATTTTGAGTCTGTAAATTGTTTTTAAGTTAATTTAGTTGATTTAGAGTGAATAAAGTATTTACTTTTATTTTCTGTTTTCAGGTAATTAAAAAGGAATAATTCTGGAGTTCTCGCCCCGCGAGAAGGCCGCTCGCCTCGCGACCCCGAAGCTGACTGTTCCAAGAAAATGCAAAGTCTCTGGTTCGCCCCGCGAATAAATGGCTCGCCTCGCGAGTCATCCAACCATGAAAAGTCAGAGACGATCACGGCTTGCCCGTGTTGAAGGCCACGGGCGTTGCAGTTTGGGAATTTGAAGCGTTCGCCTCGCGAAGCTATGCTCGCCTCGCGAGAAGACCAAGAGTTGCAGACCTTTCGTGTCATTCGCCTCGCGAGCAGTGCTTCGCCTCGCGAGGCCTTGAATTTTAGAAGTTGTATATAAACTGCTCTATGGCAGAATGAAAGGGTGGCTAGTCAGTTTTGGCTAAGTCTCAGTTAATAGTTAGTTAGTTTTAGTCTTATTTTCTCTTCTTTTGTTTTGCTTTTGTAATGGAGAATTAGTCTCCTAGATTAATCTACTGTGATTGGTTTCTGTTAAGACTTGAGGTTTCTTGTATTCCCTGTTTTCATTTCCTTTTCTCTTTTCAATGCCATGCTTTATATTTCTGTTTGCTTAATTCAGGAGTATATTGTGTTGTGTTGGTTTATCTCGGTGATATCATGTTCCTATATATAATCGCGTTTGCTTAATTCGCGTGTGTACGTTTCGTGTTCGCTTAGTTCACGGAGTGCTTAACCCCGTTTGCTTAATTCGGGAATAGGGACATATATCTGTAGTAGTGGCTCCGCTTGTGAATTATTGCTACAACCGGGAGGGGATTAGAATCTGCTTAGGGCTAGGAATTTGCATGAACCGATGATAGTTGGAAAACCAAAAGCAGTAGGTTAATCGCTTAGCTTATTTGGTAACTGCTCTGTTTTCTTGCTATGTTTTCTGTTTTGCTTCTTAATTTAGTTTTCAATCCAAAACCCCCAGTTCTAACTTTTTCTAACTTTTTGTTAATAATAACAATACTAAAGAGTCCTTTAGAGACGATCCGAGTTGTCGCACTATACTGCATTATTTTATAATCGCTCGTTCTTTTTGGCGCGTGGCGACAGCGCGGTCACACTACTACAGATATAAGTCCCTATTCCCGAATTAAGCAAACGAGGTTAAGCCCTTCGTGAACTAAGCGAACACGAAACGAACACACGCGAATTAAGCAAACGCGATTAATTATAGGAACATGATATCACCGAGATAAACCAACACAACACAATATACTCCTGAATTAAGCAAACAGAAATATAAAGCATGGCATTGAAAAGAGAAAAGGAAATGAAAACAGGAAATACAAGAAACCTCAAGTCATAACAGAAACCAATCACAGTAGATTAATCTAGGAGACTAGTTCTCCATTACAGACATAAGCAGAAAAGAAAAGAAAAGGAAAATAAACTATTGAAACTACCACTACTCCTACCAAGGATTAGCCAAAACTGGCTAACTCTGATTAACTTCTTCAGTTCTGCCTAAAACTGCTTATATACATGTTTCTGGAATCCAAGTCCTCGCGAGGCGAAGCACTGCTCGCGAGGCGAATTATGCGAAAGGTCTGCAACTCTTGGTCTTCTCGCGAGGCGAGCTTATCTTCGCGAGGCGAACTCTTCAAATTCTCAACTGTAACGCCCGTGACCTTCAACGTGCCCAAACCGTGATGGCTTCTGACTTTCAAGTATTCACGAGGCAAAGGAATTCTCGCGAGGCGAACGCTTCAACTTCAAAACTGCCACGGCCGTGATCTTCAACACGGGTAAACCGTGATCGTCTCTGACTTTTCAGGCTTGCATGACTCGCGGGGCGAGAAATCCTTCGCGGGGCGAGTGGCTCCAGATTTATTTTATTTTATTTTATTAACCTGAAAAACAGAAAATAAAAGTAAATACTTTATTCACTCTAAATCAACTAAATTAACTTAAAAACAATTTACAGACTCAAAATATTACTTAAGGACAATCAAGTCTAATTTGGGTAAAAATGATATAAAATAAGTACAAAGCCAAGGTCTTTACTGGTTATAAAACCAGTCAAACAGAGGCTCATCAAAATACCCCAAACTTAAACTTTGCTTGTCCCCAAGCAAACTATACTCAAAAACTCAAAAAGACTCAAGACCTGGCAAGCTTAAGAATTCAATCAACTTTCCATAGATTTCAAGCAATTTTTCAAAAGAATTTTTCTTTCAATGTTCCCCCCTTACAAGCAAAACAATCCCCACATTCATTTATTCTAAACAATTGAGAATTTCATCATTCAAACAATTATTAATCTAAGCAGGGGATCCAAGTCACACATACAAGGGAGATCACCAAGTTCAAACAACTGCCTTCCTCACAAGGGAGATTTTATGTTTCACTCAATCGCTCAGTTTGTGTCTAGGCTTTCAACAATTCACTCAGTTTCACTTTTAAGAGCACTTCCCATAAATTTGATTTTCATCTCAAAAAGATTCCCACAGAAAACATGCAAGCAACATCAAAAGGTCTTTTATGGGTTGTAATAGGGCCTGGCTAAGGGTAGGATATACAAAAGGAACTAGGTTGAAGACCCTAGGAACTAAGAGAGCATGAAACACTTTTACACTTTGAATTTCACTCAAGTTCCTTTTCTCATTTTTTTCTTTTATGCCCATGGGTGGCTACAGCCTTTTTATTCAAACAGTCTTTTTGAAATTGTTGCACTTTTATTTTTTTTCATTTTTTTCCTATTTCTTTTTTTCTTTTCTTTTCTTTTTTTTATTTTTTTTTATTTTTATTTTTTATTTTTTTTCTTTTTCCCAATCCCAAACAACACATTGCACCGGGTAGCCACCCCAAACTTAATTTCTTGCAACCAATTTCTCACTAAGCTTCCATGCTCTCCTAATCCTAAGATCGGGTTAACATGGTTTTTCAGATTTTAGCTTGTAACATAAGGTTAACAAGAATTAACAGGCTAATAGGCTCAATGGGGCTAACTAGGGAACATGCATTAGGAATGGTTATTTTAGGCTAAGTAGCTATTTACAAAGAAAATGCCTAAATCATATGAAGCAAACACATAATCATGCAAACCAAAAAGAGATTCAAGCAAATTCAGGAAAGTGCAACTTAAAAAGTGAGTTCACACAATTTAAAACATGTTGGAGGCTCAAAACCTCACCTGGACATTTATGCAAATTATTTGAACAGAGATACTATCCCTAGTGTGTGCTTCCTATCACCCCAAACTTATCATAAATCATGCCATCATAATAAAATCTCAAAGTTCAGTTTTCAATCATATGGGGATCATTTTTCAAAAATTTTCCAAATCCTAGGGGTAAACAGTCAATACATAATATGCAATCCATCTATGCAAAATTCAACCAAATCCATCAAACTTGCCATAACCAAGACACAAACACAACTCCTGAGCTTCTCAAATTATTCAGGAGCTTTATTGAAAATAAAACAGAAATAAAACAAGGAAAAGAAAATTAAAAAGGAGAAAGGGTTAAGAAAAGCTCATTGAAGGGCGGTTCCACCAGGATCCCACTGTCTGTAACATAAGTCCCACATGGTAGCCAAAGGACTGAAATTCATTCCAAGCCTCCCTAACTTGCAGCTTTGATGCGGAGGTGAGCATTTGACAATTATAATAACTCCACCCAGTGCGGCGGACTTCTCACTCCCCTTCGGGTCACAGATGACCTCCTTCTCAACAAAGTCTCCCCAATAGAAGTGGGGCTCAACCTCTTGGACTGGCCATGGTGCAAAATCCAAAGGCTTCAACTCCATCTCTGGTTCCTCAGGGGGAGGTGGCAAACAGTTAGTTGGGGTTAATGGTGCTGCTTCAACTTCTGCAATGTCTTCATCCACTGCATTAACAAAGTTATCACCTGCTATACACGCAGAAATTTCAGCACACACCAAACAAAGGTTAGAGTTAGTACATATATTACAAGAAAATGAATCAGAAAAATCTACAATGTCTGGAAATTCAGCAATTAATTCATCATCCACCCCATTACTCTCAACACATGCATCTAAGACCAAAGAGTCTTCTTTATCCTTAAGTACGGTGGAGCAAATGTTCTCCTGATCCTCCTGATGCTCATTTCCTATATGAACATGGCCCTCAACCTCGTCCATCTCCTGTTCCATATGGATGCTTTGCTTAACATGCCTTTCAAAATAACAATCTATACACAAAGCAGTGCCATCACAATAACACTCATCACATGCATTAGAGTCAGGGGATTCAACACACAATTCATCATCAACAGAAATATTATCACAATCATAATCAGAAATATTTTCAGGAATAAATTGTGAATCTTTATGTTCTTCAATGGGCTGTGGAGTTAGCATTGCAGCTGAGTTGGCGGTAACTTGATCAATTAGAGCCCATAACTTCCGAGATTCAGCTTGGTCCCTTTGGTATTGAGCCTCCATCTTCTGTTGAAATTCAAGATTTTGTTGTGCCATCCGTTGATTGTTCTCTTCCATTTGTTGTAGCATTGAAGCAATCTCATCCAGGCTGCCTTGATCTCTAACCTGTTGGCTAGGATAAGCATTCATACCAGTCATATCAAAACCATTGCTATACTCATAATTTCCAGCAAAATTAGGATAATACATGCAAGGTGGTGGTTCATGATAAACATTAGGCAAATACCCATACATGTAGTTATCCATGGGGGAAAATAAAATTTACAGACCAGACAAAGCAGACAAACTAATTAGCAAAGCAAAAAGTTTTTTTTTTTTTTCAAAAATTATTTTCTGCTAATAACAACAAATCAGAGTCCCCGGCAACGGCGCCAATTTTTTGAACACGTTGTCGCCACGCTCCAAAAAGAACGAGCGTTTACAAAATAATGTAGTATAGAGCGACAACTCGGATCGTCTCTCAAGGACTCTTTAGTTGTTGTTATTATTAACAGAAAAAGTTAGAAAAAGTCAGAATTGGGGGTTTTGGATTGAAAACAAAATTAAGAAGCAAAACAGAAAACAAAGCAAGAAAACAGAGCAGTTACCAAATAAGCTAAGCGATTAACCTACTGTTCTCGGTTTCCCAACTATCATCGGTTCATGCAACCCTAAGCAAATTCTAATCCCCTCCCGGTTGTAGCAACAATTTACAAGCGAAACCACTACTACAGATATAAGTCCCTATTCCCGAATTAAGCAAACGGGGTTAAGCCCTTCGTGAACTAAGCGAACACGAAACGAACACACGCGAATTAAGCAAACGCGATTAATTATAGGAACATGATATCACCGAGATAAACCAACACAACACAATATACTCCTGAATTAAGCAAACAGAAATATAAAGCATGGCATTGAAAAGAGAAAAGGAAATGAAAACAGGAAATACAAGAAACCTCAAGTCATAACAGAAACCAATCACAGTAGATTAATCTAGGAGACTAGTTCTCCATTACAGACATAAGCAGAAAAGAAAAGAAAAGGAAAATAAACTATTGAAACTACCACTACTCCTACCAAAGATTAGCCAAAACTGGCTAACTCTGATTAACTTCTTGAGTTCTGCCTAAAACTGCTTATATACATGTTTCTGGAATCCAAGTCCTCGCGAGGCGAAGCACTGCTCGCGAGGCGAATTATGCGAAAGGTCTGCAACTCTTGGTCTTCTCGCGAGGCGAGCTTATCTTCGCGAGGCGAACTCTTCAAATTCTCAACTGTAACGCCCGTGACCTTCAACGTGCCCAAACCGTGATGGCTTCTGACTTTCAAGTATTTGCGAGGCGAAGGAATTCTCGTGAGGCGAACACTTCAACTTCAAAACTGCCACGGCCGTGATCTTCAACACGGGTAAACCGTGATCGTCTCTGACTTTTCAGGCTTGCATGACTCGCGGGGCGAGAAATCCTTCGCGGGGCGAGTGGCTCCAGATTTATTTTATTTTATTTTATTAACCTGAAAAACAGAAAATAAAAGTAAATACTTTATTCACTCTAAATCAACTAAATTAACTTAAAAACAATTTACAGACTCAAAATATTACTTAAGGACAATCAAGTCTAATTTGGGTAAAAATGATATAAAATAAGTACAAAGCCAAGGTCTTTACTGGTTATAAAACCAGTCAAACAGAGGCTCATCAGCCCCTTTGTCCCTAAATATGACAATGGAGATGAAGTTCCTAAAGCTAACATGACCTCTGAGCAAAAGACAAAGTGGCAGTCAAATGCCAAGGCTAGATATTCAATCATGTGCGCCTTGGGCAGAGAAGAATTTGAAAAAATGTGTGCTTGTGAATCTGCAATAGAAATGTGGGATTCACTAGCAGTTGCTCATGAAGGAACCGGCAAAGTCTAAGAGACCAAAGTCAGCATGTTGGTCTGAAAGTATGAGCTATTTAAAATGGAAGAAGGAGAAACTATTGGCCAAATGTATGGAAGATTTCAAACCATAACCAATAGACTAAAATCACTGGGAAAAGTTTACAAGACTGAGGGACATATTCAAAAGATTCTCAGAAGTCTTCCAAAACAATGGAGACCACTTGTGACTGCTGTATCTCAGGCCAAAGACTTAACAATAATGAAGCTAGATGAGCTTCTTGGCACTCTCCAAATCCATGAACAAGAGCGGATTGAAGAAAACAATGGAAAGAAAAACAAATCCATTGCCCTGAAAGCTGACAAGAAATCATCTAGAGGAACCTCATCAAAAGCTCTCAAAGCTGATGAATCTTCAGCGGATTCTGAGGAATCAAATGAAGATGATTCAGATGATGAACTCTCCCTTTTCACTAGAAAAATGAAAAAGCTTTGGAAGAAAATAAACTTCAGAAAGGACAAACCTTTCAGGCGTTTCAACAAAGAGAAAAACAAAGATCGTGGATCTCATGACAAAAACACCATTGTGTGTTATGAATGTAAGAAGCCTGGTCATATCAAAGCAGAATGCCCTCAGCTCAAAAAGCAATCTCCCAAGAAGTTCTTCAACAAAAAGAAGAAAGTAATGATGGCCACTTGGGAAGATCTTGATGAAAGCTCCACTAAAGTGAAAGAGAGGAGCTTGAAGCAAATCTCTGTCTTATGGCAGATACTGACTCTGAATCAGACACTGCGGTACATTCTGAACTTGAGAAATTGAATGATGCCTATGATGAATTATTGGAAGAATCCCACTATATGTCTAAAGCTTTCAAATCCCTCAAGAGATAGTATGATAAACTCTCAAATGAGTATACACAGAAATCTCAAGAGTGTGAAAAGTTAGCTGAAGAAAATAGTATGCTTAAGACTGAAAAGCCTAAAGCTGATATCTCAATTGAAACTCTACCTTCTGAAGAAATTAGTAAACTTCAACAGAAAGTAGAATAGCTCACCTTAGATCTTGCCAAATTTGTTAATGGTAGAGATAATCTGACGAAACTTTTGGGAAGTCAAAGGCACTCCCTTAACAAAGAAGAAATAGGATATTCCAGTCAAGAACATCATAAAGGATCAACAAAGTTCTCAAAAATAATTGTCAAATCTGTGTCAAATAAACCTACATGAACATACTGTGGAAAAACTAAACATATCACGTCTAAGTGTATCCACAAAAAGAGAAAGAAGTCTTCACAGACTCCTTATACTAACCGAAAAGGACCCAAGAAAGTGTGGGTACCTAAGTCCATTATCATTTTTGTTGCAGACCTACTTAACATGACGAAAGAAACAATTGTCATGGTACCTGGACAGTGGATGCTCGTGACACATGATAGGAGAAAGGTCTATGTTCCTAGACCTCCAACCTAAGAAAGGTGGACATGTGACTTTTGGTGGCAATCAGAAAGGAAAAGTTGTTGGTGTAGGTAAAATTGGTGGTAAACCTCCCTTGCCTATTATCTGTGATGTTTTATATGTGAAAGGGCTGAAACATAATCTGCTTAGCATAAATCAATTGTGTGATAGTTGATTTTCTGTATCTTTTTCTAAAGATGCATGCATAGTCAATGACTATAGTGGAAAGACCCTCTTTTCTGCTAAAAGGTAAAACAATCTGTATAAGATTGACCTGTCTGAACTTTCAAATCAAAGTGTAACATGCTTTATGTCTAAAGAGGATGAAAAGTGGCTATGGCATAAAAAACTAGGACATGTTAGTATGAAACAAATTTCTAAATTGAAAAGCATAACCTTGTGCGAGGATTACCTGATATGTCCTTTAAGAAAGATATTATGTGTGATGCATGTCAGAGAGGTAAACAAGTAAAATCAAGTTTAAAATCTAAGAAAGAAGTCACTTCCTCTTGACCTTTGCAACTGTTACACATGGATTTGTTTGGACCAGTCAGTGTAGCTAGCTTAGATGGAAAGAAATATGGTTTTGTCATAGTTGATGACAATTCTAGATTTACATGGGTACTCTTCTAAACCTACAAGGATGAGTCTTATAAGGTCTTTACAGTATTCAGTAAGAGAGTACAGAATGAGCAAGGTTTCTGTATTTCTGCTTTTAGAAGTGATCATGGAGGAGAATTTGAAAATGAGCAGTTCAAACTGTTCTGTGAGGAAAATGGTATTTCTCACAATTTTTCTGCACCTAGAACTCCACAGCAAAATGGAGTGGTTGAGAGAAAGCACGGATCTCTTTAGGAGATGGGAAGAACAATGCTAAATGAAAATCATCTTCCTAAGTACTTCTGGGCAGAAGCCATTAACACTCCTTGTTATATGCAAAACAGAATACTGATTAGACCTATCCTAAATAAGACTCCTTATGAATTGTGGAAAGGTAGAGAACCCAACATATCATATTTTCATGCATTTGGATGTGAATGTTATATTCTTAATACAAAAGATCATCTTGGCAAATTTGACTCAAAAGTAGATAAAGGCATATTTATTGGATATTCTGAAATGTCTAAAGCTTTTAGAATATTTAATTCTAGAACTTCTGTTGTAGAAGAATCAATTCATGTAAAGTTTAATGATGGTTTGAAGATTGGTAGGGAACTATCAGATCTAGAAGAGGATGTTGCAGGTATTGAACTTAATCTTGCAGTGGAAGAATCTTCAGACAAGCCAAAAGTAGAAGTGTCTGAGATTCAGACAAGTGCTGATGCATTTGAAACTCAGAATTTAAAGAAAGATTGGAAATTCAAAAGCTATCATCCAGAAGATCTTATTATTGGAATTCCATCTCAATGAGTTAAAACCAGATCTGCCTTCAATGAAAACAACAACATGGCCTTCATATCAGATTTGGATCCCAAAAATATTGAAGAAGCCTTGCAAGATGAAAGCTGGATTCTAGCCATGCAAGAAGAACTAAATCGGTTCAAGAGAAATGATGTCTGGACTCTAGTTTCTAAACCCAAAGAGAAATCTGTTATTGGAACCAGATGGGTATTTAGAAACAAACTAGATGAGGATGGAAAAGTGGTAAGAAACAAAGCAAGATTAGTTGCTCAAGGTTATAATCAACCAGAAGGTATTGATTTTACTGAAACTTTTGCACCTGTAGCTAGATTAGAAGCAATTAGAATTCTCATGTCATATGATGCTCAACATGATATAACTCTTTATCAAATGGATGTTAAAAGTGCATTCCTAAATGGAATAAGTGAGGAAGAAGTGTATGTGATGCAACCTCCTGGTTTTGAGGACTCTGAAAATCCTCTCCATGTCTATAAGCTAAAGAAAGCTTTATATGGACTCAAACAAGCTCTAAGAGCTTGGTATGATAGGCTAAGCACATATCTAATGTGAAATAATTTCGTTAGAGGAAAAGTAGACACTACACTTTTTAAAAAATGCTCAAAGAAAGACTTCATAGTAGTACAGATTTATGTTGATGATATTATATTTGGTGCTACTAATGAAAAGTTCTGCAAATAGTTTTGAGTTGATGCAGAATGAATTTGAAATGAGCATGATGGGAGAGCTGAAGTTCTTCCTTGGTCTTCAGATAAAACAGACATGTGATGGAATATATATTCATCAACAGAAGTACACCAAGGAACTTCTGAAAAAGTACAAAATGGAAAATTCAAAGCCTATGAGTACTCTTATGCATCCATCAATTGTTCTAAACAAGGATGAGGAAGGTAAAAAGGTAGACCAAACTGTCTACCGAGGTATGATTGGATCTCTTCTATACTTAACTGCTAGCAGACCTGATATTCAATTCAGTGTTTGTCTTTGTGCTAGATTTCAATCAGATCCTAAAGAACCTCACCATAAGGCTGTTAAAAGAATTTTCAGATATTTTATTGGAACCACTAACCTTGGTCTATTGTATAGGAAAGCTGGAGATTTCAGGTTAGCTGGAGATAGAATTGATAGAAAAAGCACCAGTGGAGGATGTCACTTCATTGGAGCAAATATGATCTCCTGGTCAAGCAAAAGGCAAAGTACCATTGCTCTATCAACTGCTGAAGCTGAGTATATATCTGTAGCCAGTTGTTGTTCACAACTGCTTTGGGTAAAATATCAACTTGAGGATTATTCCATGTTTGAGCATAATATACCTGTTTAGTGTGATAATAGTAGTGCTATTAATCTGTCTAAGAATCCAATACAGCATTCTAGAGCAAAACATATAGAAATTAAGCATCATTTTATTAGAGATTATGTTTCAAATGGTATTTTTGAAATTAAGTTTGTAACCACTGAATATCTGTGGGCAAATATCTTTAGAAAACCCTTAAGTGAAGATAGATTTGTTTTTATCAGAAGGAATCTTAATATGCATAATGTGTCTGAATGAGTGCTTGTTGATATGTCTGAAAATTTTACTTGTCTAAGTTTTATATCTGTTTGACTCGTCTATTTTTAGCTAAGCGTCTGATGACGTGGCTAAAAGCACTCAGTGCTAAACCCTGACTGAGACATGTGTACATTTCATTTTTTCCCTCTTTTTCTGAAAAACGTTTCATTTAATTTACAACTGACATTTCAAAATTTATTGCTGTTTGTAGCAATAATATCTCTCTCCTCATTCCCAACGCAAAAAACACTCAAGTCTTTTAACAAAAGGAATTTGTGTCGTTTCAAAACTACCCACTCTAAGTCTCTTGCTCACAATCACTCTCTGAACTCTCTTCGTCTTCATCTCTTCAAAACACTTCCTTTCCAAACCCTAAAAATCTTCTCCTCTGAAACAATGGCACCCAAAAGTTTTCTTGAAGATGTTGCTGAAAGATCCAGACTTTCTTTAACAGAACTAAAGGAAGTGCAACCTGAAAGGATCCCTAACTTCTCTGAGTTGAAGAACAAAGGATTAGATGTCAAGCCAGAAATCGCGCATGCTGGGTGGCTACCATTCTTCCAGATTATGGAAGATGTCTATCCTTCCTTGGTTAGGGACTTCTGGAAAAACTCTAAAGTCACCAAGGACACCACAACCTTCATAATCTCTAGTGATGTTGATGAAGACCATATCTTCATCACCCATGAGTCACTCGCTGAAGTGACTAAGTGCCCTAGAGAAGGAACGGGCTACGACAAAAGCTGGGTGAAAAATCAAGGTGGCGAGGCAGTTGTGAACCTTGTACTGTATGGAGTTCCCAAGCCAAAGGACTTTGATTCAAAGTTCCTAACTCTAAAGGCAATATTTCTTCATGTTCTTCTAATGAACTGTGTGATACCTAAAACTGGTTCTAGGGATCATGTGAGTAAGATAGAAAAATTTGCTATCTACCACTTAGTCCAAAGAATCAACATAGATATCATAGATTTAATTTTTGGACACATGTTGAAAACTGTTAAAGGGAAGTGCAAGGGTGGATATCCCTATGGCATGCTTATGACAAGAATCTTCATAGTCAACTCTTTGAACAACATGTCACAAGCTTTCCATGCTGATCTCTGCACAGAGATAACTTCAAAGACCCTGTCCTTGATGAAAATTCAACTTCAACCAATTGTAGAACCTTCAACTGCTGAAGCATCTTCCTCTGCTGCACCTGCTAGTGAAAGACTGAGCATTCCATTAGTTAAGGCTGAACCTTTTGAGGAACCTGTTGAAGATGAAAGGTCTCAACTTCAAAGGAAGAAGAGGAAAGTTACTATCTCAACTGCTGAAGCTTATGTGTTTCAAGATGGTGCTGATGTCTCTCGGGTTGTTGAGCCCGTTGCTGAATCTTCTGAGCAAGTTGCTATTTCTGTTCCTATTGCAGCCATTATAACAAAAGTCTTCAAGAGGAAGAGAGCAGTGCAAGCTGAGGGGGAGTCTCAACCAGAAGAGACAGTGATCCCTAATAAAAGGAGGACCACTGTGACAAGAAGGAAATTCGTATTACCTTCTACTGCATCACCATCACCCTCACATCAAAGAGAATCCTCGCTTCAACCTCAACCAACAACAATAACAACCTCCATTCCACAACCATCACCACCATTACCACTGTCTCCACAAAGAACACCACCACCACCACCACAAAGAACACCATGACCTCAACCACAACAAAACACCCTTACTCCACCTTCTTCACCAAAAATTCCAACTCCTTCACACACATCACCCATCCATCACTCTTCTGAACCCAATCCTACCATATCAGAAACTCACATATCTGATACTTCCACACCACAAACATCTCATCATTCTGACATTCTTCTCATTAAGGATGTCAATGACTTTGATTACTTTGACAATCCCACTTCTCCACCTTTAACCAAAATACAAACCCTTGATTACATCAGAAACCAGAACCAAGTCCCACTGAGAATAATCTTTCCAGATTTATTCTCTGAAACAAGACACAACCCACTCACTTTAGCCACCTTACCTCCATATCACCTGTCTTCCAGAACCACTCCCTTCTCTGTCACAGATGAGTGTTGCTCAAATTTTCTCAGCAGCAAAGACTTGGATGTCATTGCTTCACTCGAAACTAAAAGGCAGCTTGTTAAGCTCTCCAGAAAACAAAAACCAGTAAACAAATAGCTCTTCGATCCTCACATCTTCATGAGACCCTTTACTGAGCTCAAAATAATGCCTGACTCCATGGCCTTGAAAAGAAAGAAAAAGGTCATTGACTTACCTAGAGATCAACAATTATGTCTGATCAAGCTCAATGACAACAAATGCAAATCCAGACTGAGACTGTTCACTACAGAGACCCATCACAAGTTTCTGAAAGTCAGAGACATCTACTGGAGATGTGGCTCTAGCTCTGGAGTGTCTGAAGAAGAGAAGAAAACCATTCCAACCAGAGGTAGCCAAGCCTATGCTCTCTATCCATTTTCACCCTCCATTTACACAATCAATGTTTTTCCAGACCCTCACCTAATGTCCACATTATTATTGAAGAGTTACCTCATACTCCTCCTCCTAGTCCACCTCCTCCATCCGCATCTGCAACTGCAATGGCTACAACAGATTCCACTGCTGTAGTTGCTTATGATCCTGCTGCCCACCAGAGGCTAGATGAAATGTCTTCAAGTTTACAGACTGTCATCCAAAGACATGATGAAGCAATTGCTCAGCAAGCTGCATTTCAAGCTTAGATGTTAGCTCAACAGCAAGCAATGCAGAAGATGATGGAAGCTTTCTTCAAAAGCCAAGGAGGCTCTAGTTCTTAGATCTTAGGACTTAGTCTTTTTCATTTCCTCTTGAGTCTTGCAATGTACTAGTCAGTGATGTCTATCACTTGTAACACTTCTGACTCTGGTTATATGAAATGAATTGCCTTTTTTTTTGTATTGCTTTTGGCTATCTGTCTTAATATATTTGTTTGACTTACTTATTGATTGATGCCAAAATGGGGAGGAAATATAATAGAAAAATAAGAAAATTAGTTCCGACTTTGTGTTTTTCCGTTCCAAAAGTTATGGTTGCTCTGATACAATTTGCTATAAATCGTTTATCTGATGCATAAACAAAGGGGGAGCATTGAAAATTATATCTTCTGAAATTTCTCTTATTGCTTTTTGATGTTCAATAAAATCAGAAAAAATTATTTGTCATCATCAAAAAGGGGGAGAATGTTGAGACCTCATAAGTCTGAAACACATCCAATGTGTAAATTCTATAAGTTTTGATGATTCCAAAAAGATTAAGTATGGTAATATTGAACCTTATGAAATTACTGACAAATCTGATAAGTGTGCAGAAAATCAGATTTAAGGTCACTCGTCTACTTTCTGACTCGTCTGCTTTTTAGTAGAGCTCAGTTTATAAGACCTGTCTGAAAACCACTCGTCTGATTTTAAAGACCAAGTCAACGCGATATCAAGATCTGAGTTTACTTGGTGACGTGGCAAGAAGCATCTGTCTAAAACAGAGTCAGTTGATCACCAGTCTGACTTTTGGAATACGCTAGCACCCGTCTAGTTTGGGACTGCATGATCACCCGTCTAATTTTGGACTGCATGATCACCCGTCTAGTTTTGGACTACATGATCACCCGTCTAGTTTTTGGAGTGCTTGAGCACTGGTCTGATTTCTGATTACTTCTCACCCGTCTGATTTTCCAACTCTGGTATAATGTTACTTTGTCAGAAATGAAGTCCAAGTCATCTTATTCATATTAGATGACTTCCTTAAGGATCTCGAAGACCTCTGGACAATAGCTAAAAGGATAAAGAATAAAGAACGTTTGTTTCAAGGTTTTAAGGAATAAACATGTAATCTCCGTTTTACAGCAGTAACCTTTTAGTTGTTTTAGTACAAAGTAAAAGTGCTTTATGGAAAGTGAACTGATTGTTACACTAAAAGAGGAAAGCTCTCTGCTGCAAGTACAAGAAGCCTGCTACTGCATACTCTGATATAACAGCTGATTCAGATTAAATGTACTCTTGGAAAACCTTGTCAAAGCTAAACGTTCCCAATCATTTAATGTTTATACAGAACGACTCTTTGGCAGTAATGGTGTCTCAAAAGATCAAATCAAAAGAACACATTTACTCTCCTCATTAACTTCTTCATCCTTTTATTGAATACACTTTCAATCATTTGATATTAATTCGCAGTCTTTCACACTTCATATTTATTCCACTCCTTGAGTGTGATCTAAAAGACTTGCAAGTTGTATTAATTACACAAAAACCTTTATATTCTTTGAGTGTTGAGCCTGAAGAGGCTAGGTGTTCAAAGAATACTTGTTTGAGTGTTGAGCCTGAAGAGTCTAGGTGTGCAAAGAATACTTGTACTGTAATTTACTCAGTACAGTGGAAACTTGGTGCTGCCAAGAAACTGGACATAGCCCTGTGGATTTTGGGGTGAACCAGTATAAAACTCTTGAGCGATATTCCTCTTCCCTTATCTCTTTATTTTGCTTAAGTATTGTTCTGTTTAAGCTTATAACTTGGGGAGTTAATATTGTGAGTATCAAACTCTGTTTTACTCTTCTACGTTTGGTTATTTCACATACTTCCTTCAACCACAGCGGTGCTTCTGCTTTGAGAAGAAGGGTGCGTAAGGGTCTAGGGCAGGGACAGTGATGGAAAGATAATGAAGGAAAAAAAATGAAAATGAAAAAAGAGACAGGAGAGGATTCGAAGGGAGGAAAATAGGGAGGGGTGTAGGGGCATAAGCTCTCATGCTAAAATTTCATAAGTTTCTCCCAATAACTTATGAAAATAAGCCCAAAACACTTTATAAGATGACATAAGTTTTTTTGATAATGTCTGTCAAACATACTGCATAAGCGCTTATGTCATAAGATAAATTAAAAAGAGTTTAAATAAACTCTTCCAAACGTCACCTTAATCTAACTACCACCCCAATCAGAGCATTAGTCTCACAGTTTTGCACGTGGAATATTCGGTCAAAGAAAAAAAATAAACTTCATGCACGTTACTTCTAGCTTTTTTTTTGTTGTTGTTGTAAAAAGTAGAATTTTGTCAAATTGGTTTAACAAGACCAATATGTGGTTGGTCCAAGTGATAACGAGCTTGAGTCCCTTAAGCAAGTGGTTAAGGGTTCAATCCTTAGCTCTTGTGTATGGAGAAAACCTTATTGGGAAACGTCAGCCCTTAAATATCGTCCAGTATCTTGAGGGATTAGTTTCCGCAGTTGCATACGGAGGATACCCGAGAAAAAAAAAAATTGGTTTCACAAGATTATCATTGAAACTTGAGAGCTGACGCATTTTAAATTCTTTGATGAAAACTGTTGAAAGCTATGTACCAAATTCCATGGTAAACAAATTGACCCAACCAATAAACAAATTCCAGGTAACTTGTGAAAATCTCAGGTGTCGGACTCGATCATGATTTCATGTAATTAAGATTTTTTTTTTATAAACACTAATATATGTATCAGGAGTACTCGAATTCATATACACATGAAGCCGGGAGACAGAATAACATTGTAACTACATACTGTCTCCATCAAAATAATTGGACAGTATATCTTTTACAGTTACCTACACCCCTGACAAATAAGAACCGACCCAAGTGAAAAGAAACCAAACTACAAAACATCCAAACAAATAAACTATAAAAAAATTATGCCAAGAACCCGTAGCACCTAGAACACCATGTAGCAGCCACACAAAAAATAACATCACTGAATCCCCATGTAAAAGCACCAACCCAAAAGTTACCCTTGAACTCCAGAAATCAGCTCCAAACCATACACAAACTGCAGACAGCATAGATTAATTACTAGCCAACAATAAAGCCAAATGTGAAAAGTGAATATCCAACCTCCAACCTATCCAAACAATAGCCGAGGAACCACAACCAAAAAAGGAGAAAAACCTCCACCACACAAGCAAAAGGACGAAGCCACCAAACGATCACAGAAGCCGCAGCCACAATCACAACATAGCAGAAAAAAGAAACAGAGGACCAATGACCTTTATAAGATCATTTAAAAAAGCTAGGCCAAGATTGATCACCATAGAACACTGACCAATGATGAAATCCCAAAAAAAAAAGCCTAAGCCATAATATGCATCATCAATATAGCATCCACATCCAAGAAAGAAAAGATCCTTAGCACCAAGATAGTCTTCCACTGCAAGTAACCAGACACTTTGTTGCTCCCACCAAGTCCCATATCCCCCCACATTGTGATAAAACTCACTCAAAATTTCAGCACAACCCCAAAAATCTCAAAAGTAACCCCCTCTTTTCCCCTCACATCAACTTTCCTTCTCACACATTATCAACCTCAACCCAAATGTTTGAATTCCCTGAACCTTGAAAAGCACCTGCAAAAAACTCAACAAACCACATAATATAATGTTAAGAAAAAGATTCTTCCTTGTAATCATGTATAAGGGTGTCATGTAATTAAGTGAGTGTTTGGAAATACAATAAAAATCTGAAAAAGTGCTTTTCCACTGTGAAATCAAAAACCACTTAAAAAAATGTTCGTGCATTCAAACACATGCTAAGAAGTGGTATTTTTGTACCTAACGAAACTCTTATCACAATTCTAAAAGCAGGACTAACACAAGTAATCAAAAATTGTAAGTTCAAATTATAGGATTTTCCAAGTTAATTCTAGTTTTCTCAACCATCAGTAATGCAAGTGAAATCTATAATTACTGCTCATTACTTATAATACAGTAATAGTAATACTTGCCCCCTTTTCCTCATGGCCGACCATCGGGTAAAGTTGGTAAATCACCAGTTTTAGGCTTCTCAAAGAAGTTCTAATTTTGAAAGGGTTTTAAACCTCTAAATGACTCTCAAATTTAATATATATTTTATTTGTATTTGTTTTGTTATCTACAAGTGTGGTTGCATGTACACATACAACAAATATTTACACCAATCATAATAATTTTTCTTTAAAAATTAAACAAATTACAATAAAAATAAATTTTATATTGGGTCGTGCCGCTTTTCCTGGTATGTGTCACCGTACCAAATTGCCAATCCATTTGGATTAACTCGTCTCAAACACTTTCTTTTTAATTATTTATATGTTAAATCATAATATGTAATATTTATATTCTATTTACATTATATAGAATCTATTTATATAAATTCTTCTACATGTTATAATATTTATAGTTAAAAATATTCTAATTATTATAAACATTAAGTCATAAAATAAAATAGTAATAAAATAAATAATAAGTAATATTAAAACAAAAAAGAATAAGAACTTTTTTGTTTGACTTCATTCAACTTTTGATTAATATGAAAGAAAATAGGAAAATATCTATTTCAATCCCCTTTTTATTTTCTTGTATCTAGTTTTTACTATTTCCCGTTTTTTATTACAAAATAAGAATAAGAATGACTTTAGAATTCCCTTTACTTTCTAATGTACGTATAAATATCAAACTCAATTCATCGAAAATAACTGCAGCTGGAGTAGCTCAGATGGTTAGAGCGTGTGGCTGTTAACCACAAGGTCGAAGGTTCAAGCCCTTCCTCTAGCGTCTATTATTTTTTCAATTCTATTTATTTTTCCCTTTCTCCATTGAAATTAACAAACCTTTGACCATTACTAGTTTACTTTTGGATTCATTAATGAGTTGGTCCTAAATTATTTGAGAATTTTCAATTATATCCCAAAACTAAAAGAAAAATTAATTGGGCGAAATGATTGATGATGAAATTTAAAAATAAAAAATATTGTTTAATATAATAATAAAATGACAAAAAATGAATATGAGCGAAAAACTCACTATTTAAAATAATAAAAATAAAAATAAAATAAAATCTAAAACTTAGTGGCAAAAACTATTGTTTAAAATAATAATTAAATAAAAATAGATAAATTTGAGAGACAAAATTTAGTTATTGAAATAATAATAACAAAATAATGAAATATGAAATTGTGCTAGAAATTCATGTTTTATAACAAATTATTAAGAGACTAAACTGAGTCAAATATTTAATATTTGAAATAATATTAAAATAATAATAATAGTCATAGCAAGCAAAAATATTTTTTATAAAATATTAAAATAATTTATGATAAAACTCAATTAAAATTAAAAATATAATAACTTAAACAACTCAATAAAAAATTGATGATGAAGTGATTTTTTTTTTTTTTGATATTGATTTTTTCACTCATCTCATCTCTTGTTATAATATTAGAATAAATTATTTTCAAAATAAGATGTGATATTTACTTAAATAGATTTTTTATTTTATTTATTATTTAAAAATATAAATTTATTGTTAAATTATATTATATTATATTTATTTATTATAAAATTTATTAGAGAATGTCATTATTTGAAAAAAAATTATTCGAATATTATAACAATAGATAAAACTGAGTAAACAAATCAATATTTAAAAAATAAAAAATCACTTCATTGTCAATTTTATTTTGAGTTATTTAATTTATTTTTTATTTTAATTGAGGTTTATCTTAAATTATTTTAACATTTTTTAAATAATATTTTTGCTTGCTATGTCTGTTATTATTATTTTAATGTTATTTCAAATATTAAATATTTGACTTCGTTTAATCTCTTAATAATTTATTATGAAACATGAATTTTCTAGCATAATTTCATATTTCATTATTTTGTTATTATCATTTTAATAACTAAATTTTGTCTCCCAAATTTATCTATTTGTATTTAATTATTATGATAAACAATAATTTTTCCCACTAAATTTTATTTTTTATTTTATTATTATTATTATTATTATTTTAAATAGTGAGTTTTTCCTCTCATATTTTTTTTGATGAATATTCCTCGTATATTCATCTTTTGTCATTTTATTATTATGTCAAACAGTGATTTTTTTTCTAAATTTCATCATCTATTTTTTTTTTTATATAGTAATCTTTCTACTTTAGGGACCAAATTGAAAATTTTATATAAGTTCAGGGACCCAATTAAATTTTTTTGTTTAGAGACCCAATTGAAAAATTTATAAAAATTCGAGGACCCAATTATAAATTGTTTTAGTTTAGGGACCTAATTGAAAATTTTCAAATAGTTCAAGAACCAACTCAATAGTTAAACCTTTACTTTTTTTGACATGTCTAATTCCTACCCTTTTCAAATCCTCATTTCAAAGGCTTATTATGCAATTATATATAAAGTTTATCTTAACTAAATTTCTTTGGAGAAAGCAATGCTTTTTTTTTATTTTTTTTTACACTTCTTCATAGATCAACTTGGCTACTTTAATTTTCATTTTTAGCCCATAGATTGAGCCTTTATACTTCTAATGCTTATGTTGCTGTAGGCTGAACCAAACTCTTCAGGTGTTGACAGACCTGACCTTATATTTTTATATAGGATAAAAAGCCTAACCAGCTTTAAGTAGGACCTAACATTACGTGACTCGTTTTTATCCTACTTGTCAATATGGCCCAAGGCCCAGGAAATAACCCATAAAACCTTATGTTGGGTCAAAGCAACCATCATAAAGAGGGGGTGAATTAGGTGATAATATAAATTTAAATCTTTTACGAAACATCAAACCATAGATCAGAGTTTTCCAAATAAAGAGAGCATAGATGGATAAAAGAAGATAATTTAAAAACCATCTAGCACAATTAACAAAATATTTTAGACCGATTTGGAAATAAGAAAGATAAATCGTTTCACTTGACTAATGGATAATATTGACTTGTATGTTCATCTCAAACTAAACATAAATCAGTTAGACAAAATCTAGAAGATAAAAACATTCGAGAATGACTTAAAACACAAAGCTTAAAATCAGTTATAAAACTTGTTGAAGAACTTAAAACAATAAAGATAAAGAGATGAGGGTAGAGAGAAAATAGACAACAAGATTTATCCTGGTTCACTCATAAAAAACCATGAGCTACATCCAGTCCCCAGCAGCAACTGAGTTTTCTCCACTATCATATTAGATAATTACAACGAGAAGTCTTTGCACACCTAGCCTCTCCAAGCTCATTGAGTATTGTTCTTAACCAGCCTCTCCAGACTGTTGCAAGTATTATTTGCACACTTAGCCTCTCCAGGCTCAACGAGTATTATTATTAACCAACCTCTCCAGGCTGTTGCAAGTATTATTTTCACCTAGTCTCTCCAGGCTTACTGAATTTTGATGAAGGTAACATAGAAGAAATCTCGCAACATTCATAGAGTGATTTTACAATGGAATACAGAGATGGGTTCTTCCTACACTCACAAGAGTGGATACATTTTTAAGTACTTCAGAACTGGAAAAGAAATCTCTCATAACACTCACTTGAGTGAATATAGAATGATTACATTGAGAATGATTTCTATTGAGATGAAGACAGTGATGCTCTCATTTTTCATCAACTGTAGCACCAACTCCAGCAGCACTTCTTCTTCAGTTTGGGTCTTCAATATATAGGCTTGACAAAATGTACCCGTTGAAGTTTATGACCAATGTTACCGTAGCACTCTTCTTTCTTTATGCTGACCAATCTTCAGATAAAGTAATTTTTCTTTTACAGCTTTTGTCTTTTTTTGCAGCAGTGATATATTTCTCCTTTTTCTTTTCTTTCACCATACAGTTGTAGATATCTTTTCTAACCAGCTGCACACCTTTTTGACTTTTTCACTTTTGTGATGATATATAATATTATATAGCTGTGCAACTTTGGTGGAAGAGAAACCTCAATACGTAACAACTATATTTCACTGCATGTCAACATATCTTCAATTGTTGACATCTCCTGCTTTCCCAAATAAATATTTAACTAATTTAGCTTTGTCTTGTACTGGGAAGACACTTGGTTAGCTTCATTAGACACTTCTTAGATGAGCTTGTGAGATGCTTGGCTAGTATTCATTAGATGCTTGCTCCTTTAGCTCCTAAACTCTGTCATCTTCGTATTGTGCAATTTCAACCTTCTTAACTATCGATTCAGGCTTCTATGTCTTCATGAAAGTTGTAGCACTAGATGTTAGTTTCGAATGGCACCGGTTTCATCCAATTTGGACATCTACAACACAAGTTATAACCATCAGACGCTTCAAAGGTCTTTCTGTCGGAACAACATCACGTCACCATATTACAAATGAAATCTAACACCGATATATATCGAATTTGGCCTCGACATATTCATCAAAGTTGTAGATATGTTTCTTATATTACCAACGATACTAAGATCGATATATTTGAACACCTATAGCTCCAGATATTGTCAGCAGACGCTTGTATGTTCTGGCTGTTACGAACAGTATCATATCTCCAACTTGTAGAGGATATTTCACTTAGTTGGAAATTGATTCGGGTCTCGACTTCTTCTTGAAAGCTATATATATTTATCTTATCTTTCCAATGAGACTAAGATCTTCTGATTTGGATGAGTGTACCTCAAGATTGATGGTACAGACGCTTGAATGTTGGTAGTAGACATTTTGTGCAGACGCTTGACTCGTCTTAATATCTTTCACCTGTCTTAAGACACTTCTGGCTTTAAGTCACTTCAGCAGAGTCTCAAAATTAGATGGGTGTTGTTGAGTCTAAAATTAAACGAGTGAGGTGATCCAAAAGTAGACGGGTGAGAGAGCCAATTTCAGACAGGTGATCCACTGAGACTTCTTCAGACTCTTGATCATTGCTACGTCATCAACTTGAATAAGAACCTTGAATGATAGTTGACTTGGTCTTTGACTGAGTTGACCTTCTTTTTAGACGGGTGAATTTTCAGGCAAGTCTGAAAAACTACAACACGCTAAAACTTAGAGGGGTCAAAATTAGACGAGTGATCCTAAACTCAATCTTCTGCACACTTGAGCACACGGTTAACAATGTCCACACCTTTGTAAAATATTTATACAATATATTTAGGAACTTAACTTATATCTTTGATTTGTCATCACTCAAAACCACATAAGCAATTATTCACAACACATATAGCATTTACATTCTCCCTCTTTTTGATGATGACAAATCCCTACAATATGCTACAGATTTTATACTTTTCTCCCCCTATTTGTTATTAACAGAAAGGGTTATCAAGTTATATCTCCCCTATATGAGACATTTTAAGATGCAAGATAACTTGTTATTGAAATTACAATAATGCAGCAAATATGTGAGACATGCTCCACTTAAACTATTGTATCATCACTCCTCCTGAACTAATGTTTAGTTAAAAGAACATGTATACAGGAGTAAAGACAGATTTAGCATAACGGGACATATTACTCCCTCTGAGATAGTGTTTCATCACTATATTTTCCTCTTCTTTTTTTTCAACAAAAAGATTCTAAAACAGTTTTAAGCATGTAAAAAGACAATGATATCATATATGCAGTCACAACTTATGAAAGCAACATGTTTGAACATTAAGCATCATACTATCCAGGATAATTAGACATTACAATAATATTGGGATAGAGATACTTATTCAAGTTTGTGAGGTGTGATGTTCCATAATTGAGATGAATCATCGTGCTTTCCTTTTGATCACATGCACTTGGAAACTTTCAGCTTTAGCCTTTATTCTTCCACTTCATTCCTTTGATTTGAAATTAGTGTCATGTGTCTTCTTCAAAATCATCCATCAACCAACTTTCCATCTGTGATAATCTTCACAACATCTTTTAAGAATGATGCTCGGAAGTGGTCTAGGAGGGTACTCAACATTTTTCTCCATTCATTTCCTTGTTCATTCTTTGATTTTCAATTGTTATATACAAAACTTGCAAAAACTTCTCGAATACTCATATTAGCAATAAATAATTTTCAAGCATAACTTTGCAAGCATTTTCAATCATATAATTTTTCAGCAATTATAATGATGACAAGAAGAAATTCTTATTCATTGGACTATATTATGATTTCAACTCATATATGCATTTTACTGATTGTGTACCATTTCACCATAAGTTGAAGCATAAGAAATATTTAAGGCACACATTTGATAATTTCAAGTGAAGAGAATTTTTATCAATATAGTTCTTTCAAGTATATGCATGTTGAATCATTTGATCATATATAAAAATCACTTTATGATAATTTTCAAATTCATGTGAGGGATAAGCAAATGCAAGCTTAGGTTAATGAAAATTAAAATCATTACCTTATTTTAACATGAATGCACCTCAACACACACAAACAAATGCATGTGTAAAATGAATTTTTCATAATCATAAGTTAAACAACAACGAGAGGTAAGGAGTAGATATCACCGAGTTTGATTCCGTTAATTTTTCAGCAGTCATGTTGTTCTGAACTTTTCAATAGAGAGAGTAGGATCAAGCAACTTCTGATGTAGCTTTATAGGAGGTTTTCTTTCTTGTTGGGTGATCCTTCCACCTTGTTCAGTACTTTTCCTGCAAAAATGAAGTAGTAGAAAAGGCTTTTGGTACCCACTTTGACTTGGGTCCTTGGGAGTTAGTAGATAAGCAATTTGAAGCTTTAGAAATCCTAATATATTTATTTCTCATATTATGATTTATTCTACAGTAGCCACATGAGAAATATGTCTACAATAACAGTAATTGCATATAATGAAATTAGATGGTGATCTAGTCTTCTTAAGAATATTTATATAAGAAAACAAGGTTTTATTTTAAAGGAAACATCATTGAGAATAGCATAATCAAAAAGGAATATTTCTAAACTATGTATAACATCATATTGACCAAATAATTAAATATATCATACAACAAATAAGATCGAAATTAAAATTTAAATTATGTACCTCACAGGTTTCTTGAGATGAAAAGCCACTAATTATGTTGTGTTCTTCCTCTTGATGACATTTTTATAATCCAACTTCTATCAATGATCTGCATCTTTTAATTCAAGGATATACTTTTACACAAAGAAGCATTGTTGGTAACATAAATAGCATTGAACAGAAATAAAATATTTTTAGATTTGATGCACCTTTTGGGTTTGTCAAAAACAACATTTTTAAAAGACAAATTTCTTAAAAACATTTTTATAATGTTAAAAAAGAGTTTCTTTTTTTTAACAAAATCAATCTAAATGAGTTTTGGTTTAGAAGAGAAAACAATATCAAAACCATCATTTCATAAAACAAAATCAGCTTACTATAAAAACGTTTCCAGTTTGATTTTTTGTGAAAAGAAATTCTAAGACACGAGGTTTTTCAAATTTAAAAACAAACATTTTTAAAACTATGATTTTGGTTGCTAAGATAACAAGGATCTTTAACTCTAAGTGATTAAGCTTCTTAACCAGAGCACTTTGCACTGATACCAATTGTTGGGTCAGAGCAACCATCACACGAGAGGGGGGTGAATTGGGTGATAATAGAAATTTAAAACTTTTACGAAACATCAAAACATAAATCAGAGTTTTCCAAATAAAGAGAGCATAGATGGATAAAAGAAGATAATTTAAAAACCATCTAGCACAATTAACAGAATATTTAGACTGGTTTGGAAATAAGGAAGATAAATCGTTTCACTTGGCTAACGGAAAATATTGACTTGTATGTTCATCTCAAACTAAACCTAAATCAGTTAGACAAAATCTAGAGGATAAAAACATTTGAGAATGACTTAGAACACAAAGCTTAAAATCAATTATAAAACTTGTTGAAGAACTTAAAACAATAAAGATAAAGAGATGAGGGTAGAGAGATAATAGACAACAAGATTTATCCTGGTTCACTCATAAAAATCATGAGCTACATCCAGTCCCCAGCAGCAACTGAGTTTTCTCCATTATCATATTTGATAATTACAACGAGAAGTCTTTGCACACCTAGCCTCTCCAAGATCATTGAGTATTGTTCTTAACCATCCTCTCCAGACTGTTGCAAGTATTATTTGCACACTTAGCCTCTCAAGGCTCAACGAGTATTATTCTTAACCAACCTCTCCATGCTGTTGCAAGTATTATTTTCACTTAGTCTCTCTAGGCTTACTGAATTTTGATGAAGGTTACATAGAAGAAATCTCGCAACATTCATAGAGTGATTTTACAATGAAGTACAGAGATGGGTTCTTCCTACACTCACAAGAGTGGATACATTTTTAAGTACTTCAAAACTGGAAAAGAAATCTCTCATAGCACTCACATATGTAACACCCCGATTTTTCGGCTTTCTAATATCGGTAATAATTATATAAATGACTATATTCTTATCCGAGATTTAGAAAATGACTTTGGATAAAATAAGGTCATTTCCCTGTCATACTTATTGTTATAAGGTTACGGGGAAGTTTTGGAATAAAAATTCAGACGGAAACCGGTCTGGGTTTTCTGTATTTTCACTGGCAGTAAGCTTTTACTGATCAGAAACCCTAATTTCGACTCGTGAACGAAACCATTAGGTTTTATATTTTTCCCCGGACGATTTTCCACTTTTCGAAAAAATTCGTTAGGAATGAAATACTATTATTTTATTCGGACGTAATCGTTAAGAAAATGCGTAAAACCTAAGTCAGAGGATAAGTCGGGCAAACGACGGAGTCGATTATGGAGCTGAGATATTAGGAGAGGTTGATGTAGCAAAGAGGACAAAGAGTCCGGCCTTAAATTCTAGTGATCGGGAATTTTTCAAGTGAAATGACCAAAATACACCTAAGCTTAACCTAACCGACGTTGAGTTAAATTTTAACCATGGTTAAGGAATCAAGGTTAGTTCTTGCGGTCTAAAATCAGCCACACCTCCCATGAATTCTTGACCACATGATTTTAACCATAGTTAGTAAAGTAACCATAGTTAAGTTAAGTATTAACTATTAATTAAATTTCTAAAAACCAAACAAAGCCTAATATTTACCCTATTTATACCCCTTGAAACCGCAGCAGCCCCCACCCCCATTTTTCTTCTCTTCATCTTCTTCATCTTCTTCCTATTTGCACTTTGCTTCATAAACTCATAAGAACACCAAAACCCCACCGAAAAGATGACCCTCTTCCTTGCTGAAACTCGAAAAACTTTCTACATGAAAGTTGTTCCTCTTAATCTCTTATTTGCAACGAGCTAAAGATCATCAAAAACGGATAAGTATATTGGGAGATAGGCCCAACTTACCAAAACTGCCCAAAATTCTCAGCATCATACGAGAACAGTGGAAAGAAGGCCCTTTACGCCCTGTTCTGATCTGAATCAAATAAAACCTTAAACATCAAAGTTGTTCCTCCCCTTCTTATATTTCCAACAAGCCAAAGGTTTTAATTTTTGGATGAGCATATCGTGAGTTACACTCACAAAACCACCACATCCACAAAGCTGTCTCAAAAGCTTTCATTTTGAACCAAGCTTGTATTGATCATTTTCTTCATTTCTTCAATTCCAAGAGGTTAAGTGTATCGGTTATACGTGAGTCATGACACTGGAGTTTGAAGTACGTTCGAGAAAGTTCTTCAGGAGATAAGTTCTTCAGGAGATAAGTTCTTCAAGAGGTAAGGGGAGAATACTGAGGAGTTTTTCCTATAATCATGCGTTATCTAGTTGATGTTGGTATTATTTATCTGTGGTGTTTGTTTCAGTTGTGTTATTTTTATCTGTGATGGTTTATCTCCATTTAAATTGTTTATCTGAAGTTATATATTATGATGTTGAGACGCATGATCTGCCTGGGAATATTGATATGATGTTGTTGTTGATTGTTGTTTGAGAAATCTGACAGTGGTCAGTGCTCAATTAATTAAACAAGATAAAAGCTTTAAGAAGCTTCATGAGTAATATTCAGTATTTAATTGAGAAATATTGGAATATATTATGATTTAAATAATTATTTGAGAAAATAAGAAATTTTCGAAAATATTATTATTTTAATGATTTATCGGTGTAAGAGTGAACTATGAGTCACATTGAGGACGTAACCGTGAAATTATTTTTGTACTACTAATTTTTACATGAGAAATTCCACAATATTATAAAAAGTTATTTTATGAAATTAATCTTCAAAAATAACTTAATTATGATTTTAGAAAATTATTTAAGTGGAAAAGGACAAGAATTGACTTAAATGACTTTAAAAATGTTAAACAACGGTAATTTGGAAAAGTATCGACGGCAAGAAATTCTAAAATGACATTACGTGTTTTAAACCAAGATTGAGCCTCAAGTGACTCTCTTTTTGAAAATAAAGTTTTCAAAAAGGATTTTTAGTAACTGGTGATTATATAAAGGAATTTATATTAGAAATAATTTTACGAAGATTTGACGTTATTTCGAGAAAATGAGTTTCCAAAAGAAAATGGATTTCAATATGATATTCGTGTTACAATGTATTTGTTAATCATGATATCTTGATGATATTCATGTCACAATGTATTTGTTAATCTTGGTATCTTGATGATACGATGTATTTGTTGATCTTGGTATCTTGATGATATTCATGTCACGACGTACCATTGTGTTTTTGGAAGGCCGAGCTATTTACGACTATTTCCGGAGCTCGGATATTAGTGATATTTTATAGGCCGAGTTAGGTACAACTATCGTTAGATGTTCTGGTGAACTATTTACAATGATGGTTGGAGCTCGTAACCTACCGAGTTATTTACTTTAATAGTTGGAACTTGGAACCTTAATGTACAAAAACAATTGATGTAATTGAAGTTGTTGTTGTTGGAAGAGAAGTTGAGATTTCCAGAGATTAGGTGTGAATGTTAGACAATGAACGTTGAAGTGTCATGCATATTTTTAAAATGACGATAATCGGGTATGAGACCCAGTGATAAACGACTTGTTTAGTTATGAGAATCTTATGTTGTTATGGTTATATATGTCTATGTGCTAATTTTTGTATATCGTGCATGTGATTATCGTTATAAACTCATATATTGGCATCTCACCCTTATATTATATCAGGTTATTGGGTTTGGCTTTTGTGTCTTGGTACATGAAAGTAGATGTTACAGAAAAGTTCTTAGTTTCACTCGAGAACATGGGTTCCGATACTTGAAGAGATGTTTGAGTGTGGGAATGACCACGGGGTCTTTCCAATAGATGTCTTGTAAGGCGACCAGCTTAAGATTTTCTTTGGGTTGTGTATTTTTGGGAAAGTTGTCATAAATGGTTTGACACACCTTGTAAGGTGTATGAAAAACAATATCAGAAAAGATTATATGTTGTGATGTTTTGGGTTACGAATAAATTCAGTTTGTATGTTAGTATAATTAGTAATTATACTATTGTGATGTATATATCTTTTTCCGAAGTATTTCGCAGAAAGAAAAATTTTACCCCATTTTTTGGACTTATTAAAACTTAGAGAGGTTATTTTTCGAAAGCAGCCAGTAAATAGCTTTTTAATTTATTTATGCACGTGTTATGAAGTAATGCTCAAGGGGGGTGTATTGGACATATCTAAGCAAGTATACCTAGTCGTACAAGTAATACGGTGGTGAGACCGATATCGTTCCCACGAGGATTGGTTGCCAATTACCAATTCACAACTTCGAAACCTATCTAGACTAAAATATGGTATGAAGAGAATTCTAAATAAACAAAATAAAACAAACAAAATCTTTTTGTATTTTTGTCGAGTACTTGGAATGCGAAAAGGGGATTCTTATTGAGACTAGACTTCACTAAACCTTAGCCTCATGCAATACCAAAACCACCAATCCATTTTATGCTCCAACTATTAAAATCAACCCACGAGATTACTCAAGCCCTGATTCCTCAGATGACAAGAGCCTAAATCCACCAATAGACCCTAATTCCTTAGGTGGCCTAGATTAATGAATTTGCATTAAGAGTGGGGATTACGCGATTACTAATAAACCAAACTCCATTCCTAGACGCAAGGTTTACTAGGTGACTAATTCCAGATCAAGAAATGATAAGAACGTCCTCATTGCAAATCAAATCTCAAAATCAGTTCATGGATGATCAGACCACAAAAAGCATTAAGAAAAGGAATTAAACACTAATACGAAGGCATAAACACAGATTGATAAATCAAAGTAATTACATGAAATCTGGTTTAGCTACATCTAATCCCAACAAAAATGGATTTAGCTACTCATAATGAAAGAGAAAACCAAAACCAGAGAAATAGAAGAAGAGGAGAGAAATAACTCCATTGAAGCTCTCCACAGTCGTCACCGCAGCCCCTCTCAGCAGCTCTCTTTTAGGGTTAAGAATCTCTCTTTGCAGCCATCTGGGTCGCAGCCCCCCTTCGGCAGCTCCAAGTCTCCTTTTTTTAGGTCTAAAAGTTCCAAGCGAGTCTCCTTCTGTTCTGCCCAGGCCTCTTTTATAGATCAGGCACGCGTCACGACCGTGATGGCCATCACGGCCTGGCCATGACGGATTCTGCTATGGGCGCGCTTTCAAATTTTGGTCTGTCACGGCCGTGATGGGCATCACGGCTTGGCCGTGACAGATTCTGCCTAGGGTAGGTCTAGCTCAGTTGATAGGTCACGGCCGTGATGCTCATCACGGCCAGGCCGTGACCAATTCTGACTTTTGCCTTCAGCTCTGCTTGATCATGGCCGTGATGGTCATCACGGCCAGGCCGTGATGGGATCTGATTGGATCAATTCTTCACTTTTCAAACTCTATCTTCATCCAAGCTCCATCAAGGCTAATTCTGAGCATTTAATCATTAATTCCTGTAAAACAACACCACAACACCGCCTTACCCGTTCCAAGGTAAAAACTATCCAAAATCAAACTAATCATACCTAAACTATATGAAAAATGCATGCAAAACGATAATGAAATATGCATCTAAATCACACTCATCAGGGTGTTACAACTTGAGTGAATATAGAATGATTACATTGAGAATGATTTCTATTGAGATGAAGATAGTGATGGTCTCATTTTTCATCAACTGTAGCACCAACTCCAGTAGCACTTCTTCTTCAGTTTGGGTCTTCAATATATAGGCTTGGCAAAATATACCCATTGAAGTTTATGGCCAATGTTACCGTTGCACTCTTCTTTCTTTATGTTGACCAAACTTCAGATAAAGTAATTTTGGTTTTACAACTTTTGTCTTTTTTTGCAGCAGTGATATATTTCTCCTTTTTCTTTTCTTTCACCATACAGCTGTTTATGTCTTTTCTGACCAGCTGCACACCTTTTTGACTTTTGCACTTTTGTGATGATATATAATATTATATAGCTATGCAACTTTGGTAGAAGAGAAACCTCAATACGTAACAGCTATATTTCACTGCATGTCAACATATCTTCAATTGTTGACACCTCCTGCTTTCCCAAATAAATATTTAATTAATTCATCTTTGTCTTGTACTGGGAAGACACTTGGTTAGCTTCATTAGACACTTCTTAGATGAGCTTGAGAGATGCTTGTCTAGTATTCATTAGATGCTTACTCCTTTAGCTCCTAAACTCCGTCATTCAACCTTCTTAACGATCGATTCAGGCTTATATGTCTTCATGAAAGTTGTATCACTATATGTTATCTTTTGAATGGCACTGGTTCCATCCAATTTGGACATGTACAACTCATGTTATGACCATCAGTCGCTTCAAAGGTCTTTCTGTCGGAACAGCATCACGTCACCATATTACGAATGCAATCTGACATCTATATAGATCGAATTTGGCCTCGACATATTCATCAAAGTTGTATATATGTTTCTTAGATTACCAATGATACTGAGATCGATATATTTGAACACCTACAGCTCCATATATTGTCAGCAGACGCTTGTATGTTCTGGCTGTTACGAACAGTATCATATCTCCAACTTGTAGAGGATATTTCACATAGATGGAAATTGATTTGGATCTCGACTTCGTCATGAAAGTTGTATATATATATATATATATATATATATATTATATTATATTGCCAATGAGGCCAAGATTTCCTGATTTGGATGAGTGTACCTCAAGATTGATGATACAGACGCTTGAATGTTGGTAGTAGACGCTTTGTGCAGACGCTTGACTTGTCTTAATATCCTTCACCTGTCTTAAGACTCTTCTGGCTTTAAGACACTTCAGCAGAGTCTAAAAATTAGATAGGTGTTGTTGAGTCTAAAATTAGACGAGTGAGGTGATCCAAAACTAGACAGTTGATGTGATCCAAAAGTAGACGGGTGAGAAAGCCAATTTCAGACGGGTGATCCACTGAGACTTCTTCAAACTCTTGATCATTGCCACATCATCAACTTGAGTAAGAACCTTGAATGATAGTTGACTTGGTCTTTGACTGAGTTTACCTTCTTTTTAGACGGGTGATTTTTCAGACAAGTCTGAAAAACTACAACACGCTAAAACTTAGACGGGTCAAAATTAGACGAGTGTTCCTAAAACTCAATCTTCTGCACACTTAAGCACATGGTTAACAATGTTCACACATTTGTAAAATATTTATGCAATATATTTAGGAACTTAACTTATTTCTTTGATTTTTCTTAACTCAAAACCACGTAAACAATTATTCACAACACATATAGCATTTACACCTTATATTGAGGCCTTTTTTATTATTATTATTATTATCCTACTTGTTAATGCTTCTGCTTCTGCAGGCTGAATTAAACTCTTCAACTATTAACAGACTCGGCCTTATATTTTTTTTAGGATAAAAAAAGTCTAACCAGCTTTAAGTAGGACCTAACATTACATGACCCATTTTTAACCTACTCGTCAATAATAATCCATGAAGGGAGCTGCTACCTACACCCCATACATGGGCATCCAGCCCCACATAACATTTTGAATCTTTTTTTTATTACTAAACTACCCTTAATAAACCTATTTACTCTAATTATTTGATAAAAATCACCACCCACCCCTTCTTCTCTCTCATTTCCCTCCACCCTCATCTTTTCCCCCCCTCTTCTCTCTCATCTCCCTCCATAAGTTAATCACAGCATAACCCACTGCATAGAGAGAAACAGAACCTTATGATTATTCTTTTTCCTTTTCTTTTTTCGAAACTCAAAAGCAAAACAACTAGCATCTCATACAAACATTATTACCACATTCAAGATCAACTAATGAAACTGCTGTAACTTTAAATTAAGATGGAACATGAATAATTAGAAGAGAACTATAAAAATTGAGTACATGACACAATTTATCTTCACTTTAGAAGTAAGAAATTAGAAGCAAACTGTAAAACATGTTATACGTGAGAGTGATTGGGAGTATGCAGCACCTCGTAACCGTGCACTGATAGTGGCCGCGCGTAGTCCTCACCATTCGCCATCGTGCGCTCTGCTGCGTGAGTGTAAAACCATATCTGTTGTTGTGTGCAGATTGGGAACTTTGACAACCACCCACCGTGCGCCACCGTTCGCTCCTCGTCACTCGCCATTTGCTGTTGTCAAGTCCGCTCCGTTCATCGTTGTTGACTTCTCCTTCTTGTGAGTGAAACCAGAGCATGGTCATTTGATTTGTGTAACTGGTTTAGATCTTGCTGTTTTTTATTTATTTAAAATAATTAAAAATAGCAAATAATCCAATTCATTGATTTAAGATGGGTTCACTTTAAGCCAGATCCGTGGGGGTTTGCGTGACCTAGAGAGAAAGAAGGAGGGGAAAGAGTTTTGAAAGTAAAATGGACAATTTTGTAATTCCACACACAAAAACTAGAAATGTGGGGTGGATGGGCATATGGAGGGGTACATGTAGCAGCTCTCATCCATGAAACCTTATATTGGGGCCATCTTTTATTAGCTCATCTAATAATAGGGCTTTCTGGTCTTAAACTAGGGGTGGCCATGGGTCTGGGTAGACCCACGAACCCGACCCAACCTAGATTTGGTGAGCTGGTTCGGGTGATTGGGTTGAGTTGGGCAAAAACACATAGACCCCATAGAGTATGGGTTGGGTATTGGGTTTCAAAATTCCAAACTCAATGAACCCAACCCAACCCAAATTACTTAGTTTTGCGTTGATGGTTGTTGAATGTTGATGACTTTTACTCTTTCATTGTAATAATTTAGACCTTTAGTTGATGGTTGTTGATGATTTTAGACTTTTAGTTCATGGTTGTTTATGTAATTTAAAGTTTAAAATGTTTATGTGATTTTTGGCATTTTTTTTCACGTGTTTTGTCCTGATAGGCCTACGGACCCGACCCAAAAACGAACATCCGTGTGTTTGTTGTCAGATCCGACGACCCACCCAACCCATAAATGGTTGGGTTGGTTCGGGTTTCATAATTGTTTTTGACAAACCCAACCCAAACTAACCCACTCACCTTTGATTGGGTTGGGTGCCAAAATCTATCGAACCCAAACCAACACGACCCATGGACACCCCTATCTTAAACCACAAAGACAACCTCATTACACACATAAGGCTCACTCATGAAAACTCAAATTGTTGAATGGTCAATGACTATACCGATTTGGTTGAAATTATTCTCAACGCAAATGTGATAATAATACATTCTTAGACAATTAGTTTGAAAGCTATGTGAGAAGGATTTTCCTTCAACATAATTTGCAAACATAATTTTGCCTAAAACAAACATGCACTAAAATCTCAACACTGGAGAGAGTACGGGCTCGGATGAATTTAAGCTCGTGGAGAGGGTTCCATAACATTTAGAGATAGCAAAATTTTTGCATTCCCTTGTAGTCCTTTGCTAAGAATGTAGAAATTTGAGAATAAATGTCACTTAAAAAGGTAAAAAGGAAAGGGACGTTAAAAATTGTATTCTCCTGTATACAAACTCGCTTTGCACGATACTATGTCAAAACTCAAATACTTGTACAATGTGATGTACGTCTATTTGTTTAAACAATATTTAAGTATAAATTATCTTGTAGTGGTCTATTCAAAATAAGTGATTAATGGAAATGTTAAATGTTTCTTAAATGATAATATGTTTAGATAGTGTGATTTAAGTGAAACATAATTAGGTTTGTCAAAGCGGTTGCCGAAAAATCATTGAGGGCATCAACATTAGTATATTGTAGAGTTACCAACTTACCGTTGTTTCAAATTTGCATGGCATGGATTATGGAGTCCCACACCAATGAATAATTGAAATATACCTCCTAAATGTAAATGAGCAACGATGGCAGACTAAAAATATCAGAGCATTTCAATCAAAAAGAAAATAAATAAATCTCAAAGCATCAAATAGATGACACAAGGGCCCAAAAGAAATAATAGATGACATGAGAATTGAAGGCAAGAAATTAAGCTTATAACAACCCAATTTTATATTAATTTTATGTTTTGTTAAGTAAGAGGATTAATATTATGACTTGGATAATGTGGTTAAAATGTTAGTTAAAGTCTGGGAAATTTTGCATAGAAAGTAAGCAATCATCAGGAATGAGTTTAAATATGAGCAAAACTTAGGGTTTTTCCTCGATTATCGTCTTTAAGACGTATGAGTGTGAAATAATAAATTCGGAGATAGGGATACAATTAGGCATTTTTGATGGTTTGAGGTTGTTTATTAAGTCTTGATGAGCCTATATCTCAAATTTGAGGTCAATCGGATGTCGAACGGGTCCAGAATGCAAAGAGACACAAACCGAGCGTTTTGTGATCGATTAATTAATTGAGAGTCGGAATATTAATTTAGGTTGGGCCTGAGTACAATAGATCTTAGGAGTAACATAAAATAATACAGAAGAATATCTAACAGTAGATTACATGGGAAAATACGGAAGAAAATACCCGGTTGTGCTGACAGGGCAACACGCGGCAACATGTGTGGATTACACATGTCACAATTGGACACGTGTCACTAAGAGGGAGGGTTGCATGGGTGTGGCTGCCACCTAGGGACATTTGGACTCCACTAATCTAACTTAAAGGCACCTAACCATGCTACCTATGTGACACCTAGCCCACTAACCCTCCTAAATAACCTCCTTATGACACATGTATTCCACTAAGTTACCTAAAAGCCACCTAAGTCATCTAAACAAAACCAAGACATTAGCTAAGTGAAAGAAGAGTGATCAGACTTCACTTCCTTCTCACTTTCAAGCAGCATGAGAAAGAAGAGTTGGAGAAGAAAATTCCCAAAGTACAAGACAACCATTATTGAAAAGCTTGAAGCTTGGTTGGAGCAGCTTCTGTAAAATCATCACCACACCTTCTGCCACCGTTAGATCATGTTGAAATTAAATTTCTTAGAGAGGTTCTGGGTTGATATTGTTTCATAAAGAGGTTCTGATTAATCCCCAAAGTGTGAGTTATTTAACTCAAAAGAAGGAAAGAAACTTAACCCGTGTAGATCCTGACCAGTCACCTTGGAAGGTTCATCCTAGATTCGTTCACCGTTGGATCGAGCTGACATTTTTGGAGGAGGTAAAGGAAAGGTAGTTCTTTATTCTCATCGTTCAAACTTTTAAACAAATGTATGGATTGTGAGATATAGAGCCAAAATAGTGGTGGATTTTGTGGTGTTTGCTGCAGATTTTAAGTTCCTTACAATGTGTCATTCACAATGTGATTCTTAGGTGGAATTTTGGAGACTCAGGGGCCGTAGTCCGTGTGAGGTAGATTCGAGACGAGTAGAAGAGGGGTGGTTTTGTAGCGTTCTGATGGTCGTACGGTTTTCAGGTGGGGCAAAGAAATTATTTAACGTCGGAAACGGCACGGTGACGTTTAATTCAATAATGGCGTAGGGCGACCTAAACCCTACATGAGAACGAGTAACGGACAATATCCATATCACATTGGGGACTACCTAGTGGTACCGATGATGATATTAAAATTGTGCGTTTATCGCCGTTGCGATAATAATATATTATTTTATTATTTGATGATTGCCTGATTGACTGATTTGACTGGTTGAATTGAATCTGGTAATTGATAGATGATATTATGAGTGTGGTAATTATATTGAATATGTCTATATTTATTATTTCATTATATTTTGGTAATGATTATTATCTTGGAAAATGATTACATGATTGTAATAATGGTATGATGACATGTGAACATGATGATATGATGGTATGATGTGATGAATGTTATGATTATGCTTAGAGGTTGAGTAAGTGAAAGTTATGTTGGGACATGATGATGTATTGAGGAATTCATACTATATGTACTAGCAGTGCCTAACCGAGATAATTACTGTGATATGATGATGATGAGATTGATGAGATGAGATTATTATTGAGGTTATCTATGAGATTATGATCAGCGATTAGGGCACTAGGGGGTGGCCTGAAACTTGGTATGTGATATGGTTGACCTAAAATATGGTCGCGTGGGGTCTATTCCTCGAAGGGAGAATTCCTGGGGTTTAGGCTAACGACGGACCGTCCCAGATATTATTTCATTTTAGTTGCAGCTATAGTTCATGCTTTGCATGAGCACCCTGGTCGTGGTTCAGAGGTGTACACCGGATTGTGTAGCTATAGTGCCATTGCTTTGCATGGGCATCCTCCATCCACGGACGAGGGTGTGCGCCGGGGCCTCTGGGACGTGTCATTGTGTTGGATATCCGGATATGGCTGATACCTGATGAGATGATTTATACATCATTTGCACTGCATCATGATGGAGGGTAGAGGAAAAATCTTAGACGTGGATTGAGGATGATTTATGTAATATATATATATATATATATATATATATATATATATATATATATATATATTATTCTTGGAGACGGATGTTTAGTGTGCTGTTATAGAATTAAATGTTGCTAAATCCTTTCCACGTGTGACGTTATATTGTTTCTTATCCCTTTTCTCCTTGCTGTTGTGTATGTTTTATTTATGTGATCGTTATAAGAAGACGTGGTGGAAAAGCCAGCTGTGGAGGAGCTAGATGGAACCCCTTACAAGCCAAATGCTGGAGGACAAGCAGTGGGCCCGAGTAGTTGATTAGAGAGTATACGGCTAGTGCGTCTTTTTGAGGCGTTTTATCTTCTATTGTTTATATCAGTTTGTACCAGTTTGTACATTTTGGGATCCTACTGATGGAAATCCCTTGATAGTACCTATATCAGCATGTATGTATATATTATAGTTGTGTTTCTGTGTATATATATATATATGTTTATATTTTAAGTTTTTAATTTTTTCGCCGTTTTAATATATACGCTTAATGATAATAACATGTTTAGGTCCTAATATTATGGGTTTTTTTAATGGGACGTTGGGATGTCTCAAAGCTCAATTGATTATCATAGACCACAAAGACAACTCCATTACACACCTAAGACTCACTCATGCAAACAGAAGGCCCATGAAATAATCCATAAAACCTTATATTTGGGCCATTTTTTATTAGCTCATCTAATAATAGGGCCTTCTAGTCTTAAACCACAAAGACAACCACATTACACCCATAAGGCTCACTCATGCAAACTCAAATTGTTGAATGGTCAATGACTATACCTATTTGGTTGAGATTATTCTCAATGCAAATATGATAATAATACATCCCGAGATAATTAGTTTGAAAGCTATATGAGAAGAGTTTTCCTTAAAAATAATTTGCAAACATGATTTGCCTAAAACAAACATGAACTAAAATCTCAACAAAGGAAGGAGTACGGGCTGCGACTAATTCACGCTCGTGGAGAAGGTTCCACAACTTTTAGAGATAGCAAATTTTTTGCATTCCCTTGTAGTCCTTTGCTAAGAATGTAGACATTTGAATAAATGTCATTTAAAAAGGTAAAAGGGAAACGGAGGTTAAAAATTGTATTCTCCTGTATACAAACTCGCTTTGCATGACGCTACATCAAAACTCAAATACTTGTACAATGTGATTTACGTCTTTTTGTTTAAACAATATTTAAGTATAAATTATCTTGGAGTGGTCTATTCAAAATAAGTGATTAATGGAAATGTTAAATGTTTCTTAAATGATAATTTGTTTACATAGCGTGCTTTAAGTGAAACATAATTAGGTTTGTCAAAGTAGTTTGCGAAAAATCCATTGAAAGCATCTTCATTAGTATTTTGTAGAGTTACCGACTTACCGTTATTTCAAATTTGCATAATACATGCCATGTTGGCATGGATTATGGAGTCCCACGCTAATGAATAATTGAAATATACTTCCCAAATGAAAATGAGCAACGATGGCGGACTAAAAATCTCAGAGCATTTCAGTCAAAAAGAAAATAAATAAATCTCAAAGCATCAAATTGATTACACAAGGGCCCAAAAGAAATAATAGATGACATGAGAATTAAAGTCAAGAAATTAAGCTCAATTGATTGTCATAAATCACAAAGACAACTCCATTACACACATAAGGCTCACTCGTGCAAAATCAAGGTCCATGAAATAATCCACAAAACCTTATATGGGGGCCATTTTTTATTAGCTCATCTAATAATAGGGCTTTATGGTCATAAACCACAAAGACAACCCCATTACACACATAAGGCTCACTCATGCAAACTCAAATTTTTGAATGGTCAATGACTATACCTATTTGGTTGAGATTATTCTCAATGCAGATGTGCTAATAATACATCCCGAGACAATTAGTTTGAAAGCTATATGAGAAGAATTTTTATTCAACATAATTTGCAAACGTGATTTTTCCAAAAACAAACATGCACTAAAATCTCAACAAAGGAGGGAGTACGGACTGGGATGAATCACGCTCCTGGGAAGGGTTCCAAAACTTTTAGAGATAGAAATTTTTTTTGCATTCCCTTGTAGTCCTTTGCTAAGAATGTAGATATTTGAGAATAAATTACTTTGAAGTGGTCTATTCAAAATAAGTGAAACATAATCAGGTTTGTCAAAGCGGCTGTCGAAAAATCCATTGAAGGCATCTCCATTAGTATATTGTAGAGTTATCGACGTACCTTTATTTCAAATATGCATAATATATGCCATGTTAGCATGGACTATGGAGTCCCACACGAATGAATAATTGAAATATACCTCCCAAATGTAAATGAGCAGCAACGACAGACTAAAAATCTCAGATAATTTCAGTCAAAAATAAAATAAATAAATCTCAAAGCATCAAATAGATGATACAAGGGCAATTGATTGTCTTATTGAAATACTCATATGGAAATTAAAGGCAAGAAATTAAGGTCAATTTATTGTGTGATTGAAGTAGTAACATAAATGGAATTGCAGAACTAAAAACTCCCAATATCAAATGTCTAATCATCTTTTTCTCCTCTCTTTCTTTGACCCTCCTGTGAAAAATCAAATTTCACCAATCAGCAACATTCACACAATATTAAGGTCAACAGAAATTATTGGCACAACACAATAACTAATTCTACAGGAGACAGAATAAGACACAAAATGAAACTAACAAATGAAGCCTTTTAGTGTGGTGCCCTTTGATAAGAAGTCTAGTCATAGTCCTTTTCTTTACCTGTTATCGTGGGTAAAAGTGAAGTTTTTTTGTTTTTTTAAAAAAAGTAGGTTCAGCAATGAGTTAAAAATATTTAATATTTCTATTTAATATTTTTTTAGATTGCTTGAAATTATAGGATGAGTGCTGAACTTGCATAGTTGGCGGTAACAAAAATTGCAGCACTGCTTTAGGACCATTTCTTATTGAGTTTTATCAGCATATTTTCTTTTAATCCTTTGAAAAGGTTGTGCGTTGGCTTTTTGTATCAATTCAATTTTGAATTGAATGAAAGCTAGTGTGTTAAATCTCTTCCTCTCCTCTCTTGCTTCTATGTACGTGAGTGTGTGAGAAAAATATTGAGTGATTCTTCGATGGGATATCGGGTTGGTATATATTCAATATGATGGTTTTTTTTAATAAGCTAAATTTCATTGATAAAAGTCTAAATCTGGAGTATAAGGAATGCTAACACACAACCACAAATTTAGAGAACAACTGCACTATGTGCAACAAAGAAGAATAGATCCAAGAACAAAGAGAAAGAGCCAACAAGAAAATAAAAGAGGCCCTGCTACACAAAAGATATATGCCTAAACCAGAACCACAGAACATCATGAAGAAACCAAAAGTTCAGATAAAACAGCAACAAAAAAAATAGCTGTAGTAACAGAGATGTTGAGAGCCAACACTGCAATCTTCTAAGAATGAAAGTTGCAGCAAAAAATATGTTGTTTTCTTACAAGAACTAGCACAAATATTGAAAGTAATAAAAGTACTTTACCACAAATAAAAAACACCATTTTAAGAATAAGGGAGACCCTTCTACCAGTTTACCGATAGTAACTTCTAGCCACTTCTAGCCATTGATGAAATTTTTACAACAAAACAACAGTCAGGATTTTGGGGTTCAAATTTGCATCCCTTTTTAAGGAGACCATACTAAAAATTGAAATAACAAAAGTTAACACAAGAAGGGGGGTTGAATTGTGTTTACCAACTTTTTTGGTTACTTTAAAAAGATTTTCGCAAGCACAACAAGCAAAGCTTAGATACTATAAAATTAGACAAGTGATACGTCTAATATTAAGACAGAACACAAGAGCAGACAAAGATGGGTAAAACAGAGTTTGATATTCACAATATTAACTCCCCAAGTTAAAAGCTTAAACAGAACAATATTTAAGAAAATTAAAGAGATAAGGGAAGAGAAATATCACTCAAGAGTTTTATACTGGTTCACCCCAAAATCCACAGGGCTACGTCCAGTTTCTTGGCAGCACCAAGTTTCCACTATAACTGAGTAAATTACAGTACAAGTATTCTTTGCACACCTAGCCTTTTCAGGCTCAACACTCAAACAAGTATTCTTTTCTCACCTAGCCTCTTCAGGCTCAACACAGTAAGGAATGAAAAGGTTTTGTGTAATTAATACAACTTGCAAGTCTTTCAGATCACACTCAAAGAGTGGAATAAATATGAAGTATGAAAGACTGTGAATTAATATCAAATGATTGAGAGTGTATTCAATGAAAGAATGAAGAAGTTAATGAAGAGAGTAAATGGTTCTACGCAGTGTTCTTAATGATATTCAACTTCTTATCTTCATCTTCATTGTTTGATCTATTTAAAGATTTCAATCAAGAGATCCGTTTAGACACAGCTTCAGAAAGTGTGTTCTTCTGATTTGAGCTTCTGAGACACCATTAACGCCAAAGAGTCGTTCTGTATAAACATTAAATGCTTGGGAACGTTGAGTTTTGACAAGGTTGTCCAAGAGTAGACTTTATTATGAGTAGCTGTTGTTTCAGAGTATGCAGCAGCAGGCTTCTTGTACTTGTAGCAGAGAGCTTTCCTCTTTCAGTGCAACAGTTAGTTCACTTTTCAGAAAGCACTTTTACTTTGTACTAAAATAGCTAAAAAATTATTGCAGTGGTACAGAGATTGCGTGTTTATTCCTTAAAACCTTGAAACAACCGTTCTTTTTTCTTTGTCCTTTGAGCTATTGTCCAGAGGTCTTCGAGATCCTTAAGGAAGGCATCTAATTTGAATAAGGTGACTTGGACTTCATTTCTGAAAAACTGACATCATATCAGTGTTAGAAATTTAGACGGGTGAAAGGAAATCCAAGAAGTAGACGGGTGATCATGCAGTCCAAAACTAGACATATGCTAGCGTATTCCAAAAACTAGACGGGTGATCCACTGAGTCTGTTTCAGACAGATGCTTCTTGCCACGTCATCAAGTAAACTCAGATCTTGACTGAGCGTTGACTTGGTCTTTGACTGAATTTCAGACGAGCGGTTTTCAGACAAGTCTAAAAATTGAGCTCTACTAAAAGGTAGACGAGTCATAAAAATAGACGAGTGACCTTAAGTCTGTTTTCTTGCACACTTATCAGATATGTCAGTAATTTTACATGGATCAATATTACCATACTTAATCTATTTGGAACCATCAAAACTTAGAGAATCTACACATGGAATGTGTCTCAGACTTATGAGGTTTCAACATTCTCCCCCTTTTTTATGATGACAAATAACTTTTCTGATTTTGTTGAACATCAAAAAACAAAAAAGAAAAAATTTCCAAACAGATATAAATGTTCACAGTATGTTATGCTCCCCTTAGTTTATGCATTAGATAAAAGTTTATTTAGAGCAAAAACAAGGTATCATAGCAGATAAATATATTTAATCAAATTATATCAGCAATCATAACTTTTGGAACAGAAAGGCACAAAGTCAGAAAAAAAATTTCTTATTTTTCTAGTATATAATATTCTTATTTTTCTATTATATTTCCTCCCCCCTTTTGGCATCAATTCATTTCACTTGAAGAAAGCTTCCATCATCTTCTGCATTGCTTGCTGCTGAGCTAACATTTGAGCTCTAAATATAGCTTGCTGAGCAATTGCTTCATCCTGTCTTTGGATGACAGTCTGCAAACTCGAAGACATTTCATCAAGCCACTGATGAGCAGCAGGATCATAAGCAACTACTGGAGTAGTAGAATCTATTGTGGACAGTGTAGTTGCAGATGCTGATGGAGGAGGTGGACAACGAGGAGGGGTAGGAGGTAACTCTTCAACAAGAATGTCATCCTCAGGCTAAGGGTCTAGAAAAACACAGGTTGACAGAGTTGTCACAAAATCACTATTTGGATAGAATTCCTCTAGAAAAGCATGTATTTGTTCTTTGTGAAGAGGAGAATCTACTACAGAAAGAAGAAATTCATAAGATCTCCTAATGAGATTTACGTGAGTAAGAGGAGTAGATTCAGAGAAGTTTAACAAAAAAAAGGGGAAAACCATGAAGAAGGGAGGGATTGTGTAAATGGAAGGTGAAAAAGGGTAAAGAGCACAGGCTTGGCTACCTCTGGTTGGAATGGAGACTTTTTCTTCTTCCTTCAATCCTGAGCTAGAGCCACATCTTCAATAAATGTCTCTGACTTTCGGAAACTGATGATGAGTCTCAGTGGTCAAAAGCTTCTTCCTATACTTGCATTTGTTGTCATTGATCTTGATAAGACAGAATTGTTGATCTCCAGGCAAGTCAATGATCTTTTGCTTTCCTTTCAAGGTCATGGAGTCAGGCATTACTTTGAAGTCAGTTGAAGGCTTCATGAAGATATGTGGATTGAAAAGCCATTTTCCAACATGCTTATATTTTCTATCCAGCTTTACAAGCTGCCTTTCAGCTTCAAGTGAGGTAATCACATCCAAGTCTTTGTCATTTAAGTAGTTGGAGCAAGATTCATCTGTGACAGAGAATGGAGTGGTTCTGGAATATAGGTGATAGGGAGATATAGTGGCTAAAGGGATAGAGCTGTGTCTGGTTTCAGAGAAAAAGTCTGGAAAGACTGCTCTCAGAGGGACTTGGCATTGGTTTCTGATGTGATCAGGGGTTAGTATTTTGGGTGAAGGTGGAGGAGGAGTGGGATTGTCAAAATATGCGAAGTCATTGACATCCTCAATGAGAAGAGTGTCAGTATGGTAAGATGTTTTGGTGTGGAAGCTTTTGATGAGTGAGTATCAGACATGTGAGTTTCTGAGATGGTAGGATTGGGTTCAGAAGTGTGATGGATAGGTGATGTACGTAAAGGAGTTAGAATTTTTGGTGAAGTAGATGAAGTGAGGATTTTTTGTTGTAGTTGAGGTGATGGTGCTCTTTGTGGTGACATAGCAGGTAATGGTGATGAATGCTGTGGAATGGAAGTTGTTGTGTTGAGGTTGAGAAGGTGATTCTCTTTGAGGTGAGGGTGATGGTGAGGGGGTAGGAAGCAAGACAATCTTCCTCTTTGCCACGGTAGTTCTCTTTTTCTGAGGGATCACATTCTCTTCTGGTTGAGACTCCCCCTCAGCTTGCACAACTCTCTTCCTCTTGAAGACTTTTGTTATACTAGGTGTAATAGTAATAGAAGCAGCAGCTTGCTCAGAAGAATCAGCAACAGGTTCAACAACCTGAGAGGCTTCAGCAACATCTTGAAACACAGAAGCTTCAGCAGTTGACTGAGTAACTGTCCTCTTCTTCCTCTGAAGTTGAGACCTTTCTTCCTTCAACTGGTTCAACAAAAGGTTCAGCCTTAACAACTGGAACACTGAGCCTTTCACTAGCAGGTTCAGTAAATGATGATGCTTCAGCAGTAGAAGGTTCAACTATAGGTTGAAGTTGTACCTTCATCAAAGACAGTGTCTTTGTATTTATCTCTGTGCAGAGATCAGCATGGAAGGCTTTTGACATGTTTTTCAAAGAGTTGGCCCTGAAGATTTTTGTCATCAACATGCCATAGGGATATCCACCCTTGTACTTCCCTTTTACAGTCTTCAACAAGTGTCTAAAAATTAAATCTATGATATCTATTTTGATTCTTTGTACTAAGTAATAGATAGTAAATTTTTCTATCTTACTCACATGATCCCTAGAGCCAGTTTTAGGTATCACATAGTTAATTAGAAGTACATGAAGAAATCTTGCCTTAGCTGTGAGGTACTTTGAATCAAAGTCCTTTGGCTTAGGAACTCCATATAGTATGAGGTTTACATCCATCTCGTCAGCTTGATTTTTCATCCAGCTCTTGTCGTACCCAGCTCCTTCTCTAGGGCACTTAATCACTTCAGCGAGTGACTCATGAGTAATGAAGATGTGGTCCTCATCTACATCTCCAGAAATCATGAAGGTTGTGCTGTCCTTGGTGACTAGAGAGTTTTTCCAGAAGTCCCTAACCAATGAAGGATAGACATCTTCCACAATTTGGAAGAATGGTAGCCACCCAGCATGAGTAATTTCTGACTTAACGTCCAGTCCTTTGATTTTCAACTCAGTGAAAATAGGGATCCTTCCAGGGTGTACTTTCTTTAGTTCTGTTAGAGAAAGTCCGGATTTTTCAGTAACTTCTTCAAGAAAGCTTTTGGGTTCCATCGTTTCAGAAGAGAAGATTTTTAGGGTTTGAAAAAGAACGGTTTCGAGAGAATGAAGATGAAGAGAATTCAGAGAGAGATTGTGTGAGAAATTGTGAGTGGGTAGTTTTGAAACGACACAGGTTGCTTTTGTCAAAATGCTTGAGTGCTTTTTACGTTGGGAACAAGGAGAGAGAGTGTTGCCATAAATAGCAATCAATCAATTTTGAAAAGACAGTTGTTAATATAATGAAAACTTTTTCAGAAAAAGGAGGGAAAATACAATGTACACGTGTCTCAATCAGGGTTTAGCACTAAGTGCTTTTAGCCACGTCATCAGACATTTGGCTAAAGTAGACGAGTGAAGCATAGAGAAAATAGATGAGTCAAACAGATATAACATTTAGACAAGTAAATTTTCAGACATATCAGCAAACACTCATTCAGGCATATTATGCATATTAAGATTCCTTCTAATAAAAACAAATTGATCTTCACTTAGAGGTTTAGTAAAGATGTCTGCCCACTGATAATCAGTGTTTACAAACTTAATTTCAAAAACACCTTTTTGAACATAATCTATAATAAATTGATGCTTTATTTCTATATGCTTTGCTCTAGAATGTTGTATGGGATTCTTAGACAGATTAATAGCACTAGTATTATCACACCAAACAGGTATATTATGCTCAAACGTTGAATAATCTTCATGTTGGTAAAAGCAGTTGTGAACAACAACTAGCTGCAGATACATATTCAGCTTCAACAGTTGATAGAGCAATGGTGCTTTGCCTTTTGCTTGACCAGGAGATCATATTTGCTCCAATGAAGTGACATCCTCCATTGGTACTTTTTCTATCAATTCTATCTCCAGCAAAATCAGCATCACAAAATCCAGCTAACCTGAAATCTTCAGTTTTCTTATATAATAAACCAAGGTTAGTGGTTCCAATCAAATATCTGAAAATTCTTTTAACAGCCTTATAATGAGATTCTTTAGGATCTGATTGAAATCTAGCACAAAGACAAACACTGAATTGAATATCAAGTCTGCTAGTAGTTAAGTATAGAAGAGATCCAATCATACCTCGGTAGACAGTTTGATCTACCTTTTTACCTTCCCCATCCTTGTTTATAATAACTGTTGGATGCATAGGAGTACTCATAGGCTTTGAATTTTCCATTTTATACTTTTTTAGAAGCTCCTTGGTGTACTTCTATTGATGGATATAGATTCCATCACTTGACTGTTTTATTTGAAGACCAATGAAGAACTTCAATTTTCCCATCATGCTCATCTCAAATTCATTCTGCATCAAGTCAGAGAATTCTTTGCAGAGCTTTTCATTAGTAGCACCAAATATAATATCATCAACATAAATATGTACTACTATGAAATATTTTTTTGAGCATTTCTTGAAAAGTGTAGTGTCTACTTTTCCTCTAATGAAATTATTTTATGTTAGATATGTGTTTAGCCAATCATACCAAGCTCTAGGAGCTTGTTTGAGTCCATATAAAGCCTTTTTAAGCTTATTGACATGGTGAGGATTTTCAGAATCCTCAAACCCAGGAGGTTGCTTGACATAAACTTCTTCCTCAATTATTCCATTTAGAAATATACTTTTAACATCCATTTGATAAAGAGTTATATCATGTTGTGCAGCATATGACATGAGAATTCTAATTGCTTCTAATCTAGCTACAGGTGCAAAGATTTCAGTGAAATCAATACCTTCCTATTGATTATACCCTTGAGCAACTAGTCTTGCTTTGTTTCTTACCACTTTTCCATCTTCATCCAGCTTATTCCTAAACACCCATCTGGTTCCAATAACAATTTTCTCTTTGGGTTTAGAAACTAGAGTCCAAACATCATTTCTCTTGAACTGATTTAGTTCTTCTTGCATGGCTAGAATACAGCTTCCATCTTGCAAGGCTTCTTCAATCTTTTTGGGTACCAAATCTGATATGAAGGCCATGTTGTTGTTTTCATTGAAAGCAGATCTGGTTCTAACTCCTTGAGATGGAATTCCAATGATAAGATCTTCTGGATGATAAGTCTTGAATTTCCAATATTTCTTCAAATTCCGAGTTTCAGACGCATCAACACTTGTCTGAATTTCAGACACATCTACTTTTGACTTGTCTGAAGATTCTTCCACTGCAGGATTAAGTTCAATACCTGCAACATCATCCTCTAGATCTGATAGTTCCCTATCAGTCTTCAAACCATCATTAAACTTTACATGAATTGATTCTTTTACAACAGAAGTTCTAGAATTAAAGATTATAAAGGCTTTAGACATTTCAGAATATCCAATAAATATGCCTTTATCTACTTTAGAGTCAAATTTACCAAGATGATATTTTGTATTAAGAATATAACATTCACATCCAAATGCATGAAAATATGATATGTTGGGTTTTCTACCTTTCCACAATTCATAAAGAGTCTTATTTAGGATAGGTCTAATCAGTATTCTGTTTTGCACATAACAAGAAATGTTAATGGCTTCTTCCCAGAAGTACTTAGGAAGATTATTTTCATTAAGCATTGTCCTTCCCATATCTTGAAGAGATATGTTCTTTCTCTCAACCACTTCATTTTGTTGTGGAGTTCTAGGTACAGAGAAATTGTGAGAAATACCATTTTCCTCACATAATAGTTTGAACTGCTCATTTTCAAATTCTCCCCCATGGTCACTTCTGATAGCAGAGATACATAAACCCTGCTCATTTTGTACTCTTTTACTAAATACTGTAAAGATCTTATAAGACTCATCCATGTGGGTTAAGAAGAGTACCCATGTAAATCTAGAATAGTCGTCAACTATGACAAAACCATGTTTCTTTCCACCTAGGCTAGCTACACTGACTGGTCCAAATAGATCCATGTATAACAATTGCAAAGATCTAGTGGAGGTGACTTCTTTCTTGGATTTGAAACTTGATTTTACTTGTTTACCTCTCTGACATGCTTCACACAAAATATCTTTCTTAAAGGAAATATCAGGCAATCCTCTTACAAGGTTATATTTTTCAATTTAGAAATTTGTTTCATACTAACATGCCCTAGTTTCTTATGCCATAGCTACTTTTCATCCTCTTTAGACATAAAGCATGTTACACTTTGATCTGAAAGTTCAGACAGGTCAATCTTATACAGATTGTTTTGCCTTTTGGCAGAAAAGAGAGTCTTTCCACTACTGTCATTGACTATGCATGCATCCTTAGTAAATGATACAGAAAATCCACTATCACATAATTGACTTATGCTAAGCAGATTATGTTTTAATCCTTTCACATATAAAACATCACATATAATAGGCAAGGGAGGTTTACCACCAATTTTACCTACACCAACAACTTTTCCTTTCTGGTTGCCACCAAAAGTTACGTGTCCACCTTTATTAGGTTGGAGGTCTAGGAACATAGACCTTTCTCCTGTCATATGTCGCAAGCATCCACTGTCCAGGTACCATGACAGGTGTTTCTTTTGTCCTGTTAAGTATGTCTGCAACAGGAATGATCATGGACTTAGGTACCCATATTTTCTTGGGTCATGTTCTGTTAGTATAAGGAGTCTGTGAAGACTTCCTTCTCTTTATGTGGATACACTTAGATGTGATATGTCCAGATTTTCCACAGTATGTGCATATAGGTTTATTTGAACTAACTGACACAGATTTGACAGTTATTTTTGAGAACTTTGTTGATCCTTTATGATGTCCTTGACTGGAATATCCTATACCTTCTTTGTTAAGGGAGTGCCTCTGACTTCCCAAAAGTTTAGTCAGATTATCTCTACCATTAACAAACTTGGCAAGATCTAAGGTGAGCTCTTCTACTTTCTGTTGAAGTTTACTAACTTCTTCAGAAGATAGAGTTTCAACTGAGATCTCAGCTTTAGACTTTTCAGTCTTAAGCATACTATTTTCTTCAGCTAACTTTTCACACTCTTGAGATTTCTGTGGATACTCATTTGAGAGTTTAACATATTGGCTCTTAAGGGATTTGAAAGCTTTAGACATATAGTTGGATTTCTCCAATAGTTCATCATAGGCATCATTCAATTTCTCAAGTTCAGAATGTACCTCACTGTTTGATTCAAGATCAGTATCTGCCATAAGACAGAGATCTGCTTCAAGCTCCTCTCCTTCACTTTTCTGTGGAGCTTTCATCAAGATCTTCCCAAGTGGACATCATTCCTTTCTTCTTTTTTTGAAGAACTTCTTGGGAGATTGCTTCTTGAGTTGAGGGCATTCTGCCTTGATATGACCAGGCTTCTCACATTCATAGCACACAATGGCATTCTTGTCATTAGATCCACCATCTTTGTTGTATTTTTATTTGTTGAAACACCTGCAAGGTTTGTCCTTTCTGAAGTTTCTTTTCTTCCAAAGATTTTTCATCTTTCTGGTGAAAAGAGAAAGTTCATCATCTTCATCATCAGAATCATCTTCGTTTGATTCCTCAGATTCCTCTGAAGATTCATCAACTTTGAGAGCTTTTGAAGTGGTTCCTCTAGATGATTTCTTGTCTGCTTTAAGGGCAATGGATTTGTTTTTCTTTCCATTGTTTTCTTCAATCAGCTCTTGTTCATGGATTTGAAGAGTACCAAGAAGCTCATCTAGCTTCATTGTTGTTAAGTCTTTGGCCTGAGATACAACAGTTACAAGTGGTCTCCATTGTTTTGGAAGACTTCTGAGAATCTTTTGAATGTGTTCCTCGGTCTGGTAAAATTTTCCCAGAGATTTCAATCAATTGGTTATTGTTTGAAATCTTCCATACATTTGACCAATAGTCTCTCCTTCTTCCATTTTGAACAGCTCATACTTTCTGACTAACATGCTAACTTTGGTCTCTTTGACCTTGCTGGTTCCTTCATGAGCAACAGCTAGTGAATCCCACATTTCTTTTGCAGATTCACAAGCACATACTTTTTCAAATTCTTCTCTTCTGAAGGCACACATGATTGCATATCTAGCTTTGGCATTAAACTGCCATTTTGTTTTTTGATCAGCGGTTAAGTTTGCTTTTGGAACAACAGCTCTTGCTTCATCTTTAGGAACAAAAGGTCCTTCTTCAATGATATCCCAAAGTTCAAAGTTAGTGTATTGTAAAAACCACTTCATCTTTTCTTTTCAGTAGATGTAGTCCTCTCCATTGAAGTAAGGAGGTCTCGACATTGAGGATCCTTCTCCATCATGGTTTTGGCTTGTACTAGCTTCCCCTGCCATTTCCAACATCTTTTCCTCTACAATGTTAAGTGCTCAACCCAGAGGCTGAGCTCTAATACCAACTGAAATAACCAAAGTTAACACAAGAAGAGGGGTTGAATTGTGTTTACCAAATTTTTTGGTTAATTTAAAAATGTTTTCGCAGGCACAACAAGCAGAGCTTAGATACTAGAAAATTGATAGCATAAATCCGCAAGTGTACGGCTTCGTCGTCAAGTAATAAAAAGATCGAACCCACAGAGACCGTGATCTTGAACAACAATTAATTATTAAATTAATTAAACTAAACAAGAAAAAGATTTGGTTTTTGAAATTAGAATTAACTAACAAATCAAATATTTAAAACGCAATCAAACAGAATCACAAAGCAAATCAAATCTGGAGTTTTTTCAAATCAAAAGAGATTTCCAGGAATTGGGTTACCAACAAGACTGCTTATGCTACTAAATTGACTACCCCTCTCGTTAATTATCAAAATTGCTTTGAAGGTGAATTTATCCTAATAAAGTTAATGTTCCCTCTCGAGATACAAGAACCGTGTCCAATTAAACCAACCCCTACTCTCGTGGTAACTGTATTTAAATTGAACCTATTACGATTTAAGATAATTCAATGGTACCCTCGAAGGATCGCTTCTAACTCTCGTGGTTTAAGTCCTAAGTTCAATTCTTATGGATCCAATACCTAGGTTCACTTCTCAGTTCCTCCCTAGAACATCTAAGACATGCAAATAGGTGATCAATCAATTCATATGGATGAAGCACAATAAGAACCAAATCTAAAGCAAATTGAAATTAACAAAAAAGGAAAAACATCAATTCATCACATAAAACAAGTCTTGGGCATAGCCCCAATTCCTAGAAATAAAACGACTACTTAAGCATTGTCATGGTCATAGCAATCTTGATTAAAAAGAACATAAAAATCCTAAGAGAAGAGAAGAAATTAAAGAAGAGAAATCCTAAATTAAGCCTAAGGTAGCAGCCCCCAAAGATCCCTATTTTCGAGCCTAAGAGTCCTATTTATAATGTAGGTTAACTTGGGATTAAAGCAATTACAAAATCATATAAAAAAAATCAAAATCTTAGATTTTGCACGTCACGGTCGTGATACCTATCACGGCCAAGCGGTGACCAATTCTGACTTGGAGAGCTGCTTCACTGATGACTGTCACGGCCAGACCGTGATGACTGTCATGGCAAGGCCGTGACAACTTCTGAATTTTGCGTTCTTCTTTTTCTTCAGTCCTACGCGATCATGGCCGTGATGCTTGTCACACCCAGGCCGTGATGGTCTCTGTTTGGCTCATTTTCTTGTTTTTTCAAGTTCCATCTTCATGCAAACTCTAAATCAACTGGACTTACGCATTTTCATCATCAATTCCTACACACAAACACCACAAAACCACCTTACCCATTCCAAGGTAAAAACTAACAAAAATCAAATTAAAAATGCCTAAACTACATGAAAATGCATGCAATATGATAAAGATATATGAGGTGAAATCACACTCATCAAACTACCCCAAGCTTAAGATTTTGCTTGTCCTCAAGCAATAACCAAGGCCAGACAAGATAAACAATCAGAGCATGGACAGTGAACCAAGAACCCGAGTAACAAATCCAAGTAACAAGCACATCCAAATAAGTAACCAAGAGACAATCAATTTCAAGTCCAATTAGAAACTTAGGTTCCCTAAATTCATGTCTCTCACCAATTAGGGCACTCTTCTCGCCTCACTCAAGTGTTTAAGGACATATGACAATTCGCTCAATTTCCTCAAGGAAGGTATCCTACCATAAGCTTGACTGTAACCAAATCTCTACTTTATTAATGAAAACACATAAGAATCAAAAGGTCTTTTATTTTGGTTGTAATGGGACCATGGGATTAATCATTAGGTGGGGAAATCAAGAAAAGGAAAATTCAAGAAGGCTAAACAAAATATCAAACAATACAAAGCATGACAACCTTCTAAAATACATTTTTAGGCTTTAATTCACTTTTCCTCCTTTCTTTCTTTATTTCTCTCTTTCTTTTTTTCTCATCCCCTTCTCCATTTTTTTTTGTTTATTTTATTTTATTTTTTCAATTTGGAGAAGGGGAGATTTCCAACTTGAGAGAAATATTTTTCTAACCTTTTCATCCCACAATTTATTTTTCAAACCACCTTTTTGCCCTTTTTCCAATACTTTAAAAAGGTGTCATACCAAGCATCATTCATCAAAATCAATCAAGGTACCAAGAAAAGCATTTTATTCTATTAGGCTCAAAATTGGGCACCTAAGGGGTATCATTTAATTAGTCAAAGCTCAGAAGGCCAGAAAAATACCTAGTGCCTCAATCATTTTCAAATATGTTTTCAAAAAATTTTAAGTTTCAAAACGGTTTCAAGTCAAGTTCTAGAGAATACAATCCAAGAGGAATAAAACACTCAATCACAAGGAATGGGGTAAATTTAGTGACTACCCCTTTTAGGCTCAAAAATCTCACATTTAGTAGTTTAAAATCAAAGAGAAACACAAATCCAAGGAACCACATGCTAATTATCAACTATCAAAAGATCAACTCAAGCATTTTTATTTTTAGCCTATCACAAGAATACAAAAATTGGGTTCAAAAATTCACTGTCTCAATTCATTTGGCACAAAGTTCTCACAATTGGATGCATACTCTAAGCAAGGGGCAATCTAATTATGTGATTATGCAAAACTACGCCTATATGAATGCAACATGCAAAAAATGCAGAAAATAAAACCAAAAATAATACCCCTACCCTAAGCTTAAAAACTTACATTGTCCCCAATATAAATAATCAAGTCGGAGAGAGGAGAAAAAATGGAACAACTCACCGAGGTGGTGGAGGGTGTTGGCACAGATGCCAGTCATAGAGCTGTTGGAGAAGAAGAAGAGAGGTTGAAGAAAGAGAGTAGGTGTAGGGCTTCTCAAAACTGAACAGGGAGGGCGAAATTTGGTTTTTAACACGCCTGGAGTGCGTCACGGCCGTGACCCACGTCACGGGCAGGCCGTGATCCATTCTGCTCTGTTGGGCTCCTTCCATCACGCCCGTGATGCATATCACGGCTGGGCCGTGGCCAAATATGACTTTCAAGCTTCTTCACATCACGCCTGTGGCAGTCATCACGGCCTGGGCGTGATCCTTTCTGTTCTTCAACTGCTGTCCTATCAAGGTCGTGACCCTCATCACGGCTAGGCCGTGATCCATTATGGTCTCCTCTTCCTTTTTTAATTTGTTCCATCACTGCCATGATGGCCATCAGGGCCAGGCCATGATCTCTTCTGACTTTATTTTTCCATGCCTTTTTGGTCTTCATGCCTTCATAACCTGAAAATACTTGGCAAAACCATCAATTTGTGAACTTTCTTCTCATAATCTTCTCAAATTATTCAAAAACAAAATAACAAAGGAAAGAAAGCTTCGGTTGCCTCCCAAGAAGTGCTTATTTACGGTCTTAAGCTTGACCATACTCCCTTCAATCAACCGGGAACAGCTGGGCTTGGAAGTGAAAGAACACCTCTCTTCCAAGGAAGTCCTTCAAAGAGCCTATTTTTTTCATATGGTCACATGCGCTTTCGCTTTTCTCTTTTCACTCTGAGTTTCATGGCCTTACTTCCTCCCGGCAGAAGTTTTAACTCCACCATGTTGAGCAACTCCAATTTCATCATTATTTGGTGCATCATTTATCATGCAAAGTTTGGGAGTTGCTTCCATGTTAAGCTCTTCCTTCACCTTTGGAGGCATTATCTCAATCCTACACACATGACTCTCAAAAGGAGGGTTGTTATATGAGTTAGTCAAATCAAAATCCACCCTTCCTTTCTCTACATTCAAGGAGAGCTTACCATTTCTTACATCTATTATTGCTCCAGCTGTGGCCAAGAATGGCCTTCCAAGAATGATAGGGAATTTAGAATTCCCGTTCATATCTAACACCATGAAATCAGTAGGAATGAAAAATTTCCCTACCTTTATGGCGACATTCTCTAGTATGCCTAGAGGAGTTTTAGTTGAGCCGTCCGCAAATTATAAAGAGAACTTGGATGGACTCAATTCCTTTGTTCCTAACCTCTCAAAGATGGTATGTGGCATCAAACTCTCACTAGCCCCTAAGTCACTTAAGGCTTGGTCTATTTTCACTTCTCCAATTGAGCAAGCAATAGAGAAACTTCCTAGATCTTTTAGTTTAGGAGGCATATTAGTTTTTATCATTTCATCATGCTTCTCAATTAAGCTCTTAGTCTCTTTTTCTACTTGGTTTTTCTTAACTAGCCTTTGTGGGAAATGTATTGGAGGTTGGTAAGGTGGTGGAGGGACGTACTTTGGTTCTATCTCTTCTTGTTCATGTTGGAACCAAAGTGGTTTTGGATTTAATAATCTCTAGGTTTTGATGTTAACAAAAGGATTAAATTTTCTTGGCAAAGTGTTAGTTGAGATCTAACAAGTGAGTTCAGTTTATGCAGGAATATCCAAAATAATATAAGGTATACAATGCTTGGACTTGTGCAAAGAATTACCCGTCCAAGGGTTATTTAAACTGTTTATATTTTAATCAATAAGTAGACTGACTTTCTTTAGTAGACGAGGCTATAAATGAATACCTAAATAAACTGTTAGGTACAGCAAGTCCAAAGACTTGAAAATAAGCGCGTCCATTTTGCCACATCAGCAAACGAGTACTATCCTTGTAAGTCAAGTATACATCCATAGTGCCTAACTAAATTCAGTAGAAGTCCATAGTGACACGTCATTGGATAGAGTTTCTCTAAGGACTTAACAAGTCCAAAGACTTGTGTGGACGAGCGCTCCTACCACATTAGTGAACGAGCATAATAAAATATTGTGTAGATGCATTCTTAAAACTAAGAAGACGGTTCTATATGTCCTATATCTTTACTACCTTGAATATGATTTAATGCAATCTGGTCCACGGTGAATTTATTTCAAATGATTGATATTTATTTCAAATGAATATTTGTTCTTCCCATTTGTTTTTATCGGATTTAATGTCTTGTTTCCTTTGAGAAAATTCATAGTACTTTCAAGGAAATACAAAAAGCAAATTGTACAATTGGAATTGCAAAACGATATGTACGATGACATCTTTTTGCTGGTCAAAAGCTGGGTTATACACAAAGGAGGAAAGAAAGTTTTTAAGGTACAATTGCTTAGAACAGTGAGCCTCCATTTTGTGATTTTCTGATAGCCAAGGATGCTTTTCAACATGGCCAAAATCAAGCTATCAGTCTCAACGGATATCATGCATTTAATGCTATCTCTAAACGGGATTATTCAAAGTAACCGCTGAAGAATTACAAGAGAAGAAAAAGGTCACTATAAATTGAAGACCTCCGTTACTGAAGAAAAAAACCCTTGCCTGCACAATCTTGCTAGAAAAAGCTTTTGCCATTTGTTCAATTACAAGATATTCAAAGCTCATATTCTTGTTGTAAAGCAAAAGTCTGTAATTCTTAAGGTTGAATATTTGTAAAAATATTCAGTAGATCTTAAACCTTCATACTCTAACATATAGCGAGTTAGAAAGATCTTAGAAAAATCTGTGATTTTATTAGAGCCTGAAGAGACTTGGCAAGAAAGCAATACTTGTAGCCTGGAGAGGTGAAGAATACTTGTTGTAAAACCTATTTGGAAATAGTGGAGAAAATCTTTCAAGTAGAAGGGACTGGACGTTGCTCTTGGTTGGAAAAGAGTGAATCAGGATAAAATACCTGAGTGAATTTTCTATTCCTTATCTTTTATAGTTTTATTTATTTTTACTTACTGTGGGATTTGATCTTGGTTTTGTTAATATTTTTTTTTAAAAAAAGGATTTCTTGTGTGTTTAATCTTTTTATCTTTTGATTGTGAAAAAGTTTCTCAAAAAGGGTTTTTGCGAAAATAATTAACAAACACAATTCAACCCCCCTTCTTGTGTTTGCCTGTGCCAACTTCAGTTCACTCATGTCCTCCTCACATTCCACATCCTTTTCAACTACCCCAAGCTTATCATCTCTCAAGTATATAGCATTACAGTGCTCATTGGGATTAACTTCGGGTTGTCCCGGAAACGTACCCTTAGTTCTAGAATATGTACTAGCTTATTGGGCAATCTGAGTTTCTAACATCTTATTATGGATGGCTAAGTTATCTACCTTAGATGTTAACTCCTTTATTGCCTCATTGACTGCCCTACCCTGTTGCCTAAACTCTTCATTTTGCTTTGTTTGAGTTTCAACAAAATTTTCCAAAAGAAACTCAAGTTTAGACATTTATACCTAAGGATACCCCAATGCGGGTTTCCTATTACCTTGGCCTTCTTGGAATTCATGGTTCAACGTATTGTTGTACTTCTTGTAAGAGAGATAAAGGTTATTCTTCCTTATTTGGTTGTAAGAATTTGGGGGAACATAGTTTGGAAACTTCGGGTTCGTGTCATAAAATTTTTGACATGAATTCACTTGTTCACCCGAAATGCCGGATCCAGGAGCACTACCATGTGGGCACTCCATCATGTCATGTCCCTGCACACCACAAATCTCACAAACAACATCAGTAGCACTTAGTGAACTCACATTAGCTTTTTCAAGCTTATCAAAACATTTACTCAATGAGTCAACTCTAGACATAATTAAATCATTACCAGTCATTTCAAACCTAGCCCCCGAATGCTTTTTCGGGTTATTACATCTTTCAGAACCCCAATGGTGATAGTTGGTGGCAACGTTCTCAATGATATCAAATGCTTGAGTCAGTGGTCTATTCATCAATGCTCCACCGGCTACGGAGTCAAGTGACACATTCGAAGAATAGTCCAATCCATTGTAGAAGGTATGCAATAAAAGCCACTTCTCAAGCAAAATCCCTTGTAATGATCCCAAGCTTCGGATAAGCATTCTATGTTTTTTTTTGTAGAAGCCGGTGATCTGAGTTCGCAGGTAAGCGGTCTTGGATGGTGGGAAGAATTTTTCCAAGAATGCCTGCTCCAGTTGGTCCCAAGTTGACAAAGTATTAGCAGGCACTGACTTCAACCAAGCTCGTGCCTTTCCAGTCAGAGAGGAGGGGAATAACCTCAAGCGAATAGCATCAATCGGGGCACCTTGAATTCTTATTACATCACAGAATTCCAAGAATGTCTCCACATGATCAGTCGGGTCTTTCGAGGGTAATCCTCCAAATTGATGTTGCCTAATCATACCAATTAACTGAGGCGGCATAGTGTAGTTCTCCGCCTCAATTTCTGGCCTAGCAATCCCAGTTCGCAAACCCCTAACATTTGGGGCTGCGTAGTCATTCGGTGGTTTGGTATCCGGTAGATTAGCCATGAGTGGAATAGGGATCAACCTTTCTCTCGCTCTTTGTCTTTGTAGTCTCCTACGTCTATGAAAAGTCCTTTCGATCTCGGGGTCAACTTCAATAAGAGTCCCAAGACTTTGGGATCTTCGCATAAAAGAGAAAAATACCTGCAAAGAAAGAGATAGATACACTAGAAAAAGAAAGAAAAATTTAAAAAAATGTCCAGAAAAATCAATTTAAAAATTAAATTGAAATTCAAGAAAGCACAGTCCCCGGCAACGGCACCAAAAACTTGATAGAGTGAATCCGCAAGTGTCGGCTTCGTCGTCAAGTAATAAAAAGATCGAACCCACATAGACCGTGATCTTGAACAACAATTAATTATTAAATTAATTAAACTAAACAAGAAAAAGATTTGGTTTTTGAAATTAGAATTAACTAACAAATAAAATATTTAAAACGCAATCAAACAGAATCACAAAGGAAATCAAATCTGGAGTTTTTTCAAATCAAAAGAGATTTCCAGGAATTGGGTTACTAACAAGACTGGTTATGCTACTAAATTGACTAACCCTCTTGTTAATTATCAAAATTTCTTTGAAGGTGAATTTATCCTAAAAAAGTTAATGTTCCCTCTCGAGATACAAGAACCGTGCCCAATTAAACCAACCCTACTCTCGTGGTAATTGTATTTAAATTGAACTCATTACGATTTATGATAATTCAATGGTACCCTCGAAGGACCGCTTCTAACTCTCGTGATTTAAGTCCTAAGTTCAATTCTTATGGATCCAATACCTAGGTTCACTTCTCAGTTCCTCCCAAGAATATCTAAGACATGCAAATAGGTGATCAATAAATTTACATGGATGAAGCACAATAAGAACCAAATCTAAAGCAAATTGAAATTAACAAAAAGGGAAAAACATCATTTCATCACATAAAACAAGTCTTGGGCATAGCCCCAATTCCTAGAAATAAAACGACTACTCAAGCATTGCCATGGTCATAGCAATCTTGATTAGAAAGAACATAAAAATCCTAAGAGAAGAGAAGAAATTGGAGAAGAAGAGAAATCCTAAATAAAGCCTAAGGTAGCAGCCCCCAAAGATCCCTATTTTCGAGCCTAAGAGTCCTATTTATAATGTAGGTTAACTTGGGATTAAAGCAATTACAAAATCAGATAAAAAAACAAATCAAAATCCCAGATTTTGCACGTCACGACCGTGATGCCTGTCACGGCCAGGTCATGACCAATTCTGACTTGGAGAGCTGCTTCACTGATGGCTGTCACGGTCAGGCCGTGATGGCTGTCACCGCCAGGTCGTGATGACTGTCATGGCCAGGTCGTGACAGCTTCTGACTTTTGTGTTCTTCTTTTTCTTCAGTCCTATGCGATCATGGCCGTGATGCTTGTCACACCCAGGTCGTGATGGTCTCGGTTTGGCTCATTTTTCTTGTTTTTTCAAGTTCCATCTTCATGCAAACTCCAAATCAACTGGACTTATGCATTTTCATCATCAATTCCTACACACAAACACCACAAAACCACCTTACCCATTCCAAGGTAAAAACTAACAATAATCAAATTAAAAATGCCTAAACTACATGAAAATGCATGCAATGTGATAAATAAATATGAGGTGGAATTACATTCATCAAAAATTAGACGAGTGATACGTCTAATATTAAGACAGAACACACGAGCAGACAGAGAAGGGTAAAACAAAGTTTGATATTCACAATATTAACTCCCCAAGTTAAAAGCTTAAACAGAACAATACTTAATCAAATTAAAGAGATAAGGGAAGAGAAATATCACTCAAGAGTTTTACACTGGTTCACCCCAAAATCCACAGGGCTACGTCCAATTTCTTGACAGCACCAAGTTTCCACTATAACTGAGTAAATTACAGTACAAGTATTCTTTGCACACCTATCCTCTTCGGGCTCAACACTCAAACAAGTATTCTTTTTCTCACCTAGCCTCTTCAGGCTCAACACAGTAAGGAATGAAAAGGTTTTGTGTAATTAATACAACTTGCAAGTCTTTCAGATCACACTCAAAGAGTGGAATAAATATGAAGTATGAAAGACTGTGAATTAATATCAAATGATTAAGAGTGTATTCAATGAAAGAATGAATAAGTTAATTAAGAGAGTAAATGCTTCTGCGCAGTGTTCTTAATGATATTCAAATTCTTATCTTCATCTTCATTGTTTGATCTATTTAAAGATTTCAATCAAGAGATCCGTTTAAACACAACTTTAGAAAGTGTGTTCTTCTGATTTGAGCTTCTAAGACACCATTAATGCCAAAGAGTCGTTCTGTAAAAATATTAAATGCTTAGGAATGTTGAGCTTTGACAAGGTTGTCCAAGAGTACACTTTATTCTGAGTAGTTGTTGTTTCAGAGTATGCAACAGCAGGCTTCTTGTACTTGTAGCAGAAAGCTTTCCTCTTTCAGTGCAACAGTCAGTTCACTTTCCAGAAAGCACTTTTACGTTGTACTAAAACGGCTAAAAAGTTACTACTATTGTACAGATATTGCATGTTTATTCCTTAAAACCTTGAAACAACCGTTATTTTTTCTTTGTCCTTTGAGCTATTGTCCAAAGGTCTTCGAGATCCTTAAGGAAGGCATCTAATTTGAATAAGGTGACTTGGACTTCATTTCTGACAAACTGACATCATAGTAGTGATGGAAAGTTAGACGGGTGAAAGCCAATCCAAAAAGTAGATAGGTGATCAGGCAGTCCAAAACTAGACGAGTGCTAACATATTCCAAAAACTAGACGAGTGATCCACTGAGTCTGTTTCAAATAGATGCTTCTTGCCACGTCATCAAGTAAACTCAGATCTTGACTGAGCATTGACTTGGTCTTTGATTGAATTTTAGACGAGTGGTTTTCAGACAAGTCTAAAAACTAAGCTCTACTAAAAGGTAGACGAGTCATAAAAATAGAAGAGTGACCTTAAGTCTGTTTTCCTGCACACTTATCAGATATGTCAGTAATTTCACATGGTTCAATATTACCATACTTAATCTATTTGGAATCATCAAAACCTAGAGATTCTACACATGGAATGTGTCTCAGACTTATGAGGTCTCAACAAAATTTACACTAATAAATATTGAGGTATATTAAGGAGTGAAGATGCATGAATGATAGACTTCTAGTTACCTTTTCGAGTGCTTCAACAAGTGATTTTTCTTCCACAACTAGGTCATATTGGACACAAGTTCCCCATGTAGCAAGCCTTTTCTCCTCCACTGGTGTAGGTTCCTCTGTACACGTTCATGAAAATAATTCAACACTAATAAAGAGGATGCTAAAAAAATTTACCAAAATAAAATTTACCAAAAAAATAGAACATGTTAAATATGATCAACAATGGAAACAGAAAGTAATAACAACAATCAAAGGAATGGTGTTGGAGTATGAACCTACAATAGCTTCCTTATGGGCAATATTAGCTTTCATAAGATCACTTGAAGCCTCAACCATTGAGAAGTCTACTTGTTTGCTCGCATAAACTCTTCACGGGTTAAAAATATTGTCAGAAAAAGATTGACAGATTAAAAAATTAAAAAATATAACAAATATTCTTGTATAGATTTTGAAAAATATACAAACTTTTTACAATTTATCCAAATAGGAGTACAATGTATATATTGTCTACTTATATCCAAACACCGTCTTATTTCATAAAGTTCATTCCCAGAATTTGAACATTACAGTTGGGGGTCTACACCAATATACTATTATGTGGCATTGACAATGCCCCATCTCTCATAGGTATCCCCTCTAAGGATGTCTATGGTGTTATAATCGGCATAAATGTTTAATGGCAACAGAAAATAATCATCTTGATTCATCCTAGAACAAGTTCCATGTTTTTCCCACTCCTCCTTCCAAAGGAAGTATCCATCACCAAGCATATTAGGCCAATAAGAATCAATATTATCCAAAGCACTGATCTAATTACAAAAAAAAAGAGGTTGTGAGAAGATACCTTATAGAGTGTAGAGAGTACGAGTATTTAAAAAATACAATAAAAAGTTACAAACTTCATCTTCATCAAACTCCTCCCCAGTGCAGCAACTTGGTTGAGGACCATAATTTCGATGGTCATAACCCGTGAATGGTAAACTCATATGGTGTATCGAAACATGATTCTGTCATGTAGAAAGTCGTCGGCTAGGTTTGAGCAAGTTTGAAGTAATCAAATCTTGCTTTGGCTGGTGAAAACAAGAAGAACAATAACAAGGTGGAAGCAAGAAGAATAAAAGCAAATGCATTATTCATTTCGTGAGTGAGTGAGAGAAACAAGGATGAGAGTTTGAGAATTAAAACTGGGATTTATATATAGGAGGGGAGGGTGTGTTAAATCATTAATGTTGTAAAGGAGGAAAGAATATGGTAGTAGTGAATGGAAGGGTAGTAGTTTGAAGTCACAATCTGCTGGAAAAATCAATTTAAATTTCCAAACATTAATTGAAGTGAGAAATTCTAATACATTGTAAAATGATGGAATTTAATAATTGACTCATGGGGAGACTACAATCATCATTGGAAGAAGGGATGGAGATTTAAAAAGGTGTTGAAAATGTGAGAAGTAATTAATTGACATTTATCCACTCTTAGAAGAAGCCACACACCACCTCTATATAAATGCGTCTTGCGAAGTGTTGAAACATCCCAGCCAAAAGTAAGAGAAAGCAAAGGTGTGAGTAGTCACTTGTAGAGAGAGTCTCTTGTGTGGGTGAGTGTTATCATTTATTGTAACTTGAGTGGGGGTACTCTTCTACTCAGATTTCTTGTAAAAAGGTGCTGAACCACATTAAATCTTCGTGTGTTTTTCTATAATTCTATTGTGATGTGCTTTTGTGTGTTCATCTAAGATCCTTGGGTGTGTGGATAATTCAATTGGTGTGTGCGATTTTACCCAACAATGGCATCAGAGCTATGGCGGGGAACACATTGAAGTTTGAGATCCCATTGTTTGATGGGAAAATAAATTTCTCAATTTTGCAAAGCACCATTCAAGAACTCTTGTTGCAGCAAGGTCTTGATCAAGCTTTGAAGGAGGAGAAGCCAACTACCATGAATGAAAAAGAACGGAGTAGAATCCAGCGAAAGGCAGGGAGCACAATTCGGTTAGCTCTTGCTCCCGAGGTCAAGTACAATGTGTTGAAAGAGACAACACTGAAGGCCTTGCGGGAGAAGCTCGAGAACATCTATGTGTCGAGGCCACTAACCAATCGCCTGTGTTTGAAGATGGAGATGTATCGACTAAAAATGGAAATGGGAGGAAATCTTCATGACCACATCAATAATTTCAACCAGCTAGTATGTCAATTATTGAATGCAGGTGATAAAATCTCTGATGAGGAGAAGGTATTGCTATTGCTGGTCACTACCAAGGTCCTACAAACCTTGGGTTCAAATGTTACTTGTAGGGAGAACAATGTTGAAGTTGGATGAGGTAACCGCTGCTCTACGAGAAAATGAAAGGATGATGAGAAATGAGATGACCAACGATGAAGGTCGTGCACTAGCTGTGGAGGAGTTTGATCGAGGGAGGAGTCAATGAAGGAGACAAGGTGGGACTAGAGGAAGATCAAAATCATTACGCCCGCAACGAAATATGAGTAAAGTGGAGTGCTACTACTGTGGCGAGAAAGGCCATGTACAAGCTAGGTGTACATAAATGAGGGAGGGCTTGAAGAAATTAAGAGATATGAAGAAGGATAATGACAACTCCCAAACCAATATGGTGCAAACCTTCGAAGACGATGATGTGTACTTGGCAACAACAAAGGAGGTCCCTAAGTCAAAATGGGTGATGGATTCCACTGCATCAAAACATATCTGTCGAGATCGAGCAATGTTTGACACTTTGTAGACTAATAGAAAGTTTAACCATTTTAGGTTAGGAATGGTGACAAAATGAAGGTCGAAGGTCGAAGGTATTGAGAGTGTGAGAATGAAACTCCATAATGGTGTAGTCCAAACTTTTCATAATGTGAGATTTGTTCCTTCTGTTGTTGCCAGTATCATTTCTTTGGGGGGGGATGGCATCACAAGGATACAAGTATGTCGGTTCAAAGTGGGGATGCAAGGTGTACAAATGGAGGCACTTGGTGTTTCAAGGACAAAAAAAATGAGAACAACCTTTGCTACTTGGAAGGGCAAGCCTTGAGAAGGAAAAACAGTTGTGATAGCAAAGTTGAGAAGAAGGTAAAATTTTCTGATTATGTAGAAGTTTGGAAATTTTAATGGAGAGAGGATTTGTTGGAAAAATCAATTTAAGTTTCCAAACATTAATGGAAGTGAGACATTCAATACATTGTAAATTGTTGGAATTTATTATTTGACTCATGGATAGACTACATTCATCATTGGAAGAAGGAGATGGAAATTTCCAAAGGTCTTTAAAATGTGAGAAGTAATTAATTGACATTTATCCACTCTTAGAAGAAGCCACACACCACCTCTATATAAAGGGGTCTTGTGAAGTGTTGAAGCATCCCAGCCAAAAGCAAGAGAGAGCAAGTGTGTGAGTAGTCACCTGTAGAGAGTCTCTCGTGTGAGTGGGTGTTATCATTTCTTGTAACTTGAGCAGGGGTACTCGGGTTTGTTGAGTGATACACAATTTGGGGTGAGTTACAATTATTGTAATATATTTGAGATGGTGACATACTTTGTTGAGGCATTTTAGTGGAAGTAGGCAAGAGGTGTCGAACCACGTTAAATCTTTGTGTGTTATTCTTTTATTCTCTTTGTGGTGTGTTTGTGTGTGTTCCATCTAAGATCTTTGGGCGTGTGGGTAATTTCATTGGTGTGTGCAATGTTACCCAACACAATCCAAATATCCAGAAATGGTAACACTCACCATTTTTGGGATTGAAGGGCATCGACGAGCTCAAATACTGAAGGAGAGGCGTGTGTGAAGATTTTATGTTTGTCTAGTGTCCTCGACTCTTCTTTTTCTTTGTCACAGACTTGAAAGTTTCTCATCCTTTTCATTTAACACTTTTGGATTCTGAATCACTATATACAGAATCCTGGCCCGTGTGATTGAATTTTTTTTTTTGCCACCTAGCATAATGCACTTTAAAATCATATTTGCGATTTACTTTTTGTCTTATTTTTAAAATAATAAAATAAATAGAAAAAACATGTCTTCAAACGAGCGATTTCTCCATAGTTTCTTTCTTAAATAAAAAATGTATTAAATATAGTAAAATTTATGATATAATATAAATATTCTTGTCCAATTTGAATTAGAAATTAAAAAGAGGGAAAAAGTGGTTATTCACACGTATATATTTATTATATAATTTTTTTTATTAATCATCCGATTTAAACACTGGTTGATGAGACACCTTGATGTCCCATTAAAGAAAATCATATTTAACTAAGCCTTAATCCTTAATTAACGATTCTTTTTTTACAGACGAAAATATTATAATAATAAAGCGGTAAAATTAAAAACAATGTTTAAATTGAAATCATGCGCAATGATAAACATACATCACACATATATATAATATATACAAATTGTCACCACAGTACGATAAGTCCCAACAGAGGGACCACAAGCCTACGAAAACTATACAAACACTAAATAAAAAGGAAACTGAACATAGGTATACAACTGGTCACAAAAAGAGAAAAATCCTACAGATACCCAGCCCGCCTCTCTCAAAATACAAAATAGAAAACAAGACTCACAGTGGCTCACAACCTAACAGAGGCGTTCGACCAATCCATCTCACAGACAATATGAGCATCTAGAGCTACCCCTCCTCCGCCGAAGCGACGACGATAAAATCTGCCATCTCGGACTCTCGGCTCCCAAACCGACTCATCTCTGCAGCCTGTTCATCATCACCCCGACGGCAACGATAGTGATACATCGTCTGAACGCTCCTCTATCTCCAGTCTCTCTGAACCATGCCCGCATGACTCCTAGCCCCGGATCTGTCTACCATATTCCACATGTCATCAGGGAACTCCCTCTGACGAGGTGGAAACCACATCCCTGGGAAAGGCAGTCTTTGAGAAATCTGATACGGGCCATCCAAGTGAAAGTAAGGACCTTCTCCATACGAACATAGAAGCTAACCAAGCCGATGTACGTCATGAAGAACTGTGAGTGGTCGACCTGCCACCCACGGTCGTCATGCTATACAATATCAACGTCCCCAAGGATCGGGATGTTGGGAGGAATCCTCTATAGATAATGTCTCGAATGGTAATCCTGCCAGGCAGCCATCCTTGTCTTGCTGCTGCTGTTCATCTAACATATGTACATACATATAAGGATAGAGGAAAAAAGGGAGATAAGTAACTCTAACAACATCATAAAAAGGGGATGGAGACACATAGAACAAATATTATACATACAAAGCACATACAACAGACAAACATCTTTCGAGTCATACCAACACAATACATCCTCATAGTTCACTCTCAGGTTATTCCTATTAGGAGTATCACTCATATGCATGTCGACCGATATCTCTTATCCAGGTCTCAACCACCCCGAGACCATCTCCTTACCAAGTCTCACTGCTCACAGAATGTCAGTTAGTTTATCCAGGTAACCCTTCCGCTCCCAATAAGAGTGCATCCCCCTATGAGCTCAGCTCCATTGGGGGTTTCTTGGTCGCCTCGGAACGTCCATCTGTGACATGGATACTAAGGGTAAAGTTGGGAAAATCATGCTATACTGGAGTACACGACACATTAAGAGATACCTAATGGTCACTGTGAGCCTCCCAAGTCCACCTCGTACATCCCCAAGGTCTCTTCGCAGATTGGTCCCTCCGTAATCCGTACTCGCATGATCAACCTCTGGCTCATCTAGTTTTATGACTAGTATGACCGTGGTTTTGTGCTAATTATATTTCGTTTTCGCCTAAATTAGACTTGATTGACGTCAAGCAGCTTTTTGAGTCTCTAAAGTATTTTTAGGTTAATTTAGCTGATTTAGAGTTGAATAAAGTATTTACTGTTAATTCTTGTTTTCAGGTTAATAAAAAGAAATAATTCTAGAGTTCTTCGCCCCGCGAAAGTCCATTCGCCTCGCGAATACATGTCTCGCCTCGCGAGACTGGAGACCAGAAGCCATGACTCTTCCATTCCTCGCCATGCAAGCCGTACTTCGCCTCGCGAGAAGACCAAATGTTGCAGACTGTTCATAATATTCACCTCGCGAGACAGTGTTCGCCTCGCGAGCTCGCGCAGAACTCACAGATATAAATTGTTGTTCTATGACAGATTGAGGAGTTAGTCAGTAGTAGTTATCTTCTTTTCTTTTAGAATAGGACTGCTACGAATTTAGGTTTAATGCTTTGTTTTTCCTTTGTAATGGAGAACTAGTCTCCTTGATTAGTCTACTGTAATTGATTTCCACCACACTTGAGGTTTTGTAATTCCTGTTTTGTATGTTTTTCCCTTTTCAATACTATGCTATATATTTCTGTTTGCTTAATTCAGGAGTGTATAGTGTTGTATTGATTTATTTCGGTGATGTCATGTTCCTATATTTAATCGCGTTTGCTTAATTCGTGTGTGTACAATTCGTGTTCGCTCAGTTCACGAAGGGCTTAACCCCGTTTGCTTAATTCGGGAATAGGAACATATATCTGTAGTAGTGATTTCGCTTGTTAATTGTTGCTACAACCGAAAGGGGATTAGAATCTGCTTAGGGCTTGGAATTTACATGAACCGATGATAGTTGGGAAACCGAGAACAGTAGGTTAATCGCTTTAGTTTATTTGATAATCCTTTAACTGCTTTGTTTTTATTGCTCTGTTTATGCTTTGTTTTCTTTATTTAGTTTTAAATCCAAAACCCCCCAATTCTGACTTTTTCTGTTAACAACAACCCAAGAGTCCTTATGAGACGATACTCGAGTTGTCGCTTCCTAAACTACATTTTTACAAACCGCTCGCTTTTTGGCGCGTGCGCGACAGCGCGACCAAAAATTGATGCCGTTTCCAGGGACTCTTGTTGTTGTTAACAGAAAATAATTTAAAAAAAAAAACATTTTGCATTACTGAATCAGTTTTGTCTGCTTTGTCTGGTTGTGAATCTTAGTGCTTACCATGGATAATTATATGCAAGATTTTATGCCTAATGTTAATTATGAACCACCATGCATATATTATCCTGATTTTGCTGGTTTAATGCACTGGTTGCCAAGGTTTAGTGGTCTTGCAGGTGAAAATCCGCAGGAGCATCTGAAGGAATTCCGGCTGTTTGTTCTATAATCTTTGAGACCTGAAGGAATAACAGAAGATCACATCAAGATGGGAGCTTTCCATCTCTCACTTGAAGGCGCTGCAAGGGATTGGTTGTATAATCTTGAGGCGAATTCCATCTTCAGCTGGTTTGATTTGAAGGAAGTCTTCTTGTTGAGATACTTTCCTGCCTTCAGAGCTGCATCAATCAGGCACAACATTCCTGACCCTTCCACTGATGAGTACCACCCCAGCTGGGGAAACCATCCAAACCCTTGGTATGAGGACTCACAACTGATGTTACCACTGGCACCACCACAGAACTCTCCTCAAGTGACCACCTCTGCACCTTCCGGACCTTCACTAGAGGACTTGTTCAAGCAAATGACTGCACAGATGACTCCACAAATAACTTCACAAATGGAAGCAAACAATATCGAATTTCAACAGAGGATGGAAGCAAGTCAGCGAGACTTTGCCACTCAAAATGCTCTCATCGTTTCCTCCTTAGCTGCACTGCAAACTCCACATTTCCTTGAAGAACATACAGATTCACAAGTAGTTATTCTTGACAATACTTCTGAGGACAATTTTCATAATGATGTCAAGAACACTTCTGTTGATGAACTGTGTGTTGAATCTCCAGATATTCATACCTCCCCTGATTCTATCTATTATACTTCATGTGCTGATTGTACTGACACTGCTTTGTGTATAGCATGTTTTGAAAGGTATGAAGAGCAAAACATCCATATGGAACAGGAGACATATGAGGTTGAGGGCTCTGTTCGGCCAGGAAACATAGAAACTGAGGATCAAGAGGACATCTACTTCACCATGCTTGAGGATAATGAAGAACCTTTGGAATTAGATGCATGTGTTGAAAGTGATGGGGTGGATGAACTGTGTGCTGAATTTCCAGACATTCAGGCCTTTACTGATTCAGTTTATTGTACTATATCTACTGACTGTACTAACTCTAACCTTTCTGTGGTGTGTGCTGAGATTTCTGCAGGTTTAACAGGTGATGGATTTGTTAGCACAGTGAATGAAGAACGTGCAGAAGTTGAAGCAGCACCAGAAACCCTCTCTACCTATTTGCCACCTCCCACTGTGGAGCCACCAGTGACGGAGTTCAAGCCTCTGGATTTTGCACCCTTGGATATGAAGGCACTATGGCCAGTCCAAGAGGTTGAACCCCGATTTTATTGGGAGGACTTTATTGAGGAAGAGGTCAACTTTGACCCAAGAGGGAGTGAGAAGTCCGCCGCACTTGGCGAGGTCACCATAACTGTCAAGTACTCATCTCCATATCAAGGCTACAAGTTAGGGGACCATGGAACAAGCTTCCGTCCCTTGTCTATCATTTGGGCATTATGCTGCATGCCATGGGATCCGGGAGGATCATACGGCAATTTGAGCATTCCGTGGCCACTGTATCACAGACAGTGGGATCCTGGTGGAACCATCTCAATGAGTTTTCTTAAACCCTTTCTCTTTAGTTTACTTTCATTTTCTTGTTAGTTTCTTCTTTGCTTTATTTTTGTTTTATTTTCTTTTAGCTCCTGAATAATTTGAGAAGATCATGAGTGTTTGTGTGTGTTGAGTCTTGTGTCACCGAGCTTTATTGGTTTTGATTAATTTTTGCATAGATTGATTGCATGTTATTTGTTGACTGTTTTCCCCCTAGGATTTGAATATTGAAAATTTGATCCCCATGAAAAATTGAAAACTGAACTTTGAGATATTTTGTTGTGATGACATGATTTATGATAAGTTTGGGGTGAAGGGGTGCACACACTAGGGTTAGAATCTCGGTCAAACAATTTGCAAAAATGTCCAGGTGAGGATTTGAGCCTCCAACATGTTTTTGACTGTGAGAATCACTTTTGGATTGCACTTTCCCGAATTTGCTTGAATCTCTTATTGGTTTGCATGTTTATGTGTTTGCTTCAAATGATTTAGGCATTTTCTTTGTAAATAACCACTTGGCCTAAATTGAACCATTCCTAATGCATGTTTCCTAGTTAGCCCCTTTAAGCCTAATTAGCCTATTATTTCTTGATGACCTTATGTTATGAGCCTAAAATCTGAAAAACCCATGTTAACCCGATCTTAGGATTAGGAGAGCATGGAATCTTAGCAAGAGAATGGTTGCAAGAAACTAAGTTTGGGGTGTCTGCAAGGTGTAATGTGTTGTTTGGGATTAAAAAGAAAAAAATATAATAAAAAGGTTGGAGCCAAAGGTAAAAAGAAAAGAAAAACAGAAAAAAAAAGAAAAAAAAAGGGAAAGAAATAAAAAAAATGAAATAAAAAAAATTAAAAAAAATTATCTAAAGAAGGAAAAGGCTGTAGTCGCCCAAAAGCATAAAGAAAAATGAAAAAAGGAACCTGAGTGGAAATTCAAAGTGTAAAAAGTGTTTCATGCTCTCTTAGTTCCTAGGGACTTAAGCCTAGTACCTTTGTATATCCTACCTTTAGCCAGGCCCCATTACAACCTTAAAAGACCTTTTGATGTTGCATGCATGTTTTCTGTGGGAACTATTTTGAGATGAAAATCAAATTTATGGGAAGTGCTCTTAAAAGTGAAATTGAGTGAAATGTTGATAGCCTAGACAAACTGAGAGATTGAGTGAAACACTAAATGCCCTTGTGAGGAAGGCGATTGTTTGAATTTGGTGATCTCCCTTTTGTGTGTAACTTGGATCCCTTGCTTAGATTAATGATTGTTTGAATGATGAAATGCTCAATTGTTTAGAATAAATGATTGTGGGGATTGCTTTGTTTGAAAGGGGGGGAACATTGAAGAGAAATTGTTTTGATGAAATTTCATGACATTTGTGCAAAGTTGATTAATCTTTTAAGCTTGCCATGTCTTGAGTCTTTTTTGAGTTTTTAAGTTTTAGTTTGCTTGGGGACAAGCAAAGTTTAAGTTTGGGGTATTTTGATCAGACTCTGGCTCATCTAGTTTTATGACTAGTATGACCGTGGTTTTGTGCTAATTATATTTCGTTTTCGTCCAAATTAGACTTGATTGTCGTCAAGCAGCTTTTTGAGTCTCTAAAGTATTTTTAGGTTAATTTAGCTGATTTAGAGTTGAATAAAGTATTTACTGTTAATTTTTGTTTTCAGGTTAATAAAAAGAAATAATTCTGGAGTTCTTCGCCCCGCGAAAGTCCATTCGCCTCGCGAACCTGAAGCGTGACTGTGCCAGAAATTGCAACCCTTTCTGTGTCGCCCCGCGAATACATGTCTCGCCTCGCGAGACTGAAGACTAGAAGCCATGACTCTTCCATTCCTCGCCACGCGAGCCATACTTCGCCTCGCGAGAAGACCAAACGTTGCAGACTGTTCATAATATTCGCCTCGCAAGACAGTGTTCGCCTCGCGAGCTCGCGCAGAACTCACAGATATAAATTGTTGTTCTATGTCAGATTGAGGAGTTAGTCAGTAGTAGTTATCTTCTTTTCTTTTAGAATAGGACTGCTACGAATTTAGGTTTAATGCTTTGTTTTTCCTTTGTAATGGAGAACTAGTCTCCTTGATTAGTCTACTGTAATTGATTTCCACCACACTTGAGGTTTTGTAATTCCTGTTTTGTATGCTTTTCCCTTTTCAATACTATGCTATACATTTATGTTTACTTAATTCAGGAGTGTATAGTGTTGTATTGATTTATTTCGGTGATGTTATGTTCCTATATTTAATCGCGTTTGCTTAATTCGCGTGTGTACAATTCGTGTTCGCTTAGTTCACAAAGGGCTTAACCCCGTTTGCTTAATTCGGGAATAGGAACATATATCTGTAGTAGTGATTTCGCTTGTTAATTGTTGCTACAACCGAAAGGGGATTAGAATCTGCTTAGGGCTTGGAATTTACATGAACCGATGATAGTTGGGAAACCGAGAACAGTAGGTTAATCGCTTTAGTTTATTTGATAATCCTTTAACTGCTTTGTTTTTATTGCTCTGTTTCTGCTTTGTTTTATTTATTTAGTTTTAAATCCAAAACCCCCCAATTCTGACTTTTTATGTTAACAACAACCCAAGAGTACTTGTGAGACGATACTCGAGTTGTCGATTCCTAAACTACATTTTTACAAACCGCTCGCTTTTTGGCGCGTGCGCGACAGCGCGACCAATCGAGTACAACCAACCTCGTATGACTCCCAGTCATACGGCTCGCCACTTGGCAATATGCAATGTAACAAACATCACTATGGTTAACACCGGAACCTTCTCACACAGTCACAGTCTCACAACGGATGCCTATACATCCCCGGTCTCAAGGCATTACCACGGTGTTAACTCTCAACTCATCCAGAATCTCATCATCTCAAATCGTCAATCATCCAAATTCACGAATATAATAATAATAATAAATAACATGCATCACATCAATCAACACATATCAACATGTTATAGCAATCAGCATGTCAACAGGAAACTCAGGCAACCCCAATCAGCATAGTTCCTCTAACCTAGGGTTTCAAGCATATTATCGTTTATCGATAAACCTACAACAAATCGAAGGTCGATACTTGACGTAATCGTTGCTCTGATCAAAGCTGTGTAGTCGAAATCGCGATAGGACGGATAGATTTTCCTCATCCTCACTTTCTCTCTCTCCAATGCTCTCTGCTTGTAGGTTTTCAGAAACACAAATTCTCCAAAGTTAAAATGAAAGAAAGAACTTAAGGGGTTGTTGTCCACTGAGCACGCTCTAGCGTGCTGGGACTCCACGCTAGAGCATTCCAATGCTATAGCATTGGGTGCTCCCACGCTAGAGCATGGCCCCTGATTGCAACGTGTTGCATGCACTCGACGCGTGGAGGCGACATGTCTGATCCCTTTGCACACTTGCAGCGTCCAAAACCCACGCTAGAGCGTGCCAACGCTCTAACTTTCGGTCTCCCAATGTCCAAGCATGGTACCCTCTGCCGGTATCTGATTATTGTGCGTTTTGGTGTGTTCTGAGCTCGTTTCATGTCTGATTGGTATCAAATTTGAAACACAAGCTCATTAGTAACTAAGGAACAAGTTCAAGCCTTCAAACATACTTAATCTCTTCCTCAAACACTAATCGAAAAAACGGGGCATTATAGTTGAACCGGCTGAACCAATTCAATTATTGAAACATTGCATAAACCAGATAGTAATAATAACAATGCTATCCATACCTATGACCCTAAGTTAAAACAATCATGATATTTTCATTCTATTCTTTTTCATATAAATTTATACTTTATAACTATTAATTAATCAAAAAATATTAATTAATCAAAATATTTTTACTTTATAAAACACTAGCAGAAAGACATGCATTAACGTGCCTATTTGTCTGTATTTCTATTTATTTTACTCGTATGCTTTTTATTGTTGGTATATAATATATTTTTTGCCACTTGTATAAGACATGTATTTTTTATCGGTAATTTTTGTGATTTTATACCGTGATTGATTAATGTAAACATATATATATATATATATATATATATATATATATATCATTATGTTAATAATATTGTGCTGTAAATAAATGTAAATATGAATAAAATGCATATATATTTTTTTTATAGGCAAATGTTAGTAATTATGTTGACGCTGGTTTTTTGGTGGATGTCCAAAATCCTTTTGTCACAAATAATTTTAAGATCAGACGAGTGTAGGGACGGACGAGTTATGCGGTAATCTCGTAAAGATGTGTAGGCGCGTCTGCCAAGTATAAATTCGACAAATTAGTCAAATTTAGTAAATACTGGCAAGGACTTAGGTTTGGTAAAATACGTTTTGATTTAACAGGAAAAATTGCTTTCTAAAATGAGAGCGACTTCCTACTTGAATTTATAAAGATTCATGGATTTGAAGGAAAAACATACAAATTGTAGGAAAATTAGAAGAAAGCAAATAAAGAACATGAAATTAAAGGAAAGCAATAAACAACAGAAAATTTAAAGGAAAGCATGTAAATTTCAGGAATTAAAATGGTTGAAAAGTAAAAGAAAGCATTTAAAGTGCAGAAAGTCAAAAGAAAGCAAGTAAAAGGCATGAAAGAAATGAAGAACATATAAAAGGAACTTGGATAAAGAACATGAAAGGAATGCTGAAAGTAAAGAAGAACATGTGGAGAAAAATTAAATAACCAGTGCTGTATTATAAATTGAACTGGAAATAAAAGGATGGAGGGAGTACTTGAGTATAATCCTTAAATCTGCTGTGTGATCGAGATATGTAGGATATCGCATCAAGTAACCTCCTTTATTACATCAGGATTAACAGTATTTATAAGCATATAAAATAACTGCCCAAAGAAAACTTCCTATCTTTAAAATTGCCACCTGTATGGCAGTTTTGCTATGTTCCAGATTCAAACTATTTGACAAGTAAACTTCTCTAACTGCTCATTCCTTTGAATTGCTTTATGTCAACTTGCTTGTTGTCCACGGTTTGGTTGTTTGACAGCTTATCTTGCTGATGTTGTCAACCTTGAAAACTTAGTCATTTCTATACTTTGTCCGTTTGACAAATCTTATTACTAACTTTGTCAAAAGTTGGGTTTTACTTTTCTCTGTCACCACTTTGATTTCTCCGTCAGTCAGCTGAAGATATTCGTCGGGAATTTTACGGGCGACGAATGTGTTCCTTTCTTGACGGCTTTATCTGTCTGACATACCAACTTCTGTTAATTGCCTAATCTGTCACTTCTGCTGAATTCAACTCTTCATGGTTATCTGACAATTCTTCCTTCAATTCTTCTGTCATCCTGTCGGAACCATTTCTGTCAAGAATTTGAAATTCTTCCATTAACAGATGCCCCCCAAATTTTGCTTTTCGACGGCTTTGCCCGAAAGAATAGCAAGATTTGAATTTTCAAATTGCTAACAATCATTTTAATTTTGGGTTCTTATCCGTTAATTAAACCTCGCTTTAATTTCATCCCTACTTAATAGGGATAATCATAACACAGCAGGTTCCTTGGAATTCGAACTGAAGGCTTTTCATTCTCCTTTAAATGGCAATCACATCAGTATTGACTTTCTTCTTTTTATCTTACCTTCTTCCCTAGTAAACTCTTTCCCAGAGAAAAATCTTTTCTTCTTCCCTCGCAAAACCCTTCCTTAAAAATCTTTTCTTCTTCCTTCATTCAATTTTTCATGGCTACATCTTCCAGGGTGCCGACTTCCGTGCCTTATGCTACAGTCGTCCCTCCTAGGGTAGTGGTTCAAGACCCACTTTTGGAGGAATCTGAGTTATGGCAAGAATCCAAGGTAATTTACCCTATTCTTGATCCTTCTGTTGCTTTAAATCCTCCTGCAACATTTTTGGGTCCATTTGTAGCCAAAAATGAAATTTCTGAGGGTTTACGTAGTTCCTTTCCTTCCGCTAGCGCAAATGAAGCTATTTTATCTTCTTTTACTCCTATTCCCATTCATATGTTCAAGAAGAGCAATAGGATTTTTAGAATGCCTCCTGCCACTCGGTTCGATGCCTACATTAGTTGGCTTGACCGAGTTCAAGCTGAAAAACGCAATGTATGGGAAGAAGCTGGAATCTTCGAATTCATTCAACTTTCTCGTCATATCAAACTGGTAGACTTTTCTTTAATAGGAGCATCAGTTTTCTTTTGGAATAAAACGACAAATAATTTTCACTTTCCTTGTGAAATGATGGGTCCGACCTTGTTCGACATGTCGGCTATTACTGGCCTTCGTCCAGATGGCCCCACCATGCATTCTGAGGTAGAAATTGAAAATCAAATTGATGTCTATGTGCCGAAGTGTTCTTTTTCTAAATACATAGCAGATTTTAAAGGAGAAGCTCATGATCCTGTGACGGATACTGAGCATGTAGCCTTTTTGTTTCTCTGGCTATGTGCTTATGTCTTTTGTAGTAAATCTGCTTCTTTGATCGCTTCATATGTTCCTTTAGCCAATCTTTTGTCATCTGGTAAAAGAGTAGCATTAGGACAATGTGTCTTGGCCAATCTTTATGATAGCATGAGTATGCTAGTTGACACCGTCAAGTCCAAAAAGAAAACCAATATAGGAGGGCCCCTTTGGCTTCTCCAATTATGGTTAAATGCAGTCTTGTAGCGTAAATTTTCATATAAAGCTCCCGCAGATTTGACAGTCGACACTTATGGCTCCTATCTCTGTTATGTGTCTGCTGAGTCTTTGTCAAGGGATGAAACTGCAAATTTCAAGTTTTACTTCAAAATTTTCCATTCACTTTCATCTACCTCTTCAAAGATCAACTTTTCTCCTTTTTCCGACCGGAAATATGGTCCAGAATGGTTTACAAAATTAAGCACCACCGTCTCTAAATCCAATAAATCCATTTGGACCAAATTTCTTTGTCAGAAAATTCTTTTTGTTGATGGTCCTAATTTCAAAAACTCATACAGTCTACCTCCATTTGCCCAACATCGCTGCTTGTCAACTCGGCTTTTGCCAAGCTATCCCTGCTCCTTATTCGTCAAATCCTGACGAAAATTTTATTGGTGTCAAAGCCCCAACATATGAGCATATTGTCGACATCAGTGATGCGGGCAAGGTTCGTGGGACTTTCTTACAGCCTATTCCTTTTTCTACCTTCCACGGAGCTACTCAAAGCTTTCTTGACTGGTGGGACGAATATTACTCCAACCAGCATCTGAGTTTAAAGACTTGCTTGAGTTGTATTGAAGACACCATGGGTAACACTGATGATTCTCTTCTGCAGGAACAGGATCCGGCAACCAAAACACGAGGTGAACTTCAGAAAGAAATTCAAGCCTTTGAAAAATTTTATAAAATTAAGTGGAATCCCAAGTTACCATTTGATATGGTTCGTCATGTTAATAGTGTTTTAGCTGAAGCCAAAAGGAAGCATAATAATAAGGAATCTGAGAGGCTTGCCATGTATAGGAGTATTCCCAATATGACTAGGGAATATTTTGACAGTTTGAAGGCCCCTTTTCCTAAGCCAGTGCCTATTCCTTGTGCCCCTTTTGGTTTAGCTGATTCACATCCAGGAAAACCGTCGAAAGGAGGTAACTTTTTCTTTTTGGACAGCGTGAGTGCTTACGTTGACCCTTTTGAAAAACCAAATCCAGTTACCTTCGCTCGTCGGTTTCTTCAACCTGATGACGACTTTGAATTCCATTCGAGAATTCTAACTTGCAATTCAGGTATTCATTTGTCAAATAACTTATTTTTCTTTTCCTTTCGTCTGACAGTCAACTTATTTACATTGCTATTGACAGCTATCCCTCTTGACAAACCTCTTCCTGGCAAGTCTAAATCTGATGTATTGTCGGAAGAAGCTCCTGAAGATGACGATGAAGATGAATCCGTAATCCCTTTGGTGGCAAAAACTGTTAAAAAGAGTTCAAGGCCAACCAAGGTTTCTGTTTCTGATCCTCAGTCAAAAGGATCCAGGAAAAGAAAAGAGAAAACGACTCCTTCTGACTCCCTCTCCAAGAGATCAAAATCTGCCAAGAGTCTTCCAACTGTGACAGCATCTGATGTTGCCAAAGTTTCCACTAGCTCCAAAGTTCAAGATGCCATGACTAGTTCTTCCAACACTTCGCCCTCCAACCAATCCGAGGTAACAATTTTACGTTAGTCTGTCAAGTTACATCCTTTTGCTCACATGTGTGCTATTCTTGACAGAAAAACAAAACCGTCGAAACCATTCTGGTTTCTGAGAAGGCTATTGTTGATGTTGACTTGATGTCTTCAGATTCTAATCTGGTATTTCCACTGATCTTGTCATTTTCTTTTGTATACCTGTATAAATTCTTATTTATTTCTTATGTCAGGAAAAGTCTCCCCAGTTTGATGATTCAATGACCATTCAGGAGATTATCACGACTGTCGAGCCTATAAATGTATATGATTCGGAACTGCATACTGACCAAACTTTAGGAGGTATCTCTGTTGGTACTAAGAGTTTGACAATTGAATTGCAGGTTCCTGACTCTCATCAGGAAATGCCCCCGAGCCCCCATCATCCGACTTCAATCACCTCAATTCCAACAGCTGATAAACCAGTAGGAACTACTGTCATGATTGAAATTCCGGATGAAGATATTGACATGGAGGCCCTGCTGGCTGAAACAGCTCCTGTCATTCCTTCTCCACCTGCTATCAAACCTCCTACCATGAAGTCTCCCGATCCCAAACCGGCTCTACATTTTAACATGTGGATTAATATGCTGTCGGAAGTAAGCCGGAAAGAGTCATCTTGTTCTACCACTTCTTCATCGACTCAAAATGATTCTAGTGACTCTCAAGTCACTACCCTCATGCATGATCTCCAAGCTCTTCTGGCCAACCCTTTTGATGAACTTCTGTCTGATACCACGATTCAAAAAGAACTATCTCGACTTATCAAGGAAATTACTCCCTTTTATTCTAATCTTCCTTTGTCGAGCCGTTCGCTTTTTATCTCTATTCAGACATTTTGGGAACGGCTCTCCAGTAAATTAGAAAGGATGACTTCTGTCATTCCTTCTTACGAAGAGGAAGAAAAAACTAAGGATGATCTCTTAGTTCAATTTCAAAATCTTGAATTATCCAAACAAAAGGAACTGGACCTTATTTCCATCGGGACTCAAACCAAGGAGAGCTTACTGGAGTATCGGAAGAAACTGTTGGCAGAGATTGAATTGACGGATCAAAAATGTGCCAAGTTTGACAAAGCATTAGAGAAAAGCAAAGACAGAGTCAAAGCTATTGATGATGAATCTGTCCGACTTGGCCAGAAAGCTGAAAGTGTAGTCAGCAAGCTTCATGCATTGCAGCCTGAGTATGAAGCTGCTACTGCCGACAAAACTAGCCTTTCCCTTGCATAGGATCAATTATCTTCTATGTAGGCCAATACTGACAATTGTAATTCTTGTACTTGTCGACCTTTAACTTGGTCAATTTTTATGGTCATATATTAATAAACGTTTCTTTTCTTGCACGTTTATTTATTATTTGATTTGACTGCATATTCCCAACCAACTTCGTAACTCATGCTTTATCAAATCATCATAAATGCCATGGTAAGTTTTCAAAACTTTGGTAAACCAAATCGCAATAAATGCCTTCTGCGTTCCACTATAAATAACAAGATCTATAAATCTTCGATTCCGTAGTTGAACCTTTCACATAACATGCTTTCCCTTACAACAGGTCTCCACCTATTCTTCTTTCTTCCTCCACAAGAATCTGACCTTATTTATATGAACTTTTCAAACCAAGGTGTTTGTCTTAATGGTCATATACTCCGTGAAGGTCAATAACCAATGTAAAAACATGTAGTGAAGGTCAGTAACCAATGTAACATCCATAGCTGGCCTCACTGCATATCCGGGGAAAAGCTTATCTTGATACAGAACGAGTGCACCTTGTTCTAGTTCCATCATCTTCATCCTGGAAGGTTTTGGTGTCATCTTTACTACCGTAGCAACAACCACCTTCTAAGTAAAATGATGGTGATATCTGCTCGTGCTCATTCCCTCAGTGATGCACTCTCGACAAGCGAGGCAACTGAAGTCTCATCACACGGGGAATGAAGTCTCAACAGATCGAGTTATCCCTCTACTTTGTTGAAGGAAAATAAAGTGTTATTGACACACTGCCTTGTATTTTAAGATTAGATTAGCTTTAATTGACAACTTGATTTCTACCATCAAATGACAATATTTCATTGTATCGTCAATTTAATGAATATATTTATTTCCTTTATTTGTCAATTCTTACTTCTAACATCGTCGGTTTGTATTCCTTCAAGTACTTGCCATTAATTGACTTGATTGTCAAACCAGTATTAATATTGACAAGCGCGTAAGCATTTCCAGAAAATATTTTGTCAATTCTAAATGGTCCTTCCCATTTAGGTGACCATTTCCCGTATTCTCGACAACTTTTATCCATGGGCAATATGACTTTCCAGACTAAATCATCTACCTTGAATGCTTTGAACTTAACTCGGCTATCATAAAATCTTGCAATTCTTTCTTTTTGCCGAATCAAGTTCTCCAACGCAATCAATCTGTCATCACTTAATTCATTCAATTCATCTAACATTGCATCCCAATACTGGTCAGTAGGCAAGTCATTTTGCCTTTGAATGCGAGTGGATTGGAGATTGATTTCAACAGGTAATACAGGATCGTGCCCATAAGTTAGACGGTATGGCGAAGTTCCTGTCAACTTCCTGGGTGAATTCCTATATGCCCATAATACTTGATCAAGGGTATTATGCCAACTTTTAGGTTGTCGGCCCACATGCTTTTTAATAAGATTAATAATGATCTTATTTATGGCCTCAACTTGGCCATTTGCTTGTGCATAATATGGTGTAGATGTGAGCATTTTTCTATGTCTAGAACTGGCATATTCCACAACCTTCTTTCCGACAAACACTGACCCTTGATCTGTTGTCAGAGTCTGGGGTATGCCAAACCGACAGATAATGTGGTTTTCTATGAAGTCAATTACTTCTTGTTGGGTGACTGTTTTGAGACAGATTGCCTCTACCCATTTGGTAAAATAGTCAACTCCAACTAAAATGAATTGATGTCCCTTTGACGAAGCGGGATGTATCTGACCAATCAGATCTAGAGCCCATCCTCTAAATGGCCAAGGCTTGACAATAGAATGTAATTCGCCAGCCGGCACGTTTTGTATATGGCCGTGTTTCTGACATTGTTCACAAGACTTGGCAAATAAAATACAATCTTTAACCATGGTTGGCCAATAATATAAACTTCTTCATATGACCCATTTCATTTTATCACCTGCCTGATGGGCTCCACATATACCCTCATGGACTTCTGATAGAGCCAAATAAGCATCTTGCTCACTCAGGCACTTGTGTAGAGTTCCGTCAAGTTTTTTCTGTATAATGATCCTCCCCCGCATTGTGTAATTCAATGCCTTATACTTTATTTTTCTATCTACATTCTGACTTGGATTTTCCAAATATTCGATTATTGGCAACCTCCAGTCATTAGGCAGAATTACATTATTAACTAAAATATCTCTTTCTTCTAATGGATACAGCAATTCTCTGATTTCCATTAGTGTCGACAGAGTCTTTTGAGATATTTTATATCCTGAGGCTATCTGAGCCAACTCATTAGCCTCTTGATTTAAATTTCTGGGAATGTATTGAACAATTATGTCATCAAATTTTTTCATCAATTTGTTAGCTACAATACAATATTTTGATAAATTGTAGCTAACACATTTGTATTCCTGTGTGAGTTGTTTGATGACTAATTGTGAATCCCCAAAAATATGCACATTTCGTGCTTTTATTTCTATCAATATTTCCAATCCGACAATCAAAGCTTCATATTCAGCTTCGTTGTTGGAACATGGATATTTAAGTTCAAACATGAACTTTGTAGGAATTCCTTGCGGGGTCACAATTAGGATTCCTATTCCACTACCTCCTTGATGCCTTGATCCGTCAAAATAGAGTTTCCAAGGTAGTAAACTGACGACATTTATTTCTGGCACATCCAGTCCTGGATGGTCTACCAAAAAGTCAGCTATTGCTTGTCCTTTGACAGCTTTAGCTGGCACGTATTGTAGAGAATACTCTGATAAAGCAATGGTCCACTTGCCAATTCGTCCATTAAGGATTGGTTTCGACAACATATACTTTATTACATCAGTCTTGGAAATAACTAATACATGACATGGCATCATATAATATTTGAGTTTTGTACAAGAAAAATATAATGCTAGACATAACTTCTCTATTGCACTATATCTTCCCTCAGCATCATTTAGGACTCTACTTAGATAATATACAGCCCTTTCAATATTGTCATCGTCTTCCTGGGCTAATAAACATCCTAAAGTGTCCTCTGATGCTGATATGTATAACTTCAACGGTCGACGGGGTACTGCAGGCATCATGACCGGTGGACTGACTAGATACTGCTTAATCTGGTCAAAAGCCTCTTGGTGACAAGGTTCCCAAATAAAGCTTTGTTCTGATTTCAACTTGACCAGTGGTGCAACTACTCTTGTCCTTCCTGACAGATTTGATATGAATCTTCTGAGAAAATTAACCTTCCCTAAGAAGGATTGTAGCTCTTTCTTATTTGTCGGTGCGGAGGCTTCCATGACTGCTTTCGCTTTATTCTTGTCTACCTCGATTCCTTTTTGTGGACCAGGAATCCTAGGAATTTTGCAGCCGACACTCCGAAACTACACTTCTCTGGGTTCATTTTGAGATTGTGCTTTCTCATTCTCTCGAATCCTTGCCTCAGATGCTCCAAATGGTCATCTTTGGTCTTGGACTTAACGATCACATCATCAATATATACTTCTACAAATTTTCCAATAACATCATGGAAAATTGTATTCATTGCTCGTTGATAGGTGGCCCCTGCATTCTTTAAACCGAAAGGCATGACAATCCATTCATATGTCCCAATGGCTCCTGGACATTTGAAGGCAGTCTTCGGTACGTCTTCTTCGGCTATAAAGATTTGATTATACCCTGCATGGCCATCCATACAACTTAAAATCTCATTTCCTGATGCTGAGTCGACAAGCATGTCGGCTATAGGCATCGGATATTCATCTTTGGGGGTAGCCATATTCAAATTTCTGAAATCTATGCATACCCTCATCTTGCCATTCTTTTTAATAATGGGGACTACATTAGAGAGCCAGTCGACATACCTGGTTGTTCGTATGAACTTAGCTTTAAGCAGTCTTTGTACTTCCTCTTTGATTTTATGTACCACCTCTGGAGCAAACCGTCTGCTTGCTTGCTTGACAGGTTTGCAATCTCCCCTAAGTGGCAATCGGTGTTCAACAAGATCCCTGCTTAAACCAGGCATTTCATCGTAGTCCCACGCAAAATAATCTTTGTACTCTGCTATTAATTCAACAAGTTTTTGTTTGTAATCCTCCGACAGAAAAGCACTGATGAAAATGGGCCTTTTCTTCTCTTCTGTCCCCAAATTTATTTCTTCCGGAGGATCCTCTATTTCCACATTTTGTTTGACTTTGGCTCGTCTTTCAAAACCCAAAGGGCCGTCGTCAATTATACAATCCGTCAATACACTCTCTTGAGTGTGTAATTCTCTGTCAGCCAGATAGGCCGACAATCTTCTCAAGTGGGTCTCAAGGCTCATTGTCGGATTTTGGCCGAGTCTTGTCGGCCTCGCACTGTATTGTGACTCCAAACTGGCTAAGAAGGCTTGCTTCCAACGTGTCCTTGTTGATAACCCCTTCAGTAGCAGTTATAGGCTTCATATTTGGAGAATATACCCGGAAGTCAATATGTGACTGCTGAGCATAGCAAGCACTATCGTCTGCCTCCACAATTTCCACTTGATCTTGTTCATTCCATAAAATCACCTTTTGATGTACCGTTGATGGAACTGCCCCTACAGCGTGGATCCAATCCCTGCCAAGCAAAATGTTGTAGCTTGACTTGGCTGGGATTATGACGAACAATGTCATTCTTTCGACAGTGCCAATTTGTATGTTTAATATAGTGACACCATCTGACGGAGACGTTTTGCCACTGAAGTCAGTGACAATAATCAGTTGGGATTAGATCTGACTGATCCTTTCCTAATTTTTTAAACATCGCTCTAGGCATCAAGTTTACAGCAGCGCCTCCGTCAATTAAGACCCTATTGGTGGGTCTTCCATCGATTATGGCCTTCACATGTAAAGGCCTTAAATGATTTTTCTGGTCGTCAGTAGGTTTCTCCAATTGAGCCACGTTGTCGAATACAGTAACTAAATTCTCTTGAACACACATCCAGTGGTCACTTGGGTCTCTTGCATTGTTGACGACATCACTGTCGTCATCAGAGAAATCAAACTCATAATATCCCTCGTATTCTGCTGGGATGAAAGAAATCAGACCTATCTTCATTCTCATTCCAGGTTCCAGTATAATCTCATTGTCTGGATCCTCATCCAAGAATGCACCTCCGACTGTTCCGCCGTGATTTCTTTTTAAATCACTCTCGTCGTCTGACCCTGACCTATCGGACAAAGGCCGGGCAATTCCTGCGCCACAGTTGTCTAACGCTTCCATGATGTCGGCCCAATCCTCATTCGGATCATTCAATGCTTCAATGACAGCATCGAATGACAACTCCTCCTTGGTTAAATCGCATTCAGGCTTGAACGTAGTCAGTTGTTGCTCTTCTATTCTGGCTTCTACTTTCTTCTCGAGCCCTACAACTTTCTCCATTTCTGTCAGCCCAACAGGCCATTTGCCTCTTGGTTTTACTGGTGAGGATGCTTGGCCTGAAGTCTTCTTTTCTATGAAGACCTGGGATGCAGGTTTACTTTGCTTGGTCTGGCTACCGGGCTTCTTCACATCAGCTTCCATGGGGTGACTCACTATTATGCTCTTCATCTTGGTATCTCCTCTCTTATCAACTTTGTCGTCAGTTGTAGCAATCAAGCAACCAGCATCGTGGGAAGGCATCTCTTTTATAATGACGCCTCCCTGTCTGACAAGCTTCTTTTTCTGAGCCTGTCGGAGTCTCTGCAGCCTCCTCTTTTGGCTCTTAGAGACAGCCAATTGAGCTGAGGGTCCTGAAAGACCAGGCCCTACCATCTGAGCATTTCGAGCCAATTGGCCCTTTCGGTAATTTTCATTCCAAAAGGGTGGCCCTCGTTCATTGACCTTGCTTCTCCGAGCCCATGTCTGTTTTTGCAATTCTGGGTACTGTGTCATGGCTAAATTCCTCACCCATTGATCCACCATTACGTTGGATGGGGGTGTCCTGGTCTTGACAAGATTAAATCTGCCATTGACAGAGTTACCTACTGCCGATCCTCTGATTGGTTCTTCAAGCCAACCGCCGGTGCTGTGCTGTCCAAATTTTGACTGGTGCATGTATTGCTGACGACTATTTGCTTGTCTTACTGCTGATCCTCTGATTGGATCAAGCCAGCCTCCAGTGTTGTGCTGTCCGGGTCTTGACTGGTGCATGTGTTGCTGACGGCTATTTGCCTGTCTATTTACAGCAGATGCAGCACTCCTCTGACATACCTTTGTTGGATCCAAAGATGGCTATTTGAGTGTGAAAACCTGCTCTGGTTATCTTGTGGACGATGCGACGGTGGTTTCTGCCCCCTAGCTTTCTTGGCGGCTACTTCATCATAAAACGCTTCGCATCTTGGGCAAACTTTAATTATGCCCCCATCTTTCTTTCGTGTCATATAGTCGACCAGTGGTTCTCCTGGCTTCGGATAAATATCTAATGGATCTGACAAATCCATTTGGATATTTTGTCCGGCCGTGATGTTGACCATGCCTGCTCCCATAGGGACTTGGCGGTCTGCTTTGTTAGCTTCAGGACCGAAGGGTTCTGTATCAATCTTCATTTCCGGTTGTTTGTCTGAAAATTTCAACCTTCCGTCTGTCAAACCTTTTTGAATGATATCCCTGAAATGCATACAGTCGTTTGTCACATGACCAAAAGTATTATGATATTTACAATATTTCCGATCTTTAATTTCATGGGCTTTCAAGAGCCTATGATCATCTGACAATTTTAATTGCTTATCTCTAAGTAATATGTCAAATATTTGATCGGCCTTGGTCACGTCAAATGTGTATACTTTCTTATTAATGAAAGGGATTCTTTCTTTGGCCCTTGCGGGCTTCAAAGCTTGACATATATAAGGTGGACCATTTTTTAGTTCGACATAATCTACCTCATACTCTTCAGAATCATTACTCTCCTCGTCGGATTCATTGAATCCGACAAAATTAACCCTTTCCCTCTTAAGGAACCTCTTTTGCTTAAAAATCTTCTCAGCTCTTAATTGTTCAATCTGTCGAACCTTGTCCCCTAACTGGGCAAAATCTATCAAATGTTGGTTGACCAGTTTCTTTCTGATATGGTAATCTAGACCTCCGGCAGCAATTTTCACTATTTCTGCCTCTGGAATAGGGGTGAAACACCGACTCCTCATTTGACGGAATCGAGCCAGGTAGTCATCAACAGATTCGTTAGTTATTCTTTTAATTCCAAATAAATCTGTTAACCCTATTTTCAAGTCGCCCCTAAAGAATTGGTCATGAAAACTTCTTTCCAATTGATTCCAGGAGTGGATAGAATTAGGCCTTAATGTTGAAAACCAAGAAAAAGCATTCTTAGTTAACGAACTAGGGAAGAATTTCATTTTTAATTCCTCCTCTAAAGCCAAATCTCCTAACTCGATGGTATATCGGGCAATATGCTCGACTGTCGACTCTCCACTTTCTCCTGAGAATTTCGACAACTTGGGTATTTTATATCCTCGAGGCATTTCTGCCTGTTGGACCCAATCAGGAAATGCTGATGCAAAAAATGGTTGGTTAGCATAACCAATGTTAAAACCAAACCTATTTAATGCTTATTCGACAACTTGGTTGATGTTTTGATTTAGAACATTCTGACGGAATGCTCCAACAGCACCCTGATTTATGATCAAATCCTCGTCTTCCTCTGGTCGTAGAATATGTACATTTCCACGTCTCAAAGGAATCCGACGATGGGGCTGTTGCCGCTCGTCATCTTGTTCAAATCCGTCAAGTTGTGGTTCTACTTGTAGTTGATTAACCCTGTTGACATTCGCATTGAGATTTCTACCAGTATTTTGATTTTCACCTGGGGTTACAACACCCAAAGCTCTATTTAACCGACGTATCTCATTTGCCAGTGCCAAACATGCATTGTTTGTGCTTTCCATTAATGGCGTAATTACTGTACTCATTTGTTGAGTAAATGTATTCACCATGTCATGGTTACTAGAATCAATCTGTTGTCGGACATTGGCTAATGTAGCTTCCGACAGACCAACAATACTTTGTGGGAGTTGTCTCAATGGGGATATGTATGGCCTTTCTACCGGTTGTTCTTGCCGAGAATGGGTAACTATCATTGACCCTGTTATCCCATTTGCATGACTGGGAATTTGCCCCCCAGTCGATGGCCCTGCCTGTCCAGATGAATGGGCAGCCATCGTCGTTCCATTTGGATACGGTATGTATGCAAATGGGGTATTTGGGTTGACGGTTGTTGACCCATAAGGCATCCCATACAAAGGTTGTGAGAGAGGCTGTGTAGTCCCTCTCGGGTTTGAATTCACAACACTTCGTGACGACAATCCAGTAGTTAATGTATTTACTTGTTGTAAAATTGGAGAAGTTGGTGACGGGAGTGTTCCTTGACCAACTTCATCAAATCTATTGAACACTTGGGCGTAAGAAACGCCTCTTCTTACACCTAGACCATTAGTGCCATTTACCTCTGCATTAGTAGCATTAGCCCCGTTTGCAGGAATATTGTCAACTGGTGCAATAGCATCCACTGTTGACACAGCGGCGTTAGTGTCTACTACGCCTGCATCACTTGCACTACTCATATTTACAGAATTCTGGGAAATAGATGATGTTTGAACCACCTTTCCGCTCCGTAAGGATGTGTAGGCGCGTCTGCCAAGTATAAATTCGACAAATCAGTCAAATTTAGTAAATACTGGCAAGGACTTAGGTTTGGTAAAATACGTTTTGATTTAACAGGAAAAATTGCTTTCTTAAATGAGAGCGACTTCCTACTTGAATTTATAAAGATTCATGGATTTGAAGGAAAAACATACAAATTGCAGGAAAATTAGAAGAAAGCAAATAAAGAACATGAAATTAAAGGAAAGCAATAAACAACAGAAAATTTAAAGGAAAGCATGTAAATTTCAGGAATTGAAATGGTTGAAAAGTAAAAGAAAGCATTTAAAGTGCAGAAAGTCAAAAGAAAGCAAGTAAAAGGCATGAAAGAAATGAAGAACATATAAAAGGAACTTGGATAAAGAACATGAAAGGAATGCTGAAAGTAAAGAAGAACATGTGGAGAAAAATTAAATAACCAGTGTTGTATTATAAATTGAATTGGAAATAAAAGGATGGAGGGAGTACTTGAGTATAATCCTTAAATCTGCTGTGTGATCGAGATATGTAGGATATCGCATCAAGTAACCTCCTTTATTACATCAGGATTAACAGTATTTATAAGCATATAAAATAATTGCCCAAAGAAAACTTCCTATCTTTAAAATTGCCACCTGTATGGCAGTTTTGCTATGTTCCAGATTCAAACTATTTGACAAGTAAACTTCTCTAACTGCTCATTCCTTTGAATTGCTTTATGTCAACTTGCTTGTTGTCCACGGTTTGGTTGTTTGACAGCTTATCTTGCTGATGTTGTCAACCTTGAAAACTTAGTCATTTCTATACTTTGTCCGTTTGACAAATCTTATTACTAACTTTGTCAAAAGTTGGGTTTTACTTTTCTCTGTCACCACTTCGATTTCTCCGTCAGTCAGCTGAAGATATTCGTCGGGAATTTTACGGGCAACGAATGTGTTCCTTTCTTGACGGCTTTATCTGTCTGACATACCAACTTCTGTTAATTGCCTAATCTGCCACTTCTGCTGAATTCAACTCTTCATGGTTATCTGACAATTCTTCCTTCAATTCTTCTGTCATCCTGTCGGAACCATTTCTGTCAAGAATTTGAAATTCTTCCATTAACAAATTAGTATGTTTGTTAGTGGGGAGAGTTGAACCCATCACCTCCTTATCACTCCAATCTATTGTAATAAAAAATAAAATATTCAAGGTATAAAGTATTATTTAGTTACATCTATTATTTGACTTTTACATCTTTGATTCTAGCTTAATTGGGAGAAAAGAATAGTGACTGAATTTAAGAAGTCCTTTGCATTTTCCTGATCATAATCAAAATAAGATAACATAATATACTAATACACCATTGGATCAATCACAAATTTTCTCAAACACTTTTAATGATTGATCTAATGGTAAATTAAAGCTTGAATGAGTGAATGCCTTGGAACTTGACAGCATGAAATCCGTTTTGGGAATAAACGTATCATGCGTCAGGACTTTGCCACCTACTTCACATTGCAAATGAATTTTCCTAGAAGCACTGTATTGGTAGAACTCTTTTAACAGTCACCAGCTTTTTGTAGCATATCTTCATATCTGGCAGTGAAGATAATGGGAAAGCATGGATTAGGGAACCTCTCTACCTCCATGTTTGCAAAGGATGTGACTCTATAATGGTTTTTCCTGGCTTGTATTGTTTGGACTATACCATTTTAGGATTAATAATTCTCACTTCTGGGCCACACTAACACCTCTTGCACATATGGGACAAACATATATAAGGGTCCTAAGCAATCCCATCTCCACCCCCCAAGTGTAGCAACAGATTATTCCTTAATTTCTTGGGTTCCAAATATCTAAGCACTCTATGTACCCGGATAGTCATGTGTTTTTTTTTTTGTGAGACTCTCGGTATCCATGGATTCCGACTGATCCAAGTCGAATCGGGAAGACCCATTTTAGGTGACAGAGATTTTTCAAGACCAAATTTTCCCATATACAAGACTCAAATCTCGAGACCTTACTTAAGGAGAACCAAGTTGCTTGCCACTTATACCAATCATGTGCCACTTTTTATGAAATTTTCAATGCTCTATCTTGTTAAACAACTAATCATTTACAATTTTCCTGTGTTTTTAACCCAACATGGTAAAGTCTACTTTTCCATTGCACCATGTCACTAACAAATTACTAAAAAGAATACAATATTGTAGTTTTTTCTTTGCATCTGATTTAATCTGCCCGCTTTTATTTTCTTGATCTAGTGTCAACTTCTGCTCTAATGATTGATAGTGGATAAGTGGCGGTAGCACACAAGTCCTCATAGCATACAAAATAAAAAGGAAAGCTAGAAAAGTAAACCGATCAAGATAATAAAGCACTACTTACATATCACCAACCTCTTGAATTCTTATATGGAACAACAATTGACTCTAGCCACACTTTACAAATAAAGCAAAAACAAACAAAGCACATAAGAAAAGGAAAGAGCAAAAAGAAAAAGAAAGAAAAGTAAAAGTTACTTTTCCTCCTTTTATTAGGAGAAACATGAATAACAAAGGCAATAATCTCAACCAAATCAGAATTCACTTGAAAGAGGTGCATGCTCAGAGTGTATGAACACATTGCCATAGATAAGGCCAGCCAAACCACCACCAATTAGAGGTCCAACCCAGTAGATCCAATTGTCATGGAAGTCACCACTAACAACTGCTGGCCCAAATGAGCGTGCAGGGTTCATTGATCCACCAGAGAATGGTCCTGCTGCCAAGATGTTGGCACCAACAATGAAACCAATGGCTATAGGTGCAATGGTGCCCAATGAGCCCTTCTTGGGGTCAGCTGCTGTGGCATACACAGTGTATACCAATGCAAATGTAATGACAATCTCATTAACGACTCCTCCAAAAGCTCCAACACTGGTAGCCACACTGTGGATGGGAATTGCCTACCAAGAAATAACCATACTTCAGTTTATTAATAATTTCAACAAAGAGTCTTTTGGGGGGTTGGGGTTGGGGTTGGGGGGGGGGTGAATGCATGCTTTCATTTTTTTTGTTTTGTTGTTCCTTCATCAATATTCTAAGAATGCTGGTTAACATTCTCCTTTAACAAAAAATGAATTAAAGACAATATGACATTCATTCTTCCTCTCCTTATACTTTGGATGTCATGAAATGGAGGGTAACCTACTTTTATTTCCATCTAATATCTAAATAATATGCCCCATCTTGCTCGCTATCAATGCAATTTGGTCATACGATTTTTTTAGTTATTACTTAATGGGGTGATTCTACTGTAGAGCAACACATGGTCCAACCCTTCTCTCTAAGGAGTTTTATAACACATGATTGTCTTTTACTTGATGGGGTGATTGTCATTGTTCAAAAGGAAACTTTACATACTTCATATTAAAGGAATTGAAGAAAATTACACTAGCTTATCTTAAAATTTATTTTAATTACATATGACACCCTTCTTATTTTTAAAAGTTACATTCATCTAATCATCAGCTTTTAGAGAGTAAGTATGATAACATAAATCTCAAAGATGTTAGTGTAATTTTTGAAACAATAGTGCTAAGCATAATAATGCTAAATAACACCGGGGGGGGTTTCCAACAATTGTTTGCAATAACCTATAGCATTCAAGTTAGATGCATTAAGTCAATCACATCCTTAATTAATAAATAATGTTTAAGTTATAGGTTTAGATAGAGAAAGAGAAGAAAAAGAATAAACACTAAAAGATATGATTATGATTGATTATGATATTGTAGTTCAAAAAGCTTAAGTACTAACCCCTATTTATAGGGATACAAGACTCTTAATACTAACTGAAAACGGAATAATTATGATATAGCTAGGTTCAAACCCAAATTCTAATATGGTATCAGAGGTTATCCTAGATCCGTTAAACCAACCGTAGTTGTCCAGTCTTGCAAACTTCACGCTTGGATATCCAGGTCCCCAGGCGTGATGGGGGTGTGTTGAAGTCTCACATTGGATAATAATATGGCACGATGAGTGCTTATATTATAAGTAAGGGATAATCATCACCCTATAAGTTAGCTTTTGGACTTGAGTTAGCCCAAACCAAAATTCTAAGAAATAATAATTGTATGTAGTCAATAGTTAATTATCAAAATCTACCAGATTAGCCTAGAGCACAAAGTTGGGTGCTCCAGGTTTATGAAAGAATTTCTATGTCCCATAATAACAATTATGGATCGCAAAAAGGCATATGTGCTCTTGGTTAATGCATGAAACTTGTGGTGTGCGATGAAGAGATTTGCCATGTAACTAAGTTGATCCCACAAGTGATGGAACCATATAGATGCATTCAGTTTAAACTTACCAAGCCTCCTGTGACAAACTGAAGGAGAAAACATGCCACAATGGAGCCAAGAAGCTGTGCAATCCAGTAGAAGATGCCAGTGAGGATGGTGATCTGACCACCAAGAGCCAAGCCAAAAGTCACAGCTGGGTTGACATGGCCACCAGAAATGTTGGCACCAACGGAAACAGCAACAAAGAGAGCAAAAGCATGGCAAACAGCAACTGCCACCAACCCAGCAGGATCAAGAGCTGCATCTGATGTCAACTTACCTGCAAATCAAGAGAAAGAAAACTCTCAAATGTGTTGAAACTAAGGAAACACAACGTGTTTTTCTCACAGAATTAGTGTTATGTGAACTTCTGCATGACCACAATCCAAAAAATCTGTGTTATTATAAGAAAAAAAAAACTTTAACTGATGTGTGTGTTAGTGTAAATGAATTTTAAAAGACTTTTACACTAATATTAAGTAATATTTTGAAAAATCAATATTCATTATTATCACTTTCTCTTAATAATTTCAAATAAAAGTAAATGTTTCAAAATTTTAAGTCAAAAAAGAAATCATATATTCTTTTCACAACATTTCATTTATTCTTAAGGGTTATTTTCTAATACGATATGTTTAATATGATGAAAAGGGGATCTGGATTCCCAGCAGTTAGGGACTTCCTAAAGTCATTACAGTCAATGAATTTAATGGTTAAGAATTTATTGAGTAATTTTTATATTAACTGTTTTTTCAAACACAAAAAATAATGTATGGCTATGATCTCTTACGGTCAATTTTCGACTACAGAGAATCCATTTCCGTGAAAACCTTCATTTACTTAAGTGTAACTGTAGTGATACAGAATTGTAGAGAGGTTGAAACAGAGGTCTTATGTTCAATTCTCTTGTAAAAGCATATAAAAAACAAACCATAGGCTATGGCTGAACCAACACCAGCAAAAACAAAGAGTAAGGTTGAGATGAACTCAGCAATATAGGCCTTGGTTGAGCCCAAACTGAAAGAATCATCAAAGCGTCCGAATGCTATGCCAGCCATCTTCTGAAGTTTCTAGGAGGAACCTTAAAGATGGAGGTAAGGATAAGATGAAAGAAATGTTCTGAATAAGAAATGTTGCACGAAAGGTTTCTCTGGTGGGTTATATATATAGCATAGTGTGTCAAATATTAAGGCTTATTTAATTAATAAGTTTGGAACATGATAGGTTCAGATCAGATTACAGTTATACTTATACTATTTAGTGTATGTTTATTAGAATGATTAAAAGGGAATATGGTTATGTCTAACATGTCCATGCATATCATTCTTTTTTCTGGCAATCTTATCTGTCATTGGTGTGCTTTATTAGAAATGTACAGAAGCTAATGAATGGTTCTTCCATGTGAGCATGAGAGAGAGGGATAGAGGTGGTGCTTGGTGGGGTAGAATGTGCAAGGAAATAATCATAAAAGAAAAAGAGTGGAGAACAAGAATGGCTTTGGGCCACAAATAGCACCGGCCATGCTCTAAAAAAAATCACAGGGTGAATAGAAATTGATGGGTGTTCATAATTTTCACTAATCAATGTGTTACATATTGGTTGCTTAGAATATTAGTTAGGTACCGTCTATAGTCATTTAAATTATTATTTAGCATATATAAGATTGTCAAACAGATAAAAAAATAATATCATAGAGCAAGCCCTACATTATAGAAAAGTAGTTTGCAATTGGTGCTAATTAAAGAAATCCTTTTGGACATTTTGGCGCTTCTTTTGTTAAAAGTTTCCAAAAAATTGTTTTTGTTAATTATGATCATGTCATCCTTAATTTACATACACCAACAAATCCATCATTAATTATTTTATGTTATCAAATAAAATAAAAAAGCTGTACCAAAAACAAGAAGAAGAAAAATTGGGTACTTTATCCACCTACATTGATTCTTTTATCCTTTGGTATTGGCCAAAAGTTGAACGTGAAGTGGATAGTGAATGGTCTATGCACAGACCTTTTGGGAGCTATGTTTTGAACAGAGTTCAAATTGCCATTTTAAAGCAGCACAATTGGGCCAGCTTTCAGATCATCAGATGTGTTAGTGTCAGCAAGGGAAGAATCTCGATTTTCTTGGTGGGTGGTGAGCTGAATATTGGGCCAGCCCAATTGCAATTGGACCAAAATTGGACGAGCTCGATCCTTTGATGTGGGTGGGGTCTCAATTTATTTCACTTTTTAGTATCTATCTATCATTGTATCTATATCTATATATATACTATATACAATTTGAAATAACCTCATTGATTACTACTCCAAGTATCATCATATTAGAAATTTAACAATTAATACAATCATCTAATTAAAATCATTTATGTCTTTGAAATGTGGTATTGAAATCATTAACCTCACGTTGGGAATCACCTGCAGGGAATCACCTATCGAAATTAATAATTCAAATCATAGGTATATTCGAGATTGGAGCTTATGTGAGGTAAGTCTAACACTCTTGATCTCTTATTCCTTGTTGCTTCCAGTTTATTTGTATAAACATGTTTACTTTTATCTGTATACATGCATTTATCTTAGTTTCCTGTTCAAGAACAATTTGTATATTGTTTTTGACACAATATACAAGTTGTTCTTGAATTGTCCAAAAGTGACTGTCTAAGTACGTGTTTAGTTTATATCTAGTTTTCTATTTTTATTTCCTGATTTTAAAGATAAATATAATTAAAGTACTTACAAAAATGTCACTATGTTTTCATTCATTTTCTTATTTCTAAAGATTTGTACAGGAAACAATTAAAACAATTTTTTGTTTGTTTTCACTGTTTCCTGTACAAATCTTTGGAAACAAGAAAAAGAATGAAAACATGATGACATTTTTGTAAGTATTTTACTTATAATTATCTTTAAAATTAGGAAATAAAAACAGAAAATAAGAAACAAACCAAACAAACCCTAAGATTGTAAACTCACATTCAATACATTGTTGCATGTCTTAACTACTTCTTGATCTAAGAATATCATTCGTTTGTATTTTCTCAATGTTCTCTGAGTACATACCTAATCTGGGTCATAATACCATCTGAATTAAATTGTGCGCTTGGAGAAATAAGGGGAAATGCTACCAAATTTTTCTTAGAACAAGAATAAAAGTCATACAATAATATAATGCAAAGTTTACAATCTTGGATAGGATAGGAACCCCACCCTACAGTATGAAGTAGACATCAAGCATATAGTACTCATTGAATGTATTCGTCAACCTTTGTAAAATCAAAGTAATTGTGATTAATAAATATTGTGGAAGATCATAAAAGTATGGAACCCCACCCCAATAATATCTGTCCATCGTTTGTCAAAGGAATATAATTACGAAGTGTGGGATCATAAAAAACGTTATTAAAATTCTTTTCTGTTGTAACGATTGGACATCTCCACAAAGGCACGATTGACTTTTACCGATAAAGAGAACTAAATATTAATATTAATCTTAATCATCCATTTCAAAAGCTGGTACAAGGTTCAACTGGCTTATATTTATTCATGATATTAAATAGTAGTTTTCAGCATTGAATGATGTGGTATAGTATTACTACAATCATCAAATGGAGTTTCATCCCAATTGAAAGAGTTCAAAACAAATTAAAATATCAAAGTAAGAAGACCCTAGAGCCAAAAACAAATGGAGAAAAAAAAATGAATGAATTCTTTCCTCTGGTACCAATTCTCATGAGTGCAACCTTAGCCTGTTCACGGCGACAATAGAGGCCTTGGTGACCCCAATGCGAACAATCTTAGTGCTACAAGGCGAGCTTTCAACTGATCAACTAGTCCATCTAGTCCCACTTTGCTGATAAAAACATCAACAATTCACCATAGATTTTCCAGGAGGGAAAGAAAAAAGGGATCATGTATGATTAGATTCTAAACCTTCCATCTCATCAATCTTAAGCTGGATGAGAAAATGTTTTTTATATAGTTTAAGGAATGAAATTAGACAACTAGGAAGATAAATGACGATAACTCAAAAATTTTAAATGTGATGAGGATTACAAATAGAACGAATACCCTTACAAAGAACCATGAGTAATACGACGGAAGATTTTGTTTGATGGATCATAAAGTCAAATTATACAAATTGCATCTAGCTCCCATCACGCCATCTGGTTCAATTACCACTACAAATTATTTTATCAACGACTACACCATTGATTTCAACATTTAAATAGATGCATGTGTTCATCATGCCACACCGTGTGCAGCTAATGTCACACTCTCCACAAATGTGGTACTTAACATAATCATTAAGACCCAAGTATTTAACAAATTGTTCTTTAAAGTACCTTGGATGGTCCACATCTCAGGATCAGGCGTCGATGAGCACATCGAACTATCCATGTGGCTGAGAGCCCTCACAATCCAGGTACAACGACGCAATTATTAGGGGCGACTCTACCACTGAGTTAAGTGCATTCATTAATGAATAAAAAATAGTGATTTTTTTACCCAAAAAAAATGTCAGTTTTTAGTAAAGGTGTTGTATTTAATATATTAAAATGGAAAAGTTGTATTTCAATAAAAGCTTTCTATTTTGAATTTCTTAACCAACACACATAAATCATTGGTTAACATTTGTGTTTAACAAATCACATCATAAGTCTATTAATTTTTTTCCACACAATAAAATTTTCATTTATTTGTATAATTTTGTTAATATTTTTTTTGTTCAAGGGAGACCTATAAGAGACCGTACAATTTTGTTATTTAATCATATCCTAAATCATCCAAACTAAGTGAAATGAGATTTTCCACACACAAAAAAAAACAATATTCTCGATCTATGAATAACGTTTTTTTCATTTTTAATATTCTAATAATTCTTTAATTTTTTATTCTAATTTCTGATTAGTATTAAAGTGTATTTTACCCTAGATGGAAAGACATTTCACAACTTTTATTCATGTCAAAATTCCTTTTTCACATCAAATCCTATATGGCAGAAAATTAAATAACAAATTTATCACAAAAAAATTTATGAAAGCTATAATGTGAGTAAAGATTGATACATGACAAAATTTTAGATCATATACTTTAATTGATGATGAACCCTAAATTTGATCCAGAACCCTAATCTTAACCTAAAGCCTATTGACCCAAAACCCTAATTCTGAGCCTATTTTTGACCCAAAACCCTATTTTTAAGTCAAAACCCTAATTCAACTCCTAAACCCTAATTTTGACCCTAAAACCTAATTTTGATCCTAAACCCTAAATTTGACCCGAAACCCTAATTCTAACCCTAATTTTATACCAAATCCCTTTTTTAACTCAAAACCAGAATCCTTAATTTTGACCCAATACCCAAATTTCGACCCAAAACCCTGATTCTAACCCTATTTTGGTCCCAAAACCCTATTTTCAACTCAAAACCCTAAACCTTAATTTTGACCCAAAACTCTAATTTAGACCCAAAACCCTTCTTCTTACCCTATTTTTGTCCCAAAACCCCAATTCAAACCCTCAACCCAAATTTTGACCCTAAACCCTAATTTTAACCCAGAACCCTAATTTTAACCCAAAACCCTAAATCTTGGCCCTAAACCCTAAATTTAACCCAGAAGCCTAAACTTGACCCTGAACCCTAATTTTAACCCAAAGCCTATTGACCAAAAACCCTAATTCGAACCCTATTTTTGACCCAAACCCCTATTTTAAACTCAAAACCCTAATTCAAACCCTAAACCCTAATTTTGACCCTAAACCCTAAATTTGACACAAAACCCTAATTTTGTCCCGAAACCCTAATTTTAACCAAAAACCCTAATTCTAACCCTATTTTAATCACAAAACCCTAATTCCAACCCTAAACCCTAATTTTGACCCTAAACCCTAAATTTGACCCAAAGCCCAAATTTTGACCGAAAACCCCAAATATGGCCCAAACCCCTTATTTAGACCCAAACCCCGATTTTTAACCTAAAACCCTAATTTTGACCCTAAACCCTAATGTTGATCCTAAACCCTAAATTTGACCCAAACCCCTAATTCTAACCCTAATTTAGACCCAAAACCCTAATTCTAACCCTATTTTTATACCAAAACCCTTTTTTTACCTCAAAACCAGAAACCTTAATTTTGACCCAAGACTCAAATTTTGACCCAAAACCCTAATTCTAACTCTAATTTAGACCCCAAACCCTAATTCTAACAATAATTTTGTCCCAAAACCCAATTTTTATCTCAAAACCCTAATTCAAACCCTAAACCCCAATTGACCCTAAACCCTACTTTTGACCAGAACCCGAATTTTGACCCAAAACCCTAATTTTAACCCAAAACCCTAAATTTTGACCCTAAACCCTAAATTTGATCCAGAACCCTAATTTTAACCTAAAGCCTATTGACCCAAAACCCTAATTCTGAGCCTACTTTTGACCCAAAACCCTATTTTTAAGTCAAAACCCTAATTCAACTCCTAAACCCTAATTTTGACCTTAAACCCTAATTTTGATCCTAAACCCTAAATTTGACCCGAAACCCTAATTCTAACCCTAATTTTATACCAAATCCTTTTTTTTAACTCAAAACCAGAATCCTTAATTTTGACCCAATACCCAAATTTCGACCCAAAACCCTAATTCTAACCCTATTTTGGTCCCAAAACCCTAAACCTTAATTTAGACCCAAAACCCTTATTCTTACCCTATTTTTGTCCCAAAACCCTAATTCAAACCCTAAACCCAAATTTTGACCCTAAACCCTAAATTTAACCCAGAACCCTGATTTTAACCCAAAACCCTAAATCTTGATCCTAAACCCTAAATTTAACCCAGAACCCTAAATTTGACCCTGAACCCTAATTTTAACCCAAAGCCTATTGACCCAAAACCCTAATTCTAACTCTAATTTAGACCCCAAACCCTAATTCTAACAATAATTTTGTCCCAAAACCCAATTTTTATCTCAAAACCCTAATTCAAACCCTAAACCCCAATAATTATGTTATAATCATATTGATTGATTGATTATAACATATGTTTGTGAAAAATGTATTACGTGGATAATAGTACATAAGTTGATTGATAATTTTTAGGACAAAACTTATATTCAATTTGATATGTATATTAGGTGTTATTTGTTAATAGGATTATAATATGTGTAATAATTTTTTTTTTGATAAAATATATAACAGCTTATCAATGAAAATATAATATATATAAAAAATTTTATATATATTTTAATCATATTAAAAAATAACACCTAATATACATATTGAATTGTAATTAAGTTTTCTACTAATTTTTAATCCTACGACAGGTAAACGTTGTCTCCTGGTCGTACTTAATTTTCTTTCTTTTTGGCTGGTAGCACCACGGTCCCTGCTACCTAAAGTGATGCATGAAACACGTGAACGCAAAGAACATTTAAAAGTTATTTTTTTTCAATTATTTATAGAACTTAATTGTAGTGATTTATCAATATAAAGTTTTTTACACTATCAATTAATTATAAATTGATATTTTATTAAAAATATTTTATTCTTATAAATTATAATAACTATATTAAAATCACATATAAAATGATTTGTTATTATTTATTAATTAATAATATAAAAAACTTTGTTAAAAAAAATTTAAAAAACTTAAGTATATTAAAATAGAACACGTACTTATATTGATAGATATTTATTGTTAGTGATAGAACGGCATGGTATGTGTTAAAATTGACACATTTATACTCAATAATTTATTATGTAATTAATTTTAATTAATTCAACTACTGTCTTAAATTTAATTACCACGTTCGTCATGCACATCAATTATATAAACTTCTTTATGGTAAATACTAAATAAGGGTGGGAATAGGTCAGGCCGTCCATCGGGGATCTATGGCTTAGTATATTTAAGGCCTAGTCTGACCTAACCTATTAGCAAGGTTTACAAAATCGGACCGGCCATCGAACCGATGAAGGCAGCGGTTCGAGGTTCAATGGTCCAACCGAGGTTGAACCGTGGTTGAATCGGTTATAATTAAATAATATTATTTTAATTTTTAATATAATATTTGTAACCATATTAAACAAAAAAACAACATAACAACTAAAATTATTAAGCACAATTTTTTTTATTTTGAAATTAAGCTAAATAAATATAAAAATATATGTTAAAATCATCTTCATAGGGAAAACCAACCCAAAATCTACAACTAGCCCACATATGTTAGAAAACAAAAGAATTGGGTTTTGGCTAAGATGACCCAAATCCTTTTATACTTTTTTTTTTAAGAAGCCGGTTCTGGCCGGTTCTGGCCGGTTCACTACCGGTTATGACCGGTTTTACCGGTTCGATGCTAGGCCGGTTTTCCCTGTGAACCGGACCGGCCAAGGTCCCGGTTCCCGGTCGGACCGGACGGTCCGGTCCGGTTTTCAAAACCTTGCCTATTAGTAAAAAAATCATGTCAAGTCTCTATATAGCTAAAGAGGACAGGACTAAGACTTTTAAAAAAGCTTACTAGGCTTATCAAGTCAACCTATTTAACACATGCAAATACATTAATATATATGTATAATATAATATATTACAATACTACAATATATTATTTATAATATTTAAAAAAAGGTCTCTCAATTAAATGTAGTGACCTACTTGCTTATTATTTGTGAAAGTCTAGTGAATTACTTATTAGTATAGGTCTACCGACTTCTTTATCATTAGAGACATAGAGCCTATTTACAAGTGAAGGTCTAATAGGCAAGGCTCGGACCTCGAGATTGAAACGTAGACCAGACTCACGCCTGTCAGGGTCTACCTCGGCCTAGCTTATTCCTACCCCTAATGGTAAATATATAACCAAGATATTTATTTTAATAAACACAAAATTTTATATTACAATTTATATTTATATGATCAAATTACTTTGACATGTCGTGTCAATTTTTTTTTTACTTTGACATGTTATTTTATATTATTAATAATATGGATTTTTCTAATCTATGCAACTTTGTACATGTTAAGGAATCATAAAATAAAAATATTGTATTGGAAATAATAGCTTTTAAGTTTTCAAGGAATTGAATACACAACTTTTAATACAACATTTCTATTTTTTTATTTCTTAACATGTGTAAAATTGTAGGGTTATACGAATGGTAATAATATATACGCCACTACTTTTGGTTGTTAGTATTCGTATCACATTAACCCCAAGGGGTTGGTCTAGTGAAGCATGACAGGGTCTCTTTCTATGTTTTACAAGAGAATTGGACCTAAGACCTCTGCTTCAATCCATTTGTAAGTGCTCATAGAGCCCGAAGGTCTTCCCAATCTTAAACTGGGGCACCATCTTCTCACCCTAAATTTTCTTTATTAAAAAAAAATTTATTCGTATCACATTAATTACATCAAATTTATTTCTATGCTATTTTTCAAAGAATATAAGTAATACGAGACATATTCAAAAAATGGATTATTTAGAGTTAAATCACATTAATTATTATTTTTTCAAAATAAAAGTAACACTTCAATTTTTAATGAAATTATATGAGGGTGTTTATGTCAAAAAAAGGTAAAATAAAAAAGGATGTTAGAGCATCTACATATAAGCAACGCACTTTATCCATTTAAGTGGGTCACTTCAATTTTAAGCAATCCAAACAATTTTCACTCCAATGGGAATTTGTGCAACAAGTTGCTTAACTCACCATCTCTTCAATATTTCATATTCTCTCTCCTACATTTATATACAAAAATTTTAAGCAACCCATAAGGAATGATTGCTTACTAACTTTTAGCACGTTGCATGAGTAAAATTTCTATTAAATAAATTTCTTTCAAATTTTATAATGTTGATAATATTGATAATTAAAAAATTACATTATTATAAAAAATATATAGACAAGAGTATGTGTACATTAATTTTTTTATGATAGTGTAAAAAAATTTATAGAATGAATATTTTTTAACAACAATATAAAATTGTTAAACTTATAGCATGTACAATTTAATTTTTTCTTAATACATATAAACTTTTTGACGGCTTAATACATATAAACTTAAAACTTTATTATAACAATATCGACACTATACTTATTGCTTTGATTTACTGTACATTATTTTCATTATCATAATAATTATTATTACTATCACAAATAAAATTATTTTCATTATTCCTCTATGTATCAAACTCCAAAGCAAAGTAGATGGCCTAGCCAAAAATGGTAACGCCACCTTTCCATTCATACAACATATTCAAAATTATACTGTGGAACCATTTATATGTTTTCTTGACCGCTCCTCAAACCAAACCATCGTGTAACACCCCGATTTCTGTTGTTTCGACTGTTTTCTGTATCGATAAACAAACATCTGTTTATTTATTTATTTTCTGAAACTTAGAAAATGATTTTGGGAAAACCAAAGTCATATTCATATCATACTTATTTTTATAAGCATATGGTGAAATTTTTGGTTGAAAATTTAGACGGAACCCGGTCTGCGTTTTCACTGACAGTAAGATTTTACTGATCAGAAAACCTAATTTTGACTCGTGAACGAAATGGATAGCGTTTATATACTATTTCCAACGATATAGGTTATTTTTAAAATTTCCAAAATAAATATGTTACTATACTCAATTTGGGCGTAAAACGCTAAATCGCGTAATCGACGAAGTCGAGAACAGGCGTGCAGAGACAAAACTTGACGTCGGATGCTGAGACCTCTTGCCACCTAGGATGGTGAGTCATGTGGATGAGTCACCCATGTCATGATTACTTTTTACAAAATATCTAGATATTTCTTTAAACTAGTGTAAAGACCGTTTTGCCCTTGGACGATTTTACCCTTGAACTTTCATCGAAATGACAAGTTTGCCCCACAATTTGTGGACACAAATCAGCCACATCCTCACTCATTTCTCACCACATGTTGGTCATGGTTGCTTTTTGGGAAATGACCATTTTGTCCTTATGTTATCATAATACCACAAAAATGCCATTTTGTGAGATTACTACTTTGTCCTTGAAATTTTGTGTGTTGGACCCTTTTACCCCTCAAAGGCCACTAAATATCTAGATATTTTCAACTAAAATATCTAGATATTTATCGTGTTGTCATCATGACTTGATGACTCGTCGTCCCGATCTTATGGCGTTTCTCTGTAGTTCCATAATTGTTTCCATCGTTTTCCCGACTTAGGTTTTACGCGTTTTCTTTAAAGTTTCGCCCGTAAAAAGTATAACGATATATTTTGAGTAAAAATTTCAAAATAGCCCATATAGCTAGAAATATGATATAAAACTAAATTGTTTCGTTCTCGGGTCAAAATTAGGTTTTCTGTAAAATTTCTTCGAAGATTTAGCCCAAATAAAATATAATATTTCATTTTCGAGCGAAAGTTTTTAAAATAACCAAAGCCGTTGGAAACGGGATATAAAACCTAACCATTTCGTTCACGAGTCAAAATTAGATTTCTGATCAGTAAAATTTTACTGTCAGTGAAAACGTAGACCGTGTTTCGTCTGAATTTTCAACAAAAATTCACCCGTAACCTTATAATAATAAATATAACATGGAAATGACCTTGGTTTATCCAAAATCATTTTCTAAGTCTCGGATAAAAATATAAACATTTATATGTTTATTATCGATATTAGAAAGCAGAAAAATTGGGGTGTTACATTACTACCCCACTAAAAAAAAATTTGTCCTCGAAATTTCGTGACTCGAACTTAGACAGGATCTTGTAATCAATTCTTAAACTTACTCCCAAGACCCTACATTGCATTTCCTGTCGCTTCATTCCTCCTTAAGTAACATCAGTAACTTCATAACAGAATTCACACTTATATCGTTTTATTTATCCCCGAAACTTTCCCCACCATATTATTCCCACTTTCCTCGACATCTCACCTTCTCCAATACCTAACTCTCACAACTAATACTAAGTTCAACACTAACTTTACCGCAACATGTCACATGTCTGTACCTTGTTTTCACGCTCGTATGAACTTAGCTTGTGTACAAAATGTCTTTAACTTTGTTTTAAATTCCGATAAACCCAATTCAACCCCCTTATCGTGTTTATATTTGTCTATTTCATAATCTTTGCTCGGGTCTAATAGCAGCTTAAGGTCCCGTCCCCTTTCCAATGATGCATTCGATGGAAATCGATCCCGAGACGTTTCCCCGCCAACTCAGTGCACTGCTTAACAACTTAACTCCACCCATTGGGTGATTAAATTAGTGTTTTCTTACAAAAGCCATATATATTAATGGCCTAAAATTTTCTGATCCTTCCTTAAGTTAAGTATAATGAGATTATAATTTATTCTTTTGATAAAGAATAAGCAAAGCAAAAGCATAGTATTATTATATAGAGAAATACTAGCAACATATTCTCTTACACATTCTTTGCAATACAGTCCCTTCTATTGGTTGAAATCTGTGTGGGTCTTATCAAATTCAAGTGAGACCCACATGAATTTTAATAAATAAGAGGGAGTGTGTTGAAAAGAGTGAGTTAGAAAGTGTGTTGTTAGCACTTCTCTATTATCTATATCTATATCTATCTATATTATAATACAAATCTCCATAAATGTCTATTGTTCATATGACACATGTCATATTATTATGTTATAATGTTTCAACTTTCTACTGTTACAACAACACTGTCGTGTTTATTATGTTTTCACCGACAATCCTTATCACCCTTTCATTTTAAAAATTCACTAGTTACTTTGGAACAGATTCTACCAAATGCAAACGGTAATATTTGTCTTTCGAGGCAATTTTTCAATTGAATTGTATTTGGGTATAAAAATATGGTGAAAAAAAAATGTATTGGGGGAGTCCAAAACTGAGTTTTGTGGAAGCAAAAATTTCTAGCTTTTTCGTTGAAAATAATTGATTATAGATGTAGAACCTACAAAATTTTACATATTTACACCTCAAAAGTAATTTTACTTTATCATCCAAACAAAATCAATTATTTTAAGCCTACTTTTAAAATATTGTTACCAAACACAAATCAATTTTTTTAACCTTGATTTTTTTCAAAATCAATTCTATCAAAATCTAAAACAAACGGATCCTAAATTTGTGCATTTTGTTCAGCATTTATTTATTTATTTATATAAGTGTGGTTTGTAGCAATTAAAATAAAAGATTTTTTATTGTCAAAAAAAATTAAAAGATTATTTTAGATGATCGTGTGCAAAATACTAATTGTCCATTTCTTTTTATAATAGCAATTTCTACTGTCTCACATACATATATTCATTAATAATTCAAATTTTCAATATCTACACAGTATATCAATTTTTTTTTGTTTATATAAACTTATGAATGATGATATGACTAATTATATTTAAACTTTGGATTAAAGTAGTATATATTGTCAATGTAAATAAATTTACACACATTCACTAATATTTTGATATTTATGCTTTTATTTCAATAAATAAGTAAGAGAAATAACATTAATACTAATATGTCAATATATTATTGGATATATGTACGTGCAAAAGTCTTTTACACTGACAAAACATAAAAATTTAATTCAATTACATGAAACATAAAACTTGAAAGAATATTAAATTAAAAATTGCATCGATAAATATTTATATCACATAAGTATAATACATCACTTTGAAGTGTAGAATTTTCAAATTTCCATATCAAAATGTACAACAAAAATCAAATAATTAAAAATATTCTAATAAGTTTACTTCATATGATTTAGTGAAAAATTATAAATATTTAGTCCTTACATTTTTATATTATTCCTTTTTATTTTTGTTAACCTTAAATTTAATTTTCATGCTTTCTTACTTTTATTTTAAAACAAAAACGTTATTAACTTAAACATTACAACTTAACTCTTTTTATGTGTCATATTATTACTTTTATTACTTGTAATCATTTGTTTGGTGTATGATTAATATATATTTATTTGGCATATGATTATAATAACGAGTTTTGAAATATAATCTCATACAAATCATCTAAATTTTTCATCACCGACTCAATTATAATAACTTAATATCATTAATCATACGTAATGTCAATTCTCAAAGTTGTGGCACAGCATTTATTTAGATTTTTAATTTTTGTTGTATTTTTATATTAAAGTATAATTGACCCAAAAAATATTAAAGTATAATTGCATGATATTTGATTGTCAAAATAGGTATTTTGGTCCCATATGTTTATTTAATTTTTCAAATCGGTCATATAGGTTGTTTTTTCAAATTGGTCACATACGTTTTGAAACGTTTTCAAGTTGATTCTTTCCGTTAATTTGACCTAACGCCGTCAGTTTTTTTTTTTTTGACTTAAAAACCAACTTAAAAAATTAAATTAACTTAAGAGAACAAAACAATAGTTTTATCTAACTAAAAAAATAAAAATAAATTAATAATAACAAACTTGTGGGTGTCGCAATAATTCCATTTCATTTATGTAATTTCGATTATATTGCAATAAATATTTTGCTATTTCAAGGTTTCAATCTTCACTACACTGTTTCAGTATTTTATATTTGTTGTTTGTTTTCTGAAAGGGTATTTTATATTTATTGTTGTGGAGCAAAACAATCCAAAAAATATATATATGATGTAAACTCCTTTATATATTGTACCCAAAAGTCTTCCTGAGTTTAATGTCTTGCAGTCTACCAGTCCCATCAATTAGAGCACCAGTGGTCAGCCAAAAGGTTCATAAAAGCTGTCACAACATATGATTGGCAATTTCAAAATTCCGCACTTAAATGGTTCCAGGAAACACATTACGATCATCCATTTTTTTATTGCTATATCGAACGGTCACAAATTATCTCCCACCGTGAGAGATATCGTGCATGTTTGGTTTAGCATCTAGAACCCATAGACGTTAAGCAGCGGTCAAACGTGACTTTGACTAAAAGGAAGGTGTTTGGCTATATGTAGGAGAATCACGTTTGCATTCAAAATTGATTCTGGGGAGAAGCTACTTCTCTTAGATTTCATGTTAGGATCTAAAATTGATTTTGAAATTTTTTCTCTCACACATGTAATTTATCTCATTTACCCTTCATTGCCTATCTTCTATTCAGAGCAAACTCGATCACCATCCTTGCCCAGATCTCAGCCGCTGTCCAGGGCTCGAGCCCCACTTTGAACCACCGAACCAGCCGTTATACAACTTCCACGCCCAAAAAGGTGACAACTTTTGAGGCGGTGTGACCCAAGAGATTAGCATCATTTTGCTCACCGTGAATGTCGTCATTTTGGCTGGGATGGATCTTACGGGAATGAGGAGGAGCTGGTCCTATACATATACGAATTTTTATTTGTTTTGTAAAACAAGAAGTAAAGATCAAATGAATTGGAAGGGAAGGGAGTGAGAAGAGAGAAGATAAACGTTATTAGGTTTAAAAGTTCGGGGCTGGTCCTACACACATATTTATTTGTTTTGTTATGTCTTTCAACTTCTTGTATTATTATGTTTAAAAAAAATTGGTAAAAAAAAGTTTTAAAAAAGAAAAATCGTATCAAGCAAGTTCAGTGACAAAGCCTTCTTGAACTCATAAATTTAAGCAAATTCTAGAAACTCCATTTTAATATTTATATAATTATTTTTAATTTCATAATTTAACATAAATTAAAATAATTGTTTTAATATATTTTTCCTACTTGTTAATATTTATATAAAATCAATATATTTAAAGTATATATATATATATATATATATATATATATATATATATATATATATATATATATATATGAAACCCATTTTGGTAATTATACCTCTAAAAGCAACTTTGATTCAAATTATCCAAATAATAAGAATTGATAAACATAACTTTTACCATAAAGACATCCAAACATAAATCACTTCACGTTCAACTCACCTTTAACCAAAATCAATTCATTTCAAAATCACGTTTATCAAAAGTTCATCCAAACACACACGTCATCTACTTGTTGACCCTAGCCATAGCCCAGCGAAGAAAGTATCAGCAATGTTCTGGAAAGGAATCATTAGGCAGACCCTCTTAATGAAAGCCAGCTGGAGACCAATTAACTGAAGCATTATTGGTCTGGGTCAAGTCAATACATTAAAAAAATAATATATTAACTTTTCCAAACTGTGATATTGATTATTAAATATTAAATATATAAAAAAGTCTGAAGTCTGAAGACGCAGAAGTCCTCCTGCTGCTTATTCTTCTTGTGTTCTCTCTCTCTCTGCCCGTTCTTTTGTTTTTCTGTTACTGTCCCTTCATCGTTCTTCCTCTTGGCGAATCGTCGGTGCAGTGTGGACTGTGGAGGGTTGCTTGGATTTGCGGTGGTCCAGTGTTGATGTGGGAGGAAGTTTGGCTGTCTGGCTGCAGCCACAGCGTGTGAGGTAACCGGCAGGATTTTCATAATCGGATATTGTTAGATATTGTTTTCAATTTGGATTCTCTTCTTTCATTTTTTTATATGTCAGAGAGAAAAGATACAAAATTTACTATGTTTATGTGTCTTTCTTATCATAACACGATAGAATAAAAATGAGAAGATCCTAATCTATTTGGTCACATAAACTCTAAACTTAGTTTTTTCTTTTTCTTTTTCCTTCAAGAATCAACATTGTGTGAGGATCAATCAGATCAAAGGCATGGATCAGTTGGTTGGAATAATCTGGGATGGTGTTACTCGTTTGTTCGGTTGCGCTAAAGTACATGCTGCCTATGTTTGTGAGCTGGAGAAGTATGAAGCCTCGTTGAAAGGAAAATGGGAACAACTTGAAAACATGTACAAAGATATGAAACAAAGAATTGATGACGCCGAGACAACGGGAGACATGCGAAGGACAAATGAAGTGAATGGTTGGCTGCAACAAGTTCAAAATCTTCAAGAGGTAACTTTAACTTCCTTCCGTTGATATAAAAGCTTGTTATCCAATTATAGTTAATTTATCCTATTTCTTTTATGTTTGTTTTAACTGAATTTTAGTACTTTTTTTTTTTTTTGACAGAGACAGTACAGTTATCAGGACTTAGCTTTTTTTTTAATATTTTTAAAAAATATTGACTAAGCTATCCATTTTTTCGAACGTATATGATAGCGAGCTATAACTAAAAAAATAGAAAATACACGTAAATGTGTAGTTTACTAATGTGTACTTTTTAAAAAATAGGTGGGTGTACATTGACAAACTCATATAGGATTTGTTAAAGTACACCTACCCATTTTTTTAAAGGAGTATGTTAGCAAGTTATAACTAAAAATTTGTCAAATACACTCGAAGGTGTAGCTTACTAAGGTACACTTTCTAATAAATGGGTGGATATACGTTAGCAAATCCCTTTTAAAAATAATTTACTCAAAATTAGAATATTAATTATTCTCAGATATGCATAAGTACATATTATAGAGTAACCAAAAAATGGGGGCGTTATATTATTATCCCGTTAAAAAAAAATTCATCCTCGAAATTACGTACCTAAAAATAAATTAGGGTACTATAATCTCATCTTATCTTCTACTTCCCAGGTTGCTTCTCCAGTCGCTTCGTCCCAAATAACCTTAACCAAATGAATCTACTTTCCTCTGAGTTGTTTAATCCTCCTATCCTCGATCCGTACAGGTAGAGTCTCAAACGATAGGTTTTCTCTTAACTGTATGATATCAGGTTCAATCACATGTGACGGCTTGGGACATACTTTCTCAATTGCGAGACATGAAAGACATCGTGGATATTTAAAAGAAAAGTTGGCAAAGAGATTTGATAGGCTACTGGACCGATACGACGAAGAATCTAGTAAGGTCCAATAAATTTTGGAGCGAGTTTTCTGGATTTTATAACCCTACCTACCCCAGTAGTGGGTGTGACTCTCAGAAATACATGATCGCCCTCTTGAAATTCAAGGGGTCGTCTTCTTCGATCGACGTGGCTCTTTTGTCTGCTCTGCGAAGCCTTCATCTTCTCACGGATCTGTTTCACCTTTTCCGTTGTTTGTTGTACAATTTCAGGTCCTAAAATTGCGCTTTCTCCATCTTGGTACACAGCGGTGTTTGGCACTTCCTTCCATATAGAGCCTTATAGGGAGCCATCTCTATACTTGCATGAAAACTGTTGTTGTACGTGAACTCGATAAGCAGTAAGAGATCATCCCAACTTCCACGATTATCTAAAACACACGCTCTTAGTAAATCTTCTAGCGTCTGTATCGTTCTTTCTGTCTGTCCATCGGTTTGCGGATGATAAGCTGAACTTAGTCTTAGCCTGGTTCCCAGTGCTTTTTGCAAACTTTTTCCAGAAACGCGAAGTAAACTTCGGGTCTCGATCAGAAACAATACTAGAAGGCACTCCGTGAAGTCTAATCACCTCCCTGATATACACCTCAGTTAGTCTTTCCACCGTATAATTAGCCTTGACGGGTAAGAAGTGTGCCAACTTTGTCAGTCTGTCAACGATCATCCAAATTGAGTCGAAACCTTTGGAAGTCCTTGGCAAGCCTACCACAAAATCCATGGATATACTCTCCCACTTCCATTCGTGTACATCCAGAGATTGTAACATTCTGTCGGGTCGTTGATGTTCTATCTTTGCCTTCTGACAAGTCAGGCAGGACGCCACATATTCTCTGCTACTTGTTTCTTCATACCGGGCCACCAAAATTTTTGCTTTAGATCTTGATACATATTGGTTGATCCGGGATGAATGCTCAGTTTGCTCTTGTGTGATTCTTCAAGAATCATCTTCATTTCAGGATTATCAGGTACGCAGATTCGTCCATTGCACTTCAGGATGTTGTCTGGTCCCATACTGAATTCTGGGGCCTTTCCTTGCTCCATGAGTTCTTTCATCTCTTGAAGGAACACATCGGTGGTTTGTTACTCTATAATTTCTTCCATTAATCCGCTTGAGATCTTAATCATTGCAACACTGATCCTCTTCGGACTTACTTCTATCATCAAATTGAGATTGCGAAACTTCTCGATCAACTCTAATTCCTTCACCATCATTGTTGAGACATGTATGGCCTTCTGGCTTAAGGCATCTGCTACAACGTTCTCCTTTCCAGGATGATACTGTAACGCGAAATCGTAGTCTTTCAAAAATTCCATCCACCGTCTCTGCCTCATGTTGAGCTCTTTCTGGTCAAACAGATACTTTAGGCTTTTGTGATCACTGAAAACATCGAACTTAGCTCCATATAGATGATGCCTCCATATCTTTAGTGCGAAGACCACCGCAGCAAGTTCAAGATCGTGCGTTGGATAATTCTTCTCATGAGTCTTCAGTTGACGAGACGCATACGCTACGACCTTCCGGTGTTGCATCAGTACACAACCCAGACCTTGATATGAAGCATCGCAGTACACCTCGTAAGGTTCATTAGGTTTGGGAAGTATTAACATTGGTGAAGTTGTTAAACGTTCCTTTATCGTTTGAAAGCTTTATTCACATTCCATCGTCAACGCAAAAGGTTTATCCTTCTATGTAAGCTGAGTCAACGGCGCAACAATCTTGGAAAAACCTTCGATAAATCTCCAGTAGTATCCGGCCAAACCGACAAAACTTCTAATCTTTGTCACTGTCTTCGGTCTTTCCCAAGAAAGCATTGCTTCCACTTCGGCAGGGTCTACGACAATCCCATCTTTGGAAATCACGTGCCCCAAGAACTTCACTTCTTCAAGTCAAAACTCACACTTAGAGAGTTTTACATAGAGTTCCTTCTCACGTAAGATTTGTAGGACTTGTCGCAGATGTACTTCATGTTCTTCAGGACTCCTAGAGTAGATAAGGATGTCATCAATGAACTCGACCACAAACTTGTCAAGAAACGGTCGAAAAACTTGATTCATATAGTACATGAAGACAGCAGGTGCATTGGTCACTCCAAAAGACATCACCAAGTACTCATAATGTCCATAACGGGTTCGGAACGCCGTCTTTGGTATATCTTCAGTCTTCACCCTAATATGATGATAGACCTTCCTCAAGTCTATCTTTGAGAAAATAGCGGCTCCTTATAGTTGATCCATCAGATCATCTATTCGCGGCAACATGTACTTGTTCTTAATCGTTACCTTGTTAAGTGGCCTGTAATCAACGCAGAGTCTCGAACCTCCATCCTTCTTTTGTACCAAAAGAACAGGTGCTCCCCACGGGGAAACACTCGGTCTTATGAATTGTTTTGACAACAAATCTTCCAGTTGAGCCTTCAGCTCAACAAGTTCTGTAGGTGACATCCGATACAGAGCAATCGATATCGAACCAGCTCCTGGAACAAGATCGATGGAGAATTCAATATCCCCCCTCACTGGTGGTTATCCTGGTACATCATTTGGAAACACCTCCGAAAAATCCTTTACTACATGTATCATACTCACACCAACTTCCTCTTCGGCTTCTAAGTTAATCAGAAGCAAGCTTTCCTGGCCTTTTCCTATCGAAATAGTCTTCGCTTGTTTGGTGAATAAAAATCCAGAAATCTCGGGGTTAGGAAAAGTTAGGGTTCTATGAGCACAATCTACAAGAACATGATTGGAAGATAGCCAATCCATTCCTAATATCACATCTCGTTGTACTAGGGGTAAACAGATCAGGTCAACAAGGAAGTGTCGATCCTGAATGACGATAGGACAATTTAAGCACACAGTATTGATAACCACAGGTTTAACAGTAGGAGTTGAAACAATCAAATCATACGGTAAAGAAGAAACAGGTAACTCCAACAGTTTCACACGATCCACTGATATAAACGAATGTGTTGCACCTGAATCGAAAAGCACAGTTAAGAGGTTACCGGCTATGTTACAACTACCTTTTATGAGATCTTTGGAGTTCGAGGCTTCAGCTCCATTCATAGTAAAAACTCTCCCTCTAGCTGTTGGTTTGTCAACTCTGGCACTGTTGACGGTAGGTTCCTGCTTTGGTGCGTTACAATCCTTTGCCATGTGTCCCAGTCGATTACAATTGAAACACTTACTCCCCTCATAGGGCATACATCAGCGAAATGACTTGAGTATCCACATTTATAGCACTTCTTTCCTTGACCTTGGCTTTGTCTTCTCTGATTGCCGCTTCCGGTTGCAGAAACAACGGGACAATAAGTTGACTGGCTCTGGGTGGTTCCAATGGGTCGGCTGTATGGTTTTCTTCGATTTTTCCCCTTTCTGATTCTGACTCCTGGACCTAAAAGGTCCTCCAACAATCCTCGGTTGTCTCTTCCCTTCCTCATCTGTTCCACTTTTCTGCATTTTTCTACCAACGCTTGAAAATTTCTTATCTCCAGTGGCAGTACCGATTCCTTAATCTTGTATCTTAATCCTCCTTCGAATATTTCACATATCCATCCCTCATCTGGGTTGTCTTGGAAAAAGTGAAAATACCTAGCAAGTGATTCGAACCTTGCCGCATATTCTCCAACTGTCATCTTTCCCTGTCGCAGAGCGAAATTCTGTTCCTTTTCGCTTCGAGCACTCTGGGGAAACTACTTGTCCAGAAATGCGGTACGGAACACTTCCCAAGTAATCTCTTGTTGATCTGCCTCGAGTAGTTGTCTGGTGCCTCTCCACCAGTACTCAGCATCTCCCATCAACAGGAAAGTGGCATAAGGCACTCTAACTGCCTCAGGGCTTTTGATCAGTTCGAAAATCTTCTCTATCTCTTAAACCCACAAATCAGCTTTCCTGGGGTCAGCATCACCATGAAACTGTGGTGGATTCTGACGTCGAAAGCTGTCAGAGCTCGACTTTCAGCGGTTTGCTCAGCACGAGCTTACTCCTGTTGGTGGTGTGCGGCCATAGTAGCAGTCTGTTGGGCAATGGTAGCTGCAACGTCTGCCATGGCTTGTGCTGCAAAATCCATTCCTCCACCTATAGGTCCACGACCACCAGCAAAACCACCTCTACGGTTTCCTCCGCGGTCACGTCCCTATCCAGCATCTAGTTCCATAACTGACCTATAAAATGAAATCAGTTATATGGTAACCAGATAAGAAACACTCGATTTTTTTTTCCAACACTTATTACTTCCAACTACTTCCTTGGAAGTAATTCAAACAAATCAAATCAGAGATCACATAACAAGAACACAACAGGCCTATTCCCCAGAGATTCCCGAAAGACTCGACCAGCTCTATTATCACCCTTAATGTGACACCCTTAATCCGAGTATCACATTAACTACTTTGTTTAAAATTAAATAATTACTTTTAGTGAGTTGTCGATTTACTTTCGGAAAACTTAATGTTTTTAAAAACTCTTTTCTAATAATAATGTTTACTTTCTTACACAATTTAAAACATAAACATCATACACAAAGTAAAGACATAATTCTGAAAATACATCTAGTTCATTAATTCTTAAGCTTTTATATAGATAGCCTTCTTGACAGAAATTCACAGAGTGATAATTCATAAGATCCACTACATGATTTCTAGTTTAAAGTTAGAGATAAAGTTAAAGAGTCATAACTAAACATCAGTTTCAAAATACATTGTTCATATCAAACTACTCCCAAAAGAAAGACTTCCTAAGAGTTGGCCAAAGCTAAAGATGCCCATTAGGGAGACCATGGTAGTCATCCCCATCCCTAAGAGGTGTAGCCGGTGCAGCCACCTCCATCTCTACTCCCTCGCCGGAAGCGTCAACATCTTCATCATCTCCAATAGGTTGAAACGGGGGTTCCTCCTCCATCAGTTCTACAGGATCCTCCTCCATCAACTCTTCAGGATCCTCCTCGATCGGGGAAGCTAGAACTTCTTCCGGCTGAGGCTGTGCTTGAGGAAACTCAAGATCCAAAAGGCCCAGGTTGGCCAGATGCTACAGATAAAGCTCCATAGGTGGGAGTCGGATATGAACAATCTCAATAGTATGAACACGTCTCATAGATACTTCCTCCGAACCCTCTACAGAACAAACATGTCCCGTATACGTCACTGCGCGAGATGAGCCTGGAGCAAAGGTCCACGCAGCAGGGTCATCACTGTTCTCAAACAGAAGAGCCCGGGACCGAGAGTGTGCCAGCTGTATCATGGCCGGATCCATCTATTCTCAAGTATATAGCATATATACATATAACAAGAAGAAAACAACAAAAATGCAAGGGTGAGATACCAATATATGGATGAATTATGACGACTAAATGCCCAAACACAGTAACAAGTATATACAAATATTCATGTTCAACATATAAATTCTCACAAAATAATCATGTCAATCATCAATCGTCGTCGTTTTTGAAAACATGGCACTTCTATATTTCATCATTCTATCCTAATCTCCGGAGACCTCAACACCATGCAGTTTTTTTAAAAAAAAAAAGTGAGCTGATCAGGCTCATTTGCCACAAAGGCACACCGTCTCGAATGCCTCGTGCACCAAGGTATCCGGAATAACACCATCTCGAATACCTTATTCATGAAGATATCCGGAATAACACCGTCCCGAATACCTCGTTTACCAAGATATCCGAAATAATCGGCACGTCTGCCAAAAACCAACAATGCATGTAAAATCTTTTATTTTCGCAGCTTTTCTTTGTTCTTCATTATTTCCTTGTCGAGGCTCAAGGCTCACGACCTCCCGTGAATTTTAAATGTCTTAAAGCTTTTATTATCAACACAGGACATTAAAGTCCGAATGTTCAATCACATAGCCTTAGACTCGTGCACTAGTCTAGAACTTTGTGGTCGAAGAAAAAGTCTTTACCCTTTTTACTCCGTTTTCCATGTTTATTACAACGTTTGTAGGACACACAGTCCGCAACAACCCTTATAGGACACACAGTCCACAACAATATATATAGGACACACAGTCCACAGCAACTTGTACAAGACACACAATCCACAATATTATATATAGGACACACAGTCCACAGTGTTGTGATACGGATCATGGATCCACGTGCCAGAACTCTAGTACCCCGACGTCTCGGTTACTAGACCCACTTTTCATCTTATTTTTCGTTCAGTGAAAACAAATATGAAAATCAAAATTTTTCCGTAACTTATCCAAGTTATCGGACATTTCTTTTTGAATAAAATCTTTTTGAATAAAAACATTTCCTTGAGATTCTTTTATTTAAAACTTAAGTTTTGGAAAATCCATTTTTATTTTCATAAAACTATTTTATTTTCAAATCTTCTTTTTCTTAAAGCATTTGAAAATTTTCCAAATAAATTCCTTTTAAGTTCCAAAATAAACTTTGATTTTCTTCAAACATTTTCAAAGAAATTAATTTTCTTTTTGTATAAAACCATTTAAATTTTTTATTGGACTTTCTTTATAAAAATTAATTTGATTTTTTTCTAAAGTTTTCACCAATCATCAAAATTTTCTTAACTTTCCTTTTTATCAGAACCTTGTTAAAAGAAACCTTTATTTATAATTTTCAATGTTTTCTTAAAGCTTTTATCTTCATTATTTGAGCTCTAACCAATAGTTAGGCTTCCATGCAACAATTACAACACAACTTCAACATGTATATATAAGCATCATGTATATATTCATAAATCATCAATTTAGGCATATAAGCATCAATAATAACATGAAGTCAAAAATCCAACCAAATCAGTCATAGCAAGAACCATTCAATAAAACACATCAAACAAGCACACAAGGCAGATAGTCATCATAACATAATTATACCTCAGGCTTTCTCCCCTTATCTTAGAGCAAAAGTGTAAAAGGAGTACAATTATCTCGCAGTTTCAAGAGAACGGGCTCGGACTCCGGTCACGATTGTGAATCTAAACAAAATCACGTATTTACATAAGTTAAAATTTTATAAAATCACCCTAAATCTCTTATGCATGTCTCGGCCATGACTATTAAAATATGATAAATTTTTTTGAATTTTTACAATGCTTTTGGATTTATGATCCTCAAGCATTATAGAGATAAAATAAAGGTTCAAAACATAGAAATAAATTTTAATGTTCTAACTTCTTGTAAGTGATTTTCGGCCTATTCAAAATATAGGATAGAAAAATTTAATTTCTCAACCTTATGAACACATGCATGTATCTAAAATAAAGATTAAAGCAAGTGTTCTTCATAAAATATAACTCAAAATTTCTTCAACTTTCCATCAAAATACATGAAATCAAATGAAAATCAAAGTACTTTTCTTTCAAAATTTTTAAAATAAAGTCATTCTCAACTTGTGAATCACATGCATGTAATTAAATAAAAACATACATCTTTTCAAAAAGTAAAAGTAGGCTTCCTTAACTCATATAATTAGAGTTTTGGCCATATCAACAAACATAGGGAAGAAAATACATTTTTGATGAAGTTCATGAGTTTAAAAATACATGCATCCATAGATTTAAGTCATACATATGAGATTTTCAACAAAATCTTCCATTTTCCTACCTTTAGTGGTTTCGGCCATTTAAAAAGAATATGGTTGGATATATTTTTCACCACATGCAATTTATTAAAATAAAAGTGGAGATGAGTATGAGTTGATAAAAATTGATTTCATTTAAAAAGAGTTTTCTTGAAGATTTTAAGTTAAGTTCATAAACATGCAACTTGAATCACTAACGTGCATGTGAAGATTTTGAGCATAAATACCATTTTCTTCATCCTAGCGTTTGGCCACCCCATCAATTTTGTCCTTGGAAAATCTTTTTGTAACATGCAAGAGCAGTGTATGATAATAAAGGTGAGGTTGAGCCCAAATAAATTAGTTTTAAGAACATGCATCAAAAGAAAACCAACTTGCAACATAGGATCATTAACATGTTGATAAAATTTAGGTTTTTGGAAAGATGAAGAGTAGAGTGGGAAGGTTATACCGTTGGTGATGTTGATGATGATGAGGATGATGAGCAAGAGCTTGGTCTCTTGAAGAACAAGATGTTGAAGAACAAGATGATGAAGAGCTTAGGTGAGTTTTGTGTGTAGAAAACAAATGGTGTAAGAAGTAGAATTTGAGGGCAAAATGAAGGAAAGTGAAACTTGAGGTTGAAGAGGAGTATTTATAGGAGAATGGGGGAGGGGTTGCGCAGCTGCCTTGGTGAGGAAGTGAGGGATTTTTAATTTTTAATTAAAAGAAAAAGGCTTAATTTAAATAAATAAAAAAATAATGTTTTCTTGTAAAATTAAACAAAATGATGATATGCCATAAATAATTCACTATTCACATCAAATCTATCATAGGGTTTTCACATCAAATCTGCATCAAATATGATTTTATTTAAATTTTGCTCGTCCCGGTTCCATTTGTTTTCCGTCGGTGAAAATCGATCGTATTTTCTTTCGTAAATTGTCCACCCGAAAAATTCTTATATTGAAAGAATATTTTTAAAATCATGGAAATGATTATAATTGGGTTAGGAAAAAAATAAAAAATTTATTTTACTAATCGAAATTAATTTTCCAGGTCAGTACAGCTTAACTGACAGTGAAAACTCAGATCGGGATCGTCTGAAATTTCTACCGGAAATTTAATAGTAGTTTTCTACTATAAAATACATTAAGAAAATAATTTAGATTTATTAAAATAATTTACTCAAAATTAGAATATTAATTATTCTTAGATATACATAAATACAGATTATAAAATAACCGAAAAATCGACGCGTTACACTTACTTAACTCTTCATCGTTGTCAACTTTGTCATATTGCTATTTACTAATAACATGATAAAAATTCATACTTGGCTAAGCTACCACCCAAAAAAAAAAAATGAAATCCATCGTGTTTAAAATACATACTTCATAGTTTTATGTTAACATCATATTAGCACATCTTTTCTCAACTTTACTTACTTCATGAGCCACTATAAATTTGAGCCTATATATAATCAACTTATGTTCATCTATACCCTAGAGACTTCCCATTCCCATTTCATCACGGGCTTAGATACCTTTCAATTCTGAAAGGTTATAACTGAACTTTGTTTAGTTGACAAAATGATATATATATATATATATATATATATATATATATATATCAGTGTTGTCAAATAGCGGCCATGGCGGCGCCATGGTGGAAAGCGGTGGCGGGTTTTGAAGGAACCGCCATTCGGAGGCGGTGGCGTGGCGGGTTCCACTTGGCGGGTCGTGGCGGTCGCATGGCGGATGGCATTCATGGCGGAAGCGCCCGCCATGGTGGAAATGGCGGGGCTGTTGGGTGGAAAACCCAACCCATTTAGACGGGTTTTGTGACCCGACCCGCCCCAAATGGTAAAAACCCTAATATCTCTATCGGTCGTACCCTTCCCTCCAAACACAAACAGCAGAATCGCGTACCCTTCCCTTCCTCCCATTTCACACTTTCTTCTCCCACCACCGGCCACCCACTCTCCGGCGACACCCACTATCGGCCGACCACCATCCGGCGACCACCTTTGGACCGGCGACCAGCAAGCATTCTCTTCCTTTCTCCTTTTTTCAGCCATTTTCGAAAATGGTAGGTGAACCAGCTTCTTCTAATGCTTCACGGGCCTTCTCCAGAGCTGATGTTGGATGGAAATACTGCTTTCCATTGCAAGAAGGAGACACAAACTCGGTTGTGTGTACTTTCTGTTCAAAAGTCATGAAGGGAGGGATCACTAGAGCCAAACAGCACTTAATGGGCAAGAAGGGGACTGTAGCTACTTGTACCAAGTGTCCAAAAGAAGTTAGAGAAGAGCTTTGGACACTTTTCAAAGAGAGGAAGAATCTAGGCAGCAACTATGTTTATGTTCCAAGTGCTGGAGCTGAAATTGAGAGTCTACTCTATGTGGAGAGTAGTGAAGATGAGATGGAAATGACACCTACTAGTGCTGCTGTTGCAAGTTCTGCTTCTACAGGGAAGAAAAAAGTTGCTAAAAAGGGGCCTATTGATCTCTATGTCAGGAAACCAACTGCACCAGCTGCAATTGGTAAAAAGAAGAAGGAGGAAATGAGGCAAGCTAACATTAGAGAGGCATGTGAAAAGAAAGCAGTTCTTCTGGTCCATCAAAAAATTACTCGTTTTTGGTATCAGGCTGGTTTATCATTTAACTGTATTAAGTTGGAAAGCTTTCAAGAAATGCTTGAAGCAGTTGGTGCCTTTGGTAAACATCTACCAGCTCCTACTTATCATGCTATTAGAGTTCCACTCTTACACATGGAGATGGAATACACTGAAGATTTGTTGAAAAATCACAAGGAGCAGTGGAGAAAACATGGTTGCTCTATTATGTCGGATGCATGGACTGATAGAAAGCAAAGATGCATTATTAATTTCTTGGTGAACTCTCCAGCTGGGACGATGTTTGTGAAGTCAATTGATGGCTCAGCATTTGTGAAGACCGTGAGAAACTGTTTGAGTTGCTTGATTCTATTGTAGAGGAGATTGGAGAGGAGAAAGTTGTTCAGATCATTACAGATAATGGATGCAACTATGTTCTAGCTGGAAAGATGTTAGAAGAAAAGAGACCAAATCTTTACTGGACTCCTTGTGCAGCCCATTGCCTGGACTTAATGCTTGAAGACATTGGAAAGATTCCTTTGATAAAGAAGACAAGTCAAAGGGGAATTGGTCTTGTTGGTTTTATCTACAGTCATTCAAGTACCTTGAGTTTGTTGAGACAATTCACAAACAAGAGGGAATTGGTAAGGCATGGGGTTACTCGATTTGTTACCTCATTTTTATCATTGGAAAGACTTTATGGAGAAAAAGCCAATCTTAGAAAAATGTTTACTTCCGATGAGTGGAGCAAAAACAAGCTATCCAAGGAAGCTAAGGGAGGCAAGCATCGAAGGTTGTTCTTATGCCTTCATTTTGGAAAAATGTGGTTTATATTCTTAAAGTCATGGCTCCTCTTATACGAGTGCTTCGACTTGTTGATGGTGAAAGAAAACCAGCCTTGGGATATATTTATGAAGCAATGGACAAGGCCAAAGAAGCAATTATGAAGTCTTTCAACAACAATGAAAGCAAATACAAAGATGTTTTTGAAATCATTGACAATAGATGGAATTGTCAGCTTCATCGTCCATTGCACGTAGCTGGTAACTATTTAAACCCGAAGTTCTTCTATTCCAATCCCGACTTGGAGTTTGATTTGGAGGTTCACAATGGGTTGTATGCTTGCATCTCTAGGTTGGTGCAAAGTAAGGATGTGCAAGCTAAGATACTAGCCGAGTTGCCTATTTATAAGACTGTCAGCGGTCTCTTTGGTTCTGAATTTGCAATAACACAGAGAAAAGTCGTCGCTCCTGGTGAGAAACTAAGACCCATCTTTTAATAATTTCACTATTTCAATTATGTTAAGTTTAATGTTTAAATTCTAAGTCATACACTCTGATTTTGTAGCTCCATGGTGGCGAATGTATGGCTTCTCGGCTCCAAATTTGCAGCAATTGGCTATCAAGATTTTGAGCTTGACATGTAGCGCATGTGGATGTGAGCGCAATTGGAGTGTATTCAAGCAAGTAAGTATCTTGAGTTTATTTTATAAGTGTGGTCAAGCCTAATTAAGTATTAAGTATTAACACTTCTTCAATTATATTTATGTTTCATATTCACTAAAAAAAGAGAAATAGGCTTGACCATAAGAAGTTGCATGATTTGGTTTATGTCAAATATAACCAACAACTCCATCATAGACATAGTATTAAAGATGAAATTGACCCAATTACACTCAATGACATTGATGAGTGTAATGAGTGGTTAGTTGGAGAGATGGATGATAATAATGATGATGTTGGGAATGAGTTGGTTTTTTATGATGATGACACACTAAATTGGGGAACTGTTTATGAGGCTTCGGGGGTTGGAGAGCCTACAACACTTACTAGGCAGAAAACAAGGAAAAGAAAGGGAGAATCAAGTGTTGCAGTTGCTGCCAAAGCTTCTAAGAAAGGTCCAGGTGCAAGTTCAACCTCTAAGGGGAGTAAGGGCAAGGGGAAAGAGATAGTAGTTGATCCAAGATGATTCTGAGGCATCTGAAGATGAACAAGAGTTACTTGTTTTTGAGAAATCTGATGGAGAAGAGGAAGAGGGATATGCCCCATTAGATAACCAAGAAATTGATTATGTTGGGGTTGAGGAAGAGGAATAGCCATTTACTTTGTGTTTGTCATGTTGTTTTTATCATTTTGTTGTTATTTTGAATTATGAAGTCTTGAACTTGATGGTTTATGACATTTTCTATTTGAATTATGAGACTTATATGACTTTTCTATCAATTTAGTTTATGGTTCTTGACTTATGTTGATAGTGTTTTGGATTTTATATTTATTTATGTAATTTTTGTTATGTATATGTATATATATATATATAAATTTTTTTGTCCGCCATGGCATCCGCCATCTGGCCGCATCGCCATCCGCTATAATGTATGGCGGATTTTTGGCCGGCCGCCATCCGCCATCGATAACACTGATGCCGTTTGTGTGAGGTGTTTAATCAAATTAAAGTTCAGGACTATTCTACTATTGTTCATGTCTCTCTTCCATGGTTTGTCTCTCTTCCAAATGAGCATTTTACATGTCTAAAGTAAGATATATAATTATTGAGGCATACAAAGGCAAATAATGTCTACTAAAAGTGACATGCTTAAAAATGCACAAGTAACAAAATCTTACCACTGCAAAACTTGTATTAATCACAAAGCAAATTCAATGAGGCATTTTCTCAAACAGGTAATGTTCAATGACATTCACAAAAATCCATTAGTGTAATTAACTGAAATCATAAAGAAAATTCAATGAGGCATTTTCTCAAACAGGTAATGTTCAATGACATTGAAAAAAATCCATGAGTGTAATTAACTGAATTTTAGAAATCATACAAACAAAAATTGAGAAATTAGAGAAGGAGAAAGAGTTAGAACCTGGAAAAGAGCTGGATGAGGATCCATCTGGAAAAGAGATAGATCAGATTCTGCATCACAAGAGAGAAATTGAAACGAAATGATACAAAGTTAGCGAGTGAGTGAGAATGAGATAGATGATGATATTGGTAGCATAACATAGAAGAGGGTGAGAACAATGCTGGCAGATCAATGGCAATGCAGTTCAGAGTGATGGCGATGGCGATGCGGTTCAGAGAGTGATGGCAATGGCGATGCGATTCAGAGAGAGATGGTGATGCGGTTTCGAGAGATGAGGCGAAGCGATTCGATGGCGAGAGCGAGATCGGTGCAAAAACGGTGCTGAGAAACAGAGAGTTTTGGTGCTCAAAGATTGAATCATGCGAGAGACAGAGAGAGATTATCAAATAACTAAACGAGCTTTTAAAAATAAACTAATAGAAGTAATATCAAAAGCTATATTATAGTTAAATGACAGTTAATTAACTTGAGATTAACGAGGGATAAATTTGGTTGCTAAATTAAAAATTTCTTGTAGTGTGTTAAGAACCAAATCATGCAGAACTTCAGTTGTGTTTCAAGTCACCACTATAAACAATTTGTACATCTAAAAATTCTAATATTTTAAATATACTTAGTTGAGGATGTTAGCTTTCATTGAAGACTGGTTTTACTAAAATATAAAACAAATTTGTCTTACTTTGTTAAGTTTATAGAAGTAATTCAAAGCTTGCTATTTGAGTCAATGTAGAAGAAAAACATGGTGCAAAAGAAGTAAAACATTACTTGCAAAATCTTATCAATGACAGAAGCATGGATGGCTTAAGCATGTGGAAAGAAGCATATTCAGATCCAGATTAGTGCATATTATTAATGGAATATTTAGATAATAATTAAGTTCAATTTTATCATTTTATTTTTAACTTTCGAAATATTTTTAGGCTTAATTTTCTGATGACCTTTTGTATTCTCCTAGCATCACTAAATACTTCCTATTAGTGCTCTAAGTCATAATAATGGCTAGTGGGAATTTACTATCATGTTTATACTTATTTACTATGTAAATGCATTTATCAATTTGTGGTAAATGCATGGTAGTGAGAGTTTTATTTCTTGTATTTCCAAATTAGCCTATAAATAGGGAACTCTTGTAATACACAAATCAGTTTTGAAGATAATGAAATTTGAAGAGTTTTCTCTATTGTGAGAGCTTCCCTTAGGTTCTTGGGTAAAAGAACTAAATCTAATCTTATGCAACTTGTGATGATCAAACCCATGACTTATCACTCACCTTCTCACCTATATCTTGAGTGTGGCATCAATATCCCTTCTTTTGTCCGAAAATTCAAGACGGTCCGGATTAGGATCATATCACACAATAATTGAGGCTCTCAGCCTTTTAAACAACAAAATATGAGTTCTACATTATCTGCTAATGTCAAATACTTCATCAATAGATAAAACAGTGATTAGAATAAACGAAATAAGTGAGAGTGAAAAGCATGAGGACTTTATGCAAATAAGGGGCTCGACCATTTAGAACCAGACACTGTACATTTTTTTTAGTCAATGTATTTATCAAATCAGTCGAAACAACAGTAACTTCAAACATAATTTAATTTGTTAAAATAAAGGAACATGTAAAAGAGATTAATAAGAATCTCATACTTGTCCAAAAAAAAAATGTAAGGTAATACATGAGGTTATATAAATTTCAACCACTTAATGAAACGTAACCATAAAGGAATCATAGTCATATCTTACTTTCAACAATTAAGTAGGACAGAAACCTAACAAAATGATATGTAGAAGAACACCGAGGTGAGATACAAGGAAATGAAAGCATCATGCAATAAATCTAAGGTTGAACACAAATAATCATTCAGAAGAATGATCTAATAATTTATTTACTGATTAAAACCTACTCAAAAAGAGTATCAAAATCATGGAATTGTGAGATAACTAACAAAATATCGTCACAAAGGATATTAGATAACAGAACAATATCATCTCATAATCCTTACAAAGCAATAGTCTTAAAGCGTTCTTACAGACTTACTCTTAACAATTTATTCTCTTCATCCTCGACTTTCCTTTTGAACTTTGTTCATATTTTGAGTTTTTTTTTCCATCCATAACTTTTTCTAGGTTTCAATCACTATAACTATGTAATTACCAAAAAAAAAACTCTCATTATTTTTTTTACCTAGTGGAATTCAAGATTAACAGAAATTTGAACATAGCTCATTAAAGCTTACAAGATAAGACAACTTAAATACACTAGCTAACCTATATCACACCGTTGTCTTGCTGCCATGTGGAGTGAACAACTCATAATCTAACAAGAGGTTAAAACCTTATCAGATTAGGTTGTAATAACCTTTGTCTTAGACCTCGTCCGGGTTCGAGATCCAACCAAAAATGTTATCAATACCTAATTTTCTTTTAGGACTTTGTAACTTAAGCTCTGATACCAACTTTGTCATGACCCGAATTTCGTAGCATGACCGGTCGAAAGGGAAAGCCTCTCATTTCCCTTTCGCAGCCTCACAAGCATACAAAAAATTCGTCTCATTCAAAGTAAATAAATTACATTCATTAATTTTAGCAATAATGAATATAATAAATTAGAGTAACCAAATGACAAACAAAAATTACAAAGTCCTGCCTTAACTAAAATATCATCGCACTAGGGGTGCAAACTTATCCCAAAAACTCTCCACATGGCATCCAAGGCTTCCGCTGGCTTTACAAATACCTGCAACTGAAATGTTAAATGTGGGGTGAGTCCACTGCCTCAGTGAGGGAGTTTCCCCCAAACACATGCAATCACACGAAGTCCAAGGTGCAAATTAGGTCACATACTCAAGCAAGCACTATATCAAATAAATAGATAATCTTTTTCAATGTGCACATGATAAACATCTTTACATATGCATAAAATCTCATAAACAAACAAAATAATATTTGGACATCTTGTCCCTCAAGAGAGCACTTGTGGAATGACTTGAACTAACTTCTATTTTTCAAAACTTGTATCCCACTCATAAAGGATACATGTCATATCATATATATATCGAATCTTTGGGTCCATTTGGGGTTGTTCTCTCAAGGTCCCCCACTCCGACGGTTTTAATTTCGTACCCCGCAGATACCGCACCCTCCGGCAAACATCAACATCCCTCCTCAACGCACGGGGTATCTAACGGGGTCTCCTCGCCCTCGACGGTGATATTTATATACCGGAGCATCCCACTCCTCGGTTCACCTACCCAAAGATTCATATCCAAACCTTAACCATCCATTCCACTGAGTACTTCTCAAAAGTTTCAACCACACACGTGAATCATCATCGCATGAACATATTTAACATAGTTCAATAACAATATCAAGATATTTTCAAAGAAGCCTAATAGGAAAATCATCAACTAAATTAACCATTAGATCATTAATTTAGGGCACGCAAAGGATAGCACATATCATATTTTAAAATACATATGACCTCAAAGGTCAGACCTTCTTCAATTAGTTAGAATCATACATGGTCATGGAGTTAATATGCTGGTCTGTTTGTGCAGTGATTTAAAGTCAAGGGTGTTTTGAAAGTGAGTATTTTATAGGGTCTGTTTTAAGAATTGGAGCTTTAAGGATGCTTGTATTGGTTCTTGGCTGGGGCACACCTTGTGCTTTCAGGTTCCTTTTATTTATAGTATTTAATGTACACACAAAAAAAAAATTAATAATAGTAGCTGCAATTGCATCAAGAAAATAACTCCATCTCTGTTTTGGGTTTTAAGCTCTCTGTACCTATGGTTAGACACTCAAAATTCTCTCTTTCCTCGGGTTATAGCTTCCAAAAATTTCTTCTTTAGTTTATATATATATTTGTGCTGCTGCACATGCTGCTATGTGCAGCACAACTTGGTTTCTATTGAACTTGTAAGTGGAAGAGAGAATGAGAGAAACTCCATGAATGGATGATTCATTCAATCAGTGAAAATGTACAAGTATGTAATATGATCTAGCTAAACAAGGCTATATATCTGGTTTAATTAAGACTAACTAATCTAACTGTAAATTAACAACTAACAGAGATTAACTAACTTAAAACTAACTCTTAACCGTAATACTCCCCCCCTCAAGTTTGGAGCATAGATGTCTAATGCTCCTAACTTGGAAATCAGAACCGAAAACTTGCAGTGTGGGAGGGCTTTAGTGAAGACATCAGCTAACTGTTGTTGAGTTGGGAGATAGATTAAGTTCAAAAAACCAGAATTGACATATTGTCTGATGAAGTGGCAATCAATGTCTACGTGCTTTGATCTCTCATTGGAGGTGGGATTGGCAGCAAGCTGGATTGCTGACTTATTATCACACATGACCATGATAGAGGAAACATCAATCTGAAATGCTCTAAGAAGCTGCTGCAGCCAAAAAAGTTCACTGGTGAGGCATGCCAGTGCTCTATATTCTGCCTCTGCAGAAGATCGTGCAACTGTAGGTTGCTTTTTGAATTTCCAAGAAATCAGAGAAGATCCCAGATAAACACAAACCTGTGGTTGATCTTCTAATAACACTGCAATTGCCCCAATCAGAATCAACATATGCAGTGACCTTGGTGTTTGGTTGAGAAGAGAAGAAAATTCCTTGGCCTGGTGAAGTTTTCAGGTACTGCAGAATATGATGTAAGGCCTTGAGATGAGGCGTCCGAGGCTTGGACATGAACTGGCTCAGTTTGTTGACTGAGAAAATGATGTCAGGCCTTGAAATAGTTAAGTACATGAGTCTGCCAAGGAGTCTTCTATACAAGGATGGATCGAGAAGAAGCTCACCATCTGTGTCATTAAGCTGCAGGTTTGCTTCCATAGGAATTTTGGCAGGCTTCGATTCACTGAATCCAGTGTCTTCAAGCAGTTCCAGAGTGTATTTTCTCTGACTCAAGTGAATTCCTTTTGATGATTTAGCAATTTCTAAGCCCAAAAAATACTTCAAATGACCAAGAACTTTCAGTTTAAACTTAAATTGCAAGTCTGTGATGGTGCTGACAACAAGAGACTTACTTGGGCTGGCAATGATAATATCATCCACATAAACAAGGAGGATGATGATGGAGTCATTGGACCCTTTGTGGAACAGTGAATAGTCAGCAGTGGACTGGTGGAAACCAAGATGGGTGATTGCTGCAGAAAATTTCTGGAACCATTGCCTTGAGGCTTGCCTCAAGCCATAAAGAGACTTATGCAATTTGCATATTGAATTGACTCCTTGTTTTGGATATCCTTGAGGTAAATCCATGTATACTTCTTCAAAAAGATCACCATTCAAGAAGGCATTGTTGATGTCTAATTGAGCCAAGTGCCAATGCTTTTGTGCTGCCACAGCAAGCAAGACTCTAATTGTGGTTAACTTAGCTACTGGGGAGAAGGTTTCCAAAAAATCAATTCCCATCTGCTGTGTGAAACCTCTAGGAACTAATCGGGCCTTGTGTCTTTCTACTGAGCCATCTGACTTGAATTCCGTCTTGTAGATCCATCTACAACCAATGGTTTGCTTCCCTGGAGGTAGAGGAACCACAGACCATGTTTTACTGGTTTCTAGAGCCTCTATTTCAGCTGCCATTGCTGCTCTCCATTGAGGAAATTTCACTGCCTGATGATAAAACTGTGGCTCATAGTGAGAGTCAACATTGGAAATGAATGTATGATATGGTTGGGAAAGGTTTGTGTAGGCAATGTGGTTTGTTAAAGGATATTTGGTATGGTGAACATAATCCTGTAAATACTGGGGTGGATTATGAGCACGAGTAGACCTTCTGGGCTGCCTTGATGCAGGATCCAGAGGACCAGGTTCAGGTGCAGAACTGTTTTGAACAGGTTCAGGAGAATTTGGTGCAGTTTCAGGCATGTTTGGTTCATGTTCATTGTTTGTTTCAGGGGTAAGATCAAGACTTGGTGTCTGTGGGGCATGATGTAATTCAGGTAGGATAGGTAAGGGTGGGTGATCTGGCACAATGTCCTTAACAGGAACAGGAAGGACAGTGGACTGAAAAGGATCAGGAGCAGAGTGCAGCTGTTCTGTTTCAAAAGGAAACTTGTCTTCAAAGAAGGTGACATCTCTGGACACCACAAACTTTCTGGTGGTCAGATCATAAACTCTGTAACCCTTGTATCCAGGAGGATAGCCCATGAAAACAGCAGGGAATTTTCTTGGTGAGAATTTGTTTCTCTGAGAAACTGGAACAACAGCAAAACACAGGCAACCAAAAACCCTGAATGAAGCATAAGTTGGTAGTTTGTTGTACAACAATTCATAAGGAGTGCAATTCTTTAGAGAGGGTGAAGGAACTCTGTTTATCAGGAAGGTGGCAGCATTGACACACTCCCCTCAAAAGGTGATAGGAACTTTGGATTGAAACAACAGTGCTCTTGCAACATTCAGTAGGTGTTGATACTTCCTTTCAACCACAACATTCTGCTCGGGTCTATAAGGACAGCTGAATTGATGCACAGTGCCATGCTCTTGAAGAAAATAAGTCATCTGGAGTTCCTTGGCATTGTCAGATCGAAGCTGTCTAATAGTCCTACCAAAATTAGTCTTGACATAGCTAAAAAATTTTTTGATCAACACAGGTGCCTCAGATTTATGTTGTAATAGGTATAACCAGGTAAACCTAGTACAATCATCAACTATAGTTAGAAAAAACCTCTTGCCATCATAAGTAGATTGATGATAAGGGCCCCATATGTCTACATGAACAAGATCAAAAGGATTCTCAGAGTAATTGTTGTTTGAAATGAATGACAAATGCCTAAATTTGGACAAAGGACATATCGAGCATTTATTGCATGAAGTGAATTGCAATTGCAAATCAAGTTTATTATAGAAAAGTTTTAAGACCTTTTCAGATACATAATCTAAACGTGCATGCCAAAGAATACAATCAGATGTTGAACTTGACCTATGTGTAACATTGTATATTTGTGAACCAGACTGGGATTTATTTTCTAACTGTGTATTGCTATCAGAATGAGAATGAAGAACGTATAGGCCTTGAGAGAGATCACCCCTGCCAATCGTCTTCTAGTGTAATATGTCCTGAATGACAAAAGAAGATTTTGTAAAAGATACATTAAAAGGAATATGAGAAAGTAAACTACTGACAGAGAGTAGATTAACATGAAAGGAGGGTATGAACAGAACATCATGTATGATTAACTGAGAATTGAGTTGTACTGAACCAATTCCTACAACTTTAACCAAAGACTTATTTGGTAAAGTGACAAACCTATTATGTAATTCTTGAAAGTTAAGAAAAACATGCTTATGACAGGTTATATGGGAAGTAGCCCCAGAGTCAAGAATCCAACAATTGGAATTCTTGAATGGAGAATTTAGGATTGACAAAGAGATACCCACAGACGACTCACCTACAAAAGAATCATTTTGATCTTGGGCAGTAGTCAAAGGAACTCTTGCTAGTTGAGCTTGTAATTGAGCAAGAAGATGTCGACACTGCTGAGGTGACCAGTTTGTATCTTCAGTGCCATCAGTGATTGCTAAAACTTGATTCACAGAAGCAGAAGTTGAATGCCTCTTGTGACCAGGAGGGTAACCATACAACTTGAAGCATTTGTCTTTGGTATGCCCTGTTATGCCACAGTGAGTACCAATTGGCCTATCCTTCTTCTGATTCTTGTTCTTGCCTGACTGAACAGCATATGCTGCTTCAGTGACTGGGACAATTTAAAGTCCAACTTCTCTTTGAGTCTCATCCTGAAGAAGTATTGAGAAAACTTGAGAAATTGGGGGAATAGGGTTCATCATTAGAATTTGGCCTCTTGCATGAGAGAAAGACTCATTGAGTCCCATCAAGAAATTCATAACAAATTCATCTTGGAGGAAATCGATCAAGGGTTGAACACCTCCACAGTTACAATTATGAACAGGTCGATACTCACCAAGTTCTTCCCACAGTGATTTGAAACGAGTGAAATATGCACTGATGGAGCTAGAATCTTGAGTACAATGAAGTAAAGCCTTCTTCAATTGAAAAATCCTAGGTCCATTTTTCTGCTTGAAGCGATCTTCAAGATCTTTCCAGATTGCCGAAGAAGAGGTGCCATAGATCACACTGGTGCTGATTTCTTTGATGATCGAGTTCAAGAGCCAAGATGCAACAATGCTATCATTGCATTTCCACAGCCGAAAATTCGGATCATTGGCAAGGGGCCGAGGAACAGAGCCATCAACAAACCCTAGCTTGTTCTTCCCATCGAGAGCCAACATCATTGAACGACGCCATGTGAGGTAATTTGTACCATCGAGCGGCTGAGAAACAAGAACTAAGCCAGGCAAATTTGAAGCGTGAATGAAGAGGGGATTCTGTTCTTCCATCGGAACCACAAGTTGCAGCAAGAATCAAGAAACGCATGCAGAAAGAATCAAAGAAGGAGATGAAACCGCAAGAAGGAAGAAGTGAGGTGCATGCAGAAGAGATCGAAGAAGAAACAATCGGAAGCTTTTTTTGGAAAAGAAAAAAAAAACTACTGATACCATATTGAACTTGTAAGTGGAAGAGAGAATGAGAGAAACTCCAGTAATGGATGATCCATTCAATCAGTGAAAATGTACAAGTATGTAATATGATCTAGCTAAACAAGGCTATATATCTGGTTTAATTAAGACTAACTAATCTAACAGTAAATTAACAACTAACAGAGATTAACTAACTTAAAATTAACTCTTAACCGTAATAGTTTCAATTCCAAGTTTATTCCCCTCCCTTCAAATATGATCTTAAGTCATGCCATCTGCAAGGACCTTATGTCCTGTAGTTCCCCAATATGGCTCATCGCAAAAAAAAATTAAAACATGGACAAATTGATTCAAAGATAACTAAATAATAACTAATACCAAAAGATATATTTATTCAAGGTTGTATTATGAGCTCAAAGTATGAAAGGATAGAAATAGATTATACCCATACTCTACAAAGCACATATTTATTAAAATGAACACACGTCCCTCACCTTAGAATGATGTTCTTGAGCTCCAAGTGTGCCAAAAATGAAAATGTGGAACAAAAGAGAAGAAAAATCACCATTGGAGTTCATCCTCAAATCTCTCCTTCTCTTCCAAACTCAAACTCTCTCATTCTCTCTAGCTTAGGGTTTCTAATTTTTTTGTGACAAATGGCAAGAGGAGAATGGGTTTCCCCTTTTAAACTAAACCTAAGGAATTGATAATAATAATCTCTACTAAAAGGACAAAAAAAATGGACATGACCCAAAAATTAACATTACCTCAATAGTTAAATTTTAATTAACTTTCAAAAGGTATGTTGAGTTATGCACTATCTTATTGATGTCTTGATAACATAAATTAATTACTAGACATTATAAAATAAATAATTTACCACTTAATATACTATATATTGGCATAATCATAATTATTAAAATACACGGGTATGGCAGTTATGCACTACTGTTTTTATGCTTTAAAATCCTGATTTAATTCTCTATAGAGAGGAAGAAAGAAAAAAAAATAGAGCATTTTTAGATTATAGCATACTTTAAAATTTTAAAACATATATTTTTTAAAAAAAAATTATGTGACCATTAAACGAGGAATAATTTTAAATTATCGGATATGACATCATTTAAATCTTATAATTAAAATTATTAAAATTAATGGATATTACAGATATATAAGAGAAATTCTTAAACCAATTCTAAATATTTTATTTACTTAATTAGGTTCTGTTTGGTAAAAACTAGCGAATACCAGACAAGCTACTGGATAGCGAATTAGCTAGCGGATTGAATTTGAAGTGTTTGGTAAAACTAGCGGTTGAACTAGTTGATAAATATAAAATAACATAAAAGGATACATTTGTATTTTGTTTATTAAATATAATAAGATAAAGATTATTTGACACTCATATATATATATAAGACAAATTCTTAAACCAATTCTAATTATTTTATTTACTTAAAATTTGTGGCAGTCCGGGTGTCGCGGGGGAGAGCCATGGCTCCTCCCAATTTTTTTTCTACTTTCATTTTATATAAAAAAAAATTATGTATGACATGCTCAAAATTAGTCTTGCAACATATATTATGTATAAAGTTCACAATTTATCATATTTCATTTTGTGGAACATTATTATTAAATACCTTACTGACTTAAAAATATTTAAATAGTTGAACAACTCCATTAAAATGAATATTATTTTCAATTTAACACTATTAGGGCTCACTAGAATATTTCCTCCTCCATGCATCTACTTCAAACTTCTTAATCTCTGCGCATTTGCACCATTGCAAGACAAGATGAGCAAACATTAGATAGGATTTCGTTGTGTTGACCAATTCTTTGCAACTGGCCACAGCATCCTTGTAGGCTATGCCACATATATGATTATCTCTAAGTGCCTTTAATTATTTAGTCAAAGACCCTCTGATATTACCTAGACGGCAGTGACTATTTGACTTATCTTTGCTCGTATGGGACAGTTTTAATTTATTTTATGTTTAGGAACCAAATTTAAAAACTCGGTTCACATACAGGGACCAAGATTGTGGTTTAACAAAAAAATGAAATGTAAAACTAATGAAATACTTAAATTGATATATGTTTTTAATCATGACTATATGTTTGTACTTGTTACAGGTGATGGAGAATATTCTAAATTCTCCAGAAACTCATGATAAATGTTTAATTGGTTGCTGTCCAAAGAACTGTATGACAAGTTACAAGCTAGGAAAGAAAGTGTCTGAAATGCTTAAAGAAGTGGATGAACTAGTGACCTCAGGCAAAAACTTTAAGAATGTTGATATTACTTACAAGCCACCATTCAACCAAGTGAACGAGATGCCTTCTATTGAAACTGTGGGCTTAGATTTGATGCTCAACAAAGTTTGGAAAAGTCTTGAAGACAGAAACACGGGCATCATTGGATTGTATGGAATGGGTGGGGCTGGAAAAACCACCCTTATGAAGATAATCAACAACGAATTTGGAAAAAGAAAGCATGACTTTGCTGTAGTGCTATGGGTAGTGGTCTCTAGAGATTGTGATATCAATAAAATTATGAATGATATTGGAAACAGGTTACGAATTATTGATGACATTTGGAACAGAAGTAGCCAAGATGAGAAAGTGGCAAAGATTTATCAAGTCTTGAAACAAAAGAAATTTGTGTTGATGTTAGATGATCTGTGGGGAAAGTTGGAACTAGAAAAGGTGGGAGTTCCACTTCCGAAGGAAAGCAATAATCAATCAAAAGTATTGTTCACAACCCGAGCAGAGGATTTGTGTGCTAAAATGCAAGCTCAAGAGAAATTCAAAGTGGAATGTTTATCAGAGGAAGAAGCGTTTGATTTGTTTTGTGAAAAAATAGGTGAAGAAACTTTAAAGTGTCATGGAGAAATTCCAAAGCTTGCAAGGGAGATGGCTAATGAATGCAAAGGGTTGCCACTTGCATTGATTACAGTGGGAAGTGCCATGGCTGGAGTGAATAACATTGAAGCATGGAGGCAAGCCAAAAAAGATTTGAGATGTTCTCCTTGGATAGCTTCAGATTTGGAGGAGAAAGTGTTTCATATTCTCAAGTTTAGTTATGATAGACTGCCTGATGAAACACACAAAATTTGTTTCCTTTACTGTGCACTATACCCAGAAGATTATGAAGTCAGAGTTCATCGTCTCATTGATAGATGGATTGGAGAGGGAATTCTTGGTAGTGGTTATAAGAGTAACAACATATATGATATGTATGAGGAAGGGGAATCTATCATTGCAAAATTAAAGCTTTCATGTATGTTAGAGGGTGTTGATTATGATTCTCCATGGTACTCTGCAATTAAGATGCATGATATGATCCGAGATATGGCACTATGGTTAGCCCGTGATGAAGATAGAAACAAAGACAAAATTATTGTTGAGGGGGAAGCATTATCAAAGTCACAAATGAGCTCTGAAAGATTAAATGTTGTGGAGAGGATTTCAATTATAAATCATCGGAAAAGAAGCTTGAAGGTACCCGCTTGTCCAAAACTTATTACCCTTTGTGTAAGTTGGAGAGTAAAGACTATTGATTTTTCACATCCCCAATCTATGGCAAGATTGAAAGTCTTGGATCTATCGGGAGATGGCGACTGGGAGGATTTTCTTGATCATCTCCCTGCAGAGATAGGCAAGTTAATCAACTTGGAATTCCTTAACTTGTCCGACAGAGTATTAAGAAGTTTGCCAATTGAATTTAAGAATTTGAAAAACTTGAGAGTATTCCTTATGGAAGACGTTATTTGTGATTTTGAAATCATTCCTTTGGAAGTGATAGAAAGTCTTGAGCATTTAAAGGTGTTTAGATTTCACTCATTGAAGGAGAGAGCTGATGGTTGTAGAGAGGAAGCATTACTGGAGAGGTTGGAGTCCCTACCAGAGTTAGAGGAATTATGCGTCACATTAAAAACCTTAACTGGCATGCAAAAATTAGTTAACTCAACCACATTGCGGGATTGCTCAAGAGATGTAAGGCTTCGTGGAATTCAAGAGCCACTTGAAATGACATCCATTACAGACACTTGCCATCTTCGCAAGCTTCGTTGGGTGAAGATTGGACGTTGCAGTTCATTAACTCATTTGACATGGCTCAAGTATGCTCCACTTGTTGAATTAATTTATGTTCGGAAATGTGGGTTAATTGAAGAAGTGATGAAGGGAGCAGAAGATGAAGATGGCGAGACAGACATAGAGAATGCTAATGATATATTTTCAAATCTTAGATTTCTCTACCTTGATGATTTGCCAAAACTGAAGAGCATCCATGAGAGAGTATTGGGTTTTCCTTCACTGGAATACATTACTATATTTGGTTGCCCAAATTTGAGGAAGCTTCCATTGAACTCTAACTCTGCTAAAGACTTGATCAAAATCAAATATGATAGCGACATATGGTGGAACAATTTACAATGGGATGATGCAACCATTAAAGATCGACTTCAAACAAAATTTTCCCATGACTAATCGAAAGCTTCCTGTCAGGTGATTCTCTCAAGCCCATGATTTGTTATTGGAATTTTATTTTTACAAAAGCTGCATTTCCCTTTCAAATCTCTCCTCCTTTATCGGATATGACATCATTTAAATCTTATAATTAAAATTATTAAAATTACTGGAAATTACAGATATATAAGAGAAATTCTTAAACCAATTCTAAATATTTTATTTATTTACTTAGGCTCCAGTTGGTAAAAACTAGCGAATACCGGACAAGCTACCAGATAGCGGATAGTGGATAAGCTAGCTAATACGGGATAGCGAATTAGCTAGTGGATTGAATTTGAAGTGTTTGGTGAAACTAGCGGTTGAACTAGTTGATAAATATAAAATGACATAAAAGAATACATTTGTATTTTGTTTATTAAATATAATAAGATAAAGATTATTTGGCACTCACACACACACACACATATATATATATATATATATATATATATATATATATATAAGACAAATTCTTAAACCAATTCTAATTATTTTATTTACTTAAAATTTGTGGTAGTCCGGGTGTGGCAGGGTAGAACCATGGCTCATCCCAATTTTTTCTCTACTTTTATTTTATATAAAAAAAATTATGTATGGCATGCTCAAAATTAGTCTTGCAACATATATTATGTATAAAGTTCACAATTTATCGTATATTTCATTTTGTGGAACATTATTATTAAATACCTTACTGACTTAAAAATATTTAAATAGTTGAAAAACTTCATCAAAACGAATATTATTTTCAATTTAATACCATTAGGGCTCACTAGAATATTTCCTCCTCCACGCATCTACATCAAACTTCTTAGTCTCTCTTGTGTGCATTTGCACCATTGCAAGACAAGGTGAGCAAACATTAGATAGGATTTCACATATTGAATGTTTACTCACTTTACATAATTGAGTGATAAAATTATGTATGTAACACCAATTTTTCCGGTTTCTAAGATCGGTATAAATATAAATAAACATTTATATTTTTATCTGAAACTTAGAAAATGATTTTGGGAAAACCAAAGTCATATTCATATCATACTTATTTTTATAAGTATATGGTGAAATTTTTGGTTGAAAATTCAGACGGAACCCGGTCTGCATTTTCGCTGACAGTAAGATTTTACTGATCAGAAAACCTAATTTTGACCCGAGAAAAAAATGAATAGATTTTATATCTCATTTCCAACAATAAAGGTTATTTTGAAAATTTTCAAAATAAATAAGTTATTATACTCGATTTAGGCGTAAAACCCTAAATCGCGTAATCGACGGAGTCGAGAACGGACGTGCAGAGACAAAACCCGACGTCGGATGCTGAGACCTCTTGCCACCTAGGGTGGTGAGTCATATGGATGACTCACTCATGATTGCTTTTAAATAAAAATCTAGATATTTCTCTAAAATAGTATAAAGACTATTTTACCCGTGGACGATTTTACCCTTGAACTTTCATTGAAATGCCAAGTTTGTCCCCACAAATTGTGGACACAAATCAGCCACATCACCAACCACTCCTCACCACATGTTTGTCATGATGGTTTTTTTTGGAAATTACCATTTTGTCCTTAATGTTGGATTTTATCGCAAAAGTGCCATTTTGTAAGATTACTCCTTTGTCCCTAAAAATTTATGTTTGGACCCTTGTGCCCTTGAAAACCACGACCTCCCAAGTGAGCCCATTTCACTTCTATAAAAGTCCATCTTCATCTTCTTCATCAACTTTGCCATTTTCCATTAAAACTCTTAAGTTACATAGCTTGATTTTGTGAAGCAAGTCCTTGGATCTTCACTTGTTTTTGATCTTCAAGAGGTGAATCATATTCTCCTTCCCTAATCATGTCTATTTTCTTCAATAAGTTTCATGATTCAAAGTCTATTTCATCTTTGTTCATCACTTTTAAGTTTCTAGATCTAGAACTTTGAAAAATCACCATAAATCATAGAAAAATCCTAAAAATATGAAACCAATTTCTATAACCCTATTATTACCTCTATATTCTAGATCTAGAAGCTTACATCAAATAAAATTTTCGAACCTATAAAACCTAAGGAGGCAGAACCTAGGGTTTTGTAGGGGAGGATTTTGTTCATTTTCTTTACAAGATTCAATGTTATAAGCTATATAGGTATTAGATCTATGTTGTTTGAGTTAAATTAGAGTCTCTAAACCATTTTAATGGTCATGGCCGAAAATCATTTGTTGAAGGATTGGAAGATTTAACTTCAATCTTTATGCCATGATCATTGATTTAGGGTTTTAAGTGATTATAAATCACTAATCCAAGAGTTTAGAAATTTTAAATATTTTGAACCCTAAAGTCAGCCCTTGGCCGAAACCAACATGTAGGATTTTAGGCTTGATTTAGTTGTTTGTTTGTTAATTGAGTGCTATGTTTAATGAAGGATAAGCTAAGTTATCAGATACGCGCGTTATCGGCATTACTTGGATTTCCGACGAACTGGTTCTTAGAGATACTGTGTTTTTGAGATAAGGGGAGTACCTGAGAGATTTTTCTGATAGCCATGTGTAATTGTTATTGATTGTGTTAGTTATTGAGTCTATGTAAAATTTTAATTAGTTAGCATTACTTGCTTAAGTTATCATTTGTTGTTAATTATTTGCGGTGTTTGCATTTAATTATTTGTTTTATTTGACTATGTGTTTTAATTGCTAATTGATATAATCTTAGCATGATAGTATTATTTGATGTGGATTGTGAATTTGAAAGTTTGACAGTGGTCAGAGCTTAATTAAATAAGAGTTAAAAGCAGTTAAAAGCTTTTTTTTTATGAATTAATGAGTTTAATTCAATGGAAATAGTAATATAATATTACCTAGTTATTTATTTAATGAAAAATGGGAAAAGTGAAAAATAATATTATTTTAATCATTTAACAGCGAAAGAGCGTTTTATGAGTCATAGTGGGGACGTAACCGTAAAAATATTTTAGCACTGCTAATTTTCACCTGAGTAATTTATAAATATTATAAAATAATATTTTAAGCGAAAATTTTTTGAAAATAATTTTATTATAGTGTTGGAAAAATTAATTTATGACAAAGAGTCCTATTTTTACCTAAATGCGTCTTAAAACAGCAAACGACAGACAATTCTGTCAATATTTACCAAAGTGTTTTTAAAGAAGGTATTATTGAAAATTTGTCTCAAATAAGGTTTTACAGTTCAAATTATTGATTTTTGAACAAAATAAGTTTTAAGGAATTTTGTTAAGTATACAAAACGAATTTTCAATGAAAAAGGATTTTCGGTAAACCTAGAGTTATTTCCATCAACTTGGATAGGTTGAGGAAACTTTGATTTTGTTTTGTTTTTCACAGAACGAAAATGGTTTAAACGAACCTAGCAACCGAGACGTCGGGTCTAGAGTTCTAAGATATGGGCCTGGGTTCCGAAGAGGAAATTATGGACTATAATGTCCTATAAACCATATATTTGGTTTTGTGCACTAAAATCTACGCGTCCAAGACTGGTGCATCGATCTGGATTTCGTGATTTGCACACCTTTTGACTTGGTCAGTTATTTTGGAAAGAGGTATTAAACTTGAAAGTTTAAACTGGTAGTTTAGTCGTGAGACTTTTAGCACCGACACCTAAAGATTGATCACAAAGAAAACAATGAGAACAAAACGTTTTACATGCATTACAGGGCAGACGTGCCTTTGCATATGACTTGAATGCTTGATGGCAAGTATTCATGCAGTTTGCGTCACTGTGCCTTGATGGATATACGACCAAGTAGACCATGTGCTATATGTAGCCACCACTTTGCCTTGAGTTGGACTGTGGAATGGTCAGTAGAACTTTGCCATATCGGGCATTGATTATGCCTTTATTGGCAACTAGAGCCTGATCAGCTCATTCACTTGTTGGTTGGAGCTCCGAAGATTAGGTCTCAAAGTTAGTTGTTGAATATTGAAGTGTCATGTTTTTTCCTTTAAAACGGCTACGACTGTCGGGTATGAAACCCTTTGATAAATATATATTATTTATCTATGAATATTCATGTTAATTGGTATTTGAGAGTCGTGCATATGGTTATCGTTTTAAAATCCATATATTGGAACTCACCCTTGCATATATAGGTTCTTCTGCCTTTGCTATTGTACCTTGGTACACGAATGCAGAAGTTGCAGAAGAGTTCCTTAAGTCACTTGGAGGCTTAAGTCCGGATTGCGGGAAAAGATGTGTGATCATAGGAATGAACACGAGGTCTTATCAGCGAGTGTCTTTTAGAGCGACCAGCTTAGGATTTCTTTTGGGTGATATGTTTTGAGAAAGTTTGTGTAGGTATTGTGAAAACTTTTACATGGTTTAAAATTTTGTTGTGAATAATATGTTTTATTTTTTTCACTATTGTGATGAGTACGTTACGTACTACACTATTCAAAGGAAATTGTTTTACACCCGAATTTTTTTTTTGACTCCAAATAAATCAAATTTTTCTGAAAGCAACCAGCAAAATTATTTTAATTTATTTCCACACGTGATAGTATAGTAATGCCCAAGGAGGTGTTACAAATATAATTATTTTAATTTAAAAAATCAACAATGAGATAAACTAAAGGTTATATTTATTTGGATGCAATTGATTTAGTTATTAATTTTAGAATGTTCAACTAATAATTTAGTCAAATAATATAATACAATAGCAGGATCGGCCCAAGAGCAAGTGAGGCCTAAAGCAAATTTTTAGTGATGTCTTTTTTATTTTAAGTGAGATGATCTTCTAGATCAGGTTGGGCCTTTTTATTAACATATGTGACCTTTTTGCTTTATAAAAAGTAAGAGTAAAAAAATTGTTTTGTTGGCAAACTACATTCCTGGAATGTGATTCCCATGAATAAAGTTTTCTCATATTCACATATGGGAATAGAGTTTTTCCAAGTTTATAACTATTATTCACTAATTTTATTCCTGGGAATCTTTTATGTCTGGGAATAAAATTCTAAACTTATAACAAATATAAGAAAACTTTATTGTCATGTCAATATTTCCGGGAATATTTTTTTAAAACTTGCACCAAGCCCTACCTATGTACCAACTTTGTTCCTTCGTATCCCCGACTTCTTTCTGGGCAAATTCTAGAGTGCACACGTGTTATAGGTAAGACCACCATGCACAAGTAATTTGTAGCCGTTGGATTAAAGTTATTTTTAGTGAACGGCGGAGATTAGGAACGGGTAACCTGTTTTCCGCGTGAAAGTAAATTTGCTGTTTGCCCCTTTGGAAAAGGTATTATACGATGGGGACCTTTGGTCATGAGGCCACAGTGCGCCTGTGTATGGATTGGTGGCGATGTAGCTGACGGTCATCGCGAGCCAGTTGAGGAATCGGTGTTGTTGGCAAAAGTGACCGGCGCACCCTCTGTAGTAGTCCAAGGTGGGAGATGAAGACGTCAGTTTCATGGGTCAATTCACTTAGTTGTTATCGGTGATTGCCAGAGATAATATTTTGCAGAGATGGAGGTTTTGCCATAGAAGTTGCTGTGTATTACAGTGGTTTTGTCTGCAATATTGTTGATCAATTTCTTCATGGGATTTTCCAGTGGTTTTGTCTGCAATATGGTTGAAGGGAGTCAGCATGGTGTTTAAATTTCAATTAATAGAATAATGCATCGATATCTGATGAAAAATTTATGTATTTAGGTTGTTTTTTGACTTTTGAGAGTGACCTTGTTGGAAGTGGATGTGGTCCATTGCAGGCTCTCCAATTTTGATGTAGAAAGAACGTGCAATGGAAAATGGGTTGTTTAGGCTAAAAAATAGCACGTGAAAGTGAAGCCCAATAAATGGCATAGGTCTTTATTGGGGACAGTATTTTCCAAATGGGCAACGTGCTGGCCCAATAACATTGCCGTTGATGGCCATCTAATTTACCGTTTTCCCCATGGGATGGCTGTTAACACCCACCTTTCAGGCACACAAAGGCCCTCAGGTGAGCCGCATAGTTAATTAAAAATAATGTTATTATTATATAAATTAGTAATTTTTTTATAAATTATAAAGTGAGTCATAAATATATAAATACTGACAGAATAAATTATGATTTAATTAAAAAAGTAAATATTACTTTAAATCTATAACAAACATATATTATGTTCAATCATCTAGTTGAGTTGTGCAGAAAAAGAACATTGTCTTAACTGGTCAATTCAACATAAGTATTGTAAATGATATTAAAGGATCAAAGTGTTAGTAGATGCGTATGTCATCAAAGCATAACAAAAATTAATGTGCGTGAAGACTGACTCAAGCTAACAATAAGGTAAATATCAAGTCTTAGACTCCTTGTGTCCGAATCATCTAAGTTGTCAGAAGCAAGAATTCTTAGTGATAAGCAGTTCAAAGCAAGAAGGCGAAATATCTAAATGTCTTATGCACCTTTATGCATTCAAATGAAGGAGGGTGAAGAAGTTATTTAAAAGCTATAGGCTGATCACCTCTGGTCATCGAAGCAACAAAAGATTTCAAACACAAAGCTACTAAAGAAAGTTGGAAGAAGATAGATCAAGATTATAGACTGGACTCTCATTAAAGAATTATCAAGAAGCGGCTGAGTACATGAAGATGTGTCTGAACTTTATTCAGAGTCAACTACTTCACTCTTGTTAGAAATACCTGATGTGGTTGAAGGATGTTCAAGTTTTTACATAGCTAAGCCTTAAAGACGTGAAGCATTACATTATGAAGCTACGGTTTATCTCATATGGATAAAAGCAACATTCAAAAAGAAGAAAATGCTTTATGAAAAATATATTATGAATTTTGATGAATGGCCGTTTGATTAAAGAAAGGAATAATTAACTCTAAATGGTTACATTAATCTATTTCTTGTCTTTTATCTAGATGAGAAGAAAGAAGAAAAGGCGAATGACAATGGTGATGAAATTTGACTTATGCATTAGAAAGAAAAGCATAAATAAGGAAAGAAATTTCATCATGAGCTTTTGTAACTGTTGCACAAATAAGGAAAGAAACGCTGCCATAGGTGAAGAAAAAATGTATGGTAAGGTTTGTGGTCAAACAAATGATTTCAAATAGCTGGAGGCTAGCATCACTCTCATCATCTTCTTTCACACTGCAAATAGTTTGGAGAATAACTAATTTTCAACTCAGAAGATGTTGTCTACATGTGCTCACTGACAGTGGCGGAGGTAGAGGGTGGCCTTTCGATGTCATGCCCCCCTCAACTCTAGGTGAGTTATCATATATATATATATATATATATATATATGATAGTTAGTAACTTCATAAAGTAACATACTATTTTTTCAACAAAAAAATACAAACTATTAAATAATATGATTGGTGTCATTTGCTATTAAAGTATCTACATACTCTTAATAAGGTGATACTTCTTATGCTTTTAAATCATCGGTGTCATTTGATTCTATTTTTATCTGGTCTCATGGGAATCACTGATCGACAAGCTTTGTCAAGATTTGTAATAAAAATCCCAAGATATTTTTGAATGTCATGTATTTGATATCTAACACAAAATCATTGGCTCATAAGTTAAGAGATTGTAGTCGGAAAATTGTATCTTAGAAAGTTATTTTATATAAAATTCGTGATGAGTGTTGATTTATCAAATAACTTTTTATTTTTATTTTAGTTTTAGTAACTGAACCGTGTTAAGTCAATACCTGGTAATTGAGACACCCCTATGCCCCAGTGTTTTATTAGATTAATTACCTTCTTAAATCAATTCTTAACCCCACGCTTATCGTGAAAATACGTAAAAATTAAAACTTATTTAATTATCATATAACTTCTGTAAATTTAAAAACACAACAACTTTAACATATGTAAATACACACCTAATTGTTCATTACAATACCAAAACACTGTTGAGAGTATCCTCTTAGTAGGATCCCTCACAGGCATAAATTAATAACAGATGTACTTAGCGGAAATATAAAAATACTCCTTAGACACACTGGCCATAATGTCTAGACTCTAATCGCCATGGATCACAGCTCAACCCCCTGCATCTGGTTCGTAAGGAGTTCCATCCAACTCCTCAGCAATCTCCGTTTCATACAGAGTTCCGTCCAGCTCCTCAGCAACGTAACCCTCAATCGGGTCTTCTATCGTAAACCAAAGTAACCCACAAAAATACAGAAACATAAGGGATAAGAAACAGTTCTATCATCAAAAAGCGGAAAAGAGTCATAGTAAATTATACAGTAATTGTCATAGACAATCAACACACATAACTAACGAATCATACTCGGGTCAATATATATCATCCTCTACCCTTATTCTCAGGCAATCTAACACGTAACCTCTCTAATCCTGTCACCATGTCTTTATGTTATCGTGGCCACTACCACTCCTGTCACCATCCCTCATTTGCATCGGGGCACACCCTCGTTCCCGTTAGGATGTTCCACCTAATGCACACTTCCATTCATGTTAAGGTGTTCCACTTCCATTCCCGTTAAGGTGTTCCACCCCCATTCCCTAAGGTGGAAGTGGTCTTGCGAGAACTCTTGATTTTACGTGTATTATATTACCAATACACGGTGTATTATATTACCAATACACAGAAGTGTTTTACGTGTATTATATTACCAATACACGGTGTATTATATTACCAATACACAAATGTTTTACATGTATTATATTACCAATACACTTTTGTGGACAACAACACCTATACTTGAATCTCACCAACTCGTTTTAACAACATCTTAGTGCCTTAACCTTCCATTAGGCACTAAGATTCCTCATCTAAGTTAGGCACTTCTAAATCATCATTATCCTCACACCCAAAACAATCATCTCTTAGACAACATATATATCTTTCCTTAAAATCCACTAAGCATAATAATAAAAACCAAGCAGATCATGCATAACACAATATCAATCAAAATATTCTCATATTACCAACATAGCACAAAATCAATTCAATAAAGGTAATAAAATCAAATCAACCATCAACAATATAACGATCCCCCTAATGTCAATAAACCTACAATCCACGAATCGCCATTGGTTTTTCAGAAAAGGTTTCCAATGTGATTTTGGTCTTGTCGATTACTCGACTACTAGTAGGGTTTAGGTCGCCCTACACAATTATTATATAATCTACTACTTATCCATTCCGACGATAGGTTGGTTCTTTCCCCCACCTGGGTTATCACCGGACTCCCGAACTCGAAGCTCCTCGTTGTCACACCACAAAGTACTAACTCCACCTTCTGTGAAGGTAAGGAGATTAGATGCTCGAAGAGGTATATAATGAACGTCCTCGTTTCCTCCGCGATGGAAGTCTAATTTTATGAATACAAAATCACAAGTTAAAATCAAACAAGAACACTAAACCACAAGGTATAGGTTTGGCCAAGACTAGTTCTTAGGGTTAGAGATTCCCGAAAATTATACAACTCATGGATTTATGATCCTTAAGTGTTAGGAGTTCATAAACAATGATCACTTGACAAAGTTGAATTAAAATCCCACTAAGTTATAAACTTAGGGTATTCGGCCAAGACTAGTAAAATAGGCTAGCATTCACGAAACTTTCCAATCTCTTAGGTTTAGCATCCATATGTATTAAGGAGCTCAAAACCATGATCATTTTGGAAAAATAAGAACAAAGTATCCTAGGTCCATAACCTTCTAGGTTCGGTCTTCATAGGATTTATAGGTTAGAAATCTTTAAACTTTCCAATCTCTTAGACTTAGCATCCAAATATCTTATGGAGCTCAAGTCCATGATCATTTTGGAAAAGAATGGAAATTTAAACATTCCAATCTCTTAGACTTAGCATCCAAATATCTTACGGAGCTCAAGTCCATGATCATCTTGGAAAAATGAAAGTAATACATCCTAACATTAATAACATAGAATAAACAAGTTAGAAATCCTTAAACTTTCCAATCTTTAGACATAGCATCCAAATATCTTATGGAGCTCAAGTCCATGATCATTTTGGAAAACAATGGAAACTTAAACATTCCAATCTCTTAGACTTATCATCCAAATATCTTATAGAGCTCAAGTCCATGATCATCTTGGAAAAATGAAAGTAATACATCCTAGCTTTAATAACATAGAATAAACAAGTTAGAAATCCTTAAACTTTCCAATCTTTAGACATAGGATCCAAATATCTTATGGAGCTTAAGTCCGTGATCATTTTGGAAAAATAAAAACTCAAACATCCTAGTATCTAAACACTAAGTTTCGGCCATCATAGGATGATGAGGAAAAATATTCTTTGTTTAACAATAACTCTTAGGTTTAGAATCACAAGGTATTAACAGTTCCAAACCCATGATCATACTTGGAAAGTTGAAACATAGTATCCTAGGCTTAGTTATTCATATTTTCAGCCATCATAGGAACAAGCTATAAAAAATTCCAAGATTTATAGATTTAAGATCAATGGATAGTTAGAAACTCAAACACATGATCATATTCCAAAAGTTGAAACAAAAACTTCCTAGGTCACAAATGCAAGCATTCGGCCTTCATTGGAAGAGATAGGTAGAGATTTTTGTTTTACACAACCTCTTAGTATGTGAAAATATAAGTTAGTACAAGACTATAGAAAGTGGTTTCAACTCAAAAGGAGTTTCTTACCATTTTAGAGAGATTTTAGAAGTTTAAAGCATATAAAGAACACATAAAGCAACTAAGAAATAAAAGATGAAACTTGCAAAAAGATTCATATGAGAGCATTACCCTTAGTATAAGGAAGAACTTTAATGAAGAACTTAAGTGGAAAAGACTAATAAAAAAGGAAGCTTTAAGTGTTTAAAAAAAGAAGAAGTGGAAGAAGTTGAAGAAGTATGAAGATGGAGGAAGAAAATGAGAGAATGAAGATGAGTGATGATTATATAGAGGAGGGAGAGGGGAGCACGAAATTTTGGAGAGATGATGAGCTTGGAAAGCGAGTTTTGTCTTTAAGACTTGTTTGGTTGAAGAGGAAAGAGAAAAATAGGTTTTTAGAATATAATATGATATATTTCAAAAAGTCCATAATGACCACTTTTTAGGAGGTAGCTTAGGTCATACCTCTAATGAGTCACCTCACTCCCTCATCTCACCTGATGCCTTTTATGTCTCCTATTCTGCTCCATTTCGTACCCGGTTGCATTTCCGATCGTAATTCTTCCGACGTTTTCGCCCGAATAAAATATTATATTTTATTTTTGAACGAAAATTTTCAAAATAACCAAAGTTGAAGGAAACATAATAAAAACACTAACTATCTCGTTCACGGGTCAAAATTAGGTTTTTTGCACAGTAAACTTGTACCGGCAGTGAAAACGCAGACCGGCTTTCGTCTGAATTTTCAACCGAAAATTTTACCGTAACCCTCTACCATAAAGTAGACTATGAATATGATTTTGTTTTATTCAATAACACTTTTTAAATCTCAAATTAAAATATAATTAATTATATTTTAACCGGTTGAACAACATAATTAAAATCAGGCTGTTACATTACTACCTCACTAAAACAAAATCCGTCCTCGGGATTTCTTAACTCAAAACTAGACCTCATCTTGTAATCATATCTTAATCTAAATATCCCACATTATATTTCTCATCGCTGTCTTTCCCCTAGGTGACAGCAGTAACTTCATAACAGAATTCATTCTTATATTGTTCTATTTATCCTCGAAACATTCCATCACTACATTATATTCATTGTCTTTAACATTTCACCTTGATCTATCATCTTTGAAGGACATAATTAAAACTTAATCATTTCCTTCTTCTTACTATTGATCCACTAGAGGACTTTATTTCAACATCTAACTCCCGCAATTATCACCACAATCAATTCCAACATCTAACTTCTACAATTAACACCTCAATCAATACTACCCTAACTTCCTACTTAATGTATCCATTCACAGTCTTAGATCCTTGTAGCGTATTCCACTATTCCAGATTATATCAAAATCACACATCTTAATCCTCAAAAGAACATTATTGCACCTCTTAATGCAATTAAAACCAAAAGAAGTTATCTTTCCTGCTCATATTCATCTTAGGTAAAACTACTATAGGTACTTTTCCTTTAATCTTCCAAATTCATACCATCCATACTAACTACGAGTATTTGATCATTACCTTAGATTCTCTTAGTAATACTATGCCTCGATCAACATTTGACATATAGTAATTGTCTCACTCAATGATATTGATCTTAAGGGTTCACATCCTACCAGTCACTACTACACCTCAACAAAATTCTCATCACTTTCTTGTCTATCATGCTACTTAGACAAACAAACAAAGTCTACCAGATATCAAATACATACCTCGTATAAGATCCCCAGATTGAGAGGATTCAGCTCCCCTCACAGTAAACACTCTCCCGGTGGCCTGAGGTCTGGCCATCGGCAGTCCTGCTGCTGGAACTCCTTTTCCAGCTCCTCCTCTCTAAACACTGGCTCCTCTATCATCAGCTACCGACTACTGCATACCAATGTTAGTTATCGCGTTCGGACTCACTACCCAACTTCTATGCATAGTCAATATCCGATGTAGATTCAACTAAACACGGCCAGTAACAACATCCTAAACCTTGCAGTCCTTGATTCTGATCGGACATAACCCACACTCCGTTTTAGAACCAAACTGCTCTGATACCAAAATGAGACACCCCTGTGCCCCGGTGTTTTATTAGATTAATTACCTTCTTAAATCAATTCTTAACCCCACACTTATCGTGAAAATATGTAAAAATTAAAACTTATTTAATTATCATATAACTTCTGCAAATTTAAAAACACAACAACTTTAACATATGTCAACACACACCTAATTGTTCATTACAATACCAAAACACTGTTGAGGGTATCCTCTCAGTAGGATCCCTCACAGGCATAAATTAATAACAAACGTACTTAGCGGAAATATAAAAATACTCCTTAGACACACTGGCCATAATGCCTAGACTCTAATCGCCATGGATCACAGCTCGACCCCCTACGTCTGGTTCGTAAGGAGTTCCATCCAACTCCTCAGCAATCTCCGTTTCATACAGAGTTCCATCCAGCTCCTCAGCAACGTAACTCTCCATCGGGTCTTCTATTGTAAACCAAAGTAACCCACAAAAATACAGAAACATAGGGGATAAGAAACAGTTCTATCATCAAAAAATGGAAAAGAGTCATAGTAAATTATACAGTAATTGTCATAGACAATCAACACACATAACTAACGAATCATACTCAGGTCAATATATATCATCCTCTACCCTTATTCTCAGGTAATCTAACACGTAACCTCTCTAATCCTGTCACCATGTCTTTATGTTATCGTGGCCACTACCACTCCTGTCACCATCCCTCATTTGCATCGGGGCACACCCTCGTTCCCGTTAGGATGTTCCACCTAATGCACACCTCCATTCACGTTAAGGTGTTCCACCTCCATTCCCGTTAAGGTATTCCACCCCCATTCCCTAAGTTGGAAGTGGTCTTGCGAGAACTCTTATTTTACGTGTAATATATTACCAATACACGGTGTATTATATTACCAATACACAAAAGTGTTTTACGTGTATTATATTACCAATACATGGTGTATTATATTACCAATACACAAATGTTTTACATGTATTATATTACCAATACATGGTGTATTATATTACCAATACACTTTTGTCTTTGTGTATTATATTACCAATACACTTTTGTCCTTGTGTATTATATTACCAATGCACGGTTGTGGACAACAACACCTATACTTGAATCTCACCAACCCGTTTTAACAACATCTTAGTGCCTTAACCTTCCATTAGAACTTGACACATATTCTATGCCATAACACCTCTTTAAAATTCCTCATCTAAGTTAGACACTTCTAAATCATCATTATCCTCACACCCAAAACAATCATCTCTTAGACAACATATACATCTTTGCTTAAAATCTACTAAGCATAATAATAAAAACCAGGCAGATCATACATAACACAATATCAATCAAAATATTCTCATATTACCAACATAGCACAAAATCAATTCAATAAAGGTAATAAAATCAAATCAACCATCAACAATATAACGATCCCCCTAATGTCAATAAACCTACAATCCCCGAATCGCCATTGGTTTTTCAGAAAAGGTTTCCAGTGAGTTTTGGTCTTGACGATTACTCGACTACTAGTAGGGTTTAGGTCGCCCTACACAATTATTATATAATCTACTACTTATCCATTCCGACGATAGGTTAGTTCTTTCCCCCACCTGGGTTATCACCGGACTCCCGAACTCGAAGCTCCTCGTTGTCACGCCACAAAGTACTAACTCCACCTTCTGTGATGGTAAGGAGATTAGATGCTCGAAGAGGTATATCGCGAACGTCCTCGTTTCCTCCGCGATGGAAGTCTAAGGTTATGAACACAAAATCACAAGTTAAAATCAAAAAAGAATACTAAACCACAAGGTATAGGTTCGGCCAAGACTAGTTCTTAGGGTTAGAGATTCCCGAAAATTATACAACTCATGGATTTATGATCCTTAAGTGTTAGGAGTTCATAAACAATGATCACTTAACAAAGTTGAATTAAAATCCCACTAAGTTATAAACTTATGGTATTCGGCCAAGGCTAGTAAAATAGGCTAGCATTCACGAAACTTTCCAATCTCTTAGGTTTAGCATCCATATGTATTAAGGAGCTCAAAACCATGATCATTTTGGAAAAATAAGAACAAAGTATCCTAGGTCCATAACCTTCTAGGTTCGGCCTTCATAGGATTTATAGGTTAGAAATCTTTAAACTTTCCAGTCTCTTAGACTTAGCATCCAAATATCTTATGGAGCTCAAGTCCATGATCATTTTGGAAAACAATGGAAATTTAAACATTCCAATCTCTTAGATTTAGCATCCAAATATATTACGGATCTCAAGTCCATGATCATCTTGGAAAAATTAAAGTAGTACATCCTAGCTTTAATAACATAGAATAAACAAGTTAGAAATCCTTAAACTTTCCAATCTCTTAGATTTAGCATCTAAATATCTTATGGAGCTCAAGTCCATGATCATTTTGGAAAACAATGGAAACTTAAACATTTCAATCTCTTAGACTTAGCGTCCAAATATCTTATGGAGCTCAAGTCCATGATCATCTTGGAAAAATGAAAGTAATACATCCTAGCTTTAATAACATAGAATAAACAAGTTAGAAATCCTTAAACTTTCCAATCTCTTAGACTTAGCATCCAAATATCTTATGGAGCTTAAGTCCATGATTATTTTGGAAAAATAAAAACTCAAACATCCTAGTACTTAAACACTAAGTTTCGGCCATCATAGGATGATAAGGAAAAATATTCTTTGTTTAACAATAACTCTTAGGTTTAGAATCACAAGGTATTAAGAGTTCTAAATCCATTATCATACTTGGAAAGTTGAAACATAGTATCGTAGGCTTGCTTATTCATATTTTCAGCCATCATAGGAACAAGCTATCAAAACTTTCAAGATTTATAGATTTAAGATCAATGGATACTTAGAAACTCAAACACATGATCATATTTCAAAAGTTGAAACAAAAACTTCATAGGTCACAAATGCAAGCATTCGGCCTTCATTGGAAGAGATAGGTAGAGATTTTTGTTTTACACAACCTCTTAGTATGTGAAACTATAAGTTAATACAAGACTATAGAAAGTGGTTTCAACTCAAAAGGAGTTTCCTACCATTTTAGAGAGATTTTAGAAGTTTAAAGCATATAAAGAATACATAAAGCAAACTAAGAAATAAAAGATAAAACTTAAAAAAAGATTCATATGAGAGTATTACCCTTAGTATAAGGAAGAACTTTAATGAAGAACTCGAGTGGAAAAGACTAATAAAAATGGAAGCTTTTAGTGTTTGAAAAAAGAAGAAATGGAAGAAGTATGAACATGGAGGAAGAAAATGAGAGAATGAAGATGAGTGATGATTATATAGAGGAGGGAGAGGGGAGCACGAAATTTTGGAGAGAGGATGAGCTTGGAGAGCAAGTTTTGTCATTAAGACTTGTTTGGTTGAAGAGGAAAGAGAAAAATATGTTTTTAGAATATAATATGATATATTTCAAAAAGTCCATCATGACCACTTTTTAGGAGGTAGCTTAGGCCATACCTCTAGTGAGTCACCTCACTCCCTCATCTCACCTCATGCCTTTTATCTCTCCTATACTGCTCCATTTCGTACCCGGTGGCATTTCCGATCGTAATTCTTCCGACGTTTTCGCCCAAATAAAATATTTTATTTTATTTTTGAACGAAAATTTTCAAAATAACCAAAGTTGAAGGAAACATAATAAAAACACTAACTATCTCGTTCACGGGTCAAAATTAGGTTTTCTGCATAGTAAACTTGTACCGGTAGTGAAAATGCAGACCAGCTTTCGTCTGAATTTTCAACCGAAAATTTTACCTCAACCCTCTACCATAAAGTAGACTATGAATATGATTTTGTTTTATTCAAAAACACTTTTTGACTCTCAGATTAAAATATAATTAATTCTTTTAACCGGGTGAACAACATAATTAAAATCAGGCTGTTACAATAATATTTAAAATAAAAAAAAGCTGAGTGTAATTTATAGCCAAACTTTTGGTTTGATGATATTTTAATAAATTTAGAAGTAGTTGAGTGTGAGTCTAAGTAAAGAGTAGTAGACGAGCCAATAAATAACTTCTAGCAGACCTACTTACTAATATGTTAAACTTGCACGTCCAAAGACCTGTAAATCTCTTTGTTAGAGTTAGAGCCTGAAGAGGTTTGGTAGAGAAATAATACTGGTAGACTGAAGAGGTGTTGAATACTTGTAATCTATTTGGAAAATAGTCGAGAAAAACATTTAGGTAGAATGGAGTGGACGTAGCTCTTGGGTGGAAGAGAGTGACACATGATAAATGTCTTGTGTGAATCTTTCCCTGTCTTTTATAGTATTTGTTTATAATAATGGTGGGGATTTGAGTCTGAGTTTGCTAACTCATTAACAAGGTTATCTTGTTTGTGTGTACTTTTATTGATTCGCTTTCAAAAAAGGTTTGAGAAAAGGGCTTTTTGTTACAACTGTTAAGAAATGATTATTCAACCCCGGCTTATTGTGTTTCCCTTTGTCAACTTCACCCCTCATGTTAAATTCTTGGCTTCGCCACTGCTCACTGAAGTGTAACTAGGTTGAATTGATATTGTAACTTTGAAGGTGTGCTTCAAACAACTGTCAAAACTGTTAAGTCATAATGCGTTTGACTCGTCATGCGTCTGAATCACACTCATGTGGCCCTTGTGTGTTTTGATGAACTCAAACATTAAACAATTGATTTTACATTGAACCTTATGAACATTGCTAATCATCTACTTGAGTTGTGTAGCCAAAGCTTTGTATCATAGCAGGACAAGTCAACAAAAGATTATGAAAGAATCAAATGGTTGCATACAAGCGTCTGAAGTACAATGCGTTTGAAGACTGACTGACCGAAGCCTACGACTTTCAGTCTCATCTGAAGTAGAACAAGTATCAAAACAGTATTGAAGCAGTATCAAAGCAAATCAATCAATGATTGTCATCTTAACTGAAAGCTAAAGCAAAAGGACTTATTCACAATTTACAAAAGAAAGCAACAAGCAACATTCTGTTAATGTGCAATGATAATCTTCACCCTAGACAACAAATGAAGACTGAAGCTTTGCACTATCATCTGAATCACCAAAAGCTCAAAGTCTATCTACAATACTTCTGAAGGAAAGTTGAAAGAAGATTTGGATCAAGTTTATAGACTAAAATCTGATCAAGGAAAATTCAAATATGCGTGAGTCCCTGACAAATATGTGATCATGGTGTGAGAATCATGAGTTAACCATATGATCATGGAAATAGGGTCATGGGTTAACCATGGGATCATGGCAACGGGGTCATGGGTTAACCATGGGATCACATATTTGCACTTTCATTCACTGATTGCGTTTTGTGCTTCTTAAACTCTAATTTTCGAAAACACTATTCAACCCCCCTTCTAGTGTTGTTTTGTGCCATTTCAAAAACTTTCTATGAGCCTGAATAGACTTTTTTCAAGAGGCTAGGTGTGCAAACAATACTCGACTGTAACCTTGATTAGCTATAGTTAAAAATCTTGGTGAAACCAATGGCTGTATGTAGCCCAAAGTTTGTAGGTGACTTAGTTTAATGGGCCATGGTAGGCCGCCGTAAGCCTGAGCCTGTCTTGTTTTCCAATCACGAGGTCGAGTCTAGCATGTAGCCCGAGCCTAGCCTACTTTAAACAATGTCCTGGCCTACAAGCATACTTAAAAGTCGACTAATCCGAACACCTTTAATTATGCATCTTCTATAAAAATATTAAATATTAATGCCACATGGTATTAAAATATTAAATTTAATTCACGTGTTATTAGGTAGGACGTCGTCGTTAGCCACCTTGATGGAAGAAACTATTAGAATAAGTTTTAGGAATTAAGAGACCAAAATGAATATTTTAAAAACTTAAGGACCAAATTGAACATTTTAAAATAATTATAGGACCAAAAGAGTAATTTAGCCAATTATAAAACGTTATAATAATGTAAAAGATGTTATTTGTATATATTAAAAAGAGGTGACAGTTTAACCAAAATAAATTAGATTTAAAATGCAAAATTATTATATATATATATACGTGCCAAATTTTGGGAACCAAAAAAATTGAATTGACTCAAACTAGATGAACGCAGGCAGGGCAGATTGGTTAGACCCAAGTGAACGCACTCACAACCACCACTGGCCAGAGGTCCCTGTCGCCACCCCCTCAACCTCACCACCACCGTGTTGCCGCCGTGCTCTTCCCTTTAACAAATAAAGGATTATCTCCATCATGAACTTGAAAATTCATTTCTATAATATCGAATAAGAATGAACCAATTAAATAAAAATCTGAAATGCAAATGGAAAAAATGTTATTCTATAATACAAACAAAATAACAATATCTATTACCTGAACGAATTATGAAATTAATATTTTTTCTTCTATGTAGTATATCCCATAACTCACGAGGGTTAATAAATTATGTTGTTGGCATTCTACTCGACTTAAAGGATCTAGGCCTATCCGTTTTTTTAAAAAGTTAAATAAATAAAAATATATAAATAATGCATCCGAATAAAAAGTATGCACATTCACATTACCGTTTAGAAAACATAATTAAATATTATAATATTTTACATATTAAAAGTTAAACATTATATTAAATAATTATATCTATATTAAATAAAATATATTAAATGTATATGTTTAAAAATATTTATTAAAACAAAACACTATAGAAATTAGTAATGTGATTGGTAATGTTATTTAAACAAAGCATTACGAGAATTGGTAATGTGATTGTTACTTTTCTGGAATCGCACTTGCAAGGTTAATTTTCAGTTTAATAGAATCAAAATCGTGGGCCAACTAGATTTTTTTAATGGGTTTTTGACTAAATTGGGTTCATTTTAGAAACTATTTATCAGTTTAGGATTATTCTGAAATTATTTACCAATGAGGAGTCGTTTTGGACACGTGACATATTTTATTATTTTTCACTCTGACGGGTCAAAGGCGCCACTGCAGATGACGCCTAGCACTAAAAAAATAATAATAAAAAAGTCAAAAGGTGAGACGCCACCGCAAATGGCGCCTTCCCCTGCAGTGGCACCTCCACCTGCAGTGTATCACGTGGCACTGGGGGCCCTCCAACCAAAAATTGGATGCCTGCAATTTTAAAGGAACAACGCTACAATTTTAAAGGAACAACGCTACAATTTTAAAGGAACAACGCTACAAAAAAATTATACTATAAGTATAGGGAGTAACGATGACATTAATGATAAAGTATCTATTTAAAACAAATTTACAAATTAACTTAGACGTTAAATTAACAAATTTAATTAATATCTTACAATCATTTTATTATTTTTCATTATAATTAACTATGTGCAATCCCAGTAAAAAAAACTATGTGCAATCCTTTCATTAAATAATTTTAAATTCATTCACTACAAGCACCGCTTTTTTAAAAAATTGACTACCATCACCCATCACAGTGTTTGGTCAAGAATACTATCATGTGATCTTCGAAAGTTTTTGAACATGACAAGCAAAGATTGCTTGGTCACGAACAATGTAGTTAAGTATTTTGAATGAGGAATTATAAATGAATATATTTTTGGGATATTAATTATATATATTATATGATGGTGGATAATTTTTAAGTATTAAATATATGTGATAAGAGAAAAAAATAATAAATAAATATATATATATATATATAATATAATATTGTACATAAAAAATATGTTTATTTATCATTACTCATTTTGAACGTAGAATTATAATTCAGATCAGAAAAGCTAGTCTTCAAGGTTATAAAAGTCATAAAACGCCATACCAACTCCACACATGTAGCAGCACCGTACAACCTGCACGCTACACGTGATCCATCATAAAAGCCTTTGAATTTTGTTAAACATGAGTGGTTGAGTTTGTCTTTATTTACTGTCATTATGTGAGATTTTTCAGATCACACCCACATGCAAGCACATGCATGGTGCAGAGTCGGTTTCACATTTCTTGTTTGCAGAGTCTGTTGCACCTGAATTGTTTACTGTCATTACCGCTTTTAAGCTTAATTTTCATTTTCAGACAAACCCATCTTCTTAATTTCACTCTGGAGATTTTCTGCAATGCTCTCACCAGAGTTTCATTATGTTAAGATGACAGAAGGAGAATTTCCCTTAAAATTTTAAACTAATAACAAGCAAACTGTAAAAACAAGAATATGTGAATTAATTTTCTGGCATTTGTACCATTTAAGTATGTGAATTAATTTTGCAAATAAATTGAATGAAAGTATAATTCGATAATTATAAAATTATAGTAGCAAATTATATTTAAACTTAAATGAATTTGAATTAAAAATTCCAAATAAGAACCAGACTATCATTAATGTTATTAACATAAATGAATTATAATACTATTAATATATGAATTATAAAATTAAAATCGTTACTTTATTATTTAAAATTTAATAAACTAAAAAACTGATATTTTATATCATGATGTCAAATGGGTTTACTATTTATGTGATTCATATAAATAGTAAAGTCATGGTTACGGACACGCTTTCTCGCTAGGTGTAAGGAATGATTAGATATTGTGGTAAACCCAACACGACACATGGCCCAGGGAAAATAAATAATATTTGGCAATATGGAAGTTAATGTGGCAAAGGAAACGTAAATAATATTATTAACATAAAATTAGTGGATTTGTCACATCAGTCACACATATTGCCACAATATCTAATCATATGTCTATTTTGTTATTTTAAATAGATATTTTATCATTAATGTCATCGTTACTCCCTATATTTATAGTATAATTTTTTTTGTCGCGTTGTTCCTTTAAAATTGCAGGTGACTTTCTTTTAATTGTTATAAGGTAAATTTTTTTTACTACTGTAATAATTGATGAATATTTATTGGTGTAAATTGTTATTGCTATTATTTTTTTATTCCTCATGTGATATTATTTGCTACTCATTATTACGGGATTTTTTTTATTGCCTCTTGTTTATCATTAATGTCATCGTTACTCTCTATACTTATAATATAATTTTTTTTTGTAGCGTTGTTCCTTTAAAATTGTAGCGTTGTTCCTTTAAAATTGCAGGCGTCCAATTTTTGATTGGGGGGCCCCCGTGATACACAACAGGGGGAGGTGCCACTGCAGGGGAAGGCGCTATTTGCAATGGAACCTCCCCTTTTGACTTTTTATTTTTTTATTTTTTTAGTGCTAGGCGCCATCTGCAGTGGCGCCTTCAAAAGCGTCATCTGCAGTGGCGCTTTTGACCCGTCAGAGTGAAAAATAATAAAATATATCACGTATCTAAAATGACCCCCATTGATAAATAGTTTCAGAATAACCCTAAACTGATAAATAGTTTGAACCTAGTTTAATCAAAAAGTCATTTTTAATGGTGGAGAGACCAACACAACCAACTATGGTTATGGAGAACAAATGAGACGTCAATATTTTATGGCTAACTGAATAAAAACCCGAATATGTAATGGAGTGTAAACGAAGCTAAGACACCAACAAGTAACTAGTAGTTGCCTCAAAATGAACGTCACCTCAATTCATGTCAATATTTTCTTTTACCATGCCCGAGAAGTATAGATTTGTTGCGCTGTATGTTGATAAGATACGAAAGGATTGCCCCATCGTCCTTTGCGTTTAATAATGTACCCGTTGTCCTTTCATTGGAAGTCATCGACCTCCATATTTATGCATAAAAAATGTACCCGTCATCCTTTGCGTTCTTTGGATTACAATCTCTCTCCCCATGGCTATATCCTTCTATATCCATCTATATTAAGGATTTAAGAGTGGCAATAAATATTTTGTCGATACCCCTCTTTAACAATTTTTATAAAATAAATATTTTGTGTCTCTAATCTATATGCCTCTCTCTTAATCCATCTCTCCCTCATGACTATCAATCTATCTCTTTTTCCTGCTCTCTTACCATCTATCTCTCCCTCATTTCCTTATTTGTCTCCCCTTCTCTCACTGTCTCTTTCTATCTCCCTCTATTCCTTATTTGTCTATCATCATCTCTCTCACTCTCACCCAAATATTACACGTTGGTCAGATATGTTCCAGTGCATGTACACATTCAATATAATAAACGTTATTGTTGGAGGTTGGTGGAGATATTTACTTAGTAATAGTTTGGGTCTCAACCACCACAGTGCCATGCACTAAATTCATTGAAACTCCTACACGGTCTTTAAAAGGCGTTGAAATCACCAAGTCCTCCATATGTTGAATCTTAGAAAACCCACACTCTCAATATTACGACCTAATACTATGCATACCACATCCGAAAAGGTCTATGTTGTAGTAGTGTATTAGGTTTTTTAATTTTGCTTTGTTTTGTTTTGTTTTTCCCTTTTATGTATCGTATTGACCCTTTTTTTTTCTTTTGCGTAAGTTGTAAAACGCAGATGGGCTGAATGTGTTTGGTCTCTACATGAGATCTGGCCCAATATGCGTCTATGTGATCCAGTTGCAGCCTTTAGTAATGAATTATGATTATAATATAATTATTTATCATGTATTGAAAAGCAATGTCTAAAAAATTATTTTATTATGAGCCATTAACGTTTTCACGAAAGGGACTTCAATCAGGGAGGTTCCGCTATAGTGGTGTACCCGGAAAAGACATTAACAAAAATATAATTTCTTATTTTAAACCTTTTTTTTATTTGATATATTATACTATTTTTTAAATTAGTAAATCACAAGCCAACCTTGTAATGATGGACTGCTCTGAAGTAGGGGCACATTTTCCGGTTTTTTAGTTCAGCTAAAATCAGCTTTTCGTCGTTTAGGGTGTGACATGCATTTAATGCGATGTAACAGTGTACTCCCTCACACATTACCGCTTAGATTATAAGAACCAACACTTCCATTTCCATGAACAATTGCTGCAACTGTGTCTCCAATTGAGTTGGTGCTCTGAGCTCTGCAATGGAAACCGAGCGAAGGTCTTACGGAGAGCTGCATGACTGCTATGGCAAAGATTGGATGCCACCATTTCCAAACCTTAATCTGGTAATATTGTTTTATTTAATATAGGTCTCGTTGATAGCCAAGCGAATGCATCTGAGCCATCGGTTCTCATTTTTGAAATCATTAACAATATACAAAAACATAATATATTATTTAAAAATCTTTATAGATATATTTACCGATTGAAGAGGAGGGAGGACATTGGTTCCTTATGGTGGTAAATATGGAAGAAAAAAAAATATATCATCTGGACTCTCATCTCACTGACGAAGTGTTGAAAAGAAGAAGGAATACAATACAATCCATGGTAAAGATAACTACTAACGAATGGTGGTAAAATTTATCCATATACATAGATTACTAATTTTAATTTATTCCATAAATACACTGCTGTGCACTTGGCTGTATGATATTAAGAGCATACATTGAGATGCCTTTGTTCAGTGGCCACTGGCCACATCAATTTAAGCTCTTGGAATGTTTTTGAGCCAAGGGGAATTCCTAATTGTGGAACTAGGTGACTAAACCGTTTACAATTTCCTTTACAAGTAATAACTTTTGTGAATTTCCACAAGATATAACAATCCTCCACTTTTCGTAATATCATGCATCCGGACTATGGGTTGTTGAGTGGATGAACATGCAGGATTCATATTCACATAACGTACCAGGAGGAGTGGTTAGTTATTATTTATCAAACAATTTCGCAGTTTTAAAAAAGATAAACAATTACATGGTTTTCTCAGAATATTGTGTTATTGCATTTTGACGTAATAATTAACTCATCCTTGCAAGTGATGAAGCATAACCTATAATTCTAACTTGTTTAGAACATCATACAGATACAAATCATAGCATATTACACATATTAATCGAAGGAGAGGAGAAGAATTGTGTACCTTGGAACATCGTAGAATCCATTACAATAGATCAGAATGTAAGAGGGTTGCTTCTCTCTTTCTGGTTGGTGTTCAGTGTGTGTGTCAAGAATGCTTAATGGGGAGACAATCTTTTTAACCTACCAGCAGAGAGTAGGGACCTCTCAACGGGTTAACATTAGAATGGTCCAGCCCATCATAGGGCCACTCTTAGTAAATACCCAACAACAATTTCACCAATTGGTTACGTAATTAAGAATTAATTTTATAACTGATATATTAATAATTTAATTATAATTTAATCACCAATTAATGCTAATCCACATATTATACACATGTTAAATTAAAAATTTAACAATTCTCCCACCATTAATCAATTATTAAAATATAACAATTATTAAAAAGAAATACCAGTTACGATCAAAGCACACGTTAACCAGCAGTATAAGAAATATAAGCTTTAACAATGCAGAAATAGTATCCGATAGGGAAGTAAATCATACATGCTAAAGACTCATATCTCACATAAAGAATGATGAATATAAAATTGCATATAATTAATAAAGAGAAATATGCAATTCAAGAATGGTCCAAACATCTTAAAATGCTATAAGAGATATGAAAACAAGAGTGATGTCAATTTACATATCTCATAAAAAACGATAATGGGCAAATAATGGTTTCAGACTCCCACTAATCCAATACATTAAAAGACTTAACTAAGCCCATATGAATTACATGATTCCGGAATATTTCAACAGTTAAGCCTTTGGTTAGTGGATCAGCAAGGATGTTTCATGTATCAATATGCTCAATGCGAGTCTGAAACTCCTGAATCTTCTCTCTAACGAACAAATATTTCACATCAAAATGCTTAGTGCGAGAAGAGCTTCTATTGTTATGAGAGAAGTGCACAGCAGCAGTATTGTCACAATATATCACAAGTGGCCTAGATATGCTTTCAACAATATGAAAGCCAGAAATTAAATTTTTCAGCCACATGGCTTGACAAGTAGCCTTATAGCAAGCGATATACTCTGCTTCCATGGTAGAAGTAGCTGTAAGCGTCTGTTTGACGCTTTTCCAAGAAATAGCTCCTCCTGCCATCATAAAGATAAAGCCAGAAGTAGATTTTCAGTCGTCAGGGCAACCTGCAAAATCAGAATCAGAATAACCGGTGACCTGAAGTTGATCAGACTTCTTATAGGTCAACATATAATCTTTGGTTCCCTGCAAATATCTCATGACCTTTTTTACGGCTTTCCAATGACCCAAACCTGGGTTGCTCAAGTATCTCCCTAAAGCATTTACAGCAAAAGCAATGTCGGGACGAGTACAAACTTGAGCATACATTAAACTGCCAACAGCGGAAGCATATGGGACTTTTTCCATTTCATTTATTTCTACATCATTTTGAGGACATTGAGATTTAGAAAATTTTTCCTCACCCTTTTGAACAGTGCGACACATGGGGAGCAAGAATGCATATTAAACCTTTTGAGGACCTTTTCAATATATCCTTTTGAGACAATCCAAGAACACCACGTGACCTATCACGATAAATCTGGATGCCTAAAACAACAGAAGCATCACCAAGGTCTTTCATATCAAAGTGGCTACTCAACATAAGTTTTGTCTCGGTCAGAATTTTAACACAATTGCTAGCAAGAAGTATATCATCAACATATAGAACGAGAATGATGAACTCACCCTCACAAGTCTTCAAGTAAATGCACTGATCTGAGGCATTTTCTTTGAAGCCAAGAGAAGTGACAACCTGATCAAACTTCAAATACCATTGTCTAGAGGCCTGTTTCAGTCCATAAATAGACTTATTCAGCTTGCAAACCAAGTGCTCTTTGCCTGTTTCAGTAAAACCTTCAGGCTGAACCATGTAAACATCTTCAGTAAGGTCTCCATTCAGAAAAGCCGTCTTCACATCCATCTGGTGAAGTTCTAGATCAAAATGAGCTACCAAAGCCATGACAACTCGAAATGCATCTTTTGTAGAGACTGGTGATAAAGTCTCCTTATAGTCAATGCCTTCTCTTTGGTTATAGCCTTTAGCTACTAGTCTGGCTTTGTACCTTTCAACTTTACCATCTAGAGTACGTTTGGTTTTGAAAACCCATTTGCATCCAACAGGTTTACAACCAATTGGTAAATCCTCTAGATTCCAAACACCATTATGAGACATAGAAGACAACTCATCATGCATAGCATTCAGCCAATCAGAAGCATGAGAGCTAGAAATTGCCTCCTTAAAGGTAATAGGATCATCATCATCATTGAGGTCAAACTCATGTTCCCGAAGATATACAACATAATCATCTCGGTATGGAAGGTCTGCGCACTCTTTGAGATCGTCTCGGTGGAACTTCATCAACAATAAGATCATGTTCTTGTTCATCTACTAGTGGTGCTGCCACACCATCTTCATGTTGAAGATTCCGATCATCATCATTAGTTGGAATCATAACTTCGTAGGAAAAGGAACAACTGGTATAGGAACTATGGTGCGATCTTCTCTAAGAGTAACTGGTCGTGGTATATCACTCCCACTATCCAAGTCATCCTCAAAGAAAATCGCTCGATCAGATTCGACGACTCGCATAGAATGAGATGGACAATAGAATCTGCTACCTCTGGAACCCACACAATACCCAATAAAGAAACCACTAACAGTCTTAAGATCAAGCTTCTTAGACTGAGGATTATAAGGTCTAACTTCTGCCTTACAACCCCATACATGAAAATGTTTCAAACTCGGCTTCTTTCCACTCATAAGCTCATATGGAGTTTTTGGTACAGACTTGCTGGGTACTTGATTTAGAATGTAGACAGCAGTTTTTAAGGCATCTCCCCAAAGAAAGTCTGGCAATGATGAATGGCTCAACATACATCTTACCATATCCATAAGTGTGCGGTTACGCCTCTCTGCAACTCCATTTTGCTCAGGAGTACCAGGCATAGTGTATTGAGCTTCAATACCGCATTCCTCAAGAAATCTGGTAAAAGGTCCTGGGTTTCTACCCGTCTCATTATATCTACCATAGAATATTCCACCTCTGTCAGATCTTACACATTTTATCTTCCTACCTGTTTTCAACTCAACAGCAGCCTTAAAAGATTTGAAAGCATCTAGGGAACTAGACTTTTCTTGAAGGAGATCTATCCATCCATATCTCGAGAAGTCATCTATAAAGGTAATGAAATACCCATATCCACCCATGGCAGTGGGTGTAATAGGTCCACACAGGTCGGTGTGAATCAACTGTAGCACATTATCACACCTATTTGCTGCTTTATTCCTAACCTTGGCAGTAAATTTGCCCTTGATGCAATCAATACATGTATCAAAATCGGAGAAGTCTAGATCATGAAGAATACCTTCCTTGACCAGCCTCTCAATACGGGGCCTAGAAATATGTCCCAAACGTCGATGCCATGACATAGAAGAATGTTCATTAATCCTACTGCGTTTGTTTCCAACAGCAGAATTGACAGACATGTCATGTAGATTTAACATATAAAGGCCATCACGTAAAACCCCTGAACCAACGGAAATAGAATCTGAACAAACAATCAATTTTCCACTACCAAACTTAAAGGTGTAACCACATTTATCCAAAGCAGAAACAGAAATCAAGTTCCTTCTCATAGAAGGTGCATACACAACATCTCTTAAAAACAAATTATGTCCAGAAGGCAAAAGTAAAGAAACAATTCCAATGTCAATAACAGAAACTCCAGCTCCATCTCCCATAATAATTTTAGACTCAGCATCACTTGGTTTCCTCAGGCTTGTGAACCCCTTGCTTCTCTTGTTTCTTTTTCAAGAAATAACAGTCATCTACCTTGTGGCCATACTTCTTACAATACTTGCAGTTACCCTTGAAGAAACTTTTCTTAGCCTGCAGATGCTGCTTTGTATTTTTCTTCTTTCCCTTTCGATCTTTCTTCACAAATCTTGTACCTGAATTAGAAGCTGGAGTTGGAGCGGATGCAGCAAAATGAGCACTGTGTGATTTACCCTTTTTAATGGACTCTTCTTCTTGTGTAACAATGGCAATCATCTCGTCCGCTGTCCATTCAGCCTTCTGTGTATTGTAAGAGGTCTTCATAACATCGAATTGTGAAGGAAGAGATTCAAGAACCCGGTAGATTAAAGTACTTTCGCCAATTTCAACTTTAAGACATTTCAGTTTGTTGTAATAGTGCATCAGCTTCATGATATGCTCACGCACACCACTGACCCCATCATATTTGGTCTTGTCAAACAAGGAAAGATACTGACTTTTCTGAGCCTTCTCAAAAGTCATAAATTTCTCCCCAACAGCTTTCTGATATTCTTTAGCATTATCGGTCTCTAAGATACTCTGCCTGATGGATTTTTCCATAGTATACTTCATCACTTTCAGGCACACTCTATTAGAGTGTTCCCATTTCTCATAAGCATTCCTCTGAGCTACAGTAGATTCATTTGTGAGAGCTGCTGGCTTGTCTTCCCTCAAGGCCAGATCCAAGTCAGCAATGGTTAAGTAGAGATCTAGAGACTCTTTCCAGTCCTCATAGTTTGTCCCATTTAGAGTTTTGACAGAATTTGGGAAGGAGGCTAACATAAAACAAAGAATAAGGAATCATTAAGAATTGAAAGGTAATATGATTCCATATATATGTTCAGCCAATCTTGCCCATAATACAAATTTCTTATTCATTATAATTCCGCCTAAGGGTTCCGAATCATAATAAATAAGAAATATAATAAGAAGAATAATACAATGTACAAAACTTACATCACCAAAATTTCTAATACCGATAGGGTACTTGAAAACCATAATTGACATAAGCTTAAGACAATAGTACGATGTATAATAACGAATTACATTAATAATAGTACACCGATAGGGTATAATTATTATTAATATAATACAAATATAACACATTAGGATAATTAATTATTTAATAACACAAATTTTGTATAATTATACCCACGATAGGTGAGTTCAGAATGGCAATTTATACTGTTCAGAAATTAAGTCCACTCGCGAGGCGAGCACCCCTTCGCGAGGCGAATATTGTGAAAAATCAGCAACGTTTGGTCTTCTCGCGGGGCGAAAGACTACTCGCGGGTACTCGCGAGGCGAGTCAAGTGTTCGCGAGGCGACCCAGAAACCTTGCATTTTCCTAGAACAGTCAGCCTTCGGGGTCGCGAGGCGAGAAGAGTAGTCGCGGGGCGAACCAGAGAGGATGACATTTTCACTGTTCTGCTGGCTTTCAGGTTCGCGAGGTGAGCAAAACTCTCGCGAGGCGAATCCGCATCGCAGGGAGAGGTCATCTTCCTCACCCGGTTCCAGAAACGGGTCGCGACGACCCGCGAGAATGACCCGATTGATTCTCCTGTTTTAATCAACCATTTTCGATGATTCTTGGGGGGTTTTGATCAATTCTTTTTCGATCTATAGAAGCCCCATACTAATTTCATGATTCGCTTGATATTCGAGTGATAAATTAAGCGAAGAATAGTTAGGTTTATGTTTGAAACCCGCGACAATGAGAGAAGAAATTCTCTCAATACGTTCAACCAACATGCACGAAAATTTAGTATAATATTCGCTTAACAAGGAGGAAGATAAACCCTCAAACAATTTTCGAAATCATTGACCAGAATCATTGTTTCGAATTTTCGAAGAACAAGGCATGAAAAACGAAAGTTGCTTAAGGAAAAAAAAATTCTGGGCAAACGAAAATTTCTACAATATTGATATAACATGATATGAAATCCCTTAAAAAAATTTTGCATCTTGATTGAAAAAAAAACCATAAATTAGGGTTCATATAATTTTCAGAATAGCTATAACATGTATCTATCCTTGGCTCTGATACCAATTGAAGGATAACCTATAATTCTAATTTGTTTAGAACATCATACAGATACAAATCATAGCATATTACACATGTTAATCGAAGGAGAGGAGAAGAATTGTGTACCTTGGAGCATCGTAGAATCCATTACAATAGATCAGAATGTAAGGGGGTTGCTTCTCTCTTTCTGGTTGGTGTTCAGTGTGTGTGTCAAGAATGCTTAATGGGGAGACAATCTTTTTAACCTACCAGCAGAGAGTAGGGATCTCTCAACGGGTTAACATTAGAATGACCCAGCCCATCATAGGGTCACTCTTAGTAAATATCCAACAACAATTTCACCAATTTGTTACGTAATTAAGAATTAATTTTATAACTGATATATTAATAATTTAATTATAATTTAATCACCAATTAATGCTAATCCACATATTATACACATGTTAAATTAAAAATTTAACAAGTGAATGAGAAAAAAATGCACGTGAAGGTGGCAATGCGTCTGCTATTGGGTTCACATAACCAGCGTATGAAGTCCCTATTGTTGAAGTCTAGAAGTCACTGGGCTGCACTTAAAAGCGCTCAACATGCTTGATCTAAATCGATATGGAGCATTTATTTTTTTGCGGTGTTCGAAGCCATGCCTATATAAATCCCACGCGACTAGCGTAAAAATTTTGGAATTATGGATTGTACATGCTAAATTTGGCTTCTTTCATGCTTTAAATTTGTTTTCTCTGATGGTATTATTATAGTATAATATGATAGGTTAGGTGGGTTCCATTGGGCTTCAAATTAAACTAAAGTCTTGGTTACTTGAATATTTTGTACGAAGCCCAATGGGACTAACTTATTCCGTGCCACTATAGTTTTTGCATATTATGTACCGAGATTATAATTTACGCATTAATATGAACCCTAAATTTTACATTCGTACTGGGTTCCACACACCCAACATCTTGCACATCTTAACGTTACATTTGTTGGGCCATTATATGTAGAATGGCTTATTGGACAATGGGCTACAATAGTAACCACTAAAATTAGTCTATTGGGTCATGAGATCGTATGGTGTATGAAAAATTAAGCAAATGTGTATTACTACATATACTTAGCTGTTGGGTCCGGTGGGGCACTCTGTCTTATGCCACCGATAAACACGTTGGACCATTCAGCTGCTTCGAAAGCAGCACATTTTATTTATTGGGCCACAATATGTTGAATTTAATAATGGGCAAGGGATGTTACTAGGGGTGTTCATCAATCGATCCAAATCGATTCAAACCGCAAAAATCGAACCGAAAAACCGAAAACCGAAAAAATCGAAAACCGAAAAAACCGCAATTTTTTATTGGATTGGATCGGATTTTGGATCCTATAGTGAAATCCAATCCAATCCAAACCGATCTATTATATACATATACTATTATTTTTGAAATTATAGTATTACTCATACTTAAACATTATTCTTCATACTTTTATGTCCCTCATTCTCTTTAATATTTTTGTTGAAATGACATATATAAAACTTTTTAAAATAAATATTAATGTCTTGAAGTTATATTTTACTAAAAGCTTTGATACATAACATATATATATTTGATTGATTAATCATGAAAAATAGGAAAACAATTAAGTAAATTTGAAAAACAATTAGCTACAATTTATTTGTAGCCGATTCAAGGAAAAAATAGGATAAGTGGTAGTAGATATAGAGAATTAATATAAAAGAACGTGTTAAAAAATATCAACAATTTTTTCTTCTCAAACTCCCAAATTAAAACGAAGATTATCTTTTATCCAGTATCCACTATTAAATAAGTAGAAATGACATTTGACATTAGAAAAAATAAAGTATGGCAAAAACCGAATTATCCAATCCAATCTAAACCGCATTTGATTGGATTGGATCGGATCGGATTGGATTTTTTTAAGGAAGCAAACCAATCCAATCCAAACCGCATGATGTTTTCATCATTGGATCGGATGACTTTTTAGCTCAAAATCAATCCAATCCAATCCGCGAACACCCCTAGATGTTACTTATGGCAACAAGGCTTTCACAATTTCGTAACATTTTTTTAATACTATTCCATTATTAGCCCAAGTACACTAAAACGTAAATGCAACTTTTGCCTCCACACCCTAACACCTCGTTAACTATCCTTATAATAAAATTTATATTTATTTATTTTTTCCTCGCTGATAACCTATTCCCATTGATCAACAAGGACTTCACTTCCAACATTCACGTTGACACACATCAAGCACGCAAGGCTGAAAGCATTTTTTTTGGAAAAAGTTATACAATAATATAAATAAAATAATAATTTTTTTTTTACAAAAAGACCAATAATTTTTGGAACTGTATAATTAATAAAGGTTGTAAAAAATATTTATTAAACATTTTACATATTAAAAGTTAAACATTGTATACAAATAAAATGCAAATAAAATATATTAAATAATTATATTTACACCTATTTATTAAAATAATAAAAAACACACCATAGAATTATGCCCTCCACCATTCTACTGCTCATCTACAGTAAAATGGTGGATGAGGCTTAGTTCTATAATATCAATAACAATTAATCAATTAAATAAAAATATGAAATGCAAGTGAGAAAAAATTATACAATAATACAAACAAAATAACAATTTTTATTACCTTGACGGATTGTGAAATTAACATTTTTCTTCTACGTAGTATATCCCCATAACTCACTTGGGTTGGTAGACTATGTTGCTGGCATTATACTCGACTTAAAAAATCTAAATCTATTTCTTTTTTTAAAAATATAAAACAAAAAAAATAAATATAAACAAAATATTTGAAGATAAGGTTACTACATTCACATTATCCTTTCAAAGACATAATTAAATATTTTTTTGACGGAAAGACATAATTAAATATTGAAGTATAAAATAAATAATAAAACTTAAATAAATGATCCCCTAAAAATCAAGACCATTAATTTTTTGTTTTTGACAAAAAGACCAATAATTTTTGGAACTACATATTTAATAAAGGTTGTAAAAATTATTTATTAAATATTTTACATTTTAAAAGTTAAACGTTTAATGCAAATAAAATTTATTAAATAATTATATTTATACCTATTTATTAAAATGATAATAATAAAAAAAACACACCATAGAATTATGCCCTACATCATTTTACTGTTCGTCTACAATAAAATGGTGGATGAGGCTTATTAAATAAAAAAGTGGCAATATAATAGATAACAACTAACCAATTAAATAAAAATTTGAACTTCAAGTGGGAAAAAGTTATATAATAATACTAAAAAAAAATAACAATTTTTATTATCATGACGGATTGTGAAATTAACATTTTTTCTTCTACGTAGTATATCCTCATAACTCACTTGGATTGATAGACTATGTTGCTGGCATTACAGTCGACTTAAAAAATATAAATTTATTTGTTTTTTAAAAATATAAAAAAAATTAAATATAAACAAAATATTTGAAAACAAGGTTACTACATTCACATTACCCTTTCAAAGACATAATTAAATATTTTTTTTATGGAAATACATAATTAAATATTGAAGTATAATAAAACTTAAATAAATGATCCACTAAAATTCAAGACCAATAATTTTTTTTAACAAAAAGACCAATAACTTTTGGAACAAAATAACAATTTTTATTACCTTGACGGATTGTGAATTTAAATTTTTTCCTCTACGTAGTATATCCCCATAACTTACTTGGATTGGTAGACTATGTTGCTGGCATTACATTCGACTTAAAAAATCTAAATCTATTTGTTTTTTAAAAATATAAAACAAAAAATTAAATATAAGCAAAATATTTGAAGACAAGGTTATTACATTCACATTACCCTTTCAAATACATAATTAAATATTTTTTTCATGGAAAGACATAATTAAATATTGAAGTATAATAAAACTTAAATAAATGATCCACTAAAATCCAAGACAAATAATTGTTTTTTTACAAAAAGACCAATAATTTTTAGAACTACATAATTAATAAAGGTTGTAAAAAAATTATTAAATATTTTACATATTAAAAGTTAAACATTGTATACAAATAAGATGCAAATAAAATATATTAAATAATTATATTTATACCTATTTATTAAAATAATAATAAAAAAAAACACCATATAATTGTGCCCTCCACCATTTAACTGTTCATCTACAGTAAAATGATGGATGTGGCTTAGTAATATAACTAGTGTAATAACCCCGCATGGGTGTCTATAAGATTTTTTTTTTCCAAAAACGATATAATGCAGATTTATTGAATATGAGTTGAAATATAAATCATATTATATCTATGAGAATCTTTCACTCTTTTATCTATCATATAATTTCAAAATCAATTCTCAACGATGATTATAGTTTACTTATCTACCGTTTAGCGCAAGGATTAAGAGGTCATGGATCTTGTCAATATATAATTAATATTTATATTTAAAAATAATAAATAATAAATATTAATATATATATACCAAAATATAGTAATTAATCCGATTCCAAAATTCTTGAACATGATAACCGAACCAATGACCATTGGGTTTGGTTCAGACTCGGACAAAAAAAAAATACAAACTAATTTAATTGGATCATTTCATCGAATTCATCGTTCCGATTTACGCCATTAAACTTTTCGAAGAACATAGTAATTTGCTACCTTTCTTGGCTAGAAACATTTAAAAACAAAAAAATTGTACACTTTAAAAATTAATAATAAAATAATATAAAAAACCGAACCAATCAAAATTGGTTCGGTTCGGTTGGGTTTTGTTTAGACCCGAAAATTTTAAAATATATAGAAAACTAAAACATATATTAAAATGTAAAATTATTAAATATAATAAATATTAAGTATTAATATATATATATATATAAATACTAAAATATAGTAATTAGTTCGGTTATAAAATTTCTGAACCTGATAACCGAACCGATGATCATTGGGTTTGGTATCTTTCCTGAATAAAAATATTTATAAAAAAAAATTTGTAAACTTTAAAATATGAACAATAAAATAATATAAAAAATATGAATCAATCAAAATTGGTTCTGTTCGGTTGGCAACTCCTTCTACTGTTATAGGAACAGTAGAAAAAAAATTGTCAATTGATAAAGTGATATAGATATTGAATATTAAAATATATAAAAACATACAAACCAATTTAATTGGATCGGTTCATCGAAATATTCGTTCGGGTTTACACCACTAAACTTTTCTAAGAACACATTAATTTGCTACCTTTCCTGGCTAAAAACATTCAAAAACAAAAAAATTTGTACATTATAAAAAATTAATAATAAAATAATATAAAAAATCTGAACCAATCAAAATTGGTTCGGTTCGATTGGGTTTGGTTTGAACCCGAAAAAATTAAAATATATATTAAAATATAAAATTATTAAATATGATAAATATTAAGTATTATATATAAATAAATAAAAAAATATAGTAATTAGTTCTGTTTCAAAATTCTTGAACCTGATAACCTAACCGATGACCGTTGGGTTTGGTACCTTTCCTTGGCTTAAATCATTTAAAAAAAACTGTAAACTTTAAAAAATTAATAATAAAATAATATAAAAAATCCAAACCAATCAAAATTGGTTCGATTCAGTTGGCAACTCCTTCTACTGTTGCAGGAACAATAGAAGAAAAGTTGTCAATTGATAAAGTGATATATATATATATAGAATATTAAAATATATATAAATATATTAAAATATATTAATTGGTTCGGGTCCAAAATAACCGAACTAATGACCATTGGGTTTGGTTCAATTCGGAGCCGAACAAAAAAAAAAAGAACCAATTTAATTGGTTGGTTCGGATTTTCAAATTCATCAAATTATTGGTTCGAGTCTTACAACCCTAAACTTTTTCATAGAACACGGTAGCAAAAACCAACAAAATATATGTTTAAAAAATAAATAAATAAATTTAAATAATTGAAAATAATCCACCGGTTAACAACTCCTTCTACTGTTACAGGAACAGTAGAAGAAAAATTGTCAATTGATAAAGTGATATACATATTGAATATTAAAATATATATAAATATTAAAATATAGTAATTGGTTCGATTTCAAAATAACCGAACTAATGACCATTGGGTTTGATTCAATTCGGAGCCGTACACAAAAAAGAAAAAAAACGAACCAATTTAATTAGTTGGTTCAGATTTTCAAATTCATCGAATTATTGGTTCGAGCCTTACGACCCTAAACTTTTTCGAAGAACACAGTAGCTTTACTACCTTTCCTGGCTAAAAATATTTTAAAACAAAAAAATTATAAACTTTAAAAAGTCAATAACAATATCCGAACTCATCAAAATTGGTTTGGTTTGATTCGTTTCGAACTGGAAAATATTAAAATATATATATATAAATATAAGTAAAAAATATATAAAATATTAAATTTAAGCTATTATATTATATATACATTAAAATATAAGTATATAAAAATTAAAACATCAAGAACATGACAACTTTACTTTTACTGTTTGGCAATTTATGATTGGTTGACAGTGTAAAAAAACTTTACAATATCAGTGTATACAAATTAAATTAAAAAAAAATATTAGCAAAAAAAATTTATTAGATTTTTTTTTTAAAAAAATAAGGAGAACGTAAAAAAACAATTTTAAAAAGTAAAAAAAATAAATTCAAAAGTTTAAAAAAAGTTAAAAAATATAAAAAGTAAAAAAATTTAAAACAATAAAAAGTATGTAAAAAAAAAACCTTTTTTTTAAAAAAATAACCTTTTTTTAAAAAAAGTAAAAAATAAAAAAAAAAGTAAAAAATCTGGAGCTGACACGTGTCTGGTTACTGTTCCTGTAACAGTAGCTAAATATATGTTTAAAAATAAATAATCAAATTTAAAAAATCCAAAATAATCCACCTGTTGACAACTTCTTCTACAATTACAGGAACAATATAAAAAAAGTTGTCAATTGATAAAGTGATATACATATTGAATATTAAAATATATATAAATATTAAAATATATATAAATATTAAAATATAGTAATTGGTTTGATTCCAAAATAACCGAACTAATGATCATGGGGTTTGGTTCAATTCGAAGTCGTACACAAAAAAGAAAAAAACAAACCAATTTAATTGGTTGGTTCAGTTTTTCAAATTCATTGAATTATTGGTTCGAGTCTTACGACCCTAAAATTTTTCAAAGAACATGGTAGCTTTGCTACCTTTCCTGGCTAAAAATATTTAAAAACAAAAAAATTATAAACTTAAAAAAGTCAATAACAATATCCGAACCAATTAAAATTGGTTTGGTTTGATTCAGTTAGAACCGTAAAATATTAAAAAATATATATATAAATAAAAAATATTAAATTTTAAACTATTAAATTATATATATATATATATATTAAAATATAAATATATAAAAATTAAAACATCTAGAATATGACAACCCTACTTTTACTATTTGTCAATTTATGATTGGTTGACAGTGTAAAACAATTTTATACTATCAGTATATACAAATTAAATTCAAAAAAAGTATTAACAAAAAAACTTATTAGAAAAAAAAATTTAAAAAATAAGGAGAACGTAAAAAAAAAACAATTTTAAAAAGTGATTAACTTTCTCCAATTACGAGGCTTAGTAATATAATAATAGATAATAGATATAAGCAATTTTCTCCAATTTTAAACAACCCAAAATCATATGTGGCACATCAAAATAATATTTTTTGTTAAGCAATTCCTAAGCAACTTCCATTGGAGATGCTTAGAGTACAAAATGTTCAACTTTTTCAAATAATAATTTTTTTTGACAATAAATAATAATAGATCATCTTAACAAGTCTTCTTAATTAATTAAGATGGTATTAGGTCACTGAAAAGAGATTAAATTTTTTTATTACAAGAAAAGAGATTAATTTTGATACAGAGTAATATAATTTTTTTTTATATTATTAATCAATCGCGCATTATTACACATGTGACTATACAGGGGTATATATTTGAATGAATATGCAAAATATATACTTGATTACTTTTTTATTATTAGTATAATGTGTTTAACTTTGTTGCACAAAATTTTTTATACTATCAACTAATTATATATCATCAAATATATAACTTTTAAAATAATTATTTTAGGAATCAAACATTTTCAATAACATAAAAATTGGGAAAATACAAAAATATTTATTATTTTTATTTAATAAATAGGAAAATTAGTAAAAGTATATATCTTTTTTTTTTGGTATGAAATCCTCACTATCCAAAAATCGTATTGGACTCCAACCAATTCAGTCGAGTTGGAAGATTTCTTTAAGGAGGTGAATCTCTCCCAGCAACTATTACGTCCTTTATAAGACTCAAACTCGAAATCTTATTTAAAGAAATGAATACCCTTAGGACACTAGATAAGAATTTCAAAAGAAACAAGTCTTTCTGAAAAACTAAACATAAGGCTATTTAAAACAATAAATACATCATTTCTATAAGGAGAATGCTAACAAGTGTACTTAGGGTATTGTTTAAGGAATTAAAAAAGGAAAATTTATATAAGAAATAATGTATTTAACATTTCGAAGAGTGTGATACTTGTTTTTTTCAATACAAATTTTCTTCTTATGGGTTTCTTAACCAATACCCTTAGGTAACGTTTGGTACAAGTTTAAAAAAAGTATTACCGGGAATGTTGGCATGAGAATAAAGTTTTATCATATTTGTTACAAGTTTTAAAAATTTATTCCCATACATAAAATATTTCCGAGAATAAAATTATTGAATGATAGCTATAAACTTGTGAAAATTATCATATATAAAGATAGAAAAATTTTATTACCAAAAATCACATTCTAAAAAATATAGTTTACCTAAAATAAAATATTCGAGATACCAAATACTACCGATCTTACTCTTTTATATTCTTTAACAAGGATGATGTTAACATTTTCCTTCGGATGATAAAAACAAAATTTTATTGACGGTTCATTAATTTCCCAAACTTCCAAAACGCAGTGGTGGGGGGTGGGTGACATGTGCTAACGTGCGCGCTAGGTGTTTCATCTCTAACCACTGACCTGGCATCTCATGGCTGCTCCTTCATGATTTTCGGTACCACAAATCCCTTTCATTCTCTCTCTCATATTTCTATCTTTCTATCAACTCCTTCAATTCTTCTCCAAATCCCAAATCTCAAACTCTTTCATCAGATTCTCGAATATTCAATCCCTCTATTGCTCCGTTTCGATTCGATTCCATTCCATTCAATTAACGCCTTTGTTACCACAAATTCTCACTTGGCTAGGTTTCCGAATACTAGGGTTTGTGAATTGTCCGATCAATTTGGTAATAATGGAATCGAGTCGAAGAGCGGTAGAATCGTATTGGAGATCGCGTTTGATCGATTCAGCTACCTCCGATGAAGATAAAGTAACGCCCGTTTACAAATTGGAAGAAATCTGTGACCTTTTGCGCTCTTCGCATGTTACTATCGTGAAGGAGGTTTCTGAGTTTATCTTAAAACGTTTGGAAAATAAAAGCCCTATTGTGAAACAGAAGGTAAAAAATTGTTATTAGCTTTTTTGGTTTCATGTTTTCTTTGATGAGGTGGATCTGGGTGCTTTAAAGTATGAATTTTTATTCATGGGATTTGAGGAGCTTTTTTGAAAGAGCTGAAAATATAGAACATGAGAGAGATGACGGGTTTTCAAATTTTGGGGATTTAATATTGCTTTGTTTTTTAGAGCTAAAGAAATAGTTGTTTAGGGAATGTGCGAGGCTTGGTTGTTGATGGAGTAATGTGATTGTGAAAATGCATTCTTTTCTTTCCTTTTTTTGTACTGATTTTATGTTATTCACTGTAATCAATTGGTGCATAGGTTGTGAGGTGAGGGTTATCTATTTTTTGTTTTGTTTCAGATAATGGAATGGGATTATCCCCTAAGAACTCTTACATCCTCAATTTAATTATTGTTTTTGTCCCTTGAGGGTGAGTCGTGGCCTTGTGACCTGCAGGTCATGGGTTCAAATCCTGAAAATAGCCTTGTTGCTTTGTGGGGTAAGGATGCATACATTTACCCTCCCTCCCCAGACCACATCAGGTGGGAGCCTCGTGTACTGGGCCGCTGTTATTTGTCCCTAAACTTGCATAATTCATTGGCTCATTGCAGTGGTTTTAATTCTAACCACACTTCATTTTTTATTATACAGTAGAAATGTGGAGGTGGGGATATGAAAGAAAAAGATTATATTGGTTTTGGTGTCAGAAATTGTATGACGTATGTCTAAACTAGTTATACTCTGTTTATTTATTTCTAAATACAATTTAACGTTGGCAGGCTTTAAGATTGATAAAATATGCGGTTGGAAAGTCTGGTGTAGAATTCAAAAGGGAAATGCAGAGACATTCAGTGGCAGTTCGTCAGTTGTTACACTACAAGGGACAGTTGGATCCTTTGAAAGGTGATGCACCAAATAAGGCTGTGCGAGAGACAGCTCAAGAGGTTATATCTGCCATGTTTTCAGAAGACAATAATAAGCCAGCACCTGCTGAAGATCTAAACAGGCGGATACAAGGGTTTGGAAATACAAACTATGAACCACCATCAGAAGATAAGAAATCTTTTATCAGCGAGGTAGTTGGTATTGGAAGTGCATCAATTAAGCAAGGGCTTAATAGCTTAACACAGGGACATTCACTGATGAAGAATGATACTGGAAGCTACAAGGGTCCAAATCTTCAAAGGTCATTGACAATAGAAACAGAACATGGTGACAGATATGAACCAGTTGCATATCGTAATGAAACTCAGAGTAGTTTTGGACTTCTAAAGAATCAATCTAGTGGTCCTTGGAATCAGGATTCAAGAGTAACTAAGACAGAAATATCAAATGGGGACTCCAGTGCAAGTTATTCAGAGGGTAAGACAAGAGAGGATAGGTTGCTAGAGACAATTGTAACTTCAGGAGGTGTACGCCTACAACCCACTCGAGATGCCTTACAAGTTTTCCTAACAGAGGCTGCGAAGTTGGATGCCCTGGCTTTATCTCATGCCCTTGAATTAAAGCTCCAAGCTCCAATGTGGCAGGCATGTCTGTTATGTTGATATTTTTACAAAAATATGAATTCACACATGGAGGTCCATATCAATTACACAAACATGCACTTATGTATTTGAATGAGCTGTTTAAGACTTCAGATTATCTTTTTCAAGTATTTTATGATCAAAATATGGTGGAACTTTACATGACCCTTTCCTTTTCTGGTGGAAAAACATTTTTTGTATGGTTTTGCATACATTTTTTCGTAGTATTATTAGGCCTTGCATGCACCAGTACACATACAAGTGAATGCCATCGTTAATGATTTGTTAGGTATCATTTTTGTTAAATATTGACTTTTTGCATATATATGTAATGCAACCTCATACAATAACTAATATTTTCAGGTTCGCATGAAAGCTGTTTGTGTCCTTGAGTCCATCCTTAGAAAGAAGGATGATGATGATAATTTTTCACGTGTGGCAACTTACTTCACTGAAAATAAAGATGTGGTGCTGAGTTGTTCTGAATCTCCCCAAGCCTCTTTGAGGGAAAAGGCTATCAAGGTACCCTTATAATCAATCTGAATGAATAATGAGTACATGAAAATTTCATTTTCCCATTGATTTTCACATTTTAAACATACGTCAATCCATGTTTTAAATTTTTTGTGTGAATTAGTTACCTCAGGCTGCAGACTGCAGTAATGAAAAAACTGGCGAACTAGGAAGGGGAAAATTTGGTCATTTAAAGTCCACAAGTTGGCAATAATCAATATAGATAACTAGTTTGTTGCCGGTCCTCCTCCCGGCACGGGTGGACCATGGGTCACCAGAAGAACCAAACCACAGCCATAGCCTGGCTGCCTGGATGATGCAGCGTGACCTAACCTAGGTCACAATCTGTTCTGTTCTTTTCTTTTTCCTTTTTTTTAACACACACAAACTACTTACTGAAAAATAGGTTAAGGAAAGACAAGAAAATAGGCATATACACTGGGTTCCATGAATCAGTACAATGGAAACGATGAATCTATTCAATTCAAGGTTGTTGGTATCGCTCTTACCATATTGAAACTTTATAATTTAGAGAGAAGAGAGAATGACGATTGCCAATAGAAGGTGAATATGATAATATTGATAAGAGAATGTGTTACACAAATACAATAACCTGATGCACTTATTAAACTACGAATTAGGTTAAGTATATTACTAGTATAAGCCCTAGGCAACTACTATTAATAAACCTAATATATTGATTATATTCTAATACTTAGAAATTGTCAGCTAATAAGTAATAAGTTAACGAGTACCCTTTGTAATTTGACTTGGCACTTGGCCCCATGATGGACAGGTGCTTGCTCTTCTAGGTGGAGGCCAGCCAAACAGCTCTACTATTAATTCAGTGAAGGCTGTGAAGGAAGAAAGTGCTAATGTTGTTGAGTTACCTGACTTGATAGACACTGGTGATTCAAATGATTATCACAGAATGGAAGAAACATCAAAGAGTACTACTGATCAACACTTAGCAAGTTTGACATCTTCTACACCTCTTGTTGATGATTTATTTGGGGACTTTAGCAGCTCTGTTGGAGCTAGTCATGAACTGAAAAATGATGATGACCCCTTCGCTGATGTATCATTTCATACATGCGAGAACAAAGAACATGCAGATGATCTCTTTTCAGGGATGACAGTTGGTGGCGATAAACAGGGTGATCATGGGGGTCACCGGCAGGGGAATAGAAGCGATCCTCAACCTTTTGACATTTTTGCTTCCAATTCTGAACAAGGAAATCATAAAGAGTTTGTTAGTGATTTAATGGCTGGTTTGTCAATGGATGAAAATACCTCAAGTATGAAGCAGAAAGCAACATCTCCTGCCGTGCAATCTGAATCTTTATTTTCAGGTTTAAGTAATCTTGTCCCTGACAACAATTTAGGTGGTATGTTGGGATCTCAGGCAGTTGGGTTCAATGTAAATCCCATGTTTCCCACCGGTCATCTGCCTTATAATATACAACCTGGTATGATGTTGAACCAACCATATTCTTCTCAGCCTCTTAATTACGGTGCTATGGAAACTCTCTTGGCTCAGCAGCAATTCTTGGCTACAATGGCTAATTTCCAACACCTTAGTAATGTCAAAATGCGAGATGATGGTGTTGCTCAAAGTGCTGGACCAGATGGAAGAACCGCTCTGCCAGACATATTTCAACCAAATTTTTCATCTCAAACTCCTAGCTCAATAATCAACAGTTCAAAGAAAGAAGAAACTAAAGCATTTGATTTTATTTCGGTAAGTCTGGGTGTAAATACTTTATAGTTTAATTGTTATACACTGATAGCATAAATTTTTTTACATTGTCAACCAATTAGAAATCATGGCACATGTGATTTTTAAGGCAGTTGGGATAAGAGTCAAACATTTTAAATGATGTGTCAATTTCTGATTGATTGACAGTATAAAAAACTTCACACTAATCGTCAATACTAATTAAATCCAATACTTTATGCATACCTTCCATTGGTTTTAATTTTTGTTAATGGTCTGGTTTGAATTTGCTGCTTTGTGGAGTTTGTTTTAGTGGTAAGTTTTGCAACTTCAATGAAATTAAATCATTTTAAATGTGATTTATCTTCATAAACAATCCACTCGGTTTTACAGATCATTTATGAAACATATGATTGAAACAAGAAATTCATAATTGAATATCTAGAAACCAAGAGCCATCGTGAATAATTTACCTTGTTAGATAATGGTTACTTCTTGGGGCTCGCCTTTTCCTTGACAGGTGAAGTATTTTCCTGTTCCAGGGAAAATATATTATATTGGTGCTTAATAAACTGCATTGATATATTGTCTATTAACAGTAGGCTGTAGGCTGGAATTGAAGTTGACGAGGTGATGACAAGTGTGGTTTACTGGCTTGCTTTATTATACAGATTTTTTGCTAGAATACTTTGTCTAGCTTTTGGTTGATTCACTTGATCACTTGTTTCATGCTTGTAGGACCATCTTGCTTCTGCTCGCGATTCAAGGAGAGTGATTTGAATTTCAACCTTGTGCTTTGGTGAAGGATATTTACAGTGATTTTAGTGTTGGATTGACATAATTAATAGATCAAACGTGTTATAGATTGGTTTGTTATGGAAAAAGTTGATATTCTCATGCCATGATGGAGCATTCTAGATGATATTCTGCATGTCGATGCCAACAACAAAATAATAAAATGAGAACACATTTTGGACATGAGAAGGTTCAAAATGGTTGCCAGTTCTCGATATTTTGGATAGAATTGTGAATGCGAATGTTGTGTAGTGTTTTATTTCCCTGAGTATGTTGTGTATGTAGTTAATAGTTGAGATTTTGCAACTGTAATTCAGGCTCTCTAGATAGTACCATTCCTCCCCCTTGATGTGTGTGAAACAGTATTTGTCTCAATTTTTTTGTATTCGTTGTATGTATGAGACAGCAATAGTTGGCTACTGAGATTTTTTGTCTTGGATTGTAGATAGTTTTATAGGTAAAAGTAAAAGAAACCTGAGCCTAGGCTCTAGGAAAATAACAGAACTATTAGGAAGAGACCTAAAACGTAAGGATGATCCTCAAACTAATCATACCGCCCCAAATGAGTAGCTGCATGGATCATATTTCAGCCGAATCAGACTCAAGTTTTGAATCGAGTGTTCTGGTGACCAGTTTTGATAGCAACCTGTTCAGCCAAAATAAAGTTTTATTGTCTAGAAAGCCAATAAAACCGCCAAACCAATTTCCCTCGATATGCTTGGATTACGAGGATGAGAATTGAAACCAATATGGTGATTGGTGGAGACATTTATATGAAGTGATTGAAATGGCATTCAAATCTCTATTTTTGCTGCATATAAATATACATCTCATAATTTTCAATTTAATATATAGGAAAGAACGAATAAAGTATCTTTATTTACAAAGAACTTTTATCTATTACTCAATATACTAGCCTATAGGTGTGAAAATCAGAAATCAATTTGTTATTACAAGTTTCAATGAGGGGAGCAGAGCTGGCATCAAGGGCAATTAGTATAGGTCGATACAGACTGGAGCATTTTTCATCAATTTGGATGAATTTGCAATTTAACAAACAAGCTTTAGAGATTATCAAATTGATCGGGTATTCAAATATGTGTGACACAATGTTTTAAAAATCGGTCCAATCGGAAGTTCAGAAAAGAGGGCGATTCAAGGTTGAATTGATTTAATCAGTTTAATCGATATATATAGAGACACACACACACTTGTCCAATTGCATATTCAACAATCAATTGTTATAATTTTAATATTGAACTACATTAACTGCAATATGTAAGAGATTCTAGCCTAGGTGAATTGGGTCTGGATTGGAGCCCCAGCTCCCAAACAAATTGGATCAGAAGTATCTTCTTTTTTGTTTAAAAAAAAAAAACAAGTAAAACAATGAACCTGTCTGGTTCTTTAGTTCGATCAGGATTGGTGAGGCATTCGATCCACGATTCAACTGGTTGGACCGGTTTTTAAAATATTGGTGTGACATATTCATCTTAACACTTAAAATATTGCATTCATCAACTTACAGAAAATTAATAGATAGATCGCTATGAAGTTTGAATGATCAAGTACCGACTCAAATATAAACAAGGGGAAATAAGGATAGTTGTGTTCATTCATAAAAGTAGAAGAGTTTGTATGAAAGGGGAAATCCATGTAAATATGAAACCTTGGAGCAAGTTCTTTCTCCTCTTTCAATAAAATTGTTCATTCTCTTGATTTTTTTCCTACTAATTTCTCATTTCAATTTCTTGAATTCCTATTAGCTCTGAAAAATGAGAGGAAGGGATCTACATACAGTAGCAAGCACCATCAATAGTGTAGGAGATAAATTAAAAATGTGATGGACAAGGCAGCAAAATGTTAAAGCATAGACAGATACCCCCGACACGATAAGGACATGGGTACACAAACATCGACAATATTACAACTAAGAGCAAGGTTCATGCCATCTTAACCCTTCCATCGACCTCGACGCTCCCGCCGCCACCGAAGAAATTCTCATCAACATCAAGGTAAATTTCTTGCTTAGAGATTTCCCAAGAAGCAAAATAGCTAAAATGATTATCTATTGAAGAGAATCAACAGTAATGACTCGAAAGTTTATGGTGTATTAATAGACCCCATTTTAGTGCACTTTTCACCGATATTTTTGGGTAGTTTTTAGAGCAACTGTGAACTTTTATGTGTATTATTGACTTAATTTGCTCTATTTTGTGTAGAAAAGAAAAAAAAGAAGAAATGAATGAAAAAGATGAAGTTTTAGAGCGAAAAAGAAGATTTTTGAGCATCAAATGAATATGCACGATCGTGCAGACCATTATGCACGGCCGTGCATGATCCCAAGTTGGTTTTTGGTGAATGGGCTCGAATCACAAAAGTGCAAGGACTATGGACGGTCGTGCAAAGATTTTCGATCACCGCTTCGTATCAGACTGTGTAAAGATGCACGCCCCTGCATGGGTATGAACGATCGTGCAATGGTGCGAAGCACAACCATGCATGTGTGTTTAGCCAACGATTTTTTTAAGTGTTGCACGATCGTGCACCGTGCATATGTATTTTGTGGAATACGTTTTTGGCATTGATATATATAATTGTGGATTAATATATTAAATTGAAACAATATAAATATAATATAATTAATACGAGCATATTAAAAATATATAATGCAATTAAAAAAGTAAAACATAAAAAAGTTATACTTACTATACATGAAGTCACATGGCTCACTAAGGAGAGTGTTTGGAAACAGTCTTCATGTTTCAAAGTGATTACTCAAATTTAATATATAGAAATTGGCTGGGTTACTGCTAAAAAATATTAAATAATTATGAGAGGTGAAATGATGACATCACACCATAGGTTTGACATAAGTCAAAAAATCTTGAATATCTCGTACATATTTACATGTACCTTTTTCTTACCATATAGCAATTTTCACCCGCTACTTCTTTCAAGTGGTGTACATATATATATTTGTATATGGTTCTACTTTTAATCATAAACATAACCTTTGCAGCACATAATCTTTGTTGCAGGTGACACACGAAAGCATTCAACTACTTATTTAGATATCTTCTTCTCTGTGTCTATCCATCTTCACATAATTCACTTTTCAATTTTTCATCACGCATATTGATTGGAATGGTATTTTTTGGGCAGTTGTGCCCTTATATGTTGCAATTGGTCTAGCCTTTGCTTCGGTTCCTTGGTGGAAAATACTCACACCAGAACAATGCAATGGAATCAGAAGGTATGTGGCAGAATTCGGGATCCCATTTCTTTTTTTGGATTTTCTTACCTCCACCGACATATATATGATAAATCCCATTACAATGCACTTTTCAAAGGTATTTTTGGGTAGTTTTTAGAGCAATTGTGAGCAATTATGTGCATTATTCACTTAATTTGCTCTATTTTGTGTAGAAAAGGTTAAAAAATAATAATGAAAAAGGTGAAGTTATGGAGCTAAAATGTGGATTTTTTAGCATCAATTGAAGATGCACGATCGTGCAGACCATTCTACACGATCGTGCATGATCCCAAGTTGGTTTTCTGCGAATTGACTTAAAGCACGGGTGTGAAAGGACTATGAACATTTGTGAAACGATTTTAGATTAGCGCTCCGTATCAGACCGTCCAAAGATGTACGCCCCTGCATGGGTATGAACGACCGTGCAATGGTGCAAAGCATGATCATGCATGTGTGTTTTGCATATACCCGTGGTCACCGTTTTAGTCATAACTTGAGTTACGGGTGTCGGACTAAGGCATTCTTTGTGAAGTTGGAAATCTTACGAAAAGATCTGTAAGGCTACATAAGTTTTCAATATACGAAGCCATGCAAACTAGGGTTGAACAGCCGTCCAAACTAGGGTTGAACGATCGTGCATCAAGGTCAGACCAGAAAATATTGATTTTTTTAGTGTTGCACTGTCGTGCACCGTGCTATCCACGGCCGTGCATGTATTAATATGGGTTGATATTAGTATCAGACTATTAGTTATACCATGTCCAATAGGAATGAAACTTTAAATACCATGTAATACTAGTGTTGTAAAGATTGAAATGGAATTTATGAGAGGATGATGGGTTTTTTCAACTTTAATTATTATTGGTACCTGCATAGTTGCTAATTGAAAAATGACTCATTTTTGACCAACCGCAGCAGAAGCTGTAGCCATTGATGCTGGGCCTACTAAGAACCTAACAGCAGTAGACATCACAGTTGTCGATATTTTAGAAGCCATGAATTTTGGTTGGAGAGCAATGGACAAACCTGTTTACACAAATGACACTACTACAGAAAAGGGTTTTAGTAGCGCACTTTCAGTAGCGCTTCAATAAAAAACGCTACTTAAAAATAGGCGGAAGGTTTTTAATAGCGCTTCCTTAAGAGAGCGCTATCTATTCCTTATTCTAAGACAGCGCTCATAGGAATAGATAGCGTTTTCTTGAGAAAGCGCTACTATAAGTAAGAGAATAGATAGCGTTTTCTTTAGAAAGCGCTACTATAAGTAAGAAAATAGATAGCGCTTTTTCAAAGAAGCGCTATCTATTCCCCTTTTACTAATTAAATTAATATTTCCCTTTTGCTCACTCTCTTCCTCTCGCGCGCGGGGCTCGCATTTTCGCTGGTTCTCAAACCCTGCTCGCGAGACTTGCCTCCCTTCGCCTTCCACTGCTCGCGAGACTTGCCTCCTCTAATGATTAGGGTTCCATACTTCTTCCTCGTTTCGCCGGCCGCCGTCCCGCCAGCCGTCCTTCCTTCTTCCCCACAGCGGCTTCGTCTTCTTCCAGCAGCCACAACGACTTCGATCCGTCTTCCAGAGCACAGCGAGCCGCCGTTTTCGGTCGATGCCGTCGCACAGCCTTCTTCGCTCAGCCGCCCAACGCCGTTTCGGTCGCCGCCGTTAAGCTCACCGCCGTCGACGCGGAACATATCTCCAATAATCAACCTTCTTTCTTTCATCTCTTCCCATCTCTGTTTCATTGTTTGTGACAATTTTTTTCTTTAATCTTCCTTTAATCATGCGAATGTGTCTTGAGTTTGTGTTATTACAGGGGCTGGATTAATCGAGAGCCTCATGATGGTTGCTGCTTCACTTGTTCCAAATTTCCTCATGGGAATAATTACAGGGGCTGGATTAATTGTAAGAAAAAAATGCCTCCATCCTTGATCTCGACGGCCATCCGCTTCTGACCGCTACAATCGTGCCTCTCCTGCCGAACCAAGAACCGGGAGTCCCTGAGCAGGTAGCAGCTTGATTTTGTTCAAGTAAATTCTTAGGGATGCTGTTTCTCTTTTGAACTGAGAGAAATAAATCCTCAATCATCCCTCAACTTTTATCTCTTTACTGGACATTTCGATTTCATCTCATTGCAGAAACCATGTCCGTGTCAGATGATGAACTGATTTATTTTCGAAAGTTTCAATTTTATCATCTTAAATATTTATTTATAAATTATAATTTTATACAATCATGTCATTTAGCTGTGATGGTCAAAGCATGATAGTATAAGGGAATAATTATGAATGATTTTTCATTTAATAAATCCAGTGTTTTCTTCTACAATTACTTTGTTCATTTTTGCCAATGAACTGATTGTATTCTGTCTTGACCAATGATGGGGATCTTGATTTGTTGAGTAAATCACCATTGTGGTTCCTTAAATTGTAGGGCGGTGGCAAGTGTGTCCCTTACATTAGTAAATAGGGAAAAACATCCCAAATTGAAAAACGTTCATTACGTTATGGTCCCCTAAATGGAAGAACATTGCCAAATTGGACTAACGTGATGGACTTTTTTCAATTTGGGGACGTTTTTGCCTATTTCCTAATGTGAGGGACCAACTCGCTATCGCCCTATGATTTCAGGGATCAAAATGGTGATTCACTCTGATTTGTTGGAAGTTTTATGGCTAATAATTTGAGATTAGATTCAACATTAATGTGCGATGTCTAACATTACTGGAACATTTCCCTTGAATCTATTTAGTTGATGTCTTTTTAATCCCTTTAATGAACGTGGCCACTGGGCAGAATAATAATTTTTATTTTCGTTTGATGTCATCATCATGGTGCCCTCCGGATTGGTTGTGACAATAACTATTGCCAGCCCTAATTGGTTTATACATGTGCTAGAATTAGAAGAACTTCATCCATAATTTGTACATTTAGGAAAATACTAGGTAGTCTCTAGGCTATCTCGTATTGCTCTCACTTTTAGTATTATTAGTTTTTGCATTTTGGGTTGAACATTTTTAATTAATTTTCTGAGTTATAGGAAAGCACAAATGGATTCATCACAAAATGCAGCTGTGGGAGGAAATTGTGGGAGTGGTGGAAATGGGACATTGACCTCTCAAACTAATGACCTAGCAGCTTCTGCAGCAGGAGCGGATGATTCTATGCAGAATCTGAACCAGATCAGCAATTCCATTCAGAAAACCTTGGGCCTTATCCATCAGCTTTACCTTACTGTCTCTACCTTCAATGCTGCCTTTCAAATGCCTCTCCTCCAACGCATGTATCTCTCTCCCATCCTTTTCCTTTATTGCATGTTTTGTTCGTTTTACATTTTTTCAGTGTTCGACATTGTATACTGTATATAGCTATATACAATAACAACCACCAAGCCTTCTCCTACTAGGTAGGGTTGGCTACATGGATCAAACAACACCATATTGTGTATAACTACATATTGATCATATTTTCCAGCAATGGTCTTGTTGTGGAGCTTGACAACATGATTAAATTGGCTGAGAAGTGCAACATTCAGGTTCCTATGGAGGTTGTGAAGTGAGTCTTTTGCCTTAGTTTGTGTCTCTATAGTTTTTTACAAACTAATATAAGTTTTTTTCCCCATTTGAACTTAATGGTTGATTTACTGCTGGATTTAGTTTAATTGATGATGGGAAGAATCCAGATGAATTTACCAGAGATGTTTTAAATAACTGTATTGCAAAGAATCAGATCACCAAAGGAAAAACTGATGCTGTGAAGGTTGATTCTAGTTCTTAATTTTATTAGATATAAGTACCTTGTTTCCATTTTATGTCTTTCCATATATTTAATGAGTGTCCTTAGTCCAACTTTGCATTTCTGTTTGTGCAGAGTTTTCGCAAGCATTTTTTGGAGGAATTGGAGCAGAACTTCCCTGATGAGGTTGAAACATTTAGGGAGAGTCGTGCTGCTTCTGCTGCTGTAAGTATTACTTATTTGGTCCTTTATTTCAGTGTAGAATAGAACTTTAAAAATACCTTCCTACATCATTGATTTGTTCTGAGTTTTTATCACCTATGATTTGCAAAGATAAATGTGTCTGCTACATTTAAGGTTTTTTTTTTTTAATCTTCTTTCTCCAATTCCTTGGCTCCTCGCCGATCACCTCTGGCTCTTCTTCATCTTCTGCTTCTGTTCCCTCCACTAGCATCAGTTTTGGCACCTTGCTTCTGTTTCCCACGGTATATTTCTCATCACAGTTGAAGCACCAACCCATGTCTCTGCACTTCTGCATATATTACAACGTCAACTTCTTAGCTGTTTATTGGGGAACCCCACTCTTCTCTGTCATTCCTGCAGAGGAAATTTTCCAACTAGAATTTGCATTGGAGCTCATACGTGACCCTGTTCCATAGCTGTCCCCTTCCCTCTTACTTTATGTCAAGCATTCCTACTGCTTTTGTGCTAGCTTGATGCATTCTCTCAGACATTTTTGTACTAGGATCCTTACATCCTCACTATTTCTTGCTTAAGTCCTCCCATAAACACTCCTGTGAATGCTTTTCAAGGAAAAACCTTCACCTTATTTACTGTCTGATCAAATTCCTTCTGATATAATGATATTCTCTCCGTTACCCAGTTTTTGTGACCCTGAAGAGTGCCTCATTATAGTCCTCATACTCTATTTTTCCAAACCTCACCAGCAACTTTTGATATGTTCTTTGCAACCATTGGTTGGCTCGCTTCACCTTCAAAGTGGAAAGAAGCCGAAGCTAGAGGTAACTTCTGTCTGGGAGGCATACCCTGGTATTAAAAGAACTGATTCATCCTATTTAGTCACTCAGTTGGCTTGTTTCCACCATATCAAACAAAACCCATTATGATATGTTGAGATAGTACTTTTAAATTGCCTTTGTTAACCTTTTTGGGCGCTTCTTCTGTCCTTACCCTTCACCAGTGGAATGATTGATGGCTTGGCAGGGAGCCATCTTAGCAATCTGTCTACTTAATTCCCTAACTGCCTTCTGTTAGAACTGGTATTTCAAGAAGATGGAAATGAACTGAATCTTTATTCAAAACTACTCGGAACTCTCCTTCAACACAGAACACAAAATTACAAGAACAATCACACCTTTCACAACTCAATGAACTCATACACTCATGTGCTCCAGTTTGTTGAACTGTCTGTAGCATTATGTTATGAATGAATGACTAGAAAACACTTTGTTTGCTTGTGGTCAAAGGTAGGAAAGGATGGTATTTATAGAGAAAGGGTCTGAGAGGTCAAAGTTGGACCAAGTTGCATAAGTGTACGATGCTAAAGGCATTATTCAGTGTATATTTCTGATTCCCCTTCTCTACTTTTTCTTTTATCAATCTTTGGTCATATTGCCTCATCTCCTCTACCTTGTAGTCTTGCTGTCCAGTTTGTAGCTAGCTAGCGTTTGATGTTTTGTTCTTTGAACTCTTCTGCTACATCACTGGACAAGGTGCTCTTAATATTTTCAAATCTTGTAATTTGTATTCATAACTGTCAATTTAACAGGAATGGTAGCTGCTTTAACAAATGAAAGTGCCACCAGCAAATCAGTGTACTTTGCTCACTGCACATCGGAGATGATTTTTATCACTCATCTATTGGCAGAAGAACCAGAGAAACTTGCAGGATTTGTAGTTCTATGTGCAATTGAGCCTGTCATGATGTTGGCACGCTTGTTGCATCTTTGGTTGCAAAAGTTGGGAGACCTAAAACTGGGAGGCATCTGTTTGATGATGGTGAAAAAAGAGAGTATTTTGGATTGAAGACAGAATCAAGAGGGATTGTGGAGCTTGAATGTACAAGTCAAAGGGAATATGATATCTGGACTCGAGGGGTTTCAAGACTTCTTTCCATTGTTACACAAAGGCAAAAAAGATGGGATTTGAGGAAGTGTCTCTAGCTACTGCTGACTGCTGAAATTAATTCAAACTATATATATTGAGCTTTGTATTCAAACTTGGTTTAGACTGGCATAGGGGATTGACTATTGCTGCAGAAACTGTTAGTGTTGTTGGGTTATTATTGTATACGGGTTGGGGTACCCCTTGTACCCTTTAATCAATATACTTTTAGCTTATCCAAAAAAAAATATTGTATTTAAGCTTTTGTATGTAAATGTATGGTTTGTTGAGTTTTGTTAAGTGCAATGGGATGGATAAACTGTTTAATGTCTTAGTTTTGCTGAGTGCATGTGAGAAATATAGAAAAATAATGTAAATAATTATAAAAAAAAGGGGGAATAGGTAGCGTTTTCTTGAAAAAACGCTGTCTAAAGTTATGCCTTATTACGAACTTTAGACAGCGCTTTCTCAAGGAAGCGCTACTTATTCCTACTTTCAGTAGTGCTTTCTTGAAAAAACGCTGCCTAAAGTGACAAATAGACAGCGCTTCCTTGAGAAAGCGCTACTGAAAGTATGTAATAGATTGTTTATTATCAACTTTAGACAGCGCTTTCTCAAGGAAGCGCTACCTATTCCTACTTTCAGTAGCGCTTTTTTAAGCGCTATTGAATCTCTCCCACCTTCAGTAGCGGGTGAATAGATAGCGCTTCGAAGCGCTACTAAAGGTCAAAAAAAAGCGCTACTGAAGCCCTTTTCTGTAGTAGTGTGATATTAATCATTTCATTTTTAAGGGGATATAGAACAAATAGAAACTTATTATTTTTATATTTCCATTCCTATTGTTGTTTTCGATATTAGTGTTATGGTTTCTTTGATGATGGATGGTATTTTGAAGTTAAACCTGTAAGAAAATTACATATTGAAATATTAAAAATTTAAAATATGGAAAAGTTTAAAAAGAAAATTGCATCCTTCTATAGAGAATCATTTGTAATTTAAGTTTGGGGTCATACATAAAATATGTTATATATTACTGAGTTATAATATATAACATAATACTTGAATGTTATGAGAAACCACGCTATACCAGTAACAGTTGCATAAGTAGTTGTGTTGCTTGCAAACTTCCTACATAATGAGATTAGGATGAGCTTTATTAAAACACCTCTTGGGGCCTTTTCCTTTACTACACCATCTCTTTCGTCCAAGTTTTTTGCAACGCTCGATGAAAATGAAAACGATTTAGAATCTCAAAGAAAAGAAACAATATTTTATCTAACACTAAATTTTTTATAATGTTATTAGTACACCAAGACACGGGACAACTTGGTTAATGGGTGTACAAATCTTGGTTAGCGGAGTCTAGGTATATGGTTGGCAAGCTGGTTAATGTTATCGGATTTGTGGTTAATGATGTATAAACTTTAGTTAATGTTGTCAAAATCTCTTATGTTCAAATAACATTGTTGCTAAATTTTCAATAGCTTAAATATCAATGGTAGACCAGAAGAAGCTGATTATTCATTCACATACATACCTTTTTGGTGTTATTCCTTGTTGAAGAGAAGGCTCTGAAGGTCCAACTATAACATCAACTTCAAAAAGTTCATTGATAATCCGCTGACTTATCTAATTTTATAGCTGGAAAGGTCATGATTTGTTTACCAATTGTCTGAGTTTAATCTCGTTTTTACTCGAATTTGGCTTTATTTGTCCTTGAGCAACAATTTGAGTCTTTTATAATTTTTTAGGAATTTTAGGTGAGTTTTGAGTCAAATAAAGCATCTCATGCTCTCCTTCACTGTCAAAAGCGCCTATGGCTTACTCCTTCAGGGAGCTGAGCCCCAAGTTTCCCCGATTTGGAACCTCATTTGGAGCTGGAGAGGCCCTCCTCGTATGCATGTTCATCTCTGGAAGGTGGCCCACGATCGCCTCCCAACCAACCTTTGTAGAAGTGCCTGGTCCCAGGATTCCCCGAACTGTTGTTTTGGCTTCCCGGAATCCTCCCTCCACATCATGCGTGATTGCCCTTGGGCCACTCAAATTTGGCTCCGGGTGATTAAGTCTGGAGAGGTCTCCTGCTTTTTCTCTGCCAACCTTTCTGATTGGATTTCTCTTTGCCTCTCTCGACCCTTTGGTAATCTTAGCCTTCCTCTTAGGAGAGGTGTGTTCTCCACTGCTTGTTACCACCTGTGGATCTGGAGGAACCGGGAGGTGTTTGATTCTGATTTCAGAAGACCGCCCCAGCCCTTTGAGTTGGTGATGTTGCAATCTTCAACTATTTTGGAGTCGTCTCCCCTTTTGGGTGCCCATGGGCATTTTAGCAGGCTCCACCCTATCCCGGTCAAGTGGGTGCCACCTTGGCTGGATCAAGCTCTATTCGGATGGAGCTTCGAAGGGCAACCCTAACCCGACAGGCTGCGGTGGTGTCTTTCGGGACGGGTCGGGTAAATGGTTGGGTGGTTTTGTCCTTAATATCGGATCCTGCTCAGCGTATAATGAGGAGCTCTGGGGCATTCTCAGAGGTATGGAAGTTGTTTGGGACACTGGTGCTAGGAAGGTCATTGTGGAGTCTAACTCTATGGCCATTATCTATGCTCTTCAGAAGTTCCCGTTTAGGCCCACGAACAAGCTCATGTGCAGGATATTTTCCCTCCTTAGTTTTGCTTGGGACGTGCAATTTTCCCACACCTACCGGGAAGGTAACCAGTGTACGAACTGGCTTGCTAATAGGAGCTTAGTGCATCCTCTGGGTACTTCCTTACTGCAATCTCCCCCTATGGAGCTTGAATTGTTGCTTATTAGTGATGTAATTGGGGCTCCCATACCCCGGATGGTTTCTTTGTAGTTTCTCTATTGTTATTTTTCTGGGCCTTTGTGCCTCTCTTATATCCAAAACAAATATCTCATGCTATTTTAAGTTTCAGGTTAAAAGTGAAGCTGGAAAAACTAGGAAAAATTGAAGAAAACAAGCAAATTTTTTTTTTTGGGTGTCTCGACCCGCGAGACCCTACTTTGGGGTGCCTCGCGAGGAGGTGTTAGCCCCGCGAAGCAGAGGAGGGAAAAGTGAAGGTTTCCTGTCTCGCGGGATAAACAGGGTTCGCCCTACGAAGAACTCAAATCTGGACTGGACCAAAAGCTTAAATTTGCCCCGCGAGCATGCATTACCAGAATTAAGTATAGAAGCTTGTTATTAGTAAAAATTTTGTACCCTAATCCTAGTTTTCTGAGAGCTACGTCTCGCCGAGTATTTTTCTGTTTTGTTGATGTATTCTCTTGGATTATTGGTGATCATGAATGCTATGAGGAACTAATCCTCTTTTCTAAGGAATCGACGTAGCCACACATGATGACATAGTGAATTTGTGATGTTTCCTATTCTCTTCTCTTAATTCTTGCTTATTAATTCTGATTTGCAATAGGTTAATCAAAAGAGCTCGTGATTAACTAACCAAACGTGATGAATCCGACCAGATATTCATCCTTTAGGGTTTGAATTAAGAACACAAGTTGAGTATTGATAGAAATATAATAGGAGACTTGTGCAATCGATATAGGGAACCAAGAAATTAATGAATCCTTGCATTTTAATCATCATAGAGATATAGTTGGTTAGTGTGTTAAGGTGTTTTCTTTTATGCTTGAACGAGACATTAGAATAATTTAGGTTTTCTGGTTGGCATGAAATTGAATTAGGGATAAGAAAATAATCACATTGGATCTATGTTTGATTGTGTAGGTGAATTCGTGACCTTAGATTCCCCCAACCATATTCTCAATCTTGATAATTGTTTTTTATTTGTTTTTATCTTGTTTTAATTTAGATAATTGAATTGATATCTCACTTGATCTCATTATAATCTCTCTCCTTGACTTGGTCAAACTTGGTTACTATCTTTGAATTTAGATAAATTGGTCACCCAATCCCTTTGTTTGATACTCGGTTTCTTACCGTTTTAATTATTACTTGCTTCGATCCGGTACACTTGCTGGAACCCATCATTCTTCTGCTACTCTGTTGTTATTAGATAATTGTCTAAGAAGGTTTGGGGTTCTAGAAGATCTACTAGCTAATTCTCTTGTTGATGATTGTAAGGAAAAAGTAACTTTAGCAAAACTACTTGACTTGAGTTCATGAGAATAATGGATTGAATATAAACACTCATCCATAGAATCAACGGAATGCCTAGAGGATGTTGTCACTGCCACATTGAACTTCCCACTGACATCTCTTTCGACACTGGTTTGTAATGGTTCTTTGTCACTACAGGAAACACTGCTCAAGTTTGATGGAGACAATAGAGCTAGCAGTGTCAGGGAATTGATCATCAATAAGGAGCCTAGCTGATATATATTCATACATGCCCATCAAGACATTGTGCCATATTAAACATTGAAAAACCATGAGTTGAATTAAGATAACGGTTGATCCTTCCCCATACATGAATCCAAAAGAGGGATTCCCATAACAATATTGCTTGTAAAAATTGAAAGAGCAAACATGTAACTACCCTCTCAAAGGTAAATTTCTTGCTTAGAGATTTTCCAAGAAGCAAAATAGCTAAAATGTTTATCTTTTGAAGAGAATCAACAACAATGACCTGAAATTTTATGGTGTATTAATAAACCCCATTTAATTTAGTGCACTTTTCGGGGATTTTTTGGGTAATATTTAGAGCAATTATGAGCTATTATGTGTATTATTGACTTAATTTGCTCTATTTTGTGTAGAAAAGATAAAAAAATAAAAGAAGAAAAGAATGAAAAAGGTGAAGTTTTAGAGCTAAATCGTGGATTTTTGAGCATTAATTGAAGATGCAATGCCATGCAGACCATTCTGCACGTCCGTGCATGATCCCAAGTTGGTTTTCTACGAATTGGCTCGGAGCACGGGCGTACAAGGACTATCCTATGCACGACCGTGCAACGATTTCAGATCAGCTCCTTGTATCAGACTGTGCAACGATGCACGCCCTTGCATGGGTATGAATAGTCGTGCAATGGTGCGAAGTACACCTATGCATGTGTGTTTAGCATATTCCCCTCGTCACCGTTTTGGTCATAACTTGAGCTACAGGTGTCCGATTGAGGCTTCCTTTGAGGCGTTGGAAAGCTTACAAAAATTTATACAAGGCTACATAAGTTTGAATATGCCAGTCGTCATGCATACTAGGTTTGAACAACCGTACATATAGGTCAGATGTATCACCCCGATTTTTCTGCTTTCTAATATCGGTAATAAATATAGAAATGTTTATATTTTTCTTCCGAGACTTAGAAAATTATTTTTGGATAAACCAAGGTCATTTTCATGTTATACTTATTGTTATAAGGTTACGGGTAAATTTTTGGTTGAAAATTCAGACGGAACCCGGTTTGCGTTTTCACCAACAGTAAAAGTTTACTGATCAGAAAACCAAATTTTGACTCATGAACGAAACAGTTAAGGTTTTTATTGTATTTGAAACGATATTGGTATTTTTGAAAATTTTCGTGTGAAAATAAAATATTATATTTTATGCGGGCGAAAACTTCAAAATATATTGCGAAAAACCTAAGTCGGCTAAACGACGGAGCTGAGGTGATTGATGTGACTGAGGTGACGACCATTTATGGCGATTACAAGGCTTGTCATTATAATTTTTGGACCAAAAAGCCCTCCCCCACACAGCTTCCTTCATTTAGCCACACTTAGGCAAATTCTTCAACTCATTTTGTGTCATCTCCATCAACTTAACACTTTTTTCTCTCAAGAACACTCATGAACACTTGATTTCTTTTGTGAAGAACGTCATCTTTTCTATCAATTTCTTCAAGCTTCAGGAGGTAAAATCTCATCTCCTTGCTCATCTAAGTCTTATCCTTCATTTATTTTATGAGTTTATGCCATGAATCATCATCATCCAAGTTCATAAAGCTTTCTTTAAAAATCTCTAAAAAATTTTAGAAAAATCCATTTGACATGAAACCAATTTCTACTCACCATGATCCCTATATTCATCATCTAAGAGCATGAATGAAGAAAAATTTTCCTTCCTATTTTTCCATTGAGGGCTGAAACCCTAAGTTTTGGTGTAAATGGGTTTTGCTTCAATTTTTGTCATGTGACACTTGATTTCATCTCTTTAATACCTATGATTATTGAATCCAAGTGACTAGAAATCAAATCAAATTCCTAACCTATTGTACTAAGGATGGCCAAACCCTAACCATGGGGGTTGGATGAGTTTTTGATTCAATCTTTGTAAAGTGATCATCGATTATGTATCTCTAATACTTAAGGATCATTAATCCAAGAGTTTGTAAAATTTTGACATCTCTAGCCTAGAAACCCTATGAAGTTCGAACCACAGTTCATATGAACTAGATGAGTTTTGTTTGATTTTGTTAATTTCTATTTGTGATTTGTTGTGAAGGATCAAACTGTGTTTGGTTATTCTGAGTTGTGCGGAGGAAACCGAAATCAAATCAAAAAGCACTTCGAGAACGAAAATGTTGTTAAAGAAGAAAAGTGAACCTAGTAATCGAGACGTCGGGATTCCAGTGTTCTGTTAACACGTGGACATGGATCCGTGTTAGTGGATTGTGTGTCCTGTAGAAGTTATTGTGGACTATGTATCCTATAATTGATGTGGTGATTGTTGTATCCCATATCCGTGAGCCTAAGACTGGTGCATCGGTTTAGGGCTTCGCGATTGAGCACTTGAACTGTGTGTTATGTGTTGAGTTTAAAACACTCGGACTGTGTGTCCTGTGTTTGGTTGAAGTTGAAAAGACTTAATATTAAATTAAGCATGGTCGTGAGCCTTTTGAGCCTCGACAAGGGAAGAATGAAACGAAAAAGAAAATGAGACGAGAATAAAAGTTGTTACATGCATTATTTGGCAGACGTGCCATGTGTTGACCATTGTGTCCTGTGTGTTGGCCAACGTATCTTTATGGACAAAGTTTCCATTTATCACGATAACCATTGTGTCTAGTGTGTTTGCCAATGTGTTTTAAGGACAATGTTTCCAAATATCGCAATGACCATTGTGTCCTGTGTGTTGGCCAATGTGTCATATATTTGTTGGACTTTGTTTCTTTCGTTGACAATGGTCCATGTAAAGAGCTTGATCTGCTCAAACGAAAAGAAGTTTTGGGATATCCGGAGATTATACATTAAATTAGAGCCTGAATATTAAAGTGTCATGCATTTTTTATAAAATCGCGATGACTGTCTGGTATGAGTCCCGTTGATAAAATTATTATGCTATTTGGATAATTTCCATATATTGTGAATATCATGTATATGCTGTTTTGTGTGTCGCGCATGTCGTTATCTTATCAAAACTCATATATTGGTATATCACCCTTGTATATTTTCTTGTTGTTTCCTCTACTATGTGGTATATATATCTGAGTACAGATGAATCCAGAAGAGATGGATCTGTCATACTCAGGGATCAGATCCCTGACGTTTGAAAATGCTGACGACGGTAGGGCTTGGGTGATTAACTCGGGAGCCCGAAGCGCCACCTACACAGGTCCTGTAAGGACTCTCTCAGGGACCCTGGCAGCAGGGCCACAACATCGCACTCACAGCATTTAGACGATGGAGGTCTCATTACCTCCCATATGGATGATTCTACAGTACTCGGTTCAACAGGGGGACTTAGAGCATCATCCTCCCCCACATGTCCAGCCTCTACAGGAGGTAGCTCCAGGATCACCTCCAGCATCTATAATGTTAGTTCTGGAGGAGGTGCAGGAAAGGATTGAGGAAGATCCTGAGGAGGATCTAGTTGAGGACCCGGACTATCATCGTCTAGAGGATGGTGTGGTCCTAGACGTAGGAGAGGGAGTTGAGGTATCCTCTCTGGATACTCCTCCTGAGGGTAGGGATGTCTATACTGGACTCCCCAATGGTTTTCATTAGTTGCGACTAGCTGTAGGGTGTTGTTTCATTTTTGGGGATAGTGGGTTTTGACAGTCTGACTTCTGGCTACTGAGAGCCATTATATTTTGAGTTGTGGTTCCGGACTTCCAGTATGTTATAATTATGTTGTTTTAGTTTTTTTTATGTTCTTATGACTTTAGAAAATGACCAGGTATGACGAAGGTCCTGTTGGGGAGTCTAGAGAGCACCGGGAGCAACAATGAGCTAATGACCAGGACCACCAAGAGACCAAGACACCACATCTCCGCTTCTGATAATTTTCCTATCAGCTGGATCCCAGAGTCTATAACCAAACTCTTCATGACCATAACCCCAGAAGACACACTGTTTAGATTTCCCATCAAGCTTGGACCTCTCATATCTTGGAATGTGAACAAAAGTCTTGTAGCCAAACACTCTCAAATGACTGTAAGAGACATCTTTCCCTGTCCATACTCTGTTTGGAACATCACCATCTAGTGGCACAGAAGGAGAAAGGTTGATCAAATCCACTGCATTTCTCATTGCTTCACCCCAAAAGGCTTTGGGTAATTTTGCATAAGAGAGCATACACCTGATTTTGTCATTAATGATACGATTCATCATTCTCTCTGTAATTCCATTATGCTGAGGCATCTTTGGAACTGTCTTCTCAAGCCTGATTCCATGTTCTTTGCAATATTCTTCAAATGGACCCCTGTATTCACCACCATTATCTGTTCGGATACATTTCAACTTGCTTCCTTTTTCTCTTTCAACACTTGCATGAAAGTGCTTGAAGACACCGAGTACCTGCTCTTTAGATTTCAAAGCAAAAGCCCACACTTTTCTAGAGTGATCATCAATAAAAGTAACAAAATATGAAGCACCACCAAGAGATTTACAATCCATAGTGTAAACATCAGTGTGAACTAAATCAAGAACATTGGGCCTCCTATGAGGACCAGAACTACGAAATGAAATTCTATGTTGTTTTCCAACAAAACAATTAGAGCAAGTATTTAAAGGTGTACCTTTCATAGGAAGAGAATTTTTCCTGGCAAGGATGTTGAGTCCTTTCTCTCTCAAGTGACCAAGATGCATATGCCAGAAATCAGAAGAAACATCTTCAATTGCATTCATCTCCTCCTTACTTAACTTTCCAGGCATCCTATAGAGAGTAGTGAAGCTTTCTTCCTTTGCCACCACTAGCGACCCTTTGGTGAGCTTGCATATGCCACCACCAAAATAAGTGTGATAGCCCTCAATATCTAAGGCTTTAACAGAAATCAAGTTGAGACGGATATCTGAAACATGTCCGACATTCTTCAATTGCAACTTGAACCCAATGATAGTTTCAATCCAAACATCTCCCATACCAACAATTTTACATACCCCTTCATTTCCCATTTTAACTGTGCCAAAATCACCAACAGTATAAGATGAGAAGAAATCACGCATAGGAGTGACATGGTATGAGGCTCCAGAATAAAAAATCCAACTGGAATCATGGCATGCTAGATTTAGAGAATTATCATCACAGATAATGTAAACATCACTATCAAATGCAACTGTAGTTGTGTCTTTATCATTTTTCTTCTCTTTGTCTTCATCTCTCTCCCTTGACTTCTCTATCTTTAGGAACCTGCATTGTCTTTTGATGTGTCCCACCTTGCCTATAACATGTCACTTCTTTTCTAGTCCTGGACTTGCTTCTTGACTTGCTACGACTGTCATATTTTTCATGCTTATGGAAATGTCTGGTTTGGCTTCTTCCCATTGACTCTGCAAGTAGTGCTTTTGACTGAGTGGAGGTAACAATCAAACCATGCTCCTTTCTTCTGGCTTCTTCATTTAGCATGGTCTCTTTTACCATTGACATTGTCAGCTTCCCATTAGGTGCTGAATTAGTCAGTGTCACAACTAGAACTTCCCAACTGTCAGGCAAGGAACTAAGCAACAACAAAGCTTGCAACTCATCATCTAATTTAATATCTGCTGTTGTCAGCTGTTTCACAGTATTCTGAAAAATACTCATATGCTCTGCCATCGAATCCCCTTCTTTATATTTCATATTCACCAGCTTCCGGATCAGAAATGCTTTATTTTGCACATTCTTCCTCTCATACAGCTCGGCCAATTTCTTCCACATTTTCTGAGCATGTTTCTGTATCTACATGAGGATATACACTCAAATCCAGCCATTGCCTAATAAAAGCAACCATCTTTCTATTCATCTTCTTCCATTCACTTTTATTTTGATCCTTTGGAAGACCCTCAAGGAAGATATGTTATACAGGAAAGACTTGTATGATCCCATTGAGGGGGAAGTCTAAGGAGCAGCGGGAGCAGCAATAGGCTAATGACCAGGACCATCAAGTGATCAGGACACCACATCTCCACCCAAAACCTTAAGGCATCGAGAGTATATTGGTCACCTCTCTTATATATCATTTATTTAGCTCATTCCTAGCCAATGTGAGACTAACCACTCACACTTGAATTTCCAACAATCTCCCCCTCAAGTGTGAGTCTCCCACATCACTATACTTGCACCGCCATTACCAACCAACGGGACACGTTGCCTGACTCCACTGCGGTCAGGAAGACTTTCGATACAAGGATCCAATATACTTGGATCCACTCCAGCTCCCCCATCAGGCCAAACCATGGTTCTGATACCACTTTGTTGGGAAAAACCAGCGATAACAATCTCTAATGAAGCAAATAATTTTCCCCTTCACTAAAATTTCAGCAAAAATGGAGCAAGTTTGTTGTACCAACTTCCACCACTTGAACCCTCTTTCTTCTTCTCTTTCCCCGTGCTTTCTGCCTCTCTCATGCCCCTCTGTTTTTTCCTTGTGGAACTACTGTTCCATTCTTCATGTTAGGGATTCAAATCCCTCTCATAAATCACATGGGCTTGGGCCCATTATCAACCTTTCTTTTGTTTTTCTTCTTCTTTACTTTTACCTTTTTAACTTTTTCTAATTTACCTTGTGGGGCCCACTTAGGAGGGAACCCACCCAACAAATCTCCCCCTTCCCGACTTAAGTGGGAAGATACTGCTCAACCAGGCCCGCCTTCTTTATGCAACAAATCAACTCGGTCACGGGTAAGGTCTTTGTCATTATATCTAAACCATTTTCATCAGTATGGATCTTTTCAAGTGAAAATGCCTACATCTCTAGCGCATCTCGTATCCAATGATACCGCACCTCAATGTGCTTTGACCTGGAATGAAAAGTCGGGTTCTTGCTGAGATGGATAGCACTCTGACTAACACAAAATAACATAAACTTCTCTTGCTTGAGGCCCAACTCTTGTAGGAATTTCGGCATCCACAAAAGTTCTTTAGAAGCTTTGGTAATGGCAATATATTCAGCACTCTGACTGTCATAAAATTTTATGACGCATATGTATGAAATAGTGATGTATATTATATTTGATGTTGTTTGTATGTATAAGAAAAGGAAAAATTTTTATCACCATTTTCAAAAAGATAAGTAACTAGAAAACTTTGTTTTTCCGAAAGTAACCAGCAACATTTTAATACTTGGAGTTTTATTTCCGCAATGGGTTTCTTAAATGTGATACCCCAAGGAGGGGGTGTCGCATCAGACCAGAAAAACATCGATTTTTAAGTGTTGCTTGGCCGTGAACCTTTACTACCATGCCAACTAGCAAACTAGGTCAAATTTTCTTCCTTGAGATATGACATTCTCTACTTTTCCACCTAGCTATCCATGTCACTTCCCTGGTGAGTCGCACCAGCCAAGACTGCCATGCCATCGCATTGCCAGCCAACCTCGACCACAACACTTCGGGCATCTGCCTTTGCCATCGCAATGAGTGGTTTCTTTCTTGATATTAAATTGTATATATTTGTTTACACTATATTTGTTGGATAGGATGTCTGAAACACAAGTTTCATTTTAAACATGGTTTTGGTGGTTGACTCTATCTTGCTAATGGGTAAGAATGAGATGTTTATCTAAACAACAATTGCTCAAATTCTCTTTCTATTGTTCAAATTCTCTTTTTATTTAACATGTGACTAATTTCTATGCTAATAACGGGGACAACTTCTACTATTGTACCACGACTATGTGCCACAAATTATAATTAGTCATTTGATTTAAATATCCGATAATACAATGAATTTTTTTCTTCTTGAATATCAAAATCTATGCATGATTGTGACCTACTTTGTGAGATAACATATTATTCGGTGGACATCACATCTAGACTGCTCCAATAATCTAATCAATGAAGTACAAATACTTCAAAATAATTTTAGTATCTAAGAGCACCTCCAACGGATTGAAACAGGGTGCTTATCCTATCAAGCATTGGTGCTTGTCATTCAATAGCCGTTGGACCGAGTTCTTAATAAGCACCCAACTTTTTAGGGGCGCATATACAACCATCAGTTCTTGTACGGAAAAAGTAGGTAGTTGGTTACCTTTTGTACTGGAGTCGTTGTTCAACGACTAAAATTGTTATCGTTTTACTCTCTTTTTTTAACATATAAGTGTAAATCAATCTCTATATATATGTGATCAACATAAAAAAAAATTACACAATCAAAACTTGTAAATTTCTCTCATTTTTACTCACATTGTGTATTAAATTTTCCTCCTCTTTTTTATTCATATAGTCTCTCAAAGTCCTCACTGGTCCAATTTTTTTGTACTCACATACTCTCAATTACTAAACTTCCTATTTTATTTGTTTTCGCCCAATGGATCCAAACCAACATAATTCCTTCTTAAATTTCATGCAAAATTATCAACCTCCAACCAATCCAAAAATTCCAAATCCTCCACTTTTACCATACCCACCAAACAATCAAAATATAGGCCCTTTTCAATTTTATACACTCCCATTTCCATATCAATTTTCCATGTTTCAATCACCACCAACTATGGGTGTAAGCGAATCGAGCACTTTAAGCTTGAGTTTGGCTTATGAAAAAATAGGTTGCTCAAGCTTGGCTCATTTATTTAAACGAGTTTAACTAAAAGCTTGGGCTTGACTTGTTAAAATATAATAAATCTTGAGCTTGACTTATTTATCTCATTTATAACTTGATTATTTTTGCATTTAGGAAAATTTTCCTTAAATTCGAATCCCAGCTCTTGCGTATGGAGTGAATTTCCGCTGGGATGGGGTTTCCCGCCTTGAGGTGCCATTCATTCCACCGCAGGAGATTAGTCCTCGCTTTCGGCTGGGTATACTCCTGTTCAAGGAGCAAAATTTTGGTATTTAATAAATATTTTATATTATATGATAATCTACAAACGGAAAAATGTGCGTAGGATGTGGTGTGTGAAATTCAAAAATTCTATACTATTACATTTTCATAATCCAATAAATAAACAAATTCATACCTTCTTGACTACTACGGAAAAAAAATTTCAAAATGAATTTTTTTTGAAGTCAATTTCAAAATGAATTTTAACACTCTTAATATTGTTCTACATATTTCCATAACATAAATAACAAAGGCTAGTAAACTCCTCCTCATCAGTTTATTGGAAACAAATTTATAACCATATGTTTTAGCGCACAATAAAAAGCATTTTTCATAAAAAAAATGTCATTAGAAAACTATACAAAAGTATTTTATACAAAACGTAGAATATATATAAACAAGCTACTCATGAGCTGGTAATGTTGAGCCTGAAAGGCTTGGACTTTACTTATTTAAATAATTGAGCTCAATCTCAAGTTTGGGTTTGTTTATTTAATTAAACAAACGAGCTTGATCTAGCATTTAACATGTCGAACCAAAATAGTTTACGAATAGCTCAACTTATTTGCACCCCCTACCACCAACTAACCCCACCATGGATCACGAGACTTCAATGGGTACTAGTGGTAGGCAATTAAGTGAAAAAGAGCAAGAAACAAAGCGACTGAATCTCAAACTCCAACGTTTTCCACTCAAGTCGGGTTGTAATATTACACTAGTAGAAGAAGATGAGGCATTTAAGATGCATATATAATTTATTCTCAATATGTAGGCGAACGATTTAAGTTAGAGTATTCGTGGCGATTATTGAAAGAAGAAGAAGGAGGAGGAGGCAATGAAGTGAAAAAGAGCAAGAAACAATATCGAGTTTGCGACTGAATCTCAAACTCCAACATTTTCCACTCAAGTCTCTAACATCCTGTTTTTCATAAATGCTTTTCTTTGAAGCTTGTTTGGCTGTTTAAGTTGGTTTTGTTAAGCCAAGTTGTTGGCTAAGGGGTAGGTGGGATTTTAACTTAAAAATTCCCTTTCTGGTAGATGAGCACGACCATGCTCATTAGCCAGCATGCCCGTGCTTAAAGTCAGAAGCGTGTTTCTGATTTTAAGTTGAGCACGCTCGTGCTCAACAGTGAGCACGCCCGTGCTCAATGTGCTGACCGCATCTCGGTGACGCTAAGTTAAGCACGACCGTGCTCAGGTCCAGCCTATATAAGTTTGGCACAGAACCTGAGGGTTAACGTGAAACCCTATTTTGTTGGTTACAGCAGCCACTGTTGCGACCTAGTGTGCCTCCTTCCATATTTCCTCTTCGTCCATTGCTATAGTGGAGTTTTGGAAGACGGTTGGGAAGTTTGTTTGATCTATTTCAGTTTAGAGGTAAGGTTCCCTTCCTTTGTGGTTTCCTTCCATAATTTTTGAATAGGAAACTAATGGGTTTGTGTTTGGTTTGGCTAAGGTTGACTTTGGGTTGAGCCGCTTTGAGAATCGAGGGCAGTTTGTTATTAGGATCTAACATTGGAGCGACCTTCAATCCAGGTATGGGGAGAAGGGTAGTGTATATCATAGGCATTGGGGGTAGTTTAAGGTAAAGTGGTTCCCATGACCCCGGTTTGTTATGTATGTGTATATGATTAATATGATGGTTTGTTTGATTATGATAACATGATCTTGGTTGTCAATATGTTGTTTATATGCCTATGTTCATACTACGTTCTTGATGTTTATGTTGGTTATATGAACATGATGAGATGTTGATGATTGCTATTGCCATAATGTTGTTGGTTGAATGGTTGATACCATGATTGTGATAACAAGGTTGTTACTATGTTGATAATGACGTTTAGTCCTAGAATACGTTGTTACTGGCTTAGGATTAATAGAATTAATCCCTAAATTTAATCGGCTAAAATTGATGTTGAACTCTGTCCAGAACAATACTGTCGTGCATTGAGCAAGACCGTGTTGAATAGGGTGCACACCTGGGGTCCCGATTTGAATTCTGTAAAATGGCCGTGCATTCAGCACGGTCGTACAGTAGAAGAGCACACCCGTGCAGCTGAGCACGACCGTGCTCAAAAGGAAGCACGATAGTGCTCCACTTAAGTGACAGCACGACTGTGCTGGGGTTAAGCACGACCGTGCTCACCCCTCGGGACAGAATCTGAGATTAAAGAGTTAAATAGGGGTTTTTAACCCCAATCTCCCCCAACGATGATGATAACTTAGTTAATCAATGATGAAGGTTAGATCACTTAATTGAAGTTTAATTAAAATGGTTAAGTCGGTAACTGTTGGGTTATTGCACGTTGATGAGTTGTACCTTGGTACTTTTTGACTTAGGGAACCTTGACCCCGTGATTTTGGTCTAAGGTGCTGTTGACTTTGTACCTTGGTGGTCGAGAGTTTGATCTAAGGGGGCAATGACCCGGTTGGGTCTATGGTGTTGCGGTTGATTCTGCTAAAGGTTTAAGTTTTGCGGTAGACTCCACTGCAGTTGATTCTGCAAAGAAGCTGGCGGTTGCCCGTTGTTTGTTATATGCTGCATTCATCATTGGAGATGTTATTGTTGGTGGATTATCGATATAGGGGAGGTCGTCCTAGAGTACGACGATCTGTCCATCCACGGTAGGTTACCAAAGGTTTGGTCACGGTGCGCCCCCTTGACGAGGCATTCGTTGGTTTGATCCGTTGGATATCCAAGGAGTAGATTCTCCGCCGATGAGTAGATTCTCAATGTGGATATTTAACTCTGAAGTCGTTCATCCTGTGTTAGTGTGAATCCACATGCATGTTGGAGTAGTGGAGTAGTGTTGCATTGCACTGCATAGCATACCTGGTCGATATAATGTTGATTGGATGTTGATATATATATATATATATATATATATATATATATATATATATGTTGATGTATGTTATGATGATGCTATGCTGTATGTTTTACCTTGCCATGCCGTGTATGTTTACTTGATTCTTACACCCCTCTTTTTGTTTGTTTGTTGGCCTGATTGACACCTTGCAGAGGATGACGAGTAGCCCGTAGAGGAGTGACTCTGAGGAGCCACCACTCATAGTTAGGGCCTTTCTTGTTAGTTAGTTGTTCTGTTGTATTTCGAGGAGATTTTCCGGAACGGTTGTACCAGCTCTGAATTGTGACATCGGGGTTGAGTGTTTATGTTTATGTTATCTTGATATGTTTTAGTTGTTTAAAACTTGTTTTATTTTTCTCGTTTTGCGAACTCGTTCTGTGGGAACTTTCTACCCATGGACAAAGTTTTTAATTGATTCCAGGAAATGCATGTTTTGTTTTAATTGCTTTTATATTAATTGCTTTATAACATGCGGGGTAGCAGGGTGTCACATTTAGTGGTATCAGAGCAGGTCTGTCCTATCAGGCCGTGGTATGAGTCTGTTGTGAGTCTGTTGTGTGCTCTAGTTTAAATTGTCTATACTTGTTATAGACAATGAAGCTTTAAGTTAGTTGCAAGTAGCTTTATCCGCTTAAGTTTCTGTATCTAAGAGTTGCGTTGGACGTGTCCAGGAACTCATGCCAGGTAGTGGATGCAACGATCAGGCAATTGCGGATGCATTGACACTTCTTGCCAATGCTATCGGATATGTCAACCATAACAACAACAATGGTGGGCCAGCCGAGTTTCAAGGATTGGACAAGTTTCAGGGGAACAACCCTCCATCGTTCAAGGGAGCGTATAATCCGGAAGGAGCTTTGCTGTGGTTGAGGGAGACTGAGAAAATCTTCCGAGCCGTGGATCGTAATGATCAGATGAAACTCATCTTTGCTACCTTCATGTTGACTGAGGAGGCTGAGCATTGGTGGGACAACTGCAGGCAGAGGATGCAGGCTGAGGGCACATCGGTTACATGGGCTGTGTTCAGGCATAGGTTTCTAGAGAAGTACTTTCCAGCAGATATCATGGACAAGAAAGAGGTGGAGTTCTTGTCCTTGCGGTGGGGTTTGTTGTCAGTTGGCGAATATGCAGCCTTGTTTGAGGAGCTGGCGAGGTACTACACTCCTTATCAACATGAGACAGATGATCTCTCCAAGTGCATCAAGTTTGAAGCTGGACTCTGACCTGAGATCAAGCAGGCCATCAGCTACCAGGAGATCAGGGTCTTCTCGAATCTGGTCAATAAGTGCAGGATTTATGAGGATGCTAGTCAGTTCCGAGTTGCCAAGGGATCAGATAGTTAGAGTGGCAAGAAGACTGATCAGAAAGACAAGGGTAAGCAGCGGTATGCTCTGACCGGCAAGGACTTCAAGCAGAGTGGTAGGAAGCCACAGGTTCATCAGGAAAGGTTTAGGGGCGGGTTCTCTAATGTCCCTAGGGCTATGCAGTGTGGGGCACCAGATCATTAGTCATCCCAGTGAAAGGAGCCAGCTGTGATTTGCTTCAGGTGTGGCAAGTCTGGTCATATCAGTCGTGAGTGTGAAGGAGCCAAGGCCGAGCCTCCCAGCGCTAGCAAGAATCAGAAGTCCCAAGCCAATAGACTGAAGACCACTGGAAGAGTCTTCACTCTTAGTGGAGCTGAAGCCTCCGAGTCTGATGACTTGATCCAAGGTACATGTTTTATTGATGAAACTCAATTAACTGTATTGTATGATTCGGGTGCTACTAACTCATTCGTATCGCATGATGGGTCAAGAGTCTTAAATTGCCTGTTACCATTCTTGAGTTTGATTTGCGCTTGTGTCTACACCTACAAATAAACCTGTTTCCACATCTTATGCATGCAAGAACTGTCATATTGTCATTGATGATAAAACCTTTGTTGCTAATCTTGTATGTTTGCCCCTGAAAGACCTTGATATTATTCTTGGCATGGACTGGTTGGCTTCCAACCGCATCCTTCTGAACTGTTTTGATAAAACCTTGGTTTTTGGAACTCCAATGGAGTCTAAGAATCCGGACCTTCTCTCTGCCAGCCAATTTCAAGCTTCGATGAAGGACGAAGCCCAAGTGTACACGTTGATAGCTTCCTTGGAAGTAGAGAGCAGCGCTCTTGATGTCGCCAGCTTGCCTGTTGTGCGAGACTTTCCTGAAGTGTTCCCGGGGGATGTTTATAACTTACCCCCAGAGAGAGATGTTGAGTTCACCATAGACTTAGTGCCTGTCACCTGGCCAATCTCCATAACACCTTATATAATTTCTCCTCTAGAGTTAGCTAAGTTGAAGGAACGGTTGGAGGACCTGATGAAGAAGCAATTCATTAGGTCGAGTGTGTCTCAGTGGGGAGCATCTGTGTTGTTGGTGAAGAAAAAGGATGGTAGTATGAGATTGTGTGTCGACTATCAGCAGCTCAACAGGGTGACCATAAGGAATCGGTATCCCCTCCCTAGGATTGATGATCTTATGGACCAGTTGATGGGCGCTTGCGTCTTTTCTAAGATAGATTTGAGGTCAGGGTGCCATCAGATTCGGGTTAAGTCTGGAGAAATCCCGAAGACAGTGTACAGGACGCGATATGGTCACTATGAGTACTTGGTTATGCCCTTCGGTGTGATCAATGCTCCTACGGTGTTCAAGGACTACATGAACAAGACCTTTCACCCTTACTTGGATAAGTTTGTGGTGGTGTTCATAGATGACATCTTAGTGTACTTCAAGAGCAAGGAGGAACATGAGGAACACCTGAGGGTTGTCTTGCAGACCCTTAAGGAAAAGCAGTTGTACGCTAAGTTGTCGAAGTGTGAGTTCTGGTTAGAGGAAGTGAGCTTCTTAGGACATGTCATCTCATAGGGTGGCATAGCAGTGGACCCAGCTAAAGTAGAGACGGTGCTCCAGTGGGAAGCGTCAAAGTCTGTAACCGAGATTAGGAGTTTCTTGGGGTTAGCCTGGTACTATAGGCGGTTCATAGGAGGTTTCTCTAAGATAGCTTTACCCTTAAGTCGTCTCACCAAGAAGGGACAGTTGTTTATGTGGGACTCTAAGTGTGAAGAGAGTTTACAAACCCTTAAGGATATGTTGACATCCGCACCAGTGTTAGTTTTGCCAGATCCTAGTGAACCCTTCGTAGTTTACTGCGATGCTTCAAAGCAAGGGTTAGGTGGTGTGTTGATGCAGAATGGTATGGTAGTTGCTTATGCTTATGGTTAGGAGTTGTGGTTTTTGCCTTAAAGATCTGGAGGCATTACCTTTACGGGGTGAGGTTTGAGGTCTTCAGTGATCACAAGAGTTTTAGGTATCTCTTTGATCATAAGGAGTTGAATTTGAGGCAGCATAGGTGGATGGAGTTCTTAAAGGATTATGACTTCGAGCTGAACTATCACCCAAGAAAGGCCAATGTGGTGGTCGATGCCTTAAGTAGGAAAGTCTTGCATGTCTCCGCTTTGATGGTTAGGGAGATGGACCTGATTGAGGAGGCTCAGAAGTTAGACAAGTTTCTTAGACCAGCGAGAATTGCTCGCTCAGGGTAGAGACCTTACCTTTAAGGATGGAAGTGATGGCGTGTTGAGGTTTAAGGATAGAGTGTGCATACCAGATGTTTTAGAGCTTAGGAAGTTGATCCTTGAGGAAGGACATAGGAGTGGGTTGAGTGTGCACCCAGGTGCCACTAAGATGTATCAGGACCTTAAGAGGATGTTTTTGTGGCCTAGGATGAAAAGAGATGTATCAAACCTCCACAATGTTTTTCATGTGTCTCAACTCAAAGTACATCTATGACCCTAATCACGTGATAGTACCCAACACTATACAGTTGAAAGAGAACTTGACGTTTGAGGTGTTACCCCTTCGAGTCGTGGATAGGAGGGTGAAGCAGCTAAGAGGCAAGGAGATTCCTTTGGTCAAAGTGGTTTGGAGTGAGGCAACCGAGGAAAGTGCTACCTGGGAGCTGGAGAGAAAGATTATAGAAGCATACTCGCACCTTTTCACTTGAGGTACGTAGAAATTTCGAGGACGAAATTTTTATAAGGAGGGTGGAATTGTAACACCCTGTTTTTCGTAAGTGCTTTTCTTTAAAGCTTGTTTGGCTGTTTAAGTTGGTTTTGTTAAGCTAAGTTGTTGGCTAAGGGGTAGGTGGGATTTTAGCTTAAAACGTCCCTTTATGGTAGATGAGCACGACTGTGCTCATTATCCATCACACCCGTGCTTAAAGTCAGAAGTGTGTTTCTGATTTTAAGTTGAGCACGTCCGTGATCAATGTGCTGACCGCCTCTCGGTGACGCTAAGTTAAGCACAACCGTGCTCAGTGGGGAGCACAACCGTGCTCAGGTCCAACCTATATAAGTTTGGCACAGAACCCGAGGGTTAACGTGAAACCCTATTTTGTTGGTTACAGCAGCCACTGTTGCGACCTAGTGTGCCTCCTTCCCTATTTCCTCTTCGTCCATCGCTATAGTGGAGTTTTGGAAGCTGGTTGGGAAGCTTGTTTGATCTGTTACAGTTTATAAGGTTCTCTTCCATTGTGGTTTCCTTTCATAATTTTTGAATAGGAAACTAATGGGTTTGTGTTTGGTTTGGCTAAGGTTGAGTTTGTGTTGAGCCGCTTTGAGAACCAAGGGCAGTTTGTTATTAGGATCTTACGTTGGAGCGACCTTCAATCCAGGTATGGGGAGAAGGGTAGTCTATATCATAGGTGAGACACCCCGCTGTGCCCCGGTGTTTTATTAGAATTAAACCTCATTATTTAATTTCTTAATCGCGCACTTAACGTGAAAATACGTAAAAATTAAAACTTAACTTATAAACACACAACTTAAACATCACTCCATTGTTATAAATACATACATAAGTCTTTTACACATATTTCAAACTACTGTTGAGGGTATTCTCTCAGTAAGATCCCTCATAGGAATACTTAAACAAAATATTAAACTTAGCGGAAAATATAAAAACGTCTCACGAGACTCACTGGCCATAGACTAACTAGACCCTAATCACCATGGGTCACGACTCGACCTCCGGCTTTCGGTTCATAGGGAGTTCCATCCAACCCCTCTTCGTTCAGCTCAGCCACAGGGTCTTAAAGTACGATCCCATAAAAGATAAAATAAAACATACAGAAAGATACAGGGGATAAGAAATAGTTCTATCATCAAAAAGTGGAACAGAATACATAACACATAATATAATAATAGCCACAGACACGCATCACTCAAAATCAACAATCATCCTCAATTCACTATATCATCCTCTACCCTCAGCCCCTGCAACTAAGACTTTATACTGATGTGGCCATCTTTACTCCTGTCACATTAGTCAGTAGTCCGAAACAGTCCAGTGCAAATAACTTTCGAACGCGTCAACGACTAAGCAAGTATTATTCCAAAACGGTCCAGTACCAAGAATATACGAACGCGTCAAGGAGTATCAATCCAGAACGGTCCAGTGCCAAGAATATGCGAACGCGTCGAGGAATATCAGTCCAAAACGGTCCAGTGCCAAGAATATGCGAATGTGTCAAGAACTGAAAGAATATTACGGTAGTCTACCTCGGCATCCACATCCGTAGGGCACTTACCCGCAATATCCGATATCCCAAAATAGGATATCCTGACCTTGTGTGTTCCATTGACACGGCTGTGAATAACAATACATCTATAAATGAATCTCCCTAAATTACATCAATAACAACCTAGTGCCTCAACCTTCCATCAAAGTCTCAACACCTTTTCCTCAAAGATAAAACCACTTAATTAGGCCAGGCACCTCTAAATCACCTTTATTCTCTCACCCAAACAATTATCTCCCGAACAACACATATCCTTACTTAAAAATTAGCTAAGCACAATACTAAAAACCAGGCAGATCATGCATAACACAATATCAGAAAATAATTCAAATACCACAAAATATCACATAAGCAATGCAATAATAATAATAAATTCAATCAACCTCAGATAAGATAAAATCATCCTAACGTCGATAAACCTACAGTCCCTAAATCACCATTGGTTTTACAGAAAAGGTTTCCAATATGATTTTGGTCTTGTTGATTACTAAACTACTAGTAGGGTTTAGGTCGCCCTACACAATTATTATATAATATGCTACTTATCGATTTCGATGGTAGAATGATTCCTTCCCCCACCTGAGTTAGCACCGGAATTCCAACTTCGGCGATCCTCATTATCACACCACAGTTTAACAGTTTCTCCTTCAACCAAACAATACAACTATAATTAATCAACAAAATCACTCTTAACCTAACTAGCTAGGTTTCGGCCTCCTAATTCAAATTAGGGTTAGGATTCTCTTCTCATTCCAAGCTTTTGGATTCTAGTTCCTATAGTCTTAGATAGCTTAGATAAATTATCATAACTTGGAAATATTAACAAAATAATTTAATCTCCTTTTTAATTAAGTTTCGGCCTCACTTGGTAAAATAGGCTAGGAAATTCATTTTGATTCAAGCTATTGGTTTTAGATTACATAGATACTTAAGAGTATTAACCAATCATTATAATTCATTAAATTAACAAAATCTATAAACTCCTACACCCTAGATTTTCGGCCAAGAATGGTTAATAGGGAAGGAGAATGACTTTGATTACATGCTTTTGGATAATGAAAGTAGGGATTATATCTAGATCATAGAAATTGGTTTCATATTTTTATGATTTTTCTACAATTTTCTAGAATTATTATAAGTTCTAGATCTAGAAATGGAAAACTATGACATATGAAGAACAAAAGCTTAAACAAGAGATGAGATGATCATGTTACCTCAAGTTATGAAAGTATAAGAAGAATAAATGATGATCTTGGCAAGCTTTGTAATGGAATCACTTGGAGCTTGAAGAATGAAAATGGAGTTTAAGTGTTTTTGGTGAAGAAATGAAGAAGATGAAGAAGATGAGTGAAATGGTGAGGGGAGGCCACGGTTTTGAGGGCTTTATAAGGGAAATCTTAGGCCTTGTTTGGTTTTTAACTTTTAGATTAATGGGTTTTGTGATTATTTAATTAATATAATCTTAACAATAGTTAATAATTAACTTAACTAGGGTTACTTTGCTTAACTATGGTTAATAAATATGTGGCTCACATTTGATGGAGGTGTGACTGATTTTGGGCCACACCTAGTGACTCACCAATGAGTCACCGATCCTATCCATTAGCGGTTCCCGGAAATTCCGTACGCAGCTCCGTCATTTACCCGATTTCGGTTTTTTGAGAGGAAAATAATGAAACGAAAGCAAAATAGAATAGGTATGATTTATTGGAGGTGGATGCACGAAATTGGAGATATGTGGGAGGTATACAACCATGTAAAATGAGTGGTTAAAAGTGCGTCGATGCGTCTTGTTAATACCCGCGAAAGCTTGGGGGTATTTTGGTCTTTTTACCTAAAAGTCATGATTACTAGCATTTAATGCTCATAAATGCTTGGTGACTCATCCTCCATGAGTCATCATGTATGACTCGTCGTCCCGATCTCTTGACGGGTCTCTGCAGTTCCGTTCTCGACTCCGTCGGTTTCCCGATTAGGGTTTTACGCCTGCGTATAAGCGTAATATTTCATTTTTGGTTGAAAATTTTCAAAATAACCAAACTCGTTGGAAATATGATTTAAACATAAACCATTTCGTTCACGAGTCAAAATTAGGTTTTATGATCATTAAAATCTTACTGTTGATGAAAACACCGACTGTTTTCCGTCCGAACTTTTACCAAAATTCGTTCGAATAAACATAATATTTTATTTATGATCATAAATCTGAAAAGTAGACTTCCTCACGGACAAAATATAAAAAATCTACAAATTTCAGTTTTCGAGTCAAATTAGGGTTTTCTGTCAGTATAAATTTATACTGTTAGTTAAAAAAACGCAGACCGGGCTCCGTCTGAATTTTCAACCCAAAATTTCACCGTAGCCTTCTACCATAAGAGAAACTATGAATATGATTTTATTTTATTTAAAATCACTTTCTAACTCTCAGATTAAAATATAATTAATTATATTTTAACCGTTTAAACAGCGTAATTAAAAATCAGGCTGTTACAATAGGCATTGGGGGTAGTGTAAGGTAAAGGGGTTCCCATGACCTCGGTTTGTTTTGTATGTGTATATGATTAATATGATGGTTTGTTTGATTATGATAACATGATCTTGGTTGTTAATATGTTGTTTATATGCCTATGTTCATACTACGTTCTTGATGTTTATGTTGGTTATATGAACATGATGAGATGTTGATGGTTGCTATTGACATAATGTTGTTGGTTGAATGGTTGAGTAGATTCTCAATGTGGATATTTAACTCCGAAGTCGTTCATCCTGAGTTACTGTGATCCACATCCATGTTGGAGTAGTGGAGTAGTGTTGCATTGCACTACATAGCATACCTGGTTGATATGATGTTGATTGGATGTTGATATATGTTATGATGATGTTATGATGTATGTTTTACCTTGCTTCCTATCTCCATGTCGTATATGTTTACATGATTCTTACTCCCCTCTTTTTGTTTGTTTGTTGACCTGATTGGCACCTTGCAAAGGATGATGAGCAGCCCGAAGAGGAGTGACTTTGAGGAGCCACCACTCATAGTTAGCGCCTTTCTTGTTAGTTAGTTGTTCAGTTGTATTCCGAGGAGATTTTTATGAACGGTTGTACCAACTCTGAATTGTGACATCGGGGTTTGGTGTTTATGTTTATGTTATCGTAGATATGTTTTATTTGTTTAAAACTTGTTTTATTTTCCGTGTTTTTTGAACTCGTTCATGTGGGACCTTTCTACCCATGAACAAAGTTTTTAATTGATTCCAGGAAATGCATGTTTTGTTTTAATTGCTTTTATATTAATTGTTTTAAAATATGCAGCGTAGCAGAGTGTCACAAAGTCGGGTTGTAATATTACACTAGTAGAGGAGGAGGAGGAGGTGGAGGCATGCATGGGAGACGCATATATAATTTATTATCAATATGTAGGCGAACGATTTAAGTTAGAGTATGCATGGCGATTATTGAAAGATGAGCTGAAATGGTCAAATGGATCATTTGAAAGAGCTAGTAAGAGAACATTAATATCTGCTTCTAGAGCACACTCGTCCTCTTCTAACTTGGACACACCTTCATGTAGTGAATACAACCCAAGTTCACTTACCACGGTTTGTTCAATGGGGACAAAAGCATCAAAAAGAAAGGAAAAATCAAAAGCAAATGAAACATCTTATGCTAATATTGATCTACTTGCGGTACAAGTGACACAAAAGTCGAAAGTTCTCCTTATGGTAGAATTGGCACGCGCAAAGGAAGAACAAAACATTTTTAAGGAGAAAGAGTTGAAGATGAAGGAGAGAGAGTTTGACATGGCGTTCCTATTCAAGGATACATCCGGGATGACAGAGATACAACCAGAAGACCAAGAGATGTATTTGAATGATACAATGGTTAGAAAAAACAGTTGGATGGATCATTAACCATCCATTAGTAAAAATAACCCCACCCAATCCAATGCAATCCATTTAACCTTTTTTTATATTATAAAAGGATGGATTGGATTGGATTAACTCATGGATGGGCTAGATGGATAACGGGTTCGTGGATCATTTTACCAACTCTAGAATGATGTAGGGCCGCTTCTTGGAGTTAAGGGCTTAACTCTTAAAGCTCTCATTAAATGTATCACTTTATTACACATTCAATGGTACTGAAATTTCATGTGTAAGTTATGCACAGTTGTTCTAATGAATATTTGGTTCAAATTTTGTCTACCATTTTATTTGGGATGAGTGAAAGTCACGACTTACTAAGTAAATATTCAAATTGTAAGATACCTTTATATGAAAACAATTAATCTCTGACATAATGAGATTTGTTCATTTATTAAATTTATGGGGGATTGTGAGGGATTTCCAAAATATAGAAGTTCAAGAACACCTAAAATAAGAATGATGATGGGCGCACGAAACTGTGACTCGGGCACCTGGATATCCGAGAGTAACATTTCTAAGAAATGGTTGACTTTCTTCACTAGGACTTGAGCTTCTAGCACTGGCCATGGGTGCCCGACGCTGGTTCACGGGCACTTGGCACTTGGTAACCCAAGACATCAATTCTCATGGGCCCTCGACGCATGGTTCAGTGCGCCCAATGCTTTCAACGTAGAATTCTGCATAATTTTGGAGAACTTCCCTTTGGACTTGTTCCAAGAGTTATGTCTTTTGGACATTCATTTCTTTCCACATGGGTGTGTTTTTTCATGAAAATATGTGTCACTTCGTTAAAGGATGCATTCATGAAAGGTTGCATCTCTTCTTTAAAACGTTCCTCCTCACCAAAAGGCATGAGAAAGTCTATAAATATAACCTATCTCCTTGCATATTTCCATCCAAAATTTGGCGAACTTTTTGGATTCCAAATCACTTCATTTCTTCTATTGGGCATAGAGAGAATTAGGAAACTACTATTCTTTAAAACCCCATTGGTGCCAGCTTTGATTGTGGGGTGTGCAAACAAAGTCAAAGATTTTCCATTGTGTACTGTAAGGGGTTCGCTTTTATCCTCTTGCATCCAGTGAGACTGAAAGTAGTGAGGGCAAATTGAACCGTGTAGATACTACACATTTCGGAGAGTTGCGTTTTCTTGTTTCTTTCACTGGTTGGAGAACCATCACAACTGACATGAATTTCATTCATAACAATTAGTGTTTCTCTTTAAAGAATGAGTTTATTAGGTTAGCTATATTAATGGGTTTTAGGAATTTAATAGAATTATGGGTTTTGCATTAATAATAAAAAACAATTTCCAATAAAAAAAATACTTAGAGCTTGTTTAGGAAAGATTAATTATTTCCCTTTCTGGTGTTTTTGCTCTAATTTGTTTTGTGTCTGTTATGTTTGGGTAAGGAGCTTATTTTTTAAAAAAGATTTTTTAACCAAAACAAGCTTACTTAGAGTTTGTTTGGGAAAGATTGTTTGGCAAATGTTTCCTGGAAAAAAAAAAATTTGATTATCCTTAACAGATACACCCTCTTCCCATTATAACCCCTTTCCTCTCCAACTAATGTTTCGTACTTTCATTCCACCCTTTGCCGCACGGGTTGAACATAAGGACTCTTAACACTATTTGCCTTCCTCGTGGTGGTTATTCACTAAGGAAAAGGGCTGCGCTGAGCTGACTTTGGAGGTAGACGAGAGCATCGAAGATTTTCCAATCTGTTTTAGGTTCTTATTTTTTTGGGTGCTTTTTTTTTTTTTTTAATCAAGAAGCATACATGTTTTAGACCCTCTGTTTTTGCTTCTACTTTTTTCGGATTCTTGATTTTTGATTGTATAACCTTTTTTTTTTTCACATGTCTTACATTATCGTGTAAAAATGTTAGATTTTTTTTTTTATAAATAGAATTTTTTTGATGAGAAGATATATAAAAAAAATCTAATGTAAAAAAAACAAATATCATAAACAAATAATTCCATACGTTTTCCCAAAATTTACTATAAAAAAGTGATTTTTTTTTTGCATCATCCAAACGAAATAGATTATTTTAAAATCACTTTTCAGCAAACATATCCAAACCAAAACAGATTCTGATCATAATCGATTATACAAAAATCGATTATTATCATAATCTATTTTTTCCAGCTTTTCCAAACACACTCTTAATGTATTGAAAATTTAATAAACTTCATTTTATTGTTTCATATATTTTTATAGGAACTTTAAAATTTTAAAATTACACGAGTTTCAAAATAGGAATAAAAATAAAAAATAAATAAAAAGCAAAATATTTAATGTTTTAGAAATTTAAAAAGATCTAATTTTAGTTTTTTTATAGTAAAAGGAGAATGTGATTGTGGAATGTGTTAATGGCAATGACATAGATAATCGTGGATTAATATATTAAATTGAAACATATAAATATAATATAATTGATTTGAGCATATAAAAAATAGATAGGTTAAAATGCAATTTTCGTTCCTCATGTTTTTTAATTTGGCGAAATTCGTCCCCCAACTTTTTTTTGAGCTATTTTACTCCTTCGCTTTTTTCAATTGTGCAAAAATAGTCCCTCCGTTAGGTTGGCATCCAAAAGTTAATAGAAGTTGATGACATGACACTCATCTAGCCACATGGCATGCTCCAATTGGCAGCAAAAATAATTAAAATAATAAATAATATAAAAACTATTATAATTATATAATTAAAATAATATAATAAATATTTAAATATTTTAATATAAAAAAGGAATTGTCACGTGCAGAACTCGTGACTCATGCTTCATCTCCTTCCTCTGAGTTGTGTGAGTGTTGGACGGCAACCATGGCTTCTTCTACTACACATCAATCAATCTTCAGGTTACCACACCAGTCCCACAATCCCCTTCATTTTAATCAATTTCTGGGATAAAAACTCAAACTTTGTATGCATTTGTTTTTGCTTTGCTTTTGTGTTTGGAAATTTAAACCTCTTCTGGGTTGAGCATTTCGACAAATAGCTTCTGGGCATGAAACATTGTAGGTGAAGTACTGTTCAATCAAGTTTGGCAGAACATCCATTTGAAGAACATCAAAATCCACCAACACCTAAATTCTTAATCCCAAAAATCCACCAACACCCAGATTCTTAATACTAAAAATCCAAAACTCGTAATACCCTAACTCAAATTTGGAGTTTGCTACAGGAGCTTTGCAGAGTACACTAGCTTAGTTCCCTCAAAATGGGTTTCGACCCTTTTTCCCACTTTTTACTTAAATTAATCTTCAACTTGCATGAAATGCATCTGTTGATCCATCTTCTATTATATCTGAACTTAAAGTTTGGTGCTTTGCAATCATAGTGATAGTTCTATATGTTTAGATCACTAATTTTAAATTTTAGTGTTTCTATTCCTTTAATATTTGTTTGAATGCTAACGGTATGAATTCAAGCCTCTAAATGTGCACATGGGGCTTCTTTAGATTTTACTTTTCAAAACATGAATTGTGTTTTTTGGACTCAACCGAAGAAAGCTGGAATTTTCAATATAACCTGTTCTTTGAAGGACACAACCATGACAGAACAGAGAACTTGGAGGAAGGAGATGAAGCATCACATGTGACAATTTTTTTGTTATTTTTAAATATTTATTATATTACTTTAATTATATTATTTTTATTTGATTACTTTAATAATTTTTGCTGCCAATTGGAGCATGCCATGTGGTTAGATGTGTGTCAGGTCATCAACTTCCATTAACTTTTGGATGACAACATAACGGAGGGACTATTTTTGCACGATTAAAAAAAGTGAAGGACTAAAATCGCTCAAAAAAAAAGTTGGGGGACGAATTTCGCCAAATTGAAAAATATGAGGGACGAAAATTGCATTCTAGCCAAATAGATAATGCAATTAAAAAAGTAAAACATAAAAAAGTTATACTTCCTATACATGAAGTCACATGACTCATTAAGAAGAGTGATTGGAAACAGTCTTTCATGTTTCAAAGTGATTCACTAGTACAATAAGTGGTTTTTACGTCAGTTAAAATTGATTTTATACGTCAGAATATTGTCTGACGTAAATACAACTGACGTTAATAGTTAATATTTTAACGTCAGTTGTTTAAACAACTGACGTTAAAAATAAAACTATTAACGTCAGTTCTTTAACATAACTGACGTTAATTTTGTTAAAACTAACGTCAGTTGTGTTAAAGAACTGACGTTAAAGGTTTTATTTTTAACGTCAGTTGTTTATTTCAACTGACGTTAATAGTTTACTGTATATTTTATAAAATGCTATTAACGTTAGTTGTTTGATACAACTGACGTTAATTTTTTTTTTTAAATTCAGTTTTAAAATATCACTCCCCTCAGCTATCCCTGCATTCAGTAAATATCCCAGTAACACAAAGAATATCACACACATTACTGGACTTGCAAACACTACCCTTAAATTTCAATATTAACAAACAGAAAAAGAAATATACAAAGGAACAATGGGGGACTTAAAACCAAAACCCATGTATAGGAAAAACATAACTATCTACAAGTATATATATATATATATATATATATATATATATATATATATATATATATATATATAAATTTTAGTCTCTAATGTCTAAAAACAAAACTACCAATCTAAGGATATATATATACATGTTATTAATTAGTTTCTAAAGTCTAACAAAAAAACTATTCATCTAAGTAATGCGGAGGTATCTTGTCAATTCCTTTTTTCAGCCGCATACTTGAAGAAGAATTCAGCTAAGCGCATCCTCAAGTCTCTAAAGTCATCTTCTTGAAGAGGCGATTGGTCGTTAAATGCCTACGCACGTTCAAATAATAACAATAACATTAACGCAAGTCATCTTCAAAACTATAATATATAATCTAACAAGTTGTTTAAATATTACCTTAGTCCATCCATCCTTAATAGATGCGGAGACTATGTTCAGCATATGAAGCATCACACAATAGCCGCATGACCACCCGTCAATTTGAAATCGAGACTACAAACAAAATTGATTTCAATATCAGTTGAATATACATATAAATTTGTAATTATAATATTAATTATTTGATAAATAAACTACCAAACCTTGAGGAAGGTCCATTCAGGATTTGCTTTAGCCTTAGAAGTCCTACTTCTCCCGTTGGCGCAACTTATGCTACCCGCCTTCAGCGCGCTATCATAAACAAATAATCATGTCAGTTAACAAATTCATATATCATGTGTGTAATAAACTAAAAACAACTGATATTAAAACTTAAATTAAATTTAAGATTAGTTACTTACGTATTTACAGCTTCCACCACTTCCTGTGGCGGGTTTTGGTGGAGAGAGCAGAAGAATATGACAGTATGCCTAGACGGGTGAAGTACGAGCAACTGCCAATGGTTTTTCATACAGTAGGGAGCCAGATATAATTCTTTCCGATTGTCTCCCAACAAGTTCCCTATGTATTTACTAAATGCATCGCCAGCAAATAATTGGGGCAGAAGGACTGATGACTCTAAGAAGCCGTAAACTGATGCAACGCCCTTATCAAGCTGAAGATGATGGAGATACCTAAGATATGAAAAGGTGTGGATGTTAATTACATAATATATATATTGAAATTAAAATAAATTATTAAATAGAAAAACACAAAAAATAAATAAGTTATAAAATTAAAATTAACTTACGTGCACCAGAGACTCAAAACCGTGCTGGCCATCCAGACGTTATTTCTGGAGGCGTTCCCGAGATCTTCACCACAGAAGGAAAATAACCTCTGTTGATCTGGGAGTGCCACCCATCCATCGTGCTCCAATGGACATTCAAAAATCTCAAACGGATAATCCTCACCAAGTGAGAACAAACGAGTGACAGGTGACAGCGACACCGACGTCGACTTGGCCTTCAATTTAGGAAAAATAAAATAGATAAGTTGTTGATAATTAAAAAAAAATACAAGTAATTATTTGACTAATTTGGACATTAATAATGAATACATACCTTTGTTAACATTTCGAGCTCACGTCGTTTGAAGTCCAACTCAAGCTCACGCCTTTTCATTTCCAACTCATGCTCATGGCGTTGGACTTCCAACTCCCGCTCCCTAGCTGCCAACTCATCGTCCTCCACATGTGCCCTACTATAACTCTCTTTTGTGCTCACATGTGAAGGGTTGGCATGCCCTGCAATGTCCTGGGATGAATCGACGGAGGAAAGCTCTCTGGCAAGCGCCTGCTAGAAATCTGGGTTGGATATTAAGCTTTGCATCATATGTGTTGTAATAGCAGGGTTGGACATGAGGTGCTGAGTAATGTCATCCAAAATTGATGCTTCATCGACCACCCGCTTTCGTGAAGCAGACTTGCCATAATATTCTTTGATGGTCACGTTCCCAGGAACACCGATAACCCGACCAGGATGGTCTTTCTTGCCTAGAGCAGTCATCAAGACGTCCCGCCGTCCAGAAGGGACGAATGAGCCCTGGGAGGATTGTGATTTAAGATACATCTACAATGAAAAAATGAAATAATGTGCAAGTGAAAAGTGTTAAAAATATCTATACAAATATCAATTGAAATCAAGTTAATTATTTACTTACAATCTTATCTGCCACTTCGCGAGTGGCATCAACTTTAAAAGATCCCGTCTTTGTCATGCAGCCGGCTAACCAAACATCCTCGCGGTCGATGTCCGACGGAGGACTTAATGGTGTGCCCTCAGGCACCTCTCCTATTTCAATCCTAGCAGAGTGCTCTTCCCGCTTCGCCCTCAGTCTATCCGCCATCATCTACTCGATCCGAGTCTGGTACCCACCCTGAGACATGGTGTGGCGGTGGACGTTCTTCGCCTGATTCCACTGACCCTTATCTGCCTTAGCCTATTCAAACAAAAACACATAATTAAATACAGTTAAATGATCTATAAGAAGCATACAAAATTAACTTAATCAACCAACCTGAAATTCTCCATCCTGTCGACTCCTAGCAAACATATCCCAAGTATCCTGATCAATCCAGGGATAATCCGAGAACATTTTATCAAGCCGCTTCTTCCCAGATACATAGTACCTGGTAAGATCATGCTTGAACCCATCCAACGCTTTGATGCCATTTTCATACATTTTTGACGATGATCCTCGTCATTTGGCACAGTCCAAGCTACCTAAACATTAAATACATAACAACTGGATGGATTATAACTCGCATAATTATCTAATAATTTAAATCAAACGAATGTAAAGGTAAAATACCGTGATAGCCTCCCAAATATGATCCTTAACGTTCTGTGGAACGTCATTCCAGTGGTTGTAGTTGATGCTTACATGCTGCTTCGCTTGTAGAAACACCCACTTATTAAATTCTTTAGCACGGGGTCCCTAGGCATTTAGATTAGCATCGAAGGACACCTCAAGCTTCTGTCCGCTTTTCCTGTCCTTCTCTAGTTTCTTCAACGACGTGGCTCCTCTACCCCATTTCCTATGATCCTGTGATGTGTGTATGGACAAAAAAAATGATAAAATAGAGGGTTGTAACATTATAAACTTACATTAAAAAGAAGGACTAAATATAGTATATAACATGTAAACTTACACTAGAATCAGGTGTAGGCGCGATCGGGTCTTGCGTAGGCCCCACAGTGTCCTCCCATGCATGTGGGCTATCCGACTGATCCATATGTATGCCTGTTCAGAAACAATATACATTTATTAACACGACCGTAACGTGCCAACTGAACCAGACCCTCACAGGCAGAACTGATCACGACCTAGCCGTGATGAGCATCACGGCCGTGACAGACCAACCAATAGAGCAACATACACTCAAAACCAAAAATAGAGACATTCCAAACAACTCAAACTCACAGTTTCAAGTTTCAACTACTGAGATAGTTTCAACATACACTGAAAAACCAAAAATAAAAAAATGTGCCCTAAAGACTCACCAGAAATAGGTGCTCGCGTGGTGGTGGGGAGGGGAGCTCAAGTGGTGGTCAACGTTCGATGTGATTACTGAGAGCAGAGGGACAAGGAGAGTTAGTACGCGGGAAGGGGAAAAAGAGAGATGTCAAGTTATTGCAAAGAATGAGCGGAAAAGACAGAGTTAGGGGTTAAGAGTGTACCTCACGGTGGTGGCGAAGAAGCCCTCGCGGTGGTTGCGGTGGAGATGAGCTCGCGATTAGGGCAGAGTGAGAGTGAGAGTGAGAGTGAGAGTGAGCGTGATGAAAAGAGAAGAAGAACAGACGTACGGAGCGGAAATACGAGGAAGCGCGCGGGTGTGAACGTTATAATCAAAAACCAAAAATAAAACAACATTTTACGTCAGTTGTTTGTAACAACTGACGTTAAAGGTCATTTATTTAACGTCAGTTCTCTTAAGAAACTGACGTTAAAAGTCATTGTTTAACGTCAGTTGTATAAACAACTGACGTTAAAAATAAATATTTTTTATTTAAAAACAATTTTAACGTCAGTTGTTGAAGACAACTAACGTTAAAAGTGTATAAGTTTCTGCAAAAACATTCATTCATTTGACTACTGTGCTACTTACCCATGAGCATTAAGTTTATAGATCAGTTTTCAAGAAAATCAGCTAGTCTCTCTTCTCTATATAAAGTACCATTCTTCTCGTATCGATCACATAATACAGCCTCTTCTTTTCCTCTATATATATTTCGTGCGTTTTCTATTCCTTCACAAAATGGCTCTGAGTCTTTTGTTATTTCTTCCTATACCTAGACTTAATGGTCTCTGTCCTAATGGTCAAAAAACTTCTGAGGTTGAGTAAATCACGTAACATGGATGGTAAGGTTGTGTAAATCACGTAATGTGATTTACTCACTTTATTTCATCCCAGCCATCCCTTTCACTCTGCTTTGGCCCCAAGTGACTGTGGATTCAAGACGATGCATCAAGGAATTCCAGTGAAGGAGGTGATGCAAAGATCCCTTTCACTTTGCTTTCGCTGCTAGTGATTGTGGATTCACGATGCATCATGGAATTCAAGTGAGAGAGGAGATGCATCGATCCATCCATTAGAGTTTCTGAGGACGGGACTGAGAAGAAAATGATGTTGAAGCAGAAACTTTTTTATATTTTAGGGTTATGTTGCAGAAATTTTTTATCTTTTAATCATGTAATTGTAACTTATGAATCACTTCAATGAGATACGATTTGATTATACATATATAACTTGTTTTATGTTAAGTGTTTATTTATTTTAATTTGCACAAGAATTTGTTTACTAATTCAAGCTAATTAATTAAGATTAAAAATAAACTTGCTTAAAAAAAAGTTTAGAAATAAACTGCACTATATATATGGATTGACCTGTGTTAAGAGTGACAACAGGGCATTTCAGATAGGGATATAGGATTATTTACGTCAGCTATTTATTTAACTGAAGTAAAAAATCACACTTTTAACGTCAGCTGTATAAAAAACTGACGTTAAAAAAAATATTTTTTATTTTAAAAACACTTTTAACGTCAGTTGTATTAAACAACTGACGTTAAAAGTGTATAAGTTTCTGCAAAAACATTCATTCCTTTGACTACTGTGCTACTTACCCATGACTGCTGTGCTACTTACCCATGCACATTGTAACCTATAATCCTTTTAATGAGCATTAAGTTTATAGATCAGTTTTCTAGAAAATCAGCTAGTCTCTCTTCTCTATATAAAGTACCATTCTTCATCGATCGATCATGTCTGACCTCTTCTTTTCCTCTATATTTCGTGTGTTTTCTATTCCTTCACAAAATGGCTCTGAGACGTTTGTTATTTCTTCCTATACCTAGACTTAAAGGTCTCTGTCTTAATGGTCAAAAAACTTCTGAGGTTGAGTAAATCACGTAACATGGATGGTAAGGTTGGGTGAATCACGTAATGTGATTCCCTCACCTTATTTCATCCCATCCCTTCACTCTGCTTTGGCTCCAAAGTGACAGTGGTTTCGGATGGAGTATCAAGTCGAATTCAAGTAAGGGAGGAGATGCATCCATTGGAGTTTCGATAGCGGGGGATCGAGAAGAAAATGATGTTGAAGCAGAAACTTTTTTATATTTTAGTGCTATGTTGCAGAAATTTTTTATCTTTTAATCATGTAGTTGTAACTTATGAATCGCTTCAATGAGATACGATTTAATTATACATATATAACTTGTTTTATGTTAAGTGTTTATTTATTTTAATTTGCACAAGAATTTGTTTACTAATTCAAGCTAATTAATTAACATTAAAAATAAACTTGTTTAAAAAAAATGTTTAGAAATAAACTGCACTATATGGAGTGATCTGCGTTAAGAGTGACAACAGGGAGATGACAACGAAAGAAATGAGTTTCATAATTATTTACGTCAGTTATTTATTTAACTGACGTAAAAATCACACATTTAACGTCAGTTGTATAAACAACTGACGTTAAAAGTGTTAAAATCACTTTTAACATCAGTTCTTTACACAATTGACGCAAATAGTGATTTAATATTTACAAAACTGCCACCGCCTCATTTTTAACGTCAAACATATGGTCAACTGACATAAAACGTTCACGTATATTACATTATTTCCACTAGTGATTATTCAAATTTAATATAGAGAAAATGGCTAGTGCTAATTTTTTTACCACTAAAAAATCATTAAAACATTGTGAGTTTAATTTTTATGTACTGTCAGTTTAATTTTTTTATACTAATATCCAATAATATCATATTAAATCACTATTATTATTATTTTTCTCTCTTAGTTATAAAAATAAAAACACACATGTTAAAATATGTGTGAATATCAGGGTAAAACTTTTTATACTTACAATATATACTACTTTAATCCAAAAATTATGTACATGTCAAAAAATGAGAGAGAGACAGAGAGAGAGATGGATTGGTTTAGTCCATTGTGTTTTCGTGACATCCCATGTGACATTGTTGGATTTCTTTTTTGGTTACAAAAGGTAATGAAAAATAAAAATAATAAAACCAGAAACTAGTGCCTAATGAAAGGCACCCTCATTGCATCAGCTAGCAATATGCTAGACATCTCAACGGGTGCCCCCTTAGGTTTTCTTTGGTTGTGAGAAGAAAGGGAGAAGAGAAAAAGATGTGAGAAAGAATATGAGAAGAGAGAAAATGGTGAGAAATGGAATAGATTTTATGTGTTGTTTGGTGTAAGAGAAATATGAGAGAAATAGAGGAGAAAGAGGTGTTTTCTCTCTCTCTCCCTTTGTTTGGTTGGATAGAAAATAAGAAGAGAGAAAACTAATTTTTTCAAAAAAGACAAAAATATCCTTAACTAAAAAATAAATATAAAAATATTTAAATTTAATTGATTTAAGTTATTTTAACTAATCAAATAATTTAAATTAATTTAACTAATTTAAGTTATTTTAAATAAAATTTATTAGTTTAATATAATTATTTTATTTATTTCAGTTTAATTTAATTAAATAAATGATTAATTTAATTCAATTTATTTAATTTATTAAATAATTGAATGAGAACCCAAAAAGAAGGGTACAAAAGTCATTTTACATCACTCTCTCCCTCTTCCATTTTCTTCTCACTTGGGGAGAGGAAAAAATTTGAGATGAGTCCCATCGATTTTTTTCTCTCTTCCCTATTTCTCTCCTCCACCAAATAAGAGAAAAATGTATTCTTTTTTTCTCATTTTCTCTCTTTTTATTTTCTCTCTTGCTATTTTCTACTGTAATAAACAAAACCTTAATGAAGCTAAGACTAACCCCACTCCTTGCCCCCATATTTGCTAAGTAATTAGAAGAAAAATTGCCTTCCCTTAAAGTGTGCTGAAGAGAAGCATTCCAATCCTGGCCCAACAACCTCTTAATGATAACAATCGCGTTATCAAATTTGTGATACACATTCAGCTCTCCCTTAATCAAGTCAATCGCATGAAGAGAGTTTGAGTGACACACCACACTTCTAACATCTTCATTCCAGCAAAGAAGTAAACCATGAAAAATGACTATAATCTCAGCATGAATTATGCAAGAACTAAATATTTATTTTTCTCTGTTTTTTCATTGAGTGTTATAGCAACGTTTTCAATAGAATGGTATCTTTAATTATTGATAAGGATTTCCCAAAATCTTTTATCTCATCTTTAATAATGCGCGCATACTCAAAGTAGACTTGTTTAACATTCATAAAATCTACAACTTTCTTTTATTTAGCTCTCTGAGTAAATCTCATTAAAATCTTTTTACATTACTTTTTTGGAAGGTTATAGAAAAATATTTAAAGCAAATAGGAAAAGTAGCAGTTCACATTAATATTACTGCAAATATTTACATGTACCCTTTTCTTTAACTTATAGCAACTTTCATCCACTTAAGTGGTGTACATGTGTTATATATATATATATATATATATATATATATATATATATATGTTTCTTTTAAGCATAAAAGACTTTGTAGCACGCGCATGAACTTTGTTGCAGCCTTGCTGGTGACACAAGGAAGCATCCTTATTGGATATCTTCTTCTCTTGACTATCCATCTTCACAGAATTCACTTTTCTCTTTTCCATCATGCATATTGTTGTAACAATTGGCCACAAGAATCAAGTGAATTACCTGATAATGAAAGAAAACACAAAAAACTCACTGGTGCAATAAGTGCTTTTTACGTCAGTTAAAATTGATTTTTTACGTCAGAATACTGACTGACGTAAATACAGCTGACGTTAAAAGTTTAACTTTTAACGTCAGTTGAGAACTGACGTTAAATATAACACTATTAACGTCGGTTCTTTAACACAATCGACGTTAATTTTGTCAAAATTAACGCGATTCTTTAACATAACCGGACGTAAATTTTGTTAAAACTAACGTCAATTGTTATCAAGAACTGACGTTAAAGGTCTTAATTTTAACGTCAGTTGTAATAAACAACTGACGTTAATAGTGTACTGTATATTTTTATAAAATACTTTTAACGTCAGTTGTATGATACAACTGACGTTAATTTTTTTTTTTTTAAATTCAATTTTAAAATATCACTCCCTAAGCCATCCCCGCATTCAAGAAATATCCCAAGAATACACAATATCACACACATTACAGAATTGCAAAGGAAAAATGGAACAATGATCCATATGTATGCCTGTTCAAAACAATATATATTTATTAACATAGGTTATAAATGTATACTAAGTTTAAACTACCTATATCAATATCCCTTCGTGATGATCATCACGATTGGCATGTACATCGTCCACCTGTGTCTCCTCGATTATAGTAGGCATGTTTGTTGAAAAAGAAGGAGTCTCGGGGAATATCAAGATTTGAATCTTCATTTTCATCACTACCATTATACATGCTTTTTCCTTGGAGAACCACGGACAACCTTTTGTGAGAAGGATCAGTGATGTAGAACACTTGTTTTGCTTGGGAAGCCATTATGAAAGGCTCATTTATATGACCTAACTTGTTGAGGTCTACCAATGTGAACCCCAATTCGTCGGTTTGTACACCACCGTTACTATCAACCCACTTACATTTAAATACCGCACCGTAAGCTTAGTGTAATCGAGCACCCAAATATCTTCAATATATCCAAAGTAAGGTCTCGGTCTTTGAACGGGTTTTGTGTCCTTTGCACTAGAGAAGTGCATTGCTTCGACCACGATCATAACCCCACTATTTTGCATGGTACTCTTGTTATCTTGTTCCTTTGTATAAAAGGAAAAGTTATTTATGTCGTATCCACTCCAACATATGACGTTGAAGTTAGGCCCACGTGCTAGCCATTTTACGTCATCGATGCGATTACTACCATCCTTAAGCATTTCTTCCTTGAACCATGGTAAGAAAGTCTTGTTATGCTTGTTCAACAACCACCTTTCGCTCATTCGAGGGTTTTCTTGATTGACTTTTATTTTATGTTCAAATAAGAAAGGCTGAACACATTCGATGTTGTTCAATACATACAAATGTGCTTGAAGCACTTCCTCCCGATCCTTCCTATTAATTCTTAAGCCATGTGTACCCTTACCTTGACATCTGATCTCATCATACCGAGGCTTAGGAACCCCTATAGGATCCGTGTTATGAAGGTAGTCCGAACAAAACTCAATAGCTTCTTCTGCAACATACCTTTGAACAATAGATGCTTCCGGGCGATGAGGATTCTTCACGTACCCTTTCAAGATCTTCATGTAGCGCTCAACTGGGTACATCCATCTCAGAAAAACCGGCCCACATAATCTAATCTCCCTCACCAAATGAACAATTAAGTGAACCATTATGTCGAAAAAAGAAGGAGGAAAATACATCTCCAATTGGCACAAGATTGTAGCAGCCTCAACTTCCAAGTCATCCAACATACGGGGGTCAACGACTTTGCTACATATAGAATTGAAGAATGAGCACAACCGAGTAATGGCATGTCTCACATTTTTTGTAGCAATACCACGAATAGCAACGGGCAGAAGTTGTTGCATCAAGATGTGACAATCATGAGACTTCAAGCCAACCAATTTAAGATCACTAGAGACAGGTCTCTTCATATTTGAAGAGTAACCATGTGGAACTTTGATGCCCTGAAGACACCCGCAGAAACTTTGTCTCTCTTTTTTTGACAAAGTATGACATGCTGGCGGCAAATAAGTCTGCTTACCATCCTCAACAACTGGAGCTAACTGCTCTCGTATACCCATAGCAACGAGGTCGAGACGAGCATTCACACCATCCTTTGTCTTGACCTGAATGTTGAGAAGCGTCCAGATCACACTATCACACACATTTTTCTCCACATGCATCACATCAATGCAGTGTCTGACATCAAGCTTGCGCCAGTATGGAAGATCAAAGAATATCGACCTCTTCTTCCATATGTTTTTCTCAACAGCTTTACCTTTCTTTTTGGACTTGCCGAATATAACATCGATGTCCTTTACCCTCTGATAAACCTGCTCTCCAATTAAGGCCGTCGGCGCTTCTTCTGTCTCTTGGCATCCATTAAAAGCTTTTTTCATCTTACGATATGGGTGATCACGTCTAAGAAATCTCCGATGCCCAAGGTAAACCGTCTTCTTTCCATGATGCAACTGAGTGTAGCATGTGCCTTCTTCACATATAGGGCATGCTTTATGCCCCTTGACACTGTACCCGGACAAGTTACCGTATGCTGGAAAGTCGTTGATGGTACAAAATAACATGGCACGAAGCTTGAAAGTCTCATGAGAATACCCATCAACTACATCAACACCTTCCACCCACAACGTTTTCAAGTCTTCAATCAAGGGACCTAGATAAACATCTAAGTCATTTCCCGGTTGCTTTGGGCCCGAAATCATCATAGACAACATCATGTATTTGCACTTCATGCACAACCAAGGGGGCATGTTGTAAATCACCAACAAAACAGGCCATGAACTATGAATACTACTCATGTTACCATAAGGATTCATTCCATCCGTAGCAAGTCCAAGCCTTAGGTTTCTTGGCTCATCGACGAAATCCGGAAACATAGTATCGATATTCTTCCATTGAATAGAATCAGCAGGATGGCGAGCCTTTCCATCACGTTTCCTCTCATCATTATGCCATCTAAGATTCTTCGCATCTTTCGCATTGGCAAACAATCGCTTGAACCTTGGAATTATTGGAAGATACCACAACACCTTCGCAGGAGGACCCTTTTTTCTCACATCATCAACATCATCATCATCATCACCACCCTTCACTTTGTATCGTGATAACTAGAGGTGGGTAAACGGACCGGTCCGGTCCGTTTAAGTCCGGTCCGCATAAGTCCGCATTTAAACGGACCGGACTTTATAGTCCGCTTGAAAAATGGACTCTAAAAAACAGAGTCCAAGTCCAGTCCGCATAGTCCGCGGACTAAACGGACTGTCCGCGGACTCTACACTTGTTTTTTTTTTAATAATGAAAAAAAAAAGAAAATTTGTATTTCATCAAATTCATATCCATGTTTGCTTAGCCAAGATACATAAAAACATGAGTAAAGCCATGTTGCACATATCTAAATACAACCTATTACTTTTACACAAACCTAACCACACAGCTTTGCAATACTATAATTTCTTTGTGTTTACAGTAATTATTTTATACTAAAATTTAATCTAAGAAGAAGGTAACTCCCTGTAATCAATTTGCTCAAAACAAACTCTAGAACTAGCCATCAAGCTGACATAAATTCCAATGACAAGAGTAATAAGAAGATCCAGAACCAAGCACCATGCAGAAACAGGCATATATAGAGAAGAGAGGGGTCCCAAAATAAATACATAAAGTAAACATGTAAAATTTAGTGATGCCAGTAGGTGAAAGAAATCAGAGTGAATGTCTACTGTAAATGGAATAAGAAAAAATATATTCCAATGACAAGAGGAATAAGATTCAGAACCAAGCACCATGCAGAAATAGGCATATATAGAGAAGAGAGGGGTCCCAAAATAAAATACATAAAGTAAACATGTAAAATTTAGTGATGCCAATAGGCGAAAGAAATCAGAGTGAATGTCTACTGTAAATGGAATGTGTTTAATTCAATTTATTTTATCATTTATGCATTGATAACAAACATTATTTATGCATGCCAGCAATATTTGGCGAAACATATATTTCAAGAACGTCATGAAGGACAAACTAGCATCACATTTTGTTGCAATTGCTATTGATTGGATGAGATGATATATCCAACTTTTGCATCGCATCTGACAATAAAAAATTTTGAAGGGACAGTTTCTTTATGTGAAGGATATTTGGAATGCTTCAAAGTCCTATGATCAAATAACAACCAACTATTCTTTCACAAAAAGGTTCAATTTCAATGGACCTATGCAATATGTTGCCTCGTAATTGTATTATATGAGTACTTCGTAATTCACATACATTAATTTTAGTTTATTACTGTTCACTATATCTCATCATGTTACAAAGTCCGGACGGGTCCGCAAATCCGCGGACTGAGTCGGTTTAGCCCGTGGGCTAAACGGACCGGATCCAAAAAGCCCGCATTTAAATGGACTCGTAATTTATGGTGTCCAAGTCCGCGCGGACTGCGGGCTAAACGGACAGTCCGCGGACCCGAGTCCATATACCCACCTCTAGTGATAACCCACATTTGGGGCAATCGTGTTTGTCTTCATGAACACCGGTGTACAATATGCAATCATTGGGGCATGTGTGTATCTTCTTATACTCCATACCCATAGGACACAATACCTTCTTGGCCTCATAGTTACGGTCAGGCAATGTGTTGTCCTCCGGAAGCAAGTCTTTCAACACTTCAACAAATTCCGTGAAGCTTTTATCGCTCCAACCATTTCTCGCCTTCACACAAACCAATTTTAGCACCGCCGACAACCGTGTATGAGTAGTACACCCTGGATATAAAGGCTTATCCGCATCACCGCACAACCTATCATACACATGCGCTCGATGAAAAGATTCTTGTCCAATATCACGGATCATGTCCTCTACTCGATCATCCTCCATATCTACGTCAACGTCCTCACTTTGGGAGACACTCGCCGTATTACTACTCAACAACATATCACCATGCCATATCCATCTTGTATAACTCAAGCAAATCCCTTCACAAATCAAATGAGTACGTATATCCTTCACCGTACATTTCCTCGTATTCAAACACTTGACACAAGGACAACATAACATTCCATTACTATTAGGAACATTCCTTTGAGCAAATTCTATAAATTCTCCCACCCCCTTAAAATACTCAGCACTAGTACGCTTACAAACCATCCAACTACGATCCATAACTAGATAGGTCCTGTAGATACACAAAACATATATATATATATATATATATATATATATATATATATATATATATATATATATATCAATATAAGGACAATACGGGAGATTGAAAACTATAGTTTTTAAAGATTAATTGCCAAGCACTCGGTCACGACCTGGCAAAGGATGTCCATCACGGCCGTAACGTACAACCGAGCATGACCATGCCATCACAGGCAGAACTGATCACGGCCTAGCCGTGATTAGCATCACGGCCGTGACAGATCAACCAGCAGAGCAACATGCACTCAACACCAAAAACAGAGACGTACATTCCAAACAACTCAAACTCACGGTTTCAAGTTTCAACTACTGAGACTACAGTTTCAACATACACTCAAAACCAAAAATACAAAAATGTGCCCTAAATACTCACCAGAAATAGGTGCTCGCGTGGTGGTGGGCAGGGGAGCTCGAGTGGTGGCCAACGTTCGATGTGGTTACTGAGAGCAGAGGGACAAGGAGAGTTAGTGCGCGGGAAGGGGAAAGAGAGATGTACGTCAAGTTATTGCAAAGAATGAATGGAAAGACAGAGTTAGGGTTAATAGTGTACCTCACGGTGGTGGCGAAGAAGCCCTCGCGGTGGTCATGGTGGTTGCGGTGGAGATGAGCTCGCGATTAGGGTTCTGTGTTGGGTGAGAGTGAGAGTGAGGGTTGAGAGTGATTTAGGGTTGACCGTGATGAAAAGAGAAAAGAGACGTACGTACAGAGCGAAGTGCGAGAAGCGCGCGGGTGTAAACATAAAAAACAACATTTAACGTCGCTAGTATTAAACAATCGACGTTAAAATTAATTTTTAACGCCGCTTTATTAACAATCGACGTTAAATATTAATATTTTTAAAAACACTTTTAACGTCCGTTGTTGAATACAAATCGACGTTAAAAGTGTTAAAGTAACATTCTTCCGTAATGATCAATACATCGCCTTCTTCTTTTCCTCTATATTTCTATTCCTTCACAAAATGGCTCTGAGACCTGTGTTAATTGAGTGACAACAGGGCATTTCAGATAGCTAGGGATATAGGATTATTTACGTCAGCTATTTATTTAACTGAAGTAAAAATCACACTTTTAACGTCAATTGTATAAACAACAGACGTTAAAAATAACTTCAGTTTTATTCAACAATTGACGTTAACAGACTTGTGTGACAACATGGCATTTCGGATAGGGATATAGGATTATTTACGTCAGCTGTTTATTTAACTGAAGTAAAAATCACACTTTTAACATCAGTTTTATAAACAACTGACGTTAAAAATAAATATTTTTTATTTTAAAAACGCTTTTAACGTCAGTTTTATTCAACAACTGACGTTAAAAGTGTCTCTTCCTATTCCTTCCGGCGTTTTCTTTTCTGCACGTTTATAATATATGACTGCCAGGCCAACTCCCAATGCGCCTTGGAACCTAATGATCTTAATGATCAATTTAATTTTTTAGCAACTTACGACGCCTAGTAACTTCATCCCCTACTCCTATAAATAGCTTCCTTCCTTCGTTTAATTTTTCTGCTTCACAATATGGCTCTGCCATGGAGATTAACTTCATCACTCTTTCTTCCTATACCTAGACTTAAAGGTCTTTGTCTTAATGGTCAAAACAACTTCTGGGGTTGTGTAAATCGCATTACATGGGTGATAAGGGTGTGTAAATCGCATTATGTGAATTGCACACACCATCATCCTTCGGGAGAATCGCCGACTACGGTTCCAAAACCTCGCCTTTGGAACCAAGTGGTCTGTTCCAAGAATATTACTCAAACAGACGAGTGCACCCTTCACTCGCCACGGCTCCAAAGTGACTGTGGATTCGGATGGAGCATCGACTTCAAATGAGGGAGGGGATGTATTCAATGTTGGAGATTCTCGAGCACGGGGATCGAGAAGAAAATGATGTTGAAGCAGAAACTTTTTTATATTTTAGTGCTATATATCTTGTAAATTTTTTTATCTTTTAAACATGTAATTGTAACTTATGAATCGCTTCAATGAGATACGATTTGATTATACATATATAACTTGTTTTATGTTAAGTGTTTATTTATTTAAATTTGCACAAGAATTTGTTAATTTACTAATTCAAGCTAATTAATTAAGATTAAAAATAAACTTTTTTAAAAAAAAGATTAGAAATAAACTGCACTATATGGAGTGATGATCTGCGTTAAGAGTGACAACAGGGAGATGACAACGAAAGAAAGATAGGAATGAGTTGATTATTTACGCCGCTTATTTATTTAATCAAGTAAAAATCACACTTATAACATCAGGTTTATAAACAACTGACGTTAAAAGTTTTAATAATTTCTTGCAAAACACTTTTAACGTCAGTTCATTAAACAACTGATGCAAATAGTGATTTCATATTTACAAAACTGCCACCGCCTCACTTTTAACGTCAGTCCTTAAAACAATTGACGTTAACAGTGAATTAATTATTTACAAAACTGCCACCGCCCCCTCTTTAACGTCTAGTTTTTGGTTAACTGACGTAAACATTTACCGTCTAATGTATATTTTCCACTAGTGACTATAACAACTATATGATCTAAACAAAATTATGCACTACCAAAAATTCAGTATTCAGTGACCGATTTAACGATCGATTTAGAGACCGAAAATTTCAAATCGATCGCCATACATTAGCCACTAGTTGTTTGGCGACCAGTTCAAACCGGTCTCTAAATCGGTTACAAATACATTTAGCGCCCGATTTGGCGACTGATTTGAAAAATCGGTCACTACAGTGACCGATTTTTTTTGATATATAAATCGGTCGCTAAGTAGCAAATTTTTGGTAGTGATGAAATCTAACAAGAAAGTGAATTTAGGAAAGGAGATAAAGGAAGAGATAACACCAAGAAATTGTTAACGAGGTTCGGAGCAAATCCTCCTACATCCTCGGGACAGAATCCGATCGAGAAGATCACCATGTATTAGTGTTTACAGCTACTGTATACAATCACAGAACTTTTACCCTCAATACCAAGTTCCCAGATCAATCTCACAGTTTGGAACACTATTCTCTTAGCACAACAGATTCTCACGCTTTCTCTATATTAACTCAGAATGAAAGTATTCAGATATAACTACCCTTAAATTATGGCTTTATATACATAACCTACAAAAGGAAACCATCATAACAGAATCAATTATTCAAGTATAAGACCTCAACTAACTAATAAGTGACCTTCATAATAGAGTAGCTGATTTGAGTGGGCTTAGAGAGCAGAGAGTATTGGGCCAGGCCTTTTGTACCATAATGCAACAATTCTTCATCTTGGTACAAAAGGATTTGATCTTCTCAAGTTCAGATTCTTTTGTCCAGATTATCATCAATCAACTTTGATCCTCATCAAATCCAGGTAGTGTTTGAATTTGCTGAGAGTTACAGGCTCTGTTATCATGTCTACAGGGTTGTCACTTGTATGTACTTTCACAACTTCAACTTCACCTCTTTCAACAATGTCTCTGATAAAGTGTAGCCTGATATCAATGTTTTTAGTTCTCTCATGATAAGTTGATTTTTACACAAATGTATTGCGATTTGACTATCACAATGAACACAAACAGATTTTTGATCCAACCCCAATTCTGAGACTAAACCTCTAATCCATAGAGCTTCTTTTATAGCTTCTGTTAAGGCTACATATTCTGCCTCTGTGGTTGAGAGTACCACAATGTATTGAAGTGTTGCCTTACAACTAATTGTGTTACCAAAGAGAGTGAATACATAACCAGTGAGAGATCTCCTATTGTCTAAGTCTCCTGCATAATCTAAGTCCACAAAACCTTGAACCTGCTGAGATGTATAACTGCTTTTGCAATACACTAAACCTGTTTCCTAAGTACCTCTAAGATATCTCAGCACCCATTTAATAGCTTGCCAATGTTCCTTGCTCAGATTTCCCATAAACCTGCTGGTTACATTGACAACATGAGAATGTTTGGCCTAGTGCATACCATAGCATACATTATGCTTCCAATGGCATTGGCATATGGATCTTTCATCATAAGTTCCTTGTCTTCAATAGTGTCAGGTGACTGAGTGGATGAGAGCCTAAAGTGTGCAGCCAAAGGAACACTTGTAGGTTTTGCATCATCCATGTTGAACCTTTTAACCACTTTGCTTAGGTAACCTTTCTGAGAGATGACTAGCTTCCCTTGATCTCTGTATCTAGTTAATTCTATTCCCAGAATTTTCCTAGCTGCCCCCAAATCCTTCATCTCAAACTCCTTCTTCAGCTGCTCATTTAATAAGTTGATTTGTGAGATATGCTTACATGCTAGTAGCATATCATCAACATACAATAGGAGATATATGTAGGTATCTTTTGATAATTGCTTGAAATACACACAACAATCAAAATTACTCCTAACATATTTATGTTTCAGCATAAAGGAGTCAAACCTCAAGTACCACTGCCTTGGTGATTGTTTGAGTCCATAGAGGGATTTCTTCAACTGGTAAACCCAATCCTCCTTGCCTTCAACATCAAAACCACTTGGTTGCTGCATTAGGATAGTCTCATTTAGCTCTCCATGCAGAAAAGCTGTCTTAACATCCATTTTTTCCAATTCTATGTCATAGTGAGCTACCATGGAAAGAACTATGCGAATGGAAGAGTGCTTGACTACTGGAGAAAAGATTTCATTATAGTCCACTCATTCTTTTTGAGTGAATCCCTTTGCAACAAGCCTGGCTTTGAATCTTGGAGCCTCAATTCCTGGAATTCCATCCTTCCTCTTGAAGATCCATTTGCTTCTCACTATTTTTGTACCTTTAGGTTTGGGAACCAGCAGCCAAATGTTATTCTTTTCAAGTGAACTTAGCTCTTCTATCATGGCCAATATCCACTTCTGACTGTCTTTGCCTTTTATGGCTTCTGCATAGCTTCTTGGTTCATCAATATCAACATCTTCAGCAACTTGTAGAGCATAGCTGATCATATCTGCATAACCATATCTTTATGGTGGTTTGATGTTCCTTCTAACTCTATCTTTGGTGAGATTATAATCCTGAGGAATAGGTTGATCTTCTTCTGATAAGTCATGTTCCTCAACTTGATCAGTTGTTGTAGGTTGATCACTTTCAGACTGAGCATCTCTATCTCCTATTGGCTCCACCTCCAGCTCAAACCTCTCTAAGTCCTTTTGATCAGAAACTTGATCAATTGGACTTCTTAGGGATTTGTATAGATCAGTTTCTTGAAAGGTAACATCTCTACTTATTATGCACTTATTCTTTTCTGGACACCATATTATGAACCCCTTTACACCACTTGGATAACCAACAAAGTATCCCTTTTTAGCACTTGGAACCAACTTTCTTTCATTTACATGATAATAATTTGCACACCCGAACACTCTTAAGAGGCTGTAGTTGGCTGGCTTGTCTGTCCACATTTCTTGAGGAGTCTTCAGATTAATAGCAGTTGATGGACTCATGTTAATCAAGTAACAAGCTGTATGAACAGCTTCTCCCCAAAACCTGATTGGCATGCCAACATTTGATAGCAGACATCTCATCCTTTGTAGCAAGGTTTTGTTCATCCTTTCAGCCAAACCATTTTGCTGAGGTGTCTTTCTAATTATCTTGTTCTTGTAGATGCCAAGCTCCTTACAGAAATTAGAAAATTCCTCTCCACAAAACTTTAAGCCATTCTTAGTTCTCAGGTTTTTAATTTTTCTCTCAATTCTGGTTTCAATCACAGCTTTCCATTCTTTGAAAGCTTTAAATGCTTCATCTTTACCTTTTAAAAGATATAACCAGACCTTTCTACTATAATCATCAAGAAAAGTAATAAAGTATTTATTACCTCTATGTGGTAGGATTCTGGAAGGTCCCCACAAATCACTGTGAATGTACTCTAGAATCCCCTTTGTACAATGTTGTCCAGTTGAGAACTTGACCCTGTGCATTTTACCAAATACACAATGTTCACAAAATTTCCAATCCCTTATCCTGTCTCCACCCAACACACCTTGTTTTCCAAGAACCTGCAGCCCTCTTATGCTGACATGACCCAATATTTGATGCCACAAACTTGTCTTGTTTGTGCTTGGAGTTGCAGCAGTTACACTTCCAGTTATGACATGCCCTTTCATGACCACAAGGGAACCTTTGATCACTTTAAGAACACCATTCCCTGCCTTGTATGAACACCCGGATTCTTCCAGCATTCCCAGAGAAATCAAGTTCCTTTTTAGATCAGGAACATGTCTAACTCCTGAAAGAACCTTTCAGCTCCATTATCAAATTTGAGTTTGACTGATCCGATGCCAACAACCTTGCAGACTGAATCATTTCCCATGACAACATTGCCTCCATCAGTTTCTTTATAGCCTAGAAGCTATTCTTTGACTAATGTCATATGAAATGAACATCCTAAGTCAAGAACCCAGTCCTTCTCAGTAATGGTTGTTGAAGCCATCAACATATCTGGACTTTCATAACCATCTGATGCTATAGAGACCCTTCCAACCTCATCTTCATTTTCATCCTTCTTCTTGAACTTTCTGTCAGGGCATTCTTTCTTGAAATGTCCTTCTTTCTTGCATAGAAATCACCTCTTCTTGGACCTGTCTTTATCATTCTCCTTGGATTTGTACTTGTTCTTCTGTTTTGAACCTTTCTTGTCAGCTTCCCTTTCACGAATAGTCCCTCACCACTGTTTTCTTCTTTGCCCTCAGTTCTCTTCTTCAGCTCTTTTGAGATTAGAGCTGATTGGACCTCTTCCGAGGATAAAGAATCCCTTCGATAAACCAATGTGTAACATAGGTTTTCATATGAGCTGGGCAGGGAATTTATAAGCAGTAGTGCCTGGTCTTCATCATCTACCTTCACATCAATGTTCTCAAGATCTATTATGATCTTGATGAACTCATCCATGTGGTCTTCAATAGATCTCCCAGGTTGCATCTTGAAGGTTTAGAGCCTTTGTTTCAGGTAGAGTCTATTTTCCAGAGACTTTATCATAAATAGATGTTCTAATTTAAGCCAAATTCCAGCTGCTGTTGTTTCCTTTGAGACTTCCCGCAGCACCTTGTCTCCAAGACTCAAGATTAAAGCACTATGAGCCTTGTCCATCTTTTCCGTATTTTCTGATTCAGAAAGAGTTGGAGCAAGACTTTTCTCTCCTTTCAGTGCTTCCCATAAACCTTGTTGAACCAGGAAAGCTTTCATCTTGAGACGCCACGGGCCAAAGTCATTCTTCCTATTGAACTTCTCCAAATCATATTTGGTTGATGCCATGCCTTCAAGAATCGCGGAACCTAAGCTCCTGATACCAGTTGTTGTAACAATTGGCCACAAGAATCAAGTGAATTACCTGATAATAAAAGAAAACACAAAACTATAACAGCTATATGATCTAAACAGAATTATGAAATCTAACAAGAAAGTGACTTTAGCAAAGGAGATAAAGGAAGAGATAACACCAAGAAATTGTTAAGGAGGTTCGAAGCAAATCCTTCTACATCCCCGGAACAGAATCCGACTGAGAAGATCACTATGAATCAGAATGAAAGTACTCAGATGTAACTACCCTTAAACCTTGGCTTTATATACATAGCCTACAAAAGGAAACCCTCATAACAGAATCAGTTATTCAAGTATAAGACCTCAACTAACTAATAACTGAACTTCATAATAAAGTAGATGATTCGAGTGGTCTTAGAGAGCAAAGAGTATTGGGTCAGGCCTTTTGTACCATAATGCAACACATATTGATTGGAATGGTATTTTTTCGACAGTTGTGCCCCTATATGTTACCATTGACCTAGTCTTTACTTTGGTTCGTTGGTGGAAAATACTCACACCCAATGTTTTAAAAATCAGTCCAACCAAACCGGTTCAACTGGTTAGACCACTAACTGGACCCCTTTCCGGTCCTAATCATGGCAGTCTCTTTTAGTTAGTAACTTCAGTGATGGTCTCATTTAATTGATCAAAACCTGTTGAACTTATGTTGGAGTGTTTAGATTAATTGTCCTCAGCAAGGTTGTGGTCATTTTTTGAATTGAAAAGGGTTGGGAAGTAGTTATAGTGTGCCTAGCAGGGAGTCACTGAAACATGAGAATGCAATTCTTGGGAGCTCCACCATTATAGCTAGAATCATTGCAAGCTTTCAAACTCTAACAGAATGCCACGTTGAGGACATATTCACGTTACTATGTGAGATGTGGTGGTTTATTTGATGCATTCACCATATTCATTTTAATATATATATATATATATATATATATATATATATATATATATATATATCCGGTTCAACCATCAGTTAAACCGGTTGAATCTTGAATCACCCTCTTTTCCGGTTTTCCGATTCAACCGATTTTTAAAATATTGCTCACACTAGAACAATGCAATGAAATCAATAGGTGTATGTACACGTGCATGTGTGCGGGTGTGTGCATTTACTTGTGTGTGTGCAAATGCGCGCGTGTGTATGTAATATTATAATTATAATTATTATATTACTCTTATTAATACATGATAATATCACCCCGGACATCAAAACCTCAAAAAAATTCTCCTCAAACTCAACCAAGACTATCATGCCACCTTATTGCCAACCAATGTCGACCCCAACATTGTTGGCCTTTTCTTTTTCCATTTCACCGAGTGGTTTCTTCCCCATTCTTAATTTGTATATATTAATTTATGCCATATCTGTTTGATAGAATATCTGAAATCTGACTCACAAAATCTTATTTTAAACGTAGTTTTGGTAGTTGATTCCATCACGTAACAGGGTAACGGAAAGATGTTTAGCTAAAAAATAGTTGTTAAATTTTTTTTTTTCCATAACCCATCATAATTATAACTGAGAGATGATATGTCAGAAACCTACGACCTCAAAAGGCCTTCTAAGACTAACAAGCCTGAGTCAGCAAGACTATCACGCCACCTCGTTGCCAACCAACCTTGACCCCAATATTGTGGGCCTCTGCTTCTGCCAACTATAATGAGTGGTTTTTTTCTCTTCAATCCTAATTTGTATATATTTGTTTGCGCCACATCTATTCGATAGAATGTCTGATTCACACGATCTCATTTAAAACTTCGTTTTGGTGGTTGATTCCATTATGCCAATGGGGCGGGAGATGTTTTAGCTAAACAATAGTTGTTCAAATTCTTTTTTCATAACCCGTGAATATGTGTTAGGGTAGAATATGTGTTGTCACACAAAGTGCACTACAATTTGTACATTGGATTCTGATTGATCAATTAATTTAAATATCCAATAATTATGATATTTCTTGACACCTCAAAATCTATGGCAAGTGGTTGCGATAAACTTTGTGGATTAACAAATGTTATTCCTACTAATATTACAATATGAAGTACAAATACTTCAAAATAATTTTAATATCCGGACACTTGACACATACTTCCACACACTTTTGGATGCTCTAGCTATAATTTACAAAGTTTTACTTTTACTTTTTAAATTTGTGTACGATTATAAATGGAAATGGCACAATAATTAAAGAAATATTAATATTTTATTATATTTACAGTGATTCATAATAATTTTTAGGTTTAGTTGCAGTTTTGGCCCCCCATATTATTGACTATGTATGATTTTAGTCACTACAGTTTTTTTGTGCTCATTTGATCCCTATTTTTTCAATTTTGAAAAATTGGTCATTCCGTCCGATGTCTATCAATTTTTTCAATAATCAACACAGAGAAATCACTCCTCTAAACGCACAAAACTTATGGTTGAGGTTCTCCCTCCTGTGCATTTCTAATTCAACATGATTTAATGGTTCTTATATTCTATTTATTAGTTTTGTCCATCTTTTTCAGGACCTTTTTTTATTCCACCATAAAGTCATTTACCACAAAAGCTCAACGAGAGGTTCTATACGCTTAGAGCAATGGTTCCTCTCATTTAATCATTGAAAAATTGACGGACATTGGATGGAAGGACCAAATTTGCAATATTGAAAAAATAGGGGATCAAATATGCATAAAAAGGGGATAAAAAACGCACATGACCAATAAAAGGAGGACAAAAAAATACAATTAAGCCTAATTTTTAAAATAATATTTTCTCTTTCAATTTAAGATTTGTAATTTGATACTGATTTTAAACATATTTGACATCTCTAAAACCCAGATAATTATAATTAGGTTTGGAGTCCAAATTTTGGTTAGAGAGGAAGTAAAAATAATTCAAAATGGATTTTTTCTTTCCCTCTTGTCAATGCAACAAGGAAAATGAGAGTGAGGAGGGAGAAAAAGGAGAGAAAATGAGTGGCAGGGCAAGATTCTTAGCAACCCTTAACCCCGATAAATCAGTTTGATTAATATTATATTATTTAAATAATATTTTATTAGGGGTGTGTAGAATCCAGTCCGACCCGCCAACCCGTCCCATCCCGAAGTGCTCAAGCCGGGTTAGACCCTGACCCGGACAGAAAAGGGGACGAACCTGTGTTCTCTTCAGTGACCCGAGGCTGTGACACCCCTAACTCCACATGTATTTAAAACAACATAAAGGAAATAAAATAAAATAAAAATACATGCATATTATTTAAGAATAATAATTTCAACTGGACAGAAAGTACCACATGAACAAAACGTCTCATCAAAGCAGAAAAATAAAAAAAACATAACAAAGAAACATAAACCCAACCTCGATGTCACATGTCAGAGCTGGTAACCAAAATCCGGAAATTTCATCGGATAACAAAACTAAACAAAAAGAAACATCCTAACTATGAGAGAGCGGGTTCCTCAGAGTCATTCCTCAACTGGCTGCTCACCATCCTCTACATAAAAGAAAGATACATACAAACAAACAGCAGAAAATGGAGAGTAAGAAATCGTTGTATAAACATAACGGCAAAAGGAGCAGTTAGCAAGATGAGCATACATCAACATATACGGCATATCATAGCATAAAACATTCAACATAATAATATCATTCATATCATCTCATTGACAGTATGCTATACGATGCAGTGTTACTCCACTACTCTGTTATGCATGTGGATCCAAACCTATCTCAGGAAGACAACGTCGGAGTTACATATCCACATTGGCCAACAAGCACCAATGCCGGAAGTTCACCAAACCAAGGGTGAACCCCTTGGATACTTGATGCACCGCACTATAGTATGCACCACCACGGGGGGCCACGATTCACCTAACTCTTGGACGACCTCCCGTATGTTGTAACCTCCCCCACTAACATCTCTAATACGTGAATGCATGAGCAACAATATAAAACAATCATAATCGCCACCTCCACTTTAACCAATAGGCATCAAAGTTTATCACCATCAACACCTTGACCAATAAACATCAAGGCAACATGGCCATTAAGCATCAAGTTCAACATCGTCAACACCTTGACCATTAAGCATCAAGGCAACTTTGACCATTAAGCATCAAAGTTTAACATCGTACAGTAACCCATCGCTACCGTCTTAATCATCTCAATATTTATGATTAATTATCTTAGTTAAAGCTTAATTAAATAATCTATCTTATCTTTACTTCGATTTGTGTCTTATTTCATCATAGGTAACAATTTGGGTGAAACCACCCTTATTCCTACTTAACATCTGGTTATGTTTGGGAAGCACAATCGTGCTGATCCTCAGCACGGGCGTGCTGGCATTGAGCACGGGCATGCTGTTTATTGAGCACGGCCGTGCTTACTGGAGCATGGCCGTACAGATCTGGGCAGAAGGTTTGGAAACCCTTGCCAACTTCCCAGGGCATCCATAGACCAATCCTATTGGCTTTTAACTACACCATCAAATATTACTCTTATTCCTATTATTTAATCTCCATGTCTTAAGTTCATTGGGAATTAATCCTTTAATTCTTGTTTCATTACTAACATCCCTAAAGCACTCATGAATCAATCCTAGGGTCTTAAACTATGGTTCATGTCTTATGAACATTGGGAATTATCCCTTAATTATTATATCATTACTAACATTCTTATATATTTAACTAGTGCGTTATAGCAATAACAACATTCGTCCACACCAACATCAAACATCAACACATACAATCATAGCATCACCAACATCAATGATAATTCGAAATTAAAACATGCCAATCATATAGAAACACAAATATTCATATTAACATCACAACTTCATTTGCCACACAACAGGGTCATGAGTTAACCCTTCATCTTACGCTATCCCAAAAGCCTACATGTTTACACAAATCCCTTCTTCCCATACCTGGTATGAAGATTCAACCTATTGTCAAACGTAAGCAATCTACTCTGGTTCCCTCGAGCGGCTCGACGAAATCCTCAAGCCTTGCCAAACATAAAAAGGTAACCATTAATCTCCAAATTCAAGAAACAAGAAAAGGAGATTAACATAGGGATCACCATATTACCTTAATTGACACTATCACACAACTTCTCTCCTAAACGAACGCAAGAACACCAAGAACTTTAATGGGTTCAAGGAAAAGGGGAAAAGAGAGATTTTTGTCACATTAGGGTTGCTAAAAAGTGTCAAAACGAGGGTTTTACTCACAACCCTCCCAAAACTCACTTATTTAAGCTGTCAGACCCCGAGCACGGGCGTGCTCACCTTTAACATGGTCGTGCTCAATACCAAGCATGGGGTCGTGCTTAAAGGAACACTGGATCTGCACTATTCACATCAAAATGCCTCATTTTCTGACACGGCCGTGCTCGTGGCTCGCACAGCCACTGGAGCAGGCTTATCAACACGGGTTTGTGCTGTACATGAACACGGCCGTGCTCATGCACCAGAAAGGTATTTTTGTCTTGACAACCCCATCATAACTTTCCTAAGGCATTTCTAAACACTAACACAACATAATTTATATATATATATATATAAACGCATAAGGCTTGCATATGAAAAATGGGGTGTTACAGAGGCTGGGTCAGGGACAGGTTCGGGTTGATCTTAGGGTCATCCGACCCGGCCCGAATACTTAATTTCTCCTTTCTTTTTTCTAAGAGTAAAGGCCTATTTTAGTCCCTGACAATTCTTGAGGTACCACTTTTCGTCCCTAAGAAAAAAAACTCATCAAATAGTCACCGAGAATGACAAAAGAGATACATTTTAGTCCCTCTGTTTATCTTCATCCTGAACACGTCGTTAGAGTGTTGATCTGTATCGTTATGTGTCCAGGTGCCCGGGCAACAGTCACTACATGCAGAATAGACCCTGAAAAAAATTATGCATTGACCCAATGAAGTCCCTGACTATTATTTAAGTAACCCAATTTAGTCACAAATAATTTCTATTCTGGGACAAATTAGTCTCTACGATGTTTTCAGGACAAAAACAAATTGAGGGACTAAAGTTTCCTTCTTTCATCATTCTAGTGGCCTATTTGATGTTTTTCTTTCATGATGAAAATTGGTACCTCACTAAAATGCACCTTTTACTCTTTTTCTAATTTTCCCACACCCCTACCCTGTCTGATGCCTCCCTCGAGTGAAAGATTGAAAGTGATTTTAGCTTCTCATTCTCACCGCCGTTCCTGACCACTTCCACCACCTACCGCCGTGCCTGGTCACCATCTCACCGACGTGCCTTGTCACCTTCCCACCGCCTTGTAGTCTCCCTCGCTAGAGCACCGCACAGTCAAGCCGTCAAGGATCTTTGTGCTCGGCCTGCTTCTCCGGTCCAGTCTCGGCCGCATTCCACTGGTCTTGACCCAGCCTTGGCCGCCCCTGTTCTGCACTCAGTTCCCTCTCTCTCTTTCTCTCTCTCTCTCTCTCTCTTTCCTACACGTCAAGGTCTTGTAAGCTTCTTTCCCCATTTTCCTTCCCTTACTATATGTTATCCCCAAAAAATAATTTAGCTGATAGCCGATTGAGGTAATTAGCTTATTTGATTATTTAGCTGAAACCAATGGCTGAACCAAGATCAGCTGAATTAGGATGAGCTGAAAGCAGTTGCTAAGCTGAGATTGGTAGCTGATAACCAGTAGCTGAGAAAATTTAGCTGATGCAGAATTAGTTGATGCAGAATTAGCCAATGCAGAATCAGCTGAATGTGGCTGCTAAGTCTAGATGGGCTTGGAGGCTGTTAGATTATGCAGAATCAGCTAATGCAGAAATTAGCTTATGCAGAATATCAGCTGATGCATAATTAGTTGATGCAGAATCAGCTGAACGTGACTGCTAAGTCTAGATGGGCTTAGAGGTTGTTAGCTTATGTAGAATCAGCTGATGCAGAAATTAGCTAATGCAAAATATCAGTTGATGCAGAATTAGTTGATGCAGAATCAGCTGAGCAGAATTAGCTGATGCAGAATCAGATGAACGTGGATGCTAAGTTTAGATGGGCTTGTAGACTGTAATTGTGCACGCGTGAATGTTGATTAAGGTCCTAAGAGATTAGTATTATGTTTAGAAAAAGGAAATATCATGAAAAATGACCAAGTCAGAGCACGATAACAACTTTCCTAAATTTTTGGGGTGGGGATTGAAGGTGGTTTCAGAGAGAGAATATGAAGATAAGAAGTTGACTGCCTACAATTAAGGGATAACAAATTCAAAAAACGTGCACCAACTCCCTTGAGAATAGGGATACAAAGAACATGGTCAGATGGTGAACAACTAGCCGTTATAGTTATTTTTTGGCCCATAACTCAGTTGAATGAGCAGATATGTGAGTTCTATGAGTTGGCCAAGCCTAGGACGTGCATGAAGGCCTATTTCCTTAAAAATAGGATTATGGAGGATGTGGTCAGCTGATATAGTAGTCAATAAGTTAGCAGACCAAGTATTTTTGGGTTGTAAAATAGCCGAGTCAGTAGTTACCTATATTTTTGTTGTTAGCCATGATCTTATATAATGTAATATGTAAGGTAGTGGGTTAAGAACGTGGCAAATAGTGTTAATATAGGTTTAGTCATTATGTGCATAATGTTGCAAAAAAATAGCAGTTAGTGGCGAGTGGGCATGACTTTATAATAGCTGAGTTTTGCCTATAAATACCAGTTGTATAGATTGTAAGAACACCTAACACACATCAATCAAACAATTTATTCATATCTCTCTTTACTTTATTTTTCTTTCCTTTACTGCTTTCTTTTCCTTTACTAGCTTTCCTTTATAGCTTTCCGTTACAACTTTCCTTTACGGCTTTCATGGAAACTTAGATAAACTTCCCACCTCACCTTCTCAACCAGACGCTTTCTTTAGTTAGTCTGGGAACCCATGCCGAGGGTTGGATTTTATCCTCGGTACTCACAAATCGCTTGACCGCTTCAAAATCCACACTTACGTAATTTTCTCTCTCGATTGAGTTCTCACTCGACTGGATCGGGGAGAATATTTTCACACGTGAGACAACAAATTGGCACGCCAAAGGGGACCAAGCTAGAAGGTGAACTCATTGGGAAGTTTACCTCTTCGGTCACAATTACATTGTTTTAGCCTGGAACCGTCTCAAGCGCTTGTTAAGAAAATTGGCAGCCATATAGTTTGTTGAACCTTCAATTGCCTTAGGCATGCATCTTCTCAACCATCAATGTCTACTACATCGGTGATGACTGCACGCGGACATTTAACAATAGTAGCTTATACTACTGGTCAAAATCATCCAAGTGTGATGACCATTTCGTCTATCCGCCAAAGAAATAGATATGAGAGTACATGACATTATGTACAATGTGTCTAAGCAACTGGCAGACATTGTTAAACCAATGGTGCATATCGAAGTACTTCAGGTGAGGGAACAAGAACTACAAGAATTGAATTTTGGAGAAAACTTGGTGAATTCTACTATTATTGGGCAATCAAGACGGCTGAATCCTATGCAACAAATATCAGATGGTGATGCACAACAAATGCAACCAAGTCCAAATCAATATGTTCAGGTAGGACCTTCTCAGTTGGGCCAGTCGAACATGCTTTAGCGGACCCCTCAACCAAGTTCTATCACACAAGCGCATACTGGTCTTAATACTGCTAGCCTTGGGAGGGGGGGGGGGGGGGGGGTTGTAAATGATATTGTATCTCAAACAGTATTACAATACAGACAGGTTCACTCGGCTAAAAAGTTATCAAATACGTCAGGCCAGTCTGGTATGCCGTGTTTTGTATCGAATTCTACGGCTATTGGTGCAAGCTCACAGGTTATTATGTTTGGGGGTATGACGTATCCTACCAAGGGCTATGGGGCAATTCAAACAAAGTTACCTGGAAATTATGATGGGGAGCATCCATGGAACATGATTCCACCTACCTCGGCTAATATGCCAGACTATCAACAAGCCCCGGAACAGTCGCTTTATGATCAAGTGGGTTCAATTCCTCCTCGAGGGATTTTGTATAAGGCACCTGATGATTATGTTGGGGAGCAGCAATGAAATCCACAATTCCACCTACCTTGGCTAATCAATCAGCTGTCAACAGGGCTTAATATATGAATCTTGATGATTATGCAGCAGAGTAGCCATGGATATCAATTCCACCTACTGCAGCTAATCAAACAGTGATTCCAAACACGCCAGAGTCGATGTACCAAATGCATGTCAGACAGTCAGGTCTTGCTCCAACCCAAGTACTAATCTTTGGTCAGTCGACAACGGCTGAGAGTAGACCGATGGTCCCTCAGCTTATCGATCCAACTTGATAACTGACATTATAAAAAGATACTTTGGCATGCAACTAAGGTCATTAAATAGGCATATGTATCGAAAGCCATATCCTGAATGGGTGGCCAGAGTGATGCCATTGCCAGAAGGGTTAGAGACCCCAAAATTCTCAACTTTCTCTGGAGAAGATGGCAAGTCTACCATTGAGCATATGAGCAGATTTACTGTCCAATATGGAGATGCAAGCCAGAATGAGTACTATAAGCTGCAGCTATTCCCTTTATCATTGACAGGAATAACATTCACTTGATATTCATCTTTGCCTTATAATTCTGTGCAAAATTGGGCAGACATGGAAAAGTGCTTCCATGATGATTCCATAAACCTCAACCTAAAGTTACAGAGGCGACTTGATGAATTTGAAACAACAAGAGAATGAGACGACTCATCGACTTCATAAAAAGATTCAGGAACCTGAATAGAAAATGTACATCAAAACTTCCAGAAGCAGAATATGCTGCAATAGTTGTAGGTAATGTAACACCCTGATTTCTGTGTCTTTCTGTAGTAGTAAATACAAGTGTATGTGTATTAATTTTTGATAAAATCCAGAGAGTGATTTTAAATAAACTAAAATCACTTTCTTATGTTCTTTTACCGTATGAAGTCACGGTTAAGTTTTCGGTTGAAAATTCAGACGAAAGCCGGTCTGCATTTTCACTATCGGTACAAGTTTACTGAGCAGAAAACCTAATCTTTAACCGTGAACGAAATGGTTAGTGTTTTGTGATGTTTTGTATGATATTGGAAATATTCGAAAATTTGAGTTCAGAAATAAAATATAATATTTATTCCGGGCACAAAACGATCGGAAACTTGAACCGGATACGCAATGGAGCAGAGTAGGGAGCACAAAAGTGATGAGGTGACATGTGAGAGTGAGGTAACTTACTATGGGGGTGGCCTAAGTCACATCCTAAAAAGTGGTCATGATAACGTTTTTTGAGTTATAACATGTTATATGCTAAAAACCCATTTTTCTCTCTCTTCTTCAACCAAACAAGGCATAAGCCAAAACTTGGTCATTTGCCACTCTCACCTCTCCTTCTATAAATACCCGCTTTATTTCATCTCTTCCACTTTTCTTCTTCTTCTCCATTCTTACTTCAAAACTTCCAACACTGAAAGTTTTCATTTTTACTTAGTTTCAAGCTTCAAGTTCTTCATACTTTTTCTTTCTAGTTTCAAGGGTAAAACTCTCATACTCTTCTATTTCAAGTTTGACACTTATTTCATGAGTTTACTTTATGGCTTCTTAAAATGTTCTACAAGCTCTTTAACTTCTAAAATCTCTAGAAAATGGTAGAAAACTCTATTTGAGTTGAAACCAATTTCTATGGACTTCTATTAATCTCTAATTTCATATTCTAAGAGCTTGTATCAAACAAACATCTCCAACCTATTTTTCCAAGGATGGCCGAAACTATGTATTAATGGCCTAAGAAGTTTTGTTTCAACTTTTTGGAAGATAATCATGTATTTGAGCTTCTAGATACCTCTTGATCTTAAATCTAATTCTTGTAAAGTTTGAAAATTCCTAGCTTGTTGATCCCATGATGGTCGAACCGAGTAGGTTGTGGACCTAGCCACCAAGATGTACCAAGACTTGAAGAAGATGTTTGGGTGGCCAAAGATGAAGAAAGAAGTGGCGGAGTATGTTCTATCATGTTTGGTATGTCAGAAAGCTAAGATAGAGCATCAAAAGCCCGTCGGATTGTTGTAGTCCTTGGATATCCCAGAGTGGAAGTGGGATAGCATAGCGATGGACTTTGTGGTTGGATTACCACGAACTCTGAAGAGGTTTGATGCGATTTGGGTTATCATTGATAGGTTGACGAAGTGTGCTCACTTCTTACCTATTGGTGAGAGTTATAGTCTTGAAAGGTTGACCCAGATCTACATCAAGGAAGTAGTAAGGTTGCATGGTGTGCCGTCAAGTATTGTCTCCGACCGAGATCCTAGATTTACATCTAGATTTTGGAGACAGTTACACGATGCTTTGGGAACAAAGTTGAGGATGAGTTCTGCTTATCATCCTCGGACGGATGGACAGTTGGAGAAAACAATTCAGTCATTGGATGATCTTTTAAGAGCCTGTGTGTTGGAACATGTTGGCAGTTGGGATGAGTTCCTACCTTTGATTGAGTATGTGTACAATAACATTTTCCACAGCAGTATCGGGATGGCACCGTATGAGGCTCTGAATGGGAGAAAGTGCAGGACTCCGTTATGTTGGTATGAGACTGGCGAGAGCCAAGTGTTGGGTCTTGATATGGTATAGCTCCTTAATACATTTGGATGCTAAGTCTAAGAGATTGGAAAGCTTAAAGATTTCTAGCCTATTTATCCTATGATGGTTGTGAACCTAGGATGTTTTGTTTTCATTTTCCATTATGATCATGGACTCGAGCTCCTTAATACATTTGGATGCTAAGTCTAAGATATTGGAAAGTTTAAAGATTTCTAGCCTATTTATCCAATGATGGCTGTGAACCTAGGATGTTTTGTTTTCATTTTCCAATATGATCATGGACTTGAGCTCCTTAATACATTTGGATTCTAAGTCTAAAGAGTTTGGAAAGTTTAAAGATTTATAGCCTATTTATCCTATGATGGTTGTGAACCTTGGATGTTTTGTTTTCATTTTCCAATATAATCATGAATTTAGACTTCTTGGTATCTTTTAATGCTAAATCTAAGAGCTTTGAAGGGTTGGAAATTTCTAGCCTACTTATACTAAAGAGGCTGAAACCCTAAGAATGGATTTAGTGGGATTTTGTTCTACCTTTGTAAAGTGAACCTTGGTTATGAACTCCTAACACTTAAGGATCATTAATCCATGAGTTGTATACTCTTTTGAAAACCTTTAACCTTATTTTATGCCATGGCCAAACCTATACCTTCTTGGTTTAGTGTTCTTGGTTAACTTTTAACTTGTGGTTTTGTGTTCATAAACCTAGACTTTCGTCACGGAGTAGACGAGGACATTCGTAGTACACTTCCTCAAGCATCAAATACCTTTACCTTCACAAAAGGTAAGAACGGACAACCTGAGGGATATTCAATAGCTATTTGCATGTGTGTATGTGGTTTGCTCGATTTGTTTGAATATTGTTATTAGATTGAATCAAAGTTTGACTGATTTGTATACGTGAACTGTTGTGATAACTGTTTGAAGTTGATCCTTACTTGATTTAAAGTGTTGTGAAACATATATGTTATGAACTGTCATTAATTGTTATATTGTTGACAGAGATTATGATGATATTGATTGATGTCTGAAAAGCCTGACATTAGTCGATGCACAACTAATCATATGATTAAAAGCCTAAATAAGTTTCCAAGAGAACTTTGAAAGTAATGGTACTCATTTTAAAATGTTCTTTAGTAAATATGTGTTTTGGAAAGTAAGTGATCTTACTTGTATTTATTCCGGAAGGATCAAACTTTGGAACTTGTATTAAATAATTTCAAGTTAAAGGAAATTATTTTCTTATGAACTAAGTTTTTGTACAAGAGAAAATCATTTAGAAAATATGTGTTTTTATGGAAGGAAAAGCCTTTGGAAAATATTTGACCTTAAATAGAGATGATTTTAAGAAAAGGATTTCAAGAGAAAATGGATTTCTTATAATAGTTTACAAATGATTTTCCAATGAAAAGATTTCCTGTAAAGAAATACTTTCGAAAATATTCCGGTAAGTTGGATGGGTTACCGAGGTTTTATTTTGGTATTCGATTTTCACTAAACGAAAAGTAAGAACAAGTGAAATCGAATCTAGTGTACGAGACGTCGAAATACTAGTGTTCTATAATTTACACTTAGATCTTTGATCCGTGTCATGTTGTTTTGGACTGTGTGTCCTAATAACGTTGTTGTGGACTGTTTGTCCTATTCACGTTGTTGTGGAATGTGTGTCCTAATCACGGTGTGATAAACGTTATTAAAGGTGAATGTTGTTTTCTATTACCACAAGTCTTGACTGGTGCATCGGTTTAAGGTGTTGTGATTGAGCACTAGGACTGCGCGTCCTGTGTTGATGTTGAGTAATTTCAAGTGATGAAAATTATGAATGGTCGTTAGCTTTGAGCTTCGACAACGAATGAGATTGAACATAAAGAAAACATCTTGAACAAATGTTTTTCTTCATGCATTTAGGCAGACGTGCCTAACAGGTTAGTCACGTCGGTGATGCTCAAGCAGGGGCTATTAGTCACTTTGGTGATGTCCAAACAGGGACTTTTAGCCACTTCGGTGATGCCCAAGCAAGGGCTTTTATATAAGTCACGACGGTGATGTCCAAACAGGGACTTTAGTCACGACAGTGATGCCCAAGTGGGGGCTTGAGTTTGATCAACTCTTAGAAAGATGAAGGGATCTCATGAGATTAAGTTTATAGAGCCGGAATATTAAAGTGTCATACATAATCTTTATAAAAACTGATTGTACGGGTATGACATCCATTGATATGATACTTGTTGTTTTATCTATTAATATTTGGTAAATGTTAATCTGTGGATGTGATGCATGTATCATGCATATGGTTATTGTAATCTATGCATATATTGGTATCTCACTCTTTCATATCTTCTTGTCATTCCTCTTTGCTTTTCGGCATCGCTGTATATCTATGAGTCTAGATGGATCCGGACATCCCATCTGTACCGTTGGAATTGAAGACTGAGAACTTCGATGATGCGGGGAATGCAGGGGCGTGGTAGATTCACCCCGGATCTACATCGGCTACCTATCATGGACCGATAACCACGCTGGAGAAGAATGCCGAGGGCGAACCATGTCGCAAAGTTCAGACAGTTGAGACGAGGAGGATTGCTCTCCCACCACCTTGGTACTACTAACACGTGCTACAGATGAATGGACAGCTACATGAGCACCCATCTCTAGGGGTACCATTACCTGGAGTTGAGCCGGCTTCACCAATTGAGGAGGACCCCGAGGAGTACCTGGAGGATGAGCCCGTGTACCACGTCTTGGATCACGACGATGATCTTGATGAGGTGCCGGAGTACGTGCTTGATGACGATCTGGATTTTTATGATTTTGAATCTCTTGATGAGGGCGGAGACTTCGTGGACCCATCACCTGGGGTCTCTTCTTATGGGAGTGTTAGTGGCGAGTCTTCCTTTAGTCGTTAGTAGTGGCCAGCTTAGGGGTGTATATTTTGTAGTTAGTCTGTCTCGGTCAGACTGTATTTGGCTTCTTAGAGCCACCCTTTTGATGTGTGGTTCCGGACCCTCCCCCTATTTTGCTTTACTTAGTTTATAGTTGTTATAGGATGTTTTGTTTTCATTTTCTAATACGATCATGGACTTGAGCTCCTTAATATATTTGGATGCTAAGTCTAAGAGATTGGAAAGTTTAAAGATTTCTTGCCTATTTATCCTATGATGTTTGTGAACCTAGGATGTTTTGTTTTCATTTTCCAATATGTTCATGGACTTGAGCTCCTTAATACATTTGGATGCTAAGTCTAAGAGATTGGAAAGTTTAAAGATTTCTAGCCTATTTATCCTATGATGGTTGTGAACCTAGGATGTTTTGTTTTCATTTTCCAATATGATCATGGACTTGGGCTCCTTAATACATTTGGATGCTAAGTTTAAAGTGATTGAAAAGTTTAAAGATTTCTAGCCTATTTAACAGTGGGAGAGTTAGGTGACTTACTAGGGGGACGACCTAAGTCACATCCTACAAAGTGGCCATGATGACACCTTTTGAATTATAACATATTATATGCTAAAAACCCATTTTTCTCTCTCTTCTTCAACCAAACAAGGCATAAGCCAAAACTTGGCCATCAAGACTTGAAGAGAGTTAGGGCGTTACAATTAACAACTCACTTATTAAGAAAATGTCATTTACCGGAAGCAAGCAGCAATTTAATTATTTAATTTTCCGCAACGGGTAACAAAGTGACGCCCCAGTTTAGGGCGTTACAATTAGTGGTATCAGAGCTGGTTGAGTCTTTCGGGAATCTTTGGGTTTAGGTCTGTTAGGTTGATGTTGTGTGTTCTCTGATTAAGACTTGATTGAATTACTTCTTAGGAGTAATGTGTAATAACCGTCGAGTTAGATTTTTCCTTTTCTGGTTACCATCTCACTGATTGTGTCTTAACGGTCAGTATGGAACCAGGAGGTGCGTGCAGGTGTGGTGGTCGTGGCAGAGGCAATGGCGGAATGGACTTCGCCGCCCAGGAAATGGCTGGTGTGGCTGTGGCAGTTGCTTTTCAGACTGCTACGATGGCTGCCCAGAACCAACAGGAGCCGCTGAGGGCTGAACAAGCTGCTGAGGGAAAGCATCTGAATGCTTTGGGCGTCGAAATCCGTCCACGCTTTGATGGAGACGTGGATCCTACGAAAGTTGATTTGTGGATCCAAGAGTTGGAAAAGATCTTTGAGCTCGTTCATACACCAGAAGGAGTGAAGGTGTCTTATGCAACATTCCATCTGGTAGGAGATGCTGAATACTGGTGGAAAGGCACTGGGCAACTGTTAGAGGCTGAACACCAAGCGATCTCCTGGGAGGTATTTTGTAACAAGTTTCTGGATAAATACTTACCCTAGAGTGTTCGGACTGAGAAAGAACAAGAGTTCCTAAGTTTACGTCAGCGAGACCTGACATGGGGGAATATGTGGAAAGATTCGAATCACTTACCAAATATTTCCGCTTCTTTCAGAACAACCCAAGCGAAGAATGGAAGTGTGAAAAGTTCGAAGGTGGACTGTGCTTCGAAATCAAGGACTCGGTGCTACCATTGGAAATCAAGAACTTCCGAGCCTTAGTGGAAAAGTGCAGAAAATTAGAGATAATGTGGAAGGGACGAGACACCAAGGGGAATGCTGGGGGACCCTCTCGTCCTAAGAGTCAATTTCAAGGGCAGAACCAGAAATGGAAGCAGAACCAGAGGAAACCATACTGCCAATCACCCAACAACAATCAAAGGCAACAGCAACATCGTTCCGGTACTTTGGGGATTGGGACTGGAGGCCAGTGGAACCAAAATCAAGGCCAAGAAAGGAAGTGTTTTAAGTGTGGAGATCCTAACCACCGGATGACACTTGCCCGATGAGAAGGGCATGGTGTTTCAACTGTGATCGTTTGGGTCACTTGGCTAAAGACTCGCAGAGCACCAAAGCATGAGCTAGTTGTCATCCACACCAGAGCCAACAAGCCGATCGTAAAAGGAAGGGTGTATACAATGAGTGGAGCTGAGGCATCAAACTCTGGCGATCTCGTGCAAGGTAAGTGTGACATAGCTAGTAATCTTTTAACTGTACTTTTCGATTCGGGTGTAACACATTCTTTCATTTCAATGGATCGTGTGAAACTTCTAAGTTTGCCTATTTCTTCCTTGCCATATAACTTGATTGTTTCAACCCCAACTGTTGAGCCAATTACTGTAAATTATGTGTGTTTGAACTGTTCTATCATTGTCCAAGATAGACATTTTCTTGTTGACCTGATCTGTTTGCCTTTAATTCAATTAGATGTAATTTTAGGCATGGATTGGCTATCTTCCAACCATATCTTAATAGATTGTGCTTAGAAAACCTTAGTTTTTAGAGATGAGATTTCTGGATTGTTATCTGCTAGTCAGGTAAGGGCTTCTTTGAAAGAGGGAGCACAAGGATACGTGCTACTGCTTTCCTTAAACGTTAAGAATGAGTTAGACTTAGAGTCCATCCCTGTCGTCAATAAGTTTCCGGAATTTTTTCCTGAAGATGTACCTGGACTACCGCCTGTTCGAGATATTGAGTTCGCGATTGATCTGATTCCAGGCACTAGGCCAATCTCTATAGCACCATACCGTATGTCGCCATCGGAGCTAGAAACCGTGAAGGAACAACTTGAGGAGCTGAGGAGAAAGAGAACTACTGCGACAAGGAGCATTGTCAGAGTTCTGGAAAGGACTACAAAACTCATTGGGAACGAAACTCAAACTGAGTTCTACCTATAATCCACAAACCGATGGACAATCAAAGGACGATTCAGTCACTGGAAGATTTGCTGAGAGCTTGTGTGATGAAAGACACTGGGAACTAGGATGAATTTCTACCACTGATAGAGTTCACTTACAACAATAGTTTCCATCAAGCATAGGAATGGCACCTTACGAAGCTCTATATGGTAGACTGTGCAGAGCACCTCTATGTTGGTACCAGGATGGAGAAATTTTGTTGTTAGGACCAGAGATTGTGCAGCAACAGAAATTTTGCTCGCCTTATGTGGGTTTGACATAAGTGTGGGAGAATATTTTGTGCATATATGTTGGTAAAAGGAAGGAATGGTTTTTTTTTTTTTTGTGACTAAAAAAGGAAGGAATGGTTATCAAAAAGAAAAAAAGAAAAAAAATAAGAAAAGATAAATGCAAAAAGAAAAAAATATGAAACATGGTATGAAATATTTGAGGAAAAAAGTGGTGATTTTAATAAAAAAAAAAGGGTGAAAGGAAGTCAAAAAGAAAGAAGTCGGAAAAAGGTTGCATGAAAGGCATGTTTCTTCAAAAATAATTGTTGATCTCCTATTTCCTTTGGTGCTAGCTTGTTTATCTTTTCTTGTCCTTCCCATTTGCCTTTGCCACGTTACATCCTAAATAAAGTCCCTTTGATTTATGCATACTGTGAATTGTGGATGATTGATTGAGATGAAATTCAAACTTGAAGTTGCATGGTTTTGATTTGTGAATTTGAGTGATACACTTACCTACATAAATTTGAGTGCTTGAGTGACTTTGCACTTCCTGTGAGAAATTGTGTGTCCAATAGTTCTTCCTTAATTGAATTAGCCATGATCTTTAATTTTCCAAGTGTAGAAGTATTGGTGCATCATTGTTATGATTTCTTGTTGAACATTTTTGGATGTGAGCTTGTTATAAGGTGATTCTTTTATTTCAGGATTTCTTACATGGTTGGATGGTGCATTGCTTTGTTATTGTCTAAGTTGTAGGTATCCATTGAGTTTGTATGTTTGGTCTTTGTCTATATGCTTGGGGATGCGCAAACACTTAAGTGTGGGGGTGTGATGATTCTTAATTTGTTGTTAATTAGGTTGTTAATTGTAGTTAGTTTTTGATTAGTTTTTATTAGTTGTAGGTTATTTTTCTATTTTATTTCTATTAATTTCATAGCTGGTTTCATTTTGCCTTCCTTTCACCAACATAAATGCACAAAATATTCTCCCCCACACTTGTGTCAAACCCACACACAATAAGGCAATGCTCTCCTATCCACTAAGGTTGGGTAGAAACATTGTTTTCAAGTTAAGGCTCATGGGTAAAAACACTCAAAAAACACAACAAAATGAGCAATGATCTTAACTTGCATACACTAAAAAAACACTCAAAAATAAAACAACACACAAACAGAAAACATAAAAAAAAAAGTAAAAGAAAAGAAAACTCCCGTATCTTGTGCTTCCAAAATTTGGTCTAAACATGAGGTCACCATTAGTAGTGCCTCCTATCCTTCCATTTTGTTATGAGATAACCTGAAGAACATGACTAAATATATATCTCAAAACAAGGAAAACATTAGCATAAGATAGGTAAGTCATAAAACAAACTAAAAAAAAACTAAAAAAAACTAAAAAGAAATTAAACTAAAAGCTACTCCTAAATACTATTCATTCCTCATCCTCTTCTTCTTCCTCCTCTGCTTCTTCCATCTCTTGATCCTCTTGAACCTCCCCATCTTGGTCATGCAGATCCAACTGCAAAAACTGCCTGTGTAGCTCATCTTCTGGCACTAGAGGCACAAACCTCTCCTGAGGCACACCCATATGCTCAACCATAAAAGCAATAAATGCATGCACCTGATCTATATTGCGATACATTCTTTGAGTGGCATGCATGGTCAACTACTGTCTACGAGCCTAGGATACCCGAGGGCCTATGATCGCTCTTACTGGAGGTCGGTGCAGCTTTGGAATGTCTCCCCAATTGTCATCAATATACCCAACATCGATGGGTTTTTCAGCTTTAATAGGCTCGATGATTGGGTCCTCCACACCGGCAAGCTTGATTAATTGAGTAATGAGCTGAAGGTAGCCCAATTTTTTCTTTGGATCCTGGGCTAGCTGATAAATATTAAATGATATAACTCTTCCTACATCCACAAACATATTAGTCAAAATAGCATAAATTAAAAAATCTCGATTGACAGTCACTTCAGATTTATTGGATACAGGAAGCAGTTTAGCCATCGCAAAAGTGGCCCAAATCCTAGGAAACAATTTCAAAGTTGTTCTCCACAAAAGCTTAGGCTTCTCAGACCCTCTCATAGTTTCCCACCGACCCTCGAGAATACACAACTCTCTTAAAACCTTTTGGGCATCCCACTCAGAATTTTCCAATTCCTCATAAGTGCCCACACTGCCCTCATAGGGTCCTTCTAGACCATATACATAATTAATTAAAGCAGGGGAGTAGTCTACCTCTGTTACCCTTACCCAACTTTTGAAACGGATGACGCCTGACCTATCCTCACAATAGGCATTGGCATAAAACTCACGCACTAGCATCTTCAAACCAGAATATGGGGTACTAACCAAATCTCTCCAAACTCTCTTCTCAATTTCATCCTGAATCTCTCGGTATTCATTCCTCAACAACCGAATTCTCTTCTCCCTTACAAAATCTCTTCTCGTCAAATTAGTTCTAAATCTCTGTTCATGCACGGGAGAAAGGAATTGGTTATCATTGGAAGAAGGTGGAGCAGTAGAGGCTGATGCTCCTTCTCTTCTACTTGCTCTCCTAGGCCCTGTGTTAGTGGGCTTTTGCTTTTTCTTTGGAGGCATCTGCAAAATAATCCAGAAAATTCCAACACAGTACACAAAATATTCAGTTTTCAAATCATTTTCAATATATTCAGTTCAATGACATATTCAGAAGTGTTCCCTCAAAATTTTTCACAATTTTTCACATTAAGCTCAGTAACCACTACCTCAACATTATCGTGAACCCAACTCAACACACTCAATCATTTTTCAATTTCAGAACCCCACCCCCAAAATCAGTTTCCAGTTTCAAAATACCCCTACACTTAGTCAACATATAACTCACATTCAAGCATCCCCAAGACAAGTTCTTCCACATGCATCAAACAATAATAGCACAACACACATGATCTCAATATTCAAAATCAAATCCCTAAACCTCAAAGTAACAGATTTCCACAACAAGTTGTATATTTCCAATTCCTAACTCTTAAAATAGATCAATATCAGAATAGAAGAGGAAGGAAAGTAGAATATATACCTTTTACGCACAAATTAACTTGTGGCCGTGTGCAATGGACAGAGATGCGATGAGTGTGAAGAATGTGCACGTGTGCTATGAAGAAGTTGAGTAGTGCGCAGGTGCAGTGTGTGGGAAGTGAAGATGAATGAGCGAAGTATGTGGGTAACAAGAAAAGATGAATGGGTGGGAGAAGAGATCAGTGTGAGAGAAAAGAGAACCCTTTCTATTTTTTTGAGAGTGGCAGTCGTAGCTGCCTAAGGAAAAAGAAAAAACGGTTTTAAACCCTATTGACCCAAAACGACGCAGCTTTGTGTTTTTTTTTAAAAAAAAAATCTTAACGCTTACACGTTGTCTCAACCATGCTCAATCATGGTCAGACAGAAAGACACCACTTCTCAGACCTGACAACGCTCAGACGTTAACCACACCACGCCCCAGCGCTACAGACCAGCGCTCAAGCACTACAAATTCCACGTCCAAGCGCTGGAAGACAGAAACCACACCCATCTACGACTGAGAACGATCAAGCATCGCTAAGGTCATGCCCAAGCGTGACAAACTGTTCCATATTTTCCATTTCACAGAAAACGCTCGAGCTATCCACTTACAGCGCTAAGTTTTTTTCAAAATTTCTTAGTTTTTTTTTAAAAAAATTCTTTTTCTTTTGTTATATAAACTAACAACTAACAAAGCTAAAAACAAAAATCTTTTTGTATTTTTCTTGTATAATCAAACTCAAAAACAAAAATTAACAAAGAAAAGAAAAAAAACTAAACTAATTACCACTTGAGATGTCTCCCAAGAAAACCATGATATAGGACTAGTGAGAATTCTTACCCTTATCAGAAGGTGAGTGAAGAGTAATGTTAACCCTGTTTGTTCAAATCTCCCCCAAGGTACAATTTCAACATTTGGCCGTTAACTTTAAAGCTTCTTCCAGAATTTGGCTCTGCAATCTCAATTGCACCATAGGGACTCACTTCCTTAACCACAAAAGGACCTGACCATCTAGACTTTAACTTTCCAGGGAAAAGTCTCGGTCTAGAATTATACAATAACACTTGTTGTCCTGATTCAAATTATTTCACAATTATTTTTTTTATCATGCCTCTCTTGGTTCTTTCTTTGTAAATTTTAGAACTCTCATAAGCTTGCAAGCTAAACTCTTCCAACTCATCTAACTGCAGTAACCTTTTTTCACCTGCAGCTTTCAATTCAAAATTAAGCAACTTCACTTCCCAATAAGCTTTATGTTCCAACTCAACTGGAAGATGTCATGATTTGCCATACACTAACTTATATGGGGACATTCCAATTGGATTTTTAAAAGCTGTCCTATATGCCCAAAGCACATCATCCAATTTTCTAGCTCAATCTTTCCTTAGGGAACCTACCACTTTTTCCAGGATCCTCTTCAACTCTCTGTTTGAAATTTCCACGTATCCACTAGTTTGTGGATGATAGGGGTAGCTATCCTATGTTTCACACCATATTTACTCAGCAATGATTCAAACTGTTTATTACAAAAGTTTGACCCCATCACTTATCACAGCTCTAGGCACACCAAACCTTGTAAAAATGTGTTTCTTAAGGAAAGAAAAACAACATTGGCATCATTGGTTGGTAATGTCACAGCCTCTACCCATTTGGAAACATAGTCTACAACAACCAAAATATATTTATTTGAGAAAGACGATGGGAATGGTATCATAAAGTCAATCCCACAAACATAAAAAATTTCAACCTCTAAGATGGATTTTAGAGGCATTTCATACCTCTTAGAAATGTTCCATGCTCTTTGACATCTATCACATTTTTCAATAAAATTATGGGCATCTTTAAACAAAATAGGCTGGTAAAAGCCACATTGCAAGACCTTGGCGGCAGTTCTTTTGCCACTATAATGCCCACCATATTCAGACCCATGACAGTGCCACAAACTTTTTTCAAATTCATTATCTGGGACACATCTTCTAGTGATCCCATCAGCACATCTTTTAAACAACAAAAGTTCATCCCACTCATAGAATTTAGCATCATGAAAAAAAAAAACTTTTGCTCCCAACAAAAATCAATAGGGACAATACTTGCGGCATTATAGTTTGAAAAATCAGTAAACCAAGGAAAAGAATTTACCATCATCAAATTTTCATCAGGAAACTCCTCAAATGGAAGGAATGTCCTTGTCCCCCTCAATTTGGACAAGCCTAGAGAGATGATCGGCCACATCATTTTGCCTTCCTTGCTTGTCTCTTATCTCCAAATCAAATTCTTGGAGAAGTAATATCCACCTAATCAATCGTGGTTTAGCATCCTGCTTAGCAAACAAATACCTCAAGGCAGAGTGATCAGTGTAAACAATGACTTTAGACCCAACAAGATAGGACCTAAATTTGTCAAAAGCAAACATAATAACAAGTAACTCTTTTTCAGTCATGGCATAATTTTTTTGAGCATCATTCAACACACGACTTGCATAATAAATCACATGCAGAATTTTATGTTTTTCTTTGTCCTAACGCTGCACCTACAACATAGTCACTTGCATACATAATCTCAAAGGCTATACTCCAATCAAGAGCAACCATCACGGTGCAGAAATTAGTTTTTCTTTGATTTTATTAAAAACATCTAGGCATGCATCATCAAACACAAAAGTAGCATATTTTTTCCAAAAGGTTATTCAAGGGCTTAGCAATTTTAGAAAAATCTTCTATAAACCGCCTATAAAAACCAGCATGCTCAAGAAAACTTCTTATACCTTTCACATTAACCGGTGGCGGTAACTTTTCAATTACCTCCACCTTTGCTCTATCAAACTCAATTCCTCTTACAGAAATTTGATGACCAAGAACTATACATTCTCTTACCATAAAATGACATTTTTCCTTGTTAAGAACAAGGTTAGTTTCTTGGCAACTTTTTAATACCAAGACAAGGTTGGATAGGCAAGTATCAAATGAAGATCTAAACACAGAAAATTCATCCATAAAAATTTATATGCATTTTTCAATTAAATCAGAAAAGATTGAGAACATGCACCTATGAATTTTCAGATCTTTCATCTTCTTCCTTCTTCTCTTCAACCACTACTTCCTCCTCCTCTTCATTTTTCTGTTTTGTCTATCATGTTGCGTATTATTAGCACCGGCCGTGGCGATGGACTCTAGTATTTCCAAAGCCTCTTCTGGACTATTCAAATCGAAAGCTCCTCCACATGAAGCATCCATCATCTATCTTGCCTTCGGATCCAGCCCATTATAGAAAGTTTGAGCTAGCAACCAATTGGGTAAAACATGATGAGGACATTTTGAGTAGCTCCTTGAACCTCTCTCAAGCATCATACAAAGTTTCTGACTCTAGTTGTACAAATGAGGTAATTTCACCCCTCAACTTTGCTGACTTCGATGCTGGAAAATATTTCTCCACGAATCTGGACTCGAAATCATCCCATGTCGAGATACTGCCCTATTGCTGTGACTGAAGCCAACTTCTAGCTTTATCCTTCAATGATAAAGGAAAATGCCTCAATCTGATAACATCATCAGTAGCTCCATTGAACTTCATTGTATCACAAATCTGCAAGAAATTCTCCAAATGTTGATTGGGATCCTCCTGAGCTCCCCCACCAAGCTGGTTCTGATGCATCAATTGAAGGAGTGCAGGCTTGATTTCAAAGTTGCTAGCATGCACAGGAGGTCTCACAATAGAACCACAGACAACTTTAGTATTGGGCTTGGACTAATCCCTCAATGCTCGGCCATGACTGTTTCAGCTTCAACCACCTGTTGTTGTAAAAGTGCTTGTTCCCTTTCTTGTTGCATGCCACTACAAAAAAAAAAACCTATTTACCGATCGAATATTTCGGTCGCTAAACTTGATAATTCGGTTGCTATACTGTATAGCGACCGAATTAAGGGGGTAGCAGAAACCCTGGTCGCTAAAAATTTAGCGACCGAACTTATATTTCGGTCGCGGGTCTGCGACCGATATTTCGGTCGCAAAATTATATATTTCGGTCGCCGTATAGTTGGTCGCATGCCCAGCTCGCCTAATTTGGTGACCGATATTCGATCGTTATTTCGGTCGCAAATTTTGATTTTTTTTTTTTTAAATTTTCCTGTAACTTAATCCTGCCGACCAAATATTGTTTTTCAACTATTACCCTATTGATTTTTAATTTATGATATAAAAAAATACACCAATATTTTTTTTTAAATAAATAGAAAACGTAAATATGATGTACTAATGATCCAAAACACCATAGTCAATATGATCAAGAAAACATATACATTAATTAACGCAAGTTTAATAATGGTTTATAAAAAAAAGTTTAATAAGTACTAATTAACGATCAAAACATAAAAATACACGACGGTCAATAAGTACTAATCAAAATATCAAAACTCATCAATCTTCCAAAGGGATGAACATGTAGAAGCGAGAACCCCCAAGGTACTTAAACTTTGGCGATGCACCAGTGGACAACAAATACAACTCCCTGATACCATTTGTATCTGTTGCAAAATATGGGCGATCCTCATGGATTACTATATTCCCATTGAACAGATTTCCGCTTTTGTCTTCAATAGTCACAACACGCGGTATTTGTTGTCCCCAACGACGGTAGAATGATCGCGGGATTGAAATCAAATCCTGCAAATACACAAGAACAATTTAGTAAATGATTAGTTTATGCCTTAACCATCATTACGTGAATCCGATCGTTATTCTTAAGTTGATGAGATCATCATACACTGGTCTATATGGATGACTGTTTCAAAACATTTAGTCGGATCCATTTTCTGATAAAACGATAAGGAAAACAAGTCATATGTCTAAACTTCATCAAGTGATCATAAGAAAAGATGGAAAGATCCATGTAGCATACTAGCATGTTAAAATAGAACAAAGAAATGCAACTTCACATGCAACTTTACAGATTAGCAAACATAGTAGTTTTCAGGAAAGCAGATGCTTTTACGTCGTTTTGAAGGATGGTCATAGAGAGGACTTCTCCCTACCTAAGTGCCTAGATAACCTAGTAAGGATGGTCATCAACAACTATTTCTGGAAAGCTCCATTTCCTAGTGAAACAAATGAGTAGAAAACCAGAGTTGCTTTGATAATATTGTGTACAGAGCTGCTTTCTAATGTGAACATGCTCAGATATAAGTACCAGCCTTCAATAAATTTACATCATCAAACAGAAAAGAGATAAGTAGAATTACCAAATGAATCCGATTCAAAATGAGTGAAAAGCTCTCTTGGAATTACAGGCTACAATAATGTTTTTAGATCATTTCATACTCCAACAAAGAATATTTTTTTGTTTACAAAGAAGTGAACAAGAACTTGAAATCCCTAAAACCCTCTTTTGAAATTTTTGAAACAGATTCAGACAAGAACCAACAAATTCATGGATTCCAAACGAATCAAAATACAATACAATCAGAATGCATACACGTACAATACAATATGAAATTATTCACAAAGAAGTAAACAAATGCATCACAGAGGCTATAGATCATACTATTGTGAGATATTCCCGAGGCAATATAACGAGAACAATGAACAGCCTTCAAAGACATAAATTCAGCCAAGATATGGAAAGATAAACAGACCCAGAAATTACAAGTTCCATATTTAATAGAAAACACATCATTAACACAGGGACAATCTTGTTACTGGACATGTTAAACTAGAATGGTCTTCAAACAACTGCCTCAGTATTGGTCATTATTTAAGAGGCTGGATTTTCTTGGTTTATTTACTTTTTTAAATGTTATAAATGGTTGATTTTTCTGGACTGTTAGATTTGGATGGACCGGTCCAGATCTAGTTCTTGGAGAAGTCTTTGGAGACACCTCTCACAATAAAACATTGCTCTTACTAGATATGCCCAATTATTTCACCTATCTTATAACTTTGAGTACTTTGTTGCCTTCTTTTTTCTCAGTTTACTCAGTACTTTATTCAAACAAATATATAATCTAATACTGAAAAAGTCCACATTTAATTCTATCCAAAAAACAAGAAAAGAAAGGGAAAAAAACGTCTACATTTAAAAATGGAAAGGATGTCCAATCATTTAACGTAATTTGAATTCATCATTATAATTTCTCAACAATCTTCACAACCATGGTTCACTGTAATGGTTTTGTAAAGCTCAAAGGCACTAATTTCTCCCGAGAATGTTACATTATTACTGCCAAGTGGTATATATTCTACCCGACAAGATTCAACAAAGCTATTAAAATGAAAATTTACAGAACCAAAGGCTTGGAACCTCGTTAATACCAATCTCTATCCAATTAGAATGTTAGTGGTCACTAAATACAAGACCGTTGATATGATTTGCTATCTCAAAAATGGTTCAAAATACAGCAAATGAAATGCACCAATGCATCCTTTCCAATGAAAAACAATGAACTGAACCCAACAAGGATGAAAAAAATAAAGATAAATAGCCTCTTTTTTATAGGGAAAATAAATAAAGGAATTATGTAGTTCAACATTGCAGATCAGTCTATAATGAATTGGATGATTATCTGCTACCTCCTACCAACAAAAATGCAATTCATTAGGGAGTACATATCTTAATAGGAGTGATTAAATAATGACACATGAAAACAAATGATCATCACAACTCACAACTCACATGAAATACACTAGTAGCTCTTCTCAGTAGTAAGCAATAAAGCAAGCAATGAAATACATACAATCCACAAAATTTTTGAAATGAAACAATGAAGCAAAATAAAAAATGATACATAGAGAGTCCATGGTTACCTCAAGGCAGAGCAGGGAATGCACAAAATGAGGAGAGAAGAGGGTAGGAGGAGCTCTGTGCGTGGTGACCGGAGGGCTGCGCGTTGGTGGCCGGAGTTAAAAACAGAGCACTGAAACGGAGGGGAGGGGGGGATTAAAAACAGAGCAGGAAGAGGGGAAAGGAAGAGAGGAGAGGAAGAGGGAAGAGATGGAAGAAGAGGAGGAGGAGGACGGCGGCTTACCGGAGATGGCGGTGGTGGCGGTGCGCACTGCGCGGTGGTGGCGACGGTGACTGGCGGACGCGAAGGAGAGAAGAGAAAAGGGGTGAGGGTGGAAGAGAGGGCAGAAATGAGGAAGAAGGGAAAGATTTCACGATTTTATGGATTTATAATTTGGCGACCGAAATAATCGGTCGCTAAATCGGTCGCCGGGTACTTAAATAAAAAATGGTCGCTAAATTCGGTCGCGGGATGAGTTAATTTGAAATTTGAATTCATAAATTTAGCGACGGAGTTTTAAATCGGTCGCTAACACGCGCGGTTTTAGTTTTTGTTGCGCGCCGTTTAGCGACCGAATTAATATCGGTCGCAAATGTAAATAAAATTTAACCGTTGCATTTAATTCGGTCGCTAAGAAGACATAAAATTTCTGACTTTTAAGTTCCTTTGTTTAGCGACGGAAATAGCGACCGACAACCCTGCTACGATCTATTTCGGTCGCTATTTCGGTCGCAGTATTATCTCTAATCAATCTTTCATGTAGATCCTTCAATCGGTCGCCATTTCGGTCGCAAAGAGCAACCGAAGAATTCGGTCACTATTTTTGGTCGCTAAACAACCTTTTTTTGTAGTGTGCGTTGCCTGGCTGCATTCCGGTTACTCTTAGATGTCTTTTCAATTCCAGGATCAAACAGCAAAGAATTCCTGTTTACAGTACCTCACATACACAACTCGAAAGAAAATTAGTGCACACTAACAATATAAAATAAAATAAAATTGCAGCAACTATAAAAACAGAAAATAAAATGCTCAAATCGAGATTTTCTTGGCACAACTAATATTAACAGAAATCAATCTCCGGCAACGGCGCCAAAAACTTGTTAAGCAAAATCGGCAAGTGCACCAAATTGCTAACTGTAGTATAAAATTATCGTCCTCAGGGTTGAACTGCTAATTACTAATGTACCAACTCAACGTCGTTTGAGCGACCGAAAATTTGGAATTGGTTTTCACCAATAAAATATTTTTGGTATTTTTCAATTGAGAAAATTCAAGTAGTAGAAAATTGGTTTGTAAACAATCAAGGAGGAATTGTCAGAGGATCGATTTCCCTGCCTTTCATACTTGTTCAATGCTGGAAATTAACTTGAACAGTTTATCCATATTCAAGAAGCTGAGTTTTTATCATTTACCCCCTAATTCCTTAGGTTGATAAACCTTCCTGCCTAAATTACTAATTCAATTCTTTGAGTATTAACAATTTAACAAGAGCAATAAAAATGGTTACAACTCAATAATGCTAATTTGATTGTGTTCTTATTCCTAAGTAACACACGCAAATCGTTTATTCACAAAACAACGATTATGAACTTGAATTTCCCAATTGCATATTCATATAGCAGATAAACATAAAAACAGTGAACAAACTCTTGAGTTTAAATAAACCAAACAACGTCGAAATCCAGAATCAAAATAAGTTATCTAGACAGTTCCATCTACCTCTAACGAAAGGAAATTAGCTAGACATAATGGAAACAGAACAAACAAATGAAGAAGATAAGAAAGTCATCATGAGTCTCTACTTGGCAGCTTCCACTCTCTATGATTGCTCCCTTTCCTCTTCCTCGAAACTGTGTAGTTCTCCTAGTGTGTTTGGATTAGATGTGAATAATAAATTATTTCAATAATCGATCTCATGTATAATTGATTAATGTTATAATCAATTTGTTTAATGTTTGGATGTGTTCACTAATAACTATTTTAAGATAATATATTTCATTTAAGTTATGTAAAAAAAAAAACATCTTATGTAGTAAATTACAAAATATATATATATATATATATATGATTAGATTGATGGTATTTGTTTGATAGTTAGTTCTACATGTGAAATGGGAAAATGTGAACAACTTTTTTCAAATATGCTTGAAACTTCCAGCTTCTCTAAAAATCGTTTTTTCATATTTTAATCAGATTTGTCAAATATATCATAGTAAACTCAAAACAATTTTTTTTTCTTCTCTACAATCGTTCCCACACCACACTAAGATGTTCAATATTGCTTATGCACTCGTGTCTTTTGCTGCAAGCCTGCAAGCACTCTTTATCATCTTAGGCACATAAGTGAATCTTTGATTTTGATTTTGATTTTTTGCTTATTTAAAGGATTGTTAGTAATCATTACATTTGCTTGATATCCTAGTATTCTTACTCCATTTGCACCTCATTTCTAGCTTTAATATATTCAACAGCTGTTCCGGTGATTTTTCTTTCAGCCATTAAATATCTTGTTTTCCATGAGAAATGGATGACTTTTTATCGTCCATCGTGGCTTCTTTCAAGTGTCGCTGTATTTATGGAACAAAATATTTTATGGTCCAAATAAAGAATCCTGTTACAATCTCATTGCAGATCTAGAAAACACCACACCCTGTACAATGTGGAAGTCTTTTTTCTTTCCTTTGTTGTACATGCCACATTATAAGTAGGACAGTTGTATTCTATAAAATGCAGGTTTACATTCCATGTGTTAAGTGCAAAGAAGACCATGACTCAGTTATGCTAGTTTTGGATCACATGGAAAGCAAGTTTTTAAATCAGATTTCAGATATTACAGTGCAATTGCAATGTTTGGTTCTGTTTGCATTGCTGTCTTTCATGAGGGTTCAAGTTCATCTTCAATAGGCATGGTGGACAAGCCAAATGAGCAATCTAAAGTGGAAGCCAAGTAACTCAGCTATATTGTTCAAGCAACATTTAACTGCATATGTTGAGAAGATATATGGAATGATCATTGATAGTTTACAGAATGAGATTAGTCCATTGCTAAGTTTGTGTATCCAGGTAAGTATCCTATTTTAGAAAAACTTTCATAGTAAAACACAAAATTAGATATTGGTTGATTTGATACATCTTTTGTCACCATTGGCAGGCTGATAATCTGCTAGATTATCAAGTAATTGTGTCTTTCTTTGAGTGGATTTTACTCTCAATTGCATGTTTCTATCTTTGCTTTGTCCCCATTTTTAGTTAGTTGAGTCATAATTAGTTGTTTTAAGTGTTTTTGGCAATTTCTTGCATTTAATGTTAATTTTAGCTTAATTTGTTTTCCTTTTTGCAATATAATTTTAGGTTCATCTTTTGTCAATTTTAGGATTCAATAAGTAAACCATGAAGACTTAAAAGTGGATTTGGTGAAGAAGTAAGCAAAGAAACATGAAGAAAGAAGCCAATTGCACCTGTTAGGAAGACCAGTTTCTGCCATTCCCACGCTCAGCGTGGAACTCCCATGCTTAGCGTGAATTCGACTGTGGAAACATGATTTCTGTCTGTTTCACGCTCAACGTGACCAACTCCACGCTCAGCATGGACGCGAATCCTGACAGGGTATTTAAACCCTTATTTTCCATTTTGAGAGAGAATAAATAGTTGTTATGTTTGTGAATTGGTAGGCGATAATCGATTCAGGAGGACGATACTCGCTTCTCACCGTTTTATGCTTACAATAATCATGTATTCTTGTCGTGGTCTTGTCATCACGTCATCTTTGCCTCACCTAACCAGCTTCAACCCGTGCTCAACCATTATGAAACCAAACACTAACCTCAACCAGTCTCACCAAACTCAACCCCAAATGTTCTCTCAAGTTGGCCATTGTAATATCTCAAGATGCTTTACGAATTGACGACTGTCCGCACAAACCGATACGCTTTATCCTCACTCACACGCTTCCTAGGAAAAATGACTAGGAGGTAACCCATGCCATAATTGTTTCAAGTCAAGCTCACCCCTATTTTCACTCTCAACTCATCCCCTTTGTGCGGAACTCATCATCCTCAAACAAGCCGCAAATACCTTGCATTTTGCCCCCCCAAAACAATCAAGACTAACTTCGCCTTTCCTTGCTCCTCTTGTCACACGATCACCTACCTCGTCCATATAACCCCATACAACCAATCCATGGCCAGACACACCAGCCACCACATATCACATAGACCAACTTCACTATTTAATCACACCTGTGTCCATCAAATAACATGAGTGTGCCACCATTCTGGACATCCTCATTCAGAACCAAACTCCTTTATCTCATATGTGTATTGTTGTGCACCGTTTTACTCACACCTATGTCCATCGAATAACATGGGCGTGCCACCAGACCCGGTCCAAGGGGGAGGCAACCCAAACAAGGGTTTTAGGCCTCAGAAAAAAAATTTTACTACTTACTTTTTTTTAGGAAAAAAAAAGAAAGTCAAGGAAGACTCTCCATCTTCCCCTCAATCACGCATGTATCCGTATCTCCTCTTCTGTTAACAATCCGAATTTTTTTTAAAAAAAGAAAATCAATAACAATAACTCAATCTATCTCTATATCTATCTCTCCCTCACGTCTCTCCATCTTCTTCATGTTCTGTTTGCTCTCAACTCTACGTGACTGCATCTCTGATCTCCCTCCTCAGGCCTCACTCACTGCCTCAGTCTCACACTGACAGACCCTCACAGCCTCACAACCCTCACTTGTAACGCCATTTGTTACATTAGTAACCCAATCATAAAACAGTAAAACCTTTAAAACATTTAATTAAAATATTTCATACCAATAAAATTCAACAAATTATGTAAGTCTAAAACTACCTCATAAAAATAATAATTCAAAGTAATAAGAATATATCATTAAATCAAAATAAAATTAAAAGTCTCAAAATCAGGCATCTAACTGCAATCTGATAAAAATAAAATGAAATAATAATGACGTCTATATGATCCTCATAATCCATGCCATAATACTAACCAAACTAAAAGTTAAAAGATATATTCTTCAGGTCTTTGGGTCCTCTATGACGATGTCATCAGGCTCTGAAAACAATACTTATAATGAGAGATAAAATATCAGTGAATAACATTACAGTATATAAAAATATTTTCGGAAAAAATATTGTTCTTAGCCAGTGCGGTAACCGGAAAAACTAACCATGGTATCCTCTTATAATAATACATCTTAAAAATATTTTTAACAATACAAAAATTTCAAAAACTCTGACCATATGACACTAAAACTATTCACTTCAAGACAACATATCTCACATACCAAGTAATTACAATCATCCAAGTGGCTCGGAGGCCTCATAATTAAATTGGTCTCTTGCCGACATACCATAAATACTCCACACATCACACGACAACAGCGTCCCATTGCCCATCTACCTCCGTCGGGGTGACAACATCATCACCGTCTATGCTCACGTCGTCGCTGAGATCCAATGGTCATTAACAACCTACATGACCACCGTCAAACTCGACGACTCCCACTACTTCTCCTTCCACGTACCCAAGGGCGACGACGAATGGAATGATTCCGATTCAACAAAACTTCTGAGCTATAGGTTGACATTTTCTTCGAAGGGGCAAGAGGCTTTGTTGAACGAACTAGATGGGTGGCAGTGTCTGATTGGGAGGGTTGAAGGATGGGGTAGGAAGGTAATTTATAATTTAGAAAAAATTTTTTAAAAAAATTGGACAATTCAATCTGGACCATTGATTATTTTAATAATATATCCAATGGTTAAATCCGATGCCTCGTCCATGGGGCACTTGCTGAGGTGCCTCATGCTAGCCATCACCCCCCACAAATACCCTTCACCCACTATCTCGATTTTTTTAGTTTCCAGAAATTAATTTTCAGAGGTTTAAAATGATCACATGGAATTTAAATTACGAAGGTGTAGAATGATCATCCGGAATTTATTTTCAGGTGTAAAATGGTCATCCGAAGTTTAATTTTTGAACGTGAAATATTCATATGCATTTTTAGAGAGCTTCTGAAAATTAATTTCTGGATTTGTAAAATGATCATCCAAAGTCTAATATCCGGATGTGTAAAATGTTCATGTGCATTTTTTTTGAGAGTTCGCATAAATTAATTTTCTGATTTGTAAAATTGACATCCAAAATTTAATTTTTGAATGTGCAAATTGACCATCCACATTTTATTTTCCAGACAACACAAGATTGTCCAAAGACTTTCAGGAACCAAAGACTCTTTTATTGAATTTGATGCAGGTTTTACAATCGGCCCTTTAATTTTCATTTCGAATTAAATTGCTCAAGGAATTCGACCTTTATGAACAAATATTCACCTGATACGAGACTTTGTTCAGAAACATATATTTGATATCATATCAGTCTTTAAGGTAATGAAGAAATCACAAATGAACCTCATTAATACTGACAAAACTGTTCTGAACTAAGAATTCCAAAAAAAAAAAAAAATGTTACTCATAAGCACTGTCATTGCCTTTCGCTCACTCCATTTATAAGGAACAAGTGCCCGTAAATAAAATGCCTCATTGCATTTGTTATATATTTTCCTATTCCTATAATTATAACCATATCTTATTGAGGGAATGAGACACACTCTTCCATCCTTTTTTGTTCACCGCCATGCTATCCAAGTTACACCATTGCGAACTCACAGGTGCATGGTTACACCATCTGCTTATCAAAGAAAATTAATGACATAGGAAAGAATTATATTACCAAAACTTAACCTCAAAAGTAATATACATTCTTTGAGTTCATTGGTCTCAACTATCAATCCTCTCGGTAATTGCCCCGGCAGGAGTTTCGACATTATTTCCCTTAAAACCAAGTTCTGCCAGGTCTTGCTTCGCCATCAAGTTCCTGAGAGATGCAAATTATATAGTTCATAGACAACTAGTTATAACAAAACTCGAGTCAAAACAAGCCAAAGAACCATATATATGCAAAATAATATCAACAATGATAATATATCAATGTTATACAATGAATGAAAAAACGTGTCGATATATCCGCTTAAAATTTCCAACTTCTCTCCATGATATTTCATCATGAGAATTACTTTGGATTATATCAGATAAAATTCTATCATTCCTTAGCAAAATCTTGTATAAAATCCGATAAATATGGCATTGGACTGGTTTGAGTGACTATCATCTTGCCAAGCTTCTATGCAAAGAGTACAACTAAAATAGATTCTTAGAGTTGCAAAAACCATACTCGTCCACAGAAAAACATTGAAGACACTAAATTTCTTCACAAAAGTATTTTCTGGGCACAACAACTTATAATTGATGTTAGTAGAACTATAGGAGTTAATCATCCATGTTATGATGAGCTTATTCAACACCAATTACTAAAACCAAAATGGCCCATAATACAGTGAAAGCAACTCACTTTTCCATTCGACACTGAAGGTATTTTTTAGAGAAATCCCTGCATTTTTCAGACTGGTGACCAGCAGTCTTTAGACAATTGAGATATTCTTTCTTCTCCTGAAATGAGGCCAATAGTCAAATTGACAGAATTCGAAAATTTGAATGCCGAAACAACACACATCTTGCAAGGGCTTCTTTTTCTAATTATATATATCTCACTCCAAGTCAAAAATGTTACTTGAACAACCATTCTCGAAAACTTCTAGACAACTTTGGTTTTTATATCACGTAGTATGTGTACTATGTGTTATAAAACAAGGGTTTGAATCCTCTTCTTCCTCATGTTTCCTCTCATTAGGAAGAGACAGGAACATATTTCCTTCTACTTGTCGGGTCCATTCAAATTTGTTTTTGTCTCTTTCTCTCTCATGTTTTGATAGGAAACATGAACGAAAAAAGGAGAGGATCCTAATCTGAACAGTTATGTTTTTTATACAGCATATTTGAACAAGGTTTGGAACAACACCTCCAATATACATACATTTATCTACTCTACTTGGAAAGTCGAAACACACAATACATTGAAATTTACCAACAATCACATAAATCAAATGTTGCACCAATCTTGTCTAGAAAATATTATACAAAAAACATTCCTCAAAAGTAAAGTTGTTTGAATCAATTGTACAAATAACATATCTCATCTTATGAGAAGCATAATTACCAGGTCACACAAATGCAAGTGATCCAACGGGAATATTCCCTTTTCGGGTGGCACTGGACGGAGCCCCCTATTGCCTCCAAATGCACCACCTATTTATTTCATACAGTGTCAAACCAAGTAAATAACTATCAACAACAGCTTCTGCACTATTTTACCAAATTCATTGAATCCAGAACATGGGGCAAAAAAAAAATCATTGCTTTTAGAAACACAAGTACTTGTATGCAAAACACAACCAAAGAAGAAGAAAAAAAACATGAATTCAATTGAGGAATCTAGAGTCTAAAATGTGTGAGGAGATTATGAATGTAAGGGTGAAAGGTGAAAGAGGGGAGAGAAACGAATACCTGCGGCACTCATTTGTTGGGTTTGGTGCGGAGCGTGATGAAGATTCAGATAAAGCAAATTGAACTATGAAATTGAATGAGAGACCTTGAGATTCTTCTTCTTATTCAGAGGTGCGGTGGGTCTGATTACCGGAGAGGCTTTATCGATGGCTGGGTTTGTCGCTGGCGGCGGGAGTGACTACCAAATAGAGAAGAGGAGGCGGCGCGCGCAGCTGGGAACCTGGGACGAGACGACGGGGAGCTGGGAACATGGGACGAAAGTGAGTGTATCGAATCACAAATTTCCGGAGGAATGGCGCAGGAATGGCGGTGTCCGGAATTGGTTTTCCAGAGGAACGGCGGTGTCGGAGTTGGCACTGCAGAATGAGAAAAATAGAAAAACTTTGAACTTTTCCGGTTTTCCGGATGATCCTTGCAAACTGTCTTGAGTAATGGGTTCTATGGTAGTTTGGATGTGAAGCGTTTCTGCTCTCTTCAGCACAAGACTTACCAGAAGAGAAGATGAAGGCGGAGCTTATTGACGTGTCGCGATGTGGGGATGCGCGGTGGGTGGCGACGCGGTGTGGGAGGCGCGGAGCAGTGAGGAGAAGGTTTGGGGATTTAGGGTATTCTGGATGCGTGCGTTGCTAGGATGGAGTTAAGGGCATATTTGGAACAAAAAAAAAAGGAGCAAGGTGTGAGAAGCAAAAAAATAGGTGCAGATAGCAGGGCCCTTTTGTTTTTGTCTTTTTTTTTTTTAAATGTAGAGGCCTATTCGGGTTCCTGACAATTTTCGATGTGTCCATTTTAGTCCCTAAGAAAAAAATTAAGTTGTCCATTAGTGCTTGACAATTTCAAACCAGAGACAGGTTAGTCTCTCCATTGATGTTCGTTAAGAAGGTTGCGTTAGTTTGCTGATGTGCCCCGTTAACTCATTCAACTATCCCATTAAGTTTGTTTGCCAAAAATAGCTGATAAGGTAATTTTTAGCTGATAGCTAAAAAACTAGCTAATTGAATTTGAAGTGTTTCGTAAAATTAGCTATTGAACTATCTTATAAATATAAAAGGACGTAAACGAATATATTTATGATAAACATGGTAAAGTGAAAATTTCATTAAATGTATGATGGTAAAAATGAGAGAAAATTCAATAAGCTATAAGTTATAAGGCATAAGCTAAATAAGTTAGCTTATGAAGAAAAACTATAAGTTAATGAGATAAACTTATTTGCCAAACACCTCTATTTTAGTCAAACAAGCTTATAAGCTAGTCAAATAAGATATAAGTTAACTTATTGGACTTGTCAAACAGAGCCTAAATAGCTCACATGGATTAAACGACGCCGTTTTGTAGCTCCAATTTTTTTTCATCTTCTTCATCATTTCTTTTTCCTCCATCCTTTCTTTTTCCTATTCTTCCTCTAAATCTAGAAACTCAATCAAACTCAGACACCCACAAACTCATTTCTTCATGTATCTCATAATGGAGATAACGAAGAGTTGTTTAGCCCACTTATTCATTTTACACTTTGATCAAGACACATTTTTTTGTATCCTTCTTCATCAACCTCTACACTATGAAGTGGCAAACAACTCCTATGAGATTCGTTCATACAGTCCTACAAGACAAACAAAAAGTTAGAATTTTTTTGTGTAAAGAATTTAAAGGGGTTTGGTTGGGGGGGGCACTAACAGTGTCGTGTTGGGTGTTATTGTGGAGGGTATCTTTGATGTAGTGAACGGTGTCGATGAAGGAAGTGGGAGGGAGAGTTGACATTGTAGTGCTGCATCGAAACCCTAGCTCCCATTTTTGGAGTGATTGAATTGGTGGAAATGGAGTTCAACTATGCTTGTTGCTTCTGTCACTACAAAAAATCGAAACAGAGAGAAAGTGTGTCGGGTCGTGTATAGTGAGAGATTCCTAACGACTATACATATCAGCTTACACATACTAACGAAGAGTCATATCAAGACACATCTTCTCCTTCTTCTTCTTCACATTAGGGTTCAGAAACCCTTCACCTATGACCTCTTTCATATGTGACCCCTTCATCTGGGATTGGGGCGGAATCAGAGCTGACGAAATTAGGGTTCTTCACATTTGGGTGCAACAGCTAACCCAAGGAGGAAGAAGAAGAAGAAGAAGGTAATTGATGGTGTCCATTGTGCGAAAATGACACCGTTTTGAGCCATAATGGAGATTAAAAAAATTCACGTGGTTATACTTAACGGACAGGTGGATTAGTTAATGCGCCACATCAGTAAACTAACGGAGCCTTCTTGACGGACATCAACGGAGGTACTAACATGTCGCTAGTTTGTAATTGTCGAGAACTAATGGATGAGCTTTTTTTGTTGGGGACTAAATTGGGTACCTAAAAAATTGTCAGGGTCCAAAATTGGCCCTTACTAAAAAAAATCATGACTTTGCTAGCAGAAAACCCATCAGTCCATTCCCGAATCATAGAAGATCGGGTCTTGTCAGGTTGGGTTCAGTCGAATATCATAAATGTCTGAATCATATGCATTTATTTAAGTTGGGTTATTGGATTGTCTTGGATCCGTGTACATCCCTAACCATAACAACAACTCATGTGTTGGTTTGCACGCAATTTACTTAACTTTTAAAAGAAAAAAAAAAAATGAATACCATTTAAAAGTAATTCACAGCTTAATAGAACTCTACTAGTATAAATGTTTTTAGTGATTGAGTAAACTTAAACAAAAAGAAGTAATTTATTAAATTACTATTTCAATTTAAAGCCTTAAACTATGCTATATATTAGTTGTTTGATCAATTACAATTTTTTATTTGTTGGTAAATACTACTTGAGCTACTATCGTTATTATAGTTTCATGGGTTTCTTAGGTCCCAATAAGGGACAAAGATATCGTCCCCACTCTTCAGGACCAAAGAGTGAGGGAAAGAACAAGTGTTTAATGATTATGTATGTGTTTGGTTTGATGTTGAGTTTAACGATAATACAAATCTAATGATTAATATGATTTTTTAATGTCAATCCAGAATGACATTGACGTTAGATTTGCGTTGACATTAAACCCAACATCAATCCAAACACACCCTATCACTCTAGCCTTCAATGTACACTAACGCTTTTTTTGGATGTTGCAAAACAAAATGAAAAATAATGGATGCTATGCCACCATTCTCACTGGAGACACAAGTTAAAATCATAGTTACTTGCATGACTTTGCACAACTTTGCACAACTTTATTAGAAGACATGATTTAGATGATGTAGAATTTGAAGCATTCAATGAGAATTGAGTTTATTGATGAAGAATGTATCAATGAAGCAGGAGCTAGTAATGTCATATTGGAGGAACCAAATGAAGAGAGTATTAGACAAGTGGGGCAAATTACAGATGAAATAAAAAATGTTTTTTTTTTCTCAGGGTATCCTCCATATGCAACTGCGGAGACTAATCCTTGAGATATTTGAAAACATTTAAGGGTTGAGTTCTCTCAATCAAATTTTATCCATACGTAAGAGTCATGCATCGAACCTCTGATCACTTGTTTAAGGGGCTCGAGCCCATTAGCGCTTGGACCAACCACATGTTTAGCTTTACTGTCTTTATTATTTCTATGGAAAATACAATTTTTTTTTTTGAGGCAATATAGAAAATACAATTCATGAACCGTTATTTCTATAAAATCATAGTTGCTATGTAAATACTTGTCACGTTTCATTTTTATTTCTTTCTATTTTGTCATAATTTATGATAGATATTAGTTTCTGAATGTAGGATGATGAATAATTATATGTTTCATGTTTATCATAATCACCAATATAATAAAATAGGAATACTTGCTAACGATAATTCATATATATGCGAGGTTTCATTTTGATTATAAGAAATCATACTTCAAAATAATAATCTAACAACAAAATATTAACTACTTGAATCACTAATATAATTTTTTTTTTCCTTTCAAAATATAACAAAGTGCTTATTTATCCAAACATAATCTTCAGTAAGTGCTTATTAATGTCTTTTCACTAATTTTCACGATAAGCAATTAATACATTTGTCTATATATCTAGTTATAATAATAAGATATGGGAATGTTAACCGGTGCCTTAAGAACATTAGTTAAGGAGTGTTGCAGTCATGACAGATGCCACTTTTTCTGCTGCACTTATCTGAACTTGAACTTTCAGAAAAGTAGAAACACTTCGATCATCCAATCGGATGTTAAAATCTGGAGCGATCGTCAAAATTACTATTCCGGCACTTAAAGAAGTGAGAACAGTGCCGATTAAAGCATCTTGATACCTTACGTATGTAGAGTTGAGAAGAGCAACCTTAGTTGTGGCTGGGATTCCTTTCCTGCCTTGAAGTGTAGGTGTATCCTCGACTTTTCCAGTAAGTAATGAGTTCTTGAGGAAATTCAAGAGTCACATATTGTTCTAGACTGGTAGCGCGTAAACCGCACTGATCCATCCTGGTACTTTGTATATATTCTTTGGATAGAGGCTTCTTTGTAGAGATCAAATACTTGAGGCTTCTAGCAAAAGATCTATCTCTGGCATAAAGACTATAAGGGTTTAAAAGGGGAAGGTTGGTTTCTTCAAGTTTCGTTTCTTCAGGTAGAAAGGAAACTTCAATGAGATTATCAATTCTGTTGGAGAGAGTTCTGAGGCAAGAATTAGGAATAGATAAAGAAGAAGAAAGTTTGACAGGTTCAACGGGTTGGGTAGATTCTGTAGTTTTCGAGGTTTCCATGATGTTAAGTTTCCTCTTTCTCTACTATCTCTCATACTACTATCTTCATAGGCTCTTCTTTGTGATGCACACTAATCCATCCTACTACCTCATGGCTCAATTCTAAGGTGCAAGTATGCACTGCACTTGCCTCGAATGAGAATTCTGTACATCAGAAAGCTCTTTATAAACGATCCAGAGTAAGAAATGGGGTGGGAGATTGAAGAAACTAGTTTTGTTTCTATAAGCCAAAGAGGCATAGGGACCGTACCTTAGCCGATTGTGCAGAAGGGCTTGTCGTTCATGGTCTCGGGCATACCTAGCCTTAGGAACGGTTCTAGTGACTTTATCTCTTCTCCTCCCTATCCTTACCCTTGGTATCAGAGCGCATCACGAAGCAGAGACTATGGAGATAGTAGATAAAAAGGATACTTAACATCATGGAAACCTCAAACTATAGAATCTACCCAACCTCTTGAACCTGTCAGACTTTCTTCTTCTTTATCTATTCCTAATTCTTGCCTCAGAACTCTCTCCAACAGAATTGATAACCTCCTTGAAGTTTCCTTTCTACCTGAAGAAACGAAACTTGAAGAAACCAACCTTCCCTTTTAAACCCTTATAGCCTCTATGACAGAGATAGATCTTTTGCTAGAAGCCTCAAGTCTTTGATCTCTCCAAAGAGGCCTCCAGTCAAAGAATATATTCAAAGTACCAGGATGGGTCGGAGCGGTTTTACGTGCTACAGATCAAGAACAATCTGCAACTCTTGAATTTCCTCAAGAACTCATTACTTACTTGAAAATTCAAGGATACACACATATATTCATATCGGAGCAGTTAGATCGTGTGTCTTACGCTTCATGGCAAGAAGGGAATCCCAGCCATATATAGGGTTGTTGTTCTTAACTCTACATCCGTAAGGTATCAAGATGCTTTAATTAGCACTATTCTCACATCTTTAAGTGTCGGAGCAGTAATTTTGATGATCGCTCCACATTTTAACATCCGATTGGCGATCCAAATGTTTCTACTTTTCCGAAAGTTCAAGTTCGAGATAAGTGGAGCAGAACAAGTAGCATCTGCCGTGGTCGAAACACTCCATCATCAAATTATCTACAGACTACAAGATCATGCACTAGATCTTCATTTCCCAAATTCCACAAGAGATGCATTTATGGTTGTTGTAGCCGGGAATGATGTCCCGGTCATCATCCGGATCCTGAAACAAATTCCTAAGGCAAAACTATTAAAGTTAATGCCCTTGGAATGAATCACAAACTATGGAAAAGAACATGCGATCAAGAAGCCAAGCCATACGGTTCTTACCCCATACATCTTTTCCCTGGGAGATGGAACAGTCAAAACCGTCTTCAAGTCGCCCGATGATGAAGATGATATTTTCCAGAGCAACAACCCATCTCATCAACACATCATGCCCTGTCTATCCCTCCAGTTGTTATGTAAAAACAAAAACATAGACCTCCGCCTACTCATTGGGTCTATCCTAAAGGAGAATATTCGTATGTATCTATGTTGATGGACACTTCCTCTAGGACGTAGAACCAAAAATGTTTGACTTCTGATTGCTCATGCTATCTTAATGAGGAAGATTTAGAGACTGACGAGTACATCAGGAAAAGACAAGAAAAGATCCGTCGCAAAAAGAAAAAAACTCAATGCTTTCAACATTATAACAGGAGATATTACAAGGATGATGATGGAAAAGAAGACAGAACTTCCAAAAGGAAACCATGGGTTGGAATCCACAATCCAAATGCTTGGACCTTCTAGAGAAGAATATATGCTCCAAAGAATAGCAGAATACCTTCAAGCAGTAGAAAGGAAAGAACGAAAGCAGCAAACAACGGAAAAGGAAATGAGTCAGAACTCTCATAAAAGAAGGCTCATCTCAAGACAAACAATCAAAGCCGTGCAATATGATGTTGTCCTCTAGATATGATGAGGAGTTTCTACCCTTAGAAAGGAAGATAGATGAATCATCCAGAATCTCGATAAGGCCTTATATAATTCCTCACTGAAGTCACTCCTTCCGGTTTGAAACAAACTACACCAGCTGCAGAAGTGTTGAATTGGAAAACGCAAAATGCAAGAGCTCAGAACAAAGTCCTCAAGAAAATAGATTCCAAAATTGGAAACCTTGTTTTCAAACACGATTCTACTGTGAAACAAGTAGAAGGACTCTTAATGCAGCTACTAATCTTATATAAAGACCTCAAGAAGAGAATAGCCATCCTCAATGCAGATATAACACATTTTCTTAAAATTGGGCATGCTGGCCCAGAATTTGATAGAAAAGACAGAGAAATAAGAGTACTCCAACATCAAATAAGCCAGATCGAGAGAGATATGAGCAGACAAAACCAAATCGTGTATGACACCTACCCCATGACCTATCCTCCAAAATTATCATCTCTCTCTGTACCAATCCATTCAGATCCTTCAGAAGAAGACTATTCTAAGTGCTTCAGAATGACTTGTGAAGTATTTAGACAAGCCGATACTGGTACCCAGAAAAATCACAAAACCAAATTCACATCTAAACCTTCATCCTCCCAAATAAAAAAGGATATACATAAAACAACAAAACTCATCAAAATCAGAACCCCATCTCCATCTCCACCTAAAGAAGACCCTACCTCCAAAAACAAAGACAAACAACCAATGCTTCCCTTAGCACCCCTAACCCCTCATCATAGATCTGATAATGATTCCCAGTCTAGTGATAATCAAAGCATAAACCAAAGTGCTCTCTTCAACTGAGTCTACCTCTAAGTCTGAATATTTTGATGAATCAATTCAAGACTCCGAATATTCCTAAAGATATATGGACATATCTGCACTTTATATGGCTATACCACAACATGAATCCAATTTTGAAGAAGAGTGAATAGTAGAGATGAGTATGATGAAAGCACCGCAATGGCATTCGTAGAAGAGCCTGTTGAAAGTAATCATAGACCTACTTTAGGTCCTTGGTTTACATTTGATGATGTTCCTCCAGACAAATGGAGGGCCAAGCTCAATGATATGGGTGCATGGATAGTTGTCAAAATGACTAAGCGAATTGTTTCACTCTGGTAAGTAATCAAAGAATTTGTTGAAAGAATGTCCGGAACAACTGCGAGAATGGTTCCAAAGCCTTAGACCATATCGTCAACTCCAAATCACACAACTACCAGAAGCGAGGTCAATTTCTAGGACTCATCCATAAAGAATTTCTGGGGAGATTATAATCATATTGAGAGGCAAAGGCGACGAGTATTTTGACATGCGATGTTGTTCTTTGAAAAAGAAATATCTGGATTACCATTACTAGAGAATGGTCCAAAGGTACCACATGCTTAATGTTTACAACAATCCTGATCACAAATACACATTCATAGCCTCCTTTCCAATATAATTTCAGCCATAACTTCAAAGAACGATTCTCTCACTAAGAATAGATATTTCTGAGATCTCTTTGGGAGAAATCTACCAGCTAGCTTTATCGACCCTGGACAAGCTCTGTGAACAACAGAAACTTTTCCACTCCATTGTTGAAGGAACAACAATGCTACGAAAGATATGCAAGAAGCCACATCTGCAGATCAAATGCAAAGAGAAAGACTGTGTCTACCCAACAAAAAAGAGACTACATTTCCATAAATATGGGAAAACAAAATGTCAGGGCCGGAAGTCCAAGAGACGTTTGAGTTTCTTCAAAATGAAACCCTTCAAAAAGAAGAACACAGACATATGTTATATGTGTATGCAAAAAGGTCACTTTGCAAAGAATTATCCAAAGAAGTAAAAAAAAGGTAGGAAAATTACACAACATCTTCAGCAAGCTTATGCAATATATCATGATGACATTGAATCTTTATTCTTAGAGCAAGAAGAAGCTGACGAATAAACAGTTTTTTTCTCTTGAAGAAGAAGAATCATCAGAATCAGATTTGGACATTGTAACATTCGTTATTTAATGTATGGATTATGTGTGAAAATGAGGTTTAGGGATTGGATTATAAAATTAAGATGTTTGTTAAGGTCTATGAAATTTGTTATAAGAAATAAGTAATTATCGAGAATGAGTTTAAATGTGAGCAAGACTTGGGTTTTCCCGATTAACGCCTTAAGGACGTTCGAATGTGAAATAATAAATTTGGAGTTGGGTTTGAGATTTGGAATTTTTATTGGTTGGAGGTTGTTCATTAGGTCTTAATGTGCCTACATATCAAATTTGGGGTCAATCCGACTTCGAACGAGCTCAGAACGTGAAGAAAACGCGTGAAACTGATGTTGCTCTGATCAACTATGCCACGTGTCATGCATGCAGGCCCTCAGCTCGGCCATGTGTCACACATGCATGCCCCTTGGCTGCATTGCCCACTGTTGGGTGCTGGTGTGGGGTGCTGAGCACCCATACTCAACTTTTGGGAAAAAAGACATACAAGAGGCTTCAAGCCTCATTTGGACCAAACCATTTTCAAATGACATTTTTAGAGTAGAAACCAAGAGATCTAGAGAGGGAAAGATAGAGAGAGCCAGAGAGATAAAGATGGAGGGATCAAAAGAGAAATCTAGAGGGAGAAAGAGAGTCAGTGAGAGAGGACAACTACACTACCCAAGAGCCCAAAACCACCATTGTTGAGGAGCTGAAGCTGAAACAATTTCTGTAAATCTCTCACCACAACCCTTTCAACCGTTGGATTGCATTCAAACATTAGAGGGAGGTTCTGGACTGGTAGTTCTTCATATCCAGCGGTTGGAATTTCTGCAGGACCCCGAGAGTGTGAGTTATTCAACTCATAAGAATGAAGGAAACCCAACCCGAGTAGCTCCTGACCAATCACATTGGAAGGTTCGATCCAGGTTCGTTCACCGTTGGATCAAGCTGAAATATTTGGATAAGGTAAAGGAAAGGTAGTTCTTTAAACTCGACGGTCAAATTTTTTAAATATAGGTCTAGATCTTGAGATATTGAGCCAGAACAGTGGCAGATTTCCCAATGTTAATGCATTTTTTGAGTTCCTTACTTTGTGCCTTTCAAATGTGATGTTTTGGTGGAATATCGGAGTTTCGGGGACCTCTTTCGGTGTGAGGCAGAATTGAGAGGAGTCGAGTGGGAGTGATCTCGTAGCGTTTTCGAGGTCGTACGTTTTTCAGGTGGGGGAAAGAAATTATTTAACGTCAGAAACGACACGGTGACGTTTAATTCGATAATGGCGTAGGGCGACCTAAACCCTACATGATAGCGAGTAACGAGCAATGTCCATATCACGCTGGGGACTACTTAGTGGTACCCGTGATGATATTGAGATTCTGCATTTATGACCGTTACGTTTATTATATATTATTTTATTATTTGATGATTGCCTGCTTGACTGAATTGATTGGTTGAATTGAATCTGGTAATTGATGGATGATATTATGAGTGTTGGAATTATTTTCAAATATGTTTATATTTATTATTATTATATTTTGGTAATGATTATTATTTTTGAAATGATAACATGATTGTAATGATGGCATGATTGTAATGATGATATGAATGTAATGATGATTTTGATGACATGATAGTATGATGTGATAAGTGTAATGATTGTGCTTAGAGATTGAGTAAGTGATGAGTCATGAGGATGTATTGGGAATTCGTATTATATATATGTTAGTAGTGCCTAACCGAGATGATTACTATGATATGATGATGAGATTAATGAGACGAGATTATTATTGAGGTTATCTATGAGATTATGATGAGCGGTTAGGGCATTAGGGGGTGACCTGAAACATGGTCTGTGATATGGTTGACCTGAAACATGGTCTGGTGGACCTGAAACATGGTTGTTGGGGCCTATTCCTCGGAGGGAGAATTCCCGGGGTTAGGCTAACGGCGGACCGTCCCAGACATTATTTCATTTTAGTTGCAGCTATAGTTCATGCGTTGCATGAGCACCCTGGCCGGGGTTCAGAGGTGCGCACCGGATTGTGTAACTATAGTGCCATTGCTTTGCATGGGCATCCTCCATCCGCAGATGAGGGTGTGCGCCGAGGACTCTGGGACATGTCGATTGATATGGATATCCGGATATGGCCGATACCTGATAAGATGTTTCATATAGCAATTGCATTGCATCATGATGGAGGGTAGAGGAAAGATCCTAGATGTGGATTGAGGATGATTGTGTCATATATTTATACTTATACTTTTGGAGACGGATGTGTGTGTGCTGTTATAGAATTAAATGTTGCTAAACCCTTTCGACGTTTGACGTTATATTGTTTCTTATCCCCTTTCTTTTGTTGTGTGTTTTGTGTGTATATATACATATATACGTGTGTGTGTGTGTGTGTGTATTTTGTACCTCAGACCCAGACAGAGAAGATGGCGCACTGGGGCCACCCATGGATGACCCTGGATCCAGGGTTCCCCCTCTCAAGGACCTGTGAGGTGGAGTGCTTAGACCCGCACGGGTGGCTTGTGGACCCGGTCACTCGTTTCGCGGTATATACGGGTCCTATGTCCATCACTATGGGACTTGGGCAGGGAGCTCCCATCGGTTTTGTTGGCACATTTCATTTCAGCACGACCTTTCCTTTCCCGATAGGACAGCCCGATGGACATGTACCACCGATGCCGCCCATGTTCGCGATGGCCCCAGTACTCTTCATTGTACCTTTTGATGCCCTGGTACTAGGACCCAAACCTGCACCAAAGCCTGGACTTGCCCCAGTTCCGGAGGGTGGGGATCCCGCAGATCCAGTCTATGACCCGTTGCCCGTTCCCGAGGCCCCAGCACCACCCAAATTTAGGGCCACCAGGTCATAGTCCCCTTGAGTATCCTCCCGACGGCCATCATCCCGAGATGCCATGGAGTACCGACGGATGTTTCAGAGATCCGCCACAGATAGGAGATCTTCTAGTGGCAGTGGAGGCAAGGCAGGCCCGTGGAGACCATAGGGTTACAGCGGGGGTAGTAGTTTGTGATAGCCTAGGCCAGGGCTATTCATGTAGGTGCATGTGTGAGGCTTTTGATGTATTTTGAGAGGGGATGGGGTGCCGAGAGGCGGTGAGGTATCTTTTCTTTAGCCCTTTTTTATGTATTTTGTTATCAGTTTGTATCTATGTTGGGATCCGACTGATGGGAACCCATTGACAGCTCTGTATAAGATTATGAAGTTTGTAGGGTTATGCTTCTGTATGTATGTATATATGCTGTTTGTATTTTAAGTTTTTAATTTTCCAATGTTTTAATACATACGCTTAACGATAATAACACGTTTAGGTCCTAAATCTGATGGGTTTTCTTTAATGGGATGTCGGGGTGTCTCAGACATGCAATCTGATGATGACATCCAATACTACCATATCATACAACCTCGTATGAAGATGTAAGAAACTTCTCCAAACCCACCAATGCCATTCATCAAAGCACATATACTTCCTTCCAAATATGATAGACATATCCCTGTCATTGTATACATGGATACATGATCAGGCAGAACAGTAATGAACCCAAACATTCTACCAGCAGATATGTGGAAGCCTCACAAAGAATACTTTTATGCTGTAGATGGAAAAGTATTCACAACCAATCTGATCTCGAAAGGAATGATTGGAATCAAGTTCTTCCTAATGCTCCATCTGGACAAAAATCCTAGAAACAACCTTCCAGATCAGGACATTCATATTGGAATGGATTTTTACTTCAAGTCAGGAAAATTACAGATCATTCCAAAAGGAATCAGATACAAATATTCCTTCAATCCTTATACCGACATCCCAGAGATGTTTGAACTTCATCAAGTCCCAAATGGATATGAAAGAATCAGGGATGAGCTCATGAATTATTGCACAGACAACCATGGCCAATTCCAACATCCTTCTCCACTTTGGAAAAATGAAGCGTTCTTCATCCAATTACCTTTCAAAAAGAATGAATACATTAATCCTACAAAAGTTGTTCATCCAGGAATGAATCCTGATGATCTGAAGCTAGCCAAAGAAGAATGCGAGTCATTGTTGAAACAAAGCCTAATAGAACCCACTAATTCTGAGTGGGCATGCCAAGTCTTCTATGTTGAGAAAAGGTCAGAACAACGAAGAAGGAAAAAGAGGCTCAACATTGACTACAAGCCCTTAAATGAATTTTTGCAGGACATCAAGTTCCCTATTCCAAACATTATCTCAGAATTTACCCAACTCAATAGAGCCAAAGTATATTCAAAGTTTGACCTCAAATCAGTATTTTGGCAACTGCGAATAATCCCAGAAGAAACATATAAGATTGCTTTCAACATCTGTTTCAAAAGGCCATGACGAGAGTGTATAAGCCCATCTATCCTGTCACACACTCTAATCTACATAGATGACATTCTCATATTTTCAGAGAATGAAGAAGAACACATGTGTAACATCCCTGGCTGCTTTATGGATTGACGACTATCCCCACAAACCAACACGGGTCTTTTCAGCGTGCTTTGTCCTCACTCACACGCTTCCTGAGAAAACTTCCTAGGAGGTCACCCATCCCAAAATTGCTCCAAGTCAAGCACGCTTAACTATGGAGTTCTTAAGTGATGGGCTACCGAAAAGAAGATGCATCTTATTGGTATAGGTAGTACCAATCAATTCATTTAAGTCATCCACAACTATATAGTCCCATACCTACACAGCCCCAGGAACCCTCTCATTCGTATGTCCCTCCGCCTAGAAGCCCGTCAGGAGCCGCTCCTTGTCCATGCCTTCTTGCACCGGCGATCACTCCCTACCCTCGTTGGCGCCCGGGTGTTACAACATGTCCCATCTCCAACACATCATAAATCTCGCCAAACAATATGGAGTGATGCTGTCAGCCCAAAAAAGTCAATAGGGCCAAACAACTATAGAGTTTTTGGGTATGCAAATATCCAATGAATTTTTTCAACCAGGCCCACACATAGACCAAGAGTTACTCAAATCTCCGGATGAAAATCTCACTAAACGATAAATTCAGCAATTTCTAGAAATTGTTAATTGGTTGAGAAGCTTTATCCCTAAAGTTTCGGATTACACTAGTCAATTGTCCAAGTTACTAAAGAAAAGAGAAGCTAATACCCCCTAGGGCGTGAGCAAACTAGGGCGGTCAGGAATTTAAAAGAAGTAGCTCAAAACCCTCCACCTCTCAAGATTCCTGACAAAGGCAAAAGAATCCTACAGACTGACGCTAATGACTACTTCCGGGGCGCGGTGCTGATAGAAGAGATAGAAGACAAAAAATATTACTGTGGACATGCAAGCAGACAGTTCAAGGAGTTAGAAAAGAATTATCACACCATTTACAAAGAAATATTAGCAGTCAAATATGGAATTCAAAAGTTTGAATTTCATCTTAGCGCACATGAGTTCCTGTTGCAGATGGACAACTCATCTTTTCCAAAAGTTTTAGAATCAAAAAACAAGATTCTCCATGATCCACAATTATTCAGATGGAAAGTATGGTTCTCCCACTATAATTTCACAGTCCAACACTTTAACGGAGCAAAAAACATCATAGCAGACTTACTATCCAAACCTAAGCTTGTTCACCTCATTACCCCATTAAAACTTGTTCCCATCTTCATGGCTCATAAAATTCCCCTTCCAACCACTACCAAAGCCTTGAACCCGAAAGAGTTTCCTCCATATCCTAGAAAACCAACCACTCCAGCAGAAGTCCAAGAACTAGCTCAAAACAGCCTTCACCATTTCTTTGAGAAATCAAAATCAGCCTTAATCCCTGGTGCCTTCAACTTTCAAGTACCATTTCTAAACATCATCCAAATTCACCATTATCTTCCAAAAGACACAATGTGGTTCATATGGAGTCTCTCAGTCCTCTATGCTATAGCCATAGAATTCCACCCTCTCACAATATACCATTATCTCTGTAATTAAGCTAACGAAGAGTCAAATTTGTGAAATTTCTGTCAGTGGTACTCTCCATTATACTGGTGGAGTAAAGAACTACAACGCATAATCCAAACCATGTGGAATATCCAATCCTCGCCCATGCATAGGATTTCATCTGTCTTCATTATCCATACTGGAAAAATGCAAAATGAGCACTCCTGTTCAGAGACTATGCATGGGAATATCACACTTTTCCGGATTTCACAACCCACAAGCCTACCATAATATCCATAGTAAAAATGTTTCTGTGAACTGAATAATTATAATCCATATACAAATGTCATTTGTAGTTCACTTGGACCATATCCAAGAGAGTTCATTCTAGGAGAACCCAGGATGCCGGAAATAGACAACCCATATGACCATGTTGTTGTATACATGGTCCCAAAGCCAACGCACCAAGCAGGAACAAGTGACACTACGAACACTGTCCAAGATGATATGATGCAGGATTCCCAGGATCCAAATGAGCCAGTAAACATAGATGAATGGTTCAGGAAATGCTTTGGAAAGCCTAACCAAGACAGCTCAGCAGATGATTTAGACTATGATCCAAATTTGTCTCCATCTCATGAACCAAATTTCAAGTAGATTTTGTCTACAAAGTCCACTAAGAGAACATGACAAAAATAAATGTCATCTTTATGTCATAATGTCACCTTTATGTTATAGACTTTACTCAATATCCTAGGTGTGCTTTATAGGTGTTTACTTTTCAAAAAAGAAATGGTTGTCATGTAACTTGTAATTTCCACCACTTAAGTTGTCTTGTAATGTCCTTAGTGTGTTTTGTTTGTATTCTGAAGACCTCCTCTATAAATAGAGGTCATTTGTGTTGTAAGAACCAAATTGAAGTGAAGAAATAAATTTTAGAGTCTTCTCTAAAATGTCTCGCTTCTAACCACATTTCTATCTCCTTCTTGAACTCTTTCTGTACTACTACCTCATGGCTCAATTCTAAGGTGCAAGTATGCTCTACACTCGTCTCGAAGGAGGATCATGTGCATCAGAAAGCTCTTGGTAAGGGCTTTTCATTCATGGTCCCGGGCATACCTGGCTTTGGGAGCGGTTCTAATGACTTTATCTCTTCTCCTCCCTATCCTTACCCTTGTTAGCATGAATATGTTAGTGGTACATCAACATCCTCCTCATCTTGAAGTGAGGAAAAGGCAAATTGAGAAACTGGCGAAGTTAGTTTTCACACAGGCGTGGCCCAACTTAAGAAAAATAGGCAAATTGATCAACTTTCCCTGTCAATAGAAGCTTATTGTGTCCCAGACTCGCAGCATCGGATGAAAATTGAAAACCCGTTGATATGATTGTTCTTGAAAATGTTTAATATAAGTAACAATGTAATCAAGAAGAATATACACACTTATCACTACTTTGAAAATGTATTGATACATTCAGATTTTTTTCTAAGAAGAAAAAACAAAATATATTGATACATATTTGCAGCTACCTATAACCTCTAACACCTGTGCTAAATGAGCTAAAACTCAATGATGTACCTTTAACTCATGATATCTAAACTGAGGGGGGAAATGTGATGATGTAACAATGAAAGATAAATCTTCCATCGTGCCCATGCCAACCACAAGAAAAAGGCACAGCAAGTAATGGAGGTATAATTAATCATGTAGCTGTATTTTTTATACTTGGTCTGAAGTTGAATTTGTATTGAGATCTGACACAACAGAAGAGTCAGCGCTACGAGAAAATGCATCGACTTTTCTTAGCCTCTGTACGCGAGGATGCTGAATGATTACTAGAACTTCATCTTTGGAGCTTTTATCATGAGGAGTAGAAGTTGGCTACACAGAAATAACGAGTGTCTTAGTAAAAAATAAACGAATAAATAAATAAATAACAGAAGTCACCAAAGCTTAATACAAATACAAATTAGCAAACTTGTATCCTTGTAGAGAGGATTCGATGCTTGGATTGATGTTTTGAGAATGTAATGTAACATAATACCATTCAATTAGTAAACTACCCAACTAAAGAACGTGAGGGGATGTCTGTACCACTTACCACCCCAATGTGCCATTCATGACTACTAAATTCTTTGAAAGTTGCTGCATCCATTTCCTGCAACAAGGTGCTCAGTGTAGTCAGAAGACAGTAAAATTCTTTCGATTATCTGTTTTGAATATTGGAATGAACCCTGACTTCTAAGTTTTTTCTCTCGGAGAAACTCGGTATCCGAAAATCGTATTAAACTTCGATTAATCCAAAGTTGGGAAGACCCGAAGGACAAAACTCCCTCAACACCTATTCTTCTCATTCACAAGACTCTCAACACCTATTTTTTGCACGAAACTCGAACTCGAGAACTTTTTTAAAGGAAACTAAGATCCTTATCACTTGTACCAATAGGCATTGGTAAAACGAATCTAAGTGACTAGCTGAATAGGTATAAACTGAGACTTCGTCTTCCAAAAGAAAGACTTGATAGAAGAACAAGTAATAGCTAGCTCCAACCCTAAAGAGAAGCAAGATTGTAAACATTATTTACAGCCGATCCTGATCTCTTATATACGAATATAACTGAACAGTTAGAATTCAATATATTGAAAACATTCCGATCACAAATGTTCCAAGGGCACATGACAACAAAAATAATACACTTAATTGAGCATCATGACCTGTTCCATATGCGAAGATTGATAACTTACAATGCTGTAGATGGGAGGCACCAGAATCTCGCCTTTACACTTTGTGGCAGGCATAACAGTGAAGTGTGGTGCCAAGTCTTGTGACCTAAAAATCCATCTGCAGGTAAAGAAACAGAATATATTAACAACAATTTAAGGTTAGAAAATTGATACATAGTTGGAGGAAAACCGTGAATAGTTTTCTTGTACTACGTGGTAATGAATATTGTAAATTTCAGAAATTCAAGTGTTCTAGCACTGGAACACATATACGCATACCCAATGTACAAAAAAATGCAGAACTGTGCCCATTCTCTAATCAATAAGCGAAGCCAGTAATTTTCTGAAGAGTCGTCCATGTTCATGTATATCTGGAATTAATGAGCTTGTCAAAGTAAGATATTTTTTCGATGTATAATATTCATGTAAATTTACAAAGTGAAACCCATATATGATACCACAGTTTCTGCTGTAGCTACTATCTGCATTGCACCCTGAAATTTCCTGCACAAAGAGAAGGAAAGCATGTCCACAATTAAGTATGATTTCTTCTTACATAGACTTATCTATGACATTTGAGAAGAAATTACTGGTATACACTTCTCAGATGCCTGGCACTTACTTGAACATTGTGTACTTGTTATACACAGCATCATGCATTGTATGAACATCCTCATTTTCTATGATGATCAATTGTTCTCGCAACACTAGCAGGTTTTGGGATATATGGTGAAAAATTATGTAGAACGAAATAAAATAATTTAGTAGCAGAAGCACCTGTACAATATTTGATCAATTATGAATTAGCATCAAAGAACCATGCATCCTTAACTGTAATTAAGCTGCATATTATTACATAAAGCAGCTAAGAAACTCACACTGAAGTATGGCACGCAAGCCTTGTGGCCAACTAGAGTCAAGTAAAAGACACATGCAAGTGCAGCAGTTGTACGGCGCTCATTCAAAGAAAGACGCTCACACATGATGCAGTAACCATGAGAAATGAGCAAAAAGGAGACAAAAGCAGCTGTCTGAAATAGCACTCCTGTTACATACACCCCAAATGACATCCACAAAGAGCATACGTGAAAATTGAAGCATGAATACCTGCAAGATTAATTGTGACACGAAACCCAAGTAAAATTTTTAAGACAACAAATGCAAAGTTGACACTAGAACACTAATAGGATGTGTTGTAAAACAAGGTCCAAAGTGGGGTCTGGATCCTGTCCTGCGGTGCAGCACTTGATTTTTCAAAACCACCGCATGTGGTAATACTTTTTTTTTTGCACACTCTCTTACGGAAGAGGATCCAAGGCCAAAGTATGCCAAGCCTTGTCAAGTCTCAGACTAAAAATGAACGTTGAATAATTTTCAGTATTATACATTCGGGGCTGCCTTGACAATAAACTACCACTTTAAAAGTAATCTGCTTTATGATGTAATTGGTTTTCCATTTCAAATAGCAACTCAACAATTTCAAATTAAGGTTGATAATTTGATCAGTATCCCCTCTCCCTGTCAGTAACTTTCTACAAGATGGATCCATATATCTTTTATGCAAACAAATAGATACATGCATTCAGGTAAATTAACGACTTGTAAGTTCAAAAACAGAGTTGGTCGTAATTTTGTCACAATTATTTGCCCTTTTCCATCAGTATCTCTTGTCCTTCAGTTACAAATTATCTATATATATATATATATAGTCATGTTATTGCTTACTACATAACAGCTACACATAGGTGGCCCTGAGCATGGACGAGATGGGCGATCTCCCAGGGTCCCAAATTTTTTAGGGCACCAGTAGTATAATTTTTTTTTATATATAGTATAAAATTTATTGTACTAAAATTTTACGTAGTATATATAAATGTTACATAAAAATTTATATAATTAACCTTTTTTATCAATAAAAAAATAATTATTTCAAAAATTAATAATAAAGTGATAGAAAATAATATGATACTTATATCTGAAGAATATCTTTTTGATTTAATATTTTTTAAAATTTATTATACTCATAATTTATTTCCTATTTAAACTTTACATTTTCTCTAATTCGCTCATTCTATTTCTCTTCGGGTATCTCAGTTTCTCTAAATTCTCCATCTTTCTTAATCTTTATCAAGGAACAAAAGAGAAAGACACGCTGCAGTGCTGCACTTTCAGTCTTTCTCTTGAACTTGGTATTTCTTATGAACTTGACGCCCTTTCAACTTCTATCTCTTTATTTCCTTCTGAATCAAAAAAAAAAAAATCATAGTGGTGCACTTTGATTTAATTGTGAACCGGGTGTGCTTTCCTTCAATTTTATTTTGAACTTGGTGTACTTTCTATCTCTTCATAAACAAATTTCAATTTATCATATTATATTATTAATCTTATATTTTAAATAATTCTAATTTTATGGTTATTTTCGTAATTAAATTGAAGTTTGATGCTATGAAACTTTGGAACAAAATGAGGATATAAGTTGAAGGTTTAAAATCAGGCAATAAGCAATCATGTTCTATTGTTTCATCTTGTTGTTATTTACTCATTAGAGACAACTTGTTCTATTGTTTAATCTTATATTGTAAATAATTCTAATTTTATGGTTATTTTCGTAATTAAATTGAAGTTTGATGCTATGAAACTTTGGAACAAAATGAGGATATAAGTTGAAGGTTTAAAATCAGGCAATAAGCAATCATGTTCTATTGTTTCATCTTGTTGTTATTTACTCATTAGAGACAACTTGTTTGATTTATAGATTATAATTGTGTTTTTCAGATTAAACAGTCTTGTTTTAATTTTTATCGAAAATGATTTTTTAAAAAACCTTAATTATGATTGGATTATTAATGATTTTGTAGCAAGAAATATAAGAAGAACAATCTTCAAATAATTATGAGGACATCATTTTTGAGTTCGTTCGAGACACCCAAAATCTTAGGACCTGCCTGCAGCAGTATATTTTTCCACGCACCCTTACCCAGACAATTACTCCGAAAAGTAAAGTACTCTCGTGTATAGTCTCGTGTAAACTCCAATCCTCACATAAGCTGTGGCTCTATGCTGCTTTGTCATGGTCAACAGTCAAGTACTTCAGGGGTACTCTTTATAGAAGGCTAGAAGCAAAATATGGAAAGAATGGAAGAGAAGGGTTGAAAAATGAAAATTGAAAACTAATAACTTCCAAAGACATGCTTTATTTCTAGAGACACACAGTACATTTTCTCTCCTCCCTCTCTACTTTTATTGATACCCATATCAAGCACACCGGGGGCAGTAAGCATTAAATTGTTTCCTGATTAACGAGACAAAATTTACCTACGCATCCCAAAATTGTTGGAAGTAATTCAAATAGAATTAGTTAGTTGTTAGGAGTTTGTTAAAATGTGATTAGTTTGTTATAACTAGAGTAATTAGTTAGAGAGTTATTAGGAGAGTTAGTTAGTGAATATGGTGTATGTGTAAGTCTATAAATAGACTTAGTGTGATGTGAAAGGGTAGAAAAGTGCAAGTGTGCAAGAGTAGAAGTGTAGAGAAGTGAAATATGTGAAAGTGTTATGTGCAAAATTTCTCTGATTTTTCCTCTTTCTCTCCCTCTCTATTCTCTCTCAATTTCTCTATTGTGTTAGTGTGAGTGTGTGAAGCATTGTGAGCTTCTTGCCCCAACAAATGGTATCTAGAGCTACAAGATTAGGGACTTGTGAGGGTTTATCCATGGCTGCCGAGATTGAAGAGATTATGGGTGGGGATTTTTCAATCTCCCTCCCTGTTCTTGATGGCAAGAACTTCCATCAATGGGTAGTGAAGATGGAGAACATTTTCAATTTCTATGAGGTGCTTGAGGTAGTGCATGAAGGTGTTCAAGATGAGGAAGATGGTGCTTCCAAAAAGAGAGACTACAAAGCTCTCTTGATTCTTCATCAATGTGTGGATGAAGGGATTCTTGAGAAAATTATCACTGCCAAGAATGCAAAAGAAGCCTGGGATATCTTGCACAAAGTCCATGGTGCTGCAAGGAGTGGCAAGAACAAGAAGGCAAGAACAGTGATGACAGCAAGCCAGCAAACCCAAGAAATTGGGCATTTGGTGCACAACAATGCAAGTGATGCTGAGTTGGTGGAAACAGAGAGAAGCGTTCAAGAAGAAGGAGACAGAGATCGAGAAGAGCTGAGTGTTGAAACTTCTCTTGCTCCTCAGCGGTACACTCTGGAATCGGAGGTGCTTCTTGCGGCTAAGGAAGAAGGTGGCACACCGGAGAGAACAGGGTGAGAAATCGCACGCGCGAGAGACGGTGGTCGAGACGGTGGTGCCGGAGCTGGAGACAAATGTCAAGATTGCTAGAGCAAGTGAGAAGGGCGAAGATGAACGACGAACAGAGGTCGAAGCTGGAACCCTTGGAGCCAAGGAAGGAGGTGGCACACCAGAAAGGACAGGGTCGGCGGTGTCGAGTTCCTCCATGAACAGAGAGTCTTATAGAGTGGTCGAAGTCGAAGGAACCCATGCGGGTAGGGAGGAGTTGGAGCGCCGAGAGTGGGAGACGAAGGCGGAGATGCCGCTGAAACCACCATATTCGCCACCGTCCAATCCGTCGAATCGCCGGTTAAACCACCATCGAGACAGTGAGAGTGATATTCGACCGGTGGGTGAAGAGATCCTTCCGCCACGAACCGCAAGCGTCGCCGCCCGCTGCCGGCCGCCGCCAGACAGTGAGGCGAACGTGCATCCGCTGCCGGTGAAGACGGAGTGTTGGGTCTCGAACAGGGCAAGTGAACCACCGGACCAGGAAGCTCAAGCGAAGGTTGACGAAGCACTTGCAGCGGCGACATCAGAGAGGGCGAAGCCTCCGAAAATGCATCTGTTTGTGGCGGTCAGAGACACAAAGTCAGAGAGGACACAGCCTCTGAAAACGCATCCGCTCATGGTGGCTGGAAAGGTGTTGTCCAACGAGCTGGAATGGTGTCGTGTAAGGAAGGTGAAGTGGCTGAGGGTTGCTATCGTGTGGAAGGAGATGACACAAGGAGCAAAATTGGAATTTCGAAAATTAGGTTCAGATTTTGACCTAATGGGCCAAGCCCAAGTTCTTGAAGTTCATCAATGTGCATTTCAGAAAGTGGGAGAAGATTTTGTGTTAATGGGCCAAGCCCAAACGTGTTACAATGGCAGAAAATGGGCTAATATGAGATTGATATGGGATCTAGGAGGATATATGTGTGTGTTAGTGATAATAAAAATGTGCATTATAAAAAATGCAAGTTTAGTGTAATAATAAAAATAGTGTAAGTGGAATATTTGAATTACGGGGAGTGTTGGAAGTAATTCAAATAGAATTAGTTAGTTGTTAGGAGTTTGTTAAAATGTGATTAGTTTGTTATAACTAGAGTAATTAGTTAGAGAGTTATTAGGAGAGTTAGTTAGTGAATATAGTGTATGTGTAAGTCTATAAATAGACTTAGTGTGATGTGAAAGGGTAGAAAAGTGCAAGTGTGCAAGAGTAGAAGTGTAGAGAAGTGAAATATGTGAAAGTGTTATGTGCAAAATTTCTCTGATTTTTCCTCTTTCTCTCCCTCTCTATTCTCTCTCAATTTCTCTATTGTGTTAGTGTGAGTGTGTGAAGCATTGTGAGCTTCTTGCCCCAACAAAAATTAATTAATGCTAATAAATCCTTTTCTTAACTGACTGAAAGATAAGGCATTCCTAAACTCAAGTATTCAAACCAAAACACAAATCTTTAACTCTAAAAATCCAGAACAATACTCAAGCTACAAAGAAATCCAAAACCTACCAGAAGAGGAAGGATAACATGAGCTGCAATGCTTTAATCAGCGGAACCGAAGTGAGTGCCCACTGTAAATTATTCCACTGCTCTAGCAAAACAATATCACGAAACAAAGCAGTTATGGAAACACACAATAAAAATCACCATCTACAAAATCAAAGTATAAATAAATATAAAAGTTAAGGAACCAGAGAAATAAATTACTTTAAAGTTTAATTTTGATGCATCTTCATTATAAAGTTTTTGTACATTATCAATAAATTACAATTCACAAATTATAAATGTGACTTGTAAGGTAGTTATAACCAGAGTGAAAACATTTTTAATAATTTGAAAATTTATCTTAGGTTAATAGTTTGACAATCCATACAAATCAAATCCTTAATTTAAACTCCACAAATTAACACTATTCTTATTAAATCACAACTAAAACTATTTATATCACAGAAAGTACACTTATCTCATTAATTCACAGCAAAAACTATTTATATCACAGAAAGTTAACCACAGAGCATTTAATCAAATATCCGTATTTGATTGAAAAATTCTCCTTAGTTTTACTTCTCCTCTTCATCCTCAAAACTTTTTGAACACAAACACACACTGACACACATATATATACCACACGGAAATTCATTTTGTCATGTTAAATATCAATAAATCGAAAACGATCAAACTTGAAGACCGAAACAGAATCCACGTAAGCAACACAATTCTCAAGTACAATATAGTAGTAACATTCAATGATAAACATCTTAAACAAAACTAGGAATTTCAAATAACTGAACCGTTGTTGCATCAAAACAGAGGAAGGAACCTGAAAATGGCGAGTTTTGTAGGTGTAAGCTGTCCAAGAGAAAGCAGAGATGAACCAGAACGATAAGAAGGTCAGGTACAGAGACGGCAGTGGCCGATACGACTCGTCAACTCCGTCGCCGGAATTTATCATTTCGCTGCCGGAAAAGCTCTGCGTCTCGCCGGCGAGAGACTACACTTCAAATTCAGTTATAATAACTTCAAAAAAGTTTCAAAGTTTCCTCTGCGACTCACTGTGTTGTGTTGCAGAGCTTATGCGCGTTTTATACGCTGCAGCATCAAACACGTCTCAAACGTGGCCCTTTGCGTTTCAAATGTGTCTAAAACATAACCGTAATTACATCATTTCTTGTGCATTTCAGTTTATGACCTCCGGAAAAATAACATAATTAAAATTTTCATCAATTTTTTTTAAAATAAATGATTATTTTATTAGGGTATTTTTTGTTGGTGTATAAATTTCTACGTTGTCAAGTGTCAACCAATCACAAATTATCATCATATTAAGGTAGTTATGGATTTTTTTTTACGAGTTAAGGTAGTTATCATAAACAATGTAAAGTGTTTTTTACGATATGAAGCGATCATAAATTATCACATCATTTAAATCATTTGACCATTATTATAACTATCTTAAAAATCATATATTTGATGATTCGTGATTAATTGACAATATAAAAAACTTTACACAGATAATATATTAAAATTAAATTTTATGATAAAAGTCAAATATTTTTAATGATGTTGTGATACATTTTTTTTTCAAATGTTTTCATTTATTATTGATTGAAGTGTAAAATATCTTCATATTGAAATTGTATACCAATTAAAAAAAAAATTGAAAAAGTTAACTTTTGTTTAAATATGCTATCAATTACATTAAATAAGTATTATTTAAAGACTGATTAAAATTCCTTATTGCAAATGAAAATGATATGCACTGTTGTAAGTGGATTATATAAAATGGATTAAAGTGATTTATAAGTAAATAAATGAGTTCCTCTCAAAAAAGTAAATAAATGAGTTATATCATTATGAACGCCATTTTGTTTTTTCTGGTTGATAGTATTTGACCTAACCCAGTTATTTGGTGCAAAAGCATGATAAGTTACTTTACCAATCCATTATGATTTTGGGGATTGAATGTAAGATAAGGTGCGTTTGATTAATTAAACTAGCCACATGTTTTTCTATTTTGTATTAAAGTGCAAAGTTGATGGGCCAGGCTTTGGGGAAAGAAAGTTGGTGGGTGTAACTATATCTAAGTGCAAAATGGAGTCATGCAACAAAACCACTCCGAGTTTTTGCAATGCTTAAGTGAAGATTATCTACCCACTCATCAAAATATTATCCTTGTAAACATAAAAAAAGTGCTTGATCTTTTTCAGAAGTTTTGGTGGAATGATTCTCATTAAACCGCGTTGAAGAGAACCTTTGGACGTGAAGAGCACTTAAAAGCATTCGTCCGCTGTCCGCCTTTTAATTGATTAAGGGCTCGTTTGACCATCGTGTAGGAGAGACATCATAAGATAAGTCATTATATTCTGTCTTACATTATTTTTGATGAGTCAATAAGATATGATAAATCAATCTTGTCACATATTTTATCTTGTGTATCTAGTTAAAATTTTATCTTGTAGGAGGCCGGAGTTAGAAATCAACATGATAGAATAAGGTGATTTAAAGTATAATAAAATATTAAAATATTTTATATATAAAAAATAAAATTATAATAAAATAATAATTTAAATTATAAAAAATTTAAAATAAAAAATAAAATTATAAAATATAAAAATAAACTTCAAGTAACAGAAATATATTAAAAAATAAAAATAATTTATAAAAATTATATGCAATTTTGTAACAAGGTTAAATCTGTCATTTTATAATATAAATAAATAAAAAATTGAAAAACTAAAAATACAAAAAAGAATAATTTAAATATAATAAAATAAAAAAGTATATAAAATAAAAAATAAAAATGAAATATTAATATAAAATTATAAAATTATTTTAAATGAATCAAAATATTAATAATTAATTTTAAAGTGTTTTTTATTTTATCACAAGACTAATTTTGTTAATTGATATTATTTTAAAAATCTGAAAAATATAAAAGTATTCTATTAATTTAATTATATTTAAAGTAAAAACTAAAAATGAAAATTTGTGTATAAAAAAATTTAAGTTCAGTAAAAAAATTAAGTTAGAGAATATTTTAAAAATTTGTAAAATTATATGTAATTTTATCATAAGGATAATTTTGTTTTTTATATAATTTAAAAAATTGGAATTAAAAAAAATAAAATGAAATCTAACAAAAAGTGAAAACATTTCGAATAAAAACAAGAATTTTAAAATTCATATTAAAATTATAATGTTAATCTGGTGGATGTCAAATGTCGAATAAAATAATAACTTATTCTATTCATATTGTATCATGTTCTCTTATCATATATTAAGACAGGGGATCGAAACCTCTCCAAGCACTTTTCTGCTTCTTGCATGTCTTTTTTATTTGTGTGCAAACATTATACACTAAAATGGCAAAGGCGATATTCAATCAAGGTACAACAACATTGAACATCGAGATCTAACCACTGCACCAACCAGCAGTTATTGTTAAAGATTCAAATATAAAATTATATATATATATATATATATATATATATATATATATATATATATATATATTCTTTAATTAATTGCCCCCTCAAAAATATCAGCCAAGTTCCGCCACTGACCACAAGTAAAATACTTTGATGGCTCGTTTGGTAGTCAAGATAGGATATGGATGGATAGAATAAAAGAGCAGGATAAGAGTATGATATGATATGAGTATGACAAGTTGTTGTCATATCCAACATTAGGTGTTTACCAGATAACCAACTGAATAGCATTATAATTTTAGTATGAATTTTAAAATTTTTTATTTTATTTAAAATGTTTTCATATTTTATTAGATTTTAGTTTTTTTTATAATTTTTCATTTTTCAAAATTATATAAAAAGACAAAATTATCATTGTGATAAAATTAAATATAATATCTTAAATTTTTAAAATATTGTTTAACTTAAGTTAATTTTTTTATAATTTTAAATATTCATTTTTAGTTTTTATTTTATATATAGTTGAATTATTAGAATATTTTTTTTTATATTTTTTAGTTTTTAAAAATAATATAAAATAACAAAATTAGATTTGCGACAAAATAAATTATTTTTAATACTTTTATTATTTAAAATATCTTATATTTTATTATACCTTTTTTATGTAACATGTTATATTTTATTATACTTCAATTATTTTATATATAAAATATTTTTATATTTTATTATACTTTAAATCACCATATCCTATCCTGTTGGGTTCTAACCCAGTCCTCACTTCAGGATAGAGTTTTAACTAGATGAACATGATATGATAGGTGACAGAATTACTTTACCCTATCATACTGGCTCACCAAACAATTGTTTCAAATTGGATATGATAGATTATCATATCATGTCTCTCTTATCCTGACCACCAAACGAACCCTGATTAATGTTATATGTACACTAACGATTTTGATATCAATAACTAAGACTCGTAATTAACATTTCGACATCATTAAGTAACTTGTCAATTATTTACTTAAATATCATTAACCAAGCGTGAGGTGTATAAATAACTTTTTTGAAATAACTTTTTTTTCCCATTTTACAACCATTTAACCTTTTCAAAATACCATTTTTATCATACATTAAAGAGTAATGCTAAATAGTGCGAAATTCTTCTAACGAATTTCAACGAACGTGTAAAGTTTAGAAATAATAGAGAGAAAGAGAGAAAAAAAAAAGTCAAATGCAACAGTTTATAAAACACAGTTGCATATAGTAGAAAACTTAAATTCGCACGTCGTTTTACGAAATTTATTTAGTAACAAACAACATTTTCCTTCATTAAAATATAAACAAAAGAACAAAGGTTCAAATAGGTCCCCCAAAGGGAAAAAAAAAATATGGGACATTTTTAGTCTCTAGAAAAAAACTAATTATTTAGTTCTTTATATTTATAAGCATTTAACTTGTTAATCCTTTTGTCATCTTTCATTCATTTGGTAATATTTGATTTAATATTATTTTTTTCTATCACTCTCCTACCTATGAGAAAACAAACCAGATGATAGAGAAGTGATAGTAGTGATGATGATATGCATTTATGGACTAAATTGAGCTACGATAAAATATTTCAAGAACCAAATTAGGTCATGATAGAAAAAACGTTAAATTAAACGGAATGCGGATAATATAAAACATGACAGTAGTGTTAAGTCTCTAAAATGTCTGATGTGCATTTCTCTTTGATGAGAATTAAACATTGGTTAATGATTTAATTAACCTTCATATTGGTTGCTAACCTATCTATCGAGTGTGCAGATTAAATAAGAGAATCATCCGTCCAACAGTGTAGTGAATAAAAGCTCACGTCCAAAATGCAAGTGATTGAAACGCGCGTCCAAAACGCAAGAGAGGGAAACTTGCGTCCACTAAAATGATGAAAGGCTGCGTCTACTAAAAGTATCAGAAGACCGCGTCTACTAAAAGTATCAAAAGCCGCGTTTACTAAAAGTATTAGAAGGTCGTGTCTACTAATTAAAAGTATCAAAGGCCACGTCTACTAAAGGTATCAGAAGCGCGTCTGATTAAGGAAGCAGATGGAGCTCGTCCATTAAGGAATCAGATGGAGCTCGTCCATTAAGGAATCAGATGGAGCTCGTCCATTAAGGAATCATTTGGAGCTCGTCCATTAAGGTATCAGAATAGCTCGTCCATTAAGGTATCAGAAAGGCTCGTCCAATGAGGTGGCATTTGGAGCCCGTCCATTGAGGTATCAGAAAGGCTCGTCCAATGATGTGGCATTTGGAGCTCGTCCATTAAGGTATCAGAATGTCTCATCCAATAAAGTGACATATGGAGCTCGTCTACTAGGTTACGTCCAACCAGTTAAAGGAGTATCCATCCAATGACGTGGCATATGGAGCTCGTCCACTAGAGTAACAGAGACTCTCGTCCACTAGAGTAACAGAGACTCTCGTCCACTAGAGTAACAGAGACTCTCGTCCACTAAAGTAACAGAGGCTCTCATCCACTAGAGTAACAAAAGTGCTCGTCCACTAAAGGTGACAGAAGCGCTCGTCCACTAGTCTTTGGATTTGTTGAGTCCTTAATATGGAGCTCGTTTACTAGCCCGAATGAAAAATCTTAACTAGCTAGATAGACGCGATTATTTTCAAGATGGAGGCACTTATCTCATGAACACGAATTCTCTAAGGATTATCAGAATCGTATTTCAAGAACCAGAAGGAGACTTGAAATCTTCTCGCCTACTCAGTTTCACGATTATCAAGAAAAGTCAGAAGATTACTTTCTCAAGCAACCTTAGATAATCAGAACCAAAGACCAGTTAAAAGAATGATTCCAACATGCTTTATTCCCTAGTACATCTGGTCCTTACACGAAAAGGGAAGTGTACTCAGCAAAGTACAAAAAGCTCTCTGCTCAAATCTGATATGGGTGTATCTCGATGCATAAAGCCATGATCCTTCATGTTAGAGTACAACCAACGTTCTTATTGCATTAATGGCTGCCCAGAACGACTCTATTGCATTAATGGCTGCTCGGAACGACTCTATTGCATTTAATGAAGTTCTGCTTGAAGCTAACATCTGATGGAATGTCTCTAACAGATCCTAAATGCTTGAAGACCATAAATACAGAAGTCTTTGAAGATGAAGAAGAGAATACACACTGCATTAAAACGACATTACTCTGCACATTTATTTCTTCATTCTTTTATTCTGTATTCTTCAATCATTTTGAAGTTATTACGCAGACTTTCCTAAGCTTCACATTTAAACCACTCTCTGAGTGTTAGTGAAAGATCTGCTTGTGAGAAGTTGTATTTATTACAAACTCAATCTCTCAAACAAACCTAAGTGAGCTTGAAGAGGCTAGGTGTGAAAATAATATTTGTCTTGAACCTGAAGAGGCTAGGTGTGAAAACAATACTTGTCTTGAGCCTGAAGAGGCTATGTGTGCAAATAATACTTGAGTCTGTAAACTTATCAGTTATAGTGGATAAATCTTGGTGCTGCCAATGACTGGACGTAGCTCTTTGCTTTGAAGAGTGAAACAGGATAAATCACTGTGTCAATCTCTCTTTCATAAACTCTTTAATTGCTTTAGTTTTTCTTATGTCTATCAGTGGTGTATTTGCAAAAGTCACCCATCCATCCTGTATTCTTCCACTCGTCCAAATCTAGCTTTCTGTTTGCGAAAAGATTGCAACTTTGCTTAAATTCTGATAAACACAATTCAACCCCCTTCTCGTGTTTATAGTCGTCTATTTCAAGTAGAACTAGTATCTCATGTAAATGATTAGTTTAAGGCTAAAATACTAATTTTGGTCCCTTAACTTATTTTTTAGATTTAGTTTGATCCCTTAACTTTTAAAAGGTTCAATTTGGTCCCTTAACTTATTTTTTAGACAAAGTTTTTGGTCCCTTAACTTTTAAAATGTTCAATTTGGTCACTTAAGTTGTGCTGTTGATCTAAGTTAGTCATCTCCATCAATGAGTCAGTAATAGTGTTAATTTTTTAGGACCGAGTTGAAACTCGCTAACAATTTAAATTACCAGTTTGAATTCCGTTAACAATTTAAAAGATCAATTTGAAACAAGTTAATAATTTAAAAGATCAATTTGAAACTCATTTAAAACATAAGGGACCAAATTGAAATTCATTTAACATTATTACTGACTTTATTGACAGGAAATGACTAATTTGGGTTAACAGAAACAAATTAAGGGACTAAATTGAATTTTTTAAAAGTTAAGGGATCAAACTGAATCTAAAATATAAGTTAAGGGACCAAAATGATATTTTAGCCTTAGTTTTTTTTTTTTTTTGGGAGGAAAAGTCTCTTGTACGTCTTTAGTCTAAATAAAATATCTGTCTCAGATGATCACACAAACAACAAAACATCGTTTCAGATAAAAGTTATATACAAAATAAAATGAAAAAGGAGGTGAATTGTTTCATATTAATGCTGCTCACGAAATGCGTTTTTCATTTTATTTTAGATTATAGTTAAAGCGACAAACGTCACCAAATCAATATAGGAAGGAAGTGATGTTGGTAATGCATTTGACCAACTAATTTGCAAATAATAGGCAACGGGGTGTTGACTTTGTTACACTTGATTGGATGCGTCAAAGAAGCTTTATTTTTCTTGGTAAAAAGCATTTTGTTTCCCATTTAAACCAAATTTGAAGGCAGCTAGGGCTTGATATGGTAGATGAAGGAGGTCATCAGAAGAGACTCAAGACTTTAGGTGAACAAACTCACTAACAAAACTAGTTTCCCCTCGTCCTACCCAATCAAATGCTTGAGGATCTAACGTTTATTGCCATTTGTCATCATCCATTAATTCATATTTTTACTTTTATATGCAAATAAACACAATCTCTTGTGGCTGCTTATTAGTTTAACCGTTACAAAACCAATTTTTTATTTATAATTTTACAGCAAAAATAGAAATTTTGAAAGAATGTCGTTGGTATAAAAGTGACCAAATCAAGGGAGTTGTGAATTTCACAATCTCTTTTTTATATAGCTTTAGAACAACTTCAATGGAAGTTGTTTAAGTAGTTCTATCAAGTAAGTTGTATTATTAAAATATAATTACGTGACGTCCAATTGTAAAGACATTTTTATAAGCACCTTATTTTTATAAAAGAACCCAATAAAAATCCATGAAAGATAGAGAAAATAATAGAAAATATCATTTGATAATAGAATTTCCCGATCCTTGAATCCGATGGATTCGAACCGATCCAAACCAATTTTGGCGGATTGGTTCGGAGCATCGAATCGGATCGGATTCGAAAACACTAATCCGAACAAGGTCGGTTCGAGTCTCAGATTCTATAAATCTAATCCGATCTGAACCCTATAAATATTTATTTCTTAATTATATATATATATATATATATATATATATATATATATATATATAATGTTAATACTCCCTCCAGTCCACAATAAAAGAAACAAATGCGTCCTTTTTTTTTGGGTCCAAAATATAAGAAACATGCATCAATTTTCACAAATATTAAATGCTAATTTTCAATTTTGTCCTTATTAATTATTGTCATTAATTATAGGCCATCAAAATATTAATTAAAATTAGAAGGGGTGTTTTTGGAAATTTATTTGAGCATTAATTACAATTAATTCATTCCAATATATTTCATTGGTCTGTATGTTTTAGGGTTTTGTTTCTTATATTGTGGACCGGAGGAAGTATATTATTACATATATTTAATATAATTAATAATTAAATATGTATATTTTGATATATTGTATATTACTAGTGATGGTGGCCGGATTTGAGTGGTGGGGGTTGAGGCGGCGGTGCGAGACAGCGACGGTGGGATCATGGTTAGGAAAGGTGGGGTGGATGTTACGTTGGGATAGAGATGGGATGGTGGTGAGAGATAAGGGTATCGGTGGAATTTATACAATAAGAAAAATGGTAAAATGACCTGCATCACCCATGGATCACATGATTAAGTCTGCACCTTAGAAGTTACCTAAAAGTTAAGGATTATACTCATTTAAAGTGAGTAAAATTGTTAAGTAAAAAAGTAAGGATAAAAAAATAAAAAAATAAAGATCTATTCACCATTAATTAATTAAATTATGTTGAAATTTCAATATACTGTAACTAATACTTTTTCTCAATTATATTTTTGCCCACTTTAAGAAGCTTTATCCAAAAGTTAAATCAACACAAAAACCAAATTAATGGGAGTTATGAAATGACTTGGAACAAACAGTCATGAATATTGAATTAACGGGAGTTCACATTAAACCATTAGCAAACTAGGCTTAGAAAATGAAAAGCTAGTGTTACAACAATAACAATAACAACCCAACATATTGAATATTGAAATGGGCCCTTGAAGACACAAGTCTGTGCTTGTTGGGTCTTCATTTGTTTGTTTCATTTTTGTCTCTCCATAAAGCGATACTGTTTGTTTCTTCCTCCAAACCCTTTATCTCACCCACCGCAGCCGTCCCTCTGCCGGGCCAACCACCGTTGCCTCACCGGAGCGCCATGTCGTCGTAAGCCTTCCTTTCTTCTAGTCGTCTTAACTCCCATCTTCTTCTTTTTGCCTTGAGTAGCAGCAAACATGATTAATTTATAATATAAACTCTTGTTCTATTTTATTGTTTTTTACCAATTCACGATGGCTTGGTAAAGGGAAGGGTTACTTTCTGTTACTGCTATTCAGTTTGTTCACTAATGGTACTTGTTGTTGGTTTAATCTGCATATGTTTGAGTATAGCATTATGATATTAAGGATTTAATACAAATACAAAGACATGCTGCCAGTTGAATAGTGTATTTTGATTCATGATCTGTATAACCTGAATGCATGCTTATCTTGCCCATGGTGTTATAATGTTTTAAATCTTTGCAACTGTCATTGCTACCTCCTTCAGGGTAGGGATGGCAAAATTACCCGCAATGAGTAGTAAATGGATACCTACTAAATGGGGATGAGGATCATAGTATCCGCCCCACGAATAATGTCATATTCATAATAAATATTTTTTATTAAATTTATCATATATATTATGACAATTTCTATCATATTGAGACGAAATAAACTTTATTTTCTTTATTATTTGATACTTTTTAGTGGTTAGACCCTTAATAATAATTTTTTAAATTCATATAATATATTATATAATGTTAATATAATATATTTCTATATTATATTGTATAATTTTATTTCCATTCCAATACCCACGGATATCCATGCATACCTGTTACCCGCATAAATTTCCATGGATATTGACGCGGATGAGTGCGGGGGAAGCACTACATGCACTCACCCCGCCCCATTGCCATCCCTTGTGTCTTGTGTAATTTGGTTTGCTAAAAAAAAAAAAAAACTTCAACTTTGGTGTGCAATCTTGTGAGTGATGGTAGCTAATGGGTTGTTTTGTAGCTCAGATGTAGAAGGAAAAAATGGGAATTTTCACAAGTTTACAGCACATGCTATTCTTAACTAAACCTTCTTTTCTTTTTCTTGACCTTGGTTATGAATAAGTTAGTAGGTGTCGGTATTACCTATACGACCTTCACTTTTTGCCTTGAGTAGCAGCAAACATGATTATAATATAAACTCCTTTTCTATTTTATTGATTTTTACCAATTCATGATGGCTTGGTAAGTGAAGGGTTGCTTTCTGTTATTGCTATTCAGTTAGTTTCACCAATGGTACTTGTTGGTTAACTTAAACTTGATTTAACAAACACCTTGAGGATATCATTTGGAACAAAAGATTGATTACATAACCATATGTTGATATTTCTACATGTACTGGTTGTGCTTGGGTTTTTCATAGGTTGGTGATTTGAAATTACTCTCCCTACCTTAATATAATTCTATACAACGTTCTGCTATAACAGATTAACAGAACACATGCTTTTCCTGGAAATCATTATTTTATGAACGCTGAGCTATAACAGAACACATGCTTTTCAAAATGCTCCAGAATCTGTATTATAATGGATTTATGTATGATGCCAGTTAGTTTTTTTGTTAGTTTATTGAATCTGCATAAGATATGATTGAGTATAGCATTATTGTTTTTAAGGAATTAATACAATGATTTGCTGCCAGTTGAGTAGTGAATTTTGATTCATGAATGATCTCATCTCAGATATCAAGTCCAATATGCAGCAACTATGATGGTGGTGCTTCTCCAAGTTTTGTTTTAAACTATTGATTTGAGAGCAGCCTATAGGGAATAGATGGATAGGTACATATAGAGTAGAAAGCTTTGTTGGTTGTGCAATGGGAGAGGTGAGTTAGAGAAAAAGAAGGATGGATGAGAAGGCGGTGTTGGAACAAGTGTTCGGGAAATCCTCCTCAGATAGTGAAAGGGAAGATGAAGAGGAAGAGGAAGAAGGGGGATGTGATTGGGAGGAAATCCAGGAAGTGAAAGGATTATGGGTTTCCAGAAACTTCCTATCTCTACACCAACAATCTAGCTTGTTCTCCGCAATCCAATCCGAAAACTGGTTCACTCAACCCTCCAACAACCAAGCCATGCGATTCGGCGACCTCCCACTATGGGCCATCCAATTATCCCATTCCATTCGCAATTCTTTGCTGGCAGCTTCCGATGATGACCAGCGGTTACCACTACCACTACATATGCTTTCGAGACAACCGCTGTTTGATCAAATGATTGTAAATGTGTACCAGCCGGGAGAAGGCATTTGTGCTCATGTTGATCTTTTGCGATTCGAGGATGGCATTGCCATTGTTTCATTGGAGTCATCCTGTGTCATGCATTTTACATCACTAGACAACCAATTGGTTTCGATTCCGCTTTTGTTAAGCCCGGGGTCATTGCTTATAATGTCAGGGGAAGCACGGTATCGTTGGAAGCACGAGATTAATCGCAGACCGGGGTTTCAAACGTGGCAAGGATGCCAATTGGATCAAATGAGACGCACCTCTGTTACACTCAGGAAGCTCTGTGAATGAATCAATGTCTTTAGGTACTACCACATTCGTTTATCAATTAATTGTCAACTCTTTTGTTTTGACTGTGTTATTGTGCTTTCGAAACAAATTCAATAGATAAATAAAAAGAGGGAAATCTGGCTCAGATTTTCAAAGCAAATACAGTTAGTTTTGTGTAATCTAGGTGATGATTTTCATTTGATTTGTATTTTTTGAGAGCGTAACAAATTGAGATTGAGAATTCAACAGGGGCACAATTGCTCTTCTCAATAAACTGGAAAGGTCCCCACTTGGTAGTGTTCTTCTTTTACTACCATTGTTGTAAATCAAATGTTGAATGTAACTTAATTTAATGTGTTATGTTTGCTTCTAGGGGTGTTCAGATCCAAACCGATTCAAAAAAAACCGCAAAACATCCAAAATAACCGAAAACTGATGGGAACCAAATTTAATTGGATTTTTTTGGATTGATTTTTCAGAGAACCGATCGGTTCGGTTTTCGGTGTTATCTTCAGGAACCGAACCGAACATGTCACTTATATTTGTACGCGTTTGATGCTGTCCTCCTCTGCCGTTTTGTTTGATTTTTGTCGTTTAGTCTCACTCTTTAACATTTCATTTGTTCATTTGCTAACATCAGTCCCTTCGACCCTCCTAACCTAACCCTTCTGGCCGCCGTCATCATCTCCTTGCTCGCCGCCGCCTTGTGCTTCGCTGCTCGCTGCCTCCTGGTGTGTTCGTCTCCCTACTCGCTGCCATGAGTCAGAGTGGTTCCGTGTTCGTCTCCCTGCTCGCCGCCATGAGTCAGAGTGGTTAAACCGTGTTCGTCTCCCTCGCGCTTCGTCTCTGGTCGCCGCCGTCTCGTGCTTCGTCTCTGGTCGCCGCCTCCTCGCGTCACCCCGAATAGGAAAGCACAAGTAAGCGGTGTTTTCTAGTTATCTAAATTTTCTTCCAGTGTCATGTGTATTGAGATGGGGAAGTTGTTAAATGTACTTTGATGTATTAGCCGTATTTCACTATATGGTATCTACAATAAAAATATACTGGTTGAATTTTCATGGAGCTTGCCTGTGATTTGAGCTTACAAATAAAATCCTTGGTTATGATTCTTATTGAATGTATATTATCACAGTCCATTATCGTTAAAATATATATGCTCTATTGTATTTTGTTTCAAATTTGTGACTCAAATTTCTGATTGAGTTTGTAATTACTTTGTTTCAAATTTGTCACTCGTTTGTGGTTATTCAAAGATTCACTCATTTCACTGATGGTCATATGTTGTTCTAGCTTCAAAGCATGCCATTTCAAAACTTATTTATGGTTGGTTGAAAGGGTTCACAATCCATCTTTCAATTTTTGTTTTTTCTTCCAACCAATAGGTAATTTGAGCTTGTACCTAACAAACCCAAGTGTTTGTTTTTCAACTATTCTAATAGAAGTATGCTTTTTTAACCCCATGAAACTTAGAATTGTACTGAATTGAATTTTCACAGTTTCTGGTTTATGGCGGTGCTGTGTTGCTGTGTCTGCTGCTGCATCAGAATTTTATCACATAAAAACCGAACTAACCGAACCGATCCAAACCGCATTTAATCGGATAGGATTTGTTTTAAGTCATCCAAACCGAACCGAACCGAACCGCATGCTCTTTTTATCTTCCGATCGGATGACTTTTTCCTTCAAAACCGATCCAATCCGAACCACGAACACCCCTATTTGTTTCCTTCTTATGTATAATATATCCTCTCTTTAAGTTAGTCTTTATTTCAGTTTCCTACTTTGTGTTTGATAAAATGCTTAAATCACTGGTATATAAAAAATTTGCTTCCATAATTCCATTGATATGTTCTGATTTAGACATATGAACTTATCGATAATTTTAGTTCATGCAAATTTTTTTTTTACAGTAGAATACTAAGTTCATCTGTAAATCTCAGTGTTTTATTTGGGAATATATGAATGTAGTGTATGTGAATACATGTCTCTCCATTAAATGGCTTGTACAATGTCTTGTGAATTATTTTTCTACGTAACATGATATATGTTTAACTTGCTTCTTTGAATCAATTTCTGGTCAATGTATCTATTTTGCTTCTGGGTCATTTAGCTTGCATGATGTTTGTTTTAGTCCTTTAGTTTTAGAGATATGATGGGTGGGTGGTTGTTTAGAGGTTGCTCCAGTAGTTTCTGGTTTGGCTTCGTTCGCTGTAATCATCATATTGTTCATTTTGACTTGTGTATTTAATGTCTGGGATATATGTAGTTTTGTCAAGAAAATGTTCAAAAATATGTAGTTTGGAATATTATAAGAAAGAGAACCTATTTTTTTTGGTTCCATCTAGTCTAAGGATGAAGGTTTATGGCTTGGGGAAATTCAGGCTGTGATTTGTATAGTTTAGAGTAAGGTGGGCAGTTCTTGCTAGCGTGATTATTGTCTGAAATTTTATTGGGCTCTTTTGATCTGCTTCTAATATATTTTATGAAGTTCTAGAGTTGAGTTTGTCTCTCTAGTGTGCAATGATCTCTGTGAATTGTTTTAATGACTTGTTGGTCTCTTTGAATCTTTGTGATCATTAGAAAATTGTAACATGTATCCTTGGTTGTTTAATAACAGCCGTGAATGTTGTATGTGAATTGCATTGGCTCAATGTTACGACGCTTCCTTTTTTCTTATTTATTTTTTTATTATGTCTGCACCATGCTTTCCGGTGTTCTTTGAGTCTTTCCTATCTCCTATACTCGTGGTTATTGGTGAAATTAACACGGTATTGCTTTGTGAGTATATTTGCTTATGTGCTTTTGGCTAGTTCATAACTAATTGATTCTACAAATAATTGTGGTAGTGGTGACTTCGAGACAAATTACTGGATGATTTAACCATGAAATAGTTGACAGGATGAAGTAAAGGTGGGTATATGGACTCGGGTTCGTGGATAGTCCGTTTAACCTGCAGTCTGCACGGACTTGGACACCCAAAAATATGAGTCCATTTAAATGCAGGCTTTTTGGGTCTGGTCCGTTTAACCCGCGGGTTTAACGAACTCGGTCCGTGGATTCGCGGACTCGTCGGCGAACCGTTGCAGTTTTTTTTTTTAAAATTTTTTTTAGCTATGTTGGGCCAAAGAAAGGGATCACCCAAACAGCCCAAATCCCCTCGTGCGTTTTCATTTGTATCCCTAACCCTAAACGTCATCAGCCTCACCCTCCTCAACGCTTCACCCTCCTCACAGTGCCTCACCCTCAGCCTCACCAATCACCCTTAGCCGTACTCACCATTCCGCTTGCTCCGGTCGTGAACGCAAGGCTGCTCAGTTCTCAGTGCCATCCACGAATACTTGTTCAGCCGCACTCACCATTTCCGTCGCTTAGGTCACCATTCGCAGGTTGGAGTTCACTGGTTGGAGGTCGCAGGTCGCTATTCGCAGTCCATGTTCTGTGTCAAAGAACCGTGAGTCGCCATTCATCGCTCTATTTTTTTTTAATATGTTTTGATATTTTGTTTCCTACTGCTCACCCAAAATTTCGGATCGACAACCTTTCAGCTCTCTAATTGACAATTGAAATCTCCATATTCAAATTCTTCAGGGCATGTGCATACAATTTCACAACATCCTTTCTCCCAGATCTTGGTGTTGCAGTTCTCACATGAGATGCTATGCCAGCTTACCCTTGGTCAATACAAAATAGCTTCGAGTGAATGGCTTATTTGTTTTTGACGCTTGATATTTAAATTAAAAAAAAAAATATGTGCAGAGTCCGGGGACAGTCCGTTTAGTCTGTGGACTATGCGGACTGGACACGAACTCTGTTTTCCAGAGTCCATTTAACATGCAGATTTTTAGGTCCGATCCGTTTAAGTGCGGACTTATGCGGACCGGACTTAAACGGACCGGACCGGTCCGCATACCCACCTCTAGGATGAAGAGGATTGGTGTTTTTTCCTTCACTTTTGGCATGAAGTCTATTTATTGTGCACAGCACCTTTTGATCTCTATGGTGGCTAGGGGTGGGAATAGGCCAGGTCGCTCATCGGGGAATTATGGCCTAGCCTATTTAAGGCCTAACCCGGCCTAGCCTATTTAGTAAAAAAGTCAGGTCAAGGTTTTTTTAAAAAGTCTATATAGTTAAAGAGGTCAGGCCTAAGGCCTTAAAAAAAGCCTACTAGACCCATGAGGCCGGTCTATTTAACGCATACACATATGTAAAGTATAATATAATATATTATAATATTATAATATAATTTATTATATTATTTATAATATTTTAAAGTAAAAGCCTATTGACCCATTTAAATGTAGTGACCTACTTGCCTATTTATTTGTGAATGCCTAGTGACTTATTTATTAGTATAGGCCTACCGATTTCTTTATCATTTGAGGCCTACGGACCTATTTACAAGTGAATGCCTACTACCTATTTATAGATGGAGGTGTATTTAAAGGTATTTTTGATAAGTATGTTTTTAAATAGCCTTTCGGGCCAAGCTAGGCTTTGAAGTAGTCTAGGCTCAGACCTTTAAAATTGGCCTATATCAGGCTAATAGGCAGGCTCAGGACTCGAAATTGGAATGCAGGTTAGGCTTAGGTTTATGAAGGTCTAGCTATTCTCACCCCTAACAGTGGCATGTTACTTTCCTCTTATCTCTAGTTGTTCACCCTCGTGATTTGTTTCTGCCAATTAATCTTGTAAACTCTGATTTCAAGTGTGGAATCGAATCATTGGCGAGGTTTTAGAAATGTCCATGTGATCGTTTGTTTTTATTTATTTTATCAAGTTTATTTTCTTATTTAATTTTTAAGAAAGGGCAACAATAAGACTGAATGGTACAAGTGAACCAGAGCAATAAAAACCCAACAAGACAAATGTTACATTTGGGCCTTCAATTGCTAGCAGTAGACTAAAAAGAGTCCAAAAGGAATCAGCTCACTATCAAAAATATGTCTAAATATATCTAAATATATGTGTCAATATCAAATTTACCTATGTTAGGAATATTCTTGAATGAGTAAATCAATAGGATTTTATGCTTTTACAAATATGAATTGTGTCTAGATGTCCTTTACTCATTATTAGGAAGTTAACCCAAAAAGTTCCTCCCTCAAGGCTTTTCTCTTCGTGGGATTAAAATTTACTTCTTATCATGTTGATGTGGAAAAACTTTTCACATGTCCATTTCCAATAGGAGAATAGTACCACAAGCGTATAAGTTACTATATGTAAGTTCTGTTAAAAAAATAAAATAAAATAAATAATAATAATAATAATAATGACTTATCTGCATTGTGGTATATAGAAAAAGGTTTTGCTAACGAGTGCCCTAAGGATATTGGTTAAGGAACCATAAAAGAAAATTTTGTATTGGAAAACTAAGTGTTACACTTTTTAAAATGATAAATATATCATTTCTCATACAATTTTTTTTTTGATTTTTTAAACAATGTCTTAATGACACTTGTTAGCATTATTTGAACTTGAAGAATGTTCTATTGAAGTACTACAACTTCCAAAGAACGGGACTAGCATATCATTCCACTTTTTGGAGTTTGTGTTCACAATGTATTATGATCTATGCGTAAAAGAATGAATAAGATTTCACTAACCTTGGTTAAAAACAAGTGGTGTAGAATGATATCCATGGTCTAGAAGAATGTATGTTGAATCTCTTTTCCAAGGATGTGATTAATATCGATTGTCCCCTGCTTACGTGGGCTGTCAAGCAAAGATAAGAGTTATGTTATTTGAATACAAATTTTGAATATCATATGTGATATCGTATATGTTTATCTTTATCTCTCACTTACTTTTTATTTTCTTTGTATACATGCTTATAAAAAATATATTAAAAAAATAAAGGAGATACTTTATACTATAAAGTTTATAGTATCCCAATTTTATGTACAAAAATCATTCCTCGAGAAATAATGCCAAGGAGCTAAAGCTATTTATTTTTTTTAAGCAAAAGTGTATACTAACCCATATACGTACAAGCAAGATCACGAAAACAACAAACAAATATATATAAAATATTCTTGCTAAATTTAAGAACAGTATTGAATTTACAAATGTCATCTCCTAAAACCAAGACCAGAGTCAAAACCATATTAAAACCAGAACCCACCTTTGTAATAAATTAGTAAATGATATTAGCATGAGTTCTTAAGTTCCTTATTGCTGTGTCTTTTTTTTCCCCCTTGTATTGAAAGCAACTTCAAATTCAAGCTAGTAGACACAGGTAGCACTCTTGCATAAACAAAACATCCTTCCCATACGCTGGACAGGACAGCTGGTTTTCTGCCTAGACGACCCTTCCAGTAAGAGGGAGCTATTTCCCTCAATGAAAATAAAATAAAATAAAAAACTGCTTGGTATATTATGGGATAAAAAAAACTTGTTCACAATTTTTTTTTCCTATTATTACCTCGATACCAAACAGACCATAAGAAGACAGATAGATAGAGAAGAGGAGTCAGACTAGTAACACATTGAACCTTGGTTGCCAGCCAAGCTTTTTAAGAATCATTTTGTGGTAGAGTTGTGTTATTTGAACACCTGAATTTGGACACTTAAATGACACCTCACTCATAATTACATACTATACATATATTCTATCTTAAAATATTATACAACTTCATCCCACCCACATTCACATTAATCTAAGGTATCTATACGGGTGTCTAAATTCAGATGTTAAAATAACATAATTATTTGTGCTAACATGGATTTTGATATGAGATCTTCTTCTATCTCTCTTTTTCTTTTTTTCTTTTTTTATATACTAGCTCAAATCTCAATGCAAACGAGTTTAATAATGTATGATATATACCTTTGTTAATGAGTCCAAATTATACACTCTTTCAAATGCCTAAATAATACTAATACCGAAGCTATTTAAAGATGATATATGTACTTTCCGAGATGGAAAGCTCGTCCATCGAGTTTGGATAACCAATTTGCCGAGGACATGTAACTGATTGACCCAATATATACGAAAGGATAAAGACTAAGAGAATAAACAATAATATAATAAATAAAAGGATAATTAAGCAAGATCCTAAAATAAAGGGATAATAACAGATATAACAAATGAAGAGGATATCTTTTATCCATAAGTTAGTTTAAAAGATAAAAGATAAAAAGATAAAAACTAATCTCTAAGAGAAGAGATCAGGGGATCCTATTATAAAAAGAGGAAAATCCCAAGAGAACGACTCACTTTTACTAAACCTGGTGAATCTCTCTTAAGCGTACTTTAGGGACCAGTTGAATCAAGAGACTGTTGAAGAGTCCTTGTTCGCTGGTATTCCTTATATACAAAATTAAGGGATTGGATTTACCATCTTTCGACCATATTCGGGCAAGTTGGTTTTTGGCAGGGACATATGGCGCCCACCGTGGGGCCGAGGCAAAACTTTCCCCGATTCCACAAGAAACTCGAATGGTGACTACTAGAAACGGACCAAGGGGAGGGGCGCACAGCTCGAATCATGTTGACAATGGCTCATCCAACACACAATAGAACCAAGAGAACGTTCCCTGTCTCATGGCACAATTGAGACAACTGCGTCGAGAAAACCAGGAAATCCGAGCCCAAAACAGGAGGTTGTTAAGAGCTCGAGGCAGAGAAAGGCCAGCAACACCCTCTGATGGAGAACAATCTTCACCTGAGGATAGTCAGGGGAGACCCTCATCTGCGCCTTCTCGCCATGACACGAGCAGTCCTTCTCGGACAAGACCTCAGACAGAGGACACAGGGACCAGATCTCAGGTCGAGGAGACAACCCAGAGGGAAAGGGTGCGTGCAGATAGACGACCGAGGTTACCTTTCACTGACGACATATATGAGGTAATCATGCCTAGAAATTTCAAACCAATTAATATTGATAAATTTAATGGCTATACAGATCCATCTGAGCATGTCGAATCGTTTATTTCTTCTGTTTATTTTCTAACCGATTCGGAAGCCGTCATGTGCAAAAATTTTCCAACAACTTTACAAGGACCTGCCTTGACTTGGCTTACGAATCTTCCACCTCGGTCTGTCAATTCTTTTGATAAGCTCATAACCAAGTTCACTGCACAATTTGCGGCAAGCCGAAAGCATAAAAAGAATTCGGTTTCGCTTCTGAACTTTAGACAAGAAAAAAATGAATCACTCAGAGATTACATGGCTCGCTTTAGTGCACAATAAGTTTTAATTCCCAACATGAGCTCGGAACTGTGTCTTCATACCTTCATGGGAGGGTTGAAGCCTAGACCTTTCTTTGAATACTTATCTCGGAAACCACCGAGAGATTTTGAGGAACTGCAGGAAAATGCCTTAGGTTTTATGACTTCCGAGGAGATGGTGGAGTCCAAAAAAGGAGAAAGAGGCTTCGAGGACAAAAGCACGTTGCCGAGCAAAGAGAAAGAAAATATGGCCGGTCCCTCAAAGTCTTTCAAAAGCAATGATAGGGGGTTTGCAGAAAAGCAGCCCAAGTACCAGTTCTACACAACGCTAAATCGGTTCAGAGCTACTATCCTCCAAGAAGTATGCAATGCCGAGTTAATCACCTTACCTCGCCCTTCCAAATCACCTGCCAATGCTGACAAAAGCAAAGAATGCAAGTGGCATCAGAATTATGGTCACACGACTGAAAATTATAGAACAACACAAGACAAAATTGAAGACTTGGTACAAGCAGGTCGCCTTGACCGATTTGTTCACCTAGAAAACCTCGGAGGGGGACGAGCCGGGTGAAGGTGAGGAGGGGAAGGTTTCGTAACCGAGAGGAAAATTAACGTGACAATAATTAGAATGGTGATCAGGCTCTCCACCATGAAACCCCAAATGATAATAAGGGAGGTGGAGTCAGAGGAGTCATCAACACCATTTCAGGAGGTTTTGCAGGAGGAGGTACCACAAGTTCGGCTCGGAGGCGTTATGTAAAGGCCATCCGATCCGTCAACTCAGTGTCGGGAAAGCCTACCAACTCCAGGTTTCCCATCACGTTTTCAGATGACGACTTCAAGGGGGTTGATCCCAATCAGGATGACCCAATGGTGATAACAGTAGAGTTAGCCAACTACTCGATCAAACGAACACTTGTTGATCAGGGTAGCTCAGCTGACATATTGTATCTGACAACCTTCAGAAAACATGGGAACCCAGAAAAGCTGATAAAGGAGCAGGAGGACAAGTTAGTAAGGTTTACTGGCGAGCAGGTAAAAACTCATGGATATATTGACCTCTTGACAACATTTGGAGATGGTAGTCAGACCAGAACTATGTCGGTCATATATGTCATAGTAGAGGCCAACACATCATACAACATACTCGTTGGAAGGCCGACGTTGAATGAGCTCGGAGCGATTGTCTCAATCCCCCATCTTACGATGAAATTCCCGACAGATTCGGAGGAGATAATAGAAATCCGAGCTGACCAAAAAATGGTGAGACAATGTTATGCAGATAGTTTGAAAGTGATCCGAGAACCTAACACCGAGGAGAATGACAAGGGTGATAAAGCAGGAAAGGAAAGCTCGGTCACCGCAGTTAATTCGATCAGTTCAGTTAACGTGTTTGAGCTAGATCCAAGGATTGGTATGCACGAATCCTGAGCTGAGCCAACAGAGTCTTTAGAAAAGTTTCAGCTCGAGACCCAAGCTGAGCAGTGCACGAAGGTCAGTAGCCATTTCGATCCAATACTCAGCAAATTTAAGCCGTTCTAACAAACAATGCTGACTTGTTCGCGTGGAAGACGTCGGATATGCCTGGCATAGATCCCAACTTTCTGTGCCATAAACTATCTATATGTCCTGAGGTCAAACCTAAAGCCCAAAGAAAAGGAAGTTTGGTGAGGAAAGGCGAAAAGCTATGGAAGAAGAAACGACAAAGTTGATTAAAGCTAATTTCATCAGAGAAGTCAAATATACCACTTGGTTAGCTAATGTCGTGTTAGTAAAAAAAGCTAATGGCAAATGGAGAATGTGCACTGATTACACCGATCTCAACAAGGTGTGTCCCAAAGATTCTTATCCTCTACCCAATATTGATAGACTGGTGGATGGAGCTTCAGGTTACAGGATTTTAACTTTCTTAGATGCTTACTCAGGATGCAACCAGATAAGGATGTATCCACCCGACGAGGAAAAAACAGCATTTATGACCGAGGGGGACAAACTATTGCTACCGGGTAATGCCCTTCGGTTTGAAAAATGCAGGAGCAACATATCAAAGACTCATGGACAAGGTATTTGCTTATCAAATCGGAAAGAACCTGGAAGTATATGTTGATGATATAGTAGTGAAGTCCGACGACCCTAAACAACACCCTGCCGATCTGGAAGAAATTTTCATCTAATTAAGAAAATACAATGAGGTTGAATCCTGATAAATGTTCTTTTAGGGTGCAAGGAGGAAAATTCTTGGGATATATGTTGACTCATAGAGGGGTCGAGGCCAATCCTGACAAATGCAAAGCTGTCATTCACATGCGGAGTCCACAAAGTGTAAAATAAATACAAAGACTGGCAGGACGTTTGGCATCCCTATCTCGTTTTCTCCCAAAATCTGCAGAGAAGGCGAGACCCTTTTTCCAGCTATTGAAAAAACCAAAGGAGTTTACTTGGACCGAGGAGTGTGAAAAGGCTTTTGGAGAGTTGAAACTCTTTCTAACTTCTCCTCTGATCCTAACTTGTCCACAGCTCGGAAAGGATTTGTATCTTTACTTGTCTGTCAATGATTACGCAATAAGTGTAGTGATCATCCAAGAAGAAGAAAAGCTGCAGATGCCAGTATATTATGTTAGAAGGATTCTGCGAGACACAGAAACCAGGTACCAAGTAATTGAGAAACTCGCCCTCTCCCTGGTTATGGCAACTCGGAAATTGTGACCTTACTTCCAGTCACATCAGGTTATAGTCAAAACAGATCATCCGATAAAGCAAGTACTCATAAAACCGGACCTAGCAGGAAGGATGATAGCTTGGTCAGTAGAGTTATCATAGTTCGGTTTGAAATACGAGCCGAGGTGATCGATGAAAGCACGATGCTCTCTGATTTTATTTCCGAGCTATCTTCAAAGCCGACTCATGAGGTTTTCACTTGGAATTTGTATGTGGATGGTTTGTCTAACTTGAAAAGGAGTGGAGCTGGAATAATCATTGAAGGACCAGATGACCTAATCTTGGAGCAATCTTTAAAATTTGGATTCAAAGCCTCTAACAACCAAGTAGAGTACGAAGCCCTAATAGCAGGATTGAGGCTGGCTAAAGATGTTGGGTTGAAGGAACTAAAATGCCAAAGTGATTCACAACTAGTAACAGGCCAGATCTCGGGTGACTACCAAACAAAAGATCCCCACTTAACCAGGTATCTTTGTAAAGTTAATAGTTTAATTTCTGAATTTGATAATTTTACTATTGAAAATATCCCCCGTGAGGAAAATTCCAGGGCCGACCTGTTATCTAAGTTGGCTAGCACAAAGAAAGCTGGTCAGCTCAGAACTTTCATTCAGGAAAGTCTGCTTGAACCAAGCATACAGAGCACAGAAGTCTTGACTGCCGAGCACTTTGACCGGGGCTGGATGACACCCTTTTGGGAGTTTTTGAGCTCGGATAAATTGCCTGATGACTCCAAGGAGGAAAAGAAAATACGCCTGAAGTCTTGCCATTACACCATCCGAGATGGAGAGTTGTACAGAAGGGGTTTTTCCATGCCTTTATTGAAATTCATAACAAAGGAACAAGCCGAGTACGTAATGGATGAGATGCATAGAGGGATTTGTGGAATGCACTCAGGAGGAAGGTCTTTGGCAGCTCGAGTTTTACGAGCAGGTTTTTACTGGTCAACCATGAGATCAAACTGTGCTGCTTGGACCAAGAAGTGTGACCCTTGCCAAAAATTCGCTAATATTGCACAAGTGCCAGCTGAAAAGCTGCACTCCATGTTCTCACCGTGGCCTTTTACCATGTGGGGGATGGACATCGTTGGTCCTTTCTCTGTGGCCAAGGGTCAAGTAAAGTTCTTGTCGATAGGGGTAGATTACTTTACCAAATGGATCGAAGTTGAGCCGTTAGCCAAAATCACAGCTCAAAAGGTCTAGAATTTCGTCTGGAAAAGCATCATATGCAGACATGGCTTGCCTTATGCAATCGTCATGGATAATTGAAAGCAGTTCACTAATAAAGGACTTAAGGAGTTCTGTACCAACCTCGGTATAAAACACAAGGTATCTTCTGTAGAGCACCCACAAATCAATGGGCAAGCTGATGCAGCCAACTAAGTCATTCTGAACGAGCTCAAGAGAAGACTAGACAAATCAAAAGGAGCTTGGGTTGAAGAATTACCAAGCATCTTATGGGCATATCAATGCTCGCCACAATCATCAACCAGAGAAACTCCTTTCAAGCTGACCTATGGGACAGATGCAATGATCCCGGTTGAGCTCGGTAAACTCTCTCTCAGAAGGCAACATCATGATCAGAACAGTAATGAGGAAGAAATCCGAGTGGAACTTGACACTGTTGAAGAAGTCCGTGAAGAAGCAAAAATCAAAGAAGAACTGTGCAAACAGAAAGCAGCTCGGAAACACAATTCAAAGCTGAGACCCAGGGAATTTGGTCAAGGTGACTTAGTGCTGAGGTTACAAAATGAAGCGAGAAAATACTCCAATGAGGGTAAACTCGCAGCCAACTGGGCCGACCCATTCCGAGTAGTTGAAAATTTAGGAAATGGGGCCTATAGACTTGAAGAGTTGTCAGGGAAGGCTGTTCCAAGAACTTGGAATACATCCCACCTTAAATTCTATTTTAGTTAAAGCCTATGTAAGCAGGTGATGTACTCTTTTTCCTACCCCGGCCTTTTTCCCAAAAAGGGTTTTTTAGCCAGGAAGGTTTTAATGAGGCTCACCTAAGCAAATAAATAAATGAAGTCTATTTCAGTTTTATCTTACACTAGTTTATTTTTGTGGATACTATTACATGGTAATTATTCACATCGATAACATCAAAAATGCCGAGCCTAATGAGGTTAACCGAGCTAAAATCGAAATGTCAAGCCAATACGGCTGACCGAGCTAAAATCGAAACGCCGAGCCTAAAAAGGTAAACAAAGAGCCTAAATAGGTTAACCGAGTCAAAATCGAAATGCTGAGCCAATAAGGCTGACCAAGCTAAAATCGAAGAGCTGAGCCTAAAAAGGTAAACAAAGAGCCTAAAGAGGTTAATCGAGCCAAAATTGAAATGCCGAGCCAATAAGGTTGACCGATCTAAAATCGAAGAACTGAGCCTAAAAAGGTAAACAAATAGACTTAAGAGGTTAACCGAGCCAAAATCGAAATGTCGAGCCAATAAGGTTGACCGAGCTAAAATCGAAACGCTGAGCCTAAAAAGGTAAGCAAAGAGCCTAAAGAGGTTAACTGAGCCAAAATCGAAATGTCGAGCCAATAAGACTGACCGAGCTAAAATCGAAAAACCAAGCCTAAAAAGGTAAACAAAAAGCCTAAGGAGGTTGACTGAGCTAAATTCGAAATGCTAGACCTAAAAAAGGTAAACAAAAACCTAGTTAAGCAAATTACTTACAAAAATTAACTGAGTTAATCCAAGAATTGGCCAAAGGCTCAAAATTATCATCATTTATAGTCAAAAAGTATAGAGGGGCATTGCCAAAGGTACAAAATATTTCAAGAAAAAGAAAAAAAAATTCTTAGTTACTCGTGAACATCCCCATGAGCAACAACTTCTTCTCCTGCAATCAATGCATCAGGATTAGAGGGAACAATGTTTTCAGTTTGGGGATTGGCAACCGAGGATGGCTCCACCACGGCTGCTTCATCTCCTATGTTGTCCTCTTCTTCTTCTTCAACTTGGTCTTCATCATTTTCTTCATTTTCCTCTTCATCTTGATCTTCTTCTTCCTCATCTTCGAGCTCGAACAAAGGAACCATAACTCTATCCTTGTTCAAATCCTTGTCCACATCGGCTCTCGAAAGATCAGCATCAGGAAGAAATCGCTGGATCTGTTTAACAGCACGAGAGAACCCAAAAATGTGCTCCTTCATGATATGGACCTCGGCCTCCTTCAGCTCGGCTTAAAACTTGCACTTATCAGTATCAAAAGACGTTTGAAGTTTCTCAAAGGAAACACGAGAAGCCTCGACAGCCTTTTGACAGTTGACCTTTTCGTCTCTCTCTTTAGAGAGCTCAGATTGAAGGGCGGAATTGGTCTTCTCTAGCTCGACATATTGAGCTTTCAGTTGCCTGATCGACCGAGCTTGCTCTTCACATTTGGCCACATCCTTCTCAAGCTCATCTCTTGTGCGCAGGTCCCTAGCAGCTTCAGCCATCATATCTTCCATTTTATTTACATTACTGGAAAGCTCATTGCTCCAAAAATGGGTAATAGAAGATATCCGAAGAGCATAAGCAGCTACGGCCTCCATGCTTGCATCGGGACCTTGCTCTAATAGAAGTCAGGAATCCGCGGGCTTTAGTACATAAGAATCAAGCAAGGGGCCCGGGTTAAAGTCACCTCGCCAAAGAGAACCAAGCTCAAGATTGTAGCTCCTGTTATACTGTTGGGTTTTCATGAGATAATCCTCTTGTAAAATCATATCTCAAGGTAGAAGAAAATCACTCCCATGGATTGCGCATTACAAAACATGAATCACATAAGGGGTATTGTGTTTACCTCTTGTAGCGTGCTTTTTCAATTTGATCACTAGTGCCACGAAGGGGCGGCACCTCTACTCAGTTCATGCAAGTAAACGACGTCGGAACTATGCGTCTTGTACTAGCTGACAGCTATAGGGAGGCACGACAGGCAAGACTAGGTTTAGAGTAATACTAGTAGTCTATTTATAAGCCATGGGCTCCTCTTGACGTATCTGCTTACTTATTGGGTCTTGTACGCTACAAGCCCAATAACCTTTATATTAATTAAATCATATTTAATTAATTGTCCCGCTCCACATTTGCTCTATGCGTGTGACCCTGTAGGCTCCCACTAAGTTAGCAATAATATTAAATATTATAATAATATAAAACATTAATTATAATATTAATATTATAAATAATGAGCGGCATCTAGAAATGCATCATTACTACCGAATTAGCGAGAGTATCGATGATCCAATTTTAGCCTTACTGCTACCAAAATTTACCATGTAGTAAATGTCCCTTCTTTCATCTGTCTTAATTGAACACAAGGCATAAGAGTGTCATCCTTGTTATGTTCAATTATTTATTCCTCGATCCCCGAGTAAACGTGTAACCATAAATGGACCCAATATCACATATTGGTCCACTTCCGCGTGGCCACGCATATTTCACGTCTCAGTCTATCTAAGGGCCCAAGACATTACCTCTATTATGTAGGAGGGACGAATCCTATCTACATCACTCACACTCCTCAACATGATTTATTGCAGACCCAATAACTACCTTTATGATCACCCTGTTACGCGTGACGTTTGATATCATTAAAACCTACAACTCCTCATGTAGGAATCGTAGTGAATTCAAGTCGAAAGACTACTTCACTATGGTCGCCATGAGAATACTTATGACATTTACATAACTATTATGAAGTATTCTCATAGTGGGTCATCTGATATAAATATTACTCCTAATATTTATACCTGTGTGCCGACCTGATATCACATATCCATGACCCGTGAGATGTGGCCATCAGTCTACTCACACAATAGTCTCTATGTATTATTGTCATCCTAATTAACAATAATACTCGACTATGGATATTTAAGAATAGTGTTCTACTATTCAATGAGGTCCCACGATTAAGTCACATACTTAATATCTCATTGAATCAACTGCCTATTATAATGACTTTATTATGTTATAAACTAATAACATAATAAATTAATGCCTTATTCATATATCAAATATATGATTAGATTCATGATACAAATAATGATCTATTCAAAATAGAATGGCCACTATGGCTTACACCAACAATCTCCCACTAGCACTAGAGCCAATCAGGCATCGATCTAACACCCATCGATCTAGTGTGAGTGTCATGCTACCACCGAGCAAGAGACTCCATTAGCAGATTATTTAGTGTTGTCATTCTGCACATCTTCACATCTCTCCTATATCGATCATCTATCGAATGAGATGGAAGCACCTAATTATATGCTGGATTGCCGGTGAGATCAAGTTTCCTTAGCTTATGTGATTACTCCATCATCATCGCAACAAGATCAATGGAGTTCACAAAGTTAGGAATCATTCCTAGTTCATAATTGAACTTCCAGATCCAAACAGCCTTTAAATATGCATTTAAGGAAACTATATACTCGGCCTCTGTAGTAAATCTGTAACTGTCTCACGCTTGGAACCTTTCCAAGATCACAGTGCCACCATTTAGACAAAACACAAATCCAGTCTGCGATCTGGAATAACCTTTATTGGTTTGGAAATAGCGTCGATGTAACACCTTACAATGAGCTCTTCCTTACCGCCATATACCAAGAATGAATCCTTAGTTCTTCTCAAGTACTTGAGGATATTCTCGACTGCAATCCAGTGACCTTCACCGGGATCAGATTGGTACCTACTCATCATACTTAAGGCATACGAGACATCTGGTCGACTACAAATCATGAAATACATCATAGATCCTATTTTCGAAGCAAACAGAATCTTGCTCATGCGCCCCCTCTCATCTGATGTAGTGGAAGAATGTCCCTTTGGACAAATATACGCCATGTGACATAGGCAGGGGACCCTTCTTGGAATCCTGCATGTTGAAGTGCCTTAGCACCTTTCAACATGTGTACTCTAACTAAAGGCTAGCAATTTCAGTGATCTATCTCTATAGATCCTGAGTCCTAACATGTAGGAAGCTTCGCCCAAGTCCTTTATCGAGAAACAATTCCCCAACCATGTTTTCACATTTTACAGCATAGGGATATCGTTTCCGATAAGCAATATGTCTTCCACATACAAAACGAGAAAGACAATCTCACTCCCACTAACCTTCTTGTACACATAAGGTTCATCCTCGTTCTTGATAAATCCAAGCTGTCTTACAACTTTATCAAAACGAGGATTCCATCCTCTGGAAGCTTATTTTAATCCATGAAAATATCTCTGCAACTTACATATCTTTCCAACATCCTTTGGATGGACAAAACCCTCGGGTTGTGTCGTGTACACATCCTCGAGGAGATTCCCGCTAAGGAATGAAGTCTTGACATCCACCTATCAGATCTCTAGTCATAGTATGCAGTAATAGCAAGTAGAATCCAAATGGATTTGAGCATCGCTACTGGGAAGAAAGTTTCATCATGGTCTACACCATGATTTTTCTTGAAACCTTTCACAGCCAGTTGAACGCGCTGTCGCCACGCGCCAAAAAGCGAGCGATTTACAAAATAATGTAGATAGGGGAGCGACAACTCGGATATCGTCTCACAAGGACTCTTGGGTTGTTATTATTAACAGAAAAGTCAGTTTTTGGGGGGTTTGGAGATTGAAACGAAAATAAAGAAACAGAACAGAAACAGAGCAATAAAACAAAGCAGTTTAAATGATTACCAATTAAACTAAAAGCGATTAACCTACCGTTCTCGGGTTCCCAACTATCATCGGTTCATGTAAAATTCCAAGCCCTAAGCAGATTCTAAACCCTTTTCGATTGTAACATCAATTAACAAGCGTAACCAATGTTACGAGATATATGTTCCTATTCCCGAATTAAGCAAACGGGGTGAAGCACTCATGAACTAAGCGAACATGATTGAACACACGCGAATTAAGCAAACGCGATTAATTATAGGAACATACAATCATCGAAATAAATCAATACTAATCCTATACATATCTGAATTAAGCAAACAGAAACATACAGAACAGTATTGAAAAGGAATAGCAATTCAAATAGGAAATACAAAACCTCAAGTGGCGGTGCGAACCCGATCACAGTAGATTAATCAAGGGAGACTAGCTCTCCATTACAGAAATAAACACAAAAGAAAAGAAAAGGAAATAAACTACTGAAAACTACTACTACTGACTCCTACTCTGACTAACTACTCTGACTAACTCCTCTGTTCTGCCTTCAAACAGGCTTATATACAACTTCTGGAATCCGCGGATTCGCGAGGCGAACACTATCTCGCGACGCGAATCTTGCAGCGTTTGGTATTCTCGCGAGGCGAGCACATCATTCGCGAGGCGAGACTCTTCAATTTCCAAACTGTAACGCCCGTGACCTTCAACATGCATAAACCGTGCTGACTTCTGGTCTTCCAGGATTGGATTACTCGCGACGCGAGTCAAGTCTTCACGGGGCGAGACAGAAAAGATTGCAAATTCAGGAACAGTCACCTTCAGGTTCGCGGGGCGAGAAACTCCAGAATTATTTCTTTTATTAACCTGAAAACAGAAAATAGCATAAGTGCTTTATTTGACTCTAAATCGACTAAATTAACCTAAAAACACTTTACAGACTCAAAATGCTGCTTAAAGACAATCAAGTCTAATTTGGGTGAAAATGATATAAAATTAGCACAAAGCCAAGGTTTTTCTAGTTATAAAACTAGACTAGCTAGAGGCTGATCAAAATACCCCAAACTTAAACTTTGCTTGTCCCCAAGCAAACTAAAACTCAAAAATCAAAAAGACTCAAGACATGGCAAGCTTAAAAGATTCAATAAACTTTGCACAAATTCAAGCAATTTATCAAAATAATTTTGCTACAATGTTTCCCCCCTTTTCAAACAATGTAATCCCCACATGCAATCCCTCTAAACATTTGAGAAATTCATCATTCAAACAATCATTAATCTAAGCAGGGGATCCAAGTTACACACAAGAGGGAGATCACCAAATTCAAACAACTGCCTTCCTCACAAGGGCATTTAGTGTTTCACTCAAACGCTCAGTTTTTGTCAGGCAATCAACAATTCACTCAATTCACTTTTAAGAAGCACTTCCCATAAATTTGATTTTCATCTCAAAATGGTTCCCACAGAAAACATGCAAGCAACATCAAAAGGTCTTTTATGGTTGTAATGGGGCCTGGCTAAGGTTAGGATATACAAAGGTACTGGCTTAAGTCCCTAGGAACTAAGAGAGCATGAGCTTTTTACACTTTGAATTTCCACTCAAGTTCCTTTTTTCATTTTTCATTTGCCTTGGGTGACTACAGCCTTTTTATTCAATTTTTTTTTTAAAAACATTTTTACACTTTTCTTTTTTTTTCTTTTTTTTTTTCATTCTTTTCTTCTTTTTCTTGCCTTTGGCTCCAACCTTTTTATTATATATATTTTTTTAAAACATTTTTACACTTTTCTTTTTTTTTCTTCTTTTTTTTTTCATTCTTTTCTTCTTTTTCTCTTTTTTTCCTTCTTTTTTTCTTGCCTTTGGCTCCAACCTTTTTATTATATTTTTTTTCTTTCTCAAACAACACATTGCACCTTGTAGCCACCCCAAACTTAGTTTCTTGCAACCAATCTCTTACTAAGATTCCATGCTCTCCTAATCCTAAGATCGAGTTAACATGGTTTTTCAGATTTTAGGCTCATAACATCAGGTTATCAAGAATTAACAGGCTAAACAGGCTCAAAGGGGCTAACTAGGGAATATGCATTAGGGATGGTTATTTTTCAGGCCAAGTGGTTATTTACAAAGAAAATGCCTAAATCATCTGATGCAAACACATAAACATGCAAATCAAGAAGAGATTCAAGCAAATTCGGGAAAGTGCAGCTCAAAAGTGATTCACACAGTTAGAAACATGCTGGAGGCTCAAAATCCTCACTTGGACAATTTTTGTAAATTGTTTGACAGAGATTCTATCCCTAGTGTGTGCTTCCTATCACCCCAAACTTATCATAAATCATGCTATCATAACAAAATATCTCAAAGTTCAGTTTTCAATTTTTCAAGTGGGGATCAAATTTTCAATTTTTTTTTCAACCTTAGGGGGAAAACAGTCAACACATAACCTGCAATTAATCTATGTAAAATTCAATCAAATCCAACAAACTTACCGACACAAGACTCAACACAACTCCTGAGCTTCTCAAATTATTCAGGAGCTTTATTGAAAACAAAACAGAAATAAAGCAAGCATAATTAAAAAGAGAGTAAAGTTCAGAAAAACTCATTGGAGGGCGGTTCCACCAGGATCCCACTGTCTGTGATACAACGGCCACGGAATGCCCAAAGTACAGTATGATCCTCCCGGATCCCATGGCCTACAGCATAAGTATGAGAGCGGACGCCTGATAATCATGGTAACTCCGCCAAGTGCGGCGGACTTCTCACTCCCTCTCAGGTCACAGTTGACCTCCTTCTCAACCTTGTCAATAAAATCCTCCCAATAAAATCGGGGTTCAACCTCTTGGACTGGCCACGGTGCAAAATCTAGAGGCTTGAACTCCATCACCGGTTATTTCACAGTGGGAGGTGGCAAACAGGTAGCTGGGGTCTCCGGTGTTGCTTCAACTTCTGCACAATTTTCATCCATTGCGTTACCAAATCCATCACCTGTTAAACCTGCAGAAATCTCAGCACACACCACAGAAAGGTTAGAGTTAGTACAATTAGTAGATATGTTACAATAAACTAGATCAGAAAAGGTCTGAATGTCTGGAAGTGGCTTGAGCTCTAAGGAGGGTGGCTGCTCAATGGATGGTGTATATGGAATAGCCATGATGTCAAGAACTTCGGCTGAACAATCAGCTTCACCCTCACTATCATCCTGCAAAATAGAGTCAAGAAACGCAGCACAAACAAAGACACGGTTAGTGTCAGATAACAAGACATGTAGTACAAGAAACTGAATTAGTAGAGGTCTGAATGTCTGGACTTTCAGCACACGGTTCATCCACCCCATCACTTTCAACACATGCATTTGATTCCACAGGTTCTTCATTATCCTCAAGCTTATTGCCTTGATTGTAAGGATGGAATGTATAGCATCGAGGCCAATAAGTAGCTTTTGTTATAATGGGGCATGCCTTGTACAGGTGCTCAGGAGAGCCGCACATGGCACAAAACCTTCTCTGCTGAAACAATTGCTTCAAATAAGTGAGCCTATCAGTAAGATCCATAACCAGACAAATTCAGCAAAAATGTTTTTTTTTTTAAACTGTTAATAACAACAAGAGTCCCCGGCAACGACGCCAATTTTTGAACGCGCTGTCGCCACGCGCCAAAAAGCGAGCGATTTACAAAATAATGTAGATAGGGGAGCGACAACTCGGATATCGTCTCACAAGGACTCTTGGGGTTGTTATTATTAACAGAAAAGTCAATTTTTGGGGGGTTTGGAGATTGAAACTAAAATAAAGAAACAGAACAGAAACAGAGCAATAAAACAAAGCAGTTTAAATGATTACCAATTAAACTAAAGGCGATTAACCTACTGTTCTCGGGTTCCCAACTATCATCGGTTCATGTAAAATTCCAAGCCCTAAGCAGATTCTAAACCCTTTTCGATCGTAACATCAATTAACAAGCGTAACCAATGCTACGAGATATATGTTCCTATTCCCGAATTAAGCAAATGGGGTGAAGCACTCATGAACTAAGCGAACATGATTGAACACACGCGAATTAAGCAAACGCGATTAATTATAGGAACATACAATCATCGAAATAAATCAATACTAATCCTATACATATCTGAATTAAGCAAACAGAAACATACGTAATAAGATTGAAAAGGAATAGCAATTCAAATAGGAAATACAAAACCTCAAGTGGCGGTGCGAACCCGATCACAGTAGATTAATCAAGGGAGACTAGCTCTCCATTACAGAAAAAAACACAAAAGAAAAGAAAAGGAAATAAACTACTGAAAACTACTACTACTGACTCCTACTCTGACTAACTACTCTGACTAACTCCTCTGTTCTGCCTTCAAACAGGCTTATATACAACTTCTGGAATCCGCGGACTCGCGAGGCGAACACTGTCTCGCGACACGAATCTTGCAGCGTTTGGTATTCTCGCGAGGCGAGCACATCATTCACGAGGCGAGACTCTTCAATTTCCAAACTGTAACGCCCGTGACCTTCAACATGCATAAACCGTGCTGACTTCTGGTCTTCCAGGATTGGATTACTCGCGACGCGAGTCAAGTCTTCGCGGGGCGAGACAAAAGATTGCAAATTCAGGAACAGTCGCCTTCAGGTTCGCGGGGCGAGAAACTCCAGAATTATTTCTTTTATTAACCTGAAAACAGAAAATAGTATAAGTGCTTTATTTGACTCTAAATCGACTAAATTAACCTAAAAACACTTTACAGACTCAAAATGCTGCTTAAAGACAATCAAGTCTAATTTGGGTGAAAATGATATAAAATTAGCACAAAGCCAAGGTTTTTCTAGTTATAAAACTAGACTAGCCAGAGGCTGATCACCAGTCGTGCTTTAAAGGTATTCACCATACCATCCATGGCAGTCTTCTTCTTGAAGAACCACTTGCACCCTATGGGTTTTACCCCTTCGAGAGGCTCAACCAAGGTCCATACCTGGTTTGTGTGCATGGATTCCATCTCGGATCCCATGGCCTCAAGCCACTTCTCAGATTCTGGGCCAATTACGGCCTCTTGGTAGGTTACAGGCTCATCTTGATCCATGAGCAGCAAGTCACCTTCTTAAGTCAGGAGAAGTCTATATCTCTTAGGTTAGTGACGTGGCATGTTAGACCTACACAAGCCTTGTTGAGCCGATGGTTTAACCACAACATCTTGTGGAACCAATTCCTGTCCATTGTAGGTGGTTCAGTATTTTGTGGTACTTGGATTTCTTCAAGTTCTACATTTCTCTCACTGTTTCCTTTGGAGATGTATTCCTTCTCAAGGAAAACTCTAGTCCTAGCGACAAACACTTTGTCCTCGAAGGGGTTGTAGAAATAATATCCTTTGGTTTCCTTAGGATATCCCACAAATAGATACTTATCTGATTTGGGCCCAAGTTTATCCATCATAAGACGTTTCACCCTGACATACCCAAATCCTTATAAATGACAAATTAGGTCTTCGGCCCATCCATAACTCATATGGAGTCTTTTAAATCACCTTAAATGGAACACGGTTAAAAGTGAATCCAGCTGTAAGTTGAGCAAAGCTCTAGAAAGAGTCAAAAAGGTCTGAATGACTTATCATGGATCGTACCATGTCTAACAAGGTGTGATTTCTCATTTCGGACATACCATTCCATTATGGCATTCCAGGAGGAGTGAGTTGGAACGCTATCCCACTTTCTCTCAGATAGTCATCAAACTCTTGGCTTAAGTATTCATCACCACGATCTGATCGTATGACCTTAATACTTTTGCCAAGTTGGTTCTCTACTCCATTTTTGAACTATTTGAACTTTTCAAAATTTTCTGACTTGTGCCATACACAAATCCATGTCTACTGAAGTTATCAGTAAATGTGATGAAGTAAGGAAAACCACCTCTAGCAGACATGTTTAGGGCCCCACATATATCACTATGTATCAAGCTCAAAAGATCACTGACCCTTTCACCTTGCCTGGTGAATGGTATCTTAGTTCTCTTCCCCAACAAGCAAGATTTGTATACATCAAACGATTCATAATCGAATGATTCCAAGAGTCCATCCTTATGGAGCTTGGAGATGCGTTTCTCGCCTATATGGCCTAATCGGAAATGCCAAAGGTTTTCGCATTTATATTATAGATGGGCATATGAGGATTAAGGACACAAAGTCCATTTTCCAAATACTTGCTACCATAGAAAATATCATGTGACTGATGTTTCTACCAATAGCTGGAACATAATAACACTTATTTAGTTCCAAAACAAGCCCTGAAGGCAAAGTCAAAACTTCTATAGTTAATGCAGCAACGTTTGATCCATTTCCTATTCACAGGTTAACTTCGCTTTTAGTCAATGTCCTACTCCCTTTGATCCTTCACATTAATGTGAGATCCACATGCGGTATCAAATACCCATGATTTTGAAGCAAGTTGACTTCTACAGCATAATGCTCGAAGAAGAAGTCATACTTCCTTTCCTTTCATATACTCTTTCTGATATCTCTAGCAGTTTTCAAATGTCCGGTCAAACCGTAATGAATTCAACTGCCTTCCGTTGCAACCTTGCCTATTAGCTTCAAGACAGAAGTACTGGGCTTGAGCTTGTTATTGCCTTTGTTCTTCTCCTTGTTTAGCAGGCTTAAGTCTTTCCCTTTCAAGACTATCACAATAGTCTACCCTTTTCCTACTATAGAGACTTTGCTCGGTAGTTCTCAACTTCCTATTCGGGTTTGTGTCATAAAAATTGTGACATGAATTCACTTGTTCACCCGAAGCGCCGGATCCAGGATCACTACCATGTGGGCACTCCATCATGTCATGTCCCTGCATACCACAAATTTCACAAACAACATTAGTAGCACCTATTGAACTCACATTAGCCTTTTCAAGCTTATCAAAGCGTTTACTCAATGAGTCAACTCTAGACATAATTAAATCACTACCATTCATTTCAAACTTACCCCCTGAAAGTTTTTTCGGGTTATTACATCTTTCTGAACCCCATTGGTGATAGTTGGTGGCAACATTCTCAATGATCTCAAATGCTTGAGTCAGTGGTCTATTCATCAATGCTCCATCAGCTGCGGAGTCAAGTGATACCTTCGAAGAATAGTCCAATCCATTGTAGAAGGTATGCACTAAAAGCCACTTCTCAAGCCCATGATGTGGGCAAGATTCTTGCAATCCCTTGTAATGATCCCAAGCTTCGGATAAGCATTCTCCGTCCTTTTGGAAGAAGCCGGTGATCTGTGAAGTTGACAGAGGTAAACACAAGAAGGGGGGATGAATTGTGTTTGTTAATAATTTTCGAAAACAACCTTTAAAACAATTTTTGCACACAAGGAGATTAGAAACAGAAGCAAGCACAAAGAAAAAGATCCCCTTTTAAAAGACTTTAACAAAAGCAATATCAAAACCCCTCGGTTAGTAAGAAACAAATAAAGCTGTAAGAGTTAAGAGATAGAAGAATCATACAAGATGTTTTATCCTGGTTCACTCCCTTCCAACCAAGAGCTACATCCAGTCCCTTCTACTTGAAGGATTTTCTCCACTATTATCAAAATAGATTACAGCCAAGTATTCAACACCTCTCCAGGCTACAAGTATTTCTTTCTTACCAAGCCTCTCCAGGCTCTAACTCTAACAAAGGATTTAATGTTTGATCTTCTTAACTCACTATGTGTGAGGATATGACAGTTTAAGATCAGATGAATATTTTCACAATATTCAAACTAAGAATACAAACTCTTGCTTTTTAAAGGATATAAGAATGAGTGATTATCGATTGAAAAAAGTTGAGCTCTCAAGGTTGTGCCGTCTAGACTTTCTTCAGTACCTCAGGTCTTATATTTATAGTGACCTTCTTCTTCACTTGTATTTCTTCAAAGGTTATTTTGAATAATCCCGTTTAGAAATAACATTTAATGCATGATATCCGTTGTGACTGATAGCTTGATTGTGGCATGCTAAACAGTACTCTTGGTTATTGAGGTAGCATGAAATTGGAGGCTTACTGCTCTGAGTATTGCAGCATGAGAACTTGTTGTTCCACCTTTGTGTATAATCCAGCTTTTTCAGCCATAAAGATGTCATCGTACAGATCGTTTTACAGTATCTCATTGTACGATTCTGCTTTTTGCATTTCTTGATGGTACTATGTTTCTTTTACAATAAGGTAAAACATTAAAGCAGATAAAACAGATGTGAAGAACAAATATTCTATTGAAATAAATATCAATCATTTGAAATAAATTCATGAGATTCGGATTGCATTTAATTCATTCAAAGATGGAGCTTGTCAAAAAAAAAAAAAACTCCGTCTACTTAGTTATATGAGAGACTAAGTCTGTTTAATATTTTATTTTTCTCGTCCGATGACGTGGCATATCCTCTTGTCTATCAAGTCTTTGGACTTGCTATTTCTCAAAGATCTCCGTCTAGTGATGTGGCAGTTAGAGCTCGTCTACTAGATTACTTTATTTTTCAATTCATTTACTTCTACTAATTACTTCCGTCTGCTTATGTGGCAAGATGGACACGCTTATTATCAAGTCTTTTGGACTTGCTGCATCTAACTAGTTATTTTGGTATTCGTCTAGCAAACATTTAGGGCCTCGTTCACCTAAGAAAACCAGTCTACTTAAATAAATAAATGAGTAACTTTACCAAAATATAGAGTAGCCCTTAACAAGGGTGGATGCGTATTCTTTCAATGAAAACTTATCCCATGTTTATTTTACTTATATTAAAGTATTCTTGCATAACTGAAAGCACATGTTAGATCTCAACTAACACTTTGCCAAGAAAATTTAATCCTTTTGTTAGCATCAAAACTCAGATTATTTAATCCAAAACCACTTTGGTTCCAACAATCTGAGTTCGTAGGTAAGCAGTCTTGGATGGTGGAAAGAATTTTTCCAAGAATGCCTGCTCCAATTGGTCCCATGTTGACAAAGTATTAGCGGGCACTGACTTCAACCAAGCTCTTGCCTTTCCAGTAAGAGAGGAGAGGAATAACCTCAAGCGAATAGTATCAATCGGGGCACCTCGAATTCTTATTGCATCACAGAATTTCAAGAATGTCTCCACATGATCAGTCGGGTCATCCGAGGGTAATCCTCCAAATTGATGTTGCCTAATCATGCTAATTAACTGAGGCGGTATAATGTAGTTCTCCACCTCAATTTCTGGCCTAGCAATCCTAGTTCGCAAGCCCCAAGCATTTGGGGCTGCATAGTCCTTCAGTGGTTTGGTATCCGGTAGATTCGCCATGAGTGGAATGAGAATCAACATCACTCTCGCTCTTTGTCTTTGTAGTCTCCTACGTCTATGAAAGGTCATTTCGATCTCGGGGTCAACTTCAATAAGATTTCCAAGACTTTGGGTTCTTCGCATAAGAGAGAAAAATACCTGCAAAGAGAGAGATAGATACTAGAAAAGAAAAGAAAAATTAATTAATAAATAAAAAGTCCAAAAAAACCAATTTAAAAATTAAATTGAAATTCAAGAAAGCACAGTCCCCGGCAACGGCGCCAAAAACTTGATAGCGTGAATCCGCAAGTGAACGACTTCGTCGTCAAGTAATAAAAAGATCGAACCCATATAGACCGTGATCTTAAATAACAATTAATTATTAAATTAATTAAACTAGACAAGAAAAAGATTGGGAAAAGATTTGGTTTTTGAAATAAGATTAACTAACAAATCAAGTATTTAAAACGCAATCAAATAAAATGCAATCAAATCAAATCTGGATATTTTCAAATTAAAAGAGATTTCCAAGAATTGGGTTACCAACAAGACTGCTCACACTACTAAATTGACTACCCCTCTTGTTAATTATCAAAATTGATTTGAATGTGAATTTATCCTAAATAAGTTAATGTTCCCTGTCGAGATACAAGAACCGTGCCCAATTAAACCAACCCCTATTCTCGTGGTAATTGTATTTAAATTGAACCCATTAAGATTCGTGACAATTCAATGAACCCTCGAAGGACCGCTTCTAACTCTCGTGATTTAAGTCCTAAGTTCAATCCCTATAGATCTAATACCTAAGTTCACCGCTAGGTTCATCCTTAGAGTATCTATGACATGCAAATAAGTGCGTACCAAATTGACAAGTAATTCATGCAATAGGAATTAAATCAAAAGCAAATTGAAATTAACAAAGGTAAAACATCAATTTATAACATAAAACAAGTCTTGGGCATAGCCCCAATTCCTAGAAATAAAAAGACTACTCAAGCATTACCATATTCATAACAACCTTGAATAACAAAAGCATAAAAATCCTAAGAGAAAAGAAGAAATTGAGAAGAAGGGAAATCCTAATTTTTGCCAATTGGTAGCAGTCAAGAGATACCTATTTTCGAGCCTAAGAGTCTTATTTATAATGTAGGGTAACTTGGGATTAAAGCAAATTCAAATCAGATAGAAAAAATAAATCAAAATCCCAGATTTTGCACGTCACGACCGTGATGCCTGTCACATCCTGGCCGTGACAGGTTCTGACTTGGAGATGGCTTCACTACTTGGTCTGTCATGACCGTGATGGTCATCACGACTAGGCCATGATCAGTTCTGCCTGTGAGAGTCTGGTTCAGTTTGCATGTCACGGCTAAGTTCTGCCTGTGAGAGTCTGGTTCAGTTTGCATGTCACGGCCGTGATGGTCATCATGGCCTGACCGTGACCAGTTCTGAGTTTAACCTTCTTTCTTTTCAGCCCTACTCGATCATGGTCGTGATGCCCATCACGGCCTGGCCGTGATGGGCTCGGTTTGGCTCATTTTTCTTGTATTTCAAGCTCCGCCTTCATGCAAACTCCAACATAACTGGTCCTGAGCATTTTAATCTTCAATTCCTGCACACAAACACCACAAAACCACCTTACCCGTTCCAAGGTAAAATCTCACAAAAATCAAATTAAATATGCCTAAACTATATGAAAATGCATGCAAAATGACAATGAAATATGAGGTGAAATCACACTCATCAGCTGGCTGAGTGGAAGAGGTCGAAAGTTTTAAAAGCCTCCCACAAGGCAATGGCCGAGGGTAAAGTTTGAGAGCCTTAACATCGGTTTGCTCTTGAGCATTCATAGAGCCAAGGTCAAATCCAGGAAACTTGGAAGGGTGTGGTTGCCAATAAAAGGGGAATTTTGGTTTTGCATCAGAATCAAAAAAGAAAGATTCGTTCCCTTCAGTATGTCGGATTTTGAAGAAATTCGACTTGAAAAATTTGTAAGAGCTCTTGTAAAGGCCAATAATGCCTATTTTCTCAACTCTGCTGAGGGAGATCCAACCAATCCGATCTCCAAACCAAACTTTATAAAAATATAGGAACTCGGGTGCAGTGGCCTCCATTCCGACTTGGCTACACAAAATTTGGAAAGCCTTCATGAAGGCCTAACTGTTGGGATGAAGTTGAGTGGGGGCAACATTCATGATCTTTAATACATCACATTCGAATTGAGTAAAAGGAACAATGATTCCAATTTGTTCGAACAGGGTTCTATACACATAAGTAAAGTGTGGTTCAACAGGAAGAGCTTTCAAGAAAACATGCTCATCATCCAAACATGGAAGACAACGAACAATGTCATTAGAAAGGGAAACTTTGTTCTTGACACTTCGAAGGGAATCACGACTCCTAAAGTTAGAGAAGAACACCCCAACTTCAGGCCTAACCCAAAAATACCCAGGGATGGTAATGTCTGGAATGGGTTCTCTGGGAACCCTAGAGGCGCGTTTGCGACGTTTTAGGACAATGGCAGCCTGAGGAGTAGCATAACTACTTTCTCTAGAAGAAGAAGAGGAGGAGTCATTTGGGTTATCATCATTACCCATCGAAGAAAGAATAGAAGACGGGGGAGAACCCCCAACAGGATTTATCTCAGGTTCTAAGATTTGAACCTCTGAAGAAGTATTCTGGGATACCTCAAATGAAGGTTCTATGATGAAGAGCAGTGTAAAACGAAGGAAATAGAGAAAAATGAAAGAGGTAGGGAAGGCATGCCTGGAGAAGAAGAGAAAATGCAGAAAGACTTGAAGAAGAGGAAATATGAAAGGAAAAACAGTAGAAGAAGAAATGGAACGAGCCTCCTTAATTTATAATAAAAAAGGCGACGTTTCAAAAAATCGGAACGTTACTGTGCAAAATAACGACGACTGGCTTGTGAAGGAAGGGAAACGTCTCTTCAAAAACCACGTCAATTCGGCTCGCTAATGAAAGAGCACCATGTGTCCAAAAGGTCGGAAAACAAGCTGCAGCTGCTAGGGCCTTGATTAGCCCTAATTAGGTAGTAGCCGTAGAGTAGACTTTGGAAATAACACCATAAAAGGCACACAGTAGAAGCTCGGTTATACTTTAGTAAGACTCCTACGCTCCCTACGAGCTCGGAGTCTGGGGGACTATTGTACTGGAGTAATCGCAGTAATCTAAGTAAGAAGCTCTATATAGTAAACTCTGGACTTCCCTTGAATAAGACTAAGGTTGTAACACCCCGTTTTTCGTTAAGCGCTTTTGTATGTGCCTTTTGTTAGGAAGGTTTAGAATGAGCTAAGTGGGGTTTTAGGTGCAAAACCCCTTTCTTAGGCTTGTGTCTTGTGACAGTCTAAGTCACAAGCACGATCATGCTTAATAGGGAGCATGATCGTGCTTGTTGGGCTAGCGCGTCTCGCTGACGTTAAGTTGAGCACGCCCGTGTTCAAGGGCAAGCCGCGCCGCGTAGGCGCTAAGTTGAACAAAGCCGTGCTCAAGGAGGAGCACGACCGTGCTCAGGTCTGTGCCTTTAAATACAGAACAGTAACAGAGGGTTTTAGTCATAAATCCTATTTTGGCAATAGCTGCCACCCTAGTACGGGTGAACCTATTTTTCTCCCTATTTTCAATAAACCCATTGCTTTGTTGGAGCTTTGGAGACTTGTGGGAACATCTAGTTCGTCTGAGCCAAATCGGTATAGGTAACGGTTTCTCCTCTTTTGGTTTCCTCTTTATTATTTAGATTTGGGAACTAATTGGGTAATGTTCTTGTTTGACCAAGGCTTGGAAGCTGACTGAGCTGCTCAAGGGGAAACTCGTTGGTTGTCGTTTGGTCTATCGTTTGAGTTATCACTACCGGATTCTTCATACCAGGTATGGGGAGAAGGATAGTGTATTCATTAGGCAAGGGGGTAGCGTAAGATGAGGGATTCCCATGACCCCATTGTTGCTAACTGTTATGAATAGTAAATGCTACCTTTGAATATATTTAAACTGTTGTTGATGCCATGATCTGTTTGGTTGTATGGATTAATTACTATACATGTTAAGTTGGTTAATGATATGTATGTTATATATGCCTTTTGTCTCATGATTGTTATGTTATATGTCTAACGATGTATATTTGGTTGAGTCTGGACATGATATAAGAATTGCTAAGTGTTGTTGTTATACATCTGTTGGCTGAATGTTGATTGACTGAGGGTTGATGATGAACATGATAATAAGACCTTAACTGGTTAATTTAGGACCCTTAATTAATGTGATGGTTAAGGGATTAATTCCCCAATAATTCATAAGACATGAACTGTTAGTGAGAGGTGAGGTTTGATGCCAATTGGATTAGTCAAAGGACCCTAGGATCTGATTTGAGAGCGCTAGGGAGTTTTTGCTCCAAGAAATATAAGTTGAATCTGCCCAGAACAGTACGGCTAGCCTAGGAGCACGGCCGTGCTGAACAGGGAGCACGACCGTTAAATTCTGGAAGATGGCCACGCATTGAGCACGGCCGCGCAAGACAGTGAGCATGACCGTGCTACACCTAAGTGGCAGCACGACCGTGCTAGGATGAGCACGCCCGTGCTCCCCTTACTGGTCAGAACATGAATTAAAGGTTCCAAAGGGGTGTTTCACCCTAGATGTCCCCAATAATGTAATAAGATACCAATCGAATAAAGAAGAGCTACATAACTTAATTAAAGATTAATTAAGATGAATAAGGATAATAAGTTGGTTAAGCCGATGCCCTTTTGGCTATCGCACGTTGATACGCTTTGGTGCTTTTTGGCCAAAGTGACATCGATGCTTTTTGGTCGAGGTGTTGATAAGTTGAACCTTAGTGCTTTGGCTAAGGGGGCATGGACCCAGAAGGGTTAAGGTGTTGTTGTTGACGCTGATGATGGTGATAAATCTTGGGGTGCTTATTAGCCCAAGCAAAGGAGGTGGTTGCCTTGTCTATTGTTGTGCTCATGCATTCATGCGTTGAAGTTGTTAGTGAGGGAAGTTCAACATAGGGGAGGTTGTCCTAGAGTATGACGATCTCGCCAAGTCTCGGTGGTTCACCAAAGGTTTGGTGAACCGTGCACCCCCGCAGTAGCATGTCCTCGTTATGATGCGTTGGCTATCCAAGGGGTTCACCCATGGTTTGGTGGACTGCCAGCGTTGGTGCTTTTTGGCCAATGTGGATATGCAACTCCGAAGTTGCCTTCCTGAGATAGTTTGGATCCACATGCATAACGGAGTAGCGGAGTAATGTTGCACCGCATAGCATATGTTGGTTGAGATGATTTGTAGATATGATTATTCATATGTTGATGTTATATGTTATGTCTTGCTATGTCATGATATGATGTATGATCATCTTGCTTAACCACTTCCATGCCGTTGTGTTTATATGATTTTTTACTCCCGTTTCTCTTTTTTTGTTGTTGGCATGTTTCTCTTTATGTAGAGGACGGTGAACAGCCAGTGGAGGAGTGACTCTGATGAACCGTGACTCTAGCTAGGATGTTTAGTTTGTTTTTAGTAGTTATAGTTTGTTTTAGTTTCAGTTTCATTGTATTCTGAGGAGTTTATTCCGGAATGGCTATACCAGCTCTGTATGTGACATCGGGGTTATGTTATGTTTATGTTTTGTTTATGTTTTATCTTTTTAAACTTTTATGTTCCTTTCTGCATTTAGTTGTTAAAATGTGGTACCTTTTATCCAGGTTTTTATTTAACGAAATAAATGCATGTTTTTATATTACCTTTTATCCAGGTTTTTATTTAATGAAATAAATGCATGTTTTTATATCACAAAGGCCAAGATCGGTTTTTATCATAAAGCTTTTGCGCTCTTTTTAGCTCAAAGCTTGGGGAGTTTGTGTACTGTTTGAGATGGAAAGCTCGTCCACCAAGCTTGGATAACCAATTTGCCGAGGACATGTAACTGATTGACCCAAGATATACGAAAGGATAAAGACTAAGAGAATAAGCGATAATATAATAAATAAAAGGATAATTAAGCAAGATGCTAAAATAAAGGGATAATAACTGATATAACAAATGAAGATGATATCTTTTATCCAGAAGTTAGCTTAAAAGATAAAAGATAAAGAGATAAAACTAATCTCTAAGAGAAGAGATTATGGGATCCTATTATAAAAGGAGGAAAATCCCAAGAGAAAGACTCACTTTTATTAAACCCGGTGAATCTCTCTTAAGCATACTTGAGGGACCAGCTGAATCAAGAGACTGCTGAAGAGTCCTTGTTCACTGGTATTCCTTATATACAAAATTAAAGGATTGAATTTATCATCTTCCGACCATATTCCGGCTAGTCGGTTTTTGGCAGTAACAATATATAGTAAGAATATTGACATATCCCAAGTTTAATTAACCGGCCAGAGTTCCAACTCAATTTCAATGATCACATGTTGAATACACTAGTGCAGTAATTTTATATAGGGCAATGATGAATACAATGGTATGAAAGAATTTTCTTATGAAGCCTCACGAATGTACTGCCACATATATAGCTTTTTTCAGATTTTAACAATCGTGTAATGTATCCGACTTATAACAATTCGTTACTTTTTTTTTTTTTTTGTATAGTGAAATTTCAAACCAAATAGAACTGCTCTTTTATATATAAAAAAAGCTTTGTGGATGTTGAATTCTCTAAATTTATTGTAAAGTAATATACTAATACTAACACTAATCTTATATAATGAAAAAAAACCGTAATCAGTAACTTAAGTAAACTGCTCCATTATTTTTTCAATTATGCAAGATTAGGCATAAATTAGAAGAATGTTTCTCGACTCTTATGTCAGCCACCACCATCATTTCTAACAATATCAATTTATATATGCTTGTGCATAAATAACTCCAACCCTTTCCCATGTTTAATTAATTTGTCCTATTTCTTGTTCTATTGGGATGCCAGGTAGCATTAAAATAAATAAGACGTTCATTCGAGTCTTCGAGGATAACTTGGTTTCAGTACCAAGTTATTATCATTCCATACACTGGTCCATGAAAAATACTCCTATATTATAGTTGTTTTTGGTACATTACCAATAAAATATGACTTTCATTCCACGAGCCAATTAGGATTGTGAGGACAGAGGTGACTTTATTTGAATACTACTATTTATGTCAGTGGTGATACCTTCCTAGAGTTTACTAAAGTGGAATATTAATGGGGAACGGGTTTGGACAAGATATCAGACAATCAAGACCCCACGGCAACGGGCACAGGAAAGGTGAGACGTGGACTTATGAGACAAAGACAGAAGAGCAATGTTACTTTCTTCTTATTCTTTTTTTTTTTTTTATTACAAATGTTACTTATTTTCTATTTATGTGGTTTTATAATTTTACTATAGTTGCTTTTGTTACCACGACGGATGTGAACCGCAAAGTATTTATTTTTGTCGATGATTAATCTCTATCGTAGAAATTGGTTAATTATTTTTAGTGGGGCCTCCTTTTTCAATTATATTTTTTTATACATAAAACTTAAATTAGAGATCTTACTTAAGGGATTCGAACCCAGTTCAATTCGGTGATTGAGACCAACATAATGTTGGTATTTTATTATTTAATTACACATGTATTTTAATTTTATTTCATAAAAAAGTAATAGGAAAATGACACATATATATCAATAGTGTTTTTATTTGTATAATATATATTTAAATAATATTTAGGATAGTAACTTATATTGCTATTAATTCTTTGACGCTATCTTAAAATATTTATCCACACTTATATAAATTAAAGGATAAAATAATGATTGAGGAAAGTTATTTGAATACCAAAATCCCTTTATTTTTATGATGTATTTTTGGAATGTATATATAAAAAAATAAAAAATAAATAAAAGATAGAAATAAAAAGTGTTTAAATTTAAATGTTGATATAACATAACTGATAATCATTTATCATAATATTAATGTGTGAGTAGTATTTTTCTAGAGACATGTTATTATAACGTTGCTAGGACAATAATTGTGTAGGGGCCTTTTGTATCCGTACTAGTGGTGAGTCAAATTTTTTTTTTTGGCTGCTTAGTAGTGACTCATTCTTCCACTGCTAAATTCACCCATTTTTTTTTTATTCCACTGCTAAATACTTGTCAAGATAAATATTTATTTTTTAAAAAAGGAAAACTGAAAATCTTTCTCCACTGTGAGAAATAGTGAAATAGGTCAAATAAAAAGAGAGGAGGCGTTAGCGATGGGATAAAGCGACTTCATGCTCACCGCATATATGTGGGATAAAGAGAGTGCTAGAATATTCACTAATGATATTTAAACCTAAAAATGATAGTCAATATCATATAAAAATATTTTTCTTACTTATTTATTATTTTTTCCTTTCTTATCATATATTTTACCATTCTCAAGATACTCATAAATTCTACGATGTTTATACAAGGTGTTCAAATTATGTGTTCAAATATCTTTACTCTAAAATATTATTGTATACTATATTTACCGTATACCATCTTGTGCTTAAATGGGAAATGTTGTTTGTATTGCTTGCCACAACACTCTATATAAACACTAAATACATGAATTAGGTTCACCTAAAATGAATAAAAATATAAAATAAGAAAGTATGAAATTTTTTTTTGAACTAAAAAAAAGTATGAACATATTTACCTTTAATTAGATAAAACTCATTGAGAGTTCAATTCAATATAACTAAGCAATGGTAGAAACATATTTATTTTCTCACTTTATATATATATATATATATATTTACTCAAAAAAAAACTGAAATAAAAGTATCATATAAATACAAATATATGTATAGTATGTTTGGGTGTGCGTTTTTATGGTCTAAACTGATGTTTCCAAAATCATTTTTGTCATTTTTTTTTTTATAATGTTTAGTTTGTAATTGAGCCATAAATTGATTTAGGGGAGCCAAATTAAAGTTTGGATAGAAACAAAAATTTGTTATTTCTCCATTTATTCAAACGTCACTTTACATACTCTAATCCAGACAGACAATGTCAATTATAAATTTTGAGGACTTGATCAAAGGTTAAATCATGGTGTCAATTGTGAAAAATAGAAATGGTAGGTTGGGTGTCGTTGTATAAGAGCGTATACGGTATACTTGGCTACTACAAAAGCCTACCCATTTCCCCCTGTTTCTCCTCAATCCTCTCCTTATTTCTCTCCACTTTTGATTTTTGAATTCTCTCTCTCTACATCCTCCTCTAGAAACATCACAATGACAGAAACAACCTCTTCAACTGAGTTATCACATTCTCTCTCAAAAAACTCTCCCAAACCTCAAAAAACCGAGACCCCTCCAAAACAGAGCAAGCCCAAGAGACCCAGAGACAAGAGCAAGCATCCAGTGTACCACGGTGTACGAAAGCGCAATTGGGGCAAATGGGTATCCGAAATTCGCGAGCCACGAAAGAAATCACGCATCTGGCTTGGAACTTTCGCAACCCCAGAAATGGCAGCAAGAGCACATGATGTTGCGGCTTTGAGCATTAAGGGCCAATCTGCAATCCTTAACTTCCCAGAAATTGCAGACATGCTCCCCAGACCCGTCACCTTGACCCCACGTGACATTCAAGCAGCAGCTACGGAAGCTGCGGGTATGGTTAAGTTTGACACTGTGGTGAAATCTTCAGAAGAAGGGTCAGAGTCTTCAGAGCTGAGTGAGATAGTTGAGCTTCCAAATATTGAAGAAGAGAGCTTTGACACTGTGGATAGTTGGGTGTATCAGCCAATGGGGTTAGAGGGAATTGAGTTCTATGCCACTTTTTCTGAGGAGTTGTTTGCACAGCATAGTTTTGTTGCTGAGAACTCTTTATCTGAGTCTGAAATTGATATATCTATTTGGTGATGATGGGACCTCTTACTAAACTGGGTCATGGTTGGAAATGGATTTACTGCCGTCAAAATTTCCAGTGTTACGTCAGAATCGTTGGATGAAGATCGGATTACTTATATTTCGAGTTTATTTTTTAACTCTGATTTACTGAGTATCCGATTTTTATCCAACAGTTCCGACATGAATACATTAAATGTAGAAATTTTTTATGGCGAGCAATCCGGATTCTTTATGGTTCCCTAATTTTGCATCCTCTATTTTATGTCACTTTCATTATTGTATAAATATATACTATATTTCATACATAACTAGGCAGCTTTGGCAACTTCAGTTGAATACAAAATCCTCCTTCTCCCTTCCCTATGTAGTCTTTGGTAGCTTCCTTTTGTTTACTAGAAAAAGAAAATGTGAATGTCATATAATTTTTTTCCACATTACGTTACTTGAGAGATTTTATTTCTTGAGGTTGATATTTCTTTTGTCTAAGTGATTTTGTAGTATTTATTCTGCTTACTGTGAAGATTTTATTTTGAGGTTGAGATTGCTTTATTCTCAATGATTTCACGGTCGTCATTCTATTATTTTTTTCTGGTTTCCCATGGTATCTTCCCACCCGATAGGTCTCTCGAAATAGTAAAATACGATCAACCGATTAAACGGGTACCCCTCCCAATAGGTTTTTTTTTTTCGTACACATAAATCCAACGATCGAATCAAGGACCTCATGCTTAAGGAACTCAAACTTCTCCAAAATGGTTAACCATTAGATAGTGATCATTGGCCATAAATCAAAGGATCGAACCATTATGTTGATTCCGTTGATTCTAGTGTAATTGGGAAGATTCCAGTTTTCACATCTTTTTCAAAAACTTTAAACTCAAATTAGTAATATAGAGAGTACACCACCACCACCATCCTCATCATGATTTAAGTTGATAAACATAAATAAACATACATGAAATAGTGAAATTGTTTGCCTTGTTTCTGATTTCTTGTTTTCATTTCGTGTTTCTTGTTTTCAGGAATTTGTATAGAAAACAGTGAAAACAAGAAAAAATTATTTTCAGTATTTCTTGTAAAAAATTTAAAAAAAGGAAACAGAATGAGAAAATAAGGTGATGATTTTTTAATTATTTCTGAAAACAAAAAAATGAAAACGAAGCATGGTTACTAAATTCTACCACTATTAAGGTTCCTTTTGGCACAATTAGCTAAAAACCAGTTAAAATTGAAAAGCTTATAAGCTAGCTGATTGAATTGACAAGTGTTTAATAAAATTAATCGATCAACTAGTTGAAATGACATAAAACTACATATTTTGTGTTTATATATATATATATATATATATATATATATATATACGTATATTTGTGTGTGCGCGCGTGCGCACAATTTATTAAATAATACCAATTAAAAATATATAAATTTATCATTATCATTATTACTGCTACTATTATTATTATTGTATTATATAGAGGAGGCGAGTTTTTTTTTTTAAGGTTATTTAACATTGAAGTTGAAAATAATTAAGGATATTAGTTAAGGGAAGGTAAAATGTTGGCATTTTTGGAAATTGGTAGGGGTAAAATCTAAAAATCAATTCATGCGGTCATTAGTTTTTCCCCTATATATAATCTACCTTTATTAGCTTATCAAACAAGAGTTTTTTCCTCAAAAAAGCTCCCTCATCAAATAATTCTACTATTATTTTTATTTTTTATTTTTTTGACGGAAATCAACTTACTCCATTTCATTGCAAATGAAGGAAGCAATACAAGTGGGAACCCTAAGACAGATATAGGGGTTAGGATTAGGCAAAGCTACCCTAGCAAGATCATTGGTTACTCTGTTAGCTTGCCTCCTAATAAATTAGAGCACTCTCTAAGAATATCACCAAGTTCATAGACATCATGTAGGTGGGTATTTTTTTGTCAACCACACCCTTACAATCAAGTTCAAAATAAACATTGCTATAACCAAGGCTAATGACCCATTCCAAAGCATGCTTTAGACCATTAGCTTCACCATCCATTACTACATCATTAGAAGGAGACTATAACGTTGTAGCACACAAGAACCTACCCAGCTCATCACGCAGACAAACACCCCACCCAGTTTTGCCCGGACCTAGGGCGAAACCTGCATCAACGCAGCAGGAGATGAAACTGCTTGGAGGAGGTGACCAGGAGCTAGCATCTCTCGAGCCCTGCTACTGGGCGAGGGGGTCCTGCACCTCTGTGGCTTGGTTCCAATCCTGGACACATGCAGAAACCATGGCAACAATAGAGAAGGCCAAAGCTTGCTTCTGATCCCAAAGACATTCATTCCGGCATCGCCAGAGACACCAAATAATTGAGGCGAAAATAGCCAGCTTCTCCTTTGGCAAAGTGTCCAATAACGAAAAGCACCACTCTCGAAAAGACTCAGCTCTTTGGGAGCCAGTTGAGAACGCAGCACCAAGACCTACCAAGTTCCAGCACGCCATAGCTTTAAGACAGGTGATAAAAATATGCCAATTCGACTCAGGTTCTTGGTTACAATGAACACAAGCACTAGGACAGGAAATACCTTTTCCTTGAATTCGCACACGATTCGGAAGGACATCACGACAAGCTCACCAAAGATGGATCTTGACTCTCGGTTGAGCAGGAAGGCTCCAGATCGTAGACCACTGCCATTCAACCCTAAGGTGGGAAGAGTCAATGATATGTAACAAAGCCAAAAAGTATGCACTTCTAACTGTATAAATACCTGAGTTATTCGGGTACCAAATCCTTCGGTCATGGACAGCAGATGGGATAAGAGGAGTCTCTAAGATGGCATCAGCTTGGTGGGGAGGAAACAACATTCGCACAAGAGGCGCATTCCAAGCTTTCTGACCCGGAGTCCACAGGTCACACACACGGAGCGCTGGGCCATTTTGATCAGGGCGTCTAAATGTTTAGGATGTTTTTCACTATGCACCCAAGGTTGATTCCAGATAGAAATTGAGTCGCCCCTACCAATCCACCACCTGTAACCCGATTTAAGTAGGACTCAAGATGACCAGAGACTTCGCCAAGAATATGAAGGGCTTTGAGCCAAAGAAGCATCCAAAAAATCCATATTCGGAAAGTACCTAGCCTTGAAATTTTTGTGACCAAAGCATCTGGACACTGAACAAATTTCCAGGCTTGCTTTCCCAACATAGTCAGGTTGGAAGCGTACAAATTCCTAAAGCCTATACCACCATAACTCTTGGGCATTGATAACTTGTCCCAGTTAAGCCATTTGATAGCCTTAGAATTATAATTATTTGAGCCCCACCAAAAGGAGTTAAGCATCCATTGAATTTCATCACCCAAGGAAGGAGGTATAAGATACATGCTCATACAATAAGCAGGGATAGCCTGAGCAACAGATTTAATAAGAACCTCCCTCCCTACCTTGGTGCTTTTTGGCCAATGGAACTTTGACCCGAGCTTTAGGTCTAAGGTGCTGTTGATGTTGTACCTTGGTGGTCAAGAGTTTGCTCCAAGGGGGCCTTGACCAGGTTGGGTCTAAGGCATTGCGGTTGATTCCGCTAAAGGTTTAAGTGTTGCGGTCGATTCCGCTGCGGTCGATTCCGCCGAAGTCTTCGGGTGATTCCGTCGAAGCAAAGGAGGTGGCGATTACCCGTTGTTTGTTGTATGTTGCATGCATCATTGGAGATGTTGTTGTTGGTGGATATTCGACATAGGGGAGGTCGTCCTAGAGTATGGAGATTTGGCTATCCACGGTAGGTTACCCAAGATTTGGTAACCGTGCACTCCCGTGACGAGGCATTCGTTGGTTTAATGCGTTGGCTATCCAAGGAGTAGATTCTCCGGCATTGAGTAAATTCTCAATGTGGATATTTAACTCCGAAAGTCATTCATTTTGAGTTAGTGTGGATCCATATGCATGTTGGAGTAGTGGAGTAGTGTTGCATTACACTGCATAGCATACTTGGTTGATATGATGTTGATTGGATGTTGATATATATATATATATATATATATATATATATATATATATATATATATATTGATGTATGTTGTGATGTTTCTATGCTGTACGTTTTACCTTGCTTCCTATTTTCATGCCGTATATGTTTACATGATTCTTACTCCCCTCTTTCTCTTTGTTTGTTTGGCCTGATTGACATCTTGCAGAGGATGACGAGCAGCCCGGAGAGGAGTGACTCAAAGGGGCCACCACTTATAGTTAGGGCTTTTCTTTATTAGTTAGTTTTGTTCAGTTGTATTCCGAGGATATTTTCCGGAACGGTTGTACTAGCTCTAAATCGTGACATCGGGGTTGGGCTATGTTTGTGCTATACGTTGTTTATGTTTTATTGTTTTAAAACTATGTTCTTTTCGCGTTGAGTGTTACAATGTGGGAGCTTTCTACCCATGGACAAAGTTTTTAATTGATTCCAGGAAATGCATGTTTTGTTTTAATTGCCTTTTTTTATATATTAATTGCTTTATAACATGCGGGGTGGTAGGGTGTCACATTTAGTGGTATCAGAGTAGGTCTTTCTTATCAGGCCATGATATGAGTCTGTTGTGAGTCTGTTGTGTGCTCTAGTTAGAATTGTCTATACTTGTTATGGACAATGATGCTTTAAGTTAGTTGCATGTAGCTTTTACATGCTTAAGTTTCTGTATCTAAGAGTTGTGTTGGACGTGTACATGAACTCATAGCACGTAGAGGATGCAACGATCAGGAAATTGCGGACGCATTGACACTTTTTGTCAATGCTATCGGACAGGTCAACCATAACAACAATGGTGGGCCAGCTGAGTTTCAAGGGTTGGACAAGTTTCAGTGGAACAATCCTCCATCGTTCAAGGGAGCGTATGATCCGGAAGGAGCCTTACTGTGGTTGAGGGAGACTGAGAAGATCTTCCGAGCTATGGATTGTAATGATCAGCAAAAGCTTATCTTTGCTACCTTCATGTTGACTGAGGAGGCTGAGCATTGGTGGGATAACTGTAGATAGAGGATGCAGGCGGAGGGCACAACAGTTACATGGGCTATGTTCAGGTAGAGATTTCTGGAGAAGTACTTTCCAGTAGATATCAAGGACAAGAAAGAGATGGAATTCTTGTCCTTACAGCATGGTTCGTTGTCAGTTGGCGACTATGCAGCCAAGTTTGAGGAGCTGGCGAGGTACTACACTCCGTATCAGCATGAGACCGATGACCGCTCCAAGTGCGTGAAGTTTGAAGCTGGACTCTGACCTGAGATCAAGCAGGTCATCAGCTATCAGGAGATCAGGGTCTTCCAGATTCTGGTCAACAAGTGAATGATTTATGAGGATTCTTGTCAGTTCAGAGTTACCAAGGGATCAGATAGTCAGAGTGGCAAGAAGACTGACCAGAAAGACAAGGGTAAGCAGCGGTACGCTCCAAACGGCAAGGACTTCAAGCAGAGTGTCAAGAAGCCACAGTTTCAGCAGGATAGGTTTAGGGGCGGGTTCTCTAATGCCCCTAGGACTATGAAGTGTGGTAAGTGTGGGGCACCATATCATTACTCATCCTAGTGCAAGGAGCCACCTTTGATTTGTTTCAGGTGTGACAAGTCTAGCCATATCAGCCGCAAGTGTGAAGGAGCCAAGGCCGAGCCTCCCAGCGCTAGCAAGAATCAGAAGTCCCAGGCCAACAGACTAAAGACCGTTGGAAGAGTCTTTACTCTTAGTGGAGCTGAAGCCTCCGAGTCTGGTGACTTGATCTAAGGTACATGTTTTATTGATGGAACTCAATTAATTGTATTGTATGATTCGGGTGCTACTCACTCTTTCATATCACATGATAGGGTCAAGAGTCTTAAATTGCCTGTTACCTTTCTTGAGTTTGATTTGCTTGTGTCGACACCTACAAATAAACTTGTTTCCACATCTTATGCATGCAAAAACTATCATATTGTCATTGATGGTAAAACCTTTGTTGCCGATCTTGTATGTTTACCCCTAAAGGATCTTGATATCATTCTTGGCATGGACTGGTTATCTTCCAACCACGTCTTTCTGAACTGCTTTGATAAAACCTTGGTTTTTGGAACTCCAACGGAGTCTATGAATCCAGACCTTCTCTCTGCCAGTCAAGTTCAAGTTTTGATGAAAGACGAAGCCCAAGTGTACATGATGATAGCTTCTCTGGAAGTAGAGAGCAGCCCTCCTGATGTCACCAGCTTGCCTGTTGTCTGGGACTTTCCTGAAGTGTTCCCGGGGGATGTTTATAACTTACCCCAGATAAAGATGTCGAGTTCACCATAGACTTAGTGCCTGGCACCAGGCCTATCTCCATAGCACCCTATAAAATTTCTCCTCTAGAGTTAGCTAAGTTGGAGGAACAGTTGGAGGACCTTATGGAGAAAAAGTTTATTAGGCCGAGTGTGTCCCCTTGGGAAGCACCTGTGTTGTTGGTAAAGAAGAAGGATGGTAGTATGAGGTTGTGCGTCGACTATCGACAGCTTAACAAGGTGACCATAAAGAATCGGTATCCCCTCCCTAGGATTGATGATCTTATGGATCAGTTGATGGGTGCTTACATCTTTTCTAAGATAGATTTGAGGTCAGGGTACCATCAGATTTGAGTTAAGTCTGAGGACATCCCGAAGACAGCATCCAGGACGCGATATGGTCACTATGAGTACTTGGTTATGCCCTTTGGTGTGACCAATGCTCCTGCGGTCTTCATGGACTACATGAACAAGCCATTTCACCCTTACTTGGATAATTTTGTGGTGGTGTTTATATATGACATCTTAGTGTATTCTAAGAGCAAGGAGAAACATGAGGAACACCTGAGGGTTGTCTTGCAGACCCTTAAGGAAAAGCAGTTGTACGCTAATTTGTCTAAGTGTGAGTTTTGGATAGTAGAGGTGAGTTTCTTAGGACATGTCATCTCAAAGGGTGGCATAGCAGTAGACCCAGCTAAGGTAGAGACCGTGCTCCAGTGGGAAGCGCCAAAGTATGTAACTGAGATTAGGAGTTTCTTAGGGTTAACCGGGTATTACAGAAGGTTTATAGAAGGTTTCTCTAAGATAACTTTACCCTTAACCCGTCTCACTAAGAAGGGACGGTTGTCAGCGTGGGACTCTAAGTGTGAAGAGAGTTTCCAAACCCTTAAGGATAGGTTGACATCAGCACCAGTGTTAGTTTTGCCAAATCCTAGTGAACCCTTCGTAGTTTACTGCGATGCTTCTAAGCAAGGGTTAGGTGGTGTGTTGATGCAAAATGGTAAGGTAGTTGCTTATGATTATAGGCAGTTGAAACCCCATGAGAAGAACTACCCTACCCATGACCTAGAGCTAGAAGCTGTGGTATTTGCCTTAAAGATCTGGAGAAAGGCGGTCAAATTCCAGGAAGGCGATCATGTATTCTTGAGAGTTACTCCAACGACTGGGGATGGTAGTGTAATGAAGGCAAAGAAACTTACTCCGAGTCTCATTGGTCCTTACCAGATCCCCAAAAGAGTCGGCGAAGTCGCCTACCAAATAGCCTGACCACCATTCTTGTCAAACTTCGACAATGTTTTTCATGTGTCTCAACTCAGAAAGTACATCCACGACCCTAGTCACGTGATAGTACCCGATACTATACAGTTGAAAGAGAACTTCACGTGTGAGGTGTTACCCCTTTGAGTTGAGGATAGGAGGGTGAAGCAGCTAAGAGGCAAGGAGATTCCTTTGGTCAAAGTGGTTTGGAGTGGGGAAACTGAGGAAATTGCTACCTGGGAGCTGGAGATCAAGATGATGGAAGCGTACCCGTACATTTTCACTTGAGGTACGTATAAATTTCGAGGACGAAATTTTTAAAAGGGGTGGAATTGTAACACCCGGTTTTTCATAAGTGCTTTTCTTTTAATCTTGTTTGGCTGTTTAAGTTGGTTTTGTTAAGTTAAGTTGTTGGCAAAGGGCTAGGTAGGATTTTAGGTTAAAAAGTCCCATTCTGGTAGATGAGCACGACCGTGCTTGATAAGCCTCTGGCTTATCTAGTTTTATGACTAGATGAACTAGGGTTCATGTGCCTATTTATTCGAGTTCACTCTCGTTTTCGCCCAAATTTGCCTTGTTTTGTTCCTAAGTTGGACTTTGACTCATTTTGCGTATTTGTGTAGTTTTTAGGTTATTTTGAATAGAATTACGCTTGTGGGTGCTTTTGTTGTTTCAGGTTAAATAAGTGAAGCTCCGGGAGTCAAGAAAAGTCGAAAAGCAGTGGAAATTGCAAGACTGGAGGCACTCGCCTCGCGAGTGTATGCTCGCCCCGCGAGCCTGAAAGTCTACAAAGAAGCAAGAGTCATCACTTCAGTCTCGCCACGCGAGAGGTGCCTCGCCTCGCGAGATCATGAAAACCTGCAAGACAGAGACCATCACGGCCAAGCCGTGATGAATACCGCCCGTGGCAGTTTAAGGTTTGAAGACTCGCCCTGCGAGAAGAAGCTCGCCTCGCGAGAGTTTGAAGACCCCGGAAGTCAGAGACCATCACGGCCCAGCCGTGATGAAGATCACAGCCTGACTGAAGACTCGCCCCGCGAACATACTTTCGCCTCGCGAGAGTTCAAATTGAAAGCGCGCCAATTTTAATTCTCGCCTCGCGAGCGAGCGCAGATCAGGAATCCTATTTAAAGGCTGTTGCAGATCAGATTGGGGATCATCAACGGGAGGAGGCTGTAGGGCTTTAGGAGGGCCGCGAATCCTAGTAGTTTTCCACTGTTTAGAATAGCGTTTAGGGTAGTTTCTTTTCTCTTTGGAGCTGCGTCTCCCTTTTTCTTATGGAGATTATGTCCGATCGCTTGTCTATGAGCATGAGGAACTAATCCCCTCGTCCGAGGGAACGATGAAGCCACCCATGGCGATGTAAATCCGATATGATGTATGTCTTTCTCCTTTAATTCAATTCTTGTTTTCCGATTCTGATTTGAATGTTTGATCATATGTTTTGTGTGATTAATCAGTTAAACGTGTTTGAGGCCTAACGGCGATTCGCGTTTCAGAACTTGAATCGGGATCATAAATGTTTTCTAATTCTGACTTAATTGTGTTGATCATATGTGTTGCGTGATTGACTTGTTAACGTTGATGAGGCTTAGTCAGCGATTCACGTTTAGAACTTGAATTAGGATCATCGATCGAATATTGCACGAGAGTGAGTAGGAGATCGGTGCGACCTTATAGGGAACAAGAATTAACAGAATTCGAGATTAGGATTATGAGACCTAGTAAGTAATTAATCCAATCGTCGAATACGTCCTAATGAGCACGAGAGTGGATTTAGGAGAATTTAGGGGTCCCGGTTGACATTGTAATTGAACTTAGGGAGGAATTCATCATCACTTGGGTGTACATATTGGGTAGGTGGATTTGTGACCTTGGACATTTTTATTTTCTGATTTTTAGTTAATTATTTCATTAGATTTGTTAATTGAATTTTAGATATTAATCTCTCTCTCAACCACCTTCTGTAACTTGACCGAACGTATCTTATTTCCCGCGGATTAGTCGAATTGGTAGCCCAATCCCTGAGTTCGACCTCGGTAATTACTTACCGTGTATTTTTATTACTTGCGACGACCCGGTACACTTGCCGGAGTCACAACAAGTTTTTGGCGCCGTTGCCGGGGATTGGCACAACCAATTTTTCTGATTTTAGGGAAGTTTGATTATTTGGTTAAGTTATTTTTGTTCTTATTTTTTATTTTTATTTTTATTATTTTATTTTTATTTTCTACTATCTCTCTACTTCTTTGATTCCACTTGGTCTTGCCTTGTTTTGTATGCGAGGTATGCTTCCGGGTTGCGAATATTGTAATGGGAACCATGACACTTGGAGTTGTCCGTTCTACTTCCCTCAAGTATATGTGGAACCATGGCATAATGACAGCGTGCCCCAGAACAACTATCAGAGTCAGAATCAGTATTGGGGTGATATGAGTAGAGACCATCCGGATTTCACTTGGAGTAATGATGGCGGTGGTCTAGCCTGGCAGCCACAACCTCAACAAAATTGGCAACAACAACCTCAACAGGATGGTGGAAGACAACCTTGGGAGTTGGCTCTTGAGAGGACAAATGCGGCAATGGATAAGTTGGTGAGTTGTATGGAGACATCACTTGAGAAGGCAAATGCGGCAGTAGAGGAGTTGGGTCAGCTTGTAGAACAACAAAATGAGCGTCTCACAGAGACTTTCCCAGGTGATACCGAGAACCACCCTAAGAGCCAATGCGAAGCCATAACAACTAGAAGCGATAGGGTGTTGGGATATGACTGGGATGTAACTAGTTCTCAGGGAGTTGAGGAAGAACTGCCACATGTTGAGGAAGAACAACCGGAGGAAAAGGAATTGGGAAGTGACATGGCCCAGGAACAGCCACATGATGAGGAAGAGCAACCAGAGGAAGAGGAGTTGGCAAGGGACAAGGCACTGGAGCAAGGGGGTAGAGAACAAAATGCAATTAAGGTGGGAGAGGAGTTCACCATGCTTGCCAAGCAACCTGATTTTGATGCGTTAAATAAATATGTTGGCTTGCATGCATGTGTGGACACCGGTAAGATAGACCCTCCCACTTGTTTGGCACACTTCCTCGTGAAGACACCAGTTGACCTAAGAGGAAGTGAATTCATAATTGAAGAGGTCAATGGAGTTTTCACACTCGGGCTTGGTGGAAGTATGGATAGAGTCGTATTGCTCCTACGAGGGCCACTTCACCAACCATTTGATCCGGGTGGAGGATTTGATATGATGAGCGTCCCTTGGCCTCTGTACCACAGACTATGGGATCCAGGTGGATGCTTCTTAATAAGTCAAGCTCGGGACGTTAAAGAAGCGCTTCTTGGGAGGCAACCCAAGCTAGGTATCCCTCTCTTCTCTTAACTTTTGTTTTGTTTTTGCTTTTTGTTTTGTTTTTGTTTGTCACTCTTGAATAATTTGAGAAGATCAAGAGTTTTTGTATGAAATGTCGTGTCGGCAAGCTTGTTGGATTTTAATTAGATTGAGCACAGATTGCATGAATTATTTGACCATTGATGATTTCCCCTAGGTTCTGGAATTAGAAAAGTTTATCCCCACTTAAAAATTGAAAACCGAACTTTGAGATTTATTGTGATTACTTGATTTATGATAAGTTTGGGGTGAGGGGGTGCACACACTAGGAATCGTATCTCGGTCAAACAATTTGCAAAATGTCCAGGTGAGGAATTTGAGCCTCCAACTCTGTTTTTGAATGTGTGAATCACTGTTAAGTTGCACTTTCCCGAATTTGCTTGAATCTCTTTATGGTTTGCATGTTTATGTGTTGCATCAAATGATTTAGGCAATTTTCTTTGAAAAACCACTTGGCCTAAAAAGGACCATCCCTAATGCATGTTCCCTAGTTAGCCAAGTTGAGCCCAATTGACCTATTGTTTCTTGATGACCCTACATTACGAGCCAAAATCTGAAAAACCATGTTAACCCGATCTTAGGATTAGGAGAGCATGGAAGTGAGCAAGAGAATGGTTGTGAGAAACTAAGTTTGGGGTGGCTACAAGGTGATGTGTCATATTGGGGTGAGAAAAAGAAAATAAAGGTTGAAACCCAAGGCGAAAAAAAAAAAATATATTTGCCAAAGGTAAAGGGGCAGAACAAAAATATTAGCAAGGAATAGGCTGTAGTCACCCGATCCAAAAAGAAAAATGGAAAAAGGAATTTGAGTGGAAATGTGTTTAATGCTCATGCTCTCTTAGTTCCTAGGGACTTAAGCCTAAATATCCTTCATTATCCTACCTTGAGCCAGGCCCCATTACAACCTTTAAAAGACCTTCTGATGTTGCATACATGTTTACGTGGGGACCATTTTTGAGATGAAAATCAAATTCATGGGAAGTGCTCTTGATAAGTGAAATTGAGTGAAAAAGTTGAAAGCCTAGACGAATTTGAGCGAATGAGTGAAATTTTACATACCCTTGTGAGGAAGGCAGTTGTTTGAAATTGGTGATCTTCCTTTTGTGTGTGACCCTGATCCTCAACTTAGACTAATGATTGCATGAATGATGAAGTTCTCAATGGTTTAAAGTAAATGAATGTGGGGATTGCATTGATGTAGGGGGGAGATCATTGAAAAAAAAAATGTTTTGATTGCATTAAATTTGTGCGAAATCGATTGATTCCTTTAGGCTTGCCAAGTCTTGAGTCGTTTTTGAGTTTTAAGCTTGCTTGGGGACAAGCAAGGTTTAAGTTTGGGGTATTTTGATAAGCCTCTGGCTTATCTAGTTTTATGACTAGATGAACTAGGGTTCATGTGCCTATTTATTCGAGTTCACTCTCGTTTTCGCCCAAATTTGCCTTGTTTTGTTCCGAAGTTGGACTTTGACTCATTTTACGTATTTTGTATAGTTTTTAGGTTATTTTGAATAGAATTACGCTTGTGGGTGCTTTTGTTGTTTCAGGTTAAATAAGTGAAGCTCCGGGAGTCAAGAAAAGTCGAAAGCGTTGGGAAATTGCAAGATCGAGGCACTCGCCTCGCGAGTGTATGCTCGCCCCGCGAGCCTGAAAGTCTACAAAGAAGCAAGAGTCATCACTTCAGTCTCGCCACGCGAGAGGTGCCTCGCCTCGCGAGATCATGAAAACCTGCAAGACAGAGACCATCACGGCCAAGCCGTGATGAATACCGCCCGTGGCAGTTTAAGGTTTGAAGACTCGCCCTGCGAGAAGAAGCTCGCCTCGCGAGAGTTTGAAGACCCCGGAAGTCAGAGACCATCACGGCCCAGCCGTGATGAAGATCACAGCCCAGAATTGAAGACTCGCCCCGCGAACATACTTTCGCCTCGCGAGAGTTCAAATTGAAAGCGCGCCAATTTTAATTCTCGCCTCGCGAGAGGCTGCTCGCCTCGCGAGCGAGCGCAGATCAGGAATCCTATTTAAAGGCTGTTGCAGATCAGATTGGGGATCATCAACGGGAGGAGGATGTAGGGCTTTAGGAGGGCCGCGAATCCTAGTAGTTTTCCACTGTTTAGAATAGCGTTTAGGGTAGTTTCTTTTCTCTTTGGAGCTGCGTCTCCCTTTTTCTTATGGAGATTATGTCCGATCGCTTGTCTATGAGCATGAGGAACTAATCCCCTCGTCCGAGGGAACGATGAAGCCACCCATGGCGATGTAAATCCGATATGATGTATGTCTTTCTCCTTTAATTCAATTCTTGTTTTCCGATTCTGATTTGAATGTTTGATCATATGTTTTGTGTGATTAATCAGTTAAACGTGTTTGAGGCCTAACGGCGATTCTCGTTTCAGAACTTGAATCGGGATCATAAATGTTTTCTAATTCTGACTTAATTGTGTTGATCATATGTGTTGCGTGATTGACTTGTTAACGTTGATGAGGCTTAGTCAGCGATTCACGTTTAGAACTTGAATTAGGATCATCGATCGAATATTGCACGAGAGTGAGTAGGAGATCGGTGCGACCTTATAGGGAACAAGAATTAACAGAATTCGATATTAGGATTATGAGACCTAGTAAGTAATTAATCCAATCGTCGAATACGTCCTAATGAGCACGAGAGTGGATTTAGGAGAATTTAGGGGTCCCGGTTGGCATTGTAATTGAACTTAGGGAGGAATTCATCATCACTTGGGTGTACATATTGGGTAGGTGGATTTGTGACCTTGGACATTTTTATTTTCTGATTTTTAGTTAATTATTTCATTAGATTTGTTAATTGAATTTTAGATATTAATCTCTCTCTCAACCACCTTCTGTAACTTGACCGAACGTATCTTATTTCCCGCGGATTAGTCGAATTGGTAGCCCAATCCCTGAGTTCGACCTCGGTAATTACTTACCGTGTATTTTTATTACTTGCGACGACCCGGTACACTTGCCGGAGTCACAACAGTGCTCATTAGCCAGCACGCCCGTGCTTAAAGTCAGAAGCATGTTTCTGATTTTAAGTTGAGCACGTCCGAGCTCAATGTGCTGACCGTGTCTCGTTGATGCTAAGTTAAGCACGACCGTGCTCAGCGGGGAGCATGACCATGCTCAGGTGCAGCCCTTATATAGTTGGCACAGAAACCGAGGGTTACGTTTTAACCCTACTTTCTGACGTCAGTCGTCACCTAGTGCGGCCAGAGCAGCCTCCTTCCCTGTTTCCACCAAACTCAACAAGTTCTTAGAGTCTTGGAGACCTTTGTTTATCAGTATCAACTGGTATTGGTAATGGTAACGTTCCTTTTCCGTTTCCTTTCTCTTTTTGAATTGGGAACTGATTAGTTTATGTTTTTGGTTAACCAAGGCGTAGAATAGGACTGAGCCGCTCGTGGGGACGTGACCAGTTGTTGTTAGGAGCTAACGTATGGAACCTTCAGTCCAGGTATTGGGAGAAGGGTAGTGTGTATCACAGGCATAGGGGGTAGTGTAAGGTAAAGGGGTTCCCATGACCCCGGTTTGTTGTGTATGTGTATATGACTAATATGATGGTTTGTTTGATTATGAAAACATGATCTTGGTTATTAATATGCTAATTATATGCCTATGTTCATACTATGTTCTTGATGTTTATGTTGGTTATATGAACATGATGATATGTTGATGGTTGTTATTGGCATAATGTTGTTGGTTGACTGGTTGATACCATGATTGTGATGATAATGTTGTTACTATGTTCATAATGACATTTATTCCTAGAATATGTTGTTAACTGGCTTAGGATTAATAGAATTAATCCCTAAATTTAATCGACTAAAATTGATGTTGAACTCTGCCCAGAATAGTGCTGTCGTGCATTGAACACGACCATGCTGAACAGGGAGCACGCCCGTGATCCCAGTTTGAATTCTGGAAAATGGCCGCGCATTCAGTACAGTCGTGTAGCAGAGGAGCACACCCGTGCAGCTGAGCACGACCATGCTCAAAAGGAACCACGACCGTGCTCCACTTAAGTGACAGCACGCACGTGCTGGGGTTAAGCACGACCGTGCTTACTCCTCTGGACAGAATCTGAGATTAAGGACTAAAACAGGGGTTTTTAACCCCAATCTCCCCCAATGATGATGATGACGATGACATAGTTAATAAATGATGAAGGTTAGATCACTTAATTAAATACTAATTTAGATGCTTAAGTTGGTAACCGTTGGGTTACCGTATGCTGATGGGTTGTACCTTGGTGCTTTTTGGCCAAGGGAACCTTGACCCCGCAGTTTGGGTCTAAGATGTTGTTGATGTTGTACCTTGGTGTCCGAGAGTTTGCTCCAAGGGGGCCTTGAACCGGTTGGATCTAAGGTGTTGCGGTTGATTCCACTAAAGGTTTAAGTGTTGTGGTAGATTCCGCTAAGTCTTCGAGTGATTCCGTCGAAGCAAAGGAGGTGGCGGTTGCCCGTTGTTTGTTTTATGCAGCATGCATCATTGGAGATGTTGTTGTTGGTGGATGTTCGACATAGGGGAGGTCGTCCTAGAGTACGACGATCTGATCATCCACGGTAGGTTACCCAAGATTTGGTAACCGTGCGCCCCCGTGACGAGGCATTCGTTGGTTTGATGCGTTGGCTATCTAAGGAGTAGATTCTCCAACGTTGAGTAGATTCTCAATGTGGATATTTAAATCCGAAGTCGTTCATCCCGAGTTAGTGTGGATCCACACGCATGTTGGAGTAGCGGAGCAATGTTGCATTGTACTGCATAGCATACTTGGTTGATATGATGTTGATATATATATATATTGATGTATGTTATGATGATGCTTTGTTGTATGTTTTACCTTGCTTCCTATCTCCATGTCGTATATGTTTACATGATTCTTACTCCCCTCATTCTGTTTGTTTGTTTGGCCTGGTTGGCATCTTGCAGAGGATGACGAGCAACCCAGAGATGAGTGACTCTGAGGAGCCCCCACTCATAGTTAGGCCTTTCTTTGTTAGTTAGTTTTGTTCAGTTGTATTCCGAGGATATTTTACGGAATGGTTGTACCAGCTCTGAATTGTGACATCAGGGTTGGGCTATGTTTATGTTATACGTTGTTTATGTTTTATTGTTTTAAAACTATGTTCTTTCCGCGTTAAGTGTTACAAGTGGGACCTTTCTACCCATGGACAAAGTTTTTGATTGATTCCAGGAAATGCATGTTTTGTTTTAATTACTTTTTTTATATTAATTGCTTTATAACATGCGGGGTAGCAGGGTGTCACATACCCGACCCCAAACTCTAGACAACACCAAGAGTGGCGGACAGGTTAATTCTATACACATAAGAGACATTAGAACTGAACATGACCTCAGACTTCTGTAAAGTTAATTGATTGACCCGATGCCTGCTCATAGGTAGCTAAAATATCTTTCATGGCAAGAAACTCCCTATCAGAAGCTCGAAGAAATAGAAAACTGTCATCTGCAAACAGCAAGTGGGAAATCACAGGAGCTCTACGACAAATGTGAGCCCCATGGATGGTACATGCTCTCTCAGCTTTCTTGATAAGAGAAGTAAGGCCCTCCGCACAGATGATAAACAAGTACGGGGATAATGGGTCACCTTGCCGGAGGCCACGGCCTGGGAAGATGGGCCCAACCTCATCATTATTAACCAACACCGAATACTGAACCGAGGCTACACACATAAGGATCCAGCCTACCCACCTCATAGCAAAACCCATTTTTATCATCATAGCCCAAAGATACTCGCAACTGACCCTGTATAAGCCTTGTTGATATCGATTTTCAGAGTTGCTTCCCCAATATTACCTCTATTCTTGCATTTCAGGTAGCGGACCACTTCTGATGCTATCAACGCATTATCAATAATAGACCTACCGGCAACAAAGGCAGATTGCTCTTCAGAGATACACTTAGGAATAACCCCAGCCAACCTGTTAGCAAGGACCTTCGCTAAAATTTTATAGGCCACATTACAAACAGAAATGGGGTGAAGATCCTTCATAGAGAGCGGGTTGTCACACTTTGGAATAAGAACAATGTGGGTATTATTCATATAGGGAGGAATAACACCTGTATCAAACCACAATCTGCAAGCTGAAATAATATCAAAACCCCAAGTGTGCCAAAAATAACTGTAGAAACCAGGATTAAGTAACCTGGATTGTTTGCTCACTGAACAAATCTGCAAAGCAGTTCTGGGCAACCTCACAAAGACCACTTTGACTGCCCACTACCAACCCATCAGCATTCTCTAATTTTGAAATTGAGTTTCTTTTCCTCCTTGTTGTTGCGAATGCATGAAAGTAGCTTGTATTCGAGTCCCTATTCTTGTGCCAATGCATTTTAGCTCTTTGTCTCCAGTAGGCCTCCTCTTGGATAAACTTCTTGTTAATGCACATTCTAAGATCCTTGCATTCCTTTCGAGCCCTGATCACGGTTGCCCCTCAAATCCTCCAATCTCTTCTTCCAACGCACCACATCTCTGAGAGCTTTTGAACGCAAATTTCGACCCCAAGTATCTAGATCATTATCACAACTAGCTATTTGATTCACCAGTCTAGCACGGCGGGTACTATCCCAGCTACCCCTAAGAACGTCCTCCACTCCCCCCTCGAGAATCCACGCGTTCTCAAAGCGAAAACGATGCCGCCTAACTTTGCCACACTGCCCCACCTTATCCAACAAAATCAGAGAGTGATCTGAAATAGGAGCCACCAAGTTCGCCAATCTGGCTTCCGGGAATAACGCACCCCAAGCAGGAGACACCATGGCTCTATCAAGCCTTTCCTCAGCCATAACTTCCGAACCAACAGAACGAGTCCAGGTAAACTGGTAACCCTCTAAAGGAATATCTGATAAGTTGCACTCATGCACTGCTTCACGGAGCCCGTGCAAGAGCCACTGAGGATGACCAAGTCTCCCTGAATTTTCCGAATCTGAAAGAATATCATTGAAGTCGCCAATGATACACCAAGGGAGCTGTGACATGTCGGCCAACTGCCTCAACATTTGCCAAGACTCCTTTCTTCGACCCTTATCTGGGATACCATAGTAACTGGTCAGCCTCCAAAGCCCATGATCACCACCACCAATCACTGCATTGATAAAGAATCTGGAATGGTTGATAATAGTGCATGAAACTGAGCTTTTCCAGAGAAGAGCCAAACCCCCACTCCTACCAATTTTATCAACCGAAAGAGCATTATCGAAACCAATTCTTCTTTTCACCTCCTCCACCCTTCTTGCAGTAGCTGTCCTCTCCACCAAGAACACCACATCTGGGTTATGGAGCCTAACCAGGTTCCTAAGAACTGGGGCTGCCTCAGGAGAACCTAGGCATCGACAGTTCCAACTTAATATTTTCATAATCCCCGACAGGCCTGGAAGCCAGGGCTTGCCTCTAAAAAATGGTTATCATTGTCAAGAGAAGCTAAGGGATTATCAGTTGTCATGAATCCTTGCAGATGGGTATCCTCATTTTCCAACTCATCCCCAACTCCGCTGCGTTTCTTAGGCCCTTGAGTCAACTCAACACCTCCAGTTGGATGACTAATTCCCAACAACCTGTACGTACCTGGTTGCGCATGGGCTGTTTGAACATGTGAAATCTTATGCAAATTAACGTTGGCATCATTAAGAGTGGGCCTAGTTTCTCCAAAATCCATTCCCAAGTTTTGAGGGATATTAACATGTGGAACTAAACCTCCACTAACAATCCTACCCAGATCCCCAGGTCACTGATTTCTCTCTCCAGCATTAACTCCTCCCATATTTGCGAAATCCCCATTATAGTTTTGATTCCCACCATTTGAATTTGAACTTCCATTTTGGGACCCACCTCTGTAGCCACCACTCGGTTGCCTCCTAGTCTCCGCCTTGAGTTCTACCCCCCACTCCCTAACGCTGTCATCCTCAGTCACAGTGAATCTTAAATCACAGAAAGAGTCAATATGGCCCATCAAGCCACACCTGATACAAAACACACCAAGTCTTTCATATCTGAAGATCACCGTATTCCATTCACCCCCTTGAAGTTTCACCTTGCGATTATTTTTTAGAGGGACTCTGACATCTACCAAGACCTGGATTTTCATGTACTTCCTCCACAGACTAGTATTATTGTTCTTGTCATACTCCAAGAACTGTCCAATGTAATTCCCCAGATATGTTCCCACTGTCGTAGACATAAACCTCAAAGGTAGGTTGTGAATCTGAATCCAGAAAGCAACATGGAAAAGTGCTATACTAGGCAGTGCAACTCCCATCTGAACCCTACTCGTCACCAACAAGTGACCATCAAAAATCCATGGCCCCCCTCGCTCCACTCTTTCCAAATCAATATGATGGTTAAACTGAAAAAGAAACATACGTTTTTCGGTTTCAGTAATATGGACCCCTCTCCCTAGCCTCCAAACACTAGGAAGTATCTCCCTCATCGCATTGAAACGAATGGTTCTATCAGTGAGGAAGCGATCGATAAGGCAGAGATCAAGATTGGCGGTTCCTTGGCTCTCTGGTGCTCCGTGTTAAACACACCCCCGTCATCCTCCTCATCCGTCAATGACAGGCCTTGAAAGTTAGCCTCCATGAAGGAACACTAGAAAGAGACAATTGTGAGACAATTGTGTTTATGTCTCCACTAATAAATCACATAATGTTTCCTATGCATGCTTAATTTTAATAGGTTTAGCTGTTACAAATTAATATCATTATTAGATCATAATTACTTATCACTACAAAAAAAACCTATTTAGCGACCGAAGATTTCGGTCGCTAAACATGATAATTCGGTTGCTATATTGTGTAGCGGCCGAATTAAGGGGGTAGCAGAAACCCTGGTGGCTAAATGTTTAGTGACCGAATTTGTATTTCGGTCGCAAATTTGCGACCGATATTTCGGTCACAAAATTATATATTTCGGTCGCCGTATAGTTGGTCTCATACTCAGATAACCGAATTTGATGACCGATATTCGATCGCTATTTCGGTCGCAAATTTTGAATTTTTTTTTAAATTTTCCTGTAACTTAATCCTACCGACCAAATTTTGTTTTTCAACTATTACCCCATTGATTTTTAATTTCTGATATAAACAAAATACACCAATATTTTTTTGAATAAATAGAAAACATAAATATGATGTACTAACGATCCAAAACACCACAGTTAATATGATCAAGAAAACTATACATTAATTAACGCAAGTTTAATAATTGTTTATAAAAAAAAAGTTTAATAATGTACTAATTAACGATCAAAACATAAAAACACACCACAGTCAATAAGTACTAATCAAAATATCAAAACTCATCAATCTTCCAAAGGGATGAACATGTAGAAGCGAGAACCCACAAGGTACTTAAACTTTGCCAATGCACCAGTGGACAACAAATACAACTCCCTGATACCATTTGTATCTGTTGCAAAATATGGGCGATCCTCATGGATTACTATATTCCCATTGAATAGATTTCCGCTTTTGTCTTCAATAGTCACAACACGCGGTATTTCTTGTCCCCAACGACGGTAGAATGATCGCGGGATTGAAATCAAATCCTGCAAATACACAAGAACAATTTAGTAATGATTAGTTTATGCCTTAACCATCATTATGTGAATCCGATCGTTATTCTTAAGTTGATGAGATACTGTACCTGGTCTATATGGATGACTGTCTCAAAACATTTAGTCGGATCCATTTTATGATAAAACGATAAGGAAAACAAGTCATATGTCTAAACTTCATCAAATGATAATAAGAAAAGATGGAAAGATCCATGTAGCATACTAGCATGTTAAAATAGAACAAAGAAATGCAACTTCACATGCAACTTTCAGATTAGCAAACATAGTAGTTTTCAGGAAAGCAGATGCTTTTACGTCGTTTTGAAGGATGGTCATAGAGAGGATTTATCCTACTGGAAATGCCTAGATAACCTAGTAAGGATGGTCATCGACAACTATTTCTGGAAAGCTCCATTGCCTAGCGAAACAAATGAGTAGAAAACCAGAGTTGCTTTCATAATATTGTGTACAGAGCTGCTTTCTAATGTGAATAATGTTTGAATAATGACGGCACGTCATGTGCCTGGCAAATTGTGCCCCACCCTTCATTTTATCTAACCCTATACTTAATCCTTCATTATCTAAGACCTTGGCCTTAAGGCAAAATTAAAGAAAAACCTCAAACTTCAAGAATCCTTCAAGCACATCCAAAATATTGAATGAGCATGCGTGCCCTGAGAAGGTACGCATGCTCATTAATATTGAATCTCAAATAGGAAACTAATTAAGGCTTTCGTAGCTTAATAATCAACTCTAGCAGAAAATAAAACCTTTGATTTATAAGGATTGCAGCATACTTCAACAAATATATATTGAAGCATATTTCAATACAAACTTAGATAAAATATAGTAGCAAACATCCTATTGAGCTCCGCTCTTCACTAACAAGACAACACATAATTGTCAAACACATGCATAACTTCTAAATTAGAAACACACAACAAGCATCCCGCCTTTTTGACAGGATCACATCCTATTGAGCTCTGCTCTCCACTAACAAACAACACATAATTGCAAATGCATGCATAAATATTAAATTATCAGCACACAATCAGCATCTTGCCTTTCAGTGCAGGATACCTTCCTATTGAGCTCACTCTCCACTAATAAACAACAAGATATATAGTGTGTATAGGCCATCATTACCCTCTACATTTTATTCGGACATTATCACAGCTAACATTGGTAAGATTATCCTCAATATGACCCAAAGGGGTGTCATTGCCATTGCACACTATAATGCATAAATAAAAATAAACGTGTCATAGCTGAAATGACAACATTTGATAATATTACTTTATAAGGTTTCTATCCAAATCCCAAATCTAATATAAAACTAGTTATGTTTGGTTGTTTTGTAAGAGGGCTATAAGTGACCCTCCTACTGGAAATGCCTAGATAACCTAGTAAGGATGGTCATCAACAACTATTTCTGGAAAGCTCCATTGCCTAGTGAAACAAATGAGTAGAAAACCAGAGTTGCTTTCATTATATTGTGTACAAAGCTGCTTTCTAATGTGAATAATGTTTCAATGATGACGGCACGTCATGTGCCTAGCAAATTGTGCCCCACCCTTCATTTTATCTAACCCTATACTTAATCCTTCATTATCTAAGACCTTGGCCTTAAGGCAGATTTTGTGGTTTTGGCCTTAAAGAAAGAAGAACGAAAAAGTCAGAAGCTGTCAGGGCCAGGCCGTGATGGCCATCATGACCGTGACAGACCAACCGGGAATAATTTCCAAGGCAGAATCAGTCACGGCCGTGACTCGCATTACTTGATTTTGCCAAAGGGAAGAAGACTTACTGTGCTGCGGTGGTAATGGTGGCGCTGCTCTGGTGGTGACGGTGGTGGCGCTGCTCTGGACGTGCGGAGGAAGATGGACCTAAGAGAGAGAGAAACGGTTAGAGACGGAGAGAGAGAGACAGAGACAGAGATGGAGAGAGAGAGAGAGAAACGGAGAGGGAGAGGGGGAGAGGGAGAGAGCTTACCTGACGGCGGTGGCTGGAGGCTGGTGGTCGGAGCTCGCGAGGAAGAGAGAATGATGGCCGGAGCTGCTGCGTCGCGTCGCTGCGTGTGAGAGAGAAGAGAGGAAATGAGAGAAATAGGGGAAGAGAGGAAGGAACGTCGCGATTTAGGGATTTCAGTTTTAGCGACCGAATTATTCGATCACTAAATCGGTCGCTAAACGGGTAAATTTGAAATTTGAATTCATAAATTTAGCGACCGATTTAAAATTCGGTCGCTAACACGCTCCATTTTAATTCTTTTATGCGTCATTTAGCGACCGATTTAATATCGGTCGCCAATATAAATGAAATTTAACCGTTGCATTTAACTCGGTCACCATTTCGGTCGCTAAAAAGTCATTTTTTGACTTTTACTTTCCTTTATTTGGCGACCGAAATAGAGACCGATAACTCTGCTACGCTCTACTTCGGTCGTTATTTCGGTCGCAATATCAACTGTAATCAGTGTTTGATTTAGATCCTACAATAGGTCGCCATTTTGATCGCAAACAACAACCAACAAATTCGGTCACTATTTTCGGTAGCTAAATAACCTTTTTTTTTTTTTTTAGTGTATATACCTACTATAATTTTTCAGAAAGACTATTTGGCCACATATGAGCATAGTAAGATCTGAAAAACATGCGTACTCCAAAAATATAGATATTGTAATTTTAGTAATTAAGATATTCGTTATTTTTTTTATAAATCATCCTTTTACTCAAAACAATTGTTATATATCAAAAGTTTATTGCTAAATACCAACAAAGGTTGATCTAGTTGGTAAGGATATAGCTCATAATCCACAAGATCGTGAGTTCGAATTTCACTGTCGATGTGAGGGCCTCGTTGATGGTTAATCTGTAAATACTCGAGGCTTGCCTTGACCCTGATGAGTCCCCAGGACCCAACTCACCTAAACTTTATAATAAAAAAAAAAGTTTACTGCTAAATAAAGTGTGTACTAGAAAACCGAGGGGGCTAGCAGCATATGGTAAATTTCCATGAATGAGTCAACCTTGGCCGGCCATTATGGTATCGTAAGTATTTTTTTTTTTTTATTCCATTTGGTAGGAAAAAAGCTAATTTAATAAGAAAGAAAGTTACCTCATTCCAATAGAAGAGTAAGTAACATTTAAGCTTTGCTAGGGAAGTTATTCAATTCTTACTATAACTCACCGGTTAACTTTTCCAATACAAAGTTTATTTCTTATGAAAAAACTTGTCGGAACATGCTTCATGTTACATTATAAAGTAATAATATACGAGAGTTGGTGGTTGTTTAAGTTCCTGTTTTTAATTTGATTTAAGTTAAAGAAATGTAAAAGAGTTAATTGGTGGTTGTTTAAGTTCCCTTTATAATTTCATTTAAGTTAAAGAAGCTTAATATACGGTAGCAGGTGCGCATGATTTGGTGATATATTTGTTTATAATCTGGACAGAGTATTAAACTAATAGTCTAATACTGTACCATGGTGCTTAAAGTTTTTTTTTTTGTGTGTACAAGATAAGTATTGTTTTTTATTAATTCGTCTTTGTAGAGTTGAAAATGAGTTGATATGTTGTTTCTTTTTTTATTTTGTGAAATCTGTGCATAACCTTAAGCCCTTAACATAGCAATAATTCTTGCATAAAATTAAAATCATAACTATTTCATAATTATTTAACGAATTTGGGTTTTCGATATTCGTTTTTCCCCCTCTCAGAGTCTCTTTCTCTTACAACATAAAAACATGATAGAAAATTTAGAGGATCCAAATACATTAATTTATAATTGAATTGTCACTGAATTTTTTCTTAAATAAGCATTAGGATTCAATTTCCCAATAACCAAGATCACATTCTCTATATCCTCGCGAGGGACAAGGGTTCCTCTAACGTAAGGTAAATTGTAAAGTGAGAAGGTAAAGATGTCCGTACCATTGATTAATTAAATTAAAATGATTTAAAATCTTAATATACTTTAACTAATCAATGATGGATATATTATTATTTTTTCAATTTACAATTTAACTTACTTAAGAGGAGCTTTTTCCCCTTCGGAGGAGATTATTTTATTCCATTATTTTGAAGACATAAAGTCTGTTCACATGTTTTATATAAACGAGTCTAATTCCTATTTAAAATATGGCAACGTCTAAGGTGCACTCCCATCAAAATGATGTAATGACGCACTACCTAAGTGGCCAAATCTAAACCATCTAGATTATCACCTGAGTTTTTGACTTCTCAACCCTCTATAAAGGGTCAAGATTAGCATGAACAATTAATTAGGCGGTATATAGATGAAGCATCACTTTTAGCCATTGGATTTATTATTAAATTAATTAATGGTTTAGATTTAATGATAAAAAAATCTAACATTTATCTGATAATAATACAGGTGACAAAAGAAAAAAAATGACAACTTTAACCACATTTCATCTAAGATTCTAACTGCTTAAGTTTCTGTTGTGTTTTCGATTCAAATTAATATTTTTATTTTGCAGGGAATTCCTAAAGCAGCAGAAGTTGCTGTATGATGTATCAACTGCTCATTATCTAAGTAATCAGACAACTGAAATAGGTGGGGTCACTCCTAGAGCTATTGCTGTAGCAACGACGGATAATAGGTCATTTAGGCTAAAAATGAAATTTGAAAATAAAATAAAAAAAATATTTATATTACATGTGATAATAGGTCATTTAGGCTAAAAATGGAGGTACACTCATGTACCACCCACTTTGTTGATTCATGCTAACCTTGGTTCTTGATAGAGTTGAAAAGTAAAAAAAAAAAAACCAAGTAACAAACTGTATGATCAAGATTTTGTCATTTAGATGATACACCATTATACGATTTTGATGGATGATGTACCATAACCTTCACCTTAAAACATATAAACATTTCCTTTAATCCCAAAATATAAAGTCTACAAGTTACATGATGCTAAATTTGTCAATAAAGTCGCAGTTCGTAATTTTGGGAAAACTGATTTTGTTATTCAGAAAAATCAATATAGAAACACATAAATATAAGAGTTTGAGCATATAATTTAGTTAAGTAAACAATTACTCTCAAATTTGTTGTTGTGAACAATTTTAATTTTTTTTTATTTAACGACACTTTTTTTATTTGGGGTAATCACTTAATCTTTTATTCGCAGGTTGGGTTATGCTAACCAGTGCCCAATGAACCCATAAAGAGTTTTTAATAAAGAGTATTAGATAAAAAGCATATATATTTATTACTTTCTAAATTTTAAAATATTTAATATTTTTATTTAAATAATTGGAATGAGCAATAAATAATTTTTTTTTTATTGTTTTGGTGTAAACATTTTTTATTTTTTAACATGTAAACTTTAGAATACCCATTGACAAAATCTTTTTTTGTAACTAATCTTTTAAAAGTTATTTCAAAAAAAAAAAAAAACTAATGTTTTAAAGTGCAATTCCCAATATACTATTTTGTGTCCGTTAATGTGTTTATGTCATCTTCCATAATCATCATTATCATAACCATTCAACCCTCTTTCGCTAATTGGATTTTTATATGATAAAAATGTATGGCTCCACATTGATTAGCGTTAAGCTACGCCCAAATCACTTCATTTCCGCAACTAATTCGTTTGGCTAATTCAATCAACGGCACTTTCAACTCTCATTATCCACCTTGACTTACCGTTCTAAATTCTAATACAAGTTTATTTTGTTTGGTTGAAAGGATTCTGAAAGAAAAAGAAGGAATAAAGAAAATAGTTATGTTATTTGAACATCTGATTTTAGACATAATATATAACACCATATATATTTCTTTATATTTATTACCTATTTTTTATCATCTTTATATACATGTATTTCGAAAATACACAACAAAACAAAACAAAGGAGACACAGTACGATGTCTCCATTGTCCTGTCAAAAAACCATTCCTATTAAGAAAAAGAAGGTGGTGGTGATTGAATTAAGCTTCTTAAGCACGTGGTCTTGATTTTTAAGTGTGTGGTCTTAGGATTGATATCTGAATTTATGTGTAAAAAAAAGTATTATTAGAAAGAATATCGTTTAAATGTTCGATAGTATTTCAACAGATTAGTCTCTAAATTATCAGGTGGGATAATACCCTTTAAAAAAAATACAAATAAAGACATCATCAAAAGATTCAAAGCCAAAGAAGCTAAATCAGAAAATTCCTATAGAATATATTTGAAAAAGGAAAGGATTGCGTTTTGTAAAATGTACCGTTAAAGGTTTTGAATATTCGTCACATGTGGTATTGGGAGCATGCCGTTGTAATGTTTTGAAATTCTATATGATGACAAGTATGTAATTTAGAATTTTAGACCCAAAAAGAGTGAAGTTAGTTAGATAGATGTGGAACACTTCACTGAATTCTAGAAGAGAGACTTTTCCGGAGATAATGCAAAAATTATAATACAAGTAATTAGGTGAAAATGGCGTGGCCATGTGACAGACTTGCTGAATTAGTTTTTTTTATATATAAAAAAAACCCAATAGAAGGTGGTAAATTCTTATCTTACTTCAAGTCAAAAAGCATAAAAAAATTAAAAATAAATTTGGACTTCATATATTTTAAGTTTTAACACATGAGAATGAATCTGGAATTTTTTGTTGTTACATAAATTAATATTTTTTTACTTTAATTAAATGGAATGATTTTCGGCTATAATTCTATGTTTGTGTCTATATTTCCATTGTTTAATTTGTTGTGTCTCGTCTCTATCCAACTGTTCGAATCTGACATGTAAACAAACTTAATTTATTTGGATGCTGAAAATGACAATGTCGTCAAAACTATAAACATTGATGTAAATTACCACTTCCGATTTTTTTCAGTGTATTTAATAAATTTGAGTATTAAGTTGGAATACTCTTTTTAAGTCCTAAAAAAATATATTTTAAAAAAAAGTCGTAAAAAAATATCGATCACAATAAACTTTTTTATTTTATACGGACTATCACAATAAACTTTAGGCTAAAATGCAGCTTTTGTCCTTCAATTTTCTCACTTTGGTAAAAATAATCCCCATATTTTATTTTTGGCAATTTTAATTAGTCCCTATAAAATTTTGAAGTTGTACAAATGATCCCTCAATCAAGTCACTGTTAAAAAACTAATAGAACTAGTGACACGTGTCCTTCAGAGATTACATCCACGTATAACCAATCAATTTAACTTATAAATTAATAATAATAAAATAAATGATAAATTATTAAATATTAAATTTACCATTATTTTATTAAAAGAATCAGACATCATCCTCTTCCTCTTTTGATACCACTACTCTCTCCTTCGTACCTCTTTCGGACTTTATCCCTCGGCATCATCACTTTCTCCATCAGTAACGAAGCAGTCGCAATGTCAATGGGTGGAGCATGTGAAATGTCCTCAGTGCATCATCCTTCGAGTGCAAGTGAAGTAGACGGCGACGGTGAAGATTAAGTAGCAGGCACATCCCTCTGTTCAGCTACATTGGTCAAAGTGCTTGTAGTAGATTCACTTGAGCCCTGACTCCGCTGTAACCTTGTTTTCCTTGATCTTTTACTTTGTTGCATTTTTGGTTACTGATCATTTTTGTTTTTCTACAAATTCCATTTATACAACTTAGTAACCAGCACATATCAGTGTTTTATAAACCAGTGCACAAGAAGCCAAATAAAGTATCAGGGTACAAAACACATCCCACCACTAGTGCAGAAAAGGGATTCCACGTCGGTTATTTTTGGCTTTCCACATCGGTTTTAAAACTGATGTGGAAACGACCGATGTGGTTTATTGCCACTTTACACATCGGTTAAAAAACCGATGTGTAAAGTATATTTTAAACATCGGTTTTATATTAACCGATGTGGAAAATTAATTTATCAATTGATAAGCGATTTATAAATTTAACTTTCTACATCGGTTTTGCTTAAAACCGATGTGTAAATTTGACTTTCTACATCGGTTTTAAAATAGAACCGATGTGTAAAGTGAAATTTACACATCGCTTCTACGTAAAACCGATGTAGAAAGTTAAATTTACACATCGCTTATTGAGAACCGATGTGTAAAATCTCATTTTTTTAATCATATTTACATTTCAATCATTCCTTTCCACTTTGTTTTGATAAAGCGGATCAATAAACAAACCAAGCAGTACCCCGATCAAACAAGAAACAACAACGAGAACACCAAACCAGTTTTGACACAATCATTCAAAAGCAAAACATACTTCATTCAATTTTCTTAGCACAAACAATCAGCTCTTACACATATGGTTAAAAATACCGACATTTCATCAAATGACTAGTGAGCACGAGAATCAAAACAGAGGGGCATCGGGCCTAATTAATTTCGAATGAATGAAAACAACACTTTATCAAGGCTACATCAAAACACGAGAGAAGAAGAATTGAACCAGACACGAGCACTAATACATATCATCACCAAAGGTACACTATAGCTAGTATATGATAAGTTTTTAAACTAACTACATATATACAAACTATGGGTGGTACACTTCAAGAAAGAAAGTTGCCCAACGCCTCTTTATGATGTTGATGTCGAAATCGACAATGGAGTTGGATTGTTGAATATCTGCAAGTTTAATTGGACAAAAGATTATATCTTTTAAGTAATAAACTAACATAAAACATATAACGAATCTATACTATTACTTCTAATTGTGTCAATTAACATTTACCTCACTCCATCTTTCGGTGATCCCTGAGGAGATAATTTCCAACATCCACTTGCATCACATAGTAGCCACATTCCCATGACCCACGTTGTATACGTGACTACGTACAAATGAAACCCAATTAGAATATGAGGAATTAAATAAAATAGAAATCAATTATTGTACCCACTGCATTTGATGCATTTGAACTAATAAATATCTTACGCTGGGAATAATCCATCTGATAGCCCGAGTACGCCTTTCACCACGCAACATGTGGGATGCATTAATAGACCTATCATGACAAAAATATTAATTAAAGTATATATAATAGATTTCAGATAATTAAAACAACTGCATTACTGATTATAAAGTATTTTAATGCTTACGTTTCGATGATCGTCTTCGATTGATTCGCCGCTTATTTCCCAATGAGCGAAAGAAGACCACGACGCTTCATTCTTGGGTACAAGAGCAACAGATTGCCAATGCCTGCTGTATTTGCGAACGATTAGTGACTAAGTCATATATAGTTATACTTAAATAACCGGTACTTACTTATTGAGATAAGGCGCAAGATAGAATTGATGATCGTCTCGGGCAAGTATATCACGTATGGTAGTGACCGGGTATTCCGATGCTACGAGAACATCACCCTGAATGAACATGGGGTCAATGAACCCATAAAGGGCGAGGTTACCCTGATCGACTAACATACGATGCAGATACCTAATATATTGGAAAAACATGTTAATTATCATAGTATTTAAAAATTAATTACGTACTTAACTTATAAATAAAATGTACTTACGTGCACCAAAACGATATGTGTGCAGAACTGGCCATTTCTTTATTGAGTGCCATCTCCATAAGTTCCTTCTTTGGTATATACAGTTCACCAGGGCTGGCATCATGTTCCAACGTTACCAAGGCTGCATCATCCTCCATGGTGACAACCTGTATAGCCAGAACTTTAAAAACATCACCATGACCAGGTGCCCCTTTGTCGATCCCCTAAACAACATAGATATATATTAGTAATCACGGATAATTAAGTTATTTAATTCGTTATTAACTAAATGGTCAAATGAATACCTTGGCAGGAGCAGACATCTCTGGTCTTCCTAGATCCGACCTTTTAGGCACAATATCATTTCCAACATCCTATAACAAATACAAATAAAGCATTATCTTTAAACAATAATAAATATATTTCAACTATGAATATAGAAAAACACAACTAACCGAATACCTCAGATGCAACAAGAAAGTTGACCAGTCTTCTTGGCCAGAGGATGAAGTTACCGGGGCCTGACCCACTGTTTGAACCTCCTCGGTGGGCACAGGGACTCGAGCATCGACATCTCGAATAATCTCAACAGACACCCTCGGATGATCATCCTGGTAATAACCGATGGTGTATGATATTACCTAACTTATTATATGCCCTACCCAATGCCACTAAGCGGCGATGATGATGATGATGATCATCAACATACAGCTCACACCTATCGTGTCGTCATCATCATCATCATCATCATCATCATCATCGATGCAAAGAAGAAGATCACCATCATCATCATTTTCGGGATGATGAGGAGGATCACATGAGCCCTTAGTGCTCACATGGACGAGAGGGTTGGACAGAGGGTTGGACACCTACTGTCATCTGGCTGGGACATAGAAGTCAATATTGCCATCTGGCTGGGCAAACCGCTCGGCCATCTCCTGTCGAAGCTCACCTGCAATCTCCTGTTTTAGTTGTGCTCTATCTCGCAACCGAATCCCCGTGTGGCATTGGTGTGAAGATGAACCATGGTATTGGCGAATGCCGACTCCCCATCCAACACCAATGACACGGCCGGGTGGTCCGGTTTCTGGAGATGGCGAGAGATAAGATATCATTGCGTCCTGTAGGAACAAAGGTTCCTTGGGTTAGCTGATCATCCCAGGCAGCCTATCACATCAAAATCTCCGGTCACAGTACCATTCGGTACCAAGCTTAAAATGACCATTACAACAAACTCTCCTTACAATCCTCTCCGCTACTGGGCGGGCCTCCTCGGATGTATATTGTCCCGTTTTTCTTTGTCGGCCCCTCTTCCATGAACGATGGCGTGGGGGTGGAGGTGGATCAACAACCTCTGGAAGATTTTCAGCATTAGGATCCGCCCGAGATGCTGTCTTGCCGACGTCCTTTCTTTTCCTCTTCAACCATTTTCTTAACAAGCTTTTTATATCCCCCACGAGACATGACATGGGGGTAGACATTCTTGCTTTGGTTTTCCTGCCCCTTTTTCCTCTTCTCCCGTTATAAATAAAAGACAATTAAATTACATAAGTAAATGAAATTAATGCAATTACATAAATTTAGAGACAAATCAAATAAGTTAACCTTGAAAGCTCGGGATCACGTCGGCTCAACAAAGCGATCCCACGCCGCCTTGTCAAGAAACGGATACACCTCAAGTGGGTTCTTTTTACTTTTTGGATCGAATATATAGTATCTGCCTGGTCGGCCTTAAAACCCCCTCCAACGCTCTCCAAAGATACTTCAAAGAACGCTTCTTCATAGCGTATGTATCCGGTGATGTCAAATGTCAACTACATTAAGACCAAAAGAATCAACGAATTACTGTATGATATTATTAAGATAAAAATAAAGTAGATACAGACAAACACAAGACGTAGAAGTATAGATACCAGAATACTCTCCCATATCTGCTCCTTCACGTCCGCCGGTACATCTCTCCACCTATCAATGAGTATACTAGGCCTGTTCCTAGCAAGGGTCGCCACAAAACTGGTAAACTGATCTTCCATTGGCCCAATAGGTTTGAGGTTATCATCAAAATCTACTCTTATCCTTTGATTTGACCCACGGTTGGCAGTCAAATGCCTCATCCGTGTGGCACGTCTACCCTTTCTACCGGTAGACGGGGTCTCTGACCCGCTGCATGAAGGAGGTATATCCTCATGATCAGCCATGTATACCTGTTTAAACACAAAACAAAAAAAAAACTTGTTAGTATGTCAGGATAAATATCAAACATAACTTATAAATATCGATCAACGTACATAAACATAACTTATAAATATCAACGTAAACATATAATATGCCAAACTTGATGGTAATATCAAACTAAACTTACTTTGTGGTCAATTAGTAAAGTTCTCCCATAACCCTTCTTGGTGATCATTACGAGTAGCATGTACATCATCCACTTCATTTTCCTCATTGAAATTAGGCACTCGTGTTGAGAAAGAAGGAGTATCAGAAATATCAAGAGTTGAATCGTGATTTCCCTCACTACCGTTATACATGTTTTTTCCCTGGAGAACCACTGACCACCTTTTGTTAGAAGGATCACGGATATAAAACACTAGTTTTGCTTGGGATGCCATGATGAAAGGTTCCTCTTTATTACCTACCTTACTAAGGTCCACCAATTTGAATCCTAACTCATCGGTTTGCACACCATTATTCTTGTCGACCCACCGACATTTAAAAACAGGTACTCTAAACTTCGTGTAATCAACCTCCCATATCTCTTCAATGATTCCAAAGTATGAAACTGATGCCATAACAGGGTTTTTATCTTTCGAACTAGAGAAATGCATGGACTCAATCGACGACCATAACCCCACTGTTTTGCATAGTACTTTTGTCATCCTGGGACTTTGTATAGAAGGAAAACTTATTGATATCGTACCCACTCCAGCATATGACATCAAAGTTAGGCCCCCTGTGCTAGCCATTTTAATGTATCAGAAGCAGTACCATCCTTTGCAATTTTTTTCTTTAAACCAGTTCAAGAAAGTCTTGTTATGCTTGTTCAAACACCATTTTTCATTCATTCTAGGGTCGGTTTCATTGATGATGCTTTTATGCTCACATAAGTATGGTTCAACCTCATCGGTGTTATTCAATATATACAAATGTGCTTGAAGCACTTCCTCCCGATCCATGCTCTTAACAATGGATACCTCGTGTACCCTTACCATCATATCTTCCTTCGTGACGAGACTTCGGAAGCCCTACGAGGTTCCGCTTCCGACATGTAGTCCGTACAAAACTCAATAGCTTCTTCTGCAACATACCTTTCAACAATAGATGCTTCTGGACGGTGTGGATTTTTCATATATCCTTTCAGGATCTTCATGTATCGATCAACCGGGTACATCCACCTTAAATAAACGGGACCGCACAATCTAATCTCCTCACTAGATGAACAATCAAATGAACCATGATGTCAAAAAATGAAGGTGGAAAATACATCTCCAATTGGCACAATACAATGGCTGCCTCATTTTCCAACTCATCCAAATTTTTAGTGTCAATGACCTTGCTACATATAGCATTGAAGAATAAGCATAACCTAGTAATGGCATGTCTGGCTTTTTTAGGCAATATGTCACGAATGGCCACCGGTAGTAGTTGTTGCATCAAGACATGACAATCATGAGACTTTAAGCCAACTAATTTGAGATCTTTCATTGAGACAAGTCTTCGATATTTGAAGAGTAACCCCGTGGCACTTTGACTCCCCGTAGACATTCACAAAAACTTCTTTTCTCTTTTTTTGATAAAGTATGACATGCTGGGGGCAAATAAGTCTTCTTATCCCCCACTTTAAGTGGAGCTAACTGCTCTCGTATACCCATCGCAACTAGATCCAGACGAGCATTCACACCATCCTTTGTCTTGCCTTGAATGTTGAGAAGCGTTCCGATTAAACTGTCACACACATTTTTCTCTACATGCATCACATCAATACAATGTCTTACATCAAGCTTGCACCAGTATGGAAGATCAAAGAAGATCGACCTCTTCTTCCATATTTTCTTCTCTCGTAGCCTTCTTCTCGGGTCTTCCCATAGATAACATTAGTGTTGTTCACCCTTTCATAAACTTGCTCTCCAGTCAAGGCCACCGGAGCAATTTCATTCTCCGGAAGTCCATTGAAAGCTTTCCTCAATCTACGATAAGGATGATTACGTCGGAGAAATCTCCGATGCCCAAGGTAAACCGTCTTCCTTCCATGTTGCAGTTGATGGTAACATGTGCCTTCTTCACATATTGGACATGCTTTATGCCCCTTAACACTATACCCACACAGGTTCCCGTATGCTGGAAAGTCATTGATGGTGCAAAATAACATGGCACGCAATCTGAATGTCTCACGGCAATACCCGTCGATCACATCAACGCCTTCATCCCACATCATTCTCAAGTCTTCAATCAAGGGACTCGATAAACATCAATATCATTTCCTGGCTGTTTAGGACCGAAATCATCATACTTAACATAATGTATTTGCGCTTCATGCACAACCAAGGAGACAGTTGTAAATTACAAGGAGAACAGGCCATGAACTATGAATACTACTTAAGTTTCCATATGGATTCATTCCATCGGTAGCAAGTCCAAGCCTGAGGTTTCTGGGCTCATTGCCGAAATCCGGAAACAAACTATCAATTCTCTTCCATTGCAAAGAATCGGCCGGATGGCGAAGCTGTCCATCACACTTCCTCTCATCTGCATGCCATCTAATGTTCTTTGCGTCATTTACATTAGCAAACAATCGCTTGAACCGCGGAATCACGTGAAGATACCATAACACCTTCGTAGGAGGACCTTTGGTGACCACATCACAACTAGAATCACCATCCTTCACTTTGTAGCGTGATACCCCACACTTGGGGCACTCGTGCATCTCTTCAAACTCTTTCCTGTACAATATGCAATCATTGGGGCAAGCGTGTATTTTCTTATACTCCATACCCATCGGACACAATATCTTCTTCGCCTCATAGTTTCGAGATGGCAATGTGTTGCCTTCTGGAAGCATTTCTTTCAACAACTCAAGCAATTCGGTTAAGCTTTTATCGCTCCACCCATTTCTCGCCTTCACATTGAACAATCTTAACACCGCTGACAACCGTGTGAAATTAGTGCATCCCGGATACAAAGCCACTTGCGCATCACTGCACAAAGTATCATACACATGTGCGCGCCGAAAAGACTCTTTCCCAACATCACGGATCATGTCCTCTAGTCCATCGTCCATTTCCACGTCATCAACTTCCTCTCTATCCGACACCCTCGGCCTGTCTAACGATTCACCATGGCATATCCATGTTGTATAACTCTTGCAAATCCCCTCACAAATAAGATGATCACGTATCTCCTCAGCTTCTAGTCGTCTCTCATTCAAACAGTTAACACAAGGACAATAAAACCTTCCGTTACCATTATCAGGAGCATTTGTTTTTGCAAACTGTAGAAAATCTTCCACTCCATTCTCATACTCATCACTTGTCCGTCTAGCATTCATCCAACCGCGATCCATGACTAAACCAATACCTTCGTACTTAGTCCAACATATTCATCAACCACTTCTTATGACAGGGTATGGCCCTATCCCATTCGAGAAGAAACTTTTTCAACATTCGGTTAACAGTTAGTCCTTAACTCTCATGCTCATACTCGACAAAATTTCGGCAGCATTTCCCCGTGGTCTCCGACGTACACTACTTGAACGCGATGACATCCACCACGATAAAGTATGCACCCGGAGAACGAAAGGAAATGTATCAATCCGAACTTTCATCAAGTATATAACATTAGAACCAATGAATAACTATTTTAACTGAATTAAGGAAAAAGTTTTTTCCCAAACTGTCCAACTTTGGACAATTCAAGATCCAACACAATGAGCAGTACATTAAGCACGTACACGTACGCTCATTAGTATTGCATCTCAAACGGGAAACTAAGGCTTTACTAATTATTGTGGGCATATTCTCAAATCAAATAAATTTTCAAGAAAATACATTAAAACTCCAATGAAAGCTTTTCAGCCAAAACGTACCTTCTGAGAGACACGCCTAGTTGTTATTGTGCAAAGACAGCAAAGAAGTGAACAAAGCAGAGGCAGTAGCACTATGCAACGGAGTCAAAGACACTTGTACACCTGCCAACTAAAATAAGAAATAGACTGTTAAATAGAAGTTAGTCATATAGACCCATTGAATAATAGAAACCACTTCTTATTTCAAGAAGAAAAAAAACAGTGCTTGATTCTGAGTTGTATAGCCAAAGTTATAAATTAAAGAATATGACAGAAGTTGCAAACATGCGGATAAGACACGGAATTGAACACAAAAACTGCACTAAAATTGTTAAGAGATTAAATCCAAGACTTGTTGTTTTGACCAAGTTATGTCTCAGATTTTTAACAGGATTTTTTTTTTATAAGCCAAATATATATTAAAAAGGAATATTAGGTGTACTCCAATCCTTTTACAAAAAAAATAGATCACCAATGTAAAGATGATACTGTGACAAAAGTCAGCATCTAATTTACACTAGTTAGCCACTCAACAAGGATCCCAAACCAGAACAAATATTCAAAAATCCCTTAATCAAAAGAACATAGCTTACCCAAGCTAATCCCACCCACTGGAGAAACGAGACCCTCAAACCCAGCATGCCAAAACCAGAAAAACCGAACCCCAACTAATTGTATTTATCCAGATATCCAAAGTTAAAACAAAGAAGGACTTTGTCAAAACCAAAGAAACTGACTAAACAAGAAGAAGCAACATCCACCTGCAAATAAGTCAAGCTTACCCCACTATAACACCACAAAAGGATAGCATCCACCAGAAGATTTACTGATCTTTCCAAACAAATACGTGCAGACTAGCCCAATTCCCACCCTCATCAAAATCCACATGAATATACCATAAGTGAAGAGTGAAGACCAGGATCAGCTTTTTGCAAATATTACAAATCACACTCACCATCTTCCCTGAAGTGCCAAGGACTTTGATTTCTTCTCTATTAACCTCCAAGACCTCACCATCTATCCAAGCTACATCAAAATCCTGCACCCAAATATGGGTCCTAACTACAGGATTAGAAGCAACAACCTAAAATGCAGAGAGGGTCACAACTTAATTGTGCTATATACTAATGAAATTTATGCATAATCAAGCAACTAAGTGAAACTAGCAAACACTGGAAAAAGGAAAAACCAAAGTCTGTCCCTTTAAATCCCACGGAATTAATAGAAATAAACTCTATATATGCACACTAGAAAAAGCAATAAAACACAGACAGGCACAAGCACGGGAAAGGACATAAACTTGTCCTCCTCACCTATATCAGACCTAACACTTGCTATTCTAAGAATAACTCAAAAGATGTTCAATTTCAAACACATCATTGAAGCAAACATCAAATGGAAAGTGAACCCTAAAAAAGGTATTAAACATGAAAAAAATGAAGCAAAAAACTAAAAGCATTTAGGCAAGGGAAGGGAAACAAACAATACCTGTTCTGTTACAGAGAGGTGCCGATAAGGGAGACAAGTGAGGAGGGCCGCGCGAAAAATGTGAGTCAGCTTAGGGTCGCGGTGGTCCTCGCGATGGTGAGTGAAAACCGAATGAGTTGGTGTTTGGGTTACAGAGAGGCGCGGTGGTGCAAAGGGCTGCACGAAAAATGCAGGTCAGGTTAGGGTTGTGGTGGTGCTCACGGTGGTTCAGATGCAGAGATGGTGGTAGTGGTGAGTTGATGTTTGGGGGAGGAGGGGAACTAGGTCGCGGAGGAGGGAGGAACAATGTGTTGGGAAAAGCGTTAGCAGAGAAAGAATGGGGTTTTCTGGTTTTCTTCAATGCAAAACAAACTCGAAACTGAACTGAAGAATGCATGGATAGGGCGCGGAACTGAAGGAGGGAATGAAAAAAATAGGGAATATTACACATCAGTTATGACTAAAACCGATGTGGTTAACCATATTATACACATCGGTTTTTTACACATCAGTTATGACTAAAACCGATGTGGTTAACCATATTATACACATCGGTTAAAAAAAACCGATGTGTAAACCTTAACTTCTGAATTTTTTTTTTCAATTTTATACATCGGTTAATAAAAACCGATGTGTAAAAGTAAATTTTAATTTCTATTTTTTTTATTTATAATTTTATACATCGGTTAACTATAAACCGATGTAGTTAATCTCTATTTTACACATCGGTTCAAAGAAACCGATGTTGAATGTTAAAAATTCTGACTTTACATTTTTTTTATTTTACTTTTAAACATCGGTTAGAAATAACCGATGTGGAAACGTTTTACACATCGGTTATTCTCTAAACCGATGTGTAATACTTTGGTTTTAATTTCAAAAATGCCACCGCCTCATTTTACACATCGGTTTCTAATAAACCGATGTGTAAACTCCGATGTAGAATGCCTTTTCTGCACTAGTGCACCCCACCATTGTTAAACAATGTCAATAAATCAACAACCATTATTAAATAATGTTAAAAAATCAAAAACCATTAGTAGAAGTGTCATGAACGCATAAAGGAACGGGGACCTCATCCATAAGCTAATGGATAAATCATGTGAAAATAACAAACCTAAAGCAAACAGGGATAAGAAAAAACAAACAAGCATCGACCGAATCTTGCAAGAACTCGAATCTTCTGCACGAAACTCGTCCCCGGAATCACAACCCCAAGTCCTGCTTGCAAGAACCCTAACCTCTCCCTCTTCCTGATTGTATAGTGTAATCGTGAACACTAACTCACCATTTTATCTTTTGTTTCTAATTTCTTCTGATTTTTGTTATAAGGTCTAGACACATCAGTAGGTGCCGTTAGATTTTTAACGGTAACTTAACGGAGGGATCATTTGTGCAACTTCAAAATTTTATAGGGGCTAAAATCGCCAAAAATAAAATAGGGGAATTATTTTCACCAAATTGAGAAAGTTGAGGGACCAAAACTACATTTTAGCCTAAACTTTTTTTTTTTTAATAAGCAAGAGAGTATAGGCACAAGGGGTACTCAACCCAAATACAATAAAAAATCAAAAGAGAAGGCATCCTGTAAATAAAATACTGCACACAGTTATACCAGTATTGTTGTTACAGGCACCTAAACAAGTGTAGATCCTAATAAGAAAAGACACTACCAAACACTGAAAACAACAATCCATATGCTGCAACCCACACCCAAGAAGGCCGAAAGCAACTGATCTTCAATGATTAAAATAGAACAACCAAGGAAGAATTCTAACCCGCCAATATAGTCCAAGACAAATAGAAAAACACTCCAGAATAAGAACCTGCCATACACAAGAACTCCAAGGAAAGCAACAGTGACTGTGAAGAGGTGAGTTTTTTGTGACCTGCCACCAAATGGATCAAGGATACTAAACAGCAACACATACATCCGTTGCATACTAAAACATTGCAACAACCTGCATTGCTACTACCTGACTGAATTGAGACATATGATTGGATTAATGCACCGGTCATTCAATGAGAAACACCCCTTTCTAATCAATCCGTTACACCAAGTCCATACTCTGATTTTAATTAGATCCGCAGTCTTATCAAAATCCAAGGTTCCCTGCTTGAAAATCAGCTCATTTCTATGTAGCCAAATTGACCAAATAATTGCAAACCAGAACATTCTCCACACCCTGTTATGTACCTTTCCTAGTAACAAACCAGCATGTTGCAATAACAATCCATCCAAACTACCACTCAACACCATATCCAATCATAACAATTATATATGTACATCCACATAGCATAAGAGAACTTACAATGCAAAAATAGATGAGCTGTTGTCTCATTGGCAGAATTGCAAAACTTGCACAGCAACAAACCATCTAATTGTAACACTCCCCTTTTATGAAGATTTGTAGCCGAGGGAAATTTATCTTGGATTGATCTCCAACAGAAGGTGGCAACTTTTAATGGTATACTCCTATCCCAAAGGTACTTGAAAGTTTTGTTAAGAGGCTGCCTCTATATCTTTGTGATTTGATGATATGCTGAACTAACTGAATATGGCTTTGACACCTTACCCAGCCACCACCATGAGTCCTCTATCCCAGCTTGTAGCCTTTGATTTTGCAGCAAAACCATTAGTTCCCCTAGCAAAATTTCTTCCTAGCTGAACAAATTCTGCCTCCAAGAAAACTTTTAGTACCAAGTATCATCCTGCCATTCGCCCATCTCTGCTATAGTTGCATCCTTTACTATTATGATCTTATATAATCTATAAAACCTTCAAGCGATTTTGTTGTCCCATCCCAAACCTCATTCCAAAAGGAAACACTACAACCATTCCCTAATTTTCTAGATATCCCACTGGATAACCAGTCGACATTACCATAGTCCTCTCCTAGTCCTCTCCATCTAGCTTTCCCAAATCCCCCCACCACAATGAACCCCCCCCCCTAATCTAAGGATTTTTCACACAAGGTTGATCCCAATTGAGAAGGACCACCATACCTAACTCTAACCACCCTTAACCAAAGTGCTTTTTCATTGAAGAACCTCCACCTCCATTTCCCTAATAGTGCTAAGTTAAAAGCTTTTATGTTTCTAATACCCAAACCACCCTCCTCCCTCTTCTTACACACCACCTCCTACTCAACCCAACATATGTTCCTACACTACACACACACACACCCCACCCCACACCCCCCCCAAAGAAAATTCCTTTGAAGCTATATAATTTTGTTTATAACCTTCTTTGGAGACTTGTAGAATGAAAGGTAATAAATAGGAAGGCTGGACAGAACCACATTTATTAGCACTACTCTTCCCCCAAAGGAAAGAAATTTGTTTCTCCACCCAAGTAGTCTCTTTTGAAGTGAGTTGAAAAGAGGAATCCAAGTTGAAGATCTTTTTGGGTTTACCCCAACCAAAATACCGAGGAACTTAAATAGAAATATACCTATCTTGGAATTGAGAATGCTGGCAGCTTCCTCTAGGAACCCCGGATTTGGTTTACATCCAAACAATGCACTATTGTGAAAGTATACCTTCAGACTAGCAGCTAATTCAAAACACCTGAGAATGCATTTTATAGCCCGAATGTTTGATGGAGTCATTTCACCCACCAAAATTGTATCATATGTGTACTACCCTGTTGTTCCCCATTGTATTATTAAATTAAAACCCCATTAATTAATTATTAAATTCACGTGCTTAACGTTGAAACATGTATTCCGAAATGCGTGAAAATTTAAAACTTAATTAGAAACATACAGCATGAGAAAATTTATAACAACACACCATATATATTAAATACATACACACCATATGTTTATGCGTTAGAGTTATCAAAACACTGTTTAGGGTATCCCATCAATAGGGTCCCTAACAGGAATATAGTTGTACAATTATTATAAGCAGAAAAATATAAAACGTCTTAACACACTGACCATAACTACCTAAACTCTATCACTAGGGTTCATAGCTCGTCCTCCAGCTTCTGGTTCATAAGGAGTTCCATCCAACTCCTCATTATCAAGCTCATCCACAGGGTCTTCTCGTACGATCACATAATAAATAAAATACAGCATACAGAAACATATAGGGATAAGAACAGTCAAATACAAGTATCACACATAACTAACAATCATCCTCAATTATGATATCTTCCTCTACCCTCAATCTCATACGATAAAACCTTTACGCTAAAGTGACCACTACCAATCCTGTCACACATTCCTCTTTAGGGATGTCAGTCAATCGTCCAAGTGATGCGTCCCTATTAACCGGTGCACAACCTCATCCATGGGAGAATGCTCATGCTAAGCGATGACATTATAGCTGCACGGTACAGTCGGTGCACACCCTGGTTTATGGGTGCTCATACAAAGCAATGACACTATAGCTGCACAGCACAGTCGGTGCACAACCTCATCCATGGTAAGAATGCTCACGCAAAGCAATGACATTATAGATGCACAGCACAGTCGGTGCATATAACAACCTAATTTTAATTATGTTGTTCAACCGGTTAAAATATAATTAATTATATTTTAATCTGAGAGTTAAAAAGTGTTTTTGAATAAAACAAAATCATATTCATAGTCTACTTTATGGTAGAAGGTTACGGTAAAATTTTTGGTTGAAAATTCAGACGAAAGCCGGTCTGCGTTGTCACTGTCGGTACAAGTTTAATGAGAAGAAAACCTAATTTTGGACCGTGAACGAAACGGTTAGTGTTTTTGTGATGTTTTGTTTAATATTGGAAATTTTCGAAAATTCGAGTTCGGAAATAAAATAAAATATTTATTCCGGACGAAATACGATCGGAAACTTGAACCGGATACGCAATGGAGCAGAGTAGGGAGCACAAAAGTGATGAGGTGACATGTGAGAGTGAAGTGACTTACTAGGGGGATGGCCTAAGCCACATCCTAAAAAGTGGTCATGATGACACTTTTCAAATTATATCATATTATATTCTAAAAACCTATTTTTTTCTCTTTCCTCTTCAACTAAACAAGCCTTAAAGACAAAACTTGCTCTCCAAGCTCATCCTCTCTCCAAATTTCGTGCTCCCCTCTCCGTCCTCTATATAATCATCACTCATCTTCATTCTCTCATTTTTCTTCCTCCATCTTCAACTTCTTCCATTTCTTCTTTTTCAAATACTTAAAGCTTCCATTTTTATTAGTCTTTTCCACTTGAGTTCTTCATTAAAGTTCTTCCGTATACTAAGGGTAATGCTCTCATACGAATCTTTTTGCAATTTTCATCTTTTATTTCTTAGTTTTCTTTATGTATTCTTTATATGCTTTAAACTTCTAAAATCTCTCTAAAATGGTAGAAAACTCTTTTTGAGTCGAAACCACTTTCTATAGTCTTGTATTAACTTATATTTTCACATACTAAGAGGTTGTGTAAAACAAAAATCTCTACCTATCTCTTCCAATGAAGGCCGAATGCTTGCATTTGCGATCTATGAAGTTTTTGTTTCAACTTTTGGAATATGATCATGTGTTTGAGTTTCTATCTATCCATTGATCTTAAATCTATAAATCTAGGACGTTTTGATAGCTTGTTCCTATGATGGCTGAAAATATGAATAAGTAAGCCTATGATACTATGTTTCAACTTTCCAAGTATGATCATGGATTTAAAACTCTTAATACATTGTGATTCTAAACCTAAGAGTTATTTTTAAACTAAGAATATTTTCCTCATCATCTTATGATGGCCGAAACTTAGTGTTTAGGTGCTAGGATGTTTGAGTTTTTATTTTTCCAAAATGATCATGGACTTAAGCTCCATAAGATATTTGGATGCTAAGTCTAAGAGATTGGAAAGTTTAAGGATTTCTAACTTGTTTATTCTATGTTATTAAAGCTAGGATGTATTACTTTCGTTTTTCCAAGATGATCATGGACTTGAGCTCCATAAGATATTCGGATGCTAAGTCTAAGAGATGGAATGTTTAAGTTTCCAAAATGATCATGGACTTGAGCTCCATAAGATATTTGGATGCTAAGTCTAAGAGATTGGAAAGTTTAAGGATTTCTAACTTGTTTATTCTATGTTATTAAAGCTATGATGTATTACTTTCATTTTTCCAAGATGATCATGGACTTGAGCTCCATAAGATATTTGGATGCTAAGTCTAAGAGATTGGAATGTTTAAGTTTCTATTGTTTTCCAAAATGATCATGGACTTGAACTCCATAAGATATTTGGATTCTAAGTCTAAGAGATTGGAAAGTTTAAAGATTTCTAACCTATAAATCCTATGAAGGACGAACCTAGAAGGTTATGGACCTAGGATACTTTGTTCTTATTTCTCCAAAATGATCATGTTTTTGAGCTCCTTAATACATATGGATGCTAAACCTAAGATATTGGAAAGTTTAATGAATGCTAGCCTATTTTACTAGCCTTGGCCGAATACCCTAAGTTTATAACTTAGCGGGATTTTAATTCAACTTTGTTAAGTGATCATTATTTATGAACTCCTAACACTTAAGGATCATAAATCCATGAGTTGTATAATTTTTGGGAATCTCTAATCCTAAGAACCAGTCTTGGCCGAACCTATACCTTGTGGTTTAGTGTTCTTGTTTGATTTTAACTTTTGATTTTGTGTTCATAACCTTAGACTTCTATTGTGGAGGAAACGAGGACGTTCGTGGTATACCTCTTCGAGCATCTAATCTCCTTACCTTCATAGAAGGTGGAGGTAGTACTTTGTGGTGTGACAACGAGGAGCTTCAAGTTCGGGAGTTCGGTGATAACCCAGGTGGGGAAAAGAACCAACCTATCGTCGGAATGGATAAGTAGTAGATTATATAATAATTGTGTAGGGCGACCTAAACCCTACTAGTAGTCGAGTAATCGACAAGACCAAAATCACATTGGAAACCTTTTCTGAAAAACCAATGGCGATTCGGGGATTGTAGGTTTATCGATATTATGTTGATTTTATATTCTTGATGGTTGGTTTGAGCTTATTACCTTTGTTGAATTGATTTTTGTGCTATGTTGGTGATATTGGAATATTTTGATTGATATTGTGTTATGCATGATCTGCCTGGTTTTTATTATTATGCTTAGTGGATTTTAAGCAAAGATATATATGTTCTCTACGAGATGATTGTTTTGGGTGTGAGGATAATGATGATTTAGAAGTGCCTAACCTAGATGATGTATGTTAAAGAGGTGTTATGGCATAGAATATGTGTCAAGTTCTAATGGAAGGTTAAGGCACTAGGATGTTGTTAAAACGGGTTGGTGAGATTCAAGTATAGGGGTTGTTGTCCACAATCGTGTATTGGTAATATAATACACAATGACAAAAGTGTATTGGTAATATAATACACAAAGACAAAAGTGTATTGGTAATATAATACGAAAGGACATATGTGTATTGGTAATATAATACCCCGTGTATTGGTAATATAATACACGTAAAACACTTCTGTATATTGGCAATATAATACACCGTGTATTGGTAATATAATACATGTAAAACACTTCTGTGTATTGGTAATATAATACACTGTGTATTGGTAATATAATACACGTAAAATCAAGAGTTCTCGCGAGACCACTTCCACCTTAACGGGAATGGTGGAACACCTTAACTGGAATAGAGGTGTGCACTACGTGGAACATCCTTACGGGAATGAGGGTGTGCCCCGATGAAAATGAGGGATGGTGATAGGAGTGGTAGTGGCCACGATAACGTAAAGACACGGTGATAGGATTAGAGAGGTTACGTTAAAATAAAGTGTTAGATTGCCTGCGAGTAAGGGTAGAGGATGATATATATTAACTTGAGGATGATTCGTTAGTTACGTGTGTTGATTGTCTGTGACAATTACTGTATAATGTACTATGACTCTTTTTTGCTTTTGATGATAGAACTGTTTCTTATCCCCTATGTTTCTGTATTCTTGTGGGTTACTTTACTTACATTAGAAGACCCGATGGAGGATTATGTTGCTGAGGAGCTGGGCGAAGCTCTGTATGGAACGGAGGTTGCTAAGGAGTTGGATGGAACTCCTTACAAACCAGACGCTGGAGGTCGAGCTGTGACCCATGGCGAGTAAAGTATAGATAGTTTGACGAGTGTGTCTAAGAAGGAGTATTTTTATATGTTTCCGCTAAGTATGGCTTTTATTTTAAGTTTATGCCTGTGAGGGATCCTACTGAGAGGATTCCCTCAACAGTGTTTTGGTAATGTAATAAATAAACAGGTGTGTATTTATATATTACAACCTTGGTGTGTTTAGTTTGCAGAAGTTATATGATTGCTTAAATAAAGTTTTAATTTTTACGTACTTTTCAAGCTAAGCGCGCAATTAAGGAATTGATTAATATGGTTTTAAGCTAATAAAACACCGGGGCACAACGGGGTGTCTCATTTGGTGCACACCCTGGTTCTCTCTCTAGGGTGCTCATGAAAATCAATGACAGTGACACTATAGCTGCACAACCTAAATCTAATTGGGAACGGTCCTGCGAGGACTTCGTACCTCGTGTATCACAAACACACGGTTATAAACCACAATACAAACACATGAATCTCACTGACTTTCATCAATAACAACCTAGTGCCTCAACCTTCCATCTTAACCTCAATACATACTATATGTCACCTTTCATCTATGAAATGATTAATTCAAGCTAGGCACCTCTAAGTCACAATTATTCTCTCACCCACATGAAAATCTCCGAACAACACATATCTTTGCTTAAAAGTCAACTAAGCATATTATCAAACCAGACAGATCATCCACAACACAATAATCGATAAAATATTCAAACATCAAAATAAAACATCACATGCAGTAGAATACCTCAACCAACGTATCACAAACAGTCAATAATCATAAAATCAGACATCCTCAAATATTATAAGATTATCCTAATGTCGAAAAACCTACAATCCCCAAATCATCATTGGTATTACGGAAAAGATTCCAATGCGATTTTGGTCTTGTCGATTACACGACCACTAGTAGGGTTTAGGTCGCCCTACACAATTATTATATTATAAACTACTTATCCATTCAAATGACAGGTTGAATCTTTCCCCCACCTGAACTTATCCATTCGGCCATGAATCATTAATAGAGCTAGGGTTATTTTCTCAACTCCATCTTTTGGATCCTAGTTACTACAGCATTAACTAGAATAGATCAATGGTTATAATTCAAAAATATGAAACAAAATCCTTTAACCTCTAAGGTTAGGGTTTCAATCATACATAGTAAAATTGGCTAGAAATTCTTTTTGATCACATGCTCTTGGATCTATAACCTACACACCTTAGATAGTTCATACAAATCATTATCTTCTTAAAGATTGGAGAAAACTCATTTAGGCTAAATGAGAACAAATTCGGCCAAGGCTAGAAAAATTAGTTAGAAATTTATTTTGTTTTTAAACTCTTAGATTTAGAACATAAAAACCCTACATAGCTTAATACCAAGCTCATCTAAGTTACAAATTGAACAAAATCTCATTTGCCCATTCAAGAATCAATTCGGCCATGTAAAGAAAAATAGGAATGAAAATTCTTTTGCTTCTATGCTCTTAGATTAACAAATTAGAAGTCATATAAAGATCATAGAAATTGGTTTCATATTAAAATGATTTTTCTAAAATTTTCTATAATTATTTGAAAATCTAGATCTAGGAATAGAGATTTGTGAAATAGTTGATGAAAATGAATATTGATGGATGATTAATGAATCTAAGATGATGAGGATCATGATCCTCACCTTGGAATGAATAAGTTTGATGAAGAAAATGAAGAACAATGAAGAACTTAGCAAGAGTTAAAATGGAGTTCTTAGTGTTTTGTGAGTAAAATGCCTTAGGAAAGAAAAATGAAATGTCTAAGTGTGGGGAGTGGGTTTGGGCTGCGCAACAATGAGAGGATGAGTGAGTGAAATGGCTTTGTTTAATTGTTTAATAATGAACCTGATGAGTGTGATTTCACCTCATCTTTCCATGTATATTTCTGCATGCATTTGCATATAGTTAGGCCATTTTAGTTGATTTTGGTTAGTTTTTCCTGTGGAACAGATAAGGTGGTTTTGTGTGTTGTTTTGCAGGAATTTGTGGTGAATTGCCTAAGATTTGGCCCTGATGAAGCTGGGTTGAAGAGAGAGCCCGAAAAGAGAAGAAATTGAGCTAAGCAGAACTTTGAATCTTCGCCTGGCGAGACTGTATCTCGCCTCGCGAGCCAGAGTACCAGCCAAAGAAGCCACAGGCAACCATTTCTATCTCGCCCCGCGAGACTGGATCTCGCCACGCGAACCTGAAGGCCAGCTGATCAACAACAGTCAGCCTTTGTGTCGCCTCGCGAATCACGTTTCGCCTCGCGAACCAGAAGGCCTGACTGTGCCAGAAACTTCACCCTCTCTGGATCGCCTCGCGAGTTACCTTCTCGCCTCGTGATAGGACGAATTTCTGAAGGACAGATTTTTAAGACTCGCCTCGCGAGTCACTTCTCGCCCCGCGAGCGCGCGAATCTCAGAACCCCCGTTATAAGCTATCTGATGCAGAATGAAAAAGGGGGGATGGGATTTGGAAAGAAAGGAGGCGGCTGCAAACCCTAAGAAGGCATTCTCTGCTCTTGTGGCTGCTACTGGGCATCTTCCATGGAGTTCCTCCCTTTCTCCATCTTTGTATCTCTTTCTTTCCCTTTTACTTTGATGATGTGTAGCTAAATTCCCCTTGTTGGGGTTAGATGATGGTTTTCTGAATTTGGTTGTAACATGAAGTGATTATAATGCAATTTCCTATTTCTTTATGAGTGTTTGATTCCATGCTTAATGCTTTCCTTGGCTTGATCATCCTAGGAATGATATGTTGCTTTAATAGACAATTGAAAGGTTGATGTTAGGGCATGCTCTTGAATCAAATGCCAAGTAGTTCATGAACCTAGACATAGGTCTTGAGGTGCTTGCAATCTTATGAATCTTGATTCTTAATGCAATTTCTTATGTTAATCCACCTAAGACATTAGGGTTTAATTTTGGAGATTAGGCTCATTCCAGCTAAGACATTAGGGTTTGAGTATTTGAAGAAGATTTGATTGTCATAATTGAAGTAGGAATTGTGTTACTTATCATTTCATAGCACCAAGGGAGGATTAGCCTAGTCTAACCCTAACAATTCTATCTATTTGTTGTTCACATTTCTGTTTGCCCACTAAGTGTTTGAGAAAATACCTAAAAGAAAAAAAAAATTTCTGGTTTGTTTCATTAGATGTTAGAGCTACCTTCATTCCAAACAAGATTCGCCTAAATAGTAGTTCAATTTGTGAAGTGGTACTTGTCCACGATCCCTGAGGACGATTTCCGGTTCTTACCGCTTTATTACTTGCAACCCGGTACACTTGCCGAGTTCGTGTCAAGTTTTTGGCGCCGTTGCCGGGGATCGGTGTGCCAATATCACGAGTACCAAAGGGGACTCCTAATTTAGGCATTTTTCAGTGTTTTCCTATTGCTGTTTTTCTTTTCTGTTTTCTATTTTCTTATTTTCAGTTTTGTTCTGTTCTTTTTCTGCGCTACTCTGTTTGTTCCTTGTATGCGAGGTACAATCGACCCAGGTGAACTTCAATTTGATTCTGAGATCGAGAGGTTTTGCAGATAGAATAGAAAGGAAACCAAAGCAAGGAAAAACAGAGAAAGAGCATCTTCTAGTATACAAGAGCCACAAGTGGAGTTACCCAGTGTGCAAGAACCACAAGTTGAAATAGCAACTGTCACCATGGCTGAAGAAAATGCACCAAGAAGGACAATGGGGGACTATACTTCCCCTAGAGTAGATAGATGTGGGACTCCCATTGTTAGACCTACTGTGGCTTGCAACAATTTTGAAATAAAGGCATCACTTCTCAATCTTGTGCAACAAAATCAGTTTGGAGGTTTGGAGAGTGAAGACCCTCATGCTCACATTGGCACATTCATTGAGTTGTGTGACACCATCAAGTTAAATGGAGCTTCCGATGAGGCCATTCGTTTAAGGCTTTTCCCTTTCTCTTTGAGGGATAGAGCTAAGTCATGGCTTCAATCTCATCCTCATGGAAGTATTATCACTTGGAATGATTTGGTGAGCAAGTTCTTATCTCGCTTCTTCCCTCCTTCAAGAATGATCAAGCTGAGGTCCGAGATTAATGCCTTTGCACAGAGAGATGGTGAGTCACTTTATGAAGCCTGGGAGAGGTTCAAGTCTTTACTCACAGCTTGTCCAAATCATGAGTTAGAGACATGGCAGCAAGTGGCAACCTTTGTTAATGGGCTTAACAGGAATTCCAGAAGTATGATTGAAGCGGCTGCAGGTGGATCATTGAGTCAAAAGACACCTGAAGAGGCGAAGAACTTGATTGAAACGATGGCTAATAATGATTATCAAATGCCTAGTTCTCGATCATTGGTCAAGAGAGGTGTGTTGGAGCTTGATGAAATTGGCGCTCTTAAGGCGCAAATGGCTATTCTTACCAAGCAATTGGGGTCCGTTCAACTGCAGAATTCTCAACTACAAGCTGTCCAAGTTCAACCTACCTCAGTGTGTGATTTCTGTGGAGGTAACCATGCAAATGGAAATTGTGAGATTAATGTGGTTGGAAGTTCTGGACAAGAAGAGGTGAACTACATGGGGAATCAAGGGCCCAAGAATGATCCTTACTCTAACACCTACAATCAGGGGTGGCGTAGCCATCCTAATTTTGGTTGGAAACAAGGGCAAGGATCAAGTTCTCAAGCAAAGCCCTCTCCAGATAAATCAAGCAACTTAGAGAATATTCTAGGCCAGTTCATGCAAGCGACCCAAGCCAATTTTCAAGTAACTCAAAAGACTATGAAGAATCAAAATGCCTCCATCAAAAATCTTGAGCACCAAATAGGCCAACTGGCAAAGCAAATGGCGGAAAGACCTCAAGGACAATTGCCGGGAGACACCGAGAAAAATCCAAGAGAGGATTGCAAGGCAATTTCTACAAGAAGTGGAAGGATAGTAGGGCCACACGAAAAGATCGAAGAGAAGGAAGAAAAGAGGGTTAGTGATGAGGTGATTGTTGAAGATGTAACCAATGAAGAACCCGAGACTTCCCAAGCCACTACCTCTAGTCCCATTGTTGTTGAAGCTGAAAAACCACAAAGAGAAAAATTGGTGGATGAAGAATTTGCAAGAAAGAAGACTAGAAGGCAAATTCTTGAAGAAGTTGACAATCCCAAAGAGTTGCCACCATATTTCAAGATACCCTATCCTCAAAGGTTGAAGAAGGAGGCAAAAGATCAACAATTCTCTAAGTTCCTGGATTTATTCAAAAAGTTTCAAATTAACATCCCGTTTGACGAAGCCCTTCAACAAATGCCTTCCTATGCCAAGTTTATGAAGGAGATTCTTACTAACAAGAGAAGGTGGAAAGAGGAGACGGTCATGCTCACAGAAGAGTGTAGTGCTATACTCCAAAGGAAGTTACCGGTGAAGATGAAGGATACGGGAAGCTTTACTATTCCATGCACTATTGGTCATTTGAATATTGGGAGAGCCTTGTGTGATCTCGGTGCAAGTATAAACCTTATGCCTCTCCCCATTTTCAAGAAGCTGGGAATTGGTGAAGTCAAGCCAAATGGGATTTCTCTCCAATTGGCGGATCGCTCCATTACATATCCTTATGGTGTAGTGGAGGATTTGTTGGTCAAAGTAGACAAATTCATTTTTCCGGCAGATTTTGTGGTGTTGGATATAGAGGAAGATAGTGAGACTCCGCTGATTCTTGGAAGACCATTCCTAGCCACGGGTAGAGCTTTGATTGATGTAAATCAAGGGGAATTGGTGCTTCGAGTCCAAGATGAAAAGGTCACCTTCAATGTTTTTGAAGCAATGAGGCATCCAAGCGACAAGGATACGTGTATGAGTGTGGACCTTGTTGATTCATTGACTGATAAGAGTGTGCAATATACTTTTGAAGATTCTTTGGAGGCGGCTCTTATGATTGAGGATGTAGAAGAAGATGTATGTGCGGAGGAAGTTGAATTCATGGTTAAATCCCTTGAGGCTTGTCTGGTGGTGAATAATGTTGAAGACAAAGTTGTGGAAGATGTGAGGATTGAAGACAAGGGTGAACCATCTGTGCTAGAGTTGAAAGAACTTCCATCCCATCTCCGTTATGCTTTCCTTGGGATAAATTCTTCATTCCCAGTTATCATTAGTAGTGAATTGAACTCTATGGAGGAAGAGAAACTGTTAAGGGTGCTCAGGGAGCACAAATCTGCAATTGGGTGGTCTATGTCCGACTTGAAGGGGATAAGTCCCTCATTCTGTATGCACAAAATCCTCTTTTAGGAAAATTTCAAGCCGGTTAGACAACCCCAAAGAAGACTCAACCCGAATATGAAAGAAGTTGTACGGAAGGAGGTTGTGAAGCTGTTGGATGCGGGAATAATCTATCCAATCTCCGATAGTCCATGGGTGAGTCCGGTCCAAGTTGTTCCCAAGAAAGGGGGGATGACGGTGGTGGCAAATGATAAGAATGAGCTCATCCCCTCAAGGACCGTTTCTGGATGGAGGGTGTGCATTGATTACAGAAGACTGAATGAAGCCACCAGAAAAGATCACTTTCCATTGCCCTTCATTGATCAGATGTTAGAGAGGTTGGCCGGACATGCTTTTTATTGCTTCCTTGATGGATACTCAGGGTACAACCAGATTGTGGTTGACCCACAGGACCAAGAAAATACCGCTTTCACTTGTCCCTATGGAGTCTATGCATACCGGAGGATGCCGTTCGGGTTGTGTAATGCACCCGCCACTTTTCAAAGGTGCATGCTTTCTATATTCTCTGACATGACTGAAAAATTCATAGAGGTATTTATGGATGATTTTTCTGTGTTTGGTAACTCTTTTGATAATTGTATGAATAATCTTGCATGTGTTCTAAAAAGATGCCAAGAAACTAACCTTGTGTTAAATTGGGAAAAATGTCATTTCATGGTTAGAGAAGGTATAGTTCTTGGTCATAAAATTTCATCATGGGGGATGGAAGTTGATAAAGCAAAAGTTGAAGTGATTGAAAAACTTCCACCTCCCATAAATGTGAAAGGTGTTAGAAGCTTCCTAGGGCATGCGGGTTTCTATAGGAGATTTATAAAAGATTTTTCAAAGATTGTGAAACCCCTATGCAAGCTCTTGGTAGTTGATACTCCTTTTGTATTTGATGATGATTGCATGCATGCCTTCCAACTTTTGAAAGAAAAACTCACCACCGCACCGGTCATTGCACCTCCAGATTGGAGTTTACCATTTGAGTTAATGTGTGATGCAAGTGACTATGCGGTGGGAGCCATTTTGGGCCAAAGAAAAAATAAAGTGTTGCATGTCATTTACTATGCCAGTCGTGTGTTGAATGATGCCCAATTGAATTATACCACGACTGAAAAAGAATTGCTTGCTGTGGTGTTTGCGTTTGATAAATTTAGATCCTACTTGATTGGCTCTAAAACTACTGTCTACACTGATCATTCTGCTTTGAAGTATCTTATGACTAAACATGATGCCAAGCCAAGGCTTATTAGGTGGATACTGCTACTCCAGGAGTTTGATTTGGATATTAAAGACAAGAAAGGAGTAGAGAATGTGGTGGCCGACCATTTGTCTAGGCTTCCACAAGCAGATGTTCAAGCAAAAGCTGAGTTGCCAATTCAAGAGGAATTCCCAGATGAAAAGCTGTTTAAGGTGCAAGTGGCACCTTGGTTTGCAGACATTGCAAACTACAAGGCTGCTAACAAAATTCCGAAGGACTTCAATGCACAACAAAGGAAGAAGCTCGTCCATGATGCCAAATACTATGTATGGGATGAGCCTTACCTTTTCAAAAGAGGTTCGGATGGAATTCTGAGAAGATGCATCCCGGAGGAAGAGATTAATGGGGTACTGACTCATTGCCACAACTCACCATATGGGGGACACTTTGGTGGTGAGAGGACCGCCATGAAGATCTTGCAATGCGGGTTATTTTGGCCCACTATTTTCAAAGACTCCAGAGCTTGGGTGATGAAATGTGATAAGTGTCAGCGGACTGGAAGTATTTCCAAGCGAAATGAGATGCCCTTGAAGGGTATTCTAGAGGTGGAGCTCTTTGATGTATGGGGGATCGACTTCATGGGTCCTTTCCCATCATCATACAACAACAAATACATTCTTGTTGTGGTGGACTATGTGAGAAAATGGGTGGAAGCTATTCCAACTGTGAAGGATGATGCAAAAGCTGTGATTAGTTTTGTAAGGAAGAACATCTTCACTCGATTTGGAACCCCTAGAGCTATCATTAGTGATGGGGGTACCCATTTTTGCAACAAAGAGTTCAATGCAGTGCTTGCCAAGTTTGGGGTGAATCATAAAGTTGCCACACCATACCACCCTCAAACCAGTGGGCAAGTGGAGTTGTCCAATCGGGAGTTGAAATGAATTTTGGAGAAAACTGTGAACAATGCTAGGAAGGATTGGGCGAAGAAACTGGATGATGCACTCTGGGCCTATCGAACTGCATACAAAACACCTATTGGTATGTCACCTTATCAATTAGTGTTTGGAAAATCATGTCACCTTCCGGTAGAGCTCCAACATCGTGCTTTACGGCGGTGAAGGCCACGAACTTTGATACTAAGGCGGCCATGGATAAGAGACTGCTTCAATTGAATGAGTTGGATGAATTCCGACTCTTGGCTTATGAGAGTGCAAGGATTTACAAGGAAAGAACAAAATTATGGCATGACAAGTACATTCTTCCCAAGCAATTCGAAGAAGGTCAATCAGTTTTGCTCTTTAACTCACGACTCAAGCTCTTTCCAGGCAAACTGAGATCAAGGTGGTCGGGCCCATTCTATGTCAAGTCGGTTTCCCCATTTGGTTCAGTTGAATTGGAAGACCCATCATCTGGAGATACTTTCACTGTTAATGGACAAAGACTCAAGCACTATCTTGGAGGAGACTTTGATCGTCAAGCAGTCCCCGTCCCTCTTAAGGCACCATCTTAGAGATCACCCGTCAAGCTAGTGACGTTAAAGAAGTGCTTCTTGGGAGGCAACCCAAGTTTTCTTTTCCTTTTCTCTTTTGTTTTTGATTTTCATCTCTTGAATAATTTGAGAAGATCAAGAGATTTGTTAATAGTTTTGTTAAGTGCTTTCAGATTTTGGAGGAAGGAGGAGAAAAGGGCAGGGAGAGACAAAGCCAGAAAGCATGTGATTCAGCACCCGCTACCATCCTGGTGAGTTGTTCCATTTTCACCCCTCTTCAACTTGGTTATTTACATTGGGGACAATGTAAGTTTTTAAGCTTGGGGTAGGGGTATTTTTGTAAATTTTTGAATTTTTGCATTGTTCATATTGCATTCATCTAGGCATAGTTTTGCATGATCGCATGATTCGGTTACCCCTGATTAGATTGAGCATCTGATTGTGAGAACTGAGTGCCAATTTATTTGTGATAGTGAATTTTGAACCCTGATTTTTCTATTCTTGTGATATGGCTTCAAATAAATATTCTTGAGATGGTCTTGGATAGTTGATGATTAGCATGTGTTTCTATAGATTTGTGTTCCTCACTGGTTTTTGAACTGATAAATGTGAGCTTTTGAGCCATTAAGGGGTACTCACTAAATCTACCTCATTTCTTGTGTTAGAGTGTTATTCCTCTTGGATTGTTTTCTCTAGAACTTGATTGGAAACCATTTCAAAGCTTGAAAATTTTTGAAAACATTTTTGAAAATGATTGAGGCACTAGGCATTTTTCTGGCCTTCTGAGCTTTGAATGACAAAATGCTAACCCCTTAGTTGCCCAATTTTGAGCTTAAAGAATAAAAATACTTTTCTTGGTACCTTGAAATATATTGTTGAATGATGCTTGATAAGGGACCTTCTAAAGTATTACAAAAGGGTAAAAAGGTAGTTGAAAAAGTTTGGGATGAAAGAATCAGAAAATTATTTCTCTTGAATTGGAAAATTTCCCCTTCTCCAAACAAAAAGGGAAAACAAAAGAAAAAGAAAAATATTTAGAGAAGGGGATGACAAAGAAAAGAAAAGTGAGAAATAATAGAAAAAGAAGAAAAGAAAGGTGGAAAAATAAATAAAAACCCAAGAAGGTATTTTAGAAGGTCATGTTTGCAATGCTTGATGTTTATGTAGCCTTTTGAAATGTCATTTTCTTGTTATCCCCACCTAACGATTAATCCCATGGCCACGTTACAACCAAAGAAAAGACCTCTTGATTCTAAATTGTTTTCATTAATAAAGTAGAGATTTGGTTGATAGTCAAGCCTATGGTAGGATTCATCCCTTGAGGAAATTTGAGCGAAATGTCTTATCCCCTAAACACTTGAGTGAGGTCATAAAGAGAGCCAAGCAAATGAATAAGCTTGGGGTGAGCTTCAAGTGAGAAAGAGTGCCCAAATCAGTGAGAATATGAGTCTAAGGAACCTAAGCCTCTAATTGGACTTGAATTGATTGTCTCTTGCTGATTATTTGAATGCCTGTTACTTGGATAATTTTACTCGGGTTCTTAGTTCACTATCATTGCTCTGTTTGTTTTCATCTTCTGGCCTTGGTTTTTGCTTGAGGACAAGCAAAGTCTTAAGCTTGGGGTGATTTGATGAGTGTGATTTCACCTCATCTTTCCATGTATATTTCTGCATGCATTTGCATATAGTTAGGCCATTTTAGTTGATTTCGGTTAGTTTTTCCCGTGGAACAGATAAGGTGGTTTTGTGTGTTGTTTTGCAGGAATTTGTGGTGAATTGCCTAAGATTTGGCCCTGATGAAGCTGGGTTGAAGAGAGAGCCTGAAACGAGAAGAAATTGAGCTAAGCAGAACTTTGAATCTTCGCCTCGCGAGACTGTATCTCGCCTTGCGAGCTAGAGTACCAGCCAAAGCAGCAACAGGCACCATTTCTGTCTCGCCCCGCGAGACTGGATCTCGCCACGCGAACCTGAAGGCCAGCTGATCAGTAACAGTCAGCCTTTCTGTGTCGCCTCGCGAATCACGTTTCGCCTCGCGAACCAGAAGGCCTGACTGCGCCAGAAACTTCACCCTCTCTGGATCGCCTCGCGAGTTACCTTCTCGCCTCGCGATAGGACGAATTTCTGAAGGACAGATTTTTAAGACTCGCCTTGCGAGTCACTTCTCGCCCCGCGAGCGCGCGAATCTCAGAACGCCTGTTATAAGCTATCTGATGCAGAATGAAAAAGGGGGGATAGGATTTGGAAAGAAAGGAGGCGGCTGTAAACCCTAAGAAGGCATTCTCTGCTCTTGTGGCTGCTACTGGGCATCTTCCATGGAGTTCCTCCCTTTCTCCATCTTTGTATCTCTTTCTTTCCCTTTTACTTTGATGATGTGTAGCTAAATTCCCCTTGTTGGGGTTAGATGATGGTTTTCTGAATTTGGTTGTAACATGAAGTGATTATAATGCAATTTCCTATTTCTTTATGAGTGTTTGATTCCATTCTTAATGCTTTCCTTGGCTTGATCATCCTAGGAATGATATGTTGCTTTAATAGACAATTGAAAGGTTGATGTTAGGGCATGCTCTTGAATCAAATGCCAAGTAGTTCATGAACCTAGACATAGGTCTTGAGGTGCTTGCAATCTTATGAATCTTGATTCTTAATGCAATTTCTCATGTTAATCCACCTAAGACATTAGGGTTTAATTTGGGAGATTAGGCTCATTCCACCTAAGACATTAGGGTTTGAGTATTTGAAGAAGATTTGATTGTCATAATTGAAGTAGGAATTGTGTTACTTATCATTTCATAGCACCAAGGGAGGATTAGCCTAGTCTAACCCTAACAATTCTATCTATTTGTTGTTCACATTTCTGTTTGCCCACTAAGTGTTTGAGAAAATACCTAAAAGAAAAAAAAACATTTTATTCTGGTTTGTTTCATTAGATGTTAGAGCTACCTTCATTCCAAACAAGATTCGCCTAAATAGTAGTTCAATTTGTGAAGTGGTACTTGTCCACGATCCCTGAGGACGATTTCCGGTTCTTACCGTTTTATTACTTGCAACGACCCGGTACACTTGCCGAGTTCGTGTCAGAACCATAGCTAGAAATTAATTGACATAGGTTAAGTTAAGCTTAGAAAATAATATAATTCTTAACTAAGGTTAATAGTAATTATGACATAGGAAAATTGTGTGGTGAATTGGGTGAGGAGGTGGTTTGTCTGAGTTTTGGACCACAAAATAGGAAGAAGAAATCAATTTGTACATGACTTGCCTTAACCATGGTTAACATTTAACTAGGATAGGTTAGGTTAAGGGTATTATGGTCATTACACTTATAAAGACTCATAATTACTTGCACTTACGATGAAGATGAGCCATCACCATGACTCACCATGGTGACTCATTCCCTCTTAGTCATCATGGATGACTCGTCGTTCTGTCTCCCGGTGTATCTCTGCGTATCCGTATCCGGTTATGTTGGTTACCCGATTTCGGTTTTTGAGAGAAAAATGATGAAATGAAAGTTAAATGAAATATGTATGGTTTATTGAATATGGCTGCACGAAATTGAAGAGGGATTTGGGGTCCAAAAATATCTTGACACAAGGTTGGAATTAGAAATAAAGTCAAGGGCATTTTGGTCTTTTCACCATAAAATATCTAGATATTTTCAACTAAATATCTAGATATTTAGGGTGTTGTCATCATGACTTGATGACTTGTCGTCCCGATCTATTGGCGTTTCTCTGCAGTTCTATATCTGTCTCCATCGTTTTCTCGACTTAGGTTTTACGTGTTTTCTTTAAAGTTTTACCCGTAAAAAGTATAACAATATATTTTTGAGTAATAATTTCAAAATAGCCTGTATAGATAGAAATATGATATAAAAGTAAATTGTTTCGTTCTCGGGTCAAAATTAGGTTTTCTGCAATATTTCTTTTAAGATTTCACTCGAATAAAATATAATATTTCATTTTCGAGCAAATATTTTCAAAATAACTAATATCGTTGCAAATACGATATAAACCTAAACCGTTTCATTCACGAATCAAAATTAGGTTTTCTGATAAGTAAAATCTTACTGTCAGTGAAACGCAGATTGGTTTCCGTCTGAATTTTCCACCCAAAATTTCACCGTAACCCTCTACCATAAGGTAGAGTATGAATATGATTTTGTTTTATCCAAAATCATTTTCTTGGTCTCAGATAAAAATATAATTAAATATATTTTTACTGATAATACTACGTAATTAAAAACAGGCTGTTACAGTATGTGTGAAATTCCAATTTGCTGATCTCTCCCCGATATCACATACTCCTTAAACACATTATTTTCCACCGCACTACGGATCAACTCATTCAAGCCTTCAGCCACAATGAGAAACAAGAATGGTGCCATTGGGTCCCCTTAACGGATTCCTCTTGACATTTTCAGCTCCCTAGAGGGGCTTCCGTTCACCAATACCGAAACCGAAGAAGAATTTAGACATGCACTAATCCAAGCTCTCCACTTAGCATTGAATCCCATTCTACAAAACATATAGTCAAGGATTTCCCAACTGACCGAATCGTATGCCTTTTCAAAATCGGTTTTGAACAACAAACACGGTTTCCCCCTTCTTTGCATAGTCCAATATCTCATTGATAATCACCACTCCATCTAATATATTCCTTCCTTTCAAGAACGTCGTTTGGTTGAAAGAGATTACATAGTTCATGACTTTGCTCAATCTTCCTGCTAGCAATTTTGCCAATACTTTGTAAGTGCAACTACTCAAGGAAATAGACCTATAATCATTTAGTCCAACCGCGTTGTCCTTTTTCGGTATGAGCACTAGAAAGGAAGCATTCCCACCTCTGACAATCCTTTCATTACTGTGAAAATCAAAAACCATATTACAAAACTCTGGACCAACCACGTACCAGAATTTCTTTAGAAGAGTGAAATCGAACCCGTCTGGCCCTAGGCTTTTGTTCCCCTCGCAATCCCACATAGCCCTCTTGCTTACATCCCTTGTGAAAGGAGCTGTCAAACCAAGACTGTCAACCTATGAAATCTTCTTAAATGAACCATCAAGGATTGGGTGCTCCCAATTTTTCTATTTGAATAACCTCTCAAAGTGCACATATATCCCTTCCTTTACCAATGCTGGATCCTCTTCCCAGAGTCCTTGAGGATGCAGCCCATGTATTGTATTTTCCCTTAACCTCCTGCTCATACACGCATGGAAGAATGATGTGTTTGAATCGCCCTACTGCAACCATTTCAGCCGTGATCACCAAAAAATAAGGGAATCCTGCATTTTTGATAGCTTCCAAAAAGAATCAAAAAGCTCTCTTTTTTTAACACTTCTCCATCTGAAAAAACTCCTTGTTCCCCTTTGTCATCCAGCCCTATGACTTCTGTTATAAGCGTCCAAATTTGATCCTCTATGTTGCCAAAATGAGACTTATTCCATACTTTTACTTCCAGTTTCAGTGATTTAAGTTTCTCTTTCAGGACAAAGGAACCCGATCCAATAATCGAGAAAGAATTCCACTTTTCTGCCACGAAACTCTCAAAATCCTTGTGTTGCAACCAGCAGTTTAATACTCTAAACGGTTTGGGGGCCCAATTGATCGCTGAGGATTTCAGCAAAATAGGACAATGATCCGATAACGTTCTCTGCAACCTCCATGGGGATAAATCCTTCCACTGTGAAACCCGTTCGTTTGGCAATAAGAATCTATCCAATCTGCTCATACAAGATCCGTTTGTTCTATGCCATGTATATTTTCTCTCTGTTAAAGGTAGATCAATCATATCCAGGTCTGTTATAAATTCAGCAAATTCTTCCATTTCACATGTCATAATCTGCGCACCCGCACCTCTCCTCTCACTAGCACATTTGACTGAGTTGAAATCCCCCTTGATACACCAAGCTGAATCAGGAAATCTCAACCTCATTGCTTTTAGTTCACCCCACAGAGCCATTTTCCCTGTTATATTGCAGGGAGAATATATGTCGAATATGAAACAAGATATAGTTGCATATTCCTTTGATTCCCAGGAAGCCATTACTTGCATAACATTCCTCTTTTGAGAATACTTTTTTGTTCCATAAACATAGTAATCATCCAGCGCTTCCTGTAGATTCCTTGAAAACCCAATCTACCTGCTCGCCCCCAACACAGTGAACGACAGAAAACACTATCAATATTCTACATCTTAGTTTCCTGATGCATACCAGATCTAGCTTTTCTTCTTTGATCAATCTTCTAATCTCCCTCTTCTTAATCCTCCCCCAGCCCCCTAATGTTATAGGAGGCTATCCGCATTAGGAAACTGTTTCAACACCCACTCTATCTTCTAAGTGTTGAGATCTGTCTCTCAAATCCATGTCTACCAGAAGCCCAATAATCCCGTCGTTGCTCTGTTTGGACGCCATCCCAATCTTTAAACCCAAATCCCACAGATCATTTGCTTCTTTTAAAGCTTCAGCCCTAATGGTTACACAATTTCTATTAAATGCCTGACTGACGGAGATTGGATCACCGAACTTACACGAGCCTGTGCTTTGATCGGAAGACAGTAACGGTCTTTTCCCCATTTTTATTTCCCCTCTTCGTAGCATCACCTTCTTCTGTTCATCAACCTTCAACCGAGATTCCGCTTCTTCAACAATTTCTTTGTTCACCGTTTGGGCGGCCTCCCCCTACCTGGACCTTTTTTGATTGGTTGCACCACCTCCTTCAACATCGACTTGACCTTCATTTTTTGTTTTTTATTTTTGTTGTCAACCTCTATGCCCTCTGCCTCACCAAGTTGGTTATCCATATTCTGACCTGTAACATCTTTCCCCCTAGGCCCGTTTCTTCAATCGAGTCCTCCACCTAGCAGGCCCGATGCAAATTACCTTGGTGCCCTCTGGAGCTCAGGTGTATGTCATCTAGCCCATTTTCATATTGGCCCAACTCAGCATCATCACTAATTTCCTCTCCCATTGTTGTTTCAAAGCTGTCTTCTACAAAACTGTTAAGGCCCAAATTTGTTATTTCCATCAAGGCCCATATTGGTGATCACCTCTCTGACTATGTTTATTCCTTTCCCTGATCCCTCCAAGGTAAGTCTACGACCGATTTCCTTAAACCTTTCAATTAGGTCTTCCACAGAATCTTCAACTTGTTGTATTGACTATGGTCCTTACCTATCTGCACATTCCTACCCTTTCCAGTTGACAAACTTTTCGTCAGAATTTTTCCTGATTCGACTTGCGTAGATCCTTGAACCCCCCCAAGTCAGATTGTGGTTTACCTCTATCTGTCCTTTTTTCCATAGGGCTGCATGCCTTCCCAAAAGACGGATTCAAAAACTCCTAGTTCAAACACTCGATGTCTCCGTCACGCTCCCCTGCTGTGAGTTCTGTCTCTGGCACCATCAACACGTTGTTAGCCAGAGAATCATCATCCTGTGATGTGAGCCCATCTGAATCTTTGTGTTTCCAGTCAGTCACAAACCTATTGAAATTGTCACCGAAGTATTCTTCTATCATTCGGATCTCATGACTGATCCCATTGACCTTCACCACAACGACCTTGTTGATTTTGTCAAAAATTGTCGTTTTGATTAGCACTCTTCCTACATCCAGTCTAGCTTTATCTCTGGTGATATCGTCCAAGCTGATGAAGGTCCCTGATAGCTTCTTCTTGAAGATATGCTCTCCCCATACCAATGCAGGCACTCCCAAGATTTTTAAACAGACTGCTCTTTCTTTTGCAAACAAATTCGGGGTTAAGGTTACCGGCAATAGTCCTTCTAGATGGAATTTCTTCCTGATGCATATGATTCCTTCAGGGTCACTCGTCCAACCAACATAGCTCTCCCTCAACCACGCTAAATCGCTCTTAGATGAATTAAATTCCATACCACTCCATCGTGTTTCTTTCTGTGGTACATGGCCATTTTTGTTTTTATACCCAGCACGTCGCTCCTTCCATCCCATGTTGCTATTAATGCGCCCATCAACCACAGCCTCTGCATAGCTCTTATTGTCTGCCACATTACATCGACTTATATGTACTTCCTCCTTAAATGCTTGTTGTCTCCTCATTAATACCTTCTCAGTATTAGTATTATCACGTTGGAAAGCTGGTAAGTTGACCCTCAGTTTATAAGATCCAATCCAAATTGCATCTAGTTTCTCTTCAAGACTTTTGGACGTCCATGAACCTAACGAAGCCAAATTTCTGACCAAGTTTGTTCACTACAAAAAAAAGAAAGAATTACTGATGGAAAAACCGGTCGGTAATGAAGAAATCATGTCAGAAAACGACATTACCGACAGACACAGTTCTGTCGGAAATAGGTGCGTAGGAAAACCTTTCGGACGGATCTTGTTCGTATGTCGGAAATTTCCGACGACTTTAACCGTGGGAAAACTTGCCACACAGAACCCCTAATTACCAACGGAAATTCCATCGGTAACTCTCTGTGTAAGTTATCAACGAAAAATTCCGTCGGAAAATGTAATCAACAATTACCGATGGAAATATCCGTCGGAAACAAGGTTTTTATTATTATTTTGTTTTATATTAATAATTAATTATTAATTATATTTTATTTATTAATTATTATTATATTATATTATATTTAATTATAATTTAATTATTATTAAAATTTATTTATTAATTTATATTTTATTGTAATTAATTATAATTTAATTATTATTATATTATATTTTAATTAAATATTATTTTATTATCAATTACAAAATAAAATTAAATTAAAAATAAAATTTAAAAACCAATTAAATAAAATTAATTTAAAATAAAAATAAACTCAACATATAATCCATAAATAAAATATCCGTCTATCTGCAAAACTCTATTACACCTATAACTATCCTAATACCCATCACCATAATATCTGTCATTGTCGTCATGTCGGGGGGAGTCTGTCGGTGTCACATGACCATCAAGCTGCAGCTCAGAAAACAGACCGACATAATGCGGCTACGGTGGTGGATCAGTAGTAGTAGTGGAGGACTGGGGCTAGGTGGCATGGAGGACCTCCTGCGGAGCACTGCGCCTGTCTGGTGAGAGGAAATCGAGCACAGTGGTCAAGACTGTAGAGAATGTCTCCATCTGCTGCATGATGCGCTCATTCGTCTCCCTCTGCTGCTGCACCTCCTGCCTCAGCCGTTGCACCTCCTCCGGGTCCTGTGAGCCGGAGGATGTAGGCTCCCTAATGGTCAAGCTCGGCGTCGACCCCCGACGGATCGACATGGCTAGGGTCGCATTACCGTAAATCCATCCCTTGTTCTTCCTGCCCGACACATCCATCCAGGCCTGGAGTGCATAGGTCGCTCAACCTCGGCGGGGTCCAGCTAAGAAGGATCTGAGGCACCAGAGCAGGAGGTAGCCTCAGATGCTACCTCACTAAACCTAGCGTTGTACTCTGCCCGCGATCAATACATTACAATCAATATTTATTAAACTATATATTTATAATAATAATAATAATAATAATAATAATAATAATAATAATAATAATAATAATAATAATAATAATAATAATAATAATAATAATAATAATAATTACCAATAGTTTAAATATAAAAAAACACTTTAGCTCACCACTGTTTGCCTCGACCTCTCATCAAGAAACTCACCGGTGTCCGAGAGAATATGTATCTACTCAAAGACCTTAGGGACATCAACAGACCGAGCTAGCTCTCCTGCCTGCAACCGACACACCAATAAAATCAATTAGTTATAAAACAATTTTTTAATAAAAATATACAGTTTATAAATAAAGTTATTTATATATGCATATCATGTAAATGGCATGCTGCAAGTGGCTAATAGAACCACTAGTGTGCATGCTCCCACCCTTCTCAGAAGCCCGATTTCTGGTCGCCTGTTCACTCTTCAGCTTGTAAGCTGGAGTATCCCAATACGCACACAGTTGGACCCAGATGTTGGGCCCGATGTAATCCGGACGTATCCGGCTCTCCCTACGCTCTCGGAGCATGTCCCTCATTCGAGCAGTTGCTCGGTCATCAAAGATAGCACGTATCTCTGAGGTATGCTCCGGTAACCAGCGCACAATCTCTTTTTAACAAAGAAAAAAAATATTAATAACATTATTCAAAAAAATATATAAAATGAGTGAAAAATAAAGGGAAAATTTACATGAAGTAATAAACAAGAACTTACCCCGAATCGTTTGAAGATACAATCTCGATCCTCCCGGGAATCACCCCCCATGATGGCCAGAAGCGATGATACTGCGCCTTGATGGCGAAGGTAACGTGCTTCGATCCCACTTTCGATTGGATGAAGCTGAAAAATTCATAATTTTATTAAATCAACAATATGACAACCAACAAATATATACTTATTAAATAGTAATTATTTTTAAACAACATTAAATTAAATTAAACTTACGATCCAGAAACAGGACGGATCCATGGTCGATCCTCAGGTGCGGGAACCCTGGCCCACTCAGGCAAGTCCTCAGCCGCCGCCGACTGCTGCACAGACGATGATGATGGAATGGCCGTGTCGTGACCATATGCGGCCACGGATGATGAGGATGTAATGGTCGTGTCCGGCTATGGCATCATCGGCATTACTATGTAACACATGCGAAAGTAAATTTAAAAGATAATTTGCTGGTTGCTTTCGAAAAATTTGTTTTCTCTTAAGTCAGAAAACTGGGGTATAAATTTTTCTCCTATAAGGATAACTCTGAAATCCATCATACATACATTTAAAGTGTAAAGTCACGTTCGTAACAAAGTTACCATGACATACAACGTTTCTCTAAGTTTCCACTTTCGGAAGAAAAGTTCAAACTATAGATGGATGTATATAACACTTCATTTACCGACCTCTTTAGATATACAACCCAACTCAAAACTCCTAAGCTGGTCATTCTATCAAATATTCATTGGAGAGACCCCCAATCGGAATACTTTCCCAACCTCTAACACTAGGTCTTCAAATGACTTAGAAAGACTCCCCTGCAACATCGGTGCAGTACCAAGGTACTACTGAAAAAACCCGAAGATACCTGATATAATTGTAAGAGTGAGATACCATCATAAGATATATCCCACAACAACCATATACATGATACATACATCACAGAATCATATAAGCAGTTAAATCATGCATATACACAATATAACAGTGTTATATCATAGGGTCTCAAGCCCGCACAGTCAATCTTTGAAAATATGCATGACACTTCAATATCAGGCTCTAACTTAATCTCATGAGATCTCAACACCGTTTTCACTAGAGAAGAATTAGAGTTGGTCAATCTCTAGCCCACCGGGCAGTTGCCTCCTTACCCTCATGCATTAAGGTCTCAGGACGAGCAACGTCACATGTGCCTCTTCACTCGGTTTACATGGACAGACTCCCAGATACCATCTTTTGTATCTGATTTATTCATCAATAGCACGTCTGCTTGGGGAAGTGCACATGAGAAAATATTTTATTTGAAAGGTTTTCTTTGTGTTCATTCTTTTTCGCTGTCGCAGCTCAAAGCTAACGACTTAATCATCATTTCCCCATCACTTGAAAACTTATAAGCATAGGACACACAGTCCGAATGCTCAATCACAACGCCCGAGACCGATGCACCAGTCCTAGGCTTGTGGTCGTAGAAAACAACCTTCACCTTTAATCATGTTCATCACACGCGGTTAGAATACACAGTCCAACACAACGTGATTAGGACCTAAGTCCATCACAACGAAATCAGAACGAACTGTCCTCAATTTGAGAATGGACTCTCGATCCATAACATCATAGCCAGGACTCGTAGTCCCGAATTAACACTGATCCAAGATCACGTGCCATAACATCATAACCAGGACTCGTAGTCCCGAATTAACACTGATCCAAGATCACGTGCCATAACATCATAACCAGGACTCGTAGTCCCGAATTAACACTGATTCAAGATCACGTGTGCATAACTGAATACTAGAGGCGACGTCTCGCGTACTAGATTCTCTTTCATAAGTACTAATTTTTCGTTCAGTGAAAAACAAATTCAAAACCGAATCCTCGATAACCTATCCAGGTTATCGGAAAGTTTCTAAAATATTTAGGAAAAGTCTTTTCTTTGAAAATCTTTTATAAAGCATCTTTGAAATTCTTTTATCTTTGAAATATTTCCCCCAATAGGATATTGCCAAATAATCTTGAAAGTTTTCACTTGAAGACACATAGTTTGAAAAGGATTTTTCTCTTGTATAACAATAGTACACCAAAACCATTTCAACATTTAAAACAAGTCCTTTAAGTTTAAAGAGCTTTTGGAAAAGAACACCAATCCCTTCATCTGCAAAGCTTATTAAGGTTTTTAATCCTTATTATGGTTGAGCACAGACGCACGTCTGGCTTAGCAAACTTTCAATCAACAACAGTATATATCATCAGTTCAATGCTAATATCACAGTTGAAAGCAATTCATCACATATATGCATTATATCATTTAGAACAAGTACAGTTCAACATCAGATAATAGCATAACAGTTCAAGTACATTAGAAAATCAAGTAAGCTCAATCAACATGTAAATATCCAATTAAACACATACACACATGCATACAATTATTGAATATCTTTAGGAAATCCCCTCTTACCTTAAGAAGGTAAGAGAATGCGAGAAAATAAACAGTTTCGCGAACGTTCTTCAAGGTTGGTTAGGATGGAAGTCTAGGTTTTAAGACACAAGGTTCAAAGGATTAGAACTCAACCAAGAACTTAGGGCTAGAAGTTTCCAAAACACATGCACTTAGGGATTTATGATCCTTAAGTGCTGGGAGTTTAAAACATGATTACTTTAAACAAAGTTTGAACAAAAATCCCAGCAAGTTACACTTGATGGAGATTCGGCCTTGACCAATAAAATAGGCTAGGAACATTTAAAATTTCCAATCTCTTTGGTTTAGCATCCATTAATAGTAAGGAGCTCAAAACCATGATCACTTTGGAAAATGAAAAACGACACACCCTAGGCCCATAACCTTTAAGATTCGGCCATCCTTGGGTTTTTATGATAAAAATCTTTAAATTCTTCCAATCTCTTAGACCTTTTAGCATCCAATAACTTATGGAGCTCAAGTCTATGATCATCTTGAAAGCAACATAGGATTTTAAATAACAAAGCTCATAAGCAAATAAAGTAAGAACAACATAGGCTTATAAATAATTAAAGTATAATGACATAAGTAAATGAATCATAAATGACATAAACATAAATGACATAAAGTAAATGACATGATGTAAATGACATAAAGTAAATGGCATAAAGTAAATGGCATAAATATAAATGACATAAAAGTAAATGACATAATGTAAATGACATAAAGTAAATGACATAAAGTAAATGGCATAAATATAAATGGCATGAAAGTAAATGACATAAAAGTAGAGTAAAAATCTTTAAAGTTAAGAAAAAGGTGAAAACTTAAGGGTTTTAATGGAGTAGGAGAAAGGAAAGTGATGAAGTGAAGTGGATGAGTGATATTTATAGAGGAAAGGTGGAGGTGCGCGGCCTTGAGAGGGAGAAGAAGAAAGAAGATGAGTTTCTTGAAGAGAGGTTAAAGAGTTAATGTGATGTGATGTGATGTGATTGGAGAGAGAAAAATGAAAAGTAAGATTTTGGAGGGAAGTAAGGATTTACTTTTTCTTAGTGTGTGTCATAAACATTTAATGAGACTTCCCATCAAGCCTTCTCTCCTCCTTTAAGGTTCCTTTAACTGCTTAAATACGTAACCGGTTGCACATCCGATCGTATTTTCTGAAGGTTTCGTCCGGATAAAATATTATATTTTATTCCCGGACAACAAAATTCGAAAATTTACCAAACCCACACAAAACATCATAAAAACACTAACTGTCTCGTTCACGAATTAAAATTTTGTTCCTAGCTCAGTAAACTTGTACTGGCAGAGAAAACGTAGACCGGTTTTCGTCTGAATTTTCGACCGAAAATTTTACTGTGACTTCATACAGTAAAACAACACAAGAAAATGATTTTATTTTAAATAAAATCATCCTCCGGATTTTATAAAAAATAAACACATTAAAGCATGTATTTATTGATAAAGAAGCATACGAAAAACAGGGTGTTACAGGTCCAGTAGGGGGAGGCGAGTAGCCGGCTAGTGCGCATCGTGGCGCAAAACGAGTGGAGGTCTGGACATGCGTGGAGGGTGGGGTAGTGTCGGTCGGGGATAGTGTAGTATAGGTAGGGTATGATGTAGTATGGATCGGTGAGGGTATAGAATGGGTAGGGGTGGTGTAGAATGGGTGCGGGAGGCTCCTGTAGGTGGCGATAGGGTAGGTGCGGTAGGGATAGGGGTGGGTGCGGTGGGTGCGGAGAGACCTCCACGAATGCGAGCAAGCACCTAGGACTTAACGGTGTATCATCCTCGCTTAACCTTCCCCTTCCCCTTATCGCCGCTAGGCGGTGGGGGCGGGGCGGTTGTCCTCCTGATGCTGACATATCTATTTTAATAGCAGAATTACAAATCAGTGTAAAAAAATAAGTAATCAACATTTAACAGTCTAATCTAAGCAACTATTTTTATAAAACAATATTTGTCAAGTCTTACATTTAATTGCATAAGCAAATATTTAAAATACAATAAAAATAACTTAATAGTAAACTTCCTATTTAGACTCGGTATCGTCATCTGATTGTAAGCCCGACTCTTCTTCTTCTTGCATTGAGTCATCACTTTGGATTTCTTCCTCTAATGATGGATGCATGGATGCTTGATTACCAATGACCACTTCTTCCCCTTCATTTGCAGATCTCAACATGCCAGTAATACACTCGACCTCAATTACTTCATTGACATGTGACGATTCATCCGTTTGGAAGGGCGTCTCATCATCTGCATCATCGATTTCTATGCACCCTAGGCTTGGTAGTGACAGCAACACACCAACATCTTTTGTCTATTTGCATTGCTGGATAAGGGATATAATAAACTTGTTTTACATTCTGAGCAATTATAAACGAATCAAACTGTTGATATCTCCTATCCATGCGAATGTCCACGGTTTCATACTTGGGATCCACTTTTTTGCCTGTCCTTGATGGATCAAACCAGTTACAATAAAATAAGACTACTTTTTTAGGATAAGTAGTAGTATTGTATTGTAACTCGTATATGTGTTTTATGACCCCATAAAAATCACTGGTACCTTCACCCTGTACAACAACCCGGCTATTAATTGTCTTTTTGCCCATGTTCCATTCATCTGTGTGGAATTTGTACCCATTAACAAAGTATGGATACCATGATCTAACACAGCTATAGGGCTCGTACGCTAAATCTCTCAAGTGCTTATTAGTCACGCTTAATGGTTGTTGATACACCTATCAATAGGTAAGTCATATTAAATAATTACTTTTTTCAAGAGGCAAAATTAAGCTTAATATATTGTTTGCATCGTCATATGGCACTCACTTGTTCTTGAACCATTCAGGAAAATCTGCATGTGTATGAGCAGAAGCATCTTGTTCACTTAATTGATTAATTTGAAGGAATACACTGACAAATAAAATGTGTACTATGTGTTAAAGGAGAAATTATAATAACATGTGATACATTATTTCAAAAATAGGTAGTTAAAACTTACTCATGGTATGGTTTCACCTCTGTGCAATTTATCAAGACATGAACATGGGCCGATGCATGCTCCTCATCAGTTAACAAGTAAGTAAGCTCCTTGCCAGCATAACGGCCAGGAAGGTTAAATACGGATAGCATATAAGGATACCCTGCATTATCAGCATCTACCTCGTTCCTAACATGTCTTGGTGCCAACATAAAGTTGTTGAAATGGTGGGAACAGAAATAGGTTATCTCGCGGTATAAGTAAGACGCACAAATTGATCCTTCCACCCTAGCCTTGTTTTTAACTGAACATTTAGAGTTGCCCATGAATCTAAGTAATAAAAAATATCAGTGACAAGGCATTATTCAATGTGCTAATTATTTAAATGTCAAAATATAATAAAATTACCTTTCAAATGGATAAATCCACCTATATTGTACTGGTCCACCAAGCCTCGCTTCATATGCAAGATGGACAGGGAGATGTTCCATTGAGTCAAAATATCATGGGGGAAAAACCCTCTCCATCTTGCACAAAATTATTGGAATGTTTTCTTCCATCTTTGTCAGACCATCCGCTCTTAAAGTTGCAAAGCATATATCTTTGAAGAAATGACTGATTTCTGTAAGCGGGTTCGAAACATGCTGGGGCAGCGGGCCGAAAGCAATAGGAAGCAAACACTCCATGAATACATGACAATCATGACTTTTCATCCCATGAATCCTCCCTGTTCTTACATCAGTACATCGTGCCAAATTAGTGGAATTACCATCAAGGGTCCTAAGGTCTTTTAACCACCGACAAATTGACTTCGGTTCATCGGCGATTAGAGTGTAACAAGCTTTTGGTTTGACCATTTTTTCCATTAGGCCGTGGCTTCAGCTCCAAATCCTTTTGTCTACAGTACAGAGCTATGTCCATCCTTGCCTTCTCATTGTCCTTCATCTTGCCAGACACATTCAAAACCGTGTTAAAAATGTTGCAAAGAAATTCTTATCAATATGCATAACATCAAGGTTATGTCTTAACAGATTATCCTTCCAGTACGGTAGTTCCCGAAAAATACTTTGTTTTGTCCAGTTATGTCATTCTCCATACCCGGGTAATTTTGACACACCTGCTTCAGTGACTTTAGGAAGATCTCTAACCCGACCCCATATTTGTTCAGGACTCAACAAAGGCGGTGGACCTTCCTCTTCTGTCTGATTCTTTTTGAATGCTCCGATGTTTCTTCGGAAGGGATGGTCAGTATCTAAGAAAACCGACGATGAGAATCAAACCAGGAACTTTTGCCACCATATCTAAGAGTAAAATCCTTTCCATGTTCCATGCAATACGGGCACGCCAATTTACCGTGGGTCCCCCAACCAGAGAGCATGCCATATACAGGAAAATCATTGATAGTCCACATCAGTGACCCCTTCGTCATAAAGTTTCGCTTCTTTGAAATGTCATAAGTCAACACACCATCCCACAACTTCTTCAGGTCATCGACCAGAGGCTGCATATATACATCTATCCCAGCCTTCAGATTAGATGGTCTCGGTATGACACAAGTCAGAAACATATATGGTTTTGACATGCACATCTCGGGAGGAAGATTGTACGGTGTAACAATCACTGGCCAACATGAATATGGCGAGGCTGATGCCTGAATGTACGGGGTAAAACCATGTGAACACAGCCCAAGTCTTACATTGCGAGGATCTGCTGCAAAATCAGGATGAACCTGATTGAAGTGCTTCCAAGCTTCACCATCAGAAGGGTGGCATATAACGCCCGAATTTCTTCTATTTTCATAATGCCACCTCATTTGTCCCACAGTTTGCATTGATGCAAACGGTCTCTGCAACCTTGGAATTATTAGCAGATAGAACATTGCCTTCGCAGGAACTGGTTTTCTCTTACTAGGTCACTACTTTGAACGCGGTGCCTGGGTGTCTGACAAAATTTACATTCTTCCAACGCACTGTCATTTGTGCCAGACTGACTATCATAATATAGCATGCACCCATTTGGACAACAAGCAATCCTATTATCCCTCAAGCCTAGTTTCGACACCAACCGCTTCGCATCATAATAACTTTTTGGTGACAACTCTTTGATGGGTGTCACATCTTGAAGCATTTTACAAAAGAATTCAAAACACTGCTCTGGGACTTTCCAATTGGACTTGCAAGCTAGAAGCGTAACACAAATTGATAATTTTGAATCTGACGCCCCTTCAAACAATGGCTTATTTGTTTCTAACAATAGATTGTAAAATATCTGTGTCAATTCATTAGGAGGCTCTTCCATGTCATCAGACTCATCAGCCTCAAAATTCCCATGTTGCCCAAGACAATCATCGACCACCATATGCATTGACTGGAGTTGTTCGACATAGTCATCGTGGTAGCCACTGCCTGATGCACCCATGTCAAGATCGTCGCCACCGACTTCATCATCACTCAAAACCGCCATACAATTGCCATACAATTGTACTTTGTGCACGGACATCTAATCCCCCCTCTTCGGCATAATCACAATGTTGCTTTGCTTTCGATATAAACTCCTCAACTCCAGCTACAAATGATTGTTTCAGAAGTCGTCTCCCAGACTCGTTACTATCATACACCCAACTACGGTTCGAGGGATAATATGCCATGCTCCTGCATTTTCAGATAAATTGACGTATTTTTAAATATGATACTATAACCCCTAAGCGCTCCCTTTCCATAAAAGGTTTGGCCCTATCCCATTTAAGGAAAAACTTTTTCACCACTGTATTATACTAGTTACTCATCACTTCTCATGTCTTATAGCTGACGAAATTTCGGCAGCATCTCCCATCGGACTCCAAGTACACGACTAGACTGCGGTGAAATACCACAATCAAGCATGGACCCGGAGAACAAAAGGAAATGCTTCGACCCGAAATTTAATCAACTATTTAACAAATGAGAATCATCGAGTAACTAGTATATCAGTGGAGAAAAAGTTTCTTCCCAAACTATCCCAATTGAACAATTCAAGATTCAATAAAATGAGTGATATCATGACCACAAGTATACATGCTCAATAATATTGAACCTTGAACGGGAAGCTACGGTTTTTCTTAATTACGTATAATAATTGTACTCTAAAAAAAAAATAAAACTTTAAGTAACAAGACAAATTTTCCCTTTTTACTTGAAATTCAAGTTCATAGGATACATGCAATTTTGGTAAATTAATTATTCCCCGCACTTTGAAATGTAAAGTGCGTAAGGCCATCAAAAATTGACAAACATAAAGAATCAACTACTAATTACACTAATTGGTATTATAAATTTTCTAATTATATACAAAAAGTGTTTAATCTTTTTTACAATTTTATTTTTATTACTACTTACTAATCTAAATATCATATTATAATTATCAATTAATAATATTTAGTTTTTTGTTAACCGTTAAATGTTTGTCAATCTTATGAAGTCTAACACAAATTCCTAGTTCAAAGCTAATTGGCATTATTTCTTATGACATACATAATTAATTTTTAAATTTTATTTTTAAATTAATGATTTAATTAACTTCTTAATTAATTAATATTTATTCTTTAAAAAAACTAATTACTAATTATTATGTTATTAATTTATTGATTAATTCAAGCTTATGTACGTACAAACGATCTTGCTCACGCTTAATCGATCACCACCGCTACTGTCAGATCCATCACGTATGCAAGTATATATATGGGAGGAAAACGATTTTACCGGTTAAATAATCCTAGCTACACTAAATTTTGTCCTTATGAATTTATATTATTCAGTAAATTCATTAATTAATTTACACAATTAGCACAAACAATACATTAATAACTTTACAAATTGTTTCAAACAAAACAATTTTACAACTAACATACAAAATTTAATTACAAGCTAGACATATATATCAAAAAGTACACTCATATATACAATTAGACATACATATAGAAATTACAACTAATTATACAAATTAATTTACACAATTTCTTAGCATGCACTGAACAATTTAAATATCTCGAAATAAAAATTCCTCAGTACCTCTAGCAGCCCAAGAAAGTGTACGCCACTGGCGATGATGGCGGTGTCAACCTCGGCAGCACTCAACAAACAGAAAACTAAACTAAAAAATAAAGCCATTTTGATATTAGACAATATACAAAAACCTACGAGCTTGTTTACTTTGAACATTTCCTACCATTTCTTATTTTTATATACAAAAACCTAAGAGTTTTTTTTTTTGATAAGCAAAGATTCTATTAATTGAGTACAAAGGGTACTCCAACCTATTTACACAAGTGATAATTACAACCAAGAACTGGAAAAAGACGAAGAGGTATATTTTCAACCTAAAGCCATATCAAGCTACAAGGTTGAACACTAACTCCATCCCCAATTCGACTACTGCACCTTACAAATGAAAATTACCAAATCTGTTCCAAACAACTACCCACCCTACAACATTACCAAACCTAATAGTCTGTTTGAAAATAGAAATAGCAAACTTTTAGATATATTAACCAAACATATTTTCATTAAAAATAGAAATAAGAAAAAATGAGTTGCAGAAATGAAAATTGAAAATGAAAATATGAAATGTTTTCACAAATCAAACAGACCCTATAGCATAAATTAACCAAATAGAATAAAATAAAATAAAGCATAAAAAATAAAAATCAATGAGGAGGAGGTAGAGAGGAAGAGGGTTGGAGGTGGCTCACATGGGTGGTGCAGGTGGCAGAATCGACGAGGGAGTGGAGATGTAGGGGGCAGCGCGCGGTGGTCCGAGTCGGTCTGGTGGAGGCAGAACCGCGAAGAGGAGGGTCGTTCGTGCATTATAGGAGGAACAATAGAGAGAGGGAGGGAAGAGAGCAGGTGTGTGTGTGTGGGGGGGGGGGGGGGGGGGGGTCGGTGGTGGTGGGTGGCCGGCGGCGACGAAGACAGAGAGGGTGGAGGGTTTTCGCGGTGGTGGGGAGGCGCGAAGAGAGAGTAGGGAGGAGGGAGGGAGGCCGAGCAGGAAGAAGAGAGGTGGTGGGGCGGTGGTGCCTGGTCGCTGAAGGTGGGGTGATGGTGGCAGAGAGATAGAGAGAAGACAAATCGAGAGAGAAGAGGAAAGGAAAACTGAGGGGGGAAGGGTTTTCGGGTGGGGTTATTAAGGAGTTTCTAACGGATTTTTCGTTGGTAATTCAAAAAATTAATTACCGATGGAAATTTCCATCACTAATTGTCCAATAATTTCCAATGGACAAGACGTCAGTGAGTATAGTCACATTTACCAAAGAAATTTTCCTTCGGTACGCACTGGCGCCAATTTTTTTGGTTCCCGCCAGTTTTTCCAACCGACTTATCGACGGAAGAACCCTCGATAAAGTTACCGACGGAGTTCCCGTCGGAAATTTTGACAACTTTTGATACTCTATATTACCAACGATAATATCTGTTGGTAATCTCTTAATTTCGGACGGAACCCGTGACCGTCGGTAAGTTTCCGCCGGTAATTCAACATTGTCTTATAGTGATTACGGTTGGGTGCAACAAACACATCGATAACTCTCCCCCATTTGAGAAAAACTCTCCAAAGGTCCTCTTAACTTAAAGATTCAGGATAGTTTGAAAAGTAAAACGAGGTGGAACCCCCATAGGTTGGATAATCTGGTCTCACACTCGGATGCTGTTTGAATTTTCCTCTATCATGAACCAAACACCTCCCAGTTTTTTGGTTTCTCTCTCATCTCTCTAAAAAACTCTTTCACAATAAACTTTATTAAACTCAATGCAGATACTTTTTTTATATTTCTTTATTTACTCACTCTATAGTTCAGTTTACTTTAAATGAGCCATTAACTGCAGATTTAGATTAAAAATAAAAGTCTGCTAAATTGCAATATTGAACATGTTATTGATATATATTTTAAATTATCTATTCACATTTCATATTGACCATTCATTGTTCTTGTTTTTATTTTATAAAGTTATTACTGGAAATAAAAATAGATGATTTATTTATTTTATTTCTCATTGAATATTTTATATTTTCCTCCATTTTCTTCAAAATTTATGGGACGGGAGTAATCAGGACTCACTGTTATTTTTCTCTCCAATTAACTAAACATAGATTCATGGAGTTTTTATCTTGTGACGTGAGTTTCCCTTGTTATTCCTATTTTAACCAATGGCTCACGAAGGGAACATTGTATAATCTACATTTTTCTCCTCCATTCAAATAAAAAGGCATTGACTTTTTTTATTTTACAGGCTATCCAAAAGGCATTGACTTTGTTATCAATTTTCTTTTTATGCTTAACTTTGTTATCAAATTTTGTTTTAAGAATAATATGACAACTACATAATTAAGAGTTAATAAAGTTCTGTTATCAGATAGGAGTCAAATTGGGCTTTTGAATTATATATCATTTAACATTAAAGCACACTTTTGTTTTTCTTAATATTTTTTTTATATACTTAGTAACTTTTTAAAGAAAAAAATCCATAGGCATCCCGAACCTTTAAATATGAGATTAATTTTGTTTGAAATTTTTAAAAGTGTTTGTAGTTCATTCGGATAAATTTTATAAAGTAAAATGGTCGTATAATCTAAACAAGATAACTACCTCCTACCCTCCCATTGGTTTGGATTAGATTAATTCCAAATTTCAAACTGAATCAATCCAAATTGATTTTAGTTGGATTGTACTAGATTGAATAATTCAAGTTGTTTAGACCGTATATGTATAATAGCTTTCGATCGATTCGATTTAGATTGCCTACGAAAAATAAAATCAAACCTTTTATAAATAGAAAAGAAAATAGGGAGATGAAGACAATAGAAATATGGACCCAACGGTTAGTTCTCTAGGAACTATGATTCAGAGGCTAGCTCTTCAAGAACTAGTTATAATCTTTGTATTGATAATCTGATTCAGTATGTACAAGGACAAACCTATGGTCCTATTTATAATGATAATGAACCACTAATTCTGTACCAAATTAACAATCATAAATAAGGAGTAAATACAGAGTAATGATAAAGATATTATAAGATAAAAATTAATATAATCATCCAAGAAATCTAAATATTTATAACACTTCCCCTTGGACAATTATACCTTATGAATATTGCATTGTTAAAACCTTGCTAAGAAAAAACCCAGTGGGGTAAAAACTTAGCGAATGAAAAATAGTACAATATTCATAATAACTTACTTCCCTAAAAAATACATCAGTTATGAAAAATCTTTTAGTTGACGCATCCCAATGTTATGCACATGTTTCTTGAAAACTGAAGTTGGCAATGCCTTCGTGAATAAATCTGTTGGGTTGTCACTTGAACGAATTTTGCAAGCATCAATGTCACCTTTCTTTTATAAAAGGATTTTGGTGAAATATATTTAGTTCTATCACCCTTTATGTAGCCACCTTTAACTTGTGCAATACATGCTTCATTATCTTCATGCAATGTTGTTGGCTTGTCTTTTTCTTTCATCACTAGTGGAAAATATACATTAGACGGGAAAGGTTTACGTCAGTTAACCAAAAGCTAGACGTTAAAAAGGAGGCGGTGGCAGTTTTATAAATATCAGACTTCATTAATTCAATTTTAACGCCAGTTGTTGTAAGGACTGACGTTAAAAGTTAAGTGACTCAAAACTTTTAACGTCGGTTGTTTATTGAATTGACGTCAAAAGTGAGTCATTAACTTTTAACGTCCGTTCTTTCATCAACAGACGTTAAAGGTTATTTTAATAATTTTTTTTAGCTAGTAAACATAACCTTCCGCATTGCCTTCCTCAAAGTTTCAGTTTCACTTGCTTTTATGTTTTGTGTTTCTATTTTGAAAACTAAAATATATGTGCGAAGTATAAGTTGAATCAATAACCCAAACCGGATCTCATTCATGAAGTGTATCAATAATACAATTACAAGATACATTCAAAATTTTAAAATCCTATAAAAAGTTACATTTAAAGGGTTTAAAATCCTAAACATTTGTTGAGGCTTCGTTCCCTTCACGGGTGAGCAAGAGAGGAGAGTCGAGCGACTGAGTTTTCCAGAGCGGCTGAGCAAGGGTGCACTAGATCTGTTTCAGCAATGGTCTTGGAACAGTCACTTGCTTCCAAAGCTGAGGTTCTGGAACTGTAGCTGCCGATTCTCCTGAAGGATGATAAGGTGAGCAACTCACATTATGTGATTTACACAACCTTATCACCCATGTTATGTGATTTACACAACCTCAGAAGTTGTTTGACCATTAAGACAAAGATCTTTGAGTCTAGGAATAGGAAGAAAGAGTGATGAAGTTAATCTCCATGGCAGAGCCATATTGTGAAGCAGAAAAATAAAAGGAAGGAAGGAAGCTATTTATTGGAGCAGGGGATGAAGTTACTAGACGTGGTAAGTTGCTAAAAAATTAAGTTGATCGTTAAGAGGATTAGGTTCCAAGACGCATTGGGAGTTGGTAGTCATATATTATAAACGTGCAGAATGAGTTACAAGGTGAATGGGTAAGTAGCACAGTAGTCAAAGGAATGAATGTTTTTGCAGAAACTTATACACCTTTAACGTCAAAAGTGTTTTGGGTAATACAACTGACGTTAAAAGTATTTTTAAAATAAAAAATATTTATTTTTAACGTCAGTTTTTTATACAACTGACGTTAAAAGTGTGATTTTTTACTTCAGTTAAATAAATAGCTGACGTAAATAATCCTATATCCCTATCTGAAATGGCCTGTTGTCACTCTTAACACAGGTCACTCCATATATATAGTGCAGTTTATTTCTAAACTCTTTTTTTTAAACAAGTTTATTTATAATCTTCTTTAATTAAATTAAATTAGTAAACAAATTCTTGTGCAAATTAAAATAAATAAACACTTAACATAAAACAAGTTATATGTATAATCAAATCGTATCTCATTGAAGCGATTCATAAGTTACAATTACATGATTAAAAGATAAAAAGTTTATGCAACATAGCCCTAAAATATAAAAAAGTTTCTGCTTCAACATCATTTTCTTCTCCGTCCTGTCCTCTGAAACTCCAATGTATGCATCTCCTCCCTCACTTGAATTCCATGATGCAAAGTGAATCCACAGTGAAATGGATCTTTACATCTTCTCCTTCACTGGAATTCCTTGATGCATCGTCTTGAATCCACAGTCACTTGCTTCCAAAGCAAAGTGAAAGGGCTGACGGGGATGAAAAAAAGTGAGGGAATCACATTACGTGATTCACCCAACCTTACCATCCATGTTATGTGATTTACTCAACCTCAGAAGTTTTTTTACCATTAAGACAGAGACCTTTAAGTCTAGGAATAGGAAGAAATAACAACACCTCAAATATGATAGAGGCATATTGTGAAGGAAAAAGCACGAAATATAGAGGAAAAGAAGGGGGTGTAATACAGATCGACTGATACAAAAGAATATGGTTCTTTATATAGAGAAGAGAGACTACCTGAATTTCTGAAAAACTGATCTAAAAACTTAATGCTCATTAAGAGGATTAGGTTACAAGACGCATTGGGAGTTGGCAGTCATATATTATAAACGTGTAGAATGAGTTACAAGGTGAATGGGTAAGTAGCACAGTAGTCAAATGAATGAATACACCTTTAACGTCAGTTGTTTAATACAACTGACGTTAAAAGTATTTTTTAAATAAAAATATTTATTTTTAACGTCATTTTTTTAAACAACTGACGTTAAAAGTGTGATTTTTACTTCTGTTAAATAAATAGCTGACGTAAATAATCCTATATCCCTATCTGAAATGCCCTGTTGTTACTCTTAACAGAGGTCACTACATATATATAGTGCAGTTTATTTCTAAACTTTTTTTTTAAACAAGTTTATTTTTAATCTTCATTAATTAGCTTGAATTAGTAAACATATTCTAGTGAAAATTAAAATAAATAAACACTTAACATAAAAGAGTTATATGTATAATCAAATCGTATCTCATTGAAGCGATTCATAAGTTACAATTACATGATTAAAAGATAAAAAATTTATGCAACATAGCACTAAAATATTAAAAAGTTTCTGCCTCAACATCAATTTCTTCTCAGTCCTGTCCTCAGAAACTCCAATGGATGCATCCCCTCCCTCATTTGAAGTCCTTGATGCTCCATCTGTGCTTTATCCACAGTCACTCGGGGAGGAGATGAAATAAAGTGAGGGAGTCATATTACGTGATTTACTCAACCTCAGAAGTTTTTTGACCATTAAGACAGAGACCTTTAAGTATAGGTATAGGAAGAAATAACAAAAGTCTCAAATGTGATAGAACCATATTGTGAAGGAATAGAAAATGCACGAAATATAGAGGAAAAGAAGAGGGTGTATTTACAGATCGACTATTACAGAAGAATGACACTTTATATAGAGAATAGAGTCTCTCTGATTTTCTTGAAAACTTATCTATAAACTTAATGCTCATTAAGAGGATTAAGTTACAAGGTGCATGGGTTAGCACAGTAGTCAAAGAAATGAATTTTTTTGCAGAAACTTATACACTTTTAACGTCAGTTGTTTTCAACAACTGACGTTAAAATTGTTTTTAAATAAAAAATATTTATTTTTAACGTCAGTTGTTTATACAACTGACGTTAAAAGTTTATTTTACTTCAATTAAATAAATAGCTGACGTAAATAATCCTATACCCCTATCTGAAATGCCCTGTTGTCACCCTTAACGAAGGTCACTCCATATATATAGTGCAGTTTATTTCTAAACTTTTTTTTTCCAACAAGTTTATGTTTAATCTTCATTAATTAGCTTGAATTAGTAAACATATTCTTGTGAAAATTAAAATAGAGTCTCTCTGATTTTCTTGAAAACTTATCTATAAACTTAATGCTCATTAAGAGGATTAAGTTACAAGGTGCATGGGTAAGTAGCACAGTAGTCAAAGAAATGAATGTTTTGCAGAAACTTATACACTTTTAACATCAGTTGTCTTCAACAACTGACGTTAAAATTGTTTTTAAAATAAAAAATATTTATTTTTAACATCAGTTGTTTATAAAACTGACGTTAAAAGTTTGATTTTTACTTCAATTAAATAAGTAGCTGACGTAAATAATCCTATAGCCCTATATGAAATGCCCTGTTGTCACCCTTAATGCAGGTCACTCCATATATATAGTGCAGTTTATTTCTAAACTTTTTTTTAAACAAGTTTATTTTTAATCTTAATTAATTTTATTGAATTAGTAAACAAATTATTGTGCAAATTAAAATAAATAAACACTTAACATAAAACAAGTTATATATGTATAATCAAATCGTATCTCATTGAAGCGATTCATAAGTTAATTACAATAACATTATTAAAAGATAAAAAATTTCTGCAACAAAGCCCTAAAATATAAAAAAGTTTCTGCTTCAACATCATTTATTCTTCTCAGTCCTATCCTCACAAACTCCAATTAATGGATGCATCTCTTCCCTCACTTGAATTCCATGATGCATCGCGCGTGAATCCACAGTCACCAGCAGCGAAAGCAAAGTGAAAGGGATCTTTGCATCACCTCCTTCACTAGAATTCCTTACCATCCATGTTACGTGATTTACTCAACCTCAGAAGTTTTTTGACCATTAAGACAGAGACCTTTAAGTCTAGGTATAGGAAGAAATAACAAAAGCCTCAGAGCCATTTTGTGAAGCAATAGAAAACGCATGAAATATAGAGGAAAAGAAGAGGCTGTATTACAGACCGATACAGAAGAATGGTACTTTATATAGAGAAGAGAGACTGATTTTCTTGAAAACTGATCTATAAACTTAATGCTTAGGGGTAGGTAGCACAATAGTCAAAGGAATTAATGTTTTTGGATAAACATATACACTTTTAACGTCAGTTGTCTTCAACAGCTGACGTTAAAAGTTTTTTTTTTTTAATTTTTAACGTCAGTTGCTTAAGACAACTGACATTAAATATATGACCTTTAACGTCAGTTTTTACAAACAACTGACGTAAAATGTTTTTTTATTTTGATTATAACATTTACACCCGCGCGCCTTCTACACTTCACTCTGTACGTCTCTTTTCTCTTTTCATCACACTCAACCCTCACTCTCAACCCTCACTCTCACTCTCACTCTCACTCTGCCCTAATCGCGAGCTCATCTCCACCGCAACCACCACGAGGGCTTCTTCGCCACCACAGTGAGGTACACTCTTAACCCTAACTCTATTTTTCCCGCTCATTCTTTGAAATAACTTGACATCTCTCTTTCCCCTTCCCGCGCACTAACTCTCCTTGTCCCTCTGCTCTCAGTAACCACATCGAAAGTTGGCCACCACTCGAGCTCCCCTCCCCACCACCACGCGAGCACCTATTTCTGGTGAGTCTTTAGGGAACATTTTTTTATTTTTGGTTTTGAGTGTATGTTGAAACTGTAGTCTCAGTAGTTGAAACTTGAAACTGTGAGTTTGAGTTGTTTGGAATGTCTCTATTTTTGGTTTTGAGTGTATGTAGAAACTGTAGTCTCAGTAGTTGAAACTTGAAACCGTGAGTTTGAGTTGTTTGGAATGTCTCTATTTTTGGCCTTGAGTGCATGTTGCTCTGCTGGTTGATCTGTCACGGTCGTGATGCTCATCACGGCTAGGCCGTGATCAGTTCTGCCTGTGAGGGTCTGGTTCAGTTGGCACGTTACGGCCGTGATGGACATCACTGCCAGGCCGTGACTAGTGCTTGGCAATCTTCAAAAACTATAGTTTTCAATCTCCCGTATTGTCCTTATATTGGATATATGTTTTGTATATCTACAGGACCTATCTAGTTATGGATCGTAGTTGGATGGTTTGTAAGCGCACTAGTGCTGAGTATTTGAAGAGGGTGGGAGAATTTATAGAATTTGCTCAAAGGAATGTTCCTAATAGTAATGGAATGTTCTGTTGTCCTTGTGTCAAGTGTTTGAATACGAGGAAATGTACGGTGAAGGATATACGTACTCATTTGATTTGTGAAGGGATTTACTTGAGTTATACAAGATGGATATGGCATGGTGATGTGTTGTTGAGTAGTACGGCAAGTGTCTCCCAAAGTGAGGACGTTGACGTAGATATGGAGGATGATCAAGTAGAGGACATGATCCGTGATATTGGATAAGCATCTTTTCATCGAGCTCATGTGTATGATAGGTTGTGTGGTGATGTGGATAAGCCTTTATATCCAGGGTGTACTACTCATACACGGTTATCGGCGGTGCTAAAATTGGTTTGTGTGAAGGTGAGAAATGGTTGGACCGATAAAAGCTTCACGAAATTGCTTGAAGTGTTGAAATACTTGCTTCCGGAGGACAACACATTGCCTGACCGTAACTATGAGGTCAAGAAGGTATTGTGTCCTATGGGTATGGAGTATAAGAAGATACACGCATGCCCCAATGATTGCATATTGTACACCGGTGTTCATGAAGACAATCACGATTGCCCCAAATGTGGGTTATCACGATACAAAGTGAAGGGTGGTGATGATGATGATGATCTTGATGATGTGAGAAAAAAGGGTCATTCTGCGAAGGTGTTGTGGTATCTTCCAATAATTCCAAGGTTCAAGCGATTGTTTGCCAATGCGAAAGATGCGAAGAATCTTAGATGGCATAATGATGAGAGTAAATGTGATGGAAAGGTTCGTCATCCTGCTGATTCTATGCAATGGAAGAATATCGATACTATGTTTCCAGATTTCGCCGATGAGCCAAGAAACCTAAGGCTTGGACTTGCTACGGATGGAATGAATCCTTATGGTAACATGAGTAGTATTCATAGTTCATGGCCTGTTCTGTTGATAATTTACAACATGCCCCCTTGGTTGTGCATGAAGCGCAAATACATGATGTTGTCTATGATGATTTCGGGCCCAAAGCAACCGGGAAATGACTTAGATGTTTATCTAGGTCCCTTGCTTGAAGACTTGAAAATGCTGTGGGTGGAAGGTGTTGATGTAGTTGATGGGTATTCTCATGAGACTTTCAAGCTTCGTGCCATGTTATTTTACACCATCAACGACTTTCCAGCATACGGTAACTTGTCCAAGATGCAGTGTCAAGGGGCATAAAGCATGCCCTATATGTGAAGAAGGCACATGCTACACTCAGTTGCATCATGGAAAGAAGACGGTTTACCTTGGGCATCGGAGATTTCTTATACGTGATCACCCATATCGTAAGATGAAAAAAGCTTTTAATGGATGCCAAGAGACAGAAGAAGCGCCGACGGCCTTAATTGGAGAGCAGGTTTATCAGAGGGTAAAGGGCATCGATGTTATATTCGGCAAGTCCAAAAAGAAAGGTAAATCTGCTGAGAAAAACATATGGAAGAAGAGGTCGATATTCTTTGATCTTCCATACTGGCGCAAGCTTGATGTCAGACACTGCATTGATGTGATGCATGTGGAGAAAAATGTGTGTGATAGTGTGATCGGGACGCTTCTCAACATTCAGGGCAAGACAAAGTATGGTGTGAATGCTCGTCTCGACCTCGTTGCTATGGGTATACGAGAGAAGTTAGCTCCAGTTGTTGAGGATGGTAAGCGGACTTATTTGCCGCTAGCAAGTCATACTTTGTCAAAAAAAAAGAGACAAAGTTTCTGCGGGTGTCTTCAGGGCATCAAAGTTCCACATGGTTACTCTTTAAATATGAAGAGGCTTGTCTCTAGTGATCTTAAATTGGTTGGCTTAAAGTCTCATGATTGTCACATCTTGTTGCAACAACTTCTGCTCGTTGCTATTCGTGGTATTGCTCTAAAAAATGTGAGACATGCCATTACTCGGTTGTGCTCATTCTTCAATTCTATATGTACCAAAGTCGTTGACCCCCGTTTGTTGGATGACTTGGAAGTTGAGGCTGCTACAATCTTGTGCCAATTGGAGATGTATTTTCCTCCTTCCTTTTTTGACATAATGGTTCACTTAATTGTTCATTTGGTGAGGGAGATTAGATTATGTGGGCCGGTTTTTCTGAGATGGATGTACCCAGTTGAGTGCTACATGAAGATCTTGAAAGGGTACGTGAAGAATCCTCATCGTCCGGAAGCATCTATTGTTCAAAGGTATGTTGCAGAAGAAGCTACTGAGTTTTGTTCGGACTACCTTCATAACACTGATCCTATAGGGGTTCCTAAGCCTCGGCATGATGAGATAAGATGTCAAGGTAAGGGTACACATGGCTTAAGAATTAATATCAAGGGTCGGGAGGAAGTGCTTCAAGCACATTTGTATGTATTGAACAACATCGAATGTGTTCAGCCTTTCTTATTTGAACATAAAAGAAAAGTCAATCAAGAAAACCCTCGAATGAGCGAAAGGTGGTTGTTGAACAAGCATAACAAGACTTTCTTACCATGGTTCAAGGAAGAAATGCTTAAGGATGGTAATACTGCTTCTGATGACGTAATATGGCTAGCATGTGGGCCTAGCTTCAACGTCATATGTTGGAGCGGATACGACATAAATAACTTTTCCTTTTTTACAAAGGAAAAAGATAACAAGAGTACCATGCAAAATAGTGGGGTTATGATCATGGCCGAAGCATTGCACTTCTCTAGTGCAAAGGACACAAAACCCGTTAAAGCACCGACACCTTACTTTGGATATATTGAAGATATTTGGGTGCTCGATTACACTAAGCTTACGGTGCCGATTTTTAGATGTAAGTGGGTTGATAGTAACGGTGGTGTATAAACCGATGAATTGGGGTTCACATTGGTAGACCTCAACAAGTTAGGTCATATAAATGAGCCTTTCATAATGGTTTCCCAAGGAAAACAAGTGTTCTACATCACTGATCCTTCTAACAAAAGGTTGTCTGTGGTTCTCCAAGGAAAAAGCATGTATAATGGTAGTGATGAGTGTGATTTCACCTCATTTTCCATGTACATTTCTGCATGCATTTGCATATAGTTAGGCCATTTTAGTGTTTATTTTGTTTAGTTTTTCCTTTGGAACGGAGAAGGTGGTATTGTGTGTTGTTTTGCAGATATTCATGATTAAATGCCCAAGAATTAGCAAGTATGAAGCTTGGATGAATTAGAGCTTTGAAAGATAAGAAATTGAGCCAAGCAGAGAGTATCACGGCCTAGCCGTGATGGCCCTCACGGCCGTGAGGGAGCAGTAGCTGAAAGAAGAAATTGTGCCAAAAGTCTGAAGCTGTCACGGCCTAGCCGTGATGGCTATCACGGCCGTGACGTGTCAGCCGTGCCAGATCTCCAAAAGTCAGAGACGATCAAGGCCTAGCCGTGATGGCTATCACGGCCGTGACTTTGTTTGTTGGAAAAGTCGAGAAAGGATCACGGCCTGGCCGTGATGAGTATCACGGCGTGATGAATCAGAAAGTGAAGCGGTGCCAAGTCGAGAAACCATCACGGCCTGGCCGTGATGGCTATCACGCCGTGACCGCCACGAGTACTAGAAAATGAGCGAGCGAACGAGAAGAAGATTCATTCAGAAAACCCTAAAGAGAAATCCTCTGCTGCTGTGGCTGTGTGCATCATTCCATGGAGCTCTCCCCTTTGTTCATCTCTGTAATTATTCCTTTTGTTTTATCTTCAATTATGCGTAGCTAAACTCCCCTTTGTTGGGGTTAGACTATTGTTATCTGAACTTGGTTGTAATATGACTTGAGATTAATACAGTTTCCTTCTTCTTTATGAGTATATAATTCTATGCTTAATGCTTTCCTAGGCTTGATCATCTTAGGAATGATTAGTTACTTTAATAGACAATTGAAAGATTGATGTTAAAGTATGCTCATGAATTATATGCCAAGTAGTCCAAGAATCTAGACATAGGTGTTGGCTACTTGCAATCTTATGAATCCTGTTCTTAATGCAATTTCTCTTATTAATCCACCTAAGACATTAGGGTTTAATTTGGGATTTTAGGCTCAATGCACCTAAGACATTAGGCTTGAGTATATTAGAAAAGATTCGATTGTCATAAGGGGAGTAGGAACTGTGTTAGTTATCATTTCATAACAATCAAGGGAGGATTAGCTTAGTTTAACCCGACAATTCTATCTCATTGTTATTCATCTCTCTGTTTTTCACGTTAATCTGTTTGAGAAAAATCCAAAAAGAACAAAAATATTTTCTTCTTGTTTGTTTGCTAGATGTTAGAACAACCTTCAATCCAAAATCCGATCGCCTAGATAGTAGTCAAATTTTCGAAGTGGTAATTGTCCACGATCCATGAGAACGATATTCGGTCTCACCATTTTTATTACTTGCAACGAACCGTTACACTTGCCGAGAGTGCGTGTCAAGTTTTTGGCGCCGTTGTTGGGGATCGGTGTGCCAATGTCACGAGTACCAAAGGGACTCCTAATTTAGGCATTTTATTTTATTTTTTTTTTTCTGTTTTCCTCTTGTGTTTTTCGTTCTTAAATTCAGTATCTTTGCTTTGTGAATTTCTGCAAGTCTTTGTTTTTCCTGTTTGTTCTGTGCTACTCCGTTTGTTCAGTGTATGCGAGGTACAATCGACCCAGGTGAACTCCAATTCGAACCTGAGATCGAGAAACTCTGCAGAAGGAATAGAAAGAAAACCAAGGCAAGACAGAACAGAGAAAGAGCATCTTCTAGTAGACAAGAGCAGCAAGTTGAGTTACCCTGTGTGCAAGAACCACAAATTGAAATAGCAGCTGTCACCATGGCAGAAGAGAATGCACCAAGGAGAACAATGGGGGACTACACTTCCCCTAGAGTTGATAGATGTGGGACTCCGATTGTGAGACCTGCAGTGGCCTGCAATAATTTCGAAATCAAGGCCTCACTCCTCCACCTTGTGCAAAGAAAACCAATTTGGAGGGTTGGAGAGTGAAGATCCTCATGCTCACATTGGTACCTTCATTGAGCTGTGTGACACCATCAAGTTAAATGGAGCTTCCGATGAGGCCATTCGGTTAAGGCTTTTCCCTTTCTCTTTGAGGGCTAGAGCCAAGGCATGGCTTCAATCTCATCCTCATGGAAGCATCATCACCTGGAATGACTTAGTCAGCAAGTTTTTATCTCGATTCTTCCCTCCGTCAAGAATGATTAAGCTGAGGTCAGAGATCAATGCCTTTGCACAGAGGGATGGTGAGTCACTATATGAAGCCTGGGAGAGGTTCAAGTCTTTACTCACAGCTTGTCCAAATCATGAACTAGAGACATGGCAGCAGGTCGCAACTTTTGTTAATGGGCTCAACAGGAATTCAAGAAGTATGATTGAAGCGGCTGCAAGAGGTACATTGAGTCAAAAGACACCGGAGGAAGCAAAGGACTTGATTGAGAACATGGCTAACAATGACTATCAAATGCCTAGTTCTCGGTCAATGGTCAAGAGAGGTGTTCTAGAGCTGGATGAAATTGGTGCTCTCAAGGCACAAATGGTTATTCTTACCAAACAACTGGGGTCGGTTCAACTGCAGAATTCTCAACTACAAGCTGTCCAAATTCAAGGTACCTCAGTGTGCGATTTCTGTGGAGGCAACCATGCTAATGGAAATTGTGAGATCAATGTGGTTGGAAGTTCTGGACAAGAAGAGGTGAATTATATGGGCAACCAAGGGCCTAGAAATGATCCTTACTCCAACAACTACAATCCGGGGTGGCGCAATCATCCCAACTTTAGTTGGAGACAAGGACAAAGTTCAAATACTCAAGCAAAGCCTCCTCAAGAGAGTTCAAGCAAATTGGAGAGCATTCTAGGCCAGTTCATGCAAGCCACTCAAGAGACTATGAAGAATCAAAATGCCTCCATCAAAAATCTTGAGCACCAGATAGGACAGTTGGCAAAGCAAATGGCAGAAAGACCTCAAGGACAATTCCCAGGAGATACAGAGAAGAATCCGAAGGAAGGTTGCATGGCAATTATCACAAGAAGTGGGAGAGTGTTGAATCCACAAGAAAGAGAAGGAGAAGAAGAGGCAAGAGGAGCTAGAGATGATAAGGTACAATTTGAAGAGGTAAACAATGAAGAACCCAGAAATCCCCAAGATACTACCTCTATTCCTACCGGTGTAGAAGCTGAAAAACCGCAGAAGGAGAAATTAGTTGATGAAGAATTTGCGAAGAAGAAGACTAAAAGACAGATTCTGGAAGAGGCTGATAATCCCAAGGAGCTACCCCCATATTTTAGAATCCCATTACCCCAACGGTTGAAGAAGGAGGCAAAAGACCAGCAGTTTTCTAAGTTCCTCGGATGTATTCAAAAAGCTACAAATCAACATCCCGTTTTTGAAGCTCTCACAGCAGATGCCTTCCTACGCAAAATTCATGAAAGAGATCCTTACAAACAAAAGAAGGTGGAAGGAGGAGACAGTGATGCTTACTGAAGAGTGCAGTGCTATAATTCAGAGGAAGCTACCAGTAAAGATGAAGGACCCGGGTAGCTTCACTATCCCATGCACTATTGGTCATGTGAACATTAGGAGAGCATTGTGCGATCTAGGCGCAAGTGTCAACCTTATGCCATTGTCCATTTTCAAAAAGCTGGGAATTGGTGAGGTAAAACCAACAGGAATTTCTCTTCAATCGGCGGATCAGCTCCATCACACATCCCTATGGTGTTGTGGAGGATTTGTTGGTGAAGGTGGATAAATTAATCTTTCCAGCAGACTTTGTGGTTTTAGATATAGAGGAGGATGCTGAAGTTCCCCTCATACTAGGGAGACCTTTTCTGGCAACTGGTCGGGCTTTGATAGATGTGGAAAAAGGCCAGTTGAAATTCAGAGTGCAAAACGAGGAAGTAACTTTCAATGTATTGGAAGCTATGCATCGCACGAGCAAGGAAGAGGAGTGTTTCCGCATGGAAGTGGTGGACACAGTAGATAAGGAAGTCATTGCACATCAACACCACGCATCTATTCGAGAGAAGAAGGAAAAGCCCAACTTGTAAGCATATCTAAAGCTATGAAAAATAAATGATGCATCAGTTGGTGAGGATGTTGGTCCTGCTCATCTTGTGAAAACAGAACCTCCACCAGGAAGGAGTAAGAAAAAGGGCAAGAGGCCCGGAGCGAAAAAGGCAAAGCGAGAAGCACGATTGTTGGCCTTTTAAGAAAAATCAGCTCTTTACAGGAGTTTCATGGAAGAAAAGTGCTCTTGCAATTCTATGTCCAGCAGATCCCGGTTAATGAAGGAAGTATCTACTTGTCAAGCTAGTGACGTTAAAGAAGCGCTTATTGGGAGGCAACCCAATCTTTCTTTTTTTTTATATATAATTTTCATCTTCTCTTTTGTTTTTGATTTCCCCTCTTGAATAATTTGAGAAGCTCAAGAGGTTTGTTAATAGTTTGTTGAGTGATTCCAGATGTTGAAGGAAGGAGGAGAAGAAGGGCAAGAAGAAACAAAATCAGAAAGCATGTGATTCAGCACCACTACCACCTTGTGAGTTGTTCCAGTTTTCTCCCCTCTCTAAGCTTAATTATTTACATTGAGGACAATGTAAGTCTTTAAGCTTGGGGTAGGGGTACTCTTCTTTTCTTGCATTGTAAATATTGCATCCATATATGCATTGTAAATATTGCATTCATATAGGCTTAAGTTGCATGATCGCATGATTCGGTTACCCCGGCTTAGATTGAGCATATGATAGTGAGAGCTAAGTGCCAATTTTTCTGTGATAGTGAATTTTGGACCCTGATTTTCTATTCTTGTAATCTGGCTTCATTAAATATGCTTGAGATGGTCTTGAATAGTTGATGATTAGCATGTGTTTCTTTTGGATTTGTGTTCTCACTGGTTCTTGAACTGATGAATGTGAGCTTTTGAGCCATTAGGGGGCACTCACTAAATCTGCCCCGTTCTTTGTATAGAGTGTTTTCCTCTTGGACTGTTTTTCTCTAGAACTTGACTTGAAACCATTTCGAAACTAGAAAATTTTTGGAAACATTTTTGAAAATGATTGAGGCAATAGGTATTTTTTCCGGCCTTCTGAGCTTTGAATGTGTAAATGCTACCCTTAGTTGCCCAATTTTGAGCCTGAATGAATAACATGCTTTTCTTGGTTCCCTGAAATGTTGTGTTAAATATACTTATGAGGGACCTTCTAAAGTACTGTGAAAAAATGGGTTGGAAAATGTAGTTGAAAGTTTGGGATGATGAAAAGAAAAAAAGAATCTAAAAATTTTACTTCTCTTGAATTGCAAAATCTCCCCTTCTTCAAAAAAAAAAAAAAAGAAATAAAAATGGGGAAGGGGATGACAAAAAGGAATGAGAAGTAAAAAGAAAAAGAAAGAAAAAAAAAATGAAAGAATGGTGGAAGAGTAAACTGAAACCCAAAGAAAGGTATTTTAGAAGGTCGTGCTTTGCAATGCTTGGTTGTTTGTATTGCCTTTTGAAATTTCCTGTTCTTGAAATCCCCACCTGAAAATTGATCCCATGGCCCCATTACACCAAAGAATAAGACCTCTTGATTCTTAGATGTTTTTCATTAATAAAGTGAAGATGTGGTTGATAGTCAAGCTTATGGTAGGAATCATTCTTTGAGGAAAATGGAGTGAAATGTCATATTCCCTTAACACTTGAGTGAGTGAGGCAAGAAAGAGAGCCAAGCAAATGAACAAGCTTGGGGTGAGCTTCAAGTGAGATAGAGTGCCCGAATCAGTGAGATTGTGAGTCTAGGAAACTAAGCCCCTAATTGGACTTGAATTGATTGTCTCTTGCTGAAATAATTGAATGCCTGTTGCTTGGATCATTTTACTCGGGTTCTTAGTTCACTATCATTGTCCTGGTTGTTTTCATCTTATGGCCTTGGTTTTTGCTTGAGGACAAGCAAAGTCTTAAGCTTGGGGTGATTTGATGAGTGTGATTTCACCTCATTTTCCATGTACATTTCTGCATGCATTTGCATATAGTTAGGCCATTTTAGTGTTTATTTTGTTTAGTTTTTCCTTTGGAACGGAGAAGGTGGTATTGTGTGTTGTTTTGCAGATATTCATGATTAAATGCCCAAGAATTAGCAAGTATGAAGCTTGGATGACTTAGAGCTTTGAAAGATAAGAAATTGAGCCAAGCAGAGAGTATCACGGCCTAGCGTGATGGCCTCACTGGCCGTGAGGAAGCGATGAGTGAAGAAAGAATTGAGCCAAAAGTCAGAAGCTGTCACGGCCTAGCCGTGATGGCTATCACGGCCGTGACGTGTCAGCTGTGCCAGATCTCCAAAAGTCAGAGACGATCACGGCCTAGCCGTGATGGCTATCACGGCCGTGACCTGTTTGTTGGAAAAGTCAGAAAGGATCACGGCCTAGCCGTGATGAGTATCACGGCCGTGATGAATCAGAAAGTGAAGCGGTGCCAAGTCAGAAACCATCACGGCCTGGCCGTGATGGCTATCACGGCCGGACCGCCACGCAGTACTAGAAAAGCTGAGCGGAAATGAAGAAGATTCATTGAAAAACCTAAAGAGAAATCCTCTGCTTCTTTGTGGTTTGTGTGCATCAGTCCATGGAGCTCTCCCCTTTGTTCATCTCTGTAATTATTCCTTTTGTTTTATCTTCAATTATGCGTAGCTAAACTCCCCTTTGTTGGGGTTAGACTATTGTTATCTGAACTTGGTTGTAATATGACTTGAGATTAATACAGTTTCCTTCTTCTTTATGAGTATATAATTCTATGCTTAATGCTTTCCTAGGCTTGATCATCTTAGGAATGATTAGTTGCTTTAATAGACAATTGAAAGATTGATGTTAAAGTATGCTCATGAATTATATGCCAAGTAGTCCAAGAATCTAGACATAGGTGTTGGCTACTTGCAATCTTATGAATCTTGTTCTTAATGCAATTTCTCTTATTAATCCACCTAAGACATTAGGGTTTAATTTGGGATTTTAGGCTCAATGCACCTAAGACATTAGGCTTGAGTATATTAGAAAAGATTCGATTGTCATAAGGGGAGTAGGAACTGTGTTAGTTATCATTTCATAACAATCAAGGGAGGATTAGCTTAGTTTAACCCCAGCAATTCTATCTCATTGTTATTCATCTCTCTGTTTTCACGTTAACTGTTTGAGAAAAATCCAAAAAGAACAAAAATATTTTCTTCTTGTTTGTTTGCTAGATGTTAGAACAACCTTCAATCCAAAATCCGATCGCCTAGATAGTAGTCAAATTTGCGAAGTGGTAATTGTCCACGATCCCTGAGAACGATATCCGGTCTCACCGTTTTTATTACTTGCAACGAACCGGTACACTTGCCGAGTACGTGTCAGGTAGTGATGAAAATCAAGATTCAAATCTTGATATTCCTGAGACTCCTTCTTTTTCAACAAACATGCCTACTATAATCGAGGAGACACAGGTGGACGATGTACATGCCACTCGTGATGATCATCACGAAGGGATATTGATATAGGTAGTTTAAACTTAGTATACATTTATTTTTATTTATACTTCTGTATTTATTTTGAGTTATAGCCTATGTTAATAAATATATATTGTTTCTGAACAGGAATACATATGGATCAGTCGGATAGCCCACATGCACGGGAGGACACTATGGGGGCTACGCAGGACCCGATCGCGCCTATGCCTGATTCTAGTGTAAGTTTACATGTTATATACTATCTTTAGTCCTTCTTTTTAATGTAAGTTTATAATGTTACAACCCTCTATTTTATCATTTTTTTTTGTCCATACAGACATCAAAGGCTCATAGGAAACGGGGTAGAGGAGCCACCTCGTTGAAGAAACTAGAGAAGGACAGGCAAAGCGGACAGAAGCTTGAGGTGTCCTTCGATGCTAATCTAAATGCCCAGGGACCCCGTGCTAAAGAATTTAATAAGTGGGTGTTTCTACAAGCGAAGCAGCACGTAAGCATCAACTACAACCACTGGAATGACGTTCCATAGAACGTTAAGGATCATATTTGGGAGGCTATCACGGTATTTTACCTTTACATTCGTTTGACTTACATTATTAGATAATTATCCGAGTTATAATCCATCCAGTTATGTATTTAATGTGTAGGTAGCTTGGACTGTGCCAAAAGACGAAGATCATCGTCATAAATGTATGAAAATGGCATCAAAGCATTGGAATGGGTTCAAGCATGATCTTACCAGGTACTCTGTATCTGGGAAGAAGCGGCTTGATAAAATGTTCTCGGATTATCCCTGGATTGATCATGATACTTGGGATATGTTTGCCAGGAGTCGACAGGATGGAGAATTTCAGGTCGGTTGATTAAGTTAATTTTGTATGCTTCTTATAGATCATTTAACTGTATTTAATTATGTGTTTTTTTTTTAATAGGCTAAGGCAGATAATGGTCGACAGAATCAGGCGAAGAACGTCCACCGCCACACCATGTCTCAGGGTGGTTACCAGACTCGGATCGAGCAGATGATGGCGGATAGGCTGAAGGCGAAGTAGGAAGAGCACTCTGCTAGGATTGAAAGAGGAGAGGTGCCTGAGGGCACACCATTAAGTCCTCCGTCGGACATCGACCGCGAGGATGTCTGGTTAGCCGGCCGCATGACAAAGACGGGATCTTTTAAAGTTGATGCCACTCGCGAAGTGGCAGATAAGATTGTAAGTAAATAATTAACTTGATTTCAATTGATATTTGTATAGATATTTGTAACACTTTTCACTTGCACGTTTTTTCATTTTTTTCATTGTAGATGGATCTTAAAGCACAATCCTCCCAGGGCTCATTCGTACCTTCTGGACGGCGGGACGTCTTGATGACTGCTCTAGGCAAGAAAGACCATCATGGTCAGGTTATCGGTGTTCCTGGGAACGTGACCATCAAAGAATATTATGGCAAGTCTGCTTCACGAAAGCGGGTGGTCGATGAAGCATCAATTTTGGCTGACATTACTCAGCACCTCATGTCCAACCCAGCTATTACAACAAAAATGATTCAAAGATTAATATCCAACCCAGAATTCAAGCAGGCGCTTGCCAGAGAGCTTTCCTCCGTCGGTTCATCCCAGGACACCGCAGGGCATGCCAACCCTTCACATGTGAGCACAAAAGAGAGTTATAGTAGGGCACATGTGGAGGACGATGAGTTAGCAGCTAGGGAGCGGGAGTTCGAAGTCCAACGCCATGAGCATGAGTTGGAAATGAAAAGGCGTGAGCTTGAGTTGGACTTCAAACAACGTGAGCTCGAAATGTTAACAAAGGTATGTATTCATTATTAATGTCCAAATTAGTCAAATAATTACTTGTGTTTTTTTTAATTATCAACAACTTATTTATTTTGTTTTCCTAAATTGAAGGCCAAGTCGACGTCGGTGTCGTTGTCACCTGTCACTCGTTTGTTCTCACTTGGTGAGGATTATGCGTTTGAGATTTTTGAATGTTCATTGGAGCACGATGGATGGGTGGCACGCCCAGATCAACAGATGATATTTTCCTTCTGTGGTGAAGATATCGGGAACGCCTGCAAAAATAACGTCTGGATGGCCAGCACGGTTTTGAGTCTCTGGTGCACGTAAGTTAATTTAAATTTTATAACTTATTTATTTTTGGTATTTTTCCATTTAATAATTTATTTTAATTTCAATATATATATTATGTAATTAACATCCACACCTTTTCATATCTTAGGTATCTCCATCGTCTTCAGCTTGATAAGGGCGTTGCATCAGTTTACGGCTTCTTAGATCCGTCATTCCTTGTGCCCAAATTCTTTGCTTGCGATGCATTGAGTAAACACTTAGGGAACTTGTTGGGAGACAATCAGAAAGAATTATATCTGGCTCCCTACTGTATGAAAAGCCATTGGCAGTTGTTCGTACTTCACCCGTCTAGGCATACTGCCATATTCTTATGCTCTCTCTACCAAAAGCCGCCACAGGAGGTGGTGAAAGTTGTAAATAAGTAAGTAACTAATCTTAAATTTAATTTAAGTTTTAATATCAGTTGTTTTTAGTTTATTACACGCATGATATATGAATTTGTTGATTGACATGATTATTTGTTTATGATAGCGTGCTGAAGGCGAGTAGCATAAGTTGCGCCAACGGGAGAAGTAAGACTTCTAAGACTAAAGCAAATCTTGAATGGACTATCCTCAAGGTTTGGTAGTTTATTTATCAAATAATTAATATTATATATAATTACTAATTTATATGTATATTCAACTGACATTGAAATTAATTTTGTTGGTAGTCTCGATTTCAAATTGACGGGTGGTCGTGCGGCTATTATGTGATGCTTCATATACTGAACATAGTCTCCGCATCTATTACGGATGGATGGAATAAGGTAATATTTAAACAACTTGTTAAATTATATATTATAGTTTTGAAGATGACTTGCGTTGATGTTATTGTTATTATTTAATCGTGTGTAGGCATTTAACGACCAAACGCCTCTTCATGACGATGAGTTTAGAGACTTGAGGATGCGCTTCGCTGAATTCTTCTTCAAGTATGCGGCTGAAAAAGGAATTGACAAGATACCTCCGCAATACTTAGATGAATAGTTTTTTTGTTAAACTTTAGAAACTAATTAATAACATGTATATATATATCCTTAGATTGGTAGTTTTGTTTTTAGACATTAGAGACTAAAATTTATATATATATATATATATATATATATATATATATATATATATATATATATACTTGTAGATAGTTATGTTTTTCCTATACATGGGTTTTGGTTAAGTCCCCCCATTGTTCCTTTGTATATTTCTTTTCTTTTTGTTAATATTGAAATCTAAGGGTAGTGTTTTGCAATTCTGTAATGTGTATGATATTCTGTGTTACTGGGATATTACTGAATGCAGGGATAGCTGAGGGGAGTGATATTTTAAAACTGAATTTTAAAAAAAAAAACTATTAACGTCAGCTATATCAAACAACTGACGTTAATAGTATTTTATAAAATATACAGTACACTATTAACGTCAGTTCTTTACCACAACGGACGTTAGTTTTAACAAAATTAACGTCAGTCGTGTTAAAGAACTGACATTAATTTTAACAAAATTAACGTCAGTTGTGTTAAAGACTGACGTTAATTTTAACAAAATTAACGTCAGTTGTGTTAAAGAACTGACTTTAATAGTTTTATATTTAACGTCAGTTCTCAACTGACGTTAAAATATTAACTATTAACGTCAGTTGTATTTACGTCAGACAGTATTCTGACATAAAAAATCAATTTTAACTGACGTAAAAAAGCACTTATTTCACTAGTGCATCAATCCGCATACCCTTCTGATGTATTATGTCATAGTTCTTAGCCATATGTACTCACGACTTGTTTCATGAATAGCTAATATTTCTGAATGATTTGATGATGTAGCTGTGATTGTTTGCTTCACTGATCGCCATGAGATAGCAACTTTTCTACATGTGAAAACTTAACTTGTTTGGGACCGGGCTTTATGAGGATCATAAAAATATCCAGCATCAGGATACCCTACTAACTCTAACTTTACTCCATTTGGGTAAAACAAACCCATATCAGATGTTTCACGGAGATAATGAAGAACGTGTTTGACTCCAACCCAATGTCTTCGGGTTGGTGTTGAACTGAATCTTGCTAATAAGTTCACTGCAACGGCTATATCTGGTCTAGTGCTACTTGCAAGATACAAAAGTGCTCCAATAGCACTAAGATATATGGTACTTCAGAACCAAGAATTTCTTCAACATCTTCTCTTGAACATTTTCACATCAATTGAACGAACAACCTTTGGAGTGCTTAATGGATATGTCTTATCCATATAAAATTCTTTCAAAATATTTTATATATAAGAAGATTAATGAATAAGTATTCCACTCTCAAAATGTTCAAATTGAAATTTAAGACAAAATTTTGTTTTTCCAAGATCCTTCATTTAGAACTCCTTTTGTAAGTACTCTACAGTCTTTGAGATCTCTTCTGAAGTCCCTGTTATGCTTAAGTCGTCAACACAAACAACAACTATTGCAAACCCATAATTTGTTTTCTTGATGAAAACGCAAGGACACAAAGGATTATTCTCATATATATAGTCACTCAAACGAGTGTAACACATTCATCCTGATTGCTTTAATCTATACAATGATCTTTGCAATTAAACAGAGTACATTTGTTGAGGTCTTGAATTACATGCTTCAGACATCTTAAGTTTTTCATGGATTTTCATATATATGTCATTGAGCCTGTTTGGATGAGCATTTTAAAAAAGGACTAATTACGATGTAGAAGTAGAAACAGATGTTATTATAAGTAGAAGTTATTTTGCATTTGGATGCAAGATCGATAAGTACTTTTAAATCATAAAGGCGTTTGGATGCAAATATCCAAAAACACTTTAATTGATTAAAATTACTAAAAAGGATATTCAGAGAGATACGTGACAGTGGGTGTTACCATCCTATGGCTCCTTTCATCATTATATATATATATATATATATATATATATATATATATATATATATATATAAAAGAGAGAAAAAAATTAAACTGTAATTGATATGAATAAAGTTAAGGTGGGTGTTATCATCCTTTGGCTGATAACTTGTTTACATGAAAAACATATGGGAACATATCGCGACTTTTATATGTGTAGCAGAGAAAAAGAAGGAAAGGAGAGATGCTTACATGAACGAGTGAAGGAGAGAGAGAAGTGGAACGAGACGTGACGCTGATATTTTGGAGAAGAACAGGTTTGCACTATCTTTATAAAAGTGGAGCTGATGGAACAGAACGGCACAAGGAAGAAGAAAGGGTTGTAACTTGTAACTTAAAAAAGGAAACACGGATATTTTTGTCAGGAAATTTCATTAAACTTTAGCGCCTCCAGTCCCGCACGATTTCTCTCTCATCCACCGCACTTGCTTATTTTCGGAAGCTAGGATTTTTGACTTCTTAAAAAAAAAAAAAATACATTTTGGACTTTTTTTTACCTGCTTTTACTTTTTAAAAAAAACCAATCCAAACAATTGTTTTTTTATGAAAGCACTTTTTTTTAAAAAAAAATAAGTGCTTTTTATTTTATAAAAAAAAAACCATCCAAACAGGCTTATTGTCTAATGAGTTATAAAAGTAAGTTGTCAAATCCCTCAGTGGCTACCAAACTTGTGACACCCTCTACCCCGCATGTTATACAAAACGTTAAAAAGGTAAAGATATAAAAGTAAAACATGCATTTATTTCATAAAAGAAAAACCGGATAGAAAGCATCATATTGTAACATCTCAACGTGGAAAAACATAAGAAGTTGTAAAAAGATAAAACGTAAACATGAACATCAAAAGCATAAAACATTTCCCAACCTCGATGTCACATACAGAGCAGGTATAACCGTTTTGAGATAAAATCCTCGGAATACAATTGCAACTGAAACTAAAAACACTATAACTATTGAAACAACTAAACATCCTAGCTAGAGTCGCGGCTCCTCAGAGTCACTCCTCCACTGACTGTTCATCGTCCTCTGCATAAGAGATACATGCCAACAACATAAAAGAGAAGCTGGGAGTAAGAAATAATGTAAACACAATGGCATGGAAGTAGTTAAGCAAGATGATCATACATCATAACATGGCATAGCAATATACAGCATAACATAAAATAATCATATCAACATGTCATCTTAACCAGCATATGCTATGCGGTGCAACACTACTCCGCTACTCCGTTATGCATGTGGATCCAAACTATCTCAGGAAGGCAACTTCGGAGTTACATATCCACGTTGGCCAAAAACCACCAACACCGACAGTCCACCAAACCATGGGTGAACCCATTGGATTACCGACGCATCATAACGAGGACATGCCACTGCGGGGGCGCACTGTTCACCAAACCTTGGGTGAACCACCGAGACTTGGCCAGATCGTCATACTCTAGGATGACCTCCCCTATGTTGAACTTCCCCGACTACCAACTTCAACGTATGAATGCATGAGCACAACAACAGACAAGGTAACCACCTCCATTGCTTGGGACAATAAGCACCCAAGACTTATCACCAACATCAACGTCAACATCAACACCTTACCTTTCTGGGTCAAGGCCCCCTTAGCCAAAAAGCACCAAGGTTCAACTCATCAACACCTCGACCAAAAAAGATCAAGGCCACTTTGGCCAAAAAGCACCAAAGCATATCAACGTGCGGTAACCCAAGGACACCGACTTAACCAACTTATTATTCTTTGTTATCTTAATTAACCTTTAATCAAGTTATCTATTACTTATTTGTTCAATTGGTGTGTTATTACATTATTGGGGACATCTGGGGTGAAACACCTCTTTAGAACCTTTAATTTACGTTCTGACCAATAAGGGGAGCATGGGCGTGCTCACCCCAGCCATAGGTCGTGCTGCCACTTAAGTGGAGCACGGTCGTGCTGCCACTTAAGTGGAGCACGGTTGTGCTCACTGTCCTGCACGGCCGTGCTCAATGCGCGACCATCTCCCAGAATTCAACTGGGAGTACGGGAGTGCTCCCTGTTCAGCACGGTCGTACTCCTGGGCCAGCCATACTGTTCTGGGAAGATTCAACTTGTGTTCTTGGAGCCAAAACTCCCTAACACTCTCAAATCAGATACTAGAGTCCTTTGACTAATCCAATTGGCATCAAACCTCACCTCTCACTAACAGTTCATGTCTTATGAAGCATTGGGGAATTAACCCCTTAAGCGTTACGTTAATTAAGAGTCTTACTTATCAATTAGGGTCTTATTAACTGTTTCAACATCAACCAAGACTCAGCCAATCAACATAATCAACATCATACATCAATATTCATGTCATACCAATTCAGTCAATGATTATGTCATACACAGATTAATATGGCATGCCACATCATGAAGAATTTAACAATTATAACAATCAGGCATACCAAATAGCTAACCAATAAATATAGAAATTAACCATATGATCAAATAGAACATGGCATTGACAACAGTTTAGGTATATTCATAATCAAACATAACGTGGTAATGATAGATAACAATAACACATAACGGGGCTATGGGAACCCCTCATCTTACACTATCCCCTTGCCTAATGAATACACTATCCTTCTCTCCATACCTGGTATGAAGAAACTGATAATGACATGCAACCGGTAAACCAACGCGTCCCTCGAACGACTCAGTTAGCTTTCCAAGTCTTGGTCCATTAGTTCCCAATTCTTAATAAAAGAAAGGAAACCAAAAGATGGAAGAACTATTACCTTACTATGATTGGCACTGACTAACTAGACGGTCCCACAAGTCTCCAAAGCTCCAACAATGCAATGGGTTTAGAGAAAATAGGGAGAAAACTAGGTTCAACCGCACTAGGGTGGCTGTTGTTGCCAAAATAGGGTTTACAACTAAAACCCTTGGTTACTGTTCTGTATTTAAAGTCACAGACCTGAGCACGGTCTTGCTCCTCCTTGAGCATGGGCGTGCTAAGCTTAGCGTCAGCGAGACGCGCTAGCCCAATGAGCACGATCATGCTCTCTATTAAGCACGGTCGTGCTTGTGACTCAAGCAGTCACAAGACACAACCCTAAGACCCCACTTAAAACCCCACTTAGCTCACTCTAAACCTTACTAACAAACAAGGCACAAACAAAAGCGCTTAACGAGAAACGAGGTGTTACAAAACTAATCAACAATTCAAATGTAATTGCATTCATAACTAAAAATGACAACTTCAGGTGTCTGGATTACTGGTCCAAATGCTTTAGTTTTGCTAATAACCATAGCTCATCTTGCATTATTCCTTTCAATTTTTGGCCAATTAATTTAATGTCGACATTCCTCTATAATTTGAGCTTCACACACTAATTATCATTAATAATTTCGTAAGCAATTGCTATTACATATGCAAATATATTATCAACAATATATCTTCCCCTCATATTTCCATATTTTAATGAGATATCATAATTTACCGGTAGCAGAACCACTTTTGGGGTTACTTCTCTTGAAATATGGGGTTGTTGATCTATATAACTTTTGACATCTTCTGGGGTCTCACTGACCTTTCTTGGAGCGTCATATTGAAATTTTATTTTCCTTTAAGGAACAATATTCTTTGCACCAATAGGTCTACAACACTTCTAGTGTACTCTAAATTCATGAGTTATGTACCATACTCGCAAGTTTTCCTTCTGAGATAATTAACCATGCAAAAGTATTTGTGATTGGTACATGTAATACCCAGTAATTTAAATATTTTGAAATTTTTTATTTAAATGACATCATGCTCGGTAGTTTAAGATTTCTTTTCCTGTAAATGTTCTATATGAATATTTTATATTTATTTGAATAGGTTATAACTATGTTCATTATTACAAAGTTATGCTATATTTTAAGTTTTTTATTTCGGGCTTTCTAATTTAACAAGTTTAATAAGGGTTTTCAGACTTGTGTAGGGTAATGCATGACTTGTCACACCCCTAATAAATTAAATAAGTTTTCTCAATTATATGTCATTAATTTTGAGACTTTCCCCTAACACCCTTTAAGTGAAGGGCTTTATGCCCAATATTGCCTTAGGATTTTATTATAAAAGGGAGAAGCCCTTCCTCCTTCTTTATTCCAAAAATCTAGGGTTTGAGAGTAGAGGAGAGTTAGAGAGCTTAAGCTTGAGGAGGAGGCCCAAGGAAGGAGTTTGAGGTGTCGCTTCTTCTTTCTTTGCAATCTTCATTTGGATGTCTTAGATATTCAAGATCTTCAAAGAGGTGAGGGATTTATGGTGTACTAGACAATTTATTTATGGTTTTGATTCTTGGTTTTGAAAACATAATTGGGTGTTATATTTCCCTAAGGTATCGTTTGGTGCAAGTTTTAAAAATATATTCCTGGGTTTTTATACGTGTATACCATGAATGTTATCCTCTTTTCTATGTATTTGGAACGAGAATTTATTGTGCCGATTCTTTGGAGCTTTTGTGCTTGTTTGAGAGGTGAATTTGTGTCCTCAATTTTGGACACGTTGATGCAAGAGGTAGCAAATGAAAATAAAGTTGCAATAGATTCATATAAAGGAGAACAGGGGCAAGGGCTGCGACAAAACAGAGGGGCCTACTAGTTGATTTTATTTATTTTTTTGGTTTCTTTCCCTTGGCTGCTAGTAAGTTCCTGCTACATGAAGTCAATATATATAACAATATATATCCGGTCGGGTGACTGTAAGATATAACAATCTACCAATCAATCGTCTATATGGAGCAGGGTCAGAAAGAGCCTCACCAAGATCAGCAACCAAAGTGTGATTGTAATCCAATGGAGTCGTTACTGGCTTAATAGCAAGAAGACCGGTGTCCTGCAGAATTTCTAATAAATATTTACGTTGATTAACAAAAATTCCAGTCTTGGACCGTGCCACTTCAATGCTCAAAAAATATTTCAATGGGCCCAAATCATTGATGTTGAATCGGTGGCAAAGATATTTCTTGAGGAGTATAATAACCAAATCATCATCTCCTGTAATTACAATATCATCAACATAAACAAGCAAAATTGTTATATGTGATTTACGTGTAAATGTGAACATTGAGTAATCAGCTTTTGACTGTGTAAACCTAGCATCAAGCAAGGCATTCGTAAAAGTAGTAAACCAAGTGCGAGGTGCCTGTTTCAATCCATAAAGTGACATGTTGAGCCGACATACTCGAGTCTCTCCCTGTTTGCGAAACCCGGGAGGAAGCTGCATATAAACCTCTTCCTGTAAATTGCCATGTAAAAAGGCATTGGAGACATCCATTTGATGAGTTGGCCAATTTTTTGCTGCTGCAATACTAAGAACAGTTCTCACAGTAGTTAATTTGGTTATAGGAGCAAAAACACCAGTAAAATCAAATCCTTCTAACTGTGAGTAACCTTTAGCTACCAAACATGCTTTGTAACGTTCAATGGAACCATCTGAATTATATTTTATACGGTACACCCATTTCAGCCTATGGCTGTTTTTCCAGGAGGCAAAATCTCGAAAGTCCAAGTATGGTTAGCCTCTAAGGCCTTTATTTCGTCCTCCATGGCCTGCCTCCAATGTGGGTCTTTGCGGGCAACAGAATATGAAGTGGGTTCAGTATGTTTGATGATAGAATTAATGAAGTGGAGATGGTTATGTGAGTATGTATTTGAGCAAAGATAGTTTGAGATGGGATATTTCATACCTGATGACGATGAAGAAGATTGAGCAAAGGCCATATTGCATGAGTAATCAGCAAGGTGAGATGGAGGACGTGTGGCACGTTGAGAGCGTCTAGGTTGGGGGTTGGTCATCGTAGGGGTTTCAGGAGCATGTGTGGGTTCATACGCATAGGACATGTGGTCAAGGGTTGAAGTGGAAGGGTGGGTAAGGTCTGTAGTATGAGGGGATGTAGGAGGGTTGCTAGTTAGGTGTGGTGAATTTGTGGGCTCTTGATCACTGATGGGTAGTGGCACAGGGGTTCGACCTATGTGGAAATCATGCAAAGCCTTATCATTCTTGAATGGGAATATTTTTTCATGAAAGATGACATCTCGACTAACTAGAAATTTATGATCATCAAGGTCATATAGTCAATAAGCTTTTTGACCAGTGGGGTACCCAACAAAGATGCAACGTCTAGCTATAGGTTCAAATTTATTTGGATGATCATAGGAAGTGGATGCATAACACAAACAACCAAATGTACGTAAATGAGTGAAATTAGGTGGTTGTCCATGGAGTTTTTCATAAGGAGTTTTACCACCTAAAATTTTGGTTGGTGTCCTATTTATTAAATGAGTACCAGTGAGAATGTAATCACCCCAAAAATAAATTGGAAGACCAGCTTGTAAACGTAGAGCCCGTGCAACATTAAGGAGATGACGGTGCTTATGTTCGACGACACCATTTTGTTGGGGAGTACCTGGACAAGTGAATTGTTGTACAATTCCAGAATCATGCAGAATTTTCTGATAATAATGATTGGTAAATTTAGTGCCATTATCAGAGCGAACTGTTTTTACACATGTTTGAAAATGATTACGAACATAGGCTAAGAAATGGACTAGCAAGGAATAAGCATCAGATTTGTATTTCATGAGATAAATCCATGTGACACGAGAAAAATCGTCAACAAGAGTTAAAAAATATTGATGACCATTTCTTGTAGGTGTAGCATATTTACCCCAAACAGCAACATGAATTAAGTCAAAAAAATTGTTGCTAGTCGGTGTATGTAAGGGAAAAGGGAGTCTTGTTTGTTTGGACAAATGACAGATTTCACAATGGTCACAAGAGTCTTTATTGAAACCAAGAACATGAGCTAAACAACTGAGGGCACTTGATGATGGATGGCCAAACCGAGCATGCCATGTGGTAGAGGATGTGGTGAGAATGGCAGCAACAGAGGTAGAGGCATCGAGGAAGTAGAGTCCACCCTTTTTATGGCACCGACCAATCTCCTTCTTCGTCAAATGGTCCTGAAATACACAATGATCAGAATAAAAAAAGACATCACAATTAGAAGTCTGGGTGAGCTTTGGCACAGATAAAAGATTGAATTTAAATGAGGGTACAAATAAGACATCATCCAATATAATATGTGATGTAATCTGCACATTACCAATGCCATTGATAGGAACTGAATTGCCATCAAGAACACAAATAGATGTATGAAGAGAAGAAGGGATGGGTGGCTGATGAAAGGAGAAGGGCGTGAAAGAAACAAGATCTGTTGCACCAGTATCAATTACCCATTCATTTGGCATACAGGGGGCAAAATAAAGAGCTAAAGACTCACCTGTGAGATTGGCTTTAGACTGATTTACCTCCCTTAATAGGCGAAGAAGTTGATTGGCCATGATGCAGCGGGGGAAAAAAATCAGAGAGTGATTTTGAGAGGTGCTACTGATACCATAAAAGTATTCTCTGATTGTGATATTTCATTGAATGTTAGAGGGATATATACAAGTGATACATAACTGTTACACGTGATACTAGGAGAAGATCAAGCTAAATCTCTAGAAATTAGAAAAGTATATTTCCTACATTAATACATAGCTTCAATTAAGCTAATTATAATATTTGACAGTAATTACAATCATATCAGATCTTTGATTGTGTAACAGTATTAGAATAAGATCCAAATGCCCTGTAGCTAATTAGCATAACATAATATATATGTGTGAATTTGTATTATGATGAGGAAGGCAAACTACCAGGGACGTAATATTACGTAGCGTGTGTGTGTCTATATATATATATATATATATATATATATATATATATATATATATATATATATATATATATATATATATATATATATGTGTGTATGTGTGAATAGGAATTAAAGTGTAGCTATAAGATGATAAGATTACAATATAGAATAGCACTAATGAAATGATGAATTATTATGATAATCCAAAAATAAAATGTGTCATGTTAAATCATTATTATTTAAGTATGAAAAAGAAGGTATATGAAGAAAGTATTCTTGAAATAATTATGAGGTATAATAAGATATGAGAAATGAAATGACTTTAAATGATATTGATTCATGAGTATGTGGATATGGTTATAAAATAAATTATAATAAGGAAGGTGTAGAATAAGAAAGCTTGTCTGTGAGTTAAGCTAAAGGAAATTTAGGATGAGAAGTAAAGTAATAATATTTGTTGTAATGAATATAATTGAGTTGAACTATGGAAGTATAGTTGGGGTTGATCCTTTTGATTATAAACTTAACAAATGATTTCTTTAACATTGGATTTTAAATAGTTATCTATTTGCTGATGCTTTGTGTGGGTTAATATGCTCAATGGGTGTGATATAGAAGTATATGAATATATTATGAATTTTATTAATTGATGTGCTAGAATTGAATTTTATTTTTGGATTGCCTTTGATAATCTTATACTGGGACAAGGTTATAAAATGCTATGATGTTGGACATGCACATATTTTCTATTATAATCTCTTATGAAGGATGATATATAGTGATTTATTTTAAAGATAAAGGTTTAAAGTGATGACAATGTTATGAGACTTTGCAAATGGTTATGATTGGCCCATTATGAAGGTAGTCTACTATCCTCTGTTTATGAGCTTGGATGAATAAATGCCTTTTATGCACTTTTGATGTGGTTATTGAGTTATCTATGTTAATGCCCATGATGTAAATTGGTTTACTATGCTCTTAATTATGTGTGGTTTGTGTGATTATTGAAAGAAGTACTTTGTGGAATGGATTGATAAAGTATCTATGAATTTTTGGGTAGGCCAACCGGGGAGCGGAAGGCTCCGGTATATAAATATAATCGCCGGGGATGAGGGGTCCTCGTTAGATACCCGGACGTTGAGGAGGGATGTTGATGTTTGCCGGAGGGTGCGGTATCTCCGGGGTACGAAATTAGAACGGTTGGGGCGGGGGACCTTGAGAGAACAACCCCAAGTGGACCCAAGGATTCGATGTATATGTATCCCTTATGAGTTGACATGAGGTTGATAATTGAATATAGTGCAATCCATTCCACAAGTACTCTATTAATGGGCAAGAGCTCACGTGTGATATTTTGTTGTTAATTGATGTTGTGACATTTGATTTTGACATGGGCTAGGTGTTTACATGAGTTAATGCTTGCATGATTGTATGTTATGATTTTATTTTATTTTATTTTGCATGTCTGCTTGTGTTTGGGGGAGCTCCCTCACTTAGTCAGTGGACTCACCCCACATTTAACATTTCAGCTGCATATATTTAAGAAGCTGCCAGAAGCCCTGGATGTCATGTAGATAGCTTATGGGGTTGTAATTTTTTTAAAAAGGACTTTGTAATTTGTGTTGTTTAGTTACTCTGATGTATTATATTCATTATATTGTAATTAATGAATGTAATCATTTTCTTTGGATGAAATGAATTTTGTATGCTTGTGAGACTGCGGAGGGGAAAGAGAGACTTTTCTTTTCGGCCGGTCATGACAATGAAATTCGGGTTAGGACAGTACATATGACTTAGTGACCTTCTGGGTCTATGACAATTGAACTTAGATGGCATAGGCAATCATGCCAATTACAAAATATATATTTGAAACTTAGTAGATTTCTTCAGGAACTACTAGAATACAACGCATCAAAATTATAATTATGTTACACTTAGGAACTATAATATGGGATCTTTCAAAGCATTTAATTACTTTTGGAAACATCTAGTTGCAAATTGAAAACAAGCAAACATTAGATCATGTGGCTTCTGGCCGTAATCATATTGCATTAAAAAAATGCATAACATATGAAAACTCATTATATTAAAGAATCTTTTGGTCTTCAATGACGTCAATATGAATCATCAATATTAACTTCGGATGGCGTAATTGTCGATACGCCAAATAACAAATTATTTAGACTAGTAAACTTCTAGTTTATAATTAACTTTGATTTTCATGTGCATAACAAACTTCTGGTTTACATTAGCACGTGTTTCAATCATGTAATTGACCATATGCCAAATAATAAAATTATTTAGACTAAAACTTCTGGTTTACAACAATATAATTAACTTTGATTTTCAAGTGCATAGCAAACTTCTGGTTGACATTAACACGTATTTTAATCGCACTCATATATCATAATTTATAATTGATATAATACCAATAAAAATCTAAGAAGCAAATATCTTTTCTTCAATCAATAAAACTCAAAAGGTTAACAAAAATAGATATATCCAAATGCACATTTTTTATAAGATCATGATAAAAAGAATAATTTTCATAAGAACAATTTGGACAAAGAATAAATCTTGTATTATCATGATAATAAGATCATGTATTATCATGACAACCGATAATAATTATATTAGTTAATCTTTTTCAAAGAATAAATGTTTCTTAATTAATCAATAATCATTGCATTTGCCAAAACAAATATTCGTACTTTACAAATGTTATCAATCAAAATCATCATGAGAAATAATTAATATATCACTGGAGCATAACTCACCATTAGGATTTGATAGACAAAAATAAATCTTTACCTTGATTGAAAAATCCATCCAACAAAACTTTGACATACGACAACTATGATCGAGGTCTTTCCATACACGCTAAAAACATTAAGATAATTTTACTATTTTTAAAATTTTCTTATATCTCACTCATAATCTCATACATAGATTTTAAACCATCACGATATTGGTAATATCTACCACATCAATGATTATAATCACGGTCCTTGTCCACCTAATCCCATTTCATAGTTTGTAACCCCTTTCTTTATCCACAAAAAAAAAATACGACCCTTATCAAGAGGCATATATGATTTTTCCAACACTTTCCTTTGTTTCAATTTATACTAAGATCAAATGATCTTTTAAATTTCAATCATGGTTCAAAGGTCTAGTTCTTCAGGATCTATACCACAAATCTTCATATAATCATTACCAAGAAAAATTATCGGCTTTGTGAAATCCTTCAGAGATGCTTTAATAATAGATTCTTCCAGAATTTATCAAAAGCGAGGAATTCAAGCTTTGCAAGATACATGGTGAAAACACTTAAAAAGAATTTGAATAAAAAAACTCATATATGAAAGCTATGATTAGGGAGAAGAAGAAAAGAAAATTGTTCCCTTGCTTAGAGATTCATGCTCTGATATACGTCAAATAGAAGTTTTTGATGTTCTACCATTTAGCATGAATTCTTATCTTGAAAATATACCTACATAAAAATCGTTGCACTGTTAGAGACTTGATCGTGTTGATAACATGTTATAAATAGAAAAGAAAATAGGGAGATGAAGACTGGAAATATGGACTGAAAGGTTAGTTCTTCTGAACTAGGATTCAGAGGCTAGTTCTTCAGGAACTAGCTATAATCTTTGTATTGATAATCTGATTGAGTGTGTACAAGGACAAACCTATGGTCCTATTTATAATGATAATGGACTACTAATTCTGGACCAAATCAACAGCCATAAATAGGAGTAAATACAGAGTAATGATAAAGATATTATAAGATAAAAATTAATATAGTCATCCACAAAATCTAAATATTTATAACAAAACCAAACTAGTCATCAATTTTCTGAAAATCTCATTCCAAACAATTAATAAATCTCAATATTAACCGATTTTGATTTTTTTAAATGATTTTTTTATGGATTGGACTGAATTTGAACATCCCTACATTTCATAGTATAATTTTAGCCATAAGTTTTTTTTTATAAGCTAAAATTTATTGAAAGACTACAAGGGTACTCCGGACCTCTGGACCAGTATACAGAGAAAAACAAATGAACATTTAAAGAAGAGGAGATTGGTATAGCTTCAACCATCAGTCAAAAGAAGACAATATTGGTTGAAAAACTAACTAATCCTCCCCCCAAAAATTGGCCCCCTGGGCAGCAAAACAAAACGTGAGCTCTCACACACCCAACCAGAGACACGAGGGTTAGTGTGCGTGGAAATTTCCTAGACTGAACTGTAGTAGCATAGTGGAAGCAACAGAAATGACGCAACAATGACTTGAAAACTTCACCAAAAAATAGCCGCGGAAAGATGATAGGAAGCTTGATGACTTAAGGCTGCACCAATTAACGTTAGCAGACCAAATAGCAACTGTGACACCCTGCTACTCCGCATGTTATCAAGCATTTAAAGGACAAAGATATAAAACCAATCATGCATTAACTGAATAAAATGAATTATTTGTCCATGGGTAGAAAGGTCCCACATAAACTAGTTCTCAAAACTTGCGGAAAATAAAACAAGTTAAAAACAATTAAAACATAAGCATGAACCATAAAGAAAACCCAACCCCAATGTCACATTACAGAGCTGGCATAACCAATCCGAATAACAATTCAGATAAACAAACTGAAACTAAACATAACTAATACTAGAAGCGGCTCTTCAGAGTCACTCCTCAGCAAGCTGCTCACCGTCCTCTGCAAGGTGCCGATCAGGCCAAACAAACAACAAACAATGGGGAGTAAGAATCATGTAAACATATACGGCATGGAGATAGGAAGCAAGGTAAAACATACAACATAGCATAACATACATCAACACACACACACATATATATATATATATATATATATATATATATATATTTATAAACATCAACATCATATCAACCAAGAATGCTATGCAGTACAATGCAATACTACTCCACTACTCCAACATGCATGTGGATCCAACTAACTCAGGATGTCAACGTCGGAATTACATATCCATATTGGCCATATCAGCACCAACACCGGCCATTCACCAACCAGTGAACCCCATGGATAGCCGCGTATCATAACCGGATACACACCTCGGGGGCGCACGGTTCACCAAACCATGGGTGAACCACCCAAGACTTGGGTCAGATCATCATAACAGGACGACCTCCCCTATGTTAAACATCCCCCTAAACATCATCTCCAATGCTCTATGCAAATGGCACAACAATAAACAAGGCAACCACCTCCTTTGCTTGGACCAAAAAGCACCCAAGACTTATCACTAACATCAACATCAACACCTTAGACCCAAATCGTGGGGTCAAGGACCCCCTGGCCAGAAAGCACCAAGGTCCAACATAACAACATCTCGACCAAAAAGCATCGAGAGCACTTTGGCCAAAAAGCGCCAAAGCGTAACAACGTGCGGTAACCTGTTAGGCACCGACTTAACCAACTCATCTTTATAATCCTCTTAGTTAATCATTAACCAAGTTATCTAAGTTCCATTATACGATTATTATATTGTTACATCACTACTGGGGATAATGGGGGTCAAAACCCCTTAATTTCCTTTGATTCGATTTCTGATCAGGAGGGGAAGCACGGGCGTGCTTGTCCCCAGCACGGTCGTGCTTCCACTTAAGTGGAGCACGGGCGTGCTCTCTATTAGGAACGGTCATGCTTATGCAGCACGGTCGTGCTCCTCTACTGCACGGTCGTGCGAACTGCACGGCCATTTTCCAGACTTCAAACTGGGAGCACGGGCGTGCTCCCTGTTCAGCATGGCCGTGCTCAATGCACGACAATACTGATCTGGGTAGGAAACAGAGCCTAGTTCTTGGGCAAAAACTCTCTAAACACTCTCAAATCAGAACCTAGGGTCCTTGGACTAATCCATTAGCATCAAAACTCACCTTCCACTAACAATTCATAATTAGTTAACAACCTTAAGTAATTAATCCTTAGTTACTATATCAATTAGGGGTCCTAAATTAACCAATTAGGGCCTTTATCAACGTGTTACCTTAATCAACATAAATCAGCCAAACAGTCATGGTATCCACATCATCAACCAACATATTCATGGTATAATATCAACCAACTCAGCCAACATGTTCAACAACAACAACGATACATATATCATTATATCCCACATAAAACAATCACTCATAATTATAAACATGTAGTCATGGTATTCCAACAACCAACATGTTATCATATAACATAGCCAAAGCCAACAATCATCATCATAACATCATGTTCATATTAGCAGTAACAACGTAACCATCAAGAACATACTATGAACATACAAATGTAAAACAATAATCAAACATGTTATCATAACAAATTAAACCAACAAGTTAATCATATCATCAAACATAGCAAACCGGGGTTATGGGAACCCCTTTACCTTACACTACCCCCAATGCCTATGATATACACTACCCTTCTCCCCATACCTGGAATAGAGATCACGATTCAAAAAAGAGAAAGAAGATCCACTTGGGTCCCGTCTCACAAGAGCTTTTTTACAATGTCAAGAACGACAAGGTGACACTTTGGTTCAACTCTAAGATCAAGAAATCAGAAGGAAAAGATCAAGAACTTAAAAGAAAGAACACAAGGGACAAGGTGCACGAATTTTACCATTTCTAAAGTTCCAAACATCAAGCACAACGAACCCCTATTAGTAGCGATGTTTTCCTATCAACGAGCAATGAAGAACAATGCAAGAACGGGTTCCCTAGAGAGAGTTTTAGGGAGAAAAACCATAAGGATTCAAAGAGGAAGGAGGGAGACAGTTTTCTGAGTGTTGGGGTCGTGTAAACTAAGTTTAGGTAGAGTCTAATGGTATATATATGAGTTTGGGTCATTAGGGGCTGTTTAGAAGCCCAAAAACACGTTTTTGGTGCGCGTCGATTCGCGGGGCGAACGATAGTACCAAAAGTTGTCTATCAGGTTCGCGGGGCAAACAAATACTCACGGGGAGAGGCCTAAAAAGCTGAATTGGGCAAAAGCACTTAAAATAATACTTGTAGATAATTCTCTTAGCTTTCTAACGCCACAAAGATCACCTGGATCGGACATCTAGAATTCAGGATATGGTCGAAACGGTGAAATAGGTTACTACGACTCTAAAAGGGTTGAACCTTTCTAAGGCTAAACTTTCCCAAACATGAACTTAGATATCATAAACAACCTAACAAGCATATGCAAACATATATATAATATATATAAATGCATTAAGCTTATTTATGAAATGAGTTAATCAAGCTCGATTGCCAATTAAGATACCTTAAATACCTTACCATAAGATATCCAGAGTCACCATCTTGAATACCTGTTGTGACTCCGGCAAGTGTACTGGGTCGTCGCAAGTAATAAAAACACGGTAAGATATTACCGAGGTCGAACACAAGGATTGGGCTACCAATTTGACTAAATTGTCAAGAAATCCGATACGTTGGTTAAGCAATAGAGGGTGGTTGAGAGAAAGAGATTGAGATTTCAATTCAAGAATCAAATCAAATAATGCTACGGTGATTAAAATCAGAAATTAAATGCATCCAAGGTCTCAAATCCACCTACCCAATCATGATAAGTACCCAAGTGATGATGTATTCCTTCCCTAAGTTCAATTGCAATGTCAACCGGGACCCCCTAAATTCTCCTATATCCACTGTCGTGCTCAATAGGACGTATTCGATGATTGGATTAATCACTTGTTCGGTCTCATAATCCCTAATCTCGAATTCTATTAAACCTTGTTCCCTATATGGTTGCACTAATCAAATAAATCCACGGTCGTGCTCATTATTCGATTAATGATTCCAATTCAAGTTCTAAAACGCTTCTCGCCGTTTGGCCTCAAACACGTTAACAAGTTAATCACGCACACATATGATCAACACAATCAATTCAGAATTGGAAAACATTTATGATCCCGATTCAAGTTCTAAAACGCGAATCGCCTTTCGGCCTCAAACACGTTTAACTTATTAATCACGCAATACATATGATCAAACATTCAAATCAGAATCGGAAATCATCAATTAAAAAGAGAGGAGAACACATACATCATATGAACACTACACAGCCATGGGTGGCTTCATCGATCCCTCGGACGAGGGGATTAGTTCCTCATGCCCGTGACGACGCACAAACAATCGGCAATAATCTCCATAATAACAAACTAAAAGAAGAAAAGAAAAGAAGACGGAGACGCAGCTCCAAAGACAAGGATTCGCACTACTCTGATCTACACAAGTGGCTAACAACTTGATACCCAATTCTGATCTGATATGGCCTTTAAATAAGGATTCTGTTTCTCGCCAGCTCGCGGGGCGAGCGTATTCTGGCGACGCGAATTTAAGCATTGGCGCGCTTCAAATTTTGTATTTTCGCGAGGCGAGCTTGTATTCGCGGGGCGAGTCTTCAAACCCTAATCTGTCACAACCGTGATATCCATCACGGCTAAGCCGTGATTGCCTCTGTCTTCCATGGTCCTCAAGGACTCGCGAGGCGAGACACCTTTCGCGGGGCGAGTATTCAATTCTGGGCTGTGACCTTCATCACGGCTAGGCCGTGATGGTCTCTGATTTCCAAGTCTTCATGCTCTCGCGGGGCGAGCTATCTCTCGCTGGGCGAGTCTTCAAACCTCGATTTGTCACAGCCGTGACCTTAATCACGACTATGCCGTGATAGTCTCTGTCTTGCTGGTCTTCAGACTCTCGCGAGGCGAGAGTACACTCGCGGGGCGAGTGTCTCAGAATTTCAATTTCCACTATTTCTTTGCTTTCCTTGACTCCCGGAGCTTCACTTTATTTACCTGAAAACACAAAAGCACCCACAAGCGTAATTCTATCCAAAATAAGCTAAAAACTACACAAAAGACGCAAAACGAGTCAAAGTCCAACTCGGGGAGACGAAACAAGGCAAATTTGGGCGAAAACGAGAGTGAACTCGAATAAATTGGCACATAAACCCTAGTTTATCTAGTCATAAAACTAGATAAGCCAGAGGCTTATCAAAATACCCCAAACTTAAACCTTGCTTGTCCCCAAGCAAGCTTAAAACTCAAAAACGACTCAAGACTTGGCAAGCCTAAAGATCTAATCAATTTCGCACAAATTTCACGCGACTTTACAAAACAGTTTCTCTTCTTTGATTCCCCCCCATTTTTTTTCATCAATGTAATCCCCACATTCATCTACCTTAAACAATTGAGAATTTATCATTCATGCCATCTTTACTCTAAGTTGAGGCTCGAAGATACACACAAAGGAAGATCACCTATTTCAAACAATTGCCTTCCTCACAAGGGCATTTAGTATTTCACTCATTCGCTCAAGTTTGTCTAGGCTTTCAACTTTTTCACTCAATTTCACCTATCAAGAGCACTTCCCATGAATTTGATTTTCATCTCAAAAATGGTCCCCACGTAAACATGTATGCAACATCAGAAGGTCTTTTAAAGGTTGTAATGGGGCCTGGCTCAAGGTAGGATATTCAAGGATATTTAGGCTTAAGTCCCTAGGAACTAAGAGAGCATGAGCATTAAACACATTTTCCACTCAAATTTCTTTTTTTCTTTTTTTTTCATTTTTCATTTGGGCTCGGGCGACTACAACCTTTTCCTTGATATTATTTTTGTTTTGCCCCTTTTCTTTTGGCAATTTTTTTTTTGTTTTCTTCTTTTCTTTTCTTTTCTTTTTTTTGCCTTGGGTCAACCTTTATTTTCTTTTTCTCACCCCAATAAGTCACATCACCTTGTAGCCACCCCAAACTTAGTTTCTCACAACCATTCTCTTGCTCACTTCCATGCTCTCCTAATCCTAAGATCGGGTTAACATGGTTTTTCAGATTTCGGCTCGTAATTTAGGGTCATCAAGAAACAATAGGTCAATTGGGCTCAATTTGGCTAACTAGGGAACATGCATTAAGGATGGTTCAATTTATGGCCAAGTGGTTATTTCAAAGAAAATTGCCTAAATCATTTGATGCAACACATAAACATGCAAACCATATAGAGATTCAAGCAAATTCGGGAAAGTGCAACCTATCGGTGATTCACACAATCAAAAACAAAGTTCGAGGCTAAAATCCTAACCAGCACAGTATGCAAAATTTTTGACCGCGATACGATTACTAGTGTGTGCACACCCTCACCCCAAACTTATCATAAAACAAGAAATCAAAAAAAAATTAACAAAGTTCAGTTTTCTATTTTTAAGTTGGGATAAACTTTTCTAATTTCGGAACTTATGGGGAAATCATCAATGGTCAAATAATTAATGAAATCTGTGCTCAATTTAATTAGAAACCAACAAGCTTGCCGACACATCATTCATACAACAACTCTTGATCTTCTCAAANTATTCAAGAGTGACAAACAAAAACAAAACAAACACAAAAACAAAAACAAAAAACAAAAATGAGGAAAGGAAAGGGTACCTAGCTTGGGTTGCCTCCCAAGTAGCGCTTGTTTAACGTCCCGAGCCTGACTCAAGTCGCCCTAAGGGTTAATCCGGACGTAGATCTTGCTTGCCGTTCCATGCCTCGGTCCGTATTCTGTAGGCTCTTGCCCTTTCATAAGCTCTCCTCTCTGTTTCCGGACAACTCATTTAAGTCCAGCATCCTTCTATAATCAAGACGAACTCTCCACTCCGTGATGGTCCTTTTTGGGATCAACTCGTTGTTTGCATTGACCACCACGGTTCCGCCACCTTTCAACCTTGGTGTTTTACCCTTCTTTTTCTTGCCCTTGCTGCTGAGCTCTTCCTTCGCACATTCTTCCCTTGGGAGACTCGGTATGGGTTCCATGTCTCGTAGCCACTCAAGATAGACTTCATCCCCAGGGCGGCCTTTGTCCTCACTGTCTTCCGCATGAGACTCTACCGATCTTGTTGTAAGTGAAGGATCATGGTCTTCTCGAGTTGCCTTTACCTTTTCAGATTGGGTCCACCACATCCACTCGATACACACGACTTCTCTGCGGGGTGCTTCATTGCTTCAAAGAGATTGAAGACCACCTCATCATCATGCACCCTTAGAGTGAGTTTCCCATGCCGCACATCTATCAAGGCACCCCAGTGGCCAAGAAGGGCCTACCCAATATGAGGGGAACCTCGGCGTCTTCATCCATATCAAGCACTACAAAGTCCGCCGGAAATATAAGCTTGTCCACCTTCACTAACAAGTCTTCGACCACCCCATAAGGATATTTTATAGAGCGGTCGGCCAGTTGGAGCGACATCCGTGTATCCTTAACTTCTTGGATTCCCAACCTCTTCATCATAGAGAGGGGCATCAAGTTGATGCTTGCCCCTAGATCACATAATGCCTTCCCTACAGTCATCTCCCCAATGGTACATGGTATCGAAAAGGAACCGGGATCCTTCAACTTTGGAGGGAGTTTTCTCTGAAGAATGGCACTACATTCCTCGGTCAAAGCAACCGTTTCCTCGTCCACTAATTTCCGCTTCTTGGTGAGAAGATCCTTCATAAACCGGGCATATGATGGCATCTGTTCCAAGGCTTCCGCAAATGGAATGTTAATCTGAAGTTTTCGGAAGACATCAAGGAACTTATTGAATTGCTTATCCTGTTGAGGCTTCTTCAACCTTTCAGGATACGGTACCTTCATGTAAGGTGGGAGGTCTTGGGGTTCAACCCACTTCTTCTTTCGGAATTCTTCATCTACAAGTTTCAGCCTTCCCCCTTGCTCCGGTTCCTTGTCACTTGCTAACCTCTCTTTTTCAGGTTGCTCTTCTTCAACATGTGGTTGTTTCGGGGCCTTGTCATCCTGAGAACTAGTTGCACCCCTGTTAGGTTCCAACACCCTTCCGCTTCTAGTAGATATGACGTTGCATTGTCCCTTGGGGTTGTTCTCTGTATCACCTGGGAAAGTGCCTGGGAGACGCTCACTAAGTTGCTTTGCGAGCTGGGCCATATGTGTCTCTAGATTGTGAATTGCTGCCCCTGTATGCGTTGCCCACTTGTCAATTTTCGCATTTGTGTCGATTGACAATTTCTCCATTGCTGCATTCATCTTCTCAAAAGTTGTGCCTGTAAAGGTTGACAACTTCTCAAAAGCCAGCTCCCACGGTTGTCTTCCACCATCTGTTATTTGCAAATCGATTAGGCCCTGGAAGAGCTGCTGGGTATTGCACCTTGCTGAATTCCAATGTTCGGCCTTATACCTGCTGAGGTTGTTGCCAATTCTGCCGAGGAGGTTGTTGACCGGCTAGACCACCATTAGCATTACTCCAAGCGAAACCCGGATGGTCTCTCCTCATGTACCCCTATTCGATTCCGATTGTAGTCATTACAATGCTTTCCTCCGATAGTTATTACGGGGCACAGGTGTCATAAAAGTTGTGGCATGAGTCCACATGTTCCGATGGAAGTTGAATGGACAGTTTAGAGTGTCATGATCTCCATTACAATTACCACAACCTGGAGGTATTCCTCGTGTATCACATTAGCCTTCTTGTTCTCTCGACAAAGCCGCCACTTGCATCTTCAACAACTGTTTTGCTCAAGAATGGCCTCCATTGCCCCAGAACTGATTCCATTTGAGGTTTCCCTTCCACGGTTGTAATCATTATATGACATTTTCTCTAACAATGCCCATCCATCCTCGGTGATAAATATGAGAAAGAACCGCCAGCTGCGGCATCACAGTTCATCGATAGCGTCCCCTCGGCCCATTAAAGAAGTGCTGAACTTTTGAGACGGGGTCAAAGAACGGCTGAAGGGCATCTTCTCAATAAGCCATTGTACCTCTCCCAAGCTTCATTATATGTTTCATCCTCTGTCTGCTGAAAGATGTAACGGCTATTCTTGCTTGTGCCGCTTTACGAGGAGGAAAATATTTGGTTAGGAACCTGTGCCATTTGCTCCCAAGTTCCGATCTTTTTCCTATCCAAAGTCAACCCAATCACGAGCGACATCCCTAAGAGAAAGAGGGAAAAGCCGCAGCGAAACTCATCTCGAGAGACTCCCTGGTCTTACTGCAAGTCACAAGCTTCCGGGAAGCGAGTGATATGTCTATGCGGGTCCTGTTTGCCACTCCCATCAAACCGATTCTCCCGGATCCGGTATGTGACACATGCTTCCACTCTAAAAGAGTCTGTGTTCAGGTTGCCCCTCACAATAGAAGAGTCACAATCTCCCAAGCTTGGTAGATCGTACTCAAAGAGAGGCTTGTAACGAGGAGGAGGAGGAGGATTTTCTTCAGCCATGTCCTCTATTTTAATTGCTTCCAACCTCTTCCTTTCTCTGGCCTCTTTTCTTAATTGCCTCTCGGTCCTGGTGATCTCTGAATCGAATAGCAAGTCCTCTTGTAGAAGGGTACCTCGCATACAAAAACACGGCAAGACCAAGTGGAATCAAAGAAGTAGAGAGATAATAACAAAGAAAATAATAAAAATAAAAATAAAATAAGAACAAAAATAACTTAACCAAATAATCAAACTCCCCTAAAATCAGAAAAATTGGTTGTGCCAATCCCCGGCAATGGCGCCAAAAACTTGTTGTGACTCCGGCAAGTGTACCGGGTCGTCGCAAGTAATAAAAACACGGTAAGATATTACCGAGGTCGAATACAAGGATTGGGCTACCAATTTGACTAAATTGTCAAGAAATCCGATACGTTGGTTAAGCAATAGAGGGTGGTTGAGAGAAAGAGATTGAGATTTCAATTCAAGAATCAAATCAAATAATACTACGGTGATTAAAATCAGAAATTAAATGCATCCAAGGTCTCAAATCCACCTACCCAATCATGATAAGTATCCAAGTGATGATGTATTCCTTCCCTAAGTTCAATTGCAATGTCAACCGGGACCCCCTAAATTCTCCTATATCCACTGTCGTGCTCAATAGGACGTATTCGATGATTGGATTAATCACTTGTTCGGTCTCATAATCCCTAATCTCGAATTCTATTAAACCTTGTTCCCTATATGGTTGCACTAATCAAATAAATCCACGGTCGTGCTCATTATTCGATTAATGATTCCAATTCAAGTTCTAAAACGCTTCTCGCCGTTTGGCCTCAAACACGTTAACAAGTTAATCACGCACACATATGATCAACACAATCAATTCAGAATTGGAAAACATTTATGATCCCGATTCAAGTTCTAAACGCGAATCGCCTTTTCGACCTCAAACTCGTTTAACTTATTAATCACGCAATACATATGATCAAACATTCAAATCAGAATCGGAAATCATCAATTAAAAAGAGAGGAGAACACATACATCATATGAACACTACACAGCCATGGGTGGCTTCATCGATCCCTCGGACGAGGGGATTAGTTCCTCATGCCCGTGACGACGCACAAACAATCGGCAATAATCTCCATAATAACAAACTAAAAGAAGAAAAGAAAAGAAGACGGAGACGCAGCTCCAAAGACAAGGATTCGCACTACTCTGATCTACACAAGTGGCTAACAACTTGATACCCAATTCGATCTGATATGGCCTTTAAATAAGGATTACTGTTTCTCGCCCGGCTCGCGGGCGAGTGTATTCTCGCGACGCGAATTTAAGCATTGGCGCGCTTCAAATTTTGTATTTTCGCGAGGCGAGCTTGTATTCGCGGGGCGAGTCTTCAAACCCTAATCTGTCACAACCGTGATATCCATCACGGCTAAGCCGTGATTGCCTCTGTCTTCCATGGTCCTCAAGGACTCGCGAGGCGAGACACCTTTCGCGGGGCGAGTATTCAATTATGGGCTGTGACCTTCATCACGGCTAGGCCGTGATGGTCTCTGATTTCCAAGTCTTCATGCTCTCGCGGGGCGAGCTATCTCTCGCGGGGCGAGTCTTCAAACCTCGATTTGTCACAGCCGTGACCTTAATCACGACTATGCCGTGATAGTCTCCTGTCTTGCTTTGGTCTTCGGACTCTCGCGAGGCGAGTACACTCATGGGCGAGTGTCTCAGAATTTCAATTTCCACTATTTCTTTGCTTTCCTTGACTCCCGGAGCTTCACTTTATTTACCTGAAAACACAAAAGCACCCACAAGCGTAATTCTATCCAAAATAAGCTAAAAATTACACAAAAGACGCAAAACGAGTCAAAGTCCAACTCAGGAACGAAACAAGGCAAATTTGGGCGAAAACGAGAGTGAACTCGAATAAATTGGCACATAAACCCTAGTTTATCTAGTCATAAAACTAGATAAGCCAGAGGCTTATCAATACCTTATCTTATTAAGATATCCAGATTCACCATCTTGAACATCTTGTCCACCAAGATATCTAGAATAAAATTGGCACTGTCTTGAGCATCTTGTCCACCAAGATTGCCAGATTAATGATGTAGGCACGTCTGCCGAATGAATGCATGTAAAAACACTTGTTCTAGACACTTTTATTTGTGTTCAATATTCCCTTGCCGAAGCTCAAAGCTTTCGACCATTCACCGTTTTCAATATCTTAAGATTTTCATCATTAACACAGGACTCAAAGTCCGAGTGCTCAATCACGAAACCCCTAGATCGATGCATCAGGCTTTGGTTCGTGGTAATAGAAAATAATGTTCACTTTGAATAACGTTATTTACACCGTAATTAGGACACAACGTCCATAGGACACGCAGTCCAAAACATCGTAAGAACACTAGTACCCCAACGTCTCGGTTACTAAGTTCAATACCATCGTCTACACCGTTTGCGTAAAACTTGACTTCGGAAAATCATCTCAAATGGAAAATTCTTTTATAAAATTATAAGATACTAAAATCCTTTCTGAAAGCTTCATGTTTCAAAAAGAGAGTCACTTGAGGCTCAAACTTAGTTTAAAACACGTACTGCCGTTTTAGAAACACTTGCCGTCGATATTTTTCCAAATTGCCGTCGTTAAACATTTTTAAAGTCATTTGAGCCAAATCTTAGCTTTTTTCACTTAAATAATTTTCTAAAGTCATAATTAAGTTATTTTCGAATATTAGTTTCATAAAATAACTTTTTATAATATTACGGAATTTCTTACATAAAAATTAGCAGTACAAAAATAATTTCACGGTTACGTCCTCTTTGACTCATAATTTACTTTTACACTGGTAAATCATTAAAATAATAATATTTCCCAACATTTATTATTTTTTTCAAATAAGATTTTCCATCAATATTATATTCCAATATTTCTCTTATAAACATTGAATATAATTTTTAAAACTTCTTAAAGCTTTTATCTTATTAATTGATTGGGCACTGACCACTATCAGGCTTCTCAAACAACAATCAACAATAATATCATAGCAATTGTCCCAGGCAGATCATGCATCAAATCACTATAATTTATAACTGCAAATAAACAATTTAATGCAGATAAACAATCACAGATAAGAATAATACAACTTGAACCAAATTAAACAAGCACTGAAACCACTGATAAATAATGTAGACCACACACTAATCACATATAGTCATTGGGAAAAATACCTCAGGTAAGCTCCCCTTACCTCTTGAAGTTACAGTTTTCCTCTCGAAGTTTTCCTTCCGATTCGTTTCCGATTCCACCTCACAACTTAGTACAATCCACAACAATTATCATTCACAGTAAATCACAACATAACAAGTTAAGCAATGAAATAAAATCTCCTCTAACCTATATACTTAGGTTTTGCCAACATTGGTTAATCAGGCTAGAGATGTCAAAATCTCACATACTCTTGGATCAATGATTCTTAAGTATTAGGAAGACATAATCAATGATCATAAGTCAAGAACTTGAAGAAAATCCTTCTAACTCACATGAGTTAGGTTTCGGCCTCTTTGAAAGAAAATATCTAGGTATTGATTTTAATTTCAAGTTTTTAGATCTAGCAAGTAGAAGTATTGAATAGACTAGATCAAGTGTTAAATGATAGAAATTGAAACAAAACATTCTTCCTCCTATAATACATAGGTTCGGCCAAACTTGGAAGAACAGGAAGGAAATTTCGTTTGATCTCATGCTTCTAAATATACAATATAGACATGATTTCAAGATCATAGAAATTGGTTTAATGATCATAGGATTTTTCTACAATTTCCTAGAGATTTTACAAGATTCTAGATCTAGGAATTTAAAATGATGATCATGGCATAAAATTATAAAATAAATGAAGATGAAGGCTTATATAAGTAAGGTGATGAGGTTTTACCTCTTGAAGATTGAAGAAATGAAGAAAATGATCAATACAAGCTTGGTTCAAAATGAAAGCTTTTGAGACAGCTTTGAGGATGTGGTTCTGTGAGTGTATCTCACGATCTGCTCATCCAAAAATTACAAACTTTGGCTTTTTGGAAAGATATGAAGGGGAGAAACAACTTTGATGTTGAAGGTTTTATTTGATTGAGATCAGAACAGGGGCATAAAGGGCCTTCTTTCCACTGTTCTCGTATGATGCTGAGAATTTTGGGCAGTTTTAGTAATTTGGTCATATCTCCCAATATACTTATCCGTTTTTGATTATATTTAGCTCTTTGGAAATAAGAGATAAAGTGGAACAACTTTCATGTAGAAAGTTTTTTGAGTTTCATCAAGGAAGAGGGTCATCTTTTTGGTGAGGTTTTGGTGTTCTTATGAGTTTTTTAAGCAAAGTGCAAATAGGAAGAAAATGAAGAAGATGAAGAGAAGAAAAATTGGGAAGGGGCTGATACGGTTTCAAGGGGTATAAATAGGGTAGATCGTAGGTTTTGTTTGATTTTTAGGAATTGAATTAGTGGGTTTTGGGATTATTTAATTAGTATATGATTAATCATAGTTAATACTCAACTTAACTAGGGTTACTTTGCTAACTATGGTTAAAATCAGGTGGTCAAGAATTCATGGAAGGTGTGGCTGATTTTAGACCACAAGAACTAACCTTGGTTCCTTAACCATGGTTAAAATTTAACTCGACGTCGGTTAGGTTAATCTTAGGGGTATTTTGGTCATTTCACTTGAAAATTCCCGATCAATAAAATTGGAGGCCGGGCTCCTTGTCCTCTCTGCTACATCAACCTTTTCTAATATCTCAGCTCCATAATCGTCTCGGTCAGGTTTCCGTCTGAATTTTCATCCCAAAACTTCCCCGTAACCATATAAAAATAAGTATTACATGGAAATGACTTTAGTTTATCCAAAGTCATTTTCTAAATCTCGGATAAGGATATAATCATTTATATAATTATTTCCGATATTAGAAAACCGAAAATCGGGGTGTTACGGCAACAGCAATAAATACCAACAACAAAGCCACTCTACTTGGATAAAAAAAATATTCGTAAGATCACCAAAAATCCTTGACAATCAGAGAACTTTGTAAACCAACAAGTAGGACTTAGAATTGACACCATCTACCAAAGCAACACCTAGCAGCAGCAGAACCAACTTAATTCATAGGTAACAAGAAAACCAGTGTTTAAAACCATTGTGTAACAGCCCAACCTCAAAGGTTTTAATCCATCAACTTAAGAGTAAAAAGAACTCCTTCTTATCACACCACTCCCCAGCTCCAACAGAAATGAGTTATAGCAGGAGTGACCAAGAACCTTTGTGTAAGATTACTCTACTTTGTAATGAGCAAACTCTCCGGGAAGCAAACCTAGCAGAAAGAAGTAGCAGCGTACACCAAGACTACTTGAAGCTATTAAATTTTAACACTCTAGCAAATAAACATTAGTCATCCACGAAAAGTTTGTGGACTCTAAAAGCCTTGTGTCGAAATATGTAACTTGGGAACCAATTTGCAAGAACCAAACCAGATTATCCACCAAAGAAGGAGTTATAAAATTGAAAACCAACCCATAGAAACTATCCAAGTCAATCTCTAACCACCAAGCCACAAAACCTGCAAGAAGACAAAAACAAACTTTTGCGAAATAATAAGTTAGCAGCCACCTTCAATAGTAGCCAATAGATGTAAAGAAGACCTTTCCAGTATTTCTCTCAAGTATAACACTCCCTCACTGAAGATTTCACTCTCAAAAGCCTCACCAAAGTGCTCTCCTGCATATATCACTCACCTCACCACTCAAGCACATTTAATTCTCACCTTTAAGTCACTCTGAACACTCACTCAAACCAGAAATTGCAAAGAGAGGAATTAAGAGCATCCCTTCAAGGATATAAATACAATAGAGCACCAAGAGAACACCAGTAGCCAATAATTAATAGAACACAACCACTATCCTGCTAGGAACAGACTAGGGACCAAAAGCTTCCTCTAGACCGAATTTAATTCAAGCAACCAAGGGGACAGAGATGCCAATTCGATATGCAACACCTAGACACCCTTTTTGCACCCGAGAACCAGAACCAAGACCTTGTTTTAAACAATTCCAAAACAACCAGTAAGTAATCTTTTCCACTGCCGAAGATGATATCATTCTCATAAGCCAAATGGACCACCTCGTTGAGTTCCAAATAATTTTCCCGAACGTTCTTCCCTTTTTACCTCTAAAAAGACCCTTGTGCAATAATGTATTGCTCTACAATATCACACGACATAACAAACCGAGACCCAATCCACCTATAAACATGTAACCAAACTTGGGCCTAGAAAGGACATTCAAGAAGGAGATTTTTTTTGTCTCCTCTCTCAATCTGCAAAAAACACAACCCATTGGTTTGTATCTGTGATGACCAATCTGTGGGCAAGATTTGCTCTTGTAGGAAAACGATCTATTAGAAGTTACCAAGAAAAAGCTAGAACTTTTGATAGGGCACAACACCATAAGTTTTTAAAGAGCCGTAGCAATTCCTTTTCCCAAGCAAAAAATACCCTCCTCCATTTCCACTTCCACCTCCACATATCGCCATCCTACAAACCCATGTCAGCTACCACAGACTCTTTTTGATCTGACAAGGAGTAAAATATTGGGAACACCTCTTTGAGGCTTGAATTCCCGAACCAGATTTCATGCCAGAAGGAGGTTCCCTTTCCATTCCCAACCTTTCTTCCGATCTCTTTAGAGAACCAATGCAAGCTATCTGATTGAGCAAGATCTATCCCTCTCAAGTCCCTCCGCCATTGAGATGAGTTTCTTGTAGACCGCCTTTCAGGTTGCTCTCCACCACCCCTATTTCCATACCTAAACTGTATTATATGTTTCCAACATGCAACTTTATCTACAAGAAGTCTCCATCTCCATTTTCCTAGCAAACTCAAATTAAAGAGGTCCAAGTTTTTTATCCCCAGTCCACCGCGCGTGCTCATTTGGAGAGCAAACCTTCTTCCATCTCACCCAAGAAATTCTCTTTCTTCCATTCCACCCCCTAGAGAAAATATCTTTGAATCCTTGTTAAAGTCTTTAATACCTTTCTAGGAGCCCTGAAGAAGGAAAAGTAGTAGAGAAGTATGCTTGACAGAAAAGATTTGATAACAACTATTCTTCCTCCCAAGGACAAATTCCTTCCCTTCCACCGAGAGAGGTGATAATCCTTTGGATTACCTAATTTTATAGCTAGAAAAGCCATGATTTTGATACTAATTGTGTGAGTTTAATCTCGTTTTCAACCAAATTTAGCTTTATTTGTCCTCGAGCAACGATCTGAGTCTTTTTGGTAGTTTTTAGGAATTTTGGTTATTTTCGAGTCAAATAAAGAACTTGGTGCTATTTTAAGTTTTAGGTTAAAAGTGAAGCTCAAGAAAACATGGAAAAATTGAAGAAAACAAGAAAAGTAAAGAAAAATACTCTCTTGCCCCGCAAGACAGAGCTCGCATTGCATGCCGGACCTGGAAACTAAAGATTTTGAGGAGGCTCAGGGGAGCCCCATAAGCCAGACACACGATTTATGAAGACTTTATGGGGTGCCCCGTGAACCATGGTTGGCCCCGCGAAGCAGACACAGGAAAATTGAGGTCCTTCTATCTCGCACCTGCGAAAGTTCAAAATCCAGTGGAGCAAAAAACAAGTTCTCGCCTCGCGAGTAGGTGCTCGCCCAACGAACATGCGCAGATTAGAATTCCTATTTAAAGCTTGTAATTGTGTTAATTGGGTATCCAATTCCTAGTTTTTGAGAGCTGCATCTCGTTTGGGTTTACTTTAGATTTTTTTCTTGATGTTTCTTCTCAATTGCTTGATCCCGGATTTCTCCGAAATAGCGAAACCGCTATGTGACCTTCTTATGAAGGATGTATCCTTTGAGTTTAATGTTTCATGTTCAAATGCTTTCAATACTTTGAAACATAGACTTGTGACTGCACCCATAGTCAGTGTACCCAATCGTGAATTACCTTTTGAAATTATGTGTGACACATGTGATTATGTAGTGGGGGCGGTGTTAGGACAAAGGTTGGAAAAGTTAGTTCATGTGATTTACTATGCAAGTAAAGTTTTAAATGATGCACAAGCTAACTATTCCACCACTGAAAAAGAACTCCTTGCAGTGGTATTTGCACTTGATAAATTTAGATCTTATGTAGTAGGGTCTAAGATTATTGTATTCACCGATCATGCGGCCATAAAACACTTAATGACTAAACAAGAGGCCAAACCAAGACTAATCCAGTGGATATTACTTTTGCAGGAGTTTGATCTTGACATTAGGGATCATAAAAGTTCCGATAATGGAGTTACGGACCACTCTTGGTTGGTCAATCCCGACCAAGAGGAGAAATTATTAGATATCCAGGAAGAATTTCCGGATGAGTGCTTATTTGCTATTTTTGAAAAATTCTCTCCTTGGTTCGCGGATATGGCCAACTACAAAACTTCAAAAGTGGTCCTGCAAGGCCTAACTAGGCTGTTGAGACCTCATAAGTCCGAACACATTCAATGTTTAAAATCTCTAAGTTTTGATGATTTCAAATATACTAAGTATGGTAATATTGAACCATGTGAAATTACTGACAAGAATGTTTAAGTGTGCAGAAATATTGGTCTTAAAGATCACTCGTCTAAGTTTTAGAAAGATGCAGTTTTTCACACTTGTATGAAAAACCACCCGTCTGAAAAAGACAGCTTAGTCAAAATACCAAGTCAACTCTCAGTCAGAGATCTGACCTAGTTGATGACGTGGCAAAGATCAAAAGTCTAAAGAAGCTTTAGTTGATCATTCATCTGAAAATGACCTTCCCACCCGTCTAGTTCTGGATCAATGCACCGGTCTAAATTTGGACTCCACTGCACCCGTTTGACTGTCAGAATGTCAGAAGATAGTCCAAGTCAACCTTATTCGAAAAAAGATGCCTTCCTTAAGGATATCTAAGACCTATGGACAAAAGCACCATGTACAAAGAATAAAGAATTCATTCTTTCAAGTATTTAAGGAATAAACATGCTACCTCTATACCACGCCTGTGACTTTTAGCTATTTCAAGTACAAAGCAAAAGTACTTTCCAAAAGGTGAACTGGGTGCTACACTGAAATGGGAAAGTCCTCTGCTGGAAGTACAAAAGCACTGCTGCTGCAACTCTGAAACAACAACTGCTCAGAACAAAGTGTACTCTTGGTCGCATATGTCAAAGCTCAACGTCCATAAACATTTAATGCTTACACAGAACGACTCTTTGGCATTAATGGCGTCCCGGCTAACGGATCAAATTGATTGAAACCTTTAAATAATGCAAACCATGAAGAGGAAGATGAGAGACACTGCGCATATTCAAATAAGCATTTACTCTGCTCATTTATTTCTTCATTCATTCTTTGAATAGATCTTCAATCATTTGATATTAATTCGCATTCTTTCATTCTTATATTTACTCCACTCTCTGAGTGTTACCAGAAAGACTTGCAAAGTTGTATTAAATACTCAAAACCTTACTTAACTCTCTGTTATTGAGCCTGGAGAGGCTATGTGTGAAAAGAATACTTGTTTGAGTGTGAGCCTGGAGAGGCTAGGTGTGAAAAGAATACTTGTACTCTAATATGATCAGTTATAGTGATAACCTTGGTGCTGCCAAGAACTGGACGTTGCCCTATTGCTTTTGGGGTGAACCAGTATAAATCTCTTGAGTGATATTCCTCTTCCCAAATCTCTTTAATTTATTTAAGAGTTATTTGTTTAAGCTTTTAACTTGGGGAGTTATTATTGTGAATATAAAATATCTTTTAATCTTTTTGAGTGCGTATGTGTGCTGCCTCAAAATTAGACGAGTCGTCCGTCTAATTTTCTTTAGATTAGTTTTTGGTTGTTGTGCCTGTGAAAATATTTTCAAAGTTTTCCAAAAAGTTAGTAAACACAATTCAACCCTCATTCTTATGTTAACTTTGGTTATTTCAGTTTGTATCAGAGCTCAGCCTTTGGGTTGAGCACTTAACAGTGTAGAGGAAAAGATCTTGGAAATGGCAGGAGAAGCCAGCTCAAGCAAAAACCATGTAAGAGAAGGATCCTCAATGTCCAGACCTCCATATTTCAATGGAGAAGATTACATCTACTGGAAAGAAAAGATGAAGTGGTTTCTACAATCCACTAACTCTAATTTGAGGGACATTATTGAATAAGGCCCCTACATCCCTAAGGATGAAAAAGGAGCAGAAGTTCCGAAAGCAAACATGATCTCAGAACAAAATACAAAATGGCAACTCAATGCCAAAGCTAGATATGCAATCATGTGTGCATTGAGCAGAGAGGAGTTTGAGAAAGTCTATGCTTGTGAGTCTGCAAAAGAAATGTGGGAAGCACTAGCCATTGCTTATGAAGGAACCGGTAAAGTAAAGGAGACCAAAGTTAGCATGCTGGTCAGAAAGTATGAATTGTTCAAAATGGAAGAAGGAGAAACCATTGGCTAAATGTATGGAAGATTTCAAACTATAACCAATGGGTTAAAATCTCTAGGGAAAGTATACAAAACTGAGGAGCATATTCAAAAGATTCTCAAAAGTCTTCCAAAACAATGGAGACCTCTGGTAACTGCTGTATCTTAGGCCAAAGATCTATCAACAATGAAGCTAGATGAGCTTCTTGGAACTCTTCAAATCCATGAACAAGAGTTGGTAGAAGAAAATAATGAAAAGAAGAGAAAATCTATGACACCCTCTACCCCGCATGCATTTTTAAACGATAACATAGAAGGAAATAATTTAATTTTTCGAAATAAGATAAACACATGCTTGTTCTTTATAAAAGAAAACCAACGGGTAAAGGATACCACATTGTAACAAGGTTTCAACGCGGAAAATACAACATGTTTAAGAAGAAAGACATAACATAAACGAAAGATATAAACGAACCTTTCCCCGATGTCACATTACAGAGATGGTATAACCAATCCGGTAAACAAATCAGATAACAACTAAACTAAACATAAACTAAACTACGAGTAGCGGCCCCTCGGAGTCACTCCTCAACAAGCTGTTCACCGTCCTCTGCATAACCAAAAAGATACATGCAAAGCAAACAATGAAAGATGGGTAGTAAGAACCATATATATAAACATAACGGCAACAGGATAGTTGGCAAGATGAACATACAACACAAAGCAACCATAACATAGTCATCATACCAACACAAGAAGCATATCACAATATAAAATCAATCATACGATGCAATGCGAAACACTACTCCGAATCCATGTGGATCCATCTACACTAGGCGTACGACTTCAGAGTTACATCTCCACATTGGCCAATAAGCACCAACACAGGGGCAGTTCACCTTACCATTGGTGGACCTCTAGGATAGCCGACGCACCTTATTCATAGATGCGCCACCACGAGTGTACATGATCCCTTTAGTCTCGGATAAATCACCGTAGATGGCCAGATCATCTTACAAGAGGACGACCTCCCCTTAACTATCGTACCTCCCCCTAAAACTCCATGCATGATGCATGCACACAACAAACAACTATTATCCACCACCTCCATCAACACCATTTATTATGGCTTAACCTCTTTGGCCAACAAGCACCAAAGGTAACATCAACTTTAATCTTTTAACTTTAAGCGTTAGACAACACTATGGCCAAAAACCACCAGGGCCTCAACACCTTGACTATTAAGAATCAAGGCCCACTTGGCCACTAGGCTACCAAGGTACAACATCAACAACACCTTGACCATTAAGCATCAAGGCTCCACATCATCTTTTTAGTTGTCTTTGGTCTTCATGTTTTGTTGGTATCTTATTAAGTCTTTTAAGCATTTGGAGAGAAAACCCTTATTTCAGCATTTTCGGATCTGTTCTGGTCAGGTGAGAACGGGCTTCCTCACCATCAGTGCGGGCGTGCTGGACCTGCAGGCAAGCACGACTGTGCTGCCTGTTAAGCACGGAGTGCTTAAAGGCGCGCCCTTCTCTGGATTTCAAACTAGAGCACGGGCGTGCTCCCTGTTAAGCACGGTCGTGCTCAATGGAGCGTGGCCGTACTGATCTGGGCAGAAAATGTCAAACCCTTTCCCAAATCATTGGGACAGTTCACAGATTCAATCTATTGGCTTCTACTAATCCATTGAACATCAGCTTCATTAATCTTAACTGTTCTTTATTAATAATCATGTCTTATCAACATGGGAAATTAATCCTTTAATCACAACTTCCTTATTAACGTTCCTAGAACATTCACTAATCAATCTTAGGGTCTTTAACTAAGCCCTATGAACATAATCTTACCTCTCGCACTATATTCATGTCTTATGAACGATTGGGACAACATCCCTTAAATCTCATTTATCATTGTTATCATCTTTTAACATCTTAACATCATTGTTGGCATTAACATCCTCAACAATCAATACTCAAGAAGAGCATAACATCAAACAACAGCCAATAACCATTATAACTCATTACAACATGGCATCAACATTCAACATGTTCATAACAGACAACATTCAATAACAAGAACATTCATACCAACATAAATCAATTAATAACAATCATGCCAATATCATCATCACAACAATTAACATCATATAACAATTAGACATAGAGGCATATAAACATGTTATCATACAAACAGTCATATAGACATTTAATCAAACACCAGGGTCATGGGTTAACCCTTCATCTTACGCTACCCAATAGCCTACATGTTCATACCAGCCCTTCTCCCCATACCTGGTATGAAGATTCTCAAAATGATAACGTTGACAAACTAGACACGTTCCCTCGAGCGGCTCGACGAGTTCTTCAAGCCTTGGTCAAACAATAAGGGAAGAGAACAACCAATTAATCCCCAAATCAAAAGAAAGGGAAAAGGAGATTAAGGAGGGATAACTACATTACCTTAAACGATGCTAACACGCGTAACTTCTCTCCTAAACGGACTCACAAACTCCAAGAACTTCAAGGGGTTCAAGGGAAGACTAAGAAAGATGAAGAGAGACATCTATTCTGAGGTTAACAATGTGGGAAATAGGTTTTAGGTTGAGTCTTATGGTATAAATTCAAGTTAGGGCATAACGGCCTCCTATTTCAGCCCAAACTGTATACAGATATGTATTTTGACGATAACTTGAGCTACGAGTTTCCGATTGAGGAGTTCTTGGTGTCGTTAGAAATCTCAGAGAAATGTCTACAAATTAATGTGCTACGATAGAATCCTAAATCGGAATCTAAGATGGTCAAAAGTTCGATGGAAGTTTAGTGACAGATTTGGTAGTTATTCCTACATAAGATCCTTAGGAGATTATAATAGGATCTTAAGAGATAATCAAAAAAGGATTTTCCTATAATAATAAGGACTCAAATCTGATTAATTGAGGGACTAAAATCTAGGAGATACACTATCTTAATTATAATACTAAATCACACGATATCTCATAATATCTTTCGTAATAACTTATTATTAATAAAAACACATATTATATATTGACATATAAAATCACATACAAAATCATATATCCATATAAGATCACACATTAAGGGACACAATCTCATATTAATGCAAATAATCATATATTAAAACACATATTATCATATTTAATAATAGATACATACATACATACATACATACATACATACATACATATGTATATGTATATGTATAAAAATACTACAACACTAATAACAATTACATTATCAATTATATAAATAACAATACTAACTTCATTAATAATAATAATAATAATAATAACAACAACAACAACAACAACTAGGCATCCATAGTAACATAATCCCTTATAGGAAAATTGGGGTGTTACAAAATCCATTGCTTTCAAGGATGACAAGAAATCATTCAAGGGATCTACATCTAAAGTTCTCAAGGTTGATGAGTCTTTAGAAGAATGAGGAATCAGATGAGGATGACTCTAATGATGAGAATGATGAACTTTTTCTTCTTACAACAAGGATGGAGGATTAAATGACAGAAATATCATTGTCTGTTATGAATGCAAAAAACCAGGACATATCAAGACAGAATGTCCTCAACTTAAGAAGCAAGCTCCCATAAAGTTCTAAAACAAAAAGAACAAGGGAATGATGGCTACTTGGGAAGACCTGGATGAAAGCTCCACGTAAAGAAAAGAAAAGGAGCATGAAGCTAATCTTTGTCTCATGGTTGATACAGATTCAGATTCTGACAATGAGGTACAATCTGAACTACAGAAGTTGGAGTGATGCCTATGATGAACTTTTGGAGGAATCCAACTGTTTATCTAAAGCTTTCAAATCCCTCAAGAGATAATATGTTAAACTCTCAAATGAGTATACACATAAATCTCAAGAGTGTGAGAAGTTAGTTGAAGAAAACAGTAGGCTTAAGACTGAAAAGTCTAAAGCTAAGATCTCAGTTGAAACTCTACATTCTGAAGAAGTAATTAAACTTTAACAAAAAGTAGATAAGCTCACCTCAAATCTTGCCAAGTTTGTTAATGGTAAAGAAAATCTGACTAAGCTTTTGGGAAGTCAGAGACACTCCCTTAACAAAGAAGGTTTGGGTTACACCAGTCAAGATCATCATAATGAATCAACAAAATTCTCAAAAATAACTATCAAATCTGTTTCTATTAGTTCAAATAAACCTATATGTACCTATTGTGGAAAAGCTGGACATATTACGTCCAAGCGTATTCACAAAAAGAGAAAGAAGTCTTCACAGACTCCTCACACTAATAGAAAAGGACCCAAGAAAATATGGGTACCTAAGTCCATGATAATTCCTGTTGCAGATATGCTTAACAGGACAAAACAAACACCTGTCATGGTACCTGGACAGTGGATGCTCGCGACATATGATAGAAGAAAGGCCTAAGTTCCTAGACCTCCAACCTAATAAAGGTGGACATGTAACTTTTGGTGGCAACTAGAAATGAAAGGTTGTTGGTGTAGGTAAAATCGGTGGTAAACCTCCATTAACTATCATCTGTGATGTATTATTAGTTAAAGGGTTAAAACATAATCTGCTTAGCATAAGTCAATTATGTGATGGTGGGTTCTCAATATCTTTCACTACAAAAAAAAATTGTTTAGCGACCGAAGAAATCGATCGCTAAACATGATAATTCGGTCACTATCTTGTTTAGCGATCAAAATAGCGACCGAATCAACGGGGTAGCAGAAACCCTGGTCGCTAAGGTTTTAGCGACCAAATTTATGTTTCGGTCGCCAAATAGAGACCAAATATTCGGTCGCTATATTATATAATTCGGTCGCAGCGTAGTTGGTCGTATGATCAGGGTAACCGAATTTGGTGCTGATAATCGTCGCTAATATTGGTAACAGTAACCAATATTAGCGACCAATACTTCGGTCGCTAAAAAATGAAATAATTTAATATATTTATTTATTTTTCCTAATTTAATATTAGCGACCGATGTTGGGGTTGCCATTTAGGTCGCTAATATTTTTTTTTTAATTTAAATTTTATTTTAAAAATTAATAATTAATTTTTTTTAATTTAATATTCTTGAATTTACTACTGTAACTCACCAATATAAAAGGGTAAAGACCCATTTTGGTCCCTGACAAAAAGTGCGCAGGCCATTTTATTCCTTGACAAAAAAAAAATCTCTGTTAGTCCCTGACAATTACTAACGTGGGACATGTTAGTCCCTGCATTGACTTCCGTTAGCCAGTGTCTGTTAGTTGGGTGACGTGGCCGTTAAATCGTCCTAAAACGACGTCGTTTCTTCAGCTTCTTCTTCGTCTTCATTGTGTTGGTAGGTCTGGTTGAATCTTCTAAGAACCCTAATTTCTTAACCTTCAAATCCACCCCAATCTCATACGAATGTTTCACCTGCAAATAGATTCGTGGTAGAGGCGAACGGAGGAATACTTCCACCTGGTCTCATTCCCTCAATCCCACTTGGTCGCACAACAGTAAGCCATTCCCATTCCCTGGTGAATATGAAACTCTGATTATTAAGAATTCAGGAGAATTCCTAGGTGCGTTCATGCCAAACTCAAAACCATAATCCAAAACCACCTAGGCATCCCAATCCAAAACCAAACCCTATCCACAATTTTATTAAGAAGTCAAGGATGATACTTTGGGTTCATATACAAAGTCAGGGTTCTGGAGTCAAATGTACAAACCAACATGTCCAACCCCAACACTCCTCTATATTTCCTCAACCTCTCACATGGTTCCATCCTCTTCCTCCCGTGTTGCCATGTTCTGTTTTAGCGTCAATCAGAGTTTCACATTCTCTTTCTAATTGTTACAAGGTGGGAGCAGTTATTTGCTATGAATTTGGTAATGGTGGTACAACTGATTATAAAACTCGAGCCAAGGTTAATACTTGGGGTACTGATTATGGGGTTTGATTTTCTCAATCTTAAAATGTGAGAAGAGGTGGGTCGTCGGGGGCGAAGAGATGGGTCGAGACGATGGACAGTGAAGGAACAGTAATTGATTATCAAAATAAAAACTTGTTGTAGAAATTCATCTGGGGTTTGTGGTTAAAGGGTTTTGGCTCTGCTAACTGTTGGAGATGTACTGACTTTGCTTTTGTTTTGAAAAATTCATATTATGCTCTGTTTTTCTTCATCTTCTTAGGGTGATTTCTGAGAAAAATGATGAAATTTGGAGGTGACGAAGTCGTCGAGGTTGAGATCGGAGGTGGTGGAATGGTCGGAGGAACCAATTAACGGCCACGTCACCCCACTAACGGATGCTGGATAACGGAAGTCAACGCAGGGACTAACGTGTCCGATGTTAGTAATTGTCAGGTACTAATGGAGTAATTGTTTTTTTTGTCAGGGACCAAAATGGCCTGCACACTTTTTGTCAGAGACCAAAATGGGCCTTTACCCATATAAAAAAAACAAGTATCATGTAAATAAATAAATAATTTCATACAATAAAGTGACTGTAAATCCATAAAATGAAAAAAAATACAACTGAAAATCATCAGTTCTAGAGAGGCGGACGCAACAGACGCAGAGGGGACCGACCGTGCTCATCGTCCGTGCCACCATCGTTTGCCATCTGCTCGTCCTCTGGATCAACATCATCAGTAGGAGGAGGCGGCGGAACTGGAGGAGCGACAACAGGCGTCACAACTGCCATAGCATCACCCTAAGCAACTGGAGCCTGGATCCTCATCTGCTCCAACACCAACCGCAGTGTGTGGCCCTGCTCCATCGTCGTCTGTAGTAGGTGTAGGTGTGCCTGCGTCAAATGTGTAATCTGCTCCTGCATCTGTCGCTCTCTCTCCCTCTTCTCCCGAAGCTCCGCGTTAAGCAGCGTGATGGTGTCCTGCATCTGGTTGAACTGCTCCGGAGGGACGATATCCGTGTACGAAGGAGTTGGCATGCAAGACGACGATGCTATAAACTCGCTGCCCAAGTGTTCGAGGCCATATATGGCGTTGTTATCGACGAAGACAGGAGAGCGGGGCCCCTCACCAGTCAAGGCCTCATCCCGTGACTGTGAGGCACGTGATATGGCATCATCCCTCTTCTCGTTAAATCCAACCTGCAAAGAATAGTTGAATCGATAATTAGTTACAGTTGAAACAATATTAACAAAATAATAATAAAAAATTACTAGTATATACTAATTAAAATGTTTTTTACTTACAACATAGTTACGGGCCTTATCGTTGACCCATTCCCCCGACTTCAACTTCTTTGCCCTATCCACCAACTCCATAGTAGTGGGGGGTCGTTGTTTCTGTGCTTTCTGCACAAAAAATAATATTAAATTCATAAAAATATTTAAAAATGAAAACTAATTAAAAAGTACGGCCAGTTAATAAAGTTTTAAGTATTACCAGCTCGTCGAAGTGGGCGGCGACTGATTTAGAGCAGCCGATGTAGGCACAAGCACCACCATCAGCAACTCGATTACGTGAGCTATGGCCTGCTTCTCCTGGAACTTCTCAGTAGCCCAGTACTGTTCCAGCCCCCTCCTAACCTCAGGATCCAACCACTTCCACTTACCCTTACCCTTCCTCAGCTTGTTCATGACATTCTTCATGGCCAATGAACCTTTATGCTCAAATATGGACCTGATGAGATCCTTAAAAGCTTGGTTCCACGTATACTCTTTCTGCAACTTGCACTTGTCGTATATTTAACTTAAATTTAAATTAATAGGTAATGTAAATTTATTTTAAATAATACAATAATTTGTTACGTTAAACTCCTTAAACAGCAGATCCCTATGGCCCTCGGGGATCCCCTTCCATGTAGGCTATGGACCATCAAACTTCTGCTTTATTATCTTCGAGATCGAATCAGAAGGGCCCTTCACGGGAAGAAAGCTGCAGGAAAATTAGAGCATTAATAAATGTTATGAATAATTAAACAAGTAATATGGAAATTAACGATACTTATATATAAAAAAAATTAAGTTAGCTTACTCATTATCCCCCTGGGGATAAGATGAGTCCTCTGGTCGGATGAACCACGGCTCCTGCGCCGATGATGATGATGGTCCTGGCACGGGAGTGGATGATGACGGTGCAGCCTGTGCCCTGACATCTGAGGGCTGCGTAATAGGTGCAACTCCATCACCCTGAGACTCGTCCATAGAGGTACTGGCAGGGTGGTCTCGATCTGAAGTCCGTGGGTTAGTCGGTGGAGGATCTCTCGCAGAACGACCTCTGCCACGGCCTCCCCGACGACCACCACGCCGCCCCGACCTCTAGTGGAATCTCTGTGTAAAAAATGATAAAGCTATTACATCACATTATAAATAATAACTAATTAATCAACAAGTTTAGACATGAATAAACATTACACAATGAATAATTCATATATATAAATACCTAAGTAGAATCTCCGTCACTAAATTCACCCTCACTCTTATCAGTCTCACTTGATTGGAATGTGCCTTCGCTTGATTCGTCCAACTCAGATTGATCCATTAACTCTCTTTCAACTTCTTCCCCATCATCGGAAATGTCCACCAGAGAATTAACAATGATGTCCGACTTAATATTCAACGATACGTGGGGCCCTGAAAACTCATCATCTTGGTACGGAGCATCTTTTTCAGGCTGAATGATTACGTTATCAGTAATTGTACTGCAAGCCTTTATTTCAATGACACCCAACCAGCCTTGATGTCCTTCGGGATATGACGTGTAATAAACCTGATCGGCCTATTGTGAAAAAATGAATGGGTCGTATGCCTTATTATACATACGAGATAGCCTAACTTCAACATTGCGATACTTTTTATCGATTTTTGTCCCTAAGTCAAGAGTAGGATCAAACCAATCACATTTGAAGAGAACTAACTTCATCACGGGAAAACCGGTATACTCAAGTTCAAGGATGTCTGTTAGAACCCCATAGAAATCATCTTCTACATTGCCATCAGTGGCTCGCACACAAACACCATAGTTACACGACTGCATTCCTTCACTCCATTGTTTTGTGTTAAATTTATATCCATTTACAATATAAGTGTTCCATGATGTAACCCATCTTTTAGGTCCCCATGCCAAATTAGTCAACAATGGATTTTGAACATTGTTTAATGGATCTAGTACCTACAAATTTTAATAATATGTCCAACTTATACACCATATATATTTAAGGAAAGAAAAATTATTGCAATAAATGAATATGCTTAACCTATATATTTACTGAACCACGCAGCAAAGTGAGAAGTAATTTCTCGATCAACTTGAGCGTTCGAAATGTCAGGGGTGGATTTCCCTTATAAAATTGCCAAACATCCTACACATGGGAGGTTAACATCAGGACGATTAATAACCATAAATGACAATTGAATTTATAAAAGACATTGTAGACACTTACTCTAAATATAATGCCTCCTCATCACAATTTGGAAGGATGTACAGATGGGCAGCATTAATGTCACGTTTCTCCAAGAAATATCCTTGAGATTTGCCACTAAATCTGCCCGGATAGTTGAATGTTGATATAGGAGGACTAGTTGAACATCCTTCACCCGAATCAACATTTCGAGGCATCCTATTCCTTCTCGTGTCAACTTCATCTGGATAGTAATAAGAGGTAAAAGTGGAAGTCTCCTCTACTAGGTATGCTTCACAAATGGAACCGTTTACTCGTGCCTTGTTCTTGACTTTGAGTTTAAGGGAGTGCAAAAACCTATTAAAGAGGGATACATACAAATAATAACTAGTTTTAAGGAAAGCTAAAATAGATACCCCACATTTGGATACATACAAATAATTAATTAAAATAATTGATGTTATATACCTCTCAAATGGATACATCTAGCAGTATTGGACTGGACCACCAACTCTTGCTTCGTAAGGTATATGAACTGGAAGGTGTTCCATTGAATCAAAGAAACTTGGCGGGAAGATTTGTTCCAACTTACATAACAACACAGGTATCTTCTCCTCCATATCATTCAATTGTTTCACATTTATTGTTGTCGAAGTAAGCTCCCTGAAAAAGTGGCTAAGCTCAACAAGTGGGTTCCAAATTGGTTTTGGTAACGCGTCGAACGCAATTTGAAACAACCGTTGCATTAACACATGACAATCATGACTCTTCATTCCATGTAACTTTGTTTCCTTAATGTCAACACATCTACCCAGATTGGAAGCATACCCATCGGGAAACTTTAGTTCTTTAACCCATTTACAGATAGCTACTTTATGTGGTTTGCTTAGTGTATAAGTTGCCTTCGGTTTGATAAGCTTGCCACGACCACCGTCTTGCAACTCAAGCTCCTTTCGATTACAAATTTTCACCAAATCCAATCGAGCTTTATTTGTAACCTTTGTCCTCCCCTTGATGTCCATCACAGTGTCAAACACATTCATAAACACATTCCTCTCAATATGCATGTCGTCAATGTTGTGACGGAGTAAGTGCGTTCTCCAGTACGGCAACCTCCAAAATATACTTTGTTTTGTCCAATTATGCTTGACGCCATAATCAGGAATATGTTCTCCGTGGGATTCATGGACGAGCGGAAAATTCTCTACTCTCCGCCATAAATTAGGAGCAGACAAACGTAGGGGAGGGGGTGTGGTCTCCGCACAACGCTTCTTGAATGCATTATTGTTCCTCCTATAAGGATGATCTTGTGGAAGGAATTGATGATGTCAATCAAAATATGAGATCTTTCGACTGTTTGTAAGCTTGAATGCCTTCGATCGCTCCATACATATTGGGCAACCAAGCATCCCTGTGGTCATCCAACCCTACATCATCCCATAGGCGAGGAAGTCATTGATCGTCAACATCAAAGCTGCTTTCATGCACATCCCTGGGGGAAGATTATACGGAGTTAAGATAACTATCCAACAAGAGTAGGCATTTCCAGATTTCCATAAAGGATTAAATCCATCCGTACATAATCCTAATCGGATGTTCCTAGGGTCATGCGTAAACGCCATATGAACCCTATCAAAATGCTTCCAAGCTTCTCCATCCGACGGATGACACAAGACATCTTGCTCCCTCTGATGCTCACTATGCCACCTCATGTGAGATGCAATGACCATTGAAGAGTACAATCTTGTAAGTCTTGGCATGAGTGGAAAGTACCGCATCTTTTTTAAAGCAGTCTTCTTCTCAATGCCCCTCCTAGTGGTTGTCTTGTACCGATCCACACCATAAAATCAACAACATGTAATGCTATCCGCTGAATCATCCTTGTAGTATAACATACATCCATTCGGGTAACAATCAATTTTCAAACACCCCATACCCAAATTCTCCACATACTTCTTAGCATGATAAAAACTAGTAGGCAATTATTGTCTTCCGGCAATGCCTTGAACATTGACATGGTGAGGCGATTAAAACATCCTTCTTGCATATTGTAATCAGATTTGATACTCAACCATTCCATACACATCGACAACTCCGTGTACTCCCAACATCCTTCCCACATCCTTCTCCTCTATGTATTGGGAACCCATTCCACCATCTTCTCCCCCATATTCTTCTAGTACAACACCAATTGAGGGTCCAGCATGATCCATTATCATATGCTCGTATGGATTCAATTCTTCCCTCCACTCACCACTTCCATAGTATGAACCTTCAAACACAGCCGTGTTAAAATCTGGCAACGTCTCACCATGGTTACTCCACCAATAGTAATCAACCATGAAGCCCTTCTCATAAAGATCGGTCACAACTCCTTCCACGCTTTTGAAAGATTTACACTTGCAACTTTTGCAAGGACACCTCAAATGATCATCACCCCGCCTTATAAATCTCTCCTGGCTAACAACAAACTCTATAAACTCACCCACTCCAACTCTAAACTCTTCCCTAAGACGTTTATTCCGATCCAACCTACGATACATCCATTTCCGATTCTCCGGAATCTCCATTGCTGCCAATTAATTAGCCTGAGCAACCCTACAACGACACTTATATATTACGGTGCATTCCAATAACTCCATCAATCTGCTTCATATGACAAGATATGAACCTATCCCATTTGAGAAGAAACCTTTACTATACTCGGTTAATAATAGTTATTCCCTTATTCTAATGCCTTATACTTAACAAAATTTCGACAGCATTTCCCATCAGTCTCCAAGTACACGACTCGAGCATGGTGGGATCCACCACGATCAAGTATGCACCAAGAGAACAAAAGGAAATGCATCAGACCAAGATTTCGTCAAGTATATAAGGCATTTGAACATGGAAATGACTATTGTACGAGTGTGTAAAAGGTTTTTTCCCAAACTGTCCCACTTGGACAATTCGAGGTTCAATACAATGAGCATGCGTACCTTGAGAAGGTACGCATGCTCATTAATATTGAATCTCAAACAGGAAACTAAGGCTTTCGTAAATTAATAATTAACTCTAACAGAAAATAAAACCATTAACCTATAAATATAGTTGAGCTTATATATTGCAACGTAAATCAATACAAACTTAGATAAAATATTGTAACAAACATCCTATTGAGCTCCGCTCTCCACTAACAAGTAGCACATAATTGTCAAACACATGCATAACTTCTAAATTATCAGCACACAACTAGCATCCAGCCTTTCGGACAGGATCACAGCCTATTGAGCTCTGCTCTCCACTAACAAACAACACATATTGGCAAACACATGCATAAACATTAAATTATCAGCACACAAATCCTATCAAGCTCCGCTCTCCATTAACAAACAGCACAACTTCACATTACATGTTACAGATACCACACAAATCAAGGCATAATAAAGATGTAGTTAACTTACCTCAGCTCCCAGGAAAGAATGATAAATAGTGACAAAGATCAAGGAGTGCTACAAGTGATTAAATGCAATAGCCTGTTCAAAAATAAGTGATTAAATTCAATTCACATGTGACTTAGACATCTCAACAGATACGGTTTAATAAGACCATGTCATGGTAGTCGTGGACTCTAGTATTAACAAAATGCTTTTATTCTTATAATCACTAGCCAACTTTATATTCCATGATTTATATACATTGTTTGTTACATGGTTTGATTTATACTTAGGATCATTTGTGAGTCTCATCCACAACTCTTCAGGTCTCTTACAAGCCAACAAACAATCTGTTGCCTTACTATTAATTTTTCTCATTTGTGTCAATGCCTTGTCAAACATGTACTTATTATGAACCATACCAACAACCCATAACAAAGTTTCCAGCATTAAAGTGTTATATACCTCTTAGTGAAATTATTCAACAGGGAATTACAATAAAACCTACATAAACAACTTACAACACATAGTCACACAACCATAGTTGAATAAAATTGATGCACATTACCACATTGTATCTGATTCAAGTACCATCTATAAGCAACAAAATCAATCAAAACAAAGAAATTGGAAGCTATATACATGTGTTTTCCATAAGGGAATGTTCATAGCCCCATCATCAACTATGTCCCTGGTGATGTTGTCCCTTTCACTATAAAATCCTTGAACCCTTTATTCTCAACATCAAACAAACCACATCCAAAGCCTATCTATTTCTGATCTGTATTCTTGTTATCATCTAAAATCCAAATCATGAATTGGCATCAACATAAAATAGACAATCACAAAAGCATTGAATGAATGGAAATTTTAACCTACACACAACACTAGACACTATGACCCATCCATCAGAGTAGCAATGCAACAAACCTTAAAGATGAGGAATGAGGGATGATATTTTACCTCCTTAGTGATGAATAAAGACGCGGCAAGGGGATGAGAAAGTGGAGCAGTGGTGGCTCACCCGAGGTGCGCTGGACAGAGAAAGAGAGAAATTAGAGAGAGCGGAAGAGAGCAAGAGAGAATGAGAAAGAGACACAAAGCAATAGAGAACTTACGGTTTTGATGTTGTGGTGGTGTTGGTAGTGGCGTGGCCGGAGCTTGGAGGCGATCGGAGAGAGTGAAGGTCTGTGGGGGAGGAGCTGCGCGTGAGAGAGGAGAGAAGAAAAGAGAGAAATGGGGGAAGAGAGGAAGGAAATCACGATTTTGGGATATAATAAACAGCGACCGAAATCTTTGGCTGCTATTTCGGTGACCAATCACTTATAAACCAAATCGGTCGCTATTTTCGGTCGCAGAGTGACTAATTTTGAAATCTGTTTAACACGTTTTAGCGATCGATTTCAAATCGATCGCTAAATGGCTCCAATAAGATCGTTGTATATTAATGGGTCACCAAATCGGTCACTAAATAGTCAACAAAAAAAAACATTTGAAGTCAACCGTTTGGCTACCGAAATAGCGACCGATTTGTTTGCCACCAACTATTTTGGTCGCCAATTTGGTCGCTGGACTCGTGATTTTAATTTCATCTGGAATGTGTTGTTTCAGTGGCAATTTCGGTCGCAAACAGCGACGGAGCTGTTCGGTCGCTATTTGTCGGTCGCTAAATGAACTTTTTTTGTAGTGTTTTTCAAAGGATGCATGCATAGTCAATGACAAAAATGGAAAGACCCTCTTTTCTGCCAAAAGCTGTATAAGATTGACCTGTCTGAACTCTCAGATCAATATGTGACATGTTTTATGTCTAAAGAGGATTAAAAGTGGCTATGGCATAAGAAACTAGGACATGTTAGTATGAAACAAATTTCTAAATTGAAAAAGCATAACCTTGTGAGAGGATTACCTAATATTTCTTTTAAGAAATATGTTTTGTGTGATGTATGTCAGAGAGGTAAACAAGTAAATCAAGTTTCAAATCTAATAAGGAAGTCATCTCCTCTAGACCTTTACAACTATTACATATGGATCTTTTTGGACCAGTCAGTGTAGCTAGCCTAGGTGGAAAGAAATATGGTTTTGTCATAGTTGATGACTATTGTAGGAATACATGGGTACTCTTCTTAACCCACAAGGATAAGTCCTATAAAGTCTTTACAATATTCAGTAAGAGTACAGAGGGAGCAAGGTTTCTGTATTTCTGCCATTAGAAGTGACCATGGGGGTGAATTTGAAAATGAGCAGTTTAAGCTGTTCTGTGAGGAAAATGGTGTTTCTCACAATTTCTCTGCACCAAGAACTCCACAGCGAAATGGAGTGGTTAAGAGAAAGAACAGACCTCTTCAAAAGATGGGTAGCACAATGATCAATGAAAATAATCTCACGAAGTACTTCTGGGCAGAAGCCATTAACACTACTTGTTATGTGCAAAACAAAATACTAGTTAGACCTATCCTAAATAAGACTCCTTATGAATTGTGGAAAGGTAGAAAACCCAACATATCATATTTTCATGCATTTGGATGTGAATGTTATATTTCGAATACAAAAGATCATATGGGAAAATTTGACTCTAAAGTAGATAAAGGCATATACATTGGATATTCTGAATTGTCTAAAGCTTTTAGAATTTTTAATTCTAGAACTTCTGTTGTAGAAGAATCAATACATGTGAAATTTAATGATTGTTTGAGGATTGATAGAGAACTATCAGATCTAGAAGATGACATTGCGGGTATTGATCTAAGTCCCTCTGAGGAAAAACCTTCAGACAAGTCAAAAGTAGACGTGTATGAAATTCCAGAAAATCAGACGAGTACTCAAACGTCTGAAGAATAGAGCAATAAAATAGACAAGAAATTCAAGACCTATCATCTAGAAGATCTGATAATTGGAAGTCCATCTCAAGGTGTTAGAACCATATCTGATTTCAAAGAAAACAATAACATATTCATATCAGATTTGGAGCCCAAACGAATTGAAGAAGCTCTACAAGATGAAAGCTGGATTCTAACCATGCAAGAGGAACTTAATTAGTTCAAGAGAAATGATGTGTGGACATTAGTTTCTAAACCCAAAGACAAATCCATTATTGGAACCAGATGGATATTTAGAAACAAACTAGATGAAGATGGAAAACTGGTAAGAAACAAAGCAAGACTAGTTGCTCAAGGGTATAATCAACAGGAAGGTATTGATTTCATTGAAACCTTTGCACATGTAACTAGATTAGAAGCAATTGGAATTCTTTTGTCTTATGCTGCACAACATGATATAACTATTTATCAAATGGATGTTAAATGTGCTTTTCTAAATGGGATAATTGAGGAGGAAGTTTATGTTAAGCAACCTCCTGGGTTTGAGGATTCTAAAAATCCTCACCATGTCTATAAGCTTAAGAAAGCTTTATATGGACTTAAACAAGCTCCTAAAGCTCGATATGGTAGGTTAAGCACTTATCTAATGGAAAATAATTTTATTAGAGGAAATGTAGACACTACATTTTTCAAGAAATGCTCAAAGAAAGATTTCATTGTAGTACAAATATATGTGGATGATATTATCTTTGATGCTACTAATGAAAAGTTTTGTAAAGAGTTCTCTGAGTTGATGCAGAATGAGTTTGAGATGAGCATGACGGGAGAATTAAAGTTCTTTCTTGGTCTGCAAATAAAATAGATGAGTGATGGGATCTATATCCATCAGCAAAAATACATGAAGGAACTTCTAAAGAAGTATAAGATGGAAAATTCAAAGCCTATGAGTACTCCTATGCATCCATCAGTTGTTCTAAATAAGGATGAGGAAGGTAAAAAGGTAGATCAAACTGTCTACCGAGGTATGATTGGATCTTTACTATACCTAACTGCTGGCAGACCTGACATTCAGTTTATTGTATGTCTCTGTGCTAGATTTCAATCAGATCCTAAATAATCTCATCATAAGGATGTTAAAATAATTTTCAGATATCTGATTGGAACCACTAACCTTGGTCAATTGTATAAGAAATCTAAAGATTTCGGGTTAGCTGGATTCTGTGATGCTGACTTTGCTGGAGATAGAATTGACGGAAAAAGTACCAGTGGAGGATGTCACTTCATTGGAGCAAACATGATCTCCTGGTCAAGCAAAAGGCAAAGTACCATTGCTCTCAATCAAGCTAAAGTCAATACATATATATATATATATATATATATATATATATATATATATATATATATATATATATATATATATATATATATATATATAAGCAAGTTATTGTTCAAAACTACTTTAGGTAAAATATCAACTTGAGGATTATTCTATGTTTGAACATGATATACCTATGTGGTGTGATAATACTAGTGCTATTAACTTGTCTAAAAATCCCATACAACATTCTAGAGCAAAGAATATAGCAATAAAGCATCATTTTATTAGAGAATATGTGCAAAAAGGAGTTTTTGAAATTAAGTTTGTCAACACTGAAAATCAATGGGCTGATATCTTTACTAAATCTTTAAGTGAAGATAGATTTGTTTTCATAAGAAGGAATCTTAACATGCATAATGTGTCTGAATAATTGTATGCTTATCTGTCTGAAAATTTACTTGTCTAAATTTTATGCTTCATTGGTCTACCTTAGGCAAGCGTCTGATGACGTGGTTGAAAGCACTCACAAAGTGCTAACCCTGACTGAGACACGTGTACATTGCAAAAGTTACGTCATTTTTCTCAAAAACGTTCTATCTTTTCACAACTGTCATTTCAAATTTATTACACTTTATGACATAACCTCTCTCCTTGTTCCCAACGCAAAAGCACTAATTGTTTCCTTTTCTTCTCTTAAAAGTTAACCAAATCATTTCAGAATCTCTTACGCATTATGAAATATTTGCTTTCTCTCTCTCTCTGAAAACCCCTCTTTTCAAACCCTAAAAGTTTCTTCTTTTCTGAACAACAATGACACCAAGAGCTTTCTTCTTTAGAGAGCAGAGCCGAGCTGTCCAGGAGGGTCGGGTCCCTGTTTACCTGGCTGAGGAGGAGTTAGAGATCGGGTTTGACTGGCAGGACTTTCCTGGGTGCCAGGATGCCCAGACAGAAATGGAGTACCTAAGGCTCCACATCCAGAGGACCACGATTATGATTTTGGTGGCCAGGAGGATGACCCTGTGAACATGATTGCATTTGATTGAGCTTATGTCGGGGTCATCTTGATATCATTTTGAGTTCTAGCTTTTCGATATAGTTGTATATTTTTATATAGCTAGAAACTCATTTTACTTGTTGGATTGATATTTGTGCACTTTATTTGTATATATTTGGAGTGCATGGTTTATTTATTTTATTTTTTATTTTATTTTTATTATAGTTATTGACCAAAGTTGACTTGTGATAATTAGATGCCACTTGATTGGAGCTACTTGTGCGGAGTGAGAATGCCTATAGATGAGAAAACAATCACTTCGGACCACCCCAATTATCAAGATGTTAAAGAAGCAATTCGAGGGAAACAGATCTGTTTCCCATTCTAAGAAAATTTGACAAAATAACAAGAGGAGGAGAATGATCTGTATCACTTGAGTTTCAATATGGGTATGAATGACTATGTTCGAAGGGAGATTGAACGTGAGGTAGAAGAGAGACAATGGAACTTCCCGGTGTGCATAGACACCGACCATGAGTTGTACGCGAAAGTCAAGGAAGTGGTGGCTGAAAAGTGGGTCCCATTATTGGAAGTGGAAAACTTTACCAAAGAAGAAGAAGATGACTGGGATCGGACTTGGTTGCTAACTCTCAAAGGAGCCAACGATTGCGCATGACAGGAGATGGAGATGATTCGGGTTGCCAAGGAAGGAATTCCGGAGGGAAGGCCTCCGAGAGAGGAGGCTACGATTGTTAGTCCTCAACTTGCATGGTCTAGGCAATTCGATGAGGCTGAATCCAATCGGCCAAGGAAGATAGCCAAGAGAGATGAGGAATGCTAATAAGAGCGTGGGGTCCGCTCGGACTCCTTGAGATAACACTTTCTAAAACCTTCTCTTTTATTTTCTTTTCCTATGTTTCCAAATTTTTGCAAGTAAATAATCGTCATGTAAATACATAGTGTCTATAGTGTCATGTTGGTGAGTCTTAATGGATTGGATGAAATTGAGCATAGATCGAATGCAAATGCTAATTGCTGAAAAATTTTGATGAACTTCCCCAATGTTTTGAGAAGTTGAAAATTTGACCCCCATGAAAAATTGGAATAATGAACTTAGAGAATTTCGTTGTGATTACATGATTCATGATAAATTTGGGGTGAAGGGGTGCATACACTAGGGATTGTATCTCAGTTAAACAATTTCCGAAAAATGTCCAGGTGAGGAATTTGAGCCTCCAACATTGTTTTGAATTGAGCGATTCCACTTTCAAGTCGTACATTCCCAGATTTGCTTGAATCTTTGCATCGTTTACATGATTATATGTTTGCATCAAATGATCTAGGAATTTTCTTTGAAGTTAGCTACTTGGCCTAAAAAGAATCATCCCTAATGCATGTTCCCTAGTTATCCACATTGAGCCTAATAGCCTATTGTTTCTTGATGACCTTATGTTATAAGGCAAAAATCCAGAAAAACCATGTTCACCAAATCTTAGGATTTAGGAGAGCATGGATGCTTAGCAAGACAAAGGTTGTAGGAAACTAAGTTTGGGGTGGCTATAAGGGTTTGTTATATTGTTATGGGTTGAGAAAAAAAAGTTGAAGCCAAAGGAAAAAAGATAAAAAGAAAAAGAAGAAAAATACAAAAATGCCAAAAGGAAAAATAAAGGGGTATAAAAAGGAAAAAATGTTGTAGCCATCCAAAGTATGAAAAAGGAAAAATGGAAAAAGTAATGAGAGTGGAAAATCAAAGTGTAAAAATATGTGCGAAATTTGCATGAAATTTGTGCGAAAATTGATTGAGTCCATTAAGCTTGTCTAGTCTTGAATCTTTTTTATTTTTAGTTTGCTTGGGGACAAGCAAAGTTTAGGGTATTTTGATAATCCTTTGGCTTATCTAGTTTTATATATAGAAAGCTCATGATTTTGATACTAATTGTGTGAGGTTAATCTCCTTTTCGCCCAAATTTGGCTTTATTTGTCCTCGAGTAACGATTTGAATCTTTTTGGTAGTTTTTAGGAATTTTCGTTATTTTTAGTCAAATAAAGTGCTTGGTGCTATTTTAAGTTTCAGGTTAAAAGTGAAGCTCGAGAAAAAATGGAAAAATTCGAAAAACAAGCAAAGAGAAGAAAAAGACTGTCTCGCCCTACAAGACTGTCTTGGGCACCCCGCGATCCAGACAAATGATTTCTGAAGCCTTTCTGGGGTGCCCCGCGAACAATGGTGGGCCCCGCGAAGCAAACACGAGAAAATTGAGGTCCTTCTGTCTTGCCTCGATAGAACTTGCCCCACGAAAGTTCAAAATCCAGTGGAGTCAAAATCAAGTTCTTGCCCCGCGAGCATGCACGGATTAGAATTCCTATTTAAAGCTTGTAATTATGTGAATTGGGTATGCAATTCTTAGTTTTTGAGAGTTGCATCTCGTTTAGGTTTATTTTAGATTTTTACTTTATGTTTCTTCTCAATTGCTTGATGACGATGTACGCTATGAGGAATTAATCATCTTTTCTAAGGAATTGATGAAGCTGCTCATGACGGCATAGTGAATTGTGATGTTTTATATTCCCTGCTCTTAATTCTTGCTTCTTAATTCTGTTTTGTTTGTGTTACTCAAAAGTGCTCGTGATTAACTAGTCAAGTGTGATGAGTCCGACCAGAGATTCATGCTTTAGTTCTTCAATTAAGAACGCAAATTGAATATTGATAGAGATATAATAGGATATTTGTGCAATCGTTATAGGTAACCAAGAACTTAATGAATCCCGTTTGTTAATCTTTGAATAGAGATATAGTTGATTGATATGTTTAGGTGTTTTCTCTTATGCTCGAACGAGACATTAGAATAATGTAGGGTTTCTGGTTGGCATGAAATTAAACTTAGGGAGAGAAAATATTCACTTGCATCTATTGCTTGATTGGGTTGGTAAATCCGTGACCTTAGATCTTTCCCAATCATAATCCTAATCTTGATAATTGTTTTGGTTTGGTTTTACTTTGAATTGATAATTGATTTAGATAATAAATTTGATCTCAACTATACACTTTCTCCTTTAACTTGGTCAACATTAATTGCTTTCTTTGAATATTGACGTAATTGGCCATGCAATCCCTGTGTTCGATCTCGGTAACTTGCTTGCCGTGTTTTTATTACTTGGTTCGGTCTGTGATAACATGATTTTATATAGCTTAAAACCATGTCCTCATTGCAATTATTCATTGATTTTTGGCTATTAAAGAGATGGATTCTCATAAATTGTGATTACTTTTGCAGATTATCAAGAGTGGACTAAATTGGAGCATAATTGGAGGAAAAATTGTATTTTTGGAGCTTAAAAATGGGGTGAATTAAGAGTTGGGGCATGAGACATAGCTGTGTGTCTTGATAGACACAGCTGTGTCTCCAAAAAGTGGATGTTTCTCTCTCATGGAGTTCGACATATATACACAGCTGTGTCTCCATATAGACACAACTGTGTCTAATCGTCGCATACGCTGTTCTTCAAAGAGACACAGCTGTGTCTCCTAATAGACACAGCTGTGTCTAGTCCTTGGAGCGTGGTTTTGCCAAGAGACACAGCTGTGTCCCCTGTTAGACACAGCTGTGTCTATTCTGTTTGTTCTGAAAATATCAGTTTTACCCTTTTTATTTTAGTTTTAAATAGGGTTAGAACCGTTGTTGAGGGGACAATCTCTTTGGAGAGGCTAGAGACGGCTAAAAATGCTGTTCGTGGGGGTTTAGCTATTGTGGGAGTTCTTCCAAATCATCGGAGCGATTCAAGAGCAAGGCAATGCGCTTAAAGAATCAGAGTGGAGATTACTACTGTAAAAGGGGTTCTTTTTCCTTGTTTCTTCATGTACCTTTATTTAGATTTGGTTCTCTTTAATTCTATGGATAGCTAAATACCATTACTAGGGTTATGGTGGATCTTGCTACTTGAAACTCTTTTCCTAATTTAATATGATTTCGTGATTTATCTTTCATATAGATTGTTCTATTGCTTTAATTCATGTTAAGTGTTGATCACTCTTGGCGTGTTTGAGTTGATTGATTGATCGGCGGCCGTACCGCAATTAATTGACAGACATATAGAATAATCGATGTTAGGATTATTGCATGATCAAACTTTAATCCTAGTATTTCAATCAGGTTAATCAATTATATTAATCAACCTCTCCGTGCTTTATGCTTTCTCCAGATTTGAATTTCTTACATGACCAAATAGGAAATTAATTCGGGGAAAAGATTATTAATAGCGAATAACCAAACATATTAATAGAATTTGTTGAGGGATTGATATATGTTGCTTAATTCAAAAATCATAAAGAATTAGGAATTGGGAATTAAAGTGCAAGTGAAACCTTGACCCTAGGCTTTCTCATAATTGAATCATCCTTTCTGTATATTTGTGTTCTTGCTTGCGAACTCTTGTCTTTGTTGTTCCTTTCTAAAATTCATCATTTCACCAATTTGATTTGTCTAAATAACATAAGAATTTCTCTCGTTTGGTAATTATTAATTAATCCCTGTGGGTACGATATTTGGAGTCCCAAATATTCCTATATTACTTTTGCGATAGGGTGCATTTGTCCTAAATGTGTTCTGCACGCATTAATCTGGTACGCTTGGCAGAGCCCATCAAGAGGCGTTTCCTCATCACATCAGCCACCGGTTTCCAAGTGGTATATTTCTTTGGATTCGCCCCTATTGACCATAAGTGCTTCTAACAAAATTTAAATGACAAATAAAACTCGTTCGCATAAAGTTCAAATTATCAACTAATATACTCAAATACCATGCTAGTGAGGGCACGTTTTGAATATTAAAATAGATCCAGATGCATGATCACAAGATTAAGAATTGTTCTAAGGATATAACAACAGAGCGTTCGTGGGATATATACACAAGTACATTATTACGTGTAATGAAACACATTGTTATGTGTTTAAACTTTCATTTTATCAGTTTTTAAGGTTAAATCATAATTGCAATATGCGCACACTCACTTTGATATTCTGTATTTAAAAACAGAGGAAAAGAAAGTACGCAGTGTGTGTATCAGAAAGCAAATCTATGTGGGTATCCAGAGAAAGCATAACCCTAAAATTTGGGTTTCTTTAGAGACAATGAAAGCAGTTGGAAATTGACATGTGAAATTAATTAAATGAGTGTTTATTGTGTGTAGAGCAAACAACTTATCAAAGCAAGATGTCGTTCTTACTTCGTAGTCCAAAGCTACAAGATACAAGCTTTCATTTAACGGGATTTTGAAAAGTGATTCTATAGTGGGGAATCTAAAACAAATAGACACAATAAGTTGGTTTTCAAGTTCCTCGCAAATTTACAAACAATAACGAAGCAAATGCTTTTTATTAAATCAAATAATAATAAAAATAAAAAGGACCTTCATTTGTTCAAATCTGCGCTAGAAATCCAATAATGTTGTTGAGATTTGTGTGCATGGCTTTAGTGGTTGCTAGAACCCCTTGCAAAGTTGGGGACACGCTCTTTCTGTAAGCTTTTCATCCACCAATGTACATATAATTCATGGAGAGAAGCCAAATTACACAGACAATGGTTGCATGTCCCCATGCAAAAAGCCTTAGAGCTTGGCTTTGTTTGTTACTTTTGAATCTTCCAATTAATTAGACTGTTTTGGGTCCTCACATTAACATTGAGGTTGTGGGTGCACTGCTTCATATTCCTATTATATAAGCCATTTTCTTTTTCTTTTTCCTTCACATCAAAAGGAAACAATTTTGATCCAGTAAAATATTTACATTGTAAAAAAGTAGAGGGGGAGGAATAGACGGGAAATATCATATATCTAGCTAGACTATCAATAGTTAAATTATAACTGTTATTGATCTATTTAAAAATACAATAAAATCTTTTGGCTAGAGCAAAACTCTTCATTACTTCGCCTGATAATATCTCCTGCCAACTTTTTGTTCCTGTAAACATAAATAATTGAATACTAAAAACCATGAAAGTGGTTGATCGTAATGAATGTGGACGATATCTGTAAACAAAGTTTAACTGTAAGGTTAGATGTTCAAATTTTGAAATCGTGAAGTCGTCAATTTGAAGAAGCCTTTACCCAATTATTACCATAGACATGAAGGTTAGTTTTATAGCATTAACGCGAGACTGTCCATAAAAAAAAAGATAAATGTTAACCAATATTCTTAAAATATTGGTTAAAAAAATCAGAAATAGAAAGATTATACTGAAAATAATATATTTAATAATTTAAAAATTTAGAAATTATACTTTTCAATAAAAAAATTTTAATTTTGGATTTCTTAACCAATAATGTCCTAGGCTCATTATTAGGAGGAAAAAAATCGCTGTGGCCCTCTCGCACAAGCAATGTGCTGTCTAGTCATTGGGCGGAGTCCCAATTAGTGTGATTCGGCCTTTGATTAATGTGTTGGGAATTATATAGGTCGATCTACACCAGGTTCCACACATTTATACCAAAGTGCACCACAATGAAGTAGAATTTGGTGGTTGAGTTATTTTGGACGTTGTTTTTATTAACTTAGCTGTTTAGCACATTAACCTGGACCCGTGCTTCTTGTTCATTTGTTGCTACTTGTTATGTTTGTCTTTTTCTTCTTGTCTTTTAAAGGCTGAACAATTAAGATAGTCACGAAAAATCCTAAAAATTAGGGCAGCTCCAAAAGTACTAGAAATCAAAACTAGCAAATTAAGGCACTATTGTCATACACGTTGAATTACTTTTGTCATCTTAATAATGCACATGAGATATATGCTACTTCATAACCATTTTTTTCTTTCAAACAATGAGACTAAATTATTAAAAAAAAAGGATTTAATTGATATGTTATGTTTTTGGGATAACTGTAAAAGATAGATTATATCAATAATCGATTCTTTGTATAATTGATTATTGTAATATTCAATTATAATCAGAAATTATTTTGGTTTAAGTATGTTTGCTAAAAAACAACTTTAAGATAATATATTTCGTTTGATTTGTATAAAAAAAAATACTTTTATATAATAAACTACAAAAAAGAGCTTTGGGAAAGATTGATTTTAGGAAAAAAAAAAGATGTCGTTTTTTTTTTCTATAAAAAAAAGTTTTTTGAAAATAATCTGACATTTTGACGAATTTGCTTAAAGTATAAAAAAAATGAAAAAAAAAGTGGTTTTTTATCAAAAGATAAAGTTTGAAGTTTATTTGAAAAGAAGTTTTGATTATTTTGAAATCAATCATATTTTCTCATTTTATCCCTATGCAATTCATTATCAAACAAATATTATTATTCTATACAAACAACTTCTTATCAATTAATTATAAATTATCACATCATTAAAAATATTTGACTCTTATCATAATTATCTTAAAAATCACACATAAGATATGATTTGTAATTGATTGATAATGTAATTACATTGACATTGCATCAAATTAAATTAAGCCCAAGATATGTTGGCTTTATTTGGTTAGATCTTTCCCTAGTATTGATGGCTTGATGCATTTAACATTTTGGTTGACTGCAATTCCTTAATACTTGATGAGGGTCTTAAAATTTTTTTAAGAAATAAAATTGCATGTTTACCTTTAGTTTTGGGCTAAATTGAAAGCACGTTATCAAACACAAGATTGATGTTGTCATCTTAGTAATAATTACTAGGCTTTAGTCCCGTTTATCCAAAAAAAAAATCTTAGTAATAATTACTACTTAATTTGGAGTAGAAATCCTCTCCATTTCTCAAAATAATTTCAAATCATGCTTTCGCTAACTTAATTTCCTTCTTTCAAAATTTGTTGCATTTCCACCAAATTCATGTAAGATTAATTAATATTAATGAGTGAAGCTGAGTTGAGGAGTTGGGCTAGAGTTACCTTGGACTTGGCTCACTAAAAGAAGTCATGGTCATTTCTTGGCTCAAGCTCGATTCACTTTAAAGTACATGAGCTATATGAGTTATTCTCAAGTCACCTATTTCTTTTTTGGGTGCAATATCAAGCCCTATATTAATTAAGCATTTTTTTTGGTGAGGATATTAATTAAGCTTAATTTTAGGCTTGAGTTGATTTTGAATTTTAAATTAAATAAAATAAATTTTACATGTATTTAATTAGTTTAAAAGAATTGTCAAAGCAAAAACAAAATTGAGTTCTAACAGTGTAATTGTTGTGGACTATCAGTGTAAAGATTATATAAGATTATATTGTTGTGCACTGTAGTGTAAAGATTTTTTACACTGTCAACCAGTAATAAATCGCCACATCATTAAAAATCTTTTATTATTATCCAAATCACTTTAAAAGTCATTCATACCTTGATTTGTAATTGGTTGACAATGTAAAAAACTTTACACTGACAGTGCACAACAATTAAACTCTTCTAACATATGCTGAATTAAAGCATTAATAATGCTCTACTTTTTCTTAATTAATATATATATATATATATATATATATATATATATATATATATATATATATATATAAACTAATGAGCTGATGAATATGAAAACTCAACTCATTTAACAAATAAGTTAATTGATTGAGTTGTTAATAAATTGAACCGTAAGTTGACTTAATTCATTGGAAGTCCTAAGAACATATAGGTCAAGTTCTTTAATTATTTCCAAGGTTTGGTGAGGACATTTGATTTGGGTTATTATTTGTCTAAACAAGCGCATTGTAGAAAGGTTAATATATTAAATACTGACTATTCCTAGCAAGCAAGCGCCCATGGCCTAATGGATAAGGCGCTTGACTTCTAATCAAGCGATTGTGGGTTCGAGTCCCACTGGGCGTGCATCTTTTTGGTGTGACTTTTGTAATCTTTCAATCATTTATTATTTATTAAATTGGTAAACAGAGTATTTATATTCCTATTGTTTGGAATTGGGACGAGAGAGATAGTAAGAAGTTATCATCGACCCGCACTCTTTACCTTAGCTTTTTATCATGTGTTTAGATTCCTTCGGCCTTAGCTTTGGGGTCATTTTCCTAGTAAAGTTTAAGATTACATAACATCTTTAATCTAACTTAACATCTTCTTACAAGTTTCATTTGTCCAATACTTGTCATTTGTTCAACTACTTATTTATATAATTAAACATGATATATCATATGGATTTAATTGGTATACACTGATAGTATAAAGTTTTTTTACACTGTCAATCAATCAGAGATTGACACATCATTACAAATCTTTGATTCTTATCATAACCACCTTAAAAGTCATCGACTTCATGATTTTTGATTGGTCGTCGGTGTAAAAATTTTATACTGTCAGTGCATAGAAATTAAACTCTATATATATATATATATATATATATATATATATATATATATATATATATATATATATATATATATATATATATATATATGCAACTCATACTAACATATATAACAGATATATTTTATTTTGAAAATATACGTGTTTATACGAATTATTCCAATTGTTTGTTTGGAAAACAGTCTTATTTGTTTATTATATTTACTGAATTTTTAAATATTTATCATAAAACTAATAGTTTAATTTGTATGAGTTGTCATTGTAAATTTTTTTACACCGTCAAACAATCAGAAATCATGGTATGAATGATTTTTAAGGTAATTAATATAACAGTCAAACATTTTTAATAAAGTGTCGATTTCTGATTGGTTGATACTATAAAAAAACATTTATGTTGTCATTGTATACAAATTAAATCCTAAAACTAATAACTTATAAATATTTAACAAGTTATTCAAATATATTATAATTTGCAATGTCGAATAGTCATATTCCACATGATTTTGCTGTTTTGGGATGAAAGGATATTGTATTCTTTTAACACCTTTTATTTTCAAATAAACATAAATTATGGTTTATTTATTGGACTCATAATCTCGCTAAGAACCCCGTAGCTCTCTTCCTCTCTTGGAGGACTCATGCTCTACCTCAAACCCATTAATCAACTATAATTGCTTCATGAAAACAAATTATATTATTGTTCAATTTAACAAGTTGGTGGGACAAGAAATTGTCCCGTCTTAGTGCTGATTTTCAACACAATGGGACTTGCCAGATAGGTTTGTGTGTTCTCATCAATGAATAATCCGAATCAAATATGTGGGTTTTACTAATCATAATCATGCTGGTACTGGCCTTAGTGCTTTTGCCTGTGGAACATCTCATATAATTCGTTTTGTATGTTTCTGTGATTTGCATTTACACTTGGACTAGCCAAAAGAAAAAGTAGGTTAGCTAATAGGTATGAAACTCTAAAGTATTAATGATTAAGTTCACTTGTTGTTAATTAGCTATTATTAGTTGAGAAAAATCAAATGAAAGGGACAAAACTAAGTAACTAATTTGACAATATATTAAGCTGGTGCAAATTAAGTACTCTCTCCGGTTCATATTATAAGCAAAAGTAATTAATTTCACATTTATTAAGGAAGTTAATTAATCTCATTTAAAAGAGTTATTGGGAATAAAAAATTGAGTTTATTACCTAAATTATCCTTCCTTTTATTTATTAGGCTTGTGTTGTTGAGAATAAAAGAAGTCATTGGAAAACAAAATTTACATTAAAAGAAGGGTATTTTGAGAATAATTTTATTAAATAGGATGAAAGTATTTAAAATTTGTTTTTTTTGGACCAAAAAAATTGGGAAATTTTTGCTTATAATATGGACCAAGATAATAGCAGCATAGCTCACATAAACAGGGAAGTTTAGTGACTCATGAAGTTTTGGAAAGCGGGAAAGAAAGCAAATTTTGCTAATTTGTATGCTCTCTTTAAAAAACATGGATTGTTGTCATACCCTTTTGATTATAATATTTTGCAGGACAAATTGCATTTTTTTTTTATCTCAAGAGTTTTTAACTTTTGAATGGGATATTAATCATTATTCGGAACTAAATCTGTTTTTCTCTAAGTATTTTATTTTAGACTTGAACTTCTAGCATTGTAAAAATTTCTCAACCACGAAATTTAAGCTTAAATTATTACTTGTAACACTAAAATTTTTGGTTGAATGTGAAGACTTTACTTCATTTTCAATTTCATGGGGTATTTGAATAAAAGGATCTAACTCATCTCATAAGTTAGTTCATGGGAGGATTGCCCAAGTCATTACCCAAGCCAACCACATGATCCAAGGAATCATTTAAACTGTTTCTCTATTTTTTCTGTTTTTAATCTTAACTTCCAATAAAACATAAACTTACAAAAGTTGTTACCTTTCTTTTAGTTGGAAGTTGAAACATGAAAGTGTTTGTTTTTTAAGTTGAACAAGAGATAGAGTATTTATTTGAGTTGCTAAGGAACACACCTAATACACCAACAAAACACTTCATCCAAAAGCTAAAAACACAAATAAAAAGAAAGTCAAGCAATGATTATGAATACAGTACAACAATCATAACATAATGAATCAAATTACTTGTTGGTAAAAAATATTTATAGTTCAAATGCTAGTACCTAGACAAATCAGACTCCAAAGCAATCAACTAAAAGGAAAAGCAACTAGTTAGTAGTTAACCAGTGTGACCATAACAAGAAGTTCAGGGTGCTAACAACAACATGATTACAAATGTAGCCAAAAGAGCCATAAAGACTGAACCAAGCACCATAGAGCTATGAGAAGGTGAAGGAGCTATGGCTGAGAAACCTTCTGGTGGAAAAGAAAATGAGGGTGGAGAGTTTGAAATTGAATGTGGTGACATCACTTCCACTATTAATTTCTGGCCATTCTGGTAATGATCATCTGTTCCACTGATGAGGTTGAAGGCTCCTGGCCTGTCAAGATTGAGAGTGTTGTTCCCATTGTCAAATGAAGTGATGGGGTCACTTGGGTCACAATGAAAGTAATCCCATTTTTCCACAGTTAGAACTGAGTCATTCTAGTACTCAAAAACTGAAGAAACCAATAAAACAATAACATGAATCAAACAAATCTTTTTCCTAATAGGGTAGAATAGATTGCTTCTAAAATTCTGGTTTAGCCTGGATTGGGATATTTGCACACCAAAAAGCTTATACAACTTCTATACTTTGTTTGGGAAAAGTAGTGAAAAAATTTATTGGAATGTGTTTTTTCTTGTTTTATTATTTAAAAAAGAAGTGATTTAAGAATGGTGCAATAAAGACAATCAAACTATAAAAGCAGTGTAAACTTTTTGGTGCGTAAAGATATGTGCAAACATCATTACTCTTGAAACAAATAGCAAGTGTTGTTGCAAAATTGTGTGTTTCTCTCTTTATGAAAGTGAGTTCCACCTATAAGAAACAGGTGTAACCTACGAAAATGGATCCTCCGCATCCAACAAAACACACATTCACTGAAGGATCTTGTTGACGAGTGCCCTAAATTCATTGGTTAAGAAACCCATAAAAGGAAAATTCGTATTGGAAAACTAAGTGTTACACTCTTCGAAATATTAAATACACATTTTTCCAAACAAATTTTCTTTTTTTGGTTCCTTAAACAATGCCCTAAAGGTACTTGTTAGCATTCTCCTTCACTAAATGTGCATCGTTGGATCGGTCATTAAATGTGTTCAAGAAATTTAAGATTGATCCAATGATACACACTTAGTGAATGTGTAAATGTGTGATTTTTACTACAATGAATCCATGTTATGTAACCTATCTAGGGCAAATTCTAAGGTGCACAAGGATAATAGGTATCACCACCGGGTACAAGGATGTTTTAACCGTTCGATCGAACTAAAAAATATAGACCGCTGTGATCATTTCTTCATCCATGTGTGTACCATGCTCCTCCCCTTCCTTGTTCTGATTTCTTGTTGCACCTTCCCCTTTCCCCTCCCACCTCCACTCTTGCGATTACACCCTCCACATATTACTCACTACTAGGGGTGTTCATCAACCGATCCTAACCGATTCAAATTGTAAAAACTGAAAACCAAACAAACCGAAAACCGAAAAAAACCACTTTTTTTTCTTTGGATTGGATCAGATCGGATTTTGGATTCCCTAGTGACATCCAATCCAATCCAAACCGATCTACTATAGACATATACTATTATTTTTGAAATTATAATATTACTCATACTTAAACATTGTTTTTCATACTTTTATGATCCTCATTCTCTTTAATATTTTTGTTGGAACGACATACATGAGATTATTTAGAATAAATGTCAATGTCTTGAAGTTATATTTTACTAAAAGTTTTGATGCATAACATATATATACTTGATTGAGTAAACATAAAAAATAGGAAATCAATTAAGTAATTTGAAAAATAATTAGCTACAATTCATTTGTAGCTGATTCAAGGAAAAAACAAGATAAGTGAGAGTAGATATAGAGAATTAACATAAAAGAATATTTAACATAAAGGAGCGTGTTAAAAAATATCAATAATTATTTTTTTCTCAAACTCCTAATATTTTGTCAAGAATTCTCTAAAATTTTCCCCACTATTCATCAAATCAAATAATGGTTAATAAAGAACAAATAATTGTTGGCTTTCATTAAGGTTCTACGGTTGTAGTATAGAGAGATGTTAAAATAGGTATTGGGCACCCTAAACTAGATCCCTTAAATGAAAATTATCTTTTTTCCACTATTAAATAAGTGGAAAGGACACTTGACATAAGAAAAAAATAAAGTATGACAAAAACTGAATTATCCAATCTAAACCAAACCACATTTGATTGGATTGGATTGGATCGGATTTTTTTAAGGAAACAAACCGATCCAATCCAAACCCAATATTATTTTCATCATTGAATCAGATTGCTTTTTAGCTCAAAACTGATATGTGACACCCTGCTACCCCACATGTTAAAAAGTAATAAAAAGGAAAAGCTGAAAAATACATCTTGTATTTACTGAAATAAATAAAATATTTGATATAAAGCATTTGTCCATGGGTAGAAAGGTCTCATATTAACGAGTTCTCAAACGCGAAAAATATTAAAACCAAATCCAAAACAAATAAAACAATAACAAACGTCCCAACCCGATGTCACAACAGAGCTGGTATAACCGTTCCGTACATATCGGAATACAACTGAAACTAACTAGACAAAAGGGAAATCCTAACTATGAGCGGTGGCTCCTCAGAGTCACTCCTCTCCGGACTGTTCACCATCCTCTGCATGAAGCCAAACATTACAAACAAATAAACAGAAAACGGGGAGTAAGAATCATGTAAACATATACGGCATGGAGATAGGAAGCAAGGTAAACAAACAAGCATGGCAACATCACATCATACATCAGCATATATATATCATCATACATCAACATTATCAAAATAAAGTATGCTATGTGGTGCAATGCAACACTACTCCGCTACTCCATTATGCATGTGGATCCAAACAAACTCAGGATGAACGACTTTGGAGTTACATATCCGTATTGGCCATAGAAGGACCAACGCCGGCAGTTCACCGAACCTCGGGTGAACCCCATGGATAGCCAACACATCAAACCGTGTATGCCTCATCACGGGGGGTCGCGATCACCAAACCATCGAGTGACCTACCGTGGATGGCCAGATCACCGTACTCTGGGGCGATCTCCCTTATGCCGAACCTCCCCCTCAACCATCAACTCCAATGCTCTATGCATGGCACAACAACAAACAACAACCACCTCCTTTGCTCGGGCCAAAATGCTCCCAAGACTTCATCATCAACATCATCATGCTTGGGCCAATAAGCACCCAAGACTTAACAACATCAACACCTCTACCAATAAGCATTGAGGCCACCTAGGCCAGTAAGCACCAAGGTTATCAACGTGCTGTAACCTAACAGGTGCCGACTTAATCATCTTAATTATCTCCATTAGTCATTAACTGAGTTGTCTAATCCTTGTCATTGATTCATCGTTTTATCATCATGTTATTGGGAAGATTGGGGTTAAACCTCTTTAAACCTTTAATCTCAGTTTTTGTCTAGAGGGATGAGCACGGGCGTGCTTAACCCCAACACGGGCGTGCTGCCACTTAAGTGGAGCACAGTCGTGCTTCCTTTTAGGCACGGTTGTGCTCAGCTGCACGGTCGTACTCCTCTGCTGCACGACCATTTTCCAGAATTCAAATTAGGAGCATGGGCGTGCTCAACTTAAAACCTGCAACACGCTACAAACTTTAAGCACAGGTATGCCGGCTAATGAGCATGGGCGTGCTCATGCACCGGAAAAGGACTTTTAAGCCCAAAATCCCACTAAGCCCTTAGCCAACTATTTTAACTTAACAAAACTAACTTAAACAACCAAACAAGCTTAATAAAAGCACTTAACGAAAAGCAGGGTGTTACAATTCCACCTCCCTTATAAAAATTTCGTCTTCGAAATTTCTACGCACCTCAAGCGAAAAGGTGCGGGTAAGCTTCCACCATCTTGCTCTCTAGCTCCCAGGTAGCACTTTCCTCAGTTGCCCCACTCCAAACCACTTTGACCAAAGGAATCTCCTTGCCTCTTAGCTGCTTCACTCGCCTATCCTCGACTCGAAGGGGTAACACCTCAAACGTCAAGTTCTCTTTAAACTGTATTGCGTCGGGTACTATCACGTGACTAGGGTCATGGATATACTTCGAGTTGAGACACAAGAAAAACATTATAAAGATTGGACAAGAACGATGGTAAGACTATTTGGTAGGCGACTTCGCCGACTCTTTTAAGGATCTGGTAAGGACCAATGAACCTCGGAGTAAGTTTCCTCGCCCTCATTACTCTACCAACCCCAGTCATTGGTGTAACTCTCAAGAATACATGATCGCCTTCCTGGAATTCGAGCGCCTTCCTCCTTTTGTCATGGTAACTCTTTTGCCTACTCTGTGCAACTCTCATCTTTTCCTAAACCATCTTGATATTTTCTGTTGTTTCCTAGACTATCTTTGGCCCTAGCACCACATTATCACTAGGTTAATTCCAACACAAAGCTGTCCTACATCTCCTCCCATACAAAGCCTCATAAGGTGTCATCCCAATGATGGAATGGAAGCTATTGTTGTAGGTGAACTCTATTAGGGCCAAAAACTTATCCCAACTACCAGAATGCTATAACACACAAGCCCTCAACAAGTCCTCTAAGGACTGGATGGTCCTCTCAGACTGCCCATCGATCCTGTGGGTGGTAAGCTAAACTAAGCCTAAGCTTTGTCCCTAAAGCATGCTGCAAACCCTCCCAGAACCTAGAGGTAAACCTTGGGTCTCTATCTAATACTGTGCTAGAGGATACACCATGAAGCCTAACTATTTCCTTGATGTACAGCTTAGCCAACTTCTCTAAATGATACTCCATGTTCATAGGGATGAAATGGGTAGACTTAGTCAATCTATCCACAACAACCCATATAGCCTCAAAACTAGCTGGAGTCTTAGGGAGTTCAGACACAAAATCCATGGAGATATTATCCCATTTCCATTATGGGACACTAAATGGTTGCAACTTACCTGAAGGCTTTTGGTGTTCTATCTTGGCCTTTCGACAAACTAGGCACGCATACACAAACTCAGCCATATCCCTTTTCATCTTAGGCCACCAAAACATCTTCTCAAGGTCCTAATACATCTTGGTGGCACCTGGGGGCACACTCAACCCACTCCTACGTCCTTCCTCAAGGATCAACTTCCTAAGCTCAGGAACATCCGGTATGCATACTCTATCTTTAAACCTCAAGACCCCATCACTTCCATCCTTGAAACTAAGGCCTATACCCTGAGCAAGCAACTCTCACTGGTATAAAAGAAACTTGTCTAACTTCTGACACTCTCTAATATGATTCATCAAGCTGTTGGTAACCTTCATGGTACCAAGCCTAATACTCTTAGGGGTAAACTCACAAGCTAGACTAAGGTCTCTAAACTCTTCTATCAGATCCATCTCCCTAACCATCAAAGCGGAGATATGCAAGGTTTTCCTACTCAAGGCATCGGCCACCACATTGGCCTTTCCTGGGTGATAGGTCAGCTCGAAGTCATAATCCTTTAAGAACTCCATCCACCTACGTTGCCTCATATTCAATTCCTTCTGATGAAAGAAATACCTCAAACTCTTGTGATCACTAAAGACCTCAAACCTCGCTCCATAAAGGTAATGCCTCCAGATCTTTAAGGCAAATACCACAACTCCTAGCTATAGGTCATGGGTAGGGTAGTTCTTCTCATGGGTTTTAAACTACCTAGAAGCATAAGCAACTAGCTTACCGTTCTGCATCAACACACCACCTAACCCTTGCTTAGAAGCATTGCAGTAAACTTTGAAGGGTTCACTAGCATCTGGCAAAACTAACACTGGTGTCGATGTCAACCTATCCTTAAGGGTTTGGAAACTCTCTTCACTCTTAGAATCCCACTGATAGAAGCATGGATGGCTTGAGTATGTGGAAAGAAGCATATTCAGATCCATATTAGTGCACTATTATTAGTGGGCTTATTAGATAACAATTAAGTCCAATTTTTATCCTTTTATTTTTAATTTTCGTTATATTTTTAGGATGAATTTTGTGATTGAACCCATATACTTGATTTGGTCATATCTTGAGGACAAGCTACCCCACATGTTAAAAAGTAATAAAAAGGAAAAGCTGAAAAATACATCATGTATTTACTGAAATAAATAAAACATTTGATATAAAGCATTTGTCCATGGGTAGAAAGGTCTCACATGAACGAGTTCTCAAACTCGGAAAAGAATAAAACCAAATCCAAAACAAATAAAACAATAACAAACGTCCTAACCCGATGTCACTACAGAGCTGGTCTAACCGTTCCGTACATATCGGAATACAACTGAAACTAACTAGACAAAAGGGAAATCCTAACTATGAGCGATGGCTCCTCAGAGTCACTCCTCTCCGGACTGCTCGCCATCCTCTGTATGAAGCCAAACATTCCAAACAAACAAACAGAAAACGGGGAGTAAGAATCATGTAAACATATACGGCATGGAGATAGGAAGCAAGGTAAACAAACAAGCATGGCAACATCACATCATACGTCAGCATATATATATCATCATAAATCAACATCATCAAAATCAAGTATACCATGCGGTGCAATGCAACACTACTCCGCTACTCCATTATGCATGTGGATCCAAACTAACTCAGGATGAACGACTTTGAAGTTACATATCCGTATTGGCCATAGAAGCACCAACGTCGGCAGTTCACCGAACCTCGGGTGAACCCCATGGATAGTCAACACATCAAACCGTAGATGCCTCATCATGGGGGGCCGCGGTCACCAAACCATCGGGGGTGACCTACCGTGGATGGTCAGATCACCGTACTCTCGGACGATCTCCCATATGTCGAACCTCCCCCTCAACCATCAACTCCAATGCTCTATGCATGACACAACAACAAACAACAACAACCACCGCCTTTGCTCGGGCCAAAAAGCTCCCAAGACTTCATCATCAACATCATCGTGCTTGGGCCAATAAGCACCCAAGACTTAACATCATAACCACTTCGACCAATAAGCATCGAGGCCACCTTGGCCAGTAAGCACCAAGGTTATCAACGTGCGGTAATCCAACGGGTACCGACTTAATCATCTTATCATCTTAATTAGTTATTAACCGAGTTGTTTAATCCTTATCATTGATTCAACGTTTTATCATCATGTTATTGGGAAGATTGAGGTTAAACCCCTTTAAACCTTTAATCTCAGTTTCTGTCCAGAGGGGTGAGCATGGGCGTGCTTAACCCCAACACGGGTGTGCTGCCACTTAAGTGGAGCACGGTCGTGCTTCCTTTTAGGCACGGTCGTGCTGAGCTGGACGGTCGTACTCCTCTGCTGCACAGCCGTACTTATTGGGCGGCCATTTTCTAGAATTCAAACTGGGAGCACGGGCGTGCTCCCTGTTCAGCACGGCTGTGCTTAATGCACGACAGTACTGTTTTGGGCAGATTCAAACACAGTTCCTTTAACACATTTTAGGGTTTAATAATCCTTTTTAATCTTAACTCCTTCTTCTTAGCCTAATTAGCCAATTAATATTTTATCATCACATACTCATAGCAATCAACGTCAACTAATCAACATCATGTTAATGACAACGATTAACATACCATCATACTCATGAAACACCCATCAAGAACATGAGCATATAATCATGGCATTCTAAATAATCAATAGCATGTTATCATAAAATGAACATATATTATACATATCATAAACCAACAACATACAACAACGACGGGGTCATGGGAAACCCCTTTACCTTACGCTACCCCCATTGCCTATGATTACACTACCCTTCTCCCCAAACCTGGATTGAAGGTTCCAAACGTTAGCTCCCAACAGTAAACCGGTTATGTTCCCACGAGAGGCTCAATCCAAAATCAAGCCTTGATTTAACAAAAACACAAACTAGTTAGTTTCCAATTCAAAACTATGAAAGGAAACCACAAGGGGAAAAAAGAACATTACCTATATATGAGAAAAAATGAAACAACGCTACCCAACGGTCTCCAGTACTCAAGAAACTGATTGAGTTTGATGGAAATAGGGGAGGGAACTGCTCTGGTCGCACTAGGGTGGCAGTAGCTACTAAAATAGGGTTTTCACGTAAACCCCCGGTTTTTGTGTAAGCATATATAGACTGGACTTGAGCACGGTCGTGCTCCTCAGCAAGCACGGGAGTGCTGTGTAAGACTAAGCTCTCATTCATGTTTTGATGTATGACAAACAAAGTATTTTTTGCATAAGATTTTTCATTTTGACTACGTTCTCATTTCGTGTTAAGTTGCATGCAAGGTCAATCATCCAACAAAAGCTGACGTCCACTGAAAGAACAAAGAAAGCGTGTTCACAAAGAAAGCGCGTCCACTAAAGTCCAACAAAAACTGACGTCCACTGAAAGAAAAAAGAAAGCGCGTCCACTAAAGAAACAACAAAGTAAAAAGTTGTTGTCCACTAAAGAACACATGAAGCGCGTCCACTGAAAGAAACAGAAGATCCCGTCTGCTGACGTGGCACATGAAGCACGTTGATGAGCCTCTGTTTGACTGGTTTTATAACTAGTCAAGACCTTGGCTTTGTGCTAATTTTATATCATTTTTACCCAAATTAGACTTGATTGTCTCTAAGTAGTGTTTTGAGTCTGTAAATTGTTTTTAAGTTAATTTAGTTGATTTAGAGTTAAATAAAATACTTATTATATTTTCTTATTTTCAGGTTAATAAAAAGGAATAAATCTGGAGCTTTCGCCCCGCGAGAAGGCTGCTCGCCCCGCGAACCAGAAGGTGACTGTTCCTGAAAATTGCAAAACTTTCTGTCTCGCCCCGCGAAGACTGGACTCGCCTCGCGAGTAATGCTACCTTGGAAAAGTCAGAGACGATCACGGTTTGGGCATGTTGGAGGTCACGGGCGTTACAGTTGGGAATTTGAAGAGTTCGCCTCGCGAAGATATGCTCGCCTCGCGAGAAGACCAAGAGTTGCAGACCTTTCGCATAATTCACCTCGCGAGCAGTGCTTCGCCTCGCGAGGACTTGGATTCCAGAAACGTGTATATAAGTAGTCTTAGGCAGAACTGAAGAGGCTAGTCAGAATTAGCCAGTTTTGGCTAGTTTCTGAGCTTGTTAGTCTTTTGTTTTTCTCTTAGTTTATTGTTTTCTTTTGTAATGGAGAACTAGTCTCCTAGATTAATCTACTGTAATTGGTTTCCATTACCACACTTGAGGTTCTGTGATTCTTCTTTCATTTGCTTTTCTCTTTTCAATGCAATGCTGTATGTTTCTGTTTGTTATTTCAGGAATGTATAGTGTGGTATTGTTTCATTTCGGTGATGTTATGTTCCTATATATAATCGCGTTTGTTATTTCGCGTGTATTCATTCATGTTCGTTTGTTCATGAGAGCTTAACCCCGTTTGTTATTTCGGGAATAGGAACATACATCTGCAGTAGCGGTTTTCGTTTGTTAATTGTTGCTACAACCGGGAGGGGATTAGTATCTGCTTAGTAGAATATGCATGAACCGATGATAGTGGGGAAACCAAGAACAGTAGGTTAATCGTCCTTTAGTTTATTTGCTACTCTCTTTAACTGCTTTGTTTTCTATTTTGTTTTCTTTATTTTATTTCAATCCAAAACCCCCAAAACTAACTTTTGATTTTCTGTTAATAATAACAACACCTAAAGAGTCCTTGAGAGACGATCCGAGTTGTCGCACTATACTGCATTATTTTATAATCGCTCGTTCTTTTTGGCGCGTGGCGACAGCGCGGTCAAAAATTGGCGCCGTTGCCGGGGACTCTTGTTTGTTGTTGTTAGCAGAAAAAAAAAAAATTGTTTTGCTAATTAGTTCTGTCTGCTTTGTCTGGATGTTTGATTACCATGGATAATTACATGTATGGATATTTGCCTAATGTTTATTATGAACCACCGCCTTGCATGTATTATCCTAATTTTAGCGAGCCACCACCATACTATCCTAGCCAAGTGACCACCTCTGCACCTTCCGAACCTTCCCTAGAGGACCTGTGCAAACAAATGACTGCACAGATAACTGCACAAATGGAAGCAAACTTTCTTGAATTTCAACAGAGGATGGAGGCTGAATACCAGAGGAGCCAAGCTGAATCTCGGAAGTTGTGGGCTCTAATTGATCAAGTTACCGCCAACTCAGCTGCAATGCTAACTCCACAGCCCATTGAAGAACATAAAGATTCACAAGTCATTCTTGAAAATATTTCTGATGATGATTTTGATAATGTTTCTGTTGATAATGAATTATGTGTTGAATCCCCTGATCCTAATGCTTGTTATTGTGATGGAACTGCTTTGTGTGTAGAATGTTTTACAGGTTTATACTTTTCAGGAAAATAGAAAATGCAGATCGTTTTGCAGGTTTATTTTTTTCAGGAAACTTAGAAAAGGAGGATCAAGAGGACATCTGCTCCACCGTGCTTGAGGATGATGAAGAACCTTTGGGAGTAGATGATGCAATTAAAGCAAATGCATGTGTTGAAAGTAATGGGGTGGATGCACTGTGTGAAGAATTCCCAGACATTCTAACTTTTTCTGATTCATTTTCTTGTAATATATGTACTAACTCTAACCTTTGTGTGGTGTGTGTTGAAATTTCTGCATGTATAGCAGGTGATAACTTTGTTAGTGCAGTGAATGAAGAAAGTGCAGAAAAGGAAGCAGCACCAGTAACCCCAGCTAACTGTTTGCCACCTCCCCTTGAGGAACCAGTGATGGAGTTTAAACCCTTGGATTTTGCACCATGGCCGGTCCAAGAGGTTGAGCCCCACTTCTATTGGGGAGACTCTGTAGATAAAGAGGTCGTTTGTCACCCGAGAGGTAGTGAGAAGTCCGCCGCACTGGGTGGAGTTATTATAATTGTCAAGTGCTCACCTCCGCATCAAAGCTGCAAGTTAGGGAGGCTTGGAATGAATTTCAGTCCTTTGGCTACCACGTGGGCCTTATGCTACAAGCAATGGGATCCTGGTGGAACCGCCCTCAATGAGTTTTCTTAACCCTTTCTCCTTTTTAATTTTCTTTTCCTTGCTTTATTTCTGTTTTGGTTTCAATAAAGCTCCTGAATAATTTGAGAAGCTCAGGAGTTGTGTTTATGTCTTGGTTATGGCAAGTTTATTGGATTTTATTAATTTTTGGATAGATTGATTGCATGATAGTGTTGACTGTTTTCCCCCGAGGATTTGAATTTTTTTTGAAAAATGATCCCCATATGATTGAAAACTGAACTTTGAGATTTTATTATGATGGCATGATTTATGATAAGTTTGGGGTGATAGGAAGCACACACTAGGGATAGAATCTCTGTCAAATAATTTGCAAAAAAATGTCCAGGTAAGGTTTTGAGCCTCCAACATGTTTTAAACTGTGTGAAAATCACCTTTCAAGTTGCACTTCCCTGGATTTGATTGAATCTCTTTTTGGTTTGCATGATTATATGTGTGTAGCAAATGATTTAGGCATTTTCTTTGTAAATAGCTACTTGGCCTAAAATAACCAATTCCTAATGCATGTTCCCTAGTTAGCCCATTGAGCCTGATTAGCCTATTGCTTCTTGATAACCTAATGTTATAAGCCCAAAAATCTGGAAAACCATGTTAACCCGATCTTAGGATTAGGAGAGCATGGAATCTTAGAATGGGTGCAAGAAACCAAAGTTTGGGGTGGCTGCAAGGTGTAATGTGTTGTTTGGGATTGAGAAGAAAATTGTGAAAAAAAAAATATATAATAAAAAAAAATAAAAAATAAAAAAAGAAAAAGAAAGAAAGAAATAGAAAAAAAATGAAAAAAATAAAAGTGCAAAAATGCCAAAAAGAAATAAAAAGGCTGTAGCCACCCAGAAGTGTAAAGAAAAAATTAAGAAAGGAACTTGAGTGAATTTCAAAGTGTAAATAAAGTTCATGCTCTCTTAGTTCCTAGGGTCTTCAACCTAGTTCCTTTGTATATCCTACCCTTAGCCAGGCCCCATTACAACCCATAAAAGACCTTTTGATGTTGCTTGCATGTTTTCTGTGGGAACCATTTTGAGATGAAAATCAAATTCAAGGGAAGTGCTCTTAAAAGTGAAATTGAGTGAAATGTTGATAGCCTGACACAACTGAGCGATTGAGTGAACATAAATTTCCCTTGTGAGGAAGGCAGTTGTTTGAATTTGGTGATCTCCCTTTTGTGTGTAACTTGGATCCCCTGCTTAGATTTCTGATTGTTTGAATGATTAATTTCTCAATTGTTTAGAATAAATGAATGTGGGGATTACTTTGCTTGAAAGGGGGGAACATTGAAAGAAAAATTCTTTTGAAAAAAATTGCTTGAAATCTGTGTGAAAGTTGATTGAATCTTTTGAGCTTGTCAGGTCTTGAGTCTTTTTAAGTTTTTGAGTGTAGTTTGCTTGGGGACAAGCAAAGTTTAAGTTTGGGGTATTTTGATGAGCCTCTGTTTGACTGGTTTTATAACTAGTCAAGACCTTGGCTTTGTGCTAATTTTATATCATTTTTACCCAAATTAGACTTGATTGTCTCTAAGTAGTGTTTTGAGTCTGTAAATTGTTTTTAAGTTAATTTAGTTGATTTAGAGTTAAATAAAATACTTATTATATTTTCTTATTTTCAGGTTAATAAAAAGGAATAAATCTGGAGCTTTCGCCCCGCGAGAAGGCTGCTCGCCCGCGAACTGGAAGGTGACTGTTCTCGAAAATTGCAAAACTTTCTGTCTCGCCCCGCGAAGACTGGACTCGCCTCGCGAGTAATGCTACCTTGGAAAAGTCAGAGACGATCACGGTTTGGGCATGTTGGAGGTCACGGGCGTTACAGTTGGGAATTTGAAGAGTTCGCCTCGCGAGAAGACCAAGAGTTGCAGACCTTTCGCATAATTCGCCTCGCGAACAGTGCTTCGCCTCGCGAGGACTTGGATTCCAGAAACGTGTATATAAGTAGTCTTAGGCAGAACTGAAGAGGCTAGTCAGAATTAGCCAGTTTTGGCTAGTTTCTGAGCTTGTTAGTCTTTTGTTTTTCTGTTAGTTTATTGTTTTCTTTTGTAATGGAGAACTAGTCTCCTAGATTAATCTACTGTAACTGGTTTCCATTACCACACTTGAGGTTCTGTGATTCTTCTTTCATTTGCTTTTCTCTTTTCAATGCAATGTTGTATGTTTCTGTTTGTTATTTCAGGAATGTATAGTGTGGTATTGTTTCATTTCGGTGATGTTATGTTCCTATATATAATCGCGTTTGTTATTTCGCGTGTGTTCATTCATGTTCGTTTGTTCATGAGAGCTTAACCCCGTTTGTTATTTCGGGAATAGGAACATACATCTGTAGTAGCGGTTTTCGTTTGTTAATTGTTGCTACAACCGGGAGGGGATTAGTATCTGCTTAGTAGAATATGCATGAACCGATGATAGTGGGGAAACCAAGAACAGTAGGTTAATCGTCCTTTAGTTTATTTGCTACTCTCTTTAACTGCTTTGTTTTCTATTTTGTTTTCTTTATTTTATTTCAATCCAAAACCCCCAAAACTAACTTTTGATTTTCTGTTAATAATAACAACACCTAAAGAGTCCTTGAGAGACGATCCGAGTTGTCGCACTATACTGCATTATTTTATAATCGCTCGTTCTTTTTGGCGCGTGGCGACAGCGCGGTCACACGTCCACTGAAAGAAACAGAAGATCTCGTCTGCTGATGTGGCACATGAAGCGCGTCCACTGAAACAGAAGATCTCGTCTGCTGACGTGGCACATGAAGTGCGTCCACTAAAAGAAACAGAAGAGCTCGTCTGTTGACATGGCACATGAAGCGCGTCCACTGAAAGAAACATAAGAGCTTGTCTGCTGACGTGGCACTTGGAGCTCATCTACTGAAAGTAACAGAAGCTCGTCTACTGATGTAAAAGGGGAGCTCGTCTACTGATGTAAAAAATAGAGCTCGTCTACTGATGTAAAAAAGGAGAGCTTGTCTACTGATGTAAAAAGGAGAGCTCTTCTACTGATAGTGGCACTTGGAGCTCGTCTACTAATGATACGCGCTAAGATCTTAATGTGAAGCTCCGTCCACTAACATGGCATATAACTCTCGTCTACCAATTGGAGCCCGTCCAATTGCCTTGTGTTAGCACTCTCGTCTACCAATTGGAGCCCGTCCAATAACCTTGAGCTAGTACTCCCGTCTGCTGACGTGGCAAATGGACGCGGCTATTTTTCTCTTCAATTAAACACGGATATATTACTCTTCAAAAAGACTTCGCTATCCTTTTAGATGGAAACGGTTATTTTTCAAGAAGGACGCAAACTCTACAAAGATCAACAGAATCTCATTTCAAGAACAAGAACCAAGAAAGCAGATTTTGTTAAATAAGATCCAAATCTGTTTTAAATGATCCCAACGGCTATAATTTGTCTTCTATATAAAGAGGGATTAAAGGAACACTTTTCAACATAACACATACAACACAACTCATTCTGATTGTGAAACTACGAAAGGTCAAAAGTGCTTCATCTCTGAGAAAAGTGTGATAGTAGTTAGAACTTCAATTTGTATAATCAGACTTTTAGAGTCTTACTTTTACTCAATTATTTTCGTGAATTAGTGTAACTAAGAGAGGTTATCTCTTAGGCGTGAACAAGGATAGAAGGGATCCTTGGGTATAGAAAAGGTAGTGTGCTTTCTGGTGATTTTTCAAACAAGGGGGTTATCCTTGTGTTGCTATAATTAGAATTGTGTAATTACTGATTATAGTGAAGAAAACCACAGAGGTGTGGGACTGGATGTAGGCTTACCAGAGGAGGTAACGGAACCAAGATAAATCAGTTTGCGTGTTCTTCTCATCCCTAAACTCCATATACTTGTTAACTTGAATCTTTAATCCAAATCATGGTTTAAATCATTGTTACTACTTATAATTCTTCTTGTCATCATTACTTGTTCCATAACCTGATTCTTGGGAATTAAAATTGAGTGGAAACCAATTTTCTTTAAAGAAACACTGTTTTACTTTAAATTGTTGAACAAGTTTTCAATATCTCTATTCACCCCCTCTTGACACCGTAGCCACTACCAACAACTGGCATCAGGGCTAAAACTCTTGTTATAAAGCTTAACAGCTTCAAGAGATGGCTACAAATGATATCCTGGGTGATGGGGCTTCACTCACTAGACCCCCTACCTTTAATGGCTCCCAATACATGTATTGGAAAGAAAGAATGCTTAGTTGAAAATGGTCCCTATGTTCCATTTATTCTTGATGCTAAGGGAAATAAACAAACTAAACCAAAAGATGACTGGAATGATGATGATAAAAGAAGAGTTGGTTATAATGCTAAAGCAAAAAATATTATAACAACTGCTTTGAATTATGATGAGTTTTTTAGGGTCTCCAATTGCAAAACGGCAAAGCAAATGTGGGATACTCTTCAACTCACTCGTGAAGGAACCAACGATGTGAAAAGAGCAAGGATGAATGCACTAATCCATGAATATGAACTCTTTCACATGAAGAATGGTGAGGAGATAGATGAACTGCAAAAGAGGTTTACACACATTGTGAACCAGCTAGAAGGACTCGGACATACAATCACAGATGAGAAAAAGATTAACAAGATTATGAGATGTTTGAGTCGTGAATGGCAGCCAAAAATTACTGCAATTGCTAAAGCAAATGATCTTGACACAATGCAGATTGCTACTCTATTTGGCAAGTTGAAAGAACACGAATTGGAACTCAATAGATTGAAAAATCATGAAGATAAGGAGAAAAATAAGAAAGGACTCTCACTCAAGGCTCATATCTCCAAAGAATGAATAGAAAGTAATGAAGATGAACACCTTGATGAAAGTGAAGAATCCGAAGAAGAAGACATGGGATTGCTTGTGAGGAAATTTAGAAGATTCATCAAGAAGAATAGAAACAAGAAGCAATTCAGTTTTCCTACCAAAAAGAACACGAACAAAGGTGAAAGATCTTCCTCAACAATCAAATGGTTTGAATGTGAAAATCTTGGACACTACAAAAATGAATGTCTAAAGCTACAAAAGAAAGAAAAGTATGAGAAGAATGACAGCAAGGAAAAGAAAGGAAGAAAGCCTAGAAGAGCATACATAGCTTGGGAAGAAAATGATATGGATTCCACTAGTAGTGAATCTGAAAATGAAGAATCCAACCTATGTCTCATGGCAAATCATCAAAGTGACAGTGAAACCGAGGTAAATGATTCCACTCCTACCTATGATGAGTTACAAGATGCTTTTGATGAATTACATGAAGAATATGTTAAAATTGGTAAACAACTTATATCCTCTAGAAAGATCATCGTAAAACACTGTAGTGACTATGCATCTTTACAAATAAAGCTTAAAGAACTAGAAACTGAAAATTCACAATTACTTGCATCTAGTTCAATTTGCACCAAATGCACTACACTAGAAAAGGAAGTTGAAAAACTGAATACAACTCTATCTAAGTTTACTTTGGGTAGAGATAACTTGAATGCCATATTAGGACAGCAAAAGGGTGTGTATGACAAAGCTGGAATTGGATATAAGCCAATGGTACATGAAAAATCTTTTAAGAAGCTTTTTGTTCCACCTATTTCCTCAACTAGTCCTTTTGTTAAATGCTATTATTGTCTAAAGAAAGGTCATACAGCTGCTACTTGTAGACTTAGAAAGAACATTCATGTTGGCATTAAACAAATTTGGGTTCCAAAAGGAACTTATGTTGCTACTAACACTAAAGGACCCAACCAGATTTGGGTACCTAAAGGAAAAGCATAAAAAAAATATGTTTTGTAGGTGTGTTAGAAGGCCAAAACCTCAAGCTGGTTTTTGGACAGTGGCTTCTCCAAACACATGACCGGAGACATCACAAAATTTACATCTTTCACTCCCAAGGAAGGTGGAAATGTCACCTATGGAGACAACAACAAAGAAAAAATTCTTGGTGTTGGAACAATAGGAAAAAGTCCTGCAATCAAGATTGAGAATGTTCTCTATGTGGAAGGACTCAAACACAATCTACTAAGTATAAGCCAACTATGTGATAAAGGCTACAAGGTAAACTTTAACTCAAATTTGTGTATGATCGAATCTATTCGTGATAATAACATAAAATTGATTGGAAATAGAATCAGTAACATCTATATGCTAGACATAGACAACTTAATTTCCAATGATGCATGTTGCTTAATTTCCAAAGAAGATGAAAATTGGCTTTGGCATAGGAGAATAGCTCACATTCATATGGATCACTTGAATAAATTGATTTCCAAAGAACTTGTAATCGGTTTACCAAATAAAAAGTTTGTTAAATAAGGCCTATGTGATGCATGCCAAAAGGGTAAACAAGTGAAAACCTCATTTAAGGCTAAAAACACTATTTCAACTAGTAGACCCTTACAATTACTGCACATGGACCTTTTTGGACCTTCTAGGACAAAAAGCTTTGGTGGAACTATCTATGCTCTTGTAATTGTTGATGACTTCTCTAGATTCACTTGGACCTTTTTCTTAGCACAAAAGAATGAAGCTTTTAAAGCTTTTAAGAAAATGGCTAAGGTTGCTCAAAATGAGAAAGACGTGAAAATTGTTTCAATTAGGAGTGACCATGGAGGAGAATTCCAAAATGAGGAGTTTGATAACTTTTGTGATGAACATGGTATAAAACATAATTTTTCTGCACCTAGAACTCCACAACAAAATGGAGTAGTTGAGAGGAAAAATAGGTCACTTGAAGAAATTGCTAGAACCATATTAAGTGACTCTAATTTACCAAAGTATTTTTGGGCTGATGCTGTGAGTACTGCATGTTATGTTTTGAATAGAGTTCTAATAAGGCCAATTTTGAAGAAAACTCCATATGAACTTTACAAGGGAAGAAAACCTAACATTTCTCATTTTCATGTCTTTGGCTGTAAATGTTTTGTGCTAAATAATGGCAAGGATAATCTTGGGAAATTTGATCCCAAAGCTGATGAGGGTATTTACCTATGTTATTCATTAACTAGCAAAGCATATAGAGTGTTTAATAAGCGTACTTTATCAATGGAAGAATCTGTTCACATAACATTTGATGAGTATAACCCCAGAAGGTTGGGAAAGGACATTTTTGATGATGCAGAAACTCTTGAGGATGAAGTTAAATCTGATGAAGGAAAGGAGAACAACAAGGAAAATGAAGATGAAAAAAGCAATAAAGAACCTCAAGCAGAACTTCAACAAGAAAATCTTCCTAAGGAGTGGCAAGCTTCAAAGAATCATCCCCTAGACAATATCATTGGTGAGATCACCAAAGGGGTAATCGCTAGAAACTCTCTAAGGAATGTTTGCAATACCATGGCGTTTGTATCTCAAATAGAACCAAAATGTGTTGAGAACATTGGATGATTGCAATGCAAGAGGAGTTAAATCAATTTAAAAGGAACAAAGTTTTGGATTTAGTTCCAAAACCCAAAAGTAACCAAATAATCAGAACTAAATGGGTGTTTAGAAACAAAATGGATGAGAATGGAATAATAGTAAGAAACAAGGCTAGACTAGTAGCTAAGGGATACAATCAAGAAGAAGGAATTGATTATGATGAAACATATGCTCCTGTAGCTAGATTAGAAGCCATAAGAATGCTCTTAGCCTATGCTTGTATAATGAACTTTAAACTGTACCAAATGGATGTGAAAAATGCCTTTTTAAATGGAATAATACAAGAGGAAGTATATGTAAGTCAACCCCCTGGCTTTGTTGATAGTGAGTTCCCAAATCATGTCTATAAACTGACTAAAGCCCTCTATGGACTCAAGCAAGCTCCTAGAGCTTGGTATGAGAGGTTAAGCAATTTTCTCCTAGAGAAAGGCTTTAAAAGAGGAAAAGTTGATACAACACTATTTACTAAAACAAAAGCACACAATATATTACTTGTTCAAATATATGTTGATGACATTATTTTTGATGCTACTAATGAGTCTTTATGCAAGGAATTTGGTGAACTAATGCAAAGTGAATTTGAAATGTCCATGATGGGAGAACTTACCTTCTTTCTTGGACTTCAAATTAAACAATTCCAAGATGGAACCTTCATAAGCCAAACAAAGTATTGCAAGGAACTACTAAAGAAGTTTGGAATCGAAAGTGCAAAGGAAATGGCAACACCAATGAGTCCAGCCTGCTACTTGGACAAAGATGAACATGGTAAATCTATAGATGTATCCAAGTATAGATGTATTATCGGATCCTTAATTTATCTCACTGTAAGTAGGCCAGATATAATGTTTAGTGTGTGTGTGTGTGCAAGGTATCAAGCGAATCCTAAAGAATCACATCTTACTGCAGTTAAAAGAATCATGAAGTATCTCTTAGAAACAAAATAAATGGGGCTGTGGTATCCCAAGGGATCCACTTGCACATTAATAGGATATTCCGACTCGGACTTTGCTGGATGCAAGTTAGATAGGAAGAGCACAAGTGGAACATGCCATTTATTAGGAAATTCCCTAGTGTCCTGGTTTAGTAAAAAGCAAACTAGTGTGGCCTTATCCACAGCTGAAGCAGAATATGTTGCAGCTGGGAGTTGTTGTGCTCAAATCCTATGGATGAAACAACAATTAATTGACTATGGTGTTTATCTGGATCATATACCAATAAAGTGTGATAACACTAGTGCAATAAATCTAACAAAGAACCCAATTATGCACTCAAGAACTAAGCATATTGAAATTAGGCATCATTTTATCAGGGATCATATTCAAAATGGTGATGTTGTGATTGAACATATAGATACAACCAAGCAATTAGCTGATATATTCACCAAACCACTAAATAAGGAGAGTTTCTTCTTTATAAGAAGAGAACTTAGCATAATTGATCCTCAAAATAACTGATAACAGATGGCATGCAAGGCAGCATAAGTTACTGAAAATTATGAAGGACATGGGCAAGATGCTAAGCGTCCTTAGGTGTCTGTAATTTTTTTTTTTTGGTATTTTGGATGTTTTGATGAATTGCATAAGTTCTGAAATGCTTTATTATCAATGAATGTAAGACTGTTTTTAAGTTTGATTTCAATATTCTCCATAGTTTCTTTTTGATAATGACAAAAGGGGAGAAAGATGAACCATACATCTGAGATGAACCATAAAGATGAACCATGCATTTGCTGTAAAAAAAAATATCTGATATGCAATTTTGTTTTCTCTAATACACAAGTATGAATTGTTTTTAAAAGACACACTAGAACTTATAATAAATACAAGATAATTATTTTTTTTCATGATAATGATATGATGACACTTGATCTTTTGAAAGATATCAATGACACAGGGGGAGGACGAAAATAACTCAAGAACCTTGCTTACTGAATAGTTGCACTCTGATTTCTTAATAACTAAGGTTAAGTATGGTAAGGTTTGTCATAATCAAAAAGGGAGAGTTTGTAAGACTAAGCCCTCATTCATGTTTTGATGTATGACAAACAAACTGTTTTTTGCATAAGATTTTTAATTTTGACTACGTACTCATTTCGTGTTAAGTTTCATGCAAGATCAATCGTCCAACAAAAGCTGACGTCCACTGAAAGAACAAAGAAAGCGCGTCCACTAAAGTCCAACAAAAACTGACGTCCACTGAAAGAACAAAGAAAGCACGTCCACTAAAGAAACAACAAAGTAAAAAGCTGACGTCCACTGAAAGAACAAGGCACATGAAGCGCGTCCACTGAAAGAAACAGAAGAGCTCGTCTGCCGACGTGGCACATGAAGCGCGTCCACTGAAAGAAACAGAAGAGCTCGTCTGCTGACGTGGCACATGAAGCGCGTCCATTGAAAGAAACATAAGATCTCGTCTGCTGACGTGGCACACGAAGCGCGTCCACTGAAGCAGACGTGGCACATGAAGTGCATCCACTGAAAGAAACAGAAAAGCTCGTCTGCTGACGTGACACATGAAGCGCGTCCATTGAAAGAAACAGAAGAGCTCGTCTGCTGACGTGACACTTGGAGCTCGTCTACTGAAAGTAATAGAAGCTCGTCTACTGATGTAAAAGGGGAGCTCGTCTACTGATGTAAAAAGGAGAGATCGTCTATTGATGTAAAAGGGGTGCTCGTCTACTGATGTAAAAAGGAGAGCTTGTCTACTGATGTAAAAAGGAGAGCTCGTCTACTGATAGTGGCACTTGGAGCTCGTCTACTAATGATACGCGCTAAGATCTTAATGAGAAGCTTCGTCCACTAACATGGCATATAACTCTCGTCTACCAATTGGAGCCCGTCCAATTGCCTTGTGTTAGCACTTTCGTCTACCAATTGGAGCCCGTCCAATAACCTTGAGCTAGTACTCCCGTCTGCTGACGTGGCAAATGGACGCGGCTATTTTTCTCTTCAATGAAACATGGATATATTACTCTTCAAAAAGACTTCCATATCCTTTCAGATGGAAACGATTATTTTTCAAGAAGGACGCAAACTCTACAAAGATCAACAGAATCTCATTTCAAGAACAAGAATCAAGAAAGCAGATTTTGTTAAATCAGACCCAAATCTGTTTTAAATGATCCCAACGGCTATAATTTGTCTTCTATATAAAGAGGGATCAAAGGAGTACTTTTCAACATAACACATACAACACAACAACACAACTCATTCTGATTGTGAAACTACGAAAGATCAAAAGTGCTTCATCTCTGAGAAAAGTGTGATAGTAGTTAGAACTTCAATTTGTATAATCAGACTTTTACAGTCTTACTTCTACTCAATTCTTTTCGTGAATTAGTGTAACTAAGAGAGGGTATCTCCTAGGCTTGAACAAGGATAGAAGGGTTCCTTGGGTATAGAAAAACTAGTGTGCTTTCTGGTGATTTTTCAAGCAAGGAGGTTATCCCTGTGTTGCTGTAATTAGAATTGTGTAATTGCTGATTATAGTGAAGAAAACCACAAAGGTGTGTGACTGGATGTAGGCTTACCAAATGAGGTAGAAGAACTAGGATAAATCGGTTTGCGTGTTCTTCTCATCCCTAAACTCCATATACTTGTTAACTTGAATCTTTAATATGAAATCTGTGTTAAAATCTGTTGTTACTACTTATAATTCTTCTTGTCATCATTACTTGTTCCATAACCTGATTCTTGGGAATTAAAATTGAGTGAAAACCAATTTTCTTTAAAGAAACATTGTTTTGCTTTAAATTGTTGAAAAAGTTTTCAATATCTCAATTCACCCCCCCCCCCCCTCTTGAGACCGTAGCCACTACCAACATCCTGATCTTAGCATTTACGAGACGCGGTCTGCACATTGAACACGAGCATGCTCAACTTAAAACCTGCAACACGCTATAGACTTGAAGCACGAGCGTGCAGGCTAATGAGCATGGGCGTGCTCATGCACCAGAATGGGACTTTTAAGCCAAAAATCCCACTAAGCCCTTAGCCAACTATTTTAACTCAACAAAACTAACTTAAACAATCAAACAAGCTTAATAAAAGCACTTAACAAAATGTAGGGTGTTACACAATCCAATCCAATCTGCGAACACCCCTACTCACTACTCGCACTCTTCCTTGTGCCTATCACTTAGTCAAAAACTGTGCTGATTGGGTGTGGTCGTGTGGAGTTAAGATCGTGAGTGTTCAAATGTATGTACACGGTGGTATCCGATGGTGGTGACCAAGAGAAATGATAGTACATGTTACAAACTTAGCAAAGAGTAAGCAAGAGAGGAGGCTTAACCCAAAAGAATTTAAACGGACATTTCAGTTGGCTTCTCTTTCTTCATCTTTATATACATATTTCTGTTTTCCTAAGACTGCTCCTTTGTTCGTTAATTTGTCACCCCAGTTATTTCCTTCATCTTATCTTGAAATAACAACTGTTTTCATTCAATGGAGAACCCAAGGGAGGGTGATAAGGACAAGAGAAAGCAGAAAGAAAATGAAGAATTTCTCACTCTTTCACTTTTCGGTCGTTCAGTGAGAGCCAGAAGAGGTACTTCCTGTTCCTCCCCTAATGAGCAACAACAACAGCAACCCATAAATATCCCTTCAGTCCCATCACCACCCCGCTGGGAACATTTTTAGGTGTGCCAGATTTGAGAGCAGCGAGATGCTGTGAACATTCGTGACGTCGACGCCGCTATTAGCGGAATCATGGAAGTTGTGCAGCCAGCCAATGCCACCAGCTACCCACGTTTTGTGTCAGAGGCAATTGGCTGCGTGGTGTATATGGCTTTCTCTGGCGTCCAAACGGTCTGCGTTGGACAACATCAGAACAAGGAACTGAGGAAGGGGTGGAGCCCATCATGGTATAGCACACTGGGATGAAGAAACAATCGCAGCTGTCTGTATTTTTTTAGTTTAATCGAATGGTTAAAATATCCTTGTGTACAGTGGTGATACCTATTATGCTTGTGCATGGTAGAATTTGCCACCTATCTAGTACCTACTTTCAAGAAAGGAAAAACATATAACAATATTGATGGGAGTGCAAGGTAGTGATGTTTCAAGAGTAATGATGAATATTTAAGCACCAAAAAGTTTACAACAATTTTATACTTTGCTTGTCTTTTTTTGCACCATTCTTAAATCACTTTTTAAAAAAATATATAAAACAAGAAAAACACATTACAATACACACACTATTTTATTTTCTCAAATAGAAAAGTGTAAAGCGTATAAGAAATATGGTGAGAAAATAAGACAACCTTGCACTCCCATGGAATCAATAAATGGGTGATGTAACTTCAATTAAAGCATATAACCAGTAAAAATGATTAAAATGAACCAATTCATTTTCAAGAGTTAATGTAATGCCAACAAGTTAGTGAGTATTAGGATTTGTGAACTGATTCAATAAACTTACTCAGAGAATCACCAACTTGAAACCTATTCCTTGCAGCCCACTGACTATAAAATGCAGTATTATTAGGACCTGGTTCATGCCAACCCAAGTGATCACCAACTTTGAATTCCCTAGAAGCTTCAACTAAAGGGTCCGTGGCACCTAAGAAAATGATCATAGAATAGAAGTACAAGGGACCCCAAAAAGGATGCCATGTCTGCGTTATTCTTTTTCACCCAACAAGGTTGAAATGCAATAAATAAATAAATGATTGTAGCTAAATGCAAATGGTAGAGGGAATTGTAAATATTATAAAAGACACACATATAATGAGCACATGGGCTATTAAGAGGAACACAGAGAGGTTGTTTACGTGGTGGGCCGTAGCGGTTATTGGGTTTTGGACTGTTGGCAATAACGTGTGTGCAGTAGTGGGGGTGCATGGTCATTGGTCAACCTTCATATTGGTAACATTTGAACGACGCCGAAACAGTAACTAACGTGACTCAGTCAAGAATAAGGATTTATTATTATTATTTTGGTAAAAAGAAAGAATTTTACATACATATGTTAAAGGATGGTAATTTGAATGGAGTTGTAGCAAGAAAATCACACAAAATGTTAAGAAAGTTTATAGTTTTTTGGTTTTCCAGGGTATCTCCGCACGCAACTGCGGACACTAATCCCTAAAGTTGGATAAGACTACAAGGACGACAAAGTTCTCCCTGAAAAGTTTTAACACTGTTGCATTATCAGGATTAAAAAGTTTATATTTTACTTTGTACTAATATAAACTTAATATATTTGACCTTAATTTATTTTGCAATATAAAAAACCACTTAGCCCATGTAATTCGCATCGAAAATCTTGTCTGTTTGATTAACATTAGATTACATTTTTATGTAATTGTTTTCAGCTTTAATTGTGATGCATTCTCGATGAAAATATTATGTTATCAATCAATTATGAATCTTCAATATCAATTAAACTATTTGACTCTTAAAATAGCTATATTTGTAATAAATAATTTAACACTGTCAATATATCAAAATTAAACTGATTGTTTTTAAAATGTTTAAACTCAAAATTATAATTTACTTTTTTTATTTGGGCTTTTGGTTCAGGCATCATACACAAGCCTAACCCAAGATCGACCCAAATTCAAACGATTAATCCGCGAGATTTTCTAATAAAAGCCCAATTCAATTACCAGATGTCCTAGTAATATTCGAGAAGAATTAAGGGGAGAAATAATAGAATACATACCAATTGAAAATGTGCAACATCAATAAGAAAGAGAAGTTGCTACGTCAACAAATTCATAGAGAGGGCCAGGCCAACGACACGGGCTTTGTCAAATCAATATGGACAAAACTATGATGAAAATGTTCAAATTGATTTAGATGGAAAATGAAATTAAACAATACTTTATAGTCTAGAATCTTGAGCAAGTAGAATTGAATAAGTAAAAGATTGCTGATAGCAATTGCATTGCCATATAATACATTCAAAGATCACAAGCCTTCCAAAGGCGGGTCATTGAACAAGAGGGTACACAATATATGTGGAAAATATATATTTTCAGATGGTTTGTTACATTTTATGTGGAAAATGAAGAAGCAATTCAGTGTTGGGAGAGCCATATTACATTCTGGACAGCAGATGTAGCCAGCAAAAAGCAGCTGATGAAAGTGAAAGCTATTGAGATGGCAACATGGTCACAGAACTTGTGCAAAGGCTTGCAAAAATTTGGCAGTGCTGTATGTCTAATTCCTGTGCGATTCAGATTGGTCACCCCAGATGCAGCAGAACCAGCACTCATCAATGCATATGCAAATGCCTGCAATTTGGTCACCCCCATGGTGATGAATTTGTTATTTATATAGCCATAGTACATTATCTATAGAAGTAATAAATACTAGGATAAAGTTGTACCAGAAAATAGAATGCTAGGTTAAAGTAGTTAAGTTTTAGCACAAATGACAGCTTAGGAACCAAAGAAGTATGCCAGCAAATGTCATCTCACTTATTGCTCTATGTTCAGGTCCCCACTTTGTAATTTTATTGTTATGTTATGACAGCATATAGGAAACAAAAGAATTTTGAAGAGTAAACAGAACAAGAGAAGAAGAAGAAACACACAAGATTTAATGTGATTTGACTAATGTGACCAACATCTAGAGAATTTTCTTGTTCAACAAAGAAAGAGTTTACAATCTTTGTTGGTACAATGAACAGCCACACAAACTTTACCCTAATGCATAGGGGTGGCAAAATGATTCATTTGTCCACCATCAATCCAGTCCATCCATGAGAAAATCTATCCAATCCATCCATTTATAAAAAAATAATATAAATGGATTGGATGGATTGGATTATTTTTTTAGTAGATGGTTTATGATCCATCCAATATTTTTTAAAATCCATTGGACCAACAATCAAAAATTTAATGGATCAACTTTTATCCATTCCAAAACCAATTTATTTTTTTCATATTATTTTTCACTAAATAAAAAAAACCTCCATTTGTAACAAAAAAAAAACACTTTATCTAATTTTCTATTTCGTTCCCTATTATTTTTTCTTCATTATTTTTTATTTTATTTATCTGCTTTTTTTTTCTTTTTTGTTACATTAAGTATTAACTAATTAATTGTTCTCAAGCACCAGTTGTAGTCCACGTTATTACGTACGTTTTCTTTTCTCGTTGCTTTTTTTTTTGTTGAGAAACTTAAAAAAAAAATATTAACTAATTGAAAGCACAGAAAGTCGTAACAAGTTTCGTAAAACAATGTCATGGAACGTTGTGCAAAACAACCTCTGCAGATGCACATAATCAATAACTCCCATATAATAATAGAAAAATGGCCGTGATACAAAATGGTCGTGAGATAGAGTGGAGAGAGAGTAAAGATAGAGAGTAGGAAAAAAAGGGAGAGAGAGAAAGGGTAGAGAGAGGAAGAAAGAGGAGAGCGAGGGTGAGATAGAGATAATATTTTAATTTTTTTTACAAATTATTTTATTTTTAAAAATATTTTATGGATGGATAAAAGAGATATAAAATTATTTAACTTCTTAAAATAAATTTTAGAGGATGGATTGGATATCCATTCATTAAAAATTGTCAATGGATGGATCGAATGAATTTTATTCAATGGATCATGGATGGATCAGATTTTTTTTTAATGAATTTTTAATGGCTTATAATGAATTAATAGATTGTTTTTAATCCATCCGTTAAGATCCGAATAAAAATTTATCCGATCCATCGATTTGTTACCCTTACTAACGCACACCCTATTTTTTGGTCCCGCTTACAAAGAGTAATAACAAAAACGGGCCCGAGCCCGGAGTGGCTACACTGACCTCCCATCTTTTCTCCTTATTTTTTTCAACTCCAAAAATTATCGGGTCAGGTTGTAGTTTGTGACAGCCTCTTAACAAATTCAAACCAACTCAACATTTACATTTTATGAATTAATCTTGGTCAAGAACCTTAAACATGTGTATGACTATACCTGATCTCCAGCAAAATTAAGCCATGCATGATTTCTTGAGGGAATCACAGAAGACTTCCTAAGAAATCTTGACGTGCCAATGAGTAGCTGCAGCAAGGAGTGAGCCGCAACAGCAGCAGAAACCCCAACAAGATATCTGCCCAAAACAAAACAAGTAAACTTATTTTTTAAATTATTTTTAGATCATCAAACCCACAAGGTTATAGTTTCAATTTCAAGTTGTAATAATTATTTTTATGTATTCCATAACATAAGCAAGCACAGTGCCAGTTATAAATCAAATTCAAAGGGTAAACATTAGAAAGAAAAGGATGAGTCAAAAAAAGATTATGCCAAACATTATAATAGACTTTCAGGTTCTGCAGGCTATGTGGCTATTTGTGTTTTTAAGTAGACAAAGGGTACGAGTGAAGTTGAAAAATTTGCCAAATCTAAAAGGATATCCAAGGCAAAGAGACAAACAGACACTAAATAAAAGTGTTAAAAAAAAGAAAAAAAAGAGAGGAAAAGAGAAATTCCATCACGGGTTTGTACTGTTCATTCAAATGCCATGATGACATGACAAACATACCTCGCTAAGGCCCCACTTTTTTGTTTGGTCAATTTTGTCCTCAACCTAGTTATTCAAATCCATACCCCAAGGACATTGTTGGCAGAATCAACAAATATCATAAAATAACAAAACTATACCCTCATGAACTTGTGCTTGGTTACCAAGAAAATGCAGCAAAGATAAGAAAATGTGGGAAGATGAAAGTAAATTTTTTAAGGATTTAATTGATATACTTGTAAAGTTTTTTTACATTGTTTACCAATCAAAAATAGATATATCATCATAAATGTTTGATTCTTATCTAACAACCTTAAAAATCATTAATTTCACATTTTTTGATTGGTTGTCGGTGTAAAATCCTTTACACCAACTATACATACAAATTAAACTATTTTTTAATATGAATTAGTATAAAGTCTATATCCTGATTTTAACTCTACCCTTTTCTCTTTCCTCTAAGAAAACAGAGTGAAAATGTTATTCCAAAGAAAAAAACTGATGGAAGAACCAAACCCATTATTTCATGAACAAGTACAACCCCCATCAAATTAGCATAGCAAAAAATAAAATAAAAAACCAAACTTTTAAAAAGCATAGACACCCAGAGAGAGAGAAGCAGATCATGAAGCATTCATCAAAAGAAATAAATGTAAAGAGAAAATCATTACTCATATGACTGAGAGAAAGACCACTTGGAATGGATTGGTAAGAGAAAACCATAGATGGAGACAGAGCTAGCTTCCTTTGCTGTCACCATGAATGAAAGTGCAATCACAGAGGTTGACATGGACAACACTCTCAGAGTCAACTGCAACACCTCGCTCCTCCGACGCCGGCGGATCCCCGCGGCGGCTCCGACGAGGGGTCCACTCATTGTGCCACTGCTCTCCAAAGCTGCCACCTTTGACTCCTGCTGCAGGGTCTCCTCTGTTGTTATTCTCTGCTCACTCACCATGCTTCTGCTCTGTTTTGTTTTTTTTCTTCTACTGAGTACTGACACTGTTGAGTGATTATGTATAAGTGTTATGTGTGTGTGTTGTTGTGTGAATGTTGTTGGTGGGGTTGTGTCAATGAATGAGCTTTTGTTGGTATGTGTTTAAGAGGAGAATGAGAGAGAAGGAGGGTGGGATTTGTGTGTGTTGGTGGCATGGGAGCTTTCACACTTCTTGCTAGCTCAGGAGACTTATACTACGGTTGGTACATGTATAATAAATTCCTAAATTTACCGTGTGTATTTTATCCCGTGGGGACAACTATACGGTGACACTAATTTTAATTTTAGTTTCCTGCAAGATTTGAAAATGTGTTTTGTTATCAAATCTACATAACAAGGATTTAGATTTTCGTCCGCATACGAAATTTTTTTATGAATTGACCTTTTTTTTTTACAAAAATTTAGGTGAATTGGATCTTCACATATGTCATCGTTATCAAATCATTCTCGATCATTAGCGAAGGTGCTAATGGTGTTAGACAAGTGATGGCTCCCAACAAGTGTATCACATCGATACAAGTAATAATTAAATGGTGAGACGAGTATCGTTTTTAGGATCGGTGGATCAAATACCATTTCACAAACTTAATAATTATTTGAACTATCAATCAAAGGACGGCTGGTAATCAATGTTTAAAAGAAGTTAAAATACTAATTCTATTGAACTAATGCAAGTAGCAAGAAAACAGTCGCAAGATTTGATGAATAACAATGATGAGAAAGGTATGAGGATCTGATTTCACCTACGCTTATCTATTTTGATGCAATTATTAATCCTCAAAATTATTAATTCTCTCATTTTATCAATCAAGAGTCCTAAAATATCCTAACGTCTTTCTTGAGTATGATAGCAAACACCTTTTACCTTAACAAATTATATCTCTATGATGGTTAATTATTAAGAAATTCATTGAGATCTATGACTCCCTATGATAGTTGCATATAATTCCTACAGTATATATCTAACTGCATTAACTATATGGTTTTACCTCGATGCTCCAGACACATAAATCACATCTCGCTCTATGATTGGAAAATCATGCATATTAATAGTCAGTTAATAACAAGCATTAGGTGCAAAAGTAAACCACAAAAGAGATGAAGAAAAGAAACTGCGAAAATATCATAAAAGCATTCAAACTCCAAATGTGGTTACATCATCTCCCTAGAATGGAGAAATTAGTTCATGGTGAAAGGAATCAAACACACAGTCGAAGAAACATACATTAAACAAATGAAAAAGAAGTCTAGCTGCAGCCATAAAGAAGGAGACGCATCCAAGAGATCAAAGTGTGGAATGTACCACCCTTCTCGGGCGCTACATTGTCGGTGACACTTGCATTCTATAAGACCGAGTAAAGCGGAAAATAAATATTTTCGACCAAAAATACGGCTTTACTTTTTTTTTTTGTAAATAGTATGATAAATAGTATTTAACATACCTCATCAAACTTATGCATAAATATTATACAACCCTTCTCCAGGTACTAGCAGTCATAAACATAAATAGCTAGAAAATGGCGGAAATACCAACGCCAGTAAAATTACAATATACTAGAAATATGTTTATAATAATAACAACAACATTGGAGACGCAGCTCCACAAAATATAAAAATAGACACATGACTCATCATACTGGCCAATACAAAACAATGACGAAATGTCATCCCCGCACAATGGTAACAGTCATGGATGAGACACCGTCACGCCGTGGGTATACTCCTCAGGTCCACTATACAAAAGCCATTGAGACTGTGTCCATGTACCCATGTCATCTCAAACTCCGGCTGGGTATGGTGGCGAAACAGTGCTATCGTCATCTTCGCAGAACATAAACCAAAGCAGAAAACCAAACAAATACGGAAAATGAGGTAAGATTCCCATTCATCATACACATAACGCAGATATGCGGTGGTACGACACACAGGTACGTACAACTATCAATATACAATTATATCATCACTCATATCAGAATAATAATGTTTCACAGAAACATAATCAAATGGCAACGTTCACCTAGATAGGAGACATCTAAGACTCGAGGAAAGACCTCTGATTCCTATACCATGGTTGTAATGAACAGTCGAAGAGAGTGGTTCGGAGGATTGTTTCGGATTACACATGCCTTAGGTAAAATGCGTCAACAGTCAGCAACGTGCATATAGGCTTTTTCGGGAACATCCTACACTACCATAACACACGTAGCATCTAGTCGAATATGTCGGTGTATTGCAAGATCACCACGCTACAGAGGAGCTACCAACTAGGCCTATATGAGTATTTCATACCCCGACATCCCCAAGTATCAACTAGATCATCACTACGGAATTCACACTCGCATTAAAGTGTCAGCTCAATCTCCTAGGCACAACTGCCTCACAGAACATGGTTTCACTATGTTTCACCGGATGACCTCTTGATTCCACTAGAATCCTTTCTACGTGCTTTCTCAGATGCTAGATATTTTCAGGTCCGAATCACCGTCCCTTAACATTGAGCTAAAGTTCCGAAGTAACCTTTCATATTTGTGCAAAAGTATCTTAAAGCACTTGATTACGAATCCTAACTCATTATGAAATTGGATCGCAAGTCCAATTATTTATTTCTCGGCACTTTTCTAGTTGAGCCTTTTTCTTGACTTCCAAAGAAAACAAATAACTCTTAGTCCATTAAATCTTATGGAGGTATGGGCAATGAATTATCCATACTTTATGACATAAGGTCTTGTTCCACCCTACGTCATAAATCATTAAGTTCGTATTTTCACTAAGTCGTTCATGACTTAGATTTTTGCATTTTACTGTAAATACTCGTCCTTACGGACTAGAATCATTTTTTATATTTAAAACCAAAATATTTGGTTAAAATCAATCATTTTGAAGTCAAATTCCACCAAAAGTACATAAGTACCAAATTCCTCCAAAAACAGTTTCTCGAAAACATTGAAATACTTAAAACACAGTTTCCACTTTTTATTGTATTTCAACTTAAATTTCGTATTTTCGAAAATATAATCGTTAATTAAATCCTTCACTTTCTTAACTTCAAATATCTATGTTAAAGTATTTCAATGCTAATTTTGAGCCTCATTCTACCGTTTGTACAAAAATCCTAAAAATTGACCGAACGTCGCTAAATTTGAAAATCGCTTAAGTCTTTTTTCAACAATTTTTAAATCTAGTGGTCCGAAACTCATGTTAGAGTCTTTGGACATTTAAATAGACTTCAAAAACAGTTTCAAACTGTCAAACACAGTTTTGATCGAAATTAGAACATTTGTTCATTTTACGTGTCCGATTTTGTAAAAATTCTGTTTTTAAGTCCGCTAAAACATGATTTTTGTTCTCTTAACTCCTAAACTCAAATTAAAACCTTTAAAACAGGGCAAGGCAGATTATACTACCTTAAAAACAGTTTTTCAAAATAAGTAATTTTTCTTTGTTTTGTTACTCTTTAAAAACCATCAATACTCAAAGGATTTCATGATTTTAAGCCTTAAGATTTTCATAACCATTTTCCTCATCATGACCGAAACCAAGACTACCAAAAATGAAGATTTTCTCTTTATCAGTCAAGCTCACAAACAAACATACATATTCATCTATAAAGGTATTAATTCATGACATGAAATTTTAACATATTAGACATACTTTGTGATATATGATTAAGTGTGCAATTTATAATTTTTCTCAAGTAAGCATGCATCAAATAAGCATATTAATCATAACCATACCACAACTAAGCACCAAATCAATTCCTCCAAGAGGATCACACACATATACACATAAATACATAACCCTCACACTTAGGGTTTGCAAGACAATATACAAATACTTTAAACCACACACATATCTACATTAAGGTAGGATGGTGGTAATCTCCCCCATACCTCTTGAAGAACAAACTTTTCTTTGGTTCCAACCCTCAAAGCTTTGTTCTTCTTTCACCACACACTAACCACTACAACTAGTTACAACTTCAACCTTCAACAAACAACATGAAAACAAGGTAAAACAACAAAAGAATTTCATGACCCACTAGGCTAGGGTTCACGGCCAAGAGAGAAAAATGGTAGCTAGGATTTTTTATTCAAGCTCTTGGATCCACGATCCTAGGGTCTTAGATAGAAGATAAAAATTGTCATAACTCATAAATTCAATTTGTGAAATTTTCTAGTGTTTTAAATCATGAAAATGGAATTTGTGCAAAGTGCTTGAATGAAATGGAATCATGAAGATAAATGAAGGTATGATCATTGATCATGAGATGATACCTCTAGAATATGAAGGAAATGAAGGAGAATGGATGAAATTTGCAAAATCAACTAAGGAGCACTTTGAGTTTTTCAAGAGTAAGAACTTGATGTATTTGTGTAAATAAACAAAATGAATTGATCAAGTGACTTGAAGAGAGAGGGCCGAGTTTTATGAGGGCAAAAGGGTCATAAAATTGTTGGGACAAACTTGGAATTTTAATGAAAGGCAAAGGGTCATTTGGACATTTCTCATGACAATTTAGATATTTCTCAAAATTGTAATCATGATGATGGTGAGTCATTACCACGACTCACCATGGTGACTCATTCTCAATAAGTCATCATGGATGACTTGTTGTTCTGTCTCCTGACGTATCTTTGCAGTTCCGTATCCGGCTCCGCCGTTTACCCGATTTAGGTTTTTGCCCGTTTCCCGTCAAAATTTGCCCGAATAAAATATAATATTTTATTTTTGTACGAAAATTTTAGAAATAGACTTTATCAATGAAATTATGATAAAATCTAAAATTTATCAGTTTCGGGTCAAATTAGGGTTTCTGCCCGTATAAAACTATATTGTCAATAAAAACGCAAACCGGCTTCCGTCTGAGTTTTAAACCCAAAATTGAATCCTAACTTCCTACAATATAGTAGGTTCTAGTTATAATTTTGTTTTTTCAAAAATCATTTTCTTGATTATCGGTAAAAATATAAACATATACTTAATTACCGATACAGCAAAACAGATAAAACGTAGGAAAAAGACAAGGTGTTACATGGAACCCTATTTTCATACAGAAGGTTAGAATTTATATGTTATGGAATGTGCAATTGTCGGGGCGAATTAAGTTTCTCAAGGTAATACTTAAATCTTGGTCTTGTCCAAAATCGCACCATCCGCGGGGTGGATGACTAAAATTCTCCAGCCTTTTTTAGCTTATCTTCTTTGCTCCCAGGCTTCACTGTTATCCTTCCCAAGTTCAAATATGCACCTTAAATTTATTAAAAAATAGGAATTAATGAAAAGGAACTCAATTTCCTAATTAAAAAGAGAAAAATACAGTCAAAGACTCTAAATACTACTTAAGGAAAACAAAGCCAAATTTGAGCAAGAATTGAGAATAAAAATCCGCAAAATGGCTAAATCCACTACAAAATCAACGATAAAACTAGATAAGCAAGTGAATTATTTACAAGCAAGGGTTTATATATATTTAATTTAATATCTTCACATATATATTGAATTAGAGTATACTCTCTTTAGAGTGGTGAAATTTTTTAGACTACTCCCATTTATAGAATGAGAGATGTCATTATCAGTTTCTCTATTTTTAATGGTGGATTCTACGGTGAGGTACCAAAATAGGTGCCTCACCGGTGAACCACTAAATTAACTGGTTGTAACAGGTTTTCAGATTTTTTATTATATTTTTTAATTTCATTTATTTTGAAAATCCTATTTTACTCCTCCTTCATAACTACCTCTATCCTCATCCTTCTTCCCTCTTCCACCTATCGGAGCTCTTACCTCAACACCGCAGCCCAAATCTGGGTTGCGGAGGTCTGACCTCATCGCCACCGGCCACCACCAAGATATCCTTCATCATTTCTTGTACAAGCACCGCCAAATATGGTACCGTGTGGTTCACGGTGCTCGTGGCCGTGTGGTTCACGGTGCTCGTGGTTCACGGTACCGTGTGGCCCAAATCTGGTTGGCCGCTCGCGGTGGCATGAAGGTGGACAACGACGTGCGGCGGTGTTGGAAAGATGATCTTGATGAATCTCACAGCGGAGAGAGAAGTGAGGAATGCGAACCCCGGGAGATCTATGACACCCTCTACCCTGCATTTATTTATAAGCATAAAGAACATATAAAAGAAATTAATAAAATAAAACATGCATATTCATTTATTGAAAATTGTCCACGGGTAGAAAGGTACCACATGATTTGCCTCAACAACACGGAAAATAACAAGTTTAAAGGAAATAAAAACATAACAACAAAAGAAACCCAACCCCGATATCACATACAGAGCTGGTATAACCAATTCGGAAAAATATCACGGATAAACAAAACTAGAACTAAAACTGAGACTTGAAAATCCTAACTAAGAGTTGGAGTTCCTCAAAGTCACTACTAAACTAGCTGCCCGCCATCCTCTGCATAAAAGGTACATGCCAAAACAACAACAGGGAAATAGGCAGTAAGAAACATATATGAAACATAACGGCATGGAGATAGGAAGCAAGATTAGCATGCATCATATAATCATAGCATATAACAACATACAACGTACATTTATAACATATTCATTTATCATAATAATTGAACCAATTAACGCCGACAGTCCACAAAACCATGGGTGAACCACCTCGGATAGCCGACGCATCGTACTATAGGATGCGCCACCACTGGGCGGGCGGGGGGGGGGGGGCAGATTCACCAAATCATGGGTGAATCACTGTTGACGATCAGATCGCCGAACTCTAGGATGACCCCCCTTATGTTGAACTCCCCCTACTAACAACTCCAATGCGTGAATGAATGAGCACAACAACAAACAACGGGCATCCACCACCTCCCCTTGAGTCAATAAGCACCAAGGTTCAACTTTAACAACACCTTGACCAATAAGCATCGAGGCTACTTTGGCCAATAAGCACCAAAGCATAACGTGCGGTAACCAATTGGGTACCGGCTTAACAAACTTATTATTCAAAATTATCTTGTTAAGTCTTTAATTAAATTGTCTAACTTGTCTTTATTCGTTTGGTGTCTTACTTCATCATTGGGGATAATTGGGGTGAATCATCCCTTCATTCCTCTAATTCACGTCTATTCTGTTTGGGGGAGCACGGGCGTGCTTACCCCTAGCACGGGTGTGCTGCCACTTAAGTGAAGCACGATCGTGCTTCCTGTTATGCACGGTCGTGTTATACAGCACAGTCAATTCAAATTTGAATTGGGAGCACGGGCGTGCTCCCTTTTAAGCACGACCGTGCTTACTAGAGCGTGGTCGTACTATTTGGGCAGATTTGGTTAAGGTTCTTAGCCAAAAACTCCCTAAAACACTCACAATCAATCCTGGGGTCCTTGACTAAACCATTTGGTTCATACCTCACCTCTCAATACTAAATCCATGTTTTATGAAACAGTTTGGGGAATTAAGCCATTAATTTCAAGTATTATTAACAAGCCCTATTTTAATTAATTAGAATCTTATTAATATTAACAACGTTAAACTCCTCATTTGTTCATCCATGGCATAAAACACCTCATACAATCAAACAACATTCATGTCATAACATCATCAATTTTCAACAGTCTACTCATCGCATAAATATTATATCAAATCGAATAATTAATCATGGCATAAACATCATTAAAAGCATTCATGAGTAAACATGCCAATAACAAACAAACATGGATATTAACATGTGACAACATCAATTTAGCAGTTAATAAATAATAGGGTCATGGGTAACCTTTTATCTTATGCTACCCCTTTTCCTACATGTTCATACTATCCATCTCCCTATACCTGGTATGAAGATCTGTTCCCTTTGACAATCGTGAGCAAACTATCCTCGTTCCCTCGAGCGGCTCGATGAGTTTCCCAAGACTTGGCCAACACAAAAGGTAACCAATTAATTCCAAATCACAAAAGGAAAAGGAATTAAAGAGAGGGATAACTAGATTACCTTTGATGACAATAGCGCACATGACTTTCTCTCCCAAACTAGAGCAAGAACACTAAGAACTTGGTTGGGTTCAAAGGAAGGGAAAAAGAAGAGTTTTCTGTCACACTATGATTACCCAAAGTGCCAAATTGAGGGTTAACACTCGTAACCCTCGCTCACTATTCTGTTTATATAGACTCAGCCCCGAGCACGGTCGTGCTCCCCATTAAGCACAACCATGCTTAACACAAGCACGGGGTCGTGCTCATTAAGCACGGTCAGACAAAAGGAACATCACACAGCGCGTTTTCGACATGGCCATGCTCTCCTTAAGCACGGTCGTGCTCGTGGCTCACATAGCCACTTAGCATGCCAACAAGCACGGGCATGCTGGCACATGAGCACGGCCGTGTTCATGCACCTGAAAGGGGATTTTTACTTTGAAAGCCCCACTTAGCCCTTTTACAACATTTCTAAGGTAACTTAACAATGTAAAACATACATACAAACACTTAGAGACTTTATACGAAAAACAGGGTGTTACAATTCCGCCTCTTATAAAAATTTCGTCCTCAAAATTTCTACTCGCCTCGATTCAAAAGGTGCAGATATGCTTACATCATCTTGCCCTCCGACTCCCATGTAGCACTTTCCTCCGTATCCCCACTCCAAACGACTTTAACCAAAGGAATCTCCTTGCCTCTTAGCTGCTTCACCTTCAGATCCTCAACTCGAAGGGGTAGTACCTCAAACGTCAAGTTCTCTTTCAACTGAATTGTGTCGGGTACTATCACATGTCTAGGATCATGAATGTACTTTCGAAGCTGGGATACATGAAAGACACTATGGAAGTTGGACAAGAAAGGTGGTAAGGCTATTTGGTAGACGACTTCGCCAACTCTTCTCGAGAATTTGGTTAGGATCAATGAATCTAGGAGTAAGTTTCCTCGCTTTCATCACTCTACCAACCCCAGTTGTTGGAGTAACTCTCAAGAACACATGATCACCTTCCTGGAATTCGAGCGCCTTCCTTCTTTTGTCATGGTAGCTCTTTTGCCTACTAAGTGCCACTTTCATCTTTTCTTGAATCATCCTCACTTTTTCTGTGGTTTCTTACACTATTTCTGGTCCTAGTACCACATTCTCACCAGGTTAAGGGTGTCCTACATCTTCTCCCATAAAGAGCTTAATAAGGTGCCATCCCAATACTGGAATGGAAGCTATTGTTGTAGGTGAACTCTATCAAGGCAAAAACTTATCCAACTACCCGACAGTTCTAGCACACAAGCACTAAACAAGTCCTCTAAGGACTGATGGTTCTCCCAGAATGACCATTGATCAACCTTTGGTTCATCTGGTTTTGTGACTAGAAAGACCTCAATTTTGATATCAATTATGCGAGTTTATTCTTGTTTAGCCCAAATTTGGCATTAATTGTGCACAAGCGACATTTTGAGTCTTAGGAATAATTTCTAGTAATTTCTTCTATTTTCTAGTCAAAATAAAGCATTTAATGCTACTTTTAATTTCAGGTTAAAAGTGAAGCCCTGGAAAAATTGGATTAAATATAGAAAGCAAGCAAAAAGGATTTTTCAAGGTCCCACCCCGCGAGACAGTGCTCGCCCTGCGAGCCAGACACAGGTTTCTGAAGACTTTTCAGTCTTGCCCCGCGAGACACACCTCGCCTCATGAGACACACCTCGCCCCGCGAGACATGCCTCGCCCCACAAGGATTCAAACTCAGACTGGAGCCAAATTTAAGTGCTCGCCCCGCGAGCACCTGCTCATCCCGTGAGGGACCACAGACCCATACTTCTATATAAAACTTGTTGTATTGCGAATTTTGATATCCAATCCTAGTTTTTTGTGATCTGCACCTCGTTTAGGTTTACATATACTTTTACTGTTTTTATTCATATTTACTTTTGGATCGATGATGTTGAAGCACTCAATGAGGAACTAATCCTCTTTTCTAAGGAATCAATGAAGCCGCTCATGACGGATAGTGAAGTTGTGATGTTTTCTATTCCCTAATTCTCAATTCTGTTTCTTAATTCTATTTTGTATGTGTTGATCATATGAGCTCGTGATTAACTAGTCAAGCGTGTTGAGCCCGACCGGAGATTCACGTTTTAGGACTTGAATTAAGAACACAAGTTGAATATTGATAGATATTTAATAGGAGATTTGAGCAATCGTTATAGTGAACCAAGGGCTTAATGAATATTGCATGTTTATCATCATAGAGAAATAGTTGATTGGCATGTTAGGTATTTGCTTCTATGCTCGACCGAGACATTAGGATAATTTAGGGTTCCTGATTGGCATGCAATTAAACCTAGGGATAGAAAATAATCACTGTTGAACTATGTTAGATTGAGTTGGTGGATTGGTAACCTTAGATCTTCCCCATTCATAAATCACAAAATCTTGATAATTGCTCTTGCTTTGATTACATTCTTGCTTGATTCTTGATAATTGGTTACAAATTGATTTCACAACAAACTCTCTCTTGACTTGATCAATCCTAACTGTTTGCCTTAAATATTGAATATAATTGGCCACCCAATCCCTGTGTTCGATACTCGGTAATTACTTACGGTTTTAATTATTACTTGTTTCGATCCGGTACACTTGCCGAAGCCCATCAACCATTAGTCAGTGGGTGATAAGTTGAACATAATCGAAGCTTTGTCCCTAAGGCCTGGCCTCGTGTAAGCTATTCCAAAACCTAGAGTTAAATCTAGGGTCTCTATCTGACACTATGCTAAAGGGTACACCATGTAGCCTAACTATCTCTTTGATGTACAACCGTGTCAACTTCTCTAAGGGATATTACATATTCATAGAGATGAAATGGGAAAACTTTGGTAATCAATCCACGACAACCCATATAGCATCACAACTAGCTGGAGTCCTTGGGAGTCCAGACACAAAATCCATAGAGATACTATCCCATTTCCACTCTGGGATACTCAAAGGTTTCTACTTTCCTGAAGTCTTTTGGTGTTCTATCTTAGCCTTTTGGCACAGTAAGAATGCATAGACAAACTCAGCCACATCCTTTTTCATCCTAGGCCACCAAAACATACGCTTAAGGTCCTAGTACATCTTAGTGGCACCTGGATGCATACTCAACCCACTCCTATGTCCTTCCTCGAGGATCATCTTCCTAAGCTCTGGGACATCTGGTATGTAAACTCTATCCTGAAACCTCAAGACTCCATCACTTTCTTCCTTAAAACTAAGGTCTCTACCATTAGCAAGAAACTCTCTCTGGTCTAAGAGGTACTTATCTATCTTTTGCCCTTCTCTAATTTGATCCATCAAACTGTTGGTAATCCTCAAGGTTCTAAGCCTATTACTCTTAGGGGTAACTTCCTAGGCTAAAATTATATCTCTAAACTCCTCAATAAAATCTATCTCCCTAACCATCAAAGCATAGATGTGCAAGGTTTTCATACTCAAAGCATCTGCCACTACATTGGCTTTTCCTGGGTGGTAGGTCAACTCGAAATCATAGTCCTTAAGATATTTCATCCACCTACTCTGCCTCATATTCAACTCCTTCTGGTGAAAAAGGTATTTCAAACTCTTATGATCACTAAAGACCTCAAACCTCGCTCCATAAAGATAATGCCTCCAGATCTTTACGGCAAACACTACAGCCCCTAACTCCAAATCTTGGGTAGGGATGATCTTCTCATGGATTTTCAACTTCCTAGAAGCATAGTCCACTACCTTACCATTCTGCATCAACACACCACCTAAACCTTTTTTAGAAGCATCGCAGTATACTACAAAAGGTTCACTAGGATCGGGTAAAACTAACACTGGTGCTGATGTCAAATTATCCTTTAAGGCTTGGAAACTTTCCTCACACTTAGAGTCTCACACAAAAATCTGTCCTTTCTTGGTGAGACGGGTCAAGGGTAAAACTATCTTAGAGAAACCTTCTATGAACCTCCTATAGTACCCTGCTAAACCTAAGAAACTCCTAATCTCGGTCACTAACTTTGATGCTTCCCACTGGAGCACAGTCTCTACCTTAGACGGGTTTATGGCTATCCCACTTTTAAAGATGACATGTCCTAATAAACTCACCTCTTCTAACCAAAACTCGCACTTACACAACTTAGCATGCAACTGTTTTTCCTTAAGGGTCTGCAAGACAACCCTCAAGTGCTCTGCATGTTCCTCCTTGGTCTTTGAGTACACTAAGATGTCATCTATGAAAACCATCACAAACTTTTCCAAGTAAGGGTGAAAGGTCTTGTTCATATAATCCATGAACACAACAGGAGTATTAGTCATGCCAAAGGTCATAACCAAATACTCATAATGATCATAACGTGTTCTAAATGCTGTCTTCGGGATGTCCTCAGACTTAATCCGAATTTGATGGTATCCTGACCTCAAATCTATCTTGGAGAAAAGGACGTGGTTGGAAGATAACCAGTCCATGCCAAGAATATTATCAAGCTGTTTTAAAGGTAAGCATACAAGATCAACAGTAAAGTTTCTATCATCAATGGTAATGAGACAATTCTTGCATGCATGTGAAGTGAGAACAAGCTTATTTATGGGTGTGGCAACAATTAAATCACAGTCAAGAAGGGTCCTAGGTAATTTAAGACTCTTGACACAATCATGTGATATAAACAAGTGAGTCGCACCCGAATCATACAAAATAACTAAAGGAGTTCCATCAATTAAGCATATACCTTGGATTAAGTCCTCGGACTCGGAGGTCTCAGCTCCACTAAGAGTAAAGACTTTCCCAGTGGTCTTTAGTTGATTGACTTGAGATTGTTGATTCTTGCTAGCACTCGGAGGTTCTGATTTTTCTACTCCACACTCTCGGCTGATGTGGCCAGGCTTGCCACACTTGAAGCAGATGGCATTGGTCTCCTTGCAATGAGTGGTGAAATGATCCTGCGGGCCACACTTACCGCATCTGATGTGTCTAGGAGCAGAAGAATTCCAACCCTTGGACCATACTTGAAGAGAACTGTGGCTGATCGCCTGTTTGATCTCCAGGCGAAGACCATCCTTGAACTTAGCAGCATACTCTCCCAAGGACATGTTCCATTGCTTTAGAGCTAAGAATTCTATCTCCTTCTTGTTGCAGATATATGCCGGGAAACACTTCTCCAAGAACTTGTCCCTGAAGGCATTCCAAGGGACTGCCCTGCCCTCAGCCTCCATATGCCGCCGACAGTTCTCCCACCAATGCTCTGCCTCCTCTGTCAGCATGAAGGTCCCAAAGATGACCTTCTGAATGTCATTTCACACCATAGATCGGAAGATATTCTCAATCTCCCTCATCCACAACAGAGCACCTTCGGGGTCATAAGCACCTTTGAAAGACGGCGGATTGTTTCGCTGGAACTTATGAAGACCCTGAAACTCAGATGGTCCTCCGTTGTTGTTGTTCTGATTCTGCCCTATCGCATTGGCAAGGAGTACCAATATTGTGTCAGCGATATCCTAATCGTTCCTACCTCTTCCCATCATTGGTCCCTGCACTTGCCCAAGACAACTATTAAAAACAGAGAACCAAGTAGGAAGAACTATAGGTTCTTAATATTAAGCATCATTATCTATAATAAATATAGATAATTCAAACAAGAGCAACACAGAAGACTCATAACTGACTCATACCACGGCCTGATAGGACATACTTGCTCTGATACCACTAAATGTGACACCTTCTACACCGCATGTATTTATAAAGCATAAAAGCCATATAAAAGAAATAAATAAAATAAATACATGCATTCATTTATTAAAAATGGTCCACGGGTAGAAAGGTACCACATGAACAATGGTCTCAACAACGCGGAAAATAACAAGTTTAAAAGAAATAAAAACATAACAGCAAAAGAAACCCAACCCCGATGTCACATACAGAGATGGTATAACCAATCTGGAAAAATATAACGAATAAAAAAACTAGAACTAAAACTGAAACTGGGAAATCCTAACTAAGAGTTGTGACTCCTCAGAGTCATTCCTCAACTGGCTGCTCGCCGTCTTCTGCATAAAAGGTACATGCGAAAACAACAAGGGGGAATTGGGGAGTAAGAAACATATATGAAACATAACGGCATGGAGATAGGAAGCAAGATGAGCATGCATCATATAATCATAGCATATAACAACATACAACACACATTTATAACATATTCATTTATCCTAATAATTCAACCAATTCATGCTATGCGGTGCAACGCTACTCCACTACTCTATTATGCATGTGGATCCAATCTATCTCAGGACGGCAACTTCGGAGTTACATATCCACATTGGCCAATAAGCACCAACTCTGGCAGTCCACCAAACCATGGATGAACCACCTTGGATAGATGACGCACTGTACTCTATGATGTGCCACCACAGGGGGCCAGATTCACCAAACCATGGGTGAATCATCGCGAACAGCCCAGATCGCCGTACTCTAGGATGATGTCCCCTACGTTGAACTTCCCCCAACTAACAACTCCAATGCATGAATGCATAAGCATAACAAGAAACACCTGGTATCCACCACCTCCACTTGGGCCAATAAGCACCCAAGTTTATCACCATCAACACCTTGACCCTTAAGAGTCAAGGCCCCCTAGGCCAATAATCACTAAGGTTCAACTTTAACAATACCTTGACCAATAAGCATCAAGGCTACTTTGGCCAATAAGCACTGAAGCATAACGTGCGGTAACCACTTGGGCAAACGCTAACCAACTTATTATTCAAAATTATCTTGTTAAGTCTTTAATTAAATTATCTAACTTGTCTTTGTTGGTTTGGTGTCTTATTTCATCATTGGGGATAATTGGGGTAAAGAATCCCATCATTTCTTTAATTTAAGTCTGTTCTGTTTGGGGGAGCACAGGCGTGCTTAACCCCAGCACGGGCGTGCTGTCACTTTAGTGAAGCACGGTCGTGCTTCATGTTATGTACGGTCGTGCTTATGTAGCGCGACCAATTCAAACTCCCTTTTAAGAACGACCGTGCTTACTGAAACATGGCCATACTGTCTGGGCAGATTTGGTTAAGGCTCTTAGCCTAAAACACTCATAATCAATCCTGGGGTCCTTGACTAAACCATTTAGTTCATACCTCACCTCTCAATACTAAATCCATGTTTTGTGAAACAGTTTGGGGAATTAAACCAATAATTTCAAGTATTATTAACAAACCCTATTTTAATTAATTAGAGTCTTATTAATATTAACAACGTTAAACTCCTCATGTGTTCGTCCATGGCATAAAACACCTTATACAATCAAACAACATTCATGGCATAACATCATCAATTTTCAACAGTCTACTCATGGCATAAATATTATATCAAATCGAATAATTAATCATGGCATAAACATCATTAAAAGCATTCATGAGTAAACATGGCAATAACAAACAAACATAGATTTTAACATGTATCAACATTGTAACACCCTAGTTTTTACACCTATGATTAATTATTTTATTTAGATGTTTAAGTTTATTTTGTTATGTGGTTTAGTTTGAGTAATTAAATTACTCTTTTCAAATTATTTTATTGGGTGTGTTAGCACTGAATTATTTCAATGAATGCACATTTACTAGACAATAATTTACATTATTGTCACTATTATACCAGTACAGAAAAATATTTTAATAATATGATTAAGAGAAAAACATTTTCATATATTTATTCTATTTAATTTTAGAGTTAAAAATATTTTGGTTTCACATTTATCGGAGATTAAATTTTGGACCGAGTATTTCCTTAGTTGATCAGTTCAACTATTAATCTTTACTCTAACTTGAATTTCGAAAACATATCCTTATCAATCTTTATTTTTAGATTCCAAAAAAGTAAAAACATGTTTATTTTAGGCCTAATATTTTTCACTCATTTTGTACCTATCACTAAGTAACTAGTTTAAAAACTAAAGTTTCTCTTTTCTCTCTCTCACTCACTCGACGCCTCACTCTCTCTTTTCTTCTCTGCAACTTTTTCTTTCCTTTTTTCTTCTTTCTCTTTTCTTCTTCCTTCTTCTTCCACACTTCTTCTTCTTCTTTTTCTCTCTCCCTAAACTTCAAGCTTGATCTTCTCCTCCTCCGTTCACCAGCCGCACACACCACCCCTAGGAGGCGCTTCGACCGCGACCCAACGTGGAGGAGAATGACCATCGTCGTGCCTAGCCGTCCAACTCCGTCGCGCCACCGCCCTCCATCGCGGTAAGTGGGTTTGACCGCCGTTTATGGTGGTTTCTCACCTCTCTTTGTTAGTTTAAGTTCCTTCCTTCATCTCCTAGCCTTATCTTCAAGTTTTGAGTACTTGGGTGTTACAGGAACACGGCCACCGCTGCTGGACGCCGTGCCGTCGCCGTCCGCCGCCGCGAGGAACACCACAGCACCACCTTCAAGTTATCTCCAAGCTTGGGTGAGTCAAAACCCTCTCTTGTGTCTCAGATTCAAAACCCCCAAATGGATTTTTAAGACCCTAACCCTAACCCTTTGATTTCAGATTTTAATCTTGAAATTTAAGGTTGTTTTATGAGATTGGGACTGTGAATTTGTGTTTCCCTAAACCAATTTCATTATTCTGAGTTTTCCCTAAATTTTAATAAGGAGCCCTAAACCCCCAATTTGATTTTATTTAAAGTTGGGTATGTTTTTGTGAAATTAATTATGATTTAGTGCAATTAGGACTCTTAATGGATGATTTCCAAAGTTCTTTTCATGATCTTTTAATCAAAACAAAGTTTCCTTAAAGGGTATTGGGAAGCGTGAGCTTCAAACATGATTTTCTTTAAAAATAACCTTGTTTGGTAATTAGATTAAGTGTTTAGATAAAGTTAGAATGTGTGTTTGATCATGTGAAATTGATTTCTTTATTTTTGGTTGTTGCGCGTTGTTGGATTCCCTCTCTGAGACGTTTGACACGGCTATGCTTGCTTGATGGAGTAGACAGTTACACTCTTGGAGCTAATGTGAGTATTAAGACGAGGATCCTTTACTTGTCTTCAAAGGTAAGGGGAGTTTGCATAGGGATATTCAATAACTGTGTGCATGTGTGTAGGTGTTTAACTGGATATTTATATGTTGATTGAGCTTACTTGATTACCTAATGTACTCGAACTGTTATGCTATTATCTGATGTTGAACTGTACTTGTTCTAAATGTTATAATGCATATATGTGATGAACTGCTTTCAACTGTGATATTGGCATTGAACTGATAATATATACTGCTGTTGATTGAAAGTTTGCTAAGCCAGACTTGCGTCTGTGCTCAACTGTTATAAGGATTAAAAACCTTAATAAGCTTTGAAGATGAAGGGATTGGTGTTCTTTTCTAAAAGCTCATTAACTTAAAGTACTTGTTTTTTAATGTTGAAATGGTTTGGTGAACTATTGTTATACAAGAGAAAAATCATTTTCGAACTATGTGTCTTCAAGTGAAAACTTTCAAGGTTATTTGGCAATATCCTATTGGGGGAAATATTTCAAAGACAAAAGTATTTCAAAGATGCTTTATAAAAGATTTTCAAAGAAAAGGTTTTCCTAAATATTTTAGAAACTTTCCGATAAGCCTGGATAGGTTATCGAGGATTCGTTTTGAATTTGATTTTCACTGAACGAAAAATAAATACTTGAGAAAGAGAATCTAGTACGCGAGACGTCGCCTCTAGTATTCAGTTATGCGCACGTGATCTTGGATCAGTGTTAATTCGGGACTATGAGTCCTATTCATGATGTTCTGGATCGAGGGTCCAATTCTCGAAATCGACGACAGTGCGTTCTGATTTCATTGTTGTGGACTGTGTGCCCTAATCACGTTGTGTTGGACTGTGTCTTCTAACCACGTGTGATGAATGCGTTCTGATTTCATTGTTGTGGACTGTGTGTCCTAATCACGTTGTGTTGGACTGTGTCTTCTAACCACGTGTGATGAATGCGTTCTGATTTCATTGTTGTGGACTGTGTGTCCTAATCACGTTGCGTTGGACTGTGTCTTCTAACCACGTGTGATGAACATTGTTAAAGGTGAATGTTGCTTTCTACGACCACAAGCCTAGGACTGGTGCATCGGTCTCGGGCGTTGTGATTGAGCATTCGGACTATGTGTCCTATGCTTCTAAGTTTTCAAGTGATGGGGAAATGATGATTAAGTCGTTAGCTTTGAGCTGCGACAGCGAAAAAGAATGAACACAAAGAAAACCTTTTAAATAAAATATTTTCTCATGTGCATTTCCCCAAGCAGACGTGCTGTTGATATATATCAGATACAAAGATGGTATCTGGGAGTCTGTCCATGTAAACCGAGTTCAGAGGCACATGTGACATTGCTCATCCTGAGACCTTAAATGCATGAGGGTATGGAGGCAACTGCCCGGTGGGCTAGAGATTGACCAACTCTAATTCTTCTCCAGTGAAAAACGGTGTTGATATCTCATGAGATTAAGTTAGAGCCTGATATTGAAGTGCCATGCATATTTTGAAAGATTGACTGTGCGGGTTTGAGACCCTTTGATATAACACTGTTATGTTATGTATATGCATGTTTTAACTGCTTATATGATTATGTGATGTATGTATCATGTATATGGTTGTTGTGTGATATATCCATTTGTCGGTATCTCACCCTTACAAACACATCAGGTTTCTTCTGGTTTGCTATTGTACCGTGGGTATTTTAGTACAGATGTGCAGAGGAGTCTTCCTAAGTCACTCAGAGACTTAGATCTGGTTGTTTGATGAAGTATTTGATTGTGGAATGACCACGTGAGTTCTTCTCAGGAATAAATTTTAGAATGACCAGCTTAGGGTTTGAGACTTGGATTTTTGATAAGTACGTATGAGTATGACTCATAGAGTCTATATTTTAAAACGGAATGTTTATGGCTCGGAGAGCGTCTCTTTTGAATGAAAACTTAAACTTTTCCTTTTGGTCATGTATAGCTAATTGATATAGCTATCCTTAGCATATTAATGCCTGGTTGTATTTGGTGTAACTGGAATTCTGGAATGAAAATGTAATTATTTTAGCAGGTGTTCTTTTACCTGGGATGTCCGAATTACAGAGGAGACTCTGTCGAAATTTTCGTAAAATACTAGCTTTTATTCAAGTATATTCTTTAAATTAAATAGGCTTGCCATACTATGATAGTAAGTCTGTGTGCCAATCAAGGCTTAGGAGTCGTGACAAAATTTTTATACCCAATTTCAGACACTTGTATACTTATATAAATTATTTTCCGAAAGCACCAGCAAATTATTTTTTAATTTAAATTCCGCCTATGTTAAGTAAGTAATGCCCCAAGGGGGGGGGGGGTGTTACAAACATCAGTTTAGCAGTTAACAAACAATTGGGTCATGGGTAACCCTTCATCTTACGCTACCCCCTTGCCTACATGTTCATACTATCCTTCTTCCCATACGTGGTATAAAGATCTGATCCCTTTGACAAGTGTAAGCAAACTATCCTTATTCCCTCGAGAGACTCGATTAGCTTCCCAAGCCTGGCCCAACACAATGGTTAACCAATTAATTCCAAATCACAAAAGGAAAAGAAATTAAAGAGAGGGATAACTAAATTACCTTTGATGACACTAGTGCGCGTGAGTTTCTCTCCCAAACTAGAGCAAGAACACCAAGAACTTGGTTGGGTTCAAGGGAACGGATTGGGAGAGGTTTCTGTCACACTAGGATTGCCCAAAGTGCCAAATTGAGGGTTAACACTCATAACGCTCGCTCACTGTTCTGTTTATATAGACTCAGTCCCGAAGCATGGCCATGCTCCCCATTAAGCAAGTCCAGACAAAAGGAACGTCACACAGAGCGCGTTTCCAACACGGCCGGGCTCCCCTTGAGCATGGTCGTGCTCCCCTTGAGCAAGGTCGTGCTCCCTTTTAGCAAGGTCGTGCTCGTGGCTCACTTAGCCACTGAGCAGGCCAAGAAGCACGGGCGTGCTGGCACATGAGCACGGTCGTGCTCATGCACCTGAAAGGGGATTTTCACTTTGAAAGCCCCACATAGCCTTTTCACAACATTTCTAAGGTAACTGACACGCTGTCGCACGCGCGTCAAAAAGAACGAGTGGTTTTAAGAGAAACTGCAGTTAGGGAGCGACAACTCGAGTATCGTCTCACAAGGACTCTTGGATTGTTATTTGCAGAAAAGTCAGTTTTGGGGGGTTTTGGATCTAAATTTCAATTAAGAAAACAGTTAAGAGAAACAATGTAAACTAAATAATTATCAACAAGCTAAAAACGATTAATCTACTGTCCTCAGTTTCCCAACTATCATTGGTTCATACAATTCCATGCCCTAAGCGGATTCTAATCCCTTTTAGATTGTAGTGACAATTAACAAGCGAAACCGGCACTACGAGACGTATGTTCCTAATTCCCGAATTAAGCAAATGGGGTGAAGCACTCGTGAATTAAGCAAACACGATTGAACACACGCGAATTAAGCAAGCGCGATTTAGTATAGGAACACACAATCATCGAAATAAATCAATACCTATTCCATACAATCCTGAATTAAGCAACAGAACATATAGAACAATATTGAAAGAGAATAGCAATTCAAATGGGAATTACAGAACCTCAAGTGCGGCGGAAACCAATTACAGCAGGTTAATCCAAGGGAATTAGTTCTCCATCAAATACATCATGAAAACCCTAGAGATTAATTCGCAGCTATCAATGGAAAAGAGAAAAGAAGATGTTCAAAACTCCTGCAATCTGCCCTAAAACAACAATTTATATCCTTCAGCATCTGCGCCCGCTCGCGAGGCAAGTAGCCTCTCACGAGGTGAACATTAAAGTGGCGCGAGTTCAAAATTGAGTTCTCGCGAGGCGAGACAGTGATTCGCGGGGCGAGACAGAGAAGGATCTTTTCATTATGCCCGTGATGAGTATCACGGCCTGGGCGTGATAGCTTCTGGTCTTCAGTCTCGCGAGGCGAGACATGGTTCGCGAGGCGAGACAGAAAGAGTTGCTTTCTCTGGAACAGTCAGCCTTCAGGCTCACGAGGCGAGTAACCTCTCGCGGGGCGAATATTTCCAGAATTGCATTTTCCACTGATTTCTTCATTCCCTTGACTCTAAGTGCTTCCCCTTTTAACTTAAAAACATGAGACAACAGTGAATGCTTTATTTGATTCAAAAACTAACTAAAATGTCCTAAACTACTTAAGGAACTCAAAATGTTGCTTGAGGACAGTTAAATCCAAATCTGGGCTAAGACGAGATTGAAACTCGGATAATTAGCACAAAAAACATGATTTTACTAGTTATAAAACTAGTTAGCCAGAGGCTGATCAGTAACTTAACAACGTAAAACATACATACAAACACTTAGAGACTTTATACGAAAAACGGGGTGTTACAATTCTGCCCCCTTATAAAAATTTCGTCCTCAAAATTTCTACTCACCTCGATTGAAAAGGTGCGAGTATGCTTCCATCATCTTGCTTTCCAGCTCCCATGTAGCACTTTCCTCAGTATCCCAACTCCAAACGACTTTAACCAAAGGAATCTCCTTGCCTCTTAGGTGCTTCACCCTCCGATCCTCAACTCGAAGGGGTAGTACCTCAAATGTCAAGTTCCTTTTCAACTGAATTGGGTCGGGTACTATCACATGTCTAGGATCATGAATGTGCTTTCGAAGCTGGGTTACATGAAAGACACTATGGAGGTTGGACAAGAAAGGTGGTAAGGCTATTTTGAAATAACTAAAGTTAACACAAGAAGGGGGGTTGAATTGTGTTTACCAACTTTTTAGGAAACTTTGAAAATTATTTTCGTAGGCACAACAAGCAAAAATACGACAACAGAAAAATTAGACTACGACTTTTCTAATTTTGAGACAGAACACACTCGCATACAGAGAAGGTTAAAACAGAAATTGATATTCACAATATTAACTCCCCAAGTTAAAAGGTGAAACAAATAACACTTAAGCAAATTAAAGAGATAAGGGAAGAGGAATATCACTTATGAGTTTTATACTGGTTCACCCAAAAATCCACAGGGCTGCGTCCAGTTTCTTGGCAGTACCAAGTTTCAACTATAACCGATCTGATTACAGTACAAGTATTCTTTTCACACCTAGGCTCTCCAGGCTCAACACTTAAACAAGTATTGTTTTCTCACCTAGCCTCTTCAGGCTCAACACAGTAAGGAGTAAAGGTTTTGTGTAATTAATACAACTTGCAAGTCTTTCAGATAACACTCATAGTGAAATAAATATGAAGTGTGAAAGACTGCTAATAAATATCAAATGATTGAAGAAGTATTCAATGAAAGAATGAAGAAGTTAATGAAGTGAGTTAATGCTTCTTGCGCAGTGTTCTTAATGATATTCAACTTCATGTCTTCATCTTCGTGGTTTGATCTATACAAAGACTTCAATCAATTTATCCGTTAGGCACAGCTTCAGAAAGTGTGTTCTGCGATTTGAGCTTCTGGAACATCATTAATGCCAAAGATTCGTTCTGTGTAGGCATTAAATGTTTAGGGCCATTGAGTTTTAACAAGGCATTCCAAGAGTACACTTTTGTTCTGAGCAGCTGTTGTATCAGAGTTGCAGCAGCATGCTTCTTGTACATGTAGCATAGAGCTTTCCTCTTTCAGTGCAACACTCAGTTCACTTTCTGCAAAGCACTTTTACTTTGTACTAAAACAGCTATAAGGTTATTGCTGTGGTATAGAGGTTGTGTGTTTATTCCTTAAATCCTTGAAACAAACGTTCTTTATTATTTATTCTTGGTGCTATTGTCCAAAGGTCTTCGAGATCCTTAAGGAAGACATCTTATTTGAATAAGGTTGACATGGACTTCATTCTAACAGACTGACACTAAATCAAGTGTAGCAGTGTTTGAAATTTAGACGGGTGCATGTGCAGTCCAGATTTAGACGGGTGATAATGAGCCAAAACTTATACAAGTGATCAAGTCTTTTTAGATGAGTGATCCATTTTGGCTTCTTTAGAATTATGATTCTTGCCATGTCATCAATAAGATCAGAATCTTGATTGAGCTTCGACTTGGTCTAGGTCTGAGTTGACTATTTTTTAGATGAGTGAGTTTTTAGACAAGTCTAAAAGCTGTGTTGTGCCAAAATGTAGACGGGTCAGAATTTAGACGAGTGACCATAAGTCTAATTTCCAGCATACTTATCAGACATATTAGTAATTTCATATGGTTCAATAAGACCATACTTAATCTATTTGGAATCATCAGAACTTAGAGAATCTACACATTGAATGTGTCTCCGACTTATGAGGTCTCAACATTCTCCTCATTTTTGATGATGACAAATAATTTTTCTGATTTTATTGAACATCAAAAGGTAACATTAGAAATTTTTCAAACAGATATAATTAATTAGAGTATGCTATGCTCCCCTCAGTTTATGCATTAAATAGAAACATGTATCAGAGCAAAAACAAGGTATCAGATCAAATATCAGATACAAACAAAGCAAAAGCTAATTTTTTGTACATAAGGCATAAATTTCGGGGTTAAGTTGTATTGTTACTTCTATTTCATCTTATTTCCTCCCCCTTTTCACATCAATTAAAAAAGAAAATGAAATAAATAGACCAAAACAAATGTCAAAAAAAAAAACTTCATCTCATTTCATTAAGAGTAAAAAAGGATTACAAGTGATAGGGACATCATTGACTTGTACATTTCATGACTCAAAACAAAAATTCTAAGTCCCGAGACCTAAGAACTAGGATCCTTTTGGCTTTTAAAGAAAGCTTCCACCATTCTTTGCATTTCTGTTTGCTGAGACAACATCTGAGCTTGAAAAACTGCTTGCTGTTCTAAGGCAGCATCCTGTCTTTGGATGACAGTTTGCAAACTTGAAGCCATTTCATCAAGCCTCTGATGGGCAGCATGATCATAACCAACCACTGGAGCAGAATAGTCTGTTGTAGCCAGAGTAGTTGCAGATACAGATTGAGGAGGTGTAGAAGGCAACTTTCAACTTGAATATTGTCCTCGGGCTGAGGATCTAAAAACACATTTGTTGAAAGAAATTCAAGAAATCCATGAATTCTTTCATGGTGAAGAGGGGAATCAACAACAAAAAGAAATTCATAAGATCTCCTATGAGATTTATGGGAGTGATTGGGGTAGTTGAAGGAAAATCTAAAATAAATAAAGGGAAAACTATAAAGAAGGGTGGTAAAGTGTAAATTGATGGTGAGAAGAGATAAAGAGCAAAAGCTGGGCTACCTCTGGTTGGGATGATTTTCTTCTCTTCTTATGACAACCCAGAACTAGATCCACATCTCTAGTAGAAGTCTCTGACCTTGAGGAACTCATGATCAGTCTCAGTTGAGAACAACCTCTTTCTGTACTTGCATTTGTTGTTAGTCAGCTTGATGAGTGAAAACTTCTGATCAAGTGGCAAGTTGATGACTTTTTGCTTTGCGTTCAAAGTCATAGAGTCAGGCATCACCCTAATCTCTGTTGAGGGCTTCATGAAGATGTGTGGATTAGGCATCCACCTTCGTGCATTCTTCTGTTTTCTAGCCAGCTTCAGAAGCGGCCTTTCAGCTTCAGGGAGGCAATGCCATCCAGATCTTTGGCATTCAGAAAATTAGAACAGGATTCATCTGAGACAGAGAAGGGAATTGTTCTGGAAGATGGGTGAAGGTGGATGAGGAGTGGGATTGTCAAAGTATGCAAAGCCATTGACATTCTCAGTGTGAGGAGTCTCAGTATGGTGAGATGATTGTGGTGTGGAAGACTTGGATGGTTTGGGTTCTGTTTCAGAAAAATGTGCATCTGAAGAAGTAGGGTTTGGTTCAGAAGTGTGAGGTTCAAAATTTTGTGGTTCAGAAGCAAAAGGTTCATGGGTAGGTGGTGGTTGTCTAACAGGTGATGTATATGGTGGAGTTGGGGTTTTTGGTGAAGCAGGTGGAGGAGTAGGGGTTTTTTGTTGTGGTTGTGGTGATGGTTATGGTGTTTTCTGTGGTGGTGTTGGTGCTCTTTGTGGTGAGGTCTGTGGAATAGGAGTTGTTGTGGTTGTTGGTTGTCTTGTTGGTGAGGGCGAGGGAAGCAGAACCAATCTTCTTTTTGTTATAGTGGTTTTCTTCGTTTTAGGGATCACAGTCTCTTCAGGTTGAGACTCCCCCTCATCTTGCACAACTCTCTTCCTTTTGAACACCTTTGTAACACTAGGTGCATTGGGGACAGAGGCTGATGCAGTAGTTTTTGCAACCTTAGCAGGTTCAGCAGATGGGTTAGCAGCAGGTTCACAAACCTGAGAAGGAACTTCAGCAGCATTTTGAAAATCAGAAGCTTCAGGAGATTTTTGATTAGAGGACTCAACAACTCTCTTCCTCTTCCTAAGTAACTGAGGCATTTCCTCTTCAACAGGCACCACAAATGGTTCAACCTTGACAGCAGGGATAGTGAGCCTTTCTTCCACTTGAGAAGATTTAGCAGGTGTTGATGATGAGGCTTCAACAACAGGCTTAGTCATGGGAGTCAGGTTGATCTTCATCAAAGACAGTCTTTTTTGTGATTTATGTGCAAAGATCAGCATGACAAGCTTGCCTCAAATCCTTCAGCTTGTTTTCCCTGAAGATCCTAGTCATGATCATTCCAAAAGGATAGTACTTATCCTTTCCCTTGACAGATTTCTCCATATGTCTAAAAATATTTTAATCTTTAGAATCAGGTGGTAGCTAGCAAATTTTTCTATCTTGCTCACATGATTCCTAGATCCAATCCTAGGCATTACATAGTTAATTAGAAGAACATGGAGGAATCTAGCCTTGGGAGTCAGATACTTGGCGTCTGCAATTCTAGGTTTTGGAACTGCATACACCACCAAGTTTACTTTTTCTTCTCCCACAGACTTCATCCATTCTTTGTAATACCCAACACCTTTACGTGAGCATCCAGTCACTTCAGCCAGTGATTCATGAGTGATGATGCCATGGTCATCACCCACATCTCTAGTGATCATGGAGGTTGTGTCATCCTTTGTAATCTTCGCGGTTCTCCATAACTCGCTAACTAGAGCAGGGAAGACAAGTTCTTGAAGCGGGAATAAAGGTAAACAACCAGCATGGGCGAGTTCAGGTTGAACGTCCAAACCCTTAGTTCTGAGCTCATCAAAATTTGGGACCCTTCCAGGGTGCACCTTCTTTAGTTCAGATACAGAGACCTTAGTCTTCTCAGTCAGAGTTTCCAGAAGGCTCTTGGGTGCCATTGATTCAGAGAATAAGTTTTTAGGGTGTTGGAGATGAAAGGTTTCGAGAGGTTGAAGACGAAGAGAAATCAGAGAGAGATTGTGAGCAAAGATTGTGAGTGGGAAATTTTGAAATGACACGGGTTACTTTTGTTAAAACGCTTGAGTGCTTTTTGCATTGGGAACAAGGAGAGAGATTATTGCCCTAAACAACAATAACTTTTTGAAAAGACAGTTATTAAAAAAATGAAACGTTTTTAAGAAAACGAGGGAAATTTTGCAATGTACATGTGTCTCAGTCAGGGTTAGCACAGAGTGCTTTTAGCCACGTCATCAGACGCTTGGCTAAAGTAGATGAGTGAAGCATAGAGAAAATAGATGAGTCAAGCATATAAATTTAGACAAGTAAATTTCAGACATATCAGCGTACACTCATTCAGACACATTATTCATATTCATATTCCTTGTAATAAAAACAAATCTATCTAGGTTTAGTAAAGATGTCTACCCACTGATACTCTGTTTACAAACTAAATTTGAAAAACACATTTTTGCACATAATCTCTAATAAAATGATGCTTTATTTCTAGAATGTTGTATGAGAGTTTTAGACAAGTTAATAGCACTATTATTATCACACCAAACAGGTATATTATGCTCAAACATTAAACAATCATCAGGTTGATATTTTACCTAAAGAAGTAATGAACAACAACTTGCTGCAGATATGTACTTAGCTTCAGTAGTTGGGAGAGCAATGCTGCTTTGCCTTTTACTTGACTAATAGATCATATTTGCTCCAATGATGTAGCATCCTCCACTGGTACTTTTTCTATCAATTCTATCTCTAGCAAAATCAACATCACAAAAACCAACTAACCTGAAATATTCAGATTTATCATATAATAGACCAAGATTAGTGGTTCCAATTAAATATCTAAAAATTCTTTTAACAGCCTTATGATGGGATTCCTTAGGATCTGATTGAAATCTAGCACATAGATAAACACTGAATTGAATATCAGGTCTACTAGCAGTTAAGTATAGAAGAGACCCAATCATACCTCGGTAGACAGTTTGATCTAACATTTTACCTTCCCCATCCTTGTTTAGAATAACTGATGGATGCATAAGAGTACTCATAGGCTTTGAATTTTCCATCTTATACCTTTTCAGAAGCTGCTTGGTGTAATTTTGTTGATGGATATAGATTCCATCACTTGTCTGTTTTATTTGAAGACCAAGGAAGACCTTCAATTCTCTCATCATGCTCATCTCAAACTCATTCTGCATCAACTCAGAACTCTTTGCAGAGCTTTTCATTAGTAGCACCAAATATAATATCATGAACATAAATCTATACTACTATGAAATCTTTCTTTTTTGCATTTCTTGAAAAGTGTAGTGTCTACTTTTCCTCTAATGAATTCATTTTCCATTAGATATGTGCTTAACCTATCATACCAAGCTCTAGGAGCTTGTTTGAGTCCATATAAAGCTTTCTTAAGCTTATAGACATGGTGAGGATTTTCAGAATCCTCAAACCTAGGAGGTTGCTTGACATAAACTTCATCCTCAATTATCCCATTTATAAATTCACTTTTAATATCCATTTGATAGAGAGTTATATCATGTTGTGCAGCATAAGACATGAGAATTCTAGTTGCTTCTAATCTAGCTATAGGTGCAAAGGTTTCAGTGAAATCAATACCTTCCTGTTGATTATACCCTTGAGCAACTAGTCTTGCCTTGTTTCTTACCACTTTTCCATCTTCATCGAATTTGTTTCTAAATACACATCTGGTTCCAATAACAGATTTATCTTTGAGTTTAGAAACTAGAGTCCAAACATCATTTCTCTTGAACTGATTTAGTTCTTCTTGCATAGCTAGAACCCAGCTTTCATCTTGTAAGGCTTCTTCAATCTTTTTGGGTTTCAAATCTGATATGAAGGCCATGTTGTTATTTTCATGGAAAGCAGATCTGGTTCTAACTCCTTGAGATGGACTTCCAATGATAAGATCTTTTGGATGATAGGTCTTCAATTTCCAGTCTTTCTTTTCATTCTGAATTTCAGACATATCAGCACTTGTCTGATTTTTAGACGCGTCTACTTTTGACTTGTCTGAAGAATTTTCCACTGCAGGATTAAGTTCAATACCTGCAATATCATCTTCTAGATCAGATAGTTCCCTCTCAATGTTCAAACCATCATTAAACTTTACATGATTTGATTCTTCTACTACAGAAGTTCTAGAGTTAAAGATTGTAAAAGATTTAGACACTTCAAAATATCCAATGAAGATGCCTTTATCTACTTTAGAGTCAAATTTGGCAAGATAATCTTTTGAATTAAGAATATAACATTCACATCCAAATGCATGAAAATATGATATGTTGGGTTTTCTACATTTCCACAATTCATAAAGAGTCTTATTAAGGATAGGTCTAACCAGAATTCTGTTTTGCACATAACAAGCAGTGTTAATGGCTTCTACCCAGAAGTATTTAGGGAGGTTATTTTCATTAAGCATTGTTCTGCCCATCTCTTGAAGAGATCTATTCTTTCTCTCAACCGCTCCATTTTGTTGTGGAGTTCTGGTAGCAGATAAATTGTTAGAAATACCATTTTCCTCACAGAACAATTTGAACTGCTCATTTTCAAATTCTCCCCCATGGCTACTTCTGATAGCAGAGATACAAAAACCCTGCTCATTCTGTACTCTTTTACTGAATACTGTAAAGACCTTATAAGACTCATCCTTGTGGGTTAAGAAGAGTACCCATGTAAATCTAGAACAGTCATCAACTATGACAAAACCATATTTCTTTCCACCTTGGCTAGCTACACTGACTGGTCCAAACAGATCCATGTGTAACAGCTACAAAGGTCTAGAGGAGGTGACTTCTCTCTTAGATTTGAAACTTGATTTTACTTGTTTACATCTCTAACAACCATCACACAAAAAATCTTTCTTAATGGAAATATCAGGCAATCCTCTCACAAGGTTATGCTTTTTCAGTTTAGAAATTTGTTTCATACTAACATGTCCTAGTTTCTTATGTCATAACCACTTTTCATCCTCTTTAGACATAAAGCATGTTACACTTTGATTTGAAAGTTCAGACAGGTCAATCTTATACAGACTGTGTTGCCTTTTAGCATAAAAGAGGGTCTTTCCACTATTGTCATTGACTATGCATGCATCCTTAGAAAAAGATACAGAAAATCCACTATCACACAATTGACTAATGCTAAGCAGATTATGTTTTATTCCTTTCACATATAAGACATAACAGGTAATAGGCAAATGAGGTTTACCACCAATTTTACCTACACCAACAACTTTTCCTTTCTGGTTGCCACCAAAGGTTACATGTCCACCTTTTTTAGGTTGGAGATCTTGGATCATAGACCTTTCTCCTGTCATATGTCGCGAGCATCCACTGTCCAGGTACCATGATAAGTGTTTGCTTTGTCTTGTTAAGCATGTCTGCAACAGGAATGATCATGAACTTAGGTACCCATATTTTCTTGGGTCATTTTCTGTTAGTATAAGGAGTCTGTGAAGACTTCCTTCTATTTTTTTGAATGCATTTAGACGTGATATGTCCAGCTTTTCCACAGTAGGTGCATATAGGTTTATTTAAACTAACTGACACATATTTGATAGTTATTTTTGAGAACTTGGTTGATCCTTTATGATGTTCTTGACTAGAATAACATATACCTTCTTTGTTAAGGGAGTGCCTCTAACTTCCCAAAAGTTTAGTTAGATTATCTCTACCATTAACAAACTTGGCAAGATCCGATGTTAGCTCTTCTACTTTCTGTTGAAGTTTAATCACTTCTTCAGAGGGTAGAGTTTCAACTGAGATCTTAGCTTTAGACTTTTCAGTCTTAAGCCTATTGTTCTCTTCCACTAACTTCTCACACTCTTGAGATTTGTGTATACTCGTTTGAGAGTTTAACATACTGTCTCTTGAGGGATTTGAAAGCTTTAGATATACAGTTGGATTCTTCCAATAGTTCATCATAGGCATCACTCAATTTCTCAAGTTCAGAATGTACCTCAGTTTCTGATTCTAAATCAGTATCTGCCATAAGGCAAAGATTTGCTTCAAGCTCATCTCCTTCACTTTCAGTGGAGATATCATCAACATCTTCCCAAGTGGCCATCATTCCCTTCTTCTTTTTGTTGAAGATCTTCTTGGGAGGTTGCTTCTTAAGTTGAGGACATTCTGCCTTGATGTGACCAGGCTTTTTTCATTCATAACACACAATGACATTTCTATCATTTGATCCACCATCTTTGTTGTATTTTTATTTATTGAAATGCCTAAAAGGTTTGTCCTTTCTGAAGTTTCTTTTCTTCCAGAGCTTCTTCATTTTTCTTGTAAGAAGAGAAAGTTCATCATCTTCATCATCAGAGTCATCCTCATTTGATTCCTCAGATTCATCTGAAGATTCATCAACTTTAAAATCTTTTGATGCAGTTCGCTTAGACGATTTCTTGTCAGCTTTGAGAGCAATGGATTTGCTCTTCCTTCCATTATTTTCTTCAATCAGCTCCTATTCATGGATCCGAAGAGTTCCAAGAAGCTCATCTAGCTTCATTGTTGATAGATCTTTGGTCTGAGACACTGCAGTTACAAGAGGTCTCCATTATTTTGGAAGACTTCTGAGAATCTTTTGAATATGTTCCTCAGTCTTGTAAACTTTTCCCAGAGATTTCAATCCATTGGTTATAGTTTGAAATCTCCCATGCTTTTGGCCAATTGTTTCTCCTTCTTCCATTTTGAACAGTTCATACGTTCTGACCAATATGCTGACTTTGGTCTCATTTACTTTGTGAGTTCCTTCATGAGTAATAGCTAGTGAATCCGACATTTCTTTAGCAGATTCACACGCACAGAATTTTTCAAATTCTTCTCTACTCAAAGCACACATGAATGCATATCTAGCATTGGCATTAAATTTCCATTTTGTTCTTTGATCAGCAGTCATGTTGGCTTTAGGAACTTCTGGTCCTTTATCATCTTTAGGAACATAGGGACCTTATTCAATGATATCCCAGAGATCAGAGTTAGTGGATTGTAAAAACCACTTCATCTTCTCTTTCCAGTAGATGTAGTCATCTCCATTGAAGTATGAAGGTCTCGACATTGAGGATCCTTCTCCTGGATGATTCTTGCTTGTGCTGGCTACTCCTGCCATTTCCAAGATCTTTTCCTCTACACTGTTAAGTGCTCAACCTAGAGGCTGAACTCTGATACCAACTGAAATAACCAAAGTTAACACAAGAAGGGGTTGAATTGTATTTACCAACTTTTTAGGAAACTTTAAAAATTATTTTCGCAGGCACAACAAGAAAAAATACGACAACAGAAAATTAGACGGGTGACTTGTCTAATTTTGAGACAGAACACACTCGCATACAGAGAAGATTAAAATAGAGATTGATATTCACAATATTAACTCCCCAAGTTAAAAGCTTAAACAAATAACACTTAACCAAATTAAAGAGATAAGGGAAGATGAATATCACTCAAGAGTTTTATACTGGTTCATCCAAAAATCCACATGGCTACGTCCAGTTTCTTGGCAGCACCAAGTTTCCACTATAAATGATCTGATTACAGTACACATATTCTTTTCACACCTAGGCTCTCCAGGCTCAACACTTAAACAAGTATTATTTTCTCACCTAGCCTCTTCAGGCTCAACACAGTAAGGAGTAAAAGGTTTTGTGTAATTAATACAACTTGCAAATATTTCAGAAAACACCTAGAGTGAAATAAATATGAAGTGTGAAAGAATGCTAATAAATATCAAGTGATTGAAGAAGTATTCAATGAAATAATGAATAAGTTAATGAAGTGAGTAAATGCTTCTTGCGTAGTGTTCTTAATGATATTCAACTTCATGTCTTCATCTTCACGGTTTGATCTATATAAAGACTTCAATCAATTTATCCGTTAGGCACAGCTTCAGAAAGTGTGTTCTTTGATTTAAGCTTCTGGAACCCCATTAATGCCAAAGAGTCAACCAAAAGTACACTTTTGTTCTGAGCAGCTGTTGTATCAGAGTTGCAGCAGCAGGCTTCTTGTAATCTTAGTAGAGAGCTTTCCTCTTTTAGTGCAACACTCAGTTCACTATCTGCAAAGCACTTTTACTTTGTGCTAAAACAGCAAAAAGGTTACTGCTGTGGTACAGAGGTTGCGGGTTTATTCCTTAAATCCTTGAAACCAACGTTCTTTATTCTTTATCCTTGGTGCTATTGTCCAGAGGTCTTCGAGATCCTTAAGGAAGACATCTTATTTGAATAAGGTTGACTTGGACTTCATTCTGATAGACTGACACTGATAACTCTCTGAAATGATAGTTATTTACTCTTTCTTAGCTTGAGTTTTTGTAATCTTTAATTATTTTATGTGGATGTTTTAGGTGTTTTAAGTTATTTTAGTGTAATATGTGTCTTTTTATAAATTTCATTTAATTTTCTCATTTTGAGTGTCTAGGAATATGTTTAATGTGTTTCTTGAGTTTTGTTAGGCTTTTGTTGAAGTTTAGACAAGCTGCAGAAAATATCTCTGGGCATCTTTCAAAGATCCGGGCGCAAAACCGCCGACAAACTACTGGAAAATGCTTTGGTCATGCTGCAACATATGGACGCAGAGAAAGGACAAAAGCTGAGCACCTTTTCTCTATCTCCGCCAATTCGTCATAAAAGATGAGGACGTCCTTGCTGATTTCTATAGGGTTTGGTGGGGGTACATTTGAGGAAATGAGCCCAAGCACTTATTTTAATATCATTTTTAATGGCCCAAAAGTAGGAAAGAGAAAAAGGCCTTTGTAAAACCATAAAAAAATGAATATTCCTTACTTTTTAAAAGGGGTCTGCTCATATCAGAGGCAGAGGATGTTTGGCAGCAGCCAAGGGTCATCTTCCTCCTCTCGATTGTTCCATTTTCGTGCTCCATTGTAATGGCTTTCTTCTCATTTTTATATTTTGCGTTTGTAAGCTCAACATGAGCTAAACCTTTTAAGATTTAGGTATGTTATTGTAATGAATGCTTAGCTCTTTTTATGCAATGATATGTTCTGCATTTTCCTTTATTATGTGTTGAATGTTATTTAGATAAGAGTGGCCAACTTAATTAAATATCTAGCTTGCTTGATTTGGAAAATTTGAGTAAAGTGGAAATTGATAAAGGATAGGGATTAAATCATTAATTGGAAAATTAAATGGTGTTGAATGAACTAGGAATAGTTATTCAAGTCCCTAAACTAACTGGAACATGCTTATTAAGAGGGTGGTGTAATTAATATGAATCTAGGAATAGAAAGAAGTTAATGAACCTAACCCTTAAGTGTTGGGAAAAACACTTTTATTTCCTGGAGTTAAATGCTGCAGCATACACAGAGCATAATCTAAGCTAAGCAGGATTTATGATGCATCATACCTAGAGCTATTTTATCCAAAATTGACAACATCTTCTCTTTTCTGTTTGCTTGCTTATTTTCAGTTTTTATTCCAAAGCTTCATTTACTTTATTTTACACACCACTATTTTTGGTTACCTACTCTAACTCCTAGAACATATAATATGAATTGGAATTTGCTACAGCATTACAATCCCTGTGGGAACAATATCTGAACTTACTTTCTATATTACTTGATGTGATTGTGTATACTTGCACAAGCTTAAAGACATCTGGTTTTAAGGCAACAATTTTTTGGTGCCGTTACCCAGAATTGTTAACGGTGTTAAAATTATGTTTTTAGATTATTGGTTCTGTAGTTAGATTTTCTAATATTCTGGGTGATTTGTTGTAGCATCAGGTATATAAACTGTATACACGGGTTTTTGACACATGAATACAGGCTTGATCCAGAGATTGAAAGGACATTCAGGAGTCTTAGAAGAGATCAAATTGCTCAGTCCATTCCTGAGTTGGAATCCAGTACTTCATCCAACTGCACACCAGCTTCTCTTCGCAACATTATCTCTTCTTTGCAAGACTATCTCGTTGCAAGCTCGAAATGATCAAGAAGAAGAGCAGCATGATAGTATGGCTCTGGCCAACAACAGGGACAGTGCAATCAGAGGGTATGCTATCTTTGACCCTAAATCTATGAATACTGGAACTATGAGGACTCCAATCACTGCACCACAGTTTGAGTTTAAACCAGTGATGTTCCAAATGCTGCAAACTATGAGACAATTTAATGGTGCTGCAATAGAGGATCCTCACTTGCACTTGAAGCAATTTCTAAATGTGGCAAGCAACTTCAAGATTCCAGGAATCACTGATGATGAATTCAGACTGAGATTGTTCCCATTTTCCTTGGGAGGCAAGGCAAAGAATTGGTTGAATACTCTAGAACCAAACTCAGTTGACTCATGGAACAAACTGCCTGAGAAATTTCTTGTGAAGTTCTTCCTCCAAGCATGAATACAAAGGCGAGAAATGAGATCATGGCTTTCAGGCAACATGATGATGAGCCATTATTTGAAGCATGGGAGAGATTCAAGGAATTATTGAAGAAGTGTCCCCATCATAGCATCCCATATTGTATTCAGATGGAGCACTTCTACAGTGGTGTCTCACCTAGCTCAAGGATGATGTTGGATGCTTCAGCTGGAGGTTGTCTGCTCACTAAATCTTACAAAGAAGCCCATGCTCTGATAGAGGGAATTGCTGCTAATAGTTATCAGTGGCCAACAACTAGACGTGCTCCTGGCAAGGTCAATGTTGTAGCAGGAGCCTATGAAGCGAGTGAAATATCTGCACTTTCAGCTCATATACTTGCCTAAACCAATATGGTAAAGGGAATGACTATGGGAAACCAAAAAAACTGTGGCTCCACCTATTAGAACTTAAGAAATGGTAAATGAGCAGATTTACATGGTAGATTCTATTTCATGCATATACTGTGGTGGAGAACATCTTTTTGAGAGCTGCTCTGTAAATCCCGCCTCAGTTAACTATGTAGGGAACATTAACAACAGAGGAAACAATTCCTATGGTAATACATACAATGGAGGGTGGCAGCAATCACAAGTACAACAGAAAGCTCCAGAACCATCTCTAGAATCTGTGCTAAAGGCATTTATGATAGAAACCAAGACTGGAATGAGAAATCTAGAAACTTAAGTGGGACAACTGGCTAGTGAAATCAACTTAAGGCAGATAGCTACATTACCTGCATCTACTGAAGACCCTAAAGCCTCAAGTTCTGGAGGAGGAATTGAGCAATGCAAGATGATTCACTTGAGGAGTGGTAAAGATGTGGAGGCTACTGAACCAAAGAAGAACCACAAGGTGAAAGAATCAGAACCTGAGAAGGAGACAACCAGAGAAGATGCTGCAACAGAGCAACCTGTGGTTGTTGAGAAAACACCCAATGCTGTAGCATCTCCCACTACACCTAAATGGATTCCAGAAAGGCTCCTCCACCTTTTCCTCAGAGATTAAAGAAGGTCATATTCAATGTTTTCAATGCCCTCAAATACCCATATGAAGGAATGGAAGAATGCTCTTTCATACAATCATTTGATGAGCTGGTGCAACAGCACTTCCTGAAGAATCAGTCTGATTGTGGCAATGCTGCAACATCAGTAGAAGCTGATTACTTCTCTGATGAGGAAGGGGTGGAATTCTTGGACAGAAAGGCGGCTCAACATGTGTGGTCTAGAAAGTATGAATCATTGGAACCAAGAATCATCAAGAAAATGTTGCAGCACAAAGAGAGGAAGAAGGTGAAAATGAAGAAGAAGATGAAGTCCAAGTCACTGGAGCAACCACATAAAAGCACCAATGGCTTGAAACAGATCCTTAGCTGCAGCATCCCAAATCAGGATGCATTTCTAAACCCTCCACCTCATTGCCATAACCCATGTTCTTAATTTTGCTGCAAGTAGTGGTCATTAGGACCTTTTCTGTTTGACTGTTTGTAGGGTCATTAGGACCATAGATGTTTTAAAATTTTTTCTGATGAATGGCCATGCATATGCCCCCTTGTTTGTTAAATCAAGACTCTTTGAATAAAACACTTGCTGACTAACTTAATGCTCTAACTTGACTGTGCACCATTAACTTTGTTGCACCACTGTCTAGGATAGAACACACATGTACTGCAGCATGAACATATAAATGTGAGCCTGAGTGATAAAGCTACACTTTACATATAAACCACACTCATGCATTTTCTGTAAAGCTTGCTTTGTTTCTGTTTGTTCTGAACACACATGATTGCACACACTTTATGCTTGAGGCATTTTCTTATTCTGTTTTTATTTTTATCCAGTGCCTAAACAACCCACCCTCTTAATCTATATGTCCTTAGTGTTACCCCTTTGAGCCTTAACCCTTTTAATGTAAAAAAACTAGCACATTACAAGCCCTTAATTGGAAAAACAAAGAATACCTAAATAGGTGGAGCTTAAGGATGCTTTTTGTAGCTATGTTCTGAGACAAGTTTGGTGGTGACTTGAGGACTAGCACCATATTAAGTTTGGGGGTGCTATGCTGCAAGACTTATGCAGCCGCAAGGCTTTACAAATAAAAGGGGGGAAAAGCAGCAAAGAAGAAAGGAACTCTTAAATGTAAAAAAAAAAAAAAATGAAGCTGCAAAATTCCCCTATTTTATATATGTTTTGCAAAAAAAAAAAAAGAAAAAAAAGAAAATTGAGAACAAAGAACAAAAAAAAAATTGAAAGTTAACAACAAACTATCCTTTGTTCACAACAAAAACAATAAACTGGGGCCTCGGTGAGGAAAGAAAGAAACAAAGGTGTGGATTGTAGGAATAATGAGGATTGTGAGCTGAATTGAAAAGCATCCTTATGCTCTACCTTGAGATGAGCTACTTACCCAAATTTCTTAATCTCACCTGTCCTAAGCCCTGTTACAACCATAAAAGACCTCTTGCTGTGTGTAATTATGTGATGTTTTGATTGTGATAGAACCTTATCAAGTTTAGATCAGAGATGTATGTTTGTGGTGAGAGTGAAATTATTATGAGAGGGTGAGAAGCAGAACCAACTGTTCTAAGTGAGCTTGTTGCATGCATGTGTTAATCTGACTTTAGACCAGTTTTGTAATAATTGTTAATTTGTACAGGATAGAAAGAGTATTTTGTTAGGAATGCAAATTTGGAATTCTGGGTCTTAAAAAGAATGAAAAATTTGGGTGATCCATGCATGCCATTCATTAAATAGAATTCTTCTGTTTTCCTATGTTTCTTTTACATTACTTGAGAACAAGCAATGATTCAAGTTTGGGGGTGTGATAACCCTCATAAATGACAGTTATCTACTCTTTCTTTGCTTATGTTTTTGTAATCTTTAAGTATTTTATGTGGATGTTTTAGGTTTTTTAAGCTAGTTTAGTGTAATATGTGTCTTTTTATAAATTTCGTTTAATTTTCTATTTTTGAGTGTCTAGGAATATGTCTAATGTGTTTCTTGAGTTTCGTTAGGATTTTGTTGAAGTTTAGACAAGCTGCAGAAAATAGCTTTGGGCATGCTGTAGCATCTAGGCGCAAACTACTGACAAACTGTTGGAAAATGCTTTGGTCATGTTGCAGCATATGGATGCGTAGAAAAGGACAAAAGCTGAGCACCTTTTCTCTCTCTTGCCAGCTGTCATAAAAGCTGAGGACGTCCGTGTTGATTTCTTAAGGGTTTTGTGGTGGTACATTTGAGGAAATGGGCCCAAGCACTTATTTCAATATCATTTTTAATGGCCCAAAAGTAGGAAAGAGAAAAAGACCTTTGTAAAACCCTAAAAAAGGGAATATTCCTTACTTTTTAAAAGGGGGGCTGCTCATATCAGAGGCAGAGGACGCATAGCAGCAGCCAAGGGTCATCTTCCTCCTCTCCATTGTTCCATTTTTGTGCTCCATTGTAATGGCTTTCTTCTCATTTTTATATTTTGCGTTTGTAAGCTCAACATGAGACCTTTTAAGCTTTAGGTATGTTATTGTAATGAATGTTGAGCTGTTTTTATGCAATGATATATTCTGCATTTTCTTTTATTATGTGTTGAATGTTAATTAAATATCTAGCTTGCTTGGTTTGGAAAAATTGAGTAAAGTGGAAATTGATAGAGGATAGGGATTAAATCATTAATTTGAAAATTAAATGGTGTTGAATGAACTAGGAATAGTTATTCAAGTCCCTAAACTAACTGGAACATGCTTATTAAGAGGGTGGTGTAATTAATCTGAATATAGGAATAGAAAGCAGTTAATGAACCTAACCCTTAAGTGTTGGAAAACACACTTTTATTTCCTGGAGTTAAATGCTGCAACATACGCAGAGCATAATCTAAGCTAAGCAGGATTTATGATGCAGCATACCTAGAGCTATTTTATCCAAATTTGACAACATACTCTCTTTTCTGTTTACTTGCTTATTTTCAGTTTTTATTTCAAAGCTTCTTTTACTTTATTTTGCACACACACCACTATTTTTGGTTATCTACTCTAACTCCTCGAACATATAATCTGAATTGGAATTTGCTACAGCATTAGAATCCCTGTGGGAACGATATCTGAACTTACTTTCTATATTACTTGATGTGATTGTGTATACTTGCACAAGCTTAAAGACATCTGTTTTTAAGGCAACAGACACTAAATCAAGTGTAACGGTGTTTGAAATTTAGACGGGTGCATGTGCATTCCAGATTTAGACGGGTGATAATGAGCCAAAACTTAGACGAGTGATCAAGTCTTTTTAGACAAGTGATCCACTGCGGCTTTTTCAGAATTATGATTCTTGCCATGTCATCAACAAGATCAGAATCTTGATTGAGCTTTGACTTGGTCTATGTATGAGGTGACTATTTTTTAGACAAGTCTAAAAACTGTGTTGTACCAAAATGTAGACGGGTCAGAATTTAGACGAGTGACCTTAAGTCTATTTTCCTACACACTTATCAAACATATCAGTAATTTCATATGGTTCAATATTACCATACTTAATCTATTTGGAATATTCAAAACTTAGAGAAACTAAACATTGAATGTGTCTCAGATTTTTGAGGTCTCAACATATTTGGTAGGCGACTTCACCCACTATTCTCGGAATTTGGTAAGGACCAATGAATCTAGGAGTAAGTTTCCTCACCTCTACCAACCCCAGTTGTTGGTGTAACTCTCAAGAACACATGATCACCTTCATGGAATTCGAGTGCCTTCCTTCTTTTGTCATGGTAGCTCTTTTACCTACTATGTGCCACTTTCATATTTTCCTGAATCATCCTCACTTTTTATGTGGTTTCTTGCACTATTTCTGGTCCTAGTACTACATTCTCACAAGTTCATTCCAACACAAGGGTGTCTTGCATCTTCTCCCATAAAGAGCTTCATAAGGTGCCTTCCCAATACTGGAATGGAAGCTATTGTTGTAGGTGAACTCTATCAAGGGAAAAAACTTATCCCCATTACCCAACTGCTCTAGCACACAAGCTCTAAGCAAGTCCTCTAAGGACTAGATGGTTCTCCAAGACTGACCATTAGCCAGTGAGTGATAAGCTGAACTTAATCGAAGCTTTGGCCCTAAGGGATGGAATGGGAAAAGTTAGTTAATCTATCAACAACAACCCATATAGCATCACAACTAGCTGGAGTCCTAGGGAGTCCAGACACAACATCCATAGAGATACTATCCCATTTACACTTTGGGATACTCAAAGGTTGCAACTTTCTTGAAGGCTTTTGGTGTTCTATCTTAGCTTTTTGGCACACTTAGCACACATAGACAAACTCAGCCACATCCTTTTTCATTCCAGGCCACCAAAACATACTCTTAAGGTCCTAGTACATCTTAGTGGCACCTTGATGCACACTCGACCCACTCCTATGTCCTTCATTGAGGATCATCTTCCTATGTCCTTCCATCTCCCTAACCATCAAAACAGAGACGTGCAAGGTTTTCCTACTCACAGAATCTGCCACTACATTGGCCTTTCCTGGGTGGTATGTCAACTCGGAATCATAGTCCTTAAGAAATTCCATCCACCTACGCTGCCTCATATTCAAATCCTTCTGGTCAAAAAGGTATTTCAAACTCTTATGATCACAAAAGACCTCAAACCTCGCTCCATAAAGATAATGCCTCCAGATATTTAAGGCAAACACTACAGCTCCTAACTCCAAATCATGGGTAGGGTAGTTCTTCTCATGGATTTTCAACTGCGTAGAAGCATAGGCCACTACCTTACCATTCTGCATCAAAACACCACCTAAACCTTGCTTAGAAGCATGGCAGTATACTACAAAGGTTCACTAGGATTGGGTAAAACTAACACTAATGCTGATGCCAACTTATCCTTTAAGGTTTGGAAACTTTCCTCACACTTAGAGTCCCACACAAAAAGTTGTCCTTTCTTGGTGAGACGGGTCAAGGATAGAGCTATTTTAGAGAAACCTTCTATGAACCTCCTATAGTACCCTGCTAAACCCAAGAAACTCCTAATCTCGGTCACTGACTTTGGTGCTTCCCACTGGAGCACAGTCTCTACCTTAGCCGGGTCTACGGTTATCCCACCATTAGAGATGGAATGTCCTAATAAACTCACCTCTTTTAACCAAAACTCGCACTTAGACAACTTAGCATACAACTGCTTTTCCTTAAGGGTTTGCAAGACAACCCTCAAGTGCTCCGCATGTTCCTCATTGGTCTTGGAGTACACTAAGATGTCATCTATGAAAACCACCACAAACTTATCCAAGTAAGGGTGAAAGGTCTTGTTCATATAATCCATGAACACAACAGGAGCATTAGTCACTCCAAAGGGCATATCCAAATACTCATATTGACCATAACACGTTCTAAACACTATCTTCGGGATGTCCTCAGACTTAATCCGGAACTGATGGTATCTTGACCTCAAATCTATCTTGGAGAAAATACAAGCTCCTATCAACTGGTCCATAAGATCATCAATCCTAGGGAGGGGATACCTATTCTTAATGGTCACTTTGTTGAGTTGTCAATAGCCGACACACAACATCATGTTGCCTTCTTTCTTCTTCACCGACAACACTGATGATCCCCATGGAGACACACTAGGCCTAATGAACTGTTTTTGGATCAGGTCCTCTATCTGTTTGTTCAACTCAGCTAGCTCTAGAAGAGACATTCTATAAGGCGCTATGGATATAGGACCAGTTCCAAGCACTAAATCTATGGTAATCTCCACATCTCTCTCAGAGGGTGAGTTATAAACATCCCTCAGGAACACTTCAGGAAACCCTCGCACAACAGGAACACTTACAACATCAGGAGGGCTCTCTACTTCCAGGGAAGACATCATCATGTAAACTTGGGCCTCTTCTTTCATAGAAGCCTTAACTTGGTTGCCAGAGAGAAATCTAGGATCCTTAGACTCCAGGAGTTCCAAAAACTAAGGTTTTATCAAAGAAATTCAAAAGTACGTGGTTGGAAGATAACCAGTCCATGCCAAGAATAATATCAAGTTGTTTTAAAGGTAAGCATACAAGGTGAACAGTAAAGTTTCTATCATCAATGGTAATGAGACAATTCTTGCATGCATGTGAAGTGAGAACAAGCTTATTTGTGGGTGTGGCAAAAATTAAATCACAATCAAGAAGGGTCCTAGGTAATTTAAGACTCTTGACACAATCATGTGATATAAATGAGTGAGTCTCACTCGAATCATACAAAACAGCTAAAGGAGTTCCATCAATTAAGCATATACCTAGGATCAAGTCCTCGGACTCGGAGGTCTCGGCTCCAGTAAGAGTAAAGACTCTCCCAATGGTCTTCAGTCGTTTGGCTTGAGACTGTTGATTCTTGCTAGCACTCAGAGGTTCTGACTTTGCTCCTCCACACTCTCGACTGATGTGGCTAGGCTTGCCACACTTGAAGCAGATGACGTTGGTCTCCTTGCACTGAGTGGTGAAATGATCCTGTGCGCCATACTTGCCACATCTGATGGGTCTAAGAGCAAAAGAATTCCAACCCCTAGACCTACTTGAAGAGAATTATGGCTTCTTGCCACTCTTCTTGAATTCCCGACCGACTGGAGCGAAGTGCTGCTTGCCTTTATCCTTCCTATTTGTCCTCCTAATGCCCTGGCTATCTGAACTCTTGTAACTCGCCACTCTGGATTTGTAGGCATCTTCAACGATCCTACAAATGTTCACCAGAACCGCGAAGACTTGGATCTCCTGATAGCTAATCGCCTTCTTGATCTCCAAGCGAAGAGTATCCTCAAACTTTACACACTTGGAATGATCATCAGTCACAAACTGATACAGTGTGTAATACCTAGCAAGCTCCTCCAACTTCGCAGTATACTCTCCCAAGGACATGTTCCCTTGCGGATATCTGCTGGGAAATACTTCTCCAAGAACTTGTCCTTGAAGGCATTCCAAGTATCTGCCATGCCCTCAGCTTCCATACACTGGCGACAGTTCTCCCACCAATGCACCGCCTCCTCTATCAGCATGAAGGTCCCAAAGATGACCTTCTGAATGTCATTGCATACCATAGCTCGTAAGATCTTCTCAATCTCCCTCGTCCACAACAGAGCACCTTTGGGGTCATAAGCTACTTTGAAAGACGGCGGATTGTTTCACTGGAACTTATCAAGACCCTGAAACTCAGTCGATCCTCCGTTGTTGCTGTTATGATTCTGCCCTATCGCATTGGCAAGGAGTGCCAATGCGTCAGTGATAGCTTGATCGTTCCTACCTCTTCATACGATTGGTCCTTGCACTTGCCCAAGACAACTATTAAAAACAGAGAACCAAGCAGGAAAACTATAGGTTCTTAATACTCAGCATCATTATCTATAATAAATATAGATAATTCAAACAAGAGCAACACAAAAGACTCATAACAGACTCATACCATGGCCTGATAGGATAGACCTGCTCTGATACCACTAAATGTGACTCCCTTTACCCCGCATGTATTTATAAAGCATAAAAGGCATATAAAAGAAATGGTCCACGAGTAGAAAATGGTCCACGGGTAGAAAGGTACCACATGAACAATGGTCTCAACAACGTGGAAAATAACAAGTCCAAAGGAAATACAAATATAGCAACAAAAGAAACCCAACCCCGATGTCATATACAGAGCTGGTATAACCAATCTAGAAAAATATCACGGATAAACAAAACTAGAACTAAAACTGAAACTGGGAAATCCTAACTAAGAGTTGCGGCTCCTCAGAGTCACCCTTCAATTGGCTTCTCATCGTCCTCTACATAAAAGGTACATGCCAAAACAACAACAGGGAAATGGGGAGTAAGAAACATATATGAAACATAACGGCATGGAGATAGGAAGCAAGATGAGCATGCATCATATAATCATAGCATATAACAACATACAACGTACATTTATAACATATTCATTTATCATAATAATTCATCCAATTCATGCTATGCGGTGCAATGCTACTCCACTACTCTATTATGCATGTGGATCCGATCTATCTCAAGAAGGCAACTTCAGAGTTACATACCCACATTGGCCAAGAAGCACTAACGCTAGCAGTCCGCCAAACCTTGTGTGAACCACCTCGGATAGCCGACGCACCGTACTCTAGGATGCACCACCATGGGGAGACCAGATTTACCAAACCATGGGTGAATCACTGCGAATAGCCAGATCGTCGTACTCTAGGATGACCTCCCCTATGTTGAACTTCCCCTGACTAACAACTCTAATACGTGAATGCATGAGTACAACAATAAACAACCAGTATCCACCACCTCCGCTTGAGCCAATAAGTACCCAAGTTTATCACCATCAACACCTTGAACTGTAAGAGTTATGGCCCCCTTGGCCAATAAGCACCAAGGTTCAACTTTAACAACACCTAGACCAATAAGCATCGAGGCTAACTTGACCAATAAGAACCAAAGCATAACGTACGGTAACCAATTGGGTACCATTTAACCAACTTATTATTTAAAATTATCTTGTTAAGTCTTTAATTAAATTATCTAATTTGTCTTTATTCGTTTCGTGTCTTATTTCATCATTGGGGATAATTGGGGTAAAGCATCCCTTCATTCCTTTAATTTACGTCTGTTCAGTTTAGGGGAGCACTGGCGTGCTGTCACTTAAGTGAAGCACGGTCGTGCTTCCTGTTATGCACGGTCGTGCTTATGCAGTGCGCGACCAATTCAAATTTGAATTGGGAGCACGGGCATAAAGTTACCTTTTCACTTTTTTGGCTACATGATTACCAAGTCTCGTTACCATAATTTATGGGACAAAACAATCTAAACCTTTGGTTAATTTAGTATTAAATCTAATGGCTGGCAATAGTGGTTCACCGGTGAAACACCTATTTAGGTACCTCATCGTAAAATCAACCATTTTTAATATCTAAATTTAAATTTTAGAGTTAATTATGCATGCCTTATTTTTAGGTTTAAATATTGTCTCTTTAAATTTATATATTTTGGATTCATATTGAATTATTTATTAATATATCATTTAAAATTTTGAATATTATATTTTATTTATTTGTATTTTTCTAAATTTAAAAATATCAAGCAATGCTATGATACTTGCTAGTATTATGAATGATTGTATAAAAAATATAAACACATGATTGTATTGTTTTTAATAATAATAATAATAATTATAACAACAATAAAGCTCTTGTTGGTAGCTTATAAGATAAAGGGTTTTGCTAAGGTGAAAATACATTAAAATTTGATATTATATGAGTCAAGATCTGTTGACACCATGTGTAAGTCTTTTAACTTACACCAAATCTAAATCGTTGAAAATAATCAACCTGACGGTTTATATTAATCCAGTCAAAAAGTTTTTAAAAAAAATTCATATACGCTATTTTCTTTTTTCCCATTCCTTTACCCCAAACCAACCCGTTTTTCTCTGTTAAGGATTTCTGTGCAGAGGTGCCGCTAACATGGTGGACTCCGACAAATGTACCAGATTGAAGCAAGTAATAATAAAATGGTAAGAAACCGAGTCTCGAACACAAGGATTGGGTGACCAATTTATCAATATCCAAATCAATAACTATTTTGATTAAGTAAAAGAAGAGAGAATATTTGATGAGATCCATTAAGATTAAACTAATAACTACCAAATCGCAAACAGAATCTAACAAAATCGCAAACAGATTATAAGAGAGAGAATATGGTTTGGAAGATCTAAGCTCACGATTTCACCCACACAACCAAACTTGGATCCAATAATGAATTGTTCTCTATTCCTTATTCATGCTATTTTCAACCAGCAACCCTAATTGATTATAATATCTTTGTCAAGCACAAAAGAAAACACCCTCGCATCCTAATCAACTATATCTCTATAATGATTAAAACACAAGAATTCATTAAGGACTTAGTTCCCTATAGCGATTGCATATATCTCTAACAATATTCAATCTACTTTCTTAACTCAAGCCCTAAATCATGATTCTCCTTTCAGACTCATCACGATTAGCTAGTCAATAATGAGCTCTTTTGATTGAACGCAATAAAATCAGAATTAAGAAACAATAAAGAGAAGAAGGGAATAGAAAATGTCAGAATTATCACCAAGCAGTCATGTGTGGCTACATCACTTCCTTATAAAAGAGAATTAGCTCCTCATAATGTTGAACATAATCACAAAGAATCAAGGTTTTTAAAACCGGACTGGTCGTTGAACCGGTGAAGGTACCGGTTCAAGGTTCGATGGTCCAATCATGGTTTAACCGTGGTTGAACCATTATTAAGTAAATAATAATTTTAAATTTTTAATTAAAATAATATATAATAACAATATTAAACAAAAATTAACATAATATATTACACTATAAAAATTAAATTTCACTCAAAATGTCAGCCCGGCCATTTTTTTTATTAAAAAAAATGGAATATATATTAAAATTTAAAACTATATGTAACCAAGGTCCTATATTTACACTTTATAAAAAAAAAGGTCCTATCTTTACAAATGAAAGACACCTCATTGGACATATATCTTTACTGACAATTTATTTATGCTCTGAATCTTTCCTTCCTTTGCATTTATTCATGGATCAGGCATTTCTACCAAAAGAATACACGTTCCTAGGCTGGACCTACCCTTGGAAAGCCCTAGCCCATTCTCATATTTTATCATCTCACTGAAATACCAAAGGAAAACTGTCGCTCATAGTACCCCTTTTCCATCCAGTTCAACTCTTTATCTCTCCCTTTCACCCATTCCACTTCACCGATCTCAATATTAAGATATTCACTCATTCTTTTTTTTTTCTGTATGAAAAACAGTACACCCTCCCCTCATCCCCCTCCTCCTCCTTTTTTTTTTCTTCTCTTCTTCTCCTTCCTCCTCCTCCCCTTTTTCTTCTTATTTTTCAGTGTTTTTTTATATAAAAAAAATTAATTTAGTGAACCGGTCTAGACCGGACTACAACCTGTTATGGCAGGTTTTGAACCGGTTCAATGGTTCTAGCACCGATTCTACACAAGACTGGTTCTGTGAGTCAACTGAACGGTCCTAGTGTTCGATTCCCGGTCGAACTGGTCCGACCGGCCGGTCCGGTCTGATTTTGACTACCTTGCAAAGAATTGAACAAAAAAACCTAAAAAAAAAATTCTCCAAAAAGCCTAACCAAGACACAACTCTTGAAAAACTAGGATTAGGGTTCAAAATTCGCACTAACAAAAAGCTTAAATACTAATCTGAGAAAAGAGATTTTCGTGGGGTAAGCAACGTTTCGCAAGGCGAAACTTGCAGATAAGCCCAGCCCAATAACACATTCTCGCGGGGTGAGATATGGAGGCCCTTTTTCTTCCTGCTCTGGTTCGCGGGGAGAAACACGATCCGCGTGGTATCACAGTGATAAGCCTCCAACTTATCTAGTTTTATAGCTAGAATGTCTAAATTTGGCTTCTTTTGTCTCTAAGCAACAATTTGACTCTCTTAGGTTAGATTGAGGACATTTTGGTTATTTTTTATTCAATAAAGCATTAAAATGCTACTTTTATGTTTCAGGTTAAAAATGAAGCTTAAGGGAACAAGGAAACTTGAAGAAAACAAGCTAAAGGCCAGGAGAGTGAGCAGGAATTGCACATATTCGGCTCGCCCCGCGAGTAAAGTTTTGCCTCGCAAACCAGACATAGGAATTCTGCAACTTCTCTGTCTCGCCCCACGAGACAGTTCTCGCCTCGCGAGCATTCAAAATCCAGATGGAGCCAAAATCAAGTGCTCGCCTTGCGAGCACCTGTTCACCCCGCGAGCGGGTGCTGATTCAGAAAATTATAAACAGCTTGTTTTGGAGTAGATTAGGGATCCGAATTTTGACCTATTTTCCTTGTTTCTCTTAGAGCTGTGTCTCCCCTAGTTTTATTCGGATTGTTATAGTTGTAATGAATTTCTTCTTCTGTTTTGATTGATTTCGATTGCTATGAGAAACTAATCATCTTTTCTGAGGAAACGATGAAGCTACTCATGACGGCATTGTTAATTCAAGTGGTGATTTCTTATTCCGTTCTCTTGATTTCTTTTTTCCTAATTATGATTTTATTGAGTTAATCAGATGGGCCCATGTTTAACTAGTCAAGCGCGATGAGTCCGAGAGGAGATTCGCCCTTTAGGACTTGGGTTAGAAACACCAATTGAGTATTGCTAGAGATAGAGTAGGAGATTGGTGCAATCGTTATAGGGAACCAAGGGCTTAATGAATCTAACTTGTGGGTTGTCGGATCGAGAGATAGGCAATTTGTATGCTTAGGTTTGTCTTTTTGTACTCGAGAGAGACATTAGGATAATTAAGGGTTCCTGATTGGCAAAGGAATTGAACTTAGGGATAAGAAGGTAATCACTTGGGTTGTATGCATGATTGGACAGGTGGATTCGTGACCTTAGAATTCTAATCCTTAATTGAGAAGAGGTTGAGGAAGGAATTGAGAGAGAAAAGGAGACGTGTAGCAATCCAACCCATCAAACTTGAAGCGATGGCACAAGGAGATCCTCCGACTTACAAGCCTCTTTATGAGTATAATCGTCCTAACTTCGATGATTGTGCTTCTACTGTTGTCAAGCCGACCATGACGGCCAATTATTTTGAGATCAAGTCATCGGTTCTAAATCTGGTGCAAAGAAATCAGTTTGATGGGAATGCAAGCCAAGATCCTCATAGGCATATTGCACACTTTTTGGAGATCTGTGACATGTTGAAGACTCCTGGAGTTTCATATGACACCTTCCGTTTGCGACTATTCCCTCTCTCTCTTCGGGATAAAGGACTCGATTGAATAGATTTGAATTTGGATAGAGTTATCATCACTACTTAGGAGGATATGGCTCAGAAATTCCTCACAAGATTCTTTCCTTCTCAGAAAGTGACACAATTGAAAATTGCTGTTACTTCCTTCAGGCAACATGAGGATGAGACTTACAATGAGCTTGGGAAAGGTATAATGTGATATTGAGGATATGTCCTTCTTCCTACTTTGATTTGGTAACAAAGGTTCAACATTTCTTCAATGGGTTGAGGGGTCGCTACCAGATGAATTGTGATGCCGTAGCTGGCGGTTCTTTCTCTTGCAAGTCAGCGGAAGATGCATGGGTATTGTTGGAGAAGATGTCTAGGAATGACTATGACCGTAATGGGAGTCACTCTTCTAGTGCATCTCATCAAAATTATTTCGGACTCAGTGCAACATTCATTGAAGCTATTCTTGAGCAGAACGCACTTCTGAAGAAGAAAAATGAGGCACTTGATCCGCTGTCGCGCACGGGTCAAAAAGCGAGTGGATTGTAAAAACTGTAGTGAGGGCGAGACAACTCGAGTATCATCTCTCAAGGACTCTTGTATTGTTATTAACCTATCAATCGATTTGGGGGGGGGGGGTTGAGATTGAAGATTCATTTAAGAAAATAGTTAAGAAATAAGCGATTAACAATATTATAAAACGATTAATCTACTGTTTCGGTTTCCCACTATCATTGATTCACATAAATTCCATGCCTTAAGCGGATTCTAATCCTTTTTCGATTGTAGCAGCAATTAACAAGCGAAATTGACACTACGAGATATATGTTCATAATTCCGAATTAAGCAAACGGATTGAAGCTCACGTGAATTAAGCAAACACGATTGAACACACGCGAATTAAGCAAACGCGATTAAGTATAGGAACATAGAATCATCGAAATAAATCAATACTTATTCTATACAATCCTGAATCAAGCAAACAGAACATATCGCATAGTATTGAAAGGGAGAAGCAAATCAATTGGGAATTATAGAACCTCAAGTGGCGGCGGAAACCGATTACAGCAGATTAATCACTGGCGATTAGTTCTCCATTACAAACGTAACACCAAACCTAGGAACTAATTCGCAGCCGTCAAAAATGAAGAGAAAAGAAGTCCTCACAGTCTGCCCTAAAACAGACTATAAATAGAGATTCTGGGTTTCGCGCGCTCAGGGGGCGAGACATGGTTCGCGAGGCGAGACATGGTTCACGAGGCGAATCTTATGAATCAGATCTTCAGTGATTGGTTTGCTCGCGAGGCGAGATGATGATCCGCGAGACGAGACAGAGAGGGTGACATTTCTGGCATAGTCAGGCCTTCAGGCTCGCGAAGCGAGGTGGTGATTCGCGAGGCGAGACAGAAAGGGTGACTGTTGCTGTTCATGCTGGTCTTTAGGCTCGCGAGGCGAGATCCTGTCTCGCGAGGTGAAACTTCCTTTTTTGCTCTTTTTATTAACCTAAAAACAAGAAATAGCAGTAAATGCTTTATTTGACTCAAAATCAACTAAAATACCCTAAAACTACTTAAGAGACTCAAAATGTTGCTTGAGGACAATTAAATCCAAATTTGGGCGAAAACGAGATTAAACTCGAATAAAACCATGGTCTTACTAGTTATAAAACTAGGTGAGCCAGAGGCTGATCAAAATACCCCAAACTTAAACTTTGCTTGTCCCCAAGCAAACTAAAACTCAAAAAGACTCAAACTTGGCAAGCTTAAAGGATTCGATCAATTTCGCACAAATTTTCATGCAATTTCAACAAAACCATTTCTCTCCAGTGTTTTCCCCCCTTGCAGCAATGTAACCCCCACATTCATTTACTTTAAACAATTGAGAATTCCATCATTCATGCAATCAGTAATCTGAGTTGAGGATCCAAGCTACACACAAAAGGGAGATCACCAAATTCAAACAATCGCCTTCCTCACAAGGGTAATTAATGTTTCACTCATTCGCTCAATTTGTCTAGGCTATGAACCTTTCACTCAATTTCACATTTCAAGAGCACTTCCCATGAATTTGATTTTCATCTCAATCAAGGTTCCCACGAAAACATGCATGCAACATCAAAAGGTCTTTTAAAGGTTGTAATGGGGTCTGGCTAAAGGCAGGATATTCAAAGGTACTAGGCTTAAGTCCCTAGGAACTAAGAGAGCATGAGCATTTTGACACATTGAATTTCCACTCAAATTCCTTTTTCCATTTTTCTTTTTGCCTTGGGTGACTACAACCTTTTTCTTCTAATACCCTTTTTTGACATTTTTGTTCCTTTCTTCTTCTTTTTTTCTTTTTCTTTTTGCCTTTGGCTGCAACCTTTATTTTTTTCTTTTTCTCAATCCCAAACAACACATCATATCCTTGTAGCCACCCCAAACTTAGTTTCTTTCAACCCTTCTCTTGCTAAGCTTCCATGCTCTCCTAATCCTAAGATTGGGTTAACATGGTTTTTCCAGATTTTTGGCTTATAACATGGGGTCATCAAGAAACAATAGGCTTATTAGGCTCAATGTGGCTAACTAGGGAACATGCATTAGGGATTGGTTCAATTTAGGCCAAGTAGCTTTTTTCAAAGAAAATTGCCTAAATCATTTGATGCAACACATAAACATGCAAACCATGAAGAGATTCAAGCAAATTCAGGAAAGTGCAACTTAAAAGTGATTCACACAATTAAAAACATGTTGGAGGCTCAAATCCTCACCTGGACATTTTTCGCAATTTGTTTGACCGAGATTCAATCCCTAGTGTGTGAATCCCTTCACCCCAAACTTGTCATAAATCATGCAATCATAACAAAATATCTCAAAGTTCAATTTTTCAATTTTTCACACGGGGATCAATTTTCAAGACCTAGGGGGGAAATCATCAACAATCAACATATATCATGCAATCAATTTATGCTAAACTCAATCAAAATCCAGCAAGCTCACTGACACAACTGTCAACACACATAAGAATCAAACAAAGAAAAAAAAAACAAAGCGAAGATAATTAAAAAGAAGAAGGTTTAGAAAAACTCATGGAGGCGGTTCCACCGGGATCCCACTGTCTGTGATACAGCGGCCAAGGGAAGCTCAAAGTGCAATATGGTCCTCCGGGATCCCATGGCATGTAGCATAAGTATGAATGTGAGCACTTGACATTTATGGTGACCTCGCCAAGTGCGGCGGACTTCTCACTCCCTCTTGGGTCAAAGATGACCTCCTTGTCAACAAAGTCTTCCCAATAAAAATGGGGTTCAACCTCTTGGACTGGCCATAGTGCCTTCATATTCAAGGATGCAAAATCCAGTCTCTCAGGCAGAGGCTTGAACTCCATCGCTGGTTGTTCCACAATGGGTGGTGGCAAACAGGTGGAGAGGATCACTGGTGCTGCTTTGTCTTCTGTACAACCTGCACTCAATGCATTACCAAATCCTTCACCTTCTATACATGCAGTAATCTTAGCACACATGGCACAAAAGTCAGTGTTAGTACAGTCAGCACGTGAGGAAACATTATCAAAACCAGAAAGGGATGGAAAATCAGTAGCTGCAATCAAATCACAATAAGTGTCATCAACAATGTCAGAAAGCAATTCTTTTTGAGAAACAGAATGCTCAGAAGGATTATTGCCAAGAATATCTATTTGTGAATCTGACTTAACTTCAAGGAGACGTTGTGATTGAAGTGTAGTCAAGGCGGAGGCAATGTGACTGATTTGAGTGGCCAAATCCTGAAGACTTGCTTCTGTCCTCTGTTGGAATTCAAGAGTGTCTTCTGCCATTTGTTGCACCAATTCTTCCAGACTGGGTTGGACTGGTGTGGGGTTAGGCTGATATTGCTGCTGGCTTATTGTCATTTGATGCACCAACGAAGCCAACTCATCCAAGCTGCCATGTTCTCCACCATGTTGGCCATGATAGAAAGGTTGCACCTCATCCATTCCATTAATGCCAAAATCACTGCTAAACTCATATTGACCAGCAAAGCCAGGATAATATATGCATGATGGCTCATAATTAACATAAGGCATATAATTTTGCATATAATCACCCATGGGAAGTACTAGGATTCATAACCAGACAATCACAGTGTGCAATACCATCAATATGATATGAACATTTAAGCTCAGGACGTCACAACAAAATAAGAAAAAAAAAGAGTTTAATTCCTAATATGGCTAATAAAAATCAAAGAGTCCCCGGCAACGGCGCCAATTTTTGATCCGTTGTCGCGCACGTGTCAAAAAGCGAGTGGATTGTAAAAACTGTAGTGAGGGCGCGACAACTCGAGTATCGTCTCTCAAGGACTCTTGTATTGTTATTAACCTATTAATCAGTTTTTTTGGGGGGGGGGGGGGTTGAGATTGAAGATTCAATTAAGAAAACAGTTAAGAAATAACTGATTAACAATAATATAAAATGATTAATCTACTGTTTCGGTTTCCCACTATCATTAATTCACATAAATTCCATGCCTTAAGCGGATTCTAATCCCTTTTCGATTGTAGCAGCAATTAACAAGCGAAATTGACACTACGAGATGTATGTTCCTAATTCCGAATTAAGCAAACGAATTGGAGCTCTCGTGAATTAAGCAAACACGATTGAACACACGTGAGTTAAGCGAACGCGATTAAGTATAGGAACATTGAATCATCGAAATAAATCAATACTTATTCTATACAATCCCGAATCAAGAAACAGAACATATAGCATAGTATTGAAAGGGAGAAGCAAATCAATTGGGAATTATAGAAACTCAAGTGGCGGCGGAAACCGATTACAGCAGATTAATCACTGGCGATTAGTTCTCCATTACAAACGTAACACCAAACCTAGGAACTAATTCGCAGCCGTCAAAAATGAAGAGAAAAGAATTCCTCACAATCTACCCTAAAACAGACTATAAATAGAGGTTCTGGGTTTCACGCGCTCGCGGGGCGAGACATGGTTCGCGAGGCGAATCTTATGAATCAGATCTTCAGTGATTGGTTTTCTCGCGAGGCGAGATGATGATCCGCGAGATGAGATAGAGAGGGTGACATTTCTGGCATAGTCAGGCCTTCAGGCTCGCGAGGCGAGATGGTGATTCGCGAGGTGAGACAGAAAGGGTGACTGTTGTTGTTCATGCTGGTCTTCAAGCTCGCGAGGCGAGATCCTGTCTCGCGAGGCGAAACTTCCCTTTCTGCTCTTTTTATTAACCTAAAAACAAGAAATAGCAGTAAATGCTTTATTTGACTCAAAATCAACTAAAATACCCTAAAACTACTTAAGAGACTCAAAATGTTGCTTGAGGACAATTAAATCCAAATTTGGGCGAAAACGAGATTAAACTCGAATAAAACCATAGTCTTACTAGTTATAAAACTAGGTGAGCCAGAGGCTGATCAAAATACCCCAAACTTAAACTTTGCTTGTCCCCAAGCAAACTAAAACTCAAAAAGACTCAAACTTGGCAAGCTTAAAGGATTCGATCAATTTCGCACAAATTTTCATGCAATTTCAACAAAACCATTTCTCTCCAAGTGTTTTCCCCCTTGCAAAGAATGTAACCCCCACATTCATTTACTTTAAACAATTGAGAATTCCATCATTCGTGCAATCGATGTCTGAGTTGAGGATCCAAGCTACACACAAAAGGGAGATCACCAAATTCAAACAATCGCCTTCCTCACAAGGGTAATTAATGTTTCACTCATTCGCTCAATTTGTCTAGGCTATGAACCTTTCACTCAATTTCACATTTCAAGAGCACTTCCCATGAATTTGATTTTCATCTCAATCAAGGTTCCCACGAAAACATGCATGCAACATCAAAAGGTCTTTTAAAGGTTGTAATGGGGTCTGGCTAAAGGCAGGATATTCAAAGGTACTAGGCTTAAGTCCCTAGGAACTAAGAGAGCATGAGCATTTTGACACATTGAATTTCCACTCAAATTCCTTTTTGCAATTTTCTTTTTGCCTTGGGTGACTACAACCTTTTTCTTCTAATACCCTTTTTTGACATTTTTGTTCCTTTCTTCTTCTTTTTTTCTTTTTCTTTTTGCCTTTGGCTGCAACCTTTATTTTTTTCTTTTTCTCAATCCCAAACAACACATCATATCCTTGTAGCCACCCCAAACTTAGTTTCTTTCAACCCTTCTCTTGCTAAGCTTCCATGCTCTCCTAATCCTAAGATTGGGTTAACATGGTTTTTCCAGATTTTTGGCTTATAACATGGGGTCATCAAGAAACAATAGGCTTATTAGGCTCAATGTGGCTAACTAGGGAACATGCATTAGGGATTGGTTCAATTTAGGCCAAGTAGCTTTTTTCAAAGAAAATTGCCTAAATCATTTGATGCAACACATAAACATGCAAACCATGAAGAGATTCAAGCAAATTCGGGAAAGTGCAACTTAAAAGTGATTCACACAATTAAAAACATGTTGGAGGCTCAAATCCTCACCTGGACATTTTTCGCAATTTGTTTGACCGAGATTCAATCCCTAGTGTGTGCATCCCTTCACCCCAAACTTATCATAAATCATGCAATCATAACAAAATATCTCAAAGTTCAATTTTTCAATTTTTCACACGGGGATCAATTTTCAAGACCTAGGGGGGAAATCATCAACAGTCAACATATATCATGCAATCAATTTATGCTAAACTCAATCAAAATCCAGCAAGCTCACTGACACAACTGTCAACACACATAAGACTCAAAGCAAATAAAAAAAACAAAGCGAAGATAATTAAAAAGAAGAAGGTTTAGAAAAACTCATGGAGTCGGTTCCACCGGGATCCCACTGTCTGTGATACAGCGGCCAAGGGAAGCTCAAAGAGCAATATGATCCTCCGGGATCCCATGGCATGCAACATAAGTATGAATGTGAGCACTTGACATTTATGGTAACCTCGCCAAGTGCGGCGGACTTCTCACTCCCTCTTGGGTCAAAGATGACCTCCTTGTCAACAAAGTCTTCCCAATAAAAATGGGGTTCAACATCTTGGACTGGCCATAGTGCCTTCATATTCAAGGATGCAAAATCCAATCTCTCAGGCAGAGGCTTGAAATCCATCGCTGGTTGTTCCACAATGGGTGGTGGCAAACAGGTGGAGAGGATCACTGGTGCTGCTTTGTCTTCTGTACAACCTGCACTCAATGCATTACCAAATCCTTCACCTTCTATACATGCAGTAATCTCAGCACACACGGCACAAAAGTCAGTGTTAGTACAGTCAGCACGTGAGTAAACATTATCAAAACCAGAAAGGGATGGAAAATCAGTAGCTGCAATCAAATCACAATAAGTGTCATCAACAATGTCAGAAAGTAATTCTTTTTGAGAAACAGAATGCTCAGAAGGATTATTGCCAAGAATAACTATTTGTGAATCTGACTGCACTTCAAGGAGACGTTGTGATTGAAGTGTAGTCAAGGCGGAGGCAATGTGACCAATTTGAGTGGCCAAATCCTGAAGACTTGCTTCTGTCCTCTGTTGGAATTCAAGAGTGTCTTCTGCCATTTGTTGCACCAATTCTTCCAGACTGGGTTGGACTGGTGTGGGGTTAGGCTGATATTGCTGATGGCTTATTGTCATTTGATGCACCAACGAAGCCAACTCATCCAAGCTGCCATGTTCTCCACCATGTTGGCCATGATAGAAAGGTTGCACCTCATCCATTCCATTCATGCCAACATCACTGCTAAACTCATATTGACCAGCAAATCCAGGATAATATATGCATGATGGCTCATAATTAACATAAGGCATATAATTTTGCATATAATCACCCATGGGAAGTACTAGGATTCATAACCAGACAATCACAGTGTGCAATACCATTAATATGATATGAACATTTAAGCTCAGGACGTCACAACAAAATAAGAAAGAAAAAGAGTTTAATTCCTAATATGACTAATAAAAATCAAAGAGTCCCCGGCAACGGCGCCAATTTTTGATCCGTTGTCGCGCACGGGTCAAAAAGCGAGTGGATTGTAAAAACTGTAGTGAGGGCGCGACAACTCGAGTATCGTCTCTCAAGGACTCTTGTATTGTTATTAACCTATTAATCTGTTTGGGGAGGGGGGGGGGTTGAGATTGAAGATTCAATTAAGAAAACAGTTAAGAAATAAGTGATTAACAATAATATAAAATGATTAATCTACTGTTTCGGTTTCCCACTATCATTAATTCACATAAATTCCATGCCTTAAGCGGATTCTAATCCCTTTTCGATTGTAGCAGCAATTAACAAGCGAAATTGACACTACGAGATGTATGTTCCTAATTCCGAATTAAGCAAACGAATTAGAGCTCTCGTGAATTAAGCAAACACGATTGAACACACGTGAGTTAAGCGAGCGCGATTAAGTATAGGAACATTGAATCATCGAAATAAATCAATACTTATTCTATACAATCCTGAATCAAGCAACAGAACATATAGCATAGTATTGAAAGGGAGAAGCAAATCAATTGGGAATTATAGAACCTCAAGTGGCGGCGGAAACCGATTACAGCAGATTAATCACTGGCGATTAGTTCTCCATTACAAACGTAACACCAAACCTAGGAACTAATTCGCAGCCGTCAAAAATGAAGAGAAAAGAATTCCTCACAATCTGCCCTAAAACAGACTATAAATAGAGGTTCTGGGTTTCGCGCGCTCGCGGGGCGAGACATGGTTCGCGAGGCGAATCTTATGAATCTGATCTTCAGTGATTGGTTTTATCGCGAGGCGAGATGATGATCCGCGAGACGAGACAGAGAGGGTGACATTTCTGGCATAGTCAGGCCTTCAGGCTCGCGATACGAGATGGTGATTCGCGAGGCGAGACAGAATGGGTGACTGTTGCTGTTCATGCTGGTCTTCAGGCTCGCGAGGCGAGATCCTGTCTCGCGAGGCGAAACTTCCCTTTTTGCTCTTTTTATTAACCTGAAAACAAGAAATAGCAGTAAATGCTTTATTTGACTCAAAATCAACTAAAATACCCTAAAACTACTTAAGAGACTCAAAATGTTGCTTGAGGACAATTAAATCCAAATTTGGGCGAAAACGAGATTAAACTCGAATAAAACCATGGTCTTACTAGTTATAAAACTAGGTGAGCCAGAGGCTGATCAGCACTTACTAGCAAGGGGAAGGTCAATACAGTGCTAGAAGGTTTGACTCCGGGTTGTGATTTTTACAATGGTGATCATGATAGTGAAAATTGTCAGGGTAACTCTTCTCAGGAGAATGTGGACTCGTGTCACAACTTCTATGACACAATGCCACAGCGCAATGACTATCAGAGGAACAGACAGAATGACTACCACAATGAGCGGAATTGGAATGTCAGGAGAGACCATCCGGGTTTTTCTTGGAGTAACACCAGTGGTGGATTGGCTGAGCAACAACAACAGAATCAGAGGTAGAACTATGGGATTCAACAACACAATACTCATTAAGCTCTCCCCAGGACTAATCAGTTATAGATCACAAATGGATGGAGGCAACCACGGGACTTGGCTATTGAAAAGACTAGTGCGGCCATTGAGAAGTTGACAATTCATACAGACACAACCGTTGACAAATTGGAAACTCACACAGGGGCAGCAATTAAGAATCTTGAGACTTAGGTAGCACAACTTACAAAGTAACTGAATGAGCGTCTTCCAGGCTCTTTCCTAGGTAATATAGAGAACAACCCCAAGAACCAATGCAATGCCGTGACAACTAGAAGCGGTAAGGTGTTGGAATCAAATGGGGGAGCAACTAGTTCTCACGAAGTTGAAACTCCTGAACAACCCCAAGTGGAAACAGAGCAAGAAAAAGAAGATGATGTAGCTAGTGAGAAGGTGCCGGAGTAAGGTGGGAAATTGAAATTAGTGGATGAAGAATTCCGAAGAAAGAAGTGGGTTGAACCTCCCTCCTTACATCACGGTACCGTATCCAGAAAGACTTAAGAAGTCGTTGCAAGATTAGAAATTCAGTAAGTTCCTTGATGTATTCCGTAAGCTTCAAATCAATATTTCATTTACGGAAGCCTCGGAACAAATGCTATCTTATGCTCGGTTCATGAAGGAGTTTCTCTCCAAGAAACGGAAGATAGTGGATGAGGAAACGGTTGCTTTGATCGAGGAATATAGTGCAATTATTCAAAGGAAACTACCTCCTAAGTTGAAGGATCCGAGTTCTTTTAGCATACCATGCACCATTGGAAATATGACTATTGGGAAGGCACTATGTGATTTAGGGGCAAGCATCAACTTAATGCCCCTGTCTATGATGAGGAAGCTTGGCATTCAAGAGGCCAAAGAGACTATGATGTCAGTCCAACTAGCGGATCGTTCTATTAAATACCTCTATGGGTTGGTAGAGGATTTGTTGGTAAAGGTAGATAAGTTCATCTTTCCGGGGGACTTTGTGGTGCTAGATATGGATGAAGATGCCGAGGGCCCTCTTATATTGGGTAGGCCTTTCTTGGCCACTGGACGTGATAGATGTGCAACAATGAAAGCTCACACTAGGGGTGAAAGATGAGAATGTAGTCTTCAATGTTTTTGAAGCAATGAAGCATCCGGTTGAGAAATCTTATGCATATGGTGTTGACGTGGTGGAACCAATTGTGAAAGCTAAAGCCACACAAGAAGTCCATGGTTCTACACTTGCAAAAGTGTTGTTAAAATCCCATGTTGAAGATGAAGAAGGGGATTTTTTGGAAGATGATGATTATCTAGAGTGCTTGAAGAACATGGAAGCATTGCCAAATCTCCCCAAGGATGAATACCATAAAGAAAATCTCGACAATGAAGGAGTGGAAGAGGGCGACAAGACACTGGAGTTGAAGCAACTTCCAATTCACTTAAGGTATGCATTTTGAGTAAGGAGGGACATCACCCGGTTATCATTAGCAATGCCTTGAAAAAGGATGAGGAAGATAAGCTCTTAAGAGTTCTTAGGGAAAACAAATCCGCTATTGGGTGGAAGATTTCTGATTTAAACGGTATAAGTCCTTCTTTATCCATGCACAAAATTTTGATGGAGGATGATTATAAAATGGTGGTTCAACCACAAAGACGGTTAAATCCCATCATGAAGGAAGCGGTGCGTAAAGAGGTGATTAAGATTTTGGATGCCAGAATCATCTATCCAATCTCGAATAGCAATTGGGTTAGTCCAATTCATGTGGTCTCGAAGAAAGGTGGCACAACCATGGTGGTCAATGAGAATAATGAGATGATTCCAACAAGAACCGTCACGAGGTGGAAAGTTTGTGTGGATTATAGGATACTAAATGATGCAACAAGGAAGGATCACTTCCCTCTTCCCTTCATTGACCAAATGGTAGAGAGGTTGGCCGGATATGAGTACTATTGCTTCTTAGATGGTTACTCCGGTTACAACCAAATTGTGGTAGATCCAAAGGACCAAGAGAAGATGACCTTCACATGTCCCTATGGAGTCTTTGCTTATAGGAGCATGCTTTTTGGATTATGCAACGCTCCCGCTACTTTCCAGAGGTGCATGCTTTCTATCTTCTTGGACATGGTGGAGAAATTCATTGAGGTATTCATGGATGACTTCTCGGTTTTTGGTATGTCCTTTGATAATTCATTCAATAACTTGGCTTGCATGCTAGAGAGGTGTCAAGAAACCAACCTTGTGCTTAATTAGGAAAAATGCTATTTCATGGTTAAGGAAGGTATAGTTTTGGGGCACAAAATCTCCCAAAAGGGTATTGAAGTAGATAGAGCCAAGATCGAATTGATTGAAAAGCTACCCCCACCAACCAATGTGAAGGGGGTGAGGAGTTTCTTTGGACATGCCAGTTTCTATCGGAGGTTCATCTGAGATTTCTCAAAGATACCAAAACCACTATATGACCTTCTTGTGAATGATGTATCCTTTGATTTTAATTCTTCTTGTTTAAATTCTTTCAATACTTTTAAAAATATGCTTGCCACTGCACCCATAACCACTGCACCTAATTGGAATTTACCCTTTGAAATCATGTGTGATGCAAGTGATTATGTGGTGGAGGTTGTTTTAGGTCAAGAGGTGGAAAAGTTAGCTCATGTGATTTACTATGCAAGTAAAGTTTTAAATGAAGCACAAGCTAACTATTCCACCACTGAAAAAGAACTCCGTCCAGTGGTTTTTGCTTTAAATAAATTTAAATATTATGTGGTAGGGTCTAAAATTATTGTTTTCACCGATCATGCGGTCATAAGACACTTGATGACAAAACAAAAGGTCAAACCTAGATTAATTCAGTGGATTCTTCTTTTGTAGAAGTTTGATATTGAGATTAGGGACCGCAAAGGCTCGAAAAATGGAGTGGCAGACCACTTGTCAAGGTTGGTTAATCCCAACACTGAGGAGAAATTGCTAGATATCAAGGAAGAATTTCCTGATGAGAGATTGTTTGCAATTTTTGAAAAAGTTTCTCCTTGGTTCGTGGAAATAACCAACTTCAAGTCTTCAAATGTGGTTCCGAAGGGATGGACAATGCAACAAAGAAAGAAGTTCTTCTCAGATGCAAAGTACTACATTGGGAAGATCCTTACCTTTTCAAGCAATGTTCGGATGGGTTGTTGCGGAGATGCATTCCCCAAGAGCAAATTGGAAATGTGTTGTGGCATTGCCATAGCTCGGAATATGGTGGACACTTTGGTGGAAAGAAGACCACAGAAAAAGTCCTTCAAAGCGGGCTCTATTGGCCTACTATCTTCCAAGATGCAAGTACTTTTGTGGAAAGTTGTGATCGTTGCCAACAGGTTGGAAACATCTCAAAGCGGCATGAAATCCCTCTCCAAATCATGCTAGAAGTAGAAATTTTTGATGTTTGGGGGATAGATTTTATGGGAACATTCCCACCTTCCTTCTCTTACCAATACATTTTGGTAGCGGTGGATTGTGTTTCAAAATGGGTGGAAGCAATACCAACAACACCGGATGATGCACGGGTAGTCATGAATTTCTTAAGGTGTAACATTTTCTCAAGGTTTGGTGTCCCGAGGGTCTTGATTAGTGATGGTGGGTTTCATTTTTGTTACAAACAAATGAGTGACTTACTTGAGAGATTTGGGGTCAAGCATAAGGTAGCAACTCCTTACCATCCACAAACAAGTGGGCAAGTCGAAATATCCAACCTGAATTGAAGCGTATTCTTGAGAAAACTGTTAACTCCTCACGAAAGGATTGGTCAAGGAAAGTGGATGATGCTCTTTGGGCATATAGGATAGCTTTCAAAACACCAATTGGGAGGTCTCCTTATAACTTAGTGTTTGGGAAGGCATGTTACTTGCCGGTTGAGTTGGAACACAAGTCTTATTAGGCAATTAAAGAGCTCAATTATGATTTAAAGAAGGCCGGTGAGAAGAGGCTACTAGATTTGAATGAATTGTCAGAGATCCGCATGCAAGCATATGATAATGCTAGGATTTATAAGGAGAGGATGATGTCGCGCGTATGCACGCGCGCTCGTGCGATTCCGGAAAGTGTACCGGATTGCCGTCAAGTAATAAAAGATATCGAACCCACAGAGACTGTGTTCTCGAATCGCAATCGATTTTCGAATCGATTAGATCTGGACTTTGTAAAGGGTTTTGAAATTGGTTTGAATTTGAAATTAAAAGATAGACGAGCAGAAAACAAATGTTTTTGGGGTTTTCGATTTAAACGGATTCCTAGGGATTTGGGTTACCTTTGAGGCCGTTTATGTTGCTAACTGATTTATCTTTGTTGATTACCGAAATTGCCTTGAAGGCGAGTTTATCCTCTGATAGCTTAAGCTCCCTCTCGGGTTACAAAAGCCGTGCCCAATTGACCCGACCCCTACTCTCGTGGTAGTCGATCCCAGATTGGACCCTTTGCGTTCCGTGACAACTCGTTGCTCCTCGAGGGACGGCTTCTAACTCTCGTGATTTCAGTCCCAAGTCTGACTTCTATAGGTCCGACACCCAAGTTCACCGCTAGGTTCCTCCTTGAAATGTCTCAGTCATGCAAATAACCTAAGTTCACCGCTAGGTTCCTCCTTAGATCATCCACATCTCACAAACCAGTGGCTGTCGGGCTTTACGAGTGAAACACCCTAGTAATCCTAAGTTCACCGCTAGGTTCCTCCTTAGAACGTCTACGTCACGCAAATAAACGGTTGCCGAAATTTATGAGTGATTAACACGCTAGAAATCAGATCTAAAACAATAATGAAATCAACAACGATTTTACATCAAATCAACATCATTTACAAACCTCGGGCAGAGCCCTAGTCCCTAGAAACAAACTACTCCTCCAGTCTTGCCATGGAGATGACAAGCTGGGTTGACAACATAGTGAAAATCAGAAAAGAGAAGAGAATAGGAGAAGAGAGATCTATGCCTAAGTCCTAGTTGTTATGGATCATCCAATGTGTGTTGTATATTCCCCTCAGATCTGATGCCTTGATCCTTATTTATATAAATGGGGAAGTTAGAGTCCCAAACCAACTCAAAATCTGATCTATTTCGGTTTCTTCAGGTCCAAGTAATGCGCGTCACGGCCGAGATTCAATTTCTCGCGACGCGAGATATGTCTCGCGACGCGAGCCCTCAGCTTCATGGCCCGTGATGAATTTCACGGCTGGGCCGTGATGTGCTCTGACTTGTGGTGGTTTTGGGTCACGGCCGTGATGGCTATCATGGCCAGGCCGTGACAGACTCTGACTTCAGCCTTTCTTCTTTTTCAGTTATGCTCGATCATGGCCGTGATGGGCATCACGGCTAGGCCGTGATAGACTCTGTTTGGCTCATTTTCTTCAGTTTTAAAGCTTTATCTTCATCCAAACTTCATCATGGTTGATCTTGAGCAATTTACCCTTTATATCTGCAAAACAACACACGAAAACCGCCTTACCCGTTCCAAAGGAAAATTAACCTAAAATCTAATAAAACTATGCCTAAACTACATGAAAATGCATGCAAAATGATGGACAAAGATGAGGTGGAATCACACTCATCAAATCACCCCAAGCTTAAAACTTTGCTTGTCCTCAAGCAATTACTCAGGCCATAAGATAAATCAATCAAAGCATGGATAGTGAACCAAAAACCCTAGAAGCTAATCCAAGTAATAGGCATTTTTAATAAGCACTCAAGAGATAATCAAGTTTAAGTCCAATTAGAAGCTTAGGTTCTTCAAGTTCATGTCCTCACTGATTTGGGCACTCATCTCACCTCACTCAAGTGTTTTAGGGTTTATTGACAATTCACTCCATTTCCTCAAGGAAAGTATTTTACCATAGGCTTGACTATTAACCAAATCTCTACTTTATTTATGAAAACACTTAAGAATCAAGAGGTCTTTTCCTTTGGTTGTAATGTGGCCATGGGATTTATTGCAAGGTGGGAAAATCAAGGAAAAGGGAATTTCAAGAAGGCTAGACAGATTATCAAACATTACAAAGTATGACACCTTCTAAAATACCTTTTGGGGGCTTTGATTTACTTTTTCCACCTTTCTTCCTTCTATTATTTTTTTTTCTCTTTTTCTTTTTCTTTTCATTTCTCACTTTCTTTGTCATCCCCTTCTCCATTTTTTCTGTTTATTTCATTTTTATTTGTTTGGAGAAGGGGAGATTTATAGCTCAAGAGAAATTACTTTCTAGCTTTTTCATCCCATACTTTTTCCAACTACCATTTTGCCCTTTTTGTAATACTTTAAAAGGTGCCATACCAAGCATTATGTATCAAAGTAATTCAAGGTACCAAGAAAAGTATTTTATCTTTAGGCTCAAAATTGGGCAACTAAGGGGTAGCATTTATCATTCAAAGCTCGGGAGGCCGGAAAAATACCTAGTGCCTCAATCATATTCAAAAATGCTTTCAAAAATTTTTAAGTTTTGAAATGGTTTCAAGTCAAGTTCTAGAAAATACAGTCCATGAGGAATTAAATCACTCTATCACAAGAAATGGGGTAGATTTAGTGGATACCCCTTTTTGGCTCAAAATCTTACATTTAGTAGTTCAAAAATCAGTGAGGTACACAAGTTTAAGGAACCACATGCTAATTATCAACTATCAAGAAATTTCATTTTTAGCCATATCACAAGAATAATGGAAAAATTGGGTTCAAAAGTTACTATCTCATTTCAATTGGCTCCAAGTTCTCACAATCGGATGCATGTTCTAAGTGAGGGGCAATCTAGAGAATGTGATCATACCAATCCATGCCTATGTGAATGCAATATGAATGCAACAATGCAAATGCAAAAATAAACACCCCTACCCCAAGCTTGATTACTTACATTGTCTCCAATGTAAATAATCAATTCGGAGAGAGGAGAAAAATTGGAACAACTTACCGAATCGGTAGCGGGTGTTGGCTCACATTCCAGTCAAAACTTGGGTAGAAATTTCATCACGGCCGTGAGGCTCATCACGGCTAGGCCGTGATCAATTCTGTCCTCAGGAGTTGCCCTGTCACGGCCGTGATCTACATCACGGCTAGGCCGTGAAGCTCTCTGGCTTTGGCATCCTACTCATCACGCTCGTGATGGTTGTCACGGCTAGGCCGTGATCCTTTCTGTGCTCTTGTTTAGTTCATCACGGCCGTGACCACTGTCACGGCCAGGGCGTGATGGCCTCTGACTTTATCTTTTTTATGCTCTTCTTCTCTTTCTCAACCTGAAAACACTAGATAAACCTATTAATGATATTTTTGCCTCTTGATCTTCTCAAATTATTCAAGAGGTTAAATCAAAAACAAAAGGAAAAAGGGAAAGAAAACTTGGGTTGCCTCCCAAGAAGCACTTATTTATGGTCTTAAGCTTGACCATACTTCCTTAAATCAACCGGGGTCGGCTGGGCGTAGAAGTGCAGGAACACTTCTCTTCCAAGGAACTCCTTCAAAAAGCCGTTTCTGCTCATACGGCCAATAACGCTTCCGCTTCGCTCTTTTCTCTCGGAGCTTCCTAGCCTTCCTTCCTTCCGGCGGAAGCTTTGTTTCCGCATGGACAGCAACTCCAACTCCATCACTGCTGGGTGCATCATTAGCCATGCATACCTTCGGAGTTGCTTCCATGTTCAGTTCTTCTTTTACCACTGGAGACGTTGTATCAATTCTGCACACATGGCTCTCAAAAGGAGGGTTGTTACAAGAGTTAGTCAACTGAAAATTTACCCTACCTTCCTCTACATTTAGAGAGAGTTTGCCATTCCTTACGTCTATTACTGCTCCAGCGGTTGCCAAGAATGGCCTTCCTAAAATGATGGGGAATTTAGAATTCCCTTTCATGTCCAATACCAGGAAGTCGGTAGGGATGAGAATTTTTCCTACCTTTACAGGAACATTCTCTAGTATGCCTAGAGGAGTCCTAGTTGAGCCATCCGCAAATTGTAAGGGGAATTTGAATGGTCTCAACTCTTTGCTTTCCAACCTTTCCATGATAGTGAGGGACATCAAGCTCGTGCTAGCCCCTAAGTCACACAAGGCTCGGTCTATTTGCACTTTTTCAATCGAGCAAGAGATGGAGAAACTACCTGGGTCTTTCAGTTTAGGAGGCATATTAGATTTTTCCATGATAATTGGCTCCTCAGTTAAGCTCTTAATTTCTTCTTCCACTTGCTTTCTCTTGACCAACCTTTGTGGGAAAGGTATCGGGGGTTGGTACGGTGGTGGAGGGACATATTTCGGTTCTGGCTCTTCTTTTTCGCTTGTGTCCTCCTCCGGTTCCACCTCCATTTCAGCTACCCCTACCCCAAGCTTATCATCCCTCAAGTGTATGACATTGCATTGCTCATTGGGATTTGCTTCGGGTTGCCCCGGGAATGTACCCTTAGGTCTTGAGTACGTGCTGGCTTGTTGGGCAATCTGGGTTTCTAGCATCTTGTTATGAGTTGCTAAGTTGTCTACCTTAGATGCTAGCTCCTTTATTGCTTCACTCACTGCCCTTCCTTGTTGTCTAAACTCCTCATTCTGTTTTGTCTGAGTTTCAACAAAACTTTCAAATAAAGTCTCGAGTTTAGATCTTTGTACCTGAGGATACCCCGGTGCTGCTCTCTTATTACCTTGACCCTCTTGGAACTCATGATTAAGCGTGTTGCTGTAGTTGCCGTAAGAGAGGTAAGGGTTGTTCCTTCTTTGGTTGTAGGGATTTGGGGGAGCATAGTTGGGCAGCTTCGGGTTCGTATCATAGTAGTTGTAACAAGAATTCACTTGTTCACCCGAAGCGTCGGATCCATGAGCGATGCCACGAGGGCATTCCATCATGTCATGTCCCTGCATTCCACAAATCTCACAAATAGTGTTAGTAGCACCTATTCCACTCACATTAGCTCTTTCAATCTTATCTAATTGTTTATTTAGTGAGTCAAATTTAGAAATAATCAGATCAATGCTACTTACTTCAAACTTACCCCCCGAAATCTTGTTCGGGTTATTACCTCTTTCGGATCCCCATTGGTGGTAGTTGGTGGCGACATTCTCGATGATGTTGAATGCCTCAGTGAGAGGCCTATTCATAAACGCTCCACCGGCTGCAGAATCTAGTGACACCTTCAAGAGTAGTCCAACTGTTATAGAAGGTGTGCACTATTAACCACCTCTCGAGTCCGTGATGTGGGCACGACTCAGCAGTCCCTTGTATCGATCCCAAGCTTCCGATAATGATTCTCCGTCTTTCTAGAAGAAGCCGGTGATCTGGGTTCTTATGAAGGCCGTCTTGGATGGAGGGAAGAATTTCTCCAAGAACGCCTGCTCCAATTGGTCCCAAGTGGTCAAAGTGTTAGCGGGGATTTGCTTAAGCCAGGCCTTCGCCTTTCCAAAGGAGAGATGAGGGGAACAATCTCAAACGCACAACATCGATCGAGGCTCCATTAATCCTGATTGCATCAGTGAACTCTAAGAATGTTTCTATATGATCGGTCGGGTCCTCCGAAGGCAATCCTCCGAATTGATGTTGCCTAATCATGTTGATTAGCATGGGCGGTATGGTATAGTTTTCTGCCTCAATCTCTGGCCTTGCAATCCCAGTTCGCAAGCCTCTCGCATTTGGGGCTGCGTAGTCCTTCAAAGGTTTTGTATCCGGTTGATTCGCCATGAGTGGAACGGGACTCAACCTTTCTCCCTCTCTTTGTAGTCTTCTACGTCTGTGGAAGGTCCTCTCGATCTCCGGATCAATCTCACTAAGACTCCCAAGACTTAGGGATCTTTGCATATAAGTCACAGAGAGATGGATACAATAGAAGGAAAAGAAATTTTTGATTTTTTTTTTATTTTTTTTTTAATATTTCAGAAATAAAAATCAAACAAAAAGAAAAGGGTCCATAAAAATCAAATTAAAAACTAATCGAAATTCGAAAAGGCACAGTCCCCGGCAACGGCGCCAAAAACTTGATGTCGCGCGTATGCACGCGCGCTCGTGCAATTCCGGCAAGTGTACCGGATTGCCGTCAAGTAATAAAAGATATCGAACCCACATAGACTGTGTTCTCGAATCGCAATCGGTTTTCGAATCGATTAGATCTGGACTTTGTAAAGGGTTTTGAAATTGGTTTGAATTTGAAATTAAAAGATAGACGAGCAGAAAACAAATGTTTTTGGGGTTTTCGATTTAAACGGATTCCTAGGGATTTGGGTTACCTTTGAGGCCGTTTATGTTGCTAACTGATTTACCTTTGTTGATTACCGAAATTGCCTTGAAGGCGAGTTTATCCTCTGATAGCTTAAGCTCCCTCTCGGGTTACAAAAGCCGTGCCCAATTGACCCGACCCCTACTCTCGTGGTAGTCGATCCCAGATTGGACCTTTTGCGATCCGTGACAACTCGTTGCTCCTCGAGGGACGGCTTCTAACTCTCGTGATTTCAGTCCCAAGTCTGACTTCTATAGGTCCGACACCCAAGTTCACCGCTAGGTTCCTCCTTGAAATGTCTCAGTCATGCAAATAACCTAAGTTCACCGCTAGGTTCCTCCTTAGATCATCCACATCTCACAAACCCAGGTGGCTGCGGGGCTTTACGAGTGAAACACCCTAGAAATCCTAAGTTCACCGCTAGGTTCCTCCTTAGAACGTCTACGTCACGCAAATAAACGGTTGCCGAAATTTATGAGTGATTAACACGCTAGAAATCAGATCTAAAACAATAATGAAATCAACAACGATTTTACATCAAATCAACATCATTTACAAACCTCGGGCAGAGCCCTAGTCCCTAGAAACAAACTACTCCTCCAGTCTTGCCATGGAGATGACAAGCTGGGTTGACAACATAGTGAAAATCAGAAAAGAGAAGAGAAGAGGAGAAGAGAGATCTATGCCTATGTCCTAGTTGTTATGGATCATCCAATGTGTGTTGTATATTCCCCTCAGATCTGATGCCTTGATCCTTATTTATAGAAATGGGGAAGTTAGAGTCCCAAACCAACTCAAAATCTGATCTATTTCGGTTTCTTCAGGTCCAAGTAATGCGCGTCACGGCCGTGATGGCCATCACGGCCAGGCCGTGACGGTCTCTGCCTCTGCCAATTCTGGTAAATTCAATTTCTCGCGATGCGAAATATGTCTCGTGGACGCGAGCCCTCGCCTTCATGGCCCGTGATGAATTTCACTACCGGGCCGTGATGTGCTCGACTTGTGGTGGTTTTGGGTGACGGCGTGATGGCTATCACGGCCAGCCGTGATGCACTCGACTTCACCTTTCTTCTTTTTCAGTTATGCTCGATCATGGCCGTGATGGGCATCACGGCTAGGCCATGATAGACTCTGTTTGGCTCATTTTCTTCAGTTTTAAAGCTCTATCTTCATCCAAACTTCATCATGGTTGATCTTTAGCAATTTACCCTTTATATCTGCAAAACAACACACGAAAACCGCCTTACCCGTTCCAAAGGAAAATTAACCTAAAATCTAATAAAAATATGCCTAAACTACATGAAAATGCATGCAAAATGATGGACAAAGATGAGGTGGAATCACACTCATCAGAGGACTAAGGCAAGGCACGACAAGAACATCCTACCTAGACAATTTGAACCGGGGAAGTGGGTACTTCTTTACAACTCTAGGTTGAGACTTTTCTCGGGAAAGCTGAAATCTTGATGGTCCGGACCGTTCAAGATCCATATTGTTTTTTCCTCATGGAGCGGTAGAATTGGAAGGAAAAGACCCTGGAGATATCTTCAAGGTGAATGGCCTGAGGCTTAAGCACTACTATGGGGAAGCATTTCAAGAAGATCAATAGATTTTCAAGCTTGACTAGCTCTTAGGGGGGACCATTCCCGTCAGACCCGGGACGTTAAACAAGTGCTACTTGAGAGGAAACCCAAGCTTGATATCCTTTTTATGCATTTATAGTCTTAAAAATTAAAAAGTGTCTTCATATAGGGTCCTTTGTTAGAAAATTTGCATTAGAAAAACATTTAGGACTTAGATGCATTTAGGAATTAAGGGGGAAAATGTGTCTCTGACTTACCTCGGGAGCAAAGATTCGCCCCGCGAGCCAGAGGGATGTCAAATTCCATGTATCTGGATGCACGTGCACAGTGACCACTTCAAGAAGTTGGAAAAGTTGGTGAAGCCGACGACGGAGGAAGATGTGATTGCCTCAACGTGCCGCTATGTGACGACACAATTCTCGTACCCGTTCGAAGATTGCATGAGAGCTACCGTACGATTCAGACACCATGAATAGAACTTCAGAAAAGTTTCCTTCTTAAAAATTGAAAACAACCAGGAGTGCGATCTTTACATACAACATCTGGTTGCCAAATTCGTGTATCACGTCACTAAAATTAGTCTCCAGAGCACATTTGGATAAATGTTGAGGTTATGGGAGAGGGAGTTCGGTTGAAATTTTTCCCCCTTTTTTGGGCTCAGCAGTGAGTGGCAGCAACGGGACAGAGATCCTGCGAGTTATCCGGTGGTGATCACTGGATGTGGGTAGAGGTAGAGGGTGACTTGTGCGGTTGGGAGAGATAGAGACTAGACTAAACAATAATTTTTTAGCCAGTATGACTTGCTATAGCAGGTATTTTTACGGTTGTATGGGTACAACACCCACAAGGTGATTCATCTTAGCCTTCACCTACAAATTATCCTATGTGTGACTTTTAAATAAATATGATAAGAGTCAAATATTTTTAATGATATGATAATTTATATTTTTTTATAAGCGATAATTTATAATTGATTAACAAAGAAACTCTTTATGCATACCAATTAATTTCAAACTCTTTATAGCAACTCTTATGAGAAAACTTGGTTGGAAGGAGAGAACACACATTATTTACCCAACAGATTCCCAACGGAGATTAGCCACTACTAACGATGGTGTATATTTTGTATCTATAACATGGTTAAAAAAAATAATTTCAATAAAAAAGGAGAATTCTAACCAGTGTCCTTAGGATATTGATTAAGGAATAAAAAAAAGATAGGTTTCATTAAGAAGTGGTGTAATCAAAATTTTGAGAAATGGTATCAGTTTTCATTGGATTTTCAATGAAAATTTACTTTTATTGAAATCCTTAAACAATATCATTGACACTGGTTAGCAACACCCAAATGAAATGACCAACCCACCATGAGAGCTCTAAGAACACTCTTTACCACACCTACTCTATCATTAGAAAAATTTCACGTGAGACGTATTAAATACAGAGTGAGTTTACTTGATTTAGAGGCCTCCCAAGTGAAATCTATACCTATAGAAATTCATGCACCGAGGCTGCACCCGTGACTGAATAACATATTAGTGAACATGATTATTCTTTTCACTCAAACAACAAATGTAATGCCGTGGAATAAATGGCTAGTTTCTTTCTGTTGGTTTTTAAACCCTTATGGATTTTTTTCACAAGAAGTTAGACAATACCTCTGCTTGATTGGAGCTGAGTGGGCAGAGAAGTTTATGGTGAACCTCTTTGATTGGGGTGCATTGGTGGTGCAGATAGTATGAATAGTTGATTCTATAGAAACATCAAATCAGTGGTAATAAGATAGTTGCCAGCAATTTATTCAACAAATTCTTTTTTTTTTTTTGGTATTTTTTTAGAAATCCTTGTGAATATTTAAGTTGAAAGTGTTCTTACTTTCCATATTTTTTTTGAAGTCCCTTTTGCTATTAAAACAATCAGCAGAGCACAACTTGGATCATTATAAAGATGCCCAAATGTGTGAAGAGTGAAGACTGAAGATCCATCAACCAGCCCACATGGGAAAAGGGCATAGCAAATTTTTTCAGAAGTCAAAACTAAGGGGGTAAGACTTGAACTAATAACATGATAACCCGAATTATCACATGTTTATCATCACATGAGACTTCTTGTTTCAATAGAGACTCACTTAAAATGTTAAACAATTATACAATCCCAAATTATAACCAAAATTTTGAATTTATTCTGATTCCTTTAAGATGATTGTTTGAACATCAAACATCACAACTGTAACTGTTGCCTAGTGGTTGGTCCTCTTCATACAAATTGTAAGTCCTGGGTTCGATTCTCGCTTAAGCCAAACTTGCGATTTTATTCATTTTTCAGAAAAATTACTCAAAATTAAAAAACACAAGGAGCATGGAATGCTTCAATGAGAATCGGTTCCTGGACAATTGCCAAACGACGCGCTCGCTCAAACCATTAGACCAAACACAGACGTTGGAGCAACTTTAAAAAATTAAAACTGATGAAACTTACAAGAACAACATCCGAATAATAGTATTGGGAAGCCAAGTCACAATAAAAATATGCAAGACCCGATACTGAATATAAACCCACATTACTGAATTGGTTTCCACCATGCCTGAAGGATATACTTCGAATTTCCAAAATGAAAACAATCATTTTTTTTTTTTGAAAGTAAACCACTTATTCAAATCATTGCATAAAAGAGGTTACAGAACAATTGTTTACTTGGTATGGGACACACCCCATCCAAGTCCTGGACCCAACAGACTTTGATAAGGAAACAAGGCTATGCGCCATTCTGTTAAACTGACGCCTTACATGGATAACATTGACCCTATTAAAATCACTCATCAACATAATACAGTCCTGAATGATATGATCAATAGCAGCCACAACAGACTTTAAATTAATACAATTAACAATAGCTACAGCATCAGAAACAATTGTAACATTTTGTATATTACGGTCTTTTGCACATTGCAGTCCCCAGCGAATACCAAGTGCCTCAACTAGCATTGGATCTGTTTCAGCATTTTCATACCTGCAAGCTGAGAAAGAAATGGAATTAGGTTGGTCATAAGCCACCAGACCCCACCCTATAGAACCATTAGAGAAACAGGCTGCATCAACAAAAATAATATGGTTTCTTGGGTTAAAACCAGGTTGGGGATGCTGATAGGCCTGTTCTGAACTAGCTTCAGCTGAGCATATTAGGTTTAATTCTTGGACAAAATTAATTGCAGACATGGCCACTTCAATAGGATTTAGGGGCTTTTGATTAAAAACAAACTAATTATGGGCTCCCCAAAACTTCCATAACAGAACACAAGAATTGAGTACCCATTTTATCATCAACATATAACCCTTCAAGTAACCATTGGTTGATATCCATATTTTGAGGCACCATGATACCAAACTGAGATGAAAACCAAGTAAGTTTTGCCAATTGGCAGTGCATAAATAGGTGACCAATGGTTTCCATCTCTAGCTGGCATAAAGGGCATTGAATATCAATTTGGATACCCTTTTTCTGGAGATTTTCACGGGTAGGAAGGATATTTTTTGCTAGCCTCCACAAGAAATTCTGAACTCAATTTGGAACTGGAGCTTTCCATATTTCTCTCCATAGCTTCCCACTTTGAGCATTTGAAGCTCCCGGGTTATTTCTACACTTGTGGTCTTTTAATAAATGGTAGGCCGACCGGACTAAATATTCTCCATCATTTTCCCAATGCCATATGAGTTTGTCATTAGGCATACGATGGGAGATAGGAATACTAAGAATCTGTTTGGCCACAAAAGGATTAAAAGAGAAAATGATCAATTCCCTTCTCCACTGCTTAGTGTTTGAATCAATTAAATCGCAGACCCTTTGTATATCAGCTCTCCCATTTGTATTATTATGGATTATGAAATCAACTTGGTTTGGCAGCCATGGGTCTTCCCAAGTTCTGACACTTTGTCCATTCCCAATTCTCCAAATGGCACCTTTCCTTATCACTTCCTTAGCATCGAGAATGCTCCTCCATCCATAACTTGGTTGGTATCCCAGTTTAGCCTCCATTAAAGTGCTCCTTGGATAGTATCTACTCTTGAAAACCTTTTCCAATAGAGACTCAGCCCCTGTGATTAATCTCCAACAATGCTTGCCGAGATGGGCTATATTGAATTCACTAATGCCCCTAAAACCTATACCACCTGCTTTTTAACCTTTGACAATTTATCCCAGCTCAACCAGTGCAGCTTCCTTTTCCCATCCTTTGCTCCCCACCAGAATCTAGCTAAAAGTGCTTATATATCCTTACAGATTCCTTCAGGAAGCTTGTAACAACTCATAATGTAATTAGGAATTGCCTGTGCAACTGCTTTGATTAACACTTCCTTTCTGGCTCTCGAGAGGCACTTTTTTTTCCAACCTTTCATCTTTTTCCAGACACGGTCAACAACAGTGGAAAAGATTACCTTTTTGGATCTCCCAAAGATCACTGGGAGTCCAAGGTATTTAGTGTGAGTGTCAACAGTCTTTACTCTCATCCTGTTACAGATCATATCTCTCTCTGTGGTTGGTACATTTTGACTAAACGACACTTCAGACTTTTCCATGTTAACCATTTGCCCAGAAGCTCTCTGATAGGTAGAAAGGATATCCAAGATTGTGTCAGCCTCCTTGAGATTTGCCTTAGTGAAAAGCAGACTATCATCTGCAAAAAACAAATGAGAGATCTGAGAAGCCTGCCTTGCTACCTTAAGACCATGCAGCATATTGCTGTTAGTTTTGGAATGTAGCATTCCTGACAAAACATCAGTACAAAGAATAAAGATATAGGGTGAGAGTGGATCACCCTATCTCAACCCCCTCTCAGGAATGAAGCTTTTGCTCGGTTGCCCATTTATAAGAATTTGATAGGATACCGTAGATATACACCTCATGATAAGATCAACCATCTTTTTTGGGAAACCCATAGTAGTGAGCACAACTGGAACAAAAGGCCACTCTAATCTATCATACGCTTTTGCCATGTCCAAATCAAGGCCATCATTCCTTTCCTTCCTTTCTTTTTCTTTTTCTTTTTCAACCAGTGAAAACATTCCATGGCAATGAGGGCATTATCTGTGATTAGGCGCCCCTTAACAAAAGCTGATTGTTCTTCATCAATGATATCTGGAAGGATTACCTTGATTCTATCGGCAATCACCTTTGTGACAATTTTCATTGCCACATTACATAGGCTTATAGGCCTGTAATCCTTAGGGGATGTTGGATTCTTGCATTTAGGGATCAAGGCAATGAAGGTCCTATTCAAAGCCTCGGGTAAGGCTTCATGATTCAAGATATCAAGGACCCATTTTTACACATCATCTTCTACTATATGCCAGAATTTCTGGAAGAAGAAAGCTGGAAGACCATCCGGCCCCGAGGCTTTAAGAGAATGCATCTAATTGATTGCCTCAATGACTTCTCCTCTTGTAAAATCTCTAGTACACCATGCTATGTGATCCACTGTTAATTTCCCTCACAACTTCACATGTTTGCTCCACACCTTCGAGTTCTAAAGAAGAAAATAACTCCGAGAAGTAGCCAATAAGAACTATCTCTATATTTTCATCCCCATGCCACCACACTTCGCCCATATCCTTCAACTTTTTTATCGCATTCACTTTCCTCCGTTGATTTACTTTGCCATGGAAGAACTTGGTGTTCCTATTTCCATCCTTGAGCCACACTGCACGACTCCTTTGTCTCCAAATGATTTCTTCCATGTGTAAGAGTTCAGAGTGTTTATCCAGCTCTTTGTACCTTTTTATACCCTTTGGTGATTCTTCCCAATTAGTAACATCTTTCAATTGAGCTTCAACTCTTTGGATTTCCTTTCTAATTGGCCCAATTTGATAGTCTTCAAACACACTATCCAGCCTTTTCAAGGAATTGATCTTACTGACACAATTTGCTTCAGAAGTCCTCCAAGTCTTCCTTACCTCATCTTCACATCTAGCATCTCTGGTCCAACATTCCTCAAACCTGAACACTATTCCTTTTTTTCTTATTTAAATAACTATGAGCCTCAAGTAGGACCATTAAGGCTGCATGGTCTAAACCATATCTATGAAGGTGGGCAACCCGAGTTGGAGAAAACCGGTTACAAAAGGCCTCAGTTGCTAAGGCTCTACCCAATCTTCATCGGATGTTCTCCTCTCCTTGCCTACCATTTGACCATGTGAACTGGTATCCTTCAAATCCCAAGTCCTGTAGACCACATTCCTCAACAGTTTGTAGGCCTTCCAAAAGATGGTTTTGACTGCGGAGGCTACCACCTTTCTTCTCCTCCCCAGACAGAATGTCATTAAGGTCCCCAAAGCAAATCCACTTACTCCCCACAAAACACGATAGGAGTTGGATCAGCTGCCAGGTTTTCCTCTTATTTTGTTCTTCAAGAAATCCATATATATGGGATAGGTACCAGGGATCACTCCCCTCCCCATCCTCACAATAACATAAAATATGATTTAAAGAGAAAGACTGAATAGTTAAATTCACCTGGTCATGCCAAAAGAATGCTAGTCCTCCTGCCCTTTCTCGACTGCTACCACTACAGGACACAGAATGTCAAGAGCTGAAACCACATCTGATCATTTAGCTTAGTCTCCATAAGGAAAACCAGTTCGGGATTTTCCACTTTAATGAGCCTTAGCAAGGCTCGAACTGCACAGGGATGCCCCAAACCCAGGCAGTTCCAACTGATGGCCTTCATTTTGCTAGGTGGTGTTGGTCAACCAACACCACCTCTTGAGCTTTTTCTTCAGCATCTGCCATCTCAATGTCCTGACACCTTTTCTTCTCCCTGTCTTTAAGGTCTTCCAGGCTTCCTTCAGAGATCATGACATCTACAAGTTGCCTCTTTCCCAGTTCCTTCACTAACTCTTTCGAACCCATTTCCCTCTCTTGCTACCCTTTCCTTTTTGGATGATTTTCTCCTTTTCCATCTTCTTTGATAGAGCCATTGTGCCTAGGGATTCAGCGACACTCTCCACTTCTTTCTCTGAGATACCCTTCTTCTTTCCCAGTTCAGCATCCGCATCATTCTTCTCCTTCCTGATGGCCACTTCCTTGTTTAGATTCACTTCATGCTCAGTTTCCTTTCCACCTGTAGAGGCCTCATATTTGCTGGTACTAGTGCCATCGAAAAGATTTTTGTTGCAGTTACCAAAGCTGCTCTCCTTTTGCTGCTCAGTCGCTGCATTTGGTAGAGGGGAAGCTCTCAACCAGGGTCCATATGATAACTCTTTCTCCTCCACCTCTTCATAACCGTCTTTTTCTGAAGCCTCAGCCTCTTCACAATCCTTCATCTGATGCCCAATCCTGCCACACACAAAGCAGAAATTTGGGAGTCTCTCATATTTGAAGAAGACTCGCAAATTCCGCCCTTGGTATCTGACAATCGTTCCTCTTTTGAGTAGTTTCCTCAAATCAATAGCAGCCTTGATCCTTAGGAATCGCCCCATCCTGTTAGAATCCTTTAGATCTACCTCTTCAAATTTCCCTATGATATCGCCCAGTTTCCTTGCCATGGATTCAGATCTTAATTTTAGGGGTAATTCGTAAACCCTAACCCAGAAAGAGACATGGTACATCGCTAGATCTGATGGTTGTTCATCTCCAGTTACCCGCTCTAGGATTAGCAGGTTTCGACCAAAGCTCCAGGGACTATTCCTCAACACGCTATCTGCATCTCTTTTGGTTGAAAACCGAAACAAGTAGAGGTTCTTGTTCAAGTCTTGTACTTCGATTGGGTTCTTGAGCCTCCACGCCTGAGTCATCGTTTTCTTGAACGCCTTTATATTGTAGGGGTTGTCTGTCCACAGCTTCCCCACCAATGTTCACCTAAAGACCTCATCACCATAGAGTTCATCTTCCTCAACATTAACTCCTTTTTCTTCTTCCTTAGACAAGCTTACCTCTTTCCATCTATCCATGGGAACAAACAGAGAAGGACAAAATAACCGGTAAGAGTCGGAGAAAAACCTAGGAGAACCTAGAAAGAAGCCAACACACAATGGGAAAAGGCCAGGAAAACCAGGGAGAGACGACCGCCACTAACCCTAGCAGAGCTCGAGTCGGGACGGAATGTTATGCCACTATAAAATGTCTAGTTCTAACACGTATGAAAACAATCATAGTGCTTGTGAACACCCATTTTTGTCCGTCTTCATTTATTTTAATTTTTATGATATCATGTTTCAAGGAGACTAATAATAATAGTGAAGAGAGAAAGAAGAAAAAGAAAAATAATGAAGAAAAGGGGGAGGGGGGGGCTCATATTTCACTTGCTACTAGGCGCGATTCAGTCCGGTCCTTTGGACTTGCTGTTGGACGGGATGGTCCAGTCCATTGCATTGGAATTGCTGTTGGACACAGTCCAGTCCATTACATTGGACTTACTATCGGACGGGGAGGTCCCGTCCATCACTTTGGACCTGCTGTTGGACGGGGAGGTCCCGTCCATCACGTTTGTACTTGCTGTTGGACGGGGAAGTCGCGTCCATCACATGGGACTCATTGTTCCCGTCCATCACATTTGTACTTGCTGAGGACGGGGAAGCCCCGTCCATCACATGGGACTCACTGTTGGACGGGGTTGTCCCGTCCATTGCTTTACACTTGCTGGTGGACGGGGTGATCCCATCCAGTCATTACACTTGCTGGTGGACGGGGTGGTCCCGTCCATTGCTTTACACTTGCTGGTGGATGGGGTGGTCTCATCCATTGCTTTGCACTTGCTGATGGTCGGGGTGGTCCCGTCCATTGCTTTGCACTTGCTGATGGACGGGGTGGTCCGTCCATTGCCCTGCACTTGCTGATGGACGGGGTGGTCCCGTCCATTACTTTGCACTTGCTGATGGACGGGGTGGTCCCGTCCATTGTTTTGCACTTGCTGTTGGCCCCGTCCAGTCCACTACACTTGCCAATGGACGGGGTGGTCCCGTCCAGTCATTACACTTGCTGGTGGACGGGGTGGTCCCGTCCATTACTTTACACTTGCTGGTGGACGGGGTGGTCCCGTCCATTTCTTTGTACTTGCTGATAACCGGGGTGGTCCCGTCCATTACTTTGCACTTGCTGATGGACGGGGTGGTCTCGTCCATTGTTTTGCACTTGCTGTTGGCCCCGTCCAGTCCACGGTACTTGCCAATGGACGGGGTGGTCCCGTCCAGTCCTGTCCCTTTTATTTCTGTTAGACGGGGAGGTTCCGTCCATTACAATTTTCTTTTCTTGTTGGACGAGGAGGTCCATCCAGTGTATATCTACTTTTGCATATCTAAGTTTCTGTTGGGACGAAGAGATTCCGTCCACTGCAATTTTATTTTCAGGCTGAAGGCTAAAGAATAAAGAAAGAAGAAGGAAAAGATAAGGAAGAAAGGACGAAGAAAACAAGGAGAAAAAGACAATCAACAAAAAGGAAAGGAAATTGAGTTACGCCTCCTACCTACTTTACATATCAGATAAGACCTTTTTTCCTCCTCTACCCATTGGTCCTTCTTCCTCCTTACTTCCTCCCTCATTTTAACCTAGCAAACCAACTCCTAACCCTAAAAAGCCATCATACACATCAGACAAAACCCCCCTATCTCATTCTCTTTTCAAACACGCAACCTACAGGATAAATCACCTCCTTTTTGCTACTCACGCTGCCCCATCTGGACACACTCTATTTCTGCTCAGAACCCCCCATTTGCACCTCCTTTACCCATTGGTCTTTTCTTTTTTCCTCATCTTTTCCCACCTTAACCTAGCAGCCCTACTCCTAACCCTAAAAAGCCATCACACCCATCAGACGAAACCCCCCCATCTCCTTCTTTTTTCAAGCGTGCAACCCTCACATCAAATCACCTCCTTTCCGCTGCTCAGAACAGCCCAAGCCTTGGGTTTCGTACAAACCAACCTTGAAGCCAATGGAGAAGAAGCCAGAAGCCCTCTCCTCTCTATAAAAGGAAAGGAAAAAGAGAAGAAGGGGGAGGACATTTTTTGAGGGGAGAACACTGTTCTTGAGAGGAAACGAAAGATCAGAGAGGAGATAAAGAGGAAAGATACAAAGAAAAGAGAAAAGAAAGAGAGATTTTTGTTCTGAGGAAGAGAGATCATAAATCTGAGCTTCCTTTTCTCTTCCCTATTATTAGAAGTGGTTAAGAAGGAAGAGCTGAAGGAGCCAGGGAGATTGAATGTAAAGGCTTCGATCTTAAAATATTACCACTGGGAGTAAACAAAGTCATTCCTATTCGACTCCCGTTTGGTAATCTTTGTTCTTTTTGTTGATATTATTAATAAATTTCTCTTGACATTCTTATTTCTCTGTGCTTCTGTTCTCTGATTAAGTTGGTAAAAAGTTTCATTTCTACGTTTTTGTCCCATTTTCAAGAGATAAAAATTATTTATTTTACATAAAAAATAGAGGATAATCACTTGATTAAAACAACCTTATTTTTGGGTTGCCCTATGACAAGTGTCATGTTCAACCTTTCAGACTTAGAGGTTTCCCTGTGGACTTACGTGCCATGTTCAGCCTCATTTTTAGTTTAAATAAAGAGATCCACAACGGGTAAAACAAATATTTCAGAATTACTAATAATTTACACAACTAATTTTATGTAACCATTTATGGATGTTCCAGGGTGCCGTGGGGTTAAGTCTCCATGCCTTCCCTAGACATAATCGACTCCCGAGCCCAAAGCTCTGCTTAAAAGGTTTTCCAATTTCCTTGAAACAAATTATAAAATTGGTGGCGACTCGATGTTTTCTCTCTAAAAGAAAGAACATGTTGCTACAGTGCTCTTTCAAACATGGAACGATATTCAATATTTGAATATAACAAAGAGAGTATATCAAACAATATCAACACATGGATTTCAGAAATTCAAAATCTGAAATTTCTTCAAACCAGAACGTGAAATTCAGGAAAATATTTCACCATTGGAAGATCAATAACCCAAATTTCAGAAGAAAAAAAAACTTAAAATTCCATGTTTGAAACTTAAAATTTCTTAAATCATACATGAATTGGTCATGGGTGGCTCTAAAACCACTTGTTAGACTTAATTATTTGTGCCTAGACATGTTTCTAATTCCTTAAACATCATATAGACAAAATCAATACCAACAAGAAACATATTTATCTTCAAGCACAAATACAAAACCAAATTCTATCTATAATCCCATGTCAATTCAAGATGATTAATGAATGCGGAAGCATATCTGGAGGATTCGTGAAATCTTGATGAAAATGATGAAGTTCTTGATAAAGTAGTGATCTTCCAATTGTAGATTTTCCTTAGCCTTAGTTCCTCCTCTGATGAGATGAAGAGAATTGAAATTCTTGATTGTCTACACTTGGGGATTAACCCCTTATTTATAAAAGTCATATGCCTTTTCATGAAGAGTCATGATTATCCAACTTTTCGTATTCCTATTTCTGCCCAGAAATAGAAATAAGACCTTTGGTATTTACACCATAATTTTCATGACAATTATGTCCTTAGCCATATTCCTTATCTGAATTAGATCACTTTTATTTGGCTAATTAAAAATAATGGCTCTAACACATTTAAATATTACATGTGTGACCCAAAAATTATAACACTATTTATACCAATTCTCCCCGCTCATACATGGGAAGTTATTCTGATATTTCTCACCACTTTGCGCAAGTTGGGTTAGTGATTTTGTTCTCACTGACTCATCCCCCCCCCCCACTGGCATTGCTGAGCTCGTGCTTTGAATCATATCGCTGAGTTTGTGGCAATGACTCTGTTGTTTTGGTCAGAGAAAACAACCAATAGCTACGGCAGAAGGTATTTATGAAGATCCATTTGTTCGTTGCTATAAATGATATAAACATCATGCATAAATGTATAAGCGCTTGTTTATATGTGAAATGAATTCTCTTCACACACACAAAAAAAAAAAAAAATTTGTGAGATGAATTAGATAAATGCTAAGGGTACTAATTAAAGAATCAAACATAGAAATATCATATTGATATCATCATTATTTACTTAGCCATCAATTATAGATCTCCTTCTTGTCAAAAAAAAAAAAAATATTGATCTTCTTAGTGAGAACTCGTTGGCGATTGTGTTTTCTTTTCATAGATTGATAAACTCAAATTTCAAAGTGCTATTGTAATTTCTTTTAGTAAATTGATCAACTCAAATTTCAAAGTGCTATTAGAGTGTGAAGACTGAAGGCTAATTTCAACCTCATTGCACACTCTGAAGCCAATATACCCGGTCCAATTCTTCCATTTTTTCTTTCGAATACATTGCCAAAGAACCATGAAGAAATGATGAAAGCAAATTCCATAATCACTAAAGAACTTGTTTGTTACAAAGCACACCACACAGACAGCACAAATGGATCGAAATCTATGATACACTCATGTTGGAATACAAAATTTATCACATTTTTTTTTTTTTTGGTTAAAACGATCCAGATGAACCACTTTAGAGTTTAAGGAGTTATGAGGGTACAGTTAGTACAAAAGTCATTACTTTTTATAAAAAAAAATTATATAACAAGAAAAACTTGCATACTAGATGTTCAAATCATGTAGAGAATATCTGATTTTAGATGACTAAACTTTCAGTTACCATTTTTTTTTCATTATTTAAATTCATCATTTCTTTTCATCAGTTAGAACTTACAAGAACTGTCTGAACTCTTAAGCCAACATTACCATTTCTTTTATTGGTTTTATGGATTTCTTTTTGGTCAACCGTTATCTTACTTTAAACGGTGTTGTCTAAGATGCATCACATACTAAAGTAGTGCAGTGGTGTACCATTCAAATAATATAATCTAGATCGTCCAAATTGCCAAGTATTATTTATGATCAAATTCCAGTTAATCCAAATGACAATCTGATTGGTCCAGATTATGCCACTTGGATGGTATATCACTGCACCACTTTAATGGTGTACCATAGCCTTCACCTCAGGAAATAGTACCCTCTGTAGTCTGAACTTTGTACTTTATTAGCAGTATTGGAATTAACCTCTTTCACTCACATCTTTTGAAAATAAAAACAAACTTACAAGCATGTAATGTAATTAAACCCATTGGCAGTGTGGCACAAAATCAAAATGGTGCAGAAAGGGGCTCTTTTAGGTTGATATGAAATGGGTATTCAGTATTGCATGAGCATTGGCAATGGCAAGTTTTCTCAGCAGGGATAGCCTCATCCTTCTCTGAGCAATCAATTAAATTCTCAACTTGGGTTCCATTTTCATCTATCTGCCCCACCTCCTTTATTGGATGCAATAGCCCCTTCATTAACAACAATAAACATTATTTCAGCAATAAGATAAACACATATATATGGAATGGGTCTAGTTTGGAAAATCATACCTCAATAAACAGTGTTGATGCTTCAATAGGTTCCAACTTTTGAACTACCTCTGCTGCTACTTCCTGCATGAAACAATAGAGATTATCAACATAAGACTACACAATCCATTTCCTTTTGCTTAAACTTTGAAAATTTAACAATATCGTTTTTTTTTTTGGTGGAGTGAGATCATAAATATTAAGAAATTGAGAAAACCAAATGATTGGAAATGAATAAAGGGGTAAATTATCTATTATCTACCCTTGCTTGGGTGAGCTGCACTTGACTCAAGGTCCTAGGCTCTAGTTCAATGGAGCAAGAGGTATTTGCCATAAGTAACAAAGAAACACAGATCTGATATCTAGAGACTAGAATAATGGGTTACTATTACAGCATATCACCAAAAACAATTACTCTTCATGTAGATTCATAAATTAGCCTATATATAACCCATCAAGAGCATGATATTTGTCAATGCATTCACGGGTCATGTGTATAAAGTTTGTGGCCATAATCAAAGTAAAATTAGCTAAACCCTTTCACATCCCGTGGCTCAGTTAGGAACAGAGTTTCATCCTCGCTTGTGACTTCAAATACTTCTAATCATTTCACAAGTCAATATCTCTTTTTATAAAGTCTTCCATTGGTTGTATTGTGGCCAAAAATAGGCATAGGATGCACATGTACATCAGCCTTTCTGATCCTCAATTAGATATTAAGGGATATTGAGGAAACAAAAATCAAAATGTTATCTCAAGCAGCACATCCTGTTCTGTTTAGTGCAGGTTTTGAAAGATTATTTATAATGAAAAAATTACTTATCTTTACATATCTTGCTTTTGTTTATTTGTTTTGATTTTATAATATGTTTCAAATGCAGTAAATTAATTCAAACATACTTTTGAGGGTTAGATAATCCACGAGATTCATCCATTTTGGCCTATGAGATTTATCTTAACCCTGACTCAACCCGTGGGATCAATGAACGATCCAACACCTTAAACCCTGAAGTATTAATGTATTATGTAGTTTTGTTATGGGTGAAGGCTATGGTGCAGCACCCACCAAAATGGTGTAGCGGTGCACTACCCAAGTAGCCAAATTTGAACCAATCAAATTGTCACATGGGATGGTTAACTTTTCAACCAAATTATATTTGGTCAAATAGTCAAAGGGTATAAAGGGTATTATATTGAAAAGAGAAATATATAAAGTATTTATATTTATACATTATGTATTTTATGTATAAAAAATGGTAAAGTATATAAAATAAAATAAATACATTTAGTTTTTTCTAGTAAAAAAAACATTCAGTTTTTTTTTAAAAAAAAAAATCTTGAAATCCCTAATTTCCTAATTTTCCTAAAAATGTGCTTCATCCAAGTTGTAGTCCCCATGCTTAACCACCAAAAGGACCATGGCTCCTGGACCTGGTTGTGGTCCGTTGAGGATGTCGAGCGGCGGCGGAGGATGACGTGGCTGAGAGGGAGGCGGAGGAAGAGGCGTTGGGGAAGGGGAGATCCGGATCCGGGTCGACGACACGTAGGTGGTGCTCGATATGTTGTGGTGGCGCTGTGCGGTGGGGTACGACGATGACTGGCTCTGTAACTCGCGACGAAGATGCCGGCATGGGGGATTGGACCTGGGTTGGAGCATGTGTATGTCCTGGTCTGGGTTGGACCGGTTGAAGAAAGGGACTCATTGGGCCAAGATGATGGAGAGAAGGAGCGTTAAGTGAGCTCCACGAAAGATAATCATCACATCTGGTAGAAGTAAATAAAACCATGAAATACAAGTACAATCACAATGGAAGGTCTACTTAATCAGCACGATATTGTTTGGGTGGTGATGAAGGTGGTGAACATCACCATTTTTAGGGGGGAAAATTTGGGAAATTAGGGATTTCAAGATTTTTTCTAAAAAAAAACTGATGTCTTTTTTTTACCACAAAAAAATGAATGTATTTATTTTATATATTTTACAATTTTTTATGCATAAAATACTGAATGTATAAATACTAATACTTTATGTATTTCTCTTTTTAATATAATACTTATTATGCCTTTGATTGGTTGAAAAGTCAACCATCCCAAGTGATAATTTGATTGATTCAAATTTGGCCACTTGGGTGGTGCACCACTGCACCACTTTGATGGGTGGTGCACCTTAGACAATACCTCTGTAATGTATTGTAGTAAAAAAGCATAGTGGCCTAAGAAAATATACATGTGATGCTTTATTTGTTTTTAAGGTGTCAGCATTTACCATTGGGGGTGATAATATTTTAGTCGTGTCATCCTCCGATGCCGTCTGACATTTACCATTTACACCTATACATGCTTTAATTTATGATTATTGATAATATATCTATTGTTGTTTTTAAAGCAAAAGCACTTTTTTTTAACCATGATATATGTACGAAGTATCCACTACCGTTAGCAGTAACTAACCTCCATCGGAGAATCTTTTGGGCTTACAAGGTGGGTTCTCCCCTCCCAACCAAGTTTTCTCCATACACGAGAGTCACCCTTTGATCAATGGTTACAAAATAGGTGTAAAAATGATATTAAAAAAAATAAAGTGGAAGAATATCATTTTTCTTATCTATAAAAGTGTTTTTCCAACCAACATGTGGCTGGTCACAGTTGGGTACCTTAAGCAAGTGGTCAGAGGTTCGAATCCTGGTTCTTGTGTATGGAGAAAACCTGGTTGGAAGGGGAGAACCCACCTTGTGTGTCCAACAGGTTCCCCGACAGAGATTAGTCACTACAAACGGTGGTGGATACTTCATACCTATGTCATGGTTTAAAAAAAAGTGTTTTTCCAATATATTAACAATTTAAATAAAATTTGATAATGACTTTGTTGGTTATCAATAATCTCCGGACTTGTAGCAATCTCGGTTGCAACATAACAAAACCACATAGCGAAACATTAAAGACATTAAGCTTATACACACACACACACACACACACACACACACACACACACACACACACACACACACACACACACACGACCTATTGTGAGAAATGAGAAATACTAATAAGGGCCGTTAGATCGCAATCAATTTGAAAGAAGGGATCAGATTAAAACATTGATTAAGAAAGTCACGTGAGAGAGAAATAACCTCCCTTTCCTCCTTCACGTTTCTTCCATGCCTCTCCCCTCCACCACAATCGCCCTTCCCTTCTCCCTCCCCTCCACCCCGTCACCACCGCGCAACACTTCTGGGCTGCCAATAATAGTCACAGTGTTTCACGAAATCGTTAGGCCCACGCTGCCTTCTCTCGTTTTAGCCGTAGTCCTCTACCGTGCTCTGTCACTACCGGAGACCCTTCGCTGAATGCCTTAGTCACCACATTGCAGACGAGATCCGCTAGCCACGCCGTCGTGCCGAGCGTGGCTGCGGTCCCGAGTCAGACCTTTATCCCAAGTCGAGCCTGTGACTTAAACCCATGGCAGTTATGCAGATTACTTCTAGTACAATTGTCTAGTTTATCTTGTAGAAATTGTCCATGTGATGCCTTGTTACTGATAGTGGACCTTCATTAGTGAATGCAAAGGTAGCATTGAATTAAAAAAATAAAATGATGCATAAAAGATGTTTGACAAAATGCCACAGATGCATATAAACTTGTTGTGCTGCTTTTCAATACCCAGTATACTGCTTGCTCTCAAATGTCAGAGGCTGCTTGTTTGTGTTGCACTTCTTTGTATTCTACACTCTTAGTTCATATCTCCAATTTGATTGCCTTTAATTTACTCATACCTTTGCTCTCTGTTTTACGTGTAAAAAAAGATCAGCCAAATGGGGTCTTCAACCGATAAACACGTGCAGGTTTTGAAAGGAATCAAGCAATTTAAACTAGAAGCAAAACCTTACCTTCTAGCAAAGGGTCCCCAAACTCACTTCAGAAAGTGTTCGGAATCAAATGAACCAAAGAAAAGCTAAGGACTAGTGAACTAAGTAGTAATCGGCTAAGGCAATAAAGCGTGAAAGAAAGAAAGGCTAAAAATAAAGGCAATAATTAAGTAAAAGCTGAAGTAAAAAGGCGAGAAAGCTAAGGAAAAATTAAGCAAAGCACAGAAAGTAAGCGAAAGCTTAAACGGGTTTGTATTGGATTGGATGTGTTTTTTACAATAAGTACAACATGTATTTATAGGCTAAGCCTAATTATAATGCTCCTTATCTAATTGGCTAATCCTCCTAAATACATGCAACTATCCTTAACTTAGATGCCCACGTTTCCTAACCATTTCAGCCACAACGTCTACCCCCAACAGCTCTACTCCTGTTTTCTCGGAATGCTTTGCAACAATCGTTTAACAGCAACTTAATGCCCTTCAAACTCTCACATTTCCAGATCTCTTGGCCCCTCCCCATAGTTCGCTATCCATTAAGCTTCAGCCCATGCTATCTTTTAAGCCTAGCCCATTATCGAGGTCCAACACTGTCCCTTAACCGAATGCGCATCCTCCCTCATCGGCTACTTCCACCTTCGGCTAACAACTTTCCTAATTAACCTTTTGGCTCGGTCACTTGGCTGGACTAATTTAAATATGGGGATAACAATTGCCCCCTTACATCTTTCAGCTGGGTGCTTTGAAGATGAAATGATGGAACTAACTTCCCCACTTTTCTCAAGCTCTGTACCTACTCTGATTTGCTCTCCACTCAATAACCTTTTAAATGCGAGGGAATCTCGGCCGAATGGTAATCCCTTTTCAAATGTTAAGCGGTCAAAAAAGGGTTAATCTCCTCTTCATTCAACACTTCTAAATTCAGCCGAAACCCTCTTTAGTCGATTTATCTTCACCATCTCCCTTTCGAAGCACTCAGTAAACTCCTTTCTTCCACCACTTCAAACATGTCTAACATCTCTGATTCCCAAAACAAGACCCACTCCTATGGAGGTGATGATTCTTCATCATCTTCTACTGATTCAGCTTTCAATGCAACAACCATTCAACCTAGAACAAGATTCTGATTCCCCTGTTCTCATTCCACTTATGGACTCCTTCACTATATCCCCATGCACTTCGAACATCTATAAGGGCAAACTTTTCCTCGACCATCATCTGTACCCTAGGCACTTTGAACTCCCCATCACTGCTAGCTGGTACTCAATTAATAGGTGCCCTAATGATCTTCGAACTTGGCCTCGTCCTACTACTCAATATACCGAATGGCTAAAATGCGTCTTAGCTAGTCGAGGAGAAGATTGGAAAGCTTGGGGAATATACGATATTATCATGCTTTCTCAACATGACATTCTCCGAATCATAACCTTTTATTCAACCGCCTTGGGTTTTGGTCCACCTCTATAAATGGCTTCATCCTTCCTTCAGGCATCCTAAGCCCCGCTTTGCTAGATGTGGCAGCGATTACTGGGCTTCCAATAATTGGAGAAGACATAAATTCCCTTTTCGAGCTTTCCTACTCACCTTTAAAAGTACATTTCTCCAAGAATTCTTCTTCCTATTCCAACTCCTTCGCTGCCAATGCCAAAACTTCTCATCAAGTTTCTGATGCTGAACACCAAGTTTTTCTTCTTTACTGGCTTTGCAAATATTTTATTTGCTCTAGCTCAGTTGCGGTTGTCCTTGAGATTTTGTACCTTGTCTCTCTGATAACTTCTAGAAAACCCCTAGCTTTAGGCACCCTGTTTCTATCTTTTCTATACAAAAGCCTCTTTACCATGATATCCAGACTTCAAAATAATGAAAAATTGGATAATATGGCAGGGCCTCTGTGGTTTCTTCAACTCTGGGTAATACTTTATTTTCCATAATTCATTCCTCTGTCCGACAAGAGCTTTACCTCTTCTTCTTCTTCGGCCTCAATCCCTCTTGGTTGAGCTCTACAAAGCACCCCTAGTGTTAAACACTCGGCTTTCAACTTTAACACTGAGCTTTTTGCCCTTACTCGGCATGCCAAGGAATTCTTCCCTCTAGCTGACAAACCCCACAATATCCTCTGGATAAGCAATCATATTAGCTCTCATGATCCTCAGTTATCTAACTATATTTCTCTTTGCTGGGGTAGTGTATTATCTGCTAGGGATCACAGCGTGAAGCCATCCAGCCGATACAACAAAACATTAGCCAAATTTTACTGTCCTCAGCTCCTAGCCCGACAATTCGGTCTTCTCCAAAAAATCCCTCTGGCCTACCAATCAATGGCAACAACTTTTGGATGGCCTACGTTAGCTGACACAAACGTGGTGTCTCTTACTTAGCAAAACCTACAAAACTAAACGCTTTTGACTTTAAGGCTTTTAGACAACTTCCGGGGAGTCATCAGCTTTTATCAACTGGTGGCCTTCAGTAACTAGCAAGATTTTCTCCACCACAACCTCCAGTTATCTATCCAAATTGATAGTCGGAGGCATGGATCAACCAACAATTCATGCCCAACCTATATCGGTTAGGAAACCCAAAGGCACAAGTAGCAGAACTGCAGCTGATATCACAGGTTACCTTTAAATCTTATTTTCCAAAATATCGGCTATATTTCGACGTGTCCTAATGTCTGTTTTTCTTTCTTTCAGGAACTTCTCAACCAATGGCTATAGATTTTGATGCCCTCGATGATACCACTGTTTCGAAAGTCACCCGCCCCAAGCCTACCAGGCATTCAACCAGGAAAGTAGGGGTTATTATTCAAGAGTCGCCATCAACTACTAAACCTCCAACTGCTGTTGTCCAACAACCGACTCCCAAAGTTTCTGCTCAGTCATCGGCTCCGAAGAAGAGAAAATTGAGAAAGGTACATATCGTCCCGTTTTTCCCCAATGATTTTAGAATTCCTGGTTCTGATTTTATTTTTCCTTCTCTTTCCAGACTTATCACCAATCTCCTGAGTCCCGTCCAGAGGCATTCTCTCCAAGATCATCTCCTACCACGCATCTCTTAACACCAATAACTGTCCAATCCCTCAGCCGATTGCTTGATTTTATTCTTTTCTTTATTATCAACTAACCTCATTTCACTACTTATTAGGAATGAGGGCCTACTTTTCAAGTAACTCCATCGGGTTCAGCTCCTCACGTCTCCACTGCTCGACCAGCCGAAGCGCCTATTTCCGAAGGAGATCTTGCCCAATATTTCTCTTCTCCTGTTCCTAAAGCCATTGAGGCTCCGAGCTCCCCTTCAGACAAGCATCTATCCCTTGTCGAGACCTTGTTGGGCCAAGACATTCCTACAGCACCATAAGTCATTACTAACCTTCGGATTGCACTTTCCAAGCTTTCCAAGTCTTCAACCGCAGATGATCACAAAAAGGCTACCTATAATCGTATAACTGTTCAAATTGGTGAGGTGTCCTGCAACTTTCAAGTTTTTAAGGGCCGCCATGATCAAGATGTTAAAGCTCTAACTCGGCTGGCAGAACTTCAAGATCAGAAGCTGCACTTTCAATCATCTTTCCAGCAAGCGGAAACTGAAAGAAAAGCCGACCTCCATGAAAAAGAAAAGTTGTCTTAACGTTTAATAGAGCTTATTGCTGAGAGAGAACGGATCAATAAGGAAATTGCCGAGACTGAACCAAAACTAGCCAGCCTAACCCAAAGGTTGACATCCAGTGCCGATTTCAAAGTACATTTATATCATCAATCGACAGCACTGGATGCCGAAGTGGTTCCACTATTGCAACAGAAGGATGCACTTAAGGAAGATTTAACTGTTGCAGACCATGGAATTCACTCTTCCAAGGAAGCTTGGGCTGGTTTGAAGAAGCTCCTGACTGAAGTGAAGAGGACAACGACACCTTCTTCAGCTGATACAATAATTAATCAGCCAGAAGTAGCCACCATGTCTATCCCTGAATCCATAGTTGTACTGGCACCTTCTTCTGTTGCCGAACCAACTTTCTCGGCTAATGGTCCTTCTCCCAACTCAAGTCCAGTACCTATTCCTGATCACTCGGCTACTGCTCTTGCTGACCCATGAACTCTTTTCTTTTTTGCGTTTCTGTCCTTTTGATTAATTAGCTAGACAGTTGGCTTGTAACTTTCAGTATTTTGAACAAGTAACTTTTTCAATCATTTATCCCAAACTGACGGGTAGTACTTTTTCAAATACTTGCCGTTTATACTCCTTGTCATCTCCTCACCATGCATATTTATCAACCGATAGGCTCCATTAATCATAACTTGACTAACTATATAAGGTCCTTCTCAATTTGGTGACCATTTCCCTAACTTAGAATCTTTAATTCCAATTGGTAAAATGGCTTTCCAAACTAAGTTCCTTTCAACAAACCGTTTGAACCTGACATGCCTGTTATAAGCTCTGGCCACTTTCTCTTTATTCTTTCAAATATTTTCTAAAGCCATTAGCTTATCTTCGTCAACCGATTCCAACTCCAAGAATATAGCTTGTTGGTATTTGTCCATTTTCAAGTAATGATGTTTGGCCACCCTTAGAGATTTCACTTTAATTTCCAATGGTAATACTGCATCTTGACCAAAAGTCAGTCGATAAGGGGTAAACCCCGTCGTGGTAGACTTAGAGTTCCTGTATACCCATAGTACTTCGGCTAACGCTTCATGCCACCTCTTAGGCTTGTCTTCTTGATCAAATTAATCAAGATCTTATTAGTAGCCTCGGCTTGGCCATTTGCTTGTGCATAGTGTGGTGAGGATTGAATCAACTTGGTCCCATATTCCTGAGAAAAAGCCACTATCTTCTCTCCAGTAAACATTGTGCCCTGATCTGTGGTTATAGTCTCTGGAATGCCATACAGATAGATAATGTGGTTCTGGATAAACCTAATGACATCGGCTTGAGTAACATTAACCATCGGCTCGGCCTCCACCCACTTGGTAAAATAATCAGTGGCCACAATGATGATAGAATGTCTATTAGAAGATGAGGGATAAATTTTCCCAATAAGATCCATTGCCTAACCTCGAAGGCCAAGGCTTAACAACATAATGCAGCTCCTCAGCTGGGACCCTTTGAATTGGCCCATGTCTCTGGCATTCTTCACAACCTTTAGCATAAGCATGGCAATCTGCATTTATGGTCGGCCAATAATATCCATACCTATGTAATAGCCAATGCATTACAGATCCTGACCTATGTGAACCACATATCCCTTCATGTGTTTCCCCCATAACTTTCATAGTTTCAGCCTTACTAAGACACTTTAACAAAATTCCTTCAGACCTCTCTTATGCAACTCCCCATCTACAAGAGTGTACTTCAAAGCCTTTTGTCTTAGCAGGAAAGTTGATAAAGAGGAAGGGTTCTGCAGATACTTTGTTAACTTTGTTCTCCAATCATCAGCTACATCTACCTTCCCAACAAGGAGCTCTCTTAGCCGATTACCCAGAGGCTGAATTTCTTCAAAAGTTTCTTTATACCTAGACGCATGCTGTGCCAAATAATTTGCTTCCTCATTGTCACCTCTAGGTATATGCATTATTACTACATCGGCAAATTGTTTTAACAAACTGTTAGCCGTTTCATGACACTTTACCAAGTTTGGGTTGATGCACTTGTATTCCCCAGACAGTTGCTTTATGACTAACTGAGAATCCCCCTTAACTTGGATATACTTAGCTCTCATAGACCACAATATTTTTAACCCCAAGATAAGAGCCAAATACTCATCTTGGTTGTTTGAACATTCGGGCTTTAGTTAATGCATGAATTGCCAATTCTCTCCCGTAGGGCTTGTGATTGGAATCCCAGCTCCATCTCCTTTGCTAGTTCTAGATCCATCAAAAGTTAGGATCCAGGGTTTCCATTTAACACATAAGTGTGCCTCGGGTAAAGGATCAACAACCTCCACACATGGATGCTCAGCTAAGAAATCTGCTACAGCTTGTCCCTTTACTGCCCGAAGGGGCACATATGTTAATGCATATGCACTTAGCTTGATAGCCCATTTCATTAATCGTCCTTACAATACTAGCCTATGCAACAAGTATTTCACAATATCAATTTTGCATATAACCTGGACTTCTCTCGACAAGAGGTAATATTCCAACTTAGTGCATGCATGGAAAAGAGACAAGCATATCTTTTCTATGGGAATATATCTTGTTTCAAGATCATTAAGCAATCGGCTAAGATAATAGATGGATATTTCATTCTCATCCTCATCATCCTGTGCTAAAGGGCAGCCGATGGACTCTGGGGCATCTGATATGTATAATTTCAACGACTTCCCTGACACAGGAGGAACTAACACTGGATGGTTAGCTAAGCCTTGTTTTATCCGATCAAAGGCAAGTTGCTACTCTTCCCCCATACTAACTCATCAGCATCTTTTAGCTTTAGCAATGGGGAAAAAGGTTTCATCTTGCCAGCCGAATTTGAAATGAACCTCCTTAGGAAATTAATTTTCCCAATAAGGCTTTGCAATTATTTTTTATTCTGAGGAGGCCTAGCATCTAACATAGCTTTAGCCTTGTTTTTATCCACTTAAATCCCATGTTTATGCACTAAGGAACCTAGAAAATTCCCAGCCGATACTCCAAAAGACACTTGGCAGGATTCATTTTCAAATTACGGCTCCTCATTCTTTTAAAAGCCTATTCTAGATCAGTTAAATGCTAATCAACATCATGGGATTTTACTATGACATCATCAATGTACACTTCCATGTTTTTCCCTATCAACTCATGGAAGATAGCATTCATGGCTCTTTGGTACGTAGCGCCCACATTTTTCAACCCAAATGGCATAACCAGGCATTCGAATATCCCAATGACACCAGGACACCTGAAAGTTGTCTTGTGGACATCTTCCTCGGCTATAAAAATCTGATTGTATCCAGAATATCCATCCATTAATGTTAAAATGCCATTTTTGGCTACAGAATCAACGAGCATGTCAGCTATAGACATTACATACTCATATTTTGGAGTGGCAAGGTTCAAATTTCTATAATCAGTATAAATCCTAACTTTACCACTCTTCTTAATTAGAGACAATATTCAACATCCATTCAACATATATGGTCGTACGAATGAATCTTGCTTTTAGTAGCCGCTCCATTTCTTCGTTGATACTTGGCATTAATTCTGGACTGAGTCTTCTTGCATCTTGCTTGAGAGGCTTAAAGCCTTCTTTTATTGGCAACCGATGCTCCACCAAATCCCTGGATAACCCAAGCATCTCATGGTAATCCAAGGCAAAGCAATCTTTGTACTTCTTTATTAACTCGATCAGCCGATTTCTGTTTTCCTCCTTCAACAAGCCACTTATTCTGGTCATTCTCGGCTACTGCTCTGTTCCTAGGTTAACACCAAGCAGAGGATCTTCAGTGGAAAAGGCAGGGACCTTCCTGCTGATTGGGGATTCCCACCTCTCCTCCAGTTCGTACCCCCTAGACACATCATCCAAGCCTGCTTTATCTTGAACCTCTTCCATTTCCAAAGACATGGTTGCGCCAACCCTTTTATCAATCTCCAGGGATGTCAGCCTATGTCTCAAGTCTTCAATCACCTGTGTTGTACTATTCATCCAAAAACTTCTGAAATAGGAGCTAACTCTGCCCATTCATCCTCTTCAGCAAGCACATCTCCTTCTAAAATCTCAGGCTGCTTATGCTGAACCAGAAACTGACTGGGAATCAACCCCACCATGTTGGTCTCAGCTGCTGGTTGATCTCCATCTTCTCCAAGTATGGAATCCAACACTGAGTCCTCTAGCGAAAGATCTGAGCCGAGCTCTTTCTCCATGTCTTCAACTGTCAAAGGTACTTGTTCTTCATCTACCACAATTGGCACTTCTTCCAACTCGACTATTTCCAGTTCCTTAATCACTTCTTGAAACTCCTGTTCTTCCTTCCCCAGACAGTCTTGGACTTCTGATTGCATTGTTTCTTGCTCTGTTTCCTTAGCAGTTGTTTCCTTTGGTTGCCCGAAAGCAGCCTCTAAGATCTCGGCTACCCTAGGAGATTTTACCTCGGCACGATCAATCCTTTTTGCTTCGGCTAGCATAGCCAAAGTCTGTTTCATCCGCTTACCAAATTTGTTTCTCTGGGCCCTCCTTTTCTGAGTCCTAGTCAAACCCAATGGTTCTTTCACCACATGCTCCTTTCCTTTCACATACTTGTTGATATGCCGATGCTCTTTTTCCACATTAACTGGTGGTTTGACCATACGCTGGGATCTGATATCATCCATATTCCTTATAGTTATTTTCAGTGTGCTTATCCCTTTTTATACATCAAATCGAGCCACTCTCCTTCCCCCCATCTAGAACTGGACTTTCATCCACCTCATGCAACCTTGTACTATCTGGAGTATGATTCTGCTGATTATTCCTCTTTTTTCCATAGAAGCCTCCCTTGGGTAATACCCCAGGTTCAACTGCAACATTGGTTCTAGTTCCAAGCCTATTTTGTTCTCCTGAGAAACTCAACCTACCAAACATGCTAGTCTTAGTATTCTCCACCGCATCTCTTGGAACTCGAATAGTCTTCCCATTAGGCCCCCTGTACACCTCACAATCAATAGGTGACTGTTTAGACTCAGGTGATCTCATCCACCTGTTTCTTTCCAATCGACTGAACACAGTTGGCCTGTTGTAGCCAACTGGTGCATCTTTCCTGGTCGGCTCCTTCTTAATTACTTAGGGCTTTTTCAGTCTATCAAACACGGATGGTTTCTGGTCAATAGTCTTAGATTGGTCAGACACAGCTAAGACCTTTCCAGAACTACATGGCTCGTCAAACACACCTCTCTTCCTTCATTGGCGACGTATCGACTGTTTCCACCTTTTGGATGGTGAGCCAGACACTATCTCCCCAGAGAAAGAGACCATATTAATTCCAGCTGAGGGAAACGGATATGTGATAACAGCCATTTCTTTCTCAGCCAGCTTGAATCTTCCTTCTTTCACAGTCTTCTGCACAACTTTACTGAAAACTATACAATTGAGTGTAGCATATGTGTAATAGTTGTGCCATTTGCAATACTTCTTCCCTTTCAATTCTTCTGTTAGGGGAATCTTATGGCCTTCATTTAACTTAATATGCTGATCCTTCAAAAGATAGTCAAATATCTGATCAGCCTTTGAGATGTCAAATGAATAATCAACCCTATTTTCTAACGTTTGAATCTCCTTTCCCTTGGGTGGCTTCAGAGCAGGGCATGAGTATGTTTTCCCCCTCAATATCTCAGCTGCCATAATGTCTGTCGATTGCTCGACTGAATCATCTGACAGGTAATCAGGCTCTTCTACATCAATCACATTGATCAGGTGAGGTCCTCTGTTCCTGCTAGACCTCCTTCTTTCCCTTTCCAGAATGTATTGTTCGATCCTGGAAGCTCTAGTGGCCAACTGGTTCAAATCAGTGCAATCCTGTCCGACAAGCTACTCCCTGAGCTGAGGATGCATATTGCCAATTGCCATAGAAGAATACTCAACCTCGGGAAGTTGGACAGCACATTTTCTCCTAAGCTTCCTGAATCTCTCCAAGTAATCGGCTACCGGTTCATCCACTAACAGCCTCAAATTCATCATATCGGCCATAGTAACATCTGGTTGGGGCATTGTTGAGTCACCGGCAAGTGTACCGGGTCGTCGTACGTAATAAAACACGGTAAGTAATTACCGAGGTCGGACACAGGGATTGGGCTACCAATTCTACCAATTTGCAGAAATTTGATATGTTGGTCAAGTAACAGAAAGTGGTTGAGAAGAGAGAAAATAGGATCGCGAGTTCAAATCAACACGAATTAACAAATCAATTAAGAGTGAAAATCTGGATTAAAACGCTTAAGGTCACAAATCATCCTACCCAATCATGCATAGTACCCAAGTGATGATGATCCTCTCCCTAAGTTCAATTTTACTGTCAACCGGGACCCCCAAATTCTCCTAAATTCACTGTCGTGCTCAATAGGACGTATTCAACGATTGAGTTAATTACTTGTTAGGTTTCATAACTCAATAATCAAACTCGGTTAAATCGTGTTCCCTATAAGGTTGCACCGATCTCCTATTCACTCTCGTGCAATATTCAATCAATGATCCCAATTCAAGTTCTAAACGCGAATTGCCTACTAAGCCTCATCAACGTTAACTAGTCGATCATGCATGCATATGATCAACACAATAAAATCAGAATTGGAAAACAAGAATTTAGTTAAACGAGAGAGACATAATCACATTGAATCACTACACCACCATGGGTGACTTCATTGATCCCTTAGACAAGGGGATTAGTTCCTCATGTTCGTAACGACAAACGAATAATCAGAATTCATCATAATTCTAAACAAGAAAAGAGAGTAGGGAGACGCAGCTCCAAAATAAGGATTCAAAATAGATCTAAAAACAGTTCTTTTTCAAAAACGTTCATCTGGCTCTGTCTGCACTGCTTTATTTATAGGGAGGCCATGCGTCACGGCCGTGATGACCATCACGGCCATGCCGTGATGCGTTCTGGAATGGGCGCGCTTTCAAATCTGGAACATCACGGCCGTGACCCTCATCACGGCTAGACCGTGATCAGTTCTGCCTGACCTGTCACGGCTGTGATCTATATCACGGGTAGGCCGTGATAGCTTCTATCTCCACCAACTATTCTGTCACGGCCGTGATGGGCATCACGGCTAGGCCGTGACAGCTTCTGACTTTTGCCCTCTGCTTTGCTTGATCATGGCCGTGATGGTCATCACGTCCAGGCCGTGATGGGCTCTGTCTGGCTCATATTCTTTACTTTTCAAGCTCTATTCCATCAAAGCTCCATCAAGGCTAATTTCTGAGCATTTTTCCTTAAATTTCTTCAAAACAACACCAAGAAACCGCTTCACCCGTTCCAAGGGAAAAACTAACAAAAATCAACTAATTATGCCTAAACTATATGAAAAATGCATGCGAAAGTGCACATGAAATATGATGTAAAATCATACTATCAAATCACCCCAAGCTTAAAACTTGCTTGTCCTCAAGCAAACACTAAGGCCAGAAGATCAAAAAGTATGGATAGTGTGATTTAGAACCCGAGTAGTAACTGATCCAAGTAATAGGCAATTCAAATAATTTAGCAAGAGACAATCAATTCAAGTCCAATTAGACGCTTAGGTTTCTTAGACTCATATTTTCACTGATTTGGGCACTCTTTCTCACCTGAAAATCACCTCAAGCTTGTTCATTTGCTTGGCACTCTTTCTAGCCTCACTCAAGTGTTTAGGGATACATGACATTTTACTCGATTTCCTCAAGGAATGAACTCTACCATAGGCTTGACTATCAACCGAATCTCTACTTTATTAATGAAAGCAATTAAGAATCAAGAGGTCTTTTGCTTTGGTTGTAACGGGGCCACGGGATTAATCGTTAGGTGGGGAAGTCAAGAAAAGGAAATTTCAAAAGGCTTCACAGCATATCAAGCATTACAAACATGACATTCTAAAATACCCTTTTGGGTTTTGATTCACTTTTCCACCTTTCTTTCTTTCTTTTTGTTTTTATTTCTCACTTTTCTTTTGTTATCCCCTTCTCCATTTTTTTTGTTTTCTTTTTCTTTTTCTTTTTATTTGAGAAGGGGAGATTTTCAATTTAGGAGAAATATTTTTTTTTTTTGATTTTCTCATCCCATACTTATTCAACTACCTTTTTACCCTTTTTGTAATACTTTAGAAGGTCCTATCAAGCATCATTCAACAATATATTTCAAGGTACCAAGAAAAGTATTTCATTCTTTTAGGCTCAAAATTGGGCAACTAATAAGGGGTAGCATTTAGTCAATCAAAGCTCGGAAGGCCGGAAAAAATACCTAGTGCCTCAATCATTTTCAAAAATGTTTTCAAAAATTTTTAAGCTTTGAAACGGTTTCAAGTCAAGTTCTAGAGAAATACCATCCAAGAGGCATAACACTCTAACACAAAGAATGGGGTAAATATAGTGAGTACCCCTTTGGCTCAAAATCTCATATTTTGTAGTTCAGAAATCAGTGAGAAACACGAACCTACGGGACCACATGCTAGTTATCAACTATCGAAGATTTTCTCAAGCATTTTCATTATTTGCCTTATCACAAGAATAAAAATTGGGTTCAACAATCCACTATCTCTATTTATTTGGCACTCAGCTATCACAATTGGATACATCATATCTAAGCAAAGGGCAATCGATTCGTGTGATCATGCAAAACTATCATGCACAACTATATGAATGCAACGTGAACAATGCAAATGCAAAATACCCCCACCCCAAGCTTAAAAATTTACATTATCCCCAACGTAAACAATCAAGTCGGAGAGAGGAGAAAAATTGGAACGACTTACCAAGGCGGTAGCGGGTGTTGACTCTCATTCCAGTCAGAAGCTTGTTGGGAAGGACATCACGGCTGTGATCAATTCTGGTCCTCAGGGCTGGCCTGTCACGGCCGTGACCTCCATCACGGCTAGGCCGTGATGCTTTCTGATCTTCAGGGTCTTTCCATCACGCCCGTGATGGGTATCACGGCTGGGCCGTGATCCTTTCTGGTCTTCATTTTTAGCTCATCACAGCCGTGACCAGTGTCACGGCCTAGGCGTGATGGCTGCTGCCTCTGCTTTTTCCTTGTCTTCTTGCTCTCCCTTCCTGAAATCACTTGGCAATTTTATTAGTAAAAGAAAACTCTTGATCTTCTCAAATTATTCAAGAGTGAAATCAAAAACAAAAACTACTAAGAAAATGAACATAACCAAAGAGAAGGGTTAAGAAACTTGGGTTGCCTCCCAATAAGCGCTTGTTTAACGTCCCGAGCCTGACTCAAGTCACTCTTAAGGGTTAATCCAGAAGAAGGACTTGCTTGCCGTTTGGGATCGATTCCCCATGATAATGCTTCAGCCTTTACCCATTTACCTTGAAGTTGCCTGAGGCCCCTTCTAATTCCACTGCTCCGTGTGGGAAGACTTGGAGGATCTTGAATGGTCCCGACCACCTCGATTTCAGTTTTCCAGGAAAGAGCCTCAACCTTGAATTATAAAGGAGTACCATTTGTCCAGGCTCAAACCTTCTAGGCAGGATGTGCTTGTCATGCCATGCCTTAGTCCGCTCCTTGTAGATTCTTGCATTTTCATAAGCTTGCATGCGGATCTCGGACAACTCATTTAATCCAAAAGCCTCTTCTCACCGGTCTTCGTCAAGTCAAAGTTGAGTTCTCGAATTGCCCAATAAGACTTTTCCTCCAACTCCACCGGTAGGTGGCATGCCTTTCCGAACACCAAATTGTAGGGAGACCTTCTAATTGGAGTCTTGAAGGCGGTCATATAAGCCCATAAAGCATCATCTAACTTTTTTGACCAATCCTTCCATGAGGAGTTGACGGTTTTCTCAAGAATGCGCTTCAACTCACGGTTGGATACCTCCGCTTGCCCATTTGTTTGGGGATGATAAGGAGTAGAGACTCTATGCTTGACCCCATACTTCTCAAGAAGCTTGTGCATTTGATTGTTGGAAAATTGGGATCCCCCATCACTAATCAACACTCTAGGGACCCCAAACCTCGAGAAGATATTGCGCCTTAGGAATTCCATGACTACTCGCGCATCATCCGTAGTTGTCGGGATTGCCTCTACCCACTTTGACACGTAGTCCACAGCCACCAAAATGTATTGGTAGGAGAAAGATGGTGGCAATGGTCCCATGAAATCTATCCCCCACACATCAAAGAGCTCTACTTCAAGCATGCAATTCAAGGGGAGTTCATGCCGCTTAGAGATATTGCCAACTCTTTGGCAACGATCACAGTTTTCAACAAAGGTGTGGGCATCCTTGAAGAGCGTCAACCAATAGAACCCGCTTTGGAGGATCTTTTATGCGATCTTCTTTCCCCCATAATGCCCACCATAATCCGAGCTATGACAATGCCACAACACGTTTTCGATTTGGTCATGGGGAATGCACCTCCTTAGGATCCCATCCGAGCATTGCTTGAAAAGATAGGGGTCCTCCCACACATAATACTTTGCATCTGAGAAGAACTTGTTCCTCTGTTGATTAGTCCAACCTTGCGGAACCACATTTGAAGATTTGAAGTTGGCCATGTCCGCAAACCAAGGAGAGAAATTTTCAATGAATGCAAACAGTTTTTCATCAGGAAATTCCTCCTTGATGTCTAACAATTCCTCCTTGGCGTCGGGATTGACCAACCTAGATAAGTGGTCCGCCACACCATTCCCAGATCCCTTCCTGTCCTTAATCTCTAGGTCAAATTCCTGCAAAAGAAGAATCCACCGAATTAATCTAGGTTTGGCCTCTTGTTTTGTCATCAAGTGTTTTATGACCGCATGATCGGTGAAAACAACAATCTTAGACCCCACAATATAGGATCTAAACTTATCTAAAGCATAAACCACAACAAGTAGTTCCTTTTCAGTGGTGGAATAATTAGCTTGTGCCTCATTCAAAACCTTACTTGCATAATAAATGACATGAGCTAATTTTTCCACCCTTTGTCCCAAAACAGCCCCCACCGCATAATCACTAGCATCACACATGATTTCAAATGGCAAATTCCAATTAGGTGCATTGATTATGGGTGCAGTGACAAGCATATTTTTCAGAATAGTGAAGGCATTTAAACAAGAAGCATTAAATTCAAAGGATACATCCTTCACAAGAAGGTCACAAAGCGGCCTTGCGATTTTGGAGAAGTCCTTAATGAATCTCCGGTAGAACCCGGCATGCCCCAAAAAACTCCTCACCCTCTTTACATTAGTTGGTGGGGGAAGCTTCTCAATCAACTCAATCTTTGCTTTATCAACTTCAATCCCCCTTTGGGAGATTTTGTGCCCCAAGACTATACCTTCCTTGACCATGAAGTGGCATTTCTCCTAGTTGAGCACAAGGTTAGTCTCTTGGCACCTTTTAAGCACCAAAGTCAAGTTCTTCAAGAAATTGTCATATGAGGTCCCAAAGACTGAGAAGTCATCCATGAACACCTCAATGCATTTCTCCAGCATGTCCGAGAAAATAGAAAGCATGCACCTTTGGAAAGTAGCAGGAGCGTTGCACAATCCAAAGGGAATCCTCCTATAGGCAAAGACTCCATAGGGACAGGTGAAGGCCGTCTTCTCTTGGTCTTGAGGATCCACCACAATTTGATTATAGCCGGAGTAACCATCTAAGAAGCAATAGTACTCATATCCGGCTAACCTTTCAAGCATCTGGTCAATGAAGGGGAGAGGGAAGTGATCCTTCCTTGTTGCCTCATTTAGCCTTCTATAATCGATACAAACTCTCCACCCTGTGATGGTCCTTGTTGGGATCAATTCATTGCTTTCATTGACCACCACGGTTGTGCCACCTTTCTTTGGGACCACATGAATTGGACTAACCCAATTGCTATCCGAGATTGGATAGATGATTCCGGCATCTAAAAGTTTAATCACTTCCTTACGCACAGCTTCTTTCATGATGGGGTTTAGCCGTCTTTGTGGCTGAACCATCGGCTTATAACCATCTTCCATCAAAATTTTATGCATGCATAGGGAAGGGCTTATACCTTTTAGGTCCGAAATCTTCCACCCAATGGCGGATTTGTGTTCCCTAAGAACTCTCAACAACTTTTCTTCTTCATCCTTTTTCAAGGCATTGCTAATGATCACCGGATATTGTCCCTTCTCCCCTAAGAATGCATACCTTAAGTGGGTTGGGAGTTGCTTCAACTCCTGTTCCTTGCCATCTTCTTTCATTCCTTCGTTGTTGAGCTTTTCCTTTGCACATTCATCCCTTGGGAGACTCGGTAAGGCTTCCATGTTTTTTAAGCACTCAAGATAGTCCTCATCCCCCAAAGGGTCTTCTCCTTCACTATCATCATCATGGGATTTTACCAACACTTGTGCAAGTGAAGAACCATGGGCGTCTCTAGTGGTCTTTTCCTTGACAATTGAATCCACCACATCCACTCGATACACATCCGACCTCTCCGTGGGGTGCTTCATTGCTTCAAAGACATTGAAGACTACATTCTCATCTTGCACACGGAGGGTGAGTTTCCCTTGTTGCACATCTATCAAAGCTCGCCCAGTGGAAAAGAAGGGCTACCCAATATGAGAGGGATCTCGGCACCTTCATCCATATCAAGTACCACAAAGTCCGCCGGGAATATGAACTTGTCCACCTTCACTAACAAATCTTCAACCACCCCATAAGGATATTTTATAGAGCGATCGGCTAGTTGGAGTGACATCCGTGTATCTTTGGCTTCTTTGATCCCCAATTTCTTCATCATAGAGAGGGGCATCAAGTTGATGCTTGCTCCTAGATCACACAACGCCTTCCCTAGAGTCATCCCCCCAATGGTGCATGGTATAGAAAAAGAACCGGGGTCCTTCAACTTTGGAGGTAGTTTTCTTTGAAGAATGGCACTACACTCCTCGATCAAAGCGACCGTTTCCTCATCCACTATTTTCCGCTTCTTGGAGAGAAGCTCCTTCATAAACTGGGCATAAGATGGCATTTGTTCCAAGGCTTCGGCAAATGGAATGTTAATTTGAAGATTACGGAAGACATCGAGGAATTTACTGAACTGTTTATCTTGTTGAGGCTTCTTCAATCTTTCAGGATATGGTACCTTCATGTAGGGCGGGAGGTCTTTGGGCTCAACCTACTTATTTTTTTGGAAATCTTCATCTACAAGTTTCAACCTTCCCCCTTGCTTTGGTGCCTTGTCACTTGCCAACTCCTCATTCTCAGGTTGCTCTTCCTCAACATGTGGTTGTTCCGAGACCTCAGCTTTCTGAGAACTATTCGTACCCTTGTTAGATTCCAACACCCCACCGCTTCTAGTTGTTATGGCATTGCATTGGTTCTTAGGGTTGTTCTCGATATCACCTGGGAAAGTGCCTGGGAGACGCTCATTTAGTTGCTTTGCGAGCTGAGCAACCCGCGTCTCTAGATTCTGAATTGCCGCCCCTATATGAGTTGGCAACTTGTCAATGGCTGTGCTTGTATTGATTGACAACTTCTCAACTGCTGCACTCATCTTCTCAAAAGCCAACTCCCAAGGTTGCCTTCCACCATCTGTTATTTGTCATTGATTAGTCCCTGGAAGAGTGTAACACCCTACTTTTTATTTTCCGATTTTTATTTTTTCAGTAAAAATATTTTCGCTGTATTAACCGGTATAAATGTATTTATTTATATTTTTATACGAGTTCATGGAGATTGATTTTTATGAAATAAAAATCATATCCATATTCTATCTTAGGGTAGAAGCTTACGATAAAAATTTGGGTTGAAAATTCAGACGGAACCCGGTCTGCGTTTTCACTGACAGTATAATTTTACTGAGCAGAAAACCTAATTTTGACTCGTGAACTAAATGGTTTATATTTAAATCATATTTCTAACGAGTTTGGTTGTTTTGAAAATTTTCAACCGAAAATAAAATATTACGCTTTTTACGGGCGTAAAACCCTAATCGGGAAACCGACGGAGTCGAGAAGGGAAGTGCAGAGACCCGTCAAGAGATCGGGACAACAAGTCATACATGATGACTCATGGAGGATGAGTCACTAAGCATTTATGAGCATTAAATGCAAGTAATCATGACATTTAGGTAAAAAGACCAAAATTCCCCCATGCTTTCGCGGTTATTTACAATACGCATCTACGAACTCTTAACCTCTCATTTTTCGTGTTTGAAAACCTCCCACATCTCTCCAATTTCGTGCATCCACCTCCAATAAATATTACCTATTTCATTTTTCTTTCGTTTCATTATTTTCCTCTCAAAATCGAAATCGGGTAAAGCAGCCAGGCTGCGTCCGGAATTTTCGGGAACCGCTAATGGATAAGATCGATGACTCATTGGTGAGTCATTTTGTGTGGCCCAAAATCAGCCACACCTCCATCAAATGTGAGCCACATATTATTAACCATGGTTAGCCAAAATAACCTTAGTTAAGTTAATTATAACCTTAGTTAAGTTAATTATAACCTTAGTTAAGCTTATATTAATTTAATAATCACAAAACCCATTAAACCAATTCCTTTTAACCAAACAAGGCATAAGATTACTCCTATAAATACCCCAAAACCGTGGCCTCCCTCACCATTTCACTCATCTTCTTCATTCTCTTCATCTTCCCCACCAACTAAGTTACAAAACCCTAAGAACACCGAATTCCCACCAAACATATGACCCTCTTCCTTTCTGAAACGCGAAGAACACTCAACATAAAAGTTGTTCCTCTTTCTCTCATCTTTCCAACAAGCTAAAGATCATCAAAAACGGATAAGTGGATTGGGAGATAGGATCAAAATACAGAAACTGCCCAGAATTCCCAGCAACCCACGAAACAGCATAAAGAAGGCCCTTTTCACCCCTGTTATGATCCGAACCAAATGAAACCTTAAACACCAAAGTTGTTCCATTTCTTCTTATCTTTCTATCAAGCCAAAGTTCGTAATTTTTGGATGAGTATATTGTGAGATACACTCACAATACCATCACACCCTCAAGCTGTCCAGTTTTCAACATAGTGAAGGTTGATCATTTTCTTCATTTCTTCAATCTTCAAGAGGTAAAAGCTCATCTCATTGATCATATAAGCTTTCATATTCATGTATTTATCATGTTTATGCCATGAATCATATTTTTCCATTCCTAGATCTAGAACTTCAAATAATTCTAGAAAATTGTAGAAAAATCCTTTTAATGTGAAACCAATTTCTATGATCTTGTGATGTCTTCCACTTTCATTATCCAAGAGATTGAATCCAACTAAATTTCCTAGCCTATTTTCCTAATATGGGCCGAAACCCTGACCCTAAAGGTTAGAGGATTTTGTTTCAAATTTTAGTCTTGTAATAAGTAATCTATGTTAGTTAAGACTCTAGTAACTAGGATCCAAAAGATAGCATTAAGAAGATAATCCTAAACCTATTTTCTAAGTCTTGGCCGAACCTAGCCCTAAAGTGTCATAGATGGTTGTTAGTTGATTAATTATAGTTATGTTGTTTGAATGAAGGTGGTTGTGTTAACTTGTATGGCGGGATAACGAGGATCGTTGTGTACGTGTTTCCGTGCTAACTCAGGTGGGGGAAAGAATCATTCTACCGTCGGAATCGATAAGTAGCATATTATATAATAATTGTGTAGGGCGACCTAAACCCTACTAGTAGTTGAGTAACCGACAAGACCAAAATCACATTGGAAACCTTTTCTGTAAAACAAATGGTGATTCGGGGATTGTAGGTTTATCGACATTAAGGTTGATTTTATGATGTTGAGGATGTGTGGCTTTATTACTTATTTGAGTTGATTGTGATATGTTGGTTGTGATAATTTGCTATATGTGATATTTTATGATATTTGAATATTTTGTTGATATTGTGTTATGTATGATCTGCCTGGTTTGATAAATTGCTTAGTTGATTTTAAGGAAGGATATATATTGCTCGGAGGTATTTTGTTTGGGTGAGAGTTTTGAATATGAATTAGATGTGCCTCGCTATTATTTTATAAAAGTGATGTGATATAGAATGTAAGTCGAGGTTATAAGGAAAAGCTTGAGGTACTAGGTTGTTATTGATAAAAGTCAGTGAGAATCATGTGTTGCATTGTTGTTCATAACCGTGTATTTGAGATACACGAGGTCCGAAGTTCTTGTAGACCGTTCCAAATTAGAATTTAAGTTGTGCAACTATAGTGTCATTGCTTTGCATGAGCACCCTTGACAGAGTGAGAGAGAGAATCAGGGTGTGCACCGACGATACAGTGCAGCTATAGTGTCATTGCTTTGCATGAGCATTCTTACCATGGATAAGAATGTGCACCGGCGTGGGGAACGTGTCACTTGGGCTACTGACTGGCATCCCTAACGAGGGATGTGTGACAGGAGTAGTAGTGGCCACATCAGCATAAAGGTCTAGTTGCATGAGTTGAAGTGTAGAGGATGATATATTGAATTGAGGATGATTGTTGATTTTGAATGATGCATGTTTGTGACTATTATTGTATTATATGCTATGAATCTTTTCCACTTATGATGATAGAACTGTTTCTTATCTCCCTATTTCTGTATTTTTGTGTATGTCTACTTTGTTACGTTAGAAGACCGGATGAAGGAATATGTTCTTGAGGAGATGGATGGAACCCCATACGAGACGGAGATTGTTGAAGAGTTGAACGACGTTCATATGAAGTCGACATCTGAAGAACCATCTACTGATCCACGATAATGTAGCGTAGTAAGTTTAGGGCGATGAGTCATATAAGACGTTTCTTGCTTTCGGTTAGTTATAAGCATGTTTGTATAAATAAGTACCGGTGTGGGATCCCCTACGAGAGGATACCCTAAACCGTGTTGTGTAAAATAAAGAATAATTATGTGTGTATTTATGTAATATAGTTTTGGTGTGTTTTGTATTTGTAGAAGTTATATGATTATTATTTAAGTTTTAATTTTTACGTATTTTCAACGATGGCGCGCGATTAAGTAAATAAATATTAAGGTTTTAATGTAATAATACAATGGGGCACAACGGGGTGTCTCATTTGGTGGTATCAGAGCAGTTCGATTCTAATCGGACTGTGAGGTCTAGGATGTTGTTACTGGCCGTGTCTAGTTGAGTCCACATCGGATTTTAACTATGCTTAGAAGTTGGGTAGTGTGTCCGAACCCGATGCGATGATTAGCATTAGTATGGCATATGGTATTTATATACCTGTCTATGTAGTATTATATGTCATACTGATGAGAGAGGATGATTTCTGTTACAGAATCATGGCTCGTGAAAGAAGAAGTCCGATTATTAGTGGTGACAGATCTCCTGAGGGAACCATTGGAGCTGACAACAGTGAGGTTAATCCTACTGGAAATGGAGGAGAGTCATCTGTGACTCCCAATATCATGGAAACGATAGCTGCTACCTTGTTATTACAAACACAGCAGAATACGAAGATGCTACAAATAAACAAAGAGCAGCAGGAACTGCAGAATCAAATAACAGCCATTGAAACCAAGAGGCGAGAATTGATTACTTTCCTAAAAGGGAAGCCACCACGGTTCAGGGGACTATGACCCAAAGAAGGCAGAATGGTGGGTACAAGAGATAGAGAAGATATTTGACACCATGCGCTGCATGGAGGAGAGGAAAGTGACTTATGCTGCATACATGTTAACCTGGAGAAGCGAGTCTTGGTGGAGAGGTAAGATAAGAATATTGGAGTTAGAGGGTAGGATTATCTGCTGGCGCTTGTTTATCGAATGCTTCTTCGAGAAGTATTTTCCGAATGTAGTCCGACGTGCGAAGGAGAGGAAGTTTACTAGTCTCCGACAAGGAAACATGACTGTAGGCGATTATGTATCACGCTTTGAGGCTCTGATTAAGTTTTCAGAATTCTATCAGAGATTCCCAGATGAGGATTGGCAGTGTAGAAGGTTTGAAGAAGGATTGCGACATGAGCTGCGAAGAGCTGTAGTGTATTTAGATATTCAGTGTTTTCCGGAGTTGGTTGATAGTTGCAGTGCTATAGAAAGCATAGACCAGAGGCAAGATGCTGAGCTGAAACAACCAAGAAGTGGAGGCCCTAATCGATCAGGTTCGCCAAGGAGGGTAGAGAGTGGTTCTCAAGGGAGATGGGGACCATATACTAAACCGGTGCAGACAGCTGCACCAACACTAGTGGTTAGATCGGATCAACAACAACAAGTCTATGTTTGCTTCGGATGCAGAGGATCGCATCATTTTAAAGATTGCACGGAAAAACCTAGTTGTTTCCATTGTGGTAAACCAGGTCATTATGCTCGTAAGTGTAGACAGAGAAATAGGCATCAGACTGTAGCTGCTGGTAAAGGAGCTGGAAGTTATGGAGGTGAAGCTAGGAGAAGAGATCCAGGAGCAGGTCAGCAGCCGCAGAAGAGCTTAGCTTGCTTCAGATGCGGAGGACTTCATCATGTTAGAAATTGCAAGGAGAAACCTAGTTGCTTCCACTGTGGAAAACCTGGTCATATAGCTAGAGATTGCGGACAGTGGGTCACTGGGGGAATGGTTACAGTGAGGGGAGCTGAATCTTCTCACTCTGCAGATCTCATATAAGGTATGTGTTTGACATCAGTGTCATATAGTTGTTAAGAATATGACATTTATTGTAAACACTTGTCGATGAACTTACGGAAGTGGAAATCGTGCTCTTGGTGGGAAAGTCTGAAGATGGTAACGGAAATCCGCAAGTTTTGTTAGTTAGTCGGTTGTGGTTTTCATACTTGTTTAAAATCAATTACAGTGAAAGTATAGATTGTTGTGGGATAATTGTTATTAAGGGAACTTTATCTTAAGTGCTTGATATATTTTGATAGTATGGGTAGTCCTTGAAAATAATAAAGAGATAATGAATTAGTTTGGAGCTTAGCTAGTATATGATTGATTTGGTTGAAGCTTTGTAGCCTTTTATTTTTGAGATAATGGCTATAATGATATGTTGTTCTTGTTTAAATGGTGAGTTAGGATTTCTCCTTAAGCTCTGATGGTTATGGATTACAATTAAGACTTGATTGAGCAACATATAATCTAGGTATAGTACCTAAGTATTGTTTCCCTATAGTAGGATAAATAGGAAGTGATGGGAGTTTTGAGATATAGATATGACTGGTAAGATTAAGATCGAGTATCGATTAAGTAAGACAATTACTATAAATCAAATGTTGATCGAGGCATAGTATCATTATGGAATATAGGGCAATGATTAGTGATCGTAGTTAAGATGGATTGTATGAGTTTGGGAAGAGTAAACGAAAGTGTATACAGTAATTTCACCTAAGTTGAATATGAGCTTTCACCTAAGATGAATATGAGCAGAAAAGATGATTTCTGATGTAAATTGAGGTTACTAGAGAAATTCAAATTTGTTAAGTTAGATAATCCTAACAGGTGTTGTTCTTTTATTTGGAGACTTGAAAGGTGTGATTTTGATATAATCTAGAATATTGAAATACATTCTAAGGAATTATGACTGTGATTGGATACATGGAGTAGGAAGTTAGGGTAGTTTTGATTGTGGTGTTAATTACGGCTGTTAGATGTTGAAATAAGGTTTTCTAACGGATCAGTAGTAAGTAGAGGAAGGAATTAAGTTTTGATCATGTCCTTTAAGGATGTTAGATCAAGTTGGAAAGGTTAAGAACAATGAATGGAATATATTGAGGGATAAGTTAGAGGATAAATAGAAGGATATAAGAATGAATTCTGTTATGAAGTTACCGCTGTCACCTAGGGGAAAAACAAATGATGAGAAATATAGTGTTGGAGCTTTAGATTAAGATAAGATTACAAGATGATGTCTGGTGTTGATTTAAGAAATTCCGAGGACGGAATTTTTTTCTAAGATGGGTAGTAATGTAACACCCTACTTTTTATTTTCCGATTTTTATTTTTTCAGTAAAAATATTTTCGCTGTATTAACCGGTATAAATGTATTTATTTATATTTTTATACGAGTTCATGGAGATTGATTTTTATGAAATAAAAATCATATCCATATTCTATCTTAGGGTAGAAGCTTACGATAAAAATTTGGGTTGAAAATTCAGACGGAACCCGGTCTGCGTTTTCACTGACAGTATAATTTTACTGAGCAGAAAACCTAATTTTGACTCGTGAACTAAATGGTTTATATTTAAATCATATTTCTAACGAGTTTGGTTGTTTTGAAAATTTTCAACCGAAAATAAAATATTACGCTTTTTACGGGCGTAAAACCCTATCGGGAAAACCGAAGCGAGTCGAGAAGGGAAGTGCAGAGACCCGTCAAGAGATCGGGACAACGAGTCATACATGATGACTCATGGAGGATGAGTCACTAAGCATTTATGAGCATTAAATGCAAGTAATCATGACATTTAGGTAAAAAGACCAAAATACCCCCAAGCTTTCGCGGGTATTAACAAGACGCATCTACGCACTCTTAACCACTCATTTTACGTGGTTGAAAACCTCCCACATCTCTCCAATTTCGTGCATCCACCTCCAATAAATATTACCTATTTCATTTTGCTTTCGTTTCATTATTTTCCTCTCAAAAACCGAAATCGGGTAAACGACGGAGCTGCGTACGGAATTTCCGGGAACCGCTAATGGATAAGATCGATGACTCATTGGTGAGTCATTTTGTGTGGCCCAAAATCAGCCACACCTCCATCAAATGTGAGCCACATATTATTAACCATGGTTAGCCAAAATAACCTTAGTTAAGTTAATTATAACCTTAGTTAAGTTAATTATAACCTTAGTTAAGCTTATATTAATTTAATAATCACAAAACCCATTAAACCAATTCCTTTTAACCAAACAAGGCATAAGATTACTCCTATAAATACCCCAAAACCGTGGCCTCCCTCACCATTTCACTCATCTTCTTCATTCTCTTCATCTTCCCCACCAACTAAGTTACAAAACCCTAAGAACACCGAATTCCCACCAAACATATGACCCTCTTCCTTTCTGAAACGCGAAGAACACTCAACATAAAAGTTGTTCCTCTTTCTCTCATCTTTCCAACAAGCTAAATATCATCAAAAACGGATAAGTGGATTGGGAGATAGGATCAAAATACAGAAACTGCCCAGAATTCCCAGCAACCCACGAAACAGCATAAAGAAGGCCCTTTTCACCCCTGTTATGATCCGAACCAAATGAAACCTTAAACACCAAAGTTGTTCCATTTCTTCTTATCTTTCTATCAAGCCAAAGTTCGTAATTTTTGGATGAGTATATTGTGAGATACACTCACAATACCATCACACCCTCAAGCTGTCCAGTTTTCAACATAGTGAAGGTTGATCATTTTCTTCATTTCTTCAATCTTCAAGAGGTAAAAGCTCATCTCATTGATCATATAAGCTTTCATATTCATGTATTTATCATGTTTATGCCATGAATCATATTTTTCCATTCCTAGATCTAGAACTTCAAATAATTCTAGAAAATTGTAGAAAAATCCTTTTAATGTGAAACCAATTTCTATGATCTTGTGATGTCTTCCACTTTCATTATCCAAGAGATTGAATCCAACTAAATTTCCTAGCCTATTTTCCTAATATGGGCCGAAACCCTGACCCTAAAGGTTAGAGGATTTTGTTTCAAATTTTAGTCTTGTAATAAGTAATTTATGTTAGTTAAGACTCTAGTAACTAGGATCCAAAAGATAGCATTAAGAAGATAATCCTAAACCTATTTTCTAAGTCTTGGCCGAACCTAGCCCTAAAGTGTCATAGATGGTTGTTAGTTGATTAATTATAGTTATGTTGTTTGAATGAAGGTGGTTGTGTTAACTTGTGGCGGGATAACGAGGATCGTTGTGTACGTGTTTCCGGTGCTAACTCAGGTGGGGGAAAGAATCATTCTACCGTCGGAATCGATAAGTAGCATATTATATAATAATTGTGTAGGGCGACCTAAACCCTACTAGTAGTTGAGTAACCGACAAGACCAAAATCACATTGGAAACCTTTTCTCAGAAACAAATGGTGATTCGGGGATTGTAGGTTTATCGACATTAAGGTTGATTTTATGATGTTGAGGATGTGTGGCTTTATTACTTATTTGAGTTGATTGTGATATGTTGGTTGTGATAATTTGCTATATGTGATATTTTATGATATTTGAATATTTTGTTGATATTGTGTTATGTATGATCTGCCTGGTTTGATAAATTGCTTAGTTGATTTTAAGGAAGGATATATATTGCTCGGAGGTATTTTGTTTGGGTGAGAGTTTTGAATATGAATTAGATGTGCCTCGCTATTATTTTATAAAAGTGATGTGATATAGAATGTAAGTCGAGGTTATAAGGAAAAGCTTGAGGTACTAGGTTGTTATTGATAAAAGTCAGTGAGAATCATGTGTTGCATTGTTGTTCATAACCGTGTATTTGAGATACACGAGGTCCGAAGTTCTTGTAGACCGTTCCAAATTAGAATTTAAGTTGTGCAACTATAGTGTCATTGCTTTGCATGAGCACCCTTGACAGAGTGAGAGAGAGAATCAGGGTGTGCACCGACGATACAAAGTGCAGCTATAGTGTCATTGCTTTGCATGAGCATTCTTACCATGGATAAGAATGTGCACCGGCGTGGGGAACGTGTCACTTGGGCGACTGACTGGCATCCCTAACGAGGGATGTGTGACAGGAGTCGTAGTGGCCACATCAGCATAAAGGTCTAGTTGCATGAGTTGAAGGGTAGAGGATGATATATTGAATTGAGGATGATTGTTGATTTTGAATGATGCATGTTTGTGACTATTATTGTATTATATGCTATGAATCTTTTCCACTTATGATGATAGAACTGTTTCTTATCTCCCTATTTCTGTATTTTTGTGTATGTCTACTTTGTTACGTTAGAAGACCAGATGAAGGAATATGTTGCTGAGGAGATGGATGGAACCCCATACGAGACGGAGATTGTTGAAAAGTTGAACGACGTTCGATATGAAGTCGACACTGAAGAACCATCTACTGATCCTGATAATGTAGCGTAGTAAGTTTAGGGCCAGTGAGTCATATAAGACGTTTCTTGCTTTCAGTTAGTTATAAGCATGTTTGTATAAATAAGTACCGGTGTGGGATCCTACTGAGAGGATACCCTAAACCGTGTTGTGCAAAATAAAGAATAATTATGTGTGTATTTATGTAATATAGTTTTGGTGTGTTTTGTATTTGTAGAAGTTATATGATTATTATTTAAGTTTTAATTTTTACGTATTTTCAACAGTAAGCGCGCGATTAAGTAAATAAATATTAAGGTTTTAATGTAATAATACAATGGGGCACAACGGGGTGTCTCAAAGAGCCTGCTGAGTATTATGCTGATGGATTCCATAGTTAGGCCTCTGACCCTGTTAAGGTTGTTGTTGCCAATTCTGTTGAGGTTGTTGTTGCCCGGCTAGACCACCACTAGTATTACTCCAAGCGAAACCCGGATGGTCTCTCCTCATATAACCCCTATTCTGATTCTGACTGTAGTCATTCTGTCTGTTCCTCTGATGATTGTTCTGGGGCACACTGTCATAGAAATTATGGCATGAGTCCACATGTTCCTGAGAGAAGTTGAGCGGACAACTCTGAGTGTCATGATCTCCATTACAATTATCACAACCCGGGGGCATTCCCTCGTGTATCACATTAACCTTTTTGTTCCCATACAGTGCCGCATTCTACACCTTCAACAGTCTATTTTGCTCTAGAATGGCTTCCATTGTTGCAGAACTGACTCCACTTGAGGTTTCCCTACCACGGTTGTAATCATTGTACGACATCTTTTCCAATAACGCCTATCCATCCTCAGCTGATAAATAGGAAAAAGAACCGCCAGCTGTGGCATCACAATTCATCTGGTAGCGTCCCCTTAACCCGTTAAAGAAATGTTGAACCTTGGAGACCGGATCAAAGAACGCCGAAGGACATCTTCTCAAGAGCACATTATACCTCTCCCAGGCTTCATTATAGGTTTCATCTTCTGTCTGCCTGAAAGATGTGACGGCAATTCTTGCTTGTGCCGCTTTCTGAGGAGGAAAATACTTAGTGAGGAACTTTTGGGCCATTTGCTCCCATGTTCTGATACTGTTCCGATCCAAGCTGTCAAACCAATCGCGAGCGAAGTCCCTAAGAGAGAGAGGGAAGAGCCGCAAGTGAAACTCATCTTGAGTAACTCCTCTTGTCTTCTGCATGTCACAAGCTTCAAGGAAGCGAGTGATGTGTCTATGAGGGTCCTGTTTGCCACTCCCATCAAACTGATTCTCACGGATCTAGGCTGTGACACATCCTTCCACTCTGAAGGAGTCTGTATTGAGGTTGCCCCTCACGATAGACGAAGCACAATCATCCAGGTTGGGTAGATCGTACTCGAAGAAAGGCTTGTAACGAGGAGAAGGAGGAGGAGGGTTTTCTTCGGCCATCCTCTCAAAATCAATTGCTTCAAGCCTCTTTCGCTCTCTGGCTTCTTTCCTTAAGCGCTTCTCGGTCTTGGTGATCTCCGAATCAAATAGCAAGTCCTCTTGTGAAAGGGTACCTCGCATACAAAAACAGGGCAAGACCAAGTGGAATCAAAGAAGTGGAGAGAAATAATAATAAATAAATAACAGAAATATAAAAAATAAAAGCAGCTTAACCAAATAATCAAATTCCCTAAAAATTAGGAAAATTGGTTGTGCCAATCCCCGGCAACGACGCCAAAAACTTGTTGAGTCACCGGCAAGTGTATCGGGTCGTCGTACGTAATAAAATATGGTAAGTAATTACCGAGGTCGAACACAGGGATTGGGCTACCAATTCTACCAATTTGCAGAAATTTGATATGTTGGTCAAGTAACAGAAAGTGGTTGAGAAGAGAGAAAATAGGATCGCGAGTTCAAATCAACACGAATTAACAAATCAATTAAGAGTGAAAATCTGGATTAAAACGCCTAAGGTCACAAATCCACCTACCCAATCATGCATAGTACCCAAGTGATGATGATCCTTTCCCTAAGTTCAATTTTACTGTCAACCGGGACCCCCAAATTTTCCTAAATTCACTGTCGTGCTCAATAGGACGTATTCAACGATTGAGTTAATTACTTGATAGGTCTCATAACTCAATAATCAAACTCGGTTAAATCGTGTTCCCTATAAGGTTGCACCGATCTCTTATTCACTCTCGTGCAATATTCGATCAATGATCCCAATTCAAGTTCTAAACGCGAATTGCCTACTAAGCCTCATCAACATTAACTAGTCGATCATGCATGCATATGATCAACGCAATAAAATCAGAATTGGAAAACAAGAATTGAGTTAAAGGAGAGAGACATAATCACATTGAATCACTACACTTCCACGGGTGGCTTCATTGAACCCTTAGACAAGGGGATTAGTTCCTCATGTTCGTAACGACAAACGAATAATCAGAATTCATCATAATTCTAAACAAGAAAATAGAGTAGGGAGACACAGCTCCAAAATAAGGATTCAAAATAGATCTAAAAATAGTTCTTTTTCAAAAACGTTCATCTGGTTCTGTCTGCACTGCTTTATTTTTAGGGAGGCCACGGGTCACGGCCGTGATGGCCATCACGGCCAGGCCGTGATGCGTTCTGGAATGGGCGCGCTTTCAAATATGGAACATCACGGCCGTGAGCCTCATCACATCTATGCCGTGATCAGTTCTGCCTGACCTGTCACGGCCGTGATCTGTATCACGGGTAGGCCGTGACAGCTTCTCATCTCCACCAATCGCTTCATCACGGCCGTGAGGGGTATCACGGCTAGGCCGTGACAGTTTCTGACTTTTACCACATGGTCTGTCACGGCCGTGATGGGCATCACGGCTAGCCCGTGACAGCTTCTGACTTTTGCCCTCTGCTCTGCTTGATCATGGCCGTGATGGTCATCACGGCCAGGCCGTGATGGGCTCTGTCTGGATCATATTCTTTACTTTTCAAGCTCTATTCCATCAAAGCTCCATCAAGGCTAATTTCTGAGCATTTTTCCTTAAATTTCTGCAAAACAACACCAAGAAACCGCTTCACCCGTTCCAAGGGAAAAGCTCACAAAAATCAACTAATTATGCCTAAACTATATGAAAAATGCATGCAAAAGTGCACATGAAATATGATGTAAAATCACACTATCAGGCATGTAGAATCTGTCATGGAAGCAACGTTCCATATCAATCCAATTCTGGATAGAATTTGGAGCTAGAGAAGAGTACCATGTAAAAGCTGCCCCAGTCAAAGACAAAGGAAATAGCTGGAGCATGTAGAACTCATTTTGATTTGCTTCCCCACATTGGGCAGTGAACCTGTCGATGTGCTCCATTATAGATTTTCCATCTTCTCCCGAGAAGGTAGTGAAATCAGGAGTCTTGAATCCCCTTAGCAAGGGCATCATTATGTCCACCCACTCAGGATAAGGTTTCTTGTACATAGGTCTATCCAATAACCTCAGCTGAACTCCGAAATGCCTTCTCATAGTTTCGGTTATCATTTCTGGGTCTATCAGCTGCCGAACCCTATCCCCAGCACAATTTGGTGCTGGAGGCTGGGCTGGCCTAGTAGGCCTTGCATTTGTCCCTACAGGATGATAGGGCATTTGATATTGTTGTTCCTGCATAGGAACTGCCCCCTGGTTATTCCCTGGATGAGGATAGTTATTCCCCCATGGTTAGGGAATCGGTTGAACCGGGGTCACCTGAGGCACATTAACCGATGGCTGATCCGCCCTAATAGGGATGGTCTGCCCATGAGGAAACACATCAGGCGTCCCTACTGGAGTAGGAGGGATATTAGACCAAGCTAACTCCCCCACATAGTCTGAGATATATCTAGGAGGACCTGAAGTAGCTGAGTACATGATGCCCTCAGTCATGGCCACCTGTGGACTGGTACCTATAGTATTAGGCACCAGATACGGCAAGCCAACCGTTCCTACTGCCTGGGGGGAGGGGGGGTCTTCTAGGCACTTGTACATGCCATATTGAAAGCTCGACTGCATATTACTCTCTAGAGAGGTGGATGCTGATACATGGGAGCCACTTGCGGCATGCCCAGACTCGGCTGAACCACAGGCAATGGCCCTGCCTAAGTTTGTTCGCCAGCAAGGGTGCAAGCATTAGTTGAGTGAGCCGAAGTCTCACCTGTATTGGAATGTCTTTTCTCAGCTTCTCTAGCAAAATGTAGTTCATTGTGCACCATAGGTTTTACAATTTCAGAAAGCTGTCTAGACATTTGATACATCCATTCGTTCATCCTTGATCAATCTGATCACGAATAAACAAAGTGGTCATTGTGATCGGCTGAGGCTGATCAAGATTCTCTACCCCATAAGTAGTTGTCAGAGTGGAAGATATTGGTGTACTGACAGGTGGAGGGGTAACTGGCATTCCCAAAGTAGTATGTAGAATGCCCTCTGTTGTCTTCTTTGACCCGTTCTTCTTGCCTCCTTCGTTAGTATCCATACTGCTAAGGTTATTTCCAGACCTTAGGTGCATATGCCAATGGTAATCCAAACTAGGAGAAGGAAACTTCTCAATTTGTTCACTTGAGATAGTGTCCCACCGGGCGTGCCAATTTTGTTTTACGTGTGAAAAAAGTTCAGCCGAATGGGGTCTTCAGCCGATAAACACGTGCAGGTTTTGAAAGGAATCAGACGATTTGAACTAGAAGCAAAACCTTACCTTCTAGCAAAGGGTCCCCAAACTCACTACAGAAAGCGTTTGGAATCAAATGAACCAAAGAAAAGCTAAGGACTAGTGAACTAAGTAGTGATCGGCTAAGGTAATAAAGCATGAAAGAAAGAAAGTCTAAAAATAAAGGCAATAATTAAGTAAAAGCTGAAGTAAAAAGGTAAGAAAGCTAAGGAAAAATTAAGCAAAGACACAGAAAGTAAGCGAAAGCTTAAACGAGTTTGTATTGGATTGGATGTGTTTTTTTATAATAAGTACAACATGTATTTATAGGTTAAGCCTAATTATAATGATCCTTATCTAATTGGCTAATCCTCCTAAATACATGCAATTACCCTTAACTGAGCTGCCCACGTTTCCTAACCATTTCAGCCACAACGACTACCCCCAACAGCTCCACTCCTGTTTTCTAGGCATGCTTTGCGGCAACCATTTAACAGCAACTTAGTGCCCTTCAAACTCTCACATTTCTAGATCTCTTGGCCCCTCCCCATAGCTCGCGATCCATTAAGCTTCAGCCCATGCTATCTTTTAAGCCTAGCCCATTATCGAGGCCCAACACTGTCCCTTAACCGAACGTGCATCCTCCTCCATCGGCTACTCCCACCTTCGGCTAACAACTTTCCTAATTAACAGTTTGGCTCGGTCACTTGACTGGACTAATTTAAATGTGGGGATAACACTTTCATTTCTATCAATTTCATTTTAACTTTAAACTCTTGTTATCACATTTGCATGTTTGAATAGAATTTTCTGAATTCTGATTATACTGGTCTTAAAATCTTTACCTACTAGATTCTCTATTATGGAGTCGCCTCTCTAAATTATCAATTGTTCTTAGAATTGATAACTTCTATGACTCAACTACACCTAATGTGCATATAAATGACATTAGCTTATTTCATAATGAGATTGTTTCATAAATAAATGACTACTATCAGGAGGGTCACAAATTGATATTCTATCAGGAAGTTCCCTATGGCATTGCGTTAGTGCTGTGGTGTAATTTCTTTCATGGCAACACTATCAGGAAGTTTTCAAATTGATATTGGCAAGTATTTTTCCATTCTTCTATTCTGGTCTTGATATTGTCGCAGGTGGGGCACTTTTATGCTTATCATGAGCTTGGGTATACTGATTATTTTGTCCAGAGGTTGGCAAGAGGTTTGTTGGAGGATACTTATCACAAAGGATACGTTATCATAAAGGTGATATACCCAGCAATTAGGAGGGGGATTATTGTTACACTCACGTGATCTTTTATTGATTAATATAATCCGATCCCTTCATTTATTTTAATTATGATCTAACGATCTTTATACGCTTCCTCTATCTACCTATCTATCTATATATGTACGTGTGTATATGTGTGTGTCAAAATTAATTTATATTTTGACACCAAATCCTATCTACTTATTTTGTTTAATCCAAAGACTTGTATCTAATCATTTAAGTGATCACGTGGGATTTTTTTTTGTGACGTTATGCCATTCTTCTGCCTCCTGCCTTCTGCCTCTTTTCTATCTCACTCTTGCTAACCGTTGATTCTTACCCATAATCATCTTATCGTGGATAACAAGGTTGGGTAAAATTCCACGTGTCTTCATTTTGAAAAGTAAAGCAACAGGGGTAGGAAAATATTGTCACCACCACAACGCTTAATCACTTCTTTAAATTTCATTCACCTTCTTCAATCGCTGTTTTTCTTTTTTTGAATATTAATTAAAATCCGGACCTCTGACTATCATCACTTCTCTGCAACCTAACATGTTCAAAAGGCAAATTTGAATTATTAATCAATATGTTATACTAATCCAGCGGCCTCCTAATTGTCGGTATATGGAAAAGGGACCTTTGGTTTCAGCCTCGTAGTGGCTCAACAGAGGAACAAGGAGACCTCCTCCATATCCCCTTTAATTTTCACTTATATTATTTGACTGAATTTGACATCCCATGTGATACCTCACTCATAATTACATACTATATATATACTCTATGTTAAAATACTATACTCAATCACACTCATATCAATATACGATATCTATATATATATTCTATCTTAAAATATTATACTCCGATAGTATGTCCTTGGACTGATTGTATCAAATTCATTGTCTCCATAATCTTAAATTTAATCTTTTATTAATATTCAGATATTATATTTTACAACCATTTATCGTAGGTTCAAATAAATAATTTTCCACTCAATTAATGAATTAACATTCAAATCATATAAATAAATTTATAATCATTTAATATTCAATATTTAATTAAAATTTCTTCAACTGTGTCATTTTTGTACATGTTATAATTAAAACACAATAATTCCACTCACACCCGTAGGATACAAACCCTCTATTTGAAAAACTAATTTTTTTTTTATTTAATAAAAGAGTGATCCGAACAAAATTGGGTGTTGATTACGTCAAAAACAAAATGGGTGTTGATGGTGATGAAAAGTCTTTTCTTGGCATCTTTCCATGAAAAGATATTTGTTTTATTTGTTCAGCGCCTTTCTTATTTACTTATATGTGAGATAATTTGTTTTGATTTTTGCCTACTATTATACTCGTATATACTTTAAATTAGGGGTATTGTACTTTTGAATAAATTTTCATTCAGGATTTTAATAATAGTCAATAGACCGTCACCCAAAAAAAAATTTCAAGAAAGGAAGGTAGTTAAATAAGGAAAAACATTTGATAATCAACAAGATTTCCATGTTATAGATCCTTATCAAGGGATCATTTTAGTGGTTTGAAGGGACAATCATAACTTGTTGATGTATAAAGGAGACATATATATATATATATATATATATATATATATATATATATATATATATATATATATATATATATATATATATAGATATGCTAATGATCTTAGTATTATGAAAGGGTAACTTGCAAATTTTTTTTTTTTGAGAAGGTAACTTGCAAATTAAGACGTGCAAAAAAAAAAATGTTTAGGTTATGTAAATATGATATGACATTTTTTTTACATGTTATAAAATTATCAAACCATTACTAGTTGGTTACAAGTAGGTGCGGAAAACTACAGCGAAAACTCTCAATTTCTTTAATGTCTTCACTACAACAGATTAGACTTTAGATAACACACCTTTTATAGCATTTCCGTGTGGAAATGCTATTAAAAGTGATGGTGGGACTTTTAATAGCGTTTCCTTTAGAAAACGCTATCTTAGGTATCACCTAAGATAGTGTTTCCTTTAGAAAACGCTATCTTAGGTATCACCTAAGATAGCGTTTCCGTGTGGAACCGCTATTAAAAGTGTCACTTAGGAAAAGATAGCGGTTCCACACGGAAACGCTATCTTAGGTGATACCTAAGATAGTGTTTCCTAAAGGAAACGCTATCTTAGGTTCACCTTTTCATCAGAACAGCAAATTAAATGCGGGACCTTGGTTTTCTTCCCTCTTTTTTCTTGCTCTCTTCATTCCACTCGACACACACAGCCCCAACCCTACTGCATGTAGCTCGTTGCCATCGTGGGAACCCTTATTTGCCACCGTCACCACTGGTGTTGTTGACCATCCCTCCGCCGCCGCTGCTGTTGTTGACCATCCTGCAGCCGTCATCGCCCGTTCAAGCCCTTCCCTCTTCCACCGCCTTTTCCTCTTCGCTGTTTGGTAAGTCCCCTTGTTTCTCTTTTTTCTCCCTTGTTGGAAAGGATGCTTATTATGACATTACTCTTGGTTTTTTTATCTGTCTTACTGAACCTCTGCTTGCATTCTAATCATACGCATCATGTAAGTGTGATACATTATATAAATACTTTGTTTGGTTGCTGAGAAAATGGACGGATACATTATATACATTCTAATCTCTGCAGATTTTCTCAGCCTCTTCACAAACTGAGATAGGGATTGCTGAAGTTTGCATTATGTAACCAGGCATACTTGCCAAAGATGATTGTGCTAATGTAACTCTTCCTGCAAAAGATAGTGAGTTGGCCTTCCAGACTGATAGTTTCTTTTTCATTTTCTCGAACATACACATAGACATTTCTTGAAGATCTCGATGCAACAGAGGTGCTCCTAAAAATGTACCCAGATATTGAGTGTTCTCTATCAGTAGAGTCATAATTAAGTCGAGAGCCAAGTCGGGATTATTGTTACTAGAGAAGAAGACTTTAGACTTGGATAGATTCACTCTCTCCGCCCGAGCTGTTACTGAGAATTCCTCAAATACATTTAAAATCATTTGAGTCCTGGTTCAAATTGGCTTCACTACAAAGATTAGGTCATCAAAGAAACTCAGCTACAAATTTGCTTCCCTGCTCTGGAACCTACTTTGAGTATTATTTACAATGTAAGGCATAATAGTTATTAGCCTATGAGCTATCACTTTGGTAATGATCTTATAACTTACATTACACAAAGCTACATGTCTTAATTGATTAACACAAGAGATATCATTCTTTTAAGGAATCAGAGTTAACAGGAATATATATAATTACCAACAACATTCCATTGAGATTTAAAAGAGATGGGATGAAAACCATCAAGGCCAGGGGATTTAAAGTTTTTCATACTAAAGAGAGCTCTTTTTATCTCATCAAGTGAGACAAGATTTTCAAGGAAATCCCTATCTCTTTCTTTTATATTAGGAAAGGCAGATAAGGTTGGAAAACTAACATTTCCCATACCAGTACTTTGATATAGATCCTTAAAGAAATCTGAAACTAAGTTCTGTAATTGCAAATCTTCATAGATCCAATTGTCATCAGGACCTAGTAGAGCATAAATTCTATTTGTTCTCCTCTTTATGATGGATGATTGATGAAAAAACTTTCAGTCTCCCATCATGAACCATTTGATTCTAGATTACTGAAACCAATAGTTTTCTTCTTGTTTCACAATCCTCTCCTTGAACATAAAAGATACAACAGGTTCTTCAAGGGACTGAAATCGCTACACCGATCCTTTCCTTTACCCAACTGAATACCCCCCCCTCTCCCATCTTTCCCTTTTGATGCTTCCCCACTAATACACAGCCCCTGTCCACACTCAATTTGCCATGCGGAAAAACGGTAACAGTTTTCATTCCTTTCATTCCTTTAATCTGTATACATTGCATGTAGACATCAACCACTCTAAACTCAAAGTAAATATGTTTAATAAATATTTTTGTAGATCGGGAAAGCATGGATCGGAAATGGATGTCTGCCAATCGTTTAACGAAGGAGTATGAGGATGGGGTGAAAGAGTTCATTAGTTCGGCATGTGGAAAACCCTAGTACAATCATATGTCCTTGTTTAGATTGTTGTTATGCAAGGCGAGTTAGTGCAGCCGATTTGGAAGAACATTTAGTGTGTAATGGAATCGATCAAAGTTATACATGTTGGACAAAACATGGTGAGACAAGAGCTGAGTCTAGTGAAATGAGGAATCGTGTGAGATATTCATCATCGATACCGACACAAATACTTATGAGGGCGATCGTTTTGAAGACATAGCAAATGCTGTTGAAGAAGATCTTCGGGATTGTCCTCAAATGTTTGAGAGGTTGGTAAGTGATGCAGAGCAACCATTGTATGATGGTTGTACTAAATTCACAAGATTGTCGACGATGTTAAATTGTATAACTTGAAATCGGGCAACGGATGGACTGAAAAGAGCTTTACGGACTTACTCACACTATTGAAAGACATGTTGCCAGAGGATAATGTGCTTCCTAGTCGGACATATGAGGCTAAACAAATGTTACGCTCTATTGGCATGAGCTACGAGAGGATACATGCTTGTCCTAACGATTGTATTTTATTTCGGAATGAATATGCATCGTTAAAGATGTGTCCTAAATGTAATGCCTCACGATATAAGAAGAAAGAATCAGATCCAGAGAAGGCTGTGTGGTATTTTCCCATAATACCCAGATTTAGGCGCATGTACCGTAGTTCTGAAGATTCAAAGCACTTGACATGGCATGAAGATGAAAGGATCAAAGATGGCAAGCTGCGGCACCGTGATTCTCCGCAATGGAAGAAATTTGATCATGATTATCCCGATTTTGGGCAAGAATCAAGAAACCTACGACTTGCATTGGCTATTGACGGATTTAACCCGCATGGTGTTCAAAGTAGCTCTCACGAGACATGGCCTGTGATTTTGGTGATTTATAACCTATCCCCATGGCTATGCATGAAGCGCAAATTTATGATGTTATCTATGTTAATTTCAGGCCCAAACAACCAGGAAATGATATAGACGTCTATTTGACTCCTTTGATTGAAGACTTGAAACAACTGTGGGAGACAGGTGTGGAGGTGTATGATGGGTATAAGGAAGAAAGTTTCAATTTGAGAGCTATGTTGTTTGGCACAATTAATGATTTTCCAGACTACGGTAATCTGTCAGGATATAGCATCAAGGGTCGATGTGCATGCCCTATATGTGAAGAGGGTACGGATTGGATGCGGTTAGAACATTGTAAGAAGAATGTCTTTCTTGGGCATCGTAGATTTTTGCATCCAAGTCATCATTACCGGTGGTGGAGAAAGGCGTTCAATGGGAACTCGGAAGAAGGTAGAGCTCCTTCACCGTTGACGGGTGATCAACTTTTTGAAAAGGTAAAGGATTTGAATATCCAATTCGGTAAACCTTTTGTGAGAGATATTGTCACAAGAGGGTGGAAGAAAAGGTCAATTTTCTTTGAGTTGCCATATTGGAAATCATTATATGTAAGACATTTCCTCGATGTGATGCACGTTGAAAAAAATATCTGTGATAGTGTCATTGGTACGTTACTCAATGTGCCAGGGAAGACTAAAGATGGCATCAATGCAAGGTTGGACTTGGTTAGTATGGGAATAAGAAGAGAATTGGGACCGACGAAGAAGGGTAAAAGTACATATCTTCCTCCCACTGCTTACACTCTATCTAGAAAAGAAAAAACTGTTTTTTGTAAGTTTCTTGAAGGAGTTAAGGTTCCGGAAGGGTACTCTTCAAACATTAGGAACCTCGTATCGATGAAAGATCTCAAGTTAAAAGGTCTAAAGTCCCACGATTGTCATGTTCTCATGGAGCAGTTGATACCCATTGGTATACGGTCTATTTTACCTAACAAAGTGCGGGGGGGCCTTAACTAAACTCTGTTTCTTCTTCAAGGCAATTTGCAGCAAAGTGATTGACCCTGGGAAGTTGCCATCATTGCAAAGAGAAATTGTTGTGACTTTATGCGAGCTTGAGATGTACTTTCCACCTTCATTCTTTGACATAATGGTTCATCTAACCATTCACCTTGTTAGAGAGACACAACTGTGTGGGCCAGCTTATATGAGATGGATGTACCCGATTGAGCGTTATATGAAGATATTAAAAGGGTATGTGAAAAACCGATCATGACCAGAAGGTTGTATTGTTGAACGGTATATTGTCGAAGAAGCTGTTGAATTCTGTACCGAATACCTATCCAATGCTGATTCTATAGGGCTGCCAAAGTCTCGTCACACATGGAGAATGATGGGGCAAGGAATTACTGGAAATGAAATAGTGACTATATCAAGGACATAATGGGAGCAAACACACTTATATGTTCTGCACAATGCCGATGAGGTTGAGCCATATGTTGAAAAACACAAGGACATGCTTAAGAGTTTGTATCCAAATAAGAATCAAAATTGGCTAACTAGAGAACACAATCGTTGTTTTATAACGTGGCTAAGAGATCACATTTATGCAGAGTTGACTGAAAATGCTACTTCGGTTTCAAATAGATTGAGATGGTTAGCCAAAGGTCCAAGTTTGCATGTCTTCTCTTACCACGGTTATCAAATTAATGGGTACACATTCTATACAAAAGAACAAGATGGTCGGAGTACAATGCAAAACAGTGGTGTGACTCTTGTAGCTCAGTCGATGCATATCTCAAGTGCCAAAGACAGAAACCCGATATATGCAAATATGTCATACTTCGGCGTCATTGAACTCATATGGGAGTTGGATTACACAAAGTTTAAGGTTGGTGTGTTTGGTTGTAAGTGGGTTGACAATAATAACGGTGTTCAGATTGATGAGTCAAGGTTCATGCAGGTGGATCTTAATAGGGTGGGGTATAAAGATGAGCCTTTTATATTAGCATCTCAAGCTCAACAAGTGTTCTATGTCACTGATCCAGCTGATATGAAAAGGTCCATTGTTCTTTTGACTAACAAAATAATTACTAAGCTTGATGATCAAGACCATGGAGATGTTGATATTGAAGACGATCCTTTCGTCGGGACATTACAATCACTTGAGATTGATCCAACTAGGGATGATGGTATGTATATGAGAGATGATCATGATGAGGGGCTTTTGGTCAATCCACCATTTCGTACTAATAAAGGACAAACAAATCTCAATCCAATGAAGAAAAGAAAAAGGTTGACTTAAACATGTATGTAGTGTTTGTGTTTAAATGAACTTTCTGATCCTTTTATATTATAGTTAGCATCTTCCGATAATGCTAGTGTTGATTTTGTTATTCATTGTTGTTTTATATTTTGCATCAATTAATGTTATATTAATGTCCATTGATGTTTTACTTGTATCTAATATTTTTGTAGGTAAATGGCATCTTCAAGTAATTCTAGTGCTGCCAAAACGACGAGATGTGGGCCAACAGTTATGAAGGCGGTCATCCGCGCTAGGAGTAAAGGACAAAAATTTGATGTAATTTACTTACTAATCTAAGGATTTCATAATGTTGTTTGATATCTAGATTTAATTACTTTATTATTTTTATTAGGTTGAATGGAATTATTTGGACCAACCAATTCGTGCTAATGGTAAAATATTGAAGAGTTACATTGGGGCCGTTGTTCGGCAAACGGTCCCAATTATTTGTTCTAATTGGAAGGATGAAGCTTTGGATGCTTTCAAAGAGAGCATATGGGCCGATGTATAGGTAATTGTTAAAATTTATGAATTATATTGTAAACATACTTACTTTGACACGTTGTTTATATTGTTTTGCATATGTCTTTTGATGTTGATGAATCTCGGAAAAAATTTGTACTTCAGGAAGCTGGTAACCTACATAGGGCATTCAGAACTAGATTGACCAAAAAATTTCTAAGAGATGCCAACGGGAGTATCATAGAGGAACCTCCATCACAATATCCACACATATCAAGGGATGAGTGGATAGATTTTATAGCAGTACGCACAGGAGATGCTCAATTCCTGGTATGTTTAATATCACGTTAGTCCTTATAATTTTATAGCAATACGTACATATGACATTAACCATGTATTAATATTACTTATATGTGTCTGAATAGAAATTAAGCAATGAAAATGGCAACAGGGCGTTAGATCTTGCATGCCCTTACAAAGCATCACGTAAGGGGTATGCTGACATTGAGGATGAATTGGTATGTATATATATATATATATATATTTAACTGCATGTGTGGTAAATATGACTTTTAAACTGTTTGGTTAATATATATTATCTCAATATACAGATGCAGGAGGCGGGGCCAGAAGTTAAGAAAATTAAACACCATATTGTGTGGAGGAAAGCCCGCGAGAACAAGGCGGGTGTAATTGACAACAAAAATACGCAGACCGTGTGGAATAAATGTGTTAGTAGACTAACGTTTACATTTTCATTTGTTATTTTCTTATGATAATATATAATAATTTTAACATTTGCATTTCACCAATAACTATGTGTCAGGAGGAACTGTCACAGTCTGCAGTAGAGGGAGAGATACAAGATTTTGGTCGCCAGGATATTCTTGCTAAAGCCCTAGGTGTGCCAGAGAACCCTGGTCGTGTTAGGGGTGTGGGTTTTGGCGTCTCTCAAAAAGACTACTTCCCACCTGAAGGTCGTGCAAAACATAACTCTAAAACGAAAAGGTGGGAGACATTGGTGTCTCAACTCTCTGAAAGATTGAACATTTTGGAAGAAAAGCTGGAAAAAAAGGAGGATGAGGAGAGGCAGGCTAATTTCACAGCCCAAGCAAGCGTCAAGATAGTTGCACTCTACCATCTGCCATCAGGCTTCCAGAGGTAATGCATGCCTTTTTTTTACTAGTATTGCATTCGCAGTTAAATACATTCAATTGGATGCCTTAATTCACAGCTTATTCATCTATCATTGGATTAGGGCGTCAACTCATGTCAGCTATATTTATCAACCCCAAACTATCGTATGGTTGCTATGGGTAAAGTATACAATGAGCCGGGTGTTACACTGCAACTGGACCAGTACCCCTTAACCATGTGAAAGTTGGAGTTGATGTTGCAACTGAGGGGGATGCGCCATTGCCGGTACCTATCGATCGTGCAGATGTAATGACAGTAAGAGATGCAATAGGTACTTATGTGGCATGTCCAATTGATCTCGTGGTTGTAATTAATATGGTATGTAATTGCATTTTTCCACCTTTTCATATACGGCATATATTCATTACATTAGTTGATCACTAACTGGCATATTGAAATGCAAAATTTCCAGGCACCTGCAAAATCTAAAGGCAAGGGCAGAGTGTCTGGATATACAAAGGAGTCAATTACAACCCCAGAAATAAAGGAGGCAACTCTGAGGCCAACCCTCCTACAGCTGGTTCAACTACAATTTCTCTGGAATATTTGAATTTTCTTAAAATACATGAACGAAAGAATATGAAAAATGATGACCAATTGGACATAGAGATGGAACAAAATATTTTTGGTCAGCATATCATTGAGATGATCAATACTGAAAATATCAGAGAAGTTGTAAATCATGAATGGGTATCTGCCTCCGTTATTTCCGTATATATCAGGTACTAAATCAGGCTTAAAGTGTACAATATTTTTTTAGTCTTTCCATTTAAATATTGATGTCATTGGTGTAATCCATTTTTATATTTTAATTGAAGGTATTTGTATGAAGAATTGTTGCTTCCAAAGGAAAGAACGAGGAGGTTTCTATTCTTGTCCCCACACCAAACAGATACATACGGCTTCTTCGGGAGGGATTCACAGACAACGTATATAGCTGACCGCTTTAAAACTACAGAAAGAGAATATCGGCCCTTGTTTCTAGCGCCGTGCAATGTTGGGTGAGTCACTTATCCTATAGGACTTAATTCACAATAATGAATTACATAAAAGTTGAGGTGCTTAGGATTTGTTATCTCAACATTTTTGTAGGAATCATTGGGTCTTGTCTTGCGATAAATATTGTTGAAGAGATTATTTACTATCTGGATCCCTTGAATGTTGATCCTAGGGGTCGCCCAGAATTAAAGAATCTGTTCGATAAGTAAGCATGCTTTTATATTTCTGATTTTCTATGATTCTGTCGAATGGCTTCCATGGTAGATACATGTTGCAAGTTGTCATGGTCCTAATGTGCTTTTGATTTTTGACATTAGAACATGTGTTGAATTGACATATACTGGGTTGTGGCTGTTGTGGTTCAAAATAAAAAAAAAAGCATGCATGTGTTTGTGATGATTGAAAATATGTTTCTTAATGAAGTCTGTTTGATTTTGTGATTAGTGTTTTGCAAGTTTATCGTGCAAATATCGGAGCTAAGGTGCCGCGTTTAAAGGCAACCAACATTAAATGGATTCAGATAGAGGTACATTTGCAAAAACTTAATGCGCAATTAGATAAAAAAAACTATATTGATTTACTATTTTATTTTTTATAGTGCCCAAGACAACCCAACAGTACAGATTGTGGGTTCTATGTCATGCGTTTCATGAAAGAAACTATCTTGCAGAACCAAGTTAAAATACCAATGGCGGTATGTTGTTTACTTAGCTTTTAACTGTGACTGTTCAAATGTTTTAGCAATTGTAACTTAATTTATTTAATTTTTATGTCGCAGTACTTCCCTGACTTCAAATGCTCCACATACTCCACTGCTCAACTATCTGAAGTCAAGGAAGATTGGTGTCGCTATATTGTTGAAAAGTTCGTTTGATTATGTCAAATTGATCACAGTAGTTGCAGCAATACTCATTGGTATGCGAATAATGCTTTTGATCACAAAGTAATGCATGTTACAAGTGTATTTCCTAAGGGTATTTGATTATTGCCCCCTGCTGTTTTTTTTGTGGTTGCAAGTGATGTGAAAAACAATAGCTTGATTGGAAGTATTCCTGAAAACATAGGCAACTGTACTGCCTTCCAGGTCCTGTATGTAATCCAACCGAATGTCGGACTTTTCTATACCTTGTCTTGTATTATTTGTAACCTCTTTAATGTTCTCCCTTGATTTCAGGGATTTATCCTACAACCAGCTAACTGGAGAGATACCATACAATATTGGATTTTTGCAAGTAGCAACCTTGTATGTGTTGCATGATCCTTTATAACCTATTTCAATTTTTAATAAGAAGGATATTTGGTCTTCCACTTCCCTTCTATGGGAATTTCTTGATGGATTTGTTCGATTTTTGTAGGTCATTGAAAGGCAATAAACTCTCTGGGCATATTCCGTCTATGATCGATCTCATGGAAGCACTTGCTGTCTTGTAATTAAGCATTGTTAGTTAGCAGTTTCTGAAACAAATTTAATGAAGTTTCATTGTTGACTTGAGGTTTTGGATGATGTTAAAACTGGAAAGCTTTAATATTATGAATCTGTTGCTTCTATAATTTGTATATGATCAGTGTGCATGGCTGAAATATATGAAGTTTACGGATTCCACTGTACTTCTGAAGTAAATATATGTATATACAAAAAGATGCATAAAATTAGGGAGAAAAAATTAAGGAAATAACAAACGCTATCTAAAGTCAGACTTTAGATAGCGTTTGTTAATTCAAACGCTATCTAAAGTCTGACTTTAGATAGCGTTTGTACACGGAAACGCTATCTAAAGTCACCTATTAATAGCACTTCCTAAATGCTATCTTTGCTAACGAGTTTTAATAGCGGTAGCATAGATAGCGGTTACAAACGCTATTAAAAGGCATACGGAAACGCTATCTAAAGTCTAATCTGTTGTAGTGCTTGATCCTCTCTCTTTTCCTCTTTCTTCTCTTAACCACTAGTGACTTAGGCACTTCTCCTTATTTTAGCTTTCTTTCATTAGCTTTTATATATGCTTTTATCCCAATTTTGTAATATACTTTCATTTTTGTGCTACATTACAGCAATCGAAATACAAAGAGTTTAGAATAAACTTTCATTTTATGATTTCATTCACAATTCGTTTTATATTCCATAAACCCTAAATTTCAATGACAATACCAGAAGTGTTTAGAATTTTATATGCAACAAAACCATTAGAGAGAAGAGAGGTTGGGAGACAACATACGAAGATCTTGACATCAAAAGTAAAAGAGAATGAATTCTCCAACTATGGCCACTTAAATGTTACAACATTGATATCGCTTGGAAAGCTACTATCTTATGACTATATAACTACATTGATTGATTAAGGTAAAATGCTAGAGATTACAACAATTTGAAATACAAAGAGAATCTGACTGTTGATTTTTTTAGGCGTCTAATAGTAGCCTGATATTACTATTATCCAACTAAAAGTAGGCTTTGTTATACTTCCAAGAAATAAATTTTAACAATTATGACATCATTATTTTTTCTTTGACATAATTTAATTTCTAATTAATTTGATAGAATATGGAGGGATAACATCAATGTTAAATTTGCAGCAACATCACAACATCTTTGGTCTTAATTGTTAGGGTTTTGATTTGAATTGCTTTATTTAGATTTCTACATTTTATCTTCATTATCTCATTATCCTTTTATTTGAATTTTCAGGTGCAATCTATAAGATTTTGGAATAAATAAGGAGATCTTGAAGACAAAGCTTTAAAAGAGATTTTTACCAAATCATAAATTAGAGCTAAATCTAAATTGATCTTATCATATAACCAAAGAGTTAGAGACCTAGAACAAAATTAATCTATTAGGAACCCCAAGTGGTTGGTCTAGTAGAGCTAGCATGACATAATCTCGTATCTGATAGGTCGCGGGTTCGAGTCCCCACCAGTCTCTTTGAGGGAAGGTAAATGTAAATCCCTTTATAAGTGCTCATAGAGCCTGAGGGTTTTCCCTGCCTTAGACTAAGGCATTATCATGCTAAATTATTCTTTTCAAACAAAAAAATCTCTAAGGGATGCCCACACAGCGTGAGGAGGGTAGTACTGATGCTACCTATGAGTTTTTTTATTTAGATTTTCTTCTACAATGGGATGATGAAACCCGTATTATTTTGGTATGCTATGTTGGCTTGTTGTTACTCAATATTAGAATTTAACACTTTCTGAATTTATGTTCCTCGCAATTGATATAATTAAACGTTCCATGTGCTCAATCTTGTTTTTCGCATGCTTAGAATTTATTCGAGTTATTCGAGGGTTGCTGATAGTAGTTGGATATATATAAATTGTGATTTCCTGTCATGGACACATTTGATGTTTGATAATTTACTATTGATTCAGGGAAATATAATCAAACGTTTTCTTATTATTTTTTATGCTTCATTGATTATTTTTTCATGAGCACATGCTTTACCACTAGATATTCATGAGATAAATTATTTAGGTATAACAATTTAACATAGTAGATGACAAAATTCATCTTGGTAGATTTTGTTGCTTAGCTAATTTATATTTGATTAAATATAAATTTATTTATTTTTATTTATTTTAATAATGTATGTTGTTTCACCTTTACAATTCATCTATTAATTGGGCGACAACTAGACTAGGAAAAATTTATCAATATCTAAAATTTAACTCTAAGTCTAGGTGGAACCAACCTCATACTTGCTCCACTAAACTTTGGCAAGATTCCTGCACTCGTGAGTGTTTTTATGGCTTTCAAAAGTTACAAAAAAATGTCACAGGTGAAATAAAATTACAAAATAAATTCATTAATTGTAACTAAAGTTGAAAATTGTACAAACTATTAATAGTATGCTTTTGAGCATTTTTTTAATATTTTTTTTATAATTTGGCATTTGTGATGCCTAATCTCATTTATTAGAATAATCATTTGTTATATAATTTGTTTAATTTCTTTTTTCTATGCATCTCTATATATCTTTATTTTGTAAAAAAAGATGAACAAAGAAAAGAAAAATGACCCAGATGAAATAGCAGATATTTTGAAATCTCTCTCTCATCTCATTTGCCACCCATACACAACCTCCCGCCACTGTGACACCTTATACCCCATATGTATTTATAAAACATTTAAATAAAAGGTATAAAATAAAAACATGCATTTATTTCATAAAATAAAAACTGGATAGAAAGTACTACATTATAACAACATCTCAATGCGGAAAATAACATAAGTTCGAACTAAAACATAACAAAACATTTCCCGATGTCACATTACAGAGCTGATATCACCAAAAATCCGAAAGAACATCACGAATAATAAACTAAAACTAAACATAAGTCCTAACTACGAGTAGCGGTTCCTCAGAGTCATGATCACTCCTCAACAGGCTGCTCACCGTCCTCTGCATAACAAAAAGGGTACATGTAAAGCAACAACAAAAGACGGGGAGTAAGAAACATATATATGAACATAACGGCATGAAAGTAGTTAGTAAGACGAGCATGCATCATCTATCATATAGCATAACAAGCTTCATAATAACAAGTCAACACCATTCATATCATTTCAATAAGTATGCTATGCAATGCAGCGCTACTCCAGTACTCTATTATGCACTTGGATCGATTCTACCTCAGGAAGTCAACTTCGAAGTTACATATCCACATTGGCCAATAAGCATCAACGTCGGTAGTTCACTAAACCATGGGTGAACTCCTTGGATAGTCGACACACAGTACTCTAGGATGCGCCACCACGGGTGTATGTGAATCATCTGAATCTCGTGGATGGCCAGATCGCCGTACTCTAGGACGACCTCCCCTATGTTGAACATCCCCCACTAACAACTCCGATGCATGAATGCGTGAGGTACATCAACACACACAAACAAAAATACCACCTCCGCTTGGGCCACTTGGCTACCCAAGTTTATCACCATCAACACCTCGACCACTCAGCTATCGAGGCCCCCATGGCCACTTGGCTACCAAGGTTCAACTTTATCTTTAATCTTTAGCATTAAGAGCTCAACAGCTTGACCATTAAGCATCAGGGCTCCCTTGGCCACTCGGCTACCAAGGTACATTATTATCTTTTAGTTATCTAACTTGTCATTACTTCATTTGGTGTCTTCTTTCATTATTACTTTTGGGAACGATCCACCCCTGTTCTGTTTTCCGCGTTTTGTTCTGTATATGGGAACACGGACGTGATGCCCCCAGCATAGGCGTGCTGAACTTTAAGTTGAGCACGAGCGTGCTAACTATTGTGCACGGTTGTGTTCGTTAGAGCATGACTGTACTAATTGGGCATAAAGGGTTTAGGAACCCTTGCTATGTTTCCTAGGGAATTCATAGATCAATCCTATTAGCTTTTAACTATCCATCAGTGCTCGGTTTCATTATTCTTAATTAAGTTCCATGTGTTATCATTATGGGGATTAATCCTTTAATTCCAACTTCATTATTAACGTCCCTAAAACACTCATGAACCAGTCATAGGGTTTTTAACTAAACCTTTGAACATAACCTTGCCTCTCATACTATATTCATGTCTTATGAACAAACTGGGAAAACATCCCTTAACTAATTTATCATTGTTAACATAGTTTAACGTCTTTAACATCATTAATAAGCCCTATAATTAATTAGAGTCTTATTAACATCAACGTTCATCTCACAACATCAACCAAACATCCAAATCAATCATCCATGGTAATATCATCATCAAATCATAACAACACCATTATCATCATTATGAACATCCATTCATGACATCTTTAAACATTCACAAATAGGCATACCAATAACAAATAATCATACATCATCATGAACATGATAACGAATAACAATTAACTAAAAAGTACTATTTAAACAAATAGCAAACAGATAGGGTCATGGGTTGACTCTTCATCTTACGCTACCCCCAATGCCTACATGTTTATACTATCCTTTCTTCCCATGCCTGGTATGAAGATCAAACCCTTTAGCTAAGAATAAACGAAACTGATGTCGATCCCTCGAGCAGCTCGACGAACTCCTCAAGCCTTGGCCAAACACCAACAACTAACCAATTAATCTCCGATTAACTTTAAATAGAAAATGAGATTAATGAGGGAAGACTACGTTACCTTTTGATGACACTAGGCGTGACTTCTCTCCCCAAACTAGAGCAAGAACGCCAAGAACTTGGTTGGGTTCAAATGAAGGAAAAGGGGAAAGGTTTCTGTCACACTAGGATTGCCCAAAGTGCCAAAATAGGGTTTACACTCGTAACCCTTGCACACTGACTTGCTAATATAGACTCAGGCCTGGGCACGGGCGTTCTCCCTATTGAGCAAGGTCGTGCTTAACTTAAGCACGGGAGTCAGCACGGGCTCCCACAAAGAGCGTCACGAATGCTCATTTCCGACACGATTGTGCTCCCTTTGAGCACGGTCGTGCTCGTGGCTCACTTAGCCACTGAGCATGCCAGACGAGCATGGGCGTGCTGGTACATGAGCACGGGCGCACCAGAAAGGGATTTTAAGCCTAAGAAACCCACTTAGCCCCAAAGAAATTTCTAAGGCACACAAATCATGCATACAATAGATAAAAACATACTTAAGGGATTTTATACGAAAAATGGGGTGTTACAGCCACCGCCGGCTAACATCGCCAGTGGTGGTCGACCAACACTGCCAGTTGACCACCATCGCTGCCACCGTCGATCACTGGTTACCACCATCTCCTATCGCCTTACCTTTATTTAATTATTCTGTATCTATATCCAAACGAAAAATTTTAAGAATGATAATTTAATTATTGTATCCAAACAAGAAATTTTCAAAATGAATGTAATTTAAATGAAGCAATTCAATTTTCTAGAATTTTAAATACCCTAGAATTTTCAAATCCTCCATCCAATTCAAATTTTTTTTTTGTTGTTGACAATCATCCAATTCAATTCTTAGTGTGCGTTTGAATGAGAGAATTGAAACTTGTATGGTATTTAAAATTCCAGTACTACGATTTAGTACGATGTTATATACTATTTACTAAGTTTGATGAATTTGAAATTAGCCAATCACAAGCCATATAACCAAACAAAGATAAAATGTGATTGCAGATATCACTACAAAAAGAAGGGTGATTAACGACGGCCAAAAACCGTCGGAAAAGCCTGAAAGCGATCGGAAAACATTGTTTCCGAAGGACCCCATTTCGTCGGTACTAGGCGCGTAGGAAAGGGTTTCCGATGGACGGACCAAATCCGTAGAAAATTTTGGACGGAAAAGGCCATCGAAAACACGTCACACGAGGTCCCTCCTTACCAATGGATATGTCCTTCGGAAACTCTGATGTACACTTTCCGACGAAAATGTCCGTCGGTAACAAGGATTTATTTTTTAATATTAATTTTTTTATTTTTTATATTAAACTTTTTTATTTTTATTTTAACTCCAACAACCCTCTTCTTCCTCCAGTCACCAGTGTCTGTGCATCGCCGCCTTTCACTATCCTCGCATCGCCGCCTTCAGCCAGCCTCGCATCGTCGCCACCATCAAGCTTCAAGCTTGCTACATATAAAAAAAGAACCATCTCTCAAAAACTACAGATCTGCCATGGACTCCGAAAACCCTTACCCCTTTTAATTTTTTTTTAGATCTGTGATTGAAGGTGACGATGGCGACAGAAAAAGAATGGTCACGGTGTTGGGAACTGGCGGCGTTGAGTGGTGGTGCAGGAGTTGAAGCTCGTCACAAGCTCCTCCACATAACAGAATGACGAGCACGAACTGGCGGAGGTAGAACCGCGAGGGCCACGCATGAATGAAGAGGAACAGAGGTAGAGAGAAAGGGGAAGAGATAGAGGGCCAATGAGAACAGAGGCGGTGGTGGGGGGACGCTGGTGGTGGCTGGTGGTGGTTGTGGCTGGTGGCGTCGGTGGTGATCGTTCGAGAGACAACGACAAGAGAGATAGAGACAGAGAAGAGAGATAGAGAGCGAAGAGAAAAGGGAAAGTAAGGGGAAAGGGTTTGCTGTTCTGATTTAATGAACTTTTCCGATGGACGTTTTGAATTTCCGACGGACAATTCCGTCGGTAATTCAAATTTTTGAATTGCCAACGAACATTCCGTCAGTATTTGCAGACTTTATTTTCGACGGTAATTTAAATTTTCGAATTTCCGACAGACAATTCCGTCGGTAATTCAAATTTTTGAATTACTGACGGACATTCTGTCAGTATTCGTAAACTTTATTTCCTTCTGACTTTCCGTTGGTTTCATTTACACTTACTGACGGAAAAGCCTGTAGGTTTTGTGTCGCGCCAAAAATTTACCCTTCCCACCACTATTTCCGACAGACTTACCAACGGAAAAGCCGTCGGAAACTTTACTGACGGGCTTTCCGTCGGTAAATTTGAAAATTTTTCGTATCCTTTATTACTGATAGCAAATTCCGTCGGTAATATCTTAATTACCCACGATCACGGAGTTCGTTGGAAAAATTCCGTCGGTAAATACTGTTAAGTCTCTAAAATGTCTGATGTGCATTTCCCTATCTTTTGATGAAAACTAAACATTGGATAATGATTTAATTAACCTTTTTATTAGTTGCTAACTTGTCTACCTAGTGTGCATATCAATATAGTAAGAAGTCATCTTCTCACCTGTCTGCCCACATAGATGATCGCCTGTCTGGATAAGTAAAAAGTCAACCTGTCTACTGACTAGAAATTGACTTTCTACGAATAGAAGTTTTAATCCGTCTCCTGATAAGTTTCTACACTTGTCTGAGGTTCCTCGATGAAAAATCAAAGACTGAATAGCTTTTGGAAGCTGTCCCCTCACACAAAAGACTCTGAAGCGCTCTCTCTCTCTTAGTCTCACGTTTATCAAGAAAGTCAGAAGTCATTCTCACAAGCAACCTAGGAAATCAGAGATAAAGACCAGTTAAAGAATGCTTCCAACATGCTTTATTCCCTAGTACTCCTGGTTATTACACGAAAAGGGAAATGTGCTTAGCAAAGTACAAAAGCATTCTGCATAACTCTGATTTGGCTACTGCACGATGCATAAAGCCATGATCCTTCATGTTAGAGTACAACCAATGTTCCTATTGCATTAATGGTTGCCCAGAACTACTCTATTACATTTAATGAAGTTCTGCTTGAAGCCAACAATTGAGGGAATTTATCTAACAGATTTTAAATGCTTGAAGGCTATAAATACAGAAGTCATTGAAGATGAAGATATAGAGAACACACAGTATTAAAAGAGCCATTACTTTACGCATTTATTTCTTCATTTTTTCAATCTGTATTATTCAATCATTTGAAGTTATTATGCAGTCTTTCATAAGCTTACATTTAAACCACTCTCTGAGTGTTAGTGAAAGAACTGTCTGTCTGATTGTATTTATTACAAACAAACTTCTCAACCAAAATTGAGTGAGCCACTTGTCTTGGAGCCCGAAGAGGCTAGGTGTGTAAACAATACTTGGAGTCTGTAACCTGATCAGTTATAGTGGATAAAACTTGGTGCTGCCAAGGACTGGACGTAGCTCCTTGTGTTGAAGAGTGAACCAGGATAAATAATTGTGTTATTATCTCTTCCCTTAAACTCTCTACTTGCTTTGATTAATATATGTGCTTTCTAACTAAGGGGTTAAAGTGTGAATATTGAATCTGTTTTCAAGTTGTGTGCTTGCGTGTTTATTATGTTGAAATCTCATCAGACAGGTCACCTGTCTGTACTGTGCTTTCCCACTTGTCTGAACTTAGCTTGTGTGCGAAAAGTTTTCAACTTTATTTTAAATTCTGATAAACACAATTCAACCCCCCTTCTCGTGTTTATAGTTGGCTACTTCAGTTGGTATCAGAGCTCAGCCTCTGGGTTGAGCATCTAACAGTCCAAAGGTAAAGGTCCTGAAGAATAGACATCACTGCTGGAGCTAGTTCAAGTGGAAGTCATTAGACTGAAGGAGCTTCCCTAACCAGACCTCCGTTGTTCAATGGAGAAAACTACAACTATTTGAAAGATAGATTTCAATGATTCATTCTATCTACAAACTCTGATCTCTGGGATGTCATCACTGATGGTCCATTCATTCTTAAGAATGATGACAACATTGACAAGCCAAAAGCTCAGTGGACTCCTGCAGAAAAGACAAAATGGGAGTTGAACCACAAAGGCAGATACAACATCATTTGTGCTCTCAGTCCTGAAGAATTTGAAAAGGTTTGTGCATGTGATTCTGCAAAAGAAATATGGGATACTTTAGCTATCACACATGAAGGAACTTCCAAAGTTAAAGAATCAAAGATTTCCATACTTGTCAAAAAGTATGAACTGTTTCTCATGGAGGAAGGAGAATCTGTTGCTCAGATGATAGGAAGATTCCAAACTATCATCAATGGTCTAAAATCTCTTGGTAAAGTTTACACTAATGCTGATAAGGTTGGAAAGATTCTGATAAGTCTACCTAAGTAGTGGAGACCTTTAGTCACTGCTATCTCTCAAGCCAAGGATCTCACTACCTTGACTATGAATGAACTCCTTAGAACACTCACTGTTCATGAGCAAGAACTTGGAGATGAAATTACAACAATGAAGGGCAAGTCAATTGCTCTGAAGGCTGATCAAAAATCAGCAAAAGCTTCCAAGGCTCTGAAGGCAGACGAGTCATCCAGAAATGCTGACCTATATGAACCCGAGGATTCTGAAAGTGACGAAGAGTTGTCTCTCCTAACTAAGAAGATAAAGCTTCTCTTACAGAAAAAGAAGTTCAGAAATGATAAGCCATTCAGAAGGTTCAACAAGGACAAGAACTTCAAAGCATCCACCTCAACATACAAGAGTTCAATTGTCTGCTATGAGTGCAAGAAGCCTGGTCATATCAAAGCTGAATATTCTCAACTCAAGAAAGCCCCTTTTAAGAAATTCTTCAAAAAGAAGAAGAAATGCATGGTGGCTACTTGGGACGACCTGGAGTCAACATCATCTGATGAAGAAACAGAGGAAGAAGCTAATATCTGTTTGATGGCCAACACTGACTCAGATTCAGAAGATGAGGTACACTATAACTATGAGGAATTACTTGATGCCTATGAGGAGTTGTTGGTGGAATCCAAATGCTTATCTAAGCCTTCAAATCCCTTAAGAGAGAGTATGTAAAGCTCATCTGTGAGCATAAGCAGAAATCTCAAGAGTGTGAGAAGCTGACCAAAGAGAACAGTGAGCTGAAGACTAAAAAGTCTGATGAAGCCAAGATCTCAAGTGAAACATCACAATCTGAAGAAGTTGAGAAACTTCTATGGATATATGCCTTGACGGGTATTTTGGTTTTGATGATGAGAAAAAGGGGAATTTCAAGTCCAAGGACCAACACGCAATATCCAAAGCTGAAAGGATCAAATTGCAAAAAGCGTGGAAAGGACAGCCACGCAAATTCAAGTCTAAAGGACCAAGTTGCAAAAAGTGTGGAAAGGACCAAACAAACAACTACGGGGTTAAAAGGAAAATTTTCTTTTACTGTATTGTTTGTTTTATAATTAAATGTAAATGGGTGTGTGTCTCTCAAAGGTAAAATAAATTACAGACATACACATAAATCTGTTTTAGAAAAAGGTATTCGAAATTAATTTTACCATATCTTTTTCAGACCTTTAAAGATTTTCAAAAACCAAATTACACGGATAATAATCGGTTATGATAATCGATTATGCTGCTCATAATTGTGCTTAAATGAGTCTTTAAATAACGGAACTGTTGGGTTTTTGAAATTTGAAATTCAAAATATGATAATCAATTATGGTAATTGATTATGGCTTTTTCAACACCTTTTTGAACTCGGCTTTTACATGGCCTAATTATACTTTAATGAAGATTTGATTCTATTTTAGTCGTTGAGTTTAAAATTCAAATTATAATCGATTATGGTATTTCAAAAATCGATTATTACTTTTCAAATCAAAAGTCAGAGGCTTCATAATCGATTAAGATAATCGACTATGTTATTTTGATTCAGTCCGAGCTTTCAAACAGAGACCAAGTAATCGATTAGTGTAATCAATTATGACCTGACTAATTCTTTGTAAAACCTAGTTTTTCGTAAATAAGTTTAATGGATTTATATATGTTATATATATGTTTGTATATGCTTGTTATGTTTGTTTTATATTCCTAAGTTTATGTTTGGGGAAGTTTAGCCTTAGAAAGGTTCAACCCTTTTAGAGTCATAGTAAACTATTTCACCGTTTTGGCCATATCGTGAGTTCTAGATGTCCGATCGAGATGATATTTGTGGAGTTGGAAAGCTAAGAGAATTACCTAAACATATTATGGTATATTTTTTGTCCTATTTGATTGTATAGGTTGTCTCGTAGTGCAATCTTTGAGCGCCCTGTGCTTAGGAATTGAGCACGACCGTGCTCAACAGGGAGCAAGGCCGTGCTCAGGTCTCAGAGCCTATAACTAGAGAAGTTCCGTGAGGGTTGTGAGCCAAACCCCCTTTTTGACACTTTGGGAAATCCTAGTGCGACAGAAACCCCTTCCCTTTCCCTTCCTTTGAACCCCTTGAAGTTCTTAGAGTTTGTGAGTCCGTTTGGGAGAGAAGTTACGCGTGTTAGCATCGTTTAAGGTAACATAGTTATCCCTCCTTAATCTACCTTTACATTCTTTTGAATTGAGGATTAATAGGTTTCTCTCTTCCCTTCTTGTTGACCAAAGCTTGAGGAACTCGTCAAGCCGCTCAAGGGAACGTGTCTAGTTTGCCCACGTCAACGTTGTTTGGGAATCTTCATACTGGGTATGGGGAGAAGGGCTAGTATAAACATGTAGGCTATGGGGTAGCGTAAAATGAAGGGTTAACCCATGACCCTAGTGTTTGATTAAATGTCTACATGATTGTTTTCTTGATAACGTGTTTATATTTGGCTATTTGATATCTGTATGTTTAATTGTTAAATGTCTATATGATTGTTTTCTTGATAACGTGTTTATATGGGGTAGCGTAAAATGAAGGGTTAACCCATGACCCTGGTGTTTGAATTCTCTAAGCCTTCTATACTCTTGAACATAACTCTATATCACTCTCATACTCTTACACTTGCATATCTATCAATTACTTGAGAGAGACATACACACCATATAGGTAGTTGTTATTGAGCTTCAATTTGTTTTATTTCTGCACTTTTGAGTGCTTTCTGATTGTAATCTTTTGGTAAAATTTTGTGAGTCGTTATCTCTTGTTCTTGAGACTCTATCACTGGGGGATAGTACGTCCCTAGTCTATGAAGAGTTCTCGTTGTAAAGGTTCCAGTTGCGCCTGTTTTAAAAGCTAGGGATTGAGTGAAAACCCTTGGTGGTATTGACTTGGGGACTGGATGTAGGCCACGTGGGTAGTCTATGGCCGAACCAGGATATATCGCTGTGTCAATCTTTTCATCCCTTATCTCTTTTATTTGTGCTTTATCTTTCGCAAAACGCTTTTACTCGCACGCGTATTCAAAAAAGTTGTTTTTCATAATATATTAAAAAGAAAAAGTTTTTATTTTTGCCAAAGTTTTTGAAAAACACAATTCACCCCCCTCTTGTGTTTGGAGTCACTTGTCAACAAGTGGCATAAGAGCTTAACTCTTGGATATAAAGGACGATACCGTCTTAAGAGGAAAGATGACTTCAAACAGTTTTTGTAACGAAAGTTCTTCTGTAAACAGACCCCCATCTTTTAATGGTGAAGGGTATGGTTACTGGAAAGAAAGAATGAAAATATTTTTAGAAGCTTTTGACATTGATATTTGGGATGCTGTGGAAAATGGTCCATTTGTCCCCATGCACGAAGTTGATGGTGCTTCGATGGATAAACCGAGAAATCTCTGGACCGAGGAAGATAAGAAAAAGGTCCAACACAATTTGAAAGCTAGGAACATCATCACTTCAGCTTTAAGCTACGTTGATTTCTATAGGGTCTCAAATTGCGTGACTGCTAAGGAGATGTGGGACACCCTTCAATTGACCCATGAAGCTACTACCGAGGTCAAAATGGCTAGGATGAACACAATGACCCATGAGTATGAGCTATTTAGGATGAAACAGGGTGAAAGCATACAAGATATGTAAAAACGTTTCACTCATCATTAATCATCTTAGGGCTCTTGGAAAAACGTTTTCAAATGATGATTTAATAAATAAAGTTCTTAGAAGTCTAAATAGAAGTTGGTAGCCCAAAGTAACTGCAATTTATGAGTCAAGGGATTTGTCTTCTATGTCTTTGGATACTTTGTTTGGTAAATTGCAGGAACATGAAGTAGAGCTAAATCGCCTCACTGAAAGTGAAGAAAACGACAAGAAGAAAAAGGGGATTGCTCTTAAGGCAAGTATGAATGAACCCATTGATGAATATGGCAAATTTGATGAGTTTGAAGGACTTGATGATGGAGACGAGAATTTGAGTTTGATGGTCCGAAAATTCAAAAGCTTACTAAGGAACAAAAGGAGTGTTGGGTTTTCGATCGGGGCCACGAAAGCTCCATAGAGGTAATGCGCCATGAAAGCAAACAAGCAAGAACGTTAAAGCATGAAAATTAACCATAACAAGAAATAATCGAAAACTAAAGAAGATAAAACAGTAAAAGAAAAGATGAACACCGGGATTTTAGTGGTTCGGTCATTGATGACCTACGTCCACGGGAGAGAGAACAACAAGTCTTCTTCTCCCCTTCACTATCTTGATCATAGATATACAAGTTCTTTACAACAGAAACCTCCCACAATCTTTCCTCCTAGTCTTGCCTTCCATGTCTCTCACAGGTATCTCCAAGAACTACCACAAGATTGATGTTTCCACTCCTATACACTTTTCCCTATCTCTCACCAAATCAATACATTATTCTCTCAAGATAGAATTGCCTCACACTCAAATCCCTCTCTTCTTTTCACACACCTATGTGTCTATTGATTAGTGTTGCCTCACTTATTTTTTTCATCCTATACATGATGATCTATTTATAGACTAATACAACCAATCATTAATAGCCTTGATGAGTCATCAATCCATGTGAGTCTTGATATAGCCAATCATAGTGAAGTTTTAGGATCCAAGTTAGTTATGCCTAACTAACTAACCAACTTCAAATTATTGATTTAGAGGCATTAATCAACAATTCTCCACCTTGACTCTAAATCAGGGAATATGAGTTCAAGATAATCACCAATGTTGTGCTCTCTCACTTCTACTTTAGAGAATCCAATCATTACTTTGAGTCACTGAGCTCCCTAGTGCGCCTTCTTCCATACTTGCAACATAAGCCAAACTTGCTTCCATGTTGTTCCAGCAGCTCCACCTCAAAAATGAAACCTTTCTCTATCAAGCATCAATCTGAGTTCTCCAGTGTGCTGTCTTCAAGAATTTTCTGAAACTTTATGTATTTACCAATGCGACCTCATGTCATATCTGCTGCACTGGCCTGGTGGTCTCCACCGCTGGTACGAAGGTATTGTGCCTCTGTCGTGCACGGTTCGAATCCTACCACTGCATCTCTGAATATTTTATTCATTAATCGATTACAATTAAAATGAAATAAAACAATCAAAATGCAAACCCTGATAATCGAACCAGTAACCTCTAGGACTCCACCTTCAACGCCTCACCACTAAGACACACCAGCTTCTGATACAAACACTACCATGATAACTTTATTTACCATAATACAAAATCTTCTTTTTCTAGAAACAGCAACCCATCATCTTCCTCGTTCAGCCAAGAACAAAAAATAACACATAACCCAGAAAACATGGAACTTGCAGTTCCATGAAGACAACACCCTTTTCTTCCAAGAAAGTCAGAAACCACCGCGTAACCATGAGCAAGCTTCCACCCTCAGCCCCGTGAGATCCGCCGCCGTTCAGATCCACATTAATCTAGCCAATTAACAAAAGACGCACCTTACCACGACTGCTGGTCCGCTCTGCATTGTTCCGGATTCGAACCACCGTGCTTCTGACGCACACCAGCAGATCTTCCTTACCCCCGCGAGTCTTAGCTTCACCTTGTGTACCTTCTCCACCTAAACCCGCCATCAACCGTGCACCATGTGCACCACGATGATTCCGCCATGATAGCCGCTGCTTGAGTTTCGCACACACTTCTGTTTCTTGCGGTCTCCATTCTAGTCAATCTTGTTCTTCCCTTTTCTTCCACAACGTGCTCTGGGCTTCCCAAGAACTGATCTTCTTGTTCCCGTTACAACAGAAAACGCACACAACAACCAGCCAAGAAAGAACAATAACAAAGAATTAGAGAAGAATGAAACTAATTTGAAAACCAGAAATTGAATACACCTTCATCAAATGCTTCAACTTCCTTCTTCACGTTTCTCTTTCTTTCCTTCTACCCAGTTCGATTTCTGTTCTCTGCCTTCCAAGGTTTTATTCGTTAACTATCTGCCAGCGATGTTCAATATCACAATTTGGTAGATGGTGCAGCGGTCACCATTTTTGCACAAACCCTTTGCGTCCACAAGGTCTCTAGTTCGACACCTACCTGATGCACTTCTGAATTTAAATTTTAAAACTTTTTACCAAAAAGAATTAAAACACTGAACGTGCAGCCTCTGAGATTCGAACCCATGACATGCTGTTGTCACCAGCGTCTCCATACCACTAGGACAAATCAACAGTTGATGCATAAAGCTAATCACAAAACCAATTTATCTTTAATGAAATTATTTCTTAAAAAAAAGACAAATAGCTTCATCTTCTTCCTCGCGCACGCACAGGAAAGAACACATGAACCCATAACTCAGAAAATGGAACTTTGAGTTCCATCCCAGAACACAACCGTTTTCTTCAAGATCTTGTTCCTTCTCCCTTTCAACATTTTCGTTTCCTTCTGTTTTGCCTTGTGCTTCATCTTTCCTTGCCACCAAATCTTGAACCAAGATCTGTTACCACAAAGAAAACATACACAGTACCCAAACAAAGGAAGACAATAACAAAGAAAGAGGAATGAAAATTAATCTGAAAAACTAAAATTAAAACAAATCAATTGCAAGCCCTGGACTCGATCCCGCAACTTGAGGAATAAACCTTCAAATATTTGCAAATCCAACCAACTAACACAACAACCGTGCTAGTCTGGTGGTCACCACCTTGGTCCTGAAATCTTGTTCACCTAGCATCCAAGTTTCGAATCCCCGCTTTGCATCTGCTGAAATTTTTAAGCCTTTAAATCATTTTATTTAAAAATAAAACTATCACATTGCAGAATCGGAGATTCGATCCCGCGACATGCCGCTCCACCTATAGTGCCTTACCACTTGACCACAGTAACCAATTTGCAAATAATCCACCGTTAAAGAAACAGAATCGACTTCGTCTTCTTCCTTCAAGAAACAGAATCGACTTCGTCTTCTTCCTTTCGCAGAAACGAAACCGAAAATGCAACTCAAAAAATTGGAACTTTCGGCTCCAACCAGACACCACCATTTTCTTCCAAGGATCTTGCTCTTTCTCCAGAAGCACCAAAAAGAGTACCACCATGAGCCACTGCGAAAAAAAAACCCTTCGCATCGCTCATCTTTACTCCACCTGAATCGCCACCATAGCCACTGTTCTGCACCACGCGTAGATCTGTGAAGCGCCGCCGTTTTCACAGGGCCATCGCACACAGCTGCCACTGCCACTGCACCACGGCATCGCGCTGCACCGCCGCGAGCCGCTTCTTTCCGCCATCTGCAGTGCCTCCCTGGTTCAAACCCAAGAACCTGTTCCAACAAGAACAAACACAGCAGCCCAACCAAAAAATAACACTAACAAGGAAATTAAGAAGAAAAATGAAACTAATCTGAAAGATGAAATTGAATACACCTTCTATACAAGCTTCAATTTCCATCTTTCCGGTTTCCCTTTCTTTTCTTCTTTCCAATTCGATTTACTTTTCTGCATTCTTGATTCGCTTCATAATCGATTGTGGAGAATCGATTACAACCTCTCTGGTCCTTGCCCCCTTTGCTCATACAGTCATTGTTTCGTGCATCCCCACAGACGGCGCAACTTGTTGGGTTTTCGATCGGGGCCACGAAAGCTCCATAGAGGTAATGCGCCATGAAAGTAAACAAACAAGAACGTTAAAACATGCAAATCAACCATAACAAGAAATAATCGAAAACTAAAGAAGATAAAATAGTAAAAGAAAAGATGAACACCGGGATTTTAGTGGTTCGGTCATTGATGACCTACGTCCACGGGAGAGAGCACAACAAGTCTTCTTCTCCCCTTCACTATCTTGATCATAGAGATACAAGTGCTTTACAACAGAAACCTCCCACAATCTTTCCTCCTAGTCTTGACTTCCATGTCTCTCACATGGTATCTCCAAGAACTACCACAAGATTGATGTTTCCACTCCTATACACTTTTCCCTATCTCTCACCAAATCAATACATGATTCTCTCAAGATTGAATTGCCTCACACTCAAATCCCTCTCTTCTTTTCACACACCTATGTGTCTATTGATTAGTGTTACCTCACTTCTTTTTTTCATCCTATACATGATGATCTATTTATAGACTAATACAACCAATCATTAATAGCCTTGATGAGTCATCAATCCATGTTAGTCTTGATATAGCCAATCGTAGCGAAGCTTTAGGATCCAATTTAGTTATGCCTAACTAACTAACCCACTTCAAATTATTGATTTAGAGGCATTAATCAACAGGGAGACCTCATCAAAACTTCACCCCTCAAAAGAAAAGTGAAGAAGAAACAAACTCCTATACTCCAATATGTTTAACTGCAAAAAGAAAGGCCACATTCGTCCTAAGTGTGATCTAGCTCAAAAGAAAAATGAAAGAATGGAAAAGAGAGCACAAAAGGATAAGAAAGGTAGAAAGGCCTACATCGCATGGGAGGACAACGACACAGATTACATCGATGATGAAGAAGAAGAAGCTAAACTTTGTCTCATGGCCAATCATGAGAGTGATGATGATGAGGTAACGGATGATGAAACTATTCTTGATTTAACTTATAATGAATTACTTGTTGCTTGTGAAGATTTAAATGATGAAACCACACGTCTTAGAAAAATAATTTCTTCATCAAGAAAAACCATTTCTAGTCTTGAATTAAAAATTAACTCTCTGAATAAAGAAATGGAAGAAATAAAAGAAAAACAAATTTTGTTGGATAGAACTTCATTGTGCTTGCCATGTGAAAAAAATAATAATGAAGGTTCAAGTAGTAGTGAATGCAAGGTTTTTAAAGTGAAAATTAAAGATTTATATGATACACTTGCTAAATTCACTAGTGGAAGGGACAACCTAAATATCTTGCTAGGAAACCATAAAGGAACCTATGATAAAGCCTGTTTGGGTTATCACCCAAAATTGCATGAAAAATCTTTTAAAAGGTTCTTTAGCCCAACAAAATCATCTAGTAGTCCTTTTGTAACATGCTTTTATTGTGGTGGAAAAGGACATACCGCCTCTATTTGCAATGCTAGAAAGAACAAAAATATGAAGGGCAAGAAAGTATGGTACAAAAGGGAATTGTGCCCAAGACTAACTCTCATGGACCCAACATGATTTGGGTACCAAAAGTTAAAAACTGAATCTGTTTTGTAGGTATACTTGAAAGCAAAGAGCTCAAACTGGTATCTCGATAGCGGATGCTCCAAGCACATGACGGGAGAATCATTTTAGTTGCTTTGATTAATATATCTGCTTTCTAACTAAGGGGTTAAAGTGTGAATATTGAATCTATTTTCAAATTGTGTTCTTGTGTGTTTATTCTGTTGAAATCTCATCAGATAGGACACTTGTCTGTACCGTGCTTTCCTACTTGTCTGAACTTAGCTTCTGTGTACGAAAAGTTTTCAACTTTGTTTTAAATTCTGATAAACACAATTCAACCCCCTTTCTCGTGTTTATAGTTGTATATTTCAAATACATCTTTTCTTGTAGTGTATTAAATGCAATTTTTATAGACTAAGGTTGAAATACAAACTTTATCAGTACCCAAGTCATTAATTTTTTAAAAAATATAAAAAATAATAATCGCATACTAGATGTTCAAATCATGAAGATAATATTTGATTTTACATGACTAAATTTTCAGTTAGCATATTTTTTTATTATTTAAGTTCATTTTTTATCAGTAAAAACTGTCTCAAGCAAACATTACCATTTCTTTTATCTGTTTTCTAGATTTTTTTTTTGGTCAACAGTTTTCTGGTAAAGTTACATTACTATATTTGTCAGTTAACATGACAATTTGTTCCTGGAAGTGGTTCTCAACAAAGAATCAAGGATCTGGTTGTTCCTTTTCAAATTGGTGTATTAACCCGATAATGTGTATTAAATTACAGTAGGATTGTTTTCTTTTCTGCTTCTTCTTAGTCGTATTGCTAGGTGTATTGACTTTTACTTATATGAGTTTAGAGTATCCGTGCTCGACTTAATATACCTTATGCTTGTTAAAAAAATAAAACATGACAACACTTGTCCATTATCCAATGAGGCCAATAAAAAAAAATTAATAAGTTCTCAACTTGGCTTCCATTTTCATCCATCTGTCTCACCTCCTTTATTGGATGCATGAGTCCCTTCATGGACAACAATAAACATCAATTCAGCAATAAGATAAGAAGTGCAGTAAACACATATATGGAATGGCCAAGTTTGGATAATCATACCTCAATGATTTTGATAATAGTCAATAGACCGTCACCCAAAAAAAAAAAAATTCAAGGAAGAAAGGTAGTTAAATAAGATAAAACATTTGATAATCAACAAGATTTCCATGTTAAATCCTTATCAAGTGATCATTTTAGTGGTTTGAAGGGACACTCATGACTCGTTGATGTATAAAGGAGACATATACATATATACTAATGATCTGAGTATTATGAAAGGGTAATTTGCAAATTAAGAAGTGCCAAAAAAAAGGTTTAGGTTATGTGAACATGATATGACATTTTGTTTACATATTATAAAATGATCAAACCATTTCTAGTAGGTTACAAACAGGTGTGGAAAACTATGGCGAAAACTCTGAAGTTCTCTTATGCCTTGATCCTCTTTCTTTTCTTCTTTCTTCTCTTAACCACCAGTGAGTTAGGCACTTCTCCTTATTTTAGCTTGTTTATCATTAGTTTTCATATATGCTTTTATCCCATTTTTGACATATTCTTCAATTTTTGTGCTACATTACAGCAATTGAATCAAAAAAATGCAAGAGTGACGAAGACTGTACCTATTGTTATGATGGGATATGCTTCGAAGATATGTGTTTCTGTTATTAATTATATAACAGTTAAGTTAAATAATAATTTTGCACCCCTTTTGATCCTGTAAAACTATAACATGTCATACTGCTATTATTCTTAAAGGCGACTATGGGTGGGTTTGGTTTGGGTTGGGTTTTGGGGTTTTAGGATCCAACCCGGTTAAAAGTGAGTGCGTGGAGTTGGGTTGGGTTTGCAAAAAAAAAATCTTGAAACCCAACACGACCACTCATGGGTTGGATTGGGTGGGTTGTTGGGTTTGGCAAGAAACACACATTTTTCATCTTTGGGTCGTGTTGGTTTGAGTCCGCATGTTTGTCAAGACAAAAAAATATCGAAAATCATAAATAAATTTGTTTAAAACTTTAAATTACATCAACAAATTATGATAATATGATCTAAAAGTCTAAACCATCAATTATCCACAATTAAAAAGAAGACCACGTTATGATAAAAGTAATTGAAACTAAAAGTCTAAACTATAAATTATCAACTAAAAGTCTAAATGCCTAAAATCATCAACAACCATCAATTAAAACTCTAAGTATTATAATGAGAAAGTAAAAGTCATCAACACAAAACTATTCTATGGGTTGGGTTGGGTTGAGTGGGTTTGCAATTTGAAACCCACTTACCCAACCCATACTCTATGGATCCTATTTGTTTTTACCCAACCCAACCCAACCCAATCACCCAAACCAACCCACAAAATCAGGATTGGGTTGATCGGGTTCGTGAGTCTACCCGAACCCATGGACACCCCTAATTATTCTTACGATTTCATTCACAATTCGTGTTATATTCCATATCCTAAATTTCATTGGCAATCTCGGAAGAGATTAGATTTTTTTTTTTAAATGCAACAAAACCATAAGAAAGATAGGTTGAGAGACAGGATACGAAGATTTGGACATCAAAAGTAATAGAGAATGAATTCTCCAGCTATGACCACTCAAATATTACAACATTGATGTCACTTGGAAAGGTTAAAGTTAAAGACCAAATTATGACAATTTGAAATACAAAGAAAAACTGACTTGTTTATTATTAGGCGTTGACAGTAGCATGAGATTACTATTTTTTCCAACTAAAAATAGGCTTTGTTATACTTCCAATAAAGCAAATTTAACAATTATAGACCATTATTTTTTTCTTTAACATAATTTAATTGCTAATTAATTTTCTAAAATATGGAAGGATAACATCAATGTTAAATTTGAAGAAATATCACAACATCTTTGGTCTTAATTGTTAGGGCTTTGATTTGAACTGTTTTATTTAGATTTCAATATTTTATCTTCATCATCTGATTATCCTTTTATTTGAATTTTCAGGTGCATTCTAGAAGTAAATAAGGAGATCATGAAGACAAAGCTTTAAAAGATATTTTACCAAATCCTACATTAAAGCTGAATCTGCATTGATCCTACGTACCTATGAGTTTTTCTATTTTAGACTTTATTGTACAAGGGGATGTTGAAACCTTTATGTTGGCTTGTTGTTATTCAATTTTAGAATTTAACACTTATTGAATTTATGTTCCTCTCAATTAATATAATTAAGTCTTAGATGTGTTCAATCATGTTTTTCTCATGCTTAGAATTTATTTGAGTTATTCGAAGGTTGGTGGTAGTAATTAGATATAAATTATGATTTCATGCCATGAACACATTTGATGTTTTGATAATTCACTATTAATTCAAGGAAATATAATCATATAATTTATTATTGTTTTTAGTGCATCATTGATAGTTTTTTCACAAGCACATGCTTGGCCACTAGATATTCATGAGTTAAATTATTCAGGTATAATAATTTAATATAATGAACATCAAAATCCATTTTGGGAGATTTTGATTCTTAGCTAATTTATATTTGGTTAAATATAAATTTATTTATTTTGATTTATTGTAATTTGCTATGTATTTTAATTATGTATGTTGTTCAACCGTTATATTTCATTTATTAATTTTGTGGTAGATTAGGAAATCATCTAAAATTTAACTCTAAGTCTTGGTGGATCCAACCTCATACTTGCTCCACTCAACTTTGGCATGATTTGTTGTGCACTTGTGATTATTTTATGGCTTTGAACAACCTCTGCTGCTACTTCCTGCATGAAACAATAGAGGTTAATTATCAACATAAGACTACAGAAACCATTTCCCTTTGTTTAAACTTAGAAAATTTATCAATATTAGGATTTCATACGTGTGCGCGTGTGTGCATGCGTGTGTTTATTATTATTTTTTTTTGGTGGAGTGGGATCATAAATATTAAGAAATTGAGAAAACCAAATGATTGGAAATGAATAAAGGGGCAAATTATCTATTAACTACTATTACAACCTATCACCAAAAACAATTACTCTTCATTAAGATTCATAGATTAGCCTATATATAACCAATCTAAAGCATGATATTTGTCAATACATTCACGGGGTCTTTGGGTCATGGTAAAAAGTTTGTGGCCATAATCAAAGTAAACTTAGCTAAACCCTTTCACATCCCGTGGCACAGTTAGGGACAAAGTTTCATCCTCGCTTGTGACTTCAAATATCTCTAATCATTTCACAAGTCAACTCTGTTTATAATGTCTTCCATTGGTTGTATTGTGCCCAAAAAAAGGCAAAGGTTGCACATGCAGATCAGCCTTTTGATCCTCAATTAGAGTTTTGATGGTGGGGGTTAAGTTGGTTACCATTCTTTGTTCATTAGATAACAAAAAAAAAAATGTTATCACATGCAGCACATCCTGTTCATTTTGCTGCAGGTTTTGAAAAATTATTTATGATGAAATAATTGCTTATTTTTACATAGCTTGCTTTTGATTATAAGTTATTTTGATTTTATAATATGTTTCAAAGCATTAAAGTCATTAAACATACTATGAGGGTTAGATAACCCACAAAATTCATCCATTTTAGCCCATGGGATCAATGAACGATCTTACACCTTAAGCCCTTAAGTATTATGTAGTTCTATTATGTATGTCTATCTTTATCTTTATATATATAAAAGTGGCGGTCTAGATTTCAAGGGGTAATTTTGGTTAAAAAAAGGTAGTTTGGTAATTTAGGTAGATGAAAATTAATATTAAATCTATAAAAGTAAGGTTGTCTAGGGTTTCAAATTTTGTAATTTTGGTAAAAGGGTAGTTTGGTAATATAGAGAGATAAAATTTAAGATAAAATCAATTTTATATATATATATATATATATATATTATTTGTATATAACATAATATTATATTTATAATATATATAATACTTATTTAATGTAACATATTATATATTGTTAGTATATATTATAAAAGGTACTTAAATAAATTTTATATATATTTCATAAAAAAAAAATTATATTATTTTACTTATGTTGTTCATTGTCCACCAAATAATATATGGGATAAAAAATTGTGTTATAATTCAAACATTTATCTTATGCTCTTCTTCTTATCCAATATCCCAATGTGAATCAAACTCATCTAAAAATATAACTTCTAACATGTAATTATGATTTATTCACTAAATTTTGTACGTACAATAATGGTCAAGAAGGAAAAAGAAAAGGTACCTCCAATGTCATATCAATGTTAATTCAGAATCATTTTTTATGTTGCATCTGATAGTATGTCATTGGGTTGATTGTCAAATTCCATTATCCCAAAATCATAAATTTAATCTTTTATTTATATTGAGATATTATATTTTACAACCATATTTTATCTTTTATTATCGTAGGTTCAATTGAATAATTTCCAATAAATTAATTAATTTTTATTCAATTAGATAAATAAAATTTTAATCAGTTAATATTCTATTTTTAACCAAAATTTCTTCAGTGGTGTCATTTTTGCACATATTATAAATAAAACACAACAATTTCACCCACATCCATTGGACTATTGAAATTTTGGGCCCTTGTAAAGATAATGTTTGGGCTCCAAGAACTTATTTTAGTATACAAAATCTCTATTTCAAACACCAATTTTTTTTTTTTTTTCATATAAAAGAATGATCCGAACACAATTAGGTGCTGATGATGATGAAAAGTCTTTTCTTGGCATCTTTTCATGAAAAGATATTTGTTTTATTTGTGCAGCGCATTATTTTATTTATTTATGTGAGATATTTGTTTTGATTTATGCCTACTATTATTTATACTCACATATACTTTCAACTAGGGTTACTGTACTTTTGAATAATTTTCGTTGAGATTTGTGATAATAGTCCAATAGACTATCAACCAAAAAAAAAAAAAAATTCTGGGAAGAAAGGTAGTTAAAATAAGGAAAAACATTTGATAATCAACAAGATTTCCATGTTAAAGTTAAATCCTTATCAAGATCGAGCGATCATTTTAGTGGTTTGAAGGGCCAATCATGACTCGTTGATTTATAAAGGAGACATATACTAATGATCTTAGTTTTATGAAAGGGTAACTTGCAAATTAAGAAGTGCAAAAAAATAAACTAAAATTTGTGTAGGTTATGTGGACATGATATGACATTTTGTTTACATATTATAAAATGATTAAACCATTTCTAGTTGGTTACAAGCAGGTGTGGAAAACTATGGGGAAAACTCTCAAGTTCTTTTATGCCTTGATCCTCTTTCTTTTCCTCTTCCTTCTCTTAACCACCAGTGAGTTAGGCATTTTTCCTTATTTTAGCTTGTCTTTCATTAGTTTTCATATATGCTTTATCCCATTTTTGTAATATTCTTTCATTTTTGTGCTGCATTACAGCAATCGAATCAAAAGAATGCCAGAGTGACGAAGATTGTACCTTTTGTCGTGGGGTATGCTTTGAAGATGTGTGTTGGTGTTAGATGATATAACAGTTAAGTTTTGCATTATAATTTTATAATTTTACATAACTTTTGATCTTGTAAATCTATTACATGTCATACAGTTGTTATTATGATTTCCTGAGAGAGAGAGAGATTTGGACATCAAAAGTAATAAAAAATGAATTCTCCAGCTATGGCCACTCAAATGTTACCACATTGATATCACTTGGAAAACAACTTTCTTATGACTATATAACTAAATTGATTGATGGATTAAAGTTAAAGGCTAGATTATGACAATTTGAAATACAAAGAGAAACCGACTCGTTTATTGTTAGGCGCGTATCTGATAGTAGCCCGTTATTACAATTTTTTCCATCTAAAAGAAGCCTTTGTTATACTTCCAATAAAGCAATTTTAACAATTATGACATCATTATTTTTTCTTTAACATAATTTAATTGCTAATTAATTTGATAAAATAAGGACGGATAACATCAATGTTAAATTTGATGCAATATCATATCTTTGGTCTTAATTGTTAGGATTTTGATTTCAATTGTCTTATTTAGACTTCAACATTTTATCTTCATTATGTCATTATCCTTTTGTTTGAATTTTCATGTGCAATATAGAAAACTTTGGATTAAATAAGGAGATCTTCAAGACGAAGCTCTAAAAGTGATTTTACCAAATCCCAAATTAGAGCTAATATTGAATTGATCTTATCATAAAACAAAATAGTTAGAGACCTAGAAGGAAATAAATCTCTTATAGACGACCACACACGGCGTGAGGAGGTCGCACCGGTGCCACCTATGAGTTTTTCTGTTTAGACTTTCTTGTACAAGGGGATGTTGAAACCTTTTTTATTTTGGTGTTGTCTTGTTGTTACTCAATTTTAGAATTTAACATTTATTGAATTTATTTTCCTCTCAATTAATATAATTAAATCTTAGTGTTGGGGGTGCCAATCTAGTTGGGATATCTTTGTGATACCCTCTACCCCGCATATTATTTATAAAACATTTACTTAAAAGAGGTAATATAAAAACATATATTTATTTCATTAAAATACAAACTTGGATAAAAGGTACAATATTGTAACAACTCAACGCGGAAAGAAACATAGAAGTTTTAAAAGATAAAACGTAAACAAAACATAAACATCAAAACATAACTCAACCTCAATGTCGCATACAGAACTAGTATAATCGTTCCGGAATAAATCCTCGGAATACAACGAAACTGAAAACTATACTATCAAATATAAAACTAAACATCCTAGCTAGAGACGCGGCTCCTCAGAGTCACTCCTTCACTGCTGCTCACAGTCCTCTGCATAAAGAGATACATGCCAACGACAAACAAAGAGAAACGGGGAGTAAAAAATCATGTAAACACAACGGCATGGAAGTAGTTAAGCAAGATGATCATACATCATATCATGGCATAGCAACACATATAACATATAATATCAACATAATATAATCATATCAACATGTCATCTCAACCAACATATGTTATGCGGTGCAACACTACTCCACTACTCCATTATGCATGTGGATCCAAACTATCTCAAGAAGGCAACATCGAAGTTACATATCCACATTGACCAAAAAGCACCAACGCCGGCAGTCCACCAAACCATGGGTGAACCCCTTGGGTAGCAGACGCATCATAACGAGGACATGCCACCGCGGGGGTGCACGGTTCATCAAGCCTTGGGTAAACCACCGAGACTTGGCCAGATCGTCATACTCTAGGACGACCTCCCCTATGTTGAACTTCCCCCACTAACAACTTCAATGTATGAATGCATGAGCACAATAGACAAGGCGACCACTTGCTTTGCTTGGGCTAATAAGTACCCAAGACTTATCACCATCATCAACGTTAACATCAACACCTTAACCCTTCTGGGTCAAGGTCCCCCTTAGCCAAAAAGCACTAAGGTTCGACTTATCGACACCTCGACCAAAAAGCATCGAGGCCACTTTGGCCAAAAGGCACAAAAGTGTATCAACGTACAGTAGCCCAGAGGGCACCGACTTTGTTGGAATATGTGGCTTCGACTCAAGAGGGGAGGGGTGAATTGAGTCTACAATTTTTTTTTAATTTTTCAACAAAAATTTCTTTAACAAAATTTATCACGCAATCAATTATATAAAAGAAATAAATTAAAAGAGAGGTAAATAGAATACTTGCGCGAGGATTTTATCCTGGTTCAACCACCAACCATCAGTGACCTACGTCCAGTCCCCACTCCACCTGTGGGATTTTCTTCCACTAACAAACAAGCTTATAACTGGTGCTTGCAACCTTTGTACACAACAAAGCCCTTCTCACTAGGGATACCCCACCCTTGTGTAGAAGCCTCAATTACAACAAGGAGGGATACCACACCCTCACACAAAGTTTCAGCAAAGGAAGAACAATATGATACACTCTTCTAGTACAGATGATTACAACTTGAAGTCCTATGAGATTGATAAAAAGATACTAGTAATAGCTCAAAGTGTTTTTAGAATTTTGGTGCAACAGTATATATATTAGACTAAGACCACGATTAAAAGCATTTCAAAAAGTTGGACGTTGCACAATATTCATACCATGATATGATATTTGGCTTGATGCTTGCTATAAAAATATATTGCAATAAAGACAAACTTTTAAGTCAAACGTAAATGCACTTGATTGATAATTATTTTCTTTCATTGCAATTTTTTTTTCATTAAAAGAATTAATTCTCATACAAAATAATTGTATAAAGCGCAGTTGTTAGAAAAACAATATGACCGTTGCAACCAAGATCAATTCAATTGAGTTAATGCCAATATGCCAGGATCATATAACAATTTCATTAGTTGACAATTTGTTTTCTTATTAAAAGAATTAAATCCCATTAAAGATTGGGATTTTGCTATTTAATAGAAATATGAACATTGAGTATAAGTTAGGCAATTAGAAAGTCATCTGTGATATAAAGTGATATCAAATTTGTTTTGAACCATGATATAAATCTGGTCAAATTTGTTTTCAAAAAAAGGGCAATCAATGAGCAAATCACTTTTGTCTTCCCAACACAATTTTAACATTCAAGTCAGTTTTGCAAATAAATTGATTTCCATAAAGAAAATGTATAAGACTAAGGCACAACCAGAAATATTATTTTCAAAAAAACTTGAGTGAAATCTTTTGATGATATTAAAAATTTCAGAAATTATTTTGATAAAATATTTTACTTTTCATCATTAAAAAAAACTTTGAGCCAAGCTAAGTACCTAATTAAACAAACCTCTTACAAAAGTATCTAAGACCTAATAATTTACCCATTTGGTCTTGTGGTCTTGATACTTGATTTTCTGGTACACCATAATAATTTGAATTTGTGCACGCGGTACCTGCATGCTATAAGAAAAATTCTCTTGCCTTTTTGTTAGTGTTTGTCATTCATCAAAATATATAAATGTGTGATTACATACTCCCCTTTTTGATTATGACAAACCTTACCTTCTTACCTATGTAATGTGGTGTCAGAGTCATATACACACTGCATGAGCATGGGATGGATTTCCCCCTATCTAAAACATATTACTCAATAGATACGTCAGTTAAATTTAGAAGGCATAAATTCAAATTATTAGGCAATAGAATATTATAAGAATGCTCCCCCTGAATAGTTCAATTACATTTATTTTATGCAAGATTAATATTCCAATTCTTCTCCCCCTATTGGCATGATCAAAAAGAAAGTTTATGGATAAAAGATAATAAATAAAGATGATAACTTTCATTCATCAAAATAGATGAAAAGTGGGACATTAATAGCGTTGATAAAATAAGTATGTGTAGTTGCCAATATGGAGGTTGATTTTATGATTTTATGATTCACGGTATCCAAGCTAACAAAATCAGACTATCACAACAGAACAGACGGTGCAGGAGCACATTGACCAACTGGATGCAATTCAGTTTATGCAGTTAATTTGAAAATTTATTATCGAAAAGTGTGACACATAGTTACAGGAACTATGATAAAATTAATTGTCCTGCTCACATATTTATTAATAAAATTATCGACAGAGAGCAAATTTGATAGATATGTGAGAATAAAAGTAAACATGTAAGATTAATTGATGTAAGATAAATCTAGGATGCCTAATTCTCTTCTGATGTAAAAGAAACTCTCTTTATTAAGGGGTTTAGTAAGGATATCTGCTAATTGCTTAGTTGTACCCACATGCTCCAAAACACAATCTCCATTTTGCACATGATCCCGAATAAAATGGTGTCTTATCTCAATGTGTTTTGTCCTAGAATGTTGAATGAGATTTTTAGTTAAGTTAATGGCACTAGTGTTGTCACATCGAATGGGGATATGATCTAATTGGACACCATAGTCTAACAGTTGTTGTTTCATCCAAATAATTTGGGCACAACAACTCCCTGCTGCTATGTATTCCGCCTCAACGATTGACAATGCCACACTAGCTTGTTTTTTGCTAAACCATGAAACTAAGGCACTACCTAAAAAGTGGCATGTCCCACTAGTACTTTTCCTATCTAACTTGCAGCCTGCAAAGTCAGAGTCGGAATACCCAACCAAATTGCATGTGTCGCCTTTGGGGTACCACAAGTCCATGTCTTTTGTCCAAACTAAATATCTCATTATTCGCTTAACCGCCGCAAGGTGAGATTCCCTAGGACTAGCCTGATATCTAGCACACATGCAAAAACTAAACATGATGTCAGTCCTACTTGCAGTAAGATACAAGAGGGATCCAATCATACCTCGATATTTTGTCAATTCAACAGGCTTACCATTTTCATCCTTATCTAAGTAGCATGAGGTGCTCATTGGTGTGGCTATCTCCTTGGCATTGTCCATTCCAAATCTTTTTAAAAGTTCCTTGCACTATTTTGTTTGACTTATGAATATGCCGTTGTCTGTTTGTTTGATTTGAAGCCCAAGGAAGAAATTTAATTCTCCCATCATCGACATTTCAAATTCTTCCTGCATATGCTTAGAGAATTCTTTGCAAAGAAACTCATCAGTAGCACCAAAAATTATATCAACCACATACACTTGTACAAGAAGAATATCATGTGATTTTCTTTTAATAAATAAGGTTGTGCCAACCTTTCCTCGTGAAAAACCTTTTTCTAAAAGAAACTTGCTTAAGCGCTCATACCAAGCTCTAGGAGCTTGCTTTAAACCATAAAGCACTTTCTTTAAGCGAAACACATGATTGGGTCGGTCAAAATTTTTGAAACCAGGAGGTTGATTTACATACACCTCTTCTTGAATAAAGCCATTTAAAAATGCACTTTTTACATCCATTTGATATAATTTAAAATTCATAATGCAAGCAAATGCAAGTAACATGCGAATGACCTCAAGTATGGCTACGGGTGCATACGTTTCTTCATAATCTATGCCCTCCTCTTGATTGTACCCTTTAGCTAAGTCTATCCTTGTTTCTAACAATTATACCATTTTCATCTAATTTATTTCTAAAGACCCATTTAGTTCCAATTGTTTGATTTTTTGATGGCCTAGGGACTAGTTCCCATACTTGATTTCTTTCAAATTGGTTTAATTCCTCTTGCATGGCTAACAACCAAAATTCATCACAAATAGCATCGCCAATGTTCTTAGGTTCTATTTGGGAAACAAAAGCCATGTGATTGCAAGCATTTTTAATGGAGTTTCTAGTAATTACCCCTTTAGAAATATCACTAATAATGTTGTCCAATGGATGATTTTTGGAAACTCTCCATTCTTTGGGAAGATCTTGAAGTTCTTCTTCCTCTTGCTTGATCTCATCATCATTGCCTTCTTTGTCCTCTTGATTTTTCTTTTCATCCAAGTGGGTATGTTCTAAGGAATCTGCAAGGTCATCAACAATATCCTTTCCCAACCTTTTGGGGTTAGTCTCATCAAAAGAAACATGCACTGGTTCCTCAACAGTTAAAGTTCTTTTATTGTATACCCTGAAGGCTTTGCTAGATGATGAATAACCTAAGAATATCCCTTCATCAGTTTTGGCATCAAATTTTCCTAAATTATTTTTACCATTATTAAGTACAAAACATTTGCATCCAAACACATGAAAATGAGAGATATTGGGCTTCCTTCCTTTATATATTTCATATGGGGTTCTCTTTAAAATTGGTCTAATTAAGACCCTATTGAGAACATAGCAAGCAGTGCTAACTGCATCCGTCCAAAAATATTTTGGGAGGTTTGCATCGCTTAATAGTGTTCTAGCGAGTTCCTCTAAAGCCCGATTTTTTCTTTCTACCACCCCATTTTGTTGTGGGGTCCTAGGCACAGAAAAATTATGTTTTATGCCATTTTCTTCACAAAAAATTTCAAACGTTTCGTTTTCAAATTCCCCGCCATGGTCACTTCTAATAGATACAATTTTTAGATCCTTTTCATTTTGAATTACCTTGGCTAATTTTTTAAAAGCTTTAAAGGTGTCACTTTTGTGTGAAAGAAATAAGGTCCAAGTGAACCTAGAGTAGTTGTCAACAATTACTAACGCATAAAAATTGCCACCAAGGCTCTTAGTTCTAGAAGACCCAAAAAGATCCATATGTAGGAGTTGCAAGGGCCTCTCCGATGAAACAATATTAATTGGTTTGAAGGAAGCCTTTGTTTGTTTACCTTTTTGGCATACATCACACAATCCATCCTTTTTAAATTTCATTTTGGGTAAACCGATAACAAGTTCTTTTGAAATAAGCTTGTTTAAGTGCTCTGTGTGTATGTGTTCAATCCTACGATGCCAAAGAAAACTGTCTTCTTCTCTAGAGACAAGACAACATGCATCATTTGAAGAGATATCATCTAGGTCTATCATATAAATATTATTAATTCTATGTCCAATTAATTTCTTATTTTTATCATGCAAATTTTCAATTAAACTACTTTTAGAATCAAAGCTAACCTTGTTACCTTTGTCACAAAGTTGACTTATGCTTAGGAGATTGTGCTTTAGTCTTTCCACAAAAAGTACATTATCAATTGATGTTGTCGGACTTTTACCAACACTTCCAATCCCAAGAATTTGCCCTTTGTTATTGTCACCATATGTCACATGTCCTCCAACTTTTGGTGTGAAGGATGTGAACTTGCTAATGTCTCCCGTCATATGCTTAGAGCAGCCACTGTCAAGGTACCAATTTGTAGTCTTGGCTTTCAAGCATACCTACAAAACAACAATTATATTTTGTTTTTAGGTACCCAAATTTTATTGGGTCCTTGGTTGTTAGTGCCATATGATGTTCCCTTAGGAACCCATTTTTTATTTTCATTCTCCTTTCTCATATTACAAGTTGATGCGGTATGCCCTCTTCTAGCACAATAATAACATTTGACGAAAGGACTAACAGATGTATGAGTAGGCACAAATGTTTTCTTCAAAAAGGATTTTTCATGATCATTAGGCTTATATCCTAAGCCAGCCTTATCATATACAACTTTTTGGATTCCAAAAAGAACATTCAAGTTATCTCTACCATTGGTGAATTTTTCAAGAGTGATCTTCAAGTCATTTACTTGTTTTTCATATTCACTGCACTTTTTGCATGTAAAATTTCCTAGAGTATGTCCAATGCTATAGTTTTCCTTCTCTAATTCCAACCTTTCTTTTGTTAAAGTATTTACTTGGTTTTGCAAATAATTAACCATTTTCTTGGATTTTTCTAATGCCTTAGCCAATCTTATAGAGTCATTGTGTAGTTCAATAAAGGCATCATGCAATGCATCATATGAGCAAGAAGAAGAAGAAGAGTTAGAGGTTACCTAATCATCGCTTTCGTGGCCAGCCATGAGACACAAGTTAGCTTCCTCATTGTCTGAGTCATCGGTGGTATCCAAATCATTTTTATCCCAAGCTATGTAAGCTCTTCTGGGTTTGTTTTCCTTCTTTTCTTTTCTTTCGAATTTGTCCTTCTTTTGTAATTTAGGGCAATCATACCTCATGTGACCGGGCTTTCCACATTCATAGCAAGTAGGTGTGGAGCTTGGACCATCTTCCTTATTGAAACTCTTTTTGGGAAAGGTTGATGATCTTCTTGAGTTAGCTTTCTTTTTCACAAATCTTTTGAATTTCTTTACTAGCATTCCCATTTCATCATCTGAAGCGTCTTCCTCTTCTTCATCCTTTTCACTCTCTTCCTCATTTTTGGAGGAGGATGCTTTCAAGGCTAGGCTCTTCTTTTTCTTGTATTTTTCTTCGTGTTCCGACAGCCGAATAAGTTCTAGTTCATGCTCTTGTAATTTTCCAAATAGCGTCGCTAAGTTCATTGTGGTGAGATCTTTAGATTCAGCAATTGCTGTCACCTTCGGCTGCCATTCCCTGCTCAAACAACGTAGAACTTTATTAATTAAATCTTCATTATCAATATTCTTACCCAGATCAGCAAGTTGGTTCACAATGTGAGTGAAGCGTTTCTGCATGTCTTGGATGGATTCTCCTTGCTTCATCATGAACAGCTCGTATTCTCTTATCAGAGTGATTGTCCTTGCGCGCTTGACTTCACTCGTTCCTTCATGAGTGACTTGAAGCGTATCCCACATTTCTTTGGCCGTCTTCCAATTTGAGACCCTGAAAAATTCTCCCCTACTCAAAGCAGATGTTATCATATTTCTAGCACGTAAATTTAATTGTACTTTCTTTTTCTCATCCTCAGTTTGTTCACTTCTAGGGTTAATAACAGACTTACCATCTACATTTTTCATAGGGACAAAAGGTCCATTTTCAATACCATCCCACACATCATAATCTTGTGCTTGAATAAAAATTATCATGCGTTCTTTCCAATATGCATATTCTTCACCATTAAAGGCAGGGGGTCTCCCAAAGGAGGCTCCTTTAGGTAGGAAGTCATTCGAAGCCATTTCTCTTGAAGCTGCTAAGCTCTTTATGCAAGAGTCTAGCTTTGATGCCACTTGTTGGAATATGTGGCTTCGACTCAAGAGGGGAGGGGTGACCTACGTCCAGTCCCCACTCCACCTGTGGGATTTTCTTCCACTAACAAACAAGCTTATAACTGGTGCTTGCAACCTTTGTACACAACAGAGTCCTTCTCACTAGGGATACCCCACCCTTGTGTAGAAGCCTCGATCACAACAAAGAGGGATACCACACCCTCACACAAAGTTCCAAAGAAAGGAAGAACAATATGATACACTCTTCTAGTGCAGATGATTACAACTTGAAGTCCTATGAGATTGATAAAAAGATACTAGTAATAGCTCAAAGTGTTTTTAGAATTTTAGTGCAACAATATATATATTAGACTAAGACCATGTTTAAAAGCATTTCAAAAAGTTGGACGTTGCACAATATTCATATCATGATCTGATATTTGGCTTGATGCTTGCTATAAAAATATATTACAATAAAGACAAACTTTTAAGTCAAACATAAATGCACTTGATTGATAATTATTTTATTTCATTGCAATTTTTTTCATTAAAAGAATTAATTCTCATACAAAATAATTGTATAAAGCTCGGCTGTTAGAAAAATAATATGACCGTTGCAGCCAAGATCAATTCAATTGAGTTAATGCCAATATGCTAGGATCATATAACAATTTCATTAGTTGACAATTTGTTTTCTTATTAAAAGAATTAAATCCCATTAAAGATTGGGATTTTGCTATTTAATAGAAATATGAACATTGAGTATAAGTTAAGCAATTAGAAAATCACCTGTGATAAAAAGTGATATCAAATTGGTTTTGAATCATGATAAAAATCTGGTCAAATTTGTTTTTAAAAAAAAGGGCAATCAATGAGCAAATCACTTTTGTCTTCCCAATACAATTTTAACGTTCAAGTCAGTTTTGCAAATAAATTGATTTCCATAAAGAAAATGTATAAGACTAAGGCACAACCAGAAATATTATTTTCAAAAAAACTTGAGTGAAAGCTTTTGATGATATTAAAAATTTCAGAAATTATTTTGATAAAATATTTTGCTTTTCATCATTAAAAAAACTTTGAGCTAAGCTAAGTACCTAATTAAAAAAACCTCTTACAAAAGTATCTAAGACCTAATAATTTACAAATTTGGTCTCGTGGTCTTGATAATTGATTTTCTGGTACACCATAATAATTTGAATTTGTGCACGCGGTACCTGCATGCTATAAGAAAAATTCTCTTGCCTTTTTGTTTGTGTTCGTCATTCATCAAAATATATAAATGTGTGATTACATACCAACTTATTATCCTTATTCATATTGATTAATCTTTAATTAAGTTATCTAACTCTTCTTCATTCGATTGGTGTATTATTACATCATTGGGGACAGTTGGGGTAAAACACCCCTTAATTCCTTTAATCTCAGATTCTGACCAGTAAGGGGAGCATGGGCGTGCTCACCCCAGCACGGTCGTGCTCCCTGTTTTGCTTATGCACGGGCATATTCCATAATTTAACTGGGAGCACGGGCGTGCTTCCTGTTCAGCACGGTCGTGCTCCTGGGCCAGCCGTACTGTTTTGGGTAGATTCAACTCGTGTTCTTGGAGCCAAAACTCCCTAACACTCTCAAATTAGATCCTAGGGTCCTTTGACTAATCCAGTTGGCATGAAACCTCACCTCTCACTAAAAGTTCATGTCTTATGAAGCATTGGGAAATTGATCCCTTAACCATTACTTTAATTAAGAGTCCTACTTATCACTTAGGGTCTTATTAACTGCTTCAACATCAACACTCAGTCAATCAAACATTCATCCACAGATGTATAACAACAACACGTAACAATTATCATATCATAACCAGGTTCAACCAAATATACATTATTAGGCATATAACATAACAATCATGAGACAATATGAATACCATTAATCAACTAACACTTATAACAATTAACTCATACAATCAGGCAGATCATAGCATCAACAACAGTTTAGGCATAGTCATAATCAAACATCACATGACATTAATAACAGTTAACAACAACATATAACGGGGCTATGGGAATACCCCATCTTACGCTACCCCCTTGCCTAATGAATATACTATCCTTCTCCCCCATACCTGGTATGAAGAATTCGGTAGCGATACTCAAACGGTAGACCAAATGACAACCAACGAGTTTCCCCTTGAGCTGCTCAGTCAGCTTCCAAGCCTTGGTCAAACAAGAACATTAGCCAATTAGTTCCCAAATCTAATAATAGAGAGGAAACCAAAAGAGGAGAAACCGTTACCTATACCGATTTAGCACAAACGAACTATACGTTCCCACAAGTCTCCAAAGCTCCAACAATGCAATGGGTTTAGAGAAAATAGTGAGAAAACTAGGGTCAGCCACACTAGGGTGGCTGCTGTTGCCAAAATAGGGTTTATGACTAAAACCCTCAGTCACTGTTCTGTATTTAAAGGCACAGACCTGAGCACGGTCGTGATCCTCCTTGAGAACGACATTGCTCAACTTAGCGCCTATGAGGCGCGGCCTGCTCTTGAGCACGGGCGTGCTCAACTTAGCGCCAGTGAGATGCGCTAGCCCAACGAGCATGGTCATGCTTTCTGTTAAGCACGGTCGTGCTTGTGACTCAGGCAGTCACAAGACACAAGCCTAAGAAAGGGATTTTCCACCTAAAACCCCACTCTAAACCTTCCTAAAAAATAAGGCACATACAAAAGCGCTTAACGAAAAACGGGGTGTTACAGCCTTTCACTACAGTGATGCTTTTGCATGCCATTTTGCTTAAATTTTTTTTCCCTCATGCTTAGAATTTATTTGAGTTATCTGAGTGTTGGGGATAATAGTTAGATATAAATTATGATTTCATGTCATGAACAGATTTGATGTTTCGATAATTTACTATTAATTCAAGGAAATATAATCATACAATTTATTTTTGTTTTTTGTGCATCATTGATAGTTTTTTTTGCCAGCACGTGGTTTGCCACTAGATATTTACAAGATAAATTATTCACGTATAATAATTTAACATAATAAACATCAAAATTCATGTTGGTATATTCTAGTTCATATTTAATTTATGTTTGGTTAAATATAAAATTATTTATTTTTATTTATCTTAATTTGCCATTTATTTTAATTATGTATGTTGTTTCACTTTGATATTTCATTTATTAATTTTGCGGCTAGATTAGGAAAAAATTATCAATATCTAAAATATAACTCTTAGTCTTGGTGGAACAAACCTCATACTAACTCCACTCAACTTTGGCATGATTTGTTGTGCACTTGTGAGTATTTATGGCTTTTAAAAGTCATAACAATGTCACAAGTGGAGTAAAATAACAAAATAAATTCATTCATTGTAACTAAAGTTGAAAATTGTAAAGACCATTAATAGTATGCTTTTGCCCTTGAACTTTTATTTATTTATTTTTTTAAATATTGATAATTTGGCATTTGCGATGCCTAATCTCATTTATTAGAATAATCATTTGTTATGTATTTTATTTTATTTTATTTTCTATGCATCTTCATCTTTGTTTCGTAAAAGAATAAGTTCGACACAAACTACGCCATCTATTTCTAGTTTAACTTCATTCATGACATCAATTAAAGAAGCAAAACCCATATTTCACTAGTCCTAACATAAACATTTGAATTCCTGTAACAAAAAAAACATCAACATTTGAATGGAGGCTACACATCCAAAGGCATTAAGCATAATAATTAATTCTCAACAAAGGGAAAATGATTCATAGAACAACCAAATCAAGTTTTAAAACATCATCATAATCAAATTACCTATTTCTTTACATAGAGAGGTTCAACAAAACATGTTTAGAGGTATAAAAAGAGGTGGATTCTACGGTGCACCAAACATGAGTGGGGTGTATTATACACCCCACTTATTACCTGCAATAATAAGTGGAGGTGGTGGTTGTGCTTGTGTGCTTTTTTGAACATGCATTCACACATCAGAGATGTTAGTGGTGGTTGTTCAACATAGGGGAGGTTATCCATGAGTAAGACGATCTGGTCGTCCGTGGGACCTAGTACCCCTGCGAGTAAGGTGCGTCGACTATCCTAGGGGTCCAACCGAGGTAAGTTGAATTGCCCCGGTGTTGGTGCTTATTGGCCAATGTGGAAATTTAACCCCAAAGTTGACTTCCTGAGATAGATGGATCCAAGTGCATAACGAAGTAGTGGGGCAGAGTTGCATTACATAGCATACACGTTATACTATGACACTGTTATTTGCTATAACATGACTATTTGATGTATGCTCGTCTTGCTAACTGTTTCCTTGCCATTATATTCATATTCATGTTTCTTACTCCCTATCTCTATGTTTCTTGTTGTGGCATGTATCTTTTATGCGGAGGACGGCGAGCGGCCAGTTGAGGAGTGACTCCGAGGAGCCGCGACTCTTTTGTTAGGATTTCCAGTTTTCAGTAGTTGTTTAGTTAGCTATTTTCAGTTTGTATCCGAGGTTGGTTTCCGGATTGGTTATACCAGCTCTGTAATGTGACATCGGGGTTAGGGTTTTCTTTTATGTTATGTTATGTTTTTATTTCCACGGTTGAGACAATGTGTTAAATTTTACCTTGTGTTGATTTCAATAAACGATGCGTTATTTTAATTATCTTATCTTTTAATGCTTTATATGTATACGGGGTAGAGGGTGTCATAAATACCACATTGTATCTGTTGGAAGCATAGTGGTTTTGGACTAAATAATCTCTACGTTTTGATGTTATCAAAATGATTAAATTTGCTTGGCAAAGTGTTAATTGAGATCTAAAATGTACTTTCAGTTATGCAGGAATATTTAAATATACGTAATAGAAATTTGGGATAAGTTTTCATTGAAAAATACGCGTCCGCCCTTGTAGACGGGAAGCTCAATGTTTTGGTAAAAGTTATTTATTTATTTATTTATTTGAGTAGACTGGTTTTCTTAAGTAGACGTGGCTCTAAATGCTTACTATACGAAAATCAAAATAACTTCTTCGATACAGCAAGTCCAAAGACTTGATAGTAAACGTGTCTAGATTGCCACGTTAGCAGACGAAAGTAAATGGTAAAATTGAATGAACTGAAAAATAAAGTAATCAAGTAGACGAGCTCTATCTGCCACGTCACTAGACGGAGATATTTATAACTCATTGAGGTATACCAAGTCCAAAGACTTGATAGACGAGAGGATATGCCACGTCACCGAACGAGCAAAATAATTTGTTGAAACAGACTTGGTCTCTCATATAACGAAGTAGACAGAGTTTTTAAAGTAGACGAGCTCCATCTTTGAATAAATAAATGCAATCTGAATCTCTTGAATTTATTTCAAGTGATTGATATTTATTTCAATAGAATATTTGTTCTTCACATTTGTTTTATCTGCTTTAATGTTTTACCTTGTTGTAAAAGAAACATAGTACCTTCAAGAAATGTAAAAAGTTGAATCGTACAATGAGATACTGCAAAACGATCTGTACGATGACATCTTTATGGATGAAAAAGCTGGATTGTACACAAAGGAGGAACAACAAGTTCTCTAGATGCAATACTCATAGCAGTGAGCCTCCAATTTCATGCTACCTCGATAACCAAGGGTATTATTCAGCTTGCCACAATCAAGTTATCAGTCACAACGGATATCATGCATTAAATGCTATCTCTAAATGGGATTATTCAAAATAACCGTTGAAGAAATACAAGTGAAGAAGAAGGTCACTATAAATAGAAGACCTGAGATACTGAAGAACAACTCTTGCCTGCACAACCTTGCTAGCTCAACTTTTGTCAAACTACTATCACTCATACTCATATTTCTTTAAGAGAAAGAGTCTGTACTCTTTAGTTTGAATATTGTGCAAATATTCATCTGATCTTAAACTTTCATATCCTCACACATAGTGGGTAAAGAAGATCAAATGTTAATTCTCTTTGTTAGAGTTAGAGCCTGAAAAGGCTTGGTAAGAAAGAAATACTTGTAGCCTAGAGAGGTGTTGAATACTTGGTTGTAACCTATTTTGGAAAATAGTGGAGAAAAACCTTCAAGTAGAAGGGAAAGGACGTAGCTCTTGGTTGGAAGAGAGTGAACCAGGTTAAAACATCTTGTGTGAATCTTCTATTCATAAACTCTTACAGCTTTATTTGTTTCTTACTAACTGAGGGGTTTTCATATTGCTTTTGTTAAATCTTTTTAAAAGATCTATTTCTTTGTGCTTGCTTCTGTTTTTAATCCTCTTGTGTGCAAAAATTGTTTTAAAGGTTGTTTTCGAAAATTATTAACAAACACAATTCAACCCCCCCCTCTCTTGTGTTTGTCTGTGTCAACTTCAGTATCAAGTTCAAATGCGGAAATAAAATAAACATAACATGTAAAGGCTTTTTGACCAAACTGGGTTCCTTTTAGAAACTATTTACCAATTGGGGGTCGTTTTGGACACCTGGCATATTTTATTTTTTTTCAATCTGACAAGTCAAAGGCGTCACTGCAGATGGCGCCAGTTGGCGCCTACAGCTAGTTTTATAAAAAAAGAAGAAGCAAAAAGCAGTGGCACCACTGCAGATGGCGCCTTTAAAGGCGCCACTGCAGTTGGCGCCTGTCCCTGCCACACGTCCCCCCTGCCACACGTCCCAGCCCAGTCCCCCCACCCCCAATTTCAGATCTCCCACTGCCCCCCCACCCCCTCCCCAATTCCCTTCAAACAAATACAAGACCCCCCCAAAAAAAAAAAAAACCATCAGATGGCAGAAGACGTTCCAGCAGCAGTAACCCCCCTCAAAAAGACGAAGAGCAACTTCCTTTTCCTTTAGTTCCTTCTTTATATATAGATCTTAGTAATAAATTTTATTTACTACTTGTGATATTATTTGTTACATGTTATTAGGTTATGTTTTTTATTATCATTAATGTAATCTTTACTCCCTATACTTATAGTGTACTTTTTTTTTGTAGCGGTGTTCCTTAAAAATTGCATGTGACTGTGTTTTAATTCTTATAAGATAAATTTTTTTTTACTACTGTAATAAATGATGAATATTTATTGATGTAAATTGTTATTGCTATAATTATTTTTTATGCCTCCTGTGATATTATTTGCTACTCGTTATTACGGGTTTTTTTATATTGCATCGTGTTGTTTTAAATAGATACTTTATTATTAATGTCATCGTGACTCCCTATACTTATAGTATAATTTTTTTTGTAGCGGTGTTCCTTTAAATTTGCATGTGACTTTATTTTAATTCTTATAAGGTAAATTTTTTTGTACTACTGTAATAATTGATGAATATTTATGGGTGTAAATTGTTATTGGTATTATTTTTTTTATGCCTCCTGTGATATTATTTGCTACTCGTTATTACTGGCATTTTTTTTATTGCATCTTGTTGTTTTAAATAGAGACTATCATTAATATCATCGTTACTCCCTATACTTATAATATAATTTTTTTTGTAGAGGTGTTCCTTTAAAATTGCATGTGACTTTATTTTAATTCTTAGTAGGTAAATTTTTTTTACTACAGTAATAATTTATTGGTGTAAATTGTTATTGCTAATAAATTTTTTATGCCTCCTGTGAAATTATTTGCTACTCGTTATTACTGGTATTTTTTTATTGCCTCTTATTGTTTTAAATAGATACTTTAATTACATTTATCATCAATGTCAGTATTTATTGGGGCTTAATTGATACTATAATTTTTATTAATTATACAACTCAATAGATTTTATTATATAATCTATATAACTGTAACATTTTTTTTAATGTCAGGTGAAAGATATGGCATCATCTAGCTCACAATCAGGGGCACGATTGGTAAACCCCGGCCCAGTGGATGATTCACTATTGAACATGCAAGAAAAGCATGTTTCCCAGCATGTATGGAACGGATCACCCGATCGAGTTCTTAGAGCTCGACGTGGACTGTCATTTAATACTGCTGTTATTGATCTCCCAGAGTCTGTTAGAGCTAATCTTCAAATAGCTGGTTTCTTGGGGGTAGCCCAAGTAAATATAACCCAGCTTGATCATAATTTGATTACTGCACTTGTTGAGCGATGGAGACCCGAGACACATACCTTTCACATGCCGTGGGGAGAATGCACCATCACACTGCAGGATGTTGCTATTATCTGTGGATTACGCATTAACGGTCCCGCTGTTATTGGTGCAACTCATAAACATTGGAAGGCATATGTCAGTGAAATGCTAGGCAGAGTTCCTAACGATTCTGACATGAAAGGATCAAGAATAAAGTTAAAGTGGCTGGAAGATCATTTTGGGCACTTCTCTCAATGGGAGGATAATCAATATTGGTGGAGGATTGTATATACACGAGCGTATATACTCAGGTTGATAGGGAACCTATTGCTCCCGGATCACTCCGGTTCATTTGTATCACTGAGATATCTTCCACTGTTGGAGAATTTTGAAGTAGCAGGTCAGTATAGTTGGGGTTCGGCTGTATTGGGTTACTTGTATCGAGAGTTGTGCAAGTCTACAAATTATGAAAAGAAGGAGATTTGCGGGTTCATGCCGTTGGTTCAAATATGGGCATGGGAAAGGATGCCTTCCATTGCTCCGCAGCTCGTGATTGACCAACGAGATTTCGGTACACCATACGGTACACGGTAAGTAGCATGTAAAATTCGTAATGCCCTCATTGTTTGTAGCATATACTTGATCTGATAATCCTTTTTTAAAACAATGATAGGTGGCGTTCAGGGGTTACTTATAACAGGCAGATGCACCACCTGACGTATTATCGTGACCGATTTGACAAAATGAAGCATCGCGATGTAAGTATAAATTTTCAATTTAAATAAAAATTAGGAATGTTTTGTGAATGTTTTATATTATTTATGTTGTTTCTATCTTATGAATTTAAGTACTATAATTTGTTCCATGTTGGTAGATGACCTGGTGTCCCTACGACGACATGATGATGGCAACACTACCCATGGTCTGTCTAGAAGCCATGTACTTATGGAGGGTTATTCTTCCTTTGATATGCTTCAACATTGTCGAGTGGGTTCAACCAGATCGTGTCATGCGTCAATTCGGCATGCAGCAACATATACTCAATGAACTTGCCCAACTAGAAAATCGCCATGATCTGTCACTTAGTGGCAAACATTCTGAGAATTGGCCACTCATGTTGGATTATGACATTAGTTTCTGGAATGAGAGACACTTGAAGGTGATTTGTCATAATCAACCACAGATTGGTCTCCTAAATAAACAATCAGAGTATATGCGTTGGTACTTGCGTAGGACACGACGATGGGTTGGCAGGGAAGGTGCACTCAGAGGATTTTCGGTAACGTTATGGTTTCCCAGCATATTGTTTTTTTGGTTGAATTATGGTTTTATAAATTATTGTTAATAGTTATTAACCTTGCTATAGACTGATGGGATGGAGCGATTGTACTACTTAAGTACTCCTGAGGGTCAACCAGAGTTCACGTTTGGTGAACTAAATACAGAGCTTGCGGCTATTATGGCAGCATCGGACGAGGCGGATAGTATCACTATACCTACTGTCTCAGTTGTACCTCTCACACAATCCGTGGAACCGCTTCCTCCGTTCGCATGTGTGCCAGCAGCAGTAGTGGAGGGTCAGTCTCTTGGTAGGAGAAGACAGCGTCTGGAACAACATAATTTCTACACACCGCCTATGCCGGCACGTGGAGAAGGATATTATTATGCGCCCACCCAAGGTCATGACTTTTCACAGGAACCCGCTCCAACGTATTTTCATACTGACATGGCAGGACCATCGTCCATGCCTGCCTATTCCTCATCGTCCATGCATACTCATTCCCCTACTGATCCAAAATCACCCAATTTGTTCTTCACACCACCCGCATATCACCCGACTTCTAACACACCAGGAGCACCCAATCCCATGATTGACCAAATACAAAACACCCCAATATACTCTCCTGGATACGTTGGTGTGGGTATTGACTTGAACGTCGACTTCTCCGCAGTTTTAGACTCAAGCTCAGCAAGTGAACAACCAATTCAAGTTGAGCCCAATATCAGAAGAAATCCATGTCGTGAGGCTCGGGATAAACAACGACAGTGCATCTTGTCTCCCTTTCAGCATGATGGTGATTACGCTCAGTAGTAACCCTTTCGGGCTGCATTGTAATTATGTAGAATATTATCTAATTGATATTTTGTACCTAACGGACATTTATACCAATTTTGTATTTAGTGGAGTAACTTGATATTTTGTTTCGTCTTGAAATTACAGTCATTTATTATTATAACAAAACATATTAATTATATGTCGTAACATTTGACTATGGCAAAACAAAGCATTGGAAAGCATACATAAAATGGTGTAAGCTAAATATTTTCTTCCATACCAACTCCTCCACTTCCTGATCCTCCAGCTCGTTGAGGGCAGTGGCGCCGGTTATGACCCTGAGACCTACACAATCCACAGCGCTGGGTCGGTTGTGACTCTACCCAGTCCATCTCATTACGAATGCGGGTTGACTTGGGTCTCCCTTTCGGGCGTAGCATCGACACATCCGGAACTAAGGTCCAAGGCTGTTGTATCTCGGGTATTTCTTCCTCATTTTCGATTAGAAACCATTGGGCAGCGTAAACATTAATGATACTGTTCCATTTATAAACATCGTTGACATACTGATCATGGTCGAGCATCATGGCCGCACAAGCAGCAATGACATGTGAACATGGCAAATGATATGCTTGAAAGTTTCCACACTGACAATATTTAGTTTGTAAGTTAACCCTCCAACAGCGACCCCCTCTCTGGGTGACCGGATTGAAAGCCTCTTCGACCTCGAATCGTAGATTCTGGGTGTCATATCGGCGGACCTGATGCGTAGAAGCATCTTCTTGATGTTTCAAGAGCTAGCTTCTTCATTGCCTTGTCAGAATATCGGTGACCAGAACTAAGCTTGCCTCTTGCTTCCTTACCCCGCTGAACAAAATACTCGACGATTCTACCGTATGAACACTTAACCAAAGCGGTGATTGGCAGATTCCTAGCACCCTTTAAAATTTGATTCACGCATTCCGACAAATTGGTTGTCATGTGTCCAAATCGACGACCACCATCATCATAAGCCAGTGACCATTTCTCCTTCCTAATGCCATCAATCCACCTTTGTATTTCAGGACTGGTTTCACGGAATTTCTCAAGCTTCCGATCGAAGTTTATCTTGCATGCGTTGTACCCTATACAAAAACGTTAACTTATTTAGGTCGCCATATTATTAAAGAAAACATAAATACAAAAATTTTGTAATTTGAAAAAGACATACCTAGAGTCATCAGTTCCTCCTTCAACTTTTTATTCTTGAATCTCTGGTTGAAATTACTGGCAATATGTCGAATACAGTATACATGATAAGCATTTGGAGGCTGCCAACCTAGGTGAGGATTCGAAACGGCTGATTTAATGATTTGGTGCCGATCGGAGATCAGACATATACCGGTCTTATTGGTAACATGTTCCCGGATTAATCCCAAAAACCAAGACCACGCATCTAAAGTTTTCTCCTTCCACAACAGCAAAAGCAAGCGGCAGTATATGATTGTTTCCATCCTGTGATGTGGCAATCAACAGTGTGCCACGATACTTACCATACAGAAATGTGCCATCAACCTGTATTATTGGTTTGTAGTGATTAAATGCATCACAACATTGTCTAAACGTCCAGAAAACACGATGAAACGTGCGATATTGGTTGTTCACACCGTTGCCCACCACATATAGGTTGGTCTCGATCTTGTAAAATGAATCTGGTGAAAACAACTACATATGTTGTAACCATCTAGGTAGCATGGCATATGATTCATCCCAATCTTCAAATACATTCACTATGGCCTTTTGTTTGGCTTTCCATGCTTTTCTGTAAGATATCTTGTACCCGTAAGTACTTAGAATTCTTTCGCGTATCAAAGCGATAGTCACCGATGGCGCTTCTCTGACCATACCTAGGAAGTCGATTTAAATATAAAGTTAGATTACACTTGGAATTAACAATAAAAACAATTATCATACTAGTAATCATCGTACCTAGTATGCACTAGCATACGAAGTTAGAATCCAGCTTTGTGTGGTCTTGCGACAACATCCGGTTCACACAATTATGTTGACCGCCCCACTTTGTAACCTCCCACTTTAGTGACTTTTTCGACAAGATAGCCCTCAGCCTCCATGGGCATCTTGTCAAATGATTTGAACACTGGACATAATACTTGGTTGATTTAGACTCAACAACTTTGAAATCCTGATGAACGTTCATGGAATAATGTTTAACAGCCATTTGAACCGCCTGTTTAGTATCAAATTGCAAGCCAACATACAATTCCTGACCCACTTTCCACGATCCCGGAACATCTATGCCTTTAAATTCTATCTCCTGATCAGGATGTTCCCAGTTTATATAATTATAATGGGGGGATGAGTTGAAAAATGCACCATGTGATTGACCTATAAGTGAGTAAAAATGAATAAATTGCCAATTAGAGTAAAATTAATAATATTTATACAAATAAAAATTAATAATAATGATGTCGGAATAAAATTATTAATTGTTGGAGGAAACCAACTAGCTTGATGCTGAACAAAACCACCAGGAGCCATCGATGAAACCGGGGCTGCAACAATTCCATGTGACACCAATGCGGACAAAACTATGTTGGAACCCTGTTCAACCTCCTCCTCGGTGTCCGATGAACCTGATGTTGGTATATCATCTTCATCATCATCTTCATCTGACTCATCCTCCATCTCGCTTGCCCAATCTTCATCTTCGTCATCTTCGTCATCTGCATTTGACCCAAGGTTTACCGGTACATTTCGCTGCTCGAAATTACTACCTAATGACGGCACAGGGAATGTGGAAGTGCCCTCAACATTAACATCAACGTACAACTCAAGTGTCGACATCCAGGGATTTTGGATTAAACCATTCAGCATGCACTCCACATCTCGATCATCAACAATTTCAACAAGAATATATTTCGCCGGGTTGCCACATATCATATATCTTGTCACAATTTTTGAAACTGATTGATTTGGTTGCAACCTCAGCTTCGAGTGAATCTTTGCCCTCAAACGCTCGTACCGGATGCAATGTTTTATTTGCACAATTTCTTGGTCCCCTTCAAATGTAATTCCTTCTAGTCCATCGAAGACTCTCCCATTCGAATATACAAATACTGCAACTTGGCTCATGACGTCTGCCCTACAATAATATCAAATATATAAAAATTACCCCATAAATTTACAAGTTCTAATAATAACAATATTAAAAATACACAACAACAAATACAAATAAAGGTATTAATAATATTAACATCATATTTAATATTAAATATGTAAACTTAAAAATAACATTAATATAACACAATAATATCACTATTAATAATAATATTACAAAATAAAATTAATTACCAATTACTAATAATAAATACCGATACTAATAAAAGTAATATTGCTGTTATATTATAATAAAAAATAAACTTAATAATTAAAAGAAAATATCAAATAATATTACACGAGGCAATAAATTTTTAACAATTTATACCAATAAATATTCATCAATTATTACAGTAGTAAAAAAATAATCTACCTTATAAGAATTAAAATAAAGTCACATGCAATAACAATTTTCACCAATAAATATTCATCAGTTTTTACAGTAGTAAAAAAAATTATCTTATAAGAATTAAAACACACATGCAATTTTAAAGGAACACCACTACAAAAAAAAAGTATACTATAAGTATAGGGAGTAAAGATTACATTAATGATAAAGTATCTATTTAAAACAACAGATAATAAAAAAAATACCTTAATAATATGTAACAAATAATATCACAAGTAGTAAATAAAATTTCTTACTAAGATTTATATATAAAGAAGAAACTAAAGGAAGAGGGAGCTGCTCTTCGTATTTTTTAGGGGAGCTGCTACTTGCTACTGGAACGTCTTGTTTTTTGGAAGGGGGGCTGCCTTCTGATGGATATGGCATTGGGGGGGCTTTGTATTTGTAGGGAATTGGGGGGGGGGGGGGGGGGGGGGGACATTGCACGGGAATTGTGGGGTGGGGCAGTGGACGTGTCAGTCTTGGCATTTTTTTGGGGGGACGTGTGGCAGTGACAGGCGCCAACTGCAGTTGTGCCTTTAAAGGCTCCATCTGCAGTGGCACCACTGCTTTTTGCTTCTTTTTTTTTTTTATAAAAATAGCTGTAGGCGCCAACTGCAGTGGCGCCTTTAAAGGAGCCATCTGCAGTGGCACCTTTGACTTGTCAGATTGAAAAAAAATAAAATATGCCACGTGTCCAAAATGACCCCCAATTGGTAACTAGTTTCAGAATAACCCTAAACTGGTAAATAGTTTCTAAAAGGAACCCAGTTTGGTCAAAAAGCCAACATGTAAAAACAAAACCTAACCCCTGAAGTCACATACAGAGCTGGTATAACCAATCCGGAAAATATCCTCAGATACAACTGAAACAAACTAAACTAACTAACAAAGGTTGGAAATCCTAACTACAAGTCACGGCTCCTCATAGTAACTCCCCAACTGGCTGGTCGCCGTCCTCTGCATAAAAGATACATTCAACAAAACACAAAACACAGCAGTAAGAAACATGAATATGAATATAATGGCAAGGAAGCAGTTAGTAAGACGAGCATACATCACACAAACATGTTATAACAACAGCAATATAACATAACAATCATCATCATTCATGCGTGTATTTTATGCAATGCAGTTCTGCTCCACTGCTCCATTATGCACTTAGATCCATTCTACCTTAGGAAGTCAACTTCGGAGTTACATTTCCACATTGGCCAATAAGCACCAACGCCGGGGCAGTTCACCTTACCATGGGTGGACCCCTAGGATAGCCGACACGCCTTACTCTTGGATGCGCCACCGTGGGGGTGCACGATTCACCTAACTCTTGGATGAATCACTACGGACGGCCAGATCGCCTTACTCTCGGACGACCTCCCCTATGTTGAACAACCCCCAATAACATCTCTGATGCTTGAATGCATGATCAACATAACACACAAGCACAACCACCACCTCCACTTGGGCTACTAGGCTACCCAAGTTTTAACACCATCAACACCTCGATCACTTGGCTATCGAGGATTGTGGTTATCGTTTCGTATTTATTATTTTAAATACTCTGGTCATTCTGCACCAGAGACTACCACCTTGACCATCAAGCATCAAGGCCCCTTTGGCCACTAGGCAACCAAGGTACATCATCATCTTTAATTAACACTCTAGCCATTAAGCACTAGAGATTACCACCTTGATCATCATGCATCAAGGCCCCCTTGGCCACTAGGCTATCAAGGTACAACATTTTTTCACTTGTCTTCTGGCTTCAAGTTCGTTTGGTATCTTATTAAATCTTTTAAGACATTTGGAGTAAAGTACCCCCCAGTTTTAGCGTTTTGTTTTCCGCATTCTGGTCTGCACAGGTGAGCACGAGCGTCCTCACCCTCAGCATGTGCATGCTGGGCTCACAGTCAAGCACGGTCGTGCTGACTGTTAAGCACGGGCGTACTCAAGCAGCACATCCACGCCCCTTTCTGGATTTTAAACTGGAGCACGAGCATGCTCCCTGTTAAGCACGACCGTGCTCGATGGAGCTTGACCGTACTGATCTGGGCAGAAAGGAACAGGGACCCTTTTCCAAATCCTTGGCTAGTTCATAGATTCAACCTATTGGCTTTTACTAATCCATTGACATCAGTTTCATTAACCTTGGTTAAATTTTCATGTTTTATAATTAAGGGAAATTAATCCTTTAATCTCAGTTTCATTGAATTAACCCTAATCACTAGGGTCTCGACTAAACCGTTTGGCATAAACCTCACCCTCATTACTATTATTCAGTCTTATGAACAAAGGGGAACAACCTTCCTTAACATTATTAACAGGTTTTAACGTTTTAACGTCACGAGATCATAATATCAATCAATAGTCAATACATCACAATATCTTAAACATGTCAATTCACTCATTCATGGCATCATTACATCATCATTCTCATAATAGACAACATCTATCAATAATAATAATCATGCCAACATCATCATTACAAACAATTAAATATCAAATAGCAATTAGGCATATAGGCATACAAACATGTTATCAATAAATAGGGTCATGGGTTACCCTTCATCTTACGATACCCCTGAAACTAAATACTCATACAATTCCTTCTCCCCATACCTGGTATGAGGAATTCCGGTTAAACTGACGTAGATCCTAAACTGGTTCCCTCGAACGGCTTGACGAACGTTCCCAAGCCTTGGCCAACACAAAAGAGGTTAACCAATTAGTTCCCAATTCATAACAAGAAAAGGAACTAAGAAAGGGAAGAACTATTACCTTTGCTAATTGGCACTAACGCGTGATTGACTCTCCCAACAAAGCAAGAACACCACCAACTGATTGGGTTAAAAGGGGATGAAAGAGATAGACTGCCGTCACACTTAGGCAGCTACAAGGTATACATAAAAGCACTTATATGAAAAACGGGGTGTTACAATTCCACCCCCTTATAAAAATTTCGTCCTCAAAATTTTTACTCACCTCGAATGAAGAGATGCGAGTACGCCTCCATATTGCTCTCAAGCTCCCATGTAACACTTTCCTCAACGCCCCGTGCCAAACGACCTTAACCAAAGGAATCTGTTTGCCCCTCAGCTGCTTCACCCTCCGATCCTCAACTCGAAGGTGTAGTACCTCAAATGTCAAATTCTCTTTCAACTGCTTCACCCTACGAGGCGTGCCTGCTCTTGAACACAGGTGTGCTCACTGTTGAGCATGGGCGTGCTAAACTTAGCGTCAGCGAGACACGCTAGCCCAACGAGCATGGTCGTGCTTTCTGTTAAGCACGACTGTGCTTGTGACTCAGGCAGTCACATGACACAAGCCTAAGAAAGGGATTTTCCACCTAAAACCCCACTTAGCCCACTCTAAACCTTCCTAACAAATAAGGCATATACAAAAGTGCTCAGCGAAAAACGCGGTGTTACAATTCCACCCCCTTATCAAAATTTCGTCCTCAAAATTTTTACTCGCCTCGATTGAAAAGGTGCTGATACAACTCCATCATCTTGCTTTCCAACTCCCACATAACACTTTCCTCAGTAGCCCCACTCCAAACGACTTTGTCCAAGGGAATCTCCTTGCCTCTTAGCTGCTTCACCCTCCTATCCTCGACTCGAAGGGGTAATACCTCAAAAGTCAAGTTCTCTTTCAACTGTATGGTATCGGGGACAATCACGTGACTAGGGTCATAAGCAAACTTTCTGAGTTGAGACTCATGAAAGATACTATGAAGGTTGGATAAAAACAGTGGTAAGGCTATTTGGTAGGCGACTTTGCAGACTCTTTTTAGAATTTGGTAAGGTCCAATGAATCTAGGAGTAAGTTTCCTTCCCTTCATTACTCTACCAACCCCAGTTGACGGGGTAACTCTCAAGAACAAATGGTCACCTTCCTGGAATTTGAGCGCCTTCCTCCTTTTGTTATGGTAGCTCTTTTTCCTACTCTGTGCCACTTTCATATTTTCCTGAATCATCCTCGCTTTATCGGTGGTTTCTTGCAGCACTTCAGGTCCTAACACAATACTATCACCAGGTCCACTCCAACACAAGGGTGCCCTACATCTCCTCCAATAAAGAGATTCATAAGGTGCCATCCCAAAACTGGAATGAAACTATTGTTGTAGGTAAACTCTATCAGGGGAAAGAACTTGTCCCAACTTCCCGACTGTTCTAGCACGCAAGCTCTAAGAAAGTCCTCTAAGGACTGGATAGTTCTCTCAGACTGACCATCAGTTTGTGGGTGATAAGCTGGACTAAGCCTAAGCTTTGTTCCTAAAGCCTCTTGTAAACTATTCCAAAACCTAGAGGTAAACCTCGTGTCTCTATCAGATACTATGCTAGAGGGTAAACCATGTAGCCTAACTATCTCTTTGATGTACAACTTGGCCAACTTTTCTAAGGGATACTCCATGTTCATAGGGATGAAAAGGTCGGACTTTGTCAGTCTATCCACAACAACCCATATTGTAACAGCCTAATTTTTAATTACGCTGTTTAACCGGTTAAAATATAATTAATTATATTTTAATCTAAGTTAGAAAGTGATCTTAAATAAAATAAAATCATATTCATAGTATCTCTTATGGTAGAAGGCTACGGTGAAATTTTGGGTTGAAAATTCAGACGGAGCCTGTCCTGCGTTTTTAACTGACTGTATAATTTTACACTGACAGAAAACCCTAATTTGACCCGAAAACTGAAATTTGTAGATTTTTTATATGTTTTCGGTGAGGAAGTCTACTTTCAAAATTTCTGATCAGAAATAAAATATTATGTGTCTCCGGACGAATTTTGGCACAAGTTCGAACGGAAAACAGTTAGTGCTTTCACTGACAGTAAGATTTTAATGATCATAAAACCTAATTTTGACTCGTGAACGAAACAATATAGGTTTTTATCACGTTTCCAATGAGATAGGTTATTTTTAATTTTTTATAAAAAAATAAGATATTAGACGATTCTCGGGCGTTTTGGTCGTTAATCGGGTAATCGACGGAGCCGGGAACATATAACAAAAAAAAATCTAGATATTTATTAAAATATCTAGATAGTTATTCAAAAATATCTAGATATTTATATTAAATTAACCATGATTCTATGAAACCTAACCTATGTTAAACCAATTTCATATCTATAAATACCCCCATGGCATCCCCCCCCCGCCATCTCTTCTCCTTCGTTTCTTCATTCATCTCTAAGCTTCTAACATCTTCTTCCACTTTCTCTCATTTTCTTCCTTTTTCTCCAAAACCTCCATAACCAATGTATTGAAGCAACTAGTAGATTTCTTGCTCATCTTCCATTTTCAAGAGGTAAACCTTGTTCCTCATCCAGAATAAACCCTATGTTCTTCAATTATTTTCATGATCCAAGTTCATATTCAACTAGGTTCATATTAGGGTTCATAACTTTGAAAATCTCTAGAAAATTGTAGAAAAATCATTTTAATGTGAAACCAATTTCTATGATCCTTATGTCTTCTATTTTCATCATCTAAGAGTATGTGAGCAAAATCATTTTCCTTCCTATTGCTCTAGACAAGGCCGAATCTATGTTAAAGTGGACAAATGAGGTTTTGTTCAATTTTTAACTTAGATGAGATTATATCTAAGCTATTTAAGGGTTCTATGTTCCTAATCCTCAACTAATTGCAAGTTTCATCCAGTTTTATCTATTTCAAGTCTTAGATCTATTTCTTCAAATATTATGTAAAAATTTTTAGAAAAGTATTTGATGAGTTAAGATTATGGTTTTTTCTTTTTGGTATTTGTACTATTATGAACCAATATCTTGAATCCAAATAAATTTTCTCACCTATTTTTTTTCTCGTGGCAGAAACCCTAACCTTGGAGGTTAGAGGATTTTGTTTCATATTTTCAACTTCTAACAATTTATCCTAGTTATCCAAGACCTAAGCTCCTAGAATCCAAAAGATTAGAATGAGAACATAACCCTAACCCTCATTTGAATTACTTAGCCCAACCTAACTAAAAGTGGTGAAGGGAGGGTTTGTTGATTTACTTGTTGTTGTGTTGTTTGGATGAAGGTGAATTTGATAACGTGTGACGTGATAACGAGGGACATCAATTTCGAAATTCCAGTGATAACCCAGGTGGGGGAAAGAATCAACCTATCGTCGGAATCAATAAGTAGTATATTATATAATAATTATGGAGGGCGACCTAAACCCTACTAGTAGTCGAGTAATCAACAAGACCAAAATCACATTGGAAACCTTTACTGTGAAACCAATGGTGATTCCGGGATTGTAGGTTTATCGATGTTAGGATGATTTTATCTTATCTGAGGTTGATTGAATTTCTTATTATTATTATTATTGAATTGCTTATATGATATTCTGTGAGGTTTGAATATTTATGATTGTCTGTGTTATGCATGACCTTCCTGGTTTATTACTATGCTTAGTGGATTTTAAGCGAGGATATATGTTGTTTTGGAGATTTGGTTTGGGTGACAAAAGTATCGGTGAATTAAAAGTGCCTAGCTTAAATTGATTATTTTAAAGATGAAATGTGCCATAGAATGTGAGTCAAGGCTAGAATGGAAGCTTGAGGCACTATGTTGTTATTGATGTACTTCAGTGAGGTTTATAAGATGTATTGTATTTATAACCATACGTTTGACACATACGATGTCCAAAGTCCTTGTGGGACCATCCAATGTTAGATTTAATTTGTGCAGCTATAGTGTCAATGCTTTGCTTGAGCACCCTCGAAAGAGAATCAAGGTGTCCATCGACTGTACCGTGGATCTATAGTGTCATTGTATTACATGAACATTCTTACCATGGATGAGGTTGTGCACCGACTATACCGTGCATCTATAGTATCATTGCTATGAATGAGCACCTTTGGTCCAGGGTGTGCACCGACTTTACCGTGCAGCTATAGTGTCATTGCCTTGCATGAGCATTCTCACTACAAATATGGGTGTGCACCGGTTTTGGGGACGCGTCGCTTGGACAATGGACTAACATCCATAAAGGATATGGGGAATTAGTGGCCACATCATCATAAAGGTCTAGTTGTGTGAGGTTGAGGGTAGATGATTATACCTTAACTTTGAGGATGATTTGTTAGTTATATGTGTTGATTGTCTATGACTTTTATTAAGTTATATACTATGACTCTTTTCCACTTTTTGATGATAGAACTGCTTCTTATACCCTATATCTTTCTGTGTGTTGTATTTTATCTTTCTATGGAATCATTTGAGAAGACCCTGTTGATGAGCTGATTGAGGAGGAGTTGGATGGAACTCCGTATGAACCGGAGGCCGGAGGATGATATGTGATCCATGGTGTTTAAGGTCTAGATAGTATGGCCAGTGTGTCTCATGGAAGTATTTTTACATGTTTCCACTAGTATAACTTTTGGTTATGTATATGCCTGTGAGGGATCCTACTGAGAGGGTTACCCTCAACAGTGTTTTGGTAATGTAATAAATAAACATGTTTGTATTTATATATTACAACGTTGGCGTGTTTAATTTGAAGAAGTTATATGATTATTAAATAAGTTTTAATTTTTACGTATTTTTACGTTACGTATGCGGTTAAGAATTTAATTAAGAAGGATTTAATCTAATAAAACAACGGGGCACAACGGGGTGTCTCACATATCGCCTCAAAACCTGCTGGAGTCCTAAGGAGTCCAAACATAAAATCCATGGAAATATTATCCCATTTCCATTCTGGGAAACTCAAAGGTTGCAACTTACCTCACGACTTTTGGTGTTCTATCTTAGCCTTTTGGCACACTAAACAAGTGTACACAAACTTAACCACATCTTTCTTCATCCTAGGCCACCAAAACATATGCTTAAGATCCTGATACATCTTAGTTGCACCTGGGTGCACACTCAGTACACTCCTATGTCCTTCTTCAAGGATCAAATTTCTATGCTCCAGGACGTCTGGTATACAGACTCTATCTTTGAACCTCAGAATTCCATCACTTCCTTCCTTAAAGATAACTACCCCGGGCAAGCAACTCTCACTGGTCTAAGAGAAACTGGTCTATCTTCTGACCCTCTCTAACCTGATCCATCAAACTGTTGGTAACCTTCAAGGTTCCAAGCCTAATGCTCTTAGGGGTAACTTCCCAAGCTAAACACAGGTCTCCAAACTCCACAATCATATCCATCTCCCTAAACATCAAAGCAGAGACGTGCAAGGTTTTCCTACTTAGAGCATCTGCCACTACATTGGCCTTTTCTGTGTGGTAGGTTAGATCAAACTCATAATCCTTTAAAATCTACATCGACCTACGCTGCTTCATATTCAACTCCTTCTAATCAAAGAGATACTTCAGACTCTTATGATCACTAAAGACCTCAAGCTTCGCTCCATAAAGGTAATGCCTCCAGATCTTTAAGGCAAATACCACAGCTCCTAATTCTAGGTCATGGGTAGGGTAGTTCTTCTCGTGGGTTTTCAACTGCCTAGAAGCATAAGCTACTACCTTACCATCTTGCATCAACACTCCACTTAATCCTTGATTTGATGCAACACAGTACACTACGAAAGGTTTACTAGGATCTGGCAAAACTAACACTGGTGCTGATGTTAACCTATCCTTAAGGGTTTCGAAGCTCTCTTCACCCTTAGAGTCCCACACAAACAACTATCCCTTCTTGGTGAGACGGGTTAAGGGTAAAGCTAACTTAGATAAGCCTTTTATAAACCTCCTATAGTACCCTGCTAAACCCAAGAAACTCCTAATCTCGGTCATTGACTTCGGCGCTTCCCACTGGAGCACCGTCTCGACCTTAGCCGGATAAACTGCTATCCCTCCTTTAAAGATGATGTGTCCTAAGAAACTCGCTTATTCTAACCAGAACACACACTTAGACAACTTAGCATACAACTGCTTCTCCTTAAGGGTTTGCAAGACAACCCTCAGGTGTTCCTCATGTTCCTCATTGGTCTTGGAGTACAGTAAAATGTCATCTATGAAAACCACCACAAACTTATCAAAGTAAGGGTGAAAGGTCTTGTTCATGTAGTCCATGAACACAGCTGGAGCATTAGTCACACCAAAAGGTATAACTAAATACTCATAGTGACCATAACACATCCTAAATGCTGTTTTCGGGATGTCCTCAGACTTAACCCGAATATGATGGTACCCTGACCTCAAATCTATCTTAGAAAAGACACAAGCACCTATCAACTGGTCCATGAGATCATCAATCATAGGGAGGGGATACCGATTCTTAATGGTCATCTTGTTGAACTGTCGATAGTCGGCACATAACCTCATACTGTCATCCTTCTTCTCCACCAACAACACTGGTGCTCCCCACGGAGACACACTAGGCCTAATAAACTGCTTCTGTATCAGGTCCTCTATCTGTTTCTTCAACTCAGCTAGCTCTAGAGGAGACATTCTATATGTTGCTATGGTGAACTCAACAACTCTCTCAGGGGGCAAGTTATAAACATCCCCCGGGAACACTTCAGGAAATTCCTGCACAATAGGCACACTTCTGACATCAGGAGGGCTCTCTACTTCGAGGGAAGATAACATCATGTACACTTGGGCCTCATCTTTCACCGAAGGCTTAACTTGTTTGGCAGAGAGAAATCTTGGATCCTTAGACTCCATTGGAGTTCCAAAAACGATGGTTTTATCGAAACAGTTCAAAAGGATGTGCTTGGAAGATAACCAGTCCATGCCAAGAATGACATCAAGGTCCTTTAAAGGTAGGCATACAAGATTTAAAATAAAGGTTCTACCTTTAATGGTGATATGACAGTTTTTACATGCATGAGAAGTAAGAACATGTTTATTTGTAGGTGTAGAGACAACCAAATCATACTCAAGTAAAGTAACTGGCAATTTAAGACTCTTGACCCTATCATGTGATATAAACGAGTACGTAGCACCCGAATCATACAATACAGTTAAAGGAGTTCCATCAATTAAGCACATACCTTGGATCAAGTCATTAGAATCGGAGGCCTCAGCTCCACTAAGAGTAAAGGCTCTCCTAGTGGTATTCAGTCGATTAGCCTGTGACTGCTGACTCTTGCTAGTACTTGGAGGCTCTGACTTTGCTCCTCCAAAATCCCGACTGATTTGACCAGACTTGCCACACCTAAAGCAGATGATGTCCGATTCCTTACACTGGGTAGTGAAGTGATCTGGTGCGCCGCACTTGCCGCACTTCATGGGTCTAGAGGCGTTGGAATTACCACCCGTGGACCTATCATGAGAAAATTGTGGCTTCCTGTCACTCTGTTTGAAATCCCGGCCGGCTGGAGCGTAACGCTGCTTGCCCTTGTCCTTCTGCTCGGTCTTCTTGCTGCCCTGGCTATCTGAATTCCTGAAACTGGCCACTCTGGACTTGTAGGCATCCTCATAGATCTTACACTTGTTCACCAAGGTTGGGAAGACTCTGATCTCCTGATAACTAATCGCTTGCTTGATCTCCGAACGAAGGCCATCCTCGAACTTGACACACTTTGACCGATCATCCACCATGACCTAATAAGGTGTGTAATACCTATCCAGCTCCTCAAACTTAGCATCATACTTCCCACCGACATACTTCCCTGCTTCAACCCCAAGAATTCCATTTCTTTCTTATCACATACATCCGCAGGAAAATACTTCTCTAGAAACCTATCTCTGAACACAGCCCAAGTGATTGTTGTACCCTCAGCCACCATCCTCTGACGACAGTTCTCCCACTAGTGCTCAGCCTCCTCAGTGAGCATAAACGTGGCAAAGATAACCCGCTTCCGATCATTGCAGTCCATAGCTCTTAAGATCTTCTCGATCTCCCTCATCCACAACAAAGCTCCCTCAAGATCATAAGCTCCTCTGAGAGACGGCGGATTGTTCCGCTGGAACTTGTCAAGACCCTGAAACTGAGCTGGTCCTCCTTTGTTGTTGTTCTGAACTTGTCTGATAGCATTGGCAAGGAGTGCCAACACGTCAGCGATTGCCTGATCATTTCTGCCTCTTCCTGCCATGAGTTCTTGTGCATGTCCAAAACAACCATTAAATACAAAGAACTTAAGCAGGAAAATCAATAGGCTCAAAACTTTAAGCTTCATTGTCTATAACAAGTATAGACAATTCAAACAAGAGCATACAACAGACTCATACCACGGCTTGATAGGATAGACTTGCTCTGATACCACTAAATGTGACACCCTCTATTCCACATATTATTTATAAAACATTTACTTAAAAGAGGTAATATAAAAACATGCATTTATTTCATTAAAATAAAAACTTGGATAAAAGGTACCACATTGTAACAACTCAACGTAGAAAAAAAAAATTAGAATTTTCAAAAGATAAAACTTAAACAAAACATAAACGTCAAAACATAACCCAACCCCGATGTCACATACAGAGCTGGTATAACCGTTCCGGAATAAATCCTCAGAATACAACGAAACTGAAAACTATAATATCAAATATAAAACTAAATGAGACACCCCATTGTGTCCCATTATATTATTAAATTAAAACCTTATTAATTATTTACCTAATCGCGTACTTAACGTTAATCATAATACAAAAATTAACGTATCACATCTTATATAATAAATATATACACGCATATGTCTTGCATCAGAGTTACCAAAACACTGTTTAGGGTAGCCATCAATAAGATCCCTATCAGGTATATTGTTATACAAACTATTTATACTAGCAGAAAAATAAAATGTCATATAAGACTCACTGGCCCTAAACTTACTACACTATATCATTAGAATCTGTAGCTTGTCCTCCAGCATCCGTTTCATACGGAGTTCCACCCAACTCCTCAGCAACATATTCCTCCGCAATGTATACCTCCATCGAGTCTTCTAACGTAATAAAGTAGACATACACAAAAATACAGAAATAGGGAGATAAGAAATAGTTCTATCATCATAAGCGGAAAAGACTCATAGCATATAATATAATAGAGGTCATAGACAAACAACATTCATAATTAACAATCATTTTCAACTCACTATACTTTCCTCTACCCTCAATCTCATGCAACTAAACTTTTATGTTGACGTGGCCACCACCATTCCTATCACACATCCCTTGCCCGCCGAGGGATGTTAGTTAGTCGTCCAAGCGATGCATCCCCATTAACCGGTGCACATACTCATCCATGGTCAGAATGCTCATGCAAAGGAATGACACTATAGCTGCACGGTACAGTCGGTGCACACCATGATTCTTTCTCAAGGGTGCTCATACAACGCAATTACACTATAGCTGCACAATCTAAAACTAAATTGGGACAGCCCCGCAAGAACTTCGGACCTCGTGTGTTCCCAATACATGGTTATGAACAACAATACACATAAACCTCACTGACCCATATGAATAACAACCTAGTGCCTCAAGCTTTCCTTAAGCCTCCACTTACATTCTATATCACATCACTTCTATAAAATAATAGCTAGGCACCTATAATTCATATTCAAGCTCTCACCCAAACAAAATACCTCCGAGCAATATATATCTTTACTTAAAATCAACTAAGCAGTTTATCGAACCAGGCAGATCATGCATAACACAATAATCAATAAAATAATCAAACACCAAAATAAATGTCACATGCAGTAGAATACCTCAACCAGCGTATCACAAACGGTCAATAATAATAAGTCATACGTCCTCAATATTATAAAATTAACCTAAGGCGATAAACCTACAATTCCCAAAATCATTATTGGTATTATGGAAAAGTTTCCAATGCGATTTTGGTATTGTCAACTATTCGACCACTAGTAGGGTTTAGGTTACCCTACACCATTATTATAAATTATATACTACTTATCTGTTCCGACGATGGAATGGTTCTTTCTCCCACCTAAATTAACACCGGAAACACGAAGTCGAAGCTCCTCATTATCATGCCACAAGTTGCCAAATCCACCTTCAACCAAATCAATGATAAAACAAGTTAATCAAACAAAACTCATCTATGTATAATTATGCTAGGTTCGGCCATTCCATTCAAAATAGGGCTAGGATCATTTTCTCCATTTCATCTTTTGGATCCTAGTTGCTAGAGTATTAACTAACATAAAACAAGTGTTACAATTCAAAAATATGAAACAAAATCCTCTAACCTCTAGGGTTAGGGTTTCGACCATACATAGTAAAATTGGCTAGAAATTATTTTTGCTCATGCTCTTGGATCTAAAACCTACACACCTTAGATAGTTCATATAAATCATGATCTAGTTAAATATTGAAGAAAACTTATTTTGTTCACATTAACACAAATTCGACCAAGACTAGAAAATAGTTTTTGGAATTTCTTTTGATTTCAAACTCTTAGATTTAGAACATAGAAACCCTAGATAGCTTATAACCAACCTCATCTAAGTTAAAAGTTGAACAAAATCTCATTTGCCCACAAATACTTAGATTCGGCCATATAGAGAAAAATAGGAAGGAAAATTCTTTTGCTTACATACTCTTAGATGATGAAAGTAGAAGTCATATGATCAAGATCATAGAAATTGGTTTAACATCAAAATAATTTTCTACAATTTTCTAGAATTATTTGAAAATCTAGATCTAGAAATGGAAATTTGTGAAAAGTTGATGGAAATGAAGATTTGATGCATGATAAATGAAGCTAAGATGATGAGGAAGAGATTCCCCACCTTGGAATGAATAAGTTTGATCAAGAACTTGAGGAGAAATGAAGAACTTATCAAGAACACAAATGATGTTCTTAGTGTTTTTGGTGAAGAACAAGTAAGAATGAAAATATGAAGAGAAAGAAATGTGTTAAGTGTGGGAATGGGAGGACTTGACTGCGCAACAAATGAGAGAGCGAGGGAGTGAAATGGCTTGGTTTAATTAATTAAAATGAACCAAGGTTAAGTTAATTGACATAGGTTAAGTTATAAAATAATATGATAACAACTATGGATAATAGTAATCATGGTACGGTTAAAATATATGGTGGATAATGAAGGGAGGTGTGGCTGATTTTGGACCACAAATGAGGAGGAAGAAGCCAAATTGGCCTTGACTTGCCTTAACCATGGTTAAAAACTAACTAGAATTGGTTAGGTTTAAGGTTAATGGCATTTTGGTCATTTCACACCTTAACATCATTTATGACATGGTGAGTCACACCATGACTCACTAGTTGACTCACCCCTCATGAGTCGTCCATGACTCGTCGTCTCCATCCATTAGTGGGTCCCTAAAATCCCGTATTCAGCTCCGTCATTTACCAGATTTGAGTTTTACACTAGAATAAAAGCATAATATTTCGTTTTCGATTGAAGATTTTCAAAATAACAAAACTCGTTAGAAATATGATTTAAACATAAACCATTTCGTTCACGAGTCAAAATTAGGTTTTCTGATTAGTTAAATCTTACTGTTAGTGAAACACATACTGTTTTTCATTCGAACTTTCACCAAAATTCGTTCGAATAAACATAATATTTTATTTTTGATCAGAAATTTCGAAAGTAGAATTCCTCATGGACATAATATAAAAAATCTACAAATTTTCAGTTTCGGGTCAAATTAGGGTTTTCTGTTGTTATAAAATTATTTTGTCAGTAAAAACATAGACCGATTTCCGTCTGAGTTTTAAACCCAAATTTTAACTAGAGTTTCCTACCATAGAGTAGGTTCTAGATATTATTTTGTTTTCTCCAAAATCATTTCCTAGGTCACAAATAAAAATATAAAAAAAACATATATTTACAGTTAATACAATGTATCCGAAAATCGGGCTGTTACACTAAACATCCTAGCTAGAGTCGCGGCTCCTCAGAGTCACTCCTCCACTGGTTGCTCACCGTCCTCTGCATAAAGAGATACATGCCAACGACAAACAAAGAGAAACGGGGAGTAAGAAATCATGTAAAAACAACGGCATGGAAGTAGTTAATCAAGATGATCATACATCATATCATAGCATAACAACATATATAATATATAATATCAACTTAATATAATCATATCAACATGTCATCTCAACCAACATATCCTATGCGGTGCAGCACTACTCCACTACATTATGCATGTGGATCCAAACTATCTCAGGAAGACAACTTCGGAGTTACATATCCACATTGACCAAAAAGCACCAACGCCGGCAGTCTACCAAACCATGGGTGAACCCCTTAGATAGCCGATGCATCATAACTAGGACACGCCACCGCGGGGGTGCACGGTTCACCAAACCTTGAGTGAACCATCGAGACTTGGCCAGATCGTCATACTCTAGGACGACCTCCCCTATGTTGAACTTCCCCCACTAACAACTTCAACGTATGAATGTATGAGCACAACAATAGACAAGGCAATCACCTCCTTTGCTTGGGCCAATAAGTACCCAAGACTTATCACCATCATCAACGTCAACATCAACACCTTAACCTTCTGGGTCAAGGCCCCCTTATCCAAAAAGCACTAAGGTTCGACTTATCAACACCTCGACCAAAAAGCATCAAGGCTACTTTGGCTAAAAGGCACCAAAGAGTATCAACGTACGGTAGCCCAGAGGGCACCGACTTAACCAACTTATTATCCTTATTCATCTTGATTAATCTTTAATTAAGTTATCCAACTCTTCTTCATTCGGTTGGTGTATTATTACATCATTGGGGATAGTTGGGGTAAAGTACCCCTTAATTCCTTTAATCTCAGATTCTGACCGGTAAGGGGATTACAGGCGTGCTCGTCCTAGCACGGTCGTGCTGCCACTTAAGTGGAGCACGGTCGTGCTGCCACTTAAGTGGATCACGGTCATGCTCACTATCCTGCACGACCGAGCTCAATGCACGACCATCTTCCAGAATTTAACTGAGAGCACGAGCGTGCTCCCTGTTCAGCATGACAATTCTCATATCATAACCGGATTCAACCTAATATACATCATTAGGCATATAACATAACAATTATGAGACAATAGGCATACCATTAATCAACTAACACTTATAACAATTAACTCATACAACCAGGTAAATCATGGCATCAACAACGGTTTAGGCATTGTCATAATCAAACATTACATGAAATTAATAACAGTTAACAACAACATATAACGGGGCTATGTGAACCCCTCATCTTATGCTACCCCTTTGCCTAATGAATACACTATCCTTCTCCCCATACCTGGTATGAAGATTTCGGTAGCGATACTCAAACGGTAGACCAAACAACAACCAACGAGTTTCCCCTTGAGCGCTCAGTTGGCTTCCAAGCCTTGGTAAAACAAGAACATTAACCAATTAGTTCCTAAATCTAATAATAGAGAGGAAACCAAAAGAGAAGAAACCGTAACCTATACCGATTTAGCACAAAGACGTTCCCACAAGTCTCCAAAGCTCCAACAATGCAATGGGTTTAGAGAAAATAAGGAGAAAACTAGGTTCAGCCGCACTAATGTGGCTGTTGTTGCCAAAATAGGGTTTATGACTAAAACCCTCAGTTACTGTTCTATATTTAAAGGCACAGACCTGAGCACGACCTTGCTCAACTTAGCGCCTATGAGGCACGACCTACTCTTGAGCACAGGTGTGCTCACTGTTGAGCACGGGCGTGCTCAACTTAGCATCAGTGAGACGTGCTAGCCCAACAAGCATGGTCGTGCTTTCTGTTAAAGCACGGTCGTGTTTGTGACTCGGGTAGTCACAAAACACAAGCCTAAGAATGGGATTTTCCACCTAAAACCCCACTTAGCCCACTCTAAACCTTCCCAACAAACAAGGCACATACAAAAGCACTTAACAAAAAATGGTTTGTTACAGCCTTTCACTACAGTGATGCTTTTGCATGCCATTTTGCTTAAAAAAAAATATTTTTCTCATGCTTAGAATTTATTTGAGTTATCCGAGTGTTGGTGGTAGTAGTTAGATATAAATTATGATTTCGTGTCATGAACACATTTGATGTTTCGATAATTTACTATTAATTCACGGAAATATAAACATACAATTTATTATTGTTTTTTGTGCATCGTTGATAGTTTTTTTTTTTTGCGAGCACATGGTTTGCCACTAGATATTTACAAGATAAATTATTCAGGTATAATAATTTAACATAATAAACATCAAAATTCATGTTGGTATGTTCTAGTTCTTAGTTAATTTATGTTTGGTTAAATAAAAAATTATTTATTTTTATTTATTTTAATTGTGTATGTTGTTTCACTTTTATATTTCATTTATTAATTTTGGGGCTAGATTAGGAAAAATTTATCAATATCTAAACTTTAACTCTTAGTCTTGGTGGAACAAACCTCATACTAACTCCACTCAACTTTGGCATTATTTGTTGTGCACTTCTGAGTATTTATGGCTTTTAAAAGTCACAACAATGTCACAAGTGGATAAAATAACAAAATAAATCCATTCATTGTAACTAAAGTTGAAAATTGTAAAGACCATTAATAGTATGCTTGTGCCCATGAACTTTTTATTTATTTATTTTTTTAAATATTAATAACTTGGCATTTGCGATCCCTAATCTCATTTATTAGAATAATCATTTGTTACATATTTTATTTTATTTTATTTTCTATGCATCTTCATCTTTGTTTCGTAAAAGAATAAGTTCGACACAAACTATGCCATCTATTCCTAGATTAACTTCAAAAACAAAGTTATCAAATTATAATATTTGTAAATGAGTCCTTGCTAAGAGTCATTTACAAAATCTCATAGCCTTCTCCTTCTTCAACCTTAACACCACCGTCCAGCCTTATCCTCCGGTGGTTGTTGTCACCACCTCATAGAAGCTCTTTAACAAATTGCTCTGCCCCAAACTTTTTGTCTGTTGCACTGCAGAATCAAACAATTAAAACATGAATCATCCACTTCATACAAAAGACTATCAAAACTGTTAAACTGATAAATCAGATTTAGGAAAAAAAAATATAGAGAATCTAGAGTCAATTCAAATATTAATTTCACAAATCGTACTTTCATACCCCTTAAAGAACCATAATCATTATCTATTAGAACAATTATCCTTGTAATATGCCTGCAAGAACCAACAGAATCGTACTTAGATCTTTACCTCTTCTGTCGTCATGAGTGGTTTGCTCCCTCATAATCAAACCCCAACCTGGTCTTCTTGTTCTTAATGGCACCAACAACTGAAGTTGTATCGCTCCCGATCTTGCACAGAAATGGGTCGTCGAGGCATGATGGCTGGCAAGGGAGGATGACGATGGTCCAACAATGGGTCGCGTATGGGGGTTCACAGTTGATCGGGTGGTTCCTGTAGCGATGCCAAGACGAGACATGGCGGAGAAGATGCAGAGACAGTGATTGAGAAAGGAAGGGAGTGGAGGAGGTGGTTGTGGTTGGAGTGGCGATGGTGCATTTGTGCCGAGGATAGGCCTTCTGTGACACCCTCTACCCTGCATATATATGGAACCATTTAATTTATAAAGGTAATTAAAAACATGCATCGTTTATTTAAAACAAACAATGGATAGAGAATACCACATTGTATAAAGTTCAAACACGGAAATAAAATAAACATAACATGTAAAAACAAAACCTAACCCTTGATGTCACATACAAAGCTGGTAACCAATCCGGAAAATATCCTCGGGTACAACTGAAACAAACTAAACTAACTAACAAGCTGGAAATCGAAACTACAAGTCGCGGGTCCTCAGAGTCACTCCTCAACTGACTGCTTGCCGTCCTCTGCATAAAAGATACATTCAACAATTAGCAATTAGCAAAGACGAGTATACATCACACTAGCATGTTATAACAATAGAAAATAACATAACAATCATCATCATTCAAGCATGTATGCTATGCAATGCAGTTCTGCTCCACTACTCCATTATGCACTTAGATCCATTATACCTCAGGAAGTCAACTTCGGAGTTACATATCCACATTGGCCAATAAGCACCAACACCGCGGCAGTTCACCTTACCATGGGTGGACCCTTAGGATAGCAGACACGCTTTACTCTCGGATGCGCCACTGCGAGGGTGTACGATTCATCTAAATCTCGGGTGAATCACTGCTGACGACCAGATCGCCTTATTATCGAACGACCTCCCCTATGTTGAACATCATCCACTAACATCATCGATGTGTGAATGCATGATCAACACAACACACAAGAACAACCACCACCTCCGCTTGGGCCACTAGGCTACCCAAGTTTTAACACCATCAACACGTCAATCACTTGGCTATCGAGGATTATCGTTATCATTTCGTATTTATTCTTTTAAACACTCTGGTTGTTCTGCACCAGAGATTACCACCTTGACCATCAAGCATCAAGGCCCCCTTGGCCACTAGGCTACCAAGGTACACCATCATCTTTAATTAACACTCTAGCCATTAAGCACTAGAGATTACCACCTTGATCATCATGCATCAAGGCCTCCTTGGCCACTAGGCTACCAAGGTACCACGTCTTATCACTTGTCTTTTGTCTTCAAGTTCGTTTGGTATCTTATTAAATCTTTTAAGACATTTGGGATGAAGTACCCCCCTGTTTCAGCGTTCTGTTTTCCACATTCTAGACTGCACAGGTGATCAAGGGCGTGTTCACCCTCAGCATGGGCGTGCTGGGCTCACAGTCAAGCACGGTCGTGCTGACTGTTGAGCACGGGCGTGCTCAAGAAGTATGCCCCTTTCTAGATTTTGAACTGGAGCACAAGCGTGCTCCCTGTTAAGCACGGCCGTGCTGGATGGAGCGTGGCCGTACTGATCTGGGCAGAAAAGGTCAGGGACCCTTTTCTAAATCCTTGAGCAGTTCATAGATTCAACCTATTGGCTTTTACTAATCCATTGACATCAGTTTCATTAACCTTGGTTAAATTTTCATGTTATATAATTAAGGGAAATTAATCCTTTAATCTTAGTTTCATTGAATTATCCCTAATCACTCATAGATCAATCCTTAGGGTCTTGACTAAACCGTTTGGCATAAACCTCACCCTCATTACTATCATTCAGTCTTATGAACAAAGGGGAACAACCTCCCGTAACATTATTAACAGGTTTTAACGTTTTAACGTCACGTGTTCATAATATCAATCAACAGCCAATACATCACAATATCATAAACATGGCAATTCACTCATTCATGGCATCGTTACTTCATCATACTCATAATAGACAACATCTATCAATAATAATAATCATGCCAACATCATCATTACAAACAAGTAAGTATCAAATAACAATTAGGCATATAGGCATACAAACTTGTTATCAATAAATAGGGTCATGGGTAACCCTTCGTCTTACGATACCCCCAAACCTACATACTCATACTATTCCTTCTCCCCATACCTGGTATGAAGAATTTCCGTTAAACTGACGGAGATCCTAAACTGGTTCCCTCGAACAGCTCAGCGAACGTTCCCAAGCCTTGGCCAACACAAAAGAGGTTAACCAATTAGTTCCCAATTCATAACAAGAAAAGGAACTAAGAAATGGAAGAACTATTACCTTTGATAATTGGCACTAACGCGTGATTGACTCTCCCAACAAAGCAAGAACACCACCAACTGATTGGGTTAAAAGGGGATGAAAGAGAGAGATTGTCGTCCCACTTAGGGTTGGCTAAAGTACCAATTTTGAGGGTTTAACTCGTATTCCATGCTCACTGCTATCTATATATAGACTTTGGCCTGAGCACGGTCGTGCTCCTTGTTGGGCACGGTCGTGCTAAAATTAGCGTCAGCGATACGCACTTACACCAGAGCACGGTCGTGCTTCCTATTGAGCACAGCCGTGCTTGTGGCTTAGGCAGCCATATGTAACATCCCTGGATGCTCAATGGATTGACAACTGACCCCACAGACCAACACGGGTCTTTTCATCATGCTTTGTCCTCACTCACACGCTTCCTGGGAAAACTTCCCAGGAGGTCACCCATCCCAAAATCGCTCCAAGTCATGGGCTACCGAAAAGAAGACGTATCTTATTGATATGGGTAGTACCAATCAATTCATATAAGCCGTCCTCAACTATATAGTCCCATACCTACACAGTCTCAGGATCCCTCTCATTCGGGTGTGTTATCGGTTCATTCATGTGTCCCTCCGCCTAGAATCCTACCAGGAGCCGCTCCTTGTCCGTGCCTTCTTGCACCGGCGACCACTCCCCGCCCTCGTCGGTACCCGGGTGTTACATGCCCACCAGCTTCCGCTTGGTTCGTCCCTGAACCATACCGTATTGGGAGAGGTGACGCTCTAATACCATTTGTAACATCCCTGGATGCTCTATGGATTGACGACTGACCCCACAGACCAACACGGGTCTTTTCAGCATGCTTTGTCCTCACTCACACGCTTCCTGGGAAAACTTCCTAGGAGGTCGCCCATCCCAAAATCGCTCCAAGTCAAGCACGCTTAACTGTGGAGTTCTTAAGTGATGGGCTACCGAAAATAAGATGCATCTTATTGATATGGACAGTAACAATCAATTCATATAAGCCATCCTCAGCTGTAAAGTCCCATACTTACACAGTCTCAGGATCCCTCTCATTCGGGTGTGTTATCGGTTCATTCATGTGTCCCTCCGCCTAGAAGCCTTCCAGGAGCCGCTCCATGTCCATACCTTCTTGCATCGGCGACCACTCCCCGCCTTCGTCGGCACCCGGGTGTTACCCCATAAGAAAGATGAATCAAGAACGGGTATGCTGACACTTGAGCACCAGCCTGCTCATGCATCAAGAAGGGATTTTAATCCTAGAAAATCCCACTTAGCACTTTCTAAACATCCTAAACAAACAAGGCATACACAAAAGCATTTATACGAAAAACGGGGTGTTACAATTCCACCCCCTTATAAAAATTTCTTCCTAGAAATTTCTACTCACCTTGAATGAAGAGATGCGGGTACGCCTCCATCATCTTGCTCTCAAGCTCCCATGTAACACTTTCCTCAATCGGCCCGCTCCAAACGACCTTAACCAAAGGAATCTTTTTGCCCTTCAACTCGAAGGTGTAGTACCTCAAATGTCAAATTCTCTTTCAACTGAATCGTGTCGGGAACTATCACATGGTTCAGATCATGAATGTACTTATGAAGCTGTGACACTTGGAAAACATTATGAAGTTTGGACAAGAAATGTGGCAAGGCTATTTGGTAAGCAACTTCACCGACTTTTTTAAGAATTTGGTAAGGGCCAATGAATTTGTGAGTAAGTTTTTTTGATTTCATCACTTCACCGACCCCAGTTGTTGGAGCAACTCTCAAGAATACATGATCACCTTCCTGGAATTCGAGCGCCTTCCTCCTTTGGTCATGTTAGCTTTTCTGCCTACTCTGTACCGCTCTTATCTTTTCCTGAATCATCCTCATCTTTTCTGTGGTTTCTAGCACTATCTCAGGTCCTAACACAACACTATCGCTAGGTTCATTCCAACACAAAGGTGTCCTACATCTAGCTGACTGTTCTAGCACACAAGCTCTTAGAAATTCCTCTAAGGACTGGATGGTTCTCTCAGACTGACCATCCGTTTGCGGGTGGTAAGCTGAACTTAACCTAAGCTTGGTATCTAAGTTCTCATGCAAACTAGTCAAAAACCTAGAGGTAAACCTCGGGTCTCTATCTGACACTATGCTAGAAGGTACACCATGTAACCTGACTATTTCCTTGATGTACAACCTGTTCAATTTTTCCAAAGGGTATTCCCTGTTCATAGGGATGAAATGGGTAGACTTAGTCAATCTATCCATAACAACCCATATAGCCTCAAAACCAGCTAGAGTCCTAGGGAGTCCAGACACAAAATCCATGGAAATACTGTCCCATTTCCATTCTGGGATACTTAACGGCTGCAACTTTCCTGATGGCTTCTGGTGTTCTATCTTAGCCTTTTGGCACACTAAACAAGCATACACAAACTCAGCCACATCCTTTTTCATCCTAGGCCACCAAAACATTCACTTTAAATCCTGATATATCTTAGTGCCACCTGGGTGCACACTCAGTCCACTCCTATGTCCTTCTTCAAGGATCAATTTCCTAAGCTCCGGGACATCTGGTATACAAACTCTATCTTTGAACCTCAAAACTCCATCACTTCCTTCCTTAAAACTAAGGTCTCTACCTTGAGCAAGCAACTCCCTCTGGTCTAAGAGAAACTTATATATCTTTTGGCCTTCTCTAACTTGATCCATCAAACTGTTGGTAACCTTCAAGGTTCTAAGCCTAATGCTCTTAGGGGTAACTTCCCACGCTAAACTTAGGTCTATAAACTCCTTGATCAGATCCATCTCTCTAACCATCAAAGCGGAGACATGTAAGGTTTTTCTACTTAAAGCATCTGCCACTACATTGGCCTTTCCTAGATGGTAGGTTATATCACACTCATAGTCCTTAAGAAACTCCATCCACCTATGTTGCCTCATATTATGCTCTTTCTTATCAAACAAATATTTCAAACTCTTATGATCACTAAAAACCTGAAACTTAGCTCCATAAAAGTAATGTCTCCAGATCTTTAAGGCACTCTAGGTCATGGGTAGGGTAGTTCTTCTTGTGGATTTTCAACTGCCTAGAAGCATAAGCTACAACCTTACCAACTTGCATCAACACTCCACCTAAACCTTGCTTCGATGCATCACAGTACACTACGAAAGGTCTACTTGGATAGGGTAAAACTAACACTGGTGCCATAGTTAACCTATCATTCAAGGTTTAGAAACTCTCCTCGCACTTAGATTCCCACACAAACAACTGTCTCTTCTTGGTGAGACGGGTCAAAGGTAAAACTAACTTAGAGAAGCCTTCTATGAACCTCCTATAATACCCTTCTAAACCCAAGAAACTTCTAACCTCGGTCACTGACTTTGGCGCTTCCCACTAGATCGCCGTCTCTACCTTAGCCGGATTCACAGCTATCCCACCTTTAGAGATGACGTGACCTAAGAAACTCACCTCTTGTAACCAAAACTCGCACATAGACAACTTAGCGTACAACTGCTTCTCCTTAAGGATCTGCAAGACAACCCTCAAGTGTTCCTCATGTTCTTCCTTGGTCTTGGAGTACACTAAGATGTCATCTATGAAAACCACCACAAACTTATCCAAGTAAGGGTGAAAGGTCTTGTTCATATAATCCATGAACACAGCAGGAGCATTTGTCACACCAAAGGGCATAACCAAATACTCATAGTGACCATAACGAGTTCTAAACGTTGTCTTCGGGTTGTCCTCAAACTTAACCCGAATCTGATGGTATCCTGACCTCAAATCTATCTTCAAGAAAACATAGGCTCCGATCAACTAATCCATTAGATCATCAATCCTAGGGAGGGGATACCTATTCTTAACGGTCACTTTGTTGAGTTGTCGAAAGTCGACACCTCATGCTATCATTCTTATTCTTCACCAACAACACTGGCGCTCCCCATGGGGACACGCTAGGCCTAATGAACTGTTTTTGAATTAGTTCTTCCAACTATTTCTTTAACCCATCTAGCTCTAGAGGAGATATCCTATGAGGTGCTGTGGATATGGGTCCCGTTCTCTACACTAAGTCTATGGTAAACTCCACATCTCTCTCTGTGGGTAGTTCGTAAACTGTTGGTATAAGCCCTAGAGGCCAATGTATTTCTTTAGGCTTACATTTGCATCTTGCTATTATATATATATATATATATATATATATATATATATATATATATATATATATATATATATATATATATATATATATGATATGATATGAGGCATTCCAGTTTATTGTGTTACTTGTTTAAACATAATAAAGTCCTTAGAATAGGGATTTCAGTTTAATAGAATATCAAGTATATGACTTGATCGTGAGACACTATTGAACAATGAAATCCTATTCTTAAATATCTGTAGTCAAGTATTTTATTAATAAGGACAATAATAATACAATTGAGACTATTATGTGTGCAGATCGATGACCATATCTCACGGGTCATGGATATGAGATATCGAGTCGACACATAGGTACACATTAGAGTAATGATGTACTTGGATTGACCCGCCATGAGAACACTACATGGAGCGTTATGTGAGTGTCATAAGTAGTTCTCATAGTGACAATGGTGCATACAATCCTTCGACCTGAAATCACTACGATCCCTACATGAGGAGTCGTGTGATTTAATATCGTCAAACGTCATCTGTAATAGGATGATTATAAAGACGGTCATTGGGCATACCATGAGCCATGCAGAGGGATGTGTGTGACCTAGATGGAATTTGTCCCTCCTACATGACAGGAGTAATATCTGTGGGCCCCCTGATAGAGTGAGACTGTAAAATGCATGGCCATGCTGAAATGAGTCAATATGAGATATTGACCTCATTTGTTGTTAAGTCTACTCGGGTATCAGGGAACATGATATTGAACCATACAAGGGTGACACATTCTATGCCTTGTGTTCAATATAGATATATGGACAAAGGGATAATAATGCACATGAATATTTGTCACAGAAAGGTTTCGCCAAATCACTGACTTTCTCACTACTTAGGTAGCAGTGATGTATTGCTAGATACCGCTCACTGTTTGTAATATTAAATGAGATTTAATGTTACTACTAACGTTTTGGGAACCTATAGGGTCACACACATAAGAGCGGATTAAAAGAAGCATTAAAAGGAGAGTTGGACTTTCCTATTAGGCCTAGCGCATAGTACATGGGCTTAGGTCAAGTGCTGCTCACTAACTCACTTAAGGAGGCGCTACTATAAGTAGAACACTTAAGTTGTTGTGCACACAAGGTTGATACCCTAGTCGCAAAGAGATAGTAAGAGTGAACAGTAAGCCTCGGTTTTGAAGCTAGCACTTCAAGACAGAGACGCTTCAGGTTCGTGACGTTGGACGTTCACGGAGTCCGCTCGTGTGGATACCTCTGGAGACACCGTTTGTGCGGTGTTCGTGATAGACGAATTTCAACCAACAGCCATCGCTTCAAGAGGTAAACTTTCTAATCATGAATCATGACCATTCGCATGGATCCTTCGATGGGAATTTTTTCACTGCGTTTTATTTTGTTTTATACGCAAATTCCCAACATAAACAGCCCCCGGGAACACTTCAGGAAATTCTCGCACAACAGGCACTCTTCCAACATCATGAGGGATCTCGACTTCCAGGAAGATATCTTCATGTACACTTGGGCTTCTTCTTTCATCAAAACCTTAACTTGGTTGGCAGTGAGAAATCTCGGATCCTTAGACTCCACTAGAGTTCCAAAAACAATGGTTTTATCAAAACAATTTAAAAGGACGTGGTTGGAAGATAACCAGTCCATGCCAAGAATAACATAAAGGTCCTTCAAAGGTAAGCATACAAGGTCAACAATAAAGTCTCTACCATCTATGGTAATAAGGATACTCTTTCATGCATGAGAAGTAAGAACAGGTTTATTCGTGGGTGTGGAAACAATCAAATCACACTCAAGAAGTGTCACATGCAATTTAAGACGTTTAACACATTCATGCGATACAAAAGAGTGAGTCACACCCGAATCAAACAATACAGTCAAACAAACTTTATTAATGAGGAACATACCTTGGACCAAATCTTCAGATTCAGAGGCTCGAATCCACTGAGAGTAAATACTCACCCCGTGGTCTTCAGTCGGTTGGCTTGAGGCTTCTGACTCTTGCTAGCACTCTGTGGCTCTAACTTTCCTCCTTCACAGTTTCGGCTGATGTGGCCAAACTTGCCACACTTGAAGCAGACGATGTCTGACTCCTTGTACGGAGTCGTAAAGTGACCTTGTCCATACTTGTCGCACCGAAGAGGTCTAGAATTGGAAGAATCCCATCTCCTAGACCTGTCTAGAGAAGACAGAGACTTCTTGCCATCCCGCTTGAAGTCCCTGCCAGCTGGAGCAAGACGCGGCTTCCACTTGTTACCTTGGTCAATCTTCTTGTTGCTCTAACGGTCTGACCCCTTGTTGCCAGATCCTTCGGACTTGTAGGCATCTTCAAAGATCCTACACTTGTTGACTAGGATGGGGAAGACTCTGATATCCTGGTAGCTGATAGCCTGCTTAATCTCTGGACGCAGACCATCCTCCAACTTCACGCACTTAGAGCGGTCGTCCATCACATACTGATACAAAGTATAGTAACGAACGAGCTCCTCAAACTTAGCCGCATACTATCCCACTAACATGTTGCCTTGCTTCAGAGTCAAGAACTCCATCTCCTTCCTATCGCGGTTGTCGACTCGAAAGTATTTCTCTAGAAACCTGTCCTTGAAGACATTCCAAGTGACCACAGTACCCTCAGCCTGCATGCACTGATGACAGTTGTCCCACCAGTGCTCAGCCTCCTCTGTCTGCATAAAGGTTCCAAATATAACCTTATGCAGGTCGATGCATCCCATAGCTCAGAAGATCTTATAGGTCTCCCTTATCCACAACAGGGCACCCTCAGGATCGTAAGCTCCCTTGAAAGACAGTGGATTGTTCCACTGGAACTTGTCGAGACCCTGAAACTCAGCTGGTCCCCCGTTATTAATGGCGTTTTGGTTCTGGTCTATCGCGTTGTCAAGGAGTTCCAAAGCAACTGCGATATCCTGGTCGTTTCAGCCTTTTCCTGCCATAAGTTACTATAAATGCCCAAGACAACTTGTTAAATATAGAGAACTTAAAGCTGGAAGAGCTAACGGTTCTAATACTAAGCTTACATCATTGCCCATATAAATACAGACAATTCAAACAAGAGCACACAACAGACTCATACCACGACCTGATAGGATAGACCTGCTCTGATACAACTAAATGTGACACCCTCTACCACACATACATATGGAAGCATTTAATTTATAAAGGTAATTAAAAACATGCATCGTTTATTTAAAACCAACAACGGATAGAGAATACCACATTGTATCAAGTTCAAACGCGAAAATAAAATAAACATAACATGTAAAAACAAAACCCAACCCTTGATGTCACATACAGAGCTGGTATAACCAATCCGGAAAATATCCTCGGATACAACTGAAACAAACTAAACTAACTAATGTTGTATATATGTTGTATTGATGTAAATACATGTTTTAAATGTTTTTATTTTTACACTGTAATTATGTGTATTAGTAACGTGTTAGTTCCATGTTGCAATCCCAAGGGTGTTACACGGAGATTCTTATTTCCCATCTTCTTTTCTTTATCTTTCTATGTATATATCAGTTCGCCAGATAAGCAGGAGTTGTACACTAATGGCGATCGGGCCAGGGCATCGTCAGATGCACTACCTGCAGATGGTTCCACCGAGGGTCCAGACCTTGGGGTACATTGAGATCGTATACCATGATGATCATAGGTGGCAGGTCGACCACTCACAGTTCTTCATGTGTTACGACAGCCCGGTTAGCAACTATGTCTGTCTTGGAGGAGGACCTTTCTTCACTATACTTGGCTCTTATCGGATCTCCCTACGGCTACCTTTCTCAGAGCTTTGGATTCCACACCGCCTCCATGAGTTTTTAGAGGATATGTGGAACCCTATAGACCGCACGTACGTTCGTAGCAGAGTTGGAGTGTTACGAAGAGGTCGTGGGGGAAGGAGTGTGCAGACGATGTATCACAGCCGACGCATGAGGGTTGTGATTAGAAATGATGAGTTTGTGGGGACTAGAGTTTATAGTCGCCGTTACGACGAGGACGAGGGTTGTTCCAGACGTCCATATCGTCTATGATATGGGCAGTCGGTAGTGTAACTGCCTGATTTTTAATTATGTTGTTTAACCGGTTAAAATATAATTAATTATATTTTAATCTGAGAGTTAGAAAGTGATTTTAAATAAAATAAAATCATATTCATAGTCTCTCTTATGGTAGAAGGTTATGGTAAAATTTTGGGTTTAAAACTCAGTCGGAAACCGATATGTGTTTTTAACTGACAATATAATTTTATACCGACAGAAAACCCTAATTTAACCCAAAACTGAAGATTTGTAGATTTTTTATATTATGTCCTTGAGAAATTCTACTTTCCAAATTTCCGATCAGAAATAAAATATTATGTTTATACAGACGAATTTGGGTAAAAGTTCAGACCGAAAACGGTCGGTGTTTTCACTGACAGTAAGATTTTAATGATCAGAAAACCTAATTTTGACTCATGAATGAAATGGGTTATGATTAAATCATATTTCCAAAGATTCTGGTTAGTTTGAAAATTTTCTATCAAAAACGAAATATTATATTCGTATTCGGGCGTAAAACCCTAATCGGAAAACCGACGGAATCGAGAACCGATGTACAGAGACAAAACCGGATACCTGAGGAGCTGAGTCATGGGGTGAGTCACCACCATGACTCACCAAGCATTTATGAGCATTGAATGTTAGTAAGTATGCTTTTTAGGGTGAAAAGACCAAAATACCCCTAAGATTTCATGGTTAGAAACAAGCCACATATTCTCACTTCTAACTACTCATTTTACATGGTCATAAACCTCCCACATCTCTCCAGTTTCGTGCATCCACCTCCAATAAATCATACCTATTTTATTTTTCTTTCATTTCATCATTTTCCTCTCAAAAACCGAAATCGGGTAAATGACGGAGCTGCGTATTGGATTTCCGGGAACTGCTAATGGATTGGATCAATGAGTCATGAATGACTGATGATATGTGGTCCAAAATTAGTCACACCTCCCTTAATTCTCCACCACATATGTTAACCTAATCATGATTACAAATTAACTCTAGTTAGGTTATTATAACCATAGTTAAGTTATTATATTATTTTCTAACTTAACCTATGTCAACTAATTCAACCATGGTTCATTGTAAACAATTAAACAAAGCCATTTCACTCCCTCACACACTCATTTTCGTGGTTTCCTTCCCTTCCCACACTTAACACATTTCATTCTCTTCCTAAGTCATCTTCTTCACCAAAAACACCAAGAATATCATAGTGTTCTTGCTTAGTTCATCATAGTTCCTCATTTTCTTTTCAAGTTATTGATCAAAACTCTTCATTCCAAGGTGAGGAATCCCTTCCTCATCATCTTAGCTTCATTTATCATGCATCAAATCTTCATTTCCATCAACTTTTCACAAATTTCCATTTCTAGATCTAGAACTTCAAATAATTATAGAAAATTGTAGAAAAATCATTTTAATGTGAAACCAATTGCTATGATCTCTAAATGAATTTTAATTTCATCACCTAAGAGCATGTAATCAAAAGAATTTTCCTTCCTATTTTTCCTCATATGGCCGAATCTATGCTTATGTGAGCAAATGAGATTTTGTTCAACTTTTAACTTAGATGAGGTTGGTTATAAGCTATCTAGGATTTCTATGTTCTAAATATAAGAGTTTGAAAACAAAAGAAATTTCTAACTAAATTTTATAGTCTTGACCGAATTTATGTCAATATAGGTAAATGAGTTTTTCTTCAATTTCTACTTGAATGATGACTTGTCTAAACTAGTTAAGATCTCTAGGTTATAGATCCAAGAGCGTGCGAGAAAACATAATTTCTAGCCAATTTCACTACGCTTGTCTGAAACCCTAATCTATTTGGTTAGAGGGTTTTGTTTCATATTCTTAACTTATAACAATTGATTTATGTTAGTAAATACTCTAGGAACTAGTACCAAAAAGATTGGATTAAGAAAATAACCCTAGCCTCATTTTGATTATTTGGCCAAACCTAGCACCATATGTCCATATTTGGATTTGTTTGATTTATATATTTGTATTTTGAATTGGTTGAAGGTTAAGTTAAATCGTGGTGTTGTGACGACGATCGGGAAGTTCCTGAATCCGGTGATAAGTCAGGTGGGAGAAAGAACCATTCCATCCTTGGAAATCGATAAGTAGTATATTATATAATAATTGTGTTGGGCGACCTAAACCCTACTAGTTGTTGAGTAATCGACAAGGCCAAAATCACATTGGAAACTTTTTCTGTAAAACTAATGGTGATTCGGGGATTGTAGGTTTATTGACGTTAGATTGATTTTATCTAAGGTTGATTGAATTTATTATTATTATTGAATTGCTTATGTGATATTTTGTGGTATTTGAATATTTATGACTGTCTGTGTTATGCATGATCTGTCTGGTTTTAATATTTGTGCTTAGTGGATTTAAGCAAAGATATATGTTGTTCGAGAGATAATTGTTGGTGTGGGTGTGAGGATAATTGGTGACTTAGAGGTACCTAGCCTAAACTAATTATTTTAAAGAGGAAGTGTGACATAGAATATGTGTTAAGGATTTGATGGAAGGTTAAGGCACTAGGATGTTATTAATGTGGGTTGGTGAGATTCATATAGATGTATTGTTATTCACAACCGTGTGAGTGGAACACACGAGGTCAGGATATCCTATTTTCGGATATCGGATATTGCGGGTGAGTACCTTACAGATGTGGATCCCGAGGTAGACTACTGTAATACTTTTTAGTTCTTGACGCGTTCGAATGTTATTGGCACTGGACCGTTATGGAATGATATTCCTTGACGAGTTCGCATGTTCTTGGCACTGGACCATTCTGGATTGATACTCCTTGACGCATTCGTATATTCTTGGCACTGGACCATTTTAGACTAATACTTGTTTAGTATTTGATGCGTTCGAAAGTTATTGCTAATGGACCGTTCTAGACTACTGACTAGCATGATAGGAATAGAGATGACCACGTTAGTATAAAAGTTTAGTTGTATGAGATTGGGGTAGAGGATGATACATTAATTTGAGGATCATTTGTTAGTTATGTATGTTGATTGTTTGTGACATTTATTGTATGATATGCTATGACTCTTTTCCACGTTTGATGATAGTACTGTTTCTTATCCCCTATATGTTTGTATGTTGTATTTTATTTATTATGTGATCGTACGAGAAGACTCTATGGATGATCCTGTTGCTGAGAAGTTGTATGGAACTCCTTATTAGCCAGAAGCTGGAGGAAGAGCTGTGGACCTGGGTGGTAGAGTCTAGATAGTTAAGGCCAGTGCGTCTTGTGAGATGTTTTACATTTTCCGCCTAAGTTAGTTGAGTAATTATATACCTGTTAGGGATCCTACTGATGGGATACCCAAAACATTGTTTTTATTTACTTTGATGCAAGACATATGTGTGTATGCATAACATAAATATGGTGTGTTGTTTTTAATTATCCGAAGTTGTATGCTCATTAACTTAAGTTTTAAATTTTTTACGTGTTTTCACGTTACATGCGCGATTAAGGATTTAATTAAGAACTTTAATCCAATAAAACACCAGGTCACATCGGGGTGTCTCGTGTAGCATCTGCTAGGGAGAGCCTTTGTGAGCATACTATCTGCTTTTGATTTTTTTGATGTACTTATGAGAGGCGGGTGGGTAGTTGCATAGATGTTTGGTTTACGGTCCCTCTGTTGGGATTGACAGTACAATTAGAGACATGATGTACCTAGTATGTATATATTTGTCGTTTATCTTTTCTTCCACTGTGTATGTTTAAATGGTTTTAATTTTTATCCCTTCCGTAAACTTATATTATCTTTGAATGTATATATGTGTTAATGTTAATAAACAGCTTCAGGATTAGTAAATTAGGATCCTTCTCTAATGGGACATCGGAGAGTCTCGCATTTTGGTGGTATCAGAGTAGTTCGGTTCGAAACCGGACTGTGGGGCTAGGTCTGATTAGGAGTGAGGTATATGGGGTTAGGATGAGTACCAACATTGTTAGTTGAATCATCATTGGATGTCAGCTATGCTTAGGAAGGGTAGAGTGTCCTATACGTGATTTATTCTTAAAGTATGAGGATGACTTTTTTTTTTGCATTTGTAAGACATACAGTGGATGTATCTGTTTATGTATTGAAATATATGTCTTACCGATGAGTACTGATGTGTTATTTTTCAGGAAGTTAAAATGGTGCATGGAAATGGACGTCGTGGAAGGGCCAGAATTGGTGGAGGCAGAGTTGCTGATAACCCAGCCACCAATAGCCCAGGAAGTTCTTAGGGAATAAACAATGGTGGTGAAACCGATGAGACCATGAGGGTGATGAGGGAGCTGGCAACTGCCATACTGCAACAAATTCAGTAAAATACTCAATTCATGAGAAGGCAATAGGAGAGGGAAGAGAGGCAACGATAGCCCGTTGCAGCAGAGGAAATTATGGAAAGCGGATTGACTGCCTTCATGAAGGGCAATCCAACTCGGCTCAGTGGAGAATATGATCCAGAAGCAGGAGAGAAGTGGCAGCAAGAAGTATAAAAGGTCTTTGTTGGGATGCACTGTCTGAGGAACGAAAGGTCACCTATTTTTCTTTCATGTTGGTAGGTGCAGCTGAAGCGTGGTGGTGGAAAAAACAGAGACTGCTTGAAGCTAAGGAGCAAGTTATAACCTGGTAGTTGTTTCGGGAGTGTTTTCCGGAGAAGTATTTCCATAAGAGTGTCATATATGAAAAGGTGAAGAAATTCATGATCCTCAAGCAAGGCAACATGTCAGTCAAAGAGTACGCCATCATATTTGAAAATCTGTTGAAGTTTTCTCAGTACTACCAGATTCATCCAGATGAAGAGTGTGTATGCAGAAGGTTTGAGGATGGGCTGAAGCCTGAACTGAAGAGGGCTATGCTACCACTGGAGCTGAATCAGTTTCCAGCCTTGGTATAGAAGTGCATAGCTCTAGAGAGTCATGATTGAGCCTATAACACCCCGATTTTCATATAAAGGATTATGTTACTATGGATGCCTAGGTGTTGTTATTATTATTATTATTATTAATGAAGTTAGTATTGTTATTTATATTATTGATAATGTAATTGTTATTAGTGTTGTAGTATTTTTTACATATACATACACACACACACACACACACACATATATATGTATGTATATATTATTAAATATGATAATATGTATTTTAATATATGAATATTAGAATTAATATGATATTGTGTCCCCTAATGTGTGATCTTATATGGATATATGATTTTGTATGTGATTTAATATGTTAAAATATAATATATGTTTTTATTAATAATAAGTGAATTAGAAAGATATTATGAGATATCGTGTGATTTAGTATTTAAATCGAGATAGTGTATCTCCTAGGTTCTAGTCCCTCAATTAACCAGATTTGAGTCCTTATTAATATAGGATAATCCTCTTTTTGATTACCTCTTAAGGTCTTATCATAATCTCCAAAGGATCCTATCTAGGAATAACTACCAAATATGTTTCTATACTTCCACTGACATTTTGACAATCTTAGAGTCCGATTTAGGATTCGATCACTAGACATTCATTTGTAGTTATTTCTCTGTGCTTTCTAACCCGTTAAGCCCTAAGTTATATTTATACCATAAGACTCGACCTAAACCCTATTTCTCACATTGTTAACCTTAGAATTTCTGCCTCTTTTCGTCTTTCTTAGTTTTCCTTGAACCCCTGAAAGTTCTTAGATTTTATGAGTCCGTTTGGGAGAGAAGTTACGCGTGTTAGCAGCGTTTAAGGTAACGTAGTTATCCCTCCTTAATCTCCTTTTTCCCTTCTTTTGAATTGGGGATTAATTGGCTGTTCCCTTCTTCTTTGACCAAGGCTTGAGGAAACCATCGAGCCGCTCAAGGGAACGTGTCTAGTTTGGCCGTGTCGTCGTTGTTTGGGAATCTTCATACCGGGTATGGGGAGAAGGAATAATATTGACATGTAGGCATTGGGGGTAGCGTAAGATGAAGGGTTAACCCATGACCCTGTCGTATGTTGTTTTCCTATTTGATGTTAATTGATATATGTATAATATGATTCTAATGTTAATGACATGCTTTAACTATTGTACTGTTTGATGTTAATTGCTGATGATGTATGATTGGATGTTATTGATATGCCCAATTGAGTATGATGTTTTATGATACCATGAATCTTCATGATCATGATGATGCTATTATGATGATGATGATGATGATGATGATGATGATGATGTTGTTGTTGTTATGATAATGATGAGACTGTTATGATAATGATGATGATGTGGTTCTTAGAATGAGTGTTGATTGTTGTGGATGTTAATGCCAACAATGAGGTTAATAAGACTATAACCAATTAATATGGCTTATTAATGATGTTAAGACCTTAGAAGAGATGTTAATAAAGATGAATGCATTTAAGGGATTTTTTCCCAGTTTGTTCATAAGACATGAATATAGTATGAGAGGCAAGGTTATTTTCATAGGGCTTAGTCAAAGACCCTAGGATTGATTAGTGAGTGTTTTAGGCACGTTAGTATTGAAGCTGGAAATAAAAGACTGTGGAAAAATGACCCTAGTATGTTTTGATTAATGACTAAACTAACTTGAATTACACTTTGATTCACTAATTTCTTGCCAAGCTTATATGTTTGTATGAGATGTAATCAATGCAAGGAAAAGGATGCAAAGGATCAAAGGAGCAAAAGAAGGATCATGAAGGAATGCTTGAAGATGAAGAACTACAAAGAAGAATCTCAAAGGATCTCAAGCAATATTAGATTATCGATGTAAAGAAATATTTTAAGTTTTTCTTTTTGAAAACCAATGTGTACATCAATGTATACATCGATTGATTGTGACTGACTTGATAAAAATGCAAAACAAGCTTCAGTACATCGATTGCACAATCGATGTATAAGGTGAAACAGAAGCTGACACTTTTTGAAAGAAGCTTACAATCGATTGGTACATCGATGTAAACACAGAACATAAGTTAAGTCTTTTAAAAATGATAGAACAATCGATTAGTACATCGATGTACAAGCCCAAACAGAGGAAAAGACTTTTGAAACCCATTATGCAATCGATTTACCATTCGATGTGAAGATTTTTGGGCTGAGAACTCTTATGTTTATCAAGAACACAATCGATGTACACATCTATGTATCAGTCAGAATCAAGATTTTCAAGAACACAATTGATGTATTGAGTTATAAAAATTGAGTCTTTGATTAATACATCGATTAGACAATCGATTGACTGATAACTGAATTTTTCGATGAAAGTTTGTTTTGATCATAACTGACTTTTGAAGTATGCCCAATGGATCTATTTTGACAAACATCTATATAAAGGCTTGGGTAAACACTTTCTAAACAACGAATTCACTCAATACTGAGATTAAACACGAAATTCTTTGGGAGATCTTTTCATTGAGAATACTTGATATATTTTTGTTATAACTTCAATTTGTAATTTCTGATTTCTTAGAATCTAAAACAAAAACCTTTCTTGCTGCAAAAAGGAAGATTATAGAGAAGGTGTTCTCTCTGTGTAAATCAAGAGTAGAAGGGACTCTTGGGAATTACAAGATTGCTTTGACTGAAAAGCTTTCAATTGGGTAGAAGGAACCTGGGAGTTGAAGCTTGTAAAAAATCCTGTAATTGTTTTGATTGTTAGTGGACAAAACTCACTGTAAAGTGGGGACTGGATGTAGGTTACCAGAGGAGGTAGCTGAACCAGGATAAAATCTTGGTTTGCATTTCTCTCTATCCCTTAACTCTTTTAATTTCTTTATTTGATGAATGTGTAATTAGGAAAATTGTTAAGGAGCAAATCTATGAATGCATAATATCTTAATCATCTTTTCATCTCTCTCTTTCTTGTAAAAGAATAAAGTTTTCAATCTATCACTTAGTAAAAACTTGTTTTGGTTTAAGTTGGTTGACAAATTTTTTTTCAAGAAACTTAGAAAAAGTTTCAGTTTTTGCAAAAAGGGGAAAAGTTTTTAAAATAACACATACTCAATTCAACCCCCCTTCTTGAGTATTAGAAGCCACAACCAACAAGTGGCATCAGAGCTTTTACTCTTGTATAAAGCTTAAAAGCTTAAGAGGATGGTTTCAAAAGACATCTTGGGAGAATGGGCTTCTCTAGCAAGACCCCCTCCATTCAATGGCACTGCCTATATGTATTGGAAAGAAAGGATGTTAATATTCCTTGAGGCAAGTGGTCTTGATGTATTAGATGTTGTTCAAAATGGTCCATACATCCCTCATAATCTTGATGCAAATGGCACCAAGACAAATAAGCCAAGACCTGATTGGGATGATGAGGACAAGAAAAGAGTAGGTTATAATGCTAAAGCTAAGAATATTATAACTGTTGCTTTGAGTTATAATGAATTTTTCAGGGTCTCTAATTGTAAGACAACAAAACAAATGTGGGATATGCTGCTAGTTACTCATGAAGGGACAAGTGATGTGAAGAGAGCAAGAATGACCTCACTCATGCATGCATATGAACTCTTTCACATGAATAAAGATGAAGATATGAATGATATGGAAAGGAGATTCACTCACATTGTGAATAAACTAGATGGACTTGGAAAGACTATTTCAGATGAACAACAAATCAACAAAGTTATGAGATACTTGACAAAAGAATGGCAACCAAAGATCACTGCTATAGCTGAAGCTCAAGACTTAGAAGCTATGAACATTGCTACACTGTTTGGAAAACTTAAAGAACATGAGATGGAACTCCATAGACTGAATGATCATGAAGAGAAGGAGAAAAAAGAAGAAAGGCTTATCACTAAAGGCTCATATCTCCAAGGAAGTTCATGACAGTGATGAAGATGGAGAACTTGAGGAGGATGAAGATTCTGAAGTAGACATGGGACTGCTGGTCAGAAAATTCAAGAGGTTTCTCAAGAAGAAGAAAACCTTCAACAAAAGACCCTCAAACTTCTTTTCCAAAAATAATCTCTCAAAAGGTGAAAGTTCAACAAATGTAAAATGCCATGAATGTGGAAAAACTGGACATCACAAGAATGAGTGTCCAAGGCTTCAAAAGAAGGACAAGCATGACAACTTTGAGTCCAAAGACAAGAAAAACAAAAAGCCAAGAAGAGCATACATAGCATGGGAGGAGAATGACATGGATTCCTCTGAAAAATATGAGGAAGAAGAGGAAAATCTTTGCCTTATGACGAGTCATCAAAGTGACACAGAAATTGAAGATGATGTAAATGATCTTCCCCCTACTTATGATGAACTGCAAGATGCCTATGATGAATTACATAGTGAATATCTGAAAATTGCTAAGCAATTAATGTCATTGCTTAACAATGTAGTGAATATGAAACTCTTCAAATTAATAATAAAGAACTAGAAGCTAAAAACAGTAGGCTTAGTGCATCTAGCTCTACATGCTCAAATTACAATAGGCTTGAAAAAGAGGTTGAAAAACTAAAATCCACTCTATCTAAATTTACTTTAGGAAGAGATAATCTTAATGCTATTCTAGGACAACAAAAAGGAGTATATGATAAAGCTGGAATAGGATACCAACCAGCAATGCATGAAAAAGCTTTTAGAAACTCTTTGTTGCACCTAAGTCATCTACTAGTCCTTTTGTCAAATGTTTATATTGTGCTAGAAAAGGACACACTGCTTCTACATGCTATTTTAGAAATCCTTCAAGGATAAATGTTAAGCAAATATGGGTTCCTAAGGGAACATATGTGATGACTAACAACAAAGGACCCAACCAGATTTGAGTACCTAAAAGAAAGGTTTGAAAAATCTGTTTTGTAGGTGTGTTGGAAGGTCAAGAATGTTAAATGGTACCTTGATAGTGGTTGTTCCAAGCACATGACAGGAAACAGAAGCAAGTTTATAACATTCACTCCAAAATCTAGTGGAAGTGTCACATTTGGAGACAAAAACAAAGGGAGGATTCTTGGCATTGGCAACATAAGAAGTGACTTAACAACAATCAGCGAAGATGTACTATATGTTGAGAGATTGAAGCACAATCTCTTGAGTATAAGTCAGTTATGTGACAAAGGTTACAAGGTAAAATTCAATTCCAATAGTTGTATGATAGAAAATCAGAATGATGCAAATCTGAAACTGATTGGCCATAGGATAGATAACATCTATATGCTTGACTTAGATAATATCTCTTCAAATAATGCTTGTTGTCTAATTTCAAAAGAAGAAGAGAATTGGCTATGGCATAGAAGGATTGCACATATCCACATGAACCACTTAAGCAAACTGATTTCTAAAAATCTTGTGGATGGATAGCCTAAATTGAAATTTGTTAAAGATGGCCTATGTGATGCATGTCAAAATGGAAAGCAAGTGAAGGTCTCTTTCAAACCTAAGAACATTGTTTCAACAACTAGACCCTTGCAACTTTTGCACATGGATTTATTTGTCCCATCTAGAACCAAAAGCTTTGGTGGAAACTTGTATGCCTTAGTAATAGTAGATGATTACTCTAGATACACATGGACATACTTTCTATCTCATAAAATTAATTCATTTACTGCATTTAAGAGAATGGAAAAAATTGTGCAAAATGAAAATGACATGAAAATTGTTTCTATAAGGAGTGATCATGGAGGTGAATTCCAAAATGAGGAATTTGACACTTTTGTGATGAGCATGGCATTCAACATAATTTTTCAGCTCCTAGAACTCCACAACAAAATGTAGTAGTGGAAAGAAAGAATAGATCATTGGAGGAAATTGCAAGAACTATGTTGAATGACTCTAGCTTACCAAAACAATTTTGGGCAGATGCTGTGAATACAGCCTGCTATTTTCTAAACAGAGTTTTGATAAAGCCTATTTTAAAGAAAACCCCTTATGAACTATATAGAGGAAGAAAACCAAACATATCACACTTGCATGTTTTTGGTTGTAAGTGTTTTGTACTTAACAATGGAAAGGATAATCTTGGAAAGTTTGATACAAATGCAGATGAAGGAATTTTCCTAGGTTATTCTCTAACCAGTAAAGCATTTAGAATCTATAACAAGAGAACTCAAACTATAGAAGAATATGTACATGTTACATTTGATGAATCTAACCCCAAAAGGTTAGGAAATGATATTTGTGATGATGATGCAGATACATCTGAAGAAACTCAACTGGAAGAAGAGCAAGACAAAGCAAAAGTAGAAGGAGTGGAGAATTGCAAAGAATCATCCTTTGGACAACATCATTGGTGAAATATCCAAAGGGGTAACTACTAGACACTCTTTAAGAAATGCATGCAATAATATGGCCTTTGTTTCTCAAATTGAACCAAAAACTATTAATGATGCTATTGTTGATGATAATTGGATTATGGCAATGCAAGATGAATTAAATCAATTGGAAAGAAACAAAGTTTGGGAACTTGTTCCAAAACCCAAGGATAAACAGATAATTGGTACAAAATGGGTGTTTAGGAACAAACTTGATGAGAATGGCATTATAATTAGGAACGGAGCTAGATTAGGAGCTAAAAGATATAACCAGGAAGAAAGCATAGACTATGATGAAACTTATGCACATGTGGCTAGGCTAGAAACTATAAGAATGTTGCTAAAATTTGCATGTATCATGAATTTCAAATTATATCAAATGGATGTTAAGAGTACATTCCTTAATGGTTTTATACAAGAAGAAGTATATGTTGGTCAACCACCAGGCTTTGAAATAAATGATTTTCCAAACCATGTTTATAAACTCACCAAAGCCTTGTATGGACTTAAACAAGCTCCAAGGGCTTGGTATGAAAGGCTAAGCAATTTTTTATTACAAAAAGGTTTTACTAGAGGTAAGGTTGACACAACACTTTTCACAAAAAGAAAAAGTCAAAATATACTGCTTGTACAAATATATGTTGATGATATTATATTTGGTGCTACTAATGATTCATTGTGTAAGGAATTTTCCAAGTTGATGCAAAATGAATTTGAGATGTCCATGGTGGGAGAACTCACTTTCCTCTTGTGACTTCAAATTAAACAATGTGATGATGGAACCTTCATAAGCCAAGCTAAGTATTGCAAGGAACTGCTGAAGAAGTTTGGCATGGAGAATTCAAAGGAAATGGCAACTCCAATGAGTCCATCATGTTACTTGGATAAGGATAAAAGTGGTAGAACTGTAGACATATCCATCTATAGAGGTATGATTGGCTCATTGCTTTACCTTACAGCTAGTAGGCATGATATAATGTCTAGTGTTTGCATGTGTGCAAGATATCAATCAAACCCTAAGGAATCTCATTTAAAAGCTATAAAGAGAATCATGAAATACTTGCTAGGAACTAAAGATATGGGTTTATGGTATGCTAAGGGATCAACTTGTAATCTAATACGATACTTTGACTCTGACTTTGCTGGATGCAAGTTGGATAGGAAGAGTACTAGTGGAACCTGTCACTTACTTGGGAACTCATTAGTTTCCTGGTTTAGTAAGAAACAAACAAGTGTGGCTTTGTCAACTGCTGAAGCAGAATATGTTGCAGCTGGAAGTTGTTGTGCACAAATCCTTTGGATGAAACAACAACTCATTGACTATGGTGTTCTCTTAGAGAAAGTGCCAATCAAATGTGACAACACTAGTGCTATAAATCTAACAAAGAATCCTATAATGCATTCTAGAGCCAAACATATTGAAATAAGACATCATTTCATAAGGGATCTTGTTCAAAGTGGAGATATAGTTATTGAATATATTGACACATCTAAGCAATTAGCTGATATTTTCACTAAACCATTAGCTAAAGAAATCTTCTATTACATAAGAAGATAATTAGGAATAATTGATCCAACTTATGCTTGATGTTTTGTATGATTGAATGCATGATTGCTTGATTGTTGGTCTCAGTGCATCGATTAGTAAATCGATTAGCTTAAGCCAAAACCATAACCTCAAAGCTAGTACACAGATTACGCAATCCATGTATAAACCTAAAAATCTGATTTTAACATACTTACATCGATTGATCAAAGTCTTTTATACATAGAAATCATTAGCGAATCGTTTTACACATTGATTGTTAGACAAAATAAGAAAACATGACCCTCTGGAAGTCCTTATACATCGATTTCAACATCGATTAACCTGTTATGAAAATCTGAAAATCCTAATCTGATCTGATATAAATCGATTTCTACATCGATTGATCTACTGATCCAAAAACCACTACTCTCTGTAAGTGCTTATATATCGATTGATACATCGATGTACTTGGGCTAAATTTGATAATCAAGTATATACATCGATTGTAACATCGATTAAATGAAGTTTCCAGAACTTGGGACTCACTGACTGGCCCTATACATCGATTGACACATCGATTGAGTTCAAGTTTCAGAACTTGGTACTCTCTGACATAGCTTATACATCGATTGACACATCGATTGACTGAAGTATTGAACAAGCTAAAAACCACTAATGAATCGATTGATACATCGATTGACTGATATGATTCTATAAATACCCAACTTTCCCTCCAAATTCTTCACATTTCTAAATCAAATATTCAGCACCCAAAACCCTAGCAAAACTCGAAAATCCCTAAAATGACTCGTGTGAAGCAAACCCCACCCATTACTCCAGTTCAATCCAAATCTACTTCATCATCTTCAACCAATTCTTCCACACCTATAGCGACACCTTAATTGACTTTTGAAGTATGCCCAACGGATCTATTTTGACAAACATCTATATAAAGGCTTGGGCAAACACTTTCTAAACAACGAATTCACTCAATACTGAGATTAACCATGAAATTCTTTGAGAGAGCTTTTCATTGAGGATACTTGATATATTTCTGTTAGAACTTCAATTTGTAATTTCTGATTTCTTAGAATCTGAAACAAAAACCTTTCTTGCTGCAAAAAGGAAGAATAGAGAGAATGTGTTCTCTATGTGTAAATCAAGAGTAGAAGGGACTCTTGATGGTTTGAAAAGAGTATAAGGGACTCTTGGGAATTACAAGATTGCTTTGACTGAAAAGCTTTCAATTGTGTAGAAGGAACCTGGGAGTTAATGCTTGTAAAGAATCCTGTAATTGTTTTGATTGTTAGTGGACAAAACTCACTGTAAAGTGGGGATTGGATGTAGGTTACCAAAAGGGGTAGCTGAACCAGGATAAAATCTCGGTTTGCATTTCTCTCAATCCCTTAACTCTTTTAATTGCTTTATTTGATGAATGTGTAATTAGGGAAATTGTTAAGGAGCAAATCTTTGAGTGCTTAATATCTCAATCAATCTTTTCATCTCTCTCTTTCTTGTAAAAGAATAGTGTTCAATCTAACACTTAGCAAAAACTTGTTTTGGTTTAAGTTGGTTGACAAAACATTTTTCAAGAAACTAAGAACAAGTTTCAGTTTTTGCAAAAAGGGGAAATTTTTTTAAAATAACACATACTCAATTCAACCCCCCTCCTTGAGTATTAGAAGCCACAACCAACAAAGACATGGGAACAATTAAAGGTAATGAAACTGATGGTTGATGGTGTAGCTTAAACCAATAGGTTTGATCTTTGAACGCCCTAGGAAACTTAATAAGGGTTGTTCAACACTTCTGCCCAAAAACAGTACGACCACGCTCCATTGAGCACGGCCATGCTCAACAGTCAACACGATCATGCTTGACTTAACAGTCAGCATGCCCGTGCTGATGAGTAACAAGGGGTGTTTCACCCCAAAGGCTTCTGATAATGAAGAAGACACCAAACCTAGTAAACACAGTCTAGATAACTTAAATATAATAATGTACCTTGGTAGTCGAGTGGCCAAGGGGGCCTTGATGCTTAATGGTCAAGGTGTTGAGCTCTGTACCTGATCAGTCGGAGTGTTAATAATTAAAGTGCAAAGATGATGTTCTGTACCTTGGTAGCCTAGCGTTCTCTCCAAGGGGGCCTTGATTGTCGAGTGGTCGAGGTGTTGAGCTCTGATGCTTATTGGCCAGAGTGTTGTTGTTTTGTACCTTGATAGTCTAGTGGACAAGGGGGCCTTGATGCATAATGTCAAGGTGTTGTTAAAAGATATTGGACCTTGGTAGCCGAGTGGCCAAGGGGGCCTTGATGCTTAATGGTCAAGGTGTTGAGTTCTGGTGCTTTTTGTCCAGAGTGTAAGTGAAAATTATATGATAAAAGATTAAAATCTAAACATGAAATATAACGTTGATGATGATGATGAACTTGGGTTGCTGAGTGGACCAAGCGGAGGTGGTGATTGTTGGTTTTGCGTTGTGTTTCTCATTCATGCATTGGAGTAGTGTTGCATTACATAACATACCTTGTTTGGAATGATATATATATATATATATATATATATATATATATATATATATATATATATGATATTAATATGATGAGATGATTATGTTTGATATGCTATGTTTATATGATGCATGTTCATCTTGCTAACTACTTCCATGCCATTATATTGATATATATGTTTCTCACTCCTCGTCTTTTGTTGTTTATTGCATGTATCTTTTTGGATATACAGAGGATGGCGAGCAGCTTGCTGAGGAGTGACTCTGAGGAGCCGCTATTCGTAGTTTAGTTATTTTTAGTTTTAGTTTGTTTATACGAGTTGTTTCTTGGATTGGTTATACCAGCTCTGTAATGTGACATCGGGGTTGGGTTCGTTATATGTTTCCTATTATGTTTCTTTTAAACAATGTTTTAGTTTTTCCGCGTTGAAGTTATGTTACAATGCGGCAGCCTCTGCCCGTTTTTTATTATTATGATATAATATGCATATGTTCTCTTTCTTTTATATCTTTTACATGTTTTGAATACATGCAGGTAGGGGGTGTCACATTTGGTGGTATCAGAGTAGTTTGGCCCTGTCCGGACGCGGTATGAGTCTATTACGAGTCTTCTGTGTGTTTTTGTTTGAATTATCTATATTAATTATAGATAATGATGCTTTAGTATTAAGAACCCATAGTTATTCCGGTTTGGTTGGAGCCTCCGAGTCCAAGGACTTGATCCAAGGTTATGTGCCTGGTTAGTGAAAGTTTAACCGATCAAGGTGCTGGAAATTTCGATGATGAAATTTTTATAAGGGGGTGGAATTGTAACACCGCTATTTTCATATAAAGGATTATGTTACTATGGATTCCTAGGTGTTGTTGTTATTATTAATATTATTAATGAAGTTAGTATTGTTATTTATATAATTGATAATGTAATTGTTATTAGTGTTGTAGTATTTTTTATACACACACACACACACACACACAGATATATATATATATATATATATATATATATATATATATATATATATATATTATTAAATATGATAATATGTATTTTAATATATGACTATTTGCATTAATATGATATTGTGTCCCTTAATGTGTGATCTTATATGGATATATGATTTTGTATGTGATTTAATATGTTAATATATAATATGTGTTTTTATTAATAATAAGTGATTAAGAAAGATATTATGAGATATCGTGTGATATAGTATTTAAATCGAGATAGTGTATTTCCTTGGTATTAGTCCCTCAATTAATCATATTTGAGTCCTTATTAATATAAGATAATCCTCTTTTTGATTACCTCTTAAGGTTTTATCATAATCTCCTAAGGATCCTATCTAGGTATAACTACCAAATTTGTCGCTATACTTCCATCGAACCTTTGACCATCTTAGAGTCCGATTTAAGATTCGATCATTAGACATTAATTTGTAGATATTTCTCTAAGGCTTCAATCGGAAACTTGTAGCTCAAGTTACGGTCGACATACCGACCTGTATACAGTTTGTACTGAAATAGGAACCCGTTATGACCTAACTTATATTTATACCCTAAGACTCGACCTAAACTCTATTTCTCACATTGTTAACCTTAGAATAGCTGCCTCTCTTCATCTTTTTAGTTTTCCTTGAACCCCTTGAAGTTCTTAGAGTTTATGAGTCCATTTGGGTTAGACGTTATACGTTTTAGCAGCGTTTAAGGTAACATAGTTATCCCTTCTTAATCTCTTTTTCCCTTCTTTTGAATCGGGGATTAATTGGTTGCTCCCTTCTTGTTTGACCAAGGCTTGAGGAACCCGTCGAGCCGCACAAGGGAACGTGTCTAGTTTGGTTGCATCGTCGTTGTTTGGGAATCTTCATACCAGGTATGGAGAGAAGGAATAATATTGACATGTAGGCATTGGGGGTAGCGTAAGATGAAGGGTTAGCCGATGACCCTGTCATATGTTGTTTGCCTATTTGATGTTAATTGATATATTTATAATATGATTCTAATGTTAATGACATGCTTTAATTATTGTACTGTTTGATGTTAATTGTTAATGATGTATGATTGGATGTTATTGATATGCCTAATTGAGTATGATGCTTTATGATACCGTGAATGTTCATGATGATGATGATGCCATTATGATGATGATGTTGTTATGATAATGATGGGATTGTTATGATAATGATGATGATGTGGTTCTCTAAATGAGTGTTGATTATTGTGGATGTTAATGCCAACAATGACGTTAATAAGACTCTAACCAATTAATAGGGCTTATTAATGATGTTAAGACCTTAGAAGAGATTTTAATAAAGATGAATGCATTTAAGGGATGTTTTCCCAGTTTGTTCATAAGACATGAATACAGTATGAGAGTCAAGGTTATGTTCATAGGGCTTAATCAATGACCCTATGATTGATTAGTAAGTGTTTTAGGAACGTTAGTACTGAAGCTGGAAGTAAAAGACATGGGAACAGTTAAAGGTAATGAAACTAATGGTTGATAGTGTAGCTTAAACCAATAGGTTTGATCTTCGAATGCCCTAGGAAACTTAGTAAAGGTTGTTCAACCCTTCTGCCCAGAAACAGTATGGCCATACTCCATTAAGCACAGCCATGCTCAATAGTAACCACGATTGTGATTTACTTAACAGTCAGCACACCCGTGCTGAGGGGTAACAATGGGTGTTTCACCCCAAACGCTTCTAATAATGAAGAAGACACCAAACCAAGTAAAGACAAGCTAGATAACTTAAAGATAATAATGTACCTTGGTAGCCGAGTGGCCAAGAGGGCCTTGATGCTTAATGGTCAAGGTGTTGAGCTATGTACCTGATCAGTCGGAGTGTTAATAATTAAAGTGGAAAGACAATGTTCTGTACCTTGGTAGCCTAGCTTTCACTCCAAGGGGGCCTCGATAGCGGAGTGGTCGTGGTTTTGAGCTCTGGTGCTTATTTGCCAGAGTGTTGTTGTTTTGTACCTTGATAGTCGAGTGGCCAAGGTGGCCTTGATGCATAATGTCAAGGTGTTGTTAAAAGATATTGGACCTTGGTAGCCGAGTGGCCAAGGGGGCCTTGATGCTTAATGGTCAAGGTGTTGAGCTCTGGTGCTTTTTGGCCGGAGTGTAAGAGAAAAGATTATGAGATAAAAGTTTAAAGACTAAATATGAAAGATAACGTTGATGATGTTGATGAACTTGGGTAGCCGAGTGGCCCAAGCGGAGGTGCTGATTGTTGGTTGTGCGTTATGTTGCTCATTCATGCATTGGAGTAGTGGAGTAGCGTTGCATTGCATAACATACCTTGTTTGGAATTTTATATATATATATATATATATATATATATATATATATATATATATATATATATATATATATGATATTAATATGATGAGATGATTATGTTTGATATGCTATGTTTATATGATGCATGGTTATCTTGCTAACTACTTCCATGCTATTATGTTGATATATATATTTTTCTTACTCCCCGTCTTTTGTTGATTGTTGCATGTATCTTTTTGGATATGCAGAGGACGGTGAGCAAGTTACTGAGGAGTGACTCTGTGGTGTCACTGCTCGTAGTTTAGTTATGTTTAGTTTTAGTTTGTTTATCCGAGTTGTTTATCGGATTGGTTATATCAACTCTGTAATGTGACATCGGGGTTGGGTTCGTTATATGTTTCCTATTATGTTTCTTTGAAACAATATTTTTGTTTGTCCACGTTGAAGTTATGTTACAATGCGGCAGCCTCTGCCCTTTTTTTTTATTATGATATAATATGCATGTATTCTCTTTATTTTATATCTTTTACGTTTTATGAATACATGCGGGGTAGTGAGTGTCACATTTAGAGGAATCAGAGCAGTTCGGCCCTGTCCGGTCGTGGTATGAGTCTGTTGCGAGTCTTCTGTGTGTTTTTGTTTGAATTATCTATATTAATTGTAGATAATGATGCCTTTGTGTTAAGAACCCTTAGTTCTTACGGTTTGGTTGGAGCCTCTGAATCCGAGGACTTGATCGAGGTTATGTGCCTCGTTGGTGAAAGTTTAACCGATCAAGGTGATAGAAATTTCGAGGACGAAATTTTTATAAGGGGGGTGGAATTGTAACATCCCGATTTTCATAAAAAGGATTATGTTACTATGGATTTCTAGGTGTTGTTGTTGTTGTTATTATTATTATTATTATTATTATTATTAATGAAATTAGTATTGTTATTTATATAATTGATAATGTAATTGTTATTAGGGTTGTAGTATTTTTTATACATATACATATATATGTATTATTAAATATGATAATATGTATTTTAATATATGAATATTTGCATTAATATGATATTGTGCCCCTTAATGTGTGATCTTATATGGATATATGATTTTGTATGTGATTTAATATGTTAATATATAATATGTGTTTTTATTAATAATAAGTGATTAAGAAAGATATTATGAGATATCGTGTGATTTAGTATTTAAATCGAGATAGTGTATCTCCTAGGTTTTAGTCCCTCAATTAATCAGATTTGAGTCCTTATTAATATAGGATAATCCTCTTTTTGATTACCTCTTAAGGTCTTATCATAATCTCCTAAGGATTCTATCTAGGAATAACTATCAAATATGTCGCTATACTTCCATCGAACTTTTGACCATCTTATAGTCCGATTTAGGATTCGATCATTAGACATTAATTTGTAGATATTTATCTAAGGCTTTGTTTGTGAGTCTTGTTTAGGAGGGGAAGTAAGCGAAAGTGAAGGTTTATGAGAACCTCTCCCTTGTTTGCGAGTATAAAAAATTGGAGGTGAAGTTTTTAAGAATTTTAGAAAACCCCCCAAACCCCTCCTCACCTCAATTTTTTGGTTTACCCGAATTTGGGGTTTTTTGGCGGTTTACCTCATTTTTTAGAGGAAAAGGAATAATATATATTTTTTGCATTAGTATTATTATTATTTTTTTGAAAGGCGCATTAATATTATTTAAAAAATATTACTTATGTTAATTTTCTAAAATAAAGGTAAAATTGTAAAAGTATGTTATAAACCCTCCATTTACTTCCCTTCATACAATATGCACTCATAAACATGGGGAGGGATAATACTCTCCTTCCCCGCCCCTCCCTCTCCTTCCCCTCCCCTTTATTCTCCTCTCCTTCCTTCACCTCCAAACTCACAAACAAAGCCTAAGATTTCAAACGACACCAAGAAAGCCTCAATCGAAAACTTGTAGCTCAAGTTATGGTCAAAATACTGACCTGTATACATTTTGGGCTGAAATAGGAACCCATTATGCCCTAACTTGTATTTATTCCATAATACTCGACCTAAACCCTATTTCTCACATTGCTAACCTCAGAATATATGCCTCTCTTCATCTTTCTTAGTTTTCCTTGAACCCCTTGATGTTCTCGTTTGAGTTCGTTTGGGAGAAAAGTTACGCGTGTTAGCAGCGTTTAAGGTAATGTAGTTATCCCTCCTTAATCTCATTTTCCCTTCTTTTAAATTGGCGATTAATTGGTTGTTCCCTTCTTGTTTGACCAAGGCTTGAGGTACCCATCGAGCCGCTTAAGGGAATGTGTCTAGTTTGGTCGTGTCGTCGCTTTTTGGGAATATTCATACCAGGTATGGGGAGAAGGAATAATATTGACATGTAGGCGTTGGGGGTAGCGTAAGATGAAAGGTTAACCCATGACCCTGTCTTATGTTGTTTTCCTATTTGATGTTAATTGATATATGTAGAATTTGATTCTAATATTAATGACATGCTTTAATTATTGTACTGTTTGATGTTAATTGTTGATGATGTATGATTGGATGTTATTGATATGCCCAATTCAGTATGATGCTTTATGATACCATGCATGAATGTTCATGATGATGATGATGCTATTATGATGATGATGATGATGTTGTTATGATAATGCTGAGACTGTTATGATAATGATGATGATGTGGTTCTATGACTGAGTGTTGATTGTTGTGGATGTTAATGCCAACAATGACGTTAATAAGACTCTAACCAATTAATATGGCTCATTAATGACGTTAAGACCTTAGAAGAGATGTTAATAAAGATGAATGCATTTAAGGGATGTTTTCCCAGTTTGTTCATAAGACATGAATATAGTATGAGAGTCAAGGCTATGTTCATAGGGCTTAATCAAAGACCCTATGATTGATTAGTGGGTGTTTTAGGAATGTTAGTATTGAAGCTGGAAGTAAAAGACATGGGAACAGTTAAAGGTAATGAAACTGATGGTTGATGGTGTAGCTTAAACCAATAGGTTTGATCTTCGAATGCCCTAGGAAACTTAGTAAGGGTTGTTCAACCCTTCTGCCCAGAAACAGTACTGCCACGCTCCATTTAGCACAGTCATACTCAACGATCCAACACGATCGTGCTTAACTTAACGAAAGACGCCTGCCCGTCTTGAGGGTAACAAGGGGTGTTTCACCCAAACGCTTCTAATAATGAAGAAGACACCAAACCAAGTAAAGAAAAGCTAGATAACTTAAAGATAATAATGTACCTTGGTAGCCGAGTGGCCAAGGGGGGCTTGATGCTTAATGGTCAAGGTGTTGAGCTCTGTACCTGATCAGTCGGAGTGTTAATAATTGAAGTGGAAAGATGGTGTTCTGTACCTTGGTAGCCTATCATTCGCTCCAAGGGGCCTCGATAGCTGAATGGTTGAGGTGTTAAGCTCTGTTGCTTATTGACGAGAGTGTTGTTGTTTTGTACCTCGATAGCCGAGTCGCTAAGGGGGCCTTGATGCATAATGTAAAGGTGTTGTTAAAAGATATTGGACCATGGTAGCTGTGTGGCCAAGAGGGCCTTGATGCTTAATGGTCAAAATGTTGAGCTCTGGTGCTTTTTGGTCAGAGTGTAACTGAAAAGATTATGTGATAAAAGATTAAAGACTAAATATGAAATATAACGTTGATGATGATGATGAACTTGGGTAGCCGAGTGACCCAAGCGGAGGTGGCGATTGTTGGTTGTGCATTGTGTTGCTCTTTCATGCATTGGAGTAGTGGAGTAACGTTGCATTGCATAACATAACTTGTTGGTAATGATATATATATATATATATATATATATATATATATATATATATATATATATATATGTATATGATATTAATATGATGAGATGATTATGATTGATATGCTATGTTTATATGATGCATGTTCATCTTGCTAACTACTTCCATGCCATTATGTTGATATATATGTTTCTTACTCCCCGTATTTTGTTGTTTGTTGCATGTATCTTTTTGGATATGCAGAGGACGGTGAGCAGCTTGCTGAGGAGTGACTCTAAGGTGCCGCTATTCGTATTTTTAGTTTTAGTTTGTTTATCCGAGTTGTTTCTCGGATTGGTTATACCAGCTCTGTAATGTGACATCGGGGTTGGGTTCGTTATAACTTTCCTATTTTGTTTCTTTTAAACAATGTTTTAGTTTTTCCGCATTGAAGTTATGTTACAATGCAATAGCCTCTGCGCATTTTTTATTATTATGATATAATATGCAAGTGTTATATTTCTTTTATATCTTTTACGTTTTATGAATACATGCGGGGTAAGGGGTGTCACATTCAGTGGGTATCGAAAGCGATTCGGTCCTGTCCAGACGTGGTATGTGTCTGTTGCGAGTCTTTTGTGTGTTTTTGTTTGAATTATCTATATTAATTACAGATAATGATGCTTTAGTGTTAAGAACCCTTAGTTCTTTCGGTTTGATTGGAGCCTCCGAGTCTGAGGACTTGATTCGAGGTTATGTGCCTAGTTGGTGAAAGTTTAACCGATCAAGGTGATAGAAATTTCGAGGACGCAATTTTTATAAGGGGTGTGGAATTGTAACACCCCGATTTTCATATAAAGGATTATTTTACTATGGATGCCGAGGTGTTGTTGTTATTCTTATTATTATTATTATTAATGAAGCTAGTATTGTTATTTATATAATTGATAATGTAATTGTTATTAGTGTTGGAGTATTTTTTATACATACATACATACATACATACATACATACATACATACATACATATATGTGTGTGTGTGTGTGTGTGTGTGTGTGTGTGTGTGTGTGTGTGTGTGTGTGTGTGTGTATTTTTCCATATGATAATATGTATTTTAATATACGAATATTTGTTTCTTCAAAAAAATATATGAATATTTACATTAATATGATATTGTGTCCCATAACGTGTGATCTTATATGGATATATGATTTTGTATGTGATTTAATATGTTAATATATAATATGTGTTTTTATTAATAATAAGTGATTAAGAAATATATTATGAGATATCGTGTGATTTAGAATTTAAATCGAGATAGTGTATCTCATAGGTTTTAGTCCATCAATTAATCAGATTTAAGTCCTTATTAATATAGGATAATCCTCTTTTTGATTACCTCTTAAGGTCTTATCATAATCTCCTAAGGATCCTATCTAGGAATTACTACCAAATATGTCGCTATAATTCCATCGAACTTTTGACCATATTATAGTCCGATTTAGGATTCGACAGACATTCATTTGTAGATATTTCTCCAAGCTTTCTAAAGACACAAAGAACACCTCAATCGGAAACTTGTAGCTCAAGTTATGGTGAAAATACTGACCTGTATACAGTTTGGGCTGAAATAGGAACCCGTTATGCCCTAACTTGTATTTATACCCTAAGAATCGACCAAATCCTATTTCTCACATTGTTAACCTCAGAATAGCTACCTCTCTTCATCTTTCTTAGTTTTCCTTGAACCCCTTGAAGTTCTTAGAGTTTATGAGTCCGTTTGGGAGAGAAGTTACGCGTGTTAGCAGCGTTTAAGGTAACGTAGTTGTCCCTCATTAATCTCATTTTCCCTTCTTTTGAATTGGGGATTAATTGGTTGTTCCTTTCTTATTTGACCAAGGCTTGAGGAACCCGTCGAGCCGCTCAAGGGAACGTGTCTAGTTTGGTCGCGTCGTCGTTGTTTGGGAATCTTCATACCAGGTATGGGGAGAAGGAATAATATTGCATGTTGTAACACCCCAACATTTCACTACTTTCTAATATCGGAAATTATATAAACACGTTGATATTTTTAACCGATACTTAGAAAATGATTTTGGGAAAACCAAAGTCATATTCATATGATACTTATTTTGATAAATATACGGTTAAATTTTTTGTTGAAAATTTAGACGGAACCCGGTCTGCGTTTTCACTGACAGTAATATTTTACTGCTCAAATGATCTAATTTTGACTCGTGAACGAAAGACTTAAGGTTTTTATGAAGTGAAATAATATATATTATGCGGGCATTATAACAAATCTGGCGAACGACGGAGTTGAAAACAGGATTTGCGGGTCCTGCTAACGGATAAAGAGCATGTCAATCATGATGACTCACAAGGGGTGACTCATATGGATGACTCCCCTTAGTCATGATTGATTTTAGGAGGATTTTACCATTTTGTCATTGATGTTGGTTTTAACTACAAGTTTGCCATTGTACAAGATTACCATTTGCCCTTGAATTTTTATACTTTGGACCCATTTCTCCCTCAATTTCCACGGTCCAAGCACCCCAAGGAGGCCATCTTCACTCCTATAAAAGGTTTGTTCATCATCTTCTTCCAACTTTGTTCATTTTCACCATTAAAACTCTAGTTTCCATAGCTTGATTTTGTGAAGAAAGTGTTGGATTTCTTGCCCATTTCTTGATTTCAAAAGGTATACCATGCTCTTCTCCCTTGATTAGCATCAGTTCTTCAATTATTTTTATGATTTGAAGATTTTATCCATATGATGTATATTAGGGTTTCTAACTTCAAAAAATTATAGAAAATCATAGGAAAAGCCAATGAGCATGAAACCAATTTCTATGATCCTATTATCATCCCTATATTCTAGATCTATGAGCTTGCATTAAATAAAAATTTCTAGCCTATTTAACCTAAAGAGGCCAATCCCTAACATTTGGTGGGGGGAGGATTTTGTTCATTTTCTTAACTTAATCTTGCATGATTCAATCTTATAGTATATATATGTATTGAATCTATGTTGTTTGAATCAAATCAAAGTCTCTAAGCCATATTTTGGATCATGACCGAATTTCATTTAGTGAGGGACTGGAGTATTCTATTTCAATCTTTGATAATAAGTGTTGTTTTAGGGTTTTAAGTGATTAAGAATCACTAATCCAAAAGTTTAGGAATTCTGGAATATTTTTACCCTAAAGTCAGCCCTAGGCCGAAACCAACACTTACTTGTTGGTTGGAGCTCGGAGATTAGGTATCAAAGTTAGTTGATGAATATTGAAGTGTTCATGCATTTTTTTAAAAAACTGTGATCAGGTATGTAACCCAGTGATAAACTACTTGTTTATTTATAGAAATGAATATGTTTATATGTTTTCTTTTGTGTTGTGCATGTAGTTGTCGTGTTAAATCCATATATTGGTTTCTCCCTCTTGCATGTTTTATTGTTGGTTTATCTACTTGTACATATATTTATATCCAAGTCCAGATGAGCCACTCAAAGGATGTGACGGCTACAGGAGGAAGTTTCCTTAGTTCGGGACATGCCGATGTTTCTCTGTTACTATTATGTGTCTTATAGGTGTGACCAGCTCAGGTTTTGTTTATGGTATGTTGTTGATTTTCAATAAGGACCTATACTTATAAAGGTCTAAGTGTGAAAACAGTATGAAGCAGTATAGTTGTATGATGTCATATCTATATCTATCCATATACGGTTATACTTACGTTGTTTTTTGGTTGTCGAAAAAGAAATGATAACGTAAAAAAAATTATCACCATTTTGAGACATGATTACAACTTAAGAAAATATTATTTTCCGAAAGCAACCAGCGAATTACTTTTAATTTATTTTTGCATGTGTTGCAAAGTAATGCCCAAGGGGGTGTTACATTAGTGGTATCAGAGCTGGTCGAGTCTTTCGGGAATGTTGGGGAATAGGTCTATTATGTTGATGTTGTGTGTTATCTGATTAGGTCTTGTTTGAATTATTTCTTAAAAGCAATGTAAGTTAATACATAATTACGCGTTTCATTTTCTGGTTGTGGTCTAACTGATTTTGTCTGGTAGGTCAGTTATGGAACCAGCACCAGAAGGAGGACGTGGACGAGGACGTGGACGCGGCCGTGGAAGGGGCCGCAGAGGTGGTCCTCTTGGAGGTTGTGGTAACATAAATGAGAACCATGATGATGGAGTGGACTATGCCGCTCATGCTATGGAGCATGTGGCAGCTGCTATTGCAAATCAGACTGCTACAATGGCTGCCCAAAACCAACAGGAGGAGGCTCGAGCTAAACAAGTAGCTGAAGGAAAAAATCAAACTGCTTTTAGGCGTCAAGAGCCATCACAATTCCATGGAGACGTGGATCCTGTAAAATCTGATTTATGGATTCAGCAGCAAAAGAAGATCTTTGAATTAATATACACTCCAGAGGGAGTGAAGGTATCTTATGCGACATTTCTGTTGGTTGGTGATGCTCAGTATTGGTGGAAAGGCACCCAACAACTGTTGGAAATAGAGAATATGGAGATTACTTGGGAAGTATTCCGTAACATGTTCTTGACAAGTATTTTCCTCAAAGTGCGCGAGCTGAGAAGGAGAAAGAATTTCTACGACTTCATCAGAGAGATTTAACCGTCAGAGAATACGTGGCAAGGTTTGAATCGCTTGCCAAGTATATTCGTTTTTTACAGAACAATCCAGACGAGGATTGGAAGAGTGAGCGTTTCGAGGGGGACTGGGTTTCTAGATTAAAGAATCAGTACTACCATTAGAAATTCAGAATTTCCAAGCCTTAGTCGAGAACTGTAGGAGGACCGACTAGGTCAAAGGGTCAATTCCAGAACCAAAAAGGAAAACAAGTGCAGAATGAACCTTAATTCCTACCACCAGGAAATAACCAGAATCAACAACAGCATCGTTCTTATAATTCTGAGTTGGGAAGTCGAGGTCAACAGAACCAAAACCGAGGTCATGTTAGGAGGTGTTACAAATGTGGAGACCCAACTCATATGGTTGATAAATTCCCAGTGAGGGGAATGAAGTGCTTTAATGGTGATCAAGTGGGACATCTGTCGAGGGAGTGCAATGCTCCAAGGCGTGGACCTACTGTCAATAACACCAGCACTTTAGGAATTTTGGAATATTTTTACCCTAAAGTCAGCCCTAGGCCGAAACCAACACTTACTTGTTGGCTGGATCTCGGAGATTAGGTATCAAAGTTAGTTGATGAATATTGAAGTGTTCATGCATTTTTTTAAAAGACTGTGATCGGGTATGTAACATAGTGATAGACTACTTGTTTATTTATGGAAATGAATATGTTTATATGTTTTCTTTTGTGTCGTGCATGTAGTTATCGTGTTAAATTCATATATTGGTTTCTCACTCTTGCATGTTTTATTGTTGGTTTCTCTACTTGTGCATATATTTATATCCGAGTCCAGATGAGCCACTCAAGGGATGTGACGACTACATGAGGAAGTTTCCTTAGTTCGGGACATGCCAATGTTTCTGTTACTATTATGTATGTCTTATAGGTGTGACTAGCTTAGGTTCTGCTTATGGTATGTTGTTGTTTTTCAATAAGGACCTATACTTATAAAGGTCTAAGTGTGAAAACAGTATGAAGCAGTATAGTTGTATGATGTCATATCTATATCTATCCATATACGGTTATACTTAAGTTGTTTTGTGGTTTTCGAAAAAGAAAAGACAAGGTAAAAAAAATTATCACCATTTTGAGACATGATTACAACCTAAGAAAATATTATTTTCCGAAAGCAACCAGCGAATTACTTTTAATTTATTTCTGCATGTGTTACAAAGTAATGCCCAAGGGGGTGTTACATTAGTGGTATCAGAGCTGGTCGAGTCTTTCGAGAATGTTGGGGAATAGGTCTATTGTGTTGATGTTGTGTGTTCTCTGATTAGGTCTTGTTTGAATTACTTCTTAGAGGCAATGTAAGTTAATACATAATTACGTGTTTCATTTTCTGGTTGTGGTCTAACTGATTTGGTCTGGTAGGTCAATTATGGAACCAGCACCAGAAGGTGGACGAGGACGAGGACGTGGACTTGGCCATGGAAGGGGTCGCAGAGGTGGTCCACTTGGCGGTCGTGGTAACATGAATGAGAACCATGATGATGGAGTGGACTATGCCGCTCATGCTATGGAGCACGTGGCAGATGCTATTGTAAATCAGACTGCTACAATGGTTGCCCAGAACCAACAGGAGCAGGCTCGAGCTGAACAAGCAGCTGAAGACAAAAATCTAACTGCTTTTAGGCGTCAGGAGCCATCACAATTCCATGGTGACGTGGATCCTGTAAAAGTTGATTTATGGATTCAGGAGCTAGAAAAGATCTTTGAACTAATACACAATCCAGAGGGAGTGAAGGTATCTTATGCGACATTTCTGTTGGTTAGTAATGCTCAGTATTGTTGGAAAGGCACCCAACAGCTGTTGGAAGTAGAGAATCAGGAGATTACTTGGAAAATATTCCGAAACATGTTCTTGAACAAGTATTTTCCTCAAAGTACGTGAGCTGAGAAGGAGAAAGAATTTCTACGACTTCATCAAAGAGATTTAATTGTCGGAGAATACGCGGCAAGGTTTGAATCGCTTGCCAAGTATATTCATTTTTTCCATAACAATCCAAACGAGGATTGGAAGAGTGAGCGGTTCGAGGGGGGACTGCGTTTCAAGATTAAAGAATCAGTACTACCATTAGAAATTCAGAATTTCCAAGCCTTAGTCGAGAAGTGTAGAAAAATAGAGCTGAAGAGGAAAGAAAGAGACAACAGAGGAACTGTAGGAGGACCGACTAGCTCAAAGGGTCAATTCTAGAACCAAAAAGGAAAACAAGTGCAGAATGAACCTTATTTCCTACCACCAAGAAATAACCAGAATCTGCAACAACATCGTTCTAATAATTCTAAGTTGGGAAGTGGAGGTCAACAGAACCAAAACCGAGGTCATGTTAGGAGGTGTTACAAATGTGGAGACCCAACTCATATGGTTGATAAATGCCCAGTGAGGGGAATGAAGTGCTTTAATGGTGATCAAGTGGGAAATCTTTCGAGGGAGTGCAATGCTCCAAGGCGTGGACCTACTGTCAATAACACCAATACTAATAAACCAACGAATACGAGTAGAGTTTATAATGTGAGGGGAGTTGAGACTTCAAACTACGACTGTAATCTTTTAATTATAGTTTTAATTCAGACTCAAATCATTCTTTCTTTTCGATAGATTGTGTGAAATATTTGAGTTAGTCTATTTCTTTTTTTGTCATATGATGTATTGTTTCAAACTCTAATTATTCAACTAGTTATTATGGAACTAGATATGTTTGGGCTGTCCTTTTGTTGTTCAGGAGAGACCCTGTCTAGCTTCATGTCACGAAATTTCGAGGACAAATTTTTTTTAAGAGGGGTAGTCTATAACACCCCGACTTTTCACAACTTTATAATATCGGAAATAATATAAATACATTTATATTTTTATTCAACTTTGAAAATGATTTTGGGAAAACCAAAGTCATATTCATATTATACTTATTTTTATAAGTGTATGATTAAAATTTTTGTTGAAAATTTAGATGGAACCCGTTCTGCGTTTTCACTGACAGTAATATTTTACTGCTCAAATGATCTAATTTTGACTCGTGAATGAAAGACTTAAGGTTTTTATGAAGTGAAATAATATATATTATGCGGACGTTATACCAAATCGGGCGAACGACGGAGTTGAAAACGGGATTTGCGGGTCCTGCTAACGGATAAAGAGCATGTCAATCATGATGACTCACAAGGGGTGAGTCATTTGGATGACTCCCCTTAGTCATGATTGATTTTAGGAGGATTTTACCATTTTGTCATTGATGTTGGTTTTAACTACAAGTTTGCCATTGTACAAGATTACCATTTTGCCCTTGAATCTTTATACTTTGGACCCATTTCTCCCTCACTTTCCACGGTCCAAGCACCCCAAGGAGGCCATCTTCACTCCTCTAAAAGACTTGTTCATCATCTTCTTCCAACTTTGTTCATTTTCACCATTAAAACTCTAGTTTCCATAGCTTGATTTTGTGAAGAAAGTGTTGGATTTCTTGCCCATTTCTTGATTTCAAATGGTATACCATGCTCTTCTCCCTTGATTAGCATCATGTTCTTCAATTATTTTTGTGATTTGAAGATTTTATCCATATGATGCAAATTAGGGTTTCTAACTTCAAAAATTTATAGAAAATCATAGGAAAATTCAATGAGCATGAAATCAATTTCTATGATCATATTATCATCCCTATATTCTAGATCTATGAGCTTGCATCAAATAAAAATTTCTAGCCTATTTAACCTAAAGAGGCCGCACCCTAACATGTGGTGGGGGGAGGATTTTGTTCATTTTCTTAACTTAATCTTGCATGATTCAATCTTATAGTATATATATGTATTGAATCTATGTTGTTTGAATCAAATCAAAGTCTCTAAGCCATATTTTGGATCATGGCCGAATTTCATTTAGTGAGGGACTGGAGTATTCTATTTCAATCTTTGATAATAAGTGTTGTTTTAGGGTTTTAAGTGATTAATAATCACTAATTGATAGTGTGATTTTACATCATGTTTCCTGTACACTTTTTCATGCATTTTTCTTATAGATTAGGCATTCTTTATTTGATTTTAGTTAGTTTTTCCTTGGAACGGGTGAAGTGGTTTCTTGGTGTTGTTTTGCAGGAATTCAAGGAAAAATACTCAAGATTAGCCATGATGGAGCTTGGATGAAGACAAAGCTTAAAAAGTGAAGAAAATGACCCAGGCAGAGCCCATCACGGCCTGGCCGTGATGACCCTCACGGTCGTGATCGAGCAATAATTAAGAGAAAAGAAGGCACAAGTCAGAAGCTGTCATGGCCTAGCCGTGATACCCATCACGGCCGTGACATGTTAATGGAGCCAGACCCCCTCTTGGCAGAATCTGTCACGGCCAAGCCGTGACGGCCATCACGGCCGTGACAGATCATTTGGTGAAGGTAGAAGCTATCACGGCCTGCCCGTGATAAGTATCACGACCGTGATGCTCCAATATTTGAATGCGCACCAAGGCAGAAAGCATCACGACCGTGACGCGAATCATGATCTATAAAGGAGCACGAGCTGAATAGAAGAAAAACAGTTTTGAAACCCTACAATACTCTCTCTGAACCAGGGGCAGTGGCATAAGGATTCCATGGAGTTTTTTCTCCCTTTCATCTCTATTTCTTTTGTAATGGCTATGATCATGAGTAGCTAAACCTCCATTGTTAGGGTTAGGTGTAGCTATCTCTGAATTCTCATGTATCTGACTTGATCTTGTAATATAGTTTTTAATTCTTTATTGAGTGATTGATTTTCTATGCCTAATACTTGTTGTGGCTAGCACCCCCATGACTCGATTAGCGTTTTGATATGCAAATGGAAAATTCGTATTAGAACCGGAACTGAGATCAACCACCTAGTAACCCTTGCGTCTAGGAATAGAGTTTGGTTTACTAGTAACCGCGTAATCCCTAATCCTAATGCAAATTCATTACTCTAGGCCACCTAAGGAATTAGGGTCTATTAGTGAATTTAGGCTCTTGTCATCCGAGGAATCGGGACTTGAGTAATCTAGTGGATTGATTGTCATAATTGAAGTAGAAACTGTTTATTAGTCATGTCATTGCATGGGGATGAAGTTTAGTGAACCTAATCCCAGCATCGTTCTCATAACTAAAGAATCCTTTTTACTGCCTCCCAAGTGTTCGACAAAAACCCACAAAGAACTTTTCTCTTTATTTTGTTTGTTTTAGGTTTAAATCTTATTTGGGTTTGGTATTTGTTATCGAGCTCCCTTCAATCCAAATATCCTCTTAGATAATAATCGATTCGGTACGTGCTAGTACTTGTCACAGTCCTCGTGGGAACGATAAAAGGTCTCACCACCGTATTACTTACACGACTGGGTATACTTGCCCAGATTCGTCAACAAGTTTTTGGCGCCGTTGCCGGGGACTGTGTTTCAATATTAGCATACCCATTTCGGTTACTAATTTAAGCAAAAACAAAAAAAAAATTCTGTTGTAATCTGTTTGCTATCATTTTTCTGTGTTTTGGTTTGCTGTACTGGTATATTTGTTGTTTGTGTGCTGACATTTACTGCTAACACTCTTGTTTGCTAGACTGTTTGTGTATGCGAGGTACTATCCCAGCTGACCAACTCCTCCACGATCCTGAGATTGAAAGAACAGCTAGGAAGAATCGAAGGCAAGCAAGAGAGCAGAAACTGTTAGAACATCAAGAAGAAGAACAAGAGACTTCCACCTCTCAAGTTCATCAAGAAAAACTCAATGGCAGACAATGGTGAAGGTGCTCCACCACGGAGGACACTTGGTGACTATGCCAATACAAATGTCAATCGGCATGTCACTAGCATAGTGAGGCCTCTAGTGAACTGCAACAATTTTGAAATCAAGCCGGCTCTCATCAATATGGTTTCACAGAATCAATTTCTCGGGTTAGAGAAAGAAGATCCTAACAGTCATGTGTCCAACTTACTGGAGTTGTGTGATACGGTGAAGATAAATGGCGCCTCCGATGATGCAATTCGCCTAAGGTTGTTCCCTTTCTCTCTGAGAGATAGAGCCAAGTCTTGGCTCCAATCTCACCCAAGGGGGAGCTTCACTACATGGGATGACTTAGAGGCAAAATTTCTGGCAAGATTCTTCCCCACCTCAAGATTTGTCAAGACAAGGGATGACATCATAAGCTTTGCTCAACAAGAAGGCGAGACTCTTCATGACGCCCGGGAAAGGTTCAAGGAATTTCTCCGAAGATGTCCAAACCATGGGTTTGATGATCATACCCAAATGCAAACATTATGTAATGGATTGAGGCCGTCGACCAGGTATATGTTGGATGCCTCAGCTTGAGGTTCCATGAATACAAAGACAGCAGAGGAAGCACTGATTTTGATAGAAGCTATGGCATCAAATGACTATTTGATGCATCGTGATCGGGGTTCCACGTCAAGAAGGGGAGTGTTGGAGTTATATTCACAATCTGCACTTTTGGCTTAGAATAAACTCAGGACACAACAACTGGAGTCCATTACCAAGCAACTCGCTCAACTCCCACAACAACTCCAAACTGTTCAAGGGACAACCATGCCACCTCAACAGGTAATGAGATGCGATTTTTGTGGAGGAGATCATGATAATGGAAATTGTGAGGCGCCACCTAGTTCCCATGAGGAAGCTAATTATATGGGGAACTATGGGCGGCAAGGCAACAACCAATACCCCAACAACTACAACCAAGGGTGGAGGAACCAACCGAGTTCAGGTTGGAAACAAGATGCCGGACAAACAAGCAAGCCTCAACCCACACCACCACCTCAAGACCGGATTTCTAGCTTGGAGAACACTCTCAATCAGTTCATGCAATTGACCATGTCGAACCAGAAAAACACCGATGCTTCTATAAAAAACTTGGAGGTTCAAGTTGGACAAATTGCAAAGCACCTAGCGGAGCAATCTAGCAGCAGTTTTTCAGGTAACACTCAAACTAATCCTAAAGAGCATTGCAATTCTATTGTTTTGAAGAGTGGTAAAAGTCTTGAGAATGTGGGCGGTGAGCCTTTGGTGAAGAATCAAAGAGTTGATAAAAAAACAGAATTGAGTGCTGAGGAAAAAGGCAAAGGGGTTGTAGTTGAGGAGGAAGAAAAAGACGGTGAAAAAGACAAGAGGGAGAAGCTAGTGGATGAGAATTCAATTTTGAGGAGAACTAAAAGTCAGATTTTGAAAGATGGAGACAAGCCTCAAGTGATCCCCTCCTATGTGAAGTTGCCCTATCCTCATTTGAGCAAGAAAAAGGAGAAGGAAGAACAGTTTGCTAAGTTCCTTGACATCTTCAAGCGGTTACAGATCAACATACCCTTTCCTGAAGCACTAGAGCAGATGCCAACCTATGCAAAGTTCATGAAGGAGTTGCTCACAAAGAAAAGAAAATTTAAAGAAGTCGAGACTGTTGCCTTGACAGAGGAGTGTAGTGCGATACTTTAGAGGAAGCTACCTCCAAAGCTTAAAGATCCTGGTAGTTTTACAATCCCTTGCACTATTGGGAGTGTTGCTATTGGGAAGGCCTTATGTGACTTGGGAGCGAGTATCAATTTGATTCTGCTTTCAATTTTGAACAAGCTTGGAGGTGGTGAGGTGAAACCAACAAGGATGGCATTGCAACTAGCTGATAGATCAATCAAGTGTCCTTATGGTATCTTGGAAGATGTTCTGGTAAAGGTGGATAAGTTTATCTTCCTAGCGGACTTTGTGATTTTAGACATGGAGGAGGATGCAGAAGTTTCGCTCATACTGGGGAGACCTTTTCTAGCGACTAGTCGCGCTTTGATAGATGTACAAAAAGGCCAGCTGTGATTCAGAGTGCAAGATGAAGAAGTCACTTTCAATGTATTTGAAGCTATGCATCGCTCGAGTGATGAAGAGGATTGTTTCCGCATGGACATTGTGGATATAGTGGCTAAAGAAGTCGTTGCACATCAGCACCACTCCTCTACTCCTGAGAAGAAGGAAAAGCTCAACATGAAAGCAACTCTGAAGCTCTGCAAGACAAATGATGCATCAATTGGTGATGAAGCTGGATCTGCTCATCATGTGAAAACAACCTCCGCCAGGAAGGAGTAATAAAAAGTCCACGAGGCTCAGAGTGAAAAGGGCAAAGCGGAAGCGCAATTATTGGCCCTATAAGCAAAAACAGCTCTTTGAAGGAGTTCCACAGAGGAGAAATGTTCTTGCACTTCTACGACCAGCCGACCCCGGTTAATTGAAAAAAGCACGTCAAGCTAGTGACGTTAAAGAAGCGCTTATTGGGAGGCAACCCAAGTTTTCTTTTCATTTTCCTTTTGTTTTTGATTTTGCCTTCTTGATTAATTTGAGAAGATCAAGAGGATAATATCATAGATTAATAGGTTTGTTAAGTGTTTTAAGGGAAAGGAGGAAGGAGAAGCAAAAAGGGCAGAGACAACAAAGTCAGTAACCATCACGCCCAGGTCGTGACACTGGTCACGACCGTGATGAGCCAGAGTTGAAGATCTGAGCCGTGATCCCCATCACGGGCGTGATGGAAGGACCCTGAAGATCAGAGAGCATCACGGCCTAGCCGTGATGGAGGTCACGGCCGTGACAGGCTACTCCTATGAACCAGAATGCATCACGGCCTGCCCGTGATAAGCATCACGGCCGTGACCCAATTTTCATGCAATTCCTTCTGACTAGCTTGTGAACCAGCACCCGCTACCGCCTCGGTAAGTCGTTCCAATTTTTCTTTCCTCTCTCTAACTTGATTGTTTACATTGGGGACAATGTAAATTCTTAAGCTTGGGGTAGGGGGTATTTTGCACTTGCATTTTGCATGTTGCATTCATATAGGTATAGTTTGCATGATCACACAATTAGATTGCCCTTGCTTAGATAATGCATCCAAATTATGAAAACTGAGTGCCAATTAAATTGAGATAGTGAATTGTTGAACCCAATTTGTTATTCTTGTGATAAGGCTGCAAATGAAAATGCTTGAGATGATCTGTGATAGTTGATAATTAGCATGTGGTTCTGTAGACTTGTGTTTCTCACTGATTTCTGAACTACTAAATGTGAGATTTTGAGCCAAAAAGGGGTACTCACTAAATATACCCCATTCTTTGTGTTAGAGTGTTATTCCTCTTGTATTGTATTTCTCTAGAACTTGACTTGAAACCATTTTAAAGCTTAAAAATTTTTGAAAACATTTTTGAAAATGATTGAGGCACTAGGTATTTTTCTGGCCTTCCGAGCTTTGAATGACTAAATGCAACCCCTTAGTTTCCCAATTTTGAGCCTGAAAGAAAAAAATGCTTTTCTTGGTACCCTGAAATATGTGGATGAATTATGCTTGATAGGATACCTTCTAAAGTATTACAAAAAGGGTAAAAAGGTAGTTGAAAAAAGTTTGGGATGTAAGAATCATAAAAATATTTCTCTTGAAGTTGAAAAATCTCCGCTTCTCCAAGCAAAATAAAAACAAAAGAAAAAGAAAAATATATAGAGAAGGGGACGACAAAAAGAAATGAGAAATAAAATGAAAAGAAAGAAAGGTGGCGAAAGTGAATCGAAACCCAAAAGGGTATTTTAGAAGGTGTCATGATTTGCAATGCTTAATGTTGTGTGTAGCCTTTTGAAATGTCCTTTTCTTGATTTCCCCACCTAATGATAGATCCCATGGCCCCGTTACAACCAAAGCCAAAGACCTCTTGATTCTTAATTGTTTTCATTAATAAAGTAGAGATTTGGTTGATAGTCAAGCCTATGGTAGAATTCATTCCTTGAGGAAAATGGAGCGAATTGTCTTATATCCCTAACACTTGAGTGAGATGAGAAAGAGAGCCAAGAAAATGAACAAGCTTGGGGTGATCTTCAGGTGAGAAAGAGTGCCCTAATCGGTGAGAATATGAGTCTAAGAAACCTAAGCCTCTAATTGGACTTGAAACTGATTGTCTCTTGCCGAATTATTTGAGATGCCTGTTACTTGGATTATGTACTCAGGTTCTTGGTTCACTATCCATGCTTTGATTATCTTGATCTTCTGGCCTTAGTGATTGCTTGAGGACAAGTAATTGAATAAGCTTGGGGTGATTTGATAGTGTGATTTTACATCATGTTTCCTGTACACTTTTGCATGCATTTTTCATATAGATTAGGCATTCTTTATTTGATTTTAGTTAGTTTTTCTTTGGAACGGGTGAAGCGGTTTCTTGGTGTTGTTTTGCAGTAATTCAAGGAAAAATGCTCAAGATTAGCCATGATGGAGCTTGGATGAAGACAAAGCTTAAAAAGTGAAGAAAATGACCCAGGCAGAGCCCATCACGGTCTGGCCGTGATGACCCTCACGGTCGTGATCGAGCAATAATTGAGAGAAAAGAAGGCAAAAGTCAGAAGCTGTCATGGCCTAGCCGTGATACCCATCACGGCCGTGACATGTTAATGGAGCCAGACCCCCTCTTGGCAGAATCTGTCACGGCCAAGCCGTGACAGCCATCACGATCGTGACAGATCATTTGGTGAAGGTAGAAGCTATCACGGCCTTCCCGTGATAAGTATCACGACCGTGATGCTCCAATATTTGAATGCGCACCAAGGCAGAAAGCATCACGACCGTGACGCGAATCATGATCTATAAAGGAGCACGAGCTGAACAGAAGAAAAACAGTTTTGAAACCCTACAATACTCTCTCTGAACCAGGGGCAGTGGCATAAGGATTCCATGGAGTTTTTTCTCCCTTTCATCTCTATTTCTTTTGTAATGGATATGATCATGAGTAGCTAAACCTCCATTGTTGGGGTTAGGTGTATCTATCTCTGAATTCTCATGTATCTGACTTGATCTTGTAATATAGTTTTTACTTCTTTATTGAGTGATTGATTTTCTATGCCTAATGCTTGTTGTGGCTAGCACCCCCATGACTCGATTAGTGTTTTGATATGCAATTGGAAAATTCGTATTAGAACCGGAACTGAGATCAACCACCTAGTAACCCTTGCGTCTAGGAATAGAGTTTGGTTTACTAGTAATCGCGTAATCCCTAATCCTAATGTAAATTCATTAATCTAGGCCACCTAAGGAATTAGGGTCTATTAGTGAATTTAGGCTCTTGTCATACGAGGAATCGGGACTTGAGTAATCTTGTGGATTGATTGTCATAATTGAAGTAGAAACCGTTTATTAGTCATGTCATTGCATGGGGATGAAGTTTAGTGAACCTAATCCCAGCATCGTTCTCATAACTAAAGAATCCTTTTTACTGCCTCCCAAGTGTTCGACAAAAACCCACAAAGAACTTTTCTCTTTATTTTGTTTGTTTTAGGTTTAAATCTTATTTGGGCTTGGTATTTATTATCGAGCTCCCTTCAATCCAAATATCCGCTTAGATAATTATCGATTCGGTATGTGCTAGTACTTGTCACAGTCCTCGTGGGAACGATAAACGGTCTCACCACCGTATTACTTGCACGACTGGGTATACTTGCCCAGATCCGTCAACACTAATCCAAAAGTTTAGGAATTTTAGAATATTTTTGCCATAAAGTCATCCCTAGGCCGAAACCAACACTTACTTGTTGGTTGGAGCTCCGGAGATTGGGTATAAAAGTTAGTTGATGAATATTGAAGTGTTCATGCATTTTTTTCAAAAGACTGTGATCGGGTATGTAACACAGTGATAGCCTACTTGTTTATTTATTGAAATGAATATGTTTATATGTTTTGTTTTGTGTCGTGCATGTAGTTATCGTGTTAAATCCATATATTGGTTTCTCATCTTGCATGTTTTAGTGTTGGTTTCTCTACTTGTGCATATATTTATATCCGTGTCCCGATGAGCCACTCAAGGGATGTGACGACTACATGAGGAAGTTTCCTTAGTTCGGGACATGCTGATGTTTCTCTGTTACTATTATGTCTGCCTTATAGGTGTGACCAGCTTAGGTTTTGCTTATGGTATGTTGTTGTTTTTCAATAAGGACCTATACTTATAAAGGTCTAAGTGTGAAAATAGTATGAAGCAGTATTGTTGTATGATGTGATATATATATATATATATATATATATATATATATATATATATATATATATATATATATCCTTATACGGTTATACTTGCATTGTTTTGTGGTTGTCGAAAAAGAAAATATAAGTTAAAAATAATTATCACCATTTTGAGACATGATTACAAATTAAGAAAATATTATTTTCCGAAAGCAACCAGCGAATTACTTTTAATTTATTTCCGCATGTGTTACAAAGTAATGCCCAAGGGGGTGTTACATTAGTGGTATCGGAGCTGGTCGAGTCTTTCGAGAATGTTGGGGAATAGGTCTATTGTGTTGATGTTGTGTGTACTCTGATTAGGTCTTGTTTGAATTACTTCTTAGAAGCAATGTAAGTTAATACATAATTACGCGTTTCATTTTCTGGTTGCGGTCTAACTGATTTTGTCTGGTAGGTCAGTTATGGAACTAGCACCAGAAGGTGGACGTGGACGAGGACATGGACGCGGCCGTGGAAGGGGTCGCAGAGGTGGTCCTCTTAGCGATCGTGGTAACATGAATGAGAACCCTGATGATTGAGTGGACTATGCCGCTCATGCTATGGAGCACGTGGCAGCTGCTATTCCAAATCAGACTGCTACAATGGCTGCCCAGAACCAACAGGAGCAGGCTCGAGCTGAACAAGCAGCTGAAGGAAAAAATCTAACTACTTTTAGGTGTCAAGAGCCATCACAATTCCATGGAGACGTGGATCCTGTAAAAGTTGATTTATGGATTCAGGAGCAAGAGAAGATCTATGAACTAATACACACTCTAGAGGGAGTGAAGGTATCTTATGCGACATTTCTATTGGTTGGTGTTGCTGAGTATTGGTGGAAAGGCACCCAACAGCTGTTGGAAGCAGAGAATCAGGAGATTACTTGGGAAGAATTCAGAAACATGTTCTTGACAAGTATTTTCCTCAAAGTGCGCGAGCTGAGATGGAGAAAGAATTTATGCGACTTCATCAGAGAGATTTAACTGTCGGAGAATATGCGGCAAGGTTTGAATCGCTTGCCATGTATATTTGTTTTTTTACAGAACAATCCAGACGAGGATTGGACGAGTGAGCGTTTCGAGGGGGATTGCGTTTCTAGATTAAAGAATCGGTACTACCATTAGAAATTCAGAATTTCCCAGCCTTAGTCGAGAAGTGTTGAAAAATAGAGCTGTTGAGGAAAGTAAGAGACAACAGAGGAACTATAGTAGGACCGACTAGGTCAAAGGGTCAATTCCAGAACCAAAAAGGAAAACAAGTGCAGAATGAACCTTAATTCCAACCACCAGGAAATAACCAGAATCAGCAACAACATCGTTCTACTAATTCTGAGTTGGGAAGTGGAGGTCAACAGAACCAAAACCGAGGTCATGTTAGGAGGTGTTACAAATGTGGAGACCCAACTCATATGGTTGATAAATGCCCAGTGAGGGGAATGAAGTGATTTAATGTTGATCAAGTGGGACATCTGTCGAGGGAGTGCAATGCTCCAAGGCGTGGACCTACTATCAATAACACCAGCACTAATAAACCGACGACTACGAGTAGAGTTTATAATGTGAGGGGAGATGAGACTTCAAACTATGACTGTAATCTTTTATTTATATTTTTAATTCAGACTCAACGCATTCTTTCATTTCGATAGATTGTGTGAAATATTTGAGTTAGTCTATTTCTTTTTTTGTCATACGATGTGATTGCTTCAAACTCTAATTATTCAACTTGTTATTATGGAACTAGATATGTTTGGGCTGTCCTTTTGTTGTTCAGGAGAGACACTGTCTAGCTTCATGTCACGAAATTTCGAGGACGAAATTTTTTTAAGAGGGGTAGTCTGTAACACCCCGACTTTTCACAACTTTATAATATCGAAAATAATATAACTACATTTATATTTTTATCCGACACTTAGAAAATTATTTTGGGAAAACCAAAGTCATTTTGATATTATACTTATGTTTATAAGTATACGATTAAATTTTTTGTTGAAAATTCAGATGAAACCCGGTCTGCGTTTTCACTGACAGTAAGATTTTACTGCTCAAATGACCTAATTTTGGCTCATGAACAAACGACTTAAGGTTTTTATGAAGTTTCCAACTTCTTTGGCTATTTTAAAATTTTTCACTTAAAAAGTGAAATAATATATATTATGCGGGCGTTATATGAAATCGAGCAAACAACGAAGGTGAAAACGGGATTTGCAGGACCCACTAACGGAAAAAGATAATGTCAATCATGATGACTCACAAGGGGTGAGTCATATGGATGACTCCCCTTAGTCATGATTGTTTTTAGGAGGATTTTACCATTTTGTCCTTGATGTTGGTTTTAACTACAAGTTTGCCATTACACAAGATTACCATTTTGCCCTTGAATCTTTGTGCTTTGGACACATTTCTCCCTCGATTTCCATGGCCCAAGAACCGCAAGGAGCCCAACTTCACTCCTATAAAAGGCTTGTTAATCATCTGCTTCCAACTTTGTTCATTTTCACCATTAAAACTCTAAGTTTCCATAGCTTGATTTTGTGAAGAAAGTGTTGGATTTATTGCCAATTTCTTGATTCCAAGAGGTATACCTTGCTCTTATCCCTTGATTAGCATCATGTTCTTCAATTAGTTTTGTGATTTGAAGCTTTTATCCATATGATGCATATTAGGGTTTCAAACTTCAAAATTTTCTAAAAAATCATATGAAAATCCAATGAGCATGAAACCAATTTCTATGATCCTATTATCATCCCTATATTCTAGATCTATGAGCTTGCATCAAATAAAAACTTCTAGCCTATTTAACCTAAAGAGGTCGAACCCTAACCTTTGGTGGGGGGAGGATTTTGTTCATTTTCTTAACTTAATCTTGCATGATTCAATCTTATAGTGTATATATATATATATATATATATATATATATATATATATATATATATATATATATATATATATATATATATATATATATGTATGTATGTATGTATGTATATGTATTGAATCTATGTTGTTTGAATCAAATCAAAGTCTCTAAGCCATATTTTGGATCATGGCCTGATTTCATTCAGTGAGGGATTGGAGTATTCTATTTCAATCTTTGGATAATAAGTATTGTTTTAGGGTTTTAAGTGATTAAGAATCACTAATCCAAAAGTTTAGGAATTTTAGAATATTTTTGTCCTAAAGTCAGTCCTAGGCCGAAACCAACACTTACTTGTTGGTTGGAGTTCCGGAGATTGGGTATCAAAGTTAGTTGATGAATATTGAAGTGTTCATGCATTTTTTCAAAAGACTGTGATCGGGTATGTGACACAGTGATAGACTACTTGTTTATTTATGGAAATGAATATGTTTATATGTTTTCTTTTGTGTCGTGCATGTAGTTATCGTGTTAAATTCATATATTGGTTTCTCACTCTTGCATGTTTTATTGTTGGTTTCTCTACTTGTGCATATATTTATATCCGAGTCCAGATGAGCCACTCAAAGGATGTGACGACTACATGAGGAAGTTTCCTTAGTTCGGGACATGCAGATGTTTCTCTGTTAATATTATGTCTGTCTTATAGGTGTGACCAGCTTAGGTTTTGCTTATGGTATGTTGTTGTTTTTCAATAAGGACCTATACTTATAAAGGTCTAAGTGTGAAAACAGTATGAAGCGGTATAGTTGTATGATGTCATATATATATCTATCCATATACGGTTATACTTACATTGTTTTTTGGTTGTCGAAAAAGAAAAGATAAGGTAAAAAAAAATTATCACCATTTTCAGACTTGATTACAACTTAAGAAAATATTATTTTCCGAAAGCAACCAGCGAATTACTTTTAATTTATTTCCGCATGTGTTACAAAGTAATGTCCAAGGGGGTGTTACATTAGCGGTATCAGAGCTGGTCGAGTCTTTCGAAAATGTTGGGTAATAGGTCTATTGTGTTGATGTTGTGTGTTCTCTAATTAGGTCTTGTTTGAATTACTTCTTAGAAGCAATGTAAGTTAATACATAATTACGCGTTTCATTTTTTGGTTGTGGTCTAACTGATTTTGTCAGGTAGGTCAGTTATGGAACCAGCACCAGAAGGTGGACGAGGACGAGGACGTGGACGCGGCGGTGGAAGGGGTCTCAGAGGTGGTCCTCTTGGCGGTCGTGGTAACATGAATGAGAACCATGATGATGGAGTGGACTATGCCGCTCATGCTATGGAGCACGTGGCAGCTGCTATTGTAAATCAGACTACTACAATGGCTGCCCATAACCAACAGGAGCAGGCTCGAGCTGAACAAGCAGCTGAAGACAAAAATCTAACTGCTTTTAGGCATTAGGAGCCATCACAATTCCATGGAGACGTGGATCCTGTAAAAGTTGATTTATGGATTCAGGAGCTAGAAAAGATCTTTGAACTAATACACAATCCAGAGGGAGTGAAGGTATCTTATGCGACATTTCTATTGGTTGGTGATGCCCAGTATTGGTGGAAAGGCACCCAATAGCTGTTGGAAGTAGAGAATCAGGAGATTACTTGGGAAGTATTCCGAAACATGTTCTTGAACAAGTATTTTCCTCAAAGTGAGCGAGCTGAGAGGGAGAAAGAATTTCTTCGACTTCATCAGAGAGATTTAATTGTCGGAGAATATTCAGCAAGGTTTGAATCGCTTGCCAAGTATATTCATTTTTTCCAGAACAATCCAAACGAGGATTGGAAAAGTGAGCGTTTCGAGGGGGGGGGGTTGCGTTTCGAGATAAAGAATCAGTACTACCATTAGAAATTCAGAATTTCCAAGCCTTAGTCGAGAAGTGTAGAAAAATAGAGCTGAAGAAGTGCGGAGTGAACCTTATTTCCTACCACCGGGAAATAACCAGAATCTGCAACAACGTCGTTCTAATAATTCTAAGTTGGGAAGTGGAGGTCAACAGAACCAAAACCGAGGTCATGTTAGGAGGTGTTACAAATGTGGAGACCCAACTCATATGGTTGATAAATGCCCAGTGAGGGGAATGAAGTGCTTTAATGGTGATCAAGTGTTACATTTGTCGAGGGAGTGCAATGCTCCAAGGCGTGGACCTACTGTCAATAACACCAGCACTAATAAACCAACGACTACGAGTAGAGTTTATAATGTGAGGGGATTTGAGACTTCAAACTACGACTGTAATCGTCTAATTATATTTTTAATTCAGACTCAACGCATTCTTTCTTTTCAATAGATTGTGTGAAATATTTGAGTTAGTCTATTTCCTTTTTTGTCATATGATGTATTGTTTCAAACTCTAATTATTCAACTTGTTATTATGGAACTAGATATGTTTGGGCTGTCCTTTTGTTGTTTAGGAGAGACCCTGTCTATCTACATGTCACGAAATTTCGAGGACAAATTTTTTTTAAGAGGGGTAGTCCATAACGCCCCGACTTTTCACAACTTTATAATATCGGAAATGATATAAATACATTTATATTTTTATTTGACTTAGAAAATGATTTTGGGAAAATCAAAGTCATATTCATATTATACTTATTTTTATAAGTATACGATTAAATTTTTTGTTGAAAATTCAGACGGAACCCGGTCTGTATTTTCACTGACAGTAAGATTTTACTGCTTTTAGGAGGACGACGAACCTAAAAACGGGATTTGCGGGAACCTCTAACGGATAAAGAGCATGTCGATCATGATGACTCACAAGGGGTGGGTCATATGGATGATTCCCCTTAGTCATGATTGCTTTTAGGAGGATTTTACCATTTTGTCCTTGATGAAGGTTTTAACTACAAGTTTGCCATTGTACAAGATTACCATGTTGCCCTTGAATCTTTGTGCTTTGGACCCGTTTCTCCCTCAATTTCCACTGCCCAAGCACCCCAAGAAGCCCATCTTCACTCCTATAAAAGGCTGGTTCATCATCTTCTTCCAACTTTGTTCATTTTCACCATTAAAACTATAAGTTTCCATAGCTTGATTTTGTGAAGAAAGTGTTGGATTTCTTGCCAATTTCTTGATTCCAAGAGGTATACCATGCTCTTATCCCTTAATTAGCATCATGTTCTTCAATTAGTTTTGTGATTTGAAGCTTTTATCCTTATGATGCATATTAGGGTTTCTAACTTCAAAAATTCATAGAAAATCATAGGAAAATCCAATGAGCATGAAACCAATTTCTATGACCCTATTATCATCCCTATATTCTAGATCTATGAGCTTCCATCAAATAAAAATTTCTAGCCTATTTAACCTAAAGTGGCCGAACCCTAACCTTTGGTGGCGGGAGGATTTTGTTCATTTACTTAATCTTGCATGATTCAATCTTATAGTATATATATGTATTGAATCTATGTTGTTTGAATCAAATCATAGTCTCTAATCCATATTTTGGATCATGGCCGAATTTCATTTAGTGAGGGATTGGAGTATTCTATTTCAATCTTTGGATAATAAGTGTTGTTTTAGGGTTTTAAGTGATTAAGAATCACTAATCCAAAATTTTAGGAATTTTAGAATATTTTTGGTTCAAAGTCAGCCCTAGTCTGAAACCAACATGTAGGAGCATAGGTTTGATTATGTTGTTTGTTTGTTGATTTGTTGTGATTTTTTTTGTTGTTTGTTTGTTGATTATGTTGTTTGTTTGTTGATTTATTGTGTTTTCTAAAGACACCAAGAACACCTCAATTGGAAACTTGTAGCTCAAGTTATGGTGAAAATACCGACCTGTATACAGTTTGGGCTGAAATAGGAACCCGTTATACCCTAACTTGTATTTATACCATAAGACTCGACCAAATCCTATTTCTCACATTGTTAACCTCAGAATAGCTGCCTCTCTTCATCTTTCTTAGTTTTCCTTTAACCCCTTGAAGTTCTTAGAGTTTATGAGTCCGTTTGGGAGAGAAGTTACGCGTGTTAGCAGCGTTTAAGGTAATGTAGTTGTCCCTCCTTAATCTCATTTTCCCTTCTTTTGAATTGGGGATTAATTGGTTGTTCCTTTCTTATTTGACCAAGGCTTGAGGAACCCGTCGAGCCGCTCAAGGGAACGTGTCTAGTTTGGCCGCATCGTCGTTGTTTGGGAATCTTCATACCAGGTATGGGGAGAAGGAATAATATTGCATGTTGTAAAACCCCGACATTTCACTACTTTCTAATATCGGAAATTATATAAACACATTTATATTTTTAACCGATACTTAGAAAATGATTTTGGGAAAACCAAAGTCATATTCATATTATACTTATTTTGATGAATATACGGTTAAATTTTTTGTTGAAAATTTAGACGGAACCCAGTCTGCGTTATCACTGACAGTAATATTTTACTTCTCAAATGATCTAATTTTGACTCGTGAACGAAAGACTTAAGGTTTTTATGAAGTTTCCAACTTTTTTGGGTATTTTAAAATTTTTCACTTAAAAAGTGAAATAATATATATTATGCGGGCGTGATACCAAATCGGGCGAACGACAGAGTTGAAAACGGGATTTGCGGGTCCTGCTAACCGATAAAGAGCATGTCAATCATGATGACGCACAAGGGGTGATTCATATGGACGACTCCCCTTAGTCATGATTGCTTTTAGGAGGATTTTACCATTTTGTCATTGATGTTGGTTTTAACTACAAGTTTGCCATTGTACAAGATTACCATTTTGCCCTTGAATCTTTGTACTTTGGACCCATTTCTCCCTCAATTTCCACATCCCAAGCACCCCAAGGAGCCCATCTTCACTCCTATAAAAGGCTTGTTCATCATCTTCTTCCAACTTTGTTCATTTTCACCATTAAAACTCTAGTTTCCATAGCTTGATTTTGTGAAGAAAGTGTTGGATTTCTTGCCCATTTCTTGATTTCAAAAGGTATACCATGCCTTTCTCCCTTGATTAGCATCATGTTCTTCAATTATTTTTGTGATTTGAAGATTTTATCCATATGATGAATATTAGGGTTTCTAACTTCAAAAATTGATAGAAAATCATAGGAAAAACCAATGAGCATGAAACCAATTTCTATGATCCTATTATCACCCCTTTATTCTAGATCTTTGAGCTTGCATCAAATAAAAATTTCTAGCCTATTTAACCTAAAGAGGCCGAACCCTAACATTTGGTGAAGGGAGGATTTTGTTCATTTTCTTAACTTAATCTTGCATGATTCAATCTTATAGCATATATATGTATTGAATCTATGTTGTTTGAATCAAATCAAAGTCTCTAAGCCATATTTTGGACCATGGCCGAATTTCATTTAGTGAGGGATTGGAGTATTCTATTGCAATCCTTGGATAATAAGTGTTGTTTTAGGGTTTTAAGTAATTAAGAATCACTAATCCAAAAGTTTAGGAATTTTAGAATATTTTTTCCCTAAAGTCAGCCCTAGACTGAAACCAATATGTAGGAGCATAGGTTTAATTATGTTGTTTGTTTGTTGATTTGTTGTGTTTTGTTGAAGGATAAGCTAATTTCTCGAGTACGCGCATTACCGGCACTTGGATTTACAGCGAGTCGTATATCAGAGAAATATCGTTACAGGTAAGAGGGGATTTCCTAAGGGATTTTTCTGATGGCTATGTGCTATCTAGTTGATGTCTGTATGATTTATCTGTGGTGTTTGTTTCAGTTCTGTTATTTTGATCTGTGATGGGTTATCTGCACTTAATTGTTTATTTGCAAGTTATATGTTATAATGTTGTGATGCATGATATTCCTGGGAATATTGTTGTGATGATATTATTGAATGTTGTTTGAGATTTGAGAAGCCAGACAGTTGTCAGTGCCCAATCATTTAACCGTGAAAATATTTTTCCACTGCTAGTTTATATGTAAGAAATTTCTAAATATTTGAAAATGTTATTTTAAGAAAATAAGTTTCAAAAATAATTTTATTATGGTGTTGAAAAAAATTATTTTACTAGAAAAGTCATAATTACACTTAAAACGTCAAACGTCGGACAATTCCGATAATATTTACTGTATGATTACTAAAAACGGTAATATTAGTTAAAATAAAGAATTTGTATCAAAGCAATATTTTCAGGTTCAAAATATTGATATTATGAAAGAAAATGAGTTTCAAGTGATTTTGATGATTTTTGTAAAACGAATTTCCAACGTAAACGTATTTTCTAACGACACCAAGAACGCCTCAATCGGAAACTTGTAGCTCAAGTTATGGTCATAATACCGACCTGTATACAGTTTGGGCTGAAATAGGAATCCGTTATGCCCTAACTTGTATTTATACCATAAGACTCGACCTAAACCCTATTTCTCACATTGTTAACCTCAGAATAGCTGCCTCTCTTCATCTTTCTTAGTTTTCCTTGAACCCCTTGAAGTTCTTAGAGTTTATGAGTCCGTTTGGGAGAGAAGTTACGCGTGTTAGCAACGTTTAAGGTAACGTAGTTATCCCTCCTTAATCTCCTTTTCCCTTCTTTTGAATTGGGGATTAATTGGTTGTTCCCTTCTTGTTTGACCAAGGCTTGAGGAACCCGTCGAGCCGCTCAAGGGAACGTGTCTAGTTTGGCCGCGTCGCGTTGTTTGGGAATCTTCATACCAGGTATGGGGAGAAGGAATAATATTGACATGTAGGCATTGGGGGTAGCGTAAGATGAAAGGTTAACCCATGACCTATCGTATGTTGTTTGCCTGTTTGATGTTAATTGATATATGTATAATATGATTCTAATGTTAATGACATGCTTTAATTATTGTACTGTTTGATGTTAATTGTTGAGGATGTATGATTGGATGTTATTGATATGCTCAATTGAGTATGATGTTTTATGATACCATGAATGTTGGTGATGATGATGATGCTATTATGTTGATGATGATGAAGATGATGTTGTTATGTTAATGATGAGACTGTTATGATAATGATGATGATGTGGTTCTCTTTATGAGTGTTGATTGTTGTGGATGTTAATGCCAACAATGACGTTAATAAGACTTTAACCAATTAATAGGGCTTATTAACGATGTTAAGACCTTAGAAGATATGTTAATAAAGATGAATGCATTTAAGAGATGTTTTCCCAGTTTGTTCATAAGACATTAATATAGTATGAGAGGCAAGGTTATGTTCATAGGGCTTAGTCAAAGACCCTAGGATTGATTAGTGAGTGTTTTAGGAACATTAGTATTGAAGCTGGAAGTAAAAGGCATGGGAACAATTAAAGGTAATGAAACTAATGGTTGATCGTGTAGCTTAAACCAATAGGTTTGATCTTCGAATGCCCTAGGAAACTTAGTAACGGTTGTTAAACCCTTCTGCCCAAAAATAGTACGACAACACTTCATTGAGTACGGTCATGCTATCCAGTCAACACGATCGTGCTTGACTTAACAGTCAGCACGCCCGTGCTGAGGGGTAACATAGGGTGTTTCACCCCAAACACTTCTAATAATGAAGAATACACCAAACCAAGTGGCCAAGAGGGCCTTGATGCTTGATGGTCAAGGTGTTGAGCTCTGTACCCGAATAGTCAGAGTGTTAAAAATTAAAGTGGAAAGATGATATTCTGTACCTTGGTAGCCTAGCGTTCGCTCCAAGGGGGCCTCGATAGTCGAATGGTCGAGGTGTTGAGATCTGGTGCTTATTGGCCATAGTGTTGTTGTTTTGTACCTTCATAGCAGAGTGGACAAGGGGGCCTTGATGCATCATGTCAACATGTTGTTAAATGATATTGGACCTTGGTAGCCGAGTGGCCAAGGGGGCCTTGATGCTTAATGGTCAAGGTATTGAGCTCTGGTGGTTTTTGGCCAGAGTGTAAGTGAAAAGATTATGTGATAAAATATTAAAGACTAAATATGAAATATAACGTTGATGATGATGATGAACTTGGTAGCCGAGTGGCCCAAGTGGAGGTGGTGATTGTTGGTTGTGCGCTATGTTGCTCATTCTTGCATTGGACCAGGAGTAGTGTACTGTGTTGCATTGCATAACATACCTTGTTTGTAAAATGTTGTACCAAAAGAATTGGACCAAGAATGTTTATTTTGAATATTTTGGTACCAGAAAATGTTGTACCAAGCTTGTTGATAATCCCAGTAATTAAAACCAATGGGATCAAAAGTTTGAGAAATTTTTTTGAAAACATTTAAATTCTTTCCAAATTGTTCAGGTGTTAAAACCTTCAAAATCTGGAAAGTTGAGTGAGTGTATGTTGATTGATCTTTAGGGTCACGGTAATGTTTGATCGTGACTGAGTCTGTATCAATCAAAATAAACTCATAAAAATTTCTGGTTTTGTTTGGTTGGGATTGTTGGAAATGAGAACCATTTTGAAAGATTTTGGAGGGAACTTATATATATGATATTAATATGATGAGATGATTATGTTTGATATGCTATGTTTATATGATGCATGTTCATCTTGCTAACTACTTCCATGCCATTATGTTGATATATATTTTCTTACTCCCCGTCTTTTGTTTTTTGTTGCATGTAACTTTTTGGATATGCAGATGACGATGAACAGCTTGCTGAGGAGTGACTCTGAGGAGCCGCTACTCGTAGTTTAGTTATGTTTAGTTTTAGTTTGTTTATTCGAGTTGTTTATCGGATTGGTTATACCAGCTCTGTAATGTGACATCGGGGTTGTATTCGTTATATGTTTCCTATTATGTTTCTTTTAAACAATGTTTTAGTTTTTCCGCGTTGAAGTTATGTTACAATGCGGCAGGCTCTACCCGTTTTTTTATTTTTATGAGATAATATGCATGTGTTCTCTTTCTTTTTTATCTTTTACGTTTTATGAATACATGAGGGGGTGTCACATTTGGTGGTATCAGAGCAGTTCGCCCCTGTCCGAGCGTTGTATGAGTCTGTCGCGAGTCTTCTGTGTGTTTTTGTTTGAATTATCTATATTAATTATAGATAATGATGCTTTAGTGTTAAGACCTCTTAGTTCTTACGATTTGGTTGGAGCCTCCGAGTCCAAGGACTTGATTCGAGGTTATGTGCCTTGTTGGTGAAAGTTTAACCGATCAAGGTGATAGAAATTTCAAGGACGGAATTTTTATTAGAGGGGTGGAATTGTAACACCTCGCTTTTCATATAAAGGATTATGTTACTATGGATGCCTAGGTGTTGTTGTTATTGCTATTATTATTATTAATGAAGTTAGTATTGTTATTTATATAATTGATAATGTAATTGTTATTAGTGTTGTAGTATTTTTTATACATATATATATATATATATATATATATATATATATATATTATTAAATATGATAATACGTATTTTAATATATGAATATTTGCATTAATATGATATTGTGTTCCTTAATTTGTGATCTTATATGGATATATGATTTTGTATGTGATTTAATATGTTAATATATAATATGTGTTTTTCATAACAATAAGTGATTAAAAAATATATTATGAGATATCGTGTGATATAGTATTTAAATCGAGATAGTGCATCTCCTAGGTTTTAGTCCCTCAATTAATCAGATTTGAGTCCTTATTAATATAGTCTAACTACCAAATATGTCGCTATAATTCCATCAAACCTTTGACCATCTTAGAGTGCGATATAGGATTCGACCATTAAACATTATTTGAAGATATTTCTCTAAGATTTCTAACGACACCAAGAACACCTCATTCGGAAACTTGTAGCTCAAGTTAGTGTCAAAATACCGACCTATATACAGTTTAGGCTGGAAGAGGAACCCGTTATGCCCAAACATGTATTTATACCATAAGACTCGACCTAAACCATATTTCTTAAATTGTTAACCTCAGAATAGCTGCCTCTTTTCATCTTTCTTAGTTTTCCTTGAACCCCTTCAAGTTCTTAGAGTTTATGAGTCTGTTTGGGAGAGAAGTTACGCGTGTTAGCAGCATTTATGGTAATGTAGTTATCCCTCCTTAATCTCCTTTTCCCTTCTTTTGGATTGGGGATTAATTGGTTGTTCCCTTCTTGTTTGACCAAGGATTGAGGAACCCGTCGAGTCGCTCATGGGACTATGTCTAGTTTCGCCGCGTTGTCGTTGTTTGGGAATTTTCATACCAGGTATGGGGAGAAGGAACAATATTGACATGTAGGCGTTGGGGGTAGCGTAAGATGAAAGGTTAACCCATGACCCTATCGTATGTTGTTTGCCTATTTGATGTTAATTGATATATGTATAATATGATTCTAATGTTAATGACATGCTTTAATTATTTACTGTTTGATGTTAATTGTTGACGATGTATGATTGAATGTTATTGATATGCCCAATTGAGTATGATGTTTTATGATACCGTGAATGTTCTTGATGATGATGATGTTGTTGCTATGATAATGATGATGATGTGGTTCTCTGAATGAGTGTTGATTATTGTGGATCTTAATGCCAACAATGACGTTAATAAGGCTCTAACCAATTAATAGGGCTTATTAATGATGTTAAGACCTTAGAAGATATATTAATAAAGATGAATGCATTTAAGGCATGTTTTCCCAGTTTGTTCATAAGACATGAATATATTATGAAAGGCAAGGTTATGTTCATACGGCTTCGTCAAAGACCCTTGGATTGATTAGCGAGTGTTTAAGGAACATTAGTATTGAAGCTGGAAGTAAAAGATATGGGAACAATTAAAGGTAATGAAACTGATGGTTGATGGTTTAGCTTAAACCAATAGGTTTGATATTAGAATGCCCTAGAAAACTTAGTAAGGTTGTTCAACCCTTCTTACCATAAACAGTACGGCCACGCTCCATTGAGCACGGCCATGCTCAACAGTCAACACGATCATGCTTGACTTAACAGTCACCACGCCCGTGCTGAGGGGTAACAAGGGGTGTTTCACCCCAAACGCTTCTAATAATGAAGAAGACACCAAACCGAGTAAAGACAAGCTAGATAACTTTAAGATAATAATGTACTTTGGTAGCCGAGTGGCCAAAGGGGCCTTGATGCTTAATGGTCAAGGTGTTGAGCTATGTACCTGATCTGTCGGAGTGTTAATAATTAAAGTGTAAAGATGATGTTATGTACCTTGGTAGCCTAGCGTTCGTGCCAAGGGGGCCTCGATAGCCGAGTGGTCGAGGTGTTGAGATCTGGTTCTTATTGTAACACACTGTTTTTCTTATGTTTTTTGTAGCAGTAAATACATATTCAAATGTGTTTCTTTAGATTAAACTCAGAGGATGATTTTAATTAAACTAAAATCATTTTCTTATGTTGTTATATCATATGAAGTCACGGTAAAAATTTCGGTTGAAAATTCAGACGGAAGCCGGTCTGCGTTTTCACTGCCGGTACAAGTTTACTGTGCAGAAAACCTAATTTTGACCCGTGATCGAGACAGTTAGTGTTTTTATTATGTTTCCTTCTACTTTGGTTATTTTGAAAATTTTCGTGCAAAAATAAAATAAAATATTTTATTCGGGTGAAAACGTCGGAAGAATTACGATCGAAAATGCAACCGGGTACGAAATGGAGCAGATTAGGGACCATAAAAGAAGTAAGGAGACATAATGGAAGAGGCTATGACACACTCTAAAAGTGTAATCATCACACTTTTCAAATTATAATACTATTCTAATCCAAAAAGTCATTTCTCTCTCTTCCTCCATCCAATCAAGCATTAAACCACCAAGCTTGCTCATCAAGCTCTCCCTCACTCCCCTTGGCCGTGAGCTTTCTCCCCCTTCTCTATATATACCCCTTTCATTTTCACTTCATCATCTTCCTTCTTCAAACTCCATTAAACCTTCATCTTCTTTCTTTCTTTTAAAAGTTCAAGCTCTTAAAACTTTAGTTTTTATTCATCTTTTCTACTTGAGTTCTTCATTAAAGTTTTTCCTTATACTAAGGGTAATGCTCTCATATGAATCTTTTTTGCAAGTTTCATATTGTATTTCTTAGTTTACTTTATGTGTTCTTTATATGCTTTAAACTTCTAAAATCTCTCTAAAATGGTAGAAAACTCCTTTTGAGTTGAAACCACTTTTATAGTCTTGTTTTAACTTATATTTTCACATACTAAGAGGTTGTGTAAAATAAAAATCTCCACCCATCTCTTCCAATGAAGGCCAAATGCTTGCATTTGTGACCTAGGAAGTTTTTGTTTCAACTTTTGGAATATGATCATGTGTTTGAGTTTCTAACTATCCCTTGATCTTGAATCTATAAATCTTGGAAGTTTTGATAGCTTGTTCCTATGATGGCCAAAAAATATGAATAAGTAGGCCTAGGATACTATGTTTCAACTTTCCAAGTATGATCATGGATTTAGAACTCTTAATACCTTGTGATTCTAAACCTAAGAGTTATTGTTAAACAAAGAATATTCTTCCTCATCATCCTATGATGGCTGAAACTTAATGTTTAGGTGCTAGGATGTTTGAGTTTTTATTTTTCCAAAATGATCATGGACTTGAGCTCCATAAGATATTTGGATGCTAAGGATAAGAGATTGGAAAGTTTAAGGATTTCTAACTTGTTTATTCTATGTTATTAATACTAGAATGTATTGCTTTCTTTTTTTTCCAAGATGATCATGGACTTGAGCTCCATAAGATATTTTGATGCTAAGTCTAAGAGATTGGAGTTTTTAAGTTTTCATTGTTTTCCAAGATGATCCTGGACTTGTGCTCCATAAGATATTTGGATGCTAAGTCTAAGAGATTGGAAAGTTTAAATATTTCTAGCCTATAGATCCTATGAAGGCCGAACCTAGAAGGTTATGGACCTAGGATACCTTGTTCTTATTTTTCCAAAATGATCATGGTTTTGAGCTCCTTAATACATATGGATGCTAAACCTAAGAGATTGGAAAGTTTAGTGGATGCTAGCCTATTTTACTAGCCTTGGCCGAATACCCTAAGTTTATAACTTAGTGGGGTTTTAATTCAACTTTGTTAAATGATCATTGTTTATGAACTCCTAACACTTAAGGATCATAAATCCATGAGTTGTATAATTTTCAGGAATCTCTAACCCTAAGAACTAGTCTTGGCCGAACCTATACCTTGTGGTTTAGTGTTCTTGTTTGATTTTAACTTGTGATTTTGTGTTCGTAGCCTTAGACTTCCATCGCGGAGGAAATGAGGACGTTCGTGGCATACCTCTTCGAGCATCTAATCTCCTTACCTTCACATAAGGTAAGAGGGATTGACTAGGGATATTCAATGACTATATGCATGTGTGTATGTGTTTACTCGAGTGATTTGAATATTATTATGATATGGAGTAAATACTTGAATGACTTGTTTACTTGAACTATTGTGATTATTACTTGAAGTTGATTATTACTTGCCTTAAAGTATTGTGAGTTGTATATATGTGATGAACTGTCGTTAACTGTGATATTATTGTTGAGAATATATTATTGTTGATTGAAGTTTGAGAAGTCGGATTTGAGTATGTGCTCAATGATTATAAGGATTAAAAGCCTTAATAAGCCTTGAATAGAACTTTGAAAGTATTGTTTTCATTCATAAAAGTTCCTTGTTTAAGATGCTTACTTCAAGAGAATGAGATTCTTGTTTGGAAAAGAAACGTTCAACTGTTTTTAAGTCAATAGATACTACATTTTTATGATCCAAAGTTTGTACGAGAGAAAACCTTTTTCGAACTATGTGTTTTATGAAGGAAAAACCCCTTTGAAAATATTTGACTTTATTCCATCAATGATTTCAAAAGCAAACGAATTTCTTAATTGTTTTATAGAAGAATTTGTAAAGGAAAAGATTTTCTCCTAAATGATTTATAAACGTTCCGGTTACTTGGATAAGTGGCCGAGGTTTTGTTTTGGTTTTTGATTTTCACTGAGCGAAAAGTAAACACATGTGAAAGAGAATCTAGTTCGCGAGACGTCACTTCTAGCATTCAGTTTATGCACGTGATCTGGGATCCGTGTCAAGAATTATGGACCAAAGGTCCTAATCGTGATATTATGGGCTAGGAGTCCTAATCTTGGAATTGAGGACTGTGTGTCCTAATTTCGTTATTATGGACTAGGAGTCCTTATCATGTTGGAATGAAACATGGATAAAATTATAATTGTTTCTAAGACCACAACCTTGGACTGCGGCATCGGTCTAAGACGTTGTGATTGAGCACTCAGACTGTGCATCCTGTGTTATTGATTTTCAAGTGATGAAAATTGTGAATAGTCGTTAGCTTTGGGCTTCGACAACGGAAAAGAGTGAACACAAAGAAAAGTCTCGATAATGAAAAGTCTTTTATTCATATACATTTCCCTTTGAAAGACGTGCTTGAGTTGCCTAATACCCGCTTAAGATGTGGTATTTGATGTTGTATACATCAGAATGGCCATTATAAGGGATTCGTGATGGTGGTGATCCGGGTACATGAGGTGACGGATACAACTTACCAATGCGGCATACGACCCTGATCAACTCTTTATTTCTTAATGATAAAACGGTGATGGTATCTCATGAGATTAAGTTTAATTTAGAGCCTGATGATTGAAGTGTCATGCATTATCTTTATAAAATTGATTGATTCGGGTATGAGACCCATTGAATAATACTTGTGGTTTACCTATGAATAATGTTTAAAATGTTAATATGCCAAAGTGTTGTATGTATCATGTATATGGTTGTTGTGCGATATATCCGTTGTCGGTATCTCACTCTTTCATTTCTACTTGTTATTCTCTCTTCCTTTTTGGTATCGCCGTATGTATATGAGTTCAGATAGATCCCAATATCCCACTCGTACCGACAATGTCGAATACTGAGGTCTTCGATGATGCGGGGAATGCCGGGGAATGCCGGGGCATGGTTGATACATCCGGGGGCGACATCTACCACATACCACGGAGCAATCACCACAACCGATTTAAATGCTGATGGAGACCCAATCCGTAGGAACCATACCATGGAGACTAGGAGGGTAGCTCTGCCTCCAATTTGGTACACGCACTACAAGCTAATGGACTGATACATGAGCCACCACCTCTAGATGTTGAACAGGCAGCACCGATCGAGGAGGACCCTGAGGAGGACCCTGAGGAAAACTTCTATAAGGTCATGGATGAGGATGAGCCGGAGTATCACGTTATGGATCATGACGAAGATGACGATTCTGTAGATGAGGGTGGCAACGTCATAGATCCATTACCTGATGTCTTGTCTCATAGGAGCATTTGTGGAGACCCTGCTTGCAGCCAGTGTCAGTAACCAGTTCGGAGCATTTTGTGGATAGTCTTCCATCTTCTGACTTTTAGAGTTACCTTTTTGGATGTGGTTCCGGACCCTATTTCCCCGTGTCTTTACTTACTCTCTTTTAAGTAGTATCTTCTAGATGTCTAATTTTGTTGCAATGGCCGTTGATAAGGACCTAACTTATGTACTGGAACTTGGCTCTCATTGGGATATGTTATCAATATATGTTGTCTTCAATTCATGTTCTGAGTGTTCATCACCTTTATCTTGTTCATCCTTCAGAAAAAAAACTACCTATTTTAGTGTACTCATCCATCGAGAAAATGATACTTTCCAAAAGTAACCAGCAGTGTAAATAAGAAATATTTCCGCAATTGGGTAACCACGTGATGCCGGGTTTAGGGTGTCACACTTATTGGCCAGAGTGTTGTTGTTTTGTACCTTGATAGCAGAGTGGCCAAGGGGGCCTTGATACATAATGTCAAGGTGTTGTTAAATGATATTGGACCTTGGTAGCCGAGTGGCCAAGGGGGCCTTGATGCTTAATGGTCAAGGTGTTGAGCTCTCGTACTTTTTGGCCAGAGTGTAAATGAAATTAATATGTGATAAAAGATTAAAGACAAAATATGAAAGATAACGTTGATGACGATGATGAACTTGGGTAGCCGTGTGGCCCAAGCGGAGGTGGTGATTTTGGTTGTGCACTATGTTACTCATTCATCCATTGGAGTAGTGGAGTAGCATTGCATTACATCACATACCTTGTTTGGAATTATATATATATATATATATATATATATATATATATATATATATATGATGAGATGATTATGTTTGATATGCTATGTTTATATGATGCATGTTCATCTTGATAACTACTTCATGCCATTATGTTGATATATATGTTTCTTACTGCCCGTCTTTTGTTGTTTGTTGCATGTATCTTTTTGGATATGCAGAGGATGGTGAGCAGCTTGCTGAAGAGTGACTCCGAGGAGCCGCTACTTGTAGTTTAGTTATGTTTAGTTTTAGTATGTTTATCCGAGTTGTTTATCGGATTGGTTATACCGGCTCTATAATGTGACATCGGGGTTGGGTTCGTTATATGTTTCCTATTATGTTTATTTTAAACAATGTTTTAGTTATTCAGCATTGAAGTTATGTTACAATGCGGCAGCCTCTGCCCGTTTTTTTATTATTATGATATAATATGCATGTGTTCTCTTTCTTTTATATCTTTTACGTTTTATGAATAGATGTGGGGTATGGGGTGTCACATTTAGTGGTATCAGATTAGTTCGGCCCTGTCCGGACGTCGTATGAGTCTGTTGCGAGTCTTCTGTGTGTTTTTGTTTGAATTATCTATATTAATTATAGATAATGATGCTTTAGTGTTAAGAACCCTTAGTTATTCCGGTTTGGTTGGAGCCTCCGAGTCCGAGGAGTTGATCCTAGGTTATATGCCTAGTTGGTGAAAGTTTAACTAATCAAGTTGATAGAAATTTCGACGACGAAATTTTTATAAGGGGGGTGGAATTGTAACACCCCGATTTTCATATAAAGTATTATGTTACTATGGATGCCTAGGTGTTGTTGTTATTATTATTATTATTATTAGTGAAGTTAGTATTGTTATTTATATAATTGATAATGTAATTGTTATTAGTGTTGTACTATTTTATACACACACACACACACACACACACACACACACACACACACACACACACACACATATATATATATATATGTATATATTATTAAATATGATAATATGTATTTTAATATATGAATATCTGTATTAATATGATATTGAGTCCCTTAATGTGTGATCTTATATGGATATATGATTTTTTATGTGATTTAATATGTAAATATATAATATGTGTTTTTATTAATAATAAGTGATTAAGAAAGATATTATGAGATATCATGTGATATAGTATTTAAATCGAGATGGTGTATCTCCTAGGTTTTAGTCCCTCAAGTAATCAGATTAGAGTCCTTATTAATATAGGATAATCCTCTTTTTGATTACCTCTTAAGGTCTTATCATAATCTAGTAAGGATCCTATCTAGGAATGACTATCAGATCTGTCGCTATACTTCCATCGAACCTTTGACCAACTTTTAGTCCGATTTAGAATTCGTTCTTTGGACATTAATTTGTAGATATTTCCCTGGGGTTTCTAACGACACCAAGAACGCCGCAATCGGAAACTTGTAGCTCAAGTTATGGTCAAAATACCGACCTGTATACAATTTAGGCTGGAATATGAACCCGTTATGCCCTAACTTGTATTAATACCATAAGACTCGACCTAAACCATATTTCTCACATTGTTAACCTCAGAATAGCTGCCTCTATTCATCTTTCTTAGTTTTCCTTGAACCCCTTGAAGTTCTTAGAGTTTATGAGTCCGTTTGGGAGAAAAGTTACGTGTGTTAGCAGCGTTTAAGGTAACGTAGTTATCTCTCCTTAATCACTTTTTCCCTTCTTTTGAATTCGGGATTAATTGGTTGTTCCCTTCTTGTTTGACCAAGGCTTGAGGAACCCGTCGAGCCGCTCAAGGGAACATGTCTAGGTTGGCGGTGTCGTCGTTGTTTGGGAATCTTCATACCAGGTATGGGGAGAAGGAATAATATTGACATGTAGGCGTTGGGGGTAGCGTAAGATGAAAGGTTAACCTATGACCCTATCGTATGTTGTTTGCCTATTCACGGTATCATAACACTCTGACTGATCAGGTACATATCTCAACACCTTGATCATTAAGCATCAAGGCCCCCTTGGCCACTCGACTACCAAGGTTCATTATTATCTTTAAGTTATCTAGCTTGTCTTTACTCAGTTTAGTGTCTTCTTCATTATTAGAAGCGTTTGGGGTGAAACACCCCTTGTTACCCCTCAACACGGGCGTGGTGACTATTAAGTCAAGCACGATCGTGTTGACTGTTGAGCATGACCGTACTGTTTCTGGGAAGAAGGGTTGAACAACCCTTACTAAGTTTCCTAGGGCATTCGATATCAAACCTGTTGGTCTAAGCTACACCATCAACCATCAGTTTCATTACCTTTAATTGTCCCCATGTCTTTTACTTCCAGCTTCAATACTAACGTTCCTAAAACACTCACTAATCAATCCTAGGGTCTTTGACTAAACCCTATGAACATAACCTTGCCTCTCATACTATATTCATGTCTTATGAACAAACTGGGAAAACATCCCTTAAATGCATTCATCTTTATTAACATCCCTTCTAAGGTCTTAACATCATTAATAAGCCCTATTAATTGGTTAGAGTCTTATTAACGTCATTGTTGGCATTAACATCCACAACAATCAACACTCATTCAGAGAACTACATCATCATCATTATCATAACAGTCTCATCATTATCGTAACAACAACAACAACATCATCATCATAATAGCATCATCATCATCAAGAACGTTCACGGTATCATAAAACTTCATACTCAATTGGGCATATCAATAACATTCAATCATCCATCGTCAACAATTAACATCAAACAGTACAATAATTACTTTAACATCAAAGGAATTAATGTTTTTACAGAACACTTTTATTTTTTATTTTTTTATATTTAACGTCAGTTCTCAACTGACGTTAAAATATTAACAATTAACGTCAGCTGTATTTACGTCAGTCAGTATTCTGACGTAAAAAATCAATTTTAACTGATGTAAAAAGCACTTATTGCACTAATGAATGCTTGATACTTGGTTTAGCCCTTTTGAAATGTCCTTTTCTTGATTTCCCCACCTAATGATAAATCCCATGGCCACGTTACATCCAAAGCGAAAGACCTCTTGATTCTTAATTGTTTTCAATAATAAAGTAGAGATTTGGTTGATTGTCAAGCCTGTGGTAGAATTCATTCCTTGAGGAAAATGGAGCAAATTGTCTTATATCCCTAACATTTGAGTGAGGTGAGAAAGAGAGCCAAGTAAATGAACAAGCTTGGGGTGATCTTCAGGTGAGATAGAGTGCCCTAATTGGTGAGAATATGAGTCTAGGGAACCTAAGCCTCTAATTGGACTTGAAACTGATAGTCTCTTGCTGAATTATTTGAGTTGCCTGTTACTTGGATTATGTACTCGGGTTCTTGGTTCACTATCCGTGGTCTGATTGTCTATATCTTCTGGCCTCAGTGATTGCTTGAGGACAAGCAATTGAATAAGCTTGGGGTGATTTGATAGTGTGATTTTACATCATGTTTCCTGTACACTTTTGCATGCATTTTTCATATAGATTAGGCATTCTTTATTTGATTTTAGGTAGTTTTTCCCTTGGAACGGGTGAAGCGGTTTCTTGGTGTTGTTTTGCAGGAATTCAAGGAAAAATGCTCAAGAATAGCCATGGTGGAGCTTGGATGAAGACAGAGCCTGAAAAGTGAAGAAAATGACCCAAGAAGAGCCCATCACGGCCAGGCCGTGATGCCCATCACGGCCAGGCCGTGATGCCCATCACGGTCGTGATCGAGCAATAATTGAGAAGAAAGAAGGCAAAAGTCAGAATCTGTCACGGCCTAGCCGTAATACCCATCACGGCCGTGACAGGTTAATGTAGCCAGACCCCCTCTTGGCAGAATCTGTCACGGCCAAGCCGTGAGGCCCATCACGGCCGTTACAGATCATTTGGTGAAGGCAGAAGCTATCACGGCCTGCCCGTGATGCTCCAATATTTGAAAGCGCCCCAAGGCAGAAAGCGTCACGGCCAGGCCGTGACGGCCATCACGGCCGTGACGCGAATCCTAATTTATAAAAAGGCACGGGTAGAACAAAAGAAAGAGTTTTTAAAAACTCTAACATACTCTTGCTGAACCAAGGGGCAACTGCACAAGGATTCCATGGGGTCTCTCCTCCTCTTCATCTATATTTCTTTGGTTTTGGCTATGATCATGAGTAGCTAAACCTCCATTGTTGGGGCTAGGTGTAGCTATTTCTGAATTCTCATGTATCTGACTTGATCTTGTAATACAGTTTTTACTTCTTTATTGAGTGATTGATTTCTATGCTTTATGCTTGTTGTGGCTAGCACCCCCATGACTTGATTAGAGTTTTGATATGCAATTGGAAAATTCGTATTAGAACCAGAACTGAAATCAACCACCTAGTAACCCTTGTATCTAGGAATGGATTTAGGTTTATTAGCAATCGGGTAATCCCTAATCATCATGCAAATTCATTAATCTAGGCCACCTAAGGAATTAGGGTCTATTAGTGAATTTAGGCTCTTGTCATCCGAGGAATCGAGGCTTGAGTAATCTAGTGGATTGATTGTCATAATTGAAGTAGAAACTGTTTATTAGTAATTTCATTGCATGGGGATGAAGTTTAGTGAACCTAATCCCAGCATTGTTCATATATTTGAAGAATTCTTTTAACTGCCTTCCAAGTGTTCGACAGAAATCCTCATAGAGCTTTTTCTTTTTTTTTTAGGTTTTAAATCTGTTTTGGGCTTGGTATTTAGTATTGGGCCCCCTTCAATCCAAATATCCGCTTAGATAGTAATTGATTCGGTACGTGCTAGTACTTGTCACAGTCCTCGTGGGAACGATAAAACGGTCTCACCACCGTATTACTTGTACGACTAGGTATACTTGCCTAAATTCGTCAACACACGCATCACATAGTCCATCTTTCACAAATTTTGGTTTAGGCAAGCCAACTACAAGATCTTTACAAATCAGTTTATTCAAGTGGTTCATGTGAATGTGTGCAATTCTTCTATGCCAAAGCCAATTCTCTTCTTCTTTTGAAATAAGATAGCATGCAGTATTTGAAGAGATATTATCTAAATCAAGCATATAGATGTTATCTGTCCTATATCCAATTAATTTAAAATTTTCATCATGCTGATTTTCTATTAAGAAACTATTGGAATTGAATTTTACCTTGAAGCCTTTGTTACATAGTTGACTGATACTTAATAGGTTGTGTTTCAGTCCTTCAACATATAGTACATCCTCAATGATTGTTGTTGAGTCACTTCCAATGTTTCCAATGCTAAGTATTTTTCCTTTATTGTTGTCTCCATAGGTAACACTACCACTTGGCTTAGGGGTAAAGGAAATGAACTTGTTTTTGTCTCCAATCATGTGCTTGGAATAGCCACTGTCAAGATACCATTTCTCATTCTTGTCTTTCCAACACACCTACAAAACATAGTCATGTTTTTGCTTTAGGTACCCAAATCTGTTTGGGTCCTTTTGGGTTAGTTGCAGCAATAGTTCCTTTAGGAACCCATATATACTTAGATTTATTATATGCTGATTTTCTGTATTGACATGGAGAAGCTGTGTGACCTTTTCTAGCACAAAAATTGCATTTAACAAATGGTGTGTTTGATGTCTTAGGTGCAGCAAAAAATTTCTTGAAAGATTTCTCGTGTATCTTCGGTTTATAGCCTATTCCAGTCTTATCATAAACACACTTTTGCTATCCTAACAAAGCATTCAAGTTATCTCTACCATTTGTGAACTTGGCTAAGTCATTTTTCAGTTTTTCAACTTCTTTAGTCAATGTACAACACTAAGAACAATTAGAGTTAGATTCAATCAAGACCTTATTCCTAGCTTCTAGTTCTCTTTCTTTCACTTTCAAACATGCATAATCATCACGTTGTTTAGCAATTATTTTTCTAGATGAGACAAGTTGTTTAGCAATCTTAAGAAATTTAGCATGTAACTCATCAAATGCATCTTGCAATTCATCAAAAGTAGGTTGTGAATCAGAATTTACCTCACTTTCTAAATCACTATGATTGCTGGCCATCAAGCACATGTTTGCCTCCTCAGATTCAGATTCTTCGGTGGATTCTAGATCATTATCATCCCAAGCAATGTAGGCCTTTCTTGGCTTTCTCCATTTCTTGTCCTTTGAGTCAAACTTTTCAGTTTTGTCATTCTTTTACAGTTTTGGACAGTCAAGCTTCATGTGGCCAATCTTTCCACATTCATAGCATGTGATGTTGTTGGAAGAGTTGTCACCTTTGCTGAAATTTCTCCTTTGAAAAGTGGATGGCTTTCTTTTGAAGTTGCCTTTCTTCTTTAGGAACTTCTTGAAATTTCTAACTAGCATTCTCATCTCTTCTTCAGATTCAGCCTCTTGTTCTGAATCATCATCATTGTCTTCTACTTCTTTGACTTGTGATTTCAGAGCCAATCCCTTCTTTCTTTTATCAGTTTCTTCACTCTCATTTAGTCTGTTAAACTCCAATTCATGTTCTTGCAGTTTTCCAAACAATGTGGCAATGGTCATTGATGAGAGGTCTCTAGATTCTGAGATTGCAGTGACTTTAGGTTGCCATTCCCTGCTCAAGCATCTCATTACTTTATTAATTTGATCCTCATTTGATATTGTCTTTCCAAGACTAGCCAGTTGATTTACGATGTGTGTGAATCTCTTTTGCATTTCAGTCATGGGTTCTCCTTGATTCATTCTGAACAACTCATACTCATGTGTGAGGGTGTTCATTCTTGCTCTTTTGACGTCTGTGATTCCTTCATGTGTCACTTGCAATGTATCCCACATCTCCTTTGCTGATTTGCAATTTGAAACCCTGAAAAACTCATCACGGCTCAAAGCATATGTTATAATATTCTTAGCGCGTACATTATATTGAACTCTTTTCTTATCATCCTCATTCCATTCAATTTTAGGCTTATTTCTTGGAGTACCATTAGCATCTACAGTAGAGGGGACAAATGGTCCATTTTCTACTGCATCCCATATGCCAACACCTGCTGCCTCAAGAAAGATTACCATTCTTTCCTTCCAATAGATATACTCAGATCCATTGAAGGCAGGAGGGAGTGCAAGGGAAGCCCCTTCATTTAAACAGTCATTGTAAGCCATACTTTTATAGATATTAAGCCAAACTTAAGAGGCCCACTTGGAGCGAACGCTAGACTACCAAGGTACAAAACATCATCTTTCCACTTCTTTTATGAACACTCCGACTGATTATGTACAGAGCTCAACACCTTGACCATTAAGCATCAAGGCCCCCTTGGCCACTCGGCTACCAAGGTACATTATTATCTTTAAGTTATCTAGCTTGTCTTTACTTGGTATGGTGTCTTCTTCATTATTAGAGGCGTTTGGGGTGAAACACCCCTTGTTACCCCACAACACTGGCATGCTGACTGTTTAGTCAACCACGATCGTGTTGACTGTTTAGCATGACCGTGTTCAATGAAGCATGGTCGTACTGTTTCTGGGAAGAAGGGTTGAACAACCTTTACTAAGTTTCCTAGGGCATTCGAAGATCAAACCTATTGGTTTAAGCTACACCATGAACCATCAGTTTCAATACCTTTAATTGTTCCCATATCTTTTACTTCCAGCTTCAATACTAACGTTCCTAAAACACTCACTAATCAATCCTAGGGTCTTTGACTAAGCCTATTAACATAAACTTGCCTCTCATACTATATTCATGTCTTATGAACAAACTAGGTAAACATCCCTTAAATGCATTCATCTTTGTTAACATCTCTTCAAAGGTCTAACATCATTAAAAAGCTCTATTAATTGGTTAGAGTGTTATTAACGTCATTTTTGGCAATAACATCCACAACAATCAACACTCATTCATAGAACCACATCATCATCATTATCATAACATCATCGTCATCATCATCATCATCATCATCATCATCATAGCATCATCGTCATCAAGAACATTCATGGTATCATAAAACATCATACTCAATTGGGCATATCAAGAACATCCAATCATACATCATCAACAATTAACATCAAACAGTAGAATAATTAAAGCATGTCATTAACATTAGAATCATATTATACATATATCAACTAACATCAAATAGGCAAACAACATACGATAGGGTCATGGGTTAACATTTCATCTTACGCTACCCCCAACTCCTACATGTCAATATTATTTGTAACACCCGGGTGCCGACGAGGGCGGGGAGTGGTCGCCGGTGCAAGAAGGCACGGTCAAGGAGCGGCTCCTAGCGGGCTTCTAAGCGGAGGGACACAGGAATGAACCGATTATACACCCGAATGAGAGGGATCCTGAGACTGTGTAGGTATGGGACTATACAGTTGAGGAAGGCTTATATGAATTGATTGGTATTACCTATAAAAACAAGATGCATCTTCTTTTCGAGAGCCCATCACTTAAGAACTCCACAGTTAAGCGTGCTTGACTTGGAACGATTCTGGGATGGGTGACCTCTTGTGAAGTTTTCCCGAGAAGCGTGTGAGTGATGACAAAGCATGCTAAAAAGACCCGACCAAGCTAGACACGTTCCCTTGAGCGGCTCGACGGGTTCCTCAATCCTTGGTCAGGCAAGAAGGGAACAACCAATTAATCCCCAATTCAAAAGAATGGAAAAGGATATTAAGGAGGGATAACTACGTTACCTTAAACGCTGCTAATTCGTGTAACTTCTCTCGCAAACGGACTCATAAACTCTAAGAACATCAAAGGGTTCAAGCAATACTAAGAAGGATGAAGAGAGGCATCTATTCTGAGGTTAACAATCTGAGAAATAGGTTTTAGGTCGAGTCTTATGGTATAAATACAAGTTAAGGCATAACGGGTTCCTATTCCAGCCCAAACTGTATACAAGTCGGTATTTTGACCATAACTTGAGCTACATGTATCCGAATTAGGCGTTCTTGGTGTCGTTAGAAATCTAAGAGAAATATCTACAGATAAATATACAATTATCGAATCCTATATCGGAATCTAGGATGGTCAAAGGTTCGATGGAAGTATAGCAACTGATTTAGTAATTATTCCTAGATAGGATCCTTAGGAGATTAGGATAAGACCTTAAGAGGTAATCAAAAAGAGGATTATCCTATATTAATAAGGACTCAAATATGATTAATTGAGGGATTAAAACCTAGGAGATACACTATCTCGATTTAAATACTATATCACACGATATCTCATAATATCTTTCTTAATCACTTATTATTAATAAAAACACATATTATATATTAACATATTAAATCATATACAAAATCATATATCCATATAAGATCAGACATTAAGGGACACAATATCATATTAATGCAAATATTCATATATTAAAATACATATTATCATATTTAATAATACACACACACACACACACACACACACACACACACACACACACACACACACACACACACATATATATATATATATATATATATATGTATGTATGTATGTATGTATATCTATATGTATATGTATAAAAAAAATACCACAACACTAATAACAATTACCTTATCAATTATATAAATAACAATACTAACTTCACTAATAATAATAATAATAACAAAAACACCTAGGCATCCATAGTAACATAATCCTTTATATGAAAATCGGGGTGTTACAATTCAACCCCCCTTACAAAAATTTCGTCCTCGAAATTTCTATCACCTTGATCGGTTAAAATTTCACCAACTAGGCACATAACCTTGAATCAAGTCCTCGGACTCGAAGGCTCCAACCAAACCGGAAGAACTAAGGGTTCTTAACACTAAAGCATCATTATCTATAATTAATATAGATAATTCAAACAAAAACACACAACACTCGCTACTGACTCATACCACGTTCGAACAGGGTCGAACTGCTCTGATACCACTAAATATGACACCCCGTACCCCGCATGTATTTATAAAACGTAAAAGATATTAAAGAAATAGAACACATGCATATTATATCATAATAATAAAAAAACGGGCAGAGGCTACAGCATTGTAACATAACTTCAAAGCGGAAAAACTAAAATATTGTTTAAAAGAAACATAATAGGAAACATATAACGAACCCAACCCCGATGTCACATTACAGAGCTGGTATAACCAATTCGATAAACAACTCGGAAAAACAAACTAAAACTAAACATAACTAAACTATGAGTAGCGGCTCCTCGGAGTCACTCCTCAGCAAGCTGCTCACCGTCCTCTTGATATCCAAAAAGATACATGCAACAAACAACAAAAGACGGGGAGTAAGAAACATATATATCAACATAATGACTGGAAGTAGTTTGCAAGATGAACATGCATCATATAAACATAGCATATCAAACATAATCATCTTATCATATATATATATATATATATATATATATATATATATATATATATATATATCTCATTCCAAACAAGGTATCTTATGCAATATTGTAACCCTACTCCACAACTCCAATGCTTGAATGAGCAACACAACGCACAACCAACAATCACCAACTCCGCTTGGGCCACTCGGCTACCCAAGTTCATCATCATCATCAACATTATCTTTCATATTTAGTCTTTAATCTTTTATCACATAATCTTTTCTCTTACACTCTGACCAAAAAGCAACAGAGCTCAACACCTTGAGCATTAAGCATAAAGGTCCCCTTGGCCACTCGGCTACAAAGGTCCAATATCTTTTAACAACACCTTGAGATTATGCATCAAGGCCCCCTTGGCCACTCGGCTATCGAGGCCCCCTTGGAGCGAACACTAGGCTACCAAGGTACAGAACATCATCTTTCCACTTTTATTATTAACACTCCAACTGATCAGGTACAGTGCTCAACACCTTGACCATTAAGCATCAAGCCCCCCTTGGCCACTCGGCTACCAAGGTACATTATTATATTTAAGTTATCTAGCTTGTCTTTACTTGGTTTGGTGTCTTCTTCATTATTAGAAGCCTTTGGGGTGAAACACCCCTTGTTAACCCTCAGCACGGGCATGCTGATTGTTAAGTCAAGCACGATCATGTTGACTGTTGAGCATGGCCGTGCTCAATGGAGCATGGCCATATCTTGTTTAAGGCGAAGGGTTGAACAACTCTTTCTAAGTTTCCTAGGGTATTCGAAGATCAAACTTATTGGTTTAAGCTACACCATCAACCATCAGTTTCATTACCTTTAATTGTTCCCATGTCTTTTACTTCCAGGTTCAATACTAACGTTCCTAAAACAATCACTAATCAATCCTAGGGTCTTTGACTAAACCCTATGAACATAACCTTGCCTCTCATACTATATTGGTGTCTTATGAACAAACTGGGAAAACATCCCTTAAATGCATTCATCTTTATTAACATCTCTTCTAAGGTCTAACATCATTAATAAGCTCTATCAATTGGCTAGACTCTTATTAACGTCATTGTTGGCATTAACATCCACAACAATGAACACTCATTCAGAGAACCACATCATCATCATTATCATAATAGTCTCATCATTATCATAACAACATCATCATCATCATCATCATAGCATCATCATCATCTTGAACATTCATGGTATCATAAAACATCATACTCAATTTGGCATAGCAATAACATCCAATCATACGACGTCAACAATTATCATCAAACAGTACAATAATTGAGGGACTAAAACCTAGGAGATACACTATCTCGATTTAAATACTATATCACACGATATCTCATAATATCTTTCTTAATCACTTATTTTTAATAAAAAAACACATCATATATTAACATATTAAATCACATACAAAATCATATATCCATATAAGATCACACATTAAGGGATACAATATCATATAAATGCAAATATTAATATATTAAAATACATATTATCATATTTAATAACACACACACACACACACACACACACACACACATATATATATATATGTATAAAAAAATACAACACTAATAACAATTACATTATCAATTATATAAATAACAATACTAACTTCTCTAATAATAATAATAATAATAATAACAACACCTAGGCATCTGATCCGTGGCCGTACACGGGTCAAAATAATAGCAATTAAAAACTGTAGTACAAGGCAAAACAACCTTGGTCGTCTCACGAGGATCTTCAAAATTATTAGCCAATCGAGAATGTTAGAGAAAGGGGATTTTCAAAACTTTCAAGGAGAAAATAGTTTGCAATAAACAAATATATTCAATTAATTATAAACATCAATCCAATACGTCAAGTTCTTTGGTAGAATTCGTCATTGTTCCAAAAGATATAAATTCGTTTGGCCTCCTCCTCTGTTAATTTGAAATCTAATACATGATCATGTAGGGTTTATACTACAAAATTAGAGTCACAATCGCAATACCTAATAATGTTGATTTATGTACAAATTCAATTAACCGAGGTTACCAATCGGTTCCCTAATCTCTATTAGATTTTTGGATTAATCAATCCTAATTTCTAATTCCAATTCAATCATGAAAACTGAATCTACGCCTAATCAGACATAGATCAAGCGTAATCACACTCACAACACAGAAATCATAATTGAAAGAAGAGAAAAGGTGAAGAAGCAATTGAAAAACAATTAAAAGTAAGGAACTCGGAATTCAAACCAATTACTTGAATGTCTAGGATTGATAAAAGGTTTAGCCTTCCATAGTCATCACCATTGGAGAAGCATTAACAACCAAACATCCAACAAAATGCAGAAAACTAAAAATGGGAGAAGAGAGGGGAAGAGAATTCCAAAACTTGCAAAAACAAGGATTGCCAAAGTCTCTAATTTTCGTCTCTCTGACTTGTGCGGCTGTAAACTTCTATTTATGCTTATTAATCCTGACCTAACCCTAGACCAAATTAAGCGCCTCTGAATAAGCTTTCCAACAAGGTATCATATGCCTTAATTGGGCTTAAGAAGAGTAAGTTAGACCCATTTAAGTGAAGGAACATCATGGACTGCGCACTGATCTGCACTAGAGAACTCGAGACCCAATTTAGCCTTGATTTTGGCCTAATTTGACAAGAAACCTAAAATTGTAGGTCTCTTCCTTATCTTTCTAGGGACAACATGATCACCAAAATCCAATATCTGTAGCTCTAGTTATGCTCTGCGCAAGGCAACAAGGTCAGGATGAGTGAAAAATCCGAAAATTAACAATGTTTAGCAATTAAGCCCAATTAAGCCCAATAATGTAAAACTCAGCCAAATCACCAATATTAAACACATATAACAATTAATTAGGCCAAGTATACACACTAAAAGGTAACTCAAAAATGAGTTATCAGCATCCATAGTAACATAATCCTTTATATGAAAATCGGGGTATTACAATTACACCCCTCTTATAAAAATTTTGTCGTTGAAATTTCTATCAACTTGATCGGTTAAACTTTCACCAACTAGGCATATAACCTCGGATCAAGTCCTCGGACTCGGAGGCTCCAACCAAACCGAAATAACTAAGGGTTCTTAACACTAAAGCATCATTATCTATAATTAATATAGATAATTCAAACAAAAACACACAGAAGACTCGCAACAGACTCATACCACGTCCGGACAGGGCCGAACTGTTGTTTTGACTTCAAAGACTCAAGAGGGGGGGTGAACTGAGTTTTCAAAAATTATTCCTTTTCAAAAACTTTACTTTTCAAATCAGAGTTGCCTCAGGATCTTTTACAAAAACAGTGAAGGGCTTTTTATGAAATCTTGAATAGAAGCTGATGAGGATAAGAAAGATTAATTCAGAAAGATAAATCAGTGCTTCTATCACTTTAGTGGACGAGCACTTCTATCACTTGTGTTGGACGAGCGCTTCTATCACTTGTGTTGGACGAGCGCTTTTGTCACTTTAGTGATTGAATCAAATAGATGTATTGAATCAAACAAAAAAAAGTTCAGTTTCAGTTTGTGATCAAGAATAGTCTTAATCAACTCAGTTTTGAACAATTAATAACTCAAGATTGATTGCAGTAATATTCTGGTTTTAAATCAAATTAAACAGATCTAGAACTGATATCAATTGAAAACTTGGAACATTAAGATCACAGTTATATACGGAAGAAAGAAATTAAAAAGTTTGAGTTTAGATATACCACACAACCAGATTTATCCTAGTTCAGTCACCATCACCGTGACCTACATCCAGTCCCCACTCCACCTGTGGGTATTCACACACTAACACAACAAGCTTTAGCCAAATAGCTTGAAAAACCTTTACACCACAGAGCACTCATTCACCTCGAGATACCACACTCTTGTGAAGAGCCTCAATGTTCTTCCTTAGGGATACCTCACCCTAATCACACAGAGAGACTCCATCTCTCTTTACAATCAAATAGAACGAAAATATTTATTCCTAAACTTTCAATAGTCAGATATACAAATTGAAGCACTTATGAGAATGAAACACCCTTTTTCACAATGAAGCTCAAGTAAGAAGATGAATGATTTTCACAATTGATCTCTCAAATTGATTTTGTAAACTTTTGATATGTTTGATCTATTAAAAGTGTTTCTTTGATCCCTCTATATATAGAAAATAAGTTATAGTCGTTGGGATAAATTAAAACAGATTTAGGTACGATAACAGAATCTGTTTTCTTGATTTTGTTTCTTAAACAGGGGTTGAGTACAGGGCTGTATTAACCAATTTCATACTGATAGTTCTGATAGTTTCTCAAAATCTTGAACTTGGTTAATCCATCGGTACACCCATTCAATACATCTATGTATTAATGAACATCAGATTTTCCTAAAACTTGAATACACGCGTACATAGCATATGTATAGGGCTGTATTCAGTTAACCATTTATAACTGATCTGATTTCATATTGTGCATAGGTGTTTACTGAATCAAGAACCTTTAATTCATTGGTCAGTTATAGTAGCAGACATACATCCAATGATTACATGGTTGTACCTGACAAATAATTTTCTTATTTCCAAAAATCATTTTCATTAAAAAAAACTTATTCCTTTTAATGCAGGTTATGAAAATTGATTTTCTTCATGCATCATTTTAGTTGAGCTATTTTGTGACTAAGAGATTTCTTTCTCTTACAAATCATCTAAGACTTAAATCTAAAATTCTCATTTAAGATTGGTCTTGATGATCCTTTGATCTTTGACTTTGCTCTTTTGATTTCTACCTGCAGCTCCTTGATTCCTTCAAGTTCTTCCTTGAATATTTTCCTTGAATTTGCTTAATGAACTTGTTGATCACTGCTTGATACCAGTCTTTGCAATTTGACACTAAAACACTTGCACACACATTAAATTGTATTTGTCATATATCAAAATCTCTAAGTCATTGAGTCTTACAAACTCCCACTTTTTATTATGATAAATCTTTTAACAAATTATAAGATCAAAGTATAAGTGTAGTAGAAGCTAAGTGTTTTTGACATACTTATATCATGGTATCAGAGAAGAAGTATATCAGAGTAAAAAAATATTATCATAGCAGAATTTGATCTACTCCCCCTTAATCATGTAAGCTTATAAGCTCCCCCTCAACATATGAATGTATAATTTGTTATTATCCCCTTTCTCTATATCATACTTTTTCCTCCCCCGTCTGGCATTATCAAAATGGTAAAGAAAAGAAACATTCAAAGCAATAGAGAAGGCAAGCATTTAAACTTTCAAACATAGCATATAAAATTGTTCATGATAGAGGGATAGGTGCAGGGACAAATCAAAAAGAACAGAAACCATCAGCCAAAATTACAAGCTAAGGCATTTTACCTTTCAAAAAACTAAGTTCTAATTCCTATGAATTCCTGGAACTAGTTCTTCCTTTTTGATTTTATTTTGTTTTTGCCTTTAGGTGATAGTTCAGCAGCTGTGTTCTCAGCTTCCTTCATAGCAGCTTTTGAGGGTGAATATCCAGTATTTTTGGTTCTTGCCATATTAGGGTTGGTTTGGGTACAAGAAGGATTAAGGTTAGCTCTGCTAGGGTTGCGGAATTAGGTGAAGAAAGAGTAGGTTTCAAAAGATTTGAAGGTTTTTAAAATAAGATTCTACATCGGCGTCGTCTTCAATCCTCATGGCTCGTAACCTAGTAGACGAGCTCCATATGCCACGTCATTGGACGAAGCTTCTCATTAAGGACTTAGCAAGTCCAAAGACTTGTGTGGACGAGCAGATTAGAATCTTGTGTATTCTGAGTTTATCAGACTAAAAACACAGGGGATCCATTCCTGATCAAATCTATTTCTTCTGAAACTCTCTTCTAATCATCCATAGATATTCCAAATCAAATCATACAAGAATCAGAGCATATTTACACAAAGATATACTCATATAAACAGTTTCATTAGAGATTAGATATAGGATTGATCAATTATGCCCAATTCTCTTCTAATGAAAAAGAAGCTTTCCTTGTTCAAGGGCTTGGTAAAAATATCAGCAAGTTGTTTAGTTGTATCAACATATTCAATCTCAATTTCTCTACTTTGAACAAAGTTCTTATGATAGAGATCATGTTCAAAGTTAATTGTTGCATAGCAAGCAAAACAAATCATTCAAGGCTTCATCAATTTTCTTAGATTCAATTTGTGAAACAAAAGCCATATGATTATTCCAAGATAGATCAAATAACTTTAATAGAACAATATTGTAGACGTACTATACAATGATATGTAAGTCAACACAGAAAGATTCATAATCATACATTAATAATGATAGTTAGAAAACATATTCAATCAATATTATTTCTTTATTGTTACCCATTTTGTGATTGGTGAAGGCTCTATGTCATGATTCCAATTTTTTCTCTTGACCTTCCACCACACCTACAAAACAGAATTTCATGTTTGTGCTATAGGTACCCAAGTCTGTTTGGGTCCTTTTGAGTTAGTTCCATCAATAGTTCCTTTAGGAACCCACATATATTTGGACTTATTATAAGCAGATTTTTTGTAATGACATGTAGAAGCTGTGTGACCTTTTCTAGCACAAAAATTGCATTTAACAAATGGTGTGTTTGATGTCTTAGGTGCAGCAAAAAAATTCTTAAAAAATTTCTCATGTATCTTAGGTTCATAGTCTATTCCAGTCTTATCATAAACATATTTTTGCTGTCCTAATAAAGAATTCAAGTTATCTCTACCATTTGTGAACTTGGCTAAGTTATTTTTCAGTTTTTCAACTTCTTTAGTCAATGTACAACACTTAGAACAATTAGAGCTAGATGCAATCATGACCTTATTTCTAGCTTCTAGTTATCTTTCTTTCATTTTCAAGCATGCATAATCATCACATTGTTTAGCAATTATTTTTCTAGTTGAGACAAGTTGTTTAGCAATCTTAAGATATTCAGCATGTAACTCATCAAATGCATCTTGCAATTCATCAGAAGTAGGTTGTGAATCAGAATTTACCTCACTCTCTGAATCACTGTTATTGCTGGCCATCAAGCACAAGTTTGCTTTCTCAGATTCAGATTCTTCAGTGGAATCTACATCATTATCATCCCAAGCAATGTAGGCCTTTCTTGGCTTTCTCAACTTTTTGTCCTTTGAGCCAGACTTTTCTGTTTTGTCCTTCTTTTTTAGTTTTGGATAGTCAAGCTTCATGTGGCCAATCTTTCCAAATTCATAGCATGTGATGTTGTTGGAAGAGTTGTCACCTTTGTTGGAATTTATCCTTTGAAAAGTGGATGGCTTTCTTTTGAAGTTGCCTTTCTTCTTTAGGAACTTCTTGAATTTTCTAACTAGCATTCCCATCTCTTCTTAAGATTCTGCCTCTTGCGCTGAATAATTATCATCACTATCTTCTACTTCTCTGACTTGTGATTTCAAAGCGATTCCCTTTTTCTTTTTCTTTTTTTTTCAGTTTCTTCATTCTCATTCAGTCTGTTCAACTCCAATTCATGCTCTTGCAGTTTTCCAAACAATGTGGCAATGGTCATTGATGAGAGGTCTCTAGATTATGAGATTGCAGTGACTTTAGGCTGCCATTCCCTGCCCAAGCATCTCATTACTTTGTTAATTTGATCCTCATTTGATATAGATTTTCCAAGACCAGCAAGTTGGTTGACAATGTGAGCGAATCTCTTTTGCATTTCAGTCATAGGTTCTCCTTGCTTCATTCTGAACAGCTTATACTCATGCGTGAGGGTGTTCATTCTTGCTCTTTTGACATCTGTGGTTCCTTCATGTGTTACTTGCAATGTATCCCACATCTCCTTTGCTGATTTACAATTTGAAACCCTGAAAAACTCATCACGGCTCAAAGCAGATGTTATAATATTCTTAGCACATGCATTATATTGAACTCTTTTCTTATCATCCTCATTCCATTCAGTTTTAGGCTTATTTCTTGGAGCACCATTAGCATCTATAGTAGAGGGGACAAATGGTCCATTTTCTACTCCATCACATATGTCAACACCTGCTGCCTCAAGAAAGATTACAATTCTTTCCTTCCATTAGATATACTCATATCCATTAAAGGCAGGAGGGCGTGCGGGGGAAGCCCCTTCATTCAAACAGTCATTGGAAGCCATACACTTATAGTTGTTAAGCCAAACTTAAGAGTTTAGCTCTGATGCCAAATGTTGTTTTGGCTTCAAAGACTCAAGAGGGGGGTGAATTGAGTTTTCAAAAATTCTTCTTTTTCAAAAACTTTACTTTTCAAATCAGAGTTGCCTCAGGATCTTTTACAAAAACAGTGAAGGGCTTTTTATGAAAACTTGAATAGAAGGTGATGAGGATAAGAAAGATTAATTCAGAAAGATAAATCAGTGCTTCTGTCACTTTAGTAGACAAGCGCTTCTGTCACTTTAGTGGACAAGCGCTTCTATCACTTGTGTTGGACGAGTGCCTCTATCACTTGTGTTGGACGAGAGCTTTTGTCACTTTAGTGATTGAATCAAATAGATGTATTGAATCAAACAGAAAAAAGTTCATTTTCAATTTCAGTGATCAAGAACAGTCTTAATCAACTCAGTTTTGAACAATTAATAACTCTAGATTGATTGCAGTAATATTCTGGTTTTAATTCAAATTAAATAGATCAAGAACTGATATCAATTGAAAACTTAGAACATCCAGATCACCGTTATATGCGCAAGACAGAAATTAAAGAGTTTGAGTTTAGAGATACCACACAACCAGATTTATCCTGGTTCAGTCACCACCACTGTGACCTACATCCAGTCCCCACTCCACCTGTGGGTTTTCACACACTAACACAACAAGTTTTAGCCAGATAGCTTGAAAAACCTTTACACCACGAAGTACTCATTCACCTCGAGATACCACACTCTTGTGAAAAGCCTCAATGTTCTTCCTTAGGGATACCTCACCCTAATCACACAGAGAGACTCCCTCTCTCTTTACAATCAAATAGAACGAAAAGATTTATTCCTAATCTTTCAATAGTCATATATACAAATTGAAGCACTTATGAGAATGAAACACTCTTTTTCACAATGAAGCTCAAGCAAGAAGATGAATGATTTTAACAATTGATCTCTCAAATTGATTTTGTCAACTTTTGATATGTTTGATCTATTAAAAGTGTTTCTTTGATCCCTCTATATATAGAAAACAAGTTATAGTCGTTGGAATCAATTAAAACAGATTTGGGTACGATAACAGAATCTGTTTTCTTGATTCTAGTTCTTAAACATGTGTTGAGTACAGGGCTGTATTAACCAATTTCATACTGATAGTTCTGATAGTTTCTCAAAATTTTGAACTTGGTTAATCCATCGGTACACCCATTCAATACATGATAGTGTGATTTTACATGATGTTTCCTGTACACTTTTGCATGCATATTTCATATAGATTAGGCATTATTTAGTTGATTTTGTTAGATTTTCCCTTGGAACGGGTGAAGGTGGTTTTGTGTGTTGTTTTGCAGGAATCATTGAAAAATCTGGTTAACTTAGAGCCAAGGGAATGAAGAAACAGTAGAGAATGAAATTCTGGGAATGCTCGCCCCGCGAGAGGATACTCGCCCCGCGACTGGAGACAGTCAGAAGTAGCAGAATGTCATCCTTTCTGGCTCGCCCCGCGAATCACACCTCGCCTCGCGACCCTAAGAGCTGACTGTGCCAGGAAAATGCAGCCTGTTCTGTATCACCACGTGAACAGTGTCTCACCTCGCGAGGGATCAAATCATTGAAGACCAGAAGTTTAATATTCGCCTCGCGAGACACATCTCTTCCCGCGAGTGCTCGAAAACCAGAACCACTGTTATAAGCTGTTTAAGGCAGAATTGGAAGGGATACCTTGGAGACATTGGAGGCTACGAGTTTGGAAACCCAAAAGGCTCTTGGAACCAGAGGCAGTTTCTGGAGGATTGCCCCCATGGAATCCCTTCTCTCCTTCTTCTATGTTTCTTTGGTTGTGGACATTATTATGAGTAGCTAAACCTCCATTGTTGGGGTTAGGGTAGCTATTTCTGAATTCTCATGTATTTGATTTAATCTTGCAATACAGTTTCTGCTTTGTTATTGAGTGATTGATTTCTGTACTTAATGCTTGTTGTGGCTAGCACCCCCATGACTTGATCTGTGTTTTGATATGCAATTGGAAAATTCGTGTTAAAACCGGAACTGAAATTAATCACCTAGTAAGCCTTGTATCTAGGAATGGAACTGGGTTTATTAGCAATGGCATGATCCCTAATCTTAATGCAAATTCACTAATCTAGGCCACCTAAGGAATTAGGGTCTATTAGTGGGTTTAGGCTCTTGTCATCCGAGGGATCGGGACTTGAGTAATTTAGTGGATTGATTGTCATAATTTAAGTAGAAACTGTTTGTTAGTTGTTTCATTGCATGAGGATGAAGATTAGTGAACCTAATCCCAACAGCTTTTATCATATTTGAAAACCTTCTTTTATTGCTTTCCAAGCATTTGAGAAAATTACAAAAAGAGTTTGTCTTTCTTATTTTGTTAATTTTAACTTTTGTTAGCATAGAACTCTCTTCAATCCATGAATCGCTTAGATAGTAGTTGAATTGGTATGTGCTAGTACTTGTTGCAGTCCTCGTGGGAACGATAAAACGGTCTCACCACCGTATTACTTGCACGACTGGGTATACTTGCCCAGATTCATCAACAAGTTTTTGGCGCCGTTGCCGGGGATTGCGTTTCAATATTAGCATATCCATTTTGGTTACTAATTTAAGCACCAAATTTTTCTTTTCTGTTCTAAATTGTTTGCTGTCATTTTTTTTATTTTGTGTTTGCTGTCATTTTTTTTGGTGTGTTTGATGTTGTGTGCTAACCTTTACGACTAACACTTTTGTTTGCTAGCCTGTTTGTGTATGCGAGGTACTATTCCAGCTGACCAACTCCTATACGATCCAGAAATTGAAAGAACAGCTAGGAAGAATAGGAAGCAAGCAAGACAGCAGAAATTGTTAAGACAACAAGGAGAAGAACAAGAGACTTTCACCTCTCAAGTTACTCAAGAAGAACTCAAGATGGCAGGGAATGGTGAAGATACTCCACCACCACGGAGGACACTTGGTGATTATGCCAATACAAATGTCAACCGGCATGTCACTAGTATAGTGAGACCTCCGGTGAACTCCAACAATTTTGAAATGAAGCCAAATCTCATCAACATGGTTTCACAAAATCAGTTTGCTGGGTTGGAGAAGGAAGATCCTAACAGTCATATTTCCATTTTCCTGGAGTTGTACGATACAGTGAAGATAAATGGTGCCTCTGATGATGCAATTCGCCTGAGATTGTTCCCTTTTTCTCGAAGAGATAGAGCCAAGTCTTGGCTCCAATCACAACCAAGGGGGAGCTTCACTACATGGGACAACTTAGAAGAAAAATTTCTGGCAAGGTTCTTCCCCACATCAAGATTTGTAATGGCAAGGGGTGACATCATGAGCTTTGCCTAACAAGAAGGTGAGACGTTGCATGACGCCTGGGAAAGGTTCAAGGAATTGCTTCGGAGATGCCCAAATCATGGGTTTGATGATCTTACTCAGATGCAAACATTCTGTAATGGATTGAGGCCATCAACCAGGTACATGTTGGATGCCTCAACTGGAGGTTCAATGAATACAAAGACAGCAGAGGAAGCCCTGACTTTGATAGAGGCTATGGCCTCTAATGATTACTTGATGCATCATGATCGGGGTCCCACACAAAGAAGGGGAGTGTTGGAGTTAGATTCACAAACTGCATTGTTGGCTTAGAACAAGCTCATGACACAACAATTGGAGTCTCTTACTAAGCAACTAGCTCAACTCCCACAACAACTCCAAACTGGTCAAGGGACAACCATGCCACACCAACAGGTAATGAGATGTGATTTTTGTGGAGGTGATCATGAGAATGGAAGATGTGAGGCACCACCTAGTTCCCATGAGGAAGCCAATTATATGGGGAACTATGGGCGACAAGGCAACAACCAAGGGTGGAGGAATCAACCAAATTTTGGTTGGAATCAAGATGTCGGGTAAACAAGCAAGCCTCCTCCTACACAACCGCTTCAAGACCGGGTTTCTATTTTGGAGAACACACTTAATCAGTTCATGCAGTTGACCATGGCAAACCAGAAAAATATCGATGCTTCTATAAAAAATTTGGAGGTTCAAGTTGGCCAAATTGCAAAGCACCTAGCGGAGCAAACTAGCAGCGGTTTTTTTGGTAACACTCAAACTAATCCGAAGGAGCATTGCAATGTTGTTGTTTTGAGGAGTGGAAAAAGTCTTGAGAATGTGGGCGGTGAACCTTTGGTGAAGAATCAGAAGGTTGATGGAAAAACATAATTTGAATGCTGAGGAAAAAGAAGAAAAAGGTAAAGATGTTATAGTTGAGGAAGAAGAAAAGGTCAGTGAACAAGACAAGAGGGAGAAGCTAGTAGATGAGAATTCAATTTTGAGGAGAACTAAGAGTCAGATTTTGAAGGATGGAAACAAACCTCAAGTGATCCCCTATTACGTGAAGTTGCCCTATCCTCCCTTGAGCAAGAAAAAAGAGAAAGACAAACAGTTTGCCAAGTTCCTTGATGTTTTCAAGAGGCTACAGATCAACATACCCTTTGCTGAAGCACTGGAACAGATGCCCAATTATGCAAAATTCATGAAGGAACTGCTCACGAAGAAAAGAAAGTTTAAAGATGGCGAAACTGTTGCCTTAACTGAGGAGCACAGTGCGAAACTGCAAAGGAAGCTACCTCCGAAGCTGAAAGATCCTGGTAGTTTTACAATCCCTTGCACTATTGGGAATGTTGCTATCAGAAAAGCCTTATGTGACTTGGGAGCGAGTATCAATTTGATGCCGCTCTCCATTTTGAACAAGCTTGGAGGAGGAGAGGTGAAACCAACCAGGATGGCATTGCAGTTAGCTGACAGATCAATCAAGCATCCTTATGGTATCCTGGAAGATGTTCTGGTAAAGGTGGATAAGTTTATCTTCCCAGCGGACTTTGTGATTTTAGACATGGAGGAGGATGCGGAAGTTCCGCTCATACTGGGGAGACCTTTTCTGAAAACTGGTCGGGCCTTGATAGACGTACAAAAAGGCCAGCTGCAATTCAGAGTGCAAGATGAAACAGTCACTTTCAATGTGTTTGAAGCTATGCATCGCCCAAATGAGGAAGAAAACTGTTTTCGCATGGACATGGTGGATATAGTGGCTAAGGAAGCCTTGGCACATCAGCACCACTCCTCTACTCTTGAGAAGGTACTAGTGAATTCTATTGAAAATCTTGATGAGATAGAGGAGGAGGAATTAGAAGAGTGTTTGTGTGATCTGGAAGCCCAACCTAAGCAACTTGCTGTCAACACTGTGAAGGAAGAGATAAAGAAGGATGCAGTCCAAGAAAAGCTTCAGTTAGAGCTTAAGCCCCTACCACCTCACTTGAAATATGTGTTCCTGGGTGTGAATGATGAAAACCCTATCATAGTGAGCAATGAATTATCCAAATTGGAGGAGGGGAAACTTGTAAGGGTTCTTAGAGAATATAAGACAACTATTGGATGATCCATCTCAGACTTGAAAGGTATTAGCCCCACATTTTGCATGCACAAAATCATGATGGAGGCTGAATTTAAACCGGTGGTCCAACCACAGAGGAGGCTTAATCCTACAATGAAAGAAGTGGTGAAGAAGGAGGTGCTGAAACTCCTTGAAGCTGGAATGATATATCCGATTTCCGATAGTGCTTGGGTGAGTCCAGTACAAGTGGTTCCAAAGAAGGGTGTCATGACCGTCGTGCATAATGAGAAGAATGAGTTGATTCCAACTAGAACGGTCACTGGTTGGCGGATGTGTATAGACTACCGGAAGCTCAATCAAGCTACTAGGAAGGATCACTTCCCACTTCCATTCATGGACCAGATGTTGGAGAGGTTGGCCGGGCAAGCATACTATTGTTTCTTAGATGGTTATTCGGGTTATAACCAAATTGCGGTTAACCCAGAAGACCAAGAGAAAACTGCTTTCACATGCCCGTTTGGAATTTTTGTCTATCGGAAGATGCCTTTCGGTCTTTGCAATGCGCCTGCAACTTTTCAAAGGTGCATGCTTTCTATTTTTTCTGATATGGTAGAAAAGTATATTGAGATTTTCATGGATGATTTTTCTGTTTTCGGTTCCTCTTATGATAACTGTTTGTCTAACCTTGCTGTTGTGTTAAAGAGGTGCATGGACACCAATTTAGTTTTAAATTGGGAGAAGTATCATTTTATGGTGCAGGAAGGCATTGTGCTTGGGCACAAAATTTCAGCAAAGGGAATCGAAGTAGATAAATCCAAAATTGATGTGATTGAGAAACTACCTCCACCAGTGAATGTCAAGGGTGTGAGGAGTTTCCTTGGGCATGCAAGCTTTTACCGGCGGTTCATCAAGGACTTTGCAAAGATAGCCAAGCCGCTGTGAATTTGATTTAGTCATCAAGGACAAAAAGGGCAGCGAGAATGTAGTGGCTGACCATTTATCTCGGCTTGTGAATGAAGAAGTGGCTTCTAAAGAGAAGGACATTCGGGATACGTTCCTGGATGAGGCCTTATTTCTAGTACATGAAAGACCATGGTTTGCCGACATGGCAAACTTCAAAGCAGCCAACACTATTCCAGAGCACCTGAATTGGCAACAAAGAAAAAAATTCTTCCGGGATGCCAACCATTTCTTGTGGGATGACCCGTTTCTGTTCAAGGTTGGGCCGGATGGCTTGTGGAGGAGGTGTGTGAGTCAGGAGGAAGCAAGGAAGATTTTGTGGCATTGCCATAACTCCCCATATGGTGGGCATTACAATGGGGATAGGACAGCTGCTAAGGTCCTCCAATCTGGTTTCTTTTGGCCCTCAATCTTCAAGGACTCCTTCAATCATGTGAAAAGCTGTGACAAGTTCCAGAGGACCGGGAATATCTCCAAAAGAGATGAGATGCCACTGCAGAATATTTTGGAAGTTGAGGTATTTGACTGTTGGGGAATTGATTTTATGGGTCCACTTCCACCTTCATTCTCCAATCAATATATCTTGGTGGCGGTGGACTATGTGTCCAAATGGGTGGAAGCAATTGCAACACAGAAGAATGATGCCCACACAGTGATCAAGTTCATCAAGAAGAATATCTTCTCCAGGTTTGGTGTCCCAAGGGTTCTTATAAGTGATGGAGGATCCCACTTCTGTAACTCCCAACTGGGAAATGTTCTGGCGAAGTATGATGTGAGGCATAAGGTGGCATCCCCCTATCACCCGCAAACAAATGGTCAAGCAGAGGTCTCCAACAGAGAGATTAAGAGAATTTTGGAAAAGACTGTGGCCACTTCAAGGAAAGATTGGGCCAAGAAGCTTGACGATGCCTTGTGGGCTTACCGGACTGCACTGAAAACTTCTGTGGGGTTATCCCCATTTCAGATGGTATATGGAAAGGCATGTCATCTTCCCGTAGAGTTGGAGCATCGAGCCTTCTGGTCAATGAAGTTCTTAAATTTTGATGCCACTCTGGCGGGTGAGAAAAGAGTGAATCAGATGCACGAGTTAGAAGAGATGCGCCTTAATGCATATGAGAATGCAACCATCTACAAGCAGCGAGTCAAGACCTTCCACGACAAGAAGATCGTGATGAAAACATTTCGGCCAGGACAACAAGTTTTACTATTCAATTCTCGGCTGAGATTGTTTCCGGGCAAGATAAAGTCCAAATGGTCAGGGCCGTTCATTGTCAAGGAAGTATCACCTCATGGAGCTGTGGAAGTGGAGGAGCCTAGTTCCAAAAGGACCTTCAAAGTCAATGGTCAAAGACTTAAGGCCTACTTGGGTGGTGACATAGAGAGATTGATATCAGTTGTGCACCTTCATGATCCTTGAAGTTATCTACACGTCAAGCTAGTAACGTTAAAAAAGCGCTTATTGGGAGGCAACCCAAGTTTCTTAACCCTTCTCCTTAGTTGTTTTCATTTTCTTAATAATTTTGTTTTTGGTGTTAACCTCTTGAATAATTTGAGAAGCTCAAGAGGAAAAATAATAAATTGAGAATTGCCAAGTGTTTGCAGGGTAATAAGGAAGGAGGGAAGAGCAAGAAGATAAGAAAAAGTAGGGGTATTTTTGCACTTGTTCATATTGCATTCATATAGTTTAGCATGATAGCTTTGCATGTTCACATTATTAGATTGCCCCTTGCCTGAATTTTGCATCCAATTGTGAGAACTAAGTGCCCAATAAATGGTGATAGTGAATTGTTGAACCCAATTTGTTATTCTTGTGATATGGCTGCAAATGAAAATGTTTGAGATAATCTTGGATAGTTGATAATTAGCATATGGTTCTATAGATTTGTGTTGCTCATTGATGTTTCTGAACTAAAATGTGAGATTTTGAGCTAAAGGGGTACTCACAAAATTTTACCCCATTCTTTGTGTTAGAGTGGTTATTCCTCTTGGTTTGCTTTCTCTAGAACTTGACTTGAGACCATTTTAAAGCTTAAAAATTTTTGAAAACATTTTTGAAAATGATTGAGGCAATAGGTATTTTGCTGGCCTTCTGAGTTTTGAATGATAAAATGCTACCCCTTAGTTGCCCAATTTTGAGCCTGAAAAAAAAATGCTTTTCTTGGTACCCTGAAATGTTTTGATAAATATGCTTGATAAGGGACCTTCTAAAGTATTACAAAAAGGGTGAAAAAGGTAGTTGGAAAAAAGTATGGGATGAAAAAAAAAGAAAAAAAAATCTCCCATTCTCCAAATAAATGAAAAAGAAAAAATAAATAAATAAATAAAATAGAGAAGGGGATGACAAAAAGAAAAGTGAGAAATAAAAAGCAAAAGAAAGAAAAGAAAGGTGGAAAGTGAACTGAAACCCAAAAGGTATTTTAGAAGGTCATGCTTTGCAAATGTTGATATGTTGTGTAGCCTTTTGAAATGTCCTTTTATTGATTTCCCCACCTAACGATTAATCCCATGGCCATGTTACAACCAAGTGAAAGACCTCTTGATTCTAAATTGTTTTCATTAATAAAGTAGATATTTGGTTGATAGTCAAGCCTATGGTAGGATTCATTCCTTGAGGAAAATTGAGTGAAATGTCTTATCCCCTAAACACTTGAGTGAGGGAGAAAAGAGAGCCAAGCAAATGAACAAGCTTGGGGTGAGCTTCAGGTGAGAAAGAGTGCTCAAATCAGTGAGAATATGAGTCTATGGAACCTAAGCCTCTAATTGGACTTAAATTTATTGTCTCTTGCTGAATTGTTTGAATTGCATATCACTTGGATCATTTACTCTGGTTCTTAATTCACTATCCATGTTCTGTTTTGATCTACTGGCCTTAGTGATTGCTTGAGGACAAGCAATTGAATAAGCTTGGGATGATTTGATAGTGTGATTTTACATGATGTTTCCTGTACACTTTTGCATGCATATTTCATATAGATTAGGCATTATTTAGTTGATTTTGTTAGATTTTCCCTTGGAACGGGTGAAGGTGGTTTTGTGTGTTGTTTTACAGGAATCATTGAAAAATCTGGTTAACTTAGAGCCAAGGGAATGAAGAAATAGTAGAGAATGAAATTCTGGGAATGCTCGCCTTGCGAGAGGATACTCGCCCCGCGACTGCAGACAGCCAGAAGCAGCAGAATGTCATCCTTTTTGGCTCGCCCCGCGAATCACACCTCGCCTCGCGACCCTGAGAGCTGACTGTGCCAGGAAAATGCAACCTGTTCTGTATCGCCACGCGAACAGTGTCTCGTCTCGCGAGAGATCAAATCATTGAAGACCAGAAGTTTAATATTCGCCTCGCGAGACACATCTCGCCCCGCGAGTGCTCGAAAACCAGAACCACTGTTATAAGCTGTTTAAGGCAGAATTGGAAGGGACACCTTAGAGACATTGGAGGCTACGAGTTTGGAAACCCAAAAGGCTCTTGGAACCAGAGGCAGCTTCTGGAGGATTGCCCCCATGGAATCCCTTCTCTCCTTCTTCTATGTTTCTTTGGTTGTGGACATTATTATGAGTAGCTAAACCTCCATTGTTGGGGTTAGGGTAGCTATTTCTGAATTCTCATGTATTTGATTTAATCTTGCAATACAGTTTCTGCTTTGTTATTGAGTGATTGATTTCTGTACTTAATGCTTGTTGTGGCTAGCAACCCCATGACTTGATCTGTGTTTTGATATGCAATTGGAAAATTCGTGTTAAAACCGGAACTGAAATTAATCACCTAGTAAGCCTTGTATCTTGGAATGGAACTGGGTTTATTAGCAATCGCATGATCCCTAATCTTAATGCAAATTCACTAATCTAGGCCACCTAAGGAATTAGGGTCTATTAGCGGGTTTAGGCTCTTGTCATCTGAGGGATCGGGACTTGAGTAATTTAGTGGATTGATTGTCATAATTGAAGTAGAAACTGTTTGTTAGTTGTTTCATTGCATGAGGATGAAGATTAGTGAACCTAATCCCAACAGCTTTTATCATATTTGAAAACCTTCTTTTATTGCTTTCCAAGTATTTGAGAAAATTTCAAAAAGAGTTTGTCTTTCTTATTTTGTTAATTTTAACTTTTGTTAGCATAGAACTCTCTTCAATCCATGAATCGCTCAGATAGTAGTTGAATTGGTACTTGTTGCAGTCCTCGTGGGAACAATAAAACGGTTTCACCACCGTATTACTTGCACGACTGGGTATACTTGCCCAGATTCGTCAACAATACATCTATGTATTAATGAACATCATATTTTCCTGAAACTTGAATACACGCGTACATAGCATATGTATAGGGCTGTATTCAGTTAACCATTTATAACTGATCTGATTTCATATTGTGCATAGGTGTTTGCTGAATCAAGAACCTTAAATTCGTTGGTCAGTTACAGTAGCAAACATACATCCAATGATTACATGGTTGTACCTGGCAAATAATTTTCTTATTTCCAAAAATCATTTTCATTAAAAAAAAACTTATTCCTTTTAATGCAGGGTATGAAAATTGATTTTCTTCATGCATCATTTTAGTTGAGCTATTTTGTGACTAAGAGATTTCTTTCTCTTACAAATCATCTAAGACTTAAATCTAAAATTCTCATTTAAGATTGGTCTTGATGATCCTTTGATCTTTGACTTTGCTCTTTTGATTTCTACCTGCAGCTCCTTGATTCCTTCAAGTTCTTCCTTGAATATTTTCCTTGAATTTGCTTAATGAACTTGTTGATCACTGCTTGATACCTGTCTTTGCAATTTGACACTAAAACACTTGCACACACATTAAATTGTATTTGTCATATATCAAAATCTCAAAGTCATTGAGTCTTACACGAATCTGCTCGATACCACTAAATGTGACACCCCTACCCCGCATCTATTCATAAAACGTAAAAGATATAAAAGAAAGATAACACATGCATATTATATCATAATAATAAAAAAAAGTAGCTGCCGCCGCATTGTAACATAACTTCAACGCGGAATAACTAAAACATTGTTTAAAAGAAACAAAATAGGAAACATATATCGAACCCAACCTCGATGTCAATTTACAGAGCTGGTATAACCAATCCGATAAACAACTCGGATAAACAAACTAAAACTAAGCATAACTAAACTACAAGTAGTGGCTCCTCAGAGTCACTCCGCATCAAGCTGCTCACTGTCCTCTGCATATCTAAAAAGATACATGCAACAAACAACAAAAAGACAGGTAGTAAGAACCATATATATCAACATAATGGCATGGAAGTAGTTAGCAAGATGAACATGCATCATATAAACATAGCATATCAAACATAATCATCTCATCATATTAATATCATATATATATCATTCCAAACAAGGTATGTTATGCAATGCAATGCTACTCCACTACTCCAATGCATGAATGAGAAACATAGTGCACAACCAACAATCACCACCTCCGCTTGGGCCACACAGCTAGCCAAGTTCATCATCGTCATCAACGTTATCTTTCATATTTAGTCTTTAATCTTTTATCACGTATTCTTTTCATTTACACTCTGGCCAAAAAGCACCAGAGCTCAACACCTTGACCATTAAGCATCAAGGCCCCCTTGGCCACTCGGCTACTAAGGTCCAATATCATTTAACAACACCTTGACATTATGCATCAAGGCCCCCTTGGCCACTCAGCTATCAAGGTACAAAACAACAACACTTTGGCCAATAAGCACCAGACCTCAACACCTCGACCACTCGGCTATAGAGGCCCCCTTGGAGCGAACGATAGGCTACCAAGGTACAGAACATCATCTTTCCACTTTAATTATGAACACTCTGACTGATCAGGTACAGATCTCAACACCTTGATCATTAAGCATCAAGGCCCCCTTGGCCACTCGGCTACCAAGGTTCATTATTATCTTTAAGTTATCTAGCTTGTCTTTACTCATTTTAGTGTCTTCTTCATTATTAGAAGCGTTTGGGGTGAAACACCCCTTGTTACCCCTCAGCACGGGCGTGGTGACTATTAAGTCAAGCACGATCGTGTTGACTGTTGAGCATGGCCGTACCGTTGATAAGCCTCTGGCTTATCTAGTTTTATAACTAGATAGACTGTTGTTTTTGTGCAAATTATTCGAGTTCAATCTCGTTTTCGCCCAAATTTGCCTTGTTTTGTTCTTAAGTTGGACTTTGACTCGTTCTAGGCATTTTTAGTAATTTATAGTCTATTTTGAATAGAATTAAGCTTTTTGTTTTCTTTTGTTGTTTCAGGTTAAAAGTGAAGCTCTTAGAGTCAAGGAAGATGAAGAAAACAGTGGAAAAGCAAACCTGGAAGTTTCGCCTCGCGAAACAGGCTCTCGCCACGCGAACCTGAAGACCAGCCTAAAGAGCAACAGTCACCTTTTCTGTCTCGCCCCGCGATTCACAAACTCGCCTCGCGAGCCCGAAGGCCTGACTGTGCCAGAGAAGTCATCTTTTCGGTCTCGCCTCGCTAATCACAGTTCACCTCTGTAGCATTCAAACTCAGGATGGAGCCAAAACTGAAATTCGCCCCGCGAGAGGCTGCTCGCCTCGCGAGAGACCATTTTGAATGCGCGCCAATTTTAATGCTCGCCTCGCGAGCGGGCGAGAACCAGAATCGCTATTTATAGGCTGTTTCAGATCAGAAGAAGGAGGCTAGCGTTACCACTGTTTTGCAGCATTTAGGGACGAATCCTTGTGTTTCTGGAGCTGCGTCTCCTCTTTTATTTTTCTTATTTTGCTATGGTGGTTATGTCCGATTGTTTGTCTATGAGCATGAGGAACTAATCCCCTCGTCTGAGGGAACAATGAAGCCACCCATGGCGGTGTAGATTCGATGTGATGTATGTCTTTCTCCTTTTTCTCAATTAATGTTTTCCAATTCTGATTTGATTGTGTTGATCATATGCATGCGTGATTGACTAGTTAAACGTGATGAGGCTTAGGAGGCAATTTGCGTTTTAGAACTTGAATTGGGATCATCGATCGAATATTGCACGAGAATGAGTAGGAGATCGGTGCAACCTTATAGGAACCAGGTTTAATAGAGTTTGATGATTAGGGTTATGAGACCTAGTAAGTAATTAACTCAATCATTGAATACGTCCTAATGAGCACGACAGTGGATTTAGGAGAATTTGGGGGTCCTGGTTGACATTGTAATTGAACTTAGGGAGGAATTCATCATCACTTGGGTATGCATGATTGGGTAGGTGGATTTGTGACCTTGGACATTTTAATTTCAGATTTTTAGTTAATTATTTTATTAGATTTGTTAATTTAGATTGCGACCTTATATTTTCTCTCCCTCAACCACTCGCCTCGCTTGACCAACGTATCTAATTTCCCGCGAATTGGTGGAATTGGTACCCCAATCCTTGTGTTCGACCTCGGTAAATTCTTATCGTGCTATTTTATTACTTGCGACGACCCGGTACACTTGTCGGTGACTCAACAATTGTTTCTGGGAAGAAGGGTTGAACAACCCTTACTAAGTTTCCTAGGGCATTCGATATCAAACCTGTTGGTTTAAGCTACACCATCAGCCATCAGTTTCATTACCTTTAATTGTCCCCGTGTCTTTTACTTCCAGCTTTAATACTAACGTTCCTAAAACACTCACTAATCAATCCTAGGGTCTTTGACTAAACCCTATGAACATAACCTTGCCTCTCATACTATATTAATGTCTTATGAACAAACTGGGAAAACATCCCTTAAATGCATTCATCTTTATTAACATCCCTTCTAAGGTCTTAACATCATTAATAAGCCCTATTAATTGGTTAGAGTCTTATTAACGTCATTGTTGGCATTAACATCCACAACAATCAACACTCATTCAGAGAACTACATCATCATCATTATCATAACAGTCTCATCATTATCATAACAACAACAACATCATCATCATCATAATAGCATCATCATCATCAAGAACATTCACGGTATCATAAAACTTCATACTCAATTGGGCATATCAATAACATTCAATCATACATCGTCAACAATTAACATCAAACAGTACAATAATTAAAGCATGTCATTAAAAAATAAAAAACTTTTAACGTCCGCTGTTGAAGACAACTGACGTTAAAAGTGTTCTGCAAAAACATTAATTCCTTTGACTACTGTGTTACTACCCCTGAGCATTAAGTTTATAGATCAGTTTTCAAGAAAATCAGTCTCTCGTCTCTATATATAGGATATAGGATTATTTACGTCAGTTAGTTATTTAACTGAAAATCACACTTTTAACGTCAGTTGTATTAAACAACTGACGTTAAAAGTTTATTAGTTTCTTCAAAAACATTCATTCCTTTGACTACTGTGCTACTTACCCATTCACCTTGTAATTACCTAATCCTCTTAATGAGCATTAAGTTTTTAGATCAGTTTTCAAGAAATTTAGGTAGTCTCTCTTCTCTATATAAAGAACCATATTCTTCTGTATCAGTCGATCTGTATTACACCCACCTCTTTTCCTCTATATTTTGTTCTTTTTCCTTCACAATATGCCTCTATCATATTTGAGGTGTTCTTATTTCTTCCTATTCCTAGACTTAAAGGTCTCTGTCTTAATGGTAAAAAAACTTCTGAGGTTGAGTAAATCACATAACATGGATGGTAAGGTTGGGTAAATCACATAATGTGATTCCCTCACTTTATTTCATCCCCGTCATCCCTTTCACTTTGCTTTGGAAGCAAGTGACTGTGGATTCAAGACGATGCATCAAGGAATTCCAGTGAAGGAGAAGATGCAAAGATCCATTTCAATGTGGATTCACTTTTGCATCATGGAATTCAAGTGAGGGAGGAGATGCATCCATTGGAGTTTCTGAGGACAGGACTGAGAAGAAAATGATGTTGAAGTAAAACTTTTTTATATTTTAGGGCTATGTTGCAGAAATTTTTATCTTTTAATCATTTAATTGTAACTTATGAATCGCTTCAATGAGATACGATTTGATTATACATATAACTTGTTTTTATGTTAAGTGTTTATTTATTTTAATTTGCATAAGAATTTGTTTACTAATTCAAGCTAATTAATGAAGATTAAAAATAAACTTGTTTAAAAAAAAGTTTAGAAATAAACTGCACTATATATATGGAGTGACCTGTGTTAAGAGTGACAACAGGGCATTTCAGATAGGGATATAGGATTATTTACGTCAGCTATTTATTTAACTGAAGTAAAAATCACACTTTTAACATCAGTTGTATAAAAAACTGACGTTAAAAATAAATATTTTTTATTTAAACAAGTTTTAACGCCAGTTGTATTAAACAACTGACGTTAAAGGTATATAGGTTTCTGCAAAAACATCCATTCCTTTGACTACTGTGCTACTTACCCATTCACCTTGGAACCTAATCCTCTTAATGATCAACTTAATTTTTTAGCAAGTTACCACGCCTAGTAACTTCATCCTCTGCTCCAATAAATAGCTTCCTTCCTTCCTTTTATTTTTCTGCTTCACAATATGGCTCTGCCATGGAGATTAACTTCATCACTCTTTCTTCTTATTCCTAGACTCAAAGATCTTTGTCTTAATGGTCAAACAACTTCTGAGGTTGTGTAAATCACATAACATGGGTGATAAGGTTCTGTAAATCACATAATGTGAGTTGCTCACCATATCATCCTTCCGGAGAATCGGCTGTTACAGTTCCAAAACCTCAGCTTATGAATGACCACATTATCAGCATGTACCTCGATTCCAACATGAGTAACACCATCACTGCTAGACATGGTCACATTCGGAGTATAGTTTTCCCTTTGGCATATTTCATAAAACTCTCTGATGGGATGTAGCTTTAATGTTTCGGGTGTGATAAGGGGTTCCAAAAGTGTCCTTATGCTTTGCCACACAACCTCCTCATTGAATTCTGGAAAACTCAGTCGCTCGACTCGCCTCTCTTGCTCACCCGTGAAGGGAACGAAGCCTCAACAAATGTTTAGGATTTTAAACCCTTTCAATGTAACTTTTTATAGGATTTTAAACCCTTTCAATCTTCTGTATCAGTCTGTATTACACTTCATGAATGAGATCCGGTTTGGGTTATTGATTCAACTTATACTTCGCACATATATTTTAGTTTTCAAAACAGAAACAGAAAACATCAAAGCAATTGTGAAACTGAAACTTTGAGGAAGGCAATGCGAAAGGGTACGTATACTAGATAAAAAAATTATTAAAATAACCTTTAACGTCAGTTGTTGTAAGGACTGACGTTAAAAGTGAGGTGACTCACTTTTAACGTCAGTTCGATAAAGAACTGACGTTAAAATGTTCACTATTAACATCAGTTGTTTATTGAAATGACGTTAAAAGTGAGTCACTTCAATTTTAACGTCAGTCCTTACAACAACTGACGTTAAAATTGAATTAATGAAGTCTGATATTTACAAAACTGCCACCGCCCCCTTTTTAACGTCTAGCTTTTGGTTAACTGACGTAAACCTTTACCGTCTAATGTATATTTTCCACTAGTGATTTCAACACATGACACCTTCTAAAATACCTTTGTGGGTTTTGATTCATTTTTTCACCTTTCTTCCTTTCTTTTTGTCTTATTTCTCATTTCTTTTTGTCATCCCCTTCTCTATTTATATTTCTTTTTCTCTTATTTTTCTTTTGCTTGGAGAAGGGGAGATTTTTCAACTCAAGAGAAAATATTTTTCTGATTCTTTCATCCCAAACTTTTTTCACTACCTTTTTACCCTTTTTGTAATACTTTAGAAGGTATCCTATCAAGCATCAATCATCCACATATTTCAAGGTACCAAGAAAAGTATTTTATTCTTTCAGGCTCAAAATTGGGCAACTAAGGGGTAGCATTGAGTCATTCAAAGCTCAGAAGGCCAGAAGAATACCTAGTGCCTCAATCATTTTCAAAAATGTTTTCAAAAATTTGTTAAGTTTCAAAATGGTTTCAAGTCAAGTTCTAGAGAAATACAGTCCAAGAGGAATAACACTCTAACACAAGGAATGGGGTAGATTTAGTGAGTACCCCTTTTTTGGCTCAAAATCTCACATTTGTAGTTCAAAAATCAATGAGAAACACAAATCTACGGAACCACATGCTAATTATCAACTATCAAAAGATCATCTCAAGAATATTTATTTGTAGCCTTATCACAAGAATAAAAAATTGGGTTCAAAAATTCACTATCTCAATTTATTTGGCACTTAGTTCTCACAATTGGATGCAAAATTCAGGCAAGGGGCAATCTAATCATGTGAACATGCAAAGCTATCATGCAAAACTATATGAATGCAATATGAACAAATGCAAAAACACCCCTACCCCAAGCTTAAGAATTTACATTGTCCCCAATGTAAACAATCAAGATGGAGAGAAGAAAGAAAAACTGGAACGACTTACCGAGGCGGCAGCGGGTGTTGGTTCACATGCCTAGTCAGAAGGAATTGCATGAAAATTGGGTCACGACCATGATGCTTATCACGGGCAGGCCGTGATGCATTCTGGTTCATAGGAGTAGCCTGTCACGGCTGTGACCTCCATCACGGCTAGGCCGTGATACTCTCTGATCTTCAGGGTCCTTCCATCACACCCATGATGGGGATCACGACCTAGCCGTGATCCTTTCTGATCTTCAACTCTGGCTTATCACGGTCGTGACCAGTGTCACGGCCTGGGCGTGATGGTTACTGACTTTATTGTTTCTGCCCTTTTTGCTTCTCCTTCCTCCTTTCCCTGAAAACACTTAACAAACCTATTAATCTATGATATTATCCGCTTGATCTTCTCAAATTATTCAAGAGGACAAAATCAAAAACAAAAGGAAAATGAAAAGAAAACTTGGATTGCCTCCCAATAAGCACTTCTTTAACGTCACTAGCTTGACGGGTAGATGACCTCAAGGATCATGAAGGCGCACAGCTGAGATCAATCTCTCGATGTCACCACCCAAGTAGGCCTTAAGTCTTTGGTCATTGACTTTGAAGGTCCTTTTTGAAGTAGGATCCTCCACTTCCACAGCTCCATGAGGTGATACTTCCTTGACAATGAACGGTCCCGACCACTTAGACTTCAACTTGCCCGGAAACAATCTTAGCCGGGAATTGAACAGTAAAACTTGATGCCCCAGCTGAAATGTTTTCATCACGATCTTCTTGTCGTGGTAGGTCTTAACTCGCTGCTTGTAAATGGTTGCATTCTCATATGCATTAAGGCGCATCTCCTCTAACTCATGCAGCTGGTTCACTCTTTTCTCACCCTCCAGAGTGGCATCAAAATTCAAGAACTTAAATGCCCAAAAGGCTCGATGCTCCAACTCTACAGGTAGATGACATGCCTTCCCATAAACCATCTGGAACGGGGATAACCCCACAGAAGTTTTCAGTGCAGTCCGGTAGGCCCACAAGGCATCGTCCAGCTTCTTTGCCCAATCTCTTCTTGAAGCGGCCACAATCTTTGCCAGAATTCTCTTAATCTCTCGGTTAGAGACCTCCGCTTGTCCATTTGTTTGCGGATGATAGGGAGATGCCACCTTATGCCTCACATCATACTTGGTCAACACATTTCTTAGTTGTGAGTTGCAAAAGTGAGATCCCCCATCACTTATAAGAACCCTTAGGACACCGAACAGGGCAAAGATGTTCTTCTTGATGAATTTAATCACTGTTTGGGCATCATTCTTCGGTGTTGCAATGGCCTCCACCCATTTGGAAACATAGTCCACCGCCACCAAGATATATTGATTGGAGAATGAAGGTGGAAGTGGACCCATAAAGTCTATGCCCCAGCAATCAAATACCTCAACCTCCAATATGTTCTGCAGTGGCATCTCATCCCTTTTTGAAATGTTCCCGGTCCTTTGGCACTTGTCACAGCTCTTCACATGATTGTAAGAGTCCTTGAAGATTGAGGGCCAAAATAACCCAGATTGGAGGACCTTTGCAGCTGTCCGATACCCATTGTAATGTCCACCATTTGGAGAGTTATGACAATGCCACAAAACTTTCCTTACTTCCTCTTGACTAACGCACCTCCTCCACAAGCCATCCGGTCCAACCTTGAACAGAAATGGGTCATTCCACATGAAATGGTTGGCGTCCCGGAAGAATTTCTTCTTTTGTTGCCAAGTGAGGTGCTCCGGAACAATATTGGCTGCCTTGAAATTTGCCATGTCGGCAAACCATGGTCTTTCATGCACCAGAAATAAGGCCTCATCCGGGAACTCATCCCGAATGTCCTTTTCTTTTGCAGCCACCTCTTCATTCACCAACCGGGACAAGTGGTCAACCACCACATTCTCGCTGCCCTTTTTGTCCTTGATGACTAAGTCAAACTCCTGTAACAACAGAATCCACCTTATGAGTCTTGGTTTAGAATCTAACTTAGTTAACAAATATTTAATTGCAGCATGATCAGTAAAAATAGTGACTTGTGACCTAATTAAGTAGGAACGAAACTTTTCCAATGCAAACATTATGGCTAGCAATTCTTTTTCAGTTGTTGCATAGTTTATTTGGTTCTCATTGAGAACCTTGCTAGCATAGTGAATGGCATGGAAAAACTTGTCCCTTCGCTGCCCCAAAACTGCCCCAACTGCGTAGTCACTGGCATCACACACTAATTCAAATGGTGACTCCCAGTTGGGTGCAACAAGAATGGGAGCAGTGATCAACTTGTATTTCAAAATTTGAAAAGAGTTAAGACAAGCAGTGTCAAACAGAAATGGAGTGTCCTTGTTTAAAAGGCTACACAATGGCTTGGCTATCTTTGAAAAGTCCTTAATGAACCGCCGGTAAAAGTCTGCATGCCTACGAAAACTCCTCACACCCTTAACATTCACTGGTGGAGGTAGTTTCTCAATCACATCGATCTTGGATTTATCCACTTCGATCCCCTTGGCTGAAATTTTGTGCCCAAGCACAATGCCTTCCTGCACCATAAAATGACACTTCTCCCAATTTAAGACTAAATTGGTGTCCATGCACCTCTTTAACACAGCAGCAAGGTTAGACAAACAGTTATCATAAGAGGAACCGAAAATATAAAAATCATCCATGAAAATCTCAATGTACTTTTCTACCATATCAGAAAAATGGAAAGCATGCACCTTTGAAATGTCGCAGGCGCATTACAAAGACCGAAAGACATCTTCCGATAGGCAAAAACTCCAAACGGGCATGTGAAAGCAGTTTTCTCTTGGTCTTCCGGGTTAACCGCAATTTGGTTATAACCCGAATAACCATCCAAGAAACAATAGTAAGCTTGCCCGGCCAACCTCTCCAACATCTGGTCCATGAATGGAAGTGGGAAGTGATCCTTCCTAGTAGCTTGATTTAGCTTCTGGTAATCTATACACATTCGCCAACCTGTGACCGTTCTAGTTGGGATCAACTCATTCTTCTCATTGTGCACGATGGTCATGCCACCTTTCTTTGGAACCACCTATACCGGACTCACCCAAGCACTATCGGAAATCGGATAGATCATTCCAGCTTCAAGGAGTTTCAGCACCTCCTTCTTCACCACTTCTTTCATTGTAGGATTGAGCCTCCTCTGCGGTTGGACCACCGATTTAAATTCAGCCTCCATCACGATCTTGTGCATACAAAATGTGGGGCCAATACCTTTCAAATCTGAGATGGACCATCCAATAGATGTCTTACGCTCTCAAAGCACCCTTACAAGTTTCTCCTCTTCTAATTTGGATAGTACATTGCTTACTATGACAGGGTCTTCATCATTTTCACCAAGAAACACATACTTCAAGTGGGGAGGTAGAGGTTTAAGCTCTAACTGGAGCTTCTCTTGGACTTCATCCTTCTTGAGCTCTTCTTTCTTAGTGTTCACAGCAAGTTGCTTGGGTTGAGCTTCCAAATCACACAAGCATTCTTCTAATTCCTTCTCCTCTTCTTCATCAAGATTTTCAATAGACTTCACAATTACCTTCTCAAGAGTAGAGGAATGGTGCTGCTGTGCAAAGACTTCGTTGGCCACTACATCCACAATATCCATGCAGAAGCAATTCTCTTCATCACTCGGGCGATGCATAGCTTCAAACACATTGAAAGTAACCTCTTCATCTTGCACTCTGAGTCGAAGCTGGCCCTTTTGTACGCCTATCAAAGCACGACCGGTTGCAAGAAAGGGTCTCCCCAATATAAGTGGAACTTCTGCATCCTCCTCCATGTCTAATATCACAAAATCCGCTGGGAAGATAAACTTGTCCACTTTAACCAAGACGTCTTCCAGAATACCATAAGGACGCTTGATTGATCTATCAGCTAGTTGCAATGCCATCCTTGTTGGTTTCACCTCTCCACCTCCAAGCTTGTTCAAAATTGAAAGCGGCATCAAATTGATACTCACTCCCAAGTCACATAAGGCCTTCCCAATAGCAACACTCCCAATAGTGCAAGGGATTGTAAAACTACCAGGATCTTTAAGCTTTGGGGGTAGCTTCCTCTGAAGTATCGCACTACACTCCTCTGTCAAGGCAACAGTCTCACCTTCTTTGAATTTTCTTTTCTTCGTGAGCAACTCCTTCATGAACTTTGCATAGGTTGGCATCTGCTCTAGTGCTTCAGCAAAGGGTATGTTAATCTGTAATCTCTTGAAAATGTCAAGAAATTTGGTAAACTGTTCTTCCTTCTCCCTTTTCTTGCTCAAATGAGGATACGTCAGCTTCACATAAGAGGGGATCTCTTGAGGCTTGTCTCCATCTTTCAAAATCTGACTTTTACTCCTCCTCAAGATTGAATTCTCATCCACTAGTTTCTCCCTCTTGTCTTTTTCACTGTCTTTTTCTTCCTCTTCTACCACAACCTCTGTGCCTTTTTCCTTATTCAAATCAGTTTTTTCAGCATTCACCTCTGTTTTTTCATCAACTCTCTGATTTTTCACCAAGGGCTCACCACTCTCTTCCTCAAGGCTTTTACCACTCCTCAACACAATAGCCTTGCAATGCTCTTTAGGATTAGTTTGAGTATTAACTGAAAAACTGCTGCTAGATTTCTCCGCTAGTTGCTTGGCAATCTGTCCAACTTGAACCTCCAAGTTTTTTATAGAAGCGTCGATGTTTTTCTGGTTTGACATGGACATTTGCATGAACTGATTGAGGGTGTTCTCCAAGATATAAGTTCGGTCTTGAGGCAGTGGTGTGGGTTGAGGCTTGCTTGCTTGTCCGGCATCTTGTTTCCAACCAAAATTCGGTTGATTCCTCCATCCTTGGTTGTAGTTGTTGGAGTATTGGTTGTTTCCTGGCCGCCCATAGTTCCCCATATAATTAGCTTCCTCATGGGAACTAGGTGGCGCCTCACATCTTCCATTATCATGATCTCCTCCACAAAAATCGCATCTCATTACCTATTGAGGTGGCATGGTTGTCCCTTGAACAGTTTGGAGTTGTTGTGGGAGTTGAGATAGTTGCTTGGTAATGGACTCCAGTTGTTGTGTCATGAGCTTGTTCTGAGCCCAAAGTGCAGTTTGTGAATCTAACTCCAACACTCCCCTTCTTGATGTGGGACCCCGATCATGATGCATCAAATAGTCATTAGATGCCATAGCCTCTATCAAAATCAGTGCTTCCTCCGCTGTCTTTGTGTTCATGGAACCTCCAGCTGAGGCATCCAACATATACCTGGTTGACGGCCTCAGTCCATTGCAGAATGTTTGCATTTGAGTAAGATCATCAAACCCATGATTTGGACATTTTTGGAGTAAGCCTTTGAACCTGTCCCATGTGTCATGAAGAGTCTCACCTTCTTGTTGGGCAAAGCTTATGATGTCACCCCTTGTCTTCACAAATCTTGAGGTGGGGAAGAATCTTGCCAGAAATTTTACCTCTAAGTCATCCCATGTAGTGATGCTCCCCCTTAGGTGAGATTGGAGCCAAGACTTGGCTCTATCTCTTAGAGAGAAAGGGAACAACCTTAGGCAAATTGCATCATCGAAGGCACCATTTATTTTCACCCACTACAAAAAAACTATCAATTTGCAGAGGTTTTATACTCAATTTGTGGCGGTTTTTGACCTCCGCAAAATAATTTACGGCGTTTTTGGAAACCGCCGCAGTTACGTTCGCCACAAGCAATTTGCGGCGGTTTATGAAAACCTCTGGTATCTTTCTTATATTGTGGCGGTTATATTGCGGAGGTTTTCAACCTCCACTAGTAGCGACGGTTGTTTATTTTGTGGGGGTTTTTAACCTCTTCTATGAATGCCTATGAATGGTCATTAAATTGGTTAATTTGTGGGGGTTTTTAACCTCCTCTATAAATGAGTATGAATGGTCATTACATTGTTTATTTTGTGGGAGTTTTTAACCTCCTCTATTAATGACCGTTATATAGTTATCAACACCACCTACCGCAATAATATATATCTCACTATTTGATACGCTTTTTGTTTCGAATTTACTTATTTGCTAATGATTTTAAATCTTCCCATTTTACGACAATTGAAATATTTTTAACAAAAGTTTACCGAAATAGTCATAAAAAAATCATTAAAAACATAACCATGGTGACATAAGTATGTTTCAAATATCAATTGTAATTTAGAGAATATAACTTGAATTCATAATATCCTAAAAGTAGTTTTATATTAAATGAGAAAAAAAAGAACATCAAATATTGCTAGTGCTAGCTCCGGATGATCCTCTTGCATCCAAAGGCGAATTTGGCTCACATGCAGCATCATTTGGCTGGAAAAAAAAAATTAGTTGAAATATTCAAAATATAAAAATATCTATTAAAATTGATATATTTGCAAAAGTGATAAAAAGAACAAAAGTACCAAGAACCCCTCATAATCTTGGTTAACAAATACTAAAAATAGGAGATGTCACATTAAAAAGCTCCATCAATAAGAAACTAAAAAGCCTATTGTATAACAAAAAAAATATAAGCAAATGCCACAACCAAAAAGCATTCCACAATCTAGCACAACAACGTTGTCCATCAAATGGCAACACACAATAATCAGAATTGAAAATGACACTATATTGTGTATTAAATATACTGTGTATTAAACCATACTGTGTATCAAATATTTTTTTATCCATTTGCAAATCAGAACAGCAAGGATGCCATTTAAGCTAGACCTCCAAGTCAAGCCAACACTACACAACTTATCAGTCCAGTCCCCACTATACAAACCAGTCTTATGCTGCAACCAGAAAAATAGCTGAAAAATACACAACTAATGCATCATAGGCCAGAAAAATAGGAAACAATGCCATTCTAGGTCTTTCAATTCTCAATCACATTTCTAATAATTCAACAAACAATAGTTGAAAATTGAGATTGCTCCAAAGTTACACATTTCTCATACACCAATGATTTACCCAAGAAAAGCGAAGAAATGTAAATCATAAATATTGAACATAAGCATTATAAAAGCACTTACATTTTGTGGACCAAAGTAGCCAACTAATTCTTCAGGGATCCTTCCTTCCTTCATTATCATGTAAGCTTTAAGTGCACCCATGGTATCTTGAACTTGTGATTCTAATCGGATGCACTTCTCTTGCCATGGGTTGGAAGATGAAGATGAAGCAGTAACATTAGATGATGACTGACTTAAATTCGAAAGTCTTAATCTAGTATTCCTAAATGCATTAGTAGGAGCTGCTCCCATACCCAGGCCTTTCACTCTCCCAGAGTGCTCTTTCCCTAACACTTTACCAACAATATCATTTGGCGAAATTTCTGATTCATCAACAGTGCTTTGAGTCAGACCCATTTCAATTTGTTCCTATAAGCATACAAAATTATTAAGTTTAAATTATTGTGGTTAAATCCAAAATGTTGAAAAACAATATATTCAAGTTAAGCTTACCCCTACAACCCTTGCCGCATCATTTACATATGATCCATCCTTTCTTTTATGAGTTTGAATATATACTTTTCCACGACCAGGCTGCTTCCCAGTTTCAACCAACTAAAATAGCAAAAATAAATAAATAAATAGAATCAGACCATGAACTTAGATAAATACTAAAATCTATCATGTTAATTAATGTTACTACCATTTGCTGCCTTCTTCTTAAGTTAGCTTTAGAACCACCAGTATGTGGAATCACTTGCTTGCTTCGAATTTCTTTATTTCTTCTGCAAAGCTCCTATATAAAACAATTACAACAATTTCATGCATTAATCAAATAATTAGCTAAACCAATAATAAATTGAACAAAGTAATCAAAATCATACCAATGTTTCTGGTTTTAGACGGTAATTAACGAATTGAGCCCATTGGTCTCTTTCAATACCTATTGGCACATTACTTATGATTTCATTTTTGGTTTTGGTTGGATCATAGAACTCATTCCACAATTTCTTTCTATGTCCAGCCCACTTCTTACCAATACTAAGTTTGCAATATCGTTTTGCAGCAGCTTCAATTGTCCTAAAACAAAATCGAGGCTTCAAGGAAAAACACAATTAGTGATTAGACATTTATATGTAAATATAAAATTTAATGTAGAATTGTTTCATAGAATTCTTCAAAATACCTTCATGATTGTTTCATAGAATTCTTCAAAATAAGTACTAGGCATGCCTATTTTTGCAGACCACTTTTCAAAATTAATTGGAAACAATTTGCAATCAATTGCCAATGTTCCACAATATCCAGCAAGCAAGCCTTGTGCTTCTCCAATTGCAGCGCCTAGCTCATCAAAGTGCACAATTATGCGTTCCCCATTTGGCAAGTTATTGACCTCCTTAACTTTGACCTTAATCTTCTTGATAGCTTCTTCGGAGTCTTAATTAATAAAAAACCTTACTTAACCAAAAAATATATGAAAACAATATATTAATTACAAGTAATTATAACACATACCTATTGATTCAACACTCCAATATTGTGTAGACTCACGTCCATCACGTTGTGTAGATGTTTGAGATTCTTGAGGCATATCAGGCATGACTTTTCAACCCAAATATCTTTTGTTGTACCTCATCAACACATCTAGAAATGTTACTTGAGTAACCATCCGGCACAATAACATTCTTCAAAGTTTTAAGAAACAACTTTTTGGTATCACGTGTTAGTGAAAACAAAGCAAGGTGATATCCCCCTTTATCATCGGGCCAAAGATCACGTCGTATGCCCATTTCTCTCAAATCTTTTCGGGCATTGAGATTATCTTTTGATTTAGGCTTCTCATTGAGCAAAGTATACACGAGATTATCACATACATTTTTCTCAATATGCATAAAATCAAGATTATGACGCAACAAATTAGACTCCCAATATGGAAGTTCAAAGAATATGCTTCTTTTATTCCATTGTTTAGTTGCTTGTCTGGATCTTTTTCCCCTGCCATCAAGCATTGCTCCTCTCCCGAATGTAACATTAAGATTTTCCACTTGCCTCAAAATGTCAGATCCTGATAATTTTAATGGTGGATTTCGTTCCTCTGTGCTCCCATCAAAGCGAACACGATTCAATCTAAATTTATGATTTCTGCTCAAAAAACGACGATGACCCATAAAACACCACTTTTTACTATGAGGAAGACGACAAGGTTCTGCGTCAAAGTTACAAGTTGGGCAAGCCAAACCTGTATGTGTGTTCCAACCAGATAGATTAGCTAGGCCGGGAAAGTCACTAATTGTCCACATAATAGCTGCCCGCATTGTAAAAGTGTCATTTATTGATGCGTCAAAGGTGACCACACCATCATTCCATAGCTCATTTAACTCCTTTACAAGGGGTTGTAAGTACACATCTATATTATTCCCGGGCATCTGCTTGCCTGGAATGATCATCGATAGGATGAAGGAAGTGTGCTTCATACATATCCAAGGAGGAAAATTGTATGGAACCAAGAACACAGGTCAAATGCTATAAGAAGAACTCATCGTCCCAAAAGGGTTAAAACCATCGGTGGCAAGGCCCAAGCGAACATTTCGAGGATCTGAAGCAAATTCAGGATGAATTAAATCAAATGTCTTCCATGCCTCACCATCCCGTGGATGCCTTATCAACCCATCCTTATTATTCTCCAAAGCATGCCATCTCATGTGCTCTGCAGTCTTACAAGACATGAACAATCTTTGCATTCTTGATTTCAATGGGAAGTAACGCAAAATTTTTGCAGGTTGCTTTTTCTTCTTCTTTGGGTTCCATCTGGATGTTCCACAATGTTTGCAAGTTTGCAAGTTTTTGTCATAATTTCCCACATATAACATACAATCATTTGGACATGCATGTATCTTGGTATAGTTAAGACCAAGTTTGTTGATGATTTTCTTGGCCTCATAAAAAGAAGGAGGTATCTTTGCTTGTTCAAATGCATCTCTCAATAAATCCAATATCATAGTCATTGCCTTGTCGCTTAATCCACATAAAACCTTTATATGATATAATTTAATTAACAATTCTAGTTTTGTGTACTTGCTCCCTTCATACAATGTTTGATTTCCGTCATTGAGGAACTCATAAAAATCACCACGATCCTCCCTTAGCCCCTCATTTAATATTTCATTTGTACCCGATGGTTGTGATTCGTCTATATTAGTGGGTTGTCGCCTATAGTGCCCAAATGCATCATTGATCATAGTTTCCATTGGATTTTCAGAATGAAATGTCTCTTGCACAAGATCTTCATGTCTAGAAGTCTCTGGTACTTGTTTCTCACCATGTAGATTCCAAATTACGTAATTTTCAAGAAATGGTTTCCAAAGCAAGTGATCATGAACTATGTCTCTAGTTTGCCATTTCATAAACCCACATTTGGGACATGGACATCGTATCGTATCTCCAACAGCCCCATTCTCAAAAGCAAAATCTAAGAACTTACTTAAACCATCTGAGTATTCAATTGTATTTCGTGCTTTAGCAATCCAAGATTTATCCATTAGTAAATATACCTAAACAAGTTGACAATAATAGTTCATAAAAATCAAACTTCATAAATTTCCAACATGAAGCAAGGCATCTCTGTATGTAATATAATCTAAGTAAAGAAAAGTAAAGTCTCTATAAACATTGTAATCTAACTAAAAGAAAATCATAAGAATTAGTCCAACTAAAGCATATGGTATATTACAATAAAACTTACTGATGAAGTAGTTTGCTCCTTGAGTATTGTGCTACCTTGCCGCAAAATAATCCGTCAATGCAAATCACAATTCTGAAAATGAAAGAGAAAGCCGAATATAAATTAGAAAATAGATTATGTTTTTTTCTTTTTTTTCGATAAGCAAAAATATATTAAAAGAGTACAAGGGGTACTCTAACCCGTATCCAAATAAGAACACACAGCTTCTTGATTCCAACATTAAATATGTTTCTTTCCATTCTCTAACTGAACATATAACTAAAAATTTAACAACATGAGTTGAGCAATTTCTTAATTCAACAAGAATAAGAGTTGCAGAATAAACTGTGTGACCAAATTAAGCAACAGAACTAAAATCACTAATAAAATCAACGAGGCCATTAACCAGAACACAATCTAAATAAATCTATAGCTGCTCAATTTCAACCATAGGTAAGATAACACTAAAGGATATATAGCAGTTTTGTCGAACAATTGACTTAAAAAAAGAACATTACCTTATGGTGGGTTATTTGTAGGATCGGATGAGTATTGCAAGGGAATATAATGCCATGACCTTGTATGAAACTATAGATTATATGCAGCAAATTTATAGTCACAAACTATGATATTTTAGATTGAGGCACATACACTATAAATTGGCATATCATCACCATCATGGTCATCATGATGTCTACAAATTACAAAAAATCTTGAAGCATATGAAGTTATGATCTAGAGAAGGGTTGAGAGGATTACTGTCTCATGCAACACAATACCAACAAAGAAAGTTTGATAGATAATCTATTTTCTAGCAAGAATTCGTTAATGCAATGTACCCTGTTCTGCTTCTTTATTTTCCAGATTTTAGGTTTCAGTCAGTAAACTTTTTATTTTACCTTTCAAAGCCAACAAGAGCATCACCGGAGGATCCATTGGAAGAATCCACTCCAAAACGGTAAAATCCGGAATCAACAATAAAATAACAATGAATCAAAAACTATAATATATAACTACTTACACCTTACTCTCTCTCACCCCACACCCCACACACCATAATAATGCACATGATATGTGACTTAGCATCACAGCAACCATATGTATGACACAAGAATAAATATTCATGTCACTCACAACAGAATTTTTAGCACAACAAACAAATCACTCAGTAAGAAATCATGGCGAACACTGTTGCAGCTCAAAAAGTCAAAACACCCCAAATGAAAATGCTATAAATTGTGCTTAAACTGCATGATATACATTTAATGATAATAATGATGATAATGCTCAAAGAACATAAAACATAACCAATTCAGAATTGGTATCCTCACAAATGGGTCAATCATTTAACTTTTATGCCTTCAAGGGAAAACTGCAAAAGACTATCAAAGTCTAACCTGTTCTCTGCTTTAGTTTTTTCACTTTCAAAACATCCCAAACGAGCAGAAACGGGAAGGAGCAGAGTCTTGTCTCCAACACGGTAATTTTATGGCCTTCGTCAATTAGGAAAGCCCTAGGGCGCCAACAAAGCCCTTCTCATCACTAAACAAGAAGCATCTTCTGTTAGTGGTTCCTAGTCAAGTAAATCCCTAATTAATCTATAAATGTAACAGAACACAGTTAGTGGTTCTCAGTCAAGCAACTAAAAATAAAGATCCGGAGTCACACTGCCACACTAACGGGTGCGAGAAGGAGCAGAGGAAAAAGGTGCTCTCTGCTTTGCATTCATGCTGCTTATGGCAACAGAGGGATTGAGGGAGAACAAAGAGCTTTTTGGCATAACAGGCGACACACATAGATGACATAAAATTACAAACACGAGATACCTGGGATGGTGAGACGGTGAGGTGCAGCAAGCCAGCAACGATGGTGTCATGTCGTCCTTGAGCTTGAGAGTGAAAAGAAATTTCTCTACATAACCTAATTAGGTCGCAAACAGGGATTTGGGTTTTTAGTCTGGGAAATTTTTTTGGGTTTGCGTGCGCGGGCAATGAAGAGCAAGGGAGGATATATTTTAATGTTTAATTTGAGGGGGTTATAAATCTCCACAAATTGAATCTTAAATCGCCACTGTTAAGTTGGATTTGGGCGTTTTGCTGGGAACCCAATATTAATTTAAATTGATGTTAATTTGTGGCGGTTTAAGAAACCCCCTCAATATAACCTCCACAAATTAACAGTTTTTTTGTAGTGACCGTATCACACAACTCCAGAAAGTTGGAGACATGACTATTAGGATCTTCTTTCTCCAACTCGACAAATTGACTCTGTGAAACCATATTGATTAAAGGTGGCTTGATTTCAAAATTTGCGCAGTTCACTGGAGGCCTCACTATGCTAGTGACATGTCGATTGACATTTGTATTGGCATAGTCACCAAGTGTCCTCCGTGGTGGAGCACCTTCACCATTGCCTGCCATTCTGAGTTTTTCTTGATGAACTTGAGAGGTGGAAGTCTATTGTTCTTCTTCTTGTTGTTCTAACAGTTTCTGCTGTCTTACTTGCCTCCGATTCTCCCTAGCTGTTCTTTCAATTTTAGGATCGTGGAGGAGTTGGTCAGCTGGGATAGTACCTCGCATACACAAACAGTCTAGCAAACAAGAGTGTTAGCAGTAAAAGTCAGCACACAACAGCAAACACACCAGAAAAATGACAGCAAAAGCAAAACAGAAAATTATGACAGAAAACGAACTATAACAAAAAACAATTTTGCTTAAATTAGTAACCGAAATGGGTATGCTAATATTGAAACGCAGTCCCCGACAGCGGCGCCAAAAACTTGTTGACGAATCTTGGCAAGTATACCTAGTCGTACAAGTAATACGGTGGTGAGACCGTTTTATCGTTCCCGCGAGGACTGTGACAAGTACTAGCACGTACCGAATCAATTACTATCTAAGCGGATATTTGGATTGAAGGGGGCCCAATACTAAATACCAAGCCCAAAACAGATTTAAAACCTTAAAAAAAACAAAATAAAAGAAAAAGTTCTTTGAGGATTTCTATCGAACACTTGGAAGGCACTTAAAAGAATTCTTCAAATATATGAACAATGTTGGGATTAGGTTCACTATACTTCATCCCCATGCAATGAAATGACTAATAAATAGTTTCTACTTCAATTATGACAATCAATCCACTAGATTACTCAAGCCCCGATTCCTCGGATGACAAGAGCCTAAATCCACTAATAGACCCTAATTCCTTAGGTGGCCTAGATTAATGAATTTGCATGATGATTAGGGATTACCCGATTGCTAATAAACCTAAATCCATTCCTAATTACAAGGGTTACTAGGTGGTTGATTTCAGTTCTGGTTCTAATACAAATTTTCCAATTGCATATCAAAACTCTAATCAAGTCATGGGGGTGCTAGCCACAACAAGCATAAAGCATAGAAATCAATCACTCAATAAAGAAGTAAAAACTGTATTACAAGATCAAGTCAGATACATGAGAATTCAGAAATAGCTACACCTAACCCCAACAATGGAGGTTTATCTACTCATGATCATAGCCAAAACCAAAGAAATATAGATGAAGAGGAGGAGAGACCCCATGGAATCCTTGTGCAGCTGCCCCTGGTTCAGCGAGAGTATTTTAGGGTTTTTAAAAACTGTTTCTTCTGTTCTGCCCGTGCCTTTTTATAAATCAGGATTCGCGTCACGGCCGTGATGGCCGTCACAGCATGGTCGTGACGCTTTCTGCCTTGGGGCGCTTTCAAATATTGGAGCATCACGGCCGTGATGCTCATCACGGGCACGCCGTGATAGCTTTTGCCTTTACCAAATGATCTATCACGGCCGTGATGGGCCTCACGGCTTGGCCGTGACAGATTCTTCCAAGAGGGGGTCTGGCTCCATTAACCTGTCACGGTCGTGATGGGTATTACGGCTAGGCCGTGACAGATTCTGACTTTTGCCTTCTTTCTTCTCAATTATTGCTCGATCACGGCCGTGATGGGCTCTGCTTGGGTCATTTTCTTCACTTTTCAGGCTCTGTCTTCATCCAAGCTCCGCCATGGCTATTCTTGAGCATTTTTCCTTGAATTCCTGCAAAACAACACCAAGAAACCGCTTCACCCGTTCCAAGGGAAAAACTAACTAAAATCAAATAAAGAATGCCTAATCTATATGAAAAATGCATGCAAAAGTGTACAGGAAACATGACGTAAAATCACACTATCAGCGTGTCAAAAAGGAAAGCAAGTTAAGGTCTCTTTCAAACGAAAGAACATTGTTTCAACAACTAGACCCTTGCAACTTTTACACATAGATTTATTTGGTCCGTCTAGAACCAAAAGCTTTGGTGGTAACTCGTATGCATTGGTAATAGTAGATGATTACTCTAGATATACATGGACATATTTTCTATCTCATAAGAGTGATTCATTTGCTACATTTAAGAAAATGGCAAAATTTGTGCAAAATGAAAAGGACGTGAAAATTGTTTTTATAAGAAGTGATCATGGGGGAGAATTTCAAAACGAAGTGCTTGAAAACTTTTGTGATGAGCATGGCATTCAAAATAATTTTTATGCTCCTAGAACTCCATAACAAAATGGAGTAGTGGAAAGAAAGAATAGATCATTAGAGGAGATAGCAAGAACTATGTTGAACGACTCTAGCTTGCCAAAACATTTTTGGGCAGATGCTGTCAATACAGTCTGCTATGATATAATTTTTGGTGCCACTAATGAGTATTTGTGCAATGAGTTTGCAAGTCTTATGCAGAGTGAGTTTGAAATGTCAATGATGGGTGAGCTGAACTTTTTCCTTGGACTGCAAATAAAGCAAACTGAAAATGGAATCTTTGTTAGCCAAACCAAGTACTGCAATGAGTTGATCAAGAAGTTTGGCATGGAAAATGCTAAGGAGATGACTACTCCAATGAGTACCTCCTGTTATTTGGACAAGGATGAGCAAGGTAAACCTATTGATGTTTCTAAATTCGGAGGTATGATAGGATCGCTACTTTATCTTACTTGCTAGTAGGCCCGATATCATGTTTAGTGTATGCATGTGTGCTAGATATCAAACAAATCCAAAAGAATCACACTTAACAATAGGTAAAAGGATAATTAAGTATGTTAGTAACAAAAGACATAGGATTATGGTATCAAAATGGAGCTACATGTACTTTAATTAGCTATTCCGACTCTGATTTTAATGGGTGTAAACTAGAGAGAAAGAGTACTAGTGGAACTTGCCATTTACTAGGAACCTCATTAGGATCATGGTTCAGTCAGACCCAATCTAGTGTGGCTTTATCTCCAGAGGCGGACTATGTAGCAGTTGGTAGGCATCGTGCACAGGTTTTAAGGATGAAACAACAATTAGTTGATTACGATGTGCAACTAAACTAAGTTCCTATTAGATGTGACAATACAAGTGCAATTAACCTAACTAAGAATCCCATAATGCAATCTAGAACTAAACACATAGAAATCAGACATCATTTCATTAGAGATCATATTCAGAGTAGAGAAATTGAGATTGAATATGTTGATACAACTAAACAACTTGCCGATATCTTTACCAAGTCCTTGAACAAGGAAAGCATCTTTTTCATTAGAAGAGAATTGGGCATAATTGATCAATCCTATATCTAATCTATATCCCTCTATCATGAATAATTTTATATGTTATGTTTGAATGTTTAAATGCTTACTTTCTCTGTCGCTTTAAATGTTTCTTTTCTTTACCCTTTTTATAATGCCAAAAGGGGGAGGAAAAAGTATGATATATAGAAAGGGGATAATAACAAATTATACATGCAGAAAAAAAGTATGATATTGAGAAAAGGGATAATAACGAATTATACATGCATATGTTGAGGGGGAGTTTAAAAGCTTACATGATTAATGGGAAGTAAATCAAATTCTGCTATGATAATTTTTTTTTTTTGCTTTGATATACTTCTGATCTGACTACTTTGATACCATGATATAAATTTTCTAAAATCACTTAGCTTCTGCTACACTTATACTCTGATCTTATAATTTGTTAAAAGGTTTGTCATAATCAAAAGGGGGGAGATTGTAAGACTCAATGACTTAGAGATTTTGATATATGACAAATACAAATAAATGTGTATGCAAGTGTTTTAGTGTCAAATTACAAAGACAGGTATCAAGCAGTAATCAACAAGTTCAGTGAGCAGTCAAAGGAGAATATCCAAGGAAGAACTTGAAGGAATCGAAGAGCAAAGACAGAGATCAAAGGTTCATCAAGACATGAGCTTAAAGGAGAAATTAGTTTTAAGTCTTAGATGATTTGTAAGAGATGAAATCTCTTATTCACAAATAAGCTCAATTAAAAAGATGCAGGAAGAAAATCAATTTTCATAAACTGCATTAAAAGGAATAAGTTTTCGTTAATGAAAATGATTTTTGGAAATAAGAAGTGCTCGTCCAAATCTCTCGTCCAACACTGAAGTAAAACAAGCGCTCATCCAACACTGAAGTAATACAAGTGCTCGTCCAACACAAGTGACAGAAGTGATCGTCCACTAAAGTGATACAAGCGCTCGTCCACTAAAGTGACAAAAGTGCTCGTCCACTGTAGTGACAAAAGCGCTCGTCCACTGTAGTGATAGAAGTGCTCGTCCACAAAAGTCTTTGGACCTGCTAAATTCTTAATGAGAAGCTCCGTCCAATGACATGGCATATGGATCTCGTCTACTAGTTGGAGCACGTCCAATTACTTTGTGTTTTAGTACTCCCGTCCGCTGACGTGTCATATGAAGCTCGTCTACTAATTGGAGCTCGTCCAATTACTTTGTGTTTTAGTACTCCCGTCTGATGATGTGGCATATGGAGCTCGTCTAATAGCCCGTCCGAATATAAAATCTTAATGGCTAGATGGATGCGGTTATTATCAAGATGGACGTGAATTCTATAAACCGATGTAGAATCTTATTTCAAGAACAAGAATGAAGAAAACACATTCTGTTAATCAGATCCAAATCTGTTTTGATTGATCCCAATGACTATAACTTGTTTTCTATAAAAAGAGGGATCAAAGGAACACTTTTGACAATACATCAGAATATTATAACAAATCATTCATCATCTTTCTTGAGCTTATTGTGAAAAGAGTGTTTCATTCTCATAAGTGCTTCAATTTTTTTATCTGACTATTGAGAGTTAGGAATCAATTTTTGTTTTACATTTCGATTGTAAAGAGAGATGGAGTCTCTCTGAGTGATTAGGGTCAGGTATCCCTAAGATTGAACATTGAGGCTCTTCACAAGAGTATGGTATCTCGAGGTGAAGGAATGCTCTATGGTGTAAAGGTTTTTCAAGCTACCTGGTAAAGGTTGTGTGTTAGTGTGTGAAATCCCACAGGTGGAGTGGGGACTGGATGTTGGTCACAGTGGAGGTGACTGAACCAGGATAAATCTGGTTGTGTGGTATTTCTAAACACAAACTCCTTTACTTTCTGTTTACGTTCAAGAACCTGCAACTTTGATGTTTAAAGTTCAATATTATTTATGTTCTTGATCTGTATAAACTGTATGGCAACCTGAGTTCGATTGTAATCAAGATTGTGTTATCTGCATTCAAAACTGAGTTGATCAAAACCATTCTTCATTGCTGAAACTGAACTAATTACTGAAACTGAAACCTGCAAGTTTGTTCTTGATTGTTAATGCTTGTATCTGAAACTTGCATAACTTGTTCTTAATCTTTAAAGGCTTAATCAGTTTCTATATTTTGTTATTACTGTGTTATTGAACCTGAATCTATTCTCTATTAATTTTGAATTAATCTTTCTTATCATCATCTTCCAATTCAAGATTTTATATAAACCCTTCATTGATTTTGTAAAAGATCCGGAGGCCACGAATCCGCAATCGATTTGAAAAGCTTTGTGAAAAAGTTTTAAGAGGGAAATAATTTTTTGAAAACTCAATTCACCCCCCCTCTTGAGTCGTTGAAGCCAAAACAACACTTTCTTCGCAGGGATACAACAATTCTCTTATTTCTATAAGTTCTGAGAGAACCTTTTGTGAGACTTTATACCCAGACGCTATTTGGGCTAAGTCATTTACTTCTCGGTTTAATTCTCTTGGAATATGTTCGACAATTACGTCACTAAATTTTCCCAACAACTTAGTGGCTACAACATAGTATTTTGTTAAGTTGTAACTAGTGCATTTATATTCTTGCGTAAGTTGTTTTATGACTAATTGAGAATCACCAAAGATGTGGAGATTTCCTGCCCCCATTTCAATGAGTATTCCCAAACCCACTATCAAAGCTTCATAATCAGCCTCGTTGTTTGAACAATTATATTTTATTTCAAACATTAATTTAGTTGGGATTCCTTGTGGTGAAACTATTAAAACCCCAACCTCGGTACCATTTTGATGATTAGAACCATCAAAATACAAACGCCAGTGTTTCATCTCGACAAACTTGATCTCGTCGACATCCACACTTGGGTGGTCAGCCAAAAAGTCTGCTATTGCTTGACGTTTAGCTACTCTTAATGGCACGTATTGTAATGAAAATTCTGATAATGCCATGGTCCATCGACCAATTCTCCTATTCAACACAGGTTTGGACAACATATATTTTATTACATCTGTCTTTGAAAACACTTGAACATTACATGGCATCATATAATACTTAAGCTTGGTACAAGAAAAATACAATGACAAACATAATTTTTCTACAGCGCTGTATCTCTTCTCAGCATCGTTTAGTACCCTACTGAGGTAATATACTGCATGCTCGACACCATTTTCATCTTCTTGAGTGAGCATGCTTCCTATAGTCTCATCAGATGTCGAAATATATAGCTTCAATGGTTGTCCCGACCTTGGATGTGTCGTCACAAGTGGACTTGTTAAATAATTCTTAATCTCGTTGAAAGCTTGCTGATGTTATGATTCCCATCTAAATTCTTGTTCTGCTCTCAACTTGATTAAAGGGCCAAAGGCCATTGTCCTTCCTGATAAATTAGAAATAAATCTCCTCAAAAAAATTAACTTTCCCTAGGAAAGATTGAAACTCCTTCTTGTTTCTTGGTGGTGCTGCATCGAGGATCGCTTTGGTCTTATTCCTGTCGACGTCTATGCCTTTCTTGTGAACTAAAAATCCTAAGAAATTGGCTGTCAGAATTCCAAACGCACACTTTAAAGGGTTCATTTTTAATTTATGCTTCCTCATTCTTTCGAATGATTCCCTCAAGTGTATTAAATGCTGATCTTGAGTTTCTGACTTTACCACCACATCATATATATACACCTCTACTGATTTACCAATCAAATCATGGAAGATTGAGTTCATTGCTCGCTGGTATTTAGCTCCAGCATTCTTCAAACCAAAAGGCATTACAACCCACTCAAAGGTTCCAATTGCCCCCGGGCATCTGAAGGCAGTCTTTGAGACATCTTCTTCAACAATGAATATTTGGTTGTACCCTGCATGACCATCCATCACAGTTAGTAATTCATGCCCCGACGCTGAATCAACCAGCATGTCGGCTATAGGCATAGGATACTCATCTTTAGGAGTAGCAACATTTAAATTATGGAAATCCACACATACTTTTAAAGTCCCATTTTTCTTTACTACAGGTACAACATTAGACAACCATTCGACATACCTGGCAGTGGGGATGAACTTAGCTTTTAAAAGCCTTTCTACCTCTTCTTTGATCATCAACACTACCTTTGGGGCAAACCGTCGATTGGCCTGCTTCACTGGCTTACATTCTGATCTCAGCGGCAATCTATGCTCCACTAATGATCTGCTCAATTCTGGCATTTCATGATAGTCCCAGACAAAACAGTCTTTGTATTCCTTGAGCACTTTTACATGCCTTTCCTTGAAATCTGTCGGTAGAAAAGCACTCACATATGTCGGGCGCTCCTCACCCTCTTCACCCAAATTGACTTCATCCACTGGGTCTTTAGCTTCGATAGATAATTTTTCATCTGGCCCTCTTTCAAACCCAAGATGGCCATCTTCTATTATGTAATCGTGCAACAAATCTTCTTTTTCCTGCACTACTATGTCGGCTGCGTAAGCCGACAACCTTTGCAAGTTTTCCTCAAGACCTATTATTGGGTCCTGGCCGATTGATGAGCCTCTGGCACATCTAGTTTTATGGCTAGTATGACCAGGGTTTTGTGCAAATTATATCCTATTTTCACCCAAATTAGATTAGATTGTCCTCAAGCAAGGTTTTGAGTCTCTAGAGTAGTTTTAGGTTAATTTAGCCAGTTTTGAGTCAAATAATACACTTATAGCTGTGTCTTTGTTTTCAGGTTAAGTTGGAAGTCAAGAGAATAAAGAAACAGGGGATTCGTCTCGCGAGAGTTTCTTCACCTCGCGAACCTGAAAGCCGGCAGAACAGTGAAAATGTCATCCTCTCTGGTTCGCCCCGCAAACGTCTCTTCGCCTCGCGACCCTGAAGGCTGACTGTTCCAGGAAAATGCAAGGTTTCTGTGTCACCTCGCGAACACTTGACTCGCCTCGCGAGTAATCCAACCCTGTAAGACCAGAAGCTATCACGGTTTAACCATGCTGAAGGTCACGGCTGTGACAGTTTGGAACTTGAAGAGTATCGCCTCGCGAGTAGTCCTTCGCCCCACGAGAAGACCAAACGTTGCTGACTTTTCACAATATTCGCCTCACGAAGGTGTGCTCGCCTCGCGAGTGGACTTAATTTTTTAATAGTATAAATTGCCATTCTGAACAGCTTGGAAAGACTTTTGCTTCTCCATAGTTTTACATATTTTTCTGTGTATTTCGTTATTGTCATGGAGAACTAATTTCTTAGATTAATCTACTGTATGAGAATTTTATATACTTGAAGTTCTGTAATTCCTACTTTACTTGCTTTTCCCTTTTCAATACCATATTATACTTTTCTATTTGTTATTTCAGGAGTGTATAGTGTTGTATTGATTCGTTTCGGTGATGTTATGTTCCTATACTTAATCGCGTTTGTTATTTCGCGTGTGTTCATTCATGTTCGTTAGTTCCTGAGGGCTTTACCCCGTTTGTTATTTCGGGAATAGGAACATATATCCGTAGTAGCGATTGCGTTGTTAATTGTTGCTACAACTGAAAGGGGATTAGAATCTGCTTAGGGCTTGGAATTACATGAACCGATGATAGTTGGAAATTCGAGTACAGTAGATTAATCGTATTTTGATACTTGATAATCTCTTTGAATTGCCTTGTTTTCATTGCTTTATTTTCTTTGATTACATCCAAACCAACCCCCCCCCCCCCCCCCCCCCCAAAAAAAAAACTGAATTTTGTGATAAATAACACTTCGAGAGTCCTTGTGAGACGTCATCCGAGTTGTCGCCCTAAACTACAGTTTTAAAAACCGCTAGTTCTTTTTGGCGCGTGCGCGACAGCGCGACCAAAAATTGGCGCCGTTGCCGGGGACTCTTGTTTGTTATTTTTCGCATTTTTTTTTCTTTTCTTTCTTTTATTTTTTGTTTTTTGTTTTGAATTGGTCTGGCTACTAGGTCTAATTGCCCTGAATTGTGTGATTTTGACCCGGAAATTGAAAGAACACTACACACACTCCGTAGAGAATTTCGGGCTAGCACTAGTAGTGATTCTAATTCCAAAACTATTTTGGAAAACATGGGTGACCAGAGGACATTAAGACAGCTTGTTGCCCCTGATGTAAATTATAATGGATTGTGTATTTCATATCGTGGTGCTGATACTCCTTTTGAACTAAAATCTGGTTTCATTCACTTGTTGCCAAAGTTTAATGGTCTTGCAGGTGAGGATCCACACAAGCACTTGAAGGAATTCCAAGTTGTCTGCTCCACAACCTCGAGATCAGAGGGAGTCACTGAGGATAGCATCAAATTGAAAGCCTTTCCGTTCTCACTCCAGGGAGCTGCAAAGGATTGGCTGTTATATCTTGAGCCGAACTCTATCACCACTTGGAATGATTTGAAGAGGGTTTTCCTAGAAAGATATTTTCCTGCTTCCAGAGCTGCGTCAATAAGGAAAGAAATATGTGGCATCAGGCAAGGGAATGAGTCGTTGGCTGAATATTGGGAGAGGTTCAAGCATTTGGTATCCAGTTGCCCCCAGCATCAGATTTCTGAACAACTCCTTATCCAGTACTTTTATGAAGGATTACTGGCGATGGATAGGAATCTTTTGGATGCTGCTAGTGGGGGAGCACTTGTTGATAAGACCCTAGCTGCTGCCAAGCAACTCATTGAGAATATGTCACTGAATTCCCAGCAGTTTACTACTAGGAGAAGTTCTGTTGAGACAAGAGGTGTGCATGAGGTCCATAGCTCTTCGTCCAACCAGGCCGCCCTTGAGAATAGATTGGATGAGCTCACTTCTTTTGTAAGGCAATTGACAATAGACAGGGTTCAGCCTGCAAAGTTATGTGGCATGTGCAACTCTCCTGAGCACCCATATGATCTATGCCCCATCCAGAGAGAAGAGTTTGTCAGTGAAGCGCCTCAAGCTTACGCAGTAAATCCCTATAATCAAGGAAACAGTCAGAATCGGTACAGCATTCCAGACCTCTCCACCAATAGGTACCATCCCAACTGGAGGAATCATCCTAATCTGCGGTATGGGAACTCATCCCAACAACAACAGATGGCAGCACCTCAGAATCCTCCTCCAGTGACCACTTCTGAACCTTCTGGACCTTCATTAGAAGACTTGGTCAAGCAAATGGCTGCAACCAATCTACGGCTTGAAAGAATAGGTTGGGACAGTTGCGACTTCACAGCATACGATTTAAGCAGCAAACAAATGCCAGCATTCAAGATTTGAGGACACAGATTGGACAGCTGGCCACATCCATGAATAACATACAGCAAGGTCAAGGGACAACCCAGTTGCCGGCACAACCAGTGATAAATCCTAATACCTCCAATCCTAATGTGAGTGCCATATCTCTGAGATCTGGAAAAGTTGTTAAGGCCACCTCTGGAAAAGATGAAGAAACTATTGAGGTCACTCCTGAGCCTACTGTTGAAGTTGAAGTTGAGAAAGTGTACAGACCACCAATCCCTTTTCCACACAAAGTTCAGAAAAATAAGAAGATTGGTGGTGAAGACAAGGAGAGGAAAATTTTAGATGTGTTCAGAAAGGTGGCTGTGAATATTCCCCTTCTAGATGTGATCAAGCAGGTGCCCAAGTATGCAAAATTTCTCAAGGATCTATGCACCAACAAGAGGAAGTTGAAGAACAATGAGATAGTTGATTTGGGAAGGAATGTTTCAGCTCTTATCCAGTCTAAGCCTGCACCAGAAAGAGTTGCTTCTTTAGCCCCTACTCAGGCATTACCACAGAAGTGCAAGGATCCGGGCACATTTACTATTCCATGCACTATTGGGGACAGGAAATTTGAAAACTGCATGTTGGACTTGGGAGCATCCATAAATGTCATGCCTACCTCCATCTTTAACAACCTTGATCTTGGTCCCTTGCAGTATACAGGTCTCACCATCCAGTTAGCCAACAGGACCGATTGCGCCCCATGGGAATGGTAGAAGATGTTCTGGTACAAGTTGATGAGCTGATCTTCCCTGCTGACTTCTACATCTTAGACATGGCAGGAGAGACACATTCCAGTAGATCACCAATAATCTTGGGCAGACCATTCATGAAGACAGCCAAGACTAAGATTGATGTGAATGATGGGACCATGTCTGTGGAGTTTGGTGATATTGTGGCAAAGTTCAAGATCTTTGATGCTATGAAACACCCACTGGAGGAGCACTCTGTTTTCCACTTAGAGTTGCTGTCTGAGATCATTGATGATACCCATGAGGACCTAGTTTCTGATTTTCCTTTTATTTCTGGTTTTGATGATTTATATTCATGTACTAACTGCACTGACACTAACCCGTGTGCTGTTTGTGCTGAGTTTCTTGATTCCACTTTGCAGGGTGATAGTGATAGTGAGAGTGAAGCTGTCTGTTCTGCAGGAGTCCTTGACATCATGGCTACTCCCAATGTACCATCCATTGAGCAGCCACGATCCCTAGAGCTCAAGCCACTTCCTGGGAACCTGAAGTATGCCTACCTGGAGACAAATGAAAAACTTCCAGTCATCATTTCTTCCAGCCTTGACTCTGACCAGGAAGCAAAACTATTGGAGGTTCTGAAGAAGCACAAGAAGGCTATTGGGTGGACATTGGTTGATATTCCAGGAATTAGCCCCTCCATATGCATGCACAGAATTCTATTGGAGGATGGGGCTAAACCAGATTAGACAGGCCCAAAGGCGACTTAATCCACTGGATTCCGGATGTGGTGAAGAAAGAGGTGACTAAACTTCTGCAGTGGGTATTATATACCCCATCTCGGATAGTACTTGGGTAAGTCCAGTGCAAGTTGTACCAAAGAAGTCCTGGTCTAACAAGAGTTAGGAATGATAATAATGAGCTTGTACCTACTAGAGTCCGGAATAGTCAAGCGAGTCTGTATAGATTATAGGAAGTTGAACCAGGCCACCAGAAAGGATCACTTTCCTTTGCCGTTCATAGATCAGATGCTGGATCGGCTGGCTGGTAAATCTCATTATTGCTTTCTTGATGGTTTTTCCGGGTATTTCCAGATCCATATTGCCCCTGAGGATCAGGAAAAGACCACTTTTATGTGCCCCTTCGGTACGTTTGCCTATAGGAGGATGCCATTTGGCCTTTGTAATGATCCTGGCACCTTCCAAAGATGCATGCTTAGCATTTTCTCTGAATTTATTGAAAATTGCATAGAGGTGTTCATGGATGACTTCACTGTATATGGCTCCTCATTTGATGCATGTCTGCATAGTCTGAGTTTAGTTCTACAAAGATGCATTGAGACTGATCTGATTTTGAATTATGAAAAATGTCACTTTATGGTAGAACAGGGGATAGTTTTGGGTCATGTTATTTCTAAAGAGGGTATTTCAGTAGATCCTGCAAAAATTGATGTGATTTCTTCATTGCCTTACCCATCTTGCGTACGCGAGATCCGTTCTTTTCTTGGACATGCAGGTTTCTACAGGCGCTTTATAAAGGACTTCAGCAAGATAGCTCTGCCATTGTCAAACTTGCTTAAGAATAATGCCCTGTTCCATTTTGATGAAAATTGCAAGAAGGCATTTGACTACCTGAAAAGAGCATTGACCTCTACCCCCATCATCCAGCCCCCAGACTGGACACTCCCTTTTGAACTAATGTGCGATGCTTCTAATTTTGCTGTGGGAGCGGTTCTGGCACAAAGGGTGGGCAAGGCTGCCCATGTAATTCATTATGCTTCTAGGACATTAGATGCTGCACAATCAAATTACACCACCACTAAGAAAGAACTGCTAGCTGTTGTATTTGCACTTGATAAGTTTAGGTCATATTTGCTAGGTTCTAGGGTTATTGTTTTCACTGACCATGCAGCTCTGAAGTACCTGTTAAAGAAACCAGAAGCTAAGCCAAGACTGATCCGGTGGACGCTTTTGCTCCAAGAATTCAATGTGGAGATAAAAGACAAGAGTGGAGCTGAAAATTTGGTAGCCGATCACTTGAGCCGAATAGCTAGGGATGAGGATCCTTCTCCCATCCAAGATGATTTCCCTGATGAGAGACTTCTACATCTGTATGGGGTAACCCCCTGGTTTGCTGACATAGTTAACTTTCTTGTTGCTGGTATTGTTCCTGCAGGTACAAGTAGACATAAGTTCCACAAGCTCAAGAGCGATGCAAAGTACTATGTGTGGGATGATCCGTACCTTTGGAAGTTTTGCAGTGATCAGGTGATTCGAAGGTGTGTCCCCGATCATGAGACAGAGTCCATTTTGCACTTCTCACATGCCTCTCAAGTTGGAGGACATTTTGGACCTCAGAGGACAGCAAGAAAAGTCCTGGATTCTGGGTTTTACTGGCCCACAATTTTTAGAGATTCCTATGAGGTATACAGGAATTGCAAAGAATGTCAAACAACAGGCCCTGCCATCACTCGTAGGAGTGAGATGCCTCAGCAGCCCATGCTTTTTTGTGAGGTTTTTGATGTGTGGGGGATTGATTTTATGGGTCATTTCCCTCCTTCTTTTGGTTTTTTGTATATTCTTTTGGCTGTGGACTATGTTTCAAAGTGGGTGGAAGCAATCCCCACTAGAACTAACGATGCTAAAGTTGTTTCCAAATTTGTTAGGTCCAACATTTTTTGCAGGTTTGGCATACCCAAGGCTATCATCAGTGACCAGGGCACTCACTTCTGCAACCGAACCATGGAAGCCTTACTCAGGAAGTATGGGGTTGTACATAGAGTTTCCACTGCTTACCATCCCCAGACCAATGGCCAGGATGAAATATCAAACAGGGAGATCAAGCAGATTCTAAAGAAGATGGTGCAGCCGAATAGAAAGGAATGGAGCCGCCGTCTGGAAGACGCACTGTGGGCTCAGAGGACTACTTTCAAGACACCTATAGGAATGTCACCCTTTCGTCTTGTATTTGGTAAGGCATGTCATCTCCCGGTGGAAGTTGAGCACCGTGCATCTTTGGGCGAGTCAAGTCTTCGTAACTTGGACATGAAGAGAGCTGGTGTTGAAAGAAAACTGCAGTTGCAGCAACTTGAGGAGCTTAGGCTAGAAGCCTATGAAAGCTCCAGGATTTATAAATAAAAAACAAAACATTTTCATGATAGGATGATTGTTAGAAAAGAATTTTCTGTGGGCCAGCTAGTCTTACTGTTTAACTCCCGCCTGAAATTGATGGCTGGGAAACTTAGGTCCAAATGAGATGGCCCCTTTGTTGTTACTAACGTTTTTCCTTATGGTGCAGTAGAGATTACACGTGCTGGTACCCACAATCCCTTCAAGGTTAACGGGCAGAGGCTGAAGCCATTCCATGGTGTGGATGCTGGTGACCCTGTGGATACTAATGTTGAGGAGCTCTCCTTGGAAGCTCCCACATACACTGACACTTGATCAGGGAGTTTCCTTTCCTTCCCCTCACTCTGATTTTATAGTTATGTTGTTTCATTGAGGACAATGCATGTTTTAAGTGTGGGGGAGGGAACTAGCTGTAGTTTTTGTTGTGTCTTGTTTTTTTTCCTTTTCTTTTAATAAAGCTCCTGAATAATCTGAGAAGCTCAGAAGTATTTGTGTGTTGAGTCTTTTGTTGGCAAGTTTGCTGGATTTTGATTGACTTTGCACAGATTGATTGCATGATTTATGTGATGATTCCCCCTAGGCTGAAAATTTTTTGTTTTTGAAAAGTAATTCCCATGTGAAATTGAAAACTGAACTTTGAGATTTTGTTGTGATGGCATGATTTATGATAAGTTTGGGGTGATAGGAAGCACACAACAGGGATAGAATCTCTGTCAAACAATTTGCATAAATGTCCAGGTGAGGATTTGAGCCTCCAACATGTTTTTAATTGTGTGAACTCACTTTCAAGTTGCACTTTCCCGAATTTGCTTGAGTCTCTTTTTGGTTTGCATGATTATGTGTTTGCTTCAGATGATTTAGGCATTTTCCTTGTAAATATCTACTTAGCCTAAAATAACCATCCCTAATGCATGTTCCTTAGTTAGCCCCATTGAGCCTGATTAGCCTATTATTTCTTGATAACCCTATGTTATGAGCTCAAAAATATGGAAAACCATGTTAACCCGATCTTAGGATTAGGAGAGCATGGAATTTTAGAAAGAGAGTGTTTAGAAAGAGAATGGGTGCAAGAACCTAAGTTTGGGGTGGCTACAAGGACATGATGTGTTGTTTGGGATTGAGGAAAAAAAATACAATAAAAAGGTTGGAGCCAAAGGCTTGTAGAAAAAAAAAGAAAGGAAAAGTGTAAAAATGTTAAAAAAATAAAAGTATTAGGAAAAAAAAGAAATGGCTGTAGTCACCCAAGGCAAAAAGATGAATGAGAAAAGGAACTTGAGTGGAATTCCAATGTTTTGAAGTGTTTCATGCTCTCTTAGTTCCTAGGGTCTTCAGCCTAGTTCCTTTGTATATCCTACCCTTAGCCAGGCCCCATTACAACCCATAAAAGACCTTTTGATGTTGCTTGCATGTTTTCTGTGGGAATCATTTGGAGATGAAAATCAAATTTATGGGAAGTGCTCTTAAAATTGAAATTGAGTGAAAGCCTAGACACAAACTGAGCGATTGAGTGAAACACAAATTTCCCTTGTGAGGAAGGCAGTTGTTTGAATTTGGTGATCTCCCTTTTGTGTGTAACTTAGATCCCTTGCTTAGATTTCTGATTGCTTGAATGATGAAATTCTCAATTGTTTAGAATAAATGAACGTGGGGATTGCTTTGTTTGAAAGGGGGGACATTGAAGAAAACTGTTTTGATGTATTGCTTGAATTTGTGCAAGGTTGATTGAATCTTTTAAGCTTGCCAGGTCTTGAGTCTTTTTTATTTTTGAGTCCTAGTTTACTTGGGGACAAGCAAAGTTTAAGTTTGGGATATTTTGATAAGCCTCTGGCTCATCTAGTTTTATGGCTAGTATGACCAGGGTTTTGTGCAAATTATATCCTATTTTCACCCAAATTAGATTAGATTGTCCTCAAGCAAGGTTTTGAGTCTCTAGAGTAGTTTTAGGTTAATTTAGCCAGTTTTGAGTCAAATAATACACTTATAGCTGTGTCTTTGTTTTCAGGTTAAGTTGGAAGTCAAGAGAATAAAGAAACAGGGGATTCGCCTCGCGAGAGTTTCTTCGCCTCGCGAACCTGAAAGCCAGCAGAACAGTGAAAATGTCATCCTCTCTGGTTCGCCCCGCGAACATCTCTTCGCCTCGCGACCCTGAAGGCTGACTGTTCCAGGAAAATGCAAGGTTTCTGTGTCGCCTCGCGAACACTTGACTCGCCTCGCGAGTAATCCAACCCTGGAAGACCAGAAGCTATCACGGTTTAACCATGCTGAAGGTCACGGCTGTGATAGTTTGGAACTTGAAGAGTCTCGCCTCGCGAGTAGTCCTTCGCCCCGCGAGAAGACCAAACGTTGCTGACTTTTCACAATATTCGCCTCGCGAAGGTGTGCTCGCCTCGCGAATGGACTTAATTTCTGAATAGTATAAATTGCCATTCTGAACAGCTTGGAAAGACTTTTACTTCTCCATAGTTTTACATATTTTTCTGTGTATTTCGTTATTGTCATGGAGAACTAATTTCTTAGATTAATCTACTGTATGAGAATTTTATATAATTGAGGTTTTGTAATTCCTACTTTACTTGCTTTTCCCTTTTCAATACCATATTATACATTTCTGTTTGTTATTTCAGGAGTGTATAGTGTTGTATTGATTCGTTTCGGTGATGTTATGTTCCTATACTTAATCGCGTTTGTTATTTCGCGTGTGTTCATTCATGTTCGTTAGTTCATGAGGGCTTTACCCCGTTTGTTATTTCGGGAATAGGAACATATATCTGTAGTAGCGATTGCGTTGTTAATTGTTGCTACAACTGAAAGGGGATTAGAATCTGCTTAGGGCTTGGAATTACATGAACCGATGATAGTTGGAAATTCGAGAACAGTAGATTAATCGTATTTTGATACTTGATAATCTCTTTGAATTGCCTTGTTTTCATTGCTTTATTTTCTTTGATTACATCCAAACCAAACCCCCCCCACTCTGAATTTTGTGATAAATAACACTTCGAGAGTCCTTGTGAGACGACATCCTAGTTGTCGCCCTAAACTACAGTTTTAAAAACCGCTCGTTCTTTTTGGCGCGTGCGCGACAGCGCGACCACCGATCCTCATCGACCTGTACTTTCATCTGGATCCCAAACTGATCCATAAGGCACACTTTAAGATTGTTGCTATCCACGCCTTCCTCTATGACCACTGGCTTAACATGTGGATTATATATCTTGAAATCCACGTGCAGCTGCTGAACGTAGCACAAGCTGTCATCTGCCCCAATGATCTCTACCTTGAAATCTTGGCTCCACAAAATCATTTTCTGGTGAACTGTGGAAGGTATTGCCCCCACAGTGTGGATCCAATATTGACCAAGCAGAACATTGTAACTTGCCTTGGTCGGGACCACCACGAACAAGGTGGACCTCTGCACAGTTCCCACTTGAATATCCAAAGTGATTACTCCATCAGTTGGAGCTGTCTTCCCACTAAAAGCAGTTACAGCCATGTTGGTGGGAATTAAATCAGTGTTGTACTTCACAAGCCTCTTAATCATTGCTCTAGGAACAAGGTTGACTGTGGCCCCTCCATCCACCAAGACTCCATTGGTAGGTCTACCTTCAATCAGTGCCTTGATATGTAAAGGCCTGATGTGTTTTTTCTCACTCTCACTTGGTTGCTCAAATTGTGCCACGTTGTCGAAAACTGTCACCATGTTGTTCTCCAGGAATAACCAATCATCTTCCAGACTGTCGGTATCCTCCTCATTGTTAACTTTATACTCCACCTCATGATCACCTGCAAACTTGATTGGAATCACAGAAATCAAGTTAACATCCATACCTACTATCAGGTCTTCTTCATCAGAAGGCTCCTTTTCATATTCATCTTCTTTGAAATCTTTCGTGACGGCATAATCTCTATGAAATGGCTCATCATCAAATGGTTCCTCGCTTTCCAATGCCATTATGGCTGCATCCGGATCCAATTCATTATTGACCTTAATTCCCATAGAGATGCTTTCATCCAGTAAGTCATCATCTTCTTGAAGTGCTTTTACTATGTCTTCCATCGAAACTTTATTCTTTGAAACTGTGTCTGTTACTTCAATTGGTATACCTATCGACTTACGTTGACTAATAGTAACTTCTGAATCAGCCTCTCCTAAATCCTTTTGCCTATCAAACTGTCCGGCCCTAATCTCCTTTGGGTCAAGTTGGTGTTTAGTCATCCATTCCTCAATCTCCTTGTCGAGGCATTGGCTTCGTGCTTTAGCCTCTGCCTCCAATTCACTCAACCACTTTGGCCACCTCCCAGTCGATCTTGTTGGTGGTGGCATATTCTCTAACTGTTTCTTCTTTTCTGCATTCAACTGTTGTCGAACAATATCAGGAATCTTCCTCCCTGTAACCACAGTCTCCTCAGAATTCTTGACTACTTTCCTTATCCAAACATTACTCATGCGCTCGACAAGCATGTCTTCTGCACATTGTTTGTCTACCCACTGCTTTCTTCCCTGTTTCTTATTAAACTTTCCTTTTCCAGCGAAAGCAACGGTTCCAACCATTGTGTCGGTCTAAACTACATCCTTCATCTTTTCTTTGTCAGGGTTAATCCTGAGGGGCTTGTTTTCTGCCACTAGGCAACTCTTCTCAGAGGGTAACTCCTTGATGGTCACCTGATTATCCATCTGCTGCTTTATTTGCATTTGTCGGAGTCGTTGTGCTTCCTCTTTTAAGACTTTGTTCTAAACCAATTCGAGGGTCCTGCCTCCTGGCAACCAGTGATATTGCTCATTCTTCCTCGAAAGTAATCTTCATTGCAAAATGGTTGGAAATTTCTCCTTCTGTAAGAACATGTTGCTCGGCCTCGGCCCCATTTCCCTCTAACAGACGGGTTATGTGCCACGACTGAGTTTTGGACCCACTGGTCGACAGCAACATTCGACGGTCGTACCATTGTCTTGTTATGCTTAACTGACCCTGTCGGGTAAGAATTACTCCCGACAGATTCCTTTCGGTAATACCCATAAGGTGACCTGCCTGGTCCACCTGACCGCGCACCTCGGTTTGATCTTGCATGAGTTGGGGTTGTCGACACAACTTGTCGATTGGCCCCATTCAGAACATCAGCAACATCTCTCTGAACATTCCTCCTGGGTGACATCCACTTCAGCCTTTCTTCTTCAAACTTAGGCTCGACCTTGTTATACTTCTGAGCTTCTTCATCAAAAAAACTGCAACACATGGGGCAGAATTTGACCCTGATCTGGTTCACCCTGCTAAGAAAGTCTTTCAGTTTCTCCCCTGGCCAGGTAAGTGAATCAACAGGATCTTTCAGATTGATACCTCAATCTTGCTGAGTTTTGACACTGATCATCCCAACATTGAATGGCACTTGAGCTCTACCTTGGATATGCTAGCCTGGAAAGGGTCAACTTCCACTTCATATCAGCTTTTGCCTTATCAGCAAATTTCAGCCTTCCTTCCATCAATGCTTTTTGAATCAATTCCCTGAAAACAACACATTCATTAGTGACATGACCGAATGTATTATGATATTTGCAATACTTTTGGTCTTTTATTTCATCAGGCTTCAATAATCTATGATCCCTTGATAACTTGATTTGTTTATCTTTCAACAAGACATCAAATATTTGATCTGCCTTAGTCACATCAAACGTGTAATTTTTCGTGTTGACATAATTCATTTTATCCATAGCCCTAACCGGCTTCAAAGCTTGACACACATATGGTGAACCTGTTTGAAAATCTGCTAAATCTACCTCATCTATTGGAACCTACTAAGATAATCATCAACAAACTCGTTGAACATTCTCCTAATAGCAAACAAATCGGTTAGACCCATCGTGAGGTCACCCCGGAAAAACTGCTCGTGAAAACTTCTCTTTAATTGCTGCCAAGTATGAACAGAATTAGGTCTCAATGTCGAAAACCAAGAAAATGCATTCTTGGTCAGAGAACTGGGGAATAACCTCATTTTTATCCCCTCGTCAAGGGCTAACTCCCCCATTTCAATGGTGTACCTAGCAATGTGCTCAATAGTGGATTCTCCACCATCTCCGGAGAACTTCGACAGTTTGGGGACTTTAATCACCCTAGGTAATTCTGCCTGCTACACCCAATCAAAGAAAGCCGAGACAAAATATGGTTGGTTTGCATAACCCACGTTGAATCCAAAGAGGTTGAGAGCTTGCTCGACCACTTGGTTGAAATCCTGTTCTACCACCCTATTCGCTCCAAGTTGTTGTCGAAGGAACCTAATAGCATGATTCATTATTGACCTAACCTCTCCATTTCTCTAGAGCATATGTCTCTGTGGGGGTCCTTCTGGTTGAGGAATTCCCCCTGCACGGGTTGTGGCCCTTGATTTTGATCCTGATTAATAACCTGTTGTGGTCATTGATTTACACCCTGTTGCTTCCCTTGCCCCCCAGCCGTATTGGTAACCCCCTGTTGTGGTTATACCGTTGGTTGGTCATTTTGGGCAGGCATCTGAACACCGGGGATAGCCAAACCTAGTGCTTGGTTTAAGAAAGTAAGTTGTTGCGCCAACACAACATAAACTTCATTTGTATTTTGCATCATAGGCGCCATTACTTCACCCATTTGTTGTGTGAATGTGTTAACCAATTCATGATTACTCATTTCCATTTCCTGGCACAAAGCCCGTAATGAATTTGGAGTCAGAACACTATTTCCAAACCCTGGACGATCGACAATTTGTCTATCCTGCCTAGTAGTGGTAGGCGTGCTTGTCGAACCTAGAAGAGTTTGATTATGCAAATTCGCGAAACTAGTACTAGGGTGCCATTTTGGCATTCCCAAAGGGTATCTTGGATCATTACTCGCCTGCAAAGGAGATGTATGCCCTCCTTGTGCAGTCTGCCCCACTGTTGCTTGAAACGTAGGGGCTACTATTACGAAACCACTGGTTCCATGAAGGTCGACATTGTCGACCCTGTTATCCCCGCGGTAGTGATAACAACACTTCTTTTCGGGGAAATATTACTAACTTGTGGTAGCCGTGTTTCAGCGTTATTAGCGTTACTCATGGTGCTTGTTTCTTGAGATGGATCGACTACTGCAATAACTTTTCCACTTCTCAATTGCATGAAACGAATGAAAACATCACTTGTGACACAAACGAGTTACTCTAAACTCGTCCCACTGGGCGTGCCAATTTGTTTATGGTAATTTTTGGTTCAATGGCCAAAACCCACAACAAATGAATTTTTATCAAACGAATGTGGGATTCTCGAGTTATATGGTAATCTCGTTGCTGATTTTAAGAGCAATTTAATGCAAAAAACTAATTTGATGCAAGAATGTGAAGACAAAACACGTAAAATTGCATAAAAGTAAAAGAAAGCAATAAAAGACAAAAATGTAAACAACAAGAAAGTAAAATGCAAGAAAGTAAATTGCAGAAACTTGAATGGCAAGAAAGTAAAGGACATAAAGTAAAAAGAGAATGGAAGTAAAGGACTTAAAATAAAATGGATGCATACTCAACGTCAATTCTTGGAATCTACTTGAGTTGAGATTCAAAAGAATTTTATTCAAGTATTCAACCTTTTACAATGGCTTTGACAAGCCTTATTTATAGACAAAGACAAATAAAAATACCTATCTTAATATTTGCCACGTGTATTGAGCAGTTCTAACTGCTCTTAAAACTAAATATTAGAAAAAAACTAACAGACACTATTACTTGCATCATCATCCCGACAATTTCTATCTCGACATGACTTACCTAAAACCTTGGTCGACCTCTATCTTTCTCATTGTAACCATGATACATCATTTTTTACAAACCATTGTCTCCCTCGACATGAACCTCTATTTAGTTGTTGGTCGAGATTCCAAAATTACAATTAACATGGGGCAATAGCCCCCAAAGCCTTTAGCCTTGTGAGTAGATCCGTCCCTGCTTTGCTCCTAACCAGAAAATATTGATACACTGGGAACAGAACTTCTAGAAATTTTATTGAATATAGCTCCAACCAAAGAACTTCTAGAACTTCTTTTTGTTATTGTACGTTCTAAGGCTTTTGAGGTGTCATTGATAGCAATCTGAATAATATTCTCTGGTTTATCATAAACACTCTCGAGTATCTCTGTTCTGTTACAACCTTCCACTGCACCACTTTTTTTGTCGATAATTAAATTTATTCATTGATATGATCTAGCTTAAGCATCAAAGTGGTTACTCTTCCTACCTTCTAGGAAGAGTTGAAAAGCAAACACCCTATCATGTGCTCCAAAGCTAGATAAAGAAAAAACAATACATTCCGCTGCACCACTTGATATACCTTTTGCATTTAAGAGAGTGGTTGCTCTATATTGCTAATTTTTATTCCGAATTCGAATTAGAATTATAATACCTTAGGAAGTAATGTTCAGGCTATACATACAAACTTTTGGCCACCATTAAGCCACAACACTAATGGCCTTAACTCAGTGTTGCCTTAATGAACTAATAAAACATTGCCCTCCCACTCTTCTCATTCACAGTCACATAGCCTGAGTACTGATCAGAGGCAATCTTGAGTTTCAATACATAGATGTTAAGAACTTTCTTTATATTAGCATACTGTTGTGCTGTACTTGTTGCTTGGTTTTGACATAACTGGACTGATTCACGGATGTTATTTCCATATAAGCTATTTATCATTTGCACTTGCTGATATTATTTTTCTTTTAACGAAGAACACAAAGTTGTTTGTAAAAGTTGCAACCACAACTAATAGGATATTACATTGTCATTTCAAAATGAAACTTGAAAATTTACAAAACAGACCACCTCCCTATTACATTACCATAAACATCACCCTACAGCCTCCTACTACAGCAGCAGAACAGAACAAGTCACTAAAATAATCCCAAGACAGCCTTGCATCCACTTGCATCTTTGAGAGAGAGCCGCAGCAAGAAGAATTTCGGAAAAAAACCGGGGGTTTGATATTCTGTTGAAATTGGAAGCCGAGGGTATTGCGCACGCTAATCTGCTGCCAATCCCTGTCCAAACAATGTTAGATAGAAACATTAGAGCATAATATGAAAGTTAATAGTTAAAAGACTTATAATCACGAAGCACATGTATCAAGATAACAATAGGACAATAAGCCTAACAAGGCCATTTCAACAAATGTTGAATGGCAAAGCTTCATCAAATAGCAAGTAGGAAGATATCGAGAAACTTAAAGTGGAGTTCAAAAGCAAATCCAAAAATAAATGGATGCAGCATTCTGTGTTGATGCCATACATTGAAATAAAGTAATGAACTAAAATCAAAGTAGTAAATCACACCTTATAAGTAAATTCATCCATCAGGAATTTCTTTGGATTCAAAATTACTGTCTTCTGCAAAGTAACAATAAGTACCATCATGTATGTTTTCTGATTTTTTTTCTTAAGCTTCAGAAAGTTTAAAGCACATTCATGGATTTGACTCACTCCATATTCCATGAAAAAAATTATGAAATGTCACATGTACATCAGCCTTTTTTATCCTAAATTAGAGTTTTGATGGTGGGGGTTAAGTTGATTACTATTCTTTGTTCATTAGATATTAGGGGCTATTGAGGAAACATAAATGTCATCACAAGTAGCACATCCTGTTCTGTTTAGTGCAGGTTTTGAAGGATTATTTATGATGAAATAATTGCCTATTTTTACATAGCTTGCTTTTGATTTTAAGTTGTTCCGATTTTATAATATGTTTCAAATACAGTAAATTAATTTTTTTTAGCAAAATATATGGCATGCTAAAGCATCACAATAAAACCTAACATCCCAACTAGATTGACACCTTAGATTTTACCTATCATTTGCAGCACACCATAAAAAATTATTAAAAAGAAAGCCAAAAGACTACAAAAAAAAATATGAGGGGACTAGACCAAAACCCATAAAAAATCAAGAAAACCTAAAATTAGGTAAACCATTCCTATTATGGATAACATCATCTCTAATAAAATTTGGAAAAGAGTCCCACCAAGTGATTCATGGATGAGAAGCTGGCTAATCTATCCGCACAACAATTACCTTCTCCATTAATATGAGAAACTTGGAAAGATAATCTTTTAGAGATCGGTAAACAATTATGCCATCTATTTCTAAGTCTCCAAGGGACAACTTTAGAGAACTTGAATGCTGAAACAACCAATGAAGAATCATATTCTATCCACAATTTATTCCAACCTTTCTTCTCCGCATATTCAAGAGCAAGCATGACACCATTGAACTCAGCAAACAAAGATGAAGCAATACCCAAATTACCTGCAAAATGCAACACCCCGATTTCTGCTGTTAATCATATTTAGACTCGAATTCATGGCGAAAGCCTACGGTTAAATTTGGGGTTGAAAATTCAGACGAAACCCGGTTTGTGTTTTCACTGACAGTAAGATTTTACTTTTTAAGTGATGTGGGTCTTTTCAAAAATTTTGCTCTAAAATAAAATATTATATTTTGTTCGGGTGAAGTTTTGATTTAAATTAGTTGCAGAAAACCTAAATTGGGAGAATAACGGATTCGGAATCGGAACTACGGAGACTGAACCGGACACCGGGCCAGGGTTGGACAAATGTCACAATGTTGTGGTGAGTGTGGTGAGTCACCACTAATGACTCACATTAGTCATGATTAGTCTTCTAAATATCTTAGATATTTTGTGTAGGAAAAGACTAAAATGCCCTTAAGTATAATTAGAAACCACAAATTACCCTTAATGACTCACTCATCTTGCCCCTCACTCCCTCTTTGTCACGGCAAGAACCCCCCACCCCTCACACTCTCATTTGTTCATCAAGCCTTATGCACACTTAGAGAGAGAAAAACCAAAGAGAAGCATAAGTTCTTAAGGATTTCTTTGCAAGTTTGGATCAATCCCTTCATTCCCTTCTTCGTCTTCAAGAGGTAATCCCTCAACTCTCATAAACATTAGAGATTTATCTTCATTCATTTCAATCATCCAAGTTCCAAACCCATTTTTCTTCAACTTTCATGTATGTCTTCAAAAATTGGTAGAAAAGTACATGATGCTTATTTTTGAGTTCTAACAATTTTCTATACCTCTCTACTACTCTAGGATCATGGATCCAAGAGTATGTAAAATTTTTAAACCCCTAGCCATTTTTTTAAGCATAGGCCGAATCCTACCCACAAAATGGGTTAGATGATTTTTCTTCATTTTCAACATATGGCAATTTTCCCTAACTCTACACTACTCTAAGATCATGGATCTAATAGTATGTGAAATTTTGAGATCCCTAGCCTATTTTTCCTATGGTGGCCGAACCTAGACATATAGGGTGTAGGAGTTTTTATTTCATTTTGCAACTCTTTCTTTACTTGTTTGTGAAGGATTAGCTGAGTAATTGTGTTTGGGGTCTTGTGGAGGAAGCTCAGAATTGCCTAAGGAGCTTCGATAACTATGTGTATAAATTGTTTGGTGTGTTTGTAATTAATTGTTGTAGTGTATGGTGTTTGTTTTAAATTATTGCGTAATATTCTGTGATGCATGATTTATCTGTGAAAGCATGCTATAAATTGCAATATGTGAATATATTGTTGCGATTGTGAAAGTATGTGATAAATTGTGTTGTATGAAATTTTCGGTTGATTTTGTGATTGATTGGAAGCCTGACATCGGTCAGTGCTTATTGGAAATTAAGGATAAACGTTAAGAAAGTTTTAAGGAAGACTTCATGTTTTTGAAAATTAATGGATTTAATTTTAAAGGTGAAAATAATAATATTTTAATGGGTTTTAAAGAAAGAATAAGTTAATGAGTGACAGCGAGAACGTAACCATGAAAAAATTTCACTTTTGCATTTTTTTTGAAAACGACGGGAAAATGGAAATAAATATTAATTTTGAGAAAATGGATTTTAAAAATTGTTTTAAGGTTGATGATAAATAATTTTTCAAGAAATAAGGGTTTTTCCTTTCCTAACGGTAGTATGAGGAAAAATGATCTTGTTACGTGAGAAAAATAAATATGTGGGTCAGAAATGATTTTAAAAGAGTTAACGGATTTTTAGAAATAAAAATAAAAGAATTTGAGGAAAAATGATTTTCGTTACATTTTAAAACAAATTTCATCAAAGGGTTTTTAGAAAAGAATTTAAGAACAGTGGAAATTTTCAGACAAACTTAGATAAGTTTTCGGAGTTTTTGTTCTGGTATTTGTGTTTCACTAAACGAAAACTCTTTGGGAAAATAAAGGAAATGATAAGGACCTAGATTGCCAAGATGTTAGGCTAATGTTCCTAAGAGGCAATTGTACTTTGGAGGTGAAAGGAATTGGAATACCTGAGGAAGGGTAGTCGGGAGCTTTAAGCCTCAAAAGAGGGGAAACAAACGACAAAGAACAGTTACGATAACAATGGGTTTTACATGCATAGTCTGACAAATATGCCATTTTGGGCAGACGTGCCTTGTATATCGAGCTACAATTTCACAAAGGGTGAATTGGGTAAATTAGTTAGTTACGGACCAAAGATAAATTCTAGGGTCTTAGGGACATTCGGGCTTCGAAAAACCAGCTAATGCTCGAGGCCCTGCAACCTCGGGTCATGGAATTCGGTTACCCAGTACGAATGTACTTAATAGGGAACTATTTCAATATTATTTTAGGTGCTCCATCGTTGTATCCCTGAACAATTGGAGCCGGACCTAAATTTAGAGATCGATCTCATGAGACAATTGTGCTAAGGGTATCACAGCCTAATCATTGCTCAGAGAAGGGAAGTTAGGAATCTCCAGAGAATAAAGGTCAAGACTCAAAGGATGGATTTTGAAGTGCCATGCATTCTTGAAAAATCACTATTCGATTGTCGGGTATGAATCCCACTGGTAGGAATTATTTACAATATGTATATATGATGTTTGTTTGGGTGTCGTGCATATAGTTATCATAATGAAACTCAATATTGGTATCTCACCATTGCTTTATTAATTTTCATGTTGGGTTTCTAATATGCTTCTATATATATATTCGAGTACAGATAAACCACACGAGTCTGATATCGTACTCGAGGATACGTTCCCTGCACTTTGACGATGCTGATGAGGGAAGCGTGTGGGCGATTTACACCCGCAACGCTACGTACACCGGGCCAGTATGTACTGTTGGTGCAAGCCCTAGAGGCCAATGTATTTTCTTAGACTTACATTTGTATCTTGCTATATATATGATATAAGGCTTCCAGTTTATTGTGTTACTTGTTTAAACATAATAAAGTCCTTAGAATGGAAATTTCAGTTTAATAGAATATCAAGTATATGACTTGATCGTGAAACACTATTGAACAATGAAATCCTATTCTTAAATATCCGTAGTCAAGTATTTTATTAATAAGGACAATAATAATACAATTGAGACTACTATGTGTGCAGACTGATGACCATATCTCACGGGTCATGCATATGAGATATCGAGTCGCCACATAGGTACACATTAAGGTAATGACGTACTGGATTGACCCACCATGAGAACACTACATGGAGCGTTATGTGAGTGTCATAAGTAGTTCTCATAGTGACAATGGTGTATGCAATCCTTCGACCTGAAATCACTACGATCCCTACATGAGGAGTCGTGTGCTTTAATATCGTCAAACGTCATCTGTAATAGGATGATTATAAAGACGGTCATTGGGCATACCACGAGCCATGCAGAGGGATGTGAGTGACCTAGATGGAATTTGTCCCTCCTACATAACAGGAGTAATATTCGTGGGGCCCCCGATAGAGTGAGACCAGAAAATGCATGGCGTCTTTGAAATGAGTCAATATGAGATATTGACCTCATTTGTTGTTAAGTCTACTCGGGTATCAGGGAACATGATATTGAACCATACAAGGGTGACACATTCTATGTCTTGTGTTCAATATAGATATATGGACAAAGGGATAATAATGCACATGAATATTTGTCACGAAAGGTTTCGTCAAATCACTGACTTTCTCACTACTTAGGTAGCAGTGATGTATTGCTAGATACCGCTCACTGTTTGTAATATTAAATGGGATTTAATATTACTACTAACGTTTTGGGAACCTATAGGGTCACACACATAAGAGCGGATTAAAGGAAGCATTAAAAGGAGAGTTGGACTTTCCTATTGAGCCTAGCGCATAGTACATGGGCTTAGGTCAAATGCTGCTCACTAACTCACTTAAGGAGGCGCTACTATAAGTAGACCACTTAAGTTGTTGTGCCCACACGGTTGATAACCTAGCCGCACATAGAGAGTAAGTGTGAACAGCAAGTCTCGATTTTGAAGCTAGCACTGTGAGACAGAGACGCTTCGGGTTCGTGACGTTGGACGTTCACGGAATCTGCTCGTGTGGATACCTTAGAGACACCGTTCGTACGGTGTTCGTGATAGACGAATTTCAACCAACAGCCATCGCTTCAAGAGGTAAACCTTCTAATCATGAATCATGACCATTCGCAAGGATCCTTCGATGGGAATTTTTCCGCTGCGTTTCCTTTTGTTTTATACGCAAATTCCCAACATGTACCACTACGGGTACATTAGCGACGGGACCATAGACCCGTACTCATAGCTTTGAGACAGTCGAGGTACTACTTCCCCCGATGTGGCTATTGTTGAGGAATCTGGTGCATCAGCCACCATTTGATAAGCCACTTCATTCAACAGCGCCACCATCACCTCCAACACCGATCGTTATTGTTCCGGAGGAGGACGAGGAAATGGATGAGGACCCCATGGAGGACGAGGAGGAGGTAGCCGAGTATCATCCTCGGAGTTGACGGCATTTCCCGAGGTTGAGGCGGAGGTGGATGTATCCTCACCGGATACTCCTGCGGCTGGGGAATTCTATCGAGGTCTTCCCAATGGCTTTCATTAGGTGCGACCAACAATAAGACTTGTTTTGGGTTTACTTTTTGAGAAGTAGTGGTATTGTCACAGTTTGTATATCTTGGCTACTGAGAGTCATCTTTGTGATGTCGTGGTTCCGAACTACCGCTACTATGTAGGTTTAGTTTATGTGTGTTTTCTTATGTTGTGACTTTAGTAAATGACCTGTAAATACAAAGGTCCCTATGTAAAAAGTAATGACGCATATACATACATACATACATACATACATACCATACACGGTTATTAGTTATCAATGGTTGTTTTGTGTCGACCGAGGAAAAGAAAAAAATTTACAACTAATTTCAAGAAAGTTAAGAAATAGAGAAAATAATATTTTCCGAAAGCAACCAGTGTATTTATTTTCAGTCTTTTAGTTTCAACATGTAGCGCCAAAGGGGATGTCTACTGCTCTTGCGTGGTGGTCTTGGAATTGAGAAAACCCCGCATGTTCTCTGGTGGGTTTGCATGGTTTTTTAGGGTTTGCCTCCTCACCATGACCGAATGCCCATGGCAAATCCTTTTCCCGGAATCAGCTCTCCTCCATCCTCATCCTTCTTCTCCCCCTCATCTTTCTTCCGCTGCCTCTCTTCCAAAGGAGATTGCTGCTAAATCTTCTTCGTATTTGCCTCTAAAAACTTTTACACAAGCATTAAACAATGCTTGTGATATTCCCTAAGCCGATTACCAGTACCTTGCAAAAAAGGCGATCATATGGCAGTAAAGATACCTCAAGATGAATATATTGCAGGGGTTGAAAACTGTAAAAACAATCTTCATGACAGGCTATTGCTCTCGAAGGGTGAGTCTCCATACAAGATAGAAGACTTGCGATCTAAGTTACTAAGGTTATGGCAGCCATTAAATCAATGGAAGCTAATCCCAATTGGGAAAGGTTTTTATGAGTTCTCGTTCTCATCAATTGAAGATTTGCGCAAGGTTCTTGCTGTTGGTTCTTGGTCTTTAAATCCGGGTGTTCTTAGGCTATTTTCTTGGTCACCCAATTTCAACCCCAATCTTGTAAAGCAATCTAATGCTCAGTGTTGGATCCAAATCAATGACCTCTCTCAAGAATATTGGAGACCAAAGATTATATTTTCGATTGCTAGAGGTATTGGCACCCCATTGTCTTTGGATGATACAACGATTAAAATGTCTTTTGGCCATTATGCTAGAGTTCTAGTGGACCTTGATCTTAAGAAACAGCTGAATGATACAATCATGGTGGAAAGAAATGGTTTTGCTTTCTTGGTTTATATTGATTATGAAAAACTCCCTATGTTTTGTTCCCATTTCTCGATTATTGGATACTGCTTCACATTGCAAAAGGATAAAGAATGCTAATGAGAATCCAGGTAACTTGGGACCCAAGAAAGTGGTTCCTAGATATGTGCCAAAGGTTACTGGTAAGCAGGTTACTCCCATTGATCTGGATCCGGTAAAGGTGCCAATTGATAAAGGAAAAGGTATTTTAATAGAGAATGATGGTGTGCAGGGTGAGACTAGCTTGGTTCAGCCTGGCCATAAAGGATCTGATAGAATTGTTCCTGATCAAGTGAATAGTCCTGACACTGTTATAGATGTGGATATTAGAAGGAATGTTTCTCCTGTTATGATGAGGAATGATGTTCCTCCGCCAGTTAAGCCCCTAGATGTGGAAGATGAAGACTCTACTGAAACAGTGTTTGATGAGGAAGCGACCTCTCATGCAAACATTGATGGAAGTGGCAATTATGGTAGGTTAGATGGAAGTGGAAATTCTGGGGGGGGTTTGTTGCAAATTCAACTCAACAAGACTCGGTTGCATTTGTAAAGGAAACTCCAGAATCTCAAATTAACAGGGTTCAACCCCTCCAATTGGTTCCTCCTCAAGGGTGATGGTGGATAATTCGGTCAAAAATATTGCTGCTTCTGTTTTAAAGTATATAAATGTTCTGAGGCAAAATTGGAGTGATATGGTTGATGAAGATCAGAGGTTAGAAAATTCTCTGAGAGATGTTGAGCAAGTTTTATTAAAGGAGACTAATGAAGATGGTTATGAAAAAGTTCTTACCAAGTCTCAGAAGAAAAAATTAAGGCAAAAGAAGAAACATACTCCAGAAGAAACATACTCCAGAAATGCCTATTACCTGATCAAGGGCAGGATTAATGAATCTTGCCAAATGAAGTGTCTATTCTGGAATGCAAGAGGTTTAGCCAACCCCTCTACAAGGTTGGTTTTGAAGCAGCTTTGTCTCTCAAACAAGCCTGATTTTATTTTCATCTCAGAACCCTGGATGATGATGGATAAAGTTCCTGCTAGATTTTGGAAAAATCTCAATCTTAAGGTCTTTGCTACTAATGATCGAGGTCCTTTCAAGCCTAACTTATGGTGTTTATGTTCTAGTTCATGGGACCCTTCTATTATTGATGTTTCCTCTTAGCATGTTGCTTTTTCAGTAAAGATTGATAATCAGGAAATAGCAGTGGCAGCTATTTATGCATCTACTAGTTATCTGCAAAGAAGAACCTTATGGCAATGCCTGAATGATTTGCATGCCAATTTTGCTTTGCCTTAGTGTTTTTGTGGTGACTTCAACACTATACTAGGTGCTCATGAATACAGAGGCATCAGTTCTCCTTCTAAGATAGCTTGTGAGGACTTTCAAATTTGGACTGCTAGTAACAACCTTATTCATTTGCCAACTCGAGGTAACCTTTTTACTTGGTCCAATGGTAGAAGGGGTAGAGCACTTACTGAAAAAAGATTAGATAGATCTATTTGTAATGATAGTTGGATTGATTTTTGGTCTACCATATCTTGTTGCACTTTAACAAAAAGCAAGTCTGACCACTATCCCTTGTTGCTGGAGCTGAAGAGGGATGTTTCTATGCATAAGTCTAGCTCTAAGTTTATGAAAATGTGGATTCATCATCCTGGTTGTACTGAGATTGTTAAAGAGGTTTGGAAATCTGAGATACGTGGCTGTCCAATGTTTGTGTTAAGTCAAAAATTGAAGCTTCTTAAAAACAGGTTGAAAGAGTGGAACAAATCGGTTTTTGGTAATGTCAACCAGAAGGTTAATGTTGCTATGCATCATTTGGATTCTATTCAGCGGCAGTTGGTTGAGAATGGTTACTCTGACTCCCTTTTTTATCTTGAGAAGAAAGCTCAGCTGGAGTTAGAAAAGGCTCTGAACATTCAGGAATTTTTTTGGCAAGAGAAGTCTAGAGTGAAATGGCAGCTAGAAGGAGATAGGAACACAGTATTTCCACAAGTTGGCTAAAGTTGGGAACATAACTAAGCAAATGAGTTTGCTCAAGCATGGTGAGGAAATTCTTAACACTGCAGTTCAAATTGAGGATCATGTGGTGAGTTCTTTTCAATATATTTTATGCACTGAAAATAACTGTGTTGATAATGGTTTGGTGGATGAAGTCATTCCAAGTAGTGTCACCTCAGATCAGAATGCTATGCTTGGCTATGCCTGATGTTGAAGAAGTGAGATTGGCTGTTTTTGGTATGAATAGAGATGGTGCTCCTGGGTCTGATGGATTTGGTGCTTCATTTTTCCAGCACTTCTGGAGATCATTGGGGAGGATGTGTACAAAGCTGTCTCCCAATTTTTCCTCTGGATGGATTCTTCCTAATTACAATGCAAATCTAGTAGTTTTAATTCCTAAAGTAGCTGAAGCTATGAAGATTGAGCAATATAGGCCCATTGCATTATCCAATTTCAAATTCAAGATCATTTCCAAGGTGATTGTAGACAGGCTTGCTAAGATTGCACCTCTTATCATTTCTCCTAACCAAAGAGGTTTCATACAAGGTAGGCAAATCTCTGATTGCATTTGCCTAACTTCTGAAATCATCAATTTGATTGATAAGAGGAATTTTGGTGGTAACTTGGCAATGAAAATTGACATTAAAAAGGCCTTTGACACTCTGGACTGGAATTTTTTATTGAAGGTTCTAAAATCTTTTGGATTTGATGAAAGGTTCTGTAACTGGATAAAGACAATTCTTGCCTCTGCTCATTTGTCTACCTCAGTAAATGGCAAGTCTTCGGGGTATTTTCCTTGCAAAAGAGGAGCGAGGCAAGGTGATCCATTGTCTCCATTGTTGCCTTGCAGAAGAAGCTCTTAGTAGGGGAATATCAAAATTGGTTCTAGATGGTAAGCTTTCAGTCATTTCTGGTCCTAGGGGCTGTCAGGTTCCTTCTCATGTTTTGTATGCAGATGATGTTATGCTTTTCTGTAAAGGTTCTCAAAAGAACATTCTTGAGTTGAAGAATTTGTTTCATAGATATGCTACTGCCTCTGGCCAGATTATCAATCCCAGCAAGTCCACTTTTTATGTAGGTTGTCTCTGTAAGAAGGCAGACTGCTATTGCTGAATTACTTGGTTTTGCAATTGGAAAGCTCCCCTTCATATACCTTGGCATTGTTGGTATGATGATCTATAGTTTTTTGGTTTATGCTTGGCCTGTAAAGCTGTTAAAGACTGTTGAAGCATGGATTAGAAACTTCATTTGGTCAGGTGATGTTAATCATAGAAAGATTTGCACAGTTTCTTGGAAAAAAGTTTGTAGTCATGTCATTGAAGGTGGCCTTGGCCTTAGATCTCTTAGGAGTGTTAATGATGCTGCAGTTCTTAAACTATGTTGGCAGTTTGTTCAATCCTCTGAGCAGTGGGCCTGTTTGCTTAGAGCAAGAGTGGTCAGAAAGAACTCTTATATTCAGTACCATATAAACTCTGCAATTTGGGCTGGTTTGAAGTGCAAGATTTATCAAATTGCTGATAACTGTGCTTTGCAGCTTGGTTCAGGTTCCTGAATTAATTTCTGGACTGATCCTTGGCTTCCTGATTCAATGGTTAATGTTTTAAATATCCCTGCTCATTGCCATCATCTTTTGACTGCAACTGTTAAGGATTTCATTTATAATGGAAATTGGTTGATTCCAAGTTCTCTGCTGGATAGTTTCCCTGTCATAAAGGAAAAGCTGCAGGCCATTACAATTCCTGTTGAGGCTGAAGCTAATGTTTTAAGGTGGAAATGCACAGATTCGGGTGACTTGTCATTTAACGATGCATATCATTTTTTTAGGCCACCTGGTTTTGTAGTAAACTGGTCGAAGCATATATGGAATAAGGTCATCCTCCATCAAAATCTTTGCTGGCTTGGAGAATTATCCAAAATAAAGTTGCAACAGATGATAATTTAAGATCTAGAGGTTGTATAATCACCTCCATGTGCAGTCTTTGCCATTGCTGTTGTAAATCTGTGGTGCATCTTTTCTGTTCCTGTACTTTTGCCTCTCAAATTTGGTCTTGGCTTGGCTCTTTATTGAACTTGTAGATTGATACTTCAACAATTCTTTCTATCATTTCTGTTTGTGACAGAAAATGGTCTACTCAAGCTTATGATGTCATTTCTGCTGCAATTGTTCATTGTTTTTGGGGAATTTGGCACTGCAGAAACAAGCTTAGGTTTCATGACAGCAAGATTTAGTGTGTCCTTGGCAGGGAATTGTAGTTCTGGTTTCTCAGGCTGTAGTGTGACAGATTTCTCATTACTAAAGGCTTTTGCTGTGGAAATCAAGCCTAGGAAGAGTGAGGTTATAACTGAAGTGTTGTGGATGCCACCTCCTTGCTATTGGATCAAATGCACACGAATGGTGCTGAAAAAGGATCTCTTGGCCTAGCCTCTTGTGGTGGTATTTTTAGAGATAGAAGTGGTGCCTCCTTGGGTTGTTTTGCTGTTAATCTTGGAATTAAAACCTCTTTGCAAGCAGAGATTCTTGGAGCTATTTATGCTATTGAGATTGCCTATTACAAAGGTTGGTATAACCTTTGGCTAGAGTGTGACTCTCTTTCGGTGGTTTTGGCCTTCAAGTCTTTTGACATTATTCCTTGGCATCTAAGAAACAGATGGAAGAACTGTATAGTTTTAACTTCTAGTATGAGATTTAAGTACTCACATATTTTTAGAGAAGGTAATTATTGTGCGGATAAAATTGCCTCTCTTGGTTTTTCTTTTCCTCAATTTCATTGGTGGAATATTATTCCTATCTTTATTAGTGATGATTTTCATAGAAATAGAATTGGATTACCTTGTTATAGGTTTAAATAATGCTTGTCAAGGGTTTTGGTCAATGTTCCCCCTTGATTTATTTGTATTCTTTATTTCATTTTTATTTTTTAATCAATAAAATAGGGGTATGCTGCAGATGATTGTTGAGCTCTGGGATGCCAGCCTAGCTGGGATGTCAGTTCTCATAGTGATGCTTTTTGCATGCATGTTGTTTTGCTTTAAAAAAAAATGTAGCGCGAAGGGGGTGTTACACAAAACACCCCAAAACCGAATCTTCATGATCACGATAAATACTACCACAAGATGCTTGGCCTGGACAACCTGTTTATGCACCATCGGTATTACATTTCATCCATCCAAACAAAGGAGGATACCGATTGATTTGCTTGATTTCAGGTGCTGGACTAGCACGGCAAGTAATTGAAAAATCCATTAAAATAACAAACTCATCTATTGAAGGAAACATAGATCCACGAGTATAGTATTCCCAGATAGCTTGACTGCAGCAGAAATACAGTAAATTAATTCAAACATACTTTTGAGTGTTAGATAACCCACGGGATTCATCCATTTTGGCCCATAGGATCAACAAACGATCTTACACCTTAAGCCCTTAAGTATTATGTAGCTATATATGTTATATATTTGTAGTCATAATAGTAAAGCACAATAGTCTAAAAAATATTTTTTTAAAACAAAGTGATCATATGTCATAATAATTTATTGATAAAAAGAAGAAAAACAAAAGAAAACAAAATCATTGAGAAATATAAACCAAAACCCATGGAAAGAAAACAATAATAATTTAAATCTAACATTACGTTTTCTATTTTTCCTCATATTATACTCCTGAGACTTAGGCATAACCACTGTGAAATAAGAATCAATTTCAGTAGTATTATCATTATTCAACTACTCTGCTGAGAAAGAGTCATTCTCTAGGTCATCCTCATCCCAATTTCCTAAAAACATGGAAAGTATCTTCATGCATGAGCAACATTAGAATGTAGAGGGGTTGAATTAGTCTCAGGAGTGTCAAGATTCTTACCACCAACTGTTAAATCACATGTAGCCCTGAAATCGGACACAAAAGTAGGAGTACTCTTGGTTGTAGAGTCAGAATTAGTTGCAACAGAAGTTGAGATCTATGGAGTGGAATTTGAGACCTGATCAGGAGACTCGTCATAAATGATTTCAACCGAATCATTGTTAGTCAAATTTTCACCCGGTGATGCATCAATATGTCCATTATCTTCAACTGGATTTTGCTATGAAACCTTAACCGAAACATTATCATTCAAATTTTCATCCGGTGATGTATCAATCTTCCCATTATCTTTAACTGGCTTATGCTCTAGAACCTTAGGGATATAAGCTTGTGAAGTCGTCTGCACCAATGGCGGAACATCATGCAGCACGTTCTCCTTGTCAAATTTACAAGTCGAGGCCAAGTGTCCAATTGATTTACAATGAAAACAAAAAGAAGGAAGCTTCACATATTCGATCAATCTGGCGGAAAATGCAAAACATTCACGTTCAACCATAATCTCCTTAAGCAACTTCCCTGTTAGATAAACATCCACTAAAACTAGAGCATAGTGACCATATTCCCTAGTACGGGTAGCTTCATCCAAACTTATTGGAGTACCTAAACCGCCTACATTTTCAAACAACAATTTCTAGCACCAATATTCCAGCAGCAAGTCATGAATTCTAATCCAGCAATGAGCATGATATTGTTTCTGCTTATTAGGAATAAAATCTAGAGACCATTGAAAAAGATGCAATAGCCCTGGTTGAAGGATCCAAGCCCCAACAGCCAAGACACTACGCAAATCCTTTTGAGAAGCAAAGTTGAATTCATAAAATCCCTTTCCTAACGGAATCACTCTCCATTTACTCAAAGGCTTCCATAGTTTTCAAAGTTTGTCACGTAAGTCGGAGAATTTTATAGGGATATCACCCTTCAACAATAACAAGCGGCCATGAATTGTTTTTGCAACATTCCAACCCCTTTGATACTCATCCTCAGATAATCTGATAGAGATAGAGCCTCCCTTCACGCACGGTCGAGGTAGCGAAAGCTTTTCGTTGTGGAAAAGGTAAATCTTTCGAAGGAGATTTCGGATTGGGAAACGCCCAAGCACAAGCCATAAAATCAGACGTAAAACAGAGAACTCATCCAAGATGAGAAGTCTTTGTACTTCTTGCTCCTATGACAGAGACCCAGAGCAGATCCCTCGCAGTGAGGGCGAGATCCGAAGAGAGCAGTCGCGTGCGAGCGGAGAACAAGGGTGACTGGATCTACGTCGGAGTTTGCTGCTACAGCTGCAACCCAGAGCACGAGATTCGAACATATTGGAGGCGCGCTCGAGACGGAGTCCAGGGGAGACCAACTAGGTCATCCAGGAAAGAGACGACTCTGCGGTGACAGCCGGAGCCATGCAGGAAAGGTGGCGGTGGCTAGTTTTTCTGTGTGATATTTGCTTCCTCCAGCGTTACATTGACTTGTGTCCAAAAAAATATATACATATGATGTTTTATTTTTTTAAGGTATCAGCATTTACCGATGGCTGTTATAATATTTTAATTCTTTTTATCTCACACTCCTTTTTTATACATGCTTTATGATTATTGATAATCTATCTATTGTTGTTTTTGAAGCAAAAGTCCTTTGATAAAGGATATGGAAAAAAAATAAACTGTAAGAATATCTTTTTTCTTATTTACAAAAGTGTTTTTCCAATATTTTTGCAATTTAAATAAATTTTAATAATGACTCCGTTGGTTATCAATAACCTCTCGACATGTAGCAATCTCGGTTGCAATATAATTCATTAACAAAACATCATGGCCAAACATTAAAGACATTAAACTTTATATATATATATATATATATATATATATATATATATATATATATATATATTATAACATAATATTATATATAATACTTATTTAATGCAATACATTATATATTATTATACATTATAAAGGATATTTTAGTAAATTTTATATTATTTTACTTGTGTTTTCCATTGTCCATCAAACAATATATGGGACAAAGAGCCTGTTTGTTTAAGCTTAGAAAATAAATGATTTTGATACAAAATAATTTAGTAATTATTTTTAGAGATTTAATTTAAAGAAAAGCAGAAGCAGATTTGTGTTTGTTTACAATAAAAAAATCATTTTTTAAACAGTAGTTAGTTATAAAAATTGATTTTTTTTGAAATTCTAATGAAAGTTGTTTTCATTTTAACCCTGAAAATGTTTTTTTTTTCTGCTTTTCATTATTTTCAAAAGTAAAGACAAACACACTAAAAATTTTAAAAAATGATTATTCAGTTAAAAAAGTGATTTTTTTTAGTAAAATAAGCAATAACAAACACACTTAAAGAGTTGTATTGTAACTCAAGTATTTGTATTCTACTGTTCTCATTGTCTTGTACTTAAATTCGAATCAAACGCATCCTAAAACCATAACTTCTAGCATGTTGTTATGATTTATTCACTAAATATTACACTTACAATAATGATCAAGGAAAAGGAAAAGGTACCTCCAGTATAATTATCCAATCAATTAATTGATTTTCATTCAAATCAGATAAATAAATTTTAATCAGTTAATATTCTATTTTTAACCCAAATTTCTTCATTCATGTCATTTTTGCACATGTTATAAATAAAACATAGTAATTCCACTCACACCCATTGGACTATTAAAATTTAAGGCCCTTGTACAGATATTGTTTGGGATCCAAGAACTTGTTTTAGTATACAAACTCTCTATTTCAAAAACCAATTTTTTATTATTTAATAAAATAATGATCCGAACAAATTTGGGTGCTGATGGCGATGAAAGTCTTTTCTTGGCATCTTTCCATGGAAAGATATTTGTTTTATTTGTTCAGCGCATTATTTTATTTATTTATATGTGAGATATTTGTTTTGATTTATGCACACCATTATTACATATACTTTAAATTAGGGGTATTGTACTTCTGAATAATTTTCATTGAGGATTTTGATAAAAGTCGAATAGACTGTCACCCAAAAAAAATTCAGTGAAGAAACGTAGCTAAAATAAGGAAAAACATTTGCTAATCAACAAGATTTCCATGTTACACCTTATCAAGATCAAGTGATCATTTTAGTGGTTTGAAGGGACAATGATGACTCGTTGATGTATAAAGTAGACATATACTAATGATCTTAGTATTATGAAAGGGTAACTTGCAAATTTAGAAGTGAAAAAAAATGTTTAGGTTATGTGAACATGATATGACATTTTGTTTCCATATTATAAAATGATCAAACCATTTCTAGTTGGTTACAAGCAGGTGTGAAAAACTATGGTGAAAACTCTCAAGTTTCTTTATGCCTTGTTCCTCTTTCTTTTCCTCTTCCTTCTCTTAACCACTAGTAAGTTAGGCACTTTTCCTTATTTTAGCTTGTCTTTCATTAGTTTTCATATATGCTTTTATTCCATATTTGTAATATTCTTTCATTTTTGTGCTACCTTACAGCAATCGAATCAAAAAAATGCCAGAGTGACCCAGATTGTTTCTATTGTCGTGGAATATGCGTCGAAGATGTGTGTTTCTGTTAAATGATATAATAGTTAAGTTGAATAATAATTTTACATCACTTTTGATCTTGTAAATCTATTACTTGTCATACAGTTATTATTCTTATGATTTCATTCACAGTTCATGTTATATTCGGTAGACCCTAAATTTCAATGACAATCCATGGAGTGCTTCCCTTCCTTCATCTTAGTATCTTTTCTTTTCTCTTTTACTTTGATGATGTGTAACTAAACTCTCATTGTTGGGATTAGATGTGAATCCTCTATGTATTTGACTTGACTTTATAATACAATTTTTGCTTCTTAATGAGTGATTGATTTCTATGTTTAATGCCTGTTGTGGCTAGCACCCCCATAACTTGATTAGTGTTTTGATATGTAATGGAGACGTTCTTATCAATTCCATAACTGAAATCAACCACCTGGTAAACCTTGTATCTAGGAATGGATTTAGGTTTATTAGCAATTGTGTAATCCCTAATCATCATGCAAATTCATTAATCTAGGTCACCTAAGAGATTAGGGTCTATTAGTGGATTTAGGCTCTTGTCATCTGAGAGATCAGGGCTTGAGTAATCTAGTGGATTGATTGTCATATTTGAAGTAGAAACTGTTTATTAGTCATTTCATTGCATAGGGATGAATTTTAGTGAAGTCTAATCCCAACGCCTTTTATCATATTTGAAAACCCGCTTTTCTGCACTTTAACTATTTGACAAAATTCCTCAAAGAACTTTTTCTTTCTATTTTGTTAGTTTTAACTTTTGTTAGTATAGAACTTCCTTCAATCCAACAATCTGCTTAGATAGTAATTGGTTTGGTAAGTGTTAGTACTTGTCGCAGTCCTCGTGGGAACGATAAAACGGTCTCACCACCGTATTACTTGCACGACTGGGTATACTTGCCCAGAGCCGTCCAACAACGCACAGTCAATCCACACAAATCATATTAAGATGTTTTCTAATAAATATGAATTTATCCTCCGCAAGAGGTTTAGTAAAGATATCTGCCCACTGATGGTCAGTGTCTACAAACTGTATCTCAATAATGTCTTTTTGCACATAATCTCTAATAAAGTGATGTTTAATCTCTATATGCTTAGCCCTTGAATGCAATATTGGATTCTTAGATAGATTTATTGCAGCAGTATTATCAAACATAAGTGGAATACTACTTACAAACACATTGTAGTCCTCCAATTGATGTTTGATCCATAGAAGTTGTGAGCAACAACTAGCAGCTGAAATATACTCAACTTCAGCAGTTAATAAGGTAATAGTACTTTGTCTTTTGATTGACCATGAGACTATATTAGCTGTAAGGAAGTGAAATCCTCCACTGGAACTTTTTCTTTCAATACTATCTCCAGCATAGTCAACATCACAAAATTCAACTGATCTGTAATCACCATTTTTCTTAATGCACAAACCCAGATTAGTAGTACCTTTTAAATATCTAAATATTCTTTTAACTGCTGATAAATGAGATTCTATCGGATCAGATTGAAATCGAGCACACAAGCATACACTGAACATAATATCAGGTCTAGACGCAGTAAGATATAGTAGAGATCCTATCATACCTCTATATACCTTTTGGCCTACCTTTTTATCTTTATCATCTTTGTTCAGTATGGACGTGGGGTGCATAGGGGTGTTCATAGGTTTGCAATCATCCATTTTGAATTTCTTTAACAATTCCTTTGTGTACTTAGTCTGATGGATGTACACCTCGTCCACTGTTTGTTTAACTTGAGCTCCAAGAAAGAACTTGAGTTCTCCCATCATGCTCATCTCAAACTCTTTATGCATAAGCCGAATTCTTTACATAGAGATTCATTAGTAGCACCAAAGATTATATCATCAACATACATTTGAACAACAAAGAAACTGGACTTATTGGATTTTCTAAATAAGGTTGTATCAACCTTTCCTCTACTAAATCCATTGTCCATTTTGAAAGAACTTAACCTTTCATACCAAGCTCTAAGAGATTGTTTAAGGGGATATATATAAAGCTTTCTTAAGCTTATATACGTTTTCAGGTTGGGTTTCACTTTCAAAACCCGGAGGTTGCATAACATATACTTCCTCACTAATAACACCATTTAGGAAAGCACTTTTTACATCCATTTGGTATAGCATTATACTATGATGTGCAACAAATGATAACAGATTTGTCTTTTGGTAAAGGCACAAGAGTCCACACTTCACTTCTCTCAAATTGGTTCGGTTCTTCCTGCATAGCTAGAATCCAGCCCTCGTCCAGCAGAGCCTCGTCTACTGTCTTTGGTTCTAACTCAGAGACTAAACCAGAATCATCTTGCTCTCTGAATGTAGATCTGGTTCTTAGATTATCATTAGGATTCCTAATGATTTGATCTTGTGGATGATAATTCCTGAAGTACCAAGATCTCTGAATATTTTCTTGTTGAGAAGTTGAAGTTTCTGACTCATATTGTTGAGGGGCGTCCACTTGGTCATCAGTTTTGATATTTGTTTGAATTTCAGAATACTTGAGATTCAAATCTGCAATAGCTTCATCAAGCTCTGATAATTTCTCATCAGACTGCTTGTCATCAAACTTAACATGTATACATTCTTCTACTACTAAGGTTCTATAATTGTAAACTCTAAACCCTTTTGATGATTCAAAATACCCTAACAGAATTCCATTATCTACTTTAGCATCAAACTTACCAAGTTGATCTTTACTATTCAATATATAGCATTTACAATCAAAATGATGAAAGTAAGATATGTTGGGTTTTCGTCATTTCCACAATTCATAAGGAGTCTTATTCAAGATTGGTCTAATGTATATTCTGTTCTGAATGTAGCAGGCAGTATTGACAACTTCAGCCCAGAAGTGTCTAGGGACAGAGCTACCATTGAGCATTGTTCTAGCCATCTCTTGAAGAGATCTGTTCTTTCTCTCTACCACACCATTTTGTTGTGGTGTTCTAGGTTTTAAGAAGTTGTGAAGTATACCACTTTCTTCACAGAACTTATGAAATAGCTCATTTTCAATTTCTTCCCCATGGTCACCTCTGATTGAAGTGCACATGCATTTTTCATTCTGTACACGTTTGCAGAATATAGAGAAGACCCTAAATGACTCATCCTTGTGAGCTAGGAACATAACACATATCCATCTAGTGTAGTCGTCTACCATGGCTAGACCATATTTCTTTTCACGAACAGAGGCAGTCCTAGTTGGTCCAAACAGATCAAGGTGTAGCAGCTCTAGTGGTCTATTGGTACTAACAATATTCTTAGATTCAAAGGAACCTTTGACTTGTTTTCCCTTTTGACATGCATCACAGAGAGCATCAGATTTGAACTTAAGGTTTGGTAATCCTCTCACGAGGTTATGCTTATTTAGCTTTGAAATTAACTTCAAACTTGCATGACCTAGCCTTTTGTGCCAAATCCATCGCTCATCTTTAATGGATACTAGACATGAGACAGTTTGATTTGTAAGATCTTCCTAGTCAATATTATACAGATTGTTTTACCTCTTGGCAATGAATAAGAGTGATACATCAGGTATCTTGACATTACACATGTTCTTATCAAAAGAAACAGCAAATCCACTATCACATAATTGACTTATGCTTAGCAGACTGTGTTTTAAACCATTACCTAAATCAGCATTATCAATGGAGGGAAAATGATGTTTACCAAGTTTGCCTACTCCAATGATCTTCCCTTTCTGATTTCCTACAAAGGTAACCCAGCCACCATCCTTATGTTTAAATTCTTGAAATGTACAGTTTTCTCCCGTCATGTGACGTGAGCAACCACTGTCCAAGTACCAAGTTGTGTGTTTCTTTAATGTTGTTAAGCAAGTCTACACAGGTACAATCTTATCTTTAGGTACCCAAATTGACTTGGGTCCTTTCTTGTTAGTAGTCACTGGACGAGCATGTTTGAAAACCTTATTATGTATGCATCTAGATGTTATATGACCACCTTTTCCACATACTTTACAGTAAGTGTTGGACAAGCTCAATTTAGTTTTAACATGTTGTGTTTGAGCTTTTGAGTTTCTATTATGCATATGTGGTTTTGACTTTTTATAAGATGCTACATGATTTTCTTTGTCATAACCAATGCCAGATTTATCATGCGGGGACCTAGAGTACCATAAAACTAAACTTAGTTTATCTGAGCCACCTACAAATTTAGACAAAGTGTCTGTCACGTATGTCATATCTTGTTTCAGTTTTGTAACTTCACAAGGAACAGTTGGCTCACACTTGAGTTTGTCGGTTAGACTGACATTCTCTGATTTTAGTTTGTCATTTTCATTTACAAGACTTATTTTCTCCATGCAAACCCTATCAAATTCTTTAGATAGTTTTGAAATTTTCTTTTTGAGACTTCTATATTCATGAGATAGAATTGATGAGTAGTGCAATAATTCATCAAATGCATCTTGAAGAATGGAGGGGTTAGAATCCATTACCTCAGCATCAGTGTATTCACTAGCCATGAGACAGATATTTGCCTCTTCCTCGGCTTCATTTCTTCATCAGATGAAGACAGATCCAGATCCTCCCAACTAGCCATCAATCCCTTCTTCTTTTTGAAGAACTTCTTTTTATCTTTCAGATCTGGGCGGTCAGCTTTGAAATGACCATGCTTTTTGCACTCGAAGCACAGAGGTAGACCTTTTTCCTTAGAGTCTGATTTCTCCTTGATGAATTTTTTGTTGAACTGTTTGTTTGAACCAAAGTGGTTTTGGATTAAATAATCTCTAAGTTTTGATGCTAACAAAAGGATTAAATTTGCTTGGCAGAGTGTTAGTTGAGATCTAACATGTGCTTTCAGTTATGCAGAAATATTTAAATATAAGTAAAAGAAACATGGGATAAGTTTTATTGAAAAATACGCGTCCACCCTTGTAGACGGGTTGCTCAATATTTTGGTAAAGTTATTTATTTATTTGAGTAGACTGGTAGACGAGGCTCTAAATGTTTGCTAGACGAATACCAAAATAACTTGTTAGATACAGCAAGTCCAAAGACTTGATAATAAGCACGTCCATCTTGCCACGCAAGCATATGGAAATAATTAGTAGAAGTGAATGAACTGAAAAATAAAGTAATCTAGTAGACGAGCTCTAACTGGCACGTCACTGGACAGAGATCTTTATAACTCATTGAGGAATAGCAAGTCCAAAGACTTGATAGACACGAGTGCCACGTCATCGGACGAACAAAATAAAATATCGAACAGACTTAGTCTCACATATAACTAAGTAGACGGAGTTTTTTTTTTAAAAAAAATAGAGGAGCTCAATTTTTGAATGAATTAAATGCAATCCGAATCTCTTGAATTTATTTCAAATGATTGATATTTATTTCAATAGAATATTTGTTCTTCACATTTGTTCTATCTGCTTTAATGTTTTACCTTGTTGTAAAAGAAACATAGTACCATCAAGAAATGCAAAAAGCAGAATCGTACAGTAAGATACTGCAAAATGATCTGTACGATGACAACTTTATGGATGAAAAAGCTGGATTGTACACAAAAGGGGACAAACAAGTTCTCAAGCTGCAATTCTCAGAGCATTGAGCCTCCAATTTCGTACTACCTCGATAACCAAAGAGTACTATTTAGCTTGCCACAATCAAGCTATCAGTCACAACGGATATCATGCATTAAATGCTATCTCTAAACGGGATTATTCAAAATAACCGTTGAAGAAATACAAGTGAAGAAAAAGGTCACTATAAATAGAAGACCTAAGATACTGAAGAACAACTCTTGACTGCATAACAACCTTGCGAGCTTAACTTTTGTCAAACTATAATCACTCATACTCATATCTATTTAAGAGCAAGAGTCTGTATTCTTGGTTTTGAATATTGTGAAAATATTCATCTGATCTTAAACGGTCATATCCTCACACATAGTGAGTTAAGAAGATCAAACATTAAATCTCTTTGTTAGAGTTAGAGCCTGAAGAGGCTTGGTAAGAAAGAAATACATGTAGCCTAGAGAGGTGCTGAATACTTGGTTGTAATCTATTTGGAAAATAGTGGAGAAAATCCTTGAAGTAGAAGGGATTGGACGTAGCTCTTGGTTGGAAGAGAGTGAACCAGGATAAAACATCTTGAGTGGTTCTTCTATCTCTTAACTCTTACAACTTTTTTTGTTTCTTACTAACTGAAGGGTTTTAATATTGATTCTGTTAAAGCCTTTTAATAAAGATCTATTTCTTTGTGCTTGCTTCTGTTTCTAATCTCCTTGTGTGCAAAAATTGTGTTAAAGGTTGTTTTTCGAAAATTATTAACAAACAAATTTAAACCCCCCCCCCCCCCCCCCCCTCTTGTGTTTGCCTGTGTCAACTTCTATTGGTATCAGAGCTCACCCTCGAAAGGGTTGAGCATCTAACAAGTGCTGAGGGAGTACGATCCAACAACCATGGATGCAGAAGGACAAGCTATCAACAAACCTCTTCTCTTTGATGGAACAGATTATGACTATTGGAAGTAGAGAATAATGGCCTTCTTAGATGCACAGAATGTAGATATTTGGGAGTTGATTGAAACTAGATACACTAAACCAAGAGATGAAGTTGGAGCTGCTGTTCCTAGAGCCCAATGGACTCCAGAGCAGAAAACCAACATCAGCTGAATCTGAAGGCTAAGCACTATCTCATGTGTGCTATAACCAGATCTGAACATGACAAAGTTCACAGCTGCAATACCGCTAAAGAAATGTGGGATACTCTTGCCCTAGCTCATGAGGGTTCCTCACAAGTTAAGGAATCAAAGATCAGCATGTTGGGTCATCAGTATTAGCTGTTCAAGATGGGTGAACATAAAACAATAGACCAAATGTTTGGAAGATTTCAAACCATCACCAACAGTCTCAGATCTCTTGGAAAAGTTTATGAAAATAGAGATCATGTCAGAAAAATCCTGAGTAGTCTATCCAAGCAATGGAGACCCAAAGTAACTGCTATTTAGGAAGCCAAAAACCTGAATACACTCTCTCTGGAAGAACTTCTTGGATCTCTCAAGGTTCATGAACTTGAACTTAACCAAGAAGAAAATTCCAGAAAAGGAAAATATATTGCCCTAAAGGCAAAGAAAGCAAGTTCATCAAAAATTCTCAAAGTTGCTGAGTCATCAGATGAGTCTGAATCTTCTGATAATGATGAAGGATCAGATGAGAATGAATTGTCCTTTATCTCCAGGAAGATTCAACATATGTGGAGAAAGAAAGGTGGTTTCAGAAGGAAGCAACTCAACAAAAAGTATCCAAGGAGAAGTCAAACTCCAAGGAAAAAGGTCCACCCTTGTGCTTTGAAATCAAGAAACCAGGTCATTTCAAAGCTGACTGCCATGAGCTAAAGGGTAAAAAGAAACTCTTCAAAAAGAAGAAAGGCTTAATGGCTACATGGGAGGATCTTGATCTGTCTTCTTCAGATGAAGAAAATGAAGCTGAGGAAGAGGCAAATATCTGTCTCATGGCGGATAATTGCATCGAGAAAGTGAATACACGATGCTTGAGGTAATGGACTCTAACCCGTCCACTCTTCAAAATACTTTTGATGAATTGTTGCATGAGTAATCTATACTATCACGAGAGTATAAGAGTCTCAAAAAGAAGTTTTCTAAACTGACTAGAGAATATGAAAGGGTCTGCACTGAAAAGCAAAACCGTAAAAATTTAAATGACATACTAAAATCGGCAAATGTCAGTCTAGCTGACAAAATGGTGTGTGAACCTGATGTTTCTTGTGAAGTTTCAAAACTGAAACAAGATGTAACATATCTAACAGATTCTCTGTCAAAGCTTGTAGGTGGCTCATATAAGCTTAGTCTCATTTTAAGGTACTCTAGGTCACCTCATGATAAATCTGGTCTTAGTTATGACCAAGAGAAGCAAGATATATCTCACAAAAAGTCAAAATCACTTACACAACATAGAGCTTCAAAAATTCCAAATAAATATACCAAAGCTAAGTCTAGCTCGTCCAACACCTTTTGCAAAGTGTGTGGAAAAAGTGGGCATATTACATCTAGATGCATACACAATAAACTTGCTAAGCATACTTATCCAGTAACAACTAAGAAGAAAGGACCCAAGTCAGTTTGGGTACCAAAATATAAGATAATACCTGTTGCAGATTTTCTTAACAACAGGAAAAAAAACAAATGTCTTGGTACTTGGACAGTGGCTGCTCACGACACATGACGGGAGAAAGGTCTATGTTCCAAAACCTTAAATCCAAAGATAGTGGCTGGGTCACATTTGGAGGAAATCAGAAAGGGAAAATCATTGGTATAGGTAAATTTGGTAAACATCATTTTCCCTCCATTGATAGTGTTCTTTTATTAAAAGGCTTGAAGCACAATCTACTGAGCATAAGTCAATTATGTGACAGTGGATATGCAGTGTCTTTTGATAAGAACATGTGTACTGTCAAGAAAGATGATGGATCACTTTTATTCACTACTAAAAGGTAAAACAATCTCTATAAGATAGACTTGGAGGACCTCTCAAATCAATGTATCTCATGTTTAGTGTCCATTGAAGATGAGCGATCGATTTGGTACAAAAGGCTAGGTCATGCAAGCTCGAAATTAATTTCAAAGCTAAACAACCATAACCTCGTGAGAGGACTACCAAACCTTAAGTTCAAATCTGATGCTCTCTGTGATGCATGTCAAAAGAGAAAACAAGTCAAAGGTTCTTTTGAATCTAAGAATGTTGTTAGTACAAATAGACCATTAGAGTTGCTACATCTTGATCTTTTTGGTCCAACAAGGACTGCCTCTATCAGTGGTAAGAAATATGGTCTTGTCATTGTAGATGATTACACTAGATGGACATGGGTTAAGTTCCTAACTCACAAGGATGAGTCTTTTAAGGTCTTTTCTGTATTTTGCAAACGTGTACAGAATGAAAAAGGCATGTGTCTCACTTCAATCAGAAGTGACCGTGGGGGGGAGTTTGAAAATGAGCTATTTCATAAGTTATGTGAAGAAGGTGGTATCCTTCACAACTTCTCAAAATCAAGAACACCACAGCAAAATGGTGTGGTAGAGAGAAAGATCATATCTCTTCAAGAGATGGCTAGGACTATGCTCACTGACAACTCTGTCCCTAGACACTTCTGGGCTGAAACTGTTAATACTGCCTGCTGCATTCAGAACAGAATATACATTAAACCTATCCTGAATAAGACTCCTTGTGAACTGTGGAAAGGACGAAAACCCAACATATCTTATTTTCACCCTTTTGGTTGTAAATGCTATATACTGAATACTAAAGATCAACTTAGTAAGTTTGATGGTAAAACAGATAATGGAATACTATTAGGATATTCTGAAACATCTAAAGGCTTTAGAGTTTATAATTCTAGGACTCTGATAGTAGAGGAAAGTATTCATGTCAAGTTTGATGACAAACAGCCTGATAAGAAATTATCAGAGCTAGATGAAGCTTTTGCAGATCTTGATCTAAACATTCCAGGAGACTCACCAGAGTTAAAAGTTTATGATCAAGCAGATGACCCCACTCAACAACCAGAAACTTCCACTTCTAAACATGATACAGTTCAAAAATCTTGGTACTTCAAGAATTATCATCCACAGGATCATATCATTGGAAACCCCAATGACAAGCTAAGAACTATATCAACCTTCAGAGAACAAGACGTTTATGCACTAGTCTCTGAGTTGGAACCAAAGACGGTAGACAAGGATCTGCTGGACGATGGTTGGATTCTAGCTATGCAAGAAGAACTCAATCAGTTTGAAAGAAGTGATGTTTGGACTCAGGTTCCCCTACCCAAAGACAAATCAGTGACTGGAACAAAGTAGGTTTACAAAAACAAACTTGATGAAAATGGTAAGGTGATAAGAAACAAAGCAAGACTTGTTGCTCAAGATTTCTCTCAAGAAGAAGGTATAGATTATATTGAAACTTTTGCACCTGATGCTAGATTAGAAGCTACTAGTATTCTACTTTCATTAGTTACCACATCCATTGTATAGTTTCAGATGAGTCCACGTCTGCCTGTGTTTAACCATATTTTTATTTTTTTAATAAATGCATTTGTTTTGTCTCATTGATAAATTTCTCCTTTATTCTCTTTGCTGAGTCAGTACTTCCATCAATCCCATCAAGACCTTTTTATAGTTCCAAGTTACCAATGCCGTTTTATCCATAATGACATGTCATGTCAAAAGTTTTTTTAAACCTTTGGGATTCAAAATTCTTTTAAAAGTAATATTTTTCCCTTTGAGAAAAACTTTACACTTCCCTAGCCTCTCTCTCCATCTCTCTCTCTGTTTTCAAACCCTAAGCTCTCTGATCACCTAAAATGGCTTCTACTTCAACCTTCAACGTGGACAAGCTCATATTGGCAATTGAGCATCATTTAAACTTTGGAGTGTTGCAAGACTGCAACTTAGACATTAGCAAGTATGTTAATGCCGCTGGGTGGGGAGGACTCTTCACAGAGAAAGTCTCTGTCTTTCCCAACCTGATTAGGGATTTCCGGAGGAATGTTCAAGTGACTGATACTGACTTCTTCTCTATGGTGTTAAGAAAGAAGATTGTAGTCTCGAAGAAGACTATTGCTAATGCCATTTTCTGGCTCAGGAAGGTTTGGTTTTTACTGAGTCATGGGAAGCTGATTTGGGTGGCTCTGAGACCATTGAAGTATGTCTCATGAAAGAAGATACAGATCGAACTCACACTTGGAAAGCCGCTGAAATGAAGGACATTGTTCGCATCCTTCATCGGCTTCTTAATAAGGTGGTCCTTCATAAGGTTGGATCCAAAGACAACCTCTCTTCTCTGCATAAATTCTGCCTCTCGCCATCTTCTCACCGAAACGAAGATCAATCTTCCAAGAATTCTATATGGAAGATTTAGAGATGCTGTGATGAACAAGAAAAGACTCTCAGCATTTCCCTATTGCCATCTTCTTTCTAAGATCTTCAAGGCTCAAGGAATTCATGAAATTCTTACTACAAGGACTCCTGAGAAGCAAGCTAGGACCTTAACTGAAAAACCAATGTCGGCTGCAGACTATGATAAAATGAACATAGCTAACATGAACCTCGGTACCTATGCTGCTGCTGCAATGGCCAAAACTGAGGAGCTGATGAAAATGAAAGAAGAAATGGTAGAACAAAACACTGCTTAGGCTAATTGATCACATTGATCAATTAGCATACATTGATCACATTTTGAGGAACTAGGTTTATCATTTCTAGAACTAGCATGCATCAAGGTCATAGAATTAATTTCTAATTTCAAGTCATTTATCCCTTTAGCCAATTTTATTTTATCATTTTCATGCATAGAGATTATTGACTTTTGTTTGGTTACCTTTCTAGCAAGTTCTATAGATTCCTCATGAAATTCTTAAAAGGCTAATTGCAATTCATCATAATTGAAAGATAATACATATTCATCATCACTTACCTCTTGGTCATCCTTTTGACTTGCCATCAAGCAAAGATTTGAAACTTCATCATCCGTGCTATCACCACTTGATGAGCTAATGTCGTTGTCCTACCATGCAATGTGTGCCCTTCTCCCTTTCTTTTCCTTCTTAAGCCTCTTGTCACCTTTATCTTTCTTTTGGAGAGTAGGACATTCGAATTTGATGTGCCCGGGCTTTCTACATTCATAGCATAGAGGTGTTGATGATGATGCATCTTTCTTGGTAGGCTTCTTGGAATTGTTGTACCTTTTCCAATTTCCTTTGTTTTTGAGGAACTTGCCAAATCTCCTTACTAGTAGGTTCATTCCCTCATTCTCTTGGTCTTCATCATTGGTGTCAATGCTTTCTTTGTCACTTTCATCTCTCTTGGAGGAAGAAGTCATAAGTGATATTCCTTTGCCTTTTTTATCCACTTCTTCATTCTCCTTGAGCCTTGTTAGTTCCAACTCGTGCTCCTTGAGCTTTCCAAACAATGTTGCTAATGACATGGTTGAGAGATCTCTTGATTCTATGATGGCCCTTACCTTTGGTTGCCATTCTCTACTAAGACACCTAAGTACCTTAGTCACAAGATCTTCATTAGTAAAAGTTTTCTCAAAATAAAGCAATTGATTAACAATAAGTTGAAAACGATTTTGCACATCATTTACGGTTTCATCATGTTTCATTCTAAACAACTCATATTGATGCATCAAGGTGTTAATCTTTGATCTTTTAACCTCACTTGTTCCTTCATGGGTCACTTGTAAAGTGTCCGAAATCTCTTTTGCATTCTTCCAATTTGAGATCCGAAAGAACTCATCAATTGATAAAGCGGTGGTGAGGATATTCTTAGCTTCAAAGTCTAGTTGGACTTATTGCTTCTCTTCTATTGTCCATAGATTTTTGGGTTTGTCTTTCTCTTCACTTCCAACACCATGTTTGGGAATGAAGGGACCATTTTCAACAATTTACCACAAATCTATGTCAATATCTTCAATGAAAATTTTCATTCTAGCTTTCCAATAACGATAGCCCTCACCATAAAAAAATGGAGGAGAAGTTGTAGAAATATGTTTATGTTTCCTACTTGAGTCAAGTGCCATTTTCGAAAAACAATCTTGAGAGTGATTAAGCCTTAATCAAGACCCTAGCTCTATATACCAATTGTTGAAATAAAAGGCACCTCAAGAGGGGGGTGAATTGAGGTTTTGCAAAACTCTTAGAAAATCTTAATTTCTTACAAAAACATTTTGCCTCTCTTTTAATGATGCGCCAAATAGATCAAATAAAATAGAGAATATTAAGAAACAAGAACAATATGGAATCTTGCAAGAATATGGCCACAATTCAAGAATTTAACATAACATGAACAATATGCAATACAACATCAATATCATAAAGCATATAAACAATTTCAATGTTACAATAAAAAATTCAAGAGATAAAGGGAAGAGGAATCACACAACCAATTTATACTGGTTCGAACACAACCTGAGTGTTCTACATCCAGTCCTCAAGAATACACTTGAGTATCACCACTATACTTCAAAAATTACACAATTTTTACAAGTATAAAAACATAAAGGATTCCCCACCTTTATCCTAACTTGAGATTCCCCACTCAAGAAACTAGTCACCTAAGGATACCCCACCTTAGATACAAATTGAGATACCCCACCCAATTCTAAAAACAGCAAATACAATTCAATTAATGCTATCAAAACTATTACACTTTAAAGATGCATCACTTCTAAAAAGCATTAATGATCAAAATTAGAAAGTAGAAGAAGAAGGCTCAAGTAATCAATTTGACAGCATAACAGCACAGAAAACAACAAAAATTTCGTTTTTAATTATTTCTGAAAAGTCCCTTTATATAGAGAGTGAAATGGAAAATTGTTTTTCTGTTACACTAAAAGTAATCGATAATTTTCAAAAGTAAACGATTACTTTTCTGTAACAACCCAAAAGTAGTCGATTACTTTCAAAAGTAATCGATTACTTTTTCCTAGAAAAGCAAGATTGCAAAGAAAGCACGTGGTAATCGATTACTTCCAAAAGTAATCGATTACTTTACTAAAAAATCATGTTTTGGCTTCAAAACTCTTAGCAAAACATATTCCATTTAATTTTAAACAGTCTCTATATTTTTCTATAAATCATTTTGATGTTTTAAAACCTTTTAAAAATATTTTACTTGAACCAACTACTAAAACATCTAATTTTTAAATCATGCATCAAAATCCTAAAACTATTACAAGTCTTCATAAGTTGGAAATATATCTTTGGTGCTCATCATCAAAACTCCTTGTTGAGTAGCTTTGGAAGTACGTTTGGAAGATCAACACCTACATCGATGATCCCTAGTTCAATCAACCAGATGATGGCATTTCTCCTATTGCTCCTTTCCCCAAACCCTTGAGAACCCTATTTCCCTTCACCCCAAATTCTGTTCTTTTTTATAGCAAATTTGAGGATTGGGCCAAGGTAAAAAGGGAGTGGAGAGTTCTGTTTCACTATCACCAACCTGAACCCGAACACATTCCCAACAGATTGTATCCTCTACCCGAGTATGAGGAAGAAGTCCGCCCACCTGTTGAACCCCTTTACCAACCTCATCCTGATTGTAAATTAATCAAAATTGTGCCTTCACAAATGCACAACAACTTATGACCATTAGTCACTCACCTACCACTAAACAAATTCCCCAGAAAAATTTACCCTAACCTTGTCAAAACTCCTCCTTTCATACCCCTCACTGATGGAGTTGAGAGGCACATTATACCTGTTTAGGAGACTGACCCCAAAAGAAAAAATCTTCCTGCCACCCCTGAGCAAAGAGCAACATCCTCAAAGCATGTTCCCATGATCATGGCAAGGGACACAAAATGGGCATCCTTTGAGCATCCCAGAGTCTATGGGAGAGCCTTTGATTTCTTCCTGGATCATCTCATCTATGAAATGTTGAAGTGGAAATTCAGTCATTTCAGAGTTGATAGAGCTGCGCATTTTGTCCCTCCATCCTGGCTGAGACATAATGAAGCAACCAGAGTTGAAATCATGCCTTACAGAATCTGTCCAAGACTGCCGATGATAGATCTGAATAAGGACAAGGACAAGAAAAATAGAAGATTCAAAGGAGTCATGCCTGAAGCTGAATCAGCAATGCTTGATCTACATCAAGAAACTTTTGACTACTCAATGCTGGATTTCTTTTTGCATACTGAATCCATTGAGTTAATCAGTGAACAACATGCTGCAGATTTCTGGAAATATCATATTATTCACTGCACAAGAGAGCATCTTCCTCTGGACTGACTGAAGAAGAGAAGAAGGAAATTCCTAAGGTCGGAGGGAAGTGTGGTCTTTCAAATTTCAGGTATATGATCTATAAAAACCTTTGGGGACTTCCCATAAATAGTAAAAATGTGGAATTCATCTACCCCATCAGATAGGCAAAAGAAGTCTCAGTGATCCCTTCACCTACTTCAGAGCCTCTCGCAGATGAAACTGTTGTTGAAGAACCTGATCAAAATGCCACTACTGTTGGCTTAGAAGAAACATCTGAATCCATTGACCATCAGAGCTCATCAGAAAACACTCTTCTCAACCATTAGCTCCAGCTGTGATGCACCCTTCAGATAATTCAAGAACATTAAACACATTTCAAGAGTCTGCTGAAAGCTCAAGGCAACAGGCTCTACCACCTAATCTTGAAGAGGTTCTTTGACAAATTTTTGATGAAAGGGTTGGAAAATTAGTTGAAGAAAAAGTTGAAAAGATGACAGAGAAAAACACATAAGAAGTCTCTCAGAGAGTCCAAGTTTCTATGGCTCTAACCTTAGAGGTTGTGAATAAAATACTGGAATTCCTCATGGATTTCTAGAAAAGCCAGACTCAGAACCCTCCACCTCCACCACCTCCACCTGCCTAACCTTAACCTTTTATCCTTCTTTTTTATACTGACAATGATGGTCCACTCCTTTTACCTTTTTGTCTGATGACAAAAGGGGATATATATATATATATAAAGTCAGTTTTTGAAAAGCTCATATTTGTCTGCATTTGCATACTCTGTTTTATACTTGATAACTGTTATGATACTTATGTTTGCCTATTTGCTTTGATATATGCTGGCTATGCTTATTTATTCCTTCATATATACTTTAAGTTTGATAAGCTGTTGCACTTATCTATTAGCTTATATGAAGTTTGTCTCTTATGCTTTTACTGATTATTTATCTGAATGCCTTGTCTTAGGGGGAGCCTTGCAAGCTCTCTTAGACTTTGATTTTCAAATTTAATTAGTTTTGTCATCATCAAAAAGGGGGATATTGTTGGAACCAAAGTGGTTTTGGATTAAATAATCTCTAAGTTTTTATGCTAAAAAAGGATTAAATTTGCTTGGCAAAGTGTTGGTTGAGATCTAACACGTGCTTTCAGTTATGCAGGAATATTTAAATATAAGTAAAAGAAACATGGGATAAGTTTTCTTGAAGAATACGCGTCCATTCTTGTAGACGGGCTGCTCAATATTTTGGTAAAGTTACTTATTTATTTATTTGAGTAGACTGGTAGACGAGGCTCTAAATATTTTCTAGACGAATACCAAATTAACTTGTTAAATACAACAAGTCCAATGACTTGATAATAAGCACGTCCATCTTGCCACGTAAGCAGACAGAAATAATTAGTATAAGTAAATGAACTGAAAAATAAAGTAATCTAGTAGACGAGCTCTAACTACCACATCACTAGACGGAGATCTTTATAACTCATTAAGGAAGAGCAAGTCCAAAGACTTGATAGACAACAGTGCCACGTCACCGGACGAACAAAATAAAATATTGAACAGAATTAGTCTCACATATAACTAAGTAGACGGAGTTTTTTAAAAAAATAGACGAGCTCCATTTTTTAATGAATTAAAAGTATTCCGAATCTCTTGAATTTATTTCAAATGATTGATATTTATTTCAATAGAATATTTGTTCTATTTGCTTTAATGTTTTACCTTGTTGTAAAAGAAACATAGTACCATCAAGAAATGCAAAAAACAGAATCGTACAATGAGATACTGCAAAACGATTTGTACGATGACAACTTTGTGGATGAAAAAGATGGATTGTACACAAAGGAGGAACAACAAGTTCTCAAGCTGCAATTCTCAGAGCAGCGAGCCTCCAATTTCATGCTACCACGATAACCAAAGAGTACTATTTAGGTTGCCACAATCGAGCTATCAGTCACAACGGATATCATGCATTAAATGCTATCTCTAAACGGGATTATTCAAAATAACCGTTGAAGAAATACAAGTGAAGAAAAAGGTCACTATAAATAGAAGACCTAAGATACTGAAGAACAACTCTTGACTGCATAACAACCTTGCGAGCTTAACTTTTGTCAAACTATAATCACTCATACTCATATCTATTTAAGAGCAAGAGTCTGTATTCTTGGTTTTGAATATTGTGAAAATATTCATCTGATCTTAAACGGTCATATCCTCACACATAGTGAGTTAAGAAGATCAAACATTAAATCTCTTTGTTAGAGTTAGAGCCTGAAGAGGCTTGGTAAGAAAGAAATACATGTAGCCTAGAGAGGTGCTGAATACTTGGTTGTAATCTATTTGGAAAATAGTGGAGAAAATCCTTGAAGTAGAAGGGATTGGACGTAGCTCTTGGTTGGAAGAGAGTGAACCAGGATAAAACATCTTGAGTGGTTCTTCTATCTCTTAACTCTTACAACTTTTTTTGTTTCTTACTAACTGAAGGGTTTTAATATTGATTCTGTTAAAGCCTTTTAATAAAGATCTATTTCTTTGTGCTTGCTTCTGTTTCTAATCTCCTTGTGTGCAAAAATTGTGTTAAAGGCTGTTTTTCGAAAATTATTAACAAACACAATTCAACCCCCCCCCCCCCCTCTTGTGTTTGCCTGTGTCAACTTCTATCGGTAGCTCTTGGTTGGAAGAGAGTGAACCAGGATAAAACATCTTGTATGATTCTTCTATCTCTTAACTCTTACAGCTTTATTTGTTTCTTACTAACTGAGGGGTTTTGATAATGCTTCTGTTAAAGCCTTTTAAAAGGATCTATTTCTTTGTGCTTGCTTCTGTTTCTAATCTCCTTGTGTGCAAAAATTGTTTTAAAGGTTGTTTTCGAAAATTATTAGCAAACATAATTCAACCCCCCCCTCTTGTATTTGCCTATGTCAACTTCATTGCTTCCTTCTGAAACTACCTTTCTTTCTCCACATATGTTGAATCTTTCTCGAGATGAAAGACAGTTCATCCTCATCAGATCCTTCATCACTGTTAGAAGGGTCTGCTTCATCAGAGGATTCCTCAACTTTAAGAACTTTGGAAGAGCTAGCCTTCTTTGCCTTTAGGGCAACAGACTTTCCTTTTATGGAACTTTCTTCTTCATTGAGCTCAAGCGCATGAACTTTCAGAGAACCAAGAAGTTCCTCAGAAGTAATAATATTGAGATTCTTTGCTTCTTGAATAGCAGTGACCTTAGGTCTCCACTGTTTATGTAAGCTCCTCAAAAATTTTCTGATATGATGTCTATTCTCATAGGTTTTTCCAAGAGATCTGAGACTGTTGGTTATGGTTTGGAATCTTCCAAACATTTGATCTATAGTTTCATGCTCAGTCATTTTAAATAATTCATACTGATGAACCAGCATGCTTATCTTTGACTCCTTGACTTGGGATGACCATTCATGAGATAGGGCAAAAGTATCCCATATTTCCTTACACTACTAGAAAATTGTTATTTTCGGACGGAATTTTTGGACGGAAATGTTTCCGTCGAAATTTTATGAAAATTTCGGACGGATTTCACAAGGATTTGTTATTTTTTATATTTTTCTTGATTTATCTTACATCCGTCTGAAATCTGTCCGAAAATTTCGGACGGATTTCACACGGATTTGTTATTTTCTATATTTATCTTACATCCGCCTGAAATATGTCTGAAAATTTCGGACGGATTTCACACAGATTTGTTATTTTTTATATTTTTCTTGATTTATCTTACATCCGTCAAAATCATCCGAAAATTTGGACGGATTTCACACGAATTTGTTATTTTTTATATTTTTATTGCATCCGTCTGAAATTTGTCCGAAAATTTAGGACGGATTTCACACGGATTTGTTAATTTTTATATTTTTCTTGATTTATCTTACATCCGTCCGAAAATTTCGGACGGATTTCACACGGATTTGTTACTTTTTATATTTTCCTTGATTTATCTTACATCCGTCTGAAATCCGTCATAAAATTTCAGACGGATTTCACACGGAAATATGATTAAAATAGTTTATCTTGATAAATTTAAAAGTAAACAAGATTTATGAAAAAAAATTAAAAAACATATTTAAACTAATAAAATGAAATCAGTCCCTATAAAAGCGGTTTGGTTTGAGTAATTAAATTACTCTCTTCAAATTATTTTATTGGGTGCGTTAGCACTGACTTATTTCAGTGAATGCACGCTTACTAGACAATAATTTACGTTATTGTCACCATTATTACCAGTACAGAAAAATATTTTAAATAATATGATTAAGAGAAAAGCATTTCCATATTTTCATTCTATTTAATTTTAGATTTGAAAATAAACTGGTTTGACATTAATCGAAGATTAAATTTTGGACCGAGTATTTTCTTAGTTGATCAGTTCAACTATTTATCTTTACTCTAATTTGAATTTCGAAAACATATATTTATCAATCTTTATTTTTAGATTCCAAAAAGTAAAAACATGTTTATTTTAGGCTTAATATTTATCACTCATTTTATACCCACTAGTACAAAAATAAGAAATTCTCTCTCCTCTCTCTCTATATAACCCGTAACCCCCCTCTGTTTTCTTTCTTTCTTTCTTTTCTTCTTCTTTCTCCTTCCTTCTCTCTTCTTCTTCTTCCCCCCTTCAACTTCCATCTCCCCTGTTGCTCCAAAACCGGACCAGCCCCTCCACCATGACCAGCCGTCACGCCACACACGAACACAAAGACGCGACCACCATGTAGCGGGTTCGGTCACCGCTGCTCTGCACGCGTAGGATCGTTTGGTTTCGTGACCATCGCAGGGAGCTTTCCGGTCATCGCTAAATCGCCATTCGATGGCCGTTCAACTGCGCCTGACATGGGAGAGGACGATTGATAAGCCTCTGGCTTATCTAGTTTTATGACTAGATGAACTAGGGTTTATATGCCAATTTATTCGAGTTCACTCTCGATTTCGCCCGAATTTGCCTTGTTTTGTTCCTAAGTTGGACTTTGACTCGTTTTGCGTCTTTTGTGTAGTTTTTAGGTTATTTTGGATAGAATTACGCTTGTGGTTGCTTGTGTTGTTTTCAGATCCATAAGTGAAGCTTTAAGAGTTAAGAAAAGTGAAGAATATGAGCCGATTGCAGCCCATCACGGCCTGGCCGTGATGACCATCACGGCCATGATCAAGCAGAGCAGAAGGGGCAAAAGTCAGAAGCTGTCACGGCCTAGCCGTGATATATATCACGGCCGTGACCTAAAACCCACACAAGTCAGAACCTGTCACGGCCTGGCCGTGACACTCGTCACGGGCGTGACAGAACAGATGGTGGAGGCAGAAGCTATCACGGCCTAGCCGTGATGAGGCTCACGACCGTGATGTTCAAGATTTGAAAGCGCGCCCAACCCAGAATGCGTCACGGCCTGGCCGTGATGGCCATCACGGCCGTGACGTGTGGCCTCCCTATAAATAGAGCAGATCAGAACAGATTTGGGAGTTTTTGGATCAGAATTTTTCAGAGACTTTTTGTAACCCTATTTCTGGGATTTCTTCTTCTCTTCTTTTCTCTTAATTCATAGGCTTAGGATGAATTCCAATTGTACGTTCGTTGTTGTTACGGACATGAGGAACTAATCCTCTTGTCTAAGGGATCGATGAAGCCACCCATGGCGGCATGGTATTAATGTAATGTAATTCTCTCTCCTTTAATTCAATTATGATTTTCCAATTCTGTTTTCATTGTGTCGATTATATGCTAGCGTGATCGACTAGTTAAGCGTGTTGAGGCCTAGCGGCGATTCGCGTTTCAGAACTTGAATTGGGAACATCGGTCGAGTATTGCACGAGAGTGAATAGGAGATCGGTGCAACCTATAGGGAACAAGAATTAATAGAATTTGAGATTAGGGTTAAGAGACCTAGCAAGTAATTAACCCAAATCATCGAATACGTCCTAATGAGCACGGAAGTGGATTTAGGAAAATTTAGGGGTCCCGGTTGACATTAAAATTGAACTTAGGGAGGAGAATATCATCACTTGGGTACTTTGCATGAGTGGGTAGGTGGATTCGAAACCTTGGATGCTTTTATTTCTGAATTTAATCACCCGTAGCTTTAATTGATTTGATTCTTGAATTTGCAATCTCAATCTCTTTCTATCAACCTCCTTCTATTGCTTAACTAACGTATTGGATTTCTTGACAATTTAGTCGAATTGGTAACCCAATCCTTGTGTTCGACCTCGGTAGAATACTACCGTGTTTTTATTACTTCACGACGACCCGGTACACTCTGCCGGAGTCACAACAAGTTTTTGGCGCCGTTCTTGGGATTGGCACAACCAATTTTCCTAATTTTTAGGAAATTCGGCTGTTTGTTGTTAGTGACTTTTAGTTTTATTTTCTTTTATTTAATTGTTATTATTTTTCTCTGCTTCTTTGATTCCACTTGGTCTTTGCCTGTTTTTGTATGCGAGGTACCCTCCTACCGAGAGGACTTGCTATTTGATTCCGAGATCACCAGGGGCCGAGCGGCAGTTAAGAAAAGAGGCCAGAGAAAGGAAGAGGTTGGAAGCAATTAAAATAGAAGGCATGGCTGAAGAAAATCCTCCTCCTCCTCCTCCTCGTTACAAGCCTCTCTTTGAGTACGATCTACCAAGCTTGGTGGATTGTGACTCTTCTATTGTGAGAGGCAACCTGAACACAGACTCCTTCAGAGTTGAAGCATGTGTCACATTCCAGCTCCGGGAGAATCAGTTTGATCGTTTGGTTTCGTGACCATCGCAGGGAGCTTTCCGGTCATCGCTAAATCGCCGTTCGATGGCCGTTCAACTGCGCCTGACATGGGAGAGGACGATCACGCTGTAGAACTCGTGGAACCTCACTAGAGCCGCACTGTAACAGAGCTCCGCCGCTGCTCCGTCGCGCCTCCATCACTGCCGCCGCGCCGGTCGACTCCGTCAGCCACCATGCCATCTTCCTCTTCTTCCTTGGGTAAGTGTTTACCCCTAATTTCTTCTAGTTTCAAAAATCCTCAAATCAGTTTGCAAACCCTAACCCTAGCTCTTTGATTTCATACTGTGATTTGAAATTAAAACTTGTTTTATGCAATTGGGGTTGTGAATTGGTGTTTCCCTAAACCAATATTATCATTCTTTAGTTAAAATGATATTTGAATTGTTGTCCTTTTTGTTGATGATATTTGATACATACAGCTGTTTGAAGTAATCCATCCATAAAACTGTTCACTGGGGGGAAATTGCTAATAAAAAAGAAATGATGAGTGATAGTTTAAGGCTACTTAACCTTTGGATCTTTTCTTTTTCTTTGAATTTTATTATTTTTTTGTATTCAGGTTGAACATGTTGTCAAGGAAGAGAAGACGATGGCAGCATATGAACTTGTTGAGATATACTGTGAACTCATTGCAAAGACGCTTATCAATGATGGAGTCACAAAAGTATTTGAAACTTGCTGAAATGATTTTTAGTACATTCTATCTTATCTACACTGTGAAGTTTACCCCACTAAACATGTCTTTATTGTTTCAAAATGTGTTTACAAATTTACTCTTGTCTATTTTAGAGGGAGTGTCATCTTGTCTTTTTTCACTTTTTAGATTGATCTGCCTGGAAGTTTATATTTATTCAGTTATTCTGCAATTTGGGCAATATCACTGAATTTGCCTTTGTCATGATTTTGTTAGGCTTTATCAAGGAAATGTGTTATCACTTTAGGAGAATCTAATTCTATTTACACTATAAAGAGTAAAAGATTACTGTATAACTAAGGTGGTTCTTGTCACACTAGGGCTTGACTAGAGATGTAGCAAGTGAAAGTAACTAAACAAGGGGATATGGCATCCCAGTGTAATATTAAGACCCTTGGGCCAAAATAACTTGTCACTATCTCAGTCTTGGTAATTCTGTTCTCATATGAAAACAATAGGCTTTATATCTAGGATATAGCATTGATCAATGATTTTTTATATTTTATGCTATTGCAAAAGGTTTTTTATTTTTCGTAATTTTAAACGGTGCACTTGATACACTAGCAAAGACCCTCATTAAGAACCTCAACTGATCATGTAGCTTGCTAGTGGCACCTTGCATTCCTAATGATTTTAGGTACTGACTTGCAGAATTGTATCTGTTTTATTGTTGACATCACAGTTCACAGTGACTTGATCTTCTGATAGTTTTTAAGTCATGACTTTTGGACTGCATGCAGCAATTGGTATTTGATTTTTAGAAGTTGTTTGGTACCAAGGCTGTATTTTGTAACAATAGTCAAATTCATGATTTTGTGATTGAATGTGAAACTGCAAATGTTAGTGATCGGTGCCATATAATTCGCATAGATAGTGAAACTGTAATGTAAGTGAAGTGATCTGTCACGGCCGTGATGGGCATCACGGCCTGGACGTGACAGCTTCTGCTTTGAATGTTGCTTCACTAAATGGTCTGTCACGGCCGTGATAGGAATCACGGTCTAGCCGTGACAGATTCTGCCTAGAAGGGGTCTGGCTCAGTTGACATGTCACGGCCGTGATGTGCATCACGGCCTGGCCGTGACAGCTTCTGCCTTGAACGCTTCACTAAATGGTCTGTCACGGTCGTGATGGGTATCACGGCCTGACCGTGACAGATTCTGCCTAGAAGGGGTCTGGCTCAGTTGGCATGTCACGGTCGTGATGGGCATCACGGCCTGGCCTTGACAGCTTCTGCCTTGAACGCTTCACTAAATGGTCTGTCCGAAATTCGTCCGAACAATAACCAATATAATCACAACATCCGTCCCAAATCCGTTGGAAAACAAAACTAAATCTGTCCGAAATTCGTCCGAACAATAACCAATAAAATCACAACATCCGTCCCAAATTCGTTGGAATACAAAAATAAATATGTCCGAAATTCGTCCGAACAATAACCAAAATCCGGATTTGCACGTTGTCCATATTCCGTCCGCAATCCGTCTGTAAATATTTTCGGACAGAATTTGGGACGGATTTTATAATTTCCAACGAGGCTTTTTCAGACGGGTGCCATTCCGTCCGAAATCCGTCCGAAATGAATTATCCATCCGAAATTTGTCCAATTTTCGTCCGAAATCCGTCTGTAAATCTGTCCGAAAAAGATGGATTTCTAGTGGTGTTAGCAGTGTTACATCTATGGAGTTTATCATGCTCAGATATGGTGATAGCACACATCAAATAGTGCTTAGCTTTCAGATTGAGTTGATGTTGAGTTTTCTGCTCTAGAGTCCATTGAGCTCTAGGAATAGCAGCTCTAGCATCACCTCTTGGCTCAGTGCAGCCAGTTTCAATCAGCTCCCAGATGTCCACATTTTGTGCATCAAGAAAAGCCAACATTCTATTTTTCCAGTAGTCATAATCACTACCATCAAAGAGAGGAGGTATGTTGATTGCTTTTCCTTCTGTATCCATGCTTGTTGGATCGTACTCCCTCGGCACTTGTTAGATGCTCAACTCTTTCGAGGCTGAGCTCTGATACCAACTGAAGTTGACACAGGGAAACACAAGAAGGGGGTTGAATTGTGTTTCTTAACAGTTGACACGCTGTCTCACACGGGTCAAAAAGCGAGTGGTTTACAAAAACTGCAATTAGGGCATGACAACTCGAGTATCGTCTCACAAGGACTCTTGGATTGTTATTCGTAGAAAAATCAGTTTGGGGGGGGGGGGGGGGGGGTTGGTTTTAAATTCAATTCAAGAAAACAAAGCAGAAAACAGAGCAATTTAACTGATTTATCAATAAGCTAAAAATGATTAACCTACTGTTTCAGTTTCCCCACTATCATTGATTCATATAATTCCATGCCCTAAGCGGATTCTAATCCCTTTTCGATTGTAGCAGCAATTAACAAGCGAAATTGACACTACGAGATATATGTTTCTAATTCCCGAATTAAGCAAACGGGGTGAAGCCCTCGTGAATTAAGCAAACACGATTGAACACACGCGAATTAAGAAAACGCGATTAAGTATAGAAACATACAATCATCGAAATAAATCAATGCCTATTCTATATAATCCTGAATTAAGCAAACAGAACATACAACATAGTATTGAAAGAGAATAGCAATAAGATTGGGAATTACAGAACCTCAAGTGGCAATGGAAACCGATTACAGCAGATTAACCCAAGGAGATTAGTTCTCTATTGCAAAAGTAACACAAAACACAAAACCTAATTCGCAGCCGTCAGTGGAAAGAAAAAAAGATGAAGTTCTGCCCTAAAACAACAATTTATAACCTTCAGAATCTGCGCCCGCTCGCAAGGCGAGTAACCTCTCGCGAGGCGAATCTTATGAATAGATCTTCAGTGTTTGGATTTCTCGCGAGACGAGATGGTAATTCGCGAGGCGAGACAGAGAGGATGACATTTCTGGCACAGTCAGGCCTTTAGGCTCGCGAGGCGTGACAGTGATTCGCGAGGCGAGACAAAAGGGAGATCACCAATTTCAAACGACTGCCTTCCTCACAAGGGCATGTAATATTTCACCCATTCGCTCAAATTGTCTAGGCTATCAACTTTTCACTCGATTTCACATTTTAAGAGCACTTCCCATGAATTTGATTTTCATCTCAATCAAGGTTCCCACGAAAACATGCATGCAACATCAAAAGGTCTTTTAAAGGTTGTAATGGGGCCTGGCTAAGGGTAGGATGTTCAAAGGTACTAGGCTTAAGTCCCTAGGAACTAAGAGAGCATGAGCATTTTGACACATTGAATTTCCAATCAAATTCCTTTTTCCATTTTTCATTTTTGCTTTTGGGTGACTACAGCCTTTTTCTTTTAATACCCTTTTTTGACATTTTTGTACTTTTTTTCTTTTTCTTTTTGCCTTTGGCTCCAACCTTTATTTTTCTTTTTCTCAATCCCAAACAACACATCATATCCTTGTAGCCACCCCAAACTTAGTTTCTTTCAACCCTTGTCTTGCTAGGCTTCCATGCTCTCCTAATCCTAAGATCGGGTTAACATGGTTTTTTCAGATTTTTGGCTTATAGCATAAGGTCATCAAGAAACAATAGGCTAATTAGGCTCAATGTGGCTAACTAGGGAACATGCATTGGGGATTGGTTCAATTTAGGCCAAGTAGCTTTTTTCAAAGAAAAATTGCCTAAATCATCTGATGCAACACATAAACATGCAAACCATGAAGAGATTCAAGCAAATTCGGGAAAGTGCAAATTAAAAGTGATTCACACAATTAAAAACATGTTGGAGGCTCAAATCCTCACCTGGACATTTGCAAATTGTTTGACCGAGATTCAATCCCTAGTGTGTGCATCCCTTCACCCCAAACTTATCATAAATCATGCAATCACAATAAAATATCTCAAAGTTCAATTTTCAATTTTTCACAAGGGGATAAAATTTTTTATTTTCAAAACCTAGGGGGAAATCTTCAGCAGTCAACACATATCTTGCAATCAATCTATGCAAAAATTAATAAAATCCATTCAAGCTCACCGACACAAGACTCACACACATACTCTTGATCTTCTCAAATTATTCAAGAGCTAAAAGAAAACAAATGAAGGAGAAGAAAAACACAAACTAACAAGAAAATGAAAATAAACAAAGGAGAAGGGTTAAGAAAACTCATTGAGGGGCGGGCTCCAGCCTGGATCCCATTGCTTGTAGCATAAGGCCCAAGTGATAGACAAAGGACGGAAGCTTATTCCATGGTCCCATAACTTGCAGCCTTGATATGGAGGTGAGCACTTGACAATCATGGTGACCTCGCCAAGTGCGGCGGACTTCTCACTCTCTCTTGGGTCAAAGATGACCTCCTTGCCGACAAAGTCTTCCCAATAATAATGGGGTTCAACCTCTTGGACTGGCCATAGTGCCTTCAAAGCTAAAGATTCAAAATCCAATTTTTCAGGCAGAGGATTGAACTCCATCGCTGGTTGTTCCACAGTGGGTGGTGATAAACAAGTGGAGGGGATCACTGGTGCTGCTTTGACTTCTGCACAATCTTCATTCACTGCATTATCAAATCCTTCACCTGCTATACATGCAGTAATCTCAGAACACACCACACAAAGGTTAGTGTTAGTACAATCAGCACATATAGTACAATAGACAGAATCAAGAAAGGCTTGAATGTCTGGAAATTCAACACAGAGTTAATAGTGTTCTTGACATCATTATCAAAATCATGTTCAAAAGAAGTATTGTCAAGAACAACTATTTATGAATCTGTATGTTCTTCAAGGAGATGTTGTGATTGCAGTGTAGCCGAGGTGGAGGCAATGTGACCAATTTGAGTGGCCAAATCCTGAAGACTTGCTTCTGTCCTCCGTTGAAATTCAAGATTGTGTTCTGTCATCTGTTGCACCAATTCTTCCAGACTGAGTTGGACTAGTGTAGGGTCAGGCTGATATTGGTGCTCGCGTATTGTCATTTGATGCACCAAAGAAGCTATCTCATCCAAGATGCCCTTCCTCCACTATGTTGGCTAGAATAATCATTCACTCCATTCATGCCAAAATCACTGCTAAACTCAAAACCACTAGTGAAGCCAAGATAATATATGCATGATGGCTCATAATCACCATAAGGCATATAATTTTGCATATGATCACCCATGGGAAGTACTAGGATTCAAAACCAGACCTAGCAGCCATAACTAATTCAGCAAAAAAAAAACAAAAAAAACAAAATGCGAAAATAACAACAGGAGTCCGCGGCAACGGCGCCAATTTTTTGACACGCTGTCGCACACGGGTCAAAAAGCGAGTGGTTTACAGAAACTGCAGTTAGGGCGCGACAACTCGAGTATCGTCTCACAAGGACTCTTGGATTGTTATTCGTAGAAAAATCAGTTTGGGGGGGGGGGGGGGTGGTTTGAAATTCAATTTAAGAAAACAAAACAGAAAACAGAGCAATTTAAGTGATTTATCAATAAGCTAAAAACGATTAACCTACTGTTTCGGTTTCCCCACTATCATTGATTCATATAATTTCATGCCCTAAGCGGATTCTAATCCCTTTTCGATTGTAGCAGCAATTAACAAGCGGAATTGACACTACGAGATATATGTTTCTAATTCCCGAATTAAGCAAATGGGGTGAAGCCCTCGTGAATTAAGCAAACACGATTGAACACACGCGAATTAAGCAAACGCGATTAAGTATAGAAACATACAATCATCGAAATAAATCAATGCATATTCTATATAATCCTGAATTAAGCAAACAGAACATACAACATAGTATTGAAAGAGAATAGCAATAAGATTGGGAATTACAGAACCTCAAGTGGCAATGGAAACCGATTACAGCAGATTAACCCAAGGAGATTAGTTCTCCATTGCAAAAGTAACACAAAACACAAAACCTAATTCGCAGCCGTCAGTGGAAAGAAAAAAAGATGAAGTTCTGCCCTAAAACAGCAATTTATAACATTCAGAATCTGCGCCCGCTCGCGAGGCGAATCTTATGAATAGATCTTCAGTGTTTGGATTTCTCGTGAGGCAAGATGGTAATTCGCGAGGCGAGACAGAGAGGATGACATTTCTGGCACAGTCAGGTCTTCAGGCTCGCGAGGCGAGACAGTGATTAGCGAGGCGAGACAGAGAGGGTGGCTGGTCATGCTTTGCTCGGTCGGTCTTCTGGCTCGCGAGGCGAGTAGACTCTCGCGGGGCGAATATTTCCATATTTGCTTCTCTTTATTAACCTGAAAACAAGAGATAGCAGTAAATGCTTTATTTGACTCAAAATCAACTAAAATACCCTAAAACTACTTAAGAGACTCAAAATGTTGCTTGAGGACAATTACATCCAAATTTGGGCGAAAACGAGATTAAACTCGGATAAAACCATGGTCTTACTAGTTAAAATCTAGTCGAGCCAGAGGCTGATCAACAGTTTTTCGAAAAAAAACTTTTCTTAAACCTTTTACAAGAAAAACAATAGAAACAAACGCAAACAGGAAAACGTTTTTGAAGAGTTAACAAACTCAGATTCAAAACCCCACAGTTAGTATAACCAAAAACTGTAAAAGATAAGGGTTAGAAGAATCACACAAGTATTTTATCCTGGTTCACTCTCTTCCAACCAAGAGTTACATCCAGTCCCTTCTACCTGAAGGTTTTATCCACTATTCTCCAAATAGGTTACAAGTATTCAACACCTCTTCAGGCTATAAGTATTCTTTCTCTACCAAGCCTCTTCAGGCTCTAACTCTAACAAAGAGATTAACATATTTGATCTAAGAACTCACTATGTGTGAGGATTTGAAAGTTTAAGATCAACAAGATTTACACGTAAACTTGTTTTACAGATTCAACAGAGTTTTTGCACTATGATATTAGAGCTTATATATATGTGTCACACACTTTTCTTGAAGTTCTTTAAGTATATATATAGATGAAGTGCTTCTCTGTCTTGATCTTCTTCAACAGTCTTCAAATTGTATCCGTTTAGACTTGGCATTAAATGCTTTGATCCGTTGAGACTGATAACTTGATATGCTTCACTGAGAAGTGATTTTGTTTATCAGAGGAATGCTCAAAGTAGAGCTGTCACTTCTCTGTTGTACAGAAGATTGCTTTTTGACTTTCCTTCTTTGTACTTGACTTGATTTTTACAACAATGTAGTTGACATAGTACAAAGCTTTATGGTTTCGATGGTACGAAGTTCTTTTTTCCAAGAGATAAAGATTTTAACAAAAGAAGTAGTAAGGGTAAAAATACATATATTCTTTGAATTAAATAAGCAATCATTTGAAATAAATACACTTAAGCATTGACAGATTCACGTTTTAAAACTAGTGGACGTGCAGGTCTTTGGACGTGCAAAATTAACTTATCTATGAGATGTGCTCGTCTACTGATAATGCGTCTAGAGACTTTTAGTCTGGTTCCAAGAGTTGAACGTGCTATACTTAAGAGCTCGTCTACTGACGTGGCGTCTAGTGAGACTACTTGTCTATTAAGTCTTTGGACTTGTTATATTTTATTGTCTCGTCTGCTTGATTTTTCTTTAGACTTAGTAACGCGTCTACCTTAGTAAATTTTAAGATCTCGTCTATCATAAAGTAAGTAGACTTTAGAATTTTACCAAGAATTGCAGACTCGTCTAGAGGATTGAAATAGAATCTGATAGATTTCATACTTTAATTTAAGTTCCTCTGACTATAATAAATCAAACAGTCTGCAAACTTATAGCAAACAAGTTAGATCTTTGACAACACTTTACCATACAAATTTAACCATTTTGTTAACATCAAAACTTAAGATATTGTTTAATCCAAAACCACTTTGGTTCTAACACAGCTAAGATGCTCTTGTAATTATAACCGGCTAAAGGAACAACCAGTTTATTTTAAAAAAAAATATTTAGCCCTTGCTTTATTGCATAAATGCCCTTTCGTGTTTTGTCCTGGGCCATTGTCGTCTCCAATAGAGTGAGTTCCTCGATGTGATTTGGTGAGGCTTAGTAGACGAAGATGGAAAAGTCAGATCTGGGTTCCTATCAAGTAACTCATAGTGCTGGCTTTATGTATGAGATTGAAGTTTTATTCTTCTCTTGAATTATGCTTGGATGTTATGTATTTGTTTCATCCTTTTTCCAAGAACTACAAAAGTTCCAGGCTTCCAGCACTTCATTACGTGAAGGAGGTTCCCAGATTTGTTTAGTATTTATGTAGTTTGATGTTAAAGGATATAAATTTAACATTGACAAATATTTTTCTATAGATTACTTTTCATATGAATATTTATCAACATGTTTAATCTTTTTCTCTGAAAGAAAGACACACAAAAAAGGATCAAATCAAAATGGTTTATTGAAAACGAAGAGTCCCTCCTCTGATATTTTTCTAGAATATAGTGTGTTCGACGGACTTAGTCAAAGTGGTTTCAAGACGGTCAAATCTGAGTTCCTAGTATCCTGAGCACACCTGCACGAAACAGCCACGTCCCTTAAACCACAGTCGAGCTTCTTCACACACAGACTGAGACAATCTATTGTGGTTTATTTGGGTTTGCTCCTTTTTGGTTTTGTACGCACTCTAACGGAAGAGAATGGGATGAAGGAAACAAAGTTTGTTGTTTCCAACTGAGGCCTTGTTCAATTTTTCATTCATTCGAACTGACCCATAAATGAAAATTGACACTACTTAGTTTACCGGATAATCCCTGAAAAACCTGCTACTGTAGGTAAAAAAATGGACTACACCAGTGTACTAATAAAACATCTACTTCATGCTAGAATCCATCAATTATGTGTGACTATTGGTGTCTGGGTTTGATGAATTTGAATTTTATGTGGTTCCTTATCATGGGGTGGGCCTTTACTGTATGAGCACTGTGTGGAGGTGAACAATGATTCCCTGTTATTTGCATTTTCAACGCATTCCTTCTAGTTTGGATGATCTGTGTTTTAGGGACTTTCAACTACTTGGATTTTTTTTTACGATTCGCAGAGTGACCTTTTTAAAGGTGCTTCCTGGTTGCTGTTCTCGGGTTTCAGGTGGTGAGGGTGGTTTTTATTTGGTTTGCTTTATTTTATTGATGTGTTTTTGGCTTTAGAGTAGTGTAACATGCATACTGTTTTTTTCCATGCAGTATTCTTTTTACATTGGGTTTGGCTATCCTCGGTTCTCTTATATATGAGTTAGAGTACCCCTAATACTCTTTATCAGCACCTGCTGCCTCAAGAAAGATTACCATTCTTTCCTTCCAATAGATATACTCAGATCCATTGAAGGCAGGAGGGCGTGCAAGGGAAGTCCCTTCATTCAAACAGTCATTGGAAGCCATACTCTGATAACTGTTAAGCCAAACTTAAGAGTTTAGCTCTGATGCCAATTGTTGTTTTGGCTTCAAAGACTCAAGAGAGGGGGGGTGAATTGAGTTTTCTTAAAATATTTCTCTCTTAAAAACTTTTCACAAAACTTTAGTTTTTAGATTTGTGACCTCTGGATCTTTTACAAAAACAGTGAAGGGCTTTTTATGAAATCTTGAATAGAAGGTGACGAGGATAAGAAAGATTAATTCAGAAAGATAAATCAATAATAAGATTCAAGTTCACAGCTCACGGCTATCAATTAAATAGTGATTGAATCAAACAGGAAGAAGTTCAGTTCAGGGTCGTACAGGTATTAGATACAGGCCTTAATCAGTCAAGAACTGAAGTTACAACATATCAGTTTCAGTTATCAAGACCAGTCTTAATCAACTCAGTTTTGAACAATTAATAACTCAAGATTGATTACAGTAATACTTTGGTTTTAATTGATATTAAACCGATCAAGAACTGATATCAATTGAAAACTTAGAACATCAAGATCACAGTTATATGCGCAAGACAGAAATTAAAGAGTTTGAGTTTAAAGATACCACACAACCAGATTTATCCTGGTTCAGTCACCACCACTGTGACCTACATCCAGTCCCCACTCCACCTGTGGGTTTTCACACACTAACACAACAAGCTTTAGCCAGGTAGCTTGAAAAACCTTTACACCACAGAGCACTCCTTCACTTCGAGATACCGCACTCTTGTGAAGAGCCTCAATCAATGTTCTTCCTTAGGGATACCTCACCCTAATCACACAGAGAGACTCCCTCTCTCTTTGAAATCAAATAGAACGACAAAATTGATTCCTAAACTCTCAATAGTCAGATATACAAATTGAAGTTCTTATGAGAATGAAACACTCTTATCACAATAAGTTCAAGAAAGATGATGAATGATTTTCACAATTGATCTCTCAAATTGATTTCGTGTAATTCTGATATTTGATATGTTTGATATGTTTGATATATTAAAAGTGTTCCTTTAATCCCACATTATATAGAAAACAAGTTATAGTCGTTGGGATCAATTAAAACAGGTTTGGGTCTGATAACAGAATCTGTTTTCTTGATTCTGGTTCTTGAACAGGGGTTGAGTACATGGTTGTATTAACCAATTTCATATTGATAATTCTGATAGTTTCTCAAAATCTTGAACTTGGTTAATCCATCGATATATCCATTCAGTACATCTATGTATTAAATCAAGAACCTTAAACTCATTTGTCAGTTACAGTAGCAGACATACATCCATTGATTACATGGTTGTACCTGACAAATAATTTTCTTATTTCCAAAAATCATTTTAATTAAAAAAAACTTACTCATTTTAATGCAGGTTATGAAAATTGATTTTCGTCATGCATCTTTTTAGTTGAGCTATCTTGTGACTAAGAGATTTCTTTCTCTTACAAATCATCTAAGACTTAAATATAAAATTCTCCTTTAAGCTTGGTCTTGATGATCCTTTGATCTTTGACTTTGCTCTTTTGATTTCTACATGCAGCTCCTTGATTCCTTCAAGTTATTCCTTGAATATTTTTCTTGAATTTTCTTAATGAACTTATTGATCACTGCTTGATACATGTCTTTGCAATTTGACACTAAAACACTTGCACACACATTAAATTGTATTTGTCATATATCAAAATCTCTAAGTCATTGAGTCTTACAGGGAGTTTTCCACGTTAAAAATTGTGGTGTTGTTGAGTCACCGACAAGTGTACCGGGTCGTCGCAAGTAATAAAATAACACGGTAAGTAATTACTGAGGTCGAACTCAGGGATTGGGCTACCAATTCGACTAATTCACGAGAAATTCGATAAGTTTGGTCAAGTAACAGCAAATGGTTGAGAGAGAAAATAGGATCGCAAATTAAATTAACAAATCTAATATAACTAAGGTATTAAAATCTGGAAATTAAAATATCTAAGGTCACAAATCCACCTACCCAATCATGCTTAGTATCCAAGTGATGATGATTCCTTCCTAGGTTCAATTACAATGTCAACCAGGACCCCCAAATTCTCCTAAATCCACTGTCGTGCTCAATAGGACGTATTCGACGATTGAATTAATTACTTACTAGGTCTCATAACCCAATCAACAAACTCTATTAAATCTGGTTCCTATAAGGTTGCACCGATCTCCTATTCACTCTCGTGCAATAGTCGATCGATGATCCCAATTCAAGTTCTAAAACGCGAATTGCCTCCTAAGCCTCAACACGTTTAACTAGTCAATCACGCATGCATATGATCAACGCAATTAATTCAGAATTGGAAAACATTAATTGAGAAAAGGGAGAGAAACATACATCACATTAAACACTACACCGCCATGGGTGGTTTCATTGTTCCCTTAGACGAGGGGATTAGTTCCTCATGCTCGTAACAACGCACAAGCAATCGGCCATAATCACCATTGTAAAATAAGAAAATAAAAGAAGGAGACGCAGCTCCAGAGAACAAGAATTTCATCCCAAAACGCTACAAAACAGTGGAGAACGAAAAAAAGTTGTCGTTTCTGCCCTAAAACACCAATATATAGAGTTCAGATTCTGCGCGAGCTCGCGAGGCGAGTAGCCTCTCGCGACGCGAATATTAAAAATGGCGCGCTTTCAAAATTGGACTTTCGCGAGGCGAGATGATGTTCGCGAGGCGAGACATCAACTCTAGTCTGTCACAGTCGTGACCTTCATCACAGCTAGGCCGTGATGGTCTCTGTCCTCCAAGGTCTTCAGGATTCGCGAGACGAGCAGCCTCTCACGGGGCGAGACAGAAAGGACGATTGTTGCTGCTAAGCTGGACTTCAGGCTCGCGAGGCGAGCAGCCTCTCGCGGGGCGAGTGTCTCCAGAATGGCAATTTCCACTGTTTTCTTGACTCGAAGTGCTTCCCCTTAACCTGAAACAACAAAAAGAAACAAAAAGCGTAATTCTACTCAAAATAGACTAAAAACTACTAAAAATACATAAAACGAGTCAAAGTCTAACTTAGGAACAAAACAAGGCCAATTTGGGAGATTAGCGAGGGTGACTCGCCCAATTAGGCACAAAATATACCTCTTTTCTAGCTGGAAACTAGATATGCCAGAGTCTTATCAAAACACCCCAAACTTAAACCTTGCTTGTCCCCAAGCAAACTAAAACTCAAAAAAGACTCAAGACTTGGCAAGCCTAAAGGAATCAATCAATCTTCGCACAGATTTCATGCAATTTAACACAACAAATTTTTTTCTCAATGTTTTCCCCCATTGCAACAATGTAATCCTCACATTCATTTGCTTTAAAAAATTGAGAACGTTCATCATTCATGCAATCAGTAATCTAAGTTGAGGATCAAAGTTACACACACAAAGGAAGATCACCAGTTTCAAACAATTGCCTTCCTCACAAGGGCATTTAGTATTTCACTCATTGGCTCAAATTGTCTAGGCTATCAACTTTTCACTCAACTTCACATTCCAAGAGCACTTCCCATGAATTTGATTTTCATCTCAAAAATAGTTCCCACAAAAACATGCATGCAACATCAGAAGGTCCTTCAAAGGTTATAATGGGGCCTGGCTAAGGGTAGGATATTCAAGGATACTAGGCTTAAGTCCCTAGGAACTAAGAGAGCATGAGCATTTTGACACATCTTCCACTCAAATTCTTTTTCCATTTTCCTCGGGTGACTACAGCCTTTTCCTTGCTAAGCTTTTTGTTTTGCCCCTTTTCTTTTGGCAATTTTCTTTTTTGTTTTTTTTTTCCTTTTTGCCTTGGGTTTCAACCTTTTTTTTTTTTTTTCCTTTTTCTCAACCCATAATGACATATCAAACCTTGTATCCACCCCAAACTTAGCTTCTTACAACCCTTCTCTTGCTAAGTTTCCATGCTCTCCTAATCCTAAGATTGGGTTAACATGGTTTTTTCAGATTTTGGCTTATAAAATAGGGTCATCAAGAAACAATAGGCTAATTAGGCTCAATGTGGCTAACTAGGGAACATGCATTAGGGATGGTTCTTTTTAGGTCAAGTAGCTATTCAAAGAAAATTGCCTAAATCATTTGATGCAACACATAAACATGCAAACCATGAAGAGATTCAAGCAAATTCGGGAAAGTGCAACTTAAAAGTGATTCACACAATCAAAAACAAAGTTGGAGGCTCAAATCCTCACCTGGACATTTTGCAAATTGTTTGACCGAGATACAATTCCTAGTGTGTGCACCTATTCACCCCAAACTTGTCATAAATCAAGCAATCACAATAAAATTCTCAAAGTTCAGTTTTCAATTTTTCAAATGGGGATCAATTTTCTATTTTCAGAACCTAGGGGGAAATCATCAATGGTCAAAATAATTCATGCAGTCAATCTATGCTAAATTTAATTAAAATCCAACAAGCTTGCCGACACAACATTCATACACATACTCTTGATCTTCTCAAATTATTCAAGAGCGACATTTAAAAACAAAAACAAAAACAAAGCAAAAACAAAGCAATTGGTTCCCTCCCCCACACTTAAAGCATACATTGTCCTCAATGAATGAACACAAATATAAAATAAGAGTGAGGAAAGGAGAGGGTGCTTCCTGATCAAGTTGTAGTGTAGGTGGCCGCTTCCACGCAAAACTCTTCTACGGTTGCATCCTCATCCAATTGGTCTCTCGGGCACCCCCTGTTGCAAAGCATCCTGAAAGAACTCCTGCAAATTAAAACATTAATTGCAGATTCGCGAGGCGAGATGTCACTCGCGAGGCGAATCTGGAAAAATTGTTCTTCACACTTTCCAGAATCGCGAGGCGAGTAGTATCTCGCGAGGCGAATCTGGAATTCCAACAAATGTTGATGCCCAGAATCGCGTGGCGAAAGTAGCTCTCGCGACGTGAGACAGAAGCGTGAGCAAGCCTCTGAGATTCAGGGCTTCTGTCTCGCGTGGCCACTGTGTATTCGCGTGGCGAAGCTCTTTTATATATATATATATATATATATATATATAAGGGAATATGACAGAAAAATAAAGGATACCTAGCTTGGGTTGCCTCCCAAGTAGCGCTTGTTTAACGTCACGAGCCTGACTCAAGTCACCCCTAAGGGTTAATCCGGAAGAAGATCTTGCTTGCCATGCCTTGCCTTAGTCCGCTCCTTGTAGGCTCTTGCCCTTTCATATGCTCGCATACGGTTCCCGGACAACTCATTTAAGTTCAACAACCCTCTATAATCGGCACGTGCTTTCCACCCCGTGATGGTCCTTGTTGGGATCGATTTATTGCTAATATTGACCACCACGGTTGTGCCATCTTTCTTCGTGTCCACATGACTTGGATTACCCCAACTACTATCCGAGTTTGGATAGATGATTCCGGCCTCTAAAGGTTTAATCACTTCCTCACGCACAGCTTCTTTCATTCCTTCCTTGTTGGGCTTTTCCCTTGCATCTTCATCTTCTGGGAGACTCGGTAAGGCTTCCCTGTCTTTTAACCACTTAAGATAGACCTCATCCCCCAAAGGGTCTTTTTCCTCACTATCATCATCATGGGATTTTACCAACACTTGTGCAAGTGAAGAACCATGGGCTTCTCTAGTTGCCTTTGCCTTGACAGTTGAGTCCACCGCATCCACTCGATAAACATCCGACTTCTCAGCGGGGTGCTTCATTGCCTCAAAGACATTGAAGACTACTTTCTCATCTTGCACCCTTAGGGTGAGTTTCCCTTGTTGCACATCTATCAAAGCACGCCCAGTGGCCAAGAAGGGCCTACCCAATATGAGGGGGATCTCGGCATCTTCATCTATATCAAGCACCACGAAGTCCTCCGGAAATATGAACTTGTCCACCTTCACTAACAAGTCTTTGACCACCCCATAAGGATACTTTATAGAGCAATCGGCTAGTTGGAGTGACATCCGTGTATCTTTGACTTCTTTGATCCCCAACCTCTTCATCATAGAGAGGGGCATCAAGTTGATGCTTGCCCCTAGATCACACAATGCCTTTCCTAGAGTCATCTCCCCAATGGTGCATGGTATAGAAAAAGAACCGGGATCCTTCAACTTTGGAGGTAGTTTTCTTTGAATAATGGCACTACACTCCTCGGTCAAAGCAACCGTTTCCTCGTCCACTATTTTCCGCTTCTTGGAGAGAAGCTCCTTCATAAACCGGGCATAAGACGGCATTTGTTCCAAGCCTTCCGCGAATGGAATGTTAATTTGAAGTTTGCGGAAGACATCAAGGAATTTATTGAACTGCTTATCTTGTAGAGGCTGCTTCAATCTTTCAGGATATGGTACCTTCATGTAGGGCGGGAGGTCTTGGGGTTCAACCCACTTCTTTTTTCGGAACTCTTCATCTACAAGTTTCAGCCTTCCCCCTTGCTCCGGTGCCTTGTCACTTACCAACTCCTCTTTCTTAGGCTGCTCTTCCTCAACATGTGGTTGTTCTTCCTCAACTTCCTGAGAACTAGTTGCACCCCTGTTAGATCCCAACACCCTTCCGCTTCTAGTTGTTATGGCATTGCATTGGTTCTTAGGGTTGTTCTCGGTATCACCTGGGAAAGTGCCTGGGAGACGCTCATTTAGTTGCTTTGCGAGCTGGGCAATCTGTGCCTCTAGATTCTGAATTACCGCCCCCGTATGAGTTGCCAACTTATCAATGGCTATGCCTGTATTGGTTGCCAACTTCTCAACTGTTGCACTCATCTTCTCAAGAGCCAACTGCTGAGTATTGTGCTGATGGATCCCATAGTTGGGCCTCTGATTCTGCTGAGGTTGTTGTTGTTGGGCTAGACCACCACTAGAATTAGTCCAAGCGAAACCCGGATGGTCTCTCCTCATATAGCCCCTGTTCTGATTCTGATTGTAATCATTCTGTCTGTTCGTCTGATAGTTGTTCTGGGGCACGCTGTCATAGAAATTGTGGCATGAATCCACATGTTCTCGAGAGAAGTTGAACGGACAGCTCTGAATGTCATGATCTCCATTACAATTATCACAACCCGGAGGCATTCCCTCGTGTATCCCATTCACCTTCTTGTTCCCAGACAATGCCGCATTCTGCATCTTCAACAATTTATTCTGCTCTAGAATGGCTTCTATTGTTGCAGCACTGACTCCACTTGAGGTTTCCCTACCACGGTTGTAATCATTGTACGACATCTTCTCCAATAATTCCCATCCATCCTCAGCTGATAAATAGGAAAATGAACCGCCAGCTGCGGCATCACAATTCATCTGGTAGCGTCCCCTTAACCCGTTAAAGAAATGTTGAACTTTGGAGACCGGGTCAAAGAAAGCTGAAGGACATCTTCTCAAGAGCACATTGTACCTCTCCCAAGCTTCATTATAAGTTTCATCCTCTGTCTACCTGAAAGATGTAACGGCTACTCTTGCTTGTGCCGCTTTCTGAAGAGGAAAATACTTAGTTAGGAACTTTTGTGCCATTTGCTCCCAAGTTCTGATACTGTTCCTATCCAAGCTGTCAAACCAATCGCGAGCGACATCCCTAAGAGAGAGAAGGAATAGCCGCAAGCGAAACTCATCATGAGAAACACCTCTTGTCCTCTGCAAGTCACAAGCTTCAAGGAAGTGGGTGATGTTCCTGTGAGGGTCTTGTCTGCCACTCCCATCAAACTGATTCTCACGGATATAGGCTGTGACACATCCTTCCACTCTGAAGGAGTCTGTATTGAGGTTGCCTCTCACGATGGAAGAATCACAATCACCCAAGTTGGGTAGACTGTACTCGAAGAGAGGCTTGTAACGAGGAGGAGGACGAGGAGGGTTTTCTTCGGCCATCATTTCAAATTCAATTGCTTCAAGCCTCTTTCGCTCTCTGGCTTCTTTCCTTAAGCGCTTCTCAGTCTTGGTGATCTCCGAATCAAATAGCAAGTCCTCTTGTGAGAGGGTACCTCGCATACAAAAACAAGGCCAGACCAAGTGGAATCAAAAAAGTAGAGAAAAATAAAAATAAAAACAGCTTAACCAAATAATCAAATTCCCTAAAATTTAGGAAAATTGGTTGTGCCAATCCCCGTCAACGGTGCCAAAAACTTGTTGAGTCACCGGAAAGTGTACCGGGTCGTCGCAAGTAATAAAATAACACAGTAAGTAATTACCGAGGTCGAACTCAGGGATTGGGCTACCAATTCGACTAATTCGCGAGAAATTCGATAAGTTTGGTCAAGTAACAGCAAATGGTTGAGAGAGAAAATAGGATCGCAAATTAAATTAACAAATCTAATATAACTAAGGTATTAAAATCTGGAAATTAAAATATCTAAGGTCACAAATCCACCTACCCAATCATGCATAGTACCCAAGTGATGATGATTCCTTCCTAGGTTCAATTACAATGTCAACCAGGACCCCCAAATTCTCCTAAATCCACTGTCGTGATCAATAGGACGTATTCGACGATTGAATTAATTACTTACTAGGTCTCATAACCCAATCATCAAACTATTAAATCTGGTTCCTATAAGGTTGCACTGATCTCCTATTCACTCTTGTGCAATAGTCGATCGATGATCCCAATTCAAGTTCTAAAACGCGAATTGCCTCCTAAGCCTCAACACGTTTAACTAGTCAATCATGCATGCATATGATCAACGCAATCAATTCAGAATTGGAAAACATTAATTGAGAAAAGGGAGAGAAACATACATCACATTAAACACTACACCGCCATGGGTGGTTTCATTGTTCCCTTAGACGAGGGGATTAGTTCCTCATGCTCGTAACAATGCACAAGCAATCGGCCATAATCACCATTGTAATTTAAGAAAATAAAAGAAGGAGACGCAGCTCCAGAGAACAAGAATTTCGTCCCAAAACGATACAAAACAGTGGAGAACCAAAAAAAGTTGTTGTTTCTGCCCTAAAACAACAATATATAGAGTTCAGATTCTGCGCGCGCTCGCGAGGCGAGTAGACTCTCGCGACACGAATATTAAAAATGGCGTGCTTTCAAATTTGGACTTTCGCGAAGCGAGATGATGTTCGCGAGGCGAGACTTCAAACTCTAGTCTGTCACAGCCGTGACCTTCATTACGGCTAGGCCGTGATAGTCTCTGTCCTCCAGGGTCTTCAGGATTCGCAAGGCGAGCAGCCTCTCACGGGGCGAGACAGAAAGGATGACTGTTGCTGCTAAGCTGGACTTCAGGCTCGTGAGGCGAGCAGCCTCTCGCGGGGCGAGTGTCTCTAGAATGGCAATTTCCACTGTTTTCTTGACTCGAAGTGCTTCCCTTAACCTGAAACAACAAAAAGAAACAAAAAGCGTAATTCTACTCAAAATAGACTAAAACTACTAAAAATACATAAAACGAGTCAAAGTCTAACTTAGGAACAAAACAAGGCCAATTTGGGAGATTAGCGAGGGTGACTCGCCCAATTAGGCACAAAATATACCTCTTTTCTAGCTGGAAACTAGATAAGCCAGAGGCTTATCAGGTGTCATTTATATTTATTTTCTGCCATTTATATTATCCCGTGGAAGAATATTTTTTGTGATGCCTATTTATTTGCACAGGTGAAGAGGAAAAATATTTGCTTGATTAGAGATTGTTATCTCTGGTTTTTCCCAACAAAGTGGTATCAGCAGGTTAGGTTGTTATGTTCTGTGCATTTAAATGGAAGAAAATCAAGTGCCAAATATGATTAAGTTGAACTCTACAAATTATACACTTTGGAAACCCTCGTGGAAGATATGTTTTTCAGCAAAGACTTGTATCATCCCATTGAGGGGGACACTGCTCGACCCAAGGATAAAAATGAAAGTGAATGGAAGAAGATGAATGGAAAGACAGTTGCTTTGATTAGGCAGTGGCTGGATTTGATTGTATATCCTCATGTAGATACAGAAACATATGCTCAGACAATGTGGAAGAAATTGGTCGAGCTATATGAGTGGAAGAATGTGTAAAATAAAGCATTTCTTATCCAGAAGCTGGTGAATATGAATACAAAGAAGGGGATTCAATGGCAGAGAATATGAGTATTTTTTCATAATATCATGAATCAGCCACAAGATCGGATATTAAATTAGATGATGATGATGAGTTGCAAGCTTTGTTGTTGCTTAGTTCTTTGCCTGACAATTGGGAAGTTTTAGTTGTGACACTGACTAATTCAGCTCCTAATGGGAGGTTAACAATGTCAATGGTAAAAGAGAGCATGCTAAATGAAGAATTCAGAAGAAAGGAGTGTGGTTTGATTGTTACCTCCACTCAGTCAGAAGCACTAGTTGCAGAGTCACGGGGGAGAAGCCAAACCAGACATTTCCATAAGCATGAAAAATCTGACAGTCGTAGCAAGTCAAGAAACAAGTCCAGGACTAGAAAAGAAGTGGCATGTTATCACTGTGGCAAGGTGGGACACATCAAAAGACAATGCAGGTTCCTCAAGAGAAAGAAGTCAAGGGAAAGAGATGAATATAAAGAGAAGAAAAATGATAAAGACACAGCTGCAGTTGCATCTAATAGTGATGTTTACATTATCTATAATGATAATTCTATAAATCTAGCATGCCATGATTCCAGTTGGATTGTTGATTCTAGATCCACATATCATGTCACTTCTATGTGTGATTTCTTCTCATCTTATAATGCTGATGATTTTGGCATAGTAAAAATGGGAAATGAAGGGGTATCTAAAATTTTTGGTATGGGAGATGTTTTGATTGAAACTAGTATTAGGTGCAAGCTGCAGTTGAAGAATGTTAGACATGTTCCAGATATTCGTCTCAACTTGGTGGTGGCATATGCAAGCTCACCAAAGGGTCACTAGTGGTGGCAAAGGAAGAAAGCGTCACTACTCTCTACAGGATTCTTGGCAAATTAAGCAAGGAGGAGGTGAATGCAGTTGAAAGATGCTTCTTCTGATTTGTTGCATATGCGCCTTGGTCACTTGAGTAGGACTCAACATCCTTGCCAGGAAAAATTCTCTTCCTATGAAAGGTACACCTTTAAATACTTGCTCTCATTGTTTTGTTGGTAAACAACATATAATTTCATTTCATAGTTATGGTCCTCATAGGAGGCCCAATGTTCTTGATTTAGTTCATACTGATGTTTGCACTATGGATTATGAGTCTTTTGGTGGTGCTTCATACTTTGTTACTTTTATTTATGATCACTCTAGAAAAGTATGGGCTTTTGGTTTGAAATCTAAAGATCAGGTACTTGGTGTCTTCAAGCACTTTCATGCAAGTGTTGAAAGAGAAAAAGGAAGCAAGTTGAAATGTGTCTAAGAAGATAATGGTGGTGAATACAGGGGTCCATTTGAAGAATATTGCAAAGAACGTGGAATCGGGCTTGAGAAGACAGTTCCAAAGACGTCTCAGCATAATAGAGTTGCAGAGAGAATGAATCGTACCATTAATGACAAAATTAGGTGTATGCTCTCTCATGCAAAATTACCCAAAGCCTTTTGGGGTGAAGCAATGAGAACTGCAGCGGATTTGATCACCTCTCTCCTTCTGTGCCACTAGATGGTGATGTTCCAAACGGAGTATGGATAGGGAAAGATGTCTTTTATAGACATTTAAGGGTGTTTGGCTACAGGACTTTTGTTCACATTCCAAGATATGAGAGGTCCAAGCTTGATGGGAAATTTAAATAGTGTGTCTTCTTGGGTTATGGTCATGAAGAGTTTGGTGATAGACTCTGGGATCCAGCTGACAGAAAAATTATTAGAAGGCGGGATGTAATATTTCTTGAAGACCAAACCATTGAAGATTTTGAGAAGGCTGAGAAACGAAAACCAGTTGCCAAAAGTTACATTGATGTTGTGCCTAAACCTCCTACTAGAACTTTTGTTGATGGGGGAGATATACAGGTAGATGATGGGAATGCAACTGATGACCCTGCACCTCATCATGATGAGCCAGTTGAAGAGGTTCCACTTGAGCCACCAGTTGAGCCTCAATTGAGAAGATCTACTAAAGAACGTTATGCTTCCCAAAGATACACTCCACATGAGTATGTGATGATCATTGATGGTGGAGAGTCAGAAAGCTATGAAGAGGTCATTGTAAATGAGCACAAGGAAGAGTGGTTGAAGGCCATGCAAGAAGAAATGAATTCCTTGCATGAAAATCACACATTTGAATTGGTGAAGTTACCTAAGGGTAGGAAAGCACTCAAGAACAAGTGGGTATTCAAGTTTATATCAGAAGAGAATAGCTCCCAACCAAGTTACAAAGCAAGATTGGTTTTGAAAGGCTTCAATTAGAGGAAAGGTATTGAATTTGAAGAAATTTTTTCACCTATGGTGAAGATGTCCTCTATTCGAGTTGTGCTTGGACTAGCAGCTAGCTTAAACTTAGAGGTTGAACAACTTGATGTGTAGACGGCATTCCTTCATGGTGATTTGGAGGAGGAAATTTATACGGAGCAATCTGAAGGCTTCAAGGTCAAAGGAAAAGAGCAGCTTGTGTGCAAGTTGAAGAAAAGTTTGTATAGACTTAAGCAAGCACCAAGGCAATGGTACAAGAAATTTGATTCTTTCATGGAGAAACATGGTTATAGCAAAACTACTTCCGATCATTGTGTGTTTGTGAAGAAATTCCCTGATGATGATTTTATTATCCTCTTGCTATATGTGGATGACATGTTGATTGTTGGTCATGACACTAAGAAGATTGATTGTTTGTAGAAAGATTTAAGCAAGTCCTTTGCCATGAAGGACTTGGGTCCTGCAAAGCAAATTCTTGGCATGAGAATTACTCGTGATAAGAAGAATGGTAAATTGTGGTTGTCTCAACATAAGTATATTGAGAAGGTATTAGAGAGGTTTAACATGAGCAATTCCAAACCTGTAATACTCTACTTGCAAGTCATTTCAAGTTGAGCTCCCAACAATGTCCTACAAGTGAGAAAGACAAAGAAGAGATGAAGAAGGTTTCTTATGCATCTGTGGTTGGTAGTTTGATGTATGTTATGGTATGCACAAGGCCGAATATTGCTCATGCTGTTGGAGTTGTCAGTCATTTTCTCTCTAATCATAGTAGAGACCACTGGCAAGCAGAGAAGTGGATCTTCAGGTATTTCATAGGCACTTCTAGAATATGTTTATGCTTTGGGGGTGGTCAACATGTGTTAGATGGATATACAGATGCAGATATGGCTAGTGATGTTGATTCTAAAAAATATACTTCTGGATACTTGATGACTTTTGCAGGGGGAGCGGTGTCTTGGCAATCAAAATTACAACAATGAGTTGCTTTGTCTACCACTGAGGCTGAGTATATTGTCATTACTAAAGTTTCTAAAGAAATTTTGTGGATGCAAAAATTCCTACAAGAGTTGGGCCTCAAGCAAGAGAAGTTTGTGCTATTTTGTGACAGCCAGAGTTCTATCCATCTCAGCAAGAACCCGACTTTCATTCCCGGTCAAAGCACATTGAGGTGAGGTATCATTGGATACGAGAGAGACTAGAGATAAAGGTATTTTCTCGTGAAAAGATCCATACTGATGAGTATTGTTCAGATATGATGACAAAGACCTTGCATATGACAAAGTTGATTTGCTGCAGAAAGAAGGCAGGCTTGGTCGAGCAGTATCTTCCCACTTGAGTCGTGAGGGGGAGATTTATTGGGTGGGTCACTCCTACGTGGGTCCGACATTAGTTTAAAAAGAAGAAAAAAATAAAAGTTGCCAATGGCCCAAGCCCACGTGGCATTGGAAAAGGGTTTAAATAAAAGAAAGAAAGTAAGTGTGTATTTGTGTCTAATCTGTGAGAGAAAGAAAGAAAGAAAAAAGGAGAGTGTAGCAGAGAGAGGGAGTTCGGCACAGGGAGAAGAAGAAAAAAGGAGGAACTTTGTGCTCTTCATGTTCCTGGTGTTGAGAGCTATATTTTGATATCATTATATTGTCGGTTTGTCTTCTCTTTGACCTGGGTTGTTATACCCATTTTTGTGGGGTTTTTCTCTTGTTGCTTGGTGGTATCCATCTGTTAGGTGATGTGTTGTTATTTTGGTATTCCCTAGTGTTGCTAGGAAGACTTGGTGTACCCATTATTATTTATAGTGGAAGTTTTTGCTGGACTTGGTCCCATGATTTTTCTCCCTGCACTGGGGAGTTTTTCACGTTAAAAATTGTGGTGTCATTTATATTTATTTTCTCCCATTGATATTATCTTGTGGAATAATACTTTTTGTTGTGCCTATTTAAGGGTGGAAATAGGTCAGGTCAGGCTTTGCTTAAATAGGCCTAGCCTATTTTAAAAAAGAAAGCATGAGTCTAGCCCGTTACCTGTAAAAGGCGTTTTTTGAAGCCTGACTTGGCCTTTTTAAAAGCCTGGCCTGGTCTGTTAACCTTTTTAAAAGCTTGTTTCATATTAAAGCCTTCAAATAGGACATTTGGCTTATACCTAATCTAAATAAGCTAATAGGCCATTAAATTGATCATCGATCAAGTTCTATATTTGGAGTAATAATAAAGACTTCCAGCAAGCAACATAAGGCACCCAATGGACCTTCTTAGTCACTTAACCAATGATTCTAACTTCTATTTGCTCTCTATTTATAGAATGTTGGTCTACTTCAGATATACACTTTTAACAATGTGGGACTAACTACTATTATCTAATAAGGCCAACTCCACCTCTGAAGCCACCATCGTACCCTTCGAATTGACATTCCACAAAGAACCTCCTCCCAATCGGATTGTGTGTTTGTGTTAGTGTTGTGATGAGTTTAAAAAAAACAAACCTATTTTCCCTTAAGCTCTTAAACAGTTTTTAACGCTCACATGCTTTGCACTTCCCAAATGAGTCAGTGGAGGATTGATCCTCAACTTGCTAGGTGGAGGATGGAAGAATTTGTTTATTTGGCTTCTGGGAATTCAGAAAAAGCAAGACAAATCCTAGTTGAAGGGCTTGAGAATGTTCTGACATCAAAGCCACTAATGAGGCGTTTTCTTTTGCAGAAAGACTTCAAATATTTTGACACTAATTTGTAATTTATAGCATCATGAAATGTTATAGTCAGCACCTGAACAAGGTGAAGATGGCATATCCCATATCCCTTGTTGCAGTGCTAGTCCAGGTAGCAGCTTGTTGGGTCAAATGTTTCTTTCCCTTTTGAATCATTCAGAATAATGGTTAGCAAAAAGCATGTTTTACTGTTTCAAAGTTGGACTAAAATGGTGCAAAACGGATTGGATCCAATATCTGAGGATGGCCATTTGGAAAGTTGAGCTTCTTTGTCCTCAGTTACACTTATCGAATACAGGACAACTTTTTTTATGAGTTAGTCCCACGTCTCTCCAAATATACATGTGAAGCAAGCCAACATTTTATAAATAAATAATAAAACGCATCATCTGCATAAATAATAATAAATATAAATATAAATAATAAATAATAAATAAATAGCAAAATAGCAAAGTGCATATTATTCTGTTAAAATAATAATATAATAATATATATATTATTTATAAGTAGGTCGATCTATTAGGCTTAAAAGGCTTTTTTATAGGTCTGAGCCTGACTTATTTAATTAAAAAGGCTTTTTGAAAAACCTGGGCCTAGCCTTTTTACTAAACTAATAGGCCAGACAATAGGCTGTTATCGGGCGGCCTAGCCTATTTCCACCCCTATGCCTATTTATTTGCACAGATGAAGGGGAAAAATATTTGTTTGATTGGAGATTGTTATCTTTGGTTTTTCCCAACACATTGTCAGTGTAAAGAGTTTTACACTGACATCCACTAACATTTGACCTATGTGCTTTTATTTAAATAACTAAGAGAGAGAAATAAAACTTATGTTTTAAGATATAATTGGATGTTGGTGTAAAAATCTTTTACATTGACATTGCATAGAAAATAAACTCTTATTTTTTATTTCTCTTAATTATTGAAATAAATGTACACACATACCAAAATATTAGTGTTGTCAGTATAAAAATTGTTACATTGACAATATATATTATTTTAATCCTTATAATAATGAGTTTTGAAATATAATATCATGTAAATCATATAAATTTCTTATCATTGCCCCAATCTTAATATCATTCAACATATTTATTATCATTTTTTGAAGCTGTTGCAAAATATTTATTTACATCTCAAATTTTTATTACATTTTTATAATAAAGTGTAATAGAATGATATTTGATTTCACATTTATAATATCAAGATGATTGATTGTTTGTTTTTATGTGACTAATTAGTATGTATAAAACCAGTCAAAAAAATTAGTATGCATAAAAAATTTATAATAAATATACACGTATTCGTACTAAATTAATATATAATTATATTTATTTTCACACGAATTAATTAAAACGAAGTAAGAAAAAGAACCTGACACCTTTCTAGTGGTGACTAAAAACAAAATGGTGGACACTCTTTCTATGGGTCGCAGTGCGTTTCCATAGTAATTAAAAGTCAATGAATTCTCGCTCTCCAATTTACGGCCCAACATTGAATTCATAATTTAAAGAATAGGAAAAGAAAATCACATGTAATTTCAAATGGTGCAAAATTTTACCCAAAGATAAAATCTCATTAATACATGTGATTTTACAGATTTACCCCTAATGATACGGAATGCTATCTGTTGATTTTCATTTTTGTCATAAATTCTTTCTTAAAAATTCTTCACAAAAAAAATATTTAACTTTTACACAAGTGATTTTATAATTTTACCCTCAGTCACTACCTTACTTTTATATATATAAATAAATAAATAAATAAATAAATAAAGATTTTTTTTGGTGAATATATGAAGATAAAGATATATGTATTAGCAGTGTAATTTTTTTATATTATTAATCAATTACAAATTATGGTATGAGTCACTTTTACAGTAATTATAAGAATCAAATATTTTTAATAATGTGATAATTTATTGTTTAATAACAATAATAATATAATCTTTACCGTGAATGTGAATACCAAGTAAATCCATACTAAAACGCAATGAACTTGAATGTTTAATTCCAAGGATGCCCCCCTGCTGGTGCCTTTTTACCAAATGAGGCAACTAAGTAAGAGGAAGCAATAATTTAAATGGCCCCAAAAGAGGGGTCATATTGACACTCAGTGAGTAAAGGCACATAGATGAGTGGGGTGGGTAGTGGGAGGGGACAAGAACCCATTATCAGCTAAATAGTCTTTACACACATAACATGGAAAGATCCCTTTGACAATGGGGCATGCAGCAGCAAAGCCATATCGTGAAATTTTTGGATATATTATCAGCAACCGCAACACAGAGCGCAGGCAGAAGGTAGCAGTCATGAACGTCACGTAACGCATGTGCTTGGTTTCATCACCCACATGCACACTCACACACTCACACTCTTTCGTATCCATTCATATATATTGTAATATAAATCATAAATTCGGCGGTCTCCACCATCTATCCTATATAAGCTAATATTATTAATAAATTAAGATTGGACTATGCCGACATTGGACACACACCAATGTACATGCAGTGTACTTTGTGTGTACCCTTTCTTCAAGTAGATCTCGCTTTGTGAAAGGCTGAAAGCTAATTATATGTTAGGCATACATATACCTAGTTATGCATTGTATTGCATGGAAAGCTTAGTAAGTGTAACATCTTAGGCTACTCTATGGATTGACGACTGATTCCACAGAATAACACGAGTCTTTTCAGCGTGCTTTGTTCTCACTAACACTCTTCTTGGGAGAGGTCACCCATCCTGCACTGCTCCAAGTCAAGCACGTTTAACTCCCTCTCATTCGGGTGTGTAATCAGTTTATTCATGTGTCCCTCCGCCTAGAAGCTTGCCACGAGCCGCTCCATGTACGTGCCTTCTTGCACCGACGACCACTCCCCTCCCTCGTCGGCACCCAAGTGTTACATGCCCACAAGCTTCCGCTTGGTTCGTCCCAGAACCAAGCGGTCTATAACATCTCAGGCTGCTCTATGGATTGATGACTGACCCCACAGACCAACATGGGTATTTTCAGCGTACTTTGTCCTCACTCACACGCTTCCTGAGAAAACTTCCCAGGAGGTCATCCATCCCATAATTGCTCCAAGTCAAACACGCTTAACTATGGAGTTCTTAAGTGATGGGCTACCGAAAAGAAAATGCATCTTGTTAGTATAGGTAGTATCAATCAATTCATGTAAGCCTTCCTCAACTGTATAGTCCCATACCTACATAGCCTCATGATCCCTCTCGTTCGGGTGTGTAATCGGTTCATTCATGTGTCCCTCCGCCTAGAAGCCTGCCAGGAGCCGCTCCTTGTACGTGCCTTCTTGCACCGGCGACCACTCCCCGCCCTCGTCGGCACCCGGGTGTTACATGCCCACAAGCTTTCGCTTGGTTCGTCCCCGAACCACACCGTACTGAGAGAGGTGCCGTTCTGATACCATCTATAACATCCTAGGTTGCTCTATGGATTGACGACTGACCCCACAGATCAACACGGGTATTTTCAGCGTGCTTTGTCCTCACTCATACACTTCTTGGGAAAACTTCCCAGGAGGTCACCCATCCCATAATTGCACCAAGTCAAGCACGCTTAACTATGGAATCCTTAAGTGATGGGCTACCGAAAAGAAGATGAATCTTGTTAGTATAGTGATCAGCCTCTGGCTAATCTAGTTTTATAACTAGAAAAACCTTGGCTTTGTGCTAATTTTATCTCATTTTCACCCAAATTAGACTTGATTGTCTTTAAGCAGCATTTTGAGTCTCTAAAGTATTTTTAAGTTAATTTAGTTGATTTAGAGTCAAATAAAGCACTTATGCTATTTCTTGTTTTCAGGTAATAAAAAGAAATAATTCTGGAGTTCCTCGCCCCGCGAGAAGGCATTCGCCTCGCTAACTCGAAGCGTGACTGCTCTGCAAATTGCAAACCCTCTCTGTCTCGCCCCGCGAAACATGACTCGCCTCGCGAGTAATCCAACCCTGGAAGACAAGGAGCCATCACGGCTTGCGCGTGTTGAAGGTCACGGGCGTTACAGTTTGGAATTTGAAGAGTATCGCCTCGCGAATGATAAGCTCGCCTCGCGAGAGAACCAAAAGCTTAAGACTGTTCGTATTATTCGCCTCGCGAGACAGTGCTCGCCTCGCGAGATAGCTGATTCCAGAAACTGTATTTAAGCCTGTTTGAAGGCAGAACTGAGGAGTCAGTCAGTAGTAGTTTATCTTCTTTTCTTAGGTTTACAGTTTTGTGTTTCTTTTGTAATGGAGAGCTAGTCTCCTTTGATTAGTCTACTGTAATCGATTTCCATTATCACTTGAGGTTCTGTAATTCCTGTTTTATTTGCTTTTCTCTTTTCAATGATATGCTATATGTTTCTGTTTGCTTAATTCAGGAGTGTATAGTGTTGTGTTGATTTATTTCGGTGATGTTATGTTCCTATATTTAATCGTGTTTGCTTAATTCGCGTGTGTTCAATTCGTGTTCGCTTAGTTCACGAAGGGCTTAACCCCGTTTGCTTAATTCGGGAATAGGAACATATATCTGTAGTAGTGATTTCGCTTGTTAATTGTTGCTACAACCGAAAGGGGATTAGAATCTGCTTAGGGCTTGGAATTTACATGAACCAATGATAGTTGGGAAATCGATAACAGTAGATTAATCGTCTTTCTTTTATTTGTTAATCTCTTAAACTGCTTTGTTTTATTGCTCTGTTTTCTGTTGTGTTCCTTTATTTTATTTCATATCTCAACCCCCCCAAAATCTAACTTTTTCTGTTAACAACAGCCCAAGAGTCCTTGTGAGACGATACTCGAGTTGTCACTCCCTATCTACATATTTTTGTAAATCGCTCGCTTTTTGGCGCTTAGCGGCAATGACCAAAAATTGGCGCCGTTGCCGGGGACTCTTGTTTTTTATTAACAGAAAAATAAATTAAATTAAAAAAAAATCTCATTGCTGAATTAGTTTTGGCTGCTTTGTCTGATTATGAATCTTAGTAGTGCTATGGATAATATCCTGATTGGTGATATGCCCAATGTTGATTATAAGCCACCAGCATGCATATATTATCCTGATTTTAGTAAACCACCACCATGCACAAATTATCCTAATTTTGATGGAAGTTATGAGTTTAGCAGTGGTTTTGACATGATTGGTGTGAATGAGGTCCATAGCTCTTCTTCTATCCAGGCCCTTGAGAATAGAATGGATAGGCTCACTTATTTGAAGCAATTGTTTCAGCAGACAAGGTTTTGTGGCATGTGCGGCTCTCCTGAGCAACTGTTTGAGGCATGCCCCATTCTGACAGAAGATACTTATTTGCCTCGAGCTTATGCAATCCTTCCGTACAATCAAGGCAATAAGCTTGAGGATAATGAAGAACCTTTGGAATCATATGCATGTGATGAAAGTAATGGGGTGGATGAGCTGTGTGCTGAATTTCCAGACATTCAGGCCTTTACTGATTCAGTTTATTGTACCATATGTACTGACTCTACTAACACTAACCTTTGTGTGGTGTGTGCTGAGATTTCTGCAGGTTTAGCAGGTGATGGATTGGTTAGCGCAATGAATGAAGATCGTGCAGAAGTTGAAGCGGCACCAGTAACATTCTCTACCTGTTTGTCACCTCCCCCTGTGGAACCACCAGCAACGGAGTTCAAGCCTCTGGATTTTACTCCCTTGGATATGAAGACACTGTGGCCAGTCCAAGAGGTTGAACCCCACTTTTATTGGGAGGACTTTATTGACAAGGTTGAAAAAGAGGTCAATTGTAACCTGATAGGGAGTGAGAAGTCCGCCGCACTTGGTGAAATTACCAAGATTATTAGGCGCCCGCTCTCATACTTATGCTGTAGGCCATGGGATCCGGGAGGATCATACTGCAATTTGGGCATTCCGTGTCCACTGTATCACAGACAGTGGGATCCTGGTGGAACCACCTCAATGAGTTTTCTCTAAACCCTCTCCTTTTTAATTTTCTTTGCCTTGCTTTATTTTTGTTTTGTTTTCTTTTAGCTCCAGAATAATTTGAGAAGATCAGGAGTATGTGTGTTTGAGTCTTGTGTCGGCTAGCTTGATTGGTTTTAATTGAATTTGCATAGATGGATTGCATGTCATGATTTATGTTAATGATTCCCCCTAGTTTTGAATTTTTTTTTGAAAATTGATCCCCATGAAAAATTGAAAACTGAACTTTGAGATATTTTGTTATGATGGCATGATTTATGATAAGTTTGGGGTGAAGGGAAGCACACACTAGGGATAGAATCTCTGTCAAACAATTTGCAAAAATGTCCAGGTGAGGATTTGAGCCTCCAACATGTTTTAAACTGTGTGAAATCACTTTTAAGTTGCACTTTCCCGAATTTGCTTGAATCTCTTCTTGGTTTGCATGATTATGTGTTTGCTTCAGATGATTGAGGCATTTTCTTTGTAAATAACTACTTAGCCTAAAATAACCATCCCTAATACATGTTCCTTAGTTAGCCCCATTGAACCTAATTAGCCCATTGTTTCTTGTTGACCTTATGTTATAAGCTAAAATCTGGAAAACCATGTTAACCCGATCTTAGGATTATGAGAGCATGGAATCTTAGCAAGAGAATGGTTACAAGAAACTAAGTTTGGGGTGGCTACAAGGTGTAATGTGTTGTTTGGGATTGAGAAAAAGAAATACAATAAAAAGGTTGGAGCCAAAGGCCAAAACGAAAAAAAATAGGAAAATAAAAGAAAAGTAAAAAGAAAAAGAAAAAAGAAAAAGAAAAGAGAAAAAAAGATTATCTAAGGAAGAAAAAGGCTGTAGTCACCCAAAGCATAAAGAAAAATGAAGAAAGGAACGTGAGTGGAAATTCAAAGTGTAAAAAGCTCATGCTCTCTTAGTTCCTAGGGTCTTCAGCCTAGTACCCTTGTATATCCTACCCTTAGCCAGGCCCCATTACAACCCATAAAAGACATTTTGATGTTGCATGCATGTTTTCCGTGGGAACCATTTTGAGATGAAAATCAAATTCATGGGAAGTGCTCTTAAGAGTGAAATTGAGTGAAATGTTGTTAGCCTGACAAACTGAGTGGATGAGTGAAACACTAAATTCCCTTGTGAGGAAGGCAGTTGTTTGAATTTGGTGATCTCCCTCTTGTGTGTAACTTGGATCCCTTGCTTAAATTAATGATTGCTTGAATGATGAAATTCTCAATTGTTTAGAATAAATGATTGTGGGGATTGCTTTGTTTGAAAGGGGGGAACATTGAAGAAAACTGTTTTGATGAAATTGCTTGAATTTGTGCAAAGTTGATTGAATCTTTTAAGCTTGCCATGTCTTGAGTCTTTTTAAGTTTTTGAGTTTTAGTTTGCTTGGGGACAAGCAAAGTTTAAGTTTGGGGTATTTTGATCAGCCTCTGGCTAATCTAGTTTTATAACTAGAAAAACCTTGGCTTTGTGCTAATTTTATCTCATTTTCACCCAAATTAGACTTGATTGTCTTTAAGCAGCATTTTGAGTCTCTAAAGTATTTTTAAGTTAATTTAGTTGAATTAGAGTCAAATAAAGCACTTATGCTATTTCTTGTTTTCAGGTAATAAAAAGAAATAATTCTGGAGTTCCTCGCCCCACGAGAAGGCATTCGCCTCGCGAACCTGAAGCGTGACTGTTCCAGAAATTGCAAACCCTCTCTGTCTCGCCCCGCGACACATGAATCGCCTCGCGAGTAATCCAACCCTGGAAGACCAGGAGCCATCACGGCTTGCACGTGTTGAAGGTCACGGGTGTTATAGTTTGGAATTTGAAGAGTCTCGCCTCGCGAATGATAAGCTCGCCTCGTGAGAGAACCAAAAGCTGAAGACTGTTCGTATTATTCGCCTCGCGAGACAGTGCTCGCCTTGCGAGATAGCTGATTCCAGAAACTAGATTTAAGCCTGTTTGAAGGCAGAACTGAGGAGTCAGTCAGTAGTAGTTTATCTTCTTTTCTTAGGTTTACAGTTTTGTGTTTCTTTTGTAATGGAGAGCTAGTCTCCTTTAATTAGTCTACTGTAATCGATTTCCATTATCACTTGAGGTTCTGTAATTCCTGTTTTATTTACTTTTCTCTTTTCAATGCTATGCTATATGTTTCTGTTTGCTTAATTCAGGAGTGTATAGCGTTGTGTTGATTTATTTCGGTGATGTTATGTTCCTATATTTAATCGCGTTTGCTTAATTCGCGTGTGTTCAATTCGTGTTCGCTTAGTTCACGAAGGGCTTAACCCCGTTTGCTTAATTCGGGAATAGGAACATATATCTGTAGTAGTGATTTCGCTTGTTAATTGTTGCTACAACCGAAAGGGGATTAGAATCTGCTTAGGGCTTGGAATTTACATGAACCAATGATAGTTGGGAAATCGAGAACAGTAGATTAATCGTCTTTAGTTTATTTGTTAATCTCTTAAACTGCTTTGTTTTATTGCTCCTTTTTCTTTGTGTTCCTTTATTTTATTTCATATCTCAACCCCCCCAAAATCTAACTTTTTCTGTTAACAACAACCCAAGAGTCCTTGTGAGACGATACTCGAGTTGTCGCTCCCTATCTACATATTTTTATAAATCGCTCGCTTTTTGGTGCGTGGCGACAGCGCGACCATATAGGTAGTACCAATCAATTCATATAAGTCTTCCTCAACTGTATAGTCCCATACCTACACAGTCTCAAGATCACTCTCATTCGGGTGTGTAATCGGTTCACTCATATGTCCCTTCGCCTAGAAGCCTAGGCGACCACTCACCGCCCTCGTCGGCACCCGCACTACAACATAATAGACTTTTAATAACGCACCTTTAATAGCATTTCCGTGTGGAAATGCTATTAAAAGTGATGGGGGACTTTTAATAGCGTTTCCCTAAGGGAAACGCTATCTTAGGTATCACCTAAGATAGCGTTTCCGTGTGGAACCGCTATTAAAAGTGTCACTTAGGAAAAGATAGCGGTTCCACATGGAAACGCTATCTTAGGTCTTCCCAGTAAAATTAGACGCGCGCTCGGCCTTCCCTCTCTGTTTCTTCCTCATTTTCATTCTACTATTTCCTTCCCTCTCGCATGCCATCTCTTTTTCTTCCCTCACCTTCGCCATTGCTCGCCGCCGCTACTCCGAAAGAGAAAGAACTTAAATCATACCATTGTAGTTTTAGTTTCACACTTTCATAGTTTAGAAAGAAAGTGTGTGTGTGTTCTCGTGGAGTGGAAGATAACGAAGCTCTAGAAGGAGACAACACAAGGAAGAAGAGTGGAAACAAAGGGATACCCATTGTTTTTCTTCTTCAAGGAACCCCAATCTCGAACACTGCTTGTCATTCACGCGATTTGAATTGCAGATCTTCTCGTGCTCGTTCTCATTTCACCGCTAGAGTTGAGACAGAGTTTGTTCTCGTTGCAAATCTGTGCTCTTCTTCGATTTGATTTAGGGTAAGTTAATTCTTTACGCTGTGTTTATTTCCTACAAGATATTTGTGCTTATTTTTGCTCTTGTTTTTATCATCCATCTAAGCAAACTCATACACTTTGTTTGTTTAATGCGTTGTTGCAACTTAAGAACTTGCTCTATATCTTGATATAGATTCCCAAGGGGTATTTAAGGTAATTTGAACTTATTTGAAACAAAGTTCCCCAAGTCTGCATCTATTATGTGAATTTGCTATAATAAAGATTCTGCACTATATTTAATGTTATTTTGCTACATGCTTTGGTGGATTCTGTGAATTTGGTAATTTTTTTTCTTATTGTTCATTTTAACTTCTTATTTTTCATTTTGGCTATGTATCCACTCTTTGAATTGTATGTAGTGTAAGCATAGTTGAGATGTTTAATATAGTAAGGGTGTGGCTATAATCACTTTCAATTGTCTATTCACACTTTTCATTTTTTGTGTTTTTTCACCATCATAAGGCTATTATTTCTCTCTATCGGTTTGTTAGGTATTGTCCTTTTTAAGACATTGGATTTCTGGATTCCTGCCTCTATATGAATAAATGTCAATTTTTTGTTTTTGTTTTTAGTTGATTGCTAGTGAAGTCATGTCTTCCGAGTGCCGAGCTTCATTAATACCTTGCAAGGTGAAGTTTCTTGCTCGAAGTTTGTATTTTTAGGTCATTAAATCGTGAAATGCAAGACAAATTTGTTTGCCAATCTGTCCCTTTTTAAATATGATTAAGTCTCATACTAAGAGCTTCACACTCTGCTCGGGTCTGTGACACGATCACAGGGCGCATTCCCGGTTGAACCCGGTTCCAAGTTTGCGGCTTTAGTGGAACCCACTTCCAAGTTCACGATCTGTGTTCGGTGATTTTCTATCATTTACAAATTTTATTTCCGGACATTCTTAATATTTGTGGGAGTGTGTTTTTATCCAAGTTCACAGATCTGTGTTCAAGGTTTTATTTTACTTGCTCTTTAATTTTCGGTTTGATTGGTGTTGAATGGAATGTGACTTGTTTGTGTGTCAATCATTATTTGAAAATATGAATATGGATTGACGGATTGATTGTATGCATTTTGAACCTAATGTTTCTTGGTATCCTGTTTTTTTTTGTTTCAATGTTTTTCGAATGTGAAGAATGGGTTCATATGTTTGTTTTTGTTGCTTCAGTTTGTTGATCCTTTCCCTTTATATATCATTTAATTTAATGTTCTGTGCTCGGATTTTGGTGTTTTTAGAGAGTGAGCAAGTTTGCCTTAGTCCTATGCCTAAGTCCTAGTTGTTATGGATCTCATCCAATGTGTATTGTGTATCCCCTGATCTGATGCCTTGATCCTTATTTATAGAAATTGGGAAGTTAGAGTCTCAAACCAACTCAAAATCTGATCTATTTCGGTTTCTTCAGGTCCAAGTAATGCGCGTCACGGCCGTGATGGCCATCACGGCCAGGCCGTGACGGTCTCTTTTATGGCCGTGAAGAATTTCACTACCGGGCCGTGATGTGCTCTCGACTTGTGGTGGTTTTGGGTCACGGCCGTGATGGATATCACGGCCAGGTGGACGGTCTGTTATGGCCGTGAAGAATTTCACTACCGGGCCGTGATGTGCTCGACTTGTGGTGGTTTTGGGTCACGGGCCGTGATGGATATCACGGCCAGGTAGTGACGGACTCGACTTCAACCTTTCTTCTTTTTCAGTTTTGCTCGATCATGGTCGTGATGGGCATCACGGCTAAGCCGTGATGGACTCCGTATGGCTCATTTTCTGCACTTTTAAAGCCCTATCTTTATCCAAACTTCATCATGGTTGATCTCGAGCATTTTACCCTTGATATCTGCAAAACAACACACGAAAACCGCCTTACCCCTTCCAAAGGAAAATTAACCTAAAATCTAATAAAAATATTCCTAAACTACATGAAAATGCATGCAAAATGATAGACAAAGATGATGTGGAATCACACTCATCAACAAGTCGACATCTGGTTCCTTCAAAGAATACTCGGCGACAATGTGTTTTGTTTGCAGCCTTTCATTCCTTTAATCAGTATACATTGCATGTATACCTCAACCACTCTAAACTCAAAGTAAATATGTTTAATAAATATTTTTGTAGATCGGAAAAGCATGGATCGGAAATAGATGTCTCGCCAATCGTTTAACGAAGGAGTATGAGGATGGGGTGAAAGAGTTCATTAGTTTTGCAGTTCGGCATGCGAAAAACCCTAATACAATCATATGTCCTTGTTTAGATTGTTGTTATGCAAGGCGAGTTAGTGCAGCCGATTTGGAAGAACATTTAGTGTGTAATGGAATCGATCGTAGTTATACATGTTGGACAAAACATGGTGAGACAAGAGCTAAGTCTAGTGAAATGAGGAATCGTGTGAGATATTCATCATACGATCACCGACACAAATACTTATGAGGGCGATCGTTTTGAAGACATTGCAAATCTTTGTTGAAGAGGATCTTCAGGATTGTCCACAAATGTTTGGGAGGTTGGTAAGTGATGCAGAGCAACCATTGTATGATGGATGTACTGAATTCACAAGATTGTCGGCGATGTTAAAGTTGTATAACTTGAAATCGGGCAACGGATGGACTGATAAGAGCTTTACGGACTTACTCACACTATTGAAAGACATGTTGCCGAGATGATAATGTGCTTCCTAGTCGGGCATACGAGGCTAAACAAATGTTACGCTCTATTGGCATGAGCTACGAGAGGATACATGCTTGTCCTAACGATTGCATTTTATTTCGGAATGAATATGCATCGTTACGGATGTGTCCTAAATGTAATGCCTCACGATATAAGAAGAAAGAATCAGATCCAGAGAAGGTTGTGTGGTATTTTCCCATAATACCCAGATTTAGGCGCATGTACCGTAGTTCCCAAGATTCAAAGCACTTGACATGGCATGAGGATGAAAGGATCAAAGATGGCAAGTCCGCGGCACCCGCAGATTCTCCGCAATGGAAGAAATTTGATCATGATTATCCCGATTTTGGGCAAGATTCAAGAAACCTACGACTTGCATTGGCTACTTGACGGATTTAACCCGCATGGTGTTCAAAGTAGCTCTCACAAGACATGGCCTGTGATTTTGGTGATTTACAACCTATCCCCATGGCTATGCATGAAGCGCAAATTTATGATGTTATCTATGTTAATTTACGGGCCCAAACAACCAGGAAATGATATAGACGCGTCTATTTGACTCCTTTGATTGAAGACTTGAAACAACCGTGGGAGACAGGTGTGGAGGTGTATGATGGGTATAAGGAAGAAAGTTTCAATTTGAGAGCTATGTTGTTTGGGACAATTAATGATTTTCCAGCCCTACGGTAATCTGTCAGGATATAGCATCAAGGGTCACAGTGCATGCCCTATATGTGAAGAGGGTACAGATTGGATGCGGTTAGAACATTGTAAGAAGAATGTCTTTCTTGGGCATCGTAGATTTTTGCATCCAAGTCATCATTACCGGTGGTGGAGAAAGGCGTTCAATGGGAACTCGGAAGAAGGTAGAGCGCCTTCACCTTTGACGGGTGATCAACTTTTTGAAAAGGTAAAGGATTTGAATATCCAATTCGGTAAACCTTTTTGCGAGAGATATTGTCACAAGAGGGTGGAAGAAAAGGTCGATTTTCTTTGAGTTGCCATATTGGAAATCATTATATGTAAGACATTTCCTCGATGTGATGCACGTTGAAAAAATATATCTCGTGATAGTGTCATTGGTACGTTACTCAATGTGCCAGGGGAAGACTAAAGATGGCATCAATGCAAGGTTGGACTTGGTTAGTATGGGAATAAGAAGAGAATTGGGACCGACGAAGAAGGGTAAAAGTACATATCTTCCTCCCAGTGCTTACACTCTATCTAGAAAAGAAAAAAATTGTTTTTGTAAGTTTCTTGAAGGAGTTAAGGTTCCGGAAGGGTACTCTTCAAACATTAGGAACCTCGTATCGATGAAAGATCTCAAGTTAAAAGGTCTAAAGTCCCACGATTGTCATGTTCTCATGGAGCAGTTGATACCCATTGGTATACGGTCTATTTTACCTAACAAAGTGCGGGGGCCTTAACTAAACTATGTTTCTTCTTCAAGGCAATTTGCAGCAAAGTGATTGACCCTGGGAAGTTGCCATCATTGCAAAGAGAAATTGTTGTGACTTTATGCGAGCTTGAGATGTACTTTCCACCTTCATTCTTTGACATAATGGTTCATCTAACCATTCACCTTGTTAGAGAGACACAACTGTGTGGGCCAGCTTATATGAGATGGATGTACCCGATTGAGCGTTATATGAAGATATTAAAAGGGTATGTGAAAAACCGATCACGACCAGAAGGTTGTATTGTTGAACGGTATATTGTCGAAGAAGCTGTTGAATTCTGTACCGAATACCTATCCAATGCTGAATCTATAGGGCTGCCAAAGTCTCGTCACACATGGAGAATGATGGGGCAATGAATTATTGGAAATGAAATAGTGACTATAACAAGGACAGAATGGGAGCAAGCACACTTATATGTTCTGCACAATGCCGATGAGGTTGAGCCATATGTTGAAAAACACAAGGACATGCTTAAGAGTTTGTATCCAAATAAGAATCAAAATTGGCTAACTAGAGAACACAATCGTTGTTTTATAACGTGGCTAAGAGATCACATTTATGCGAGTTGACTAAAATGATACTTGCTTCAAATAGATTGAGATGGTTAGCCAAAGGTCCAAGTTTGCATGTGTTCTCTTACCACGGTTATCAAATTAATGGGTACACATTCTATACAAAAGAACAAGATGGTCGGAGTACAATGCAAAACAGTGGTGTGACTCTAGTAGCTCGGTCGATGCATATCTCAAGTGCCAAAGACAGAAACCCGATATATGCAAATATGTCATACTTCGCGTCATTGAACGCATATGGGAGTTGGATTACACAAAGTTTAAGGTTGGTGTGTTTGGTTGCAAGTGGGTTGACAATAATAACGGTGTTCGATTGATGAGTCGGGGTTCATGCGGGTGGATCTTAATAGGGTGGGGTATAAAGATGAGCCTTTTATATTAGCATCTCAAGCTCAACAAGTGTTCTATGTCACCGATCCAGCTGATATGAAAAGGTCCATTGTTCTTTTGACTAACAAAATAATTACTAATGTTGATGATCAAGACCATCGAGATGTTGATATTGAAGATGATCCTTTCGTCGGGACATTACAATCACTTGAGATTGATCCAACTAGGGATGATGGTATGTATATGAGAGATGATCATGATGAGGGGCTTTTGGTCAATCCACCATTTCGTACTAATAAAGGACAAACAAATCTCAATCAAATGAAGAAAAGAAAAAGGTTGACTTAAACATGTATGTAGTGTTTGTGTTTAAATGAACTTTCCGATCCTTTTATATTATAGTTAGCATCTTCCAGGTAATGCTAGTGTTGATTTTGTTATTCATAGTTGTTTTATATTTTGCATCAATTAATGTTATATTAATGTCCATTGATGTTTTACTTGTATCTAATATTTTTGTAGGTAAATGGCATCTTCAAGTAATTCTAGTGATGCCAAAGCGGCGAGACGTGGGCCAACAGATTATGAAGGCGGTCATCCGCGCTAGGAGTAAAGGACAAAAATTTGATGTAATTTACTTACTAATCTAAGGATTTCATAATGTTGTTTGATATCTAGATTTAATTACTTTATTATTTTTATTAGGTTGAATGGAATTCTTTGGACCAACCTATTCGTGCTAATGGTAAAATATTGAAGAGTTACATTGGGGCCGTTGTTCGGCAAAACGGTCCCAATTATTTGTTCTAATTGGAAGGATGAAGCTTTGGATGGTTTCAAAGAGAGCATATGGGCTGATGTACAGGTAATTGTTAAAATTTATAAATTATATTGTAAACTATGTAAACATACTTACTTTGACACGTTGTTTATATTGTTTTGCGGATGTCTTTTAATGTTGATGAATCTAGGAAAAAATTTGTACTTCAGGAAGTCGGTAACCTACATAGGGCATTCAGAACTAGATTGACCAAAAAATTTCTAAGAGATGCCAACGGGAATATCAATGAGGAGCCTCCATCACAATATCCACACATATCAAGGGATGAGTGGACAGATTTTATAGCAATACGCACGGGAGATGCTCAATTCCTGGTATGTTTAATATCACGTTAGTCCTTATAATTTTATAGCAATACGTACATATGACATTAACCATGTATTAATATTACTTATATGTGTCTGAATAGAAATTAAGCAATGAAAATCGCAACAGTAGGCGTTAGATCCTGCATGCCCTTACAAAGCATCACGTAAGGGGTATGCTTGACATTGAGGATGAATTGGTATGTATATATATATATATATATATATATATATATATATATATATATATATATTTAACTGCATTTGTGGTAAATATGACTTTTAAACTGTTTGGTTAATTTATATTATCTCAATATACGAGATACGGGAGGCGGGGCGGAAGTTAAGAAAGTTAAACGCCATATTGTGTGGAGGAAAGCCCGCGAGAACAAGGCGGGTGTAATTGACAACAAAAATACGCAGACCGTGTGGAATAAATGTGTTAGTAGACTAACGATTACATTATCAATTGTTATTTTCATATGATAATATATAATAATTTTAACATTTGCATTTCACCAATAACTATGTGTCGGGAGGAACTCATCACGATCTGCTGTGAGAGGAGAGATAGAAGACTTTGGTCGCCAGGATATTCTTGCCAAAGCCATAGGTGTGCCGAGAACCCCGGGCGTGTTAGGGGTGTGGGTTTCGGCGTCTCACAAAAAGATTACTTCCCACCCGAAGGTCGTGCAAGAAATAACTCGGAAACGAAAAAGTGGGAGACATTGGTGTCTCAACTCTCGATAGATTGAACATTTTGGAAGAAAAGCTGAAACAAAAGGATGATGAGGAGAGGCGGGGCTAATTTCACAGCCCAAGCAAGCGTCAAAGATAGTTGCACTCTACCATCTCGCAAGAGGCTTCCAGAGGTAATGCATGCCTTTTTTTTTTACTAGTATTGCATTGGCAGTTAAATACATTCAATTGGATGCCTTAATTCACAGCTTATTCATCTATCATTGGATTAGGGCGTCAACTCATGTCAGCTATATTTATCGACCCCAAACTATCGTATGGTTGCTATGGGTAAAGTATACAATGAGCCGGGTGTTACACTGCACACTGGACCAGTACCCCTTAACCATGTGAAAGTTGGAGTTGATGTTGCAACCGAGGGGGATGCGCCATTGCCGGTACCTATCGTTGATGCAGATGTGATGACAGTAGGAGATGCAATAGGTACTTATGTGGCATGGCCAATTGATCTCGTGGTTGTAATTAATATGGTATGTAATTGCATTTTTCCACCTTTTCATATACGGCATATATGCATTACATTAGTTGATCACTAACTGGCATATTGAAATGCAAAATTTCCAGGCACCCGCAAAAGCTAAAGGCAAGGGCAGAGTGTCCGGATATACAAAGGAGTCAATTACAACCCCAGGAAAATAAAGGAGGCAACTCGAGGCCAACCCACCTACAATTGGTTCAACTACAACTTCTCTGGAATATTTGAATTTCCTTAAAATACATGAACGAAAGAATATGAAAAATGCTGACCAATTGTACGTAGAGATGGAAGAAAATATTTTTGGTCTCCATTTCATTGAGATGCTCAATACTGAAAATATCAGAGAAGTTGTAAATCATGAATGGGTATCTGCCTCCTCAGTTATTTCCGCATATATCGGGTAATAAATCAGGTTTAAAGTGTACAATATTTTTTAGTCTTTCCATTTAAATTTTGATGTATGTCATTGGTGTAATCCATTTTTATATTTTAATTGAAGGTATTTGTATGAAGAATTGTTGCTTCCAAAGGAAATAACGAGGAGGTTTCTGTTCTTGTCCCCACACCAAACAAATACATACGGCTACTTCGGGAGGGATTCACAGGACAACGTATCTAGGTGACCGGTTTGCAACTAAAGAAAGAGAATATCAGCCCTTGTTTTTAGCGCCGTGCAATGTTGGGTGAGTCGCTTATCCTATAGGACTTAATTCACAATAATGAATTACATAAAAGTTGAGGTGCTTAGGATTTGTTATCTCAACATTTTTGTAGGAATCATTGGGTCTTGTCTTGCGATAAATATTGTTGAAGAGATTATTTACTATCCGGATCCCTTGTATGTTGATCCTAGGGATCGCCTGCAATTAAAGAATCTGCTTCGATACGTAAGCATGTTTTTATATTTCTGATTTTCTATGATTCCGTTCGATACGTGAGCATGTGTGTGTTTGTGATGATTGAAAATATGTTTCTTAATGAAGTCTGTTTGATTTTGTGATTAGTGGTTTGCAAGTTTATCGCGCAAATATCGAGCTAAGGTGCCGCGTTTAAAGGCAACCAACATTAAATGGATTCAGATACTGGGTATATTTGCAAAAACTTAATGCGCAATTAGATAAAAAAAACTATTTTGATTTACTATTTTATTTTTTATAGTGCCCAAGACAACCCAACAAGACAGATTGTGGGTACTATGTCATGCGTTTCATGAAGGAGACTATCTTGCGAGAACCAAGTTAAAATACCAATGGCGGTATGTTGTTTACTTAGCTTTTAATCGTGATTGTTCAAATGTTTTAGAAATTGAAACTTAATTAATTTAATTTTTATGTCGCAGTACTTACATGACTTCAAATTCTCCACATAATCCACTGCTCAGCTATCTTAAGTCAATGAATAGTTGTGTCGCTATATTGTTGAATAGTTCGTTTGATTATGTCATATTGATCAAAGTAGTTTCAACATTACTCATTGGTATGTGAATAATGCTTTATATTTATCAACCCCAAACTATCTATGTATTTGTTTTTCCTTGGTACATGCCTTCGAGTTGATGTGTCATTGCTAGGAGAAAATAAGTTCAAACTTATTATTTTTGTTACACTTTGTTAATGCTTGATTTGAATTCTGTTTCTTTCTTGCTACAGTAGTATTTACCTAATTAGTCTGCTTTGTATCCCAATGTAACAGAGTTAGTCTTTGTGGTGGAAATACGGTATGTATGCTACAGAGTCTTTGGATCACATTTCGACACATTACTTTGGTGTTGTCTTGGTCTCATGAAAAACAAACAGAAGTCGTAAATGTAGATTAATTGTAGATGTATGTTGGTTTTCCGATTTTGGTTTCTTAAGGATTGAGATCCGGTATAGTTGCTTTGCACTTTGATTTTGTCTTACTCGTGTGAATTTGAATACTTTAGAAACAGTGGTGTACTTATATCTCGGTTATATATATATATATATAGTTGCTTGTATAGAGTGTTGCACTTTGATTGTATAGTTCTTGGTTTCTTTGCACAAACACATGCGATCTTTGCATTGAACACTTATATTTTGAACACATTTTGAACAATTGTGTTGACTGCAACAATTGTGGTTTTTTTGTGTAAATATGCAGGAATAATGGATGTAAAAGTTAAGAAATAAAATTAAAAAAAAAAAGGGGCTTTAGATAGCGTTTCCTTGTACAAACGCTATCTAAAGTCAGACTTTAGATAGCGTTTGTATAAGGAAACGCTATCTAAAGTCAGACTTTAGATAGCGTTTCCGTGTACAAACGCTATCTAAAGTCAGACTTTAGATAGCGTTTCCGTGTACAAACGCTATCTAAAGTCACCTATTAATAGCAGTTCCTAAATGCTATCTTTGCTAACGAGTTTTAATAGCGGTAGAATAGATAGCGGTTACAAACGCTATTAAAAGACATACGGAAACGCTATCTAAAGTCTAATCTGTTGTAGTGCCGGGTTTTACAATAAGCCCTTTTTTTTCTTTCTCTCTTTTGATTTTATTCTTTTAGAGACTTTGAAAATTGAAAGTCTAAATCACATGGTCCTTTAAAAGTACGAATAAATAAACGAGTTTATTGTTCCATTACCACTACAAAATAAAAAGTCATTTTCACTATCAGTCATTTATTGACTACACTTAATCGGTCAATAAATATAAAATTTGGTTGCTGAATATAAAAAGGGTCACTAAATCATATAACGACCGATTTAGCGACCACCAAATAATTTAACGACTTGACAATCTGCTACCACGATTGATGGTCGCTAAATGGTTTAGCAATCGAATTTTCATATTTAGCGACTAAATTTAGTAGTCGCTAAACACATTTTTTTTAGTGTATTTTTTTCTTTTATAAGCCAAATCAAATGTAAAAGGTACAATGATATTTTAACCCTTACATCAATTTGAAGGATAGCTCATGAACCACCAATAGATTCATGTTCTAATTATTTTTGGAGCAAAGCTAGCAATACTCTTTATCACACTTCCTCAACACACTTTCCACTATTATATGAATTTCATGTATAATTCATTGAATAGAAAGTTCACCTATGTAATTTAACGGGTTAAACATAAAATCCATAAGATTGCATGTTAAAGAGTTTCTTGTTAGTAAATTTTTTCTATTTTTATCTTCTTGTGGCAAATGCAAGATAGGCAGTAACCAATTATAAATTATAATAACTATTGAAAGAGTACTTTATGAATAACTTTAACCTGGATTTCAATAGGCAATTAACCCATTCACACACTGACACGCACAATCTACATATAGAGAGGGAGGTTTGGGTTTGACTTTGTTGAGGATGATTTTAATGCAATAGTTATACTTTTCTTTAAATTCTTAAAAGTTAATTTTTTACATGTAATATTTTTACAAAGTATAAATTCTTTTAGCCCCTTTAAATAAAATACTATTTTCTTAACTTCGATTAAAATATTTTAACTCTGCCTGCCCGTTAAGATATGAAGTATATATGTTGGTCATCATTTTATTTTCACACCAACGAAGGCAAAGAGAAGAGATTAGAAACAAATTAGTAGTAAACTTTTTCTAGTTCCAGTTCAAGTTTACTCTCTAGTTCAAATCCCTCTCCTTCACTTCTATTTACACACCATAAACGAATCATCATTAATTTTAGTTACTTTATTTTCTACATTTTTGCTTTATTTTTTGTAGAAGGAAATTAAAAAAAAATTAGTAAACATAGATATATAGGCTCTAGATTACCAAAATGAGCAATGGGAATTTTAATAAATATATGAACCTAGTAAGCGTAGTATCACAATATGATCGAGATTGAATTAGATAAAAAAAAATGACTTTGATCACCATGCTTTAATGGCAACCAAGGAAGAAAAAAATATAACATAATTGACCCGCGAAAAGTATTACTGTATACACAACTAAAGGGTGGAGCCCATGGAAGAGGAAATGTCTAGGATCGGGTAGACAGTTATATCATCCCTCAATGTGTACCTAATTCTTTGTTTATTTATCACTCCCTCACAACTCATCTCACATGACCTTGCTGCACCATTTTGCAAGCTAAGCACCCATTTATTCTTTTGATTCATCTTAATATTTTATTTTATTTTTTGCCCCTCCCACGTTCGTTTCGTAATTCCATTCTTCCCTTGCCTTTAACGCACTTCCATGTAGATGGTACGTACAGAGGACGATGTTTAACTGGCTAGTGGCTAACTGAAATCTTTTAATTTCATAAATACACTGAAATCCATGCCATCCTTTTATAGTAGTATTTCATAGTTCTTCCCTAATCCCTACCCGTTTGGGTCCTCGGTATTCACTCACAACGCACACAATCAAGGACTTCAATGTAGCGTTAAGAGTTGTTGATGAAGGGTATTATAAGCAAAAGACTCTGGGTGTTTTTGATTTAATATATAAGTAAATTTTATTTTTTAATGACTCATTTGATGATATTTTTTTTAAAATATCATTCATTTAATACAAATTACAATGATTCATTTAATGAAGATTGAAGTTTTAAATGAAAAATAATTTAGATAATAAATCTAATTTTTTATAATATTCAACAAGATTCACTAACCACATTAATATGTGTGTTTTTTAAAAAATTTACTTATAATAGAGATCGAAGATACTATATCATTGGTGGTAAAAGCGGGTAAAGTTCACATTCGTATATACATTTGTCGGTTAAAACGAAGCTCAAGTATATGGAGACAAGATATTCCCTTGTGAAAAGAAAGAAAAACTAGAATCACATCAATCCACGAGGAATTTATAGAAATGACGATAAGAGTAAGCCACTTTTTTGATAAGGCAAAAATATCAACACATTGATCATTATGATTACAAAATCGACTAAATTATGTATCAAGCAACCATTGTTTTCAACTAATTAATTATAGTGAATATTTAAGCAATCTGGGTTCCATGTTTTAGTATGGCCCATTGGTTTTCCTAAAAGTGATGGGGCATTTTCAGTATTTAGACAAATAATGCATGGATTAATTGATATACACCATGAGTACAAAGATTTTTTGACATTTTTAATTAATCATAAATTATCATATCATTAAAATATTTAACTATTATCCTAACTACCTTAAAATTTACAGATATCATGATTTCTGATTGATTAACAATATAAAAAAGCTTTACACTGATAGGACATATAAATTAAACTCTTACCTTAAAAATTATACTGAATGATTTATAATTAATTGTCAATATAAGAAACTTTATACTAACATTGTATCAAAATTAAATTCATAAGAACTTTATCCTGGTTTCCAATAAAATTAAGATTTTGATTGTAAATTTATCAAATTAGGACAAGAAAACAATAAGGGTAGATTCTACAACCCAACAAAGCTCCATTCCCCTAATTTATCAACTCCCCTAAATTCTACAACATTTTTATCTGATTTTCTGCCATAAAGGAAAAAATTGCAAAAATAAAAAAGCTACAAATTCAAATTTATAAAACAAAAAATTTCAGAGCCAAAAAAGACTAAAAAGGAAAAAAAGAAGGGTGCTGATGATTAAACTTAGACGTCCACCCTAAATTAACCTACGCTAGCGCTCACTAAATAACATGTCTGAATTCTGGCCCACAATGGTGCTGGTGATGATGCTGATGTTGATGATGGATCAAATATTCATCTCCACCGTTGGATACGCCGAAAATTGAAGTTTGACTTATCAACTGTTGATGGTGCTGGTGTCGTAGAAGCTCCTTCTGTCTCCTCAGCTCCAAAACCTTCCTATGCGAATTCGAATGCTTCGCCGACACGAACGTTGGGCTCGCCGCGGGCCTATACTCTGGCACCAACCTCCCACTCTTAAACCTCACACCACACGCATTGCACAGCGTCTTTGGGCCCATGGGCCCAGTCCTCCACTGCGGCGTTTTCTCTGCACCGCAATGGAGACACTTCCTTCCAGAACATTCCCCATTGGGCCCTTCCCTCTTCTTCGCCGCCGCAGGCTTATGTTTCTGCTCCACCGCCGCATGCGGCGTCGGAGTCACTAGGTGGACGAGGCGCGTGGACCAGTCGCCAGGCGCGGCGCGTGAACGCTTGCTTCTCGCCTTGCCCGGGAGCGGGGTTTCAGAGTGGAGAAACGGTGCGTTTCGAGCTGCGTCGTCTGGAGCGAACGGAGTGAGCGTTTCGGAGGAAGAGGATGACTCCGGCGTCTGTGGTTTGGCTCCGATTGCGGCGACGGCGGAGGAAACGGCGGCGCCGCCGGAGAGAAGTTGGAGCGTTTTCAACTCTTCCTCGGCGGAGAACGAGTCTTCGACGAAGTTCGATAGCCATTCCAGTTCAGCCATATCATCATACTGTTACACATTTCAATTTTCAAAAATTAATCAATAATTTAATTAATTCGAATTATTATGAATTTTGAAATGTTTCTGCTAATTTTAGCTTAATGCAGCACTGAAATTCGAAATGTTTTTGAAGTTAATTGTGAATTTACCGGAACACATAGTTCTCCGCCGGAGAATTGAGAATCGCCGGCGAAACCTCGAGGAACAATGGCGCTGGAAATGGTTGAATTGCAGCTGTCGACGGCGGCGGTGACGGTGGAGGATTCGTTTGAGTTTCCGGCGACATTGTCGAAGAAACCATCGGACATAATGGCGTCGGCGTTGGAGAAGTCGAGGAGGTCATCAATGGCGAAAGGCTCGCCGGACTTCTGGTCGCCGCCGTGTCGCTTCTCCTGCGAGAATTGGTTACCTCCGGCGCCGAAATAGCCACCGACGAAGTATTGTGGAACTTCCATTTCACTTATGGATAAAAAAAGATAAACACACTCGAAATTGCTATTCGTTTTAGAGAGAGAAGGGCAATACGCACCGTTTTGAGAGAGAAAGGATTCAGAACTGTGTCTGAGAGAGAGGGGTGATGGATGGGGGTTTTGAGGAGTAAAGGAATGGCAGAAATGAAATTTGAGTGACGCTGGAGCATCTTTTTTCATGCACACAGATATATGCATATAATAATAATAGGGAAGTGACTTGCAAGTTCTGTAAAGGTTATTAACCACGTTCCAATTTTATTTTCTCCTCTATTTGGTCATTTCAGATTTTCTTTACTTACTGCTATGGAAGCTTTCCTTTTGTTGTTTCCTCTTTTTCAATTTCTAATAATATTTATAATTGTTCTTTAACACAATCCAAATCTAGTGTTGCTCGATCTATTGCTTCTTCATTTAGATTTTTTTTCCATGAACTAATTAAAGGAGTTGACGAGTCTGCCCTCCACTCTCGCTATGAAGACAATGATAATCATGTTATGCTTATCGTAAGGATAGAGATCTTGTGTACACATCTCTAATCTTTGATTGGTAGGTGACATCGAGACACCAATTTTTGGGACAGTTAAATTTTGTTCTATTGTATATTGTTAATGGTTAACCATGTCAAAGTATAGGTAGCAATTAAAGGGCAATTAGACCATAATTTACAAGGTATATTATAGTTTCAGTATGTAGATATATGTTAACCAGTGTTGAATAGTTTAGGAATTAAAAAGACAAGTGTTTTTATGAAAAGATTATATAGTCCATGTATTGAGATTTGAGAAGTAGAGTTTTTAGTTTTTAATTAAAATCTTATATTTTATTGATTACTTAATCAATATATCATTAACACAATAATTAGCAAGGCCTTTATTATATTATAAGTTCATACTAACAAAAAAAAATTTGTTGCTTAATTTTTCTTTATAGATTTCATTTTTTGGCACATTATTTATTGATTGCTTCGTATAAGAAATGTTAACTTATACTTACAAGACCCAACATGGTGTGCCACGGTTGGTAGGTAATCGGGTCCTTTAAACATATGGTCGGGGGGTTCGATTCCTGACCCATGTATATATACGGAAGAGCATCTGTTGGAAGAGCTCAACCCCTTAAATGGATCTCAGTATCTTGAGGGATTATTCTCTGCCTCCCGAATGGGGCATACTCGAGTTCACCCAAAAAAATGATAGTTACAAGAAATGATTTTATTAGAATGTATTGTTAGTGTAAAAGTTTCTCACAATGACAATCAATTATGTATTGTTATATTATTAAAAATATTTGATTCTTATTAAATATTTTAAATGTCTTACTTGAGTTGATGTTTGATTGGTTGATAATATAAAAAAACTTTACATTGCTAATCTACCAAAATTAAAATCTGAGACTAGTTTGAGTCACTTAGAAAGACAAGTTTTTTGTGAAAAGATTATACAATCCATGTATTGAGATTTGAGAAGTGGAGTTTTTAGTTTTTAAGTAAAATCTTATATCTTATTGATTCCTTAATCAGTACATCGTTAAGACAATAATTAATAAGACCTTTATTATATTATATGTTCATATACTAACAAAAAAAAATGATGCATAATTTTTCGTTTCAGAATTTCATTTTTTGGCACATTATTTATTAATTGCTTCGTATAAGAAATGTTAACTTATAGTTACAAGAAATGATTTAATTATAATGTATTGTTAGTGTAAAAAGTTTTTACAACGACAATCAATCATATATTGTTACATTATTAAAAATATTTAATTCTTATTAATTATTTTAAAAGTCATATTTAAGGTGATATTTGATTGGTTGGTAATATAAAAAATTTTGCATTGATGCTGTATCAAAACTAAAATTTAAAAGAAAATAAAATTTTAGTTAAACTGAGATTCTTGAAATTCCATGCTAAAGAAATACCATCACACAATGCCATGAACGGATTACTTTTGTTGATACTCTTTATCTATGAAGAATATTGGTATGTTAGGAAAGTATTAACTCTGTTACTAAAGTTTTGTATGAAAAATGAAAGATGAACTGAGAAAAGAGAAGAGGGATTACTTGATGCAATGAATAATGATCATGTGGTGTGAACAGGAATCAAGTGTTAAGTAGCAGCACAATGGTGGGCTGTCACTCGGAAAGAAAACAACTATGGCCAGACACACACTGCTGATCACTTTCCTTAATTTTTCAGTTTGAGACACTGCATTGATTGATAAAGCAAGGATAATGCTAATAATTGTCCTTATGATATTATTTAATGAATAAAAAAATTTGTAAGGAAAATAATGTTTTTAACATTTCGAAGAGTGTGATATTTGATTTTTCAATATTAATTTTTCTTTTATGAATTCCTTAATCAGTATTTTTAAGATATTCGTTAGCAAGATTCATAAAGTAAAACCTCTTGCTAGAAACCTTAATATATTATGCATTTAGGGTGTAAATTATTGGACAATTAATGGTTTAAGTAACAATGATTAAAGGGGGAATTTAATGTTCAAAATTCAACCCCTAAAAAATCGATTTCTTGCAGGTTTTGTCGCTGTGACTCCTCCAATAGTGTCCAAGTTTACAGCCGGATTCCTCTGCTGCTAATAATATTATTACTTCGAGAAATGTGCAAAATTTTAGTTTAGTTCTTTGGTTCTGATTTATTACAATAGTTTAGTTCAATTAATGATACTTTCTACCCCTCTTGCCCTATCATGATCTCTTATTATATTCCCCTACTCACGTTTCAGCACGATGCTTACAGCTCAACTTCTTCCAAACAATGGCCATGATCTCATCCACGTGGCTAGTTAGGAAGATTTTTACTTTAATCTCACCTGCTACCTCGGCTAAAAAGTGGCCATTCTATGATTACTGTTTTTAATTTTAATTGCAAGATTTGTTATGGTAATAACAATATACTATAGTCCTTTTGTTAAAAGGAAAAAATAAAGTCTCTAAGAAGTTCCTTTTTTTGTGGGTAATTAAAAAAAAGATGTACAGTTAAGTTAACGTTATTATCTTTTTATTTTTTTCATCTATAACATTGTCTCATTTGTACTGTCTTTTATGTATGATTGACAGCGGCATGCCTCTTGAAATATGGTTAATCTGAAGTCGACAATAAAATTGGTTTCTAAAATATAAAATCTAAATAAGAGCCTTTTAATGTGACTAATTAGATAAGTTTTCACGTGACTGATTTTTAAAATTTAGATTTTCTGACTTCAATCACGAAAGTGGTCATGAGGTGATGGTTGCTCCCACTTATAATTATTATTTAGGTCATATCACTAATATAAAACTGCAATACACACTCTTACATCCAGCACTGAACATTTGGAGTGTGAAATTTGTAAAACTGGACATCTGCGAGTGACCCAACAATAAATCTAGGATGAGTTCTAACATCATCTTAAAATTTGGGTTTGAGACTAACTCAATCTCAAAAAAACTAGTTCATGGATGGAGGTTTAAGCAAAATCATTATGCAATGGACTCTCGTAGTTTTCTCTCGATACTTCTAAGTTATATATCTGTACCGACTTTCCCTAATTCAAAAACATTCTCATGTAATAACATGTGGATGCTGGTGTAAGAGCAAGCATTTTACTTTATTTTTTTATTTTTTATATATGATGATATATAAGATAAAACAAGGATTGAGTCAGATGGGCCGGGCTCATGCGACTCTGATCCCCATGTTAATGAACCCTAGGTAACTAGTGGATAAGGTTTGCTTACACTTATAATTACTGTTACATGCACTTTCACAAAATTTATAATACATTTTTTTATTACATTTTTAGTTGCTCTAGTGTGTTCACTTATTGCATATTTTAAGAAAAATAAGGCAAAAAAATGTTATTTCAAAAGTGGAGAAAAAAGCGTAGTGACTGTTTAAATATGTTAAATACAGTATATGTTAGAATGGTTTCTCTTTATTGGTGTGGTTTTAATTAGAAAATTAGTGGGATGCAGGGAGCACGCGAAAAAGAAAGAACGAAGTATGTCAGCTATCATGTGAGTGTGAGTGTGAGGTTAAGGGGTGAGTGAGTCTTCAAAATCAAGCTTGGGTTGGTTCCAAGGGATACTAAATTTTAGGGGTTTTTCCTTCCTCACTTTCCTTGATGCTTCCCCCACACGTGCGTACTCTTCAACCATGTCCTATGGCTAACATGGTACCACGTGCACCGCACACAATAAATTAAACACTCATATCTGAAATTGCCAATGAAATGAAACTATATTTCCTTTTCTTGTTGAGTTTATTTTTTATATATCATCAATGCAATCACAAATCTCATATGTGATCGTTACGTAATTATTATAAGAACTAAATATATTTTATGATATAATAATTCATGATTGATGATAGTATGAAAAATCTTTTCATCGACATCACATAATAATTAAAGGATTTAATAATTGATATATATTGATAGTGTAATTTTTTTTACACTGTCAACCAATCAAAAATTGACACATCATTGAGAAAGTTTGATTCTTATCCTAACTATCTTAAAAGTTATCAATTTCATGATTTTGATTGGTTGTTAGTGTATAAATCTTTACACTGACAGTACATACAAATTAAACTCATAATTAAATCTTTTCTTGTTATATTTTTACTATAAATTTTATTATGCATTTTGCTAAGTTATGTTGTATCATTATTACAAAAATTGGGTATAATATAACAGTTACTTTAAGAAAATAATGACGGTTTGAACTCTCGTATTTTTCATTAACGGTGATAATCGTTATGCCGTAATTGCATTCGTCATTAGGTATAAAATCGTTGTTCGTTTAACTATCATAAGCATAAAATGGAGGTACTAACCACCATAATTAGGGTGACTAAAGCAATACTATTTCCTATTATAAAACAACAGCTGTAACCACCTTAACTTGAAGAATAAAATAGCAGTTTGAAACTGTCATTATTTGCACTACAAAATGACAGCTTGAAACTACCATAAATGTATGCATTAAAAAGCAAGTTACCCACCGCCATAATCAAACGAATCATACAATATTTGGAGCTATCATATCTACATTAAAATCAATATTATTATGGCAGTAAGGAATCGCAATGTTTTATTTATATTATTGAAATCAAGAAAAAGCTCTAACATATACATATAATTTAGATAAATTATATCTAAAATGAAAATATTCATTATTTGGCTAAAGTAACTAACTCAATACAATTAAGTATGTCAATTCAGTATTTAAATAAAAAGTACGTCAATTCAATTTCAAATTACATAAAAATCTTAAAATCGTCATTATTTTGATCTTGACAAAAAAAAGTAATTACATTAAATTACGATATAAAGTCTTGATAAGTGATCAATGAGTACTAGGATGATCCACTAATCGATGACCATTACTTGCATTTGATGATCTACTGGGTTCATTAGGCGAAAGAGCCCCACTTCCTATATCTGGTGCCTACATGCATGAGTAAACAATCATCAAGTTTCAAGCCTTAATTATTAATAAATATATTCCTATGAATATGGGTATCTATGTTTTCAAAAACAAATCCAGCCTATTGAAAACAACAGAAGAATCAAATTCACATGTTGAAAATCCAGCATTTAAGCAAAGGCCATATAATCAAATATTAATGCCTAAATTCAAACATATTTTGAAAAATAACTTAGAGGCCATCTGGCTCTTGTAACTCAAACTAAACTATGAAGATTGTAACATTTAGCTTTGGACTTTTGTCAATCTAGTTTACAGAACAATATTTTTTGTTGCATAAAAATTGTCTACTTGCTACTGATAAGACCATCAGTGCTACAGTCACAGCTGCAACACTAGTAGCAAAGCACCCAATCTGTTACGATAGTAGCAGAACTAATCCACAATAACATATAGACTTTGTGCAACTCATAGGATTAGAACACCTGTCAAGCACACATCGCCTTCTTTAAAGAAACCACAATGAGCAATGTAATGATCATAATCATCAAGAGGTAAAGCAGTTGTACATCTAAGCCATATACAGAATCTCCAACAATTAAATGGAAACTATTAAAGCAACCAAGCCTTACTTAATTTATTGTAATTTCAGTTCTAATATATGCAAGCTAAGCATCTAGGGGTGGACATCCACCCGAAGCCGACTCAACCGACAGGCGGGTCTTCGGGTCTTAGGTTTGAAAAACACGGTTAGAGGCGGTTGACGGCGGTCAGGCTAATTCGGTTCCGAAATTTTGAAACCGTTGGTGTCCGAATCCGATCGAAGGTGAGAAGATCTCAACGCAGAAGGGAGTAGGAGACGAAGATGTTAGGAAGAAATTAAGAAAATGTTGCAGAAAATACAAAAGGATGAACCCCATATTTGAAGCGTTGCAGCTCCTTGCGGTGGATCTCGTGCTGTGATGCAGTGGTGGTGGTGGTGGTGATGTAACGTAGGGAGAGCTTCGTCTTCGAGGGCGATGGCGGCGCTGCAAAGCTGAAGTGGGAAGGAGGGTGATGGCTGCACATAGATAGAAGGTGAGAAACAAAGGAAATTAGGGTTGGCCCATAAACAAGAAAAATACATAAGGTTTTAAAATAAAAAAAAATGATTTAAAACATAAAAAACACAAACACCCCAAAATGTTTGTGTCCCAAAAAAAAATATGCCGAGAGACTTTTTTTGGGACATTTTTTATTTCTTAAAAGGCCCAAAAACATTAAGGCCTAGAATCATCTTTTCAATTATTATACTTGCGTTTGAAAAACCCTAGTTTTAGAAAATGTTGATACGCCGCTCTCTTCTTTCTGGTTCTCTCATGGAGGTCTCCCTCTTCTTCTTTCTTCTGGCTCTCTCACGTCGGTCTCCATCCTCTTCTTTCTCACAATCTCTGTCGTCTTCTTACATGCGACAATGGCGAGAGGCACACGGTGTGAGAAATGCATTCACGTTCTTCACTTCTCCTTCCCTTCTGTTCTGAGATCTAACTTTCTACAAAATGTTTTTTTTTTTGCTTTGCTAACCGAGCCAACCCACCCGTCTCGACCCGCCATCCGCCAAAACCGAAGATGCCACCGGACGGCAATGGGTGACATATTCCTTTGGTCAGTTTTCGTCGGATTGGGATTTTTGGACCCGAATCCGACCGAAACCGATCGTTGTCCACCCCTATAAGCATCTTAAATTCAGTCATACAAGTCTAAAAATTTTATCTTATGACATTCTTGCATGTAGAACAATTTATTTGCATATAAATTTACTTAATGACTAAACTTAAAAAGAGAAAGTAATAATGGAGGCTAACTTCCCATAACAAACTACAGAAGTTTCAAACTTGCTCCAAGAAAGAAAATGAAGTCTTATAATACCCTGGATATCATCTAAAGGACATGTAAAGAAAACTAAGAGTACGTACCGTGGGCATTATCTATCATGTAGTCGGTGACTAGAGCAAAGTATTTTGCATTTGCTATAGTTATGCAAGCACCTTTGCCTTAGCAAATGGCAACTTCATTAGATTGCCATTTATCATGGTTGTTCACCCAAGTAGGTCTATCAGTTGGATAACTCTAGAACAATAACAACTCATTACTATGCTTAGTAGACTCTTAAGGCTAAAGCTACTGGGATTTTGGCTTTCCTCTTGTTCCCTTTCTTTTACCTCATGCAGGAGACATATCGGTCAATCAAAATGCTAATTGGAATGGAAACTGCAACAAGCCAATCTCAGTTATTACTATACTATAAATATGCCCAAATACTACAAAATACATGTTGATATACCTGTTGTGTAAAATAAGGAAAAAGATCAGCTAACTCCTTGGGATTCATCCACCTTCCTTCGCAGTAATGTAGGCTAACATTGCTTGCAATTGGGGATCCACCTTTTGTTGCTACTTTGAAGAGGAAGTGCTACCATTAGATGAACTAAAGTTCATACCGCTTAATCGTCTGGTGGAATGCATGAATGCAATGATAGGAACCACTCCCAATCCCAATCAACTTACTTATTAAATTTAGTTAATTTGCTAAGAGTATGTCAAGTTATGCACTACTCATGTTTAACTTATTTAAGAATGTCGAAAAGTAATTTTAAAATAATAATTTATTACTTGATATTTTTATAACAATTTTTTTTTTATCAGGGACAATCATTATACGAAGAGAAACTTTAAATTACCATGCATAATAATATTTAAAACTTCTTATTTAAGTTATTAAAATTACCGGGTATTACACATAATTAGAGTGTTCTCTTTCCAAAACCAAACCAACGTCATTCGGAGAAATTTCAGAGGAATCTCCTAGGTTTTTAGTTATAATTTCATCAATTTTCTCCTCCTTAAAAGACTAAGATTATAATTCTTCAACTTCAATTCCACAATAATGAAAAAAAAAAGTTGGGAAATGTACACAATGGAAGGTAATTAGTTTATTTACCCTTATCTCCTTAGCCCCCTCGTTTACATAGCTTCCACCCTTTCTCTTGTGAATTATATGCCACATCAGGGCCTAATCAATAGTCTTCCCTGTCTCTATCTTTAAAATTTTCAACGAGTATAAGAAGAAAAAACAACAATTGATTTTAATTATGTAAATCACGGACCCAATGAGGATAAATTATTAAACTACCAAATCTTCTCGTCTCCTTGACGCACCCATTGCACCACAACAATGAGGAATGATTTGCTTCTTTCTAATCTATTGACTTCTCTTGCAAGCTCCTACAAGAGAAAGTAGATAAATATTTATGATGTAATAGTAAGCTATATACAATAAATTTTTTAATACATATGAAGTTGTACCATTGTCTCAAGTTTCAAGCGATAGTTTACAAATAATGCCCATTGATCTTCTTGTAAACCTTGTGGAACATTATTGATGATATCATTTTTACTCAATGTTGGGTCGTAATACTTATTCCATAACTTGAATCTGAACTCTTTCCACTTTTTGGCAATGGATGGGTAGACCTAGTGTAAAATATGCATTTAATATCGAAGATTCTACATCGATTTCCCAAAAATCGATATATAAAACGAGGTGGTGGCATTTTTGAAATTAAAAGCAAAGGATTCCACATCGGTTTAAAAATTAACCGATGTGTAAATATTTTCCACATCGGTTATTTTTTAACCGATGTTTAAAATTAAAACAAAAAAAAATTTAAATTGCAAATTTGTATCTTTTGACATCGGTTCTTTTTGAACCGATGTGTAATATATAGATTAACCACATCGGTTTTGTGATAACCGATGTATAAAATAAAAAAAAAATAGAATTTAAAATTTTATCTTTCCACATCGGTTCCTGTTGAACCGATGTGTAATATAAATTAACCACATCGATTTTCAGATAATCGATGTTAAAAATTAAAAAAAAATCATATTTTAAAATTTTTTGGAGTTGCTACATCGGTTTCTTTAGAACCGATGTGTAATATACAATAACCACATCGGTTAAAGGAAAACCGATGTGTAATGAAGTCCCTATTTTGACCTATTTTCATTCCCTCCATCGATCGCGCCCTTTATTTTGTTCTATTCATTCTCTTTGCTGCCATTCCTTCCTAAGCTAAACCCTCCGCCACCCCAAGCTTGTTCGGCTGCCCGTCTCCGCCGTTTGTGTGCGCCATCTCCTCCCCGTAGTTCGCGTGTCGTTTGCGTCCTTCTCCACGTCCAAGCTTGTTCCTTTCTGCCCTTCTAGCACGGTTAGCCCCTAAACCATTGCCCACTCTCATTTTCTATACATGCATGATTCAACATTTGATTGCCAGATATTCTATAAAGTCATTTTTGTTTGTTTATGGTAAAATGAGAATAAAGGGGGTGTTTTTCGTCTTGTGGTGTGATAAGCCTCTGGCTTATCTAGTTTTATAACTAGATGGACTGTGGTTTTTGTGCAAACTATTCGAGTTCACTCTCGTTTTCGCCCAAATTTGCCTTGTTTTGCTCCTAAGTTAGACTTTGACTCGTTTTGTGGATTTTGTGTAGTTTTTAGGCTACTTTGAATGGAATTATGCTTTTGTATGCTTTTGTTGTTTCAGGTCAATAAGTGAAGCTCTGAGAGTCAAGGAAAGTCAAGAAGCAGTGGAAAAAGCACTTCTGGAGATACTCGCCTCGCGAGTGGATGCTCGCCTCGCGATCCTGAACATCAGATAAAAAGCGAATAATCATCACTGCTCGCTCGCCCCGCGAACAGGCTGCTCGCCTCGCGAATCATGAAGCACTAGAAGTCAGCGACCATCACGGCCTAGCCGTGATGAAGGTCACAGCCTAGAATTGAAGTCTTGCCCCGCGAAACACACTCTCGCCTCGCGAGAATCCAAAATTGAAAGCGCGCCAAAACTAATGTTCACCTCACGAAAGATGGTTCGCACCGCGAGAGGGCAAGAATCGGAATCCTTATTTAAAGGCTGTTTCAGATCAGAATAGGAGTTGGTTTTTCCACTTGTTTTAGATCAGATTTTGTGCGAATCCTTGTTTCTGGAGCTGCGTCTCCCTTCTCTTTTCTTTTCTTATTTTATTATGGAGATTATGTCGGATTGTTTGTGCGTCGTCACGGGCATGAGGAACTAATCCCCTCGTCCGAGGGATCAATGAAGCCGCCCTTTAGGGAAGTTTGTTTATTTGGTTAAGTTGATTTTAATTTTATTTTTATTTTTATTTTTCTGTTATTTAGTATCTCTCTGTTCTTTGATCCCACTTGGTCTTGGCCCTGTTTTGTTATGCGAGGTACCCTTTCAAGGTGGATTGCAAATCATGGAGACTATTTATCACTTTGGGCCTAATATAACCCTGGGAGATCACTGGCGCTGGGGACGTAATTGCCCTCATGCACAAGCTTATAGTGTAATCATGAAGCATGAGGAGGAATGGGAATGGAACGAGCAAACACCTTTGAAAGTTGCTCTAGAACAGTATTCCCAAGAACTATCCACCTCTGAGGCCAAGGCAAGAGCCAATTATGACAGTATCGAAACTGTAAAGCAGAACTTCAAAACGCAAGTGGAGGAGATTTGTAAACAGTTGGTGCAAGAGCCAGATGAAGCACAATTCGAGCAAAATCTGGTTTGGGGGATAGTTCAAAATGAAGAAAAAGTGGTAGTGGACTCCATGATGCCTGCTGAGCAACCTAATGTTGATGCGTTAAATAAATATGTTGGCTTGCATGCTTGTGTAGACACTGGTAAGTTAGACCCTCCCACTTGTCTGGCACACTTCCACGTGGAAACACCATTTGACCCGAGAGGAAGTAAGTTCATAATTATAGAGGTCAAAGAAGTTTTCACACTCAGGCTAGGTGGAATCATGGATAGAGTCGTATTGCTCCTGCGAGGGCCACTTCACAAACCATGGGATCCGGGTAGAGGATCTCATATGATGAGCGTCTCTTGGCCCTTGTTCCACAGGCTATGGGATCCAGGTGGATGCTTTTTAATAAGTCAAGCTCGGGACGTTAAACAAGCGCTACTTGGGAGGCAACCCAAGCTAGGTATCCATCTCCTTTCCTCACTTTTGTTTTGTTTTTGTTTTTGTTTTGTTTGTCACTCTTGAATAATTTGAGAAGATCAAGAGTATGTGTATGAATGTGTGTCGGCAAGCTTGTGGCATTTAATTAAATTGAGCATAGATTGATTGCATGAATTATTTTGACCATCGATGATTTCCCCCTAGGTTCTGAAAATAGAAAAGTTGATCCCCATGTGAAAAATTGAAAACTGAACTTTGAGAATTTTATTGTGATTACTTGATTTATGATAAGTTTGGGGTGAGGGGGTGCACACACTAGGAATTATATCTCGGTCAAACAATTTGCAAAATGTCCAGGTGAGGATTTGAGCCTCCAACTTTGTTTTTGATTGTGTGAATCACTCTTAAGTTGCACTTTCCCGGATTTGCTTGAATCTCTTCATGGTTTGCATGTTTATGTGTTACATCAAATGATTTAGGCAATTTTCTTTGAAATAGCTACTTGGCCTAAAAAGAACCATACCTAATGCATGTTCCCTAGTTAGCCACATTGAGCCTAATTAGCCTATTGTTTCTTGATGACCCTATAAGCCAAAAATCTGAAAAACCATGTTAACCCAATCTTAGGATTAGGAGAGCATGGAAGCGTAGCAAGAGAAGGGTCGTGGGGAACTAAGTTTGGGGTGGCTACAAGGTGATGTGTCATATTGGGGTGAGAAAAAGAAAAATAAAGGTTGAAACCCAAGGCAAAAAAAAAAAAAGCCAAAAGAAAAGGGGCAAAACAGAAAAAAAAATAGCAAGGAAAAGGCTGTAGTCACCCGAAAAAAAAAATGGAAAAAGGAATTTGAGTTGAATATGTGTCAAGTGCTCATGCTCTCTTAGTTCCTAGGGATTTAAGCCTAGTATCCTTGATTATCCTACCCTCAGCTAGGCCCCATTACAACCTTTATAAGACCTTCTGATGTTGCATGCATGTTTTCGTGGGAATCATTTTTGAGATGAAAATCAAATTCATGGGAAGTGCTCTTGATATGTGAAATTGAGTGAAAAGTTGATAGCCTAGACGAATTTGAGCGAATGAGTGAAATTTTACATACCCTTGTGAGGAAGGCAATTGTTTGAAATTGGTGATCTTCCTTTTGTGTGTGACTCTGATCCTCAACTTAGATTAATGATTGCATGAATGATGAAGTTCTCAATTGTTTAAAGTAAATGAATGCGGGGATTACATTGATGCAAGGGGGGAAAATCATTGGAGAAAAACTGTTTTGTTAAGATTGCATGAAATTTGTTCGAAATCGATTGAATCCCTTAAGTTTGCCAAGTCTTGAGTCCTTTTTGAGTTTTAGCTTGCTTGGGGACAAGCAAGGTTTAAGTTTGGGGTGTTTTGATAAGCCTCTGGCTTATCCAGTTTTATAACTAGATGGACTGTGGTTTTTGGTGCAAATTATTCGAGTTCAATCTCGTTTTCGCCCAAATTTGGCCTTGTTTTGTTCCTAAGTAGACTTTTACTCGTTTTGTGTATTTTGTGTAGTTTTTAGGTTATTTTGAATAGAATTACGCTTTTGTTTGCTTTTGTTGTTTCAGGTCAATAAGTGAAGCTCTGAGAGTCAAGGAAAGTCAAGAAGCAGTGGAAAAAGCACTTTTGGAGGTCTCGCCTCGCGAGTGGATGCTCGCCTCGCAAGCCTGAACATCAGATAAAGCAGCAACAGTCATCACTCTGGCTCGCCCCGCGAACAGGCTGCTCGCCTCGCGAATCATGAAGACCTGGAAGTCAGAGACCATCACGGCCTAGCCGTGATGAAGGTCACGGCCGTGACAGCTTAAGGTTTGAAGATTCGCCACGCGAGAGGAAGCTCGCCCCGCGAGAGTCTGAAGACCCTGGAAGACAGAGACCATCACGGCCTAGCCGTGATGTTCATCACGGCCGTGACCTAAAACCCACACAAGTCAGAGACCGTCACGGCGTAGCCGTGATTCACATCACGGGCTGTAATCTGAAGGCTCGCGTCGCGAGACACCCTTCGCGTCGCTAGGGTCTGGATTCCACAAACGTGCCAGAAACAGAAGCCGTCACGGCCTAGCCGTGATGACCATCACGGCCGTGACGCGTGGCCTCCCTATAAATAAGGCAGTGCAGAACAGATTTTGAGAACTTTTTGGATCAGAACAGATTGTAGATCTTTTAGAATCCTTATTCTGGAGCTGCGTCTCCCTTCTCTTTTCTTTTCTTAGTTTATTATGGAGATTATTGCCGATTGTTTGTGCGTCGTCACGGGCATGAGGAACTAATCCCCTCGTCCGAGGGATCAATGAAGTCGCCCATGGCGGTTTAGTGTTCATGTGATGTATGTTTTCCTTCCCTTCTCTCAATGAATGTTTTCCAATTCTGATTTGGTTGTGTTGATCATATGTTTTGCGTGATTAACTAGTTAAACGTGTTGAGGCCGAGCGGCGATTCACGTTTTATAACTTGGATTGGAATCACTAATTGACTAATGAGCACGACAGTGGATTTAGGAGATTAGTGCAACCTTATAGGGAACAAGAATTAATAGAATTCGAGATTAGGATTATGAGACCTAGTAAGTAATTAATCCAATCGTCGATACGTCCTATTGAGCACGACAGTGGATATAGGAGAATTCGGGGGTCCCGGTTGACATTGTAATTGAACTTAGGGAGGAATTCATCATCACTTGGGTACTATACATGATTGAGTAGGTCGATTTGAGACCTTAGATATTTTAATTTCTGATTTTAAACCCTTAGCTTATTTAATTTGTTATTGAATTTTGATCATAATCTCTCTCTCTCTACAACCTTCCTCGCTTGACCAAACGTATCGGATTTCCCGCGGATTAGTCGAATTGGTAGCCCAATCCCTGAGTTCAACCTCGGTAATTACTTACCGTGTTTCTTTTATTACTTGCGACGACCCGGTACACTTGCCGGTGAATCATCAAGTTTTTGGCGCCGTTGCCGGGGATTGGCACAACCAATTTTCCTAATTTTAGGGAAGTTTGATTATTTGGTTAAGTTATTTTTATTTTTATTTTACTATAATCTCTCTCTACTTCTTTGATTCCACTTGGTCTTGCATTGTTTTGTATGCGAGGTACAGGAGGGAATGCTTCCGGGTTGCGAATATTGTAATGGAGACCATGACACTTGGAGCTGTCCGTTCTACTCCTCTCAAGAATATGTGGACTCATGCCATAATTTCTATGACAGCGTGCCCCAGGACAACTATCAGAGTCAGAATCAGTATTGGGGTTATATGAGGGGAGACCATCCGGGTTTCGCTTGGAGTAATGATGGCGATGGTCTAGCTTGGCAACAACAACCTCAACAGGATGGTGGAAGACGACCTTGGGAGTTGGCTCTTGAGAGGACAATTGCGGCAATTGATAAGATGGCCCAACAACAACAACCTTGGGAGTTGGCTCTTGAGAGAACAAATGCGGTAATTGATAAGATGACCACATCATTTGAGAAGGCGAATACGGCAGTAGAGAAGTTGGGTCAGCTCGTAGAACAACAAAATGAGCATCTCACAGGCACTTTCCCAGGTGATACCAAGAACAACCCTAAGGACCAATGCGAAGCCATAACAACTAGAAGCGATAGGGTGTGGGAATCTGACTGGGATGCAACTAGTTCTCAGGAAGTTGAGGAAGAACTACCACATGTTGAGGAAGAGCAACCTGAGGATCAAGAGGAGTTAATAAGTGACATGGCCCCGGAAAACCACATGTTGAGGAAGAGCAACCTGAGGAAGAGGAATTGACAAGTAACAAGGCACCAGAGCAAGGGAGTAGAGAACAAAATGCAAATAAGGTGGTAGAGGAGTTCACCATGCTGGCCAAGCAACCTGAAATTATTGCATTAGATAACTATGTTGGCTTGCATGCATGTGTGGACACCGGTAAGTTAGACCCTCCCACTTGTCTGGCACACTTCCTCTTGAAAACACCATTTGACCCGAGAGGAAGTGAGTTCATAATTGAAGAGGTCAATGGAGTTTTCACACACGGGCTTGGTGGAAGTATGGATAGAGTCGTGATGCTTCTGCAATGGCCACTTCACAAACCATGGGATCCGGGTGGAGGATCTCGCATGATAAGCATCTCTTGGCCCATGTGCCACAGGCTATGGGATCCAGGTGGATGCAACTTGAGTCGGGCTCGGGACGTTAAACAAGCGCTACTTGGGAGGCAACCCAAGCTAGATATCCTTTATTTTTAGTTTCTGTCATTTTCATCTATATATATTTTAAAAAAAATTACAGAGGCTCGCCTCGCGAGATAATGGTAGCCTCGCGAATCTAGGCATCAGCAGCAAATGGAAATTCCAGATTCGCCCCGCGAGATACTACTCGCCTCGCGATTCTGGAATTTGTGAAGAACAATTTTCCAGATTAGCCTCGCGAGTATTGTCTCACCTCGCTAATATGCAATTAGGGTTTTCAATTTGGGGCAGAATTTTAAAATTCGCGTCGCGATGGTACTCTCGCCTCGCGAACTGGGGAAATTATATAGCCGCGACGAGCGCGCGCATGCAGTTCGCGCGACCTTCTCTCTGCTTCTTCTTCTCTCTCAGACTCGAAACCACTCTCTCTCTTTCTCTCTCTCACACTCATCACTCATAACTCACAGCACTCTACCTCACACCCTCATTCACTCTAACACAGGCACAGCATCTATTCATCTCTGCTAGGTAAGTTCATCTCTTTCCCTGTTCATGCTTGTGGAATTCAAACAGACACACCACACACTGTGCACGAAATGTATGTATACTGGTAGTAGGGTAGATGCCATGTTCATGAACTAGTCTGGTTTAGAGAGTCTTACTGTGCATTGCTCTCTGTTCTGAATATTGTGGTTAGGAATGCAGTGGGGATACTGTCGGGGTACTCGCTGCATATCTGTATGATAGTAGGACAGTGGGGGATTAATACTGTACTTATGATGTTTGTGTATATTCCAAATGCTGATTATAAACCAGTCTCGGGACTTTTCCGATTTTCGGGTATGGCTCCTCCTAAGAGCAACCCCGCCGAAGCAATGGCATTCAAGCGCAAGAAGCGCGCATCTGCTCCTGGGGATGACGTAGTGTTGCCTTCAGGGCCGGGCACCTCCTCTAGGGCCACCTCCTACTCTCCCAGTTTCCGTTCTCCTGATCATAGGGAGCATTGGAACCTGGTGGTGAGGAAGGAGATAGTTCTAGAGAGGCGTGTGTCCCTAGTGGGCAACACCTATGCCACCATCTCCGAGCAGATTCGCCATCGAGGTTGGGGGATGTTGGCTAATCTTCCGCACCAGTATGATATCAAACTGGTGCAGGAATTTTATGCCAACGCTCTCAAACTCGAGGTCACAGGCCCGAGCTGCGTTACGGAGGTTCAGGGGGTCCCCATCACTTTCACCGCTTCAGATATTAACTCCTGCTTGGGGATCCCGATCAGAGAGGAGCCCTGCGACTATGAGCAGCTCCCAGTAGTGCAGGCCCTCGCTCAGGCTATCTTAGACACGTGCTGTGTCCCAGGAGCTGCCTGGGAGGTGGGGACATCGGGGAACCTCCTGCGGTTGAGGAGGCAGGACCTCACCCCAGAGGCCAAGGTCTGGTCGGCGTTCTTACACGTCAACCTTCGAGTGAGCTCGCATGAGTCCACGGTCACCGCCGCCAGAGCCCACCTCCTTTACGGCATTATGATAGGTCGCTCGATGAACGTAGGGGGAGTTATCGCCTCAGACATTCAGATGAAGGCGAACTCTCGAGCATTGAAGGAGAGCCTGGGGCACGGTTTGCTGATCACAAAGCTTATCCGCCGAGCGGGGGTACCAGTGAGTAGAGTTATGGAGAAGGTGCCGAGGCAGCCCATCGACTAGGATTATATCCGGCGGTTCTGCTATACAGCTCAGGGCGCACCTAGGAGGCCACCACCCCTACCCACTCAGAGGCCACGATCATCGGACATGGCTCTGCTCTTGCAGAACCAGCAGGCGATGAGGCGGGATCAGGAGGTGTTGCGTGAGTTCTTCCGGGAGATGGCGTTGGCCCAGCAGGAGGGTCGGGTGCCCGTATACCCCTCCGAGGAGGAGCTGTCCCCTCGGCTTGGGTGGCAGGACTATCCTTTGGACCAGGGTGCTATGCCACAGGGGGGGTACCCGAGGATCCAGAGGACGAGCAGGCACCAGAGGACCAGGGTGACCCGGTGGACGACATCGATTTCGATCATTGTTTCGGGCCCCTGCACTTTTTACTTATAGTTCTAGCTAGGATTCGATTTGGTTGTACATTATTGTGCTAGCTAGAAACTATTTTTACTGACTATTTTACAGGTAAACTTGGATGACTGTTTATTTATTCTGATATATTATTGCTTAACGTTCATGTTTGTTTGTGAATGGAACTACATGGAGTGCCCGTAACCTGAAGGGCCAATCATTTGGGCAAGGATGAGGCCGAAACTAGCCCCGCTGTGAAGCGGGGTAGTAGAGAGATGGAAAGAGGAAGGAAAATCAGCTGAGAGCATGGAGTCCGCTCGGGCCCCATTAAGATAAAAATTTTCTTACCCTTCACTTGTTTTTGTTTTTGTTTTTGTTTTTGTTTGTCACTCTTGAATAATTTGAGAAGATCAAGAGTTTTTGTATGAATGTCGTGTCGGCAAGTTTGTTGGATTTTAATTAAATTGAGCGTAGATTGATTGCATGAATTATTTTGACCATTGATGATTTTTCCCCCTAGGTTCGGATAGTAGAAAAGTTGATCCCCACTTGAAAATTTGAAAACTGAACTTTGAGAATTTTATTGTGATTGCTTGATTTATGATAAGTTTGGGGTGAGGGGGTGCACACACACTAGGAATTGTATCTCGGTCAAACAATTTGCAAAATGTCCAGGTGAGGATTTGAGCCTCCAACTCTGTTTTTGATTGTGTGAAATCACTTTTAAGTTGCACTTTCCCGAATTTGCTTGAATCTCTTCATGGGTTGCATGATTATGTGTTGCATCAAATGATTTAGGCGATTTTCTTTGAATAACTACTTGGCCTAAAATGAACCATCCCTAATGCATGTTCCCTAGTTAGCCACATTGAGCCTAATTAGCCTATTGTTTCTTTATGACCCTAAATTATAAGCCAAAATCTGGAAAAAACCATGTTAACCAAATCTTAGGATTAGGAGAGCATGGAAGCTTAGTGAAAGAAGAGTTGTAAGAAACTAAGTTTGGGGTGGCTACAAGGTTGATATGTAATTCTAGGTTGAGAAAAGGAAAAAAAATAAAGGTTGAAACCCAAGGCAAGAAGAAAAAAAAATTGCCAAAAGGAAAAGGGGCAAAGCAGAAAAAATGGCAAGGAAAAGGCTATAGTCACCCGAGGCAAAAAGAAAAATGGAAAAAGGAATCTGAGTGGAATATGTGTCAAATGCTCATGCTCTCTTAGTTCCTAGGGACTTAAGCCGAGTATCCTTGAATATCCTACCCTCAGCCAGGCCCCATTTCAACCTTTAAAAGACCTTCTGATGTTGCATGCATGTTTTCGTGGGAACCATTTTTGAGATGAAAATCAAATTCATGGGAAGTGCTCTTGATATGTGAAATTGAGGGAAAAGTTGATAGCCTAGACAAACTTGAGCGAATGAGTGAAATACTAAATGCCCTTGTGAGGAAGGCAATTGTTTGAAATAGGTGATCTTCCTTTGTGTGTGTAGCTTTGATCCTCAACTTAGATTAATGATTGCATGAATGATAAGTTCTCAATTGTTTAAAGTAAATGAATGTGGGGATTACATTGATGTAAAAAGGGGGAATCATTGAAGAAAAACTGTTTGTTCAGATTGCATGAAATTTGTGCGAAATTGATTAGATCCTTTGGGCTTGCCAAGTCTTGAGTCATTTTTGAGTTTTAGCTTGCTTGGGGACAAGCAAGGTTTAAGTTTGGGGTGTTTTGATAAGCCTCTGGCTTATCTAGTTTTATAACTAGATGGACTGTGGTTTTTGTGCAAACTATTCGAGTTCACTCTCGTTTTCGCCCAAATTTGCCTTGTTTTGCTCCTAAGTTAGACTTTGACTCGTTTTGTGGATTTTGTGTAGTTTTTAGGCTACTTTGAATGGAATTATGCTTTTGTTTGCTTTTGTTGTTTCAGGTCAATAAGTGAAGCTCTGAGAGTCAAGGAAAGTCAAGAAGCAGTGGAAAAAGCACTTCTGGAGATACTCGCCTCGCGAGTGGATGCTCGCCTCGCGATCCTGAACATCAGATAAAGCAGCAACAGTCATCACTCTGGCTCGCCCCGCGAACAGGCTGCTCGCCTCGCGAATCATGAAGCACTAGAAGTCAGCGACCATCACGGCCTAGCCGTGATGAAGGTCACAGCCTAGAATTGAAGTCTCGCCCCGCGAAACACACTCTCACCTCGCGAGAATCCAAAATGGAAAGTGTGCCAAAACTAATGTTCGCCTCGCGAAAGATGGTTCGCCCCGCGAGAGGGCAAGAATCAGAATCCTTATTTAAAGGTTGTTTCAGATCAGAATAGGAGTTGGTTTTTCCACTTGTTTTAGATCAGATTTTGTGCGAATCCTTGTTTCTGGAGCTGCGTCTCCCTTCTATTTTCTTTTCTTATTTTATTATGGAGATTATGTCGGATTGTTTGTGCGTCGTCACGGGCATGAGGAACTAATCCCCTCGTCCGAGGGATCAATGAAACCGCCCATGGCGGTATAGTGTTCATGTGATGTATGTTTTTCTCCCCTTCTCTCAATGAATGTTTTCCAATTCTGACTAGTTAAACGTGTTGAGGTCGATCGGCGATTCGCGTTTTAGAACTTGGATTGGGAACACTAATTGAATAATGAGCACGACAGTGGATTTAGGAGATTAATGCAACCTTATAGGGAACAAGAATTAATAGAATTCGAGATTAGGATTATGAGACCTAGTAAGTAATTAATCCAATCGTCGAATACGTCCTATTGAGCACGACAGTGGATATAGGAGAAATTGGGGGTCCCGGTTGACATTGTAATTGAACTTAGGGAGGAATTCATCATCACTTGGGTACTATACATGATTGGGTAGGTGGATTTGAGACCTTGGATATTTTAATTTCTGATTTTAAAACCTTAGCTTTCTTTGATTTGTTATTGAATTGCGATAATAATCTCTCTCTCTCAACCACTTTCTGTTACTTGACCAAACGTATCTAATTTCCCACGGATTAGTCGAATTGGTAGCCCAATCCCTGAGTTCGACCTCGGTAATTACTTACCGTGTTTATTTTATTACTTGCGACGACCCGGTACACTTGCCAGTGACTCAACATGGTGTTGGGGGCGTGGGAGACCATTATGGCAAGGTAGCAGTCATGATGACATGGATAAGGTGAAGTGAATCTCATATACGGCATAAAAGACTGTAGTTGATGTCACTGTTTGCAATCATAGTTCAGATAAGCTTGAGTTTGTTTTGTACCCAGCTGAATATGAGGATTTGGGTGAGATAGGTTCCGCCATTATTTTTGTTTTTAAAGAAAAGTTCAAAATGCTTATGCTATAATGTCTTCCATTGAGTAGTTTTGTAACATAAAAGTCTTGATAATGGCAAGGCTTCGTTTACCTAGCTTTCACTGGTTGGTCTGTCACGACCGTGACCACCATCACGGTTGCCGTGATCAGTTCTGCCTGTGAGGGTCTGTTTCAATTGGCATGTCACGGCCGTGATGGACATCACGGGCTGGCCGTGACCAGTTCTGACTTTTCCATTCTTTCTTTTCAGTTCTACTCGATCATGGCCGTGATGGCTGTCACGGCTAGGCCGTGATGGGCTCTGTTTGGCTCATTATCTTCACTTTTCAAGCCCCATATTCATGCAAGCTCCATCATGGTTAATCTTGAGCATTTTAATCCTTAAATCTTGCACAACAACACCACAAAACCGCTTTACCCGTTCCAGGGTAAAAACTAACCAAAATCAAATTAGAAATGCCTAAACTATATGAAAATACATGCAAAATGTCAATGAAATATGAGGTGAAATCACACTCATCGGTGCTTTATCTCTGTCATCATAGTTCTTCTGTATTTATGCTTCTCTACTGATCAAGCTACATAATTGTTATTGAAACTATTTCTTATAGGTACTGTCACGACCGTCCCGTCCGGGAGCCGCGAAAAGATGGATAGAAACAGAGGAGTCGCCATTAAGATTTTTATTGGGAAAATATTAGAAAACCCAATTATTTAAAGGTAAGCTGGTCTTTTAAAAAAGAGAGATATGAGTCCGGGAGTCGGTTACGAGTAGGGAAGGTATTAGCACCCCACATCGACCGTTTAAAAAAACGGTACCTCAAGTTAATTGTGCAAAAAAATATTTTAATAACCTTTTAAATATTTATTTTACCCTGAAAATTATTTACAAGAAAGAATTATTTTAAATTTTAATTTTTGACTTTTATTAAATTTTTTATATTTTTGACTTTATGGTTTGTAAAAACTAAATGAGGTTGAACATGGCACATGAGTCCACAGGGCAACCTCAAATCTAAAGGATTCAACATGGCACCGTGTCCATAGAGCATCCCTGGAAAGAGAAAAGTTTAATTATTTTGATTAATTATTTTAACATAAAAAGAGACACAAAAAAAGGAAAATTTAGTTTGGCCCGACAAGATGATTTATCTTGCTCCTACGTATTCCCGGGTGCGATGGGAAACTCAAAGCCACGTAGTTCTCTTTGAAAAGATTTGATTGGTTGGTTGATTTTAATTTTTGATAAAAAAGATTTGATTTTGTTTTGATTTTATTTAAAAAAAGATTTTATTTCATAATAAATTCACTTTTGCACAGGATCCAAGATAGCAGCGCTATACGATAAACCCTTACAATGCATACGCCACTTGAAGATGAAAAAATCATACATCAACGTCGCAGATTGTTGCGTGAATTCAAAAGAGATTTTTATAAAACTAAGTAAGGCCGGAATTGGTTAAAGGTGTAAATTGAAAACAAATATTTTTAATTAAATTTTTATTTAAAACAAGGATTGAAATTATATATATATATATATTTTTTTATGTTTTTGTGATTTCAAATTTTTTGGTGCATTTTATAACCTACTGTCAATTGAAAAGGAACAAGGCCCAATAGCTAGCTAACTGCCCAGACAAACAGACTCAACAAGCCAACGAACCCTAGTAAAAAAGAAAATAAAGTTAAGAAAAACAAGACAAGGTCAGAAGCTAGTCTTCTTCTACCTTGGTGTTCTTCTACCTTACCAACAAAGAGACCAAGGAGGTGCTGATGGAGAGGATGACGGCGACGGAGGACGAACCGGACCCGAGCGGCGGCGCGGTCTTCTCCCTCCCTTGCGATGACGAGCGGCCGTCAGCGGTCGATGGCTGGGCTGGGCGGAGTGACGGCGAGCCGAGCAGATCTGGGGAGCGTGTGGTGGTTATGGCGTGCGCGTGGTGGAGGCCTGAGCAAGCGGCAGCTCGTGGTTCTGGCCGTATCTGGAGTGGCTGGGTCAGGTGCGGTGGTTATGGCGAATCAGTGGTGCTGGTGATCCTCCCTTCGTCGTGCGGTGGCCGGAAACAGGTTCCTTCCACGGCGGCAAACGACTCTACACGGCGGGGCAGCGAACCAGATCACGTGGGACAGAGCTGGGTCGTGCGACTGTCTTCTCACGCGGCGAGGTCGAACGGCACCAGACGAAGCGCGGCTGGAAGACGATGCAACGACGACTCAACATACGCGTTCGTCTTCTCCAGTCAAGCGGCGGTGTAGGTGCTCCTAGGGCAGCAAGACGTGGTTGAGAGCAAGAGGAAAGGGGGAGGAGAAGTTGATGTGAAGAGAAAAGAAGTTGAAATCTGAGTTGAAGTGAAGAAAAGGTAACGTGGAAGAAGAGGAGATCAAGAGAGGTCTCAGGGTGATTTTTCCTTTTGCTTCTCTCCATTCTTGCTCTCCTCAGAATTTTTCATTTTTCTCCCCCCTTCTTCGTTTTTTTGATTTTTCTGCTGCCAATCCCCCTTTGTTTCAGCTATTTTGCTGAATTTATGCACCATTTGGAGGAGAAGATGACAAAACAATTCTGATTATGCCAGCTGTGACGAAAAGGGACTCCACTAGTGGAGTGTTGCAGTGATCAAAATATGTTTCAATCTTTTTCCAAACTCCACTTTTGGGTTTCATTTCACTGATCTAGGCAAAAGTGCTTTTCCAAGTTCTGGAAATTGCCCAAAAATAGAGGCTAATAGCCTTGAGCCTTGTGAGAGCTACACTTGAGTGGGTCAGTGAAGAAAACATGTTTTCCAAAAGATTTTTTTCAAAATTTTTTTTAATTATCAGCAGGAATCTTACTTTTTTCCATTTTTTGTTTTTTTTTGTTTTATTTATTTATTTATTTAAATATCTCTTCACTTGGGCTTGGACTCAAAACAATTTGTAACAGAAACAAATTGGGCCAATAACATAACCAATTTTTAGAGAATTTTTATGCATTTTCTTCTTTCTTTTTTTCAAATATTAATTAAAAAGGAAAATACCCGGACAAAATTAGGTGTTCACAGCTGCCCCTCTTTACTTGTTTCTTATACGATAATTGGTGTAACTATAGTTAACCTATTATCGTTATAAGAAACGAGTAAAGACATGAACTCCAATTTTGTTCGGGATATACTGACAAGCAAAAGGACCCGTGACTACAACCCAATTTCCTTTAAAGAACCCGCGGGTTAGATCGCCCACTGAGGTTTACACGTAAAAAGCTTGCAGGGTGGATCGCCTGCCGAGCTTAAAAATAAAGATTAAGAGCTTACGGGGTGGATTGCCCATTAGACTCGAACTGAAAGATAAAAGAGATTACGGGGTGGATTGCCCGTCAGAAGCTCGAACTGAAAGATAAAAGAGCTTTCGGGGTGGATTGCCCGTCAGAAGCTCAAACAGAGAGATAAATGAGCCTACGGGGTGGATTGCCCGTCAGAAGCTCAAACTGAAAGATAAAAGAGCGTACGGGGTGGATTGCCCGTCAAAAGCTCCAACAGAGAGATAAATGAGCCTACGGGGTGGATTGTCCGTCAGAAGCTCGAACTGAAAGATAAAAGAGCCTACGGGGTGGATTGCCCGTCAGAAGCTCGAACTGAAAGATAAAAGAGCTTACGGGGTGGATTGCCCGTCAGAAGCTCGAACTGAAAGATAAAAGAGCTTACGGGGTGGATTGCCCGTGAGAAGCTCGAATCGAAAGATAAAAAGAGCCTACGGGGTGGATTGCCCGTTAGAAGCTCGAACTGAAAGATAAAAGAGCCTACGGGGTGGATTGCCCGTCATAAGCTCGAACTGAAAGATAAAAGAGCCTACAGGGTGAATTGCCCGTGAGAAGCTCGAACTGAAAGATAAAAGAGCCTACGGGGTGGATTGCCCGTTAGAAGCTCGAACTGAAAGATAAAAGAGCTTACGGGGTGGATTGCCCGTGAGAAGCTCGAACTGAAAGATAAAAGAGCCTACGGGGTGGATTTCCAGTGAGAAGCTCGAACTGAAAGATAAAAGAGCCTACGGGGTGGATTGCCCGTGAGAAGCTCAAACTGAAAGATAAAAGAGCCTACGGGGTGGATTGCCCGTGAGAAGCTCGAACTGAAAGATAAAAGAGCCTACGGGGTGGATTGCCCGTTAGAAGCTCGAACTGAAAGATAAATGAGCCTACGGGGTGGATTGCCCGTCAGAAGCTCGAACTGAAAGATAAAAGAGCTTACGGGGTGGATTGCCCGTGAGAAGCTCGAACTGAAAGATAAAATGAGCTTACGGGGTGAAGCTCGGACTGAAAGATAAAAGAGCCTACGGTGTGGATTGCCCGTTAGAAGCTTGAACTGAAAGATAAAAAGCTTGTGTGGTCTTATGCCTATAGGAGCCAATAAAGGTATAGCTTATGAGCCCTCTGCCCGTTAAAGCTAAACAAAACGAAGCTTACGAGGCCCTATGCCTGCTAAAGGTAACAATAACATGACTTTTTGGGGCCCTGTGCCCGCTAAAGTCGAACAAAACAAAGCTTATGAGGCCCTATGCCTACTAAAGCTAACAAGCATGACTTTTGGGGTCCTCTGCCCGCTAAAGCCAAACAAAACCAAGCTTATGAGGCCCTATGCCTGCTAAAGCTAACCAAGACATGACTTTTGGGGCACTGTGCCCGCTAAAGTCGAACAAAACAAAGCTTATGAGGCCCTATGCCTACTAAAGCTAACAAGCATGACTTTTGGGGTCCTCTGCCCGCTAAAGCCAAACAAAACCAAGCTTATGAGGACCTTTGCCTTCTAAAGCTAGCAAGTCATGACTTTTGGGGTCCTCTGCCCGCTAAAGCCAAACAAAACAAAGCTTATGAGGCCCTATGCCTGCTAAAGCTAACAATAACATGACTTTTTTGGGCCCTGTGCCCGCTAAAGTCGAACAAAACAAAGCTTATGAGGCCCTATGCCTACTAAAGCTAACAATCACATGACTTTTTGGGGCCCTGTGCCCGCTAAAGTCGAACAAAACAAAGCTTATGAGGCCCTATGCCTACTAAAGCTAACAAGCATGACTTTTGGGGTCCTCTGCCCGCTAAAGCCAAACAAAACCAAACTTATGAGGCCCTATGCCTTCTAAAGCTAACCAAGACATGACTTTTGGGGCCCTGTGCCCGTTAAAGTCGAACAAATGCACTGCAAATATGTTGACTTTGTTGATGCATGAAATGATAAGACAACGTATGATATGAGAGATGCTTTTTTTTTATGATTGGTGAAAACTGTGATAATTTATTTTTTTATTTTTCTATTTTAAAAAAAAAAATGTATGAGATGCTTTTTATGAGTGATGCAGACCTTGATTATAATTTTTTTTTCTGTTTGATGCATGAGATGCTTTTGATGAGTGATGCAGACCTTGATTATAATTTTTTTTTTTTGTTTGATGCATGAGATGCTTTTGATGAGTGATGCAAACCTTGATTATATATATATATATATATATATATATATATATATATTTTTTTTTTTTTTTTAATGTGTGATGCATGATATGCTTTTTATCAATGATGAAAAAAAATATGATTTTTTTTCTTTTTTTGCAAACACCTCTTTGATCCTTGACTCCTTAGATTTTTTATTGCAGTCGAGATTAAGGATGAACTGGAGTGAGACTCCTTGATTTCGATCATCACTTATTTGTTGAACTGATGTTTTACCTCTTGCCTGAGATATGCTTCTTTGTGATGATTATCCCAATTGGATGAGATTGCCTGATCAATCTTTCAAGGATGTGACTTGCTCCAGCCTTCATGTATTGGGAGCTTTTCATGGCTTGTCCTTTTAAACTGCCCCGGTTTATCAGTTTGAGGAGACTTCTTGTACTTTGTTTGTATTTAACCCTAATTTTTGCGTAGGTCGCTCTTTGCGAGTTTTCAACCTACCGGGTTGCTCTTACTTTTACCCAGACTGCCTTTTCAGGTTTTCAGTCTAGCGAGCCTTTTTTGTTTAATTTTTATTTTCTTTTTCTTTTTGATTTTGATTTTTCCTTTTTTTTTTTTTGACGTGGACAGTTTTGTCACCTTTATTTGTGAAGATCAAAGCTCTTGCTTGAATTGCCAACTGAGGATGCCACTTTCTCCTTGTATCAAGAATTCTTCCGGCCAGAGTTGGTCATCAAAGAATTACCATAAATGGTTAAATTGTATCATTGAACTCATGTTTACCTTACCTGAAGCATCATGCAACAAACATGCGTGGATTCAAAAGTATGATAGGAAATGACATTATTGCCTGAACAGCCTCTCGATTGGTATTAGAAGTTTGACAACTCAAATAGTATTCAAAGAACAGAAATGAAGCAAGATGCACAAGAGGTGATATGAAGATCAGAAATGCCTTGCCCCAGTTTGGATTGATTTGATCATGGCGATTGTCCCGATATTCATAAGAACAAAATTGCCGCAGAGTAGTTTCCTTGAGGATGAAGTGCCCCAATGTAGGGTTCCCAGAATGAAACTGCCCCAATGTAGGGCACTTGATATGGAAAACTTGAGAATGATCATGCCCCAGTGTAGTGCATCCAATAATGGAGATGCTCTAGAATAAGGCCCTTGAAAACAAAGTTTTGCCCCATGTAGATCCTGCCCAAGCTTTTGCCTAGACTGCCTATGAGGGTTTTCAGTCTAACAGGCTTTCTTTTTTCTTTTTTCATTCTCTTTGGATTTTTTTTTAGAGGAGCAATCAATTAAAAACTAGAAGAGCACAAACTTTTTGTCTCAAAATGAAGTTGATGAAAAAGTAGCAATCATTCATTGATCAGAGTGGACCAAGGATCCATGATCTTTTCGATTTCCAAGAACATTTGTTTTCCTCTAACTTTCCCTTTTTTTTTTTCTGTTTTACATGAGGTTTTTTTTTTCCTCTTTCTTTCTCTTCTTTTTCTTCTTCTTCTTCTTCTTCTTTCTAATTCTTTTTTTCAATGTTATGCTTCATGATCACCATTTCCTTCTTGCTTGCCCCTTGTTTAGTGGTGATCCTTGTCCAAGGTTCTTTGAAGAAAATTTTCAGGCTCAAAAGGGGTAACAAGGGATAATGATGATATTTTGCTAAGGGTAGAGAAAAAATGGCCAATCTTCATTTCAAATCATGATTGTTTATTTTTTTTAAAATTTATTTTAGAGACAAAGAGATGGTGCTCACCAAGTGTTTATTTATTTGCTCCTCTTTTATTTGTATTATTTTCTTTCTTTCTTTTCCTTTTTTTTTTTTTTTTGAAAAGGTATGGGCACATGTGGGCTTCATTGTTGTCCACAAAGAACTTTCAAGAAAGTGGGCCTTATTAACCAAACCAAAAAGGTACTTGGGGAAGAAAAAAAAAGGGAATATGATATATGAGTATGACGAGAGAAACATTATGGTGGGGATGAAGATATAAAGAAAGGATGAGACAAAGTACGCATGCAAATCCATTACATTAATGCTTCAAGAAAGTGAACATGGTTCAATTATCTCATGATAGAATACAACATAACCATTGTGTCATGGTAAATCCCTGATAAACAAATCTTGCCTTGGTTACTTAGAAATTCTCAAGATGGGGTCACAAAGTATTGCCTCTTTTCAATCACTAGGATTGAATCTCTGATGATATTAGCATAGCCTTCATCTTGAACTCTCCATAGTTGATTGGGACTGTCCTTATCATGATTTCTTTCTTCCTCGGTCAGGGCCTTATTATCCCGAATTTGCATGATTTTCCAAAGATCACTCCATAAGAGCGTGAATATGTGCTACCTGACTCCAGTAGGACTATATAAAATCCTTCACATTGACATCCAAACATCCATGATTAGGCAAAAGGTTGTGCCTACATTTTTCGGCCACTTGAGCAAATATTGTCTCCAGTTCCACCTCATGATCGAAGGTTTAGTTGACATTCTTTTTTATTGAAAGTGCAGTGGTTTACTTTTCTCCAAGAAAGGAGAATAATGCATGAAATGCATGGAATGAATTATTTTTAATAAATGTTCAACTTAAGAAGAAATGAGTATATGAGATGCATAAATTTTTTTTGAGCCAAGTACTAATGCGTGAGATGCATGAAATGAATTCTTTATGTTTTTTTAACTAGAGAATTGAATGAAAAGAGTTTTTTTTTATAACAATGGCAATACATGTGCTTTTTTGAATGTATGAGATGAGTGGTTTGTTTTTATATTGACCCAAAGAGGTATGAAATGCATGTAATGAATTATCCTTTATCAATTTTCTTGAGAGAAGCATGAAAAAATGAGATGAATGAAATTTTATTTTTTTTATTTCTTTTTTTTATCCAAGAGGTTAATGAAATTGATGCATAAGATGCATGAAGGAGATTGAGTTTTTTTATTTTTTTTATTTTTTCACCATATGCATGACATGATTTTTTCTTTTAATTTTTCTTCGTGTGGCTGGCATAGAAAGTAATTGATGCATGCAATGCATGAAAAATGATTTTGTTTTTATTTCTTCCTATTGACTCAAAAAATTAATTAATGCATGAGATGCATGGATCATCCTTTTTTATTCTTCTAAAAAATATGAATGAGTTACAAAAAAATGGATGAGCTAATATATATATATACACAAGCCCATTTTTTATTTACAGAAATGCATGAGTTACAAAATATGAAGAAATTTTTTTTTTTTGTAAAAAAACCAAAGGACTCGTATAAATCAATTTTTTTCTTTTAGAAAAAAAAATAATAAAAATGTGGATTTTTTTGACAAAAAATAAAATAAAAGACATGAAGATAGGTAAAGAAAAAAATGCTCCCTTTGTGTCCTAAGATTTAGGGTTGACACACCTAAAGTCCTGACTTTAATAGGCTGGCCCCTAAGTTTGTTTTATCAGTAAAAATTGGGTAGGGTCTAGACTTCTAAAATTCATGGTCCTTAGATTGCCCCTATCCCGAAAGATAAGGATCCGACTCGTGAGTCTAGCCACAAGTAGGGATAAACCCTCTCAATATGACCATCCCATGATATCGGGTACAACCTAAGTGGTGAATCGACAAATATCAGGGGGGTACAAGACCTCTTCAATGACAATGTCGACACACCGCCTAATCCTTAAGCTTCCACAAGCTCGGGTATAGAGCTAAAAGTGTGTGAAATAAGTGTAAGTGATGTGTGTGCTGGGAGCATACAAACCTGCTCCAAACCTATTAAAATGAAAATGACATCACACAGTAAAAAGAACAGACCAACAACATAATAATTCTATACCCTAGGGTTGCAAGAATATACAAAGGCATATATTAAATCATATAACAATTTACAAAACAAATAAAACAAAGAGGGGTAAAACTAATATTTTCAAAGTTATTAAAAGAAGTTGCACAACCAACTATGATAGGCCTGACTCTCTAAATTCCGCAGTGGAGTCGCCAGCTGTCGCGACCGTCCCGTCCGGGAGCCGCGAAAAGAGATAAAAAGACATAGGAGTCGCCACTAAGATTTTTATTGGGAAAATCTTAAAAAACCCAATTATTTAAAGGTAAGCTGGTCTTTTAAAAAAAGAGAGATATGAGTCCGGGAGTCGGTTACGAGTAGGGAAGGTATTAGCACCCCACATCGACCGTTTAAAAAAACGGTACCTCAAGTTAATTGTGCAAAAAAATATTTTAATAACCTTTTAAATATTTATTTTACCCCGAAAATTATTTACAAGAAAGAATTATTTTAAATTTTAATTTTTGACTTTTATTAAATTTTTTATATTTTTGACTTTATGGTTTGTAAAAACTAAATGAGGTTGAACATGGCACATGAGTCCACATGGCACCGTGTCCATAGAGCATCCCTGGAAAGAGAAAAGTTTAATTATTTTGATTAATTATTTTAACATAAAAAGAGACACAAAAAATGGAAAATTTAGTTTTGGCCCGACAAGATGATTTATCTTGCTCCTACGTATTCCCGGGTGCGATGGGAAACTCAAAGCCACGTAGTTCTCTTTGAAAAGATTTGATTGGTTGGTTGATTTTAATTTTTGATAAAAAGATTTGATTTTGTTTTGATTTTATTTAAAAAAAGATTTTATTTCATAATAAATTCACTCTTGCACAGGATCCAAGATAGCAGCGCTATACGATAAACCCTTACAATGCATATGTCACTTGAAGATGAAAAAATCATACATCAACGTCGCAGATTGTTGCGTGAATTCAAAAGAGATTTTTATAAAACTAAGTAAGGCCAGAATTGGTTAAAGGTGTAAATTGAAAACAAATATTTTTAATTAAATTTTTATTTAAAACAAGAATTGAAAATATTTTTTATTTTTTTTTTAATGTTTTTGTGATTTCAAATTTTTTGGTGCATTTTATAACCTACTGTCAATTGAAAAGGAACAAGGCCCAATAGCTAGCTAACTGCCCAAACAAACAGACTCAACAAGCCAATGAACCCTAGTAAAAAAGAAAATAAAGTTAAGAAAAACAAGACAAGGTCAGAAGCTAGTATTCTTCTACCTTGGTGTTCTTCTACCTTACCAACAAAGAGACCCAGGAGGTGCTGATGGAGAGGATGACGGCGACGGAGGACGAACCGGACCCGAGCGGCGGCGCGGTCTTCCCCCCCCCCTGCGATGACGAGCGGCTGTCAGCGGTCGATGGCTGGGCTGGGCGGAGTGACGGCGAGACGAGCAGATCTGGGGAGCGGTGTGGTGGTTATGGCGTGCGCGTGGTGGAGGCCTGAGCAAGCGGCAGCTCGTGGTTTTGGCGGATCTGGAGTGGCTGGGTCAGGTGCGGCGGTTATGGCGAATCAGTGGTGCTGGTGATCCTCCCTTCGTCGTGCGGTGGCCGGAAACAGGTTCCTTCCACGGCGGCAAACGACTCTACATGGCGGGGCAGCGAACTAGATCACGTGGGACAGAGCTGGGTCGCGTGGCTGTCTTCTCATGCGGCGAGGTCGAACGGCACCAGACGAAGCGCGACTGGACGACGATGCAACGACGACTCAACATACGCGTTCGTCTTCTCCAGTCAGGCGGCGGTGTAGGTGCTCCTAGGGCGGCAAGACGTGGTTGAGAGCAAGAGGAAAGGGGGAGGAGAAGTTGATGTGAAGAGAAAAGAAGTTGAAATCTGAGTTGAAGTGAAGAAAAGGTAACGTGGAAGAAGAGGAGATCAAGAGAGGTCTCAGGGTGATTTTTCCTTTTGCTTCTCTCCATTCTTGCTCTCCTCAGAATTTTTCATTTTTCTCCCCCCTTCTTCGTGTTTTTTATTTTTCTGCTGCCAATCCCCCCCTTGTTTCTGCTATTTTGCTGAATTTATGCACCATTTGGAGGAGAAGATGACAAAACAATTCTGATTATGCCAGTTGTGACGAAAAGGGACTCCACTAGTGGAGTGTTGCAGTGATCAAAATATGTTTCAATCTTTTTCCAAACTCCACTTTTGTGTTTCATTTCACTGATCTAGGCACAAGTGCTTTTCCAAGTTCTGGAAATTGCCCAAAAATAGAGGCTAATAGCCTTGAGCCTTGTGAGAGCTACACTTGAGTGGGTCAGTGAAGAAAACATGTTTTCCAAAAGATTTCTTTTTCAAAATTTTTTTTAATTATCAGCAGAAATCTTGGTTTTTTCTATTTTCTATTTTTTTTTATTTAAATATCTCTTCACTTGGGCTTGGACTCAAAACAATTTGTAACAAACAAATTGGGCCAATAACATAACCAATTTTTAGAGAATTTTTATGCATTTTCTTCTTTTTTTTTTTCAAATATTAATTAAAAAGGAAAATACCCGGACAAAATTAGGTGTTCACAGGTACACTTGCTGTTATTGAAACTATATATTACGGTACAAGTTCCGAGCATAATATTAAGCAGAATATTCATTATTCATTACGGTTTCCGGCTGAGTGTTCTTCCCACACCCGGTAAGCTTTCTCCTCTCCATTTTTCTCGTTTGGTTTTTGTTTGCATTGTACTTGGGGATTGGAGTGTTTTATTATTTTTCTTAATGTTAATTAATTAGTAAAGCCTTAGTTTTTCGTTTGAGATACAATAATAATGAGCAAACGTGTACGTGCTTAACGTGTATCGTGGTGGATGTCGTCGCGTTAAAGTCGTGTACGTCGGAGACCGAAGGGAAATGGTGTCGAAAATTCGTCGAGTATGAGCATGAGAGTTAAGGACTAACTGTTAACCGAATGTTGAAAAATTTTATTCTCGAATGGGATCGGGCCATACCCTGTCATAAGAAGTGGTTGATGAATATGTTGGACTAAGTACGAAGTTATTGGTTTATCATGGATCACGTTGGATGAATGCTAGACGGACAAGTGATGAGTATGAGAATGGAGTGGAGGATTTTCTACAGTTTGCAAAAACAAATGCTACTGATAGTGGTAACGGAAGGTTTTATTGTCCTTGTGTTAACTGTTTGAATGAGAGACGACTAGAAGCTGAGTAGATACGTGATCGTCTTATTTGTGAGGGGATTTACAAGAGTTATACAACATGGATATGTCATGGTGAATCGTTAGACAGGCCGAGGGTGTCAGATAGAGAGGAAGTTGATGACGTGGAAATGGACAATGGACTAGAGGACATGATCCGTTATGTTGGGCAAGAGTCTTTTCGGTACGCACATGTGTATGATACTTTGTGCAGTGATGCAGAAGTGGCTTTGTATCCGGGGCGCACTAATTTCACACGGTTGTCAGTGGTGTTAAGATTGTTCAATGTGAAGGCGAGAAATGGGTGGAGCGATAAAAGCTTTACCGAATTGCTGGAGTTGTTGAAAGACATGCTTCCAGAAGGCAACACATTGCCATCTCGAAACTATGAGGCGAAGAAGATATTGTGTCCAATGGGTATGGAGTATAAGAAAATATACGCTTGCCCCAAGGATTGCATATTGTACAGGAAAGAGTTTGAAGAGATGCACGAGTGCCCCAGGTGTGGGGTATCACGCTACAAAGTGAAGGATGGTGATTCTAGTTGTGATACGGTCACCAAAGGTCCTCCTGTGAAGGTGTTATGGTATCTTCCCGTGATTCCGCGGTTCAAGCGATTGTTTGATAATTTAAATGATGCAAAGAACATTAGATGGCCTGCAGATGAGAGGAAGTGTGATGGACAGCTTCGCCATCTGGTCGATTCTTTGCAATGGAAGAGAGTTGATAGTTTGTTTCCTAATTTCGGCAATGAGCCCAGAAACATCAGGCTTGGACTTGCTACCGATGGAATAAATCCATATGAAAACTTAAGTAGTATTCATAGTTCATGGCCTGTTCTCTTGGTAATTTACAACCTGTCTCCTTGGTTGTGCATTAAGCGCAAATACATCATGTTAAGTATGATGATTTCGGGTCCTAAACAGCCAGGAAATGATATTGATGTTTATCTGAGTCCCTTGATTGAAGACTTGAGAATGTTGTGGGATGAAGGCGTTGATGTGATCAATGGGTATTACCGTGAGACATTCAGATTGGGTGCCATGTTATTTTGCACCATCAATGACTTTCCAGCATTCGGGAACCTGTGTGGGTATAGTGTTAAGGGGCATAAAGCATGTCCAATATGTGAAGAAGGCACATGTTACCATCAACTGCAACATGGAAGGAAGACAGTTTACCTTGGGCATCGGAGATTTCTCCGACGTAATCATCCTTATCGTAGAATGAGAAAAACTTTCAATGGATTCCGGAGAATGAAATTGCTCCGGTGGCCTTGACTGGAGGGCAAGTTTATGAAAGGGTGAACAACACTAATGTTATCTACGGGAAGACCCAGAAGAAGGATCTCGAGAAGAAAATATGGAAGAAGAGGTCGATCTTCTTTGATCTTCCATACTGGTGCAAGCTTGATGTAGGACATTGTATTGATGTGATGCATGTGGAGAAAAAAGTGTGTGACGGTTTAATCGGAATGCTTCTCAACATTCAAGGCATGACAAAGGATGGTGTGAATGCTCGTCTGGATCTAGTTACGATGGGTATACGAGAGCAGTTAGCTCCACATAAAGTGGGGGATAAGAAGACTTATTTGCCCCCAGCATGTCATACTTTATCAAAAAAGGAGAAAATAAGTTTCTATGAATGTCTACGGGGAATCAAAGTGCCACAGGGTTACTCTTCAAATATCAAAATACTTGTCTCAATGAAAGATCTCAAATTAGTTGGCTTAAAGTCTCATGATTGTCATGTCTTGATGCAACAACTACTACCGGTGGCCATTCGTGACATCTTGCCTAAAAAATTCAGACATGCCATTACTAGGTTATGCTTATTCTTCAATGCTATATGTAGCAAGGTCATTGACACTAAAAATGTTGGATGACTTGGAAAATGAGGCAGCCATTATCTTGTGCCAATTGGAGATGTATTTTCCACCTTCATTTTTTGACATCATGGTTCATTTGATTGTTCATCTAGTGAGGGAGATTAGATTGTGCGGCCCCGTTTATTTAAGGTGGCTGTACCCGGTTGAGCGATACATGAAGATCTTGAAAGGATATATGAAGAATCCACACCGTCCCGAAGCATCTATTGTTGAAAGGTATGTTGCAGAAGAAGCTATTGAGTTTTGTACAGACTACATGTCAGAAGCGGAACCTGTAGGGCTTCCGAAGTCTCAACACGAAGGAATATATGATGGTAAGGGTACACGAGGTATCACTGTTAAGAGCATGGATCGGGAGGAAGTGCTTCAAGCACATTTGTATATATTGAATAACACTGCTGAGGTTGAACCATACTTATGTGAGCACAAAAGCATCATCAATGAAACTTACCCTAGAATGAATGAAAAAATGGTGTTTAAACAAGCATAACAAGACTTTCTTGAACTGGTTTAAAGAAAAAATTGCAAAGGATGGTATTGCTTCTGTTACATTAAAATGGCTAGCACAGGGGCCTAACTTTGATGTCATATGCTGGAGTGGGTACGATATCAATAAGTTTTCCTTCTATACAAAGTCCCAGAATGACAAAAGTACTATGCAAAACAGTGGGGTTATGGTCGTCGCTGAGTCCATGCATTTCTCTAGTTCGAAAGATAAAAACCCTGTTATGGCATCTGTTTCATACTTTGGAATCATTGAAGAGAAATGGGAGGTTGATTACACGAAGTTTAGAGTACCTGTTTTAAATGTCGGTGGGGTCGACAAGAATAATGGTGTGCAAACCGATGAGTTAGGATTCAAATTGGTGGACCTTAATAAGGTAGGTAATAAAGAAGAGCCTTTCATCATGGCGTACCAAGAAAAACAAGTGTTTTATATCCGTGATCCTTCTAACAAAAGGTGGTCAGTGGTTCTCCAGGGAAATCAAGATTCAACTCTTGATATTTCTGATACTCCTTCTTTCTCAACACGGGTGCCTAATTTCAATGAGGAAAATAAAGTAGATGATGTACATGCTACTCGTAATGATCACCAAGAAGGGTTGTGGGAGAACTTTACTAATTGACCACAATGTAAGTTTAGTTTGAGTTATGTTTAAAGTCGTATTATATGTTTAATTACGTTGATATTTATAAGTTATGTTTACGTACGTTGATCGATATTTATAAGTTATGTTTGATATTTATCCTGACATACTAACAAGTTTTTTTTTGTTTAAATAGGTATACATGGCTGATCGTGAGGATATCCCTCATTCATGCAGCAGGTCAGAGACGCCGTCTACGGGTAGAAAGGGTAGACGTGCCACACGAATGAGGAATTTGACTGCCAATCGTGGTTCAAATCAAAGGATTAGAATAGACTTTGATAATAACCTCAATCCTATTGGGCCAATGGTAGAGCAGTTTAACAGTTTTGTGGCGACCCTTGCTAGAAGCAGGCCTAGTATACTTATTGATAATTGGAAAGATGTACCTGCGGACGTGAAGGATCAGATATGGGAGAGTTTTCTGGTATCTATACTTTTACGTCCTGTGTTTGTCTGTATCTAGTTTATTTTAATCTTATTAATATCATACAAGAATTGTTGATTCTTTTGGTGTTAATGTAGCTCACCTTTGACATACCGATACTGCACGAATATGAAGAAGCGTTTGATAAAGTATCTTTGGTGAGCGTTTAAGGGCTTTTAAGGTCGACCGGCGCATACTATGTATTCAATCCAACATGTGAAAAGAACCCACTTGAGGTGTACCCGTTTCTTGACCAGGCGACGTGGGATCGATTTGTTCAGAGCCGACATGATCCCAGCTTTCAGGTTAACTTATTTGATTTATCTCTAAATTTATGTAATTTAATTAATTTTATTTACTTATGTAATTAATTGTCTTCGATTTATAACAGGAGAAGAGGAAAAAGGGGCAAGAAAACCAAAGCAAGAATGTCTACCCCCATGTCATGTCTCGTGGGGGATATAAAAAACTTGGTCAGATAATGGTGGAAGAGGAAAAGAAAGCACGTCAGGAAAGCGAAGATCTCAAAGCGGATCCTAACGTTGAAAATCGTCCAGAAGTTGTTGATCCACCTCCACCCCCATGCCATCGTAAATGAAAGAGGGCCCGAAAAAGAAAAACGGGACAATATACATCTGAGGAGGCCCGCCAAGTAGCTGAGAAGATTGTAAGTATAGTTTGAATTGTAATTGTAATTTTAATGTTGTTACCAAATTGTAATGTGACCTGATATTCTATATGTTATAGGATGCCTTGGACGAGCAGGTAACCCAAGGAACCTTTGTTCCTAGAAGACGCGATGATATCTTAGCTGCTGCCATCGGTAAACCAGACCACCCAGGTCGTGTCATTGGTGTTGGATAGGGCATCGGCATTCGCCAATACCATGGTTCATCTTCACACCAATGCCACAGGGATGTTGATGCAGATAGAGCATGGCTAAAACAGGAGATTGCAGCTGAGCTTAGACAGGAGATGGCCGAGCAGTTTGCCCAGCAGATGGCAATATTGACTTCTATGTCCCAGCAGATGACAGCCGGTGTCCAACCCTCTATCCAACCATCCGTCCATGTGAGCATTAAGGGCTCATGTGATCCTCCTCATCAGCCTGAAAATGATGATGGTGGTGGTGGTGATGATGATGATGATGACGACGACCCTGATAGGTATGAGCTGTATGTTGATGATCATCTTGATCGCCGCTTAGTGTCATTGGGGAAGGCACATAATAACTTAGGTAATACCATACACCATCGTTTATTAACGAATGATCAGGTGAGGGTCCTTGTTGAGATTATTCGAGATGCTGATGCTCGAGTCCCTGTGCCCACTGAGGAGGTTCAAACAGTGGGTCAGGCCCCCGGTAACTTCATCCCCTGACCAAGAAGACTGGTCAGCTTTCTTGTTGCATCTGAGGTATTCAATTAGTTGCGTTATTCTATATTCATAGTTGAAATTATTTATTATTGTTTAAAGATAATGCTTTATTTTTATTCCTTGTAGGATGTTGGAAATGATATTCTGCCTAAAAGGTCGGATCCAAGAATACCAGAGATGTCTGCTCCTGCCAAGGTATTCATTTGACCATTAAATTAATTACGAATGAAATAACTTATCTGTGATTACTAATATATATCTTTGTTGTTTAGGGGATCGACAAAGGGGCACCTGGTGATGTTTTTAAACTTCTGGCTGTACAGGTTGTTACCATGGAGAATGACGCAGCTTTGGTAAGGTTGGAACATGATGCCAGTCCAGGTGACGAACTGTATATCCCAAAGAAGGAACTTATGGAGATTGTACTCGATAAAGAAATGGCTAGTTCTGCACACCTATCGTTATGGTGCACGTAAGTACATTTTATTTATAAGTTAAGTAATTAAATTTTAAATACTATGATAATTAACATGTTTTTTCAATATATTAGGTATCTGCATCGTATGTTAGTTGATCAGGGTAACCTCGCCCTTTATGGGTTCATTGACCCCATGTTCATTCAGGGTGATGTTCTCCTTGCATCAGAAGACCCGGTCACCACCATACGTGATATACTTGCCCGAGACGATCATCAATTCTACCTTGCGCCTTATCTCAATAAGTAAGTACCGGTTATTTAATTATAACTATATATGACATAGTCACTAATTGTTCTGCAAATACAGCAAGCATTGGCAACTGTTGATCTTGTACCCTAGGATGAACGTCGTGGTCTTCTTCTGCAAAATTGGAAATAAGCCGACGAATGAACTGAAGACGATCATCGAAACGTAAGCATTAAAATACTTTATAATCAGTAATGCAGTTGTTTTAATTATCTGAAATCTATTCGATATACTTTAATTAATGTTCATTTTGTCATGATAGTTCTATTAATGCAAACCACATGTTGAGTGGTGAAAGGCGTCGGGCTATCAGATGGATTATTCCTAACGTAAGATATTTATTAGTTCAAACGCTTCAAATGCAGTGGGTATAATTATTGATTTCTATTTAATTCCTCATATTCTAATTGGGTTTCATTTGTACGTAGTCACGTATACAATGTGGATCATGGGAATGTGGATACTATGTGATGAAGTGGATGTTCGAAATTATCTCCTCCAAGATCACTGAAAGATGGCACGAGGTAAATGTTAATTGGTAACAATTAGAAGTAACAGTTATAGATTCATTATATGTTTTATGTTAATTTATTACTTAAAAGATATAATCTTTTGTCCAATTAAACTTGCAGATATTCAACAATCCAACTCCATTATCTGATTCCGACATCAACAACATAAGGAGACATTTGGCAACTTTCTTTCTTGAAGTGTACCAACCATAGTTTGTATATATGTATAGTTAGTTTAAAAACTTATCATGTACTAGCTATAGTGTACTTTTGACTGATCATATGTATTTTGATATGAAATCTATAATATATCATGTAGTTTTTTGGTTTCTAATTATCTTTGTCGTCTGAATGTAATTGAAGTATATATGTATTGTTCGTAATAAATTCAATATATATTAATAATATTTAGTGTGTTTTTGTTGTACAAAAGTGATAGTGTTGAGAATATTTAGAATATGTTATTCTGATATTGATCTGCATTACTGAAAGAGGGGAATGGAATGATAGAAATGTAAAAAAAAGAGTTTTAAAAAAAAACCGATGTGGAAATTGAAATTTCCACATCGGTTTTTTGAAAACCGATGTGGAAATTGAAATTGTCACATCGATTTTTTGAAAACCGATGTGTAACGTCTAATTTCCACATCGGTTTATGCATAAACCGATGTGGAAAGTGATATTTCCAATAGGTTACCCATGTGACAAATGAACTTTCCACATCGGTTATTTTGAAAACCGCTGTTAAAATTGCATTTTAAACATCGGTTTTCAAATCGATGTGAAAAGTAACAATAAACAACATCGGTCTTTTCAACATCAGTTTGAAAATTGATGTGAAAAGCCAAAAATAACCGATGTTAAATCCTTTTTCTGCACTAGTGTTAAATCTCATTGCAAGATCCTTTCTTGACCTTGAAACAAAATCGAGACTTAAAAAGAATAATGTCAGTTTATTAAGTTTTTTGCATATGCAAACTCATAAAGAAAAAAAATTAAAAATTTAAAAATTTTATCATTAGCACATTCCACTACCGATCAAGTATATTCGACCACTTCTCATTGTGTAGGCTGTGATGGGGCCAGGCTTTGCAATTGTGAAGCTTCATGATCAACTAGTTCTAAAAGACATGTTTGTGGCGAGTGTGGTGGAGCGTGAGTTGGATCAACAAGTGTTGAACTAGGCTGTGCAGATGGAGCATGCGAGGAGCTCCCAACAACTGATGATGCAACGAGTGAAGAGCTCCCGTGTTTACGATGATTTTTGGTCAAAGCGAAATACGACGACAAATAAAGAGAAAATTGGGTCACTCAGTTATGCAGTAATCTCGGCAAGGATGATTTGTCTAATGAAAACACATATTCGACAAGAATCAGTCAAAGGACATTGTCAAACAAAAGAAGTTGCAAAAAACAACTTGGAAGAGAGTGCAGGAATTTAAAGATTCAAGTAAATAACAGTGCATAAAATAAGTTGAACGTAAGCAAAAGTGCAAGAACTTAAAGGCACATTCTAGAGATGCAAAGAACTTGAAGATTAAATTGCATTGGAAACGAGTTTGCATTGAAATAAAAGGATGAAAGGTATACTTGATGTCAATCCATTAATCTGCTTGAGTGTGAGATGTTAGGAAATTCACCAAGTATATGACCCCTTGTTGACGCTGGTTTTTGGTTGGTGTCCAAAATCCGTCACAAATAATATAAGATCAGACGAGTGTAGGGACGGACGAGTTATGCGGTAATCTCGCAAGGGATGTGTATGCGTGTCTGCCAAGTACAAATTTGACAAATCAGTCAAATCTGGTGAATACTGGCAAGGACTTGGAGGAATATTTGTATGATGTTTTAAGTTAACAGGAAAAGTTGCTTCCTTAAATAAGAGCGACTTCCTACTTGAATTTATAAAAATTCATGGATTTCAAGGAAAACATGTAAGTGGCAGGAAGATTGGAAGAAAGTAAATAAAGAACATGAAATTAAAGGAAAGCAATAAACAACGGGAAATTTAAAGGAAAGCAATGAATTTCTAGATTTGAAATGGTTGAAAAGTAAAAGAAAGCATTTAAAGTGCAGGAACTTAAAAGAAGGCAAGTAAAAGACGTGAAAGATAAATGGGAAGAAATGAAGAACGTATAAAAGAACTTAGACAAAGAACGTGAAAAGAATGCTGAAGTTAAAGAAGAACATGTAAAAGGAAATTAAATAACCAGTACTGTATTGTAAATTGAACTGGAAATAAAAGGGTGGAGGGAATACTTGAGTATAATCCTTTAATCTGCTGTGTGATCGAGATATGTAGGATATTGTATCAAGTAACCTCCTCCATTACATCATGATTAATAGTATTTATAAGCAAATAAAATAACTACCTAAAGATAACTTCCTATCCTTAACATTGCCACCTGTATGGCAGTTTTGCTATGTTCAGATTCAAACTATTTTACAAGCAAACTTCTCTAACTGCTCATTCTTTTGAATCGCTTTATGTCAATCTTGCTGTCCACAGTTTGATTGTTTGACGGCTTATCTTGCTGATGCTGTCGATCTTGAAGACTTAGCCATTTCTATACTTTGTCTATTTGACAATTCTTATTACCAACTGTCAAAAGTTGGGTTTTACCTTTCTGTCACTATTTCAACTTCTCCGTTAGTCAGCTAAATATATTGGTCGGGAATTTTATTCTTGACGAATGTCTCATTTTTCTTTCTTGACGGCTTTATCTGTCGCGACATACCAACTTCTTGTCAATTTTCTAATCATCAATTCATTGAATTCGACTCTTCATGGTGGTTATCTCGATAATTCTTCCTTCAATTCTTCTCACATCCTGTCGGAACCATTTCTCACAAAGAATTGAAATTCTTCCATTAACAGATGCCCCCCAAATTTTGCTTTTCGACGGCTTTGCCCGAAAGAATAGCAAAATTTGAATTTTCAAATTGCCAACAATCATCTTAATTTTGAGTTCTTATCTGTTAATTAAACCTTGCTTTAATTTCATCCCTACTTAATAGGGATAATCATAACGCCGCAGGTTTCTTGGAATTCGAACCGAAGGCTTTTCATTCTCCTTTAAATGGCAATCACATCAGTATTGACTTTCTTCTTTTTATCTTTTCTTCTTCCCTAGTAAACTCTTTTCTAAAGAAAAATCTTTTCTTCTTCCCTCGCAAAACCCTTTCTTAAAAATCCTTTCTTTTTCCGTCATTCAATTTTCTATGGCCACATCTTCCAGGGTGCCGACTTCCGTACCTCATGCTACAGTCGTCCCTCCTAGGGTAGTGGTTCAAGACCCACTTTTGGAGGAATCTGAGTTATGGCAAGAATCCAAGGTAATTTACCCTATTCTTGATCCTTCTGTTGCTTTAAGTCCTCCTGCTGCATTTTTTGGTCCTTTTGTAGCCAAAAATGAAATTTCTGAGGGTTTACGTGGTTCCTTTCCTTCCGCTAGCTCTAATGAAGCTATTTTATCCTCTTTTACTCCTATTCCCATTCATATCTTCAAGAAGAGCAATAGGATTTTCAGAATGCCCCCTGCCACTCGGTTCGATGCTTACATTAGTTGGCTTGACCGAGTTCAGGCTGAAAAACGCGGTGTATGGGAGAAAGCTGGAATCTTTGAATTCATTCAACTTTCTCGTCATGTTAAAATGGTAGACTTTTCTTTAATAGGAGCATCAGTTTTATTTTGGAATAGAACAACAAATAATTTTCACTTTCCTTATGGAATGATGGGTCCGACTTTATTTGACATGTCGGCTATTACTGGCCTTCGTCCAGATGGCCCCACCATGGATTCTGAAGTAGAAATTGAAAATCAAATTGATGTCTATGTGCCAAAGTGTTCTTTTTCCAAATACATAGCAGATTTTAGAGGAGAGGCTCATGATCCTGTGACGGATACTGAGCACGTAGCCTTTTTGTTTCTTTGGCTATGTGCTTATGTCTTTTGTAGTAAATCTGCTTCTTTGATCGCTTCATATGTTCCTTTAGCCAATCTTTTGTCATCTGGTAAAAGAGTAGCATTAGGACAATGTGTCTTAGCCAATCTTTATGACAGCATGATCATGCTAGTTGACACTGTCAAGTCTAAAAAGAAAACCAATATAGGAGGGCCCCTTTGGCTTCTCCAATTATGGTTAAATGCAGTCTTGGAGCGTCAATTTTCATATAAAGCTCCCGCAGATTTGACAATCGACACTTATGGCTCCTATCTCTGTTATGTGTCTGCCGAATCTTTGTCAAGGGATGAAACTGCGAACTTCAAGTTTTACTTCAAAATTTTCCATTCACTTTCATCTACCTCTTCAAAGATCAACTTTTCTCCTTTTTTCGACCGGAAATACGGTCCATAATGGTTTACAAAATTAAGCACCACCGTCTCTAAATCCAATAAATCCATTTGGACCAAATTTCTTTGCCAGAAAATTCTTTTTGTTGATGGTCCTAATTTCAAAACTCATAGGGTCTACCTCCATTTACCCAACACCGTTGCTTGTCAACTCGGCTTTTGCCAAGCTATCCCTGCTCCTTATTCGTCAAATCCTGACGAGAATTTTATTGGTGCCAAAGCCCCAACATATGAGCATATTGTTGACATCAGTGATGCGGACAAGGTTCGTGGGACTTTCTTACAACCTATTTCATTTTCTACCTTCCACGGAGCTACTCAAAGCTTTCTTGACTGGTGGGATGAATACTACTCCAACCACTGTCTAAGTTTAAAGACTTGCTTGAGTTGTATTGAGGACACCGTGGGTAACAATGATGATTCTCCTCTCAGAACAGGATCCTGCAACCAAAACTCGAGGTGAACTTCGAAAAGAAATTCGAGCCTTTGAAAATTTTTATAAAATCAAGTGGAATCCTTTGAGACCATTTGATATAGTTCATCATGTCAATAGTGTTTTAGTTGAAGCCAAAAGGAAACATGATAATAAGGAATCTAAAGGCTTGCCATGTATAGAGTATTCCCAATATGACCAGGGGAATACTTAAACAACTTAAAGGCCCCTTTTCCTAAGCCAAGCCTATTCCTTGTGCCCCTTTTGGTTTAGCTAATTCACACCCAGAAAACCGTCGAAAGGAGGTAATTTTTCTTTTGGGACAGCGTGAGTGCTTACGCCGACCCTTTTAAAACCAAATCCAGTTACCTTCGCTCGTCGGTTTCTTCAATCGATGACGACTTTGGATTCCATTCAAGAATTCTAAATTGTATTTCAGGTATTCATTTATCAAATAACTTATTTTTCTTTTTCCTTCCGATGACAATCAACTTATTTATGTCGTTATTGACAGCCATTCCTCTTGACAAACCTCTCCTCGGTAAATCTAAGTCTGATGTACCGTCGGAGAAGTTTCAAGACGATGATGAACCCGTAATCCCATTGGTGGCAAAAACTGTCAAGAAGAGATCATGGCCAGACAAAGCATCTGTTTCTGATCCTCCCAAAAAAGGATCCAGAAAAAGAAAAGATAAAACGGCTCCTTCCTCCACCCTCTCCAAGAAATCAAAATATGTCAAGGGTCTTTCAATTGTGACAAAGATCCGATGCCGCCAAAGTCGTCACTGGCTCTAAAATTCAGGATGTTATGACTAGTTCCTCCAACACTTCGCCCTCCAATCAATCCAAGGTAACATTCTAATCTAATCTGTCAAGTTACATCCTTTTGCTCATATGCCTTCTTTTCTTGACAGAAAAGCATACCTGCCGAGACTATTATGGTTACCGAGAAATCAAGTGTTGATGTCGACTTGATGTCTTCAGATTCTAATCTGGTACTTTCTTTAACCCTGTCATTTTCCTTTATATACATGCATATACCTTATTTATTTATTTTTTTATGTCAGGAAAAATCTCCTCAATTTGATGATTCAATGACCATTCAGGAGATTCTCACAACTGTCGAGCCATCGAATGTATCTAATTCAGAGCTGCATGCTGACAGAAATTCAGGAAGTATTTTTGTCGATACTAGGAGTTTGACAGGTGATCTTCAGGTTCTCGAATCTCATCCGGAAATATCACCCATTACCCATCATCTGACTTCAATCATTCCAATTCCAATAGCTGATAAACCAGTAGGAACTGCTGTCATGATTGAAATTCCTGACGAAGATATTGACATGGAGGCCCTACTGGCTGAAACAACTCCGGTCATTCCTTCTCCACCTGCTATCAGACCTCCTACTATGAAGTCTCCTGATCCCAAACCGGCCTTACACTTTAACACGTGGATCAATATGCTGTCAGTAAGTGTTTGAAAGAGTCATCCTCTTCTACCACTTCTTCATCGACTCAACATGACTCCAGTGACTCTCAAGTCACTACCCTCATGCATGATCTCCAAGCTCTTCTGGTCAATCCTTTTGATGAACTTCTGTCTGATATCAAGATTCGAAAAGAATTTTCTCGACTTATCAAGGAAATCACTCCTCTTCATTCTAATCTTCCCCTGTCGAGTCGTTCGCTTTTTATCTCTATTCAGACATTTTGGGAACGGCTCTCCAATAAATTAGAAAGGATGACTTCTGTCATTCCTTCTTACGAAGAGGAAGAAAAAACCAAGGACGATCTCTTAGTTCAATTTCAAAATCTTGAATCATCTAAACAAAAGGAACTTGACCTTATCTCCATCGGGACTCAAACTAAGGAAAGCTTACTGGATTATCGGAAGAAACTGTTGGCTGAGATTGAATTGACGGACCAAAAATGTGCCAAGTTTGACAAAGCGTTAGAAAAGAGCAAGGATAAAGTCGAGCTATTGATAATCGAATCGTCCGACTTGGTCGAAGGTCAATGTGTAGTCAAGAAACTTCGTATGCTGACCGATTATGAAGCCGCTATTGCCGACAAAACTAACCTTTCCTTGTACGGGATCAATTGTCTTCTATTTAAATCAAAATTGACAATTGTAACTCTTTTCCTTGTCAACCTTTAACGCTAGTCATTGAATAATAATAAATGTTTCTTTTCTTGCACGTTTATTTACTTGATTTGACTGTTTGTTTCCAACTAGCCTCGTAACTCATGATTTATCACATCACCATAATTATTATGATAAATCTCGAGACCTCAGAAATCAAATCATAATAAATGTCTTTCGAATATCAGCTATAAATAGCGAGATCTATAACTCCACGATTTCATAATTGAACTTTTCACATAACATGCTTTCTCAAACAAAAGGCCTCCACCTCTTCTTCTTTCTTCCTTAACGGGAATCTGACCTTATTCATCCTAAAGTTTTAAACCAAGGTTTCTGTCTTAATGGTCATATCTTCAGTGAAGGTCAATAACCAATGTAAAACATGTAGTGAAGGTCAGTAACCAATGTAACATTCCGAGCTGACTTCACTGCATATCTGGGGAAAAGCTGATCTTGATTCAGAACGAGTGCATCTCGTTCTAGTTCCGTCATCTTCATCCTAGAAGGTAGCGGTTTTTCTTTGGTGTCATCTTAATTACACCATAGCAACAACCACCTTCTAAGTGAAATGATGGTGAGATCTGCTCGTGCTCATCCTCTTCTCGATGCATCTTCGACAAATGAGGCAACTGAAACCTCGTCAAATGGGAAATGAAGTTTCAAACAATTTAGTTTTACCTCTACATTGTCGAAGGAAAATAAAATTATCGACGCACTGCCTTGTACTCTAAGATTAGATGTACTCTAGGATTAGATTAGCTTTAATCGACAACTCGATTTATATTAGCAAATGACAATATTTTATTGTATTGCCAATTTAGTGAATATGCTTATTTCCTTTACTTGTCAATTCTTACTTCTAACATTGTCGGTTTATATTCTTTCAAGTACTTGCCATTAATTGACGTGATTGTCAAGCCGGATTAATATTGACAAGCGCGTAGGCATTTCCAGAAAATACTTTGTCAATTCTAAATGGTCCTTCCCATTTAGGTGACCATTTCCCGTATTCTCGACAACTTTTATCCATGGGCAATATGACTTTCCAGACTAAATCATCTACCTTGAATGCTTTGAACTTAACTCGGCTATCATAAAATCTTGAAATTCTTTCTTTTTGCCGAATCAAATTCTCCAACACGATCAATCTATCATCACTTAATTCATTCAATTCGTCTAGCATTGCATTCCAATACTGGTCAGTAGGCAGGTCATTTTGCCTTTGAATGCGAGTAGATTGGAGATTGATTTCAACAGGGAGTACAGGATCGTGCCCATACGTTAATCGGTATGGAGATGTTCCTGTCGACTGTCTGGGTGAATTTCTATATGCCCATAATATTTGATCAAGGGTATTATGCCAACTCTTAGGTTGTCGGCCCACATGCTTTTTAATAAGATTAATAATGATCTTATTTATGGCCTCATCTTGGCCATTTGCTTGCGCATAATATGGTATAGATGTGAGCATTTTTATATGCCTGGAACTAGCATATTCCACAACCTTCTTGCCGACAAATATTGACCCTTGATCTGTTGTCAAAGTCTGGGGTATGCCAAACCGACAGATGATGTGATTTTCAATGAAGTCAATTACGTCTTGTTGGGTGACTGTTTTGAGGCAAATTGCCTCTACCCATTTGGTAAAATAGTCAACTCCAACCAAAATAAATTGATGTCCTTTTGACGAAGCGGGATGTATCTGGCCAATTAAATCTAGAGCCCATCCTCTAAATGGCCAAGGCTTGACAATGGAATATAACTCGCCAGCTGGCACGTTATGTATATGGCCATGTTTCTGGCATTGTTCGCAAGATTTGGCAAATAAAATACAATCTTTAACCATAGTTAGCCAATAATACAAACTTCTTCGTAGAACCCACTTCATTTTATCACCTGCCTGATGGGCTCCACATATACCCTCATGGACTTCTGATAGAGCCAAATAAGCATCTTGCTCACTCAAGCATTTGTGTAGAGTATCACAACGGATTTTCTCAGATAACAGTCCTCCTTGCATCTTATAATTCAATGCTTTAAGCTTTGTTTTTCTATCTACATCCGGACTTGGATTCTCCAAATATTCAATTATTGGCAACCTCCAGTCAACAGATAGAATTACATCATTAACTAAAATATCCCTTTCTTCTAATGGATATAACAGTTCCCTAATTTCCATTAGTGTTCACAAAGTCTTTTGAGATATTTTATATCCGGAGGCTATCTGAGTCAACTCATTAGCCTCTTGATTTAAATTTCTGGGGATATATTCAACAATTACATCGTCAAATTTTTTCATCAACTTACTAGCTATGATACAGTATTTTGTCAATTTGTAGCTGACACACTTGTATTCTTGAGTAAGTTGTTTGATGACTAATTGAGAATCCCAAAAATATGCACATTTCGTGCTTTTATTTCTATCAAAATTTCCAATCCGACAATCAAAGCTTCAGACTCAGCTTCATTGTTGGAACATGGATACTTAAGTTCGAACATGAACTTATTAGGAGTTCCTTGTGGAGTTACGATTAAAATCCCTACTCCACTACCTCCTTGATGCCTTGATTCGTCAAAATAGAGTTTCCAGGGTTGTAAACTGACAATGTTTATTTCCGGTACATCCAGTCCTGGATGTTCTACCAAAAAGCCAGCCACTTCCTGCCCTTTAACAGATTTAGCTGGCATGTATTGTAAAGAATATTCTGATAAAGCAATGGTCCATTTACCAAAACGTCCATTGAGGATTGGTTTGGACAACATGTATTTTATCACATCAGTTTTGGAAACAACTAATACATGACATGGCATCATGTAATATTTAAGTTTCATACAAGAGAAATATAATGATAAACATAACTTTTCTATTGCACTATATCTCTTTTCAGCATCATTTAGGACTCTACTTAGATAATACACAGCCCTTTCAACATTGTCATCATCATCCTGGGCTAATAAACATCCTATAGTGTCCTCAGATGCAGATATGTACAACTTCAACGGTCGATGAGGTATTGCAGGCATCATGACCGGTGGATTGACTAGATATTGCTTGATCTGATCGAACGCCTCTTGGTGACAAGGTTCCCATACGAAGCTTTGTTCTGATTTCAACTTGACTAATGGTGAGAATACTCTAGGCCTTCCTGACAGATTTGATATGAATCTTCTTAGAAAGTTAACTTTCCCTAAGAAGGATTGTAGTTCCTTCTTATTTATCGGCGCCGAGGCTTCCATGACTGCTTTGGCTTTATTCTTGTCTACCTCAATTCCTTTTTTGTGGATCAGGAATCCTAGCAATTTGGCAGCCGACACTCCGAAACTACACTTCTCTGGGTTCATCTTGAGATTATGCTTTCTCATTCTCTCAAATCCTTGCTTCAGATGCTCCAGATGGTCATCTTTGGTTTTGGACTTAACGACCACATCATCAATATATACTTCTATAAATTTTCCAATAACATCATGGAAAATTGTATTCATTGCTCGTTGATAGGTGGCCCCTACATTCTTTAAACCGAAAGGCATGACAATCCATTCATATGTCCCAATTGCTCCTAGACATTTGAAGGCAGTCTTTGATACATCTTCTTCGGCTATAAAGATCTGATTATACCCTGCATGGCCATCCATACAACTTAAAATTTCATTCCCCGATGCTGAGTCGACAAGCATGTCGGCTATAGGCATCGGATATTCATCTTTGGGGGTAGCCATATTTAAATTCCTGAAATCTATACATACCCTCATTTTGCCATTCTTTCTAATAATGGGGACTACATTAGAGAGCCAATTGACATACCTGGTTGTTCGTATGAACTTGGCTTTAAGTAGTCTTTGTACTTCCTCTTTGATTTTATATACCACCTCTGGAGCAAACCGTCTTCTTGCTTGCTTGACAGGTTTGCAATCTCCCCTAAGCGGCAATCGGTGTTCAACAAGATCCCTACTTAAACCAAGCATTTCATCGTAATCCCATGCAAAGCAATCTTTGTACTCTGCTATTAATCCGACAAGTTTTTGTTTGTAATTCTCTGGCAGAAAAGCACTGATGAAAATGGGCCTTTTCTTTTCTTCCGTCCCCAAATTTATTTCCTCCAGAGGATCCTCTACTTCCACCTTTTGTTTGACTTCTGCTCCTTTTTCAAAACCCAAAGGGCCGTCGTCAATTATACAATCTGTCAACACACCTTGTACAGTGTGTACTTCTCTGTCGGCCAGATAGGCCGACAATCTTCTCAAGTGGGTTTCAAGGCTCATTGTCGGATTCTGACCAAGTCTTGTCGGCCTTGTCCTGTATTGTAACTCCAAACTGGCTAAAAAGACTTGCTTCCAACGTATCGTTGTTGATAACCCCTTCAGTGGCAGTTATAGGCTTGACATTTGGAGAATATACCCGGAAGTCAATATGTGATTGCTGAGCCTAGCAAGCACTATCGTCGACTTCCACAATCTCCACTTGATCTTGTTCATTCCATAAAATCACCTTTTGATGTACTGTTGATGGAACTGCCCCCACAGCGTGGATCCAATCCCTGCCCGGCAAGATGTTGTAGCTTGACTTGGCTGGAATTATTACGAACAATGTCATTCTTTCGACAGTGCCAATTTGTATGTTTAATAAGGTGACACCATCTGACGGAGAAGTTTTGCCACTAAAATCGCTGACAACCATATCAGTTGGGATTAGATCTGACAGATCCTTTCCTAGCTTTTTAAACATCGCTCTAGGCATCAAATTTACCGCAGCTCCTCCATCAATTAAGACCCTATTGGTAGGTCTTCCATCGATTATTGCCTTCACATGTAAAGGTCTTAAATGATTTTTCTGTTGGTCGGTAGGTTTCTCCAACCGAGCCACGTTGTCGAATACAAGAACTAAATTCTCTTGAACACACATCCAAAGGATCACTGGGTCTCTCTACATTGTTGACGTACATCACCGCCATCATCGAGAGATTAAACTCAAAATATCCCTCGATTCTCTGGGATGAAAGAAATCAAACCTATCTTCATTATCATTCCAGGCTCCAATATAACCTCATTATCTCGGGTCCTCATCTAAGAATGCACTCCAATCGCTCTGGCCGTGATTTCTTTTTAAATCACTCGCGATCATCTGACTCGACCTATCTCGACAAAGGTCGAGCAATTCCTGCGCCACAATTGTCTAGTGCTTCTATGATGTCGGTCCAATCCTCATTTTGGTCGTCTGTGTCAATGGCTCCACTTACGTTCATGTCATCATTCGGATCATTCAATGCTTCAATGACAACATCTAATGATAATTCCTCTTTGGTTAAATCGCATTCAGGCTTGAACATAGTCAGTTGTTGTTCTTCTATTCTGGCTTCAACCTTCTTCTCCAGCCCTGCAACCTTCTCCATTTCTCAATAACTGACTGGTGCCATTTGCCTCTGGGTTTCACTGGTGAAGATGTTTGGCCTGAAGTATTTTCCATGAAAACCTGGGATGCAGGTTTACTTTGCTTGGTTTGATTACTGGGTCTCTTCACATCAGCTTCCATGGGATGATTCACTATTACACTCTTCATCTTGGTATCTCCTCTCTTATCAACTTTGTTGTCAATTGCAGCAACCAAGCAACCAGTATCATGGGAAGGCATCTCTTTTATGATGACGCCTCCTTGTCTGGCAAGCTTCTTTTTCTGAGCCTGTCGGAGTCTCTGCAGCCTCCTCTTTTGGCTCTTGGAGATAGCCAATTGAGTTGAGGGCCCTGAAAGACCAGGTCCTGCCATCTGAGCATTTTGAACCAATTGGCCCTTGCGGTAATTTTCATTCCAAAAGGGTGGTCCTCGATTATTGAACTTGTTTCTCCTAGTCCATGTTTGTTTTTGCAAATCCGGGTACTGTGCCATGGCCGAATTCCTCACCCATTGATCCACCATTACGTTGGACGGGGGTATCCTGGTATTGACAGGATTCAATTTGCCACTGACAGAGTTACCTATTGCTGATCCTCTGACTGGTTCTTCTATCCAACCGCCAGTGCTGTGTTGTCTAGATCTTGACTGGTGCATGTGTTGCTGACGGCTATCTGCCTGTCTTACTGCTGATCCTCTTATTGGCTCTTCAAGCCAACCTCCAGTGCTGTGTTGTCCAGATCTTGACTGGTGCATGTGTTGCTGACGGCTATTTGCCTGTCTATTTACAACAAATGCAGCACTCCTCTGTACACTGTTGGACCCAGCATGGCTATTTGAGTGTGAAAACCTGCTCTGGTTATCTTGTGGACGATGCGACGGTGGTTTCTACCCCCTAGCTTTCTTGGCGGCTACTTCATCGTAAAACGCTTCGCATCTTGGGCACACTTTAATTATGCCCCCATCTTTCTTTCGTGTCATATAGTCGACAAGTGGTTCTCCTGGCTTCGGATAAACATCGAATGGATCTGACAAATCCATTTGGATATTCTGTCCAGCCGTGATGTTGACCATGCCTACTCCCATAGGGACTTGGCGGTCTGCTTTGTTAGCTTCAGGACCAAAGGGTTATGTATCAATCTTCATTTCTGGTCTCTTGTCTGAAAACTTCAACCTTCCGTCTGTCAAACCTTTTTGAATGATATCCCTGAAATGCATACAGTCATTTGTCATATGACCAAAAGTATTATGATATTTACAATATTTCCGATCTTTAATTTCATGGGCTTTCAAGAGCCTATGATCATCTGACAATTTTAATTGCTTATCTTTAAGTAATATGTCAAATATTTGATCGGCTTTGGTCACGTCAAATGTGTATACTTTCTTATTAATGAAAGGGATTCTTTATTTGGCCCTTGCGGGCTTCAAAGCTTGACATATATAAGGTGGACCATTTTTTAGTTCGACATAATCTACTTCATACTCTTCGGAATTATTACTCTCTTCATCGGATTCATTATATCCGACAAAATTAACCCTTTCCCTCTTAAGGAATCTCTTTTGCTTAAAAATATTTTCAGCTCTCAATTGTTCAATCATGAACCTTGTCCCCTAACCGGGCAAGATCCATCGATGTTGGTTGACCAGCTTTCTTTTCGATATGGTAATCTAGTCCTCCCGGCAGCAATTTTCACTATTTCTGCCTCCGAATAGGGGTGAAACACCGACTCCTCATTTGACGGAATCGAGCCAGGTAGTCATCAACAGATTTGTTAGTTATTCTTTTAATTCCAAATAAATCTGTCAACCCTATTTTCAAGTCGCCCCTAAAGAATTGGTCATGAAAACTTCTTTCCAACCGATTCCAGGAGTGGATAGAATTAGGCCTTAAGGTTGAAAACCAAGAAAAAACATTCTTAGTTAACGAACTAGGAAAGAACTTCATTTTTAATTCTTCCTCTAAAGCCAAATCTCCCAACTCAATGGTATATCGAGCAATATGCTCGACTGTCGACTCTCCACTTTCTCCTGAGAATTTTGACAACTTAGGTATTTTATACCCTCGAGGCATTTCTGCCTGTTGGACCCAATCAGGAAATGCTGATGCAAAAAATGGTTGGTTGGCATAACCTATGTTAAAACCAAACCTATTTAATGCTTGCTCAACAACTTGGTTGACGTTTTGATTTAAAACATTCTGACGGAATGCTCCAGCGGCACCCTGGTTTATGATCAAATCCTCGTCTTCCTCCGGTCGTAGAATATGTACATTTCCACGTCTCAAAGGAATCCGACGATGGGGCTGTTGCCAGCCATAATCTTGTTCAAATCCGTCAAGTTGTGGTTCAACTTGTGGTTGATTAATCCTGTTGACATTCGCATTGAGATTTCTACCAGTATTTTGGTTTTCAACTGGGGTTACAACACCCAAGGCTCTATTTAACCGACGTATCTCATTTGTCAACGCCAAACATGCATTGTTTGTGCTTTCCATTAATGGTGTAATTACTGTACTCATTTGTTGAGTAAATGTATTCACCATGTCATGGTTACTAGAATCAATATGTTGTCGGACATTGGCTAAAGTAGCCTCCGACAGACCAACAATACTTTGTGGGAGTTGTCTCAATGGGGATATATGTGGCCTTTCTACCGGTTGTTCTTGTCGAGAATGGGTAATTATCATTGACCCCGTTATCCCATTCGCATGACTGGGAATTTGCCCCCCAGTCGATGGCCCAGCCTGTCCAGATGTATGGGCAGCCATCGTCATTCCATTTGGATATGGTATGTATGCAAATGGGGTATTTGGGTTGACAATTGTAGAACCATAAGGCATTCCATACAAAGGTTGTGAGAGAGGCTGCGTAGTCCCTCTTGGGTTTGAATTCACAACACTTCGTGACGACAATCCAGTAGTTAATGCATTTACTAGTTGTAAAACTGGGGAAGTTGGTGACGGAGTGTTCCTTGACCAACTTCACAAATCTATTGACTACTTGGGGGTAAGAAACGACTCTTCTTGCACCTAGACCACTAGTGCCATTTACCTCTGCATTAGTAGCATTAGCCCCGTTTGCAGGAATATTGTCAACTGGTGCAATAGCATCCACTGTTGACACAGCGACGTTAGTGTCTACTACGCCTGCATCACTTGCACTGCTCATATTTACAGAGTTTTGGGAAATAGATGATGTTTGAACCACTTTTCCGCTCCGTAAACGCATACAAATAAATTTGTATGGCAAATTCCTGACACTATACGAGTTACTCTAAACTCGTCCCACTGGGCGTGCCAATTTGTTGACGCTGATTTTTGGTTGGTGTCCAAAATCCGTCACAAATAATATAAGATCAGACGAGTGTAGGGACGGACGAGTTATGCGGTAATCTTGCGAAGGATGTGTATGCGTGTCTACCAAGTACGAATTTGACAAATCACCAAATCTGTGAATACCGGCAAGGACTTGGAGGAATATTTGTATGATGTTTTAAGTTAACAGAAAAGTTACTTCCTTAAATAAGAGCGACTTCCTACTTGAATTTATAAAAATTCATGGATTTCAAGGAAAACATGTGTAAGTGGCGGGAAGATTGGAAGAAAGTAAATAAAGAACGTGAAATTAAAGGAAAACAATAAACAACGGAAATTTAAAGGAAAGCAATGAATTTCTGGAATTGAAATGGTTGAAAAGTAAAAGAAAGCATTTAAAGTGCAGGAACTTAAAAGAAGGCAAGTAAAAGACGTGAAAGATAAATGGGAAGAAATGAAGAACGTATAAAAGAACTTAGACAAAGAACGTGAAAAGAATGATGAAGTTAAAGAAGAACATGTAAAAGGAAATTAAATAACCAAGATCAGATTGTAAATAGAACTGGAAATAAAAGGGTGGAGGGAATACTTGAGTATAATCCTTTAATATGCTGTGTGATCGAGATACGTAGGATATTGTATCAAGTAACTTCCTCCATTACATCATGATTAATAGTATTTATAAGCAAATAAAATAACTACCTAAAGATAACTTCCTATCCTTAACATTGCCACCTGTATGGCAGTTTTGCTATGTTCATATTCAAACTATTTTACAAGCAAACTTCTCTAACTGCTCATTCTTTTGAATCGCTTTATGTCAATCTTGCTGTCCACAATTTGATTGTTTGACGGCTTATCTTGCTGATGCTGTCGATCTTGAAGACTTAGTCATTTCTATACTTTGTCTATTTGACAATTCTTATTACCAACTGTCAAAAGTTGGGTTTTACCTTTCTGTCACTATTTCAACTTCTCCGTTAGTCAGCTAAATATATTCGCTTTGGAATTTTATTCTTGACGAATGTCTCATTTTTCTTTCTTGACGGCTTTATTTGTCCGACATATCAACTTCTTGTCAATTTTCTAATCACAATTCTGTTGAATTCGACTCTTCATGGTGGTTATCTGACAATTCTTCCTTCAATTCTTCTGTCATCCTGTTGGAACCATTTCTGTCAAGAATTCGAAATTCTTCCATTAACACCCCTTGCTACATCTTAGGTTCCTAGTATTTATAGACGATTGAAAAATAACTTCCTAGCTATTTACATGGCACATTGTGGTAGTTACCCACGTTTTCTTGCCCAGATATGTTGAATTTCTTCCATTCGACGTAGAGCAATTACTTGATTACTCCCACGTTTTGTCAACACACATTCCTGATAACTGATCCATGCTTGACATTTTGTTCCATCTTTGTTGAGGACAGAATCCGACAACAGACTCTTGAGGCATTCTTTAAGTTTGACATTCCTACCTCTGTCAACCCTGATGACTCAGTGTCTAACCTATTTTTATCCTTCACCGTGTTTGACAACTTAGCATCCTCATTCCGTTGTGTCGATTTAAGTTCCATCGAAACACTTCCAAACTTAGCCATTTTCCAAATATATTCCATGATTTGGTAAATTTCCTTGTAGCACCATCCTATTCCTTTAGAGCTTATTTGATGGTCACGATAACAGAGATAAGTTATCTAAAACTATTGTTTGGTGAGCCAGCAGGATAGGATAAACCAATCTTGTCTAAAACTATCATATCCTGTCTAAAACTATTGTTTGGTGAGCCAGCAGGATAGGATAAACCAATCTTGTCTCTTATCCTATCATGTCCATCTAGTTAAAATTCTATCATAATGGGAGCAGGGTTAGAACTCAAGATAGGATAAGGTGATTTAAAGTATAATAAAGTGTAAAAAAAAAATTATACATAAAATAATTAAAGTATAATAAATTATAATATGGTTACCGAAAAAGGTATAATAAAACATAAAATAATAAAAATATTAATAATTAATTTTAGAAATTATTATTTCTTCTCACAAGGCTAATTTTGTTATTTTATATTATTTTTAAAAACTGAAAAATAAATAAAAATATTCTAATAATTTAACTATATGTAAAGTAAAAAATAAAAATGAATATTTAAAATTATAAAAAATTTAATTTAAGTTAAACAATAAAATTTTTAAATATTATATGTAATTTTATCACAAGGACAATTTTGTCTTTTTATATAATCTTAAAAAATGAAAATTATAAAAAAACTAAAATCTAATAAAATATGAAAACATTCAGAACAAAAACGAAAATTTTAAAATTCATACTAAAATTACAATGCTATCTAGTTGGATATCTCAGGGACACTAAACGCTGGATAGGATAACAGCTTATCCTCCTCATATAATATCCTACTCCTATCCCGCCTCCCTTATCCTATCTCGCCCATTTCCTATCCCCGACCACCAAACGAGCCATTATAGTCATCTGTTAAGCCCGTCAGATGGTGTCTTATAGCTTTTCCTTGCTAAGCCATTCATTTTATTCCTTTATCAAACAATGTTTATCTTTCGTCGAGTCAAAATTGGAAATTGACACCCAACATCCCGATAACTGGTTTAAGTGGATTCTCTTAATCCTCTTTGGCTTTAGCATATCTATATAGATCAATGAAACAATTAATTGATTTCAATTTATGTTTAGTATGTGTTAGAAGTGAATTTTCAAATTTGAGCTTTCGTTGGACAAACAGAAAGAGGCTACATAAAAATTGAGAAAGAAGTCCCAAAATTGATATATACTGTTTTGGCTAAAAGAAAGTTGACAAATGCTAAGTCGACAGATGGAAAGTTGACAGAAAAAATTGACATAAAGAAGAACATCGAATTCAGAAGATTATAGAATAATCGACAAGTATGGAGTTAACAAGAAGTTCTTCACTGACATTTCGCATAAACAAGGCCGTCGAAAAGAAAAACTTGGGGCATCTGTTAGGGGTGAAATTTCTGATTATTGACGGATGCATTTTGACAGACTAACGAAGGAATCAGAGTAATGACTAATATTTTCTAAGTATTGAAAATATTTAGTTGACAAGAAAATACTGGTCGAGAGAAAGGATAAATTGACAACCAAGCATTTTGACAAAGTATTAAGAAGAGTTGTCAAACGTATAGAGAAGTGTGAAAATGGCTAAGTCCTCAAGACTGACAAGGCATTAGCAAGATAAGCTGTCAAGCAGCCAGACCGTAGAAGACAATCAAGCTGACGCAGAGCGGTTCAAGAAATTGAGCAGTTATCGGAGTTGTTTAACAAGCAGTTTAAATTTGAAATTTAGAGAACTTCCAAGATACGTGGCAGTCATTTAGATAGGAAGTGGTCGCGCTGTCGCGCACGCGCCAAAAAGAACGAGCGGTTTTTAAAACTGTAGCTTAGGGCGACAACTCGGATGTCGTCTCACAAGGACTCTTGAAGTGTTATTCGTCACAAAAATCAATTTGGGGGGGTTGGGGGTTGGATTGGAATGCAAATAAGAAACAAAGCAATGAAAACAGAGCAGTTGAAAAGGTTATCAAGTAGCTAAAGACGATTAATCTACTGTTCTTGATTTCACAACTATCATCGGTTCATGTAATCCCAAGCCCTAAGCAGATTCTAATCCCCTTTCAGTTGTAGCAACAATTAACAACGAAATCGCTACTACGGATATATGTTCCTATTCCCGAATTAACAACCGGGGTTAAGCCCTCATGAACTAACGAACATGAACGAACACACGCGAAATAACAAACGCGATTAAGTATAGGAACATAACATCACCGAAATGAATCAACACAACACTATACACTCCTGAAATAACAAACAGAAATGCATAACATGGCATTGAGGAGTCTCATTATTACGCCTGTTATGAACATCGAGGTGCCAACCGTGATGCTTTCTCGACTTCCGGCTTGCGAGGTGAGTTATTGTTCGCGAGGCGAAACTCTTCAACTTCAAAACGCCACAGTCGTGACCTTCAACACGGTAAGCCGTGATGGTCTCCGACTTTCGGGTTGGATGACTCGCGGGCGAGATCTTCTTCGCGGGGCGAACCAGAAGATGGCATTTCTTACTCGTTCACTGGCGCTTTCGGGTCGCGAGGCGAGAAGACTCTCGCGACGCGAAATCCCTGCCTTCTTTATTCCCTCAACTTCTATTTAACCCGAAAACAAAGAAATAGCTATAAGTACATTATTTGACTCAAAACTGGCTGAATTAACCTAAAACTACTTTAGAGACTCAAAACCTTGCTTCGAGAACAATCTAATCTAATTTGGGTGAAAATAAGATATAATTTGTACAAAACCCTGGTCATACTAGCCATAAAACTAGATGAGCCGAGGCTTATCAGAAGTTACTACTAGGTAGTTATTTTATTTGCCTATAAATACTAGTTATTACAATGTAATAAAGGTTGGAACTTGAAACATCCTACACGCCTCGATCACACAAAGAGATCGACGGATTAACTCAAGTACTCCTTCCACCCTGTTATCATCAATACAATGTTCAATTTCAATTCAATATTGGTTCATTTCCTTCAAGTTCTTCATATACTTTCTAGTTTATTCATCATGTTCTTCATAGCGTTCTTAGAGTTCTTTATTTTACTGCCATCAATACTGTGATGGCGGATTCATCTTATTTCTTTGTTAATTTTTATTAACTTTTAATATTTCTTCAATAGTTCTTCATGCATTTTCCAGTTTATTTATAATCATCTTCAAGTTATTTCTTTAAACTTCATTATTTTTCTACAAATTAATACTTGTTTAATCCAGTTTTCCTTTACTATAATCATTACTATTATGCATTTAGTATTTGATTAATCAAGTTTCCCTTTACTTTAGCATTTTTAAGTAGTTTCTTGTTTAGTATATTTTCATCCAAACCAACATTTTGCACTCGTTCTCTAGTTAATTTTCCAGAAAGTATTTCTTTAATAAATAATCACTTTTTACGTTGTTCTTACTTTTTAAGTCTAAATTCTACTTCTTGTCAAGTATTTCATAATCAATTATTTCAATTCCAGAAACTGTTTTTATCATCTTCATTAAATAACTATACTTCCTACATATAAGCATATGTTTCTTATTTTAAAGTTAGATAGCATTATCTATCTAATATTCGTATCCAATTAATTACATGTCAATGTGCATTGTCAATTTTCTCACTTGTCAAATCCAGACTATTAGTCTTTACCAAAGATATTACCAAATTTGACTAAGTTGTCAAACGTGTACTTGAGTGACATTAACTTCAAAATAACACATTCCTCGCTGAGATTACCACATAACTCGTAGGTCCCACACTCGCTTGATCTCTAATTATTTGTCACAAAGGAATTTTGGTCAAAACCAAAACCAACGTTAACAACTTGGCACGCCCGATAGGACGAGTTTGGAGTAACTCGCATAAGTGTCGTGGATCTCCCGACATACAAATTTATTGTATGCGCTCACGGAGTGGGAGAGTGATTCAAAATTCATCTAATTCCCCAAACTCTGAATATGAGTAGTGCAAGTAATGCATGGTCAAGACTAACGCCGCTATGTCAACGGTGGATGCTAATCCTATAACCACTGTTGCGCTAGTTGATAATATTCCTGCAACCATGGCTAATGCTACTAATGCAGGAAATAATAGCACTAATAGTTTAGTGGCGAGAAGAGGTGTTTCCTATGCTCAAGTTGTCAATAGGTTTGACGAGTTGGCCAAGGAACACTCCCGCCACCAACTTCCCCTGCCCTTTACAACAAATAAATCCGCCAACTACGGGATTGTCTCTACAGAGTGTTGTGAATTCAAACCCACGAGGGACTACGCAACCTCTGCCATAACCTTTGTATGGAATGCCTTACGGTTCGACCATTGTCAACCCAAATACCCCAGTTGTATACATACCATATCCAAATGGAGTAACGACGACCGCCTATACATCTGCACAGGCAGGACCGTCGACAGGGGGGCAAATCCCCAGTCAAGAAAATGAGATAACAGGGTCAGTGGTGATGACCCATACTCGACAAGAGCGCCCAGTAGTAAGGTCACAAGTATCCCCACTTAGACAACCCCCGCAAAATATTGTTGGTCCTGGTCGAGGCTGCATTAGCCAATGTTCGACAACAAATTGACTCTAGTAACTTTGACATGGTGAATACATTTACTCAACAAATGGGTAGAGTGATTACGCCATTAATGGAAAACACAAATAATGCATGAATAACATTAACAAATGAGATACGTAGGTTAAATAGAGCCTTGGGCGTGTTAGCCCCGCACGATAACCAAAATGCCAATAGAAATCCCAATATAAATGTCAATAGGAATGTCAACCATGGTCGTAATAACCAACCACAAAGTTGAACAATCATAAGTTATCCAACTTGGACGGATCCAAACAAGATGACGAGCGGCCACAGCCCCATCGTCGAGTCCCTCTGATATGTGGAAATGTACACATTCTACAACCAGAGGAAGACGAAGACTTTGTCATAAGCCAAGGTGCTCTTGGAGCGCTTCGTCAAAATGTTCAAAACCATAATGTTAACTAAGTTGTCGAACAAGCATTGAATAGGTTTGGTTTTAACATAGGTTATGCCAATCAACCATTTTTTGCATCGGCATTTCCTGACTGGGTCCAACAGGCAGAAATGCCTCGAGGATACAAAATACCCAAAATGTCAAAATTCTCGGGGGAAAGTGGAGAATCAACCGTCGAGCACATTGCCCGATATACAATCGAATTAGGAGATTTGGCTTTAGAGGAGGGACTAAAAATGAAGTTCTTTCCTAGTTCACTAACTAAGAATACTTTTTCTTGGTTTTCAACTTTGAGACCTAATTCCATACATTCCTGGAATCAATTAGAAAGGAGCTTTCATGATCAATTCTTTAGGGGTGACCTAAAAATTGGGTTGACATACTTATTTGGCATTAAAAGAATGAATAACGAGTCTGTCGATGATTACCTTGCCTGATTCCGTCAAATGAGGAGTCGTTGCTTCACCCCTATCCCTGAGGCAGAAATAGTGAAGATTGCTTCCAGGGATTAGATTATTATATTAGGAAGAAATTGGTCAACCAACACCTAATTGACCTTGCCCAGTTGGGTGACAAAGTCCGACAAATTGAACAGCTGAAGGCCGAAAAGGTTTTCAAACAAAGGAAATTCCTCAAAAGAGAAAAGATTAATTTTGTCGGGTGTAGTGGTTCCGACGAAGAGGGCAATGATTCTGAAGAATATGAGGTAAATTATGTTGAATTGAAAACCGGTCCCCCTTATAAATATCAAGCCTTGAGACCTGCAAGGGCCAGAGAAAGGATTCCTTTCATCAATAAGAAAGTGTATACATTTGACGTGACCAAAGCCGACCAAATATTTGACATATTGCTTAAAGATAAGCAGTTAAAATTGTCAGAGGATCATAGGCTATTGAAAGCCCATGAAACAAAATATCGGAAATATTGTAAGTTTCTTAATACTTTTGGTCATGTAACTAACGACTATATGCATTTCAGGGACATCATTCAGAAAGGTTTGACAGAAGGAAGACTAAAGTTTTCAGACAAGAAACCAGACATGAAGATTGATACAGAACCATTCGGTCCTGAAATTAATCAAACTCACCGCCAAGTCCCGGTGGGAATAGGCATGGTCAATATAAGAGCTGGACAGAATATCCAGATGGACCTGACAGATTCATTTGATGTCTATCCAAAGCCAGGGGAACCGCTTGTCGACTTCATGACACGCAAGAAATCTGGTGGTATTTTCAAAGTTTGCCCAAAATGTGAAGGATTTTATGACGATACTGCTGCCAAGACGGCTAGGGCACAGAAAACGCCATCATATCACTCACAAAACAGAACTGAGTCTCGTGACAGTAATATTCAGGGTAGGTTTTCACACTCGAATAGCCATGCTGGGTCTAACAGTGTGCACATAAGGCAAACAGGTAATCGTCAGCAACATACGTATCAGACAAGACCTAGACAAAATAACACTAGAGGTAGGCTTGAAGAGCCAGTCAAAGAATCAGTGAGAAGTAACAGGTCTGTCAGCAGAGGTTTCAATTCTGTCAGAACAAGGAAACCCCCATCCAACGTAACAGTGGATCGATGGGTAAGAAATTCTGCTATGGCCTGCTACCCCGAATCACGAAGGTAGAAATGGGTCAAGAAAAATAAGTTTAATAATCATAATCCACCCTTCTGGAATGAGGATTATCGAAGGGGGAAACTATTTCAAAACACTCAGACGACAGGACCTGGTTTGTTAGGACCGTCAAGTCAGCCGGCTATGTCTAAGAGTCAAAAGAGGAGGCTACAAAGGCTCCAACAGGCTCAAAAGAGGAAGCTTGCCAAGCAAGAGGGCATCACCATAAAGGAAATGCCTTCACAGGATACTAGTTGTCTGGTAGCAGCTGCTGACAACAAAGCTGACAAGAGTGGAAATGCCAAAATAAAAAGTCAAATAGTGACCCATCCCACGGAAATTGATGCGATGGGGCCTATTAATCAAGCCAAGCAGAATAAGCCTACATCACAGGTTTTCACAAAAACGAATAAGGCTTTAGAGCAGGCATCACCACCAATAAGATCCACACGCAAATGGCCTGTCGAGCTGGCAGATATGGAAAGGGTTGCAGGACTCGAGAAAGAGTTTGAGGCGAGAATGTGAAAACAACAATTGGCAACGTTCAGGCCCGAGTGTGATTTAACCAAAGAAGAATTGTCGTTCGATGCTGTTATCGAAGCACTGAATGATCCAAATGATGACATAAACATCAGTAAAGACATGGACATGGATAGCCAGAATGAAGATCTAGCTGATATCATCGAGGCACTGGATAACTGTGGCGCAGGAATAGCCCGACCTCAGTCAGATAGGTCAGGATCAGAGGATGAGAATGATTTAAAAAGAAATTATGGTAGAATGGTTGGAGGTGCATTCTTGGATGAGGATCCAGAGAATGAAGTCATACTGGAACCAGGGATGAAAATGAAGATAGGATTGATTTCATTCATTCCAGGAGAATATGAGGGATATCTCGAAGTTGATTTCTCTGACGACGATGATGATGTCATCAACAATGGTAGAGACCCAGGCGATTTTTGGATGTACGTTCAAGAGAACTTGGTTACCGTATTCGACAATGTAGCCCAGTTAGAGAAGCCCACCGATGAGCAAAGAAACCATTTGAGGCCTTTGCATGTAAAGACCATAATAGATAGAAGACCTACCAACAGAGTTTTAATTGACGGGGGAGCTGCTGTGAATCTGATGCCAAGAACAATGTTCAAAAATCTAGGGAAGGATCGGTCGGATTTAATTCCGACAGATATGGTTGTCACTGACTTCAGTGGCAAAACTTTTTCGTCAGATGCCGTCATTTTGTTGAATGTACAGGTTGGCACCGTCGAAAGGATGACATTGTTTGTGATAATTCCAGCCAAGTCAAGCTACAACATATTACTTGGCAGGGATTGGATTCACACTGTAGGAGCAATTCCGTCAACAGTGCATCAGAAAGTAATCTTATAGAATGCGCAAGATCAGGTAGATATCGTAGAGGCGGATTACGGTGCTTGCTATGCTCAGCAATTACATGTTGATTTCAAGGTATATTCACCAAACGTCACCCCTATAACTGCCAACGAAGGGGTCATTGACAAGGATGCATTGGAAGCAAGCCTTCTCAGTCAATTCGATGTTAAGGTAAAGGACGAGGCCGACAAGACTCGGCCAAATTCCGGCAATGAGTCTTGAAATACAACTGAAGATTGTCAGCCTATCTGGTCGACAAAGAAGTACACACTTCAGAAAGTGTGTTAACGGATTGTATCATTGACGACGGCCCTTTAGGTTTTGAAAAGGGAGCCGAAGTTAAGCAAAATGTGGAAGTGGAAGATCCCCTGAAAGAAATAAACTTAGGTATGGAGGAAAAGAAAAAGGCCTATCTTTGTGAGTGCTTTCATGCCAGAGGATTACAAACAAAAACTTGTCAGACTAATTACAGAGTATAAAGATTGCTTCGCATGGGACTTCGATCAAATGTCTGGTTTAAGCAGGGATCTTGTCGAACACCGGTTACCACTCAGGGAGGATTGCAAACCTGTCAAACAGGAGAGGAGAAGATTTGCCCCGGAGGTGGTGCATAAAATCAAAGAGGAAGTAGAGAGATTGCTTAAACCAAAGTTCATTCGAACAAACAGGTTATAATCAAATCTTTATAGCCAAAGAAGATGTGTCAAAGACTGCCTTCAAGTGTCCAGGAGCAATCGGGACATATGAATGGATTGTCATGCCTTTTGGTTTGAAGAATGCAGGAGCCACCTACCAACGAGCAATGAATACTATCTTCCATGATGTGATTGGGAAATTTATAGAAGTATATATTGATGATGTGGTTGTCAAGTCAAAAACTAAAGACGATCACCTAGAGCACCTGAAGGGTTTGAAAGGATAAGAAGACACAATCTCAAAATGAACCCAGATAAATGCAGCTTCGAAGTATCGGCTGCCAAATTCTTGGGCTTTTTAGTTCATAAGAAAGGAATCGAGGCGGACAAAAATAAAGCCAAAGCGGTTATGGAAGCCGCAGCACCGACAAATAAGAAGGAATTGCAGTCCTTCCTGGGAAAGGCTAACTTTCTGTGGAGGTTTATATCGAATTTGTCGGGAAGAACAAGAGTATTTTCACCATTGGTCAAGTTGAAAGCAGAACAAAGTTTCGTATGGGAATCTTGTCACTAAGAAGCTTTTGACCAGATCAAGCAATATTTAGTCAATCCACCGGTCATAATGCCTGCTGTGCCTCGTCGACCGTTGAAGTTGTACATATCAGCATCCGAAGACACTATAGGATGTCTATTGGTCTAGGATGACTATGACAATGTCGAAAGGGCCATGTATTATCTAAGCAGAGTTCTCAATGATGCTGAAAAAATATATAGTGCTATAGAAAAATTATGTCTAGCATTGTATTTTTCATGTACCAAACTCAAATATTATATGATGCCTTGTAATGTATTAGTAATTTCTAAGACTGATGTAATAAAGTATATGTTGTCAAAACCAGTCCTTAATGGGCGTATTGGTAAATGGACCATTGCTTTGTTTGAATATTATTTACAATACGTGCCAGCCAAATGTTGCGTGTTTTTTAGAATAAAGGCAAGTGCACCTTGTCGCAAACAAGTAATACGATGGTGAGACCGGATATCGTCCTCAGGGATCGGTTGCCAATTACCAATTCACAAACTCAACAACTATCTAGACTAAACTATGGTATGAGAGATCAAAACATAAAACAAACAAAAGCAGTAAAATATTTTTGGTCTTTTGGGTATTTTGTCAAACACTTGGAGGGCAACAGAAATGCGGTTAAAATTGTCAGGGTTAGACTACACTAATCCTTCCTTAATTGCAATGAAATGGTTATCAACACAAGTCCTAATTCAATTATGACAATCAAGCCTTTTTAAATACTCAAACCCTAATGTCTTAGGTGGAATGAGCCAAAAATCCCAAATTAAGCCCTAATGTCTTAGGTGGAATAACCTGAGATTTTGCATTAAGAGTCAAGACTTATAAGATTGCAAGTAACCCAAGACCTATGTCTAGGTTCATGAACTACTTGGCATTTGATTCATGAGCATGCCCTAACATCAATCTTTTAATTGTCTATCAAAGCAACAAATCATTCCATGGGTAGCTAAGCCAAGAAAAGAATTAAGCATAGAATCAAACACTCATAAATAAATAGAAACTTGTATTGAAACCAAATCAAATAACAATCAAGTTCAGAAAAGTTACATCTAACCCCAACAAGAAGGGGATTTAACTACTCATGATAAAAGACAATACAAAAGAGAAGGAAAAAAGAGATGAAGAACACTCATAGAAGAATCCTCCAATCTTCTTCCATTCCCAGAGCAAGGAAAAATCCCTTTTTAGGGTTGGAACCCTAGTCCAGCCGCAGCCTCCAAGTGCCTCCCTCTCCAAGCTCCTATCCAATCTTCCCTAAACAGCTTATAAACAGAGGTTCTGAGTTTCACGCGCTCGCGGGGCGAGACCTGGCTCGCGAGGCGAATCTTAAAAATCTGATCTTCAGAGATTGGTTCTCTCGTGAGGCGAGAAGGTAACTCGCGAGGCGAGACAGAAAGGGTGGTTGTTGCTTGCTCGGACCGGGTCTTCAGGCTCGCGAGGCGAGATCCTGTCTCGCGAGGCGAAACTCCCAGAATTCCTTTTTCATGTTTTCTTCATCTTCCTTGACTCTAAGAGCTTCACTTTTAACCTGAAATTATAAGATAGCAGTAAATGCTTTATTTGACTCAAAATTAGCTAACATATCCTAAAAACTACTTAAGAGACTCAAAGTGTTGCTTGAGGACAATTAAATCCAATTTGGGTGAAAACGAGATATAATTAGCACAAAACCATGGCTTTTTCTAGTTATAAAACTAGATGAGCCAGAGGCTTATCAAAATACCCCAAACTTATATTTTGCTTGTCCCCAAGCAAACCAAAACTCAAAAAGACTCAAACTTGGCAACCTTAAAGGATTCAATCAATTTCGCACAGATTTCATGCAATTATATCAAAACAGTTTTCTTCAATGTCTCCCCTTTTTGCATCAGAGTAATCCCCACATTCATTTACCTTAAACAAAGAGAATCCTATCATTCATGCAATCAGTAATCTAAGTTGAGGATCCAAGTTACACACAAAAGGGAGATCACCAATTTCAAACAATTGCCTTCCTCACAAGGGCATTTAGTATTTCACTCATTCGCTCAATTTGTCAAGGCTATCAACTTTCACTCAAATTCAATTTCAAGAGCACTTCCCATGAATTTGATTTTCGTCTCAAACAAAAAATGGTTCCCACGAAAACATGCATGCAGCATCAAAAGGTCTTTTAAATGTTGTAATGGGGCCTGGCTAAAGGTAGGATATTCAAAGGTACTGGGCTTAAGTCCCTAGGAACTAAGAGAGCATGAAACTTTGTACACCATTATTCTCACTCTAATTCCTTTTTCCATTTTTTTTTCTTTTTGATGCTTTGGGTGACCACAGCCTCTTTCTTTTAATACCCTTTTTGACATTTTTGTACTTTTCTTCTTCTTTTTTACTTTTTGACTTTGGCTCCAACCTTTATTTTTCCTTTTTCTCAATCCAAAACAACACATCATATCCTTGTATCCACCCCAAACTTAGTTTCCTTCAACCCTTGTCTTGCTAAGCATCCATGCTCTCCTGATCCTAAGATTGGGTTAACATGGTTTTTCCGGATTTTTGGCTTATCACGTAAGGTCATCAAGAAACAATAGGTTCATTAGGCTCAATGTGGCTAACTAGGGAACATGCATTAGGGATTGGTTCAATTTAGGCCAAGTAGCTATTTCAAAGAAAATTGCCTAAATCATTTGATGCACACACATAAACATGTAAACCATGAAGAGATTCGAGCAAATCCGGGAAAGTGCAATTTAAAAGTGATTCACACAGTTAAAAACAATGTTGGAGGCTCAATTTCCTCACCTGGACATTTTTCGCAAATTGTTTGACCGAGATACATCCCCTAGTGTGTGCAACCCTTCACCCCAAACTTATCATAAATTATGCAATCACAATAAAATATCTCAAAGTTCAATTTTCAATTTTTCACATGGGGATCAATTTTCAATTTTCAAAACCTAGGGGGAAATCCTCAAAAATCAACATAAATCATGCAGTCCATCTATGCAAAACTTAATAAAATTCATCAAGCTCACCAACATAGGACTCACACACAAAGACTCAAATAAAGAGAAGCAAAATAATTAAAAAGATAAAGGTTTAGAAAAACTCATGAAGGCGCTTCCACCGGGATTCCACCGCTGTGATACAGGCGGCCAAGGAATGCTCAAAGTGTAATATGATCTGCGGGATCCCATGGCCTGCAGCATAAATATGGAAGTGAGCGCTCGAAAATCATGCCGACTTCTTCAAATGTGAAGCACTTTTCAATTCCTCTCGAGTCAAATATGACCCCTTTATCAACAAAGTCTTCCCAATACCAATGGGGTTCAACCTCTTGGGTAGCCATGGTGCCTTCATAGTTAGAGATGCAGAATCCAGTTTCTCGGGCAGAGGCTTGAACTCCATCGTTGGTTGCTTCACAGTGTGAGGTGGCAAACAAGTGGAGAGGATCACTGGTGCTGCTTTGACTTCTGTACAATCTTCATTCACTGAATCACCAAATCCATCACCTTCCATATATGCAGCAATCTGAGCACAAACCACACAAATGTTTCTCCCATCACAATCAACACATGCATAGGAGCCAATAGAATTATTTAATTCCAAAAGTTCTTCATCATCCTCAAGCATGGTGAAATAGATGTCCTCTAAATCTCTTAAGTCAAGGGTTCAATGGGAGATGGTGCAACTATGTCCTCACAAACAGGTTCTTCTCTTCTTGACTTGGTTGCTCCCACCTCTTCATCTTCCTTTTCATCCATTATGGCATCATCTTCATCATTATACATTATTACATTACCTTCATCATCATCCATCAAGTTCCCAATTGGCATTTCGGATAGTTGGTTAGAGAGTTTCTCAACACGTACCCCGAGACTTCGAATGGTATCTTCTTGATTTTTTAAACTTTCCATTGTTGTTACCATGAAGTTCTCCAAAGTATCCTCTAAGTGCGACCGACTATCCGGAATAGGTTGCTCAAAATTGACTGTGATTTCGGATTTGAAGTTCTCCCAAGCAACTTCCAATGGTGATGGCTCATCATACCATTGCGATGGTTGTGGTTGATATGAAGGTGCGGAAGATTCCCAATGTTCCTCTTGATCAATCCAAGCATTGTTTGGAGGATTCCCCCACCATGGAGTGGAAGTGTTGGGAAATTGATTTCCCATTCGGTAACAGACCTACCACTTGGTGGAGGAGAGAGACCGTTGCCCTTGACAACATATTGCTCACTTGTTGGATGTTTCGGACAATTCTAGCATATCTGCCCGCAGCTGTAGCTCAAATATCTCAATTTCTTCATCAGCTGGATGATAATAATTGTAGTCCATGATCCTGTCAATTCAAAGTCCACCTCACAGACAATTAAAGCTCAAGATTGAAGAAGCACAAGTTCAAAAATTAAAAAAAAAATTAAAAAAATTTAATTAAAACAAAACTAACAAAAGAAAGCTATCAAATATATACAAAAATAACAAGGAAAAAAATGTCTAAAGTAGTTGTCTCATTTGTTACTACTGATATTGACAAAACCAATCCCCGGCAACGGCGCCAAAAACTTGTTACGTTTTTTTTAGAATAAAGGCAAGTGCACCTTGTCGTAAACAAGTAATACGGTGGTGAGACCGGATATCGTCCTCAGGGATCGGTTGCCAATTATCAATTCACAAACTCAACAACTATCTAGACTAAACTATGGTATGAGAGATCAAAACATAAAACAAACAAAAGCAATAAAATATTTTTGGTCTTTTGGGTATTTTGTCAAACACTTGGAGGGCAACAGAAATGCGGTTAAAATTGTCAGGGTTAGACTACACTAATCCTTCCTTAATTGCAATGAAATGGTTATCAACACAAGTCCTAATTCAATTATGACAATCAAGCCTTTTTAAATACTCAAACCCTAATGTCTTAGGTGGAATGAGCCTAAAATCCCAAATTAAGCCCTAATGTCTTAGGTGGAATAACCTGAGATTTTGCATTAAGAGTCAAGACTTATAAGATTGCAAGTAACCCAAGACCTGTGTCTAGGTTCATGAACTACTTGGCATTTGATTCATGAGCATGCCCTAACATCAATCTTTTAATTGTCTATCAAAGCAACAAATCATTCCATGGGTAGCTAAGCCAAGAAAAGCATTAAGCATAGAATCAAACACTCATAAAGAAATAGAAACTTGTATTGAAACCAAATCAAATAACAATCAAGTTCAGAAAAGCTACATCTAACCCCAATAAGAAGGGGATTTAACTACTCATGATAAAAGACAATACAAAAGAGAAGGAAAGAAAAGATGAAGAACACTCATAGAAGAATCCTCCAATCTTCTTCCATTCCCAGAGAAAGGAAAAATCCTTTTTTAGGGTTGAAACCCTAGTCCAGCCGCAACCTCCAAGTGCCTCCCTCTCCAAGCTCCTATCCAATCTGCCCTAAACAGCTTATAAACAGAGGTTCTGAGTTTCACGCGCTCGCGGGGCGAGACCTGGCTCACGAGGCGAATCTTAAAAATCTGATCTTCAGAGATTGGTTCTCTCACGAGGCGAGAAGGTAACTCGCGAGGCGAGACAGAAAGGGTGGTTGTTGCTGTTCAGACTGGTCTTCAGGCTCGCGAGGCGAGATCCTGTCTCGCGAGGCGAAACTCCCAGAATTCCTTTTTCATGTTTTCTTCATCTTCCTTGACTCTAAGAGCTTCACTTTTAACCTGAAATTATAAGATAGCAGTAAATGCTTTATTTGACTCAAAATTAGCTAACATATCCTAAAAACTACTTAAGAGACTCAAAGTGTTGCTTGAGGACAATTAAATCCAATTTGGGCGAAAACGAGATATAATTAGCACAAAACCATGGCTTTTTCTAGTTATAAAACTAGATGAGCCAGAGGCTTAACACCAAATTTGTCAAAGGTCAGGCAATTACCGACTTTTTGGTAGAACATCCAGGATTGGATATGCCAAAAGTAAACTTTGTCAGTTTACAGCCTTGGAAACTCTACTTTGATAGGTCAAGGCATCAAGGAGGTAGTGGAGTAGGTGTCTTAATTGTGGCTCCACAAGGAACCCCCACCAAGTTCATGTTTGAACTTAAGTATCCATGTTCTAACAATGAAGCTTTAATTGTCGGATTAGAGATACTAGTAGAAATGAAAGCACGAAATGTGCATATCTTTGGGGATTCTCAGTTAGTTATTAAACAACTTACTCAAGAATACAAATGTGTCAGTTATAATCTGACAAAATATTGCATTATAGCGAATAAATTGATGAGGTAGTTCGATGACATAATTGTCAAATATATCCCCAGGGAGCTAAATCAAGAGGCTAATGAGTTAGCTCAAATAGCTTCAGGATACAAGATATCTCAAAAGACTTTGTCTGATCAAATGGAAATTAGGGAATTATTGTATCCATTAGAAGAAAGAGATGTATTGGTCAATGACATAATTCTGCCCAATGATTGGAGGTTGCCAATAATAGAGTATTTGGAAAATCCAAGTCAAAATGCAGATAGAAGAACAAAATGTAGAGCATTAAATTATACTATGCAAGGTGGACTATTACAAAGAAAGTATGCCGATGGAACTTTACATAAGTGCCTAAGTGAGCAAGATGCGTATTTGGTTTAGTCAGAGGTCCATGAAGGCATATGTGGGGCCCACCAAGTAGGAGAGAAAATGAAATGGACGCTCCGACGGAGTTTGTATTATTGGCCAACTATGGTTAAGGACTGCATTTTGTTCGCCAGATCTTTGGAGCAATGCCAGAAATATGGCCACATACAAAATGTCCCGGTCAACGAATTACATTCTATTGTTAAGCCTTGGCCATTCAGAGGATGGGCCTTGGATTTAATTGGCCAAATACATCCTTCAGTCAACATGGACATCACCGTATAGGTTAATATACGAACATGATCATGTATTATCTGTGGAAATCAATCTTCAATTAACTTGCATTCAAATGCAATATGATTTACCTATCGACCAATATTGGATTGCAATGTTGAACGAATTAGACGAGTTAAATGATGAAAGGTTGGTTGCTTTATAAAACTTGATTCGACAGAAAGAAAGAATTGCCAAATTCTATGACGGACGAGTCAAGCTTAAGGCATTTAAAGTTGATGATCAAGTGTGGAAAGTCATTTTGCCCATGGACAAAAGCTGTCGAGAATATGGCAAATGGTCCCCAAATTAGGAAGGACCATTTAAAATTACTAAAGTTTTTACTGGGAATGCTTATGCATCCGTCGACATTAATACTGGCTTAAGAATAAAGTCAAATATTGGCAAGTATTTGAAAAAGTATAAGCCGACGATGCTAGAAGTAAAAATTGACAGTAAATGAGATAGAACATAAGTTTTATTCATTGATTTGGCAATAAAATTTGACATTGTCAAAAGTACATCTTGTCAGTTTAAGCTAACTTATTCCTACGAGAGCGGGCTGGAAACTGACAGTTGGCATACACAGATGTGTGTCGAATTATGAGCATTCAAAAAGATAAGTTAAAAAGATGTTCAGTTGACATACACATAAAAAAAAATGCCAACTAAACTAAGATTGAGAATTTCGATTTCTTCCCAAGCCTTCTCTAGAGCCTCTATGTCACCTTGGCTGCGCGGATATTCGATTGCATGGCTATTAAAATGTTGGCAATAGTCCCGGCAATCACCCCTAACTTTTTAGATTCATCGTCAATTTGATTGACCTTTTGTTTGTTGGCCGACAGAGTTTGTGCAAGTTGAGGTTTTTTCTCTTTAGCTTGAGTTAAAGCAACTTCTAAGTCAGCAATCTCTTTGTCTACTGCCAAGTCAGCTTTGACATTGTCAGCAATGACATTAATCTCTTGTTCTCTTGTGGCCTTCATGGTGCGTAGAGTCATCAACATATTGTCCCTGCTGGTTTCTTCGGCTTCAAAAGAGGACATAACATCATTGATGGTTGACAATTTGTCTGTCAGACCATCAAAGTAGTCTTGGACAGAAGCCAAAGTGCCCCTGCTTGAAGTTGGCAGATTGTTCTTAATTGGATTAAGTTGTTGGAGAAGATTGGCCATGGTCGAACGGACGACTGAATCTGAACATAGGATGTCAAGTGGATGCTTGAAAAGGGATTTCAGCTCTTGCATAAACTTGACAGCTTGATAGTCACTCGAATCTTGCCCTGTCAAATTTGAAAATAGGGCAGATCTTGATGAATTCTGATGACCAACCTCTAACAAATAAATCAATTAAGTCTTCAAGTTTAGAGGCAGGAACTTTCACTGGTTTGACGACAGTAGACAAGGTGTATGTCGAAGAGGTGGAAGATGTGACTGAGAATTAGAGTTTGTTGAAGAGTTGGTGAAGAATGAATTGGTTGTTCAGGAGGGTTAATGGCATCAAGATTGGCGATTGTTGAAGTTTTGCCTCTCTCACTAAGTCATCGAAAGACAAAACTTGGGGGGCATATGTTAGGAGTGAATTTTCAAATTTGAGCTTTCGTTAGACAGACAGAAAGAGGCTACATAAAAATTGAGAAAGAAGTCCCAAAATTGATATATACTGTTTTGGCTAAAAGAAAGTTGACAAGTGCTAAGTTGATGACGGAAAGTTGACAAAAAATTGACATAAAGAATAACGTCGAATTCAGAAGATTATAGAAGAATTGACAAGTGTGGAGTTGACAAGAAGTTCTTCAGTTGATATGTCAGACAAACAAGGCCGTCGAAAAGCAAAACTTGGGGGGCATCTGTTAGGGGTAAAATTTACGATTATTGACGGATGCATTTTGACAGAGCTAACGAAGGAATCGAGAGAAATGACTAATATTTTCTAAGTATTGAAAATATTTAGTTGACAAGAAAATACTGGTTGACTGATAGTGTGATTTTATATGATGTTTTCTGTATACTTTTGCATGCATTTTGCATATAGATTAGGCATTCTTTATTTGGTTTTTATTAGATTTTCCCTTGGAACGGGTGAAGCGGTGTCTTGGTGTTGTTTTGCAGGAATTCAATGTAAAAATGATCAAAATCAGCTATGGTGGAGCTTGGATGAAATAGAGCTTGAAAAGTGAAGAGTACGAGCCAAACAGAGCCCATCACGGCCTGGCCGTGATGACCATCACGGCCGTGATCAAGCAGAGCAGAAGGCAAAAGTCAGAGACTGTCACGGCCTGCCCGTAATAGACATCACGGCCGTGACCAACCAGAAAATTAGGGTTTCGCGTCGCGAAACTCAGCTCGCCCCGCGAGCTCAAAAAGTTGAAAACACGCCTTGGGCGAGAACGCGTCACGGCCATCCCGTGATGGCCATCACGGCCGTGACGCCGCAATGACCTATAAATAAGAACGCAGCAGAGAACAAAAAAGTTTTGGGGTCCATTTGAAGGCATTTGGAGGCTGCAGCTGGGCTAGGGTTTCAACCCTAGAAGGGAGCCAAGAGGGATTGCTTTGAAGAAGAAGGAAAGCTCACATGGAGCCTCTTCTCTCCTCTTCCTTCCTATTTCTCTGGTTTGGTTTTCTTTGTTTTATGAGTAGTTAAATCCTCGTGTTGGGATTAGATGTAATCAAACCTATGTTTATGTATTTATCTTGACTGATTAATCTATGTTCATGTCTTCATATTAGTGATTAATTTTCTGTGCTTAATGCATGTTGTGGCTAGCACCCCCATGACTTGATTTGTGTTTTGGTATGCAATGGGAACGTTCGTATCATAACCGGAACTGAATTTAATCACCTAGTAAGCCTTGTATCTAGGAATGGAACTAGGTTTATTAGTAATCGCGTAATCCCTAATCTTAATGCAAATTCATTAATCTAGGCCACCTAAGGAATTAGGGTCTATTAGTGGATTTAGGCTCTTGCCATCCGAGGAATCGGGGTTTGAGTAATTTAGTGGATTGATTTTAATATCTGAAGCATGAATGGGAGGTATCTAGTCCTGATAGTGCACGAGTTAGAGGTTTGGTGAAGTCTAGTCCCAACATATCCTTTCTGCACTCCAAGTGTTTGTCAAAAGTCCCCAAAAAAGACAAAAAGATTTTATTTCTTTTCTTTTGCTTGTTTTGAATTCTCTGTTTAGTCTAGATAGTTGCTGAGTTTGCGAATTGTTACTTGACATCCAATCCCCGGGGATACGATAAACCGGTCTTACCACCGTATTACTTGCACGACTGGGTATACTTGCCCAGATTCGTCCAACAAGTTTTTGGCGCCGTTGCCGGGGATTGGTTTTGCCAATATCATTAGTAACAGAGGAGGCAACTAATTTAGACATTTTTAGGAGTGAATTTTCCATGGGGGGCATATGTTAGGAGTGAATTTTCAAATTTGAGCTTTCGTTAGACAGACAGAAAGAGGCTACATAAAAATTGAGAAAGAAGTCCCAAAATTGATATATACTGTTTTGGCTAAAAGAAAGTTGACAAGTGCTAAGTTGACAGACGGAAAGTTGACAAAAAATTGACATAAAGAAGAACGTCGAATTCAGAAGATTATAGAAGAATTGACAAGTGTGGAGTTGACAAGAAGTTCTTCAGTTGATATGTCAGACAAACAAGGCCGTCGAAAAGCAAAACTTGGGGGGCATCTATTAGGGGTAAAATTTCTGATTATTGACGGATGCATTTTGACAGGCTAACGAAGGAATCAGAGAAATGACTAATATTTTCTAAGTATTGAAAATATTTAGTTGACAAGAAAATACTGGTTGACAAAAAGGATAAACTGACAACCAAGCTTTTTGACAAAGTATTAAGAAGAGTTGTCAAACCTACAGAGAAGTGTCAAAATGGCTAAGTCCTCAAGACTGACAAGGCATTACCAAGATAAGCTGTCAAGCAGCCAGACCGTCGAAGACAATCAAGTTGACGCGGAGCGGTTCAAGAAATTGGTTCAATTACTTCAAGTTCTTCATATACTTTCCAGTTTATTCATCATGTTCTTCATAGTGTTCTTACACTTCTTTATTTTACTGCCGTCAATATTGTGATGGCGGATTCATCTTATTTCTTTGTTAATTTTTGTTAACTTTTAATATTTCATCAATAGTTCTTCATGCATTTTCCAGTTTATTTATAATCATCTTCAAGTTATTTCTTTAAACTTCATTATTTTTCTACAAATTAATACTTGTTTAATCCTGTTTTTTTTTACTATAATCAGTACTATTATGCATTTAGTATTTGTTTAATCAAGTTTCCCTTTACTTTAGCATTTTAAAGTAGTTTCTTGTTTAGTATCTTTTCATCCAAACCAACATTTTTCACTCGTTCTCTAGTTAATTTTCCAGAAAGTATTTCTTTAATAAATAACAACTTTTTACGTTGTTCTTACTTTTTAAGTCTAAATTCTACTTCTTCTCAAGTATTTCATAGTCAATTATTTCAATTCCAGAAACTGTTTTTATCATCTTCATTGAATAACTCTACTTTCTACATATAAGCATATGTTTCTTATTTCAAAGTTAAATAGCATTATCTGTCTAATATTCGTATCCAATTAATGACCTGTCAATGTGCATTGTCAATTTTCTCACTTGTCAAATCCAGACTATTAGTCTTTGCCAGTATATTACCAAATTTGATTAAGTTGTCAAACGTGTACTTGGAAGACATTACCTTCAAAATAACACATTCTTGTCGAGATTACCGCATAACTCGAAGGTCTCACACTCGTTTGATCTCTAATTATTTGTCACGAAGGAATTTTGGTCAGAAACCAAAAACCAACGTTAACAGTACGTTGATAGAATAAAGCACAGCTGACATGAGTAGTTTATTAAAAAAAATAACATAAAAGTACATGATAACATTAACATACCAAAGTTACAATTCTCATGTTCACCTGGTTAACTATTCAGACATATATATGTTCATCTTCGCCAACCTCATTATAAGAGTTCCCTTCACTTAATAATTCATCATCTGCATCCCCCCTTAACAATGTTAGGTCATTAATGTCTTCAAAAAATTTATCAATGTCTTGCTCTGGGCATGGCTCATTCTCACAAACTTCATTATCTCCTTGTTCTCCCATATCATACAAGTCTCTCGGCTGATCAAAGTCGCACCAAGTTCATTAACATTGTGCATGACGAACCCAAACGCATCACTGATCATGCTTTCCATTGGATTTTGGGGCTGTAAAGTTTCTTGTACAACATGGGTGCTTTCAAAAGCTTCAATCTCAATCACATTTGATTTTATACCATGTCAATACTAAACTTTGTAATTTTCTAGGAAAGGCCTGCAAGTCAGGTGTTCTTGAACTATATCCCTTGTTTACCACTTGTTAAAACCACATATTGAACATAATTGTATGACCCCTAATAGATTGACTCTCAAATGCAAAATGCAAAATGCAAAATCCAAAATTTTGCTTAACCCATTTGCATATTCAAGTGTGTTCTGTGGTTTGCTAATCCAAGATTTATCAATTGGCATGACTACAAAGAAAAATATAAAATTGGAAACTAAAAGTATTTAATCCTAAAAATAAATATTACAACTATAACAAGCAAAATATAATCATATATATTTAATCAAATAAAAGTATTGTGCACACACACACGTGCACGTGCACACACACATATAAGGAAGAAGAGAACAATATGTAAAGGAATTGCAGAAGCTAGCGTTTTTTTCATTGATCTTTCAAGGAGTATATATATACAACAATTACTGTTATTTGTAAGGAAAGAAATTAAAGGAATTCCTTAACAATAGGAGCACATGCTTAAATCTATTCTTAACATCTGAACACACGTCCAGCTTGCTGCGAAAGTTGAGAAATGAATCCTTAGCTAGTGGTTTGGTGAAGACATCTGCTAGTTGGGATGATGTAGGAATGTAACGAGTAATAAGAGTTCCCACGGCTACTTTCTCACGAACAAAGTGATAGTCAAGCTCGATATGCTTTGTGCGAACATGAAACACTGGATTGACTGTCATATGAAGAGCACTAATATTATCACAAAATAGTTGTGGAGCCCGAGGAAGAGAAACTCCGGTATGTCGAAGAAGATAGGTGATCCATGTTAGTTCTGCAGTAGTGTGAGCCATGGAACGATATTCGGCTTCGGTGCTAGAGTGGGCAACAGTGGGTTACTTCTTAGAGGACCAAGAGATTATATTAGCACCAAGAAAGATGCAATAACCTGTAGCACTTCGTCTTGTGACAGGGCAACCAGCCCAATCTGCATTACTAAACCCATACAAGGAAAGTAGAGTGTTGTAAAGATAACGAAGTCCCCAATTTTGTGTGCCTTTTAGATAGCGCAATATGCGCTTAACAACCTTTAAATCTGTCACAGTTGGTTTGCTGAAGTGCTGACAGGCACGATTGATAGCAAGAGTATGTCCGAACGAGTGAAAGTCAAATATTGAAGTGCATCTACAATGCGCGAAATTTAGTGGCATCAACAATAATATTATCAGAAGAAGAGGTCTTTTCTTTTAGGACCTATGGTGTGGCAATGGCTTTACTGCTTAGCATTATTGTTTTAGATAACAAATCACTAGTATACTTTTGTTGAGTAAGGAAAAGTCCATCCTTGAAGCGAATGAACTTTACACCCAAGAAGTAGTGAAAAGGTCCAAGGTCTTTAATGGCGAACTCACGACTAAACTGCTGGAGGAGATTTGTAATGAAGGAATCATTATTGCCTGCAACTAAAATATCACCAAAATAGATCAAAAGTAGTATGGTCACTGAACTTGTTCTAAGAATGAACAGTGAAGAATCTTCTTTGCTGCAAAGAGAAGCAAGAAAGTGGATAGACTATCAAACCATGCACGGGGTGCTTGTTTGAGTCCATATAGAGATTTATACAATAGGTAAATATGGTTAGGTGTGTCGGGGTTCACAAATCCAGGAGGTTGCTCCATATAAACAATCTCCTTGATTTTTCCATGTAGAAAAGCATTTTTTACATCAAGTTGTCTCATACTCCAATTTAGAGAGAGAAAGAGAGCAATGACAAAGCTGATGGTAGTGTGCTTGACTACAGGGATAAAAGTTTCATCAAAATCCATCCCAAGAACTTGAGTAAAGCACTTTGCAACTAACCACGCCTTGAAACGGTCAATGGAGCCATCTTCTTTGAATTTTATGTGAAAGACCCATTTTGATCTAACAACAATGGCATTGGCAAGTCGCAGGACAAGCTCCCATGTCTGATTTGAATGTAGAGCACATATCTCTTCTTGCATCGCATTGACCCAACGAGGGTCCTTGAAGGCACTTCTTAATGTTTTTGGTTCAGAGTATTGTTTTGGTGATTATGTAGCAAGAGCAACATAATCATTGAGGTAGGAGGGAGGCCTATGCAATCTGTTTGGTTGTGACAGAGCTATAGTAGAAGTGCTCTCAGTTTGGTTCATCACTTCTTCTTCCAATGGTGGCAAGTGCTCAGGCAAAGCATCTTCTACTTGTTGTTCATTTTGAAGATAATCATTATCTTCTTGGATTTGAATTGGATGTGCACAAGGTCCTGCAAAATAGTTCTGATCTCATAATAAGAATTGGCTAGCATCATTTTGAGTTGTTTGATTGGTTGACTGCTCTATATTGGTCTCCATAGTGGAAGCAACATGTTGGCTTGAGTTAATGGACTAAGTTGCGCAACACTAAGATTGTAACCATTCATCTGCATTAGGAAACTCAGTGAGTTCTAAATTTGGAGGAGAATGAACATCATTTGATGGCTTGAAAGGCGAGGTTGTTTCATCAAAGACAACATGACAAGAGATGTAGACACGTTTGGTCTTTGGATCCAAGCATCTGTACCCATTGTGCATTGGACTGTATCCTATAAAAATACAAGGATAAGTCTTTGCAGAAAATTTATTGCCCCCTTGATGCCTTAGTGAATGAAAACATTGACATCTGATCACCCGCAAGCCACTATATTGTGGATATCGTTTAAAAGCTTAAAATAAGGGCTTTCATTTTTCAATGTAGATAATGGCGACCTGCTTATTAAATAAATAGCAGTTAGAAAAACTTCAACCCACAAATATAATGGAATATTGCATGAAACGTCATGGCTAACCCAGTCTCAACAATGTGTCGATGCTTCCTTCCGGCTGTGCCATTTTGTTCTAGGGTCCCTGTGTTGGAACCAAAGTGGTTTTGGATTTAATAATCTCTAAGTTTTGATGTTAACAAATGGACTAAATTTGCTTGGCAAAGTGTTAGTTGAGATCTAACATGTGCTTTCAGTTATACAGGAATACTTTAAGATAAGTAAAAGAAACTTGGGATAAGTTTTCTTTGAAATATACGCGTCCACTCTTGTAGACGGGCTGCTCAAATACTTTGGTAAAGTTACTTAGTTATTTAATTAAGTATACTGGATTTCTTAAGTAGATGAAGCTTTAAATATTTACTAGATGAATTCCTAAAATAACTTGTTAGGTACTGCAAGTCCAAAGACTTGATAATAAGCGCGTCTACCTTGCCACGTAAGCAAACGGAAGTAATTAGTTGAAGTAAATAAACTGAAACATAAAGTAATCTGGTAGACGAGCTCTAACAGCCACGTCACCAGGCAGAGATCTTTATAACTCATTAAGGAATAGCAAGTCCGAAGACTTGATAGACAAGAGGATATGCCAAGTCATCAGACGAGCTAAGTAAAATATAGAACAGACTTGGACTCTCATATAGATGAGTAGACGGAGTTTCTTTTAGATTAGCTCCATCTTTGAATGAATTAAATACAATCAGAATCTCTTATATTTATTTCAAATGATTGATATTTATTTCATTAGAATATTTGTTCTTCACATTTGTTTTATCTGCTTTAAATATTTCACCTTGTTGTAAAAGAAACATAGTACAATCAAGAAATACAAAAACCAGAATCGTACAAAAAGATACTGCAAAACGATCTGTACGATGACAACATTATGACTGAAAAAGCTGGATTATACACAAAGAAGGAAAAACAAGTGCTTAAGCTGCAATACTGAGAGGAGTGAACCTTCAAATTCATGCTACCTCGATAACCAATAGTACTATTCAGCTTTGCTACAATCAAGCTACCAGTCACAACGGATATCACGCATTAAATGCTATCTCTAAACGGGATTATTCAAAGTAATCGTTGAAGAAATACAAGTTAAGGAGGAGGTCACTATAAATTGAAGACCCCGGATACTAAAGATTCATACTCTCGCCGTCACAATCTTGCTAGCTGAACGTTTGTCAATTGATAATCACTCATTCCATTATTCTTTCAAGAGCAAGAGTCTGTATTCTTTAGTTTGAATATTGTTGTAATATTCAACCAATCTTAAACTGTCATACTCTCACACATAGTGAGTTAAGAAGATCAAACATTAAATCTATTTGTTAGAGTTAGAGCCTGAAGAGGCTTGGTAAGAAAGGAATACTTGTAAGCCTGGAGAGGTGTTGAATACTTGGTTGTAATCTATTTGGAGAAATAGTGGATAAATCCTTCAAGTCGAAGGGACTGGACGTAGCTCTTGGATGGAAGAGAGTGAACCAGGATAAAATCTCTTGCATGAATCCTCTATCCCTAAACTCTTCAGTTTTATTTTCTTATACTAACTGTGGGGTTTTGATATTGCTTTTGTTAAAGTCTTTTAAAGGATTTTTGTCTTTGTGTGTGCTACTGTTTCAAATCTCTTTGAGTGCAAAAATTGTTTTAAAGGTTGTTTTCGAAAATTATTAACAAACACAATTCAACCCCCCTTCTTGTGTTTGCCTGTGTCAACTTCAGTTGGTATCGGAGCTCGGCCTCGAAAGGGTTGAGCTTCTAACAAGTGCTGAGGGAGTACGATCCAACAACCATGGATGCAGAAGGACAAGCTATCAACAGACCTCCTCTCTTTGATGGTTCTGATTATGACTATTGGAAGAAGAGGATGATTGCGTTTTTGGATGCACAAAGTCTAGACATCTGGGAGCTCATAGAAACTGGTTACACTTAACCCAGAAATGAAAATGGAGCGGCTGTTGCTAGAGCAGACTGGACAGCAGATCAAAATGCAAAGCATCAACTCAATCTTAAAACTAAGCATTATTTGATGTGTGCCATCACCAGATCTGAACATGACAAAGTTGCAGCTGCAATACTGCTAAAGAAATCCGGGATACTCTTGCCCTAGCTCACGAGGGTTCCTCACAAGTTAAGGAATCCAAGATCAGCATGTTGTATCATCAGTATGAGATGTTCAAGATGGGTGAACATGAAACAATAGACCAAATGTTTGGAAGATTCCAAACTATCACCAACAGTATCAGATCTCTTGGAAAAATCTATGAAAATAAAGATCATGTCAGAAAAATCCTGAGAAGTCTATCCAAGCAATGGAGACCCAAAGTAACTGCTATTTAGGAAGAAAAAAAACCTGAATACACTCTCTCTGGAAGAGCTTCTTGGATCTCTCAAGGTTCATGAACTTGAACTCAATGAAGAATAAAATTCCAGAAAAGGAAAATCTATTGCCCTAAAGGCAAAGAAAGTAGGTTCATCAAAAGTTCTCAAAGTTGCTGAGTCATCTGATGAGTCTAAATCTTCTGATGATAATGAAGAATCAGATGAGGATGAATTATCCTTTATCTCCAGAAAGATTCAACATATGTGGAGAAAGAAAGGTGGTTTCAGAAGGAAGCAATTCAATAAAAAGTTTTCCAAGGAGAAGTCAGACTCCAAGGAAAAAGGTCCACCCTTATGCTTTGAATGCAAGAAACCTGGTCACTTCAAAGCTAACTACCCTGAGCTAAAAGACAAAAAGAAATTCTTCAAAAAGAAGAAAGTCTTAATGGCCACATGGGAGGATATCGATCTGTCTGCTTCAGATGAAGAAAATGAAGCTGAGGAAGAGGCAAATATCTGTCTCATGGCAGACACTCAATCAGAAAGTGAATACATTGATGCTGAGGTAATGGACTCTGACCCGTTCACTCTTCAAAATGCTTTTGATGAATTGTTGCATGAGTCATGTATACTATCACGAGAACATAAGAGTCTCAAAAAGAAATTTTCTAAACTATCTAAAGAATAAGATAGGGTTTGCACTGAGAAACAAAACCTCAAAAATGAAAGCTACATGCTAAAATCAGTGAATGTCAGTCTAGCTAACAAAGTGGTGTGTGAACCTAATGTCTCTTGTGAAGTTGCAAAACTGAATCAAGATATAAAATATCTATCTAATTCTCTGTCAAAGCTTGTAGGTGACTTAGATAAGCTTAGTCTCATTTGAAGGTATTCTAGGTTATCTTATGATAAATATGGTCTTGGTTATGACAAAGAGAAGCAAGACGCATCTCATAAAAAGTCAAAACCACTTAAACAGCATAGAGCTTCAAAAGTTCCAAATAAATATACCAAAGCTAAGTCTAGCTCGTCCAACATCTTTTGTAAAGTATGTGGAAAAAGTGGGCATATTACATCTATATGCATACACAATAAATATGCTAAGCATACTCATCCAGTGACAACTAACAAGAAAGGACCCAAGTCAGTTTGGGTACCTAAAGATAAGATAATACCCGTTGCAGATTTGCTTAGCAACAGGAAGAAAACAGATGTCGTGGTACTTGGACCGTGGCTGCTCACGACACATGACGGGAGAAAGGTCTATGTTCCAAAACTTTAAGCCCAAAGATGGTGGCTGGGTCACATTTGGAGGAAATCAGAAAGGGAAAATCATTAGTATAGGTAAAATTGGTAAACATCATTTTCCCTCCATTGATAATGTTCTTTTAGTAATGGCTTGAAGCACAACTTACTGAGCATAAGTCAATTATGTGACAGTGGATATGCAGTGTCTTTTGATAAGAACATGTGTACTGTTAAGAAATATGATGGATCACTTTCATTCACTGCAAAAAGACAAAACAATCTCTACAAGATTGACTTGGAGGACCTCTCAAATCAAAGTGTCTCATGTCTAGTGTCCATTGTAGTTGAGCGATGGATTTGGCACAAAAGGCTAGGTCATGCAAGCTTGAAATTAATTTCAAAGCTAAAGAAGCTTAACCTCGTAAGAGGACTACCAAACCTTAAGTTCAAATCTGATGCTCTCTGTGATGCATGTGGTCGCGCTGTCGCGCACGCGCCAAAAAGAACGAGCGGTTTATAAAAATGTAGTTTAGGGTGACAACTCGGATATCGTCTCACAAGGACTCTTAGGTGTTGTTGTTAACAGAAAAGGTTAGAATTGGGGGGTTTTGGATTGAAATAAAATAAAGAAAACAAAATAAAACAGAGCAATGAAAACAGAGCAGTTTAAGAGATTAACAAATAAACTAAAGACGATCAACCTACTGTTCTCGGTTTCCCACTATCATTGGTTTATATAATTCCAAGCCCTAAGCAAATTCTAATCCCCTCCCGGTTGTAGCAACAATTAACAAACGAAATCGCTACTACGGATGTATGTTCCTATTCCCGAAATAACAAACGGGGTTAAGCCCTCATGAACTAAACGAACATGAATGAACACACGCGAAATAACAAACGCGATTAAGTATAAGAACATAACATCACCGAAATGAATCAATACAACACTATACACTCCTGAAATAACAAACAGAAATGTATAATATGGTATTGAAAAAGGAAAAGCAAGTAAAGTAGGAATTACAAAACCTCAAGTGTGGTAATGGAAACCAATCGCAATAGATTAATCTAGGAGACTAGTTCTCCATTACAAAAGTGAAACAGCTATCTAAACTAAAAGAAAACAAGAGATAAAAACAAGATGATGTTTGTTCTGCCTTCAAACAGGCTTATATAGAGCTTCTGGAATCCGCGGACTCGCAAGGCGAACACTGTCTCGCGACGCAAATTTCTGCATCGTTTGGTATTCTCGCGAGGCGAAGTACTACTCGCGGGGTGAAAGATCCAGATTTATTTCTTTTTATTAACCTGAAAACAGAAAATAGCATAAGTGCTTTATTTAACTCTAAATCAACTAAATTAACCTAAAAATACTTTACAGACTCAAAATGCTGCTTAAAGACAATCAAGTCTAATTTGGGCGAAAATGATATAAAATTAGCACAAAACCACGGTCATACTAGCTATAAAACTAGATGAGCCAGCGGCTGATCAAAATACCCCAAACTTAAACTTTGCTTGTCCCCAAGTAAACTAAAACTCAAAAACTTAAAAAGACTCAAGACATGGCAAGCTTAAGGTTTTCAATCAACTTTGCGCGAATTTCAAGCCATTTCATCAAAACAGTTTTCTTCAATGTTCCCCCCTTTCAAACAAAGCAATCCCCACAATCATTTATTCTAAACAATTGGGACTTTCATCATTCAAACAATCATTAATCTAAGCAAGGGATCCAAGTTACACATAAAAGAGAGATCACCAAGTTCAAACAACTGCCTTCCTCACAAGGGAGATTTGTGTTCACTCATCGCTCAATTTGTGTCTAGGCTACCAACATTTCACTCAATTTCACTTTTAAGAACACTTCCCATAAATTTGATTTTCATCTCAAAATGGCTCCCACAGAAAACATGCATGCAACATCAAAAGGTCTTTTATGGTTGTAATGGGGCCTGGCTAAGGGTAGGATATACAAAGGAACTAGGCTGAAGACCCTAGGAACTAAGAGAGCATGAACGCTTCAAAACATTGAAATCCCACTTCAAAACATTCAAAACATTGACTACAGCCTTTTTTCTAATACTTTTATATTTTTTTTTCATTTTTACACTTTGCTTTTCTTCTCTCTTTTTTTCTTTCTTTTTTTTCTTTTTTCTTTTCTTGGCCTTTGGCTCCAACCTTTTTATTGTATTTTTTTTTTCTTTTTCCCAATCCCAAACAACACATTGCACCTTGTAGCCACCTCAAACTTAGTTTCTTGCAACCATTCTCTTGCTAAGGATTCATGCTATCCTAATCCTAAGATCGGGTTAACATGGTTTTTCAGATTTTAGGCTTGTAACATAAGGTTATCAAGAACAATAAGCTAATTAGGCTCAAAGGGGCTAACTAGGGAACATGCATTAGGGATGGTTATTTTAGGCTAAGTAGTTATTTACAAAGAAAATGCCTAAATCATTTGAAGCAAACACATAATCATGCAAACCAAGAAGAGACTCAAGCAAATTCGGGAAAGTGCAACTTAAAAGTGATTTCACACAGTTAAAAACATGTTGGAGGCTCAAATCCTCACCTGGACATTCATGCAATTTGTTTGACCGAGATTCTATCCCTAGTGTGTGCTTCCTATCACCCCAAACTTATCATAAATCATGCCATCATAACAAAATCTCAAAGTTCAAGTTTCAATCACATGGGGATCATTTTTCAAAAAAATTTCAAATCCTAGGGGAACAGTCAACAAATAACATGCAATCCATCTGTGCAAAACTAATCAAAACCAATAAGCTAGCCAACACAAGACTCAACACAACTCCTGAGCTTCTCAAATTATTCAGGAGCTTTATTGAAAACAAAACTGAAATAAAGCAAGGAAAAGAAAATTAAAAAGAGCAAGGTTCAGAAAAACTCATTGGAGTGGTCCACCAGGATCCCATTGCTTGTAACATAAGGCCCAAGTGATAGTCAAAGGGTGGGAGTTAATTCCATGCTTCCATAACTTGCAGCCTTGATATGGGAGTGAGTGCTTGACAGTTACGGTGACTCCTTCCAGTGCGGCGTACTTCTCACTCCCTCTTGGGTTAAAGATGACCGCTTTCTCAACAAAATCCTCCCAATAAAATTGGGGTTCAACCCCTTGGACTGGCCATGGTGCAAGATCCAGTGGCTTGAACTCCATCACCGGTTGTTCCACAGGGGGAGGTGACAAACAGGTAGAAAGTGTTACTGGTGCTGCTTCAACTTCTGCATGATCTTCATTCACTGTGTTATCCAATCCATCACCTGCTAAACCTGCAGAAATCTCAGCACACACCACACAAAGGTTAGTGTTAGTAGAGTCAGTACATATATTACAATAAATTGAATCAGTAAAGTTCTAAATGTCTGGAAATTCAGCACAAAGTTCATCCATCCCATCACTTTCAACACATGCATATGAATTAGTTGAATCATCTACTTCCAAAGGTTCTTCATCATCCTCAAGCATGGGGAAGCAGATATCCTCCTGATCCTCATTTTCTGTATGGACGTTTGGCTCCTCATACCTTTCAAAACATGCTACACACAAAGTAGTGTCAGTACAATCAGTACATACATTATAATAGATAGAATCAGGGGATTCAACACACAGTTCATCAACATAAACATTATCAAAATCATCAGCAGAAGTATCTTCAAGAATAACCATCTGTGAATCTGTATGTTCTTCAAGGGGATGTGGAGTTAGCAGTGCAGCCGAGGTGGCGACAATGTGATCAATTTGAATGGCCAACTTCTGAGATTCAGCTTCTCTCATCTGATGGCTTTCAAGACTTTGTTCTGCCATCTGTTGAAATTCGAGAATGCATGCTTCCATTTGTGCAGTTATCTGTGCAGTCATTTGCTTGAACAGGTCCTCTAGTGAAGGTCCGGAAGGTGCAGAGGTGGTCGCTTGGGGAGGATTCTTTGGTGGTGCCAGTGGTAACATCAGTTGTTGGTCCTCATACCAAGGGTTTAGATGGGTTCCCCAGCTCAATAGGAAGACTTTCTTCAAATCAAACCAGCTGAAGGAGGAATCCACCTCAAGATTATACAACCAATCCCTTGCAGCGCCTTCAAGTGAGAGATGGAAAGCTCCCATCTGGATGTGATCTTCTGTTATTCCTTCAGGTCTCAGCATTATAGAACAAACGGCCTGGAATTCCTTCAGATGCTCCTGCGGATTTTCACCTGCAAGACCACTAAACCTTGGCAACCAGTGCATTAAACCAGCAAAATCAGGATAATATATGCATGGTGGTTCATAATTAACATTAGGCATGTACCCACACATGTAATTCTCCATAGAAAGCACCAAGATTCACAACCAGACAATGCAGACAAAACTAATTCAGCAAAGAGATTTTTTTATTATTATTTTCTGCTAATAACACAACAAGAGTCCCCAGCAACGGCGCCAATTTTTGGTCGCGCTGTCGCGCACGCGCCAAAAAGAACGAGCGGTTTATAAAAATGTAGTTTAGGGCGACAACTCGGATATCGTCTCACAAGGACTCTTAGGTATTGTTGTTAACAGAAAAGGTTAGAATTGGGGGGTTTTGGATTGAAATAAAATAAAGAAAACAAAATAAAACAGAGCAATGAAAACAGAGCAGTTTAAGAGATTAACAAATAAACTAAAGACGATCAACCTACTGTTCTCGGTTTCCCACTATCATTGGTTTATATAATTCCAAGCCCTAAGCAAATTCTAATCCCCTCCCGGTTGTAGCAACAATTAACAAACGAAATCGCTACTACGGATGTATGTTCCTATTCCCAAAATAACTAACGGGGTTAAGCCCTCATGAACTAAACGAACATGAATGAACACACGCGAAATAACAAACGCGATTAAGTATAAGAACATAACATCACCGAAATGAATCAATACAACACTATACACTCCTGAAATAACAAACAGAAATGTATAATATGGTATTGAAAAAGCAAAAGCAAGTAAAGTAGGAATTACAAAACCTCAAGTGTGGTAATGGAAACCAATCGCAGTAGATTAATCTAGGAGACTAGTTCTCCATTACAAAAGTGAAACAGCTATCTAAACTAAAAGAAAACAAGAGATAAAAACAAGATGAAGTCCGTTCTGCCTTCAAACAGGCTTATATAGAGCTTCTGGAATCCGCGGACTCGCAAGGCGAACACTGTCTCGCGACGCGAATTTCTTCATCGTTTGGTATCCTCGCGAGGCGAAGTACTACTCGCGGGGCGAAAGATCCAGATTTATTTCTTTTTATTAACCTGAAAACAGAAAATAGCATAAGTGCTTTATTTAACTCTAAATCAACTAAATTAACCTAAAATACTTTACAGACTCAAAATGCTGCTTAAAGACAATCAAGTCTAATTTGGGCGAAAATGATATAAAATCAGCACAAAACCACGGTCATACTAGCTATAAAACTAGATGAGCCAGCGGCTTATCAGCATGTCAAAAGGGTAAACAAGTCAAAGGTTCTTTTGAATCTAAGAATGTTGTTAGTACCAATAGACCACTAGAGTTGCTACATCTTGATCTTTTTGGTCCTACAAGGACTGCCTCTATCAATGGTAAGAAATATGGTCTTGTCATAGTAGACGATTACACATAGATGGACATGGGTTATGTTCCTAACTCACAAGGATAAGTCTTTTAAGGTCTTTTCTGTATTCTGCAAATGTGTACAGAATGAAAAAAGCATGTGTATCACTTCAATCAGAAGTGACCATGGAGGAGAGTTTGAAAATGAGCTATTTCATAAGTTCTGTTAAGAAAGTGGTATCCTTCACAACTTCTCAATACCTAGAACACCACAACAAAATGGTGTGCTAGAGAGAAAGAACAGATCTCTTCAAGAGATGGCTAGGACTACGCTCAATGACAACTCTGTCCCTAGACACTTCTGGGCTGAAGCTGTTAATACTGCCTATTACATTCAGAACAGAATATATATCAAACCTATCCTGAATAAGACTCCTTATGAACTGTGGAAAGGAAGAAAACATAACATATCTTATTTTCACCCCTTTGGTTGTAAATGCTATATACTGAATACTAAAGATCAACTTGGTAAGTTTTATGCTAAAATAGATAGTGGAATTCTATTATGATATTCTGAAACATCTAAAGGCTTTAGAGTTTATAATTCAAGGACTCTGATAGTAGAGGAAAGTATTCATGTCAAGTTTGATGACAAATAGCCTGATAAGAAATTATCATAGCTAGATGAAGTTTTTGCAGATCTTGATCTAAGCATTTCAGGAGACTCACTTGAGATAAAAGTTGATGATCAAGAAGATGACCGCACTCAACAATCAGAAACTTCCACTTATCAACATGGTACAGGTCAAAAATCTTGGTACTTCAAGAATTATCATACACAAGATCAGATCATTGGAAACACCAATGACAAGCTAAGAACCCGATCAACCTTCAGAGAACAAGACAATTCTGCACTAGTCTCTGAGTTGGAACCAAAGACAATAGACGAGGCTCTGCTGGACGATGGTTAGATTCTAGCTATGCAAGAAGAACTCAATCAGTTTGAAAGAAGAAATGTTTGGACTCTGGTTCCACAGCCCAAAGACAAATCAGTGATTGGAACAAAGTGGGTTTACAAAAATAAACTTGATGAAAATGGTAAGGGAATAAGAAATAAAGCAAGACTTGTTGCTCAAGGTTTCTCTCAAGAAGAAGGTATAGATTATACTGAAACATTTGCACCTGTTGCTAGATTAGAAGCTATTAGAAATCTACTTTCATTCGATGCACATCATAGTATTATGCTTTTTCAGATGGATGTTAAGAGGGCTTTTCTAAATAGCTTTATTAATGAAGAAGTCTATGTTATGCAACCTCCGGGTTTTGAGTGTGAAACCCATCCTGAACATGTATATAAGCTTAAGAAAGCTTTGTACGGTCTTAAGCAAGCTCCTAGAGCTTGGTATGATAGACTAAGTTCATTTCTTATGGAAAATGGATTCAATAAAGGAAAGGTTGACACAACCTTATTTAGAAAATCCATTAAGTCTAATTTCATAGTCGTGCAGATATATGTTGATGATATTATTTTTGGTAGTACTAATAAGTCTCTATGCAAAGAATTATCTAAGTTAATGCAGAAAGAGTTTGAAATGAGCATGATGGGAGAACTCAAATTCTTCCTTGGACTTCAAGTAAAACAAACCATGGACGAGGTGCTCATCCATCAAACTAAGTATACAAAAGAACTTCTGAAGAAGTTTAAGATGGATGACTGTAAACCAATGAATACTCCTATGCACCCCACTTCCATACTGAACAAAGATGATAAAGAGAAAAAGGTAGACCAAAAGGTATACAGAGGTATGATAGGATCTCTATTATATCTTACTGCGTCTAGGCCTGATATTATGTTCAGTGTATGTTTATGTGCTCGATTTCAATATGATCATAAAGAATCTCATTTATCAGCAGTTAAGAGAATATTTAGATATTTAAAAGGTACTACTAATCTTGATTTGTGCTTTAAGAAAAATGAAGATTACAGATTGGTTGGTTTCTGTGATGCTGACTATGATGGAGATAGAATTGAAAGAAAAAACACAAGTGGAGGATGACACTTTATTGGAGCTAATCTTGTCTCATGGTCAAGAAAAATGCAAAGTACCATTGCTTTATCAACTGCTGAAGCTGAGTATATATCAACTGCTAGTTGCTGCTCACAACTTCTCTGGATCAAACATCAATTGGAGGACTACAATGTATTTGTAAGTAGTATTCTGCTTATGTGTGATAATACTGTTGCAATAAATCTATCTAAGAATCCAATTTTGCATTCTAGAGCTAAGCACATAGAGATTAAACATAATTTTATTAGGGATCATGTGCAAAAAGGTGTGATTGATATTCAATTTATAGATATTGGCCATCAATGGGCAGATATCTTTACTAAAGCTCACGCAGAGGACAGATTTATCTTTATTAGGACGCATCTTAATGTGATATGTGTGGATTAGTTTAGGCGTCCAGCGTCGAGAAAAATTTGTTTTGTTAATCCTGCGTCTATTACCTATGCTCGTCCAATACATATTTAAAGTTGTGCGTCTATTGCATAATGTATTGCACGTTCATATGACACGTCCACTGATACTAGTTATCGTGTCCATTGAATAGTTTCAGACGAGTTCACATCTGCCTAGATATTCTGTTTGTGGGTTAATAAGTGCATTTATTTTGTCACAAGACAAATTTATCCTTTATTCTCTTTGCTGAGTCAGTACTTTCATCAATCCCATCAAGACCTTTTTATGGTCCCAAGTTACCAACGCCATTTTATCATAATGACATCTCATGTCAAAAGTTTTTTTTAAAACCTTTGATATTCAAAAATTCCTTTAAAAGTAATATTTTCCCTCTGAGACACTGGTACAGGAAAGGGATTCCACATCGGTTATTTTTGGCTTTTCACATCGGTTTTCAAACTGATGTTGAAAAGACCGATGTGGTTTATTGCCACTTTTCACATCGGTTTTAAAACCGATGTGTAAAGTACATTTTTAACAGCGATTTTTACATCAACCGATGTGGAAAGTTCATTTGTTAATTGGTAAACTATTGGAAATATCACTTTCCACATCGGTTTTAGAAAAACCGATGTGGAAATTAGACTTTACACATCGATTTTCTTAAAAACCGATGTGGAAATTTCACTTTCCACATCGGTTTTCCTTAAAACCGATGTGTAAAGTCTTTTTTTTTTTAAACTGTTATTTACATTTCTATCATTCTTTTCCCCTGTTTCAGTAATAATGCAGATCAATACCAAAATAACATACTCTAAATATTCTCAACAATCACTTTTTTACAACAAAAACACAATTATATAATATATACTGAACAATACATATGTATGTTCAATTACATTCAGACAACAAAGATAATTAGAAAACAAAAAGCTACATGATATATTATAGATTTCATATCAAAATATATATGATCAGTCAAAAGTACACTATAGCTAGTACATGATAAGTTTTTAAACTAACTACATAGATATGTACAAACTATGGTTGGTACACTTCAAGAAAGAAAGTTACCCAACGCCTCCTTATGTTGTTGATGCCGGAATCAGATAATGGAGTTGGATTGTTGAATATCTGCAAGTTTAAGTGGACAAAAGATTATATCTTTTAAGTAATAAACTAACATAAAACATATAACGAATCTATATATAACTGTTAATTCTAATTGTTATCAAATAACATTTACCTCGTGCCATCTTTCAGTGATCCTGGAGGAGATAATTTCCAACATCCACTGCATCACATAGTATCCACATTCCCATGATCCACGTTGTGTACGCGACTACGTACAAATGAAATCCAATTAGAATATGAGGAATTAAATTAAATAGAAATCAATAATTATATCCACTGCATTTGATGCATTTGTACTAATAAATATCTTACCCTAGGAATAATCTATCTGATAGCCCGACGCCTTTCACCACGCAACATGTGGCTTGCATTAATAGAACTATCATGACAAAATAAACATTAATTAAAGTATATCTATATAGATTTCAGATAATTAAAACAACTGCATTACTGATTATAAAGTATTTTAATGCTTACGTTTCGATGATCGTCTGTAGTTCATTCTCCGGCTTATTTCCAATTGAGCAGAAGAAGACCACGACGTTCATCCAAGGGTACAAGATCAACAGTTGCCAATGCTGACTGTATTTGCGAAACAGTTAGTGACTACGTCATATATAGTTATAATTAAATAACCGGTACTTACTTATTGAGATAAGGCGCAAGGTAGAATTGATGATCGTCTCGGGCAAGTATATCACATATGGTGATGACCCGGTCTTCTGATGCTAGGAGAACATCACCCTGAATGAACATGGGGTCAATGAACCCATAAAGGGCGAGGTTACCCTGATCAACTAACATACGATGCAGATACCTAATATATTGAAAAAACATGTTAATTATCATAGTATTTAAAAATTAATTACTTAACTTATAAATAAAATGTACTTACGTGCACCATAACGATAGGTGTGAAGAACTAGCCATTTCTTTATTGAGTACAATCTCCATAAGTTCCTTCTTTGCGATATACAGTTCATCACCTGGACTGGCATCATGTTCCAACCTTACCAAAGCTGCGTCATTCTCCATGGTGACAACCTGTATAGCCAGAAGTTTAAAAACATCACCAGGTGCCCCTTTGTCGATCCCCTAAACAACAAAGATATATATTAGTAATCACAGATAATTAAGTTATTTCATTCGTATTTAATTAAATGGTCAAATGAATACCTTGGCAGGAGCAGACATCTCTGGTCTTCCTGGATCCGACCTTTTAGGCAAAATATCATTTCCAACATCCTATAACGAATAAAAATAAAGCATTATCTTTCAAAAATAATAAATAATTTCAACTATGAATATAGAAAAACACAACTAACTGAATACCTCAGATGCAACAAGAAAGCTGACCAGTCTTCTCGGCCAGAGGATGAAGTTCTGGGGCCGACCCACTTGTTTGAACCTCCTCAGTGGGCACAGGGACTCGAGCATCAGCATCTCGAATAATCTCAACAACGACCCTCAGCTGATCATCCGGTAATAAACGATGGTGTATGGTATTACCTAAGTTATTATGTGCCCTCCCCAATGCCACTAAGCGGCGATCATGACGATCATCAACATACAGCTCACACCTATCAGGGTCGTCATCATCATCACCATCATTTTCAGGCTGATGAGTAGGATCACATGAGCCCTTAGTGCTCACATGGACAGAGGGTTGGACACCGGCTGTCATCTGCAGGGACATAAAAGTCAATATTGCCATCTGCTGGGCAAACTGCTCGGCCATCTCCTGTCTAAGCTCAGCTGCAATCTCCTGTTTTAGCCGTGCTCTATCTAAATCAACATCCCTGTGGCATTGGTGTGAAGATGAACCATGGTATTAGCGAATGTCGATGCCCCATCCAACACCAATGACATGGCCCCGGTGAGTGCAGTTTCTGGATGGCAAGCGTGACTAAGATATCATCGCATCCTCTAGGAACAAAGGTTCCTTGGGTTACCTGCTCGTCCAAGGCATCCTATCACATATAAAATATCATGTCACATTACAATTCGGTAACAATATTAAAATGACAATTACAATTCAAACTATACTTACAATCTTCTCAGCTACTTGGCGGGCCTCCTCAGATGTATATTGTCCCGTTTTTCTTTGTCGGGCCCTCTTGCACACCATTGTTACTGTCGACCCACTGACATTTAAAAACAGGCACTCTAAACTTCGTGTAATCAACCTCCCATATCTCTTCAATGATTCCAAAGTATGAAACGGATGCCATAACAGGGTTTTTATCTTTCGAACTAGAGAAATGCATGGACTCAACGACGACCATAACCCCACTGTTTTGCATAGTACTTTTGTCATCCTGGGACTTTGTATAGAAGGAAAACTTATTGATATCGTACCCACTCCAGCATATGACATCAAAGTTAGGCCCCTGTGCTAGCCATTTTAATATATCAGAAGCAGTACCATCCTTTGCAATTTTTTCTTTAAACCAGTTCAAGAAAGTCTTGTTATGCTTGTTCAAACACCATTTTTCATTCATTCTAGGGTAAGTTTCATTGATGATGCTTTTGTGCTCACATAAGTATGGTTCAACCTCATCAGTGTTATTCAATATATACAAATGTACTTGAAGCACTTCCTCCCGATCCATGCTCTTAACAGTGATACCTTGTGTACCCTTACCATCATATCTTCCTTCGTGACGAGACTTCGGAAGCCCTACAGGTTCCGCTTCTGACATGTAGTTTGTACAAAACTCAATAGCTTCTTCTGCAACATACTTTCAACAATAGATGCTTCGGGACGGTGTGGATTCTTCATATATCCTTTCAAGATCTTCATGTATCGCTCAACCGGGTACATCCACCTTAAATAAACGGGGTCGCACAATCTAATCTCCCTCACTAGATGAACAATCAAATGAACCATGATGTCAAAAAATGAAGGTGTAAAATACATCTCCAATTGGCACAAGATAATGGCTGCCTCATTTTCCAAGTCATCCAACTTTTTAGTGTCAATGACCTTGCTACATATAGCATTGAAGAATAAGCATAACCTAGTAATGGCATGTCTGACTTTTTTAGGCAATGTGTCACGAATGGCCACCGGTAGTAGTTGTTGCATCAAGACATGACAATCATGAGACTTTAAGCCAACTAATTTGAGATCTTTCATTGAGACAAGTCTTTTGATATTTGAAGAGTAACCCTATGGCACTTTGACTCCCCGTAGACATTCACAGAAACTTCTTTTCTCTTTTTTTGATAAAGTGTGACATGCTGGGGGTAATTAAGTCTTCTTATCCCCCACTTTAAGTGGAGCTAACTGCTCTCGTATACCCATCGCAACTAGATCCAGACGAGCATTCACACCATCCTTTGTCTTGCCTTGAATGTTGAGAAGCGTTCCGATTAAACTATCACACACATTTTGCTCCACATGCATCACATCAATACAATGTCTTACATCAAGCTTGCACCAGTATGGAAAATCAAAGAAGATCGACCTCTTATTCCATATTTTCTTCTCGGTAGCCTTCTTCTGGGTCTTCCCATAGATAACATTAGTGTTGTTCACCCTTTCATAAACTTGCTCTCCAGTCAAGGCCACCGGAGCAATTTCATTCTCCGGAAGTCCATTGAAAGCTTTTCTCAATCTACGATAAGGATGATTACGTCGGAGAAATCTCCGATGCCCAAGGTAAACTGTCTTCCTTCCATGTTGCAGTTGATGGTAACATGTGCCTTCTTCACATATTGGACATACTTTATGCCCCTTAACACTATACCCACACAGGTTCCCGTATGCTGGAAAGTCATTGATGGTGCAAAATAACATGGCACATAATCTGAATGTCTCATGGCAATACCCGTCGATCACATCTGAATGTCCATCACGGTCGTGACATGCCAACTGAATTAGACCCTTAGAGGCAGAACTGATCATAGCCTAGCCGTGACAGTCATCACGGCCGTGATAGAGTAGAGCTTAAAAGAAAGAAAGGAAAAGTCAGAACTGGTCACGGCCAGCCCGTGATGTCCATCACGGTCGTGACATGCCAACTGAACCAGACCCTCACAGGCAGAACTGATCACAGCCTAGCCGTGATGGTGGTCACGGCCGTGACAGACCAACCAGTGAGGCAACTTCCAAGGCAGAATCCGTCACGGCCTAGCCGTGACAGGCATCACAGATGTGACGCGTGATACCACCACTTGTGCTCCTTTCTGTGTATCCTTTGTCCACCAATTGGAAAAATCCAGTCTTGGAGCCATTTCCACTATGGTGGATTAGACACAGATTCACACTTTATAACACTTCACACACAGAACAACACATGCAATTTTATTATATTTATGTATGTATATATATATATATATATATATATATAGATATACACAGAACAAGGACTCAAGACACAAACTTGACAAGTTGATTTTCGTAGAAAAATCTTTTACTTAAATGATAAATAGTAGCAGAAATAGAAACCCAAAAAGAAGAAACCATAAACACACTAAATCAAGCTTGAAATAAAAAACCCAGAAGCTGATTTAAAAAAAGGAGATGAAGATAACCTTAACGAGGCTTGTCACAATCGTCTTTACCACCGTCTTCAACAATGGTGGGAAGGAGACAGGTCGCGAAAGCAGAGGATTGAAGGAACGAAGGAGCTTGGAGGCTGGAGGGAGTGAACTTCGCGGTGAGAATGAGAGGCGGTTTTGGAGACCATAAATGTTACAGGTCGCGCGTTAGCAGAGGAGATGAGGGAGCTTGCGTGAAGGAAGAAAGAAAGCCGCTAGAGGGAGGGATTGCTTCGATGTGAGAAAGACTGGGGGAGCATAGAGCAGTGAGAGAGTTAGGGAAGAAAGTCACGAGCACAAAACAAAAAGGAATGGAAGAGGGCGCGGAACAGATGGAGGGAATGACAAAAAGTAGGGTTTTGTCAAATATTACACATCGGTTTAGAAGAAACCGATGTGGTTATCCATATTTCACATCGGTTTAAAATAACCGATGTAGAACTTACGATTTAATTTAATTAAAATTTCATTTTTTTAATTTATTACATCGGTTACAAATAAACCGATGTGGATAATATAAATACAACATCGGTTCTTTAGGAACCGATGTGGAAAGATACAATTTTTAAATTTTAAATTTATTTTGTTTTAATTTTAGACATCGGTTAACAAATAACCGATGTGGAAAATGTTAACACATCGGTTGTTTTTTAAACTGATGTGGAATCCTTTACTTTTAATTTCAAAAATGTCACTGCCTCGTTTTACACATCGGTTTAATGGAAACCGATGTGGAAATTCAGATGTTAAAAGCATATTTTGCACTATTGAGAAAAACTTTACGCTTCCATAACCTCTCGAGCTATCTCTTTCTTTACCTCTCTCTGTTTTCAAACCCTAAGCTCTTTGAATACCTACAATGGCTTCTTCAACCTTCAACGTAGACAAACTCAACTTAGCTATAGAGCATCATTTCAACCTTGGTGTGCTGAAAGACTACAATCTTGACATAAGCAAATATGTCAATGCAGCTGGGTGGGAAGGACTCTTTACGGAGAAAGTCTCTGTCTTTCCCAACCTAATCAGGGATTTCTAGGGAAACATCCAACTGACTGAAACTGATTTCTACTTAACAGTGTTCAGAAAGAATATTACAGTCTCGAAGAAGACTATTGCTGATGCAATCTTCTGTGCTCAGGAAGGTCTAGTCTTCACTGAGTCATGGGAAGAAGACTTGGGTAGCTCTGAGACTATAGAAGTCTGTCTCATGAAAGAGGACACAGTCAGGACTCACTCTTGGAAGGCTATTGAAATGAAGGACATCGTTCGTATCCTTCACCAGCTTCTCAACAAGGTGGTGCTTCACAAGGTTGGATCAAAGGACAACCTCTCATTTTTGCACAAATTGTCTCTGCCATCTTCTCACATAAACAAGAATTAATCTTCCAAGAATCATGTGTGGAAGATTCAGAGACGCTGTGATGAACAAGAAAAGACTCTCTGCACTTCCTTTCTGCCATCTTCTCTCAAAGATTTTCAAGGCTCAAGGAATACATGAGTTTCTTGCTGCTAAGACTCCCGAGGAGCAAGCTAGGTTATTAACTGATAAACCAATGCCTGCTGCAGACTTTGGAAAGAAGAACATAGCCAACATGAAACTCAGTACCTATGTTGCTGTTGCAATGGCCAAGGCTGAGGAATTAATGATGGCTAAAGAAGAGATGGTTGAACAGAATAATGCTGAAGTCCTAGGGGTTAAAAGGGTAATCAGGCAAAAGACCACTGCTACAAGGAAGCCTGCCCCCAAGAGGCCAGCTAGTGGGATTGCTATCAAGGAGCCTTCTGATGCCCCTGCTGCAAAGAAACCAAGAAAAGATATCCTCTCTCATAATGAAGATGAGGAAGCTGATGAGGATAGCATTCCTATCAATTCTATTCTGAAGAAGCAGAGGACCTTTGTTGCTGCTGCTGAGGCCGTTGTGCCTATTCCAACTAAACCAAGGAGGCAACCAGCAAGAAAATCTAGGTCAACTAAGGCTCCTAAGGTAACCATCTCTGTTGATGATCTTGTCCAAATAGCAGTAGATGCCCTAGTGTCTAGTTTAGAAACTAGGATAGATGATGTGCCTGTCTCCTCTCCAAATGACGTGTATATTCCCACACCCCTTTTACCCCAACCAACATAAACAACCACTTCACAACCCGATGATCCCTGGTTAAATCAACCAGATGAAGGCATTTCCCCTGGCGCACCTTTCCCCAAACCCCTGAGAACCTTATTTCCTTCCTTCACCCCATCTTCTGTCCTTTATGTAACGCCCTTCGTTACATTAGTAACCCAAATTAATTTTAATAAAAGTCCTTCAAAACATTTAATTAAAAAAACACAAGTCATAAAATTTTTCTTAAATAACTAAGTATGAAAATACCTCGTATTAAATAAAATAATAGTATTTACAAAGTATTGAAAAATATTATTAAATCCAATCATTTGAATAAAAACTAAAAGCCTCAAAACCGGGCGTTTATTTACAATCTGAGAAAAATAGTATGTAAACCAAAGAACGTCGTCCGCATAATACTCCAAACCATACTACATTACTAACCAATTAGCTAATCAAAGATAACTCTTCAGATCTCTGGATCCTCAACAGCGATGTCTTCGAGCTCTAAAAACAACACTTATAATGAGATATAAAATCCCAGTGCACAACAATACATTTATAAAATGTTTCGAAAATAGTGTTGTTCTTAGCCGGTGCGGTAACCGGAAAAACTGACCATGGTATCCGCTAATTTCCCAAAATAATATATAAAAAAATACTTTTAATAACAACAAAAATTTCATCAAGTCAAATGCATATAGCATAAGGTCAACTCGTCTCAATGCATCACATTCCACATACCAAGTAAATTCTAAATTAATCCAAGTGGCTCGAAGGCCTCATAACTAAACGGGTCTCTTGCCAGCATGCCATAAATCTCACACATAACATGACAATGGCATCCCATTGCCCACCCCTACTCATGAGGAATGTTTCGATGTCACCCTCCCGTCGGGGACATTTCTATTTCGATACCTCCCATGTGCATATGGCGGTATTTCTCCCTTTTCGACACCCCAACGTGTGACGGTGTTACTTTCGATGCCCATTTTTAGGCGGTATTGCTCTTTTTCGACATCCCAAATATATGGGGATGTTACTTTCGATACCCCATTACGGTGGTATTACTTTTCGATACCCCTATCATAGGTGGTATTGCGGCAAACATACAACATATTATAGCTCAAATATGTCATGTCTCATACATGTAACAAACTATTTCCTTCAATTTTAAACATATAAACTTCCATCAACAACAAACAATCATGAATGTCACAACACATCATACATGAATAAGCACGTTACAACATCAATTGATCAATTAATTCCCCTTTTAAACAAAACCCCAATTTTAGAATTTAGGTTACTAACAATATGCATCAAGTTAATTAAAGACTCCCAAAACCACATGGTAATCCCTTATCAACAAAAACAATCATATATACCATGGAAAGGGTTCATTAAAAGTATTGTTACTCACCTCTTGAAGACCTCCAAATAGCTCTAAGCGTTTCCTACTGCGAATCATAACGTTTGCCAAGAGTTATCATCATCTTCCTCTTCCTAGACTCCCTCTTCCACAACTATCTCTTCTTAATCCTTGAATTTCTTCTCTTCTTAGCCATTTCTGAGTTTATAGGTGTAATTAGGGTTCAAAAACGCACCCTAAGAGTGTTAGGATTCTATTTATAGAGCCCTCAATAGCCCAAAACGTGTAAAAACGCGCTAAGCCCGCTTACTCTACATATGGTTCTGTATTTCGCACATATCTTGAGTTATAGACATTCAAAAATTATAAATTTTATATCGTTGGAAAGATAAAAGATTTGTCTACAACTGTTATGAAGACCACAAAATCTGAAACGGACGTTTGGATAGTCAAAACGTGGATAGAATTTAAAAAAACGGTTCTGGCGCTGGAACATGAATAGTATGTACGAATTTGGTCATAACTTGAGCTACAAGAATCCAATTTGGACGAATTTGGTGTACATGGAAAGCTAAGAGACAGGGCTATATTTCTTATGCAGATCTTGAATTCAAACAAGTTCTCTTTGGTTACGAAATATCCGTCTGAAGTTAGGTATCTAGTCATATTATGCGAAATTGGGCTTAAAACACTCAAACTATCTATTTATAATGGGTAACACAACATGTGCCTTGATATGCTTATGTTTCCTATCATTATTGCCGCAATAATTTAGTCCAAGGTAGGTTCTTTTCCTTATTTTTATTTTATTTTTTTAAAATCAATTTTACATTATTGTGGAACCCACTGGATTTTTATTATAAAGAAAACAATTATAATAAACTCTTATACTACCCTTTTTTTTTATTAAAATAATTACATTTGAATTTTAGGATGTTACACTTTACAATGGCAAATCTGAGGATTGGGTCAAGGTAAAAAGGGAATGGAAAATTCTGTTTCATTCTCACTAACCTGAACCAGAACACATTCTAGACAGATGGTATCCTCTGCCTGAGTATGAGGAAGAAGTTAGCCCATCTGTTGAACCCCTCTACCTACCTCACCCTGAGTGTAAGTTAATCCAAAATGTGCCTTCTCAAATGCACGATGATTTAGGGCCTTTAGTCACTCACCTACCCTTAACCAAATCCCCCCCCCCCCCCCCCCCCACCCACACACACACACACACAAAAAAAAGAAAAATCTACCCAATCCATGTCAAAACTCCTCCACTCATACCACTTACTGATGGAGTTGAGAGACACATCATACCCGTCTGGGAGACTGACCCCAAGAGGAAATATCTTTCTATTATTCCTGAGAAGAGAGCAAGATCTTCTAAGCATGTCCCCATGATCATGCCAAGGGACACTAAATGGGTGTCTTTTGAGCATCCCAGAATCTTTGGGAGGGCTGCTAATTTGTTTCTAGATCAACTCTACTATGATATGCTAAAGTGGGAATTCAGTCAAATCAGAGCTGATAGAGTTGCAAATTTTGTCCCTCCATCCTGGCTGAGGCATAATGAAGCAACCAGGATTGGAATCAAGCCCTATAGGATCTATCCAAGATTGCCTATGCTAGATCTTATAAGGACAAGGACCTGAAGAACAGAAGACTCAAGGGAGTGATGCCTGAAGCTGAGTCAGTATTGCTTGATCTTGATCAAGAGACCTTTGACTACTCAATGTTGGATTTCCTTCTAAATACTAAATCCATTGAGTTGATCAATGAGCACAGTGCTGCTGAATTCTGGAAGTCTCACATTATCCACTGCACCAGAGAGGCATCTTCCTCTGTTTGTCTGAAGAAGAAAAGGAGGATATTCCCAAGGACAGAGGAAAGTGTGGTCTCTCACACTTTAGATATATGATCTATAAAGACCTCTGGGGACTTCCAATTAACAGCAGGAATGTGGAATTCATCTACCCCATTGGATGGGCAAAGGAAATCACAGTTAAACCCAAACCTACTCCAAAGCTTATCTCAAATGAATTTGTTGCTGAAGAAAATGGTCAAATTGTCATTGCTGATAATTTAGAAGATACTGCTGAATCCTATCACCAACAGAGCTCATCAGAAAGACAATCTTCTCAACCTTTAGCACTAGTGTAATGCACCCTGAAGATCATTCAAGAACTCTGAGCACTTTTCAAGAATCTACAGAAAGCTCAAGGCAACAGACTCTGCCATCAAATATTGAAGAAGTTCTTGGTAAACTAGTTGATGAGAAAGTTGAAAAGATAGCTGAAACGATCAAGGAGAATGTTCATCAGCAAGTTCAAACCTCAATGGCTCCAACCTTAGAGGTTGTGAATAAAATGCTTGGATTCCTCAATGTGTTTGCATGTGCATATTCTTGGCTACTTGTTAAACTTCTCTAATACTTGTGTTTGCTTATTTGCTTTGATATCTACTGCTATAATACTTGTGTTTATATATATTCTAAGAATGATAAGCTGTTGCACCTATCTGTTAGCTTATAAGTCTGCTTAAGTATTTGAATGCTTTATCTTAGGGGAGCCCTAAAAGCTCTCTTAGACTTTGCTTTTCGAATTTAATTAGTTTTGTCGTCATCAAAAAGGGGGAGATTGTTGGAACCAAAGTGGTTTTGGATTTAATGATCTCTAAGTTTGATGTTAACAAATGGATTAAATTTGCTTGGCAAAATATTAGTTGAGATCTAACATGTGCTTTCAGTTATGCAGGAATACTTTAAGATAAGTAAAAGAAAATTGCGATAAGTTTTCTTTGAAATATACGCGTCCACTCCTGTAGACGGGCTGCTCAAATACTTTGGTAAAGTTACTTAGTTATTTAATATAGTAGACTGGCTTTCTTAAGTAGACGAAGCTTTAAATATTTACTAGATGAATACCTAAAATAACTTGTTAGGAACTGCAAGTCCAAAGACTTGATAATAAGTGCATCCATCTTGCCACGTAAGCAGACGGAAGTAATTAGTTGAAGTAAATAATCTGAAACATAAAGTAATCTGGTAGACGAGCTCTAACCGCCACGTCACCATACGGAGATCTTTATAACTCATTAAGGAATAGCAAGTCCGAAGACTTGATAGACAAGAGGATATGCCATGTCAACAGACGAGCTAAGTAAAATATAGAACAGACTTAGACTCTCATATAAATGAGTAGACGAAGTTTCTTTTTAGACGAGCTCCATCTTTGAATGAATTAAATACAATCTGAATCTCTTATATTTATTTCAAATGATTGATATTTATTTCATTAGAATATTTTTCTTCACATTTGTTTTATCTGCTTTAAATGTTTCACCTTGTTGTAAAAGAAACATAGTACAATCAAGAAATACAAAAAACAGAATCGTACAAAAAGATACTGCAAAACAATCTGTAAGATGACAACTTTATTACTGAAAAAGCTGGATTATACACAACGAAGGAACAACAAGTGCTCAAGCTGTAATACTCAGAGGAGTGAACCTCTAAACAGGATTATTCAAAGTAACCGTTGAACAAATACAAGTGAAGAAGAAGGTCACTGTAAATTGAAGACCTCGGATACTGAAGATTCATACTCTCGCATGTACAATCTTGCTAGCTGAACTTTTGCCAATTGATAGTCACTCATTCCATTATTGTAATATTCAACCGATCTTAAACTGTCATACTCTCACACATAGTGAGTTGAGAAGATCAAACATTAAATATATTTGTTAGAGTTAGAGCCTGAAGAGGCTTGGTAAGAAAGGAATACTTGTAAGCCCAGAGAGGTGTCGAATACTTGGTTGATTTTTTGTGTGAATCCTCTATCCTCTTGTGTTTTTGTTTCAAATCTCTTCTTGTGTTTGCTGTCAACTTCACCCTGGACATGAAACATGAAGTTCAATACCACAAGTATGGATATGACTCAAAATCATTTGAGCTAAATTCTCCTCCCCATCACACTGGAATATCTTAATTTTCCTATCAAATTGATTTTCTACCAGCCTCTGGAACCTTAGAAAGCAGTCAAAAAATCCAGACTTTTTCTTTAAAGGATACATCCATGAAAATCATGAATAATCATTTATAAAAAGTGCATGATATCGAAAATTCTGATTAGAAGTTATAGGTGCAGGTCCCCAAAAGATCACAATGAATTTTATCAAAAGGAAATTCTGAAATTTTATTAGAACTTTGAAAAGGTAATTTACAACTTTTTCCCATTTGACAGCTAACACAAATAGCAGGTTTTGACACCCATTGTGTTATATTGATCTTGTCTTTCAACAAAGATAGGATTTTTAAATTTGGGTGTCCAAGTCGTTGATGCCAAACTGTAGCAAGGGAACCTCCTCTTATTGCGCTTAGAGCCTCTTGATAGCCTCCTTCTAGTGTATACAACTGTCCTTTCTTATGCCCCCTCGCAATCATCCTTTGATTTTGGTCCTTAATAATAAAGCCAGAAGAAGTAAATTCAAAACTGCAATGGTTATCAGAAACAAATTTTCCAACAGATAGCAAATTTTTCTTTCAAGTTAGGAACCACAAGAACATCTTTCAATTGTAAGTTCCCAGTAGTTGTCATAACATTCACAAGAACATCTTTTAAGAGCTTGTGGAAAATCTTTTTGACTGATAAGAATAATCATACCTGTACCAGAAATGAACAGCTTCATGATTTGATTACTTACAAATTTGACAAATAACTTCACCCTCACTAGTCTGAGTATTTTGATGTGGCTTCTCTCCCTTTGAACTGAGGTTTTGTTTGAATGGAATTTCATTGTTTTGTTGTCTATTTTGGCCATTATATCGACTTGCAGGTGTGAAGCCTCTTCCTTAAGCAAACTGAAACACCTTATCTTGGTCAGAAACTGGTTCCTTTATTGCAGCTAGATTATCACAAAATCCCTTTTTGATTGTCATTAGCATGTTTTTCAAGCTCTGTGCCTTCTCTAGTTGTTCTTCAATGGAGGTCCAGATCTCATATGCAGTGTCAACATTAATCATGGTCATCACTTATTCCTTCATGGTACCAAGCAGCCACGAGATTAAGAGGCCATCATTGGTGATCCATTTTTATAGTTTGGATTTGGACAGCTCTCACCTGTGTCACCCTTATTTTTACAAGCTCTTATACCATAAAGAAATTGCACAAGCGTTTTTTTTCATCGATCTTTCAAGGAGTATATATATACAACAATTACTGTTATTTGTAAGGAAAGAAATTAAAGGAATTCCTTAACAATAGGAGCACATGCTTAAATCTATTCTTAAGTTATTGACCCCTGATTCTTGCAACAGCTTAAGGAATTTGTTTCCTCATTAATTGCAGTCATAATATCCTCCCAATTAGTATCTGTTGCAGTTTTCTTTTCCTTATCAATTTCAGAATCAACACCTATCAAAGGATTATGTTCCCTGTCAATATGATATGTACCTAATTTGGTAGTTTCAACTTTGATATCTCAAGAGGAAGGATATCACAAAACAAAGCAGTTATCAAAACACAAAAAAAAAAAAAAAATTCATCTACTTCATAAACAAATGTAAATATAAGAGTTAAAATATATTTTTAGCCCCTCGTATTATTTTCAAAATTAGATTTAGTCCTTTATCTTTAAAAATATCCGTTTTAGTCCTCTATCTATCAAACATTATACAAAATGATTAAATCCATGATGTCTTTGTTATTGTTAGAATACATGGCAATTAAGTGGTGATTTCGGCAGCTAAATTAACACGTCATTCCCGTAGTAGTATGTGTTGGAGTTATTGAGAGGACCAAATCGTAACCAGAAAATAAGATAAAGAACCCTAAAGTCTATTGGCCTAGTCAATGATCTTCTTCCTCAAATTGACAAACTAGGATTTCTAAAAAATTAGATATTGTATTGAGTAATGTTATTTTGATATTAAAATTGAAAATCATGGGGATACCCTACTTTTTAGTAGGCTATAAACCAATGAAATAAAGAAAGAAAAAGAATAAAACGGTTCATAACCTATTAAAATGTAGAATATCCCTCTATAGTATCTAATTTTAATATCAAAATAACATTATTTAATTGTATCACTTCTTCCACTTTCAGGATGGAATCCTTTTGCAGCAGCTTAGGCTCAACTTGTATATTCAATCCATTCTTAAGGTTGTACGATCCAATTGTAATAAAGCAAGACTTTTGTCGGTCTTTCCTATCTTCTTTATTAATGTAACAACGAAGAATGTTAATCAGTGTTTTAAGTGTATTGGTTAACGATTTAAAAATAGAAATTTGATATTTAAACTTTATGTATTTTATATTTTAGAGAATGATAAATTTACTTTTTTAATGAGCTTTTATCTTTTTAAATTTTCTTAATCAATATCCTAAAAGTATTGATTAGCATGACCCTATAACACTTATGCAAACTATTCATATCCAAAACAAGCTTAGCAACAACATCAATGTCATTAAATTTGAAGTTCAAACTCATCAAATCATCATAAAACTGACGATTTTGACCAACCAGTCAACACCTCGTTAATATGACTTTTCAATTGCTTTATCTCATCTTTCAAACCATTCATCTCTAGGATATGAGAAATTATTACAATTGAGTGTACATTTCGGATTTGGATTCACCGCGACTTTAGGCAAAAATGTGAGAGAGAATATTAAGAAAAATGAAGAGAAGGGATGAGAGAGAAAAATAGATGAGAGAGATATGGAAAAAGTCACCTGACTTTTCCCTCCGCAAATATAGAGGATCTTCATCCATCTTTGTGTCACTTAGTGACATTAATTGAATGAGCCACGAACTTTTCGAATATACTCCCTCCAGTCCACAATATAAGAAACAAATAAGTTATTTTCTTTGGCCCAAAATATAAGAAACATGTATCAATTTTCACACATATAAAATATTAATTTCCAATACTACCCTTATTAATTACTGTCATTAATTATAGGTCATCAGAATATTAATTAAAAAATTAGAATGGGTGTTTTTTGAAAATTTACATGAGTATTAATTATAATTAATACATTCCAATATATTTTCTTGATCCGTGTGTTTTAGAGTTTTGTTTCTTATATTGTAGATCAGATGGAATAATTTAAACCTTACACAAGCATCAAGAACAAGGTTATACATCAATGTTCCAACCAGAGAATCATTGATGCAAGAGCAGCCGTTTGCAACCTTGCTAAATATAGCGCCCCCATATTTCTCCTTAACAATTTGAAAAACAAAATCACAAGCTTTTCTCATCCAAACTTGATTATAGGAACTAGGTATCATGAATGTTCAATGTGAGGGATTTTTACATAAACCCTAATTCATCGGTTTAGGGAAAAAGATTGTCATAATATGGTTTTTGGATTTCAATTTGGTCCTTTACCTTATTTTTTTGGTTTTGAGTTGGTCATTTATCTTATTGTTTTGGTTTTGATTTGGCCCTCCTACTGGCTCCAGAACATCTTGCCATGTGGATGTCGTGCAACTCGGTTGCCGAATCATAACTTAACTACCACGTACGGTAATATTAACCAAGACAAGACAAAAATGATCATTTTAAATTTATATATTGTTTGATAGATAAAGGACTAAAGCAGGTCTTTTTAAAGATAAAAGACTAAGGGTGCGTTTGGAAGAGCTTATTTAAGCTCCTTTTGACTTATCTGATGACATAAGCTCTTATGCAGTGTGTTTGGCAGAGCTTATAAAAATGACTTATGTCATCCCATAAGGTGTTTTTGACTTATTTTCATAAGTCACTGGGAGAAGCTTATGGAATTATCATAAGAGCTTATGCACTAAACACCCTCTCTGTGTTTTTCACTATTCGAATCCTCTCATGCCCCTTTCTTTCTTTTTCTTTCTTTAAGCACTTATGGCATAAGCTCTCATATGATAAGGTCTTATGTGATAAGCTCTTAATTAAGTTGTTTACCCAAACGCACCCTAAATCAAACTCTAAAAATAAATGAGGGACAAAAAGTACATTTTAACCTATTTTTTTAGTATTGTTTATAAATAGGATTTGCAATGACTTTGGATACTATTTTTAATTGATTTAGATATTGTATTTTTAATTAATGTTATTTGTTTTATTGATTTTACATAACTAACTATAATATTAAAATAGGATTATTATTTTACTAATTTGTAACAAACAAACACATTAGAGGAAGGACATATTCTATTTAACTAAAATGAGAGTAATGTGTCTAGGTTTGTTGTTCATGTATGTAGTATGTACGTACTAGAGGGTATGAGGATAAACACTAACGTTGTTACCAACGCGGGGTATAAGGACAAATACGTATCTCTTTTTAAAATGCTGATATGGGATGAGTATTCTAGTATCCTACACATACTCAGTCCATTGTCATCCATGTTCTATACTCATGCATTGAATACATTTTGTATGAACATTGTGTCTATTAAGCGAAACTAATTTTTTTAAGCATAAGAATTGGCATGCAAAAGCATGGATGATAACTGATATCCCAGTTAGGCTGGCATCTCAGCACCACCAATTATTTGCAGCACACCAAAAATTTTATTAGAAAAAATAAGAAATAAGAAAAATATTCAAAAAGGCAAGAGCACATAAACCAAAACCCTTGCAAACATTATTTAAATCTGTAATTAGGTAATCCTACTTTATTATTATAAAAATTTACAGTAATGAAACTATGAATAATATTCCACCAATGAAAATCATGAATGGTAATTCCATGAGAGACAGGCTTATCCGAACACTTATTGTCTTCAAGGAAAATATGAGAAACAAAAAAACACATTTTTTTAGTCAACTATATGCAATTCTTCCATCTATTTTTTAGCTTGCAAGGAACAATGCTTGTAGACTTGAAAGCGTGAATAACTAGTTTGGAATCACACTCCAACCAAAACTTGTGCCAACCATTCTTGAAAGCCAACTCTATAGCTGTCATGGCACCAATTAGCTCTGCCTGTAGAGCATAGGATATACCAAGATTGAGCTCAAAACATCCTAAAGTTGCTCCACTCCTATCTCTGAAGATACCTTCACAAGCAGCATGGTCAGGGAATCTTCTAGCTACACCATCTATATTACATTTAATCCAATAATAAGGAGGAGCACACCAATTGATTTCTTTTATAGTTGGAGCCTTAGTGGCTTTCCATCAACTGCAAAAGCCTTTAAAATAATATTGTATAGTAGAAAAACAGTAATTAATAAATAATAATTTAAAAACAGTAAAATCCTTATTATAGAATTATTTTAAAATTATGTTAAAACGTTGATTGTTTGTAACTCCAAGGAGTTGGTCTAGTGGAGCATGATAGAGTCTCATATTTAACGGGTCACATGTTCGAACCCTCGCTAATTTTTTTTGAAGGTGCTAAATGTTAATCATTTTGTAAGTACTAATAGAATCTAGAGGTTTTCCCTATCAGGGAACCATCCTCTCACTAATTTTTATATACAAAAAAAAATTGTGTGTATTCAATAAACGATGTCATCATGCTCCCAGGTGCTAGTAGTTAGGGGGTGTTCATATCCAAATCGATCCAAAAGAAAACTGAAAACCGATCAAAAAAATCGAAAACCGAACAAAACCGATGTCTATTGGATTTTTTTGGATCTTGTTTTGTGAAAACCACTTGGATCGGATCGAATTTTGGATCCCTTTTCTAAAATCGAACCGATCCAAAACAAACCGCATATATAAATTTAATATATGTTTATTCTATTTTTTGCACAATTAATTTTCTATTTGTTGGTTTTTTTCCTAATAATACTTACTAGTTATATTTGACGTAATTTTTAATTATTTCTAATGTTTCAAACATAAATAAAAGATGTTTTGATAATAGATGATGATGATATTTATTATTTTATACATATTTTATGAAATGTTTTTTCATGAATGTATCAACAAGTATATATATGTTTAAGATTTTGTTTAGTTTAGCTTGTAATTTTTATTCTTTGATGGAATATAAATATGTAATGATGTGTCGGTAAAAACCGAATCAACCGAACCGATCCAAACCGTATTTTATCGGATCGGACCGGATCATATATTTTTAAGGAAGTCATCCAAACCGAATCAAATCATATACTCTTTTTATCTTTGAATCGGATAATTTTTTATCTTAAAATGGATCCAAACCGAATCACGGAGACCCCTATTAACAGTTCATCAAACCAAATGGAGGAACGTGCCTATTTATCAGCTCAGTTCTATCTTCACATTTCGATTGATGGCCCATGGGTAGATCTAATAAAGGGCTGCGGGAATATACTATGACAATCTCTCCCAGCCCAGCAAAGAAAAAGCCCATATTAAGAATACAGTGCACAATGCAGTAAAACGATTGTGCATGCAATTTCTAAAACTTTTTTTTTTCATCATCAGAGAATAATATTTGAGACAGAAGTGGGTTTTTACTCTCTCAACTTCCACCTGAAAGGAATCGAATCCTAGATAATATGATTAAGAACTCTAATTATTTATCAACTGTATTGACTCACGTTGGTATTTTCTAAAACTTTTATTACCTAAAGATTTAATTGATATAGTGTAAAGATTTTTTATATTATCAATTAATCATATATTATCATATAATTTATATCATTAAAAATATTTAACTATTATTATAATTAACATAAAATTCATACATAAAATTTCACACTGAAAATAAATTAATTAAAATTAATCTGGAAGTAAAAGTCAAACAAAATAATGATAAATGTGGCAGATCAGCCTCAAGCTTTACTCAGGGGATGAGTTCAACGTTATTAAAAGTGGGCCCCACCATTTCTCCTATCATTGCGTCTTTCTTCGTGGCTTCATCTGCCTGTCCCGAAAGAGATTCGAGAATCTGCATTTGCCTCATAGACTCTTAACCCTGTGAAACAACACTCAACAAGCCTACTATTAGGCCATGTCACGTGCTAATCACATGACGAGGCCTCACAAGTCACAACCAGAAGTGAGAAAAATAAGCATTGTTAATCGATGCTCACTAGATATTTCGGTGGATAAATTGAAGAACGAATTGTAGCATAATTGCAGCAGTACGTGGCACAATTTTAATCATTCATTGGTCAAATATGTGATGTAGTGTAGGATGGAGTAGAGAAGAGTGACACCAATGTCAGCGCTGTGGACGCGTTGGAATAATTGCTTCTCACACTCTGCTTATATAATCTTAACTGAACCATGTCATTTTCTTATGACCATAATATTTGAATATAAAATTGATGTTGTATATATATATATTTTATTTTTTTTATGTATTTCATTGTTTCAAGACATTCATTAGATCCATGATGTCTATGTATGGTGTCCAATTCAGTTATAAAAAATCATTACCATTTTCTTATAGGTTTTTATTACATATATAGATATAGATTTTTACAGAGGTTTCATTACGTACGCGTGGTTTTGTTATCGCAAGTTTTTTTGACTATTAGATTCGGACGGATCTAGTTCAATTCACTGATTATGACTTAGTTTACATCTAACTTGATAAGTGATAACATCATGTTACGAGTACTATAAAACCTCAAAATAATTGAACAGAATTTTCCCTTTTTCCCCATTTCGATCACACTTCTAAATTGAGCTCACGAGGTGGAAGGTTCCTATCATTTGATTTAGAGTTGCGTTGCGTGACCTATTTCCAATCTTATAACCATCGTTTGATTGAACAAGTTTTTGCATCATTCATTCTATTGATCCGTAGAAACCAGATAGAGTTTTTAGATAATGGGTGCGTTTGGGTAAACAACTTAATTAAGAGCTTATCACATAAGACTTTATCGCATGAGAGCTTATATCATAAGCCCTTAAAGAAAGAAAAAGAAAGAAAGGGGCATGAGATGATTCGAATAGTGAAAAATACGGAGAAAATGTTTAGTATATAAGCTCTTATGATAATTTCATAGGCTTCTCCCAGTGACTTATGAAAATAAGTCAAAAACTCCTTATGGGATATCATAAGTTATTTTTATAAGCCTTGTCAAACACACTGCATAAAAGTTTATGTCATCAGATAAATCAAAAGGAGCTTAAATAAGCTCTTTCAAACACCACCAATGTCTTGAACGTATAAAATTAAATTAGGCATGCACTAGTACCCTATCAATACAATCATAACTGTTTTTTTTTTCCGGTAGCATTAATATGTAGAAAGAGGAAAAGGTGATGTATCAATAGTTTCATTCGGGAAAGTGGTAGAATTAATAGTACATTACACAATACAATTATTACTAATCCGGATTTACAATTTATTAAAAAAAATCCCGATTTCCATATAAATTTTATGTATGTGAGAACGAGGAACATTAAGGCTGTATAAGATATAATATTGAAGGGTATGTACAATATATAAATGTAAATTGATGTGTCTAAATACTAAATTTAGTGGTCGTTTGTTTAGGCTTAGGGATGGCAATTTTTACTCATTCGTGGGGATCTCCACAGGGAATGTCCCGAATGGGGCCCTGTGGGCAGGGATTTTTTCTCCTAGGGGATGGGGGACAAAATCCCCCCGCAGCCAATTCGGAGACGGGGGCGGGGACCATACCACTCGTCCCATGCAAAATACATATTTACCATTCATATATATATATATATATATATATTAAAATATTATACCTCACATGTTGAAGTGTTGGAAAAGACATGGAAAAAAAAAATTGATATTGTAGTTTTGAAACTTTTTGTAATGTTTATTTAAATATTATGTTTGTATTATTTGAGTTTGAACTTGTTATAACTTTGAATTTAAGATTTTTTTTAATTTTATTGGATTTTAATTTATGATTTAAATTTTTTTAATAAATGTTTGAGGTCCAAGTGGAAACTGTGGGAATCCGTGGGGACGAGGACATGGGAGGAAAACCCTCATGATGGGGACCAGGGGCGAGGGCGAGACGGGGAGAGGCTGGGGCGGGAGCAGCGTAGTGCCCCCGCCCACACCACGTCCCGCCCCGCCCCGTCCCGTTGACATCCCTATTTAGGCTTTGTTTCAAAATAAACACTTTTTTTTTTTGAAAGAAACATTTCTTTAAATAATAAAAGGGTCAACTAATAAAGGAATCGAGTTTGTGAGTTGCAAGACCAAGGCGGGGAAAAGGCAATGGAAAACCAAAAAATAGCTCTATTATTTGATGAAAAAATTGTCAAAATTGAAGACAATTTTTTTAAGTACACAACCAAATTTGATCGAGTAAATCTCTGATTTAGTTCCTGAAATTATAAAATCGTATCAGTTTTTTTCTTGAAATTAACGAAATTTCAAAAATATTCTTGAAGTTGTCAAATGTTAATCAATCTAGTCCCTCCGTTGATAATCGCATGGACTAAATTGATACTAATTTGTCATTCGGGGACGTTTTTGAAATTTCGTTAATTCCATGAACGAAATTGATATGATTTTATAATTTCAGGGACCAAATTCATAGTTACTCAAATTTGTTCGTTTGTTCGGACTTTGGAATTACTCCTTCCGATCCACAATATAAAAAACAAATGGATCCTTATTCTTTATTCAAAATATAAGAAACATACATCAATTTTCACATATATTAAATGTTAATTTCCAACGCTGCCCTTATTAATTATTATCATTAATTATATCCTATCAAATATTAATTAAAATTAGAAGAGATATTTTTAAAAATTTATATAAATATTAATTATAATTAACTTATTCCAATATATTTTCTTAATCTTTATATTTTATGATTTTGTTTCTTATATCGAATAGCGAAGGAGTAATACGTTAATCTGGTACTACCTAATAGTTATTGTTTCCTTTTCTTTTCTTTTTGTTGATGGCGCTTGACCAATCTAACTGGTTGGACAATCAATTCTTGAGAACAACAGCGCAATGAAGGGAACCTTCAAAAATTAATGAAAATTTGTTACAGTGACTCGGAATCTAGTGGCAACAACAGCAGCGATCGGATGGATATAATGGATATATATTGAGTAACTATATATTGAGTAACTTGGCGCAGCAGCCAACATTTTCTTTCCCTCCTTTTTTTTTTTTGACAATTTCTTTCCCTCCGTTTTTTTTTTTGACAATTTCTTTCCCTCCTTTTGATACGTCAACAATCAGTGAAATCTTCTTTTATAAAATAAAACAAATGGCTTAATTAATTCTTTCTCTTCAATGGATTCAGCGAGTCTCAACAAAGTAGTGTTTGAGATGGATAGTAAAATTGTAGTGCTGGATAGCATTAATGGTCACTCTGATGATGTTGCTGAATTTGGTTCCCTTGTCCAACTGTGTCGTCAACTCCCAGCCCACAGACTCAATATCACGTAAAATTAACTAATTTAATATTTATTAAAAAAATTAGTTAATTTAGTTTAATGGTATTGATTTATAAAAAAAAAAATATGTTATAAATATCAAACTATCCTTTAAAGGTTCGTTTGGTGGTCAGGATAAGAGAGACATGATAGGATAAGCTGTCATATCCTGTCTGGAATTGTTATTTGGTAAGCCAGCAGGATAGGATAAACCAATCCTGTCACCTATCATATCTTGTCCATCTAGTTAAAATTCTATCCCGAGGGGGAGTTGGGTTAGAACTCAACAGGATAGGATAAGGTGATTTATAGTATAATAAAGTATAAAAATATTTTATATATAAAATAATTAAAGTATAATAAAATATAATATGGTTACTAAAAAAGGTATAATAAAACATAAAATAATAAAAATATTAATAATTAATTTAAAAAATTATTTTTATTTTGTCACAAGGCTAATTTTGTTACTTCACATTATTTTAAAAAACTAAAAACTAAATAAAAAATATATTCTAATAATTTAACTATATGTAATGTAAAAACTAAAAATGAATATATTTAAAATTATAGCAAAATTAATTTAAGCTAAACAATATTACAATGATATACAGTTGGTTATCTGGTGGACACCAAACGTCGGATATGATAACAGCTTATCCTGCTCATATCATATCCTACTCCTATCCCGCTCTCTTATCATATCCGCCCCTATCCTATCCTGACCACCAAACGAGCCCTAATTGTCTTGAGAGTGTACAATACTCTTGAAAAAGTAAAAGGAGAATTGATTGAATTTATGGATTGTCTTGACTTTTATAATACTGATGTTAAATAGAGTTGAATTAGTTGGCTTTTGTTTATATTTGAATTAATTGGCTTTTATGTTTTTCATGCTTTTCCTACTTGTAATGTAAACTCTTATGGTGTAGCAATGATATAAGTATGTTTCTTTTTTTTAAAAAAATTATAATAAAGGAACACATGTAAAACATGGATTACAAAATGTAGTACAATAGTATGTGTGAAGCACGTGTGAATCTCAATTCGTTAGTTAGTTAAGGATTGATATGAAAGCCATAACAATAGGAAAACTAGGAGTCTATATAAGGATGATCATATAGCAAAGTATGACAAGATTGCAAATTCACCAATTTGCTGTATACTTGTAACTTGAAACAGAAAGTGATCCTCAATAATATTGACTCAGTGTGGATGTAGGAGTCTGGACCTCAACTCTGAACCACGATAGTATTCTTGCCTCTTTTCTTTAGCTTTCTTTCAATTTATTTTCTTTCTTGCTTCTTCTGTTTTTTCTGTTATTGTTCAGTCCTGCAACATTTCTTCATATCAGAAGAAAGGTTTCTCATTGCTATTGTTCACAACAATTGGTATCAGTAGCTAGTTTCGAAGTTGTTTCCGCGATGGCCACCAAATTTGAGATTGACAAATTTACGGGTGAAAATGGCTTTAGCCTTTGGAAGATCAAGATGCAAGCTCTTCTTGTTCATCAAGGGCTTGATGTTGCTTTAGGAGGGGCTGTAAGACTCCCTTCTACCTTGTCAGAAAAGAGAAGAAAGATCTTCTCAATAAAGCTCACAGTACAATTATCTTGTCACTAGGAGATTAAGTCTTGAGGGAAGTTTATGAAGAAAAGACAGCAGCAGCGGTTTGGCGCAAATTAGAGAGTCTCTATATGACCAAATCACTCACCAATAAGCTGTATTTGAAGAAGAGGTTGCATCAACTCAAAATGGAGGAAGGTACATCTATCAAAGAACACATCTATTTGTTCAATAAAGCAATTCTTGATCTAAAGAGTGTAGATGTGAAGATTGATGATGAAGATCAGTCAGTAATACTCTTTGTGTTCACTTTGCCTCCATCTTTTGAAAACTTGGTAGACACCATGATGTTTGGCAAAGAAACTCTCACTGTAAACACCTAATTTTGTCCGGGTGTTTTTTATTTTTAATTAATATTTCGATAAAATAAAATAAAATTGCAAACAAAAAATTAAAAAAAAATCCTTGTTTATATTATTGACCCAGTTTTTGTTTTGGCTACCAGCTTTGATTCCACCCAAATGAATTCAAAAAAATAAAAGCAAGTTTTTTGGTTGTTAATTAAAATAAAAAAAAATGTTTTGTATCACTGTATCTTTTTGTAGGAAGAGTCAAATGTGTTTTACACCATCTTTTGGTTTGGACTCCTTTTTACACAAAAATGGCATCTGATATACTTTGGTCCTTTGCACCCAAATACTGATCTGTGGCAACACCACATAGTGTGGTCCCTTTCCTCCACAGCTGGCCAACAGAGATGTTTGTCATCTTCTCACCTTTGATGTCAATATAAGTCGCACAAAGAGAAGAAGCATAGGGAGAGCTTTAGAAAAATCCACACACACCACTCTTTCATCACATCTTTTCCACTCATCTCACCTTCATCAACCAAAATTCCATCAACCTCCAACAACACACAAATAAAATACCAAACAGAAAGAATTTCCTTCCACCTTCATCATCCTCTCTATCAACTCCAGCTCCTCCTTCCTCTTCATTTACATCACCCTCCAACCATTGAAACTAACCCATCTTCAACACCTCAAATATGCCACCCTCCATACCCAAACACCACATCATCTCCATAGTCATCACCAAAAAATAAACAGACCCATCTACAACAACCCTTCACCATCATCATGAACAATAAAAAACCAAAAATAGGAACATAAAACACATCAGATTCTGGTTTTAGCTCCTCCGTGCTCCGCCATCGCCGTCTCGACAAACTGGGGCGCTTGTCTCAAGCTACCACGCATCCATCACCATCAACCGCTTAGGACCACAGCACAACCCCACATCAGTCCAGATCCGCTCGTCACCGCCGCGCCTTGACCAAGCACCACTCCCCAGATCCGCTAGTCACCGCCGGGCCTCGACCCAGCAACCACCGCGCGAACCGCCACCGGAAGCTGCAGATCTGCTCACATTACCACCTCTGCCTCGCCGTTGCGCCCCAGCTCCACCGCATAGGACCGCTTCCTTCGAACCGGAGCCACCGTGAAGTCGTCGGATCCTCGCCGCTAAGCACCATGCCCCTCACCGCCGTTCGGGTTTGCAGCCGCCGCACTTGCATCAAGGCTCATCACCCCTTTTGGACTCTGGGTAACGAAAGAGATAAGTCAAGGGCTTCTTTGATGCCTTTTTTATTTTTTTTTTCTGTTTCTTTTATTATATAATTCAAATGTTAATTTATGGCATTTGGGATTTTTTTAGTTGGGTTTAGTTTTGGTTTATTTATCCTTTTTTGTTGTTTTTATTAATGGTATGTGATTGGGCTTCTGTTTTCCTTTTGGGCCAATAAAGGGTGTTAGTCTTCTTAAGCTACTACTATGTTTCTTGTCTTTGTTTGCTATTTGGGCCAAAACTAAACCAGCAAAAACAGAAAACTAAAAATCTTATGAAATAACCTTTTGGTTCTTTGTTTCAAATAAAAATCTCCTAAAATATTTGGAAACAAAATTGGCTTGTTTGAATTCATGCAACGATTTACAATGTTGATGTGCGATTTTTCATCCTCAAGTGTTGTAAAAATTGTAAGGGTTTATTGTATAGTTTCACTATCTTTAACCCTGTGCAAGAATGAATTCCCTCGTCTTAGAAATAAAAACGATTTTTATGATTCTATTTTGATAAAGTTTTTTTTTATAAAAATAATAACAAATAAATAACTTTGAGTATCTATAATAAAATTTTCACAAACAAAAATCTTTTGAATTCACACGGCAATCTATGACGTTGATGTATGTACTCATCCTTAGGTATCATATTAATTGTAAATGTTCATCGTATAGCTTGACTATCATTAACCTTGTGCAAGAGTGAATCCCCCTTTTAAAAAAAAGGGTAAAATAAAATAATAAACACCTTTTTTAATTTACCCTTTCAATAAAATTTTAGTAAAGTAAAAACATATTTGAATTCACGCAACAATACGATATTGATGTATGAATTTTCATCCTCAAGTGGAGTATGAATTGTAAGGATTTATCGTATAACACCGCTATCTTGAGCCCTGTGCATAAGTGCATTAATTTCAAAATAAATCCATTTTCAAATCATTTACAAGAAATCAAATTTCCATTCAAAAATTAAAATCAATAAACCAACCAATTAAATCTTTTACTTAAAAGAACTATGTGGCTTTGAGTTTTCCATCGTACCCGGGAATACGCAGGAGCAAGATAAATCATCTTGTCAAGCCAAAACCAAATTTTCCTTTTTTGTGTCTCTTTTTATGTTAAAATAATTAACCAAAATAATTAAATTTTTCTATTTTTAGGGATGCTCTATAGACACAATGCCATGTTCAGTCCCTTAGATATGAGGTTACCCTGTGGACTCATGTGTCATGTTCAACCTCATTTAGTTTTTATAAACAATAAATTTAAAAATATAAAAATTAATAAAAATTTAAAATATTAAAAGTTAAAAGTAATTCTTTCTTGCAAACAATTTTTGGGGTAAAATAAATATTTAAAAGGCTATTAAAATGTTTTTTTGCACAATTAACTTGAGGTACCGTTTTTTAAACGGGCGATATGCGGTGCTAGCACCTTCCCTACTCGTAACCGACTCCCGGACTCAAATCTCTATCTTTTTTAGACCAGTTTCCTTAAAATAAATAGTTTTTTCCAATGTTTTTCCCAAAATAAATATTGGTGGCAACTTCTTTGTTTTTACCTCTTTTTCCGCGACACTCACTTTGGAGGAGGTCAAGGATTTCTCGAATTCTCGGGAACTAAAGATGAAGATTACAGAGAACAGAGGGAATGGAAATGATGCAGAAGGTCTGTTTGTCAGAGGTAGATCAAACAAGAAAGAAGGACAAAGCAAGAACAAACATAGATCAAAGTCAAAGGTGAAAAAGAACTGCTATTATTGCCATAAGGGTGGGCACTATAAAAAGGAATGTCCAGAAAGGAAAAAGAAGGCCAATGCAAAGAATAAAGAGTCAAATGATATAGCTGTTATTGCAGATGGTTATGACAGTGCAGAAGTTCTAACAATATCTACTTAAAACTGTAATGATGAGTGGATTTTAGATTCAGGGTGTTCATTTCACATGACACCTAATCGAGAATGGTTTGATTCATATAATGAAGTTGATGGTGGAAAAGTTCTAATGGGAAACAACATGGCATGCAAAGTTGTTGGTATTAGAACTGTGAAAATCCAATTGACTGGAGAATCAACAAAGATCCTTTCAGATGTAAGACATGTACCTGACCTTAAAAGGAATTTAATTTCCTTGGGAATGTTAGATCAAGCCGGATGCTCTTTCAAAGGTGAAGGTGGAGTCTTGAAGATATGTAAAGGATCTTTGCAGATCATGAAAGGCTTGAGGAGGAATGGTTTGTACAGGTTGCAAGGTAAAACCCTCTCTAACTCTACTAGTCTAGTTTCTGTTTCCAGTTCAATTTGTACAAAGCTTTGGCATCTTAGACTAGGACATTTGAGTGAAAGAGGGTTGGAGGAGTTACATAGGCAGGGGCTAATTGGTAGAGGGAACTTAGAGAAGTTAGAATTATGTGAACACTGTGTCTATGGCAAGCAAAAACGTGTTAAGTTTCCTGCTGCTTCTCACACTACTAAATCCATAGTAGATTATGTACACTCGGATATATGGGGGCCTGCCAAAGAGCCATCATTAGGAGGGGCTAGATATTTTATAACCTTTATAGACGATTGGTCAAGAAAGGTTTGGGTTTATTTGTTAAAACACAAAAATCAAGCCTTTAAGTCTTTCAAACAATGGAAATCTCTAGTTGAAAATGAAACAGGGAGGAAGGTTAAGGTTCTTAGGATAGATAATGGCCTAGAATACCTTGAGGGAGAATTCATTGAATTTTGTAAAGACAATGATATTGCAAGGCACAAAACAGTAAGGATGACACCACAACAAAATGGTCTTGCTGAGAGAATGAACAAGACTATCTTAGAAAAGGTAAGATGCATGTTATCCAATGCAAAATTGACCAAGAACTATTGGGGAGAAGCTGTAAATACTGCTTGCTTTCTTATAAATAGATGACTCTTCATCCCAATCGATCTTTGAGAGACATCATATAATTTGGTAAGAGATAGAGAAAAAGACGAATTAGAGCACCTCAAAGATTTGGATATCTTGACTTAATAGCTTATGCCTTAGATGTTGAAACTGATTCACAAAGCACAGAACCTAGAAGTTATAAAGAGGCTGTTTCTGGATCTGAAAAAGATCAGTGGCAATTAGCAATGAAGGAAGAAATTGCCTCTCTTATAAAGAAATTGCCAGTGAATATCAATTAGTTAGCTTGACCTGTTAGTTTTTCCTTAGTTAGTTATGTGATATCAATTCTTTATAGTGGCACTTGTGCAAGTTGTAACCACTATAACTGATTTTAGTTAGTTAGTTAGGGGTTGATATGAAAGCCATACCAATAGGAAAGCTAGGAGTCTATATAAGGATGATCATATAGAAAGTATGGCAGGATTGCAAATTGACCAATTTGATGTATACTTGTAACTGAAAGAAAAGTGATCCTCAATAATATCGACTCAGTGTGGAGATAGGAGTCTGGACTTCAACTCTGAACCACGATAATATTCTTACCTCTTTTCTTTAGCTTTCTTTTAATTTGCTTTCTTTCTTGCTTCTTTTGTTTTTTTTGTTATTGTTCAGTCTTACAACATTTCTTCATATCAGAAGAAAGGTTTCTCGTTGCTATTATTCACAAGAGTATGAGATACAAAGACTTGGTTAGTAGGATAGAAGAAAGAATTGAAGAAGAACGAACCATTTTGTAGCCCACAGATCCAATAAAACACTGTAGATTCCTACCATCCAATCCCATCATCATCTTCTTCCATCCCATTCCTGTTCTCAAAATTTTCTATGCCCCATGTCCTATCACTCGGTAATTAGGGTCGTGTCATGGTCATGGACTCATGAGTCATGGATAGATATGTATTTGGTACAATGAATGGCATGTATCCATCCATATCTTTCATCCCATCTTTTTTATATTATATTTTTTAATTTTTAACTTATAATAATAATAATTGCCCTGTTTTTAAAAGAAATTATTTATTGTTGTTTATAAATGGAGAGGCGCATGCAAAAGGTCATGATTGTGTCCTAGTCCGATGCACGCAAACGCAAGCCTTTTGTGCATTTTAAGACTCTGATCGGCGCATTATCTTCTCTCAACGTCCTCCTATTCCTACCATATTTACTTTTCTGTTGCCATTTTCACTTCCTCTGTGTAATGACAGTTTTGCCATTCATGTTGAAAAGTTAAATAACAATTTTACTATTCACCAAAAAAAAACCAATTTACCGTGTATTTAGTCAAGTGCGTTTCCAACTTTTAAGATATTGGTGGCGTTTAGAAGAGAACTTATTTAAATTTTTTTGACTTATCGATGGCATAAGCTTCTTATACGATGTGTTTGTGGAGAACATAAAAATAACTTATGACATCCCATAATGAGTTTTGCCTTATTTTCATAAGTCACTGGAAGAAGACTATGGAATTATCATAAGAGCATATACGATGAACACACCCTCTCCGTGTTTTTTACTATTCGAATCCTCTCATGCCCTTTTCTTTCTTTTTTTTTCTTTCTTTAGCACTTATGGCATAAACTCTCATGCGATAAGGTCTTATGTGATAAGTTCTTAATTAAGTTGTTTACCCAAACGCACCCATACTATTTGTCATAAGATGCCAATTTAACTTAAAAGATGCCAAAAGTAATAATTGGTCTCATCACTTTTTGGGTAAAAAAAAACCAATTTCTAAAATATGCCGTATAAATTGAATTATTTTTACAATATTCTTTCTAATATAAAATTTGTTATCAAATTATCTCTTTAAATAAGCTAGGTTAATTAATTGATTAAGTTAATTAAGCTATAGGATATGATTATGAGTTTTAAACCCCCTTCATGCCTTTTGCTTATTTTTTCTTTCCTTTTCTCCTTCCTCACGAGTCATGTAGGGTCCTCTAGGATTCGCTTAAACATAAAACTAATTGATATCAAATTCAAGATCATATCTTGAGGACAAATTTTTATTTCACCGTGAAAGTGACGAGTTTAAATTGAAAATCATCATAGGGAAGGTAATACCAATATGGCAAGTGGCGAGTGGCGCCGCGGGAAAAGGGCAGTTTGGTCAAAACATTCTCTTGTCCTATGTAGCATGTGTGCAGTCCATTTTTGAACAATGTATTAGTATTAATATTAATATTTATATTTAAAAAACAGCGTTTGATTATGCTACACAGTGAGTCGAGCAAAGACCTGTGACTTGAGAGCCGAAAGTGACGAACCAATAAAAACAGTGACCAAACCAAACCAAACTCAACTCAACACCGCAAAAGCGAAGGCCTGATGCTGAATCTCAAACTAGCACCATTGCTCTTCCTCTCTTTACTCTTTTTTTAGTTTATTAAACTCCCAAACACACCCTTAAAAGAAAAAGCATGCACAATCACAGAGCGAATTCCCAGTGGCAGAGATTCTATTCTCCTCACCAGTTTCAAAATCTTCCATATAATATTTAAAAAACAAGTCTTATATTTTAGATCTTTGTAAGTCTTATTTTCATTCTTTTTATACCCTGAAATTCTCTTTCAAACCTTGAAGAAAAAAAAATGGTTCCTAGATCGACGACAATTCCAAATCCAATAGATTAGCTTAGTAGTTGAACAAACTAGGAACCTTGTTTGTCACAACATGGAGATCGGTGCAGCGGCGTCGTTTAACAACAGTGTTTTTTGGTTTCTGAGGTTTTAGCTTTAGTTCAATCGAAACAGTTGTAGGGTTGTTGTACGAGATGTCTCCTGGGAACCAGATCGTTACATGAAGTTGTTTCCAAACCTCTGATCTCTACAAATTCTCACGTTTTATCGTGTTAGTAACTGTCTCTAGCTGAGGTAACATAACATAAACGAGGTTGTTGTTTATCTGTGTCTTTGATTCTTCAAAAAAAAGAAAAAGAAAATGAAAAGTTGGTTTTAGAAGTAGAAGTTATAGTTTGAGGAGTGTGGTTGGTGGAGTTGTGAGTTGTAACAAACAGTGTGTTATGGCAATGTCCTGCAAGGATGGTAATAAGAACAACAACATAATGGATAATGGGAAGTATGTGCGTTACACACCTGAGCAGGTTGAAGCCCTTGAGAGGCTTTATAATGATTGCCCTAAACCCAGTTCCGTTCGCCGCCAGCAACTCATCCGTGAGTGCCCCATTCTCTCTAACATTGAGCCCAGGCAAATCAAAGTTTGGTTCCAGAACAGAAGGTACAATTTTTATACTTTACCATGTTGTTATTCTTGTTAATTTTAAGTGCGAGTAAGATATGAGTGAAGAAGTCTCACGTTATAAAGAAATAGATAAGTTAAAGGCTATATTAATCGAAAAGATCATAGACATGATATTTTAAGGTTTTGGGTCAAGATGTCATTGTTTAGTCCATCAGATGCCCCTAAGGTTTTAATCTGCGGTTGCGTTTGTGGTTGTGGTTATGCTATGTTTACCTCTGTTGCGGACAATTACGAAAAAATGCGCCCGCAATCGCGGTTGTGATGCGGTGGCTGAGACTACTAAAGCCACAACATTGCGGCCTTAACTGTAGTTGCGTGCCTCATTTGTAAACCCTGGATGCCCTTATTCTAACAAATGCTAACTTAGCCACTTTGAAATAACTGATGCAAATAATTGTATGCTTTTGTTTTTGTGAATTCAGATGTAGAGAGAAGCAGAGAAAAGAGGCTTTTCGTCTGCAAGCTGTAAATAGGAAGTTGACGGCCATGAACAAGCTGCTGATGGAAGAGAATGATAGGTTGCAGAAGCAGGTGTCTCACCTGGTCTACGAAAATGGCTATTTTCGTCAACATGCCCCAAATGTAACATTCTTGTTTGTGTTTTTCATTTGGGTTGCTTACATGATTTTGAATCAATGGCGGCCATTCTAAAAGCATTCCAAATAATGAAACTCGATTGTGCTTTTACCCTTCATAGTTATTATACACTGAATGCTTTGAAGTTGAGTTAGAATAGTGGTTTCTATGCAGACTACAGTTGCAACCAAAGACACAAGCTGTGAATCAGCCGTTACGAGTGGTCAACACAGTTTGACAACTCAGCATCCCCCAAGGGATGCAAGTCCTGCAGGGTGAGTGAGAATATGATTGTTGGGTTCCTTTCTGTTATTGTGGTCTGTGACAACTTGGTTGTGTATTTATGGCTTATGGAATCATCTTCCTTATTTTTTTCTCAGGCTTTTGTCCATTGCAGAGGAGACTTTAGCAGACTTTCTTTCAAAGGCTACTGGGACCGCTGTTGAGTGGGTCCAAATGCCTGGAATGAAGGTATCCCAAGAACTCCTATTTTATTCTCATATTCTTTCATAGGTATAGGGCATAAACAGAATGGTAAAAGAACACTAAAATTGTCATCTTGGAATAACTTTTCGCCCCCCAAGTTCTGATAATTTTCTTTTTCAATGATATATATTCATTTGAATAAGTTAGTAGCTTAATGTTTCAACTAATATTTTTAAAATCACGTTTCTTTACTAATTCATGCTGTTGCGCACAGCCTGGTCCGGATTCCATTGGAATCGTTGCTATTTCTCATGGTTGCCCTGGTGTGGCAGCTAGAGCCTGTGGTCTAGTGGGTCTAGAACCCACAAGGGTAAGTGCTCAAGATCACTATCTATATACTAATTGTCTTGCTTTGGATTTTATGAATCATTTGGTCATAAATACTCTTTCCAGGTTGCAGAAATCCTCAAAGATCGGCCTTTGTGGCTTCGCGATTGCCGAGCTGTTGATGTTCTCAATGTGCTGCCTACAACAAATGGTGGAACCATTGAGCTGCTTTATATGCAGGTAAAGTAAAATTTATAGAGCATGAATGATGACTCAATCCCAATATATTGGTATTAATTAAATCACTTATTTGTGATTTTGTATGATTACTCTATGGCTATAATGATCAGCAATATGCGCCTACCACTTTGGCACCTGCTCGAGACTTCTGGTTGTTGCGCTACACTTCTGTTTTAGAAGATGGGAGCCTAGTGGTAAGTGACTCTGAAGAATTCTTAAGCCTAAATTTTGTATCTGATTAGATATTGTAGTCAATAATAGACCTCACTTATGTGCAATGGCCCAGCCCTGCTTTTATATTTTTAGCCCTCCTGCCACACTTATATGTCTAAATCATTCTTGTAATGTATGGCTTAGATATGTGAGAGGTCTCTTAAAAATACTCAAAATGGTCCAAGCATGCCTCATGTGCCGCATTTTGTAAGAGCAGAGATGCTGCCCAGTGGGTACCTGATAAGACCTTGTGAAGGAGGTGGTTCCATCATCCACATTGTTGATCATATGGATTTGGAGGTACATTATTTTAACTTTGTTACATGAATTATTATCATTATTATTATTATTATTTATTTAACTCAACGATAACTTCGGCATGTTTATATTATTGTTAGCCATGGAGTGTGCCAGAAGTGCTGCGTCCACTGTATGAATCATCCACAATGCTGGCTCAGAAGACAACTATGGCGGTATGGTTGTTATCTCTTTTGCTGATGGTACAACAGTATATATAATGTGTTTCTTTCTCTTCCTATTTGTTATATTAAATTGTAATAAATGCTATCATGGTAACAAGATTATTGATTCGTGGGTTCAAAAAGGCTCTGGCGTGTTTATTTTTTCTCCGTTTCATACAGGCCCTACGTCAGCTAAGGCAGATTTCACATGAAGTTTCTCAGTCTAGTGTCACTGGGTGGGGTAGGCGACCAGCAGCTCTAAGAGCACTTAGCCAGAGACTGAGCCGGTTATATATTCTACCACGCGCGGGGGGGTTCTGATTTTGGTTAAAATTCTTTACAAATAAATTTGAAATCTCACATATTTCATTGCAGGGGGTTTCAATGAGGCACTCAATGGGTTTACTGATGAGGGATGGTCAACAATTGGCAATGATGGCGTAGATGATGTTACAATTCTAGTGAATTCATCTCCTGACAAGTTAATGGGTCTGAATAATTCCTTTGCCAATGGATTTCCATCTGTCAGTAATGCAGTCTTGTGTGCCAAAGCATCAATGCTATTACAGGTCAGGATGCTTAGAAATTACGAATTTCCTTAAAATTATATAATAAAAAGCTGAACAATCAAAGGACGAGACTCTTCTAATGTGTGTTTTTCTAGTAAGGGTGTATTCATCCTTAAATCATTCAGTGGGTTATGATCTTGATGCAATTCAGATTGAATCAAGGGTGGACCCTTACTATATGATAGGATCCTAGAAGCAGAAGTGTATTATTGATGAAAATAGAAAGGAGAGCCTGAGATCTTACAAGAGAAAACACCAGCGCCTAAGCTCCTCACCAGAGCATATGCTCATCACAAAATGACTAACTGCATTTCCCTGTCCTCCCCCTCTCCCTATATCCTACTGCATGGCACAACAACCTGCCAGGTCAGCTAAATAACTCACTCTCTACACCCTTCTGTTTCCTACGGGTGTAGACCTTCCAAATCTTGGGCTTGCCCCAGTTGGAGCCCAATAACTGATCCATGCCTAACACAGCCTCACTCTCAGTATTCGGTACTCTATCACTATACAAAAAGCTAAGAGCTTTTTCAGCAACAAATAAATACTGTTGGGAAGGACACTGGTCATACTCCTATTATTACACTGGTCAGCCTCATTCATAAAGTTTACTGTGTGGTATTGTCTTTGCATAAGCAGTTGAGCACATGTTCCGTTGTAAAAAGAACCATGTAATTCAAAGGATCATTAATATAGTAACCACCCACATATAAGGACTTGTTTGATCAGTCATCAACCTTTCTAGTCAACAATTGGTCAACATGCCCTATTTGTTATAGGAGAATGCTAACTAGTGCCTATAGGGCATTGGTTAAGGAATCAAAAGGGGTAAGTTTGTATGAAAATATATGTATTTATTACATTGAAAAGTGTTAAACTTATATTTTCAATACAAACTTTCCTTTTATTGATTCCTTAACCAATACCCTTAGGGACTCGTTAGCAAGACCCTTTGTTATATCATTGTTATTTGTCCTTTGTCTGTTCTGCTGTTCTCCTAAACAAAAGCATGACCCATGAAAATTGCTATCCTAAACCAAAAATGTTTTCAGTTGCACATATCCTAGAATTCAGATCACGTTTTAAAATTATCCTTATATTTCTGTACTGCTCTATTCCATTTCTTTTATCCAGAATGTGCCCCCAGCCATTCTCCTAAGGTTCCTGCGGGAGCATAGATCAGAATGGGCAGACAACAACATGGATGCTTACACAGCTGCTGCCATTAAAGTTGGCCCCTGTAGCTTTTCTGGATCTCGTGTTGGAAATTTCGGGAGTCAAGTTATACTCCCTCTAGCACACACTATTGAGCACGAAGAGGTGATAATTTGGTTCTAATTATGCAATACAACTATTAGGTTTTTATAATTCTGCGTGTACTAACTTTTTTTCTTATTCATGCAAGTTTTTGGAAGTCATTAAATTGGAAGGAATTGCTCATTCTCTTGAAGACACAATAATGCCCAGAGAAGTGTTTCTTTTGCAAGTAAGTTTTTTTTTTCCTTATGTTGCTTGCTCTTTGCTGCACCCTTTTGGAGATGATACTTAGTTTCCTTGTTTTGTTTGTTGTGGTACTAATATGTAGAAGCAAACATATTTGATGTGCTACTCATAACACTTGCACAGAAATTTGGCAGAGGACTTAGGGTTAATATTTCTTTGTCCTATAAGTTCCCGTCTATGTTTTGAACTGACTAAGGATTTTAGTCATCATATAATACTCCAACCAAAATATATGCTTGGGAACTCTTGAATGGATAGCTTGCTAGTTTAGTTCAGTATCTTTTGAACTTGTGCTGCTATCAGAACGAGGAAGCTTTCTGTTCTTACCATCGTTATGGTTTCTATGATACCCTTGTTAGTACTTACTTTCTTATAGTTCATTTTATTTTGCTTTGGTAGCTCTGCAGTGGAATGGATGAGAATGCTGTCGGCACCTGTGCCGAACTTATATTTGCTCCAATTGATGCATCCTTTGCGGATGATGCCCCCCTTCTACCTTCTGGATTTCGCATCATTCCTCTCGAATCTGGAAAGGTTAGCCTCATTCATTGTCGAAGATTGTTTGTATTACTTTTCGATAAGGATCTTTTAGTTATTTGCTATGAAAAATTGTGCAGGAAGCTTCCAGCCCTAATCGTACCCTTGACCTTGCATCTGCCCTGGACATTGGCCCCAAGAGAAACAGAGCTTCAAATGACTATGCTGGAAATTCTGGCTGTATGAGATCTGTGATGACAATAGCATTTGAATTTGCATTTGAAAGTCATATGCAAGATCATGTAGCATCAATGGCACGTCAATATGTTCGCAGCATTATATCATCGGTCCAAAGGGTGGCATTAGCACTTTCTCCTTCTCATTTGAGTTCACATCCTGGGCTTAGGACACAATTGGGTACTCCTGAGGCACAAACACTTGCTCATTGGATATGCAACAGTTATAGGTGTGTAAACTTTACTGTCTTCACGTTACTGAGGTTGCACTGGCTAGTGCAACGTGTTTTGCTGTGACTGTGATAGAGGCTGGCTTATCTGCATGATGTTCTTTTTACATAGTGATACCCTTTTTCCCTGATAGTGGGAAGCCATTGTTATTCAAGATTTTCATTTGGATGTGAAATAAATTTAATATGCTATCTCATTTAGTAAAGAAACTGAAACTCAGAAATTAATGATAGTTAGATGAGTTGCATACAGCCCATACACAAAGTGAAATTTCCCCTACATAATAGTCGTTATACACAAAGTGAAATTTCCCCTACATAATAGTCGTTTCTTGTCTGCCCATGATCCCATCCCCTTCTTTTTATTTGCATATTAGAGAACAAAACCTTGCTAATACAGATGCCAAGTTCCGGAAATAGATCCATGGCCCCAAGTTCTATCTAGTTTTTAGTTCTAAGTTCCTAACTGGTTGGCACTCTTGCACATTCCTGATCAATCATGTAAATCCTTGTATCATCATTTCTGATTTTTTTATCAAATATTTTGACATAGATTAATCGAGATAATTCAATTTAAAATCCAAGACTTGGACGTGTAGATTTATATTTGTTTTGACTATCAAAATTTGTGATCCCCAAGTTCCCTTACAATTTATTATATTATTTTTAAAAATGAGGTAATAATTAATCCATGCCTATAACTTTGGTTAAAGCTAATGAAGCTTAGGCTATATTGTCTGTTAGGAGTGTAAAATGAATTCTATTAGAGTTTGTTATAATTTGTTAGGGAGTTAGTCATGTTAGTTAGCTTATAGAGCTCCTTGTATCTCATTTCATCATCTTTTAATCAAATTCAATATGCTACCTTCGGAGTATGTGCTCAACCTAGCCTATGAGCATGGCCTCTATCCCTCACATCCCTGGATTTCTCACGTAGCAAATACAGTTAATACTGAGGCATAAGCAGTGCCTCAATGTGCATGTACTCATCACTTCAAACTTCTAATTCTAGTAGTGAAGTGATCTAAGAAATTGCTCTAATTGTTATGTACCTCCTCTTTTTGAATGCACGTGGTTAGATTTATTGCTTAAGGAGCCTACTTGTTTGGCATTCAAAAACTGGTACTTCAAACACACAGATCTCTTGTTTGACTGTTGTAGTTTTGTAGGTGCTACTTGGGTGTGGAGCTACTTAAATCTAATAACGAGGGGAGCGAATCTATTCTAAAGTCCTTGTGGCATCACTCAGATGCAATATTGTGCTGCACTCTAAAGGTATGCATGAAATTTATTTCAATTTCATAGTACAAGAGTCTATTTCATGCACATCTTCTCTGTCCCTGATGCAACTCATTTCTCTAATGTAATAAAGATATAAAAAATGGCTCACTATGAAATAGGTGTCAAAATGGGCTATAAGCCCAAATAATCCAATAAAATATGTTGGATGGGCCAGTGTTCTGTTGGCCCAAACAAAACTATGGCCTGTCTGAATTTGGATGGCTAGTATTTGCTTTGTAGTAAATTATGTAGTTTTTATTGTCTTTTGCCTCAGCTGTAAACCCATTTTCTACTTAGTACCTTGAAAGGAGCTTCACTTATCAATGTTGCAAGTCTAATGCTTATTATTGTTCAAACTACAATGAATATAAGTTTAGCTCAAGATGGACGAAATATTCTAAATTATTTTTATGCTTGTCTTTTTTTTATTATAACAGTAGAAATGGATTAGAAAAACAGTTTCATGTACGACTATTATTATATTCTTCTTGTACTTTGTTTGGAAGCACATTTATTGAACTTGGTTTATGCAGGCATTGCCAGTATTTACTTTCTCGAACCAGGCAGGGCTTGACATGCTGGAGACTACGCTAGTTGCACTACAAGATATAACTTTAGAGAAAATATTTGATGATCATGGACGAAAGATGCTGTTTTCAGAGTTTCCCCAGATTATTCAACAGGTATACTAGTTTTTTTATGAAACATTAGCATTGATTCCACTTCCATAAGGCTTTTTCTGTTGAATTTTTTTATTTTATTACCGGATGTGTTTGCATATGCATTTCTTGTGTGTTGTATAATTATGGTGCAGTCCCAGGTTATATGCCCCATGTGATAAATTATTTTTGCAGTGTGGACTTGTTCCTTTATATAATTTCTCTCCCCCCCCCTGAATTGGGGGTATGCTGTCAGTCCGAGTGTCAGTAGAACTTGTATAATTTTCACGGACTCGGATTGTCTCCAGTCAGAATATCTTGAATTCACTGCATTCAACAAGTCGGAACCGTTGAATCAAAGATTGGACGGTTCATATATTAAATTCGGCTAATCGGATTTAAAAAATATACTCGAAATGTGAGTCATCCGATCTTCATCCAACGGTTCCGATTTACCGAATGTAGTGAATACGGGAAAATTTGACTGCACCAAATCCATTTCCAATTTTCACGCTTTATAATATTTTCTATTAATTTCTCCTATTTCTCTTTTTATAGGGTTTTGCATGTCTTCAAGGCGGTCTTTGTCTCTCAAGCATGGGTCGGCCTGTCTCCTATGAGAGAGTTGTTGCTTGGAAGGTGCTGAATGAAGAAGAGAATGCTCATTGCATTTGCTTTATGTTTATGAACTGGTCTTTTGTTTGACATTATGTTCTGAGTATAGGTATCAGTGTGTTAGGATGAATAGTTACTGTTAAGACATTTATGCTTTGTTGGTTGGTCTTGTACTGTATTTGCTCCGAAGACTTGGATTAAATATTAAAGACTATTTATGTGTTATCATCCTGTGTTTCTTGTTTCTTATTCATTCTCCAACTTATGGTACATTCTTTGGAAGTATTGTGCCTTGTGAAAGTATCTTGCTTCCTTGTATACGTTGCTCCAATGGTAAGAAAAATTGACATGGAATGCCCATACAAATTAAGTTCCATGATTGAACTTTGAAATTATGTATGTGATTGAGTCAAAAATCTTTTAGTGTTTCCCACTGTTAGTCCTCCAAGGAATCAACTTCTGTAAGGAAGTAAGTGCCTCATTGCTCAATGACAGGCGTCCTAGCATAATCTGAATTAATGGGTTTGCCGAGAGTAACACTTGGCTGATATAGGGCATACTCCAAAAGCAATGGTCAGATAGGTGTAAGACTAGTTTTTGGGGATATTTTCAGATGTCTAAGCGGGATCCCTCCTAATTTTTTTTTTCATACATGAATCAAACTTTTAAGAGACTCTTAAGTCTCTTGGACTAACACTAATATGCTGCTTTCTGATACAGTGAACTCCTGCAGCCTGCCATAGGGTCTGTTTAGTTTATTTTTTATTTCCTTTTTTTATTTTCTGATTTCAAGAATAACTATAACAAAATTAATTACAAAATTATTATTTTGTTTTCACCATATTTACTGTTTTCAAAGATTTGTACAGGAAACTCTGGAATTAACTTTTTATTTGTTTTCACTGTTCCTTGTATAAATCTTTGAAAATAAAAAATAGAATGAAAACAAAATAACTATTTTATAATTATTATTGTTGTAATTATTCTTGAAATCAGAAAATAAAAACAGGAAATAAATCAAAAAGACCCTTAGTTTTCGATGATTCTTGCTTTGATTCCATTTACCAACAAGTGTTTAAACTTCAGACTCGCGAACTAAATTGCAGCGTTTTCTACTGTGTTCTTTTATTTTTGTTAAAATAAAAAATAAGTAATGATGAAGATCATTATTTGGATTTTATTTTGGTATTTGTCTTTACGAATCTAAATTGGTAATAGGATATATTTATAATTTTATTTTCTTTATATATTTAACTTCAAATCTTTGAATTAGTAAGACATGAAAAAAGTGTAATAAGACCCGACTACTTTATTTTGTTTGTCTCCTATATGAAGATAATTGAATTCAGAGGAGAGCATTATTTATTTACACTGGAAGTTTCAGGTGCCAAATTTTTTTAATATATAATATATAATATATATAGTAATATGTGGATAGGTGATTCTCTTCGTCACATGTATTAATTAGACTTAGGCTTAATATCATTCACATGTTCATTTACTTTTACACTGCCAAATGTATATGCAACTTTCCATATCTCTATCCTCTTTATTTTCAGAGTTTTGTTATTTGAATCATAGGATGTGATACCCAGCTAATATATCATTAACATCTGTATATATAATACATTTATTTTAGCTTTATATATACTATATGGTAGTTTTTAATATCACTCACATAAAAGTACAAGCATATATGATACAATTTTAATTTTTTAATTAATATCTTCCATGCAACTAACTTCAACGACTTTCCTTCCTCCTTTTTATTGTTCATTAAAGTTTCGCGTGAAATGAAAGTTCATGTATGTGGAGGAAAGCTCGATTACCTAGCTAGTTTCTTTCCTTCTTTATGCAATTAACTTTACCATATCAAGAAAGCAGAGGCAATAGTATATATGGTTTCACTATGCCTGCTTGTGAATACCCCACAAGTTGCCATGTTGCTAAGTTGGTACTGGACCACATCTAATCGATTGCTAAAAGGAAGAACCTTTTAGTGGTGTAAAGAAATTCTTACCAAATCATCTTTCTAACCAAAAGGAGAGCTTCTCAATTTTTTTTTCGTGAGTTTGTAACATTCATATGTAAACCGAACATGGAAATTACAAATTGGCCCTGAATATGTCAAACTTGCAATTTAAGATCCATTTTTTTTTTCATTAATGACATGACCTCAAGAAAGTAGCCTAATTAATATGAATTTTTTTTAAATAAGTTGATAAAAAATAAATATTGTGCTAAATTAAGAGGTAAGCAGTATTGCTATACTTCTAGAAATATAATCATCAAAGACAAAAAAGATTAAAAAAATGTCTAAAGGAACGCAAAAAAGAAAAGGTTAAATTCAGCTTTTGCTATTTAGTTCATGATGGGAAAGCAATGAAACTATGCACGAATCTTGAAGCAATAAAATATTGATATTGTCGGAAATCAAGGTGAAATTTCAACAAAGGTGAAAAGATGTCAAGATAAAGTTCTTTCAAAGTCAGCAAAAATATAAAATGGGAAATTATATATGTATTTATTATTGATTAGTTAAAGTAAGTTAAGATCTTAACATACTTTAATTAATTAAGGATGGATATATCCTTACTTTTTATTTTATATTTTTACTCATTTTAGAGAAGCCTAATCCAAAATAGTGATATCAATACATTGTTTAAAAGGATTTGCACAAATTATCATTTTTCAATGTAGTTACATAGATAGATGGATAATTGAAGCTGCAAATCAAATAATTCTTTTTTATTTCTTCATGGTTTGTTAATTTTATCAATACATATTTCTTTTATTTAATTAGCTTAATTGTACTTTTAGTCCTCCTATTATTGGCATGTACAATTTATGCCTTAAAGTTTTTTCTGTGAACATTTGGTTCCCCTATTTTTAATTTTAAAGCTACAAATTCGATCCTTGTATCGAATGTCCGTAAATTTTTTTAATGATTAAGAAAGAAACCACTACTCTAAACGCATAGAACCTTTGGTTGAGCTTATGTGGTAAATAACCCTATAGTGAAACCAAAAAAAGGTCTCGGAAAAGAGAGACAAAACCAGTAAATATCATATAGGAACTATTGAATCATGTTGAATTAGAGAGACAAAGAAGGGAGAACCTGAACTAGAGGTTGTATGCGCTTAGATGAGTGGTTCGTATATGTTAATCATTGGAAAAATTGATAGACAATGGATGGAAGGACCAAATTCGTAACATTGAAAAAATAGGGGACCAAACTAATGTGCGCAAAAAAAAAAAAGAAGTATAAGGACCAAAATCACACATGATTTACAATAGGTGGACCAAAAGTACAATCAAACTTATTTAATTTTATTTATGACCAGACGTTATTCTAAAACAAATGAATGGTTGGAGAGGGGGGAGGAACATATGTAGAGGAGGAAAAAGAAAGGCATGTCACTGCCTTGCTCCATTATCACGAGCCAAATAAAGAAATCATGGGGGAACCTTGCATGCTCTGCATGCCTTTCTTCTTAACCTTTTTCTTGGAGCCACAACCACCAAGCATCCAAGCTCACTTGGAATTATAGTAAAATATAGATATAGATAACAAAAAATAAGGACACGTACGTTTCAGATTAGATATACATTTACTTCAATTTTCCACCAAAAGCTAGAGAAGCCTTTGCCTTCTCATTAAATCATTCTCGAAAAATCTTTCAAGTTCACGACCGTGGAAACTGACATTTGAATTTCTAAGATCCACACAAGTTCATAATGTTAGATTACCAGAGAACCAAGCACTAGAACTATTATAAATAGCATGGTTCCTTCTTTCTACTCCTACTAAGATACTATTATTCAAGCCCTTTCTCAAGTGTATTACATTTTTCCAATACTCTTCTCAAACCCCATTTAACAAAAATCAAGTTCCATAATTATCCTTCTTGATCCTTCAAAACCAAGAAGAAATACATGGCACCCCATGGAGAGTTTTTGTCTAGTAACTTCTCTAGGAGCAACAACATATCCTCCAAGCCACCAAAGCTCTCATCTGAGCACCTTCACAGAACAATCTCAGACATCTCATTTGAGCTAACCAAAGAAGGGATTGATGACTTGACAGCACTACCACCAATATCTGAGATTGAAAATGCAAAGTGTGAGTGTTGTGGGATGTGTGAGGAGTGCACACCCGAGTACATAGACCGTGTACGTGACAAGTTCTTGGGGAAGTGGGTGTGTGGATTGTGTGCTGAGGCAGTGAAGGAAGAGTTGGAGAAAAATGGTGGAAAAAAGGAAGAAGCCTTAAGTGCACATATGAATGCATGTGTTAGGTTCAACAAATATGGAAGAGCTTTCCCGGTTTTGTTTCAAGCTGAGGCCATGAAGGAGATGCTGAAAAAGAGCACACTAGATGGGAAAATTAGGGCTAAGTCCATTAGCCCTAGGGACAAAGGAGGGTTAAGGAAAGGAGGGATTGCACGTAGTTCAAGTTGCATTCCAGCAATCACAAGAGAGATTAATAATATTAAAATAGCTAATTAAAAATTAATCTTACACAACAAGTGCAACCTTTTTTTTTTATGTATTAATTAATTAATTTCTAGGTTAGGGGACATGGTTTTTATCTTTGTTTACCTGTCCTCATAGTTTTTATCTGCTGACTACACCAGTTCTTCAATTCCTGTATTGAGAACCCCAAATCTCATGCTCAAGGTTTTAAATAAAGGTCCGAAACTGCAATTGGGGTCGCAACGTTTTGATTTTGGAGGTCTCTGAAATCGAAACATGATCACAATGGTGGTTGCATATGCCTCAATCACAACCACGACCATGACCGCACGCAATTTAAAACCTTGCTCATGCTGTTTCCAAGTGCTTCCATGACCGTCTTCCGGGATAAACATGGCCTTGTGTATCATGTAAGAAGCCCAAAGTTTTCTTCCGAGGTTATTTTTATTAGGTGACAATCTCTACCTATTCTAGCCTTTGATTCCTTTAGGGTTTCTTTTATATTTCTAATTCTTGTCTCTACATTTTGGTCCTTCTTAGTTCTAGCTTGTATTTCCATCTCGAGAGGGTTCTTGTTTTTGGTCAGTGGTTTTTTCTTATTTTACAATTTCCTCATATGTACTCTAGATATTACCAATATATCATATATATAGTGGAATAAAAGTTACTTGATGCACTGATATATGGCAATCATTGTTTGTCCTAGTTTTTTCCTCCCATTTTTACTATTACCAAACGCAAGATTATAGTTCTACTTGAGTACAATTAGCCGATTTTTTTTTTTGAAAGGCAAAATTAATTTATTATAAATAAGAATCACACCAGGACAAGAGGTACCATTGGAAAAAGATACAGATAAGCTTACAATGAAGATGAGAGCACAAGGGCTTACAAGAAACCAGCACCTGGCTAGAAAAACAATAAAGACAACAGCATAACAAAAACCAAGAAAAATGAAGCTATAGCAGAGGAAACATATGCAGAGTCGGAAACTGATTGATAGCTGGAAAACAGGAACACCACGAAGAAACCACCTAGAACACAACTAGGTTTTAAATAAAGGTCGGTGACCACAACTTAGGCCGCACCGTTTTGGTTTTGGAAGTCTGCGGAATTGAAACGTGACCGCAATATAATTACGGCCGCATAGACCGCATTTTTCAGCAATTGTCCATAATTGCAATATACGCACCCGTAATTTAAAACCTTGGAAGACAACAAGAGCAAAGACAACCTTGAACCACCTCAGATTCTCTTAAACCAACATTGCCACTGTCTGAACAAGTAACTCCACCTTCACTCAAGACCTCATTTTTGCTATCCAACACAAACAGAACCAAGTTGAGCATGGACAATCCAATACTGCTAACAACCATTTTAACAGATATGTTTGGCCTTTAAACTATATCAGACAAGATTCAAAGAAGCCTTTTGGACTTAATATCCAGCTTGAAAAAGGATATTTGAAATATGGGTGAAGGCAATGGTGCATCATCCCCTAAAGTGGTGCAGTGGTGCACCACCTACACGTCACATTGTGATTGGTTAGTTGACCATTCAACTCGATCAACATTGTGTGACACAATGTTGAGTTGAATGGTCAACTTACCAACCACAATGTGACATGTTGATGGTGCACCACTGCATCACTTTGGTGGGTGGTGCACCTTAGACCAAACCTTGAAATATGTCTTTCCTTGCAACCAAAGCCAAGCCCTGAATTTTGCAGCTTCAACCATTTCCGCCACTAACATTGCAAGATCTTTGAAGACTTTGTTGTTCCTACTCAACCAGATCGACCATAAAATTGCATACTAATATTCCAAGCTGTATTCAAGGCATAACCATCGGGATTATTCTCCATGATATTCCAATGCCTATAATCAAGGCATAACCATCGGGATTATTCTCCATGATATTCCAATGCCTATAATCAAGGCATAACCATCGGGATTACTCTCTGTGGGTTATTCTCTCATTTATTGTAAATATTAGCTAATCAATTCAAGGATATCAATGATAGATGTAAATGAGACATTATAGGCATTAATTTAGGACACGAAAACCTCATGTAACTTCTATATATTTGGTATATGTTTAATGGAATGATACACACATTCTTTCCACCATATTCTTGTTATGGTACCAGAGCCATCACGGTGCTGGTGAGAACGTGTTGAAGCAAACACATTTTCCATGGCGGAGATGCCGGAAAAGACTGAAGCAGAGAAGAAAACTGATCTGGTGAAAAAGATCCCTTCACCATATGATCTGAACTCTAGTAATAATCCAGGAAACTTGATTACTCAGGTTCAGCTGAACGGGGGTGTTCGAGCCAATGCAACATTCACTGATGGAGAAAATAGTGCTGCACCAACTAATTCAAACAATGCACTGACCGGGCTGAGTACTGAACAGTGGCAAGCACTAGTGGATTTTTTAAATAGCCAAAAAGGGAACATAAATGACAAGATGACAAGTAAACATAGTACATGGATTGTTGACACAAGAGTTTCCAGCCACATGACTGGGAACTTGAAATTCTTGGATGGGCTGAGAGAAATAGCAGGATGTCCAGTTGGACTTCCAGATGGAAAACAAGTGTTAGCCACTAAAGAAGGGACAGCAATACTTGATGGAGGATTGAAAATTGAGAATGTTCTTTATGTGCCAAAATTGAACTTCAATTTGATATCTATCTCTCAACTGATCGATGAAAAAAATTGCATTGTCCATTTCACTGATACCTTATGTGTTATGCAGGACCGCACTTCGAAGATGCTGATTGGAGCGGGTGAACGAAGAGATGGGCTTTATTTTTTCAAAGGTATCCGAAGTGAGAAGGCACACAAGACTAGTGGAATTTGTCAGTTTAATCTATGGCATCAACGCATGGGACATCCATCTCTGAGGACTACTCAATTAGTTTCCAATATAAGGTGTGAAGAAAGTGAGTTGAAAAATAAAGCATGTTATGTATGTTTTCGAGCTAAACAAACCAGGGATGTTTTTCCTTTGAGTACTCATACTACTACTGGTAGTTTTGATTAAATTCATTGTGATCTGTGGGGACCTTATCGGACTCCCTCTTCTTGCGGTGCATCATATTTTTTGACAATAGTGGATGATTTTTCTCGTGTCGTATGGCTTTATCTATTAGTTGATAAAAGGGAGGTGTCACGTACATTGATAAATTTCTTTGCCTTAGTAGAAAAACAGTTTGATAAAAGGGTTAAGATGATGCGTAGTGATAACGGGACTGAATTTACATGTTTGAAAAATTATTTTCATGAACATGGAATTTTGTTTCAAACTTCTTGTCATGGAACACCGCAACAGAATGGAAGAGTAGAAAGAAAACATAGGCACATTCTTAATGTTGCTCGTGCTCTGCGTTTTCAAGGTAGCCTTCCTATTTATTTTTGGGGTGAGTGTGTCTTGACTGCTGGATATCTAATTAATCGCACACCTACTCCAGTGCTGCATGGAAAAACACCATATGAGATGTTGCATGGGCAAGCTCCCTTATATAGTCATTTAAAGGTTTTTGGATGTTTGTGTTACGCACATAACCTAGGAAAAACAAATGATAAGTTTGCCAGTCGAAGTCGGAAATGCGTTTTTGTTGGATACCCTAATGGTAAAAAGGGTTGGAAATTATTTGACTTAGATACTCAACGTTATTTTGTGTCACGTGATGTTGATTTTTTTGAGACAGAATTTCCTTTTGCTCATACAAGCAAGGAAAGGAACATTTCATCTGTGGATTCTCCTGTAGTGTTTCCCTTGTTGGTTGATGACAATGATAGTAGGTCCCATGATCAAATTGACACAGAAGAAGAAGTAAGCCCAAACAATGGTGTTGACGTAGGGCCTGCCGTAAGGGGGGAGGGGGTACAAATGACTCAGACAATGAGGCAAGTGAATATTCAAATCCAAATAATCCTTCTGTCGATCCTCCTACATTAGATCTGGTTGCTCACAACAATGTGGAGGAGTTGGGAAGAGGTCACCGCATTAGGATGCCTTCAGTCAAGTTGCGTGACTATGTGACTCACACTGTATAGAAGTTAAGCCCATCTCCCAGTTCACCCTCTCCACAACATATTTCAGGTGCGCCTTATCCCTTAATACATTATGTGAATTGTGACAAATTCTCTGTAAAGCATTGCAGGTTCATTGCTGCTCTCACTATGGAACATGAACCCGTCCATTTTTTTGAGGCAGTGAAAGATGCTAAGTGGAGACTTGCAATGCAACAAGAACTCGAAGCACTGGAAAGTAATGGGACCTAGACTCTGCAACCCTTCCTGGATGGGAAGAACCCTCTTGGTTGTAAATGGGTGTATAAGATTAAGCACAACTCTGATGGCACCATCGAAAGATACAAGGCAAGGTTGGTCGTTCTTGGGAATCATCAGGTAGAAGGGATTGACTATACCGAGACATTTGCTCCTGTTGTTAAAATGGTCACTATTCGTCTCGTTCTTGCCATAGCAGCAACAAATAAGTGGGAAATTCATCAAATGGACGTCCATAATGCTTTCCTCCATGGTGATCTTCTTGAAGATGTTTACATGAAGTTGCCCCCAGGCTTTCACACATCTCAACCAGGATTAGTTTGCAAGTTGTGCAAATCATTGTATGGCTTGAAGCAATCCCCTCGATGTTGGTTTGCCAAACTATCATTTGCCTTGACGAATTTTGGGTTTCAACAATCGTCCTCTGACCAGTCACTATTTACTCTTCTTAATCATGGAGTGCAAATAGTAGTTTTGGTGTATGTGGATGATTTGATCGTGTGTGGGAACGACTCCACTGCAATTCAAAAATTTAAAGTATATCTCAGCAAGTGCTTTCACATGAAAGATTTGGGGACCCTGATGTATTTTCTTGGTGTAGAAGTTGCAAGGAATCCAAGTGGGATATTATTATGCCAACGTAAATATGCTTTGGACACAATTCAAGAAACGGGTTTACTTGGTGCCAAGCCCGTGTCCACACCTCTTGAGCAGAACCATCAACTTAGTCTCGCTACTGGACGACTTCTTGATCAACCTGAACGTTATTGACGTCTAGTTGGTCATCTCATCTATTTGTGTTTCACCAGACCAGAGCAATCTTATTGTGTTCACCTCTTGTCACAATTCATGCAACAACCTCGCGAGGAACACTGGAATGAAACTCTTCGAATTGTTAAATACCTAAAAGGAAGTCCTGGTCAAGGCATACTTCTTAGCAGTACGGCTAAATTTCAGCTGCATGGATGGTGCGACTCTGATGGGGCAGGCTGCCCTTTAACCCGACGCTCAACCACCGGCTGGTTTGTGTTCTTGGGTCACTCTCCTATCTCCCGGAAAACCAAAAAACAACACACTGTTTCTCGTTCCTCAGCTGAAGCTGAATACCGCTCTATGGCTACCACCACCTGCAAACTTAAGTGGCTTAAGAGTTTGCTTTCTGAACTTGGCATATTACATAAAGGTCCCATGCGCCTGAATTATGACAATCAAGCAGCTTTGCACATAGCCCAAAATCCAGTTTTCCATGAACGCACGAAGCATATCGAAGTGGATTTTCACTTTATTCGCAATGAGGTACTTCAAGGTAATGTTCAGCCATCTTATGTCCCTACATCCGAACAATTGGCAGACATTTTTACCAAAGCATTAGGAAGGCATCAATTTCAGACTTTGCTTGGCAAGCTGGCCATTCGTAATCCTCACGCACCACCTTGAAGGGGGGGGGGGGGGGGTAATATTTCAGGCTGTATTCAAGGAATAACCATCGGGATTATTCTCCATGATATTCCAATGCCTATAATCAAGGCATTGATATTCCAATGACTATAATCAAGGCATAACCATCAGGATTACTCTCCATGGGTTATTCTCTTATTTATTGTAAATATTAGCTAATCAAATCAAGGATATCAATGACAGATGTAAATGAGACATTATAGGCATTAATTTAGGACACGAAAACCTCATGTAACTTCTATATATTTGGTATCTGTTTAATGGAATGATACACACATTCTTTCCACCATATTCTTGTTACATACCATAATACTTGCCAAAAATCTGTCTGACTTTCATTGTGGAAAACTGATACATAACTCACCCATCGTAAACACTCATAATACAACTATTATCGAAGCATTTCCTTGCTTTTCCGGATTTGCCATTGTTGCAATACGTTCCAGTGACACTCTCCAACATACAAGTGTTTTGTGTATGTATCGGTGATGATGAGACTCTCAAGGATGAAATGACAAGTGTTACCTATGAGGAATCTGCAATCAGCCTACCATTTTTTTAGGGAAGAAGTTTTGGGATTTTATTACATTTATGAAATGTTTTAATTTGGTGGTATGAATTTGATGGTAAGTTTTAATTATTGATTTTAAAAAGGGTGGAAATAATTAGTGTAATTGTGAAGATTGCTTGAATCCTTTATTTGGTTATGCTTGAGCTAAATGATCAAGTAGCAGTTTGTTGTACAAGTAGGTTCTAATTGTAACAGAAAGTTAGTTACTAACTGTAGTGGCCACCTCATGTATACTGATGTGGCCACCTACAATCTTGTCACCATGCCCCATTCTCATTACAGATGTTAGTCAGTCGTCCAAGCGATGCATCCTTAAACGCCGGTGCATTCCCCCATTGACGTTAGGGTGCTCATTCAAATAATGATACTATTCCCCCATTCCCGTTAGGGAATAGTTGCACAATATAAAAGTATCCCCATTTCTGTTAGGATACACAAAGCAACTCGACAAGGACTACGAGAGTATCACAGTAGTTTCCCTCATTTCCGTTAGGGAACTGACCCCTGATATTCGATATCCGAAATCAGATAATCTGACCTCGTGTGTTCCACCCACATGGCTGTGAACAACATCATGCAATCTATATGAGTCTCACCGACTCGCATTGGGTCATAACCTAGTGCCTCAACCTTTCACCACAAACTCAGATAATTGCTCGGATCGTATCACGAAGCTCATCACATATAAAATAATATTTTATTAGGCTGGGAACTTCAAAGTCATATGTTATATTCTCCCTAACATGCATCTCTTTGAAACTACACATATCACTGCCAAAAGGTCAACTAAGCACAAAATAACAGATACATATTGTTACCATATCGAGCATGTCATACATAATAAAATATTCATGTGTTAAAAAAGTCACATAAAGCATGTTATCACAAATAGCACACATCAAGAAGCTTATACATGGTAAAACCAAACATCCTCAATATTCTCAAAATTAACCTAACGACGATAAACCTACAATCCCAACATCATCATTGGTACTACGGGGTAGTCGCCTATGTGATATCGACATTGTCGATTACTTGCTCACTAGTAGGGTTTAGGTCACCCTACACCATTATTGTATAAAATGCTACTTAGTCGTTTCCGACGATAGGGCTTCTTTCTCCCACCTGAGGTGTGTGTAGCTAGCTTTGGGAGAACGAAATGGATATCTCCACAATCAACATGAATCTTCCTCGCTTAGAACCAACACCCCTGGTGCTTCGAAAATTCACCTGGATATATGTATATGAAGCAGACAACGTTGGTAACCCTAATACGAAGATGGAACATAAAACCCATAATCGATCTATAAGAAAACCTCAATACCGTCACTGACTGCATGCCGGCATGAAAAGAGCATAGGCTTACCATAGCCCTAGCAAGGAAAAAAGGATAGGGTTAAGAAGTAGACGTCTCCACGAACACGATGGTGTATTTAGAATTGCAATATGGCGACTTGTTTGATCGAACCGAGCCTCGGAAGATTTCACTCTCTCTAATCTTTCCTTCTCTCTTTCTATCTTCTTTTCATGTTAGAATGGAATGGTAACTTAAGTTACCATTTATCCTGTAGCTTCTTTATTTTTTTCTCTTTTCTCAAGAGCCACAGATCCCACGCTTGAGAGTTGATCAAAGACAACAACTTCGCGTCGAATAAACGTCGCCACGTGTCTCTCCTCTTGCCACATCTTGACACCTGGATTTGGCTTTGGGCGCTCAAGCACTGGCATCCCCACGCTTAAGCATGCCAGCCTACCAAAAACCCTAATTTACATACTTGCTCTGATTCGAAACGGATCGATCGCGTACCTTTCAAACAAGCTTCCAAACACTTAAACATACATCTTAAGCATACACTCAAGGTCCTAAAACATGGATGTTACATTACTACCCCCTTTAAAGGAAATCCATCCTCGGAATTTCCGCACCTCAGAAAAGCTGTGGATACTGAAGCTGCATATCTGCCTAACACTCCCATGTAACATCTCTAGTAGTATCATCCCAAATGACCTAAACCAAATGGATCTGTCTACCGCGAAGCTCCTTAATCCTTCAATCAACGATCCTAATAGGTAAAGCCTCGTATTCTAGATTCTCTCACAGTTGTATTGACTCAGGCTCAAGTACATGTGAAGGATCAAGATAATACTTTATCAACTGAGAGATGTGGAAGACATCATGAATGTTTGAATGTTTAGGTGGTAAGGGTATATGGTAGGCTACTGGACTAACCCGTCGAAGAATCTGGTAAGGTCCAATGAATCTAGGAGTAAGCTTTCTAGACTTGATAGCTCTGCCAATTCCAGTCTTCGGAGTGACTCTTAAAAACACACGATCACCCTCCCGGAACTCTAAAGGTCTCCTCCACTTGTTACTGTTGCTCCTTTACCTATCATGCGCTTCCTTCATCTTTTCCCATATCTTCCTAACCTGTTCCGTCGTCTGCAGCACCACATTAGGACCGAACACTTGACTCTCACTAGTCTCATACTAACACAACGGGGTCCTGCACTTCCTGCCATACAAAGCTTCATATGGTGCCATCCCGATACAGCTATGGAAATTGTTATTTTAGGTAAACTCAATCAAAGGCAAGAACTCGTCCCAACTGTCAGTGTGCTCCAACACACAGGCTCTCGAGAGATCCCTCAATGACTGAATTATCCTCTCAGACTGTCCATCTGTCCGAGGATTATAAGCATAACTCATCCTCAACTTCGTCCCCAAAGCTTTGTGCAACTGCCTCCAAAATCTAGATGTAAATCTAGGGTCTCGGTCGGAGACAATACTCGATGGTACACCGTGCAACCTGACAGCCTCTCTGATATAGATCTGGGTCAACCTCTCCAAACTGTAACTCTCACCAATAGGTAAGAAGTGAGCACACTTCGTCAAACTATCGATGATAACCCAGATTGTATCATGGCTCTTCAGAGTTTGTGGTAATCCAACCACAAAATCCATAGCTATACTATCCCATTTGCACTCTGAGATATCCAAAGAAAGCAACAAATCAGCTGGCTTCTGATGCTCTATCTTAGCCTTCTGTCACACCAGGCGAGATAGAACATATTCCTCTACCTCCTTCTTCATCCTCGGTCACCAAAAAATCATCCTGATACATCTTCGTGGCTCCAGGGTGAAAACTCAACTATCTCTTATGTGCCTCCTCTAAGATCATGTTCCTAAGCTCTATATCCTCTGGAACACATTGTGACACCCTCTACCTCGTATGTATTCATAACACGTAAGAGCGATAAAAAATAAGAGAGAAAGAAAGAGAACACATGCATATTATATCATAATAATAAAACCACGGTAGAGGTTAACACATTGTAACAAAATCTCAAACGCGGAAAATAAAACATTTTTTAAAAAGAAATACAAAAGCATAATGAAACCCAACCCTAATGTCACATTACAGATATGGTATAACCATAGTCCGAAACATCTAGGATAAACAACATAAACTAAGAAATCGTAGACTACAAGTAGCGTCTCCTTAGAGTCACTCCTCAGCAAGCTGCTCGCCGTCCTCTGCATATCCAAAAAAATACATGCAAACAAATAACAAAAGACGGGGAGTAAGAAACATATATATCAACATAATGGCATGGAAGCAGTTAGCAAGATGAACATGCATCATATAAACATAACATATCAAACATATTCATCTCATCATATTAATATCATATATATATATATATATCATATATATATATATATATATATATATATATATATATATATCGTTCCAAACAGTGTATGTGATGTGGATTCCGGCAAGTGTACCGAATTCGTTGTCAAGTAATAAAAAAATCGATCCCACAGAGTCCGTGATCTCAAATAACAACTAATTATTAAATCAATTAAACTGGACTATATAAAAAAGGATGTGGAAAAGATTTGATTTTTGTAATAGGAATTAACTAGAAAATTAGATATTTAAGAACGCAATCAATTAAAATAGGAAAGTAAATCAATTAGGGGTTTTTCAGATCAAAAGGGATTCCTAGGAATTGGGTTACCAACAAGATTGTTCATATTACCAAATTGACTACCCCTTGTTAATTATCAAAATTGCTTTGAAGGCGAGTTTATCCCCAATAAGTTAATGCTCCCTCTCGGGTTACAAAAACCGTGCCCAATTAAACCAACCCCTACTCTCGTGGTAATTGAATTTAAATTGAACCCTTTAAGTTCTGTGACAATTCGTGAACCCTCGAAGGACCGCTTCTAACTCTCGTGACTTAAGTCCTAAGTTTGATTCCTATAGATCCGATACCTAAGTTCACCGTTAGGTTCCTCCTTAGAGTATCTGCGACAAGCAAATAAATGGCCACTGAAATTACAAGTAATTAAAGCAATAAGAATCAAATTGGAAGCAAAATTGAAATTAATAAGAGACCAAACGTTAATTTGTCACCATAAACAAATTTTGGGCATAGCCCCAATACCTAGAATTAAAACTATTACTCAAGCATTGCCATGGTCATGGCAAGCTTGATTAACAAAACATTAATGAAAACCAAAGAGAAGAGAAGAAGAAGAAGAGAAATCCTAATTTTGCCTAAGGTAGCAGCCCAAAACTCTCCAAAAGTCCCCCCTCTGTTCGTTTGTAACATTCATTGGTAACCGAACATGGAAATTACTAATTGGCCCTGAATATGTCAAACTTGCAATTTAAGATCCATTTTTTTTTTTCATTAATCACATGACCTCAAGAAAGTAGCCTAATTAATATGAATTTTTTTTAAATAAGTTGATAAAAAATAAATATTGTGCTAAATTAAGAGGTAAGCAGTATAGCAATACTTCTAGAAATATACTCATCAAAGACAAAAAAGATAAAAAAAATGTCTAAAGGAACGCAAAAAAGAAAAGGTTAAATTCAGCTTTTGCTATTTAGTTCATGATGGGAAAGCAATTAAACAATGCACGAATTTTGAAGCAATAAAATATTGATATTGTCGGAAATCAAGATGAAATTTCAACAAAGGTGAAAAGATGTTAAGATAAAGTTGTTTAAAAGTGAGAAAAATATAAAATAAGAAATTAGAGATGTATTTATTATTGATTAGTTAAAGTAAGTTAAGATCTCAACATATTTTAACTAATTAAGATGGATATATCCTTAATTTTCATTTTACATTTTTACTCATTTTACAGGAGCCTAATCCAAAATAGTGATATACATTGTTTAAAAGGATTTGCACAAAATATCATTTTTCAATGTAGTTACATAGATAGATGGATAATTGAAGCTGCAAATCAAATAATTCTTTTTTTTATTTCTTCATGGTTTCTTAATTTTATCAATACATATTTCTTTTATTTAATTAGCTTAATTGTACTTTTAGTCCTCCTATTATTGACATGTGTAATTTTGGCCTTAAAGTTTTTTCTGCGAACATTTGGTTCCCCTATTTTTAATTTCAAAGTTACAAATTCGACCCTTGTATCGAATGTCCATAAATTTTTTTAATGATTAAGAAAGAAACTACTGCTCTAAGCACATAGAACCTTTAGTTGAGCTTATGTGGTAAATGACCCTATAGTGAAACCAAAAAAAGGACTCGGAAAAGAGAGACAAAACCAGTAAATATCAGATAGGAACTATTGAATCATGTTGAATTAGAGAGGCAAAGAAGGGAGAACCTGAACTAAAGGTTGCATGCGCTTAGATGAGTGGTTCGTATATGTTAATCATTGGAAAAAATTGATAGACAATGGACGGAAGGACCAAATTCGTAACATTGAAAAAATAGGGGACCGAATTAATGTACGCAAACAAAAAAAAGAAGTATAAGGATCAAAATCGCACATGATTAACACTAGGTGGATCAAAAGTGCAATTAAACTTATTTAATTTTATTTATGACTAGACGTTATTCTAAAACAAATGAATGGTTGGAGAGGGGGGAGGAACATATGTAGAGGAGGAAAAAGAAAGGCATGTCACTGCCTTGCTCCATTATCACGAGCCAAATAAAGAAATCATGGGGGAACCTTGCATGCTCTGCATGCCTTTCTTCTTAACCTTTTTCTTGGAGCCACAACCACCAAGCATCCAAGCTCACTTGGAATTATAGTAAAATATAGATATAGATAACAAAAAATAAGGACACGTACGTTTCAGATTAGATATACATTTACTTCAATTTTCCACCAAAAGCTAGAGAAGCCTTTGCCTTCTCATTAAATCATTCTCGAAAAATCTTTCAAGTTCACGACCGTGGAAACTGACATTTGAATTTCTAAGATCCACACAAGTTCATAATGTTAGATTACCAGAGAACCAAGCACTAGAACTATTATAAATAGCATGGTTCCTTCTTTCTACTCCTACTAAGATACTATTATTCAAGCCCTTTCTCAAGTGTATTACATTTTTCCAATACTCTTCTCAAACCCCATTTAACAAAAATCAAGTTCCATAATTATCCTTCTTGATCCTTCAAAACCAAGAAGAAATACATGGCACCCCATGGAGAGTTTTTGTCTAGTAACTTCTCTAGGAGCAACAACATATCCTCCAAGCCACCAAAGCTCTCATCTGAGCACCTTCACAGAACAATCTCAGACATCTCATTTGAGCTAACCAAAGAAGGGATTGATGACTTGACAGCACTACCACCAATATCTGAGATTGAAAATGCAAAGTGTGAGTGTTGTGGGATGTGTGAGGAGTGCACACCCGAGTACATAGACCGTGTACGTGACAAGTTCTTGGGGAAGTGGGTGTGTGGATTGTGTGCTGAGGCAGTGAAGGAAGAGTTGGAGAAAAATGGTGGAAAAAAGGAAGAAGCCTTAAGTGCACATATGAATGCATGTGTTAGGTTCAACAAATATGGAAGAGCTTTCCCGGTTTTGTTTCAAGCTGAGGCCATGAAGGAGATGCTGAAAAAGAGCACACTAGATGGGAAAATTAGGGCTAAGTCCATTAGCCCTAGGGACAAAGGAGGGTTAAGGAAAGGAGGGATTGCACGTAGTTCAAGTTGCATTCCAGCAATCACAAGAGAGATTAATAATATTAAAATAGCTAATTAAAAATTAATCTTACACAACAAGTGCAACCTTTTTTTTTTTTTTTTTTTATGTATTAGTTAATTAATTTCTAGGTTAGGGGACATGGTTTTGTATCTTTGTTTACCTGTCCTCATAGTTTTTATCTGCTGACTACACCAGTTCTTCAATTCCTGTATTGAGAACCCCAAATCTCACGCTCAAGGTTTTAAATAAAGGTCCGAAACTGCAATTGGGGTCGCAACGTTTTGATTTTGGAGGTCTCTGAAATCGAAACATGACCGCAATGGTGGTTGCATATGCCTCAACCACAACCACGACCGTGACCGCACGCAATTTAAAACCTTGCTCATGCTGTTTCCAAGTGCTTCCATGACCGTCTTCCGGGATAAACATGGCCTTGTGTATCATGTAAGAAGCCCAAAGTTTTCTTCCGAGGTTATTTTTATTAGGTGACAATCTCTACCTATTCTAGCCTTTGATTCCTTTAGGGTTTCTTTTATATTTCTAATTCTTGTCTCTACATTTTGGTCCTTCTTAGTTCTAGCTTGTATTTCCATCTCGAGAGGGTTCTTGTTTTTGGTCAGTGGTTTTTTCTTATTTTACAATTTCCTCATATGTACTCTAGATATTACCAATCATATATATAGTGGAATAAAAGTTACTTGATGCACTGATATATGGCATTCATTGTTTGTCCTAGTTTTTTCCTCCCATTTTTACTATTACGAAACGCAAGATTATAGTTCTACTTGAGTATAATTAGCCGATTTTTTTTTTTGAAAGGCAAAATTAATTTATTATAAATAAGAATCACACCAGCACAAGAGGTACCACTGGAAATTAAAAGACACAGATAAGCTTACAATGAAGATTAGAGCACAAAGGCTTACAAGAAATCAGCACCTGGCTAGAAAACCAATAAAGACAGCAGCATAACAAAAACCAAGAAAAATGAAGCTATAGCAGAGGAAACATATGCAGAGCCGAAAACTGATTGATAGCTGGAAAACAGGAACACCACGAAGAAACCACCTAGAACACAACAAGGTTTTAAATAAAGGTCGGTGACCACAATTTAGGCCGCACCGTTTTGGTTTTGGAAGTCTGCGGAATTGAACGTGACCGCAATATAATTACGGCTGCATCAACCGCATTTTCCAGCAATTGTCCATAATTGCAATAAACGCACCCGTAATTTAAAACCTTGGAAGACAACAAGAGCAAAGACAACCTTGAACCACCTAAGATTCTCTTAAACCAACATTGCCACTGTCGGAACAAGTAACTCCACCTTCACTCAAGACCTCATTTTTGCTATCCAACACAAACAGAACCAAGTTGAGCATGGACAATCCAATACTGCTAACAACCATTTTAACAGATATGTTTGGCCTTTAAACTATATCAGACAAGATTCAAAGAAGCCTTTTGGACTTAATATCCAACTTGAAAAAGGATATTTGAAATATGGGTGAAGGCAATGGTGCATCATCCACTAAAGTGGTGTAGTGGTGCACCACCTACACGTCACATTGTGATTGGTTAGTTGACCATTCAACTCAACATTGTGTGACACAATGTTGAGTTGAATGGTCAACTTACCAACCACAATGTGACATGTTGATGGTGCACCACTGCATCACTTTGGTGGGTGGTGCACCTTAGACCAAACCTTGAAATATGTCTTTCCTTGCAACCAAAGCCAAGCCCTGAATTTTGCAGCTTCAACCATTTCCGCCACTAACATTGCAAGATGTTTGAAGACTTTGTTGTTCCTACTCAACCAGATCGACCATAAAATTGCATACCATAATACTTGCCAAAAAGCTGTCTGACTTTCATTGTGGAAAACTGATACATAACTCACCCATTGTAAACACTCATACCCGACTTTAGTGAAAAATGAGCACTCAAAGGATAAGTGTGCTGTGGTTTCTCTATATATGCAGCTGACAACCTGGTCATAATACAACTATTATCGAAGCATTTCCTTGCTTTTCCGGATTTGCCATTGTTGCAATACGTTCCAGTGACACTCTCCAACATACAAGTGTTTTGTGTATGTATCAGCTGATGACAGACTCTCAAGGATGAAATGACAAGTGTTACCTATGAGGAATCTGCAATCAGCCTACCATTTTTTTAGGGAAGAAGTTTTGGGATTTTATTACATTTATGAAATGTTTTAATTTGGTGGTATGAATTTGATGGTATGTTTTAATTATTGATTTTAAAAAGGGTGGAAATAATCAGTGTAATTGTGAAGATTGCTTGAATCCTTTATTCTGTTATGCTTGAGCTAAATGATCAAGTAGCAGTTTGTTGTACAAGTAGGTTCTAATTGTAACAGAAAGTTAGTTACTAACTGTAGTGGCCACCTCATGTATACTGATGTGGCCACCTACAATCTTGTCACCATGCTCCATTCTCGTTACAGATGTTAGTCAGTCGTCCAAGCGATGCATCCTTAAACACCGGTGCATTCCCCCATTGACGTTAGGGTGCTCATTCAAATAATGATACTATTCTCCCATTCCCGTTAGGGAATAGTTGCACAATATAAAAGTATCCCCATTTCCGTTAGGATACACAAAGCAACTCGACAAGGACTACGAGAGTATCACAGTAGTTTCCCTCATTTCCGTTAGGGAACTGACCCCTGATATTCGGTATCCGTAATCAGATACTCTGACCTCGTGTGTTCCACCCACATGGCTGTGAACAACATCATGCAATCTATATGAGTCTCACCGACTCGCATTGGGTCATAACCTAGTGCCTCAACCTTTCACCACAAACTCAGATAATTGCTCAGATCGTATCACGAAGCTCATCACATATAAAATAATATTTTATTAGGCTGGGAACTTCAAAGTCATATGTTATATTCTCCCTAACATGCATCTCTTTGGAACTACACATATCACTGCCAAAAGGTCAACTAAGCACAAAATAACAAATACGTATTGTTACCATATCGAGCATGTCATACATAATAAAATATTCATGTGTTAAAAAAGTCACATAAAGCATGCTATCACAAATAGCACACATCAAGAAGCTTATACATGGTAAAACCAAACATCCTCAATATTCTCAAAATTAACCTAACGACGATAAACCTACAATCCCAACATCATCATTGGTACTACGGGGTAGTTGCCTATGTGATATCGACATTGTCGATTACTTTCTCACTAGTAGGGTTTAGGCCACCCTACACCATTATTGTATAAAATGCTACTTAGCCGTTTCCGACGATAGGGCTTCTTTCTCCCACCTGAGGTGTGTGTAGCTAGCTTTGGGAGAACGAAACGGATATCTCCACAATCATCATGAATCTGCCTCGCTTAGAACCAGCACCCCTGGTGCTTCGAAAATTCACCTGGATATATGTATATGAAGCAGACAACGTTGGTAACCCTAATACGAAGACGGAACATAAAACCGATAATCGATCTATAAGAAAACCTCAATACCATCACTGACTGCATGCCGGCATGAAAAGAGCATAGGCTTACCATAGCCCTAGCAAGGAAAAAAGGATAGGGTTAAGAAGTAGACGTCTCCACGAACACGATGGTGTATTTAGAATTGCAATATGGCGACTTGTTTGATCGAACCGAGCCTCGGAAGATTTCACTCTCTCTAATCTTTCCTTCTCTCTTTCTATCTTCTTTTCATGTTAGAATGGAATGGTAACTTAAGTTACCATTTATCCTGTAGCTTCTTTATTTTTTTCTCTTTTCTCAAGAGCCACAGATCCCACGCTTGAGCGTTGACCAAAGACAACGACTTCGCGTCGAAGAAACGTCGCCACGTGTCTCTCCTCTTGCCACATCTTGACACCTGGATTTGGCTTTGGGCGCTCAAGCGCTGGCATCCCCACGCTTAAGCATGCCAGCCTACCAAAAACCCTAATTTACGTACTTGCTCTGATTCGAAACGGATCGATCGCGTACCTTTCAAACAAGCTTCCAAACACTTAAACATACATCTTAAGCATACACTCAAGGTCCTAAAACATGGATGTTACATTACTACCCCCTTTTAAAGGAAATCCATCCTCGGAATTTCCGTACCTCAGAAAAGCTGTGGATACTGAAGCTGCATATCTGCCTAACACTCCCATGTAACATCTCTAGTAGTATCATCCCAAATGACCTAAACCAAATGGATCTGTCTACCGCGAAGCTCCTTAATCCTTCAATCAGCGATCCTAATAGGTAAAGCCTCGTATTCTAGATTCTCTCATAGTTGTATTGACTCAGGCTCAATTACATGTGAAGGATCAGGATAATACTTTATCAACTGAGAGATGTGGAAGACATCATGAATGTTTGAATGTTTAGGTGGTAAGGCTATATGGTAGGCTACTGGACTAACCCGTCGAAGAATCTGGTAAGGTCCAATGAATCTGGGAGTTTTCTAGACTTGATAGCTCTGCCAATTCCAGTCTTCGGAGTGACTCTTAAAAACACACGATCACCCTCCCGGAACTCTAACGGTCTCCTCCACTTGTTACTGTTGCTCCTTTGCCTATCATGCGCTTCCTTCATATTTTCCCATATCTTCCTAACCTGTTCCGTCGTCTGCAGCACCACATCAGGACCCAACACTTGACTCTCACTAGTCTCATACTAACACAACGGGGTCCTGCACTTCCTGCCATACAAAGCTTCATATGGTGCCATCCCGATACAGCTATGGAAATTGTTATTATAGGTAAACTCAATCAAAGGCAAGAACTCGTCCCAACTCACTACAAAAAAAACCTATTTAGCGACCGAATATTTCGGTCGCTAAACTTGATAATTCGGTTGCTATACTGTATAGCGACCGAATTAAGGGGGTAGCAGAAACCCTGGTCGCTAAATGTTTAGCGACCGAACTTATATTTCGATCGCAAATCTGCGACCGATATTTCGGTCTCAAAATTATATATTTCGGTTGCCGTATAGTTGGTCGCATGCCCAGCTCGCCTAATTTGGTGACCGATATTCGGTCGCTATTTCGGTCGCAAATTTTGATTTTCTTTTTTTTTTTTAATTTTCCTGTAACTTAATCCTGCCGACCAAATATTGTTTTTCAACTATTACCCCATTGATTTTTAATTTCTGATATAAACAAAATACACCAATATTTTTTTAAATAAATAGGAAACGTAAATATGATGTGCTAACGATCCAAAACACCACAGTCAATATGATCAAGAAAACATATACATTAATTAACGCAAGTTTAATAATGGTTTATAAAAAAAAGTTTAATAAGTACTAATTAACGATCAAAACATAAAAATACACCACAGTCAATAAGTACTAATCAAAATATCAAAACTCATCAATCTTCCAAAGGGATGAACATGTAGAAGCGAGAACCCCCAAGGTACTTAAACTTTGACAATGCACCAGTGGACAACAAATACAACTCCCTGATACCATTTGTATCTGTTGCAAAATATGGGCGATCCTCATGGATTACTATATTCCCATTGAACAGATTTCCGCTTTTGTCTTCAATAGTCACAACACGCGGTATTTGTTGTCCCCAACGACGGTAGAATGATCGCGGGATTGAAATCAAATCCTGCAAATACACAAGAACAATTTAGTAAATGATTAGTTTATGCCTTAACCATCATTACGTGAATCCGATCGTTATTCTTAAGTTGATGAGATACTGTACCTGGTCTATATGGATGGCTGTCTCAAAACTTTTAGTCGGATCCATTTTCTGATAAAACGATAAGGAAAACAAGTCATATTTCTAAACTTCATTCCAATGCTTACAATGTAAATATATACAAATATGATTCCATAATCATTTCCAAACAAGTTGTCAATAAATACATATCAAATTATTCTAATTACATTGATTCATTGTTATTGAAAGATTTTTATTTTAAAGAGAATAAACTATTCTTCATAGCAATCCAAATGTATGAACATGCTCAGATATAAGTACTAGCCTTAGATAAGTAGAATTACCAAATGAATCCGATTCAAAATGAGTGAAAAGCTCTCTTGGAATTACAGGCTACAATAATGTTTTTAGATCATTTCATACTCCAACAAAGAATATTTTTTTGTTTACAAAGAAGTGAACAAGAACTTGAAATCCCTAAAACCCTCTTTTGAAATTTTTGAAACAGATTCAGACAAGAACCAACAAATTCATGGATTCCAAACGAATCAAAATACAATACAATCAGAATGCATACACGTACAATACAATATGAAATTATTCACAGCAAGTAAACAGCTGCATCACAGAGGCTATAGATCATACTATTGTGAGATATTCCCTGAGGCAATATAACAGAACAATGAACAGCCTTCAAAGACATAAATTCAGCCAAGATATGGAAAGATAAACAGACCAGAAATTACAAGTTCCATATTTAATAGAAAACACATCATTAACACAGGGACAATCTTGTTACTGGACATGTTAAACTAGAATGGTCTTCAAACAACTGCCTCAGTATTGGTCATTTGTTTGAACTATAGCCATGAACTATCCATGTTTGAAATTGTAGACACCTAGCACAAAACAAATTGAAAATCCATAGCACACATCCTCACTAACCAATTTAGATGCATTTCACAAAGCAGAACTGAATCTAAATCAAAGACTAAGATGCTGAAATGGAAGGTAACTTCTGACAATAATTCAACAAGAAGCAAACCAGAAGGGTTCTCAGATTAAATTTTCCCGTTAAATTGGTACGTCAATAATCAACAAAAAACCAAAACCTGTTTATGTTTCGCAGTCTCACAGGCAGCAATGGCATTCCGTGGCTCAAGTAAACATCAATTCTAATCTCACAGTCTTGACTTTTGATATTTCAATGCATTCAAAAAAAAGTTACAAAAACAGATTTCTTGTGCTTTCTCAATGAGAGCTTCCTAATCCTAATAGGAGTGATTAAATAATGACACATGAAAACAAATGATCATCACAACTCACAACTCATATGAAATACACAAGTAGCTCTTCTTAGTAGTAAGCAATAAAGCAAGCAATGAAATACATACAATCCACAAAATTTTTGAAATGAAACAATGAAGCAAAATAAAAAATGATACATAGAGAGTCCATGGTTACCTCAAGGCAGAGCAGGGAATGCACAAAATGAGGAGAGAAGAGGGTAGGAGGAGCTCTGCGCGTGGTGACCGGAGGGCTGCGTGTTGGTAGCCGGAGTATTGGTCGAAGCACTGAAACGGAGGGGGGGGGGGGGATTAAAAACAGAGCAGGAAGAGGGGAAAGGAAGAGAGGAGAGGAAGAGGGAAGAGATGGAAGAAGAGGAGGAGGAGGACGGAGGCTTACCGGAGATGGCGGTGGTGGCGGTGCGTACTGCGCGGTGGCGGCGACGGTGACTGGCGGCCTGACGACGCGAGGGAGAGAAAAGGGGTGAGGGTGGAAGAGATGGCAGAAATGAGGAAGAAGGGAAAGATTTCACGATTTTAGGGATTTATAATTTGGCGACCGAAATAATCGGTCGCTACATCGGTTGCCAATCATTTAAATAAAAAATGGTCGCTAAATTCGGTCGTGGGATGAGTTAATTTGAAATTTGAATTCATAAATTTAGCGACAGAGTTTTAAATCGGTTGCTAACACGCGCGGTTTTAATTTTTTTACGCGCCGTTTAGCGACCGAATTAATATCGGTCGCGAATGTAAATAAAATTTAACCGTTGCATCTAATTCGGTCGCTATTTCGGTCGCTAAGAATACATAAAATTTCTGACTTTTAACCGTTGCATTTAATTTGGTCGCTATTTTGGTCGCTAAGAAGACATAAAATTTCTTACTTTTAAGTTCCTTTATTTAGCGACGGAAATAGCGACCGATAACCCTGCTACGCTCTATTTCGGTAGCTATTTCGGTCGCAGTATTATCTCTAATCAGTCTTTCATGTAGATCCTACAATCGGTCGCCATTTCGGTCGCAAAAAGCAACCGAAAAATTCGGTCACTATTTTCGGTCGCTAAACAACCTTTTTTTTGTAGTGACTGTTAGTGTGCTCCAACACACAGGCTCTAGAGAGATCCCTCAATGACTGAATTATCCTCTCAGACTGTCCATCTGTCCGGGGATTATAAGCATAACTCATCCTCAACTTCGTCCCCAAAGCTTTGTGCAACTGCCTCCAAAATCTAGATGTAAATCTAGGGTCTCGGTCGGAGACAATACTCGATGGTACACCGTGCAACCTGACAGCCTCTCTGATATAGATCTGGGTCAACCTCTCCAAACTGTAACTCTCACCAATAGGTAAGAAGTGAGCACACTTCGTCAAACTATCGATGATAACCCAGATTGCATCATGGCTCTTCAGAGTTTGTGGTAATCCAACCACAAAATCCATAGCTATACTATCCCATTTGCACTCTGAGATATCCAAAGAAAGCAACAAATCAGCTGGCTTCTGATGCTCTATCTTAGCCTTCTGTCACACCAGGCGAGATATCGGTCACCAAAAAATCATCTTGATACATCTTCGTGGCTCCAGGGTGAAAACTCAACTATCTCTTATGTGCCTCCTCTTAGATCATCTTCCTAAGCTCTATATCCTCTGGAACACATTGTGACACCCTCTACCTCGTATGTATTCATAACACGTAAGAGCGATAAAAAAGAAGAGAGAAAGAAAGAGAACACATGCATATTATATCATAATAATAAAACCACGGTAGAGGTTAACACATTGTAACAAAATCTCAAACGCGGAAAATAAAACATGTTTTAAAAAGAAATACAAAAGCATAATGAAACCCAACCCTAATGTCACATTACAGAGATGGTATAACCATAGTCCGAAACATCTAGGATAAACAACATAAACTAAGAAATCCTAGACTACAAGTAGCGTCTCCTTAGAGTCACTCCTCAGCAAGCTGCTCGCCGTCCTCTGCATATCCAAAAAGATACATGCAAACAAATAACAAAAGACGGGGAGTAAGAAACATATATATCAACATAATGGCATGGAAGCAGTTAGCAAGATGAACATGCATCATATAAACATAACATATCAAACATATTCATCTCATCATATTAATATCATATATATATATATATATAATTCCAAACAGTGTATGTGATGTGGACTCCGGCAAGTGTACCGAATTCGTCGTCAAGTAATAAAAAAATCGATCCCACAGAGTCCGTAATCTCAAATAACAACTAATTATTAAATCAATTAAACTGGACTATATAAAAAAGGATGTGGAAAAGATTTGATTTTTGTAACAGGAATTAACTAGAAAATCATATATTTAAGAACGCAATCAATTAAAATAGGAAAGTAAATCAATTAGGGGTTTTTCAGATCAAAAGGGATTCATAAGAATTGGGTTACCAACAAGATTGTTCATGTTACCAAATTGACTACCCCTTGTTAATTATCAAAATTGCTTTGAAGGCGAATTTATCCTCAATAAGTTAATGCTCCCTCTCGGGTTACAAAAACCGTGCCCAATTAAACCAACCCCTACTCTCGTGGTAATTGAATTTAAATTGAACCCTTTAAGTTCTGTGACAATTCGTGAACCCTCGAAGGACCGCTTCTAACTCTCGTGACTTAAGTCCTAAGTTTGATTCCTATAGATCCGATACCTAAGTTCACCGTTAGGTTCCTCCTTAGAGTATATGCGACAAGCAAATAAATGGCCACCGAATTTACAAGTAATTAAAGCAATAGGAATCAAATCGAAAGCAAAATTGAAATTGATAAGAGACCAAACGTTAATTTGTCACCATAAACAAATTTTGGGCATAGCCCCAATCCCTAGAAATAAAACTATTACTCAAGCATTGCCATGGTCATGGCAAGCTTGATTAACAAAACATTAATGAAAACCTAAGAGAAGAGAAGAAGAAGAAGAAGAGAAATCCTAATTTTGCCTAAGGTAGCAGCCCAAAACTCTCCAAAAGTCCCCCCTCTGTTCGTGAGTTTGTAACATTCATATGTAAACCGAACATGGAAATTACAAATTGGCCCTGAATATGTCAAACTTGCAATTTAAGATCCATTTTTTTTTTCATTAATCACATGACCTCAAGAAAGTAGCCTAATTAATATGAATTTTTTTTAAAATAAGTTGATAAAAAATAAATATTGTGCTAAATTAAGAGGTAAGCAGTATAGCAATACTTCTAGAAATATACTCATCAAAGACAAAAAAGATAAAAAAAATGTCTAAAGGAACGCAAAAAAGAAAAGGTTAAATTCAGCTTTTGCTATTTAGTTCATGATGGGAAAGCAATTAAACAATGCACGAATTTTGAAGCAATAAAATATTGATATTGTCGGAAATCAAGATGAAATTTCAACAAAGCTGAAAAGATGTTAAGATAAAGTTGTTTAAAAGTGAGAAAAATATAAAATAAGAAATTAGAGATGTATTTATTATTGATTAGTTAAAGTAAGTTAAGATTTCAACATATTTTAACTAATTAAGGTGGATATATCCTTAATTTTCATTTTACATTTTTACTCATTTTATAGGAGCCTAATCCAAAATAGTGATATACATTGTTTAAAAGGATTTGCACAAAATATCATTTTTCAATGTAGTTACATAGATAGATGGATAATTGAAGCTGCAAATCAAATAATTTTTTTTTTTATTTCTTCATGGTTTCTTAATTTTATCAATACATATTTCTTTTATTTAATTAGCTTAATTGTACTTTTAGTCATGCTATTATTGGCATGTGTAATTTTGGCCTTAAAGTTTTTTCTGTGAACATTTGGTTCCCCTATTTTTAATTTCAAAGTTACAAATTCGATCCTTGTATCGAATGTCCATAAATTTTTTTAATGATTAAGAAAGGAACTACTACTCTAAGCGCATAGAACCTTTGGTTGAGCTTAAGTGGTAAATGACCCTATAGTGAAACCAAAAAAAGGTCTCGGAAAAGAGAGACAAAACCAGTAAATATCAGATAGGAACTATTAAATCATGTTGAATTAGAGAGGCAAAGAAGGGAGAACCTGAACTAGAGGTTGCATGCGCTTAGATGAGTGGTTCGTATATGTTAATCATTGGAAAAAATTGATAGACAATGGACGGAAGGATCAAATTCGTAACATTGAAAAAATAGGGGACCGAATTAATGTACGCAAAAAAAAAAAGAAGTATAAGGACCAAAATCGCACATGATTAACACTACGTGGACCAAAAGTGCAATTAAACTTATTTAATTTTATTTATGACCAGACGTTATTCTAAAACTAATGAATGGTTGGAGAGGGGGGAGGAACATATGTAGAGGAGGAAAAAGAAAGGCATGTCACTGCCTTGCTCCATTATCACGAGCCAAATAAAGAAATCATGGGGGAACCTTGCATGCTCTGCATGCCTTTCTTCTTAACCTTTTTCTTGGAGCCACAACCACCAAGCATTCAAGCTCACTTGGAATTATAGTAAAATATAGATATAGATAACAAAAAATAAGGACACGTACGTTTCAGATTAGATATACATTTACTTCAATTTTCCACCAAAAGCTAGAGAAGCCTTTGCCTTCTCATTAAATCATTCTCGAAAAATCTTTCAAGTTCACGACCGTGGAAACTGACATTTGAATTTCTAAGATCCACACAAGTTCACAATGTTAGATTACTAGAGAACCAAGCACTAGAACTATTATAAATAGCATGGTTCCTTCTTTCTACTCCTACTAAGATACTATTATTCAAGCCCTTTCTCAAGTGTATTACATTTTTCCAATACTCTTCTCAAACCCCATTTAACAAAAATCAAGTTCCATAATTATCCTTCTTGATCCTTCAAAACCAAGAAGAAATACATGGCACCCCATGGAGAGTTTTTGTCTAGTAACTTCTCTAGGAGCAACAACATATCCTCCAAGCCACCAAAGCTCTCATCTGAGCACCTTCACAGAACAATCTCAGACATCTCATTTGAGCTAACCAAAGAAGGGATTGATGACTTGACAGCACTACCACCAATATCTGAGATTGAAAATGCAAAGTGTGAGTGTTGTGGGATGTGTGAGGAGTGCACACCCGAGTACATAGACCGTGTACGTGACAAGTTCTTGGGGAAGTGGGTGTGTGGATTGTGTGCTGAGGCAGTGAAGGAAGAGTTGGAGAAAAATGGTGGAAAAAAGGAAGAAGCCTTAATTGCACATATGAATGCATGCGCATGTGTTAGGTTCAACAAATATGGAAGAGCTTTCCCGGTTTTGTTTCAAGCTGAGGCCATGAAGGAGATGCTGAAAAAGAGCACACTAGATGGGAAAATTAGGGCTAAGTCCATTAGCCCTAGGGACAAAGGAGGGTTAAGGAAAGGAGGGATTGCACGTAGTTCAAGTTGCATTCCAGCAATCACAAGAGAGATTAATAATATTAAAATAGCTAATTAAAAATTAATCTTACACAACAAGTGTAGCCTTTTTTTTTTATGTATTAATTAATTAATTTCTAGGTTAGGGGACATGGTTTTGTATCTTTGTTTACCTGTCCTCATAGTTTTTATCTGCTGACTACACTAGTTCTTCAATTCCTGTATTGAGAACCCCAAATCTCACGCTCAAGGTTTTAAATAAAGGTCCGAAACTACAATTGGAGCCGCAACGTTTTGATTTTGGAAGTCTCTGAAATCGAAACGTGATCGCAATGATGGCTGCATATGCCTCAACCACAACCACGACCGTGATCACACGCAATTTAAAACCTTGCTCATGCTGTTTCCAAGTGCTTCCATGACCGTCTTCCGGGATAAACGTGGCCTTGTGTATCATGTAAGAAGCCCAAAGTTTTCTTCCGAGGTTATTTTTATTAGGTGACAATCTCTACCTATTCTAGCCTTTGATTCCTTTAGGGTTTCTTTTATATTTCTAATTCTTGTCTCTACATTTTGGTCCTTCTTAGTTCTAGCTTGTATTTCCATCTCGAGAGGGTTCTTGTTTTTGGTCAGTGGTTTTTTCTTATTTTACAATTTCCTCATATGTTCTCTAGATATTACCAATCATATATATAGTGGAATAAAAGTTACTTGATGCACTGATATATGGCATTCATTGTTTGTCCTAGTTCCCCCCCATTTTTACTATTACCAAACGCAAGATTATAGTTCTACTCGAGTACAATTAGCCGATTTTTTTTTTTGAAAGGCAAAATTAATTTATTATAAATAAGAATCACACCAGCACAAGAGGTACTACCGGAAAAAGACACAGATAAGCTTACAATGAAGATGAGAGCACAAAGGCTTACAAGAAACCAGCACCTGGCTAGAAAAACAATAAAGACAGCAGCATAACAAAAACCAAGAAAAATGAAGCTATAGCAGAGGAAACATATGCAGAGCCGGAAACTGATTGATAGCTGGAAAACAGGAACACCACGAAGAAACCACCTAGAACACAACAAGGTTTTAAATAAAGGTCGGTGACCACAATTTAGGCCGCACCATTTTGGTTTTGGAAGTCTCATGGAATTGAAACGTGTCCGCAATATAATTACTGTCCGCATTGAGCGCATTTTCCAGCAATTGTCCATAATTGCAATAAACGCACCCGTAATTTAAAACCTTGGAAGACAACAAGAGCAAAGACAACCTTGAACCACCTCAGATTCTCTTAAACCAACATTGCCACTGTCCGAACAAGTAACTCCACCTTCACTCAAGACCTCATTTTTGCTATCCAACACAAACAGAACCAAGTTGAGCATGGACAGTCCAATACTGCTAACAACCATTTTAACAGATATGTTTGGCCTTTAAACTATATCAGACAAGATTCAAAGAAGCCTTTTGGACTTAATATCCAGCTTGAAAAAGGATATTTGAAATATGGGTGAAGGCTATGGTGCATCATCCACCAAAGTGGTGCAGTGGTGCGCCACCAACATGTCACATTGTGATTGGTTAGTTGACCATTCAACTCAACATTATGTGACACAATGTTGAGTTGAATGGTCAACCTACCAACCACAATGTGACATGTTGGTGATGCACCGCTACACCACTTTGGTGGGTGGTGCACCTTAGACCAAACCTTGAAATATGTCTTTCCTTGCAACCAAAGCCAAGCCCTGAATTTTGCAGCTTCAACCATTTCCGCCACTAACAGTGCAACCAGATCGACCATTTCCTACTCAACCGGATCGACCATAAAATTGCATACCATAATACTTGCCAAAAAGATGTCCGACTTTCATTGTGGAAAACTGATACATAACTCACCCATTTTAAACACCTATACCTGACTTTAGTGAAAAATGAGCACTCAAAGGATAAGTGTGCTGTGGTTTCTCTATATATACAACTGACAACCTGGTCATAATACACCTATTATCGAAGCATTTCCTTGCTTTTCCAGATTTGCCATTGTTGCAATACGTTCCAGTGACACTCTCCAACATACAAGTGTTTTGTGTATGTATCAGCTGATGACAGACTCTTAGGGAAAATGCAATCAGCCTACCATTTTTTTAGGGAAGAAGTTTTGGGATTTTATTACATTTATGAAATGTTTTAATTTGGTGGTATGAATTTGATGGTATGTTTTAATTATTGATTTTAAAAAGGGTGGAAATAATCAGTGTAATTGTGAAGATGGCTTGAATCCTTTATTCGGTTATGCTTGAGCTAAATGATCAAGTAGCAGTTTGTTGTACAAGTAGGTTCTAATTGTAATAGAAAGTTAGTTACTAACTGTAGTCTGTTATTCAGTTATGCTCCCTCCCTTAGTTGAATACTCCTATAAATAGAAAGGAAGCTCGACTAGCTGTATAAGAGAGTGATTTCAAATTAGACGGCTGAGATCCTTTTTTTGAAAGAGTGTGAGAGAGCAACTTTGTAATTCTCTAGAGTCTGATCTCAGCTGTGTACATTCTATAACATTACTGTTCATAGTGGATATTTCTTTGTTACTGCCCGTGGGTGGATATAGCGAAGTCTTGGTGAACCACCCACGTTAATTGTTCCGTGTTCACCTATTATCATACTGCTTCTTTGCTGATTAGTTTTGCATAATCATAACATGCTTCCTAGCTTGTAATCAAGCTCTACCCAGTTCAGTTTTGTAACAAACTGACATCAGAGCTCCCAACGGTCCTGGGAGCAACACAATGCAAAAGATCGACTGGTTAGAATCATCAAGAATCCATCAAGAAGAAGTCTAACACGATCAAGGTTGAAAAATATAGTTCGAAGCAAAGTTTCAGTCTCTGGCGGATAAAGATGAGAGCACTACTGAAACAACAACAAGCTTGGGCACCTCTTTCTGGATCAACCTCAAAGATCAACAAAGAAGATCTTGCTCTGCATGAAGAGAAAGCTCATTCATTAATCGTGCTGTCTCTCTCTGATGAGGTTCTATATGAAGTTGCTGAAGAAACAAGTGTCGCAAGCTTATGACTGAAATTGGAGAAGTTGTATATGGCAAAGTCAATCTGCAACAAGCTTCTGCTGAAAAGGCGGCTGTTTGGACTTCGAATGAAAGAAGGTACCCCTCTTAAAGACCATCTAGATGAATTAAATTCAAAATTAATGGAACTTTGTGATATTGATGTTAATATAGGAGATGAAGATGCTGCCATGATATTGTTAGTCTCCCTCCCCCCTTCATTTGAACATTTTGTAAGTTCTTTAAGTGTTGGAAAGGACTGCATAACTTTGGAAGAAGTAAAATCCAGTCTACACACTAGAGAACTTCAAGACATGGCATCAGGAAATGGTGATGATTTTGCCTATGGGTTAGTGGCCTCAAACTCGGGTAAAAATCAGAAAAAGAAGAAAGGTAAGGGGATGGAAAAGGGCAAACATGATCCAAGAGATATATGTAACTACTGCAAAGAGACATTGGAAGAAATATTGCCCTAAGAAGAAGAAGAAGGAATCTGTTGCAGCAATAGTACAAGAAGGCTTCTCTTTTGATGATGATTTTGTTCTAACAGCAGCTGATCAAAAACATCAATCAACTGATCAATGGGTGCTAGATTCTGGTTGCTCTTTCCATGTGTCCACAAAGAAGCTGGTTTTTAACATATGCAAAGAAATCAGGTGGAAGTGTCTTGATGGGAAACAATTCTCCCTGCAAAATATTAGGAATTGGCACAATTCTGATCAAGATGTTTGATGGCAAAATCAGAACTCTTTCAAATGTCTACCATGTTCCAGAATTGAAGAGGAATCTGATCTCAGTAGGAGCTTTGGATTCAAAGGACTTCTCATGCAGTGTTGAAGGTGGAGTAATGCAGATAAGGAAGGGAGGAGTCACAGTCATGAAGGAAACCAAATTGGGGAATCTATACATTCTCCAAGGTTCAACAGTTATTGGCTCTTCATCTATAGCATCTCAGTCAACAGAAAATGGGCCAAAAGAAAACAGTGTTTGGCACATGATATTGGGGCATATGAGTGAACAAGGTATGGCAATCCTCAGTAAACAAAGTCTTCATGGAAGACATCAGAAGGTGCAATTACAGTTTTGTGAGCATTGTGTGTTTGGCAAGAAACACAGGCACAAGTTCACAAAAGCAACGCACACTACAAAAGCCACCTTAGATTACATACACTTTGACTGTTAGGGACCATCCAGGGTATCATCAAAAGGTGGAGCTAGATATTTCCTATCCATTATAGATGACTATTCAAGGATGACTTGGATATTCATGCTGAAACAGAAAAATGAAGCCTTCAAGTCCTTTAAACAATGGAATATTCTAGTAGAGAATCAGGTAGGAAAGAAGGTTAGAAGACTTCGTACAGATGATGGTTTGGAGTTCTGTTCAAAGGAATTCAATGAATTCTACAAGAAAGAAGGGATTGTCAGACACCTCACTGTTAGAAACACTCCTCAAAGAAAATGGTGTTCTTTGAGAGAATGAACAGAACACTATTGGAAAGAGCTTTATGTATGCTTTCCAATGTAGGGTTGGATAGGAGTTTCTGGGCTGAAGCAGTAAGTTCTTGCTACTTGATAAGTAGGTCCCCTTCTACTGCAATTAATGGCAAAACTCCTATGGAAATGTGGTCGGAAGACTGCAGAGACTACTCCACTCTTAGAATTTTTGGATGCACAGCTTATTACCATGTCAATGATGGAAAGTTGGAACCAAGGGCTAAGAAGGGAGTATTTGTTGGCTTTGGAGATGGGGTGAAAGGGTATAGAATCTGTTCATCTGCTAAAAGAAGAATTATCATGAGCAGAGATGTAACTTTGGATGAAGAATCTATGCTACACCTTAGATCAAACTATGATGCCATTGAGCAGGTGGAGAGTGAAAATTCAGTGAGCAAGCATAATGCTGAACTTCACCAAGATACAAAATCTCCAAAGTCCAACACAAGAAAAGAGTCAACTATGTCTCAAGAAGATCAACAAATAGAAGTTGATTTTGAAGCATGTCAAAACAAAACAGTGCCAGAGAATTCAACACTCAGAAGGTCACAAAGACAGATCAGGCCCCCTAAGAAGTATGGCTATGAAGACATAGTTGCATATGCTTTGCAAGTAGCAGAAGAGGTAGATCCTTATGAACCAGCTACCTATCAGGAAGCAATCAAGAGCAAGGAATCTGCTTAATGGACTGCAACAATGAGTGGAGAGATCTCTCCACAAGAATCATACATGGAAGCTTGTCAAACTACCTGAAGGCAGAAGAGTGGTTGGCTGCAAGTGGATTTTTAAGAAAAAGGCAGGAATTCCAGGTACTGAAGCAAGCTATAAGGTATAAAGCTCGACTAGTTGCAAAGGGTTATAGTCAAAAGGAAGGTTTGGATAACAATGAGATATTCTCTCCAGTTGTGGGACACACATCCATTCGAGTACTACTAGCATTAGTGGCTCATCAGGATTTGGAACTTGAACAACTAGATGTAAAAACAACTTTTTTGGATGGAGAGCTAGAGGAAAGTATACTAATGGCACAACCAGAAGGATTTACTTTCCAGGGAATGGAAGACCATATATGTCAACTACAAAGGTCCTTTTATGGTTTGAAACAATCTCCCAGGCAATGGTATAAGAGATTTGACAAATTCATGACATCACATGGATATAAAAGAAGTCCATATGATTCATGTGTATATCACAAAAGGGTGGAGAATGGTTCTTTTATATACTTGCTTCTGTATGTTGATGACATGTTCATTGCAGCATGTCACATTGAAACAATTCAACAACTGAAGTCTCTCCTCAGTGCTGAGTTTGACATGAAAGATTTGGGAGCAGCTGAGAAGATTTTAGGGATGGAAATCTATAGAGATCGGGCTCAGAAAAAGCTATTCCTCTCACAAAAGGAATACATAATGAAGATACTGTCTAGGTTTGGTATGTCTTCTGCTAAATCTCTTAGCACTCCCCTAGCTGTAAGCATTTATATCTCCTCAACTCTTTCACCTTAAACTCAATCAGAAATAGAATATATGTCAAGCATATGCAAGTGCTGTAGGCAGTCTAATGTATGCCATGGTATGCACTAGACCTGACCTTGCACATGCTGTCAGCGTGGTTAGCAGGTTCCTATGTCAACCAGGAAAGGAACATTGGCAAGCACTGAAGAGGATCTTCAGGTACTTGAAAGGAACAACAGATGTTTGCCTCATATATGGAAGAGACACAAGATGTGTTCTAGCTGGATATTCTGATGCAGATTATGCAACAGATCTGGATACAAGGAGATCTGTAACAGGTTATGCTTTCACTGTTGGTGACTCTTTGGTCAGTTGGAAAGCAATGTTGCAGCCCACTGTGGCATTATCCATAACTGAATCTGAGTATATGGCCTTAACAGAAGCTGCTAAGGAAGATATATGGCTGGAAGGTCTTATCAGTGACCTTTGTTTTGCTCAGGAACATGAAGTAATTTTGTACAGTTTAAGTGCCATTTCTCTGGCCAAAGATCAGGTGCACCATGAAAGAACCAAACACATTGATGTGAGGTATCATTTCATTTGTACAGAGAAAAGAATTAAAGTTCAAAAAGTTGGTACTAAGGATAATCCAGCTGACATGTTCACCAAACCAGTTCCTAAAAGCAAGTTTATGCATTGCTTAGACATGCTCAATGTTGATTGTTGGAAATAGTCCTCTGTGACAGGCAGCAACAAAGCAACCTTTAAGAACTCAAGCTTATCAGGTGATGAAGGAAGCATTCAATCCAAGGTGGAGAATTGTGAAGATGGATTGAATCCTTTATTCGGTTATGCTTGAGCAAAATGATCAAGTAGTAGTTTGTTGTACAAGTAGGTTCTAATTGTAACAGAAAGTTAGTTACTAACTGTAGTCTGTTATTCAGTTATGCTCCCTCCCTTAGTTGAGTACTCCTATAAATAGAAAGGAAGCTTGACTAGCTGTATAAGAGAGTGATTTCAAATTAGACGGCTGAGATCCTTTTTTGAAAGAGTGTATGAGAGCAACTTTGTAATTCTCTAGAGTCTGATCTCAGCTGTGTACATTCTGTAACATTACTATTCATAGTGGATATTTCTTTGTTGCTGCCTGATGAGTGTGATTACACCTCATATTTCATATACATTTTTGCATGCATTTTCATATAGTTTAGGCAATTTTAATGTGATTTTTGTTAGTTTTTACCTTGGAATGGGTGAGGCGGTTTTGTGGTGTTGTTTTGCATAAATTAAGGATAAAATGCTCAGGATCAACCATGATGGAGCTTGGATGAAGATAGAGCTTGAAAAGTGAAGAAAATGAGCCAAGCAGAGCCCATCACGGCCTGGTCGTGATGACCATCACGACCATGATCAAGCAGAGCTGAAGGCAAAAGTCAGAAGCCATCACGGCCGTGACACGTCAGCTGAACCAGACAGAACTGATCACGGCCTAGCCGTGATGAGTGTCACGGCCGTGACAAACCAAAATTTGAAAGCGCGCCCATGACAGAACCCGTCATGGCCTGGCCGTGATGGCCATCACGGCCGTGACGCGTGCCTAATCTATAAAAGGGCCTCTGGACAGACAGAAAAATGAGAGGATTTTTAACCTAGGAGCACTTTTACCCTAGGGAGACTCGTGGGATACAAAAAGGGGCGTGTTCTCTCTGCTCCTGGACTGGAAGAAGATTGGACTTGAAGAAGATTGGAGGATTCTTCATGGAGTTTTCTTCATCTTTTCTCTCTTTCTCTTTTGTAGTTTCCTTTATCATGAGTAGCTAATTCCATTTTTGTTGGGATTAGATGTTGCTAAACTGAATATCATGTAATTGCCTTGATTGATTAATCTATGTTTATGTTTCTCTATTAGTGTTTAATTCCTTTGCTTAATGCTTTTTGTGGTCTGATCATCCATGAATTGATTTTGAGATTTGATTTACAATGGGGACGTTCTTATCATTTCTTGATCTGGAATAAATCACCTAGTGAACCTTGCATCTAGGAATGGATTTTGGTTTACTAGTAATCGTGTAATCCCTACTCTTAATGCAAATTCATTAATTAGGCCACCTAAGGAATTAGGGTTTAATTAGGGGATTTAGGCTCTTGTCATCTAAGGAATTAGGACTTGAGTAATCTTGTGGATTGATTTTAATATTTGAATCATAAACTTGATTGGTGGTCTTAGTATCGCATGAGGCAAAGGTTTAGTGAAGTTTAATCCCAACATTGTTCATCATATTTGAAGAATCCCCTATTTTGCATTCCAAGTGTTTGACAAAAACCCAAAAAGAACTTGTTCATTTTATTTTGTTTATTTTAAATGTTAACTATCCGCTTAGATAGTAGTTGATTTGTTACGTGCTAGTACTTGTCACAGTCCTCGTGGGAACGATATCGGTCTCATCACCGTATTACTTGTACGACTAGGTATACTTGCCTAGATCCATCAACAAGTTTTTGGCGCCGTTGCTGGGGACTGTGTTTCAATATTAGCATACCCATTTCGACTACTAATAATTTCGACTACTAATTTAAGCACAATTTTTTTTTCTGTTTCATTATCTGTTTCTCTTTATTTTTATTTTTTTGTATATATTTTATCCTTTCTTTTGAGTTTTGGTTGTGCAAGGTGGATGCAATTCATGGACAACTATTATTATCCATCTGATGAAGAAAGGCCCTCAAGTCATACTTTGGAGAACAACTTATGTTGGGGAGATTACATAGATTTGGGAGATCACGATATTCCAGCACAAGTTGATTGTGTGACGGGCAAGCTTGTATATAGAGTCTCCAAGGAGGAATGAGAAACCTTTTGTTCGTATTTACCACCTCCACCACCATGTATACAAGTGATTCCCAAAGAGCCACGTGAAGAAAAATTTGAGCAAAATATGGTTGTGGGGATGGATCAAAATGAAGATGAAGTGGTGGTGGTAGACGAATCACAAGAAGAGGAATTACCTTTCACAACTCCTTGGGAAAGAACAAGTGAGAAGGCAAGTCATTTGGAAAACATGCACTCCACCATGCTTGCTAAGAAACTTGAAATTGCTGCATCGTATAAATATGTTGGCTTACATGCATGTGTGGACACTGCAAAGTTAGTCCCTTCCACTTGTCTATCAAACTTCCTTGTGAAAATACCATTTGACCCGAGAGGAAGTGAGTTCATTATTGTAGTTAAAGAGGTCAATGGAGTTTTCACACACGTGCCAGGAGGAATTGTGGATAGAGTCATATTGCTTCTGCAATCGCCACTCCACAAGCCATGGGATCCGGGAGGAGGATCCTAGGCCTGTCAAGCTAGTGACGTTAAAGAAGTGCTTATTGGGAGGCAACCCAAGTTTTTTTTTCCTTTCTATTTGTTTTTGGATTTAACTCTTGAATAATTTGAGAAGATCAAGAGGAAAATAAATTAATAGATTTGTTAAGTGTTTTCAGGCTAAAAAGGAGAAGCAAAAAGGGAAGGACAAATAAAGCAGCAACCATCACGCCCAGGCCGTGACAGAGGTCACGGCCGTGATGGGCCATCCATGAAGATCAGAAAGGATCACGGCCCAGCCGTGATACCCATCACGGGCGTGATGAGAGGATCCTAAAGATCAGAGAGCATCACGGCCTAGCCGTGATACAGGTCACGGCCGTGACAGGCCAGTTCCTATGGACAGAATTGATCACGGCCTGCCCGTGATAAGCATCACGGCCGTGACACACTTTTCAGTCTCCCTTTGCCTGGGCATGTGAGCCAACACCCGCTACCACCTCGGTGAGTTGTTCCATTTTTCTCCTCTCTCCGACTTGATTATTTACATTGGGGACAATGTAAGTTTTTAAGCTTGGGGTAGGGGTATTTTTGCATTTTTCATGTTGCATTCATATAGGCATAGTTTTGCATGATCACATGATTCGATTGCCCCTTGCTTAGATTATGCATCCAATTGTGAGAAATGAGTTCCAATTAACTTGAGATAGTGAATTTTTGAACCCAATTTTTTTTTATTCTTGTGATAAGGCTACAATAAAAATTCTTGATATGATCTTTGATAGTTGGTAATTAGCATGTGGTTCCTTAGATTTCTGTTTCTCACTGATTTTTGAACTACTAAAATGTGAGATTTTGAGCCAAAAAGGGGTACTCACTAAATCTACCCCATTCTTTGTGATAGTGTTATTCCTCTTGGATTGTATTTCTCTAGAACTTGACTTGAAACCGTTTTGAAGCTTAAAAATTTTTGAAAACGTTTTTGAAAATGATTGAGGCACTTGGTATTTTTCTGGCCTTCTGAGCTTTGATTGACTAAATGCTACCCCTTAGTTGCCCAATTTTGAGCCTAAAAAGAATAAAATACTTTTCTTGGTACCTTGAATTACTTTGATGAATGATGCTTGGTAGGAGACCTTCTAAAGTATTGCACAAAATGGTAAAAAGGTAGTTGAAAAAGTATGGGATGAGAAAGTTAGAAAAATATTTCTCTTGAATTGAAAATCTCCCCTTCTTCTTAAAAAAAAAAAGATGGAGAAGGGGATGACAAATAACAAGTGAGAAATAAAATAAAAAGAAAGAAAGAAAGGTGGAAAAATGAATCAAAACCCAAAAAGGTATTTTAGAAGGTGTTATGCTTTGCAATGCTTGATATTTTGTTTAGCCTTCTTGAAATTCCCTTTTTTTTTGATTTCTCCACCTAACGATTAATCCCATGGCCCCGTTACAACCAAAGTAAAAGACCTCTTGATTCTTATGTGTTTTCATTAATAAAGTAGAGATTTGGTTAATAGTCAAGCTTATGGTAGAATTCATTCCTTGAGGAAATTGAGCGAATTGTCATATATCCTTAAACACTTGAGTGAGGTGAGAAAGAGTGCCCGAATCGGTGAGATTATGAGTCTAAGAAACCTAAGCTTCTAATTGGACTTGAAGTTGATTGTCTCTTGGTGAATTATTTGAAAATGCCATTACTTGGATTAGTTACTCGGGTTCTTGGTTCACTATCCATACTTTGATTATTTATATCTTCTGGCCTTGGTGATTGCTTGAGGACAAGCAAATGAACAAGATTGGGGTGATTTGATGAGTGTGATTACACCTCATATTTCATGTACATTTTTGCATGCATTTTCATATAGTTTAGGCAATTTTAATGTGATTTTTGTTAGTTTTTACCTTGGAACGGGTGAGGCGGTTTTGTGGTGTTGTTTTGCAGAAATTAAGGATAAAATGCTCAGGATCAACCATGATGGAGCTTGGATGAAGATAGAGCTTGAAAAGTGAAGAAAATGAGCCAAGCAGAGCCCATCACGGCCATGATCAAGCAGAGTTGAAGGCAAAAGTCAGAAGCCATCACAGCCTAGCCGTGATGAGTGTCACGACCGTGACAAACCAAAAATTGAAAGCGCTCCCATGACAGAACCCGTCACGGCCTGGCCGTGATGGCCATCACGGCCGTGACGCGCGCCTAATCTATAAAAGGGCCTCTGGGCAGACAGAAAAAGGAGAGGATTTTTAACCTAGGAGCACTTTTACCCTAGGGAGACTCGTGGGATACAAAAGGGGCATGTTCTCTCTGCTCTTGGACTGGAAGAAGATTGGACTTGAAGAAGATTGGAGGATTCTTCATGGAGTTTTCTTCATCTCTTCTCTCTTTCTCTTTTGTAGTTTCCTTTATCATGAGTAGCTAATTCCCTTTTTGTTGGGATTAGATGTAGCTAAACTGAATATCATGTAATTTCCTTGATTGATTAATCTGTGTTTATGTTTCTCTATTAGTATTTAATTCCTTTGCTTAATGCTTTTTGTGGTCTGATCATCCCTGAATTGATTTTGAGATTTGATTTGCAATAGGGACGTTCTTATCATTTCTTGATATGGAATTAATCACCTAGCGAACCTTGCATCTAGGAATGGATTTTGGTTTACTAGTAATCGTGTAATCCCTACTCTTAATGCAAATTCACTAATTAGGCCACCTAAGGAATTAGGGTTTAATTAGGGGATTTAGGCTCTTGTCATCTAAGGAATTAGGACTTGAGTAATCTTGTGGATTGATTTTAATATTTGAAGCATAAACTGGATTGGTGGTCTTAGTATTGCATGAGGCAAAGGTTTAGTGAATTTTAATCCCAACATTGTTCATCATATTTGAAGAATCCCCTGTTTTGCATTCCAAGTGTTTGACAAAAATCCAAAAAGAACTTGTTCATTTTATTTTGTTTATTTTAAATGTTAACTATCTGCTTAGATAGTAGTTGATTTGTTACATGCTAGTACTTGTCACAGTCCTCGTGGGAACGATATTGGTCTCATCACCGTATTACTTTTACAACTAGGTATACTTGCCTAGATCCGTCAACACTGCCCGTGGGTGGATGTAGCCAAGTCTTGGTGAACCACCCACGTTAATTGTTCCGTGTTCATCTATTATCATACTGCTTCTTTGCTGATTAGTTTTCTACAATCATAACACGTTTCCTAGATTGTAATCAACCTCTGCCCAGTTCAGTTTTGTAACAGTAATAATAGCATATGGGCACAAATCAAATACAAATATTACTGAAAATGTTACTGATTTGGAAATAAACATAGAATATCAATGCAATTTTTTTTTTGGAATCAAAACTATTACAAAATGCTAATAATTGAATCACACTAATTATCTATAATCTATAGTCTATACATTTGAGACTCCAACATACAGGAGTTTTCTTCCACGTGTTATCTCAAAGGTAGAATGACACATGTTAATCTCTCACTGCAGCTCATTCTCAATCCAAAATTTCTTGTTGGATTTAATGAGTGCTTTAAAGGCATCCAAATTAAAGTTAGGGGTGTGCGAGACCCGACTCGGCCCTAGAACCCGTCCCAACCCGTGGTGTTTGGGCCAGGTTTGACCCTAACCCGTAGAAGAGAAAGGACGAACCCGTGTCCCACTTTATAACCCGGCACCGGGTTAGGGACGGGTTCGAGTTGACCTTCGGGTTACCCATCCCGTCCCATATAATAAAAATATACTTTTATCCTCCTTAGAATACGTTTCACGTGCGGCTACTTGGAAATAATTAAGTATGAAGTAAATTACTAACCTTCTACTCTCACATCTCACGTCTTACACTAGCCCAATTGATGACTTTTAGGAAGCATTTTTGTGGCTTTTACGACATTGAAAGAATATTTTTTTAGGAGAGTATTTGTTTTTAACAATGTGGCTTTGATAACATGAGCATCAAGGAAGCATCTGGAAAAATGATTTATTTGTTGATATTTTGTAACATCTAATTTTAGATCAATTGGTAGTTTTTAGGTGTCATCTTTTGCTGATATTTTGTCTTATAAAAACAATTAACATTTTCCCACTCCTAGAAATTTTGTTTTACAAAGAATCTATTTAAATTCGGGTCAACCCGGTTCCGTCCCATTTAGACCCGGTCTTAAACCAACCCACATATGACCGGGTTCCTTTGGGGTCTAGGGACGTGTTCGGGTTCAAAGATTTGACCCTATCAATGTTTAGGGTCGGGTAAGGGACAAGCATAACCAGTCCCAACCCATCCCACACTTTGTTAGGAAAATTTTCTTAATAAATGTCATGACCCAAATTTCATAGTCATGAGCGGTAGAAAGGGAAAGCATTTTCTTTCCCCTTTGCAGCCTATCACTTTCACATAAATTCGTTTCGTCCAAAGTATATCAAATTACATTCATTAATATTACAACTCATGAATATAATATATTGGAGTAATCAACAACTACCATAAATTCCAAAGTCTTGGTTATACTATATAAAAGTTAATATATGATTTATAAGCTTCTCAAAATTATCCACATGGCATCCAAGACTCCTAGCAACTTTTTCAGATTACTGCAACTGAGATATTATAGGTGGGGTGAGTCCACTGACTCGGTTAGGGAATCCCCCAAAAACATGCAGGCATGCAAGATATGATTAAAATAATAGCACACATGCACACACATTCACTCATATAAGCCCATAACTCATTTCAATCAGACATCTAAACAACAATAAATAGTAACACAAATATAGCAAACATATATCAGGTGGCCATCTTGTCAATAGTTAGAGTACTTGTGGAATGACTTGCACTTCATTCATTTCTCATGACTAAGTCCCTCATAACGGATCAGTAACATGTCTCATGTACATATAGAACTTATCATAATATCATCGAGTCTTTCGGTATCCTAGGAGGTGGGTTCATTGAGGACCTCCCGCCTTTGACGATTTTAGCTTATATCCAGGAGATATTGCACCCTCTGTAACACCCCGTTTCCCCAAATAAGGTTTAGCACATGAATTGATCATGTTTAATGATTGAATTATGTTCCTTATGGGTTGATAAGGTTGTGGTTCAAATTTGAGGAGAATCAATTTTGGAACGAGCTAAGAAGGTAAAGAAACGTGAGAAAATGGTTCCTGACAGCAATCAACGTTAGAGCGTGGAGTAGCTCAATGCTCAAACATTGACCGTTGACATTAGAGCATTGGGTTGTTGGACGCTTGAGTGTGGACAAGGTGACACGTGTTGTACATGTCTAACTCTCTTAGTGCGATTGGACGCACGGCGCAGACGTGGCAGATCAGGAGACCACACTTTAGCATGGAGAAGTCTCACGCTAGAGCATGGGAATGCTTGAACGTGGAGACTGAGCACACTTAAGCATTCTCAGTAGAGAGGGGCAACTTAAGTTTTTTCTCCTCCATTTTCATTTCACCATTTCCATCTTCTTTCTTACGTGTCCTGAGACGCCCTGATGTCCTATTAAAGAAAAACCTAATTTAACTAACCTTAATCATGATAAGCGCTAAACCTATATAACAGAAAACGAAGATATTAAAAAATTTAAAACTTAAAACACATATACATAAACATCACACACATATGTACATATAGATATAAACATAAGGTACAGAAACATGAGAAAGTCTTGGGGTGGACACAAACCCAACACCTCATCCTTAGGCACACCCAATTATATTATGACAACACATCAACATTTAATATAGTAGGGGATGAATGAGGAGAGAGAAACTATTGGATGGGAGAGATGAAAAGAATTTTTTTCCTTTTTTTTATTTTAAAATAAATATATATTAAATTTTGATGTGTTGTCGTATTGTAATTGGGTGTGCCTAAGTATGAGGTGTTGGGTTTGTGCTCAGCCAAGACTTTCTCTAGAAATACTGTCTAGGGTATCTCGTCCGTAGGGTCCCATGCAGATACAAACTTATATAAAGGAAAATACATATAAAGGTCTGAAAAGAGAAAACCTCTCATCACACTCCACACAACCCAGCCCTCACTCAAAAGTACATAAAAAACGGTCTCACCACACACCCCCTATGTACAACAGACTCTCTGGCTTCCACGATCCCTAGCATGGATATCTAATGCTACCCTGAGTCTCCTCACGCGTGCGTCTGTAAACTTGTTATCATGGTCTCTGTGATGGTGGTCCAAATTTCGTCACCTCGCTGCTATCCGATATAATGACACGGTGACTTGATGCATCCTTTGGTACTTTAGGCTCCGACGGGCACTGCCTCTCGGAGCCTCTCCAACTGGTCCTATAACTTCAGAACTTTGATCTGCCCACAAATGTGGCTGTGGTCTGGGCGGTGGATGCCAAAACACAAGAAGAGGAAGGCTCTGTCCAAGATGAAACACTTCGATGAAACATGAGTATGGTGCCTCCCCGAACCTTATGTACATAGTCACTGGGCCTGTATACACAGAGAAGAAGGTCGATGGGTCCACTATCCACCCTATATCGTCATGGAACTCCAACTCAATGGTCCTCATCATTGGGAACCCCACAGGCTCTATCATCCAAGGATGATGCAGGTGCGGCAGCTCGATCAACTGGCTTTGCTTCACGTACCAAGAACAAAACATACACAGAAGGGGATAGAGAGATAAGAAACTATGCTATCATCATATACGAAAAACGAATACATAGCATATATACAATAATAGAGCATAAACATGCATCACATATAAAGCACATATAGGTAGCAATCATCGTCGAGTTACTGAATCATCCTATACCCTTACTTTCATGCAACTAAGCATGTATGCTGATGTGGCCACCTACAATCCTGTCACCATGCTCCATTCCCGTTACGGATGTTAGTCAGTCGTCCAAGCGATGTATCCTTAAACGCCAGTGCACACCCTCATTCACGTTAGGGTGCTCATTCAAATAATGATACTATTCCCCCATTCTCGTTAGGGAATAGTTACACAATATAAAAGAATCCCCATTCCCGTTAGGATACACAATGCAACTCGACAAGGGCTACGAGAGTATCACAGTAGTTTCCCTCGTTTCCGTTAGGGAACTGACCCCTGATATTCGGTATCCGTAATCAGATACTCTGACCTCATGTGTTCCACCCACACGGCTGTGAACAACATCATGCAATCTATATGAGTCTCACCGACTCGCATTGGGTCATAACCTAGTGCCTCAACCTTTCACCACAAACTCAGATAATTCCTCGGATCGTATCACGAAGCTCATCACATATAAAATAATATTTTATTAGACTGGGAACTTCAAAGTCATATGTTATACGCTCCCTAACATGCATCTCTTTGAAACAACACATATCACTGCCAAAAGGTCAACTAAGCACAAAATAACAGATACGTATTGTTACCACATCGAGCATGTCATACATAATAAAATAATAATAAAATATTCATGTGTTAAAAAAGTCACATAAAGCATGTTATCACAAATAGCACACATCAAGAAGCTCATACATGGTAAAACCAAACATCCTCAATATTCTCAAAATTAACCTAACGACAATAAACCTACAATCCCTACATCATCATTGGTACTACGGGGTAGTCGCCAATGTGATGTCGACATTGTCGATTACTTGCTCACTAGTAGGGTTTAGGTCACCCTACACCATTATTGTATAAAATGCTACTTAGCCGTTTCCGACGATAGGTGACTTCTTTCTCCCACCTGAGGTGTGTGTAGCTTAGCTCTGGGACAACAAAACGGATACCTCCACAATCCTCATGAATCTGCCTCGCTTAGAACCAGCACCCCTGGTGCTTCGAAAATTCATCTGGATATATGTATATGAAGCAGACAACGTCGGTAACCCTCATACGAAGACGGAACATAAAACCGATAACCGAGCTATAAGAAAACCTCAATACCGTCACTGACTGCATGCTGGCTTGAAAAGAGCATATGCTTACCATAGCCTTAGCAAGGAAAAAAGGATAAGGTTAAGAAGTAGACGTCTCCACGAACACGATGGTGTATTTAGAATTGCGATATGGTGACTTGTTTGATCGAACCGAGCCTCGGAAGATTTCACTCTCTCTGATCTTTCCTTCTCTCTTTCTGTCTTCTTTTCGTGTTAGAATTGAATGGTAACTTAAGTTACCATTTATCCTGTAGCTTCTTTATTTTTTCTCTTTTCTCAAGAGCCAAAGATCCCACTCTTGAGTGTTGACCAAAGACAATGACTTCGCGTCGAAGAAACGTCGCCACGTGTCTCTCCTCTTGACACATCTTGACACCTAGATGTGGCCTTTGGGCGCTCAAGCGCTGGCATCCCCACGCTTAAGCGTGCCAGCCTACCAAAAACCCTAATTTACGTACTTGCTCCGATTCGAAACGGATCGACCGTATACCTTTCAAACAAGCTTCCAAACACTTAAACATATATCTTAAGCTTACACTCAAGGTCCTAAAACATGGATGTTACAATAATACCCCCTTTTAAAGGAAATCCGTCCTCGGAATTTACGTACCTGAGAAAAGCTGTGGATACTGAAGCTGCATATCTGCCTCACACTCCCATATAACATCTCTAGTAGTCTCATCCCAAATGACCTAAACCAAATGGATCTGTCTACCGCGAAGCTCCTTAATCCTCCAATCAACGATCCTAATAGGTAAAGCCTCGTATTCTAGATTCTCTCGCAGTTGTATTGACTCAGGCTCAAGTACATGTGAAGGATCAGGATATTACTTTCTCAACTGAGAGATGTGGAAGACATCATGAATGTTTGAATGTTTAGGTGGTAAGGCTATATGGTAGGCTACTGGACCAACCCGTCGAAGAATTTGGTAAGGTCCAATGAATCTAGGAGTAAGCTCTCTAGACTTAATAGCTCTTCCAATTCCAGTCTTCAGAATGACTCTTAAAAACACACGATCACCCTCCCAGAACTCTAAGGGTCTCCTCCACTTGTTATTCTTGTTGCTCCTTTGCCTATCCCGCTTCCTTCATCTTTTCCCATATCTTCCTAACCTTGTTCCGTCAATGCAGCACCACATCAGGACCCAACACTTGACTCTCACTAGTCTCATACTAACACAACGGGGTCCTGCACTTCCTGTCATACAAAGCTTCATATGGTGCCATCCCGATATTGCTATAGAAATTGTTATCATAGGTAAACTCAATCAAAGGCAAGAACTCGTCCCAACTGTCAGTGTGCTCCAACACAGAGGCTCTTGAGAGATCCCTCAATGACTGAATTATCCTCTCTGACTGTCCATATGTCCGGGGATGATAAGAATAACTCATCCTCAACTTCGTCCCCAAAGCATTGTGCAACTACCTCCAAAATCTAGATGTAAATCTAGGGTCTCAGTCGGAGAAAATGTTCGACGGTACACCGTGCAACCTGACAGCCTCTATGATATAGATCTGGGTCAACCTCTCCAAACTGTAACTCTCACCAATAGGTAAGAAGTGAGCACACTTTGTCAACCTATCGATGATAACCCAGATCGCATCATGGCTCTTCAGAGTTTGTGGTAATCCAACCACAAAATCCATAGCTATACTATCCCATTTGCACTCTGAGATATCCTAAGATTGCAACAAATCAGTTGGCTTCTGATGCTCTATCTTAGCCTTCTGACACACCAGACGAGATAGAACATATTCCGCTACCTCCTTCTTCATCCTCGGTCACCAAAGAATCATCCTGATACATCTTCGTGGCTCCAGGGTGAAAACTCAACTATCTCTTATGTGCCTTCTCTAAGATCATCTTCCTAAGCTCTATATCCTCTGGAACGCATTGTGACACCCTCTACCTCGCATGTATTCATAACACGTAAGAGCGATAAAAAAGAAGAGAGAAAGAAAGAGAACACATGCATATTATATCATAATAATAAAACCACGGTAGAGGTTAACACATTGTAACAAAATCTCAAACGCGAAAAATAAAACATGTTTTAAAAAGAAATACAAAAGAATAACGAAACCCAACCCTAATGTCACATTACAGAGATGGTATAACCATAGTCCAAAACATTTAGGATAAACAACATAAACTAAGAAATCCTAGACTACAAGTAGCGGCTCCTTATAGTCAATCCTCAGCAAGCTGCTCGCCGTCCTCTGCATACTCAAAAAGATACATGCAAACAAACAACAAAAGACGGGGAGTAATAAACATATATATCAATATAATGGCATGGAAGAAGTTAGCAAGATGAACATGCATCATATAAACATAACATATCAAACATATTCATCTCATCTTAATATCATATATATATATATATATATATATATCGTTTCAAACAGTGTATGCTATGCGATGCAGTGCTACTCCATTACTCCAATGCATGAATGAGAAATCACATCGCACAACCAACAACCAGCACCACCGCTTGGGTTTCTCGGCTACCCAAGTTTATCACCATCAACATTATCTTTAATCTTTGGTCTTTTAATCTTTTATCAGTTAAGCTTTGAACTTATACTCTGGGCAATAAGCACCAGATCAACACCTCGGCCACTTGGCATCGAGGCCCCCTTGGCCACTAGGCTACCAAGGTACAACATCGACAACACCTTGACCATTAAGAATCAAGGCCCCCTTGGACATTAGGCTACCAAGGTACAACAATATGCGGTAACACATCGTTACCGTCTTAACATTTTATCACTTGTTATTTATTTATCTTCATTGAGTTATCTAGCTTGTCTTTACTTCGTTTGGTGTCTTATTATATCATCGAGGACATTTGGGGTGAAACACCCTTGTTTATGTTTCTGCGTTCTGTTATGTCTAGGGGAGCACAGTCGTTAAAACGCTCATGAATCAATCCTAGGGTCTTTGGCTAAACCTTGAGAAACGGTCTCATTTCTCTTTGCTATGGTTCATGTCTTATGAACATTGGGAAAACATCCCTATTGGTCGTGGCAACCATAACCCAAGGAGGGGGGGGGGGGGGGGGGTGAATTGGGTTTATAAAATTTTCGTCCCCTTTTTGTGACCTAGACTAATTTTTGAGAAAATGTAAAAAGATAAAATAAGAGGAAATCACACAATCAATTTATACTGGTTCAATCAGTCCCTTGAGTGACCTACATCCAGTCCCCACAATACATTTGTGAGTATTTTCCACTAATAATCAATTCAAACTTTACAACACTTAGAGCACTCTCCACTCGGATACCCCACCTCGTTCAAGAGCCTCAATACTACTCACCAAAGGGATACCCCACCCTTTGGACTTAAGGATACCTCACCCCATGATTTTCTCTCAAGACAAGAAGGATACCTCACCCTTGTTCTAGAGTCTCCAAATCTACTCAAGGGATACCTCACCCTTGTTACAAATCAAACTAGAGAGATTCCTCACTCTCTTTAACCAATACAAATCAAGCAATAAGTGATTACAAAGAAGAATACCTCAAAAGGTTGAATCAATACAAGTTGAAGAACTATGACTCTTGTGTAGGATTGGCTCAAATCTTGATTTCAAGAGTGAAAGATTGAATCTTGAGGTTAGAGATGTTGGGCAAGTGTTATTAAAGTGTTAACCTAGGGTTTTTCGGGCTGCTACTGAGTATTTATAGTGGGGTTTCAAAATATGACCGTTTTGAACAACTGTCACACATTTTCTGCACCAGAAATCACTTTTTCGCGACTGGTAATTGATTACAGAAGTACCGGTAATCGATTACGAGCTGTCAGTTTGAAATACTGAGCTTTCCAGAAAGCTGGTAATCGATTACGAGAGTCTGGACTGATACTTTTAAATATTGATTTTTCCAGAAAGTGGTAATTGATTACAGGAGTTTTGGTAATTCAATTACGAGCTGTTCTTTTATCAGAAAAATGATATTTTTCAATCTAAAGAACATTATAACACTTATGAAAAACATTTTTCCAATTCTTTGAAAAACCTTAAGCCCATTTTCAATTTTAAAAACAAATTTTAATTAGTTCAATTTTAATATCCAATCCTACACTTGAATCTTACAAATAATCCTAAGACCAAACTTAAGCTATATACCCATGAAGTTCTTCTCTTGGTCTTGGATGATCTTGCCTTGATCTTGCACTTTCATTATCTCAATAAATTGTTTTACTTTTGTTGCTCATCATCAAAATTAATTTCCTGAAAGTACATTGCATCCACATTCTCCCCCTTTTTGATGATGACAAAACAAGGTTTTTGAAAAACTTAGGTGGGAGGTTAGTCACAAACATCATATAAAATATAATCAGAGTTATAAGCGCATATGATATGCATGGAGTATTAAAACTCCCCCTTACTAAGTGCATATATCAACGGGGTTTAGAAAATAAATTTAACATTTATAGCTCCCCGTTACTTAGTGCCATATAATAAGGATATGAAAATTAATTTCAATGACACAAGAAATGCCATTTAAGTCACTTTGCATTCAAAGTGTTTTCAAGTTCAAATGCATTGAGAAAATGGCATAACTATGTTTTCCAAACATGCAAATATATCCATTCAACCATATCCATTTTCCAAGCATACCCATCCCCCATACATCTCCCCCTTTTTGTCATTATCAAAAAAATGGTTTTCAATGTTTAGCAACAACCACAGTCATCCACATTGTTTAGCATATAGTGGTCATACAAAGTGATTCATTCACCAAGTAAACTTAAATCACCAAGAATCAATGTGTGATAAGATTTGTCAATTTATGCCAATGATCCTACTTTTCTCTCCCCCTTTTTGTCATAATAATAAAAAAATGTAATAGGGCAAAGAGAATCCAGTAAATCTAGAAAGGCTATAGATTCCACATTTAGTGATCAATCATCAAAGATGCAAGCATTATAAGTGCATTTCAAGTGGATTCTCAAAATTCCAAATAATTATCATATTTGTCCAAAATCCAACATATGACAATATATGCACAATAAATGTCAATTTATGAACAATGATTGGTTATCCATCAATCAAAATAGCATTCATGCCATTTGTTTAATAATTTATTCAATTATGAATCAACACATCACAATGGCAATCAAATATGCCAACAATGTCAACAAAGTAATGCAAAAAGATAGTTTATTGACAGTAGATAGTCCAACAAGAGTGTCCATTCAACACATTAATTCAAGCATTGCACAAAGATTACAACAAATAAATGATTTAGCAATATAGTTTGTAAACAAAACTCATTTTGCTATATTCACACTCCCCAAATTGCATCACTCAATAGGATATTCCATAACAAGACAACTTATTATTGCATTCAGCATTACATCCATATTTTATAGCATTCAAGAGCAACACTAATATAGCACAATTATAAGATATCAAAAGATAGGCATTACAATAAAATGTGGTCCAACATCCAATATGTGCAATCGAGTGATGATGCAACATAGAACATGCACATAGTGGCAAAGCCATAACATTTATCTCGCATTTACATTTGTCATTTCATCAAATTGCATAGTTATACTATGGTTCATACATTCATTGAGGCACAATACCAACATTTTCATTTTAAACTACCACATTTAGGCATAATCCAAACATCATGAAAATGGTATGACAATATTATACCTAATGTAGTTCACATTTTAATATCCAATATGCATAGTCAAGCAACATCAACTCCAAGATATAGTAGCCACTAGACATTTCATTCACAATATCAATCCAAGTATGCAAGTTGACTCAATTTCCATTCACATTTGGTACCAATATGCAGTTAAAGTGGAAAGTTAAATGTGCATTTCATATTCATCCATTGTGAAAACATATTGAATATGCATGTTAAACTAAGTCAAAGAGAAAAGTGTAACAATCCATTTGATATAATCTTTCATTGAGTGCCAAAATGGTATGTGAACACATAGAGGCAAGGTGTAGAGTCAAAGTATAGACTAGTTAAAGTATCGTGAATTTGTGATACCATTTTCAAATGTGAGTGGTCAAATATTTAATATACAATAATTCAAGTCAAAACAACCAATGTGCTCAAGTTTTCATGAAATTCTTAAATACAAGTGCTAAAGGTAAGTCAATAATAAGTTTAACATCAAGTCCAAGTGTACAAGTGCAATAATGACTTTTCAGACTTTTATGCACCAATATTTTCATGTTTTGGTTTTGACACATGGTACTAAGGGACATCAAACATGTTATTATGTTTGTACTTTTGAAAGAAGATTATGCTTTTCATTATTTTAATCAAGCATTATCTCACTTGAATATATGCATGCATTCACTATATGATTCATATTTCATTAAACAGAAACATTTTTCTACCAAACGTAAAATGTAGCAAGCTAGTATCATCTTAATAATCACGTTAAATGTATGGTTTCTTTCTAGCAATCTTAATTTCAAGTTTTTACATGAAAACATTGTTTCTATTTGACTTTTCAGAAAGCAATACACGTGCATACATTCAACTAGTTATTTCCACACATAAGGACATGTAGGAAAGTTAGAGGTTTTTGTTACCTAAGTCTTGAAGATTGGGAGGTAACTTTTCCATAATCATTTCTCCTTCTTTTGATGATTGATTTGCACATTTTCCATGTGAGGAGCTTTTGTTAATGAGTCATTTCTTCTTTGACCATGATTTTCATTCCCGGTCCTTGGCCATGGTTTCCTTCATTGCCTCATTCTAGTTTGACGCTATTGTTCAAACTTTTTCTTTATTGAATGTGGCTTTGTTGAGTATGAGAGACTCATTTCTTAAATCTGTCTCCTTTCCTTGACCACTTTGTCCATTGTTTTACAATTTTCCCTGCATATCATAAGTGGTAGAGAGACTTCTTGGTACCCATCTCAATTTGGGTCCTTAGTAGTTAGTGGTTAAACATCTAGTCCCTTTAAGCACCCCACTCAAGTTCATTTTTCACAGCATGATCTTTTCTATAGAAGCACAAAAGAGAGAGATGAGACCATACTTTCCATATCAATTTATTTTTGTGAAAATCAACATCAATATTCTTTGGCTTGTCATGAAAATTATAATTGCTAAGAATCACACTCAGATTTTCACGACTCCTATTATTCTTATTCATTCTATCTCAAGTAGGGAAACAATTTCAACATGAGTATGATTTGATTTCTCCACTTGATATTCAAGGTTGATGCAATCTTACAAGACATAGAATTTTTACAACACATGCTCTTCACCATTTAAAGTGGCATAATCATCCTTTAACTTCTTAAAATGAAATGGATGAAACATTTTGCAAGTAGTTTGAATTTATCATTCTCTAAACCCACTATCTCATCATACTATGTAAGCATTTGACAGTTCGATTTTCATATAATTCAGTTTAGCACTATTTGTCTCCAAGTTTGTTTGAGCCATGTCATATTCCTATGATAATCATTTAAATTTTCCCTTTTTTTAGAATGATTTGTTCATGGCCTTAATATTTTGATTTATGATTATCTTCTGTGGATTTCACAAGACATAGATTTTGTCAACTTTAAGTGCTACAAGTCTTTTCTATCTAGTCTAACACTTAAGATTCAATGATAGTTAAGCTCAAATTTGAACCATGTTAAATATTCATCATGACAAGCAAATCAATCCTCAATCACAAAGATGATTTTATATTATTTTTCTTTGGAAATATGCACAACTAACAACCATGCTTTACATAACATAGACACATGGACAATTGCCAACAAGATATTTCTAAGCAGTGTGATTTAACTAGAGATGGTCTAATCATGTTTGCAACATTCAAATTTAAGTTTGTACAATAAACACATGAACATTTTATTTTCTTATTTATAAAAGGTAAGGATTTTGTTACATTGATTCTTGAACTCACAATATTGTCCTTTCTTACCCATTGTCTCTTCTTGTGAAGATTGACCTTTGCAAATTTCATATTGTTCTTATGAAAATCTTTCATCAAGGGACTTTTGTTTCTTTTGTCAAGAATTGCAATCTCGATTTTGGGAAGCGTTTTCCTTGATGAAGTCTCTTCTTTTTGACCAAATCGTCCATCCTTTTGCAATCTTTCCTGCATATTAGAGATGGTAGATGGACTTTTTGGTACCCATTTCAACTTGGGCTTGGGGGTTAGCGAATGAGCATTTCTTAGGAACCCATACCCATTTATTTCTCACATAATAATTTTTCATATAATGGCACATATGAGAATATGACCTTCACGATTATAATAATTGCAAATTATAGATGAAGGCTTGGTCTTTTTGAGATCATCATAGAAAAACTTTAACTTTTTAGATTTTGACATTTCAAAATATTTCTATAAAAAACGTTGTTCGAATTTCCATGCAAAATAGTGTTAATTCCCTTGTTACTAGCATTCACGGAATTAGAACAAGTAAATTTGTCAACTTTGTTATATCTAGAAGAAAAGTCCTCAACTTGATTTTTAAAAATCCAATTATCACAAGTAGTTGAGGTTTCACAATTTAAAGAATTTTCCTCATAAAGAAAAGTATGATCATTTTTCAAGTTCTCAATTCCAATTTCAATGGATGATATCTTTTCCAAGGAATTCAAGTTTTTCTTTTCTAAATTAATCAAGCCATCAAACACATCATCAAATGTATTTTGTAATTTATTATACAAAGGACTGTCAACATTAGCATTATTTACCTCAAAGTCCTTTTGAACCATGTGGGTTGTTGACTATACATAGCAATGATCTTTCTCCTCATTTTTGTTCATCAATGCTTCAAGAGGTTGTTCCTTTTCTTCTTCAACTCGAACATTATCATTGTCAAGAAGAGTTGTGCTTTTTCCATCACATTGGGCATCTACTTGAGGGCAATTTTCTAGACATGTTTCCCTCAATGACTTTTGCTCTTCTTGCTTTTTATTTATACTTTCATCCACAAAATCATTGTTAGAAAGATAAGTAGCATCAAGTATATTGATTATATCCTTCTCACAAGAGCAATCCTTAATTCTAGCCTATGCATCATCATTCAAACTATTTCTTAAAATTTGCATCGCTTTAATATTTAAGGAAAAACAATTTTTATCAAATTCGTTCCATTGTGATTTGGGTTTGGAAATAAAACCATTTAGCACAATATCCCACAAATCAAAATCTATCGCTTCCATAAAAATTTCTATTCTAGACTAATTTTTGAGAAATTGTAAAAAGATAAAGGAAGAGGAAATCACACAATCAATTTATACTGGTTCAATCATTCCCTTGAGTGACCTACATCCAGTCCCCACAATACATTTGTGAGTATTTTCCACTAATAATCAATTCAAACTTTACAACACTTAGAGCACTCTCCACTCGGATACCCCACTTCGTGCAAGAGCCTCAATACTACTCACCAAAGGGATACCCCACCCTTTGGACTTAAGGATACCTTACCCCAAGATTTTCTCTCAATACAAGAAGGATACCTCACCTTCTTTTTCTAAAGGGATTCCCCACCCTTTTACAAAGAGCCCTCTTCACTTAGGATACCTCACCCTTGTGCTAGAGTCTCCAAATCTACTCAAGGGATACCTCACCCTTGTTACAAATCAAACTAGAGAGATTCCTCACTCTCTTTAACCAATACAAATCAAGCAATAAGTGATTACAAAGAAGAATACCTCAAAAGGTTGAATAAATACAAGTTGAAGCACTATGACTCTTGTGTAAGATTGGCTCAAATCTTGATTTCAAGAGTGTAAGATTGAATCTTGAGGTTAGAGATGTTGGGCAAGTTTTCTTAAAGTGTTAACCTAGGGTTTTTCGAGCTGCTACTGAGTATTTATAGTGGGGTTTCAAAGTATGGCCGTTTTGAACAGCTGTCATGCATTTTCTGCACTAGAAATCAATTTTTCGCGACTGGTAATCAATTACGAGCTGTCAGTTTGAAATACCGAGCTTTCCGGAAAGCTGGTAATCGATTACGAGAGACTGGTAATCGATTACCACTGATACTTTTAAATATTGATTTTTCCAGAAAGTGGTAATAGATTGCAGGAGTTTTGGTAATTCAATTACGAGCTGTTCTTTTATCAGAAAAATGATATTTTTCAATCTAAAGAACATTCTAACACTTATGAAAAACATTTTTCCAATTCTTTGAAAAACCTAAAGCCCATTTTCAATTTTAATTTTTTTTAATTAGTTCAATTTTAATATCCAATCCTACACTTGAATCTTACCAATAATCCTAAGACCAAACTTAAGCTATATACCCTTGAAGTTCTTCTCTTGGTCTTGGACGATCTTGCCTTGATCTTGCACTTTCGTTATCTCAATCAATTGTTTTACTTTTGTCGCTCATCATCAAAATTAATTTCCTGAAAGTACATTGCATCCACAATCCCTTACTTTCATTCATTATTGTTAACATCTTTTAATGTCTTAACATCATTAATAAATCCTATTATTTATTTAGAGTCTTATTAACATCGACGTTGGGATAACATCCTTAACAACCAAACACTCATTCACAACATAACAACATCATCATTCATTCGTGGCAATAATATCATTATAATAGTCTGCAACTATAGCATGCCAACAAGTAGAGAACATTGACAATAGTCATATTACAAACAAATATCATTTAAGCAAATAGCAAACAAATAGGGTCATGGGTTAACCCTTCATCTTACGCTACCCCAAATGCCTACATGTTCATACCTTCCCTTCTCCCCATACCTGGTATGAAGATTCCCAACAACGACGATGCAAGGAAACTAAACACGTTCCCTTGAGCGGCTTGACGAGTTCTTCAAGCCTTGGCCAAACACAAGAGGAATAACCAATTAATCTCCAACTTAAGAAAAAGGGAAAAGGAGTTTAAAAGAGGGATGACAACATTACCTTAGATGTCACTAGCACGTGACTTCTCTCCCAAAGTGAGGGGTTACAGCCGCGACCCCCTTAAGCCACCTATTTATACTAATAGAACAGAAGAAACCTGACACAACACTGATTCTGATAGTATGTACGACCGTGCTTGTACGGCCGTGCATTAGTTATACACCACGCGTTCAGGGAATCGATGCAAAATAGGACACAAGTGGGACATAATATGTACAGGTTGTACATAATATGTATGGCTGTGCATAATTATGTACTTCCCTGCATACTACCATCCGAATTTGGGCAAAACATATGAAATAAAACTTGTAGATAATTCTGTTATCTTTCCAACACATCAAAGATCACCTCAATCGAACATCTAGAACTCAATATATGGCCAAAACGGTGAAACAAGTTACTAGGACTCTAAAATTATTGAACCTTTCTAAGGCTAAACGTCTCCAATCATAAATTTAGACATAAAAAACAAACATACCAAGCATACATAGAAAACATATAGAAACGCATAAAAGACTTTACGTAAAATGAGGTGTTACACACATATCCGATCTCTAAACCTCAACACACTATTTGAACTTCTGCTGAACTCGGAAACCTTACCCTCATATATACCTCTACTCCCATCTTGCAGATATTGATCCTGAGGTTGTTTATCCTTAAGCTCTCTCAGAAACTCACCGGTGATGGTGACCATACCCAAGGATATCCTATCCTCGACCAACCCAAAACCTAGGTTCAGATCTCTGAACTGCTCGATCAACTCCATCTCCTTCACCATTATCGTGGACACATGCAAAGATTTCCTACTTAACGCATCCGCTACAACATTCGCCTTCCAGTATGGTATTGTAGATCAAAATCATAATCCTTGATGAACTCCATCCATCTCTGTTGCCTCATATTTAGCTCCTTCTAATCAAACAATTACTTCAATGAGAACATTATGGCTGCTAACTCTAGATCATGGGTTGGATAGTTCCTCTTGTGAACCCTCAACTGTCGGGAAGCATAAGCACAACTCTTCCCTTTTGCATCAGAACACAACCCAAACCTTGGTATGACTCATCACAATATACGTCAAATTATCCTAAGGGATCTGGTAAAGTCAGCACTAGTGATGTGGTCAACCTGTTCTGTAGTTCTTAGAAACACTTTTCATATTCATCTGTCCAAACAAAAGCTGTACCCTTCCTTGTCAACTGCGTCATAGGCAATGCTATCTTTGAGAAACCCTTTATAAATCTCCGGTAATATCCAACCAATCCCAGAAAACTCCAAACTTCACTTACCAACTTAGGTCTTTCCCACTTAAGAACTGCCTCAACTTTAGCCAGATCTACGGATATCCTTCCTTATTGATCACATGTCCCAAAAACTGAACCTCTTCCATCCAAAGCTCACACTTGGAAAGCTTAGCATACAATTACCGGTCCTTCGACACCTGCAACTCCTATCCTTATATGCTCCTCATGCTCTTCTTGCTTACGACAATAGATAAGGATATCATCAATAAAAACCACCACAAATTTGTCGAGGAACAGTCTAAAGATCCTGTTCATGTAATCCATAAACACTGTTGGAGCTTTAGTCGCAACGAAAGGCATAACTAAGTACTCTAGTGTCCGTACCTCGTCCTGAAAGCTGTCTTGGCTATATATTCTTTCTTTCACTATAATCTGATGGTACCCAGACCTCGGATCGATATTGGAAAATACTGAAGCTCCCTTCAACTGCCTATAATCCATTTACAACCTAGCACTTCCCTCATTCTTCTTTACAAACAACACCGATGCTCCCCACGGTGAAACACTCGGCTTGATAAACTCTTTCTTCAGCATATCATCCAACTGCTTCTTCAACTCAGTCAACTCCACGGGTGACATACGATAAGGTACTATCGAGATAGGTCCTGTACCCGGTATGAGATAGATGGTGAACTCTGCCTCCCTCTCTGGTGGCAAACCCGGAACATCGGGAGGGTAAACCTCAGGAATCTCTCTCACGATAGGCATAAAATATATACTCAAAGTCTCCTTAGCTTCCACTGAGAACAACATCACGTACTACCGAGAATCATCATTCCTCATAGATACCCCCTTCATTAGATGATACTAAGCTAGAAGGCCTAAGAAAGGATAAAGTCTTTCTAGAACAATCTAACACTACATGGATAGCCAAAAGCCAATCCATGCCAAGAATCACGTCTATCTGCTACATCGGTAAGCAAACAAGTTCTACAAGAAATGTCTTATTCTCAACAACTATAGGACGCAAGCGGACAAACATAGTAGTCAAAGAAAGCATAGCACCTGAGTCAAACAACACTGACGAGAGTCGATCAGATATCAAACATATACCTTGTATAAGATCCGCATGGTAAACAATCTCCCAGTGGCCTGAGGTCTGGCCACCTGCTGACTTGATACTGGGGCTCCTATCCCAGCTTCACCTCTGCCCGCTCCAGCTCCTCTACCAGCAGCTACCGACTGTTGAAAAACCCTCTGTCTGTAATCACCAGCCAGATGACCTGGTTTACCACAAACAAAGCAACCAGATCTCTTCCTACAATCCCTCTGGTAATGTGGTCCTCCTCATCTGAAACAAAATGGGTCTCTCCGCTGCTGGTGGCCTGCTCCACCAACTGGTGCTGCAACAGGCAAAGGTGCAGATGTCTGAAATGTCTTCACTGGTCTAGTATACGGTCCCCGCCTCTACTGGGAACTACTGTCTCCTCTCGTCTGAGCAGCAGATTTGATTGGACCTCCGCTCTGCTGAAGTCTCTGCTCAGCATCTGTCCTCCGATCAATGCTCTCAATAGCACGACACATCTCAACAAGCTCTGGAGAACTGTGAATGTCTAACGACACCACTGCTTCCTGTAACTCGTGCCGTAGACCCTCCTAAAACTGTCTGCATACCCAATCCTCATCGGGCAAACGCTGATAGAACTCTTATAACTGTAACAGTGCCTCAAACCGTGTTGCATAATCTCCAACTGGCATACTGCCCTGCCTCAAACTCATAAACTCCCTCTCCTTCTCGCGTCGTACCAAAAACAGGAAGTACTTCTCGAGGAAATACTCTTTGAACAGCTCCCAACTTATAATCCTGCCGTCAGCCTCCAACAATCTCCTCTTCCGTCTTCACCATACCTCGGCTCCTCCAGTCAACACGAACGCAACATAAGTCACCTTCCGATCCTCTCTATAGTGCATGGTATCAAAGATCTTCTCCATCTTTTGTATCCACCACTCTGCCCTCTCTGGATCATAATCACCTTTGAACCGTGGTGGCTTCCGTTTCAGGAAGGCTGCCATGCTAGCATCCTCTGCCTCTACGGCTCTCCTTTGGTTCTGCTACTCTGCTGCTCTCTGGTCTTCTGCAGTATCTGAGCGTTCTTCTATGTCTGCTGTTGCATGGCGGTGGCAAGATCGCGGATGGTTTGGAGGGTCTTGGATGACTCTCCTCCAGCACCTCCTACTGTATGAGAAGCTTCTCAATTGCCATCACTAGTAACTTTATCGATGGCTCTACCACCACCTCGAACACCTCTACCCCGAGCCATGATCCTATAAAAGAAATCATCAGCTCACATTTATATTACATATAATATTACATAAAACAGATATATAAATACTATATGCCATACAAATGTTGACTATTACCTCCGAACTCACTACCCAACTTCTAAACATAGTCGATATCCGATGTGGCTTCAACTAAAATGGCTAGTACACCCTAACCCCATAGTCTGAACAGAATCAAACTGCTCTGATACCACCAAGTGAGACACCCCGATGTCCCATTAAAGAAAAACCTAATTTAACTAACCTTAATCGTGATATAAGTGCTAAACATGCATAACAGAATATGTATCCCATCAGTTGGGTCCCATGAAGATACAGACTAATATAAAGGAAAATACATATAAAGGTAAGAAAAGAGAAAACCTCTCATCACACTCCACACAACCCAGCCCACGCTCAAAAGTACATAAAAAACGGGCTCACCACACACAACCTATGTACAACAGATGCTCTGGCCTCCACGATCCCTTGCGTGGATATCTAGTGCTACCCTAATTCTCCTCACGCATGCGTCTGTAAACCTACAATCATGGTCTATACAGTGGTGGTCCTGATGCCGTCGCCTCGCTGCTATCCGATATAATGACACGGCAGTGCTAATGCATCCTCTAGTACTGTACGCTCCGATGGGCACTGTCTCTCGGAACCACTTCAGCTGGACCAATAACCTTAGAACTTTGAGCTGCCCACAGATAGGGCTGTGGTCTAGCCGGTGTAACATCCCTTTTTCTTGATTTAAGAATCGGGCAATAATTAAACGTACATGAGAGCTTAATCTTGTTTGTTAGGTGTTAATGAGTCTGTGTATCAAGTTTGAGGTCAATCGAACTTAAACCGGACTCAGAGTGCATCGAAACGTGTAAAATCAGTTAACTGGCATTAGTGAGAACTCTGAAATGTGGCATGGCTGGCGCTCAAGTGTTCTCGGGTCTCGAACACGTGGCACCACGTGTTAGTTGCATGGACACATGGCTGAGCATCAATGATTTGACAGACTGACCCATTGTGGGGAGCAAGTGTGTTTTCCAAGAATTATCTCGAGGTCGGATACCATCAAATTCGAGTGAAGGAAGAGGTTATACCGAAGAATGCTTTTAGGTGTCGGTACGGACACTACGAATATATAGTTATGCCTTTGGGAGCGACTAGTGCTTCAATTGTATTAATGGATTACATGAATGGGATCTTCAGGCCGTACCTGGAAAAGTTTGTCATCGTGTTTATCAACGATATTCTTATCTACTCCTCGAGTGGAGAAGAGCACAAAGATCATCTTCGAGTTGAACTTCAAGTTCTTAAGGAAAGACAATTCTATGGCAAGTTGTCTAAGTGTGAGCTTTGGTTGGAAGAAGTACAATTTCTATGGCATATAATCAACAAGAATGTCTTAGTCAGAGACTCTGCTAAAGTTGAAGTTGTGGTTAATTGGGAATGCCCGAAGACGATGAGCAATGTAAGAAGTTTCCTTAGGTTAGCATGATACTACAGAAGGTTTACAAAGGGAATATCTAAGACTATGTTGCCTATGACATAATTAGCGAGAAATGGAAAAGCATTTGAATGGAAGGATGAATGTGAGACTAGTTTCTAGGAGATGAAGAGAGGGCTTATGGCATCTCATGTACTAGTCTTGCCAGATCCTTTAGCATCGTTTGATATGTATTTCAATGCATGACATCAAGGCTTGGGTGCTTTACTCGTGCAAGATGAAAAGGTAGTGTCATATTGATGGTGCTCGAATCCGCAAGTGTACGGCTTCGTCGTCAAGTAATAAAAAAATCGACCCCACAGGGACCGTGATCTCAAATAACAATTAATTATTAAATCAATTAAACTGGACTATAAAAAGATAAATATTTGGAGAAGATTTGATTTTTAAAAGATTAACTAACAAATCAAATATCTAGAATGCAATCAAACTAAATCGCAATCAAATCAAATCTGGGGGTTTTCAAATCAAAAGAGATTTCCAGGAATTGGGTTACCAACAAGACCGCTCATGTTACTAAATTGACTACCCCTCTTGTTAATTATCAAAATTTGCTTTGAAGGTGAATTTATCCTAAATAAGTTAATGTTCCCTCTCGGGATACAAGAACCGTGCCTGGTTAAACCAACCCCTACTCTTGTGGTAATTGAATTTAAATCGAACCCTTTAAGCTTTGTGATAAATCAGTGAACCCTCGAAGGATCGCTTCTAACTCTCGTGATTTAAGTCCTAAGTTCAATCCCTATAGATCCAATACCTAAGTTCACTGCTAGGTTCCTCCTTAGAGTATCTATGTCATGCAAATAAGTGCGCATCGAATTCACAAGTAATTCATGTAATAGGAATCAAATCGAAAGCAAAATTGAAATTAACAAGAAGTAAAACGTCAATTCATTACACAAAACAAATCTTGGCCATAGCCCCAATTCCTAGAAATAAAAAGACTACTCAAGCATTGCCATATTCATAGCAAGCTTGATTAACAAAAGCATAAAAAAAAACCTAAGAGAAGAGAAGAAATTGAGAAGAAGAGAAATCCTAGTTTTTGCCTAAGGTAGCAGCCCAAGTGATCCATATTTTCGAGCCTAATTGCCTATTTATATAATAGGTTAACTTGGGATTAAAGTTGTACTAAAATCATATCAAATCAGCAATTAAATTTTCAGATATTGCGCGTCACGACCGTGATGGCTGTCGGCCAAGCCGTGACAGAGTCTGTCTTGGAAAACTTGGCATTGATGGCCTGTCACGGACGTGATGGCCATCACGGCCTAGCCATGACATGTTCTGACTTTTGTGTACTTTTCTTTTCAGCCTTGCTCGATCATGACCGTGATGGGCTCTGTTTGGCTCATTTTTCTTACTTTTCAAGCTCCGTCTTCATGCAAGCTCCAACATAAATGATACCGAGCATTTTAATCTCCCATCCTTGCACAAAAACACCACAAAACACCCGTTCCAAGGTAAAAACTAACAAAAATCAAATTAAAAATGCCAAAACTACATAAAAATGCATGCAATATGATAAAGAAATATGAGGTGAAATCACACTCATCAAACTACCCCAAGCTTAAGATTTTGCTTGTTCTCAAGCAATAACCAAGGCCAGACAAGATAAACAATCAGAGGATGGACAGTGAACCAAGAACCCGAGTAACAAATCCAAGTAACAGGAACATCCAATAAGAAGCCAAGAGACAATCAATTTCAAGTCCAATTAGAAGCTTAGGTTCCCTAAATTCATACCTCTCACTAATTCGGGCACTCTTCTCACCTCACTCAAGTGTTTAGGGACATTTGACAATTCACTCAATTTCCTCAAAGAAGGTATCCTACCGTAAGCTTGACTATTAACCAAATCTCTACTTTATTAATGAAAACACATAAGAATGAAGAGGTCTTTTATTTTGGTTTTAATGGGGCCATGGGATTAATTGTTAGGTGGGGAAATCAAGAAAGGGAAAATTCAAGGAGGCTAAACAAAATATCAAATAATGCAAAGCATGACAACCTTTTAAAAATACCTTTTTGGGCTTTAATTCACTTTTCAACCTTTTTTTTTTTTTATATTTTATTTATCACTTTCTTTTTCACATCCCCTTCTCCATTTTTTTGTTTATTTTATTCTTTTTATTTGGAGAAGGGGAGATTTTCAACTTAAGAGAAATATTTTTCTCACTTTTTCATCCCACAATTTATTTTTTCAAACCACCTTTTTGCAATACTTTAAAAGGTGCCATACCAAGCATCATTCATCAAAATAAATCAAGGTACCAAGAAAAGCATTTTATTTTCTTAGGCTCAAAATTGGGCAACTAAGGGGTATCATTTAACTAGTCAAAGCTCAGAAGGCCAGAAAAATACCTAGTGCCTCAATCATTTTCAAATATGTTTTCTAAAATTTTTAAGTTTCAAAATGGTTTCAAGTCAAGTTCTAGAGAATACAATCCAAGAGGAATAAAACACTCAATCACAAAGAATGGGGTAGATTTAGTGAGTACCCCTTTTAGGCTAAAAAAATCTCACATTTAGTAGTTTAAAATCAATGAGAAACACAAATCTAAGGAACCACATGCTAATTATCAACTATCAGAAGATCATTTCTAGAATTTTTATTTTTAGCCTATCACAAGAATACAAAAATTGGGTTCAAAAATTCACTCTCTCAATTCATTTGGCACAAAGTTCTCACAATTGGATGCAAACTCTAAGCAAGGGGCAATCTAATCATGTGATTATGCAAAACTACGCCTATATGAATGCAACATGAAAAATGAAAAAATGCAAAAAAAATGCAAAAATACCCCTACCCCAAGCTTAAAAACTTACATTGTCCCCAATGTAAATAATCAAGTCGGAGAGAGGAGAAAAATGGAACAACTCTCCGAGGTGGTGGAGGGTGATGACTTAGAAGCCAGTTATAGAGTTGCTAGAGGACGCGTCACGATCGTGACGTTCATCACGGCTAGGCCGTGACCAGTTCTGGTGTCAAGCGAGTCCCCATCATGGGCGTGATATACATCACGGCTGGGCTGTGAACAATTCGGGTCTATAGGAGCTGGCCTCTCGCGGTCGTGATACATTCTAATCTTCTGGGTCCTTCTCATCACGCCCGTGTGGGCTACCACGGCTGGGCCGTGTTCCTTTTTGATCTTCAGCTGTTGGCTAATCACGGGCGTGAACCTCGTCACGGCTAGGCCGTGATCTCCTCTGACTTTATTTTTCCATGCTTTTTTGCTCTTCCTTCCTTCATCTTTCTTCTCTTAATCATCTCAAATTATTCAAAAACAAAATTCAAATACAAATTAAAAAGGGAAAGAAAACTTGGGTTGCCTCCCCAGAAGCGCTTATTTACGGTCTTAAGCTTGACCATACTCCCTTGGATCAATCGGGATCGACTGGGCTTGGAACACCTCTCTTCCATGGAAGTCCTTCAAAGAGGCTATCTTGTTCATATGGCCAATTGCGCTTTCCCTTTGCACTTTTCACTCTGAGTTTCATGGCCCTACATCCTCCCGGCGGAAGTGTTAACTCCACATGTTGAGCAGCTCCGATTTCATCATTATTTGGTGCATCATTTGTCATGTAAAGTTTCAGAGTTCTTCCATGTTAAGCTCTTCGTTCACCTTTGGAGGCATTATCTCAATCCTGCACACATGACTCTCAAAAGGAGGGTTGTTATATGAGTTAGTCAAATCAAAATCCACCCTACCTTCCTCTACATTCAAAGAGAGCTTGCCATTTTTTATGTCTATTATCGCTCCAGCTGTGGCCAAGAATGGCCATCCAAGAATGATAGGGAATTTAGAATTCCCGTTCATATCCAACACCATGAAATCGGTAGGAATGAAAAATTTCCCTACCTTTATGGGGACATTCTCTAGTATGCCTAGAGGAGTTTTAGTTGAGCCATCTGCAAATTGTAAAGAGAACTTGGATGGACTCAATTCCTTGGTTCCTAACCTCTTAAAGAGGGTATGTGGCATCAAACTCGCACTAGCCCCTAAGTCACATAAGGCTTGGTCTATTTTCACTTCTCCAATTGAGCAAGCAATAGAGAAACTTCTTGGATCTTTTAGTTTAGGAGGCATATTAGTTTTTATCATGGCATCATGATCCTAAATTAAGCTCTTAGTTTCTATTTCTACTTGCTTTTTCTTGACCAACCTTTGTGGGAAAGGTATTGGGGGTTAGTTAGGTGGTGGAGGGACATACTGAGGATACCCTGATGTGGGTTTCATATTACCTTAGCCTTCCTGGAATTCGTGGTTCAACGTGTTGTTGTAGTTCCCGTAGGAGAGATAAGGGTTATTCTTCCTTCCTTGGTTGTAAGAATTTGGGGGAACATAGTTTGGCAACTTCGGGTTCGTGTCATAGATATTGTGACAAGAATTCACTTGTTCCCCCGAAGCACCGGATCCAGGAGCAATACCTTGTGGGCACTCCATTATGTCATGTCCCTGCATTCCACAAATACCACAAACAGCATTAGTAGTACCTATTGAACTCACATTAGCCTTTTCAAACTTATCAAAGAGTTTATTCAATGAGTCAAATTTAGACATAATTAAATAAGTACTATTCATTTCAAACTTACCCCCCGAAAGCTTTTTCGGGTTATTACATCTTTCCGAACCCCATTGGTGACAGTTGGTGGCTACGTTTTAAATGATATTGAACGCTTCAGTCAGAGGTCTATTTATAAAGGCTCCACCGGCTGCATAGTCAAGTGACACCTTCGAAGAGTAATCTAATCCGTTGTAGAAGGTATGCACTAACAACCACCTCTCGAGCTCATGATGTGGGCAAGACTCTAGCAATCCTTTGTAATGATCCCAAGCTTCGGATAAACATTCTCTGTCCTTTTGGAAGAAGCCGGTGATCTGAGTTCGTAGGTAAGTGATGTGTGAGTTCGAATCCGCAAGTGTATGGCTTCGTCGTCAAGTAATAAAAAGATCGAATCCACAAGGACCGTGATCTTAAATAACTATCAATTATTAAATCAATTAAACAGGACTAGAAAAAGATTTGGAAAAGATTTATTTTTAAAAGATTAACTAACAAATCAAATATCTAAAATGCAATCAAACAAAATAGGAAAGTAGATCAAATCAGAGATTTTTCAATATCAAAAGAGATTCTCAGGAATTGGGTTACCTACAACATTGTTCATGTTACTAAATTGACTACCCTCTTGTTAATTATCGAAATTTGCTTTCAAGGTGAATTTATCCTAAATATGTTAATGTTCCCTCTCGGGCAAGAACCATGCCCGATTAAACCAACCCCTACTCTCGTGGTAGTTGAATTTAAATCGAACCCTTTAAGCTTTCTGACAATTCAGTGAACCCTCAAAGGTCCGCTTCTAACTCTCATGATTTAAGTCCTAAGTTCAATCCCTATAGAGCTAAGTTCACCGCTAGGTTCCTCCTTAGAGTATCTATGACATGCAAATAGGTGCGCACCAGATTTACAAGTAATTCATGCAATAGGAATTAAATTGAAAGCGAATTGAAATTAACAAAGGGAAAACATCAATTCATAACATAAAACAATCTTGGGCATATCCCCAATCCCTAGAAATAAAAAAACTACTCAAGCATTGTCATGTTCATAGCAAGCTTGATTAACAAAAGCATAAAAAGAAAACCTAAGAGAAGAGAAGAAATTGAGAAGAAGAGAAATCCTAGTTTTTGCCTAAGGTAGCAGCCCAAGGATCCCTATTTTCAAGCCTCTAGGTCCTATTTATAATGTAGGGTAACTTGGGATAAAAGTTGTTACAAAATCAGATCAAATCAGGAATTAAATTTTCAGATTTTTCGCGTCACGACCGTGATGCCTGTCACGGCCAAGCCGTGACAGATTCTGTCTTAGAAAACTTGGCACTGATGGCCTGTCATGGTCGTGATGGCCATCACGGCCTGGCCGTGACAGCCATCACGGCCATGATGACCATCACTTCCTGGCCATGACAGGTTCTGACTTTTTCGTTCTCTTCTTTTCAGCCTTGCTCATCATGGCCGTGATGGGCGTCACGGCTAGGCCGTGATGGGCTCTGTTTGGCTCAGTTTTCTTGATTTTCAAGCTCCGTCTTCATGCAAGCTCCATCATGGTTGATCTTGAACATTTTAATCTTCAATCCCTGCACATAAACACCACAAAACCGCCTTACCTGTTCCAAGGTAAAAACTAACAAATATAAAATTAAAAATTCCTAAACTACATGAAAATTCATGCAATATGATAAAGAAATATGAGGTGCAATTACACTCATCAAACTACCCCAAGCTTAAGATTTTGCTTGTCCTTAAGCAATAACCAAGGCCAGACAAGATAAACAATCAGAGCATGGACAATGAACCAAGAACCTGAGTAACAAATCCAAGTAACAGGAACTTCCAAATAAGTAACCAAGAGACAATCAATTTCAAGTCCAATTAGAGGCTTAGGTTCCCTAAATTCATCCCTCTCACTAATTCGGGCATTCTTCTCACCTCACTTAAGTGTGTAGGGACATTTGACAATTCACTCAATTTCCTCAAGGAAGGTATTCTACCATAAGCTTGACTATTAACCAAATCTCTACTTTATTAATGAAAATACATAAGAATCAAGAGGTCTTTTATTTTGGTTTTAATGGGGTCATGGGATTAATCGTTAGGTGGGGAAACCAAGAAAAGGGAAAATTCAAGAAGGCTAAACAAAATACCAAACAATGCAAAGCATGACAACCTTCTAAAATACCTTTTTGGGCTTTATTTCACTTTTCTACCTTTCTTTCTTTCTTCCATTTTATTTTTATTTTTTATTTCTCACTTTCTTTTTCTCACCCCCTTCTCCATTTTTTTTTGGAGAAGGGGAGATTTCCAACTTAAGAGAAATATTTTTCTAACTTTTTCATCCCACAATTTATTTTTCAAACCACCTTTTTGCCCTTTATGCAATACTTTAAAAGGTCTCATACCAAGCATGATTCATCAAAATAATTCAAGGTACCAGGAAAAGCTTTTTATTCTATTAGGCTCAAAATTGGGCAACTAAGGGGTATCATTTAATCATTCAAAGCTCAGAAGAACAGAAAAATACCTAGTGCCTCAATCATTTTCATATATGTTTTCTAAAATTTGTAAGTTTCAAAACGGTTTCAAGTCAAGTTCTAGAGAATACAATCTAATAGGAATAAAACACTAAATCACAAAGAATGGGGTAGATTTTGTGAGTACCCCTTTTAGACTCAAAAATCTCACATTTAGTAGTTTAAAAATCAATGAGAAACCCAAATCTAAGGAACCACATGCTAATTATCAACTATCATAAGATCATATCAAGCATTTTTATTTTTAGCCTATCACAAGAATACAAAAATTGGGTTAAAAAATTCACTGTCTCAATTCATTTCTCACTATTTGAAGCATACTCTAAGCAAGGGGAAATCTAATCATGTGATTATGCAAAAATATGCCTATATGAATGCAACATGAAAAATTCAAAATTGAAAAAAAAATAAGAAGCAAAAATACCCTACCCCAAGCTTAAAAACTTACATTGTCCCCAATGTAAACAATAAAGTAGGAGAGAGGAGAAAAATGGAACAACTCACCGAGGTGGTGGAGGGTGTTGGCTCACATGCCTGCCCAAGAGCTGCTGGAAGACGTGTCACGGCCGTGACGTTCATCACGGCTAGGCCGTGATCAATTCTGTTCTGTTAGGCTCCTTCGCGTCACGCCCGTGATGGCTATCACGGCTGGGCCGTGATAAATACTGACTTCCTGCTTTTTCACATCACACCCGTGATGGCTATCACGGCCTGGGCGTGATGCCTTCTCATTTCCAGCTTATGGCCCATCATGGCCGTGATCCTTGTCACGGCTAGGCCGTGATCTCCTCTGACTTTATTTTTCCATGCCTTTTTGCTCATCCTGCCTTCATTACCTGAAAATACTTGGCAAAACCATCAATTAGTGATCTTTATTCTCTTAATCTTCTCAAATTATTCAAAAACAAACTTCAAAAACAAATTAAAAAGGGATAGAAAAATTGGGTTGCCTCCCAAGAAGCGCTTATTTACGGTCTTAAGCTTGACCATACTCCCTTGGATCAACCGGGGTCGGTTGGGCTTGAAAGTGTAAGAACACCTCTCTTCCAAGGAAGTCCTTCAAAGAGCCTATTTTGTTCATATGGCCAATTGCGCATTCGCTTTGCTCTTTTCATACTCTGAGTTTCATGGCCTTACTTCCTCCCGACGGAAGTTTTAACTCCACATGATGAGCAACTCCCATTTCATCATTATTTGGTGCATCATTTGTCATGCAAAGTTTGGGAATTGCTTCCATATTAGGCTCTTCCTGCACACATGACTCTCAAAAAGAGGGTTGTTATATGAGTTAGTCAAATCAAAATCCACCCTACCTTCCTCTACATTCAGAGAGAGTTTGCCATTTTTTACGTCTATTATGGCTCCAGCTATGGCCAAGAATGGCCTTCCAAGAATGATAGGGAATTTAGAATTCCCATTCATATCCAACACCATGAAATCGGTAGGAAAGAAAAATTTCCCTACCTTTATGGGAACATTCTCTAGTATGCCTAGAGGAGTTTTAGTTGATCCATCCGCAAATTGTAAAGAGAACTTGGATGGACTCAATTCCTTGGTTCCTAAACTCTCAAAGATGATATGTGGCATCAAACTCGCACTAGCCCCTAAGTCACATAAGGCTAGGTCTATTTTCACTTCTCCAATTGAGCAAGCAATAGTGAAACTTCCTGGATCTTTTAGTTTAGGAGGCATATTAGTTTTTATCATGGCATCATGCTCCTCAATTAAGCTCTTAGTTTCTTTTTCTACTTGCTTTTTCTTGACCAACCTTTGTGGGAAAGGTATTGGGGGTTGGTAAGGTGGTGGAGGGACATACTTTGGCTCTATCTCTTCATGTTCACTTATGTCCTCCTCACATTCCACATCCTTTTCAACTACTCCAAGCTTATCATCCCTCAAGTATATAGCATTACAGTGCTCATTGGGATTAACTTCGGGTTGTCTTGGAAACGTACCCTTAGTTCTAGAATATGTACTAGCTTGTTGGGCAATCTGAGTTTCTAACATCTTATTATGGATGGCTAAGTTATCTACCTTAGATGTTAACTCTTTTATTGCCTCATTTACTGCCCTACCTTGTTGCCTAAACTCTTCATTTTGCTTTGTTTGAGTTTCAACAAAATTTTCCAAAAGAGACTCAAGTTTAGACTTTTGTACCTGAGGATACCCTGATACGGGTTTCCTATTACCTTGGCCTTCCTGGAATTCGTGGTTCAACGTGTTGTTGTAGTTCCCGTAGGAGAGATAAGGGCTATTCTTCCTTCCTTGGTTGTAAGAATTTGGGGGAACATAGTTTGGCAACTTCGGGTCCGTGTCATAGAAATTGTGACAACAATTTAATTGTTTCCCCGAAGCACCAGATCCAGGAGCAATACCACGTGGGCACTCCATTATGTCATGTCCCTGCATTCTACAAATCTCACAAACAACATTAGTAGCATCTATTGAACTCACATTAGCCTTTTCAAGCTTATCAAAGCGTTTATTCAATGAGTCAAATTTAGACATAATTAAATCAGTACTATTCATTTCAAACTTACCCCCTGAAAGGTTTTTCGGGTTATTACATCTTTCCGAACCCCATTGGTGACAGTTGGTGGCTACGTTTTAAATGATATTGAACGCTTCAGTCAGAGGTCTATTCATAAAGGCTCCATCGGCTGCAGAGTCAAGTGACACCTTCGAAGAGTAATCCAATCCGTTGTAGAAGGTATACACTAACAACCACCTCTCGAGCCCATGATGTGGGCAATACTCCCTCAATCCTTTGTAACGATCCCTAGATTCGGATAAGCATTCTCCGTCCTTTTGGAAGAAGCCGGTGATCTGAGTTCGTAGGTAAGCAGTCTTGGATGGAGGGAAGAATTTCTCCAAGAATGCCTGCTCCGGTTGGTCCCAAGTTGACAAAGTATTAGCGGGCACTTGCTTCAACCAAGCTTTTGCCTTTCTAGTAAGAGAGGAGGGGAATAACCTCAAGTGTATAGCATCAATCGGGGCACCTTGAATTCTTATTGCATCGGTGAACTCCAAGAATGTCTGCATATGATCAGTCGGGTCCTCCAAGGGTAATCCTCCAAATTGATGTTGCCTAATCATTCCAATTAACAGAGGCGATAGTGTAGTTTTCTGCCTCAATTTCTGGTCTAGCAATCCCAGTTCGCAAACCCCTAGCATTTGGGGCTGCGTAGTCCTTCAGTGGTTTGTAATCCGGTAGATTCGCCATGAGTGGAATGGGAATCAACCTCTCTGTATCTCTCTCTCTCTCTTTGTCTTTGTAGTCTCCCACATCTATGAAAGGTCCTTTCGATCTCGGGGTCAACTTCAACAAGATTTTCAAGACTTTGGGATCTTCACATTAAAGAGAAAAATATCTGCAAAGAGAGATAGGAAGCACAGTCCCCCGGCAACGGTGGCAAAATCTTGATGTGTGAGTTCGAATCCGCAAGTGTACAGCTTCGTCGTCAAGTAATAGAAAGATCGAATCCACAGGGACAGTGATCTTAAATAACTATCAATTATTAAATCAATTAAACTGGACTAGAAAAAAGATTTGGAAAAGATTTTGTTTTTAAAAGATTAACTAACAAATCAAATATCTAAAACGCAATCAAACAAAATAGGAAAGTAAATCAAATCTGAGTTTTTTCAATATCAAAAGAGATTCCCAGGAATTGGGTTACCAACAAGACTGTTCATGTTACTAAATTGACTACCCTCTTGTTAATTATCGAAATTTGCTTTGAAGGTGAATTTATCCTAAATAAGTTAATGTTCCCTCTCGGGATACAAGAACCGTGCCCGATTAAACCAACCCCTACTCTCGTGGTAGTTGAATTTAAATCGAACCCTTTAAGCTTTAGGACAATTCAGTGAACCCTCGAAGGATTGCTTCTAACTCTCGTGATTTAAGTCCTAAGTTCAATCCCTATAGATCCAATACCTAAGTTCACCGCTAGGTTCCTCCTTAGAGTATCTATGACATGCAAATAAGTGCGCACCAGATTTACAAGTAATTCATGCAATAGGAATTAAATCGAAAGAGAATTGAAATTAACAAAGGGAAAACATCAATTCATAACATAAAACAAATCTTGGGCATAACCCCAATCCCTAGAAATAAAAAACTACTCAAGCATTGCCTTGTTCATAGCAAGCTTGATTAACAAAAGCATAAAAAGAAAACCTAAGAGAAGAGAAGAAATTGAGAAGAAGAGAAATCCTAGTTTTTGCCTAAGGTAGCAGCCCAAGGATCCCTATTTTCGAGCCTCTAGGTCCTATTTATAATGTAGGGTAACCTAGGATAAAAGTTGTTACAAAATCATATCAAATCAGGAATTAAATTTTTAGATTTTTCGCGTCACGGCCATGATGCCTGTCACGGCCAAGCCGTGACAGATTGTCTTGGAAAACTTGGCACTGTAGCCTGTCACGGCCGTGACAGCCATCACGGCCTGGCCATGACAGGTTCTGACTTTTTCGTTCTCTTCTTTTCAGCCTTGCTCGATCATGGCCGTTATGGGTGTCACGGCTAGGCCGTGATGGGCTCTGTTTGGCTCAGTTTTCTTGCTTTTCAAGCTCCATCTTCATACAAGCTCCATCATGGTTGATCTTGAATATTTTAATCTTCAATCCCTGCACCTAAACACCTTAAAACCGCCTTACCCGTTCCAAGGTAAAAACTAACAAAAATCAAATTAAAAATGCCTAAACTACATGAAAATGCATGAATATGATAAAGAAATATGAGGTGTAATCACACTCATCAGTAAGCAGTCTTGGATGGAGGGTAGAATTTTTCCAAGAATTCCTGCTCCAGTTGGTCCCAAGTTGACAAGGTATTAGCGGGCACTTGCTTCAACCAAGATTTCGCCTCTCCAGTCAGAGAGGAGGGGAATAACCTCAAGCGAATAGCATCAATCGGGGCACCATGAATTCTTATTGCATCGGTGAACTCCAAGAATGTCTCCACATGATCAGTCGGGTCCTCAGAGGGTAATCCTCCAAATTGATTTTTCCTAATCATGCCAATTAACAGAGGCGGTATAGTGTAGTTCTCCGCCTCAATTTCTGGCCTAGCAATCCCAGTTCGAAACCCCTAGCATTTGGGGCTACGTAGTCCTTCGGTGGTTTGGTATCCAGTAGATTCGTCATGAGTGGAATGGGAATCAACCTTTTTCTCGCTCTTTGCCTTTGTAGTCTCCCACGTCTAATGAAAGGTCCTTTCGATCTCGGGGTCAACTTCAATAAGATTTCCGAGACTTTGGGATCTTCGCATAAGAGAGAAAAATTCCTGCATAGAGAGGTAGATACACTAGAAAAAGAAAGAAAAAAAGATTAAATAAATAAAAAATAAAAAATGTCTAGAAAAATCAATTTAAAAATTAAATTGAAATTCAAGAAAGCACAGTCCCCGGCAACGACGCCAAAAACTTGATGTTGCTCGAATCCGCAAGTGTACGGCTTCGTCGTCAAGTAATAAAAAGATCGATCCCACAGGGACCGTGATCTCAAATAACAATTAATTGTTAAATCAATTAAAATAGACTATAAAAAGATAAAGATTTGGAAAAGATTTGATTTTTAAAAAGATTAACTAACAAATCAAATATCTAGAACGCAATCAAACTAAATTGCAATGAAATCAAATCTGGGGGTTTTCAAATCAAAAGAGATTTCCAGGAATTGGGTTACCAACAAGACCGCTTATGTTACTAAATTGACTACCCCTCTTGTTAATTATCAAAATTTTCTTTGAAGGTGAATTTATCCTAAATAAGTTAATGTTCCCTCTCGGGATACAAGAACCATGCCCGGTTAAACCAACCCCTACTCTCGTGGTAATTGTATTTAAATCGAACTCTTTAAGCTTTGTGACAATTCTGTGAACCCTCGAAGGACCACTTCTAACTCTCGTGATTTAAGTCCTAAGTTCAATCCCTATTGATCCAATACCTAAGTTCACTGCTAGGTTCCTCTTAGAGTATCTATGTCATGCAAATAAGTGCGCACCGAATTCACAAGTAATTCATGCAATAGGAATCAAATCGAAAGCAAAATTGAAATTAACAAGAAGTAAAACATCAATTCATAACACAAAACAAATCTTGGGCATAGCCTCAATTTCTAGAAATAAAAAGACTACTTAAGCATTGTCATATTCATAGCAAGCTTGATTAACAAAATCATAAAAGAAAACCTAAGAGAAGAGAAGAAATTGAGAAGAAGAGAAATCCTAGTTTTTGCCTAAGGTAGCAGCCCAAGTGATCCGTATTTTCGAGCCTAATTTCCCTATTTATAGAGTAGGTTAACTTGGGCTTAAATTTGTTACAAAATCAGATCAAATCAACAATTAAATTTCCTGATATTGCATGTCACGACCGTGATGGCTATCACGGCCAAGCCGTGACAGATTCTGTCTTGGAAAACTTGGAATTGATGGCCTGTCACGGCCGTGATGGCCATCACGTACTGGCCGTGACAGGTTCTGACTTTTTTATACTTTTATTTTCAGTCTTGCTCGATCATGGCCGTGATGGTTGTCACGGCTAGGCCGTGATGGGCTCTGTTTGGCTCATTTTTCTTACTTTTCAAGCTCCGTCTTCATGCAAGCTTCAACATAAATGATCCTGAGCATTTTAATCTCCCATCCCTGCACAAAAACACCACAAAACCGCCTTACATGTTCCAAGGTAAAAAATAACAAAAATCAAATTAAAAATGCCAAAACTACATAAAAATGCATGCAATATGATAAAAAAATATGAGGTGAAATCACACTCATCACATATACCTCTAGGAAGTTAAGAGTGCATGAGAGGAACAACCCAACCATTGACCTAGAGTTGGTTGCGATAGTGTTTGCATTGAAGACATGGAGACACTATTTATACGGTGCTAAGCTAACAATGTTCAGTGATCACGAGAGTTTGAGGTATCTGTTCGATCAAAAAGAGCTTAATATGAGGCAAATGAGATGGATAGAAATCATAAAGGATTAAGAATTCAATCCCCAATACCATCCCGGAAAAGCTAATGCAATAGCAGACGCACTGAATCGAAAAACTTTTCAAGTATCTGCTATGATGGTTAAAGAAATGGAATTGATCGAACAGTTTAGAGAACTGAATCTCAGGATAAGGAATTATCTAGAACAAGATATGTTTAGGAATGGTCATTATTACATGGGATTTCCTAGACTTAGTTTGGAAAAAGCAAGAAGAAGACTAGTACCTCCAGAGAGTGAACCATATGATAGAAGAAAGAGGGACTTACAAGTTTAAGAGAGGTATTGATGGGATCATCAGGTTTGGAGAGAGGATTTGTGTGCCGTAGGATAGCGAAGTTAGGAAGTTAATGTTGGAAGAGGCAAACTAGAGTAAGTTTTCATCCAGGAGCCACAAAGATGTATCAGGATTTGACGAAAATATTCTGGTGGCCTGGAATGAAGAAGGAAGTGGTGGGGTATTCCAATATTGTTTGGTGTGTCAGAAGGTGAAGATTGAACACCAAAATCTAGTAGGATAATTGCAATCATTGGATGTCCCAGAATGGAAATGGGACAATGTTGCAATGGACATCGTGTCTGGATTGCCAAGGACACATAAACAGTATGGTGCAATTTGGGTAATCGTTGATAGGTTGATGAAATGTGCTCATTTTCTTCCTATCAATCAAATGTATTCGATGGAAAAGTTAACCCAATCGTACATCAAGGAAGTAGTAAGACTGCACATAGTGCCATCAAGTATAATTTCGGACAAGGATCCGAGATTTACTTTGAGGTTTTGGCAGAGTATACAGAATACTTTGGGAACTAAACTCAGGATGAGTTCGGCTTATCATCCTCAAGCGGATGGTCAGTTGGAGAGGACAATTCAACCATTGGAGGATCTTTTAAGAGTATATGTGTTGGAATACACTGGAAGGTTGGACAAATTCCTTCCACTGATTAAATTCACGTACAAGAACGGTTTCCATTCAAGTATTGACTTGGCGCCATATGAAGCACTATATGGAAGGAAGTGTAAAACACCCCTCTGTTGGTATGATACAGGATAAAGTCAACTAATATAGACCAGAAGTGGTGTAACGGACAACAGAACAAGTGAGGAAGATCCGGGAGAAGACGAAAGCAGTGATAGATAGGAAGAAAAGCTACAACGATAAGCATAGAAAACCCTTAGAGTTTTAGTAAGGCGATCAAGTTTTCATGAGAGTCGCTACAAGAATTGGAATTGGCAGGGCAATTAAATCGATTAAGTTTACCCTCGATTTATTGGACCATTTCAAATTCGTCGCCGAATTGGTCTATAATAGCATATCAGATAGTCGTACCATCCAATCTTTCCAATATCCACGATATCTTTCATGTGTCCCAACTTCAAAAATATAATCCAGATCCATCGCACGTGATAGAGCCCGAATCATTCCAGATATGAGAAAACCTTGAGTATGAGGCATTACCTGTACGGATCGAGGACTGAAGGATAAAGGAACTTCACGAAAAGCATATTTCACTAGTCAAGGTCATTTGGGACGCAGTGACAAGATATTCTACAAAGGAAAAGGGAGGCGGATGTACAACAACAATATCCGCATCTGTTTTAACGATATATCATTTAAATTTTGAGGATGAAATTTATTTTCAAAGGCTACTAATTTAACTTTCTGATTTCTTGAGTTAGAGTGTGAGGCATATATTAAGCATGTTTGACAGCTTAATCACGCTCTTGTGTTTCAATTTTGGGAACAATCAGAGTTAAAACGAGCTCAGAATGCATCAAAACGTGCAAAGGATGGGTACCGGCAGAACACTCCACGCTTGAGCGTGGAGAGGCCTAAGGTTTGAGCGTGCCAACGCATAAGCGTGGGTAGTTGGACGTTAAAACGTTGGGTGGTCTATGACACGTATAGGACACATTTCATTGTGAAGTTGACGCATGGCAGAGACGTGGCATATCAGAGGCCACGCTCTAGCATGGAGGGAGCCCATGCTAGAGTGTGGGCACGCTTGAGCGTGCAACCTCAGCACGCTAGAGCGTGCTCAACTGAGATGTTTTCCTTAATTTATTTTCTTTTCTTTCTTTTTTCTTCATTCTCACCTTTTGCTTCTGCTAATTCTAGAGAAAATATAGAGTGAAAATGTGGGTTAGTGAGATAAAGTAAGGATTGAGGAAGATCGGAGCATCGTTTCACGGTACCGACTATGCCATTGCGATTGTATCTTCGTGCTTGTCAGTTTCACGTAAACGATTTGTTGATTCGATCGAGGAAATGCTCAAATCCCTAACACGTCGTCATTGTCGACAATATTGTTCTTCATCATTTCCCTATTTCTTCCGTCATTTCTTGCTTAGATTACGCTCTTCAAGCAAGATTAGGGTTTATGACGATGTATCCATGTTGTCTTTGTATTTTGGCAAATTTCGGAGCCTCAAGGAGTCTCGTAGGACGCATGGCAGCAGCTGTGTAGTAGAAGAACGTGATTTCTAAGTTTTGGGCTAGTGCGCGAGATTTTTCAAGATGGGGAGAAAGTAACTGACATCATCAGGGAGCCAAGCAAAGTCTAGTCATATTATTTGTGTGTGTAGGGTGTCCCAGATCCTACTAGTGGTCGAGTAATCGACAATGGCTAAACTCTAATGGAAACTAAATTGTAATACTGGTGAGTGTTTACGTATTGTCGGTTTATCGACAATAGAGCAAAACCCTAGGTTAGACGAGTATCGATTGGGGTTGATTGCTATATACATATGATGTTGTGTTTGGTTGCCTGATTTATATGCTGGTATGAATTTTTGATGATATGTCAGTACGCTGCATGATAAAGTGATGTATGGGCACCGAGATGAGTTTTTGGATGCACTAGCATCATGGGAATGGGCATGTGATGTGAACATATGGGTGATTAGATTGATCTATAATGACCAATAATTTACACCTACTGTGTCGTGATCTCCGCTGGAACTTGGCTATCCCGACGTTTGTCCCTTACTATTCCAGTCGTAGGTGGACCTTCCAAGGCGGCCAAAATACCCCTGTCGTGTTGAAGTTTTCAGGGTGATGCACTCTTACTAGTCATGAGGAGTGGAACAAATACCAGGACAAAATAACTGACATTCTCTGAGTAAAAGGAATGCTCTAGAGAGATAATGTCCGGCAATATGTATTCCTAGTGAGCGAAATCGGTCGACATTCATAGGAGTTGTGACTCCTTAGCTCTTGGCACAGCCACCCATGATCCTGGTCCTAGGCGATGTTGAGATCATCTATCATGATCCCGATGGATGGTGGATCGACCACTCTCAGTTCTTCACTGTTTATATCTTTCCCGCCAGTCTATATATCCGATGTAGAGGAGCTCCCTATTTCTCATTGATAGGCCCATTCTATATAGCTCAGAGACTACCATGCACAGAGACATTCTATCCACCAAGGCAGCATGAGTTTCCAGATGACATGTGGAACAACGTCAACAACTCCTACTCTCACAACAGACTTGGCATGATGTATAGAGGTAGGCAGCGCAGGAGCAAGTAGTACTTGGAATCAAGTCGGCGATGCAGGGTGGTCATCAGCAATGATGATTCCGTATGGGAGCCCCGTGTATATAGACGCCCATACCACTGATGGTTTGGTACTGCCGGTGCGTCTGTAGGGGGTGAGTCTCTGAGAGTTTTTCTTGGATATTTTGATGTATTTTGTGAGTGGTGGGTCGGATAGTTGTGTCAGGATCTTCTATACTTCAGTTGTATGTATTTATGTTTGTTTTTTAGAGTCTGTATAGCACGTATTGTAGGTTCATGATTCCACGAACGGAACATTAATATTGCATACTCTGACGTATGACTATGTACATATTATACATGTTTATTTCATGGTGTGTCATTTTTTTTATGTTTTAAAGTTTTCCAAGTTTTAATATTCTATTATTTTCGACTGTAATAAAGCGTGCTAATCTTAATAATCAATTAAGGCTTAATTAGTTAGATTCTTCTTTGATGAGAATGACACGGCAATAGATGATCGCGAAAAAAATGAAAAGCAAGGAAGAAAGATAGTTAAAATAAAGGAAACAGCTTTGATAATGAACAAGATTTTCATGCTAGGTCCATATCGAGATCAAGTGATAATTTGAGTGGGTTAAAGGGACAATCATGGCTCTTGGATGTATAATGGAGGCATATACTAATGGTTTTAGTATCAGGAAAAGGTAAGTTGCTAATGATTTTAGTATTACTTGCAAACCAAGAAGTGCAAACAAAAATTGTTTAGGTAATGTAAACATCATATGGCATTTGGTTTATATTATAAAGTTATCAAACTGTTTTAAATTGGTTATTAGTAGGTGTGGGAAACTATGGCTAAAACTCTCAAGTTCTTTTATGCGCTGATCGTCTTCTTTTTCCTCTTTCTTCTATTAACTAACGGTGAGTTAGGCACTTCTTCTTATTTTTACTTGCCTTTCATTAGCTTCCCTCTATGTAACATTCTTCCATTTTTGCATTATATTGCAGCAATTGAATCCAAATATTGTCAGAGTAACTATGATTGTTCCTATTGCCACGGACACTGCATCTTTCATCTGTGTGATTGTGAAGCCAAGTAACAGTTAAGTTGAATAATAATTTTACATCAATTTTGATCTTGTAAATCCTTAAGAGAGAGGTTGAGAGACAAAATACGAAGCTTTGGACATGAAAAGTAATAGAAAATGAATTCTTCAATTATGGCCAATCAAATGTTACAACATTGATATCACTTGGAAAGCCACTATCTTATGACCATATAATTACATTGCTAGAAGGAAAGCTACTATCTAGATTACGACAATTTCAAATACAAATTGAAATTTATTAGGCGCCTGATAATAGTTTAATATTATTATTTTTCCGATTAAAAGTAGAATTTATTATACTTCCAAGAAAACAATTTTAAAAATTATGACATTATTATTTTTCTTTAAAACAATTTAAAGAATAATGATATTTGGTATGAATTTATTTTCGTAACGTCGCACGAACAGTACAATGTATTAATATTTATCTACTTTCAATAGAATTTCACCCGTGATTTCTGTCAGAGCCCATCTTTTATTGGTTCAAATATAATTCGTAGCAAAGTTGTTGCTTTTCTTCGAACTAAGCAGCAAAGTCGCAATTTAAATTCTAACTAATTGATAAAATATGGAGGGATAACATCAATATTAGATTTGATGCAATTTCACACACATCTTTGGTTTTAATTGTCAAGGTTTTGCCTTGGATTGTTTTATTTAGATTCCAATATTTTTATCTTCCTTATCTCATAATCCTTTTATTTGAATTTTCAGGTGCAGTCTAGAAGATTAGGGATTAAAATAAGAGATCTTGAAGATAAAGCTTTAAAAGAGATTGTACTGAATCTTAAATTAGAGCTAAATCCGAATTGATCTTATCAAATAAAAAAATGTTAGAGACCTAGAAGGAAATAAATATCTTAGACTTAATGTATGAACCAAATGCAATAGAAAAGAGAAAGTAGCTTGGGGACGCCCACACACAACATAAGGAGGGTAGTACTTTTTCTATTTAGATTCTCTCGTACATTAAGGATGACGAAACCCTTATTATTTTGGTGTGCTAAGTTGGTTTGTTGTTACTCAATTTTTCAATTTACCCCTTATTTATTTTATTTTCCTCTTAGTTTATATTATTAAATCTCGTATGTGTTCAATCATGTTTTTCTCATGCATAAAATTTATTTTAAGTAATTCGAGTATTGGTGGTAGTAGTTGGATATAAATTGTGATGTTGTGTCATGGAAACATTTAATGTTTTGATAATTCACTATTGATCCAGGGAAATACAAGCATACATTGATTGTTGTTTTTGGTGCTTTTCATTATAATTTTTTTGATAATTCACTATTGATCCGGTGAATTTTGCTTGAGAAAGGCTTTAGATGGAAGGTTGGAAATGGTGCACTTATCAATATTTGGAACACTCCCTGGTTACGTAATTGTGATGATTCTAAAATCCACTCGACTCCTAGTGTTCATGGTGGAAGCTTGCCTTGTTCAGCATGGTGCTTTGGAGTCTCTGGAAAAATAGAAACAACAAGCTTTGGGAGGATGCCACTGAAACTATTAAGTGTCTAACTCCCACATTGGTTGAGTATATGAGCCAAGAACCATTTATGATAACATGGTATCAGAGCCTCCCACGATGTTGGGCCACCCACAGATGTCCAGTCCTGCAAACTTCACGCTCGATCCAGATATCCAGTCCTGGGCGTGAGGGGGTGTATTAAATGTCTAAGTCCCACATTGGTTGAGTATATGAGCCAAGAACCATTTATAATAACTTGGACATCCCTCCCTCTATGAGCTAGCTTTTAGAGTGGTGTTAGGCCCAATTATTTTAATAGAAACATCAACGCAAGTTTTACGTAGAGCTGAAGCAGTGCATCATGCATGGAGCAGCGTGGGCAGGAGGGGTCCTCATCACAGTCCAGACGAGCATCATGCAGTGGATTAGAGTCCTCCTATAGATGGTTACCTCTAATGTAATGTAGATGCAACACATTTCAAGGAGGTGAACTGTGTTGGCATGGGTCTATGCATATGGAACAGTGCAGCAATTTTTTACAAAGCCAGGACTGATTGGATTCAAGCCTTTATGTCTGTAGCTGAAAGTGAAGCATGGGGTTTGCTTCAAGGTTTGAAATGGGCGCAAGATTTAAGGCTTCCAGTGGTGATTTTGAGCTGGGTTGCAAACAAGTAGTGGGTGACATCTACAACGTTAAATCCGATGTGTTTGAATATGGATCTCTTGTTGATGAGTGTAGATCCATTTTATTCTCTTGCTATCTATCTCGGCGCTGTTGTAAGTTGTAAACAACGATAGCGCTTTTGATGCGCCATCGTAGATTTCGCTACAATGGTGTTTGTCATACGAAACACAATAATATGTTAAGTATAAGTTTTTTGACATCTCTAATTTCGATGAATACAAACAAAGAATGATTATAATTGAACCTTTTGAAATATGCTAATATGTGTATTAAGTGTACAGATCATAAAGCAAAAGCATTCTGGCAAAACAACACGTCTGAAAGATGCATCTGTGTTTTAAATAACACAATACGTCTGTAGTAAGACTCAGTATCAACAAGCCATGAAAATGAGTCCGACCCTACAACTTAACTAGAAGTCTTTCACACCACTCTTATTGTGCTACATCATTGTCTCACATTTTTCTGCGTGCTTAAACAGAGAATTGCCGAAGCATTACTGAAGCATGGAGTAAGGAGTTCTTGACTGTTGCAGCAAAGCCAAATTTCAGTAGCTCTGCACTAGAAGACAAAGCTAACATGGACACCTTTTCTCTCTCCTCACAGGCGCTGGTACCTCTGAAATGTGGAGCCCACACGCCTAGGGATTAGCTCTCCCACGTTTTTGGAAATGGGCCATGGTTAATTTAATAATACTTTATTGTTGGCCCAAAATGGATGAAAGAGAGTGCAGGTATATAACCAATTTGGCAACCCTAAATGAGGGGACTATTACATGGTTATGACACACTCCCTTGTCCTGACCTAGAAGTGAGCAGCTCCGACCTTCTTCTTCAACCTCCAAGTTTCTGCAATTTTATTGTCTTCTCCAATGTAATGAACTCTTACTCACTAGTAGTTTTTGTTTATTGTAAGTTCAACATGAGCTAAACTTTCTAAGCTTTAGGTATGCTATTGTAATGAATGCTTAGCTGATTTTAATGCAATGTTATGATTCTGCATTTTCCTTTATCATGCGTTGAATGTTGTTTAGTTAAGACTGATCAACTTAATTGAATATCAAGCTTACTTGGTTATGAAGAATTGGTAAAGTGGAAAGGGATAAAGGATATGGATTAAATCAATAATTGGAAAATTAAATGGTGTTGAATAAACTAGGAATAATTATTCAAGTCCCTAAACTAACTCACACATGCTTATTAAAAAGATGGTGTAATTAATTTGAATCTAGGAATAGAAAGCTTTTAATGAACCTAATCTTTAAGTGTTGGAAAACACACCTTTATGTCCTGGAGTTAAATGTTGGAGCATATGTAGAGCATAATATAGGCTAAGAAGGATTTATGAAAGAATATACCTAGAGCTGTTTTTCCCATATTTGACAACACAACTCCTTTCAATCTCATTTTCTGAAACTTTAACTTTCTCAAGCTCAATTTACAATTACCTTGCACACACAACCAATTTTTGTTACCAATCTAACTTCTAGAGTAGATAGTCTAAATTGGAATTTTGATACAGCATTATATCCTCGTGGGAACGATATCTGACTTACTTTCTATACTACTTGCTGTGATTTGTGTATACTTGCACAAGCTTGAAGACTTCTATTTTTAAGGAAACAAGTTTTTGGCACCATTACCGTGGATTGTTGATGGTGTTAAAATTCTATTTTTAGACTATTAGTTCTATAGTTAGAATATCTAATACTCTGGGTGATTGTTGTAGCATCAGGTAATGAAACTACATGCATAGGTTCCTATCACCTGATTACAGATTTGACCCAGAGATTGAAAGGACATTCAGGAGGCTTAGAAGAGGTCAAACTACTGAGTCCTTACCTGAGTTGGTGTTGAATACTCCAACCAATTCCACACGAACTTCTACTGAATCACCATCTGCTGTTAGCTCAGAAATGACTGAAGAAGAGCAGCAAGACAACATGGCTATGGCTAATGACAGAAACTGTGCTATCCGAGGGTATGCACCGTTTGATCCTGAAACAATGAATACTGGGATAATGATGACCCCAATTAATGCACCTCAGTTTGAGTTCAAACCAGTCATGTTCCAGATGCTACAAGCTATGGGACAATTCAATGGGGCTACAACAGAGGATCCTCACCTGCATCTGAAACAATTTTTGGATGTAGCAAGTAATTTCAAGATCCCAGATATCACTGATGATGCATTCAAACTGAGGTTGTTCACATTCTCTTTGGGTGGCAAGGCAAAGAATTGGTTGAACTCCTTGGAGCCAAATTCAATTGACACTTGGAACAAACTGGCTAGAAATTCTTAATCAAGTTCTTCCCACCTACAATGAATGCAAAGATGAGAACTGAAATCACTTCCTTCAAGCAACAAGAAGATGAGCCATTATTTGAAGCTTGGGAGAGATTTAAATAACTGTTGAATAAGGATCCTCATCATGGTATCCCAATCTGTATCCAGATGGAATACTTCTACAATGGTGTCTTACCCGATTCAAGGATGATGCTGGATGCCTCAGCTGGAGGCAGCTTGCTCACTAAATCTTACAATGAAGGCCATGCTCAGATCGAGGGGATTGCTGCTAACAGTTATCAGTGGCCAACAACTAGACTTCCTCCTGGCAAGGTTAATGTTGTAGCAGGGGCTTATGAAGTAATTGAAGTATCTGCATTTTCTGCAAAAATGCTTTCCTTGACCAATTTGGTAAAGGGGATGACTATGGGAAATCAAGGCAACTCTATGGCTCCACCTATCAAGACTGAAGCAATGGTGCAAGAGCAGATCTACAGTCCAGATTCTGTTTCCTGTGTATATTATGGTGGAGACCACCTTTTTGAAAACTATTCTGCAAACCCTGCCTCAGTAAACTATGTAGGAAACAGTAACAGAGGAAATAGTTCATACAACAATGCCTACAATGCAGGGTGGAAGCATCATCCCAATCTTTCATACTCAAATTACAATAACACTCTGAATCCACCTTTTGGATACAATCAGCAGCAACAACCTAGACAACAACAACCTCAGCAACAACCACAAGTTCAACAAAAGCTCTAGAACCATCTTTAGAATCTGTTCTGATGATAATTATGACAGAAATCGAAGATGGAATTAGAAATTTGGAAACTCAGGTGGGACAACTTGCTAATGCACTCAAGGCAGATTGGTACATTACCTGCAACAACTGAAAATCCTAACGCCTCAAGTTCTGGAGGAGGAAATGAGAAGTGCAAGGTTATCCAGTTGAGGAGTGGCAAAGATGTAGAGGTTGCTGAACCAAAGAAGAAACCATAGATGAAGAAGAAAGAACCTGAGAAGATGGTAGTAAGGGAAGATTCTGCAACAGAACAACCTGCAGCTATTGAGCAATACCTAATGCTGCAACATCACACACTATTCCTAAACTGATTTCAGAAAGACCTCCTCCACCTTTTCCTCAGAGATTAAAGAAGGTCCATCAAGAGAAGCAGTTCAATAAGTTCTTCGATGTGCTGAAACAACTTCATATCAACAATCCTTTGGTGGAGGCTTTGCAACAAATGCCTAATTACACAAAGTTCATGAAGGATGTACTAACTAAGAAGAGGAGATTGGGAGAGTTTGAAACAGTGGCCATGACTGAGGAATACAGTATGATGCTGCAGAACAAAGTCCCACAAAAAATGAAGGATCTCGGAAGTTTCACTATACCCTGCTCCATTGGAGATACTTACTATGGCAAAGCTTTATGTGACTTAGGAGCAAGCATCAACATTATGCCAATGTCAATTTTTAGAAAGCTGGGAATTGGAGAGGCTCGTCCTACTTCGGTTACCCTTCAGTTGGCAGATAGATCTATTGCTTATCCAGAGGGAAAGATTGAAGATGTTTTGATTAGAGTTGACAAATATGTGTTCCTTATGGAGTTCATTATATTGGATTTGGAGGCAGATAGGGAAGTCCCTATCATTCTTGGGAGACCATTTTTAGCAACAGGGAAAACTCCGATTGATGTGCAGAAGGGAGAACTCACAATGATGGTTAATGGTCAGCAGGTCACATTCAATGTTTTCAATGCCCTCAAGTATCCAGATGAAGGGATTGAAGAATGCTCTTTCGTACAATCGTTTGATGAACCGGTGCAACAACATTTCTTAAAGAGTCAGTCTGATTATGGCAATGTTGCAGCATCAGTAGAAGCTGATAACTCATCTGATGAGGAAGTGGTGGAATTCTTGTACAGCAAGGCAGCTCAACATGTATGGTCCAGGAAATATGAGTCATTGGAGGTAACTGATGGTACTTTTAAGGATAACATTCCTTCTTTTAGTAAACCTCCCACCTCAGAATTGAAAAAATTGCCAACCCATTTGAATTATGCATATCTTGGTGATAATGATACACTACATGTGATAATTTCTGCCTCAGTAACCTGTCCTCAAGAGGAACATTTGCTAGTAGTTTTAAAGAGGCACAAAAAGGTAATAGGATGGCTAATGGCAGACATTAAGGGAATCAATCCCTCTATTTGTATGCATTGGATCCTTTTGGAAGACAAATCAAAGAATAGCATTGAGAGCCAAAGGAAACTGAATCCAATCATGAAAGAGGTAGTTAAAAAGGAGATTATTGAGTGGCTGAAGGCTGGCATAATCTACCCCATCTCAGATAGTGTGTAGGTGAGTCCCATCCAGTGTGTGCCTAAGAGGGGGGGGGGGGTAGTTGTTATTACAAACGAAAAGGTTGAAATCATTCCAACAAGAACCGTAACTGGTTGGAGGATTTGCAAGGATTACAGGAAGCTGAACAAGGTAACTAGAAAATATTACTTCCCCTTGCCATTTATTGATCAAATGCTAGATAGATTGACTGGAACAGACTTCTATTATTTCATGGATGACTATTCTGGATACAATCCAATTGCTATAGCACCAGAAGATCAGGAGAAAACAACCTTCACTTGTCCTTATGGCACCTTTGCTTTCAGAAGAATGCCATTTGGACTATGCAATACTCCAGCAACCTTCCAGAGATGTATGATGGCAATGTTTTCTGACTTGATTGAAAAATCCATGGGAGTATTCATGGATGATTTCTGTGTTTAGAGAAACTTTCTAGAGCTGTTTGGTGAATCCAGAGCAAATTCTGGATAGATGTGAGGAGACTAATTTGGGGTTGAACTGAGAGGAATGCCACTTCATGGTGATAGAAGGAATTGTGCTTGGTCATAGAATTTCCAGAAATGGCATTGAAGTAGATAAGGCAAAGATTGAAGTTATTGAAAAGTTTCCCCCTCCCACATCAGTAAAAGGCATCATAAGCTTCCTAGGCCATGTTGATTTTTATAGAAGTTTTATCAAGGAATTTTCTAAGATCTCAAAGCCACTGTGTCAGTTGCAGGAGCATGATAGGACTTTTGAATTCACAGCTGAATGTTTAAAATCATTTGAACATCTAAAAAATGCTCTCATCACTGCACCTATCGTAGCTCCACCTGATTGGGAGAAACCTTTTGAGCTTATGTGTGATGCAAGCAATTTTGTAGTGGGAGGAGTCTTAGGACAAAGGTATAACAAGGTGTTTCATCCTATTTACTATGCAAGTAAGTCCCTAATTGATGCTCAAATAAATTATACTACCACTGTTTAACTGTGGTATTTGCCTTTGAGAAGTTTAGATCCTATGTTGTTGGTACAAAAGTAGTAGTCTACACTGACCACTCAGTCATCAAATACCTTATTGACAAGAAGGATGCTAAACGAAGGCTCATAAGGTGGGTGCTGCTGTTACAGGAAATTGACTTAGAAATCAGAGATAAGAAGGGAGTGGAGAAACAAGTAGCAGTCACCTCTCAATGTTACCAGAGGATGTTGCAGCATCAAGGGGAATAGGCAATGATGAATCTTTCCCTGATGAACAACTTCTAGCAATGCAAGATGCTGCAGCACCATGGTATGCTGACCTGGTAACTTTTTGGCTAGGGGTGTGGTTCCCCCAGACATGAACTCACAACAAAAGAGAAGATTCTTTCATCAAGCAAAACAATATGTCTGGGATGAACCATACCTCTACAAGATGTGACCAGATAATTTGAATAGAAGATGTGCTGTAGATGAAGAGTTCCAGGATATACTGACCCAGTGCCATGCTTCAACATATGGAGGACACTTTGGTGGTATGAGAACTACTGCCAAGTTTCTCCAATCAGGTTTATTCTGGCCTACTCTATTTAAAGATGCACATGAATTTATCAAACACTGTGATAGGTGCCAAAGGGTAGGGAATTTGTCTAACAAAAATGAAATGCCCCTGAACACTATTTTTGAAATTGAACTTTTTGATGTGTGGGGGTGTTGACTTTATGGGACCATTTCCCCTTCCTTTGGCAACCTCTATATTCTAGTAGCTATTGATTATGTGTCTAAATGGATGGAGGCTGTGGCTACAATAAACAATGATGCTTGGGTGATGACAGAGTTCTTACAAAAAAAATATTTTTTCTAGATTTGGCATCCGTAGAGCTATCATAAGTGATGAAGGAACCCATTTTTGCAATCAAGTATTTTCCAAACTACTTGCAAAATATGGAGTTAAACATAAAGTAGCCACTGCCTACCATCCCCAGACTAATGGGCAGGCTGAGTTGTCTAATGGGGAAATCTAAAGAATCTTGGAAAAGATGGTTAATCCCACAAGGAAGGATTGGTCCACACATCTGGATGAAGCCTTGTGGGCATACATGATTGCATTCAAGACCCCCCGGGAATGTCCCCATATAAATTGGTGTATGTGAAGGCTTGCCATTTGCTCTTGAAATTGTAACAAAAAGATTATTGGGCAATCATAAAACATAACTTTGATCTTCAGTCTGCTGGAGCAACTCGTATGCTGCAGCTTAATGTACTGGAAGAACACGGGCTGTTTTCCTATGAAAATGCTGAAGCTTACAAAGCAAAAACCAAAGCTTGGCATGACAAAAGGATCCATCACAGATCATTTCATGAAGGAGAACAAGTACTGTTGTTTAACTCAAGGCTGAAGCTTTTCCCAAGCAAGAGTGGATTAGGGCAAGAATTAGTAGACGAGTAAGAAGGTGAAAGGATAGCAGATTGAGATGGTTTACAAATGGCATTGTGACATCCTGCTACCCAATTTTAGTAGATTATAAATAGAGATAAATACATTTGCATTGTTGTTGTTTTCTTGTCTATTTCTGTTGAACTCCACAGTAACCTCTAAATGTCATTCTAATTTTTAGCAATTTTTCTAATGATTATTTTCTTAGAATTAACGTTGGTTCATGAACAAAAATAATAAATTTAGTGCACCTAACATTTTTACTCTGTACCTTTTTTTTATCATAGCATTTTTACTCTATACCTATTATCTTCACAAGTAAAGAATCACATTTTTCTATAGCCTCGATTAGTCTTGAAGACTGGTGCAATATCATTACAACAGCCACTACATTACTTTGGTTGGTATAGAAAGATTTGGAATGTGGATTAGGTGTGGTTATTCGAATGATAACGTGACTCCCGTCAGAGTCTTTGTTATTGGAAGATGGCCATCTGGTAGGCAAAGGGGATTTAAAGGAACATGAAACAAAAAAATATCCAGATGATAGTTTGACTACAATATGTGGAATTTATGAAGAGAATGTTCTAAATTTCCGTTGTGGTTGCAGATGCGGTTGTCGTCACTGTGATTACGGCCATTGCAGTCCCTGCATCACGGACTGCGGCCGCTACGACATGAAATAATTTTATGTTCGTATCGAATCTAAAAAAAATTCTATAATTATTGTAATTCTTCATATATCTGAATCGAGAAGAGGATAGCAAAAATAGAGAAAAGAAACAAATTGCTAAAGCATAAAGGTACGATTCATGTATCTAAATGCTTTAGGGGTTTGAAATCTTTTAGTTTTGGAAAAAAAAATGAACGAACGGTACTGATAATGAGTGTTGCGGTCCGATGTGGTTGCATTGCGGTCCTGATGCGGTTGTTTGCAGCCGTAACACGTGAAAAGAGATCACACCACAATTGTGGTGTGATGCGGTTGCGCCGCGATCTATAACCGCAATATTGCCACCGCGATGTGTGATGTGGTCCTCAATTTAAAACTATGGAAACCATATTCCAGAAAATGGAAAAGGTCTATTCTCGACAGGTCTATACCAGTATCACTTTCTACAGCTGCACCTTTGGATATCCATAAGAAACGTAACATCTCTGAATTTGAATCTTATTCAAAATTCACCGGTGGGTTTTGCCAAGCAGATCTTCTGGGAAACATGAAAATTATATATTGGGACTGTAGGGGGACTTGGGAACCCTCATACAGTCAGAGCTCTTAAAAAACTCATACAAACGAAAACTCCCAAACTGCTTTTAATTATGGAAACAAAGAGAAAGGCTTCAGTGATCAATATATGGAGAAATGTTGGTGTTTTTCAAATATTGTCGTCGTTAGCTATGTAACATATGGGAGAGAAAGAGCTGGTGGTTTGGTTATCCAAACAGTGAATGAGAATGTTTGTTGGAGAGGAACATGCTGTTGGGAATTTGCGTATAAAAAAAAATAACGCAGTGGAAAAATTCCCATCGAAGGATCCTTGCGAATGGTCACGATTCATGGTTAGAAGATTTACCTCTTGAAGCGATGACAGTTGATTAAAATCGTCTATCACGAACACCGCACGAACGATGTCTCTAAGGTATCCACACGAGCAGATTCCATGAACGTCCAACGTCACGAACCCGAAGCGTCTCTGTCTCACAGTGCTAGCTTTGAAAACCGAGACCTGCTGCTCACTATCACTCTCTATGTGCAGCTAGGGTAAAACAAAATCGTGTAGGCACAATAGCTTAAGTGGTCTACTTATAGCAGCACCTCCTTAAGTGAGTTAGTGAGCAGCGTTTGACCTAAGCCCCATGTACTATGCGCTAGGCCCAATAGAAAAGTCCAACTCTCCTTTTAATGCTTCTTTTAATCCGCTCTTATGTGTGTGACCCTATAGGTTCCCAAAACGTTAGTAGTAATATTAAATCCCATTTAATATTACAAACAGTGAGCGGTATCTAGCAATACATCACTGCTACCTAAGTAGTGAGAAAGTCAGTGATTTGACGAAACCTTTCTGTGACAAATATTCATGTGCATTATTATCCCTTTGTCCATATATCTATATTGAACACAAGACATAGAATGTGTCACCCTTGTATGGTTCAATATCATGTTCCCTGATACCCGAGTAGACTTAACAACAAATGAGGTCAATATCTCATATTGACTCATTTCAGCACGACCATGCATTTTACAGTCTCACTCTATCAGGGGGCCCACAGACATTACTCCTGTTATGTAGGAGGGACAAATTCCATCTAGGTCACTCACATCCCTCTGCATGGCTCGTGGTATGCCCAATGTCCGTCATCATAATCATCCTATTACAGATGACGTTTGACGATATTAAAGCACACGACTCCTCATGTAGGGATCGTAGCGATTTCAGGTCGAAGGATTGCATACATGACACGCTGTCGCGCACGCGTCAAAAAGCGAGCGGTTTATAAAAATATGTAGTTAGCGCGACAACTCGGGTATCGTCTCACAAGGATTCTTGGGTTGTTGTTAACAGAAAAAGTTAGATTTGGGGGGTTTTGGATTTGAAATTAAATAAAGAAAACAAAGAAGAAAACAATGCAAACTAAATAATTACCAAATAAGCTAATCGATCAACCTATTGTTCTCGGTTTCCCCCTATCATCGGTTCATATAATTCCAGGTCCTAAGCAGATTCTAATCATCTTTCCGATTGTAATGTCAATTAATAAGCGAAATCGACGCTACGTGACATATGTTCCTAATTCCGAATTAAGCAAACGGATGAAGATCTCGTGAATTAAGCAAACACGAATGAACACACACGAATTAAGCAAACGCGATTAAGTATAGGAACACACAATCATCGAAACAAATCAATACATACTCTATACAAACTGAATTAAGCAAACAGAAAATATAGAATAGTATTGAAAGAGAAAAGCATTAAGTTTAGGAATTACAAAACCTCAAGCGTCAATGGAACCCGATTACAGCAGATTGATCAAAGGAGACTAGTTCTCCATTAACAACTATGACAAAAACCTACGAACAATCTCGCAGCCATCAAAATCTAAAAGGAAAAAGAGAGCTCCTCGTTCTGACCTAAAACAGACTATAAATACAGATTCTGGACTGCGCGCGCTCGTGAGGCGAGACAAGACTCGCGAGGCGAATCTTATGAACAAATCTTCAGTGTTTGGCTTTCTCGCGAGGCGAGGAAATGATTCGCGAGGCGATACTTCAAATTCCAATATGTCACGCCCGTGGCTTTCATCACGGGTAGGCCATGATGGTCTCTGTCCTTCAGGGTTTGGATTTGTCGCGGGGCGAGACAGAGAGGATGTCATTTCTGGCACAATGAGGCTTTAGGCTCGCGAGGCGAGTAGCCTCTCGCGGGGCGAAGACTCCAGAACTGCTTCTCTTTATTAACCTGAAAACGACAAACAGCAGTAAGTGCTTTATTTGACTTTAAATCAACTAAATTAACCTAAAAATACTTTACAGACTCAAAATGTTGCTTTAGGACAATCAAGACTAATTTGGATGAAAACGAGATTAAACTCGAATAAAACCTAAGGTCTTACTAGTTAAAAACTAGTCGAGCCAGATGCTGATCAAAATACCCCAAACTTAAACTTTGCTTGTCCCCAAGCAAACTAAAACTCAAAAAGGACTCAAACCTGGCAAGCTCAAAAGATTCAATCAAATTCGCACAAATTTAATGCAATTTCAACAAAACAATTTCTCTTCAATGTCCCCCCTTTCAAACAAAGCAATCCCCACATGCATTTACTCTAAACATTTGAGAATTTCGTCATTCAAGCAATCATTAATCTAAGCAAGGGATCCAAGTTACACACAAGAGGGAGATCACGAAATTCAAACAATCGCCTTCCTCACAAGGGCATTTAGTGTTTCACTCATTCGCTCAGTTTTTGTCTAGGCTATCAACTTTTCACTCAATTCACATTTCAAGAGCACTTCCCAAGAATTTGATTTTCATCTCAAAATGATTCCCACGGAAACATGCATGCAACATCAAAAGGTCTTTTAAGGTTGTAACGGGACCTGGCTAAAGGTGGGATATTCGAAGGTACTAGGCTTAGGTCCCAAGGAACTAAGAGAGCATGAACATTTTATCACATTGAATTCCTACTCAAGTTCCTTTTTCCATTTTTCTTTTTTGCTTTGGGTGACTACAACCTTTTTCTTTTAATACCCTTTTTGACATTTTTGTTCTTTTTTCTTTTTTTTTTTTTCTTTTTTTGCTTCTTTCTTTCTGCCTTTGGCTCCAACCTTTATTTTTCTTTTCTTTTTCTCAATCCCCAACAACACATCATATCCTTGTAGCCACCCCAAACTTAGTTTCTTGCAACCATTCTCTTACTAAGCTTCCATGCTCTCCTAATCTTAAGATTGGGTTAACATGGTTTTTCCAGATTTTGGCTCATAACATAGAGTTATCAAGAAACAATAGGCTTATTAGGCTCAATGGGGCTAACTAGGGAACATGCATTAGGGACTAGTTCAATTTAGGCCAAGTAGCTAATTCAAAGAAAATTGCCTAAATCATTTGATGCAAAACACATAGACATGCAAACCAAGAAGAGATTCAAGCAAATTCGGGAAAGTGCAACTAGAAAGTGATTCACACAATTAAAAACATGTTGGAGGCTCAAATCCTCACCCGAACATTTTTGCAAATTGTTTGACCGAGATTCAATCCCTAGTTTGTGCATCCCTTCACCCCAAACTTATCATAAATCATGCAATCATAATATAATATATCAAAGTTCAATTTCCAATTTTTCATGGGGATCAATTTTTAAATTTTTCAAAACCTAGGGGAAAAACAGTCAACAAATATCATGCAATCCATCTATGCTAATTCAATTAAAATCCAATCAAGCTTGCCGACACAAGACTCACACACAAGCTCTTGATCTTCTCAAATTATTCAAGAGCTAAAAGAAAACAAAACTAAAACAAAGCAAGGAAAAGAAAATTAAAAAGAAGAGGGTTTAGAGAAACTCATGGAGGCAGTTCCACCGGGATCCCACTGTCTGTGATACAGCGGCCACGGAATGCCCAAAGTGCAATATGATCCTCCCGGATCCCATGGCTTGTAGCATAAGGCCCACGTGATAGACAAGGGACGGAAGCTTGTTCCATGGTCCCCTAACTTGAAGCCTCGATATGGAGGTGAGTACTTGACAATTATGGTGACCTCGCCAAGTGCGGCGGACTTCTCACTCCCTCTTGGGTCAAAGATGACCTCCTTGTCAACAAAGTACTCCTAATAAAAGTGGGGTTCAACCTCTTGGACTGGCCATAGTGTCTTCATATCCAAGGGTGCAAAATCCAGAGGCTTGAACTCCATCGCTGGTGGCTCCACAGTGGGAGGTGGCAAATAGGTAGAGAGGGTCTCTGGCGCTACTTCATTTTCTGCACATTTTTCATCCACTGAATTACTAGATTCATCACCTTCTATATATGCAGTAACCTCAGCACACACCACACAAGGGTTAGTGTTAGTACAATCAGTACATATGGTACAATAAACTGAATCAGAAAAGGCTTGAATGTCTGGAAATTAAACACACAGTTCGTCAGTAATAATGTTCTTGACATCATTATCAAAATCATGTTCAAAGGAAGTATTGTCAAGAACAACTATTAGTGAATCTGTATGTTCCTCAAGGAGACGTTGAGTTTGCAGTGTAGCCGAGGTGGAGGCAATGTGATCAATTTGAGCGGCCAACTTCTGAAAATCAGCTTATATCCTCTGCTGGCTTTGATCAATTTGAGCGGCCAACTTCTGAAAATCAGCTTCTATCCTCTGTTGGGATTCAAGATTTTGTTCTGCCATCCGTTGATTGTTCTCTGCCATCCGTTGATTGTTCTCGGCCATTCGTTGAGTGTTCTAGGCCATTCGTTGTATCAGAGAAGCTAACTCATCCAGGCTGCCTTGATCTCCACCATGTTGGCTAGGATAATCATTCACTCCAAACATGCCAAAATCACTATTAAACTCATAACCTCCAGCAAAGTTAGGATAATATATGCATGGTGGTGGCTCATCAAAGTTAGGATAACATATGCATGGAGGCTCATAATAAACATTTGGCATATAATTTTGCATATAATTATCCATACTAAAATTCACAACCAGACCTAGTAGCCAAGACTAATTCAGCAAAGAGATTTTTTTTTTAATTTTCTGTTAATAACAACAACAGTCCCCGACAACGGCGCCAATTTTGACACGTTGTCGCGCACGCGTCAAAAAGTGAGCGGTTTATAAAAATATGTAGTTAGAGCGACAACTTGGGTATCGTCTCACAAGGACTCTTGGGTTTAAGTTAACAGAAAAAGTCAGATTTGGGGGGTTTCGGATTTGACATTAAATAAAGAAAACAAAGAAGAAAACAATGCAAACTAAATAATTACCAAATAAGCTAAACGATCAACCTACTGTTCTCGGTTTCCCACTATCATCGGTTCATATAATTCCAGGTCCTAAGCGGATTCTAATCATATTTCCGATTGTAGCATCAATTAACAAGCGAAATCGACGCTAAGTGACATATGTTGCTAATTCCGAATTAAGCAAACGGATGAAGCTCTCGTGAATTAAGCAAACACGAATGAACACACGCGAATTAAGCAAACGCGATTAAGTATAGGAACACACAATCATCGAAACAGATCAATACATACTCTATACAAACTGAATTAAGCAAACAGAAAATATAGAATAGTATTGAAAGAGAAAAGCATTAAGTTTAGGAATTACAAAACCTCAAGCGTCAATGGAACCCGATTACAGCAGATTGATCAAAGGAGACTAGTTCTCCATTAACAACTATGACAAAAACCTACGAACAATCTCGCAGCCGTCAAAATCTAAAAGGAAAAAGAGAGCTCCTCGTTCTGACCTAAAACAGACTATAAATACAGATTCTGGACTGCGCGCGCTCGCGAGGCGAGACAAGACTCGCGAGGCGAATCTTATAAACAAATCTTCAGTGTTTGGCTTTCTCGCGAGGCGAGGAAATGATTTGCGAGGCGATACTTCAAATTCCAATCTGTCACGCCCGTGGCCTTCATCACGGGTAGGCCGTGATGGCCTCTGTCCTTCATGGTTTGGATTTCTCGCGGGGCGAGACAGAGAGGATGGCATTTCTGGCATAGTGAGGCTTCAGGCTCGCGAGGCAAGTAGCCTCTTGACACGCTGTTGCGCACGCGTCAAAAAGCGAGCGATTTACAAAAATATGTAGATAGGGAAAGTGCGACAACTCGAGTATCATCTCACAAGGACTCTTGGGTTGTTGTTAACAGAAAAAGTTAGTTTTTTTTGGGTGAAAATGAGATATAATTAGCAAAAAGCCAAGGTTTTTCTAGTTATAAAACTAGACGAGCCAGAGGCTGATCAAAATACCCCAAACTTAAACTTTACTTGTCCCCAAGCAAACTAAAACTAAAAAAGACTCAAGACCTGGAAAGCTTAAGGATTCAATCAAATTCACACAAATTTCAAGCAATTTCCACAAAACCATTTTTCTTCAATGATTCCCCCCTTTTCAACAATGTAACCCCCCCCCCCCCCCAGTCATTTACTCTAAACATTTGAGAATTTAGTCATTCATGCAATTAGTAATCTAAGCAAGGGATCCAAGTTACACACAAAATGGAGATCACCACATTCAAACAATCGCCTTCCTCACAAGGGCAATTAGTGTTTCACTCATTCGCTCAGTTTGTCTAGGAAATCAACATTTCACTCATTTTTACTTTTAAGAGCACTTCCCATGAATTTGATTTTCATCTCAAAATGGTTCCCACGAAAAACATGCATGCAACATCAAAAGGTCTTTTAAGGTTGTAATGGGGCCTGGCTAAGGGTAGGATATACAAAGGTACTGGCTTAAGTCCCTAGGAACTAAGAGAGCATGAACATTTTGATACATTGAATTTCCACTCAAGTTCTTTTTCCATTTTTTCTTTTTGCTTTTGGGTGACTACAACCCTTTTTCTTTCAATACCCTTTTTTGACATTTTTGTTCTTCTTTTTATTTCCTTTTTTTTCTTTTTTTTTTCTTTCTTTGCCTTTTGGCTCCAACCTTTTTATTATAAATTTTTTTTCAATCCCAAACAACACATCATATCCTCGTAGCCACCCCAAACTTAGTTTCTTGCAACCATTCTCTTGCTAAGCTTTCATGCTCTCCTAATCCTAAGATCGGGTTAACATGGTTTTTCAGATTTTAGGCTCATAACATAAGGTCATCAAGAATTAACAGGCTAATTAGGCTCAACGGGGCTAACTAGGGAACATGCATTAGGGATGGTTCAATTTAGGCCAAGTGGTTATTTACAAAGAAAATTGCCTAAATCATTTGATGCAATCACATAAACATGCAAACCAAGAAAAGATTCAAGCAAATTCGGGAAAGTGCAACTCAAAAGTGATTCACACAGTTAAAAACATGTTGGAGGCTCAAATCCTCACCCGGACATTTTTGAAAATTGTTTGACCGAGATTCTATCCCTCGTGTGTGCACCCCTTCACCCCAAACTTATCATAAATCATGCAATCACAACAAAATATCTCAAAGTTCAATTTTCAATTTTTCAATTTTTCAAATGGGGATCAATTTTCAATTTCAAAACCTAGGGGGAGAATCATCAACAATCAACAATATCATGCAATCAATCTATGCAAATTCAACAAAACCCAATCAAGCTTGCCGACACAAGACTCACACACAAACTCTTGATCTTCTCAAATTATTCAAGAGCTAAAAGAAAACAAAACAAAAACAAAGCAAGGATAAGACTAACAAGAAAATGAAAATAAACTAGAGAGAAAGGGTTAATAAAACTCATTGAGGGGCTTCCGCCAGGATCCCATTGCTTGTAACATAAGGCCCAAGTGATAGCCAAAGGACGGAAGCTTATTCCATGGTCCCATAACTTGCAGCCTTGATATGGAGGTGAGCACTTAACAATTATGGTGACCTCGCCAAGTGCGGCAGACTTCTCACTCCCTCTTGGGTCAAAGATGACCTCTTTCTCAACAAAGTCCTCCCAATAAAATTGGGGTTCAACCCCTTGGACTGGCCATGGTGCCTTCATATCCAAGGGTGCAGAATCCAGATGCTTGAACTCCATCGCTGGTGGTTCCATAGGGGGAGGTGGCAAATAGGCAGAGAGGGTCTCTGGTGCTGCTTCATCTTCTGCACAATTCCCATCCACTGCATTACCAGATTCATCACCTTCTGTATATGCAGTAACCTCAGCACGCACCACACAGGTATTTCTCCCATCACAATTGACACATGCGTAGGAGCCAATGGAATCATCTAATTCCAGAATTTCTTCATCATCCTCTAGCATGGCGGAATGGATGTCCTCTATATGCCTCTTCCTCTCAATTTCCTTAGTCAAGGGTTCTGATCCTTGAGCTTGTTGCATGGCATTCATTGAAGTGGCAAGTTGTCCAATCTGTGTCTGCAAGGCCTGAATACTAGCATCTGTTCGCTGCTGAAACTGTCCAACCTGTGTTTGCAAAGTATTAATGCTAGCATCCGTTCGCTGCTGAAACTGGAGATTTTGTGCATCCATTTTTGCAGTTATATGTGCAGTCATTTGCTTGAACAGGTCCTCTAGTGAAGGTCCGGAAGGTGCAGAAGTGGTCACTTGGGGAGAGTTCTGTGGTGGTGCCAGCGGTAACATCAGTTGTTGTTGCGTGGGTGAGTCCCCATACCAAGGGTTTGGATGGTTTCCCCAGCTGGGGTGGTACTCATCAGTGGAAGGGTCAGGAATGTTGTGCCTATTCTGATTGCTGCCTTGATTGTAAATATTGGCTGTATATGCTTGAGGTGATTCATTGACTTGTCTAATACCAAATATCTCTCGCCTGATTGATGTAGCTCTGAAGGCAGGAAAGTATCTCAATAGGAAGACTTTCTTCAAATCAAACCAGGTTGAGACGGAATTCGGCTCAAGACAATACAACCAATCCCTCGCAGCGCCTTCAAATGAGAGATGGAAAGCTCCCATCTTGATGTGGTCTTCTGTTATTCCTTCAGGTCTCAGCATTGTAGAACAAACAACCCGGAATTCCTTTAGATGCTCCTGCGGATTCTCACCTGCAAGACCACTAAACCTTGGCAACCAGTGCATTAAACCAGAAAAATCAGGATAATATATGCATGGTGGTTCATAATTATCATTAGGCATGTAACCTTGCATATAATTATCCATGGGTAGATTCACAATCAGACCAATTCAGAAAAATGTTTTTTTTTCCTGTTAATAACAACAAGAGTCCCCGGCAACGGTGCCAATTTTTGACACGTTGTCGCGCACGCGTCAAAAAGCGAGCGATTTACAAAAATATGTAGATAGGGAAAGTGCGACAACTCGAGTATCGTCTCATAAGGACTCTTGGGTTGTTGTTAACAGAAAAAGTTAGTTTTGGGGGGGTTTTGGATTTGAAATCAAATTAAGAAAACAAAACAGAAAAACTATGCAAACTAAATAATTATCAAATAGCTAAAAACGATTAACCTACTGTTCTCGGTTTCCCACTATCATTGGTTCATGCAATTCCAAGCCCTAAGCAGATTCTAATCTCTTTTGGATTGTAGCATCAATTAACAAGCAAAATCAACGCTACGAGACATATGTTCCTATTCCCGAATTAAGCAAACGGGGTGAAGCATTCATGAACTAAGCGAACATGAACGAACACACGCGAATTAAGCAAACGCGATTAAGTATAGGAACACACAATCATCGAAACAAATCAATACCTATCCTATATAATCCTGAATTAAGCAAACAGAACATACAGAACAAATATTGAAAGAGAATAGCATTGAGTTCAGGAATTACAAAACCTCAAGCATCAATGGAACCCGATTACAGTAGATTGATCAAGGAGACTAGTTCTCCATTACAAACATAAACCTAAACCTAATTTGCAGCCGTCCTATGAAAAGAAAAGAAAAGGAGAAGAGATAGCTCAGTTCTTCCCTAAAACAAATATAAATACAGATTCTGGGCTGCGCTCGCTCGCGAGGCGAGACATGATTCGCGAGGTGAATCTTATGAACAAATCTTCAGTGTTTGGCTTTCTCGCGAGGCTAGCTTATTATTCACGAGGCGAGGAATGGAAGAGTCTTCTTATTACGCCCGTTATGAGTATCAGGGGCTAACCGTGATGGCTTCTGGTCTTCCTACTCGCGAGGCGAGACATGGTTCGGGGGCGACACAGAAAGGTTTGCATTTTATGGAACAGTCAGCCTTCAGGCTCGCGAGGCGAGCAGCCTCTCGCGGGGTGAAGAATCCAAAACTGCTTCACTTTATTAACCTGAAAACAAGAAATAGCAGTAAGTGCTTTATTTGACTCAAAATCAACTAAAATAACCTAAAAATACTTAAACGACTCAGAATGATGCTTAAAGACAATCAAGTCTAATTTGGGTGAAAATGAGATATAATTAGCAAAAAGCCAAGGTTTTTCTAGTTATAAAACTAGACGAGCCAGAGGCTGATCACCTCTCGCGGGGCGAAGACTCCAGAACTGCTTCTCTTTATTAACCTGAAAACGACAAATAGCATTAAGTGCTTTATTTGACTCTAAATCAACTAAATTAACCTAAAAATACTTTACAGACTCAAAATGTTGCTTTAGGACAATCAAGACTAATTTGGACGAAAACGAGATTAAACTCGAATAAAACCTAAGGTCTTACTAGTTAAAAACTAGTCGAGCCAGAGGCTGATCAATACACCACTGTCACTATGAGAACTACTTACGACACTCACACAACGCTCCATGTAGTGTTCTCATGGTGTGTCAATCCAGTACATGATTACTCTAATGTGTACCTATGTGACGACTCGATATCTCATATCCATGACCCGTGAGATATGGTCATCAGTCTGCACACATAATAGTCTCAATGTATTATTATTGTCCTTATTAATAAAATACTTGACTACGGATATTTAAGAATAGGATTTCGTTGTTCAATAGTGTCTCACGATCAAGTCATATACTTGATATTCTATTAAACTGAAATTTCTCTTCTAAGGACTTTATTATGTTTAAACAAGTAACACAATAAACTGGAATGCCTCATATCATATATATATATATATATATATATATATAATAGCAAGATACAAATGTAAGTCTAATAAATACACTGGCCTCTAGGGCTTACACCAACACATGCTTCTATTGTTTTCCTGAACAACATAATAAGTATTTGTCTTGTGATTTAATAAAGGAACTAAAACTTGGAAGAAATCTAGTCAATTCCACGCTCATGGAAATGTTCAAGGACACCCTTTATCTTTGCAATGTAAATAATTTAGGATATGAAGGATACAAATATACATGAAGTAACAATCAAGCTCACTCAGACCATATTAAAGACAGACTAGACAGATTTGTGGCTTCCCCCGCATGGAAAGCCCTTTTCCTTAGAGTGGTATCTATTAATCTTCTCAAGTACACCTCTGATGATATGCCTGTTTTGTCAGATTTAACACCTAATTCTTGTTGCTGGAAAGAGAAATCCAGAATAATCAGATTTTAACAAATGTGGCTAAGAGATGAAAGTTGTGAAAAGGTGGTGACAGATTCATGGACCAAATGATCCTCTTCAATCCAGATTAAGATTCCAAAAATGTCTAAAATCCTTAATACCTGGGGAGATCGACGGTTTGGCGAAATTCCAAAGAGAATTAAACACACAAAAAGAACTGATGAAAGACCTCATTTCTAGAAAAAAATCCCATTAAAGAAAAAATTCGAGAGTTGGAAATAATCATGGATGATCTTCTTGAAAATGAAGAAATCTGGTGGAGTCGAAGATCTAAATCTCTTTGGTTACAACATGGAGATAAAAATACAAGCTTCTCCCACCAAAAATCATCTCAAAGACATGAGAGGAATTGGATATATTAGATTCATGACAATGAGGGAGGAGTGGTAACTGAGGAACGTGATATTGGGAGAGTCGTCACAGATTACTTTCAAGAGCTCTTTATGAGACACCCCGATGTCCCATTAAAGAAGAGCCTAATTAACTAAGCCTTAAACCGTTATTATTGTTAGCTCACTTTATTACAAACAAAAATATTATAATATAAAAGATGTGAAGAATTAAAATGTGTAAATCATGCACAAATAACAACACATAGATATATAATATAAGTATAATCCATCATCAAAGTACGAGATGTCCCCTCCAGGGGAATATAAACACCTAGACAACCTACACAGATGCTGATAAAGAAAAGGTATAAAAACTGGTCACAGAAAGGTATTTACGTACAGAGGTCCTGGATATACTCGACCTGTCGCTCAAAACACATCAAAATAACAAATATGGCTCACAGAGGCTCTCCTCCTAGAGACGCAATTTGGCATTGCTTGGAGAACGCCAGTTAGTTTGTCCAGGTTACCCTTCGAATCGTCGTGACCAATAAGAGTGCAAGGCCTCTATGAGCTCAGCTCCATTAGAGGTATCTTGGTCGCCTCGGAACGTCCACCTACGACGTGGATAGGGTAAAGTCTGGAAAACCAGGCTATTATAGGGTACACGACACATTATGAGATACTTAATGGTCATTGTGAGCCTCCCAAGTCCACTTCGTACATCCCTAAGGTCTCTTCACAGACCGACGCCTCCATAATATGTACCCGCACTCGAGTGACACTAACCTCGTATGACTCTTGGTCATACGGCTCGCCACTTGGCAAAATGCAATGTTACAAACATCATTGAGTTAACATTGGGACCTTCTCACACAATCATAGTTCACAACCTATGCCCATACATCCTCGGCCTCAAAGCCATAGTTTCAAGGCATTACTGCGATGTTAACTCTCAAATCATCCATACAGTCAGATCACCATCCAGTCAACAATCAATCATCAACAACATATTATAATAAAAATAAAAACATGGTAAGAACATCAAATAGCACAGCATCAACAAGTTATAACAACCAACATATCAACATGCAAATCATACAACCCCAAGCAGCATGATTTATCTAACCTAGGGTTTCAGGCCTATAGTCGATAAACCTACAACAACTAAACCATAGACAGCATTAAAATATCATTTAAATAGGATTTAGCCATTGTCGATTATTCGACATCCTAGTAGGGTCTGGGGCACCCTACACACATGCATATATAATTTCTATGCTATGCTTGCCTCCCTTACTATGTCGGTTACTTTCTCCCCACCTTGAGTAATTGTGTAGTCTTCTTCAACACCCCGAACCATGTCCCCCTTCTCCTTAGCTTGCTGCCACGCACACTCTAGAGCTTCTCGGTGCTCTGAAATTTACCCTACCACAGAGGCATCATCCATGCATAGTCATAAACCCTAATCTTGCTCGAAATTCATAATCGATGCAAGAAACAACCAGAGAAATAGGGAAAATGACTAAGAACACTAATGTCGACAATTTCAACATGTTGACGTGTTGGGGATTAGGATATTACCTCCTTTTTATTGGATAATTGAATGTGGATACTACACGTACTCGTTGCCCTGACCACAGTGATGTAGTCAGAATTGCGATCGGACGGGTGGATTTACCACAATCTCATTTTATCTCTCCTCAAACTCAGTGCCTTTCTCTCTAACTATCAGTTTTCGCAAGTAGAGATGAAGAATGAGGCAAGAAATAAAATGAAATGAAATTATGTGTATTGTTGTTTGATGAGCACACTCTAGTGTGTTAGGACTCCACGCTAGAGGGTTCCGACGCTCTAGCTTTAGGTGTTCCGATGCTAGAGCGTGGCCTCTATTTTGCCATGTGCTGCATGCAATTGATGCATTTACGCTACGTGTTTGACCCTTTTACACGCTCAAATGTTCACTTACCCATGCTAGAGCACGCCAACGCTCTAACGTTGGGTCTCCCAACTTTCAAATGTTGGACCTTTTGTCGGTATTTGATTTTTGCGCGTTTTGGTGCGTTCTGAGCTCGTTTCAAGTCCAATTGACCTCAAATTTGAAACATCAGCTCATCAACACACAAGGAACAAGATTAATCCTTCAAACTTGCTTAATTCGTTCCTCAAACATAATTCGAGAAAACGGGGCGTTACATTACTACCCCCAATATATAAAATAAATTTCGTCCTCGAAATTTAAATTAAGTTACCTTACGAGAACCGGCCGGTGCGGATATTACTGCGGCATCTCAGCTTCTCTCTCGAATGTTGCATCGCCAGTCACTTCATCCTCAATGACCTTGACTAAAGGAATCTGCTTGCCACAGAGTTCCTTTATCATTTGGTCCTCGATTCGTACTGGCAAAGCTTCATACCCTAGGTTTTCTCTTAATTGTATTGATTCGGGCTCTGTAATGTGTGATGGATCAAGATGGTATTTTCTAAGTTGGGATACATGGAAAACATCTTGAAGGTTCGAAAGATCGGTGGTAAGGCTATCTGATAAGCAACTAGACCAATTCGGCTAAAAATTTGAAATTGTATGATAACAAAAAAGGGGGGAGAAATGATAGAGAATTAAGTTTATAAAAGTCAGTTTTTTTTAAAGTATATATTTGTTTGCATCTGCATGATTTTATTAGTTTATAATGCTCTGGTACTATTTGCTCTGATATCTTTTTGTTTGTTCTGATACTTATTTACCTTAGTTTATATGCTCTGATACTATCTATTGACTGATAAGTAGCTGAATTGATCTGATAAGATATAAATATGATATGTGCTGCTAAGTTTTTGTCTTATATTTTATTCCTGTTAAGTTTGAATGCTTTGTCTTAGGGGGAGCTTTGTAAGCTCTCTTAGACTTTGTTCACTCAAATTTAATTAGTTTTTTTGTCATCATCAAGAAGAGGGAGATTGTTGGAACCAAAGTGTTTTGGATTAATAATCTCTGAGTTTTGATGTTAACAAAAAGGATTAAATTTACATGGCAACGTTTTAGTTGAGATCTAACGTGTTTTATCTATTCTTGCAGGAATGTTAAAAATATATATAAGTTATGGAAATCTTGAATAAGTTTCCTTGTATCTGCTTGGACTTAGTTTTTGAATCCGTGTCCATTCATGTAGACGAGATGCTCAAAACGAATGGTATATTTATTTATTTATAATTGAGTAGTCGGGATAATAAAATATTCTCAGTAGACGAGCTAAAAATGCCAACCCAGTAGACGGAGATAAAAAATAACTCACTGAAATATAGCAAGTCTAAAGACTTGATGATAGACGAGAGGATATGCCATGTCAGCAGACAAGCGAAAAGAAAAATGCAAGTTGACACTTTGTCGCAATCGGGTCAAAAAGCGAGCGGTTTACAAAAACGGTAGTTAGGGCACGACAACTCGAGTATCGTCTCACAAGGACTCTAGGATTGTTATTAACAGCAAAATCAGTTTTTTTTTTTGTGTGTGTGTGTGTGTGTGTGGGGGTTGGATTTGGAAGATTCAATTAAAAGAAAACAACGCAATTAAGTAATAAGTGATTATCAATAATTAAAACGATTAATCTACTGTTTCGGTTTCCCACTATCATCGGTTCATATAATTCCCATGCCCTAAGCAGATTCTAATCCCTTTTCGATTGTAGCAACAATTAACAAGCGAAATTGATACTACACGATATATGTTCCCAATTCCCGAATTAAGCAAACGGGTTGAAGCACTCGTGAATTAAGCAAACACGATTGAACACACGCGAATTAAGCAAACACGATTAAGTATAGGAACATAGAATCATCGAAATAAATCAATACTCATTCTATACAATCCTAAATTAAGCAAACAGAACATACAACATAGTATTGAAAGGAAGAAGCAAATTGATCGGGGAATTACAAAACCTCAAGTGTCGGCGGAAACCGATTACAGCAGACTAATCTCAGGGAATTAGTTCTCCATCAAGGACATAACAAAAACCCTCAAAATATAATGTAAACAGTGAAAATTGGATGGTCTTCTGTGTCTGCTGCGCTCCTATTTATAAAGAGGCCGCGCGTCACGGCCGTGACCAATTCTGCCAAGGGCGCGCATTCAAATTTTGGTCTATCACGGCCGTGATGCCTATCATGGCCAGGCCGTGATCGCTTCTGTTCATGGGTGTTGATCTGTCACGGCCGTGACCTTCATCACGGCTGGGCCGTGATCAATTCTGACTTCGTGTGTCTTCTCATCACGCCCGTGATGGGTATCACGGCTGGGCCGTGATGCTTTCTGACTTTCATGATTTTCTCATCACGCCCGTGATTTGTGTCACGGTTGGGCTGTGATCCTTTCTGTCTACCATGGGTAGTTCATCACGGCCGTGTCCAGTGTCACGGACTGGGCGTGATGGCTTCTGCTTCAAGTGTCTCCCCTTTTTGCTCTTCTTATTATCCTGAAAACATAAAATAGCAGTAAGTGCTTTATTTGACTCAAAATCAACTAAAATACCCTAAAACTACTTAAGAGACTCAAAATGTTGCTTGAGGACAATTACTTGCAAATTTGGGCGAAAACGAGATTAAACTCGAATAAAACCATGCTCTTACTAGTTAAAAACTAGGTGAGCCAGTGGCTGATCAAAATACCGCAAACTTAAACTTTGTTTGTCCCCAAGCAAACTAAAACTCAAAAAGGACTCAAACTTGGTAAGCTTAAAGGATTTAATCAATTTCGCACAAATTTCATGCAATCTTATCAAAACAAATTTCTCTTTAATGTCTTCCCCCTTTGCAACAATGTAATCCCCACATTCATTTACTTTAAACAATTGAGAATTCCATCATTGATGCAATCATTAATCTAAGTTGAGGATCCAAGTTACACACAAAAGGGAGATCACCAATTTCAAACAATTGCCTTCCTCACAAGGGCATGTAATATTTCACTCATTCGCTCAATTTGTCTAGGCTATCAACTTTTCACTCAAGTTCACATTTCAAGAGCACTTACCGTGAATTTGATTTTCATCTCAAGCAAAGTTCCCATGAAGACATGCATGCAACATCAAAAGGTCTTTTAAAGGTTGTAATGGGGCCTGGCTAAAGGTAGGATATTCAAAGGTACTAGGCTTAAGTCCCTAGGAACTAAGAGAGCATGAGCATTTTGACACATTGAACTTCCACTCAAATTCCTTTTTCCATTTTTCCTTTTGCTTTTGGGTGACTACAACCTTTCTCTTTTAATACCCTTTTTTTTTACAATTCTGTTCTTTTCTTCTTTTTCTTTTTTTTTTCTTTTTGCCTTTGGCTCCAACCTTTATTTATTTATTTTTTTCTCAACCTAGAATGACATATCAATCCTTGTAGCCACCCCAAACTTACTTTCTTGCAACCCTTCTCTTGCTAAGCTTCCATGCTCTCATAATCCTAAGATCGGGTTAACATGGTTTTTTTTTTCCAGATTTTTGGCTTGTAACACAGGGTCATCAAGAAACAATAGGCTAACTAGGCTCAATGTGGCTAACTAGGGAACATGCATTAGGGATGGTTCTTTTAGGGCAAGTAGTTAATTCAAAGAAAATTGCCTAAATCATTTGATGCAACACATAAACATGCAAACCATGAAGAGATTCAAGCAAATTCGGGAAAGTGCAACTTAAAAGTGATTCACACAATTAAAACATGTTGGAGGCTCAAATCCTCACCTGGACATTTCTCGCAAATTGTTTGACCGATATTCAATCCCCAGTGTGTGCATCCCTTCACCCCAAACTTATCATAAATCATGCAATCATAATAGAATATCTCAAAGTTCAATTTTCAATTTTTCACATGGGGATCAATTTTTCAATTCTCAAAACCTAGGGGGAAAATCATCAACAGTCAACATGTATCATGCAATCCATCTATGCTAATTTGATTAAAATCTAACAAGCTCACCGACACAAGACTCACACACATACTCTTGATCTTCTCAAATTATTCAAGAGCTAAATTCAAAAACAAATGAAGGAAAAGAAAAACACAAACTAACAAGAAAATGAAAATAAACTAAGGAGAAGGGTTAAGAAAACTCATTGAGGGGCTCCCGCCTGGATCCCATTGGTTGTAGCATAAGGCCTAAGTGATAGACAAAGGACGAAAGCTTATTCCATGGTCCCATAACTTGCAGCCTTGATATGGAAGTGAGCACTTGACAATCATGGTGACCTCGCCAATTGTGGCGGACTTCTCACTCCCTCTTGGGTCAAAGATGACCCCCTTGTCAACAAAGTCTTCCCAACAAAAATGGGGTTCAACCACTTGGACTGGCTTTAGTGCCTTCATATTCAAGGATGCAAAATCCAGTCTCTCAGGAAGAGGCTTGAACTCCATCACTTGTTGTTCCACAGTGGGAGGAGGCAAACAAGTGGAGAGGGTCACTGGTGCTGCTTCAGCTTCTGCACGATTTTCATTCACTGCATTATCAAATCCATCACCTGCTATACATGCAGAAATCTCAGCACACACCACACAAAGGTTAGTGTTAGTACAATCAGCACATATAGTACAATAGGCAGAATCAGAAAATGCTTGAATGTCTGGAAATTCAACAGTGTTCATCAATAATAGTGTTCTTGACATCATTATCAAAATCATTTTCAACAGAAGTATTGTCAAGAACATCTATTTGTGAATCTGTATGTTCCTCAAGGAGGTGTTGAGATTGCAGTGTAGCCGAGGTGGGGGCAATGTGACCAATTTGAGTGGCCAAATTCTGAAAACCAGCTTCTGTCCTCTGTTGGAATTAAAGATTGTGTTCTGCCATCTGTTGCACCAATTCTTCCAGACTGAGTTGGAGCAGTGTGGGGTCATGCTGATATTGATGCTCGCGTATTGTCATTTGATGCACTAAAGAAGCTATCTCATCCAAGATGTCCTGTCCTCCACTATGTTGGCTAGAATAATCATTCACTCCAAACATGCCAAAATCACTACTAAACTCATGACCTGCAGCAAAGTTAGGATAATATATGCATGGTGGCTTATAATCAACATTAGGCATATAACCATGCATGTAATTATCAATGGGAAGTACTAAGATTCACAACAATCACAATGTGCAATAATCATCAATATGATGTAAACATATAGGCTCAGAACAACCAGACCTAGTAGCCAGAACTAATTCAGCAGAGAACCAAAAAAAGGAGAAAAAAAATAAAATATGCGAAAATAACAACAAGAGTCCCCGGCAACGGCGCCAATTTTGACACGCTGTCGCACGCGGGTCAAAAAGCGAGCGGTTTACAAAAACTGTAGTTAGGGCGCGACAACTCGAGTATCGTCTCACATGGACTCTTGGATTGTTATTAATAGCAAAATCAGTTTTTGGAGGGTTTGGATTTGAAAGATTCAATTAAAAGAAAACAACGCAATTAAGAAATAAGTGATTATCAATAATTAAAACGATTAATCTACTGTTTCGGTTTCCCACTATCATCGGTTCATATAATTCCCATGCCCTAAGCAGATTCTAATCCCTTTTCGATTGTAGCAACAATTAACAAGGGAAATTGACACTACACGATATATGTTCCCAATTCCCGAATTAAGCAAACGGGTTGAAGCACTCGTGAATTAAGCAAACCCGATTGAACACACGCGAATTAAGCAAACGTGATTAAGTATACGAACATAGAATCATCGAAATAAATCAATACTCATTCTATACATTCCTGAATTAAGTAAACAGAACATACAACATAGTATTGAAAGGAAGAAGCAAATTGATCGGGGAATTACAAAACCTCAAGTGTCGGCGGAAACCGATTACAGCAGACTAATCTCAGGGAATTAGTTCTCCATCAAGGACATAATAAAAACCCTCAAAATATAATGTAAACAATGAAAATTGGATGGTCTTCTGTGTCTGCTGCGCTCCTATTTATAAAGAGGTCGCGCGTCACGGCCGTGATGGCCGTCACGGCCAGACCGTGACCAATTCTGCCAAGGGCGCGCATTCAAATTCTGGTCTATCACGGCCGTGATCGCTTCTGTTCATGGGTGCTGATCTGTCACGGCCGTGACCTTCATCACGGCTGGGCCGTTATCAATTCTGACTTCCTGTGTGTTCTCATCACGCCCATGATGGGTATCACGGCTGGGTCGTGATGCTTTTTGACTTTCATGATTTTCTCATCACGCCCGTGATGTGTATCACGGTTGGGCCGTGATCCTTTCTGTCTTCCATGGGTAGCTCATCACGGCCGTGACCAGTGTCACGGCCTGGGCGTGGTGGCTTCTGCTTCAGGTGTCTTCCCTTTTTGCTCTTCTTATTATCCTGAAAACATAAAATAGCAGTAAGTGCTTTATTTGACTCAAAATCAACTAAAATACCCTAAAACTAATTAAGAGACTCAAAATGTTGCTTGAGGACAATTACATCCAAATTTGGGCGAAAACGAGATTAAACTCGAATAAAACCATGGTCTTACTAGTTAAAAACTAGGTGAGCCAGAGGTTGATCACAAGTCCAGAGACTTGGTTTTACCCATGAGCGTGTAGACGCGGATTTTAAGTAGACGAGCTCTTTTTCATGTAAGCTCTCATATGCTTAGTCTAGCTAAGTAAATGCTACCTCGACCCCAAATAAATATTTATTTAAAATGATTGATATTTATTTCAAATGAATGTTGGTCCTTCCTATTTGTTTTATCTGTTTTAATGCTTTGTTTCTTTGTGAGAGAAAAATATAGTACCATCTAGGAAATGTAAAAAGCAACATAGTACAATGAAAAAATGCAAAACGATCTGTACCCTATCACCTTTACTGCTGGAATAGATGGAATTTTCACAAAGGAGGAAAGGCAGTTTTTCAAGTTACAATTGCTGAGAGCTGTGACCCTCCATTTTGTGCAAAAGTGACAACCAAGAGTACATTTCACAATGGCTACGATCAAGCTATCAGTCACAACGAATATTATGCATTTAATGCTATCACTAAACGGGAATATTCAAAACAACGGTTGAAGTTTTTCAAGTGAAGAAGAAGGTCACTATAATTAGAAGACCTCAACCACTAAAGAACAACTTTTGCTAGCCAAACTTTTGCGAGCTGAACTTTTGCCAATCTACAATCTCACATTCTTTCATTCTTTCAAGAGCAAAAGTCTGTATTCTTTAGTTTGAATATTGTTGTAATATTCAATCGATCTTAAACTTTGACATCCTCACACATAGTGAGTTAGAAGATCAAAAGAAAACAATCTCTTTGTTAGAGTTAGAGCCTGAAGAGGCCTGGTAAGAAAGGAATACTTATAGCCTAGAGAGGTGTTGAATACTTGTTGTAATCTATTTGGAAAAATAGTGGAGTAAAACCTTCAAGTCGAAGGGACTGGACATATCTCTTGGTTGGAAGAGAGTGAATCATGATAAAACACTTGCGTGAATTTTCTAATCCCTTAACTCTTACAGTTTTATTTGTTTTACTGACTGTGGGGATTTGAACTTGATTTTGTTAAGTTTTTTGAAAGATCTTTTTCTGTATGTGCTTATGCCCTTTATTCTTTGTGTGAGAAAATAAGTTTTGAAAATGGTTGTTTTCTAAAATTATTAACAAATACAATTCAACCCCCCTTCTTGTGTTTACCTGTGTCAACTTCAATTGGTATCAGAGCTCAGCCTCGAAAGGGTAAAGCATCTAACAAGTGCTGGGGAAGTACGATCTAACAACAATGGATGCAGAAGGACAAGCTATCAACAGACCTCCTCTCTTTGATGGAACTGATTATGACTACTGGAAGAAGAGGATGATGGCCTTCTTGGATGCATAGAACGTAGATATTTTGGAGCTGATTGAAACCGGCTACACAGAACCAAGAAGTGAAGCTGGAGCTGCTGTCCCTAAAGCCCAATGGACTCAAGAGCAGAAAAATCAACATCAGCTCAATCTAAAAGCTAAGCACTATCTCATGTGTGCTATTACCATATCTGAGTATGACAAGGTTCACAGCTGCTACACTGCCAAAAAAATCTGGGATACTCTTGCCCTAGCTCATGAGGGTTCATCTCAAGTAAAGGAATCAAAGATATCGCTGGTTCACCAGTATAAACTATTTAAAATGGCTTACCATGAAACAATAGATCAGATGTTTGGAAGATTTCAAACTATCACCAACAGTCTCAGATCTCTTGAAAAACTTATGAAAATAGAGACCATGTTAGAAAGATTCTTAGAAGTTTATCAAAACAATGGAGACCCAAGGTTACTGCTTTTCAAGAAGCCAAAATCTGAATACTGTTTCTCTAGAAGAGCTTATTGGATCTCTCAAGGTTCATAAACTTGAACTGAATGAAGAAGACAACTCCAGAAAAGGAAAGTCTATTGCCCTAAAGGCAAAGAAAGCGAGTTCATCAAAAGTTCTGAAAGCTGCTGAATCTTCAGATGATGCTGAAAATTCTGATACTGATGAAGGATCGGATGAAGATGAACTATCTTTCATCTCCAGAAAGATTCAACACATGTGGGGAAAGAAAGGTGGCTTCAGGAGGAAGCAATTCAACTAAACGTTTTCCAAGTAGAAGTCAGACTCCAAGGAAAAAGGTCCACACTTGTACTTTGAATGCAAGAATCCTGGTTATTTCAAAGCTGATTGCCCTGATCTGAAGGACAAAAAGAAGTTCTTCACAAAGAAGAAGGGTTTGATGGCTACTTGGGAGGATCTAGATCTATCTTCTTCTGATGAGGAAGATGAAGATGAATAATAGGCAAATATCTGTCTCATGGCTGACACGTCATCAGAAAGTGAATACACTGATGCTGAGGTATTGGACTCTGACCCGTCCACTCTTCAAAATGCATTTGATGAATTGTTGCATGAGTCGTCCATAGTGTCTCATGAGTATAGAAGTCTCAAAAAGATGTTTACAAAACTATCAAAAGAATATGATAAGGTTTGCATGGAAAAACAAAATCTTAAAGATGAAAATGACAAACTAAAATCAGAGAATGTCAGTCTAACTGACAAACTTGTGTGTGAGCCTGATGTTTCTTGTGAAGTTGCAAAACTGAAACAAGATGTTATGTATTTGATAGACACTCTGTCAAAGTTTGTAGGTGGTTCAGATAAGCTTAGCCTCATTTTAAGGTACTCTAGGTCACCCTATGATAAATCTGGCCTCGGTTATGACAAGGAGAAGCATGAAGCGTCCCACAAAACGTCAAAACCACATGCACAGCATATAGCTTCAAAAGCTCCAGATAAACATGCTAAAACTAAGTCAATCCATCCAACAGCTTTTTCAAAATGTGTGGAAAAAGTGGACATGTTACATCTAGATGCGTACCAAAAGATAAGATAATACATATTGCAGATTTTCTTAACAACAGGAAAGAAACAAACATCCTGGTACTTGCACAGTGAGTACTCACGTCACATGACGGGAGAAAAGTGTATGTTCCAAGACCTTAGACATAAAGATGGTGGCTGGGTTACATTCGGAGGAAACCAGAAAGGGAAGATCATTGGTATAGGTAAAATTGGTAAACATCCTTTTCCCTCAATCGATAATGCTCTCTTGGTAAACGGTTTAAAACATAATCTGCTGAGCATAAGTCAATTATGTGACAGTGGATGTGTTGTTTCTTTTGATAAGAACATGTGTAATGTCAAGAAAAATGATGGATCACTTTTATTCACTGGTAAGAGGCAAAACAATTTGTATAAAATTGATTTGGAGGACCTCTCAAATCAAAATGTCTCATGTCTAGTATCCATTGAAGATGAGCGATGGATTTGGAATAAAATGCTAGGTCATGCAAGCTTGAGATTAATCTCAAAGCTAAATAAGCATAACCTCGTGAGAGGGCTACCAAACCTTAAGTACAAATCTGATTCTCTCTGTGATGCATGTCAAAAGGGAAAACAAGTCAAAGGTTCTTTTGAATCGAAGAATGTTGTTAGTACCAATAGACCACTAAAATTGCTACACCTTGATCTCTTTGGTCCAACAAGGACTGCTTCTGTCAGTCATAAGAAATATGGTCTAGTCATTGTAGACGACTACACTAGATGGACATGGGTTATGTTCCTAGCTCACAATGATGACTCTTTCAAGGTCTTTTCTATATTCTGCAAACGTGTACAGAATGAAAAAGGCATGTGTATCACTTCAATCAGAAGTGACCATGGGGGAGAGTTTGAAAATGTGATATTTCATAAGTTGTGAGGAAAGTGATATTCTTCACAACTTCTCAATACCTAGAACACCATATCAAAATGGTGTGGTAGAGAGAAAGAACATATCTCTTCAAGAGATGGCTAGAACTATGCTCAGTGATAACTTTGTCCCTAAACACTTCTGGGCTGAAGCTGTTAACACTGCCTGGTACATTCAGAACAGAATATACATCAAACCTATCTTGAATAAAACTCCTTATGAATTGTGGATGGGACGAAAACCCAACATTTCATACTTTCATCCTTTTGGTTGTAAATGTTATATATTGAATACTAAAGATCAACTTGGTAAGTTTGATGCAAAAGTAGATAATGGAATACTGTTAGGATATTCTGAAATTTCAAAAAGGCTTTAGAGTTTAAAATTATCGAACTCTAGTAGTAGAAGAATGTATTCATGTCAAGTTTGATGACAAGCAGCCTGATAAGAAATTATTAGAGCTAGATGAAGCTTTTGCAAATCTTGATCTAAATATCTCAGGAGATACAATAGAGGTAAAATCTTATGATCAAGTGGATGAACCTCCTCAACAACCAGAAACCTCCACTTCTCAACAGAATACTGTTCAGAGATCATGGTTCTTCAAAAATTATCATCCACAAGATCAAATCATTGGAAACCCCAATGATAGGCTAAGAACCATATAAACTTTCAGAGAGCAGGAAGATTTTGCACTATCTCTGAGTTGGAACCAAAGACAGTAGACAAGGCTCTGCTGGACGATGGCTGGAATCTGGCAATGCAAGAAGAACTGAATAAGTTTGAAAGAATAGATGTTTGGACTCTGGTACCCCTGTCTAAAGACAAATCAGTTATTGGAACAAAGTGGGTTTACAAAAACAAGCTTGATGAGAATGGTAAGGTGGTAAGAAACAAAGCAAGACTTGTTGCACAAGGTTATTCTCAAGAAGATGGTATAGATTATACTGAAACTTTTGCTCGTGTTGCTAGATTAGAAGCAATTAGGATTTTACTTTCATTTGCTGCACATCATAGCATTATGCTTTTTCAAATGGATGTTAAGAGTGCTTTTCTAAATGGATTTATTAATGAAGAAATATATGTAATGCAACCTCCGGGCTTTGTGAGTGAAACTCAACCTGAACATGTATATAAGCTTAAGAAAGCTTTATATGGTCTTAAACAAGCACCTGGAGCTTGGTATGATAGGCTAAGTTCATTTCTAATTGAAAATGGATTTAATAGAGGAAAGGTTTATACAACCTTGTTTAGAAAGTCCATTAAATATAATTTCATAGTTGTGCAAATATATGTTGATGATATTATATTTGGTGCCACTAATGAATCTCTGTGCAAAGAGTTTTCTAAGTTAATGCAGAAAGAGTTTGAAATGAGCATGATGTGAAAACTCAAATTCTTCCTTGGACTCCAAGTTAAACAAACTATGGACGAGGTGTACATCCATCAAACCAAGTATGAAAAGGAACTCCGAAAGAAGTTCAAAATGGATGATTGCAAGCCAATGAATACCTCTATGCACCCCACGTCCATACTGAACAAAGATGATAAAGAGAAAAAGGTAGACCAAAAGGTATATAGAGGTATGATTGGATATTTTCTATATCTCATCGCGTCTAGACCTAATATTATGTTCAGTGTATGTTTGTGTGCTCGATTTCAATATGATCCTAGAGAACCTCACTTATCCGCTGTTAAGAGAATATTTAGATATTTGAAAGGTACTACTAATATGGGTTTGTGTTTTAAGAAAAATGAAGATTACAGATTAGTTGGTTTCTGTGATGCTGACTATTTTGGAGACATAATTGAAACAAAAAGTACCAGTGGAGGATGTCACTTCATTGGAGCTAGTCTTGTCTCATGGTCAAGCTAAAGACAAAGTACCATAGCCTTATCAACTGCTGAAGCTGAGTATATTTCAGCTGCTAGTTGTTGCTCACAACTTCTATGGATCAAACATCAATTGGAGGACTAAAATGTGTTTATAAGTAGTATTCCACTTATATGGATAATACTGCTGCAATTAATCTATCTAAGAATCCCATATTGCATTCTAGAGCGAAACATATAGAGATTTAACATCATTTTATAAGAGATTATGTGCAAAAATGTGTTTTTGATATACAATTTGTAGATACTGACCATTAATGGGAAGATATCTTTACTAAACCTCTTGCTGAAGACATATTTATTTTTATTAGAAAGCATTTTAATATGATATGTTTGGATTGATTATGTCATCCAGCCTTGAGAATTTTGTTGTCGATGTATGGGCGTCTAAAGCATTTCAAGTCCTTTGCATGATTAAAGTGCACGTTCATTGCATACCGCGTCCATTGTATTTGTGTGCCGCGTCCATTGTATTTGTGTACTGCGTCCACTGAATGCCGCATCCATACTTACTTGCTTTTTGCTTGGACCTGTCCATACACATATTTATTAATTGCATTTATTTTGTCTCAAAGACAAATTTATCCTATATTCTCTAATGCTGAGTCAGTTACTTCCATCAATCCCATCAAGACCTTTTTATAGTTTCAAACTACCAACACCGTTTTATCCTTAATAACATGTCTTGTCAAATATTTTCTTTTTTATTTATTTTCAAAAGAAAAACCTTTGAAATTCAAAACCTTTTTAAAGCAACCTCCCTCCCTCTAGAAACCTTTCGCTACCTTATTCTCTGAACTCTCTGCTTTTTGCTTCCAAACCCTAACTTTCAATCGTCAACAATGGCTTCCTCTTCATCTTTTAATGTGGACAAGCTGAATGTTTCTATTGAGCATCATTTCAATTTCGGAATCTTGGATGAGTATAACCTAGATATTAGTAAGAATGTCAATGTCGCTGGCTTGAGAGGACTCTTCATGGAGAAAGTTTCCATTTTCCCTAATCTAATCAAGGACTTCTAGAGAGGTCTTAAAGTTTCTGATATAGAAGTCTTGGCCACTGTTTTTGGGAAGAGAATAGAGGTTATAGAGAAAACCATCTCTGATGCCATCATCTGTGCTCAGGAAGGAGTGATCTTCACTGATACATGGGAGACAGACCTTGGTGGTTCAGAAGTTATTTCTGCCTTTCTTATGAGAGAAGATACTGTAAGAACTCATTCATGGAAATCAGTAGAAATGAACGATTTGGTTCGCATCCTTCATCAGTTGCTGAATAAGGCGGTTCTACACAAAACTGACTCCAACGACAACTTATCAGCCATGCACAAATTTTGTCTCTGTCATCTCATCACTGAGACTAAGATAAAATTACCCAGAATCCTCTATGGAAGATTCAGGGATGCTGTTGTTAACAAGAAGAAGCTTTCTGCACTTCCCTACTGTCATCTTCTATAAAAAAATCTTCAAGTCACAAGGGATGTATGATTTTATTGCTGCTAGGTCCCCTGAAGAGCAAGCAAGAATACTGACTGAGAAGCCAATGTCTGCTGCTGATTTTGGCAAAATGAATATTACCAACATGAATCTGAGTACTTACACTGCCGCTGCCTTGGCCAAGACTGAAGAAATGATGAAAATCAAAGAATAAATGATTGAGCAGAACAATACTGAAGTTCTTGGGCTCAAAAGGGTAGTTAAAAAGAAAACCACTGCAGCAAGGAAACCTATGCTTAAAAGACCTACTGCTGGTGGAATTGTAATTAGGGAACCATCAGCTGCTGCTCCTCAACCTGCACCTACTCAGAAACGATCAAGGAATGTGATCATATCTCATAATGAGGATGAAGATGATGAGGATAGGATCCCCATCAGTTCTGTTTTAAAGAAATAGAGGACTTCTGCTACTGCTGGTGTTGCTAATGTCCCTATTCCCACACAACCCAGAAGGCAACCTCCAATGAAAGCTAAGTCTGTTATGACTTCAGAGGTAACTCTTCCTGCTAATGACCCTGTAAAATTAGCAGTAGATGCCTTAGTATCTAGCTTTGAGGATAGAGTAGATAATGATTCTGCACCTGTTATTGTGAACCAACCTGAAACCTTGGATGATGTATACAGTCCCACTTTTCCATCACCACAAAGAACTTCTTCTAACAAACCACAAACAGCCTCACTAAAAAGACCACAATTCCAACCTTTGTTCCTTGAAAATGACCCCTGGTTCAGCCAACCAGATGATGTAATTATCCCTGGTGCACTCTTTTCCAAAAATCAAAAGATAAAATTTCCATACACTAACCCCTCTGTTCTTTATGATGGCCAATCTGAAAATTGGGACAAAGTAAAGAGGAACTGGAAAATCCTTTACCACAAACATGAACCAAAACCAGTTTCAATTAATAAGACCCTTCTATCCCCTACCTGAGTATGAATATGAACCCGAGACCATTATTCAACCTGGTTATGTACCCATACCATATGTACCAAGCATCACCAGACCTCTTCCATCCTCTATGCACAACCATATTGGACCTGCCCTAATTCATCTTCCACAGAAAAAATTCCCACCTAGAAGAATCTACCCAAACCTCATCAAATCCCCACCCGTCAAGCCATTCCCTGATGGTGTTAAAAGGCATATCATCTCTGACTGGTCTAAGGATCCGGCAAAGAAAGATCTTACTAATGTCACCTACAAAAGAGTAAGATCCTACAGACAAATTCCTTTTATCATGGACTACAAAACTTCATGGGAGACATTTAGACACCCAAGCATCTATGGCAGAGCTGTGAATATTGTGGATCAACTTATGTATGCCTTTCTGATGAATGAATTTGAGTTGCCTAGGTATGTCAGGGCTGCAAACTTTGATCCTCCAACTTGGCTGTTTCATACCAAGAAGGAAACAAAGATTGGTGTCAGACTGATGAGTGTGATTACACCTCATATTTCTTTATCATATTGCATGCATTTTCATGTAGTTTAGGCATTTTTAATTTGATTTTTGTTAGTTTTTATCTTGGAACGGGTAAGGCGGTTTTGTGGTGTTTGTGTGCAGGAATTGAGGATTAAAATGCTCAATATCAACCATGATGGAGCTTGCATGAAGACGGAGCTTGAAAAGTAAGAAAACTGAGCCAAACAGAGCCCATCACGGCCATGATCGAGCAAGACTGAAAAGAAAAGTACACAAAAGTCAAGAACCTATCACGGCCAGGCCATGATGGCCATCATGGCCGTGACAAGCCAACCAATGCCAAGTTTTCCAAGACAGAATCTATCACGACCTGGCCGTGACAGCCATCACGGGCGTGACACACAATATCTGGAAATTTAATTGCTTATTTGATCTGATTTTGTAACAACTTTGATCCCAAGTTACCCTACATTATAAATAGGACTTAGAGGCTCGAAAATAGGGATCCATGGGGGCTGCTACCTTAGGCAAAAACTATGATTTCTCTTCTTCTCAATTTCTTCTTTTCTCTTACTTTTTCTTTTATGCTTTTGTTAATCAAGCTTGCTATGAACATGGAAATGCTTGAGGAGTTGTTTTTATTTCTAGGAATCGGGGTTGTGCCCAAGATTTGTTTTGTGTTATGAATTGACGTTTTACTTATTGTTAATTTCAATTCGCTTTTGATTTAATTCCTATTGCATGAATTACTTGTGAATCTGGTGCGCACTTATTTGCATGTCATAGATACTCTAAGGAGGAACATAGCGGTGAACTTAGGTATCGGATCTATAGGAATCAAGCTTAGGACTTAAATCACGAGAGTTAGAAGCAGTCCTTCGAGGGTTCACTGAATTGTCACAAAGCTTAAAGGGTTCGATTTAAATTCAATTACCACGAGAGTAGGGGTTGGTTTAATCGGGCACGATTCTTGTATCCCGAGAGGGAACATTAACTTATTTAGGATAAATTCACCTTCAAAGCAAATTTCAATAATTAACAAGAGGGGTAGTCAATTTAGTAACATGAGCAATCTTGTTGGTAACCCAATTTATGGAAATCTCTGTTGATATTGAAAAATCCCATATTTGATTTGATTACGATTTTGTTTGATTACGTTATAGATATTTGATTTGTTAGATAATCCTTTAAAAATCAAATCTTTTCGAAATCGTTTTCTAGTTCAGTTTAATTGATTTTAATAATTGATTGTTATTTAAGATCACGGTCCCTGTGGATTCGATCATTTTATTACTTGACGACGAAGCCACTCACTTGCGGATTCGATCCCATCAAGTTTTTGGCGCCGTTGCCGGGGACTGTGCTTTCTTGAATTTCAATTTAATTTTTAAATTGATTTTTTTGGACATTTTTTTATTTAATTTTTTTCTTTTTTTTTTCTAGTATCTATCTCTCTCTTTGCAGGTATTTTTCTCTCTTATGCAAAGATCCCAAAGTCTTGGAAATCTCATTGAAGTTGACCCCGAGATCGAAAGGACCTTTCATAGACGTGGGAGACTACAAAGACAAAGAGAGAGAGAGGTTGATTCCCATTCGACTCACGATGAATCCACCGGATACCAAACCACTGAAGGACTAGGCAGCCCCAAATGCTAGGTGTTTGCGAACTGGGATTGCTAGGCTAGAAATTGAGGTGGAGAACTACACTATACCGCCCCTGTTAATTGGCATGATTAGGAAAAATCAATTTGAAGGATTACCCTCGGAGGACCCGACTGATCATGTGGATACATTCTTGGAGTTCACCGATGCAATAAGAATTCATGTGCCCCGATTGATGATATTCGCTTGAGGTTATTCCCCTCCTCTATGACTGGAAAGGCAAAAGCTTGGTTGAAGCAAGTACCCGCCAATACTTTGTCAACTTGGGACTAACTGGAGCAGGCATTCTTGGAGAAATTCTTCCCTCCATCCAAGACTGCTTACCTACGAACTCAGATCACCGGCTTCTTCCAAAAGGACGGAGAATGCTTATCCGAAGCTTGGGATCGTTACAAAGGATTACTAGAGTCTTGCCCACATCATGGGCTCGAGAGGTGGTTGTTAGTGCATACCTTCTACAACGGATTGGATTACTCTTCGAAGGTGTCACTTGACTCCGCAGCTGGTGGAGCCTTTATGAATAGACCTCTGACTGAAGCATTAAATATCATTGAAAACGTAGCCACCAACCATCACCAATGGGGTTCGGAAAGAGGTAATAACCCGAGAAAGCTTTCGGGGGGTAAGTTTGTAATGAATAGCACTGATCTAATTATGTCTAAATTTGACTCATTGAATAAATGATTTGATAAGCTTGAAAAGGCTAATGTGAGTTCAATAGGTGCTACTAATGTTGTTTATGAGATTAGTGGAATGCAGGGACATGACATAATGGAGTGCCCACATGGTATTGCTCCTGGATCCGGTGCTTTGGGGGAACAAGTGAACTCTTGTCACAACTTCTATGACATGAACCCGAAGTTGCCAAATTATGCTCCTCCAAATCCTTACAACCAAGTGAGGAAGAATAATCCTTATCTCTCCTACGGGAACTACAACAAAACGTTGAACCACGAATTCCAGGAAGGCCAAGGTAATAGGAAACCCGCATTGGGGTATCCTCAGGTACAAAAGTCTAAACTTGAGTCTCTTTTGGAAAATTTTGTTGAAAGTCAAACAAAGTAAAATGAAGAGTTTAGGCAACAAGGTAGGGTAGTCAATGAGGCAATAAAAGAGTTAACATATAAGGTAGATAACTTAGCCATCCATAATAAGATGTTAGAAACTCAGATTACCCAACAAGCTGGTACATATTCTAGAACTAATTGTACGTTTCCAGGACAACCCGAAGTTAATCCCAATGAGCACTGTAGTGCTATATACTTGAGGGATGATAAGCTTGGGGTAGTTGGAAAGGATGTGGAATGTGAGGAGGACATGAGTGAACATGAAGAGGTAGAGCCAAAGTATGTCCCTCCACCACCTTACCAACCCCTAATACCTTTCCCACAAAGGTAGGTCAAGAATAAGCAAGTAGAAAAAGAAACTAAGAGCTTAGTTGAGGAACATGATGCCATGATAAAAACTAATATGCCTCCTAAACTAAAAGATCCAGGAAGTTTCTCTATTGCTTGCTCAATTGGAGAAGTGATTATAGACCAAGCCTTATGTGACTTAGGGGTTAGTGCGAGTTTGATGCCGCTTACTATCTTTGAGAGGTTAGGAACCAAGGAATTAAGTCCATCCTTATCCTCTTTATAATTTACGGATGGCTCAACTAAAACCCCTCTAGGCATACTAGAGAATGTCCCTATAAAGGTAGGGAAATTTTTCATTCCTACCGATTTCATGGTGTTGGACATGAACAGGAATTATAAATTCCCTATCATTCTTGGAAGGCCATTCTTAGCCACAGTTGGAGCAATAATAGATGTAAAAAATGGCAAGCTTTCCTTGAATGTAGAGGAAGGTAGGGTGGATTTTGATTTGACTAACTCATATAACAACCCTCCTTTTGAGAGTCATGTGTGCAGGATTGAGATAATGCCTCCAGAGGTAAAGGAAGAGCTTAATATGAAAGCAACTCCGAAACTTTGCATGACAAATGATGCACCAAATAATGATGAAATTGGAGTTGCTCAGCATGTGGAGTTAAAGCTTCCGCCGGGAGGAAGTAAGGCCATGAAACTCAAAGTGAAAAGAGCAAAGCGAAAGCGCATGTGGCCATATAAACAAAATAGGCTCTTTGATGGACTTCCTTGGAAGAGAGGTGTTCTTGCACTTCCAAGCCCAGCTGATCCCGGTTGATTGAAGAGAGTATGGTCAAGGTTAAGACCGTAAATAAGCGCTTCTTGGGAGGCAACCCAAGTTTTCTTTCCCTTTTTAATTTGTATTTGAATTTTGTTGTTGAATAATTTGAGAAGATTAAGAGAAGAAAGATCACATATTGATGGTTTTGCCAAGTATTTTCAGGTTATGAAGGCATGAAGAGCAAAAAGGCATGAAAAACGAAGTAAGAGGAGATCATGGTCTACCCCTGATATCCATCATGGCCATGATGTGACACCCGAATTGATCACGACCCAGCCGTGATGTATATCACACCTGTGATGGGGACTCGCTTGACACCAGAACTGGTCACGGCCTGCCCGTGATGAATGTCACAGTCATGACACATCTTCCAGCAGCTCTTTGACTGGGATTTGAGCCAACACCCTCCATCACCTCGGTGAGTTGTTCCATTTTTCTCCTCCCTACAACTTGATTATTTACATTGGGGATAATGTAAGTTTTTAAGCTTGGGGTAGGGTTATTTTTGCATTTTTTTTTGCATTTTTTTTTTTTGCATTTTTCATGTTGCATTGATATAGGTGTAGTTTTGTATAATCACATGATTAGATTGCCCCTTGCTTATAGTATGCATCCAATTGTGAGAACTTTGCGCCAAATGAATTGAGACAGTGAATTTTTGAACCCAATTTTTGTATTCTTGTGATAGGCTAACAATAAAAATACTTGAGATGATCTTCTGATAGTTGATAATTAGCATGTGGTTCCTTAGATTTGTGTTTCTCATTGATTTTAAACTACTAAATGCGAGATTTTTTGAGTCTAAAAGGGGTACTCACTAAATCTACCCCATTCTTTGTGATTGAGTGTTTTATTCCTCTTGGATTGTGTTCTCTAGAACTTGACTTGAAACCGTTTCGAAACTTAAAAATTTTTGAAAACATATTCGAAAATGATTGAGGCACTAGGTATTTTTCTGGCCTTCTGAGATTTGACTGATTAAATGTTGCCCCTTAGTTGCCCAGTTGTGAGCCTAAAAGAATAAAATGCTTTTCTTGGTACCTTGATTTATTTTGATGAATGATGCTTGGTATGACACCTTTTAAAGTATTGCAAAAGGGGCAGAAAGGTGGTTTGAAAAATAAATTGTGGGATGAAAAAGTTAGAAAAATATTTCTCTTAAATTGGAAATCTCCCCTTCTCCAAAATGAAAAAAGAAATGGAGAAGGGGATGTGAAAAAGAAAGTGAGAAATAAAATTAAAAAAAATAAAAAAATGAAAAAAGGTGGAAAAGTGAACTAAAGCCCAAAACGGTATTTTAGAAGGTTGTCATGCTTTGCATTGTTTGATATTTTGTTTAGCCTTCTTGAATTTTCCCTTTCTTGATTTCCCCACCGAACAATTAATCCCATGGCCCCATTACAACCAAAATAAAAGACCTTTTGATTCTTATGTGTTTTCATTAATAAAGTAGAGATTTGGTTAATAGTCAAGCTTATGGTAGGGTACCTTCCTTGAGGAAATTGAGTGAATTGTCAAATGTCCCTAAACACTTGAGTGAGGTGAGAAGAGTGCCCGAATTAGTGAGAGGCATGAATCTAGAGAACCTAAGCTTCTAATTGGACTTGAAATTGATTGTCTCTTGATTACTTATTTGGATGTTCCTGTCACTTGGATTTGTTACTCGGGTTATTGGTTCACTGTCCATGATCTGATTGTTTATCTTGTCTGGCCTTGGTTATTGCTTGAGGACAAGCAAAATATTAAGCTTGGGGTAGTTTGATGAGTGTGACTACACCTCATATTTCTTTATCATATTGCATGCATTTTCATGTAGTTTAGGCATTTTTAATTTGATTTTTGTTACTTTTTACCCTGGAACGAGTAAGGCGGCTTTGTGTTGTTTGTGTGCAGGAATTGAGGATTAAAATGCTCAAGATCAACCATGATGGAGCTTGCATGAAGACGGATCTTGAAAAGCAAGAAAACTAAGCCAAACAGAGCCCATCACGGCCTAGCCGTGACAGCCATCAGGGCCTAGCCGTGACAGCCATCACGGCCATGATCGAGCAAGGAAGAAAAGAAAAGTACACAAAAGTTAGGACCTGTCATGGCCAGGCCATGATGGCCATCACGGCCGTGACAGGCCAACCAATTTCAAGTTTTCCAAGACAGAATCTGTCACGACCTGGCCGTGACAGCCATCACATCCGTGACGCGCAATATCTGGAAATTTAATTGCTGATTTGATCTGATTTTGTAACAACTTTGATCCCAAGTTACCCTACATTATAAATAGGACTTAGAGGCTCGAAAATAGGGATCCGTGGGGGCTGCTACCTTAGGCAAAAACTATGATTTCTCTTCTTCTCAATTTCTTCTTTTCTCTTAGGTTTTCTTTTATGCTTTTGTTAATCAAGCTTGCTATGAACATGGCAATGCTTGAGTAGTTGTTTTTATTTCTAGGAATTGGGGCTATGCCCAAGATTTGTTTTGTGTTATGAATTGAAATTTTACTTCTTGTTAATTTCAATTCGCTTTTGATTTAATTCCTATTGCATGAATTACTTGTGAACCTGGTGCGCACATATTTGCATGTCATAGATACTCTAAGGAGGAACCTAGCAGTGAACTTAGGTATCGGATCTATAGGAGTCAAACTTAGAACTTAAATCACAAGAGTTAGAAGCGGTCCTTCGAGGATTCACTGAGTTGTCACAAAGCTTAAAGGGTTCGATTTAAATTCAATTACCACGAGAGTAGGGGTTGGTTTAATCGGGCACGGTTCTTGTATCCCGAGAGGGAACATTAACTTATTTAGGATAAATTCACCTTCAAAACAAATTTAGATAATTAACAAGAGGGTTAGTCAATTTAGTAACATGAGCAGTCTTGTTGGTAACCCAATTCCTGGAAATCTCTTTTGATATTGAAAAATCCCATATTTGATTTGATTGCGATTTTGTTTGATTGCATTTTAGATATTTGATTTGTTAGTTAATCCTTTAAAAACCAAATCTTTTCCAAATCTTTTTCTATCTCAATATAATTGATTTTAATAATTGATTGTTATTTAAGATCACGGTTTTTGTGGATTCGATCTTTTTATTACTTGACGATGAAGCCGTTCACTTGCGGATTCGAGCCCATCACAGACCCCCCATGATTGCTCCTAGACTTCCTATGATTGACTTGAACAAGGACAAGGACAAGAAGAAACAAAGAAATACTGGAAAGATGCCATTCCCAGAATCCTGCATGATTAATCCCGAAGATGTCAACCTCACTGATCAGAATGTCATAGACTATTGGTTGGCACAACCTGTTGAAGATGTTAGTGAAGATGTGGCTGTTGACATTTGGAGAACTCACATGGTGGAATATGCACAAGAAGCTTCCTCTTCTGGTCTGAGTATGGAAGAGAAAGGACTCATTCCAAAAGCCAGTGGAAAGTGTGAGCTCTCACATTGCAGATACTTCATGTACAAGGATATTCTGGGACTACCTGTCACCAGTCCTGTTTTTGAAGAAGATCATGTCCACTAGGCCAAATAGCTACCCCCACCTGTTCTTACTCTTGCTGACTCACCTCCACCATCTCCACCTTCAGAGCACACTGATAAGGAAATAATAGTTGAAGACCCTGTTATGGATGTTGACTTTGTTCAACCAGTTCCTGAGGTTGACGAAGTTGCTGAGTATGTTCCAGACCAAGCACTTCTGAGAAACACTCATCTCAGCCAATGGCTCTGACTTTCATTCATCCTATTGATCAACCTCAAACTTCTAGAGCATTAGACACTGTTCCAAGTCAAGCACATGCTCAAGACAATGCTGAAAGTTCAAGACTCTCACTACCTCCAAACCTTGAAGAGATTATTAGAAGAATTGTAGAGGAGAGAGTAAAGGTTGAGGTTAAGTAACAAGTGAGAAAACAAGTTGCAGAAGCCCTGGTTCCAACAAATGTCGTGATGAACCAAATGATGAGCATTATGCTAAGTTTTCAACAGAGTCAGAATCTTCCAACACAACTTCCTCCACCTCCACCAAACCAGAACTCTTCTTAGTCTTCTTTTATTCCTTTTATACTGACAATGATGATCCACTCCTTTTACCTTTTTGTCTTATGACAAAAAAGTGGGAGAAATGTTAGAGAATTAAATTTATAAAAGTCAGTTTTTTTTGAAAGTATATATTTGTTTGCATTTGCATGATTTTATTTGTTTATAATGCTCCGATACTATTTTCTCGGATATCTTTTTGTTTGTTCTGATACTTATTTACCTTAGTTTATATGCTCTGATACTATCTTTTGACTGATAAGTAGCTGAATTGATCTGATAAGATATAAATATGATATATGCTGCTAAGTTTCTATCTTATATTTTATTCCTGTCAAGTTTGAATGCTATGTCTTAGGGGGAGCTTAGTAAGCTCTCTTAGACTTTGTTCACTCAAATTTAATTAGTTTTTTTGTCATTATCAAAAAGGGGGAGATTATTGGAACCAAAGTTTTTTGGATTAATAATCTATGAGTTTTGATGTTAACAAAAAGGATTAAATTTGCATGGCAAAGTTTTAGTTGAGATCTAACATGTTTTATCTAGTCTTGCAGGAATGTTAAAAATATATATATAAGTTATGGAAATCTTGAATAAGTTTCCTTGTATCTGCTTGGACTTAGTTTTTGAATCCGCGTCCATTCATGTAGACGAGTTGCTCAAAACGAATGATATATTTATTTATTTATAATTGAGTAGACGAGATAATAAAATATTCTCAGTAGACGCGCTTAAATGCCACATCAGTAGACGGAGATAAAAAATAACTCACTGAAATATAGCAAGTCCAAAGACTTGATGATAGACGAGACGATAAGCCACATCAGCAGACGAGCGAAAAGAAAAATGCAAGTCTAGAGACTTGGTTTTAACGATGAGCGTGTAGACGCGGATTTTAAGTAGACGAGCTCTTTTTCATATAAGCTCTCATATGCTTAGTCTAGCTAAGTAAATGCTACCTCGACCACAAATAAATATTTATTTCAAATGATTGATATTTATTTCAAACGAATATTGGTCCTTCCTATTTGTTTTATCCGTTTTAATGCTTTGTTTCTTCGTGAGAGAAAAATATAGTATCATCAAGTAAATGCAAAAAGCAACATAGTACAATGAGAAATTGCAAAACGCTCTGTACCCTGTCACCTTTACTGCTGGAATAGCTGGAATTTTCACAAAGGAGCAAAGACAGTTTTCCAAGTTACAATTGTTAAGAGCTGTGACCCTCCATTTTGTGCAAAAGTGATAACCAAGGATACATTTCACAATGGCCACGATCAAGCTATCAGTCACAACGGATATTATGCATTTAATACTATCTCTAAATGGGAATATTCAAAACAAACGTTGAAGTTTTTCAAGTGAAGAAGAAGGCAACTATAATTAGAATACTTCAACCACTGAAGAACAACTTTTGCTAGCCAAACTTTTGAGAGCTGAACTTTTACCAATCTACAATCTCTCATTCTTTCAAGAGCAAAAGTCTGTATTCTTTAGTTTGAATATTGTTGTAATATTCAACCGATCTTAAGCTTTCACATACTCACACATAGTGAGTTAGAAGATCAAAAGAAAACAATCTCTTTGTTAGAGTTAGAGCCTGAAGAGGCTTGGTAAGAAAGGAACACTTGTAGCCTGGAGAGGTGTTGAATACTTGTTGTAATCTATTTGGAAAAATAGTGGAGTAAAACCTTCAAGTCGAAGGGACTGGCCGTAGCTCTTAGTTGGAAGAGAGTGAACCAGGATGAAACACTTGCGTGATTCTTCTAGTCCCTTAACTCTTATAGTTTTATTTGTTTTACTGATTATGAGGATTTGAACTTGATTTTGTTAAGTTTTTTAAAAGATCTTTTCTGTGCGTGCTTCTGCCTTTTATTCTTTGTGTGAGAAAATAGGTTTTAAAAAAGGTTGTTTTCTAAAATTATTAACAAACACAATTCAACCCCCCTTCTTGTGTTTGCCTGTGTCAACTTCAGTTGGTATCAGAGCTTAGCCTTGAAAGGGTTGAGTGTTGGTGACGCCGGCAAGTGTACCGGGTCGTCGCAAGTAATAAAATAACACGGTAAGTAATTACCGAGGTCGAACTCAGGGATTGGGCTACCAATTCGTCTAATCCACGGGAAATCCGATACGTTTGGTCAAGTTACGGAAGAAGGTGGTTGAGAGAGAGAGAAGAGGGAATAGGATCGAAATTCAATTAACAATCTATTAAACTAATTAACTAAAAATCTGAAATTAAAATGCCCAAGGTCTCAAATCCACCTACCCAATCATGTATAGTACCCAAGTGATGATGTATTCCTCCCTAGGTTCAATTATAATGTCAACCGGGACCCCTAATTTCTCCTATATCCACTGTCGTGCTCAATAGGACGTATTCGACGATTGGATTAATTACTTACTAGGTCTCATAATCCTAATCTCGAATTTGATTAATTCTTGTTCCCTATAAGGTTGCACTAATCTCCTAAATCCACTGTCGTGCTCATTATTCGATTAGTGATTCCAATCCAAGTTCTAAAACGCGAATCGCCGTTCGGCCTCAAACACGTTTAACTAGTTAATCACGCAAAACATATGATCAACGCAATCAAATCAGAATTGGAAAACATTCATAAGAGAAGGGAAGAAAAACATACATCACAAGAACACTACACCGCCATGGGTGGCTTCATTGATCCCTCGGACGAGGGAATTAGTTCCTCATGCTCATAGACAAACACTCGGACATAATCACCATCGTAAAATAAAACAAAACGAGGAAGGGAGACGCAGCTCCAAAGAGAAAAGGATTCGTAACTACTGATCTAAACTAGTGGCTAACAACTTCTCCATCGAACTCCTCAATTCTGATCTGAAACAGCCTTTAAATAAGGATTCTGTTTCTCGCCCGCTCGCGGGGCGAGCTTATCCTCGCGACACGAATTTTAGTTTGGCGCGCATTCAAATCTTGGATCTCGCGGGGCGAGCGTCTATTCGCGAGGCGAATTGCAGTTTTGGCTCCATCCTGAGTTTGAATGATCGCGTGGCGAATTGTGATTGGCGAGGCGAGTCTCCAAACCCTAATCTGTCACAGCCGTGATATTCATCACGGCTAGGCCGTGATGGTCTCTGTCTTCCAGGGTCTTCAGGATCTCGCGAGGCGAGACACCTCTCGCGGGGCGAGACTTCAATTCTAGGCTGTGACCTTCATCACGGCTAGGCCGTGATGGTCTCTGTCTTCCAGGTCTTCATTATTCGCGAGGCGAGAGTACTGTTCGCGGGGCGAGTGTCTCCAGAATTGCAATTTCCACTGCTTTTTGACTTTCCTTGACTCCCGGAGCTTCACTTATTGACCTGAAAACACCAAAAGCAACCAAAAGCATAATTCTATCCAAAATAAGCTATAAACTACACAAAAGACGCAAAACGAGTCAAAGTCCAACTTAGGAACAAAACAAGGCAAATTTGGGCGAAAACGAGATTGAACTCGAATAATTTGCACAAAAACCACGGTCCATCTAGTTATAAAACTAGATAAGCCGAAGGCTTATCATTGAGCATCTAAAAGTGTTGAGGAAATACGATCCAACAACCATGGATGCAGAAGGACAAGCTATCAACAGCCTCCTCTCTTTGATGGAACTGATTATGAATACTGGAAGAAGAGGATGATGGCCTTCTTGGATGCATAGAACGTAGATATTTGGGATCTGATTGAAACCGGCTACACAGAGCCAAGGAGTGAAGCTGGAGCTACTGTCCCTAAAGCCCAATTGACTCAAGAGCAGAAAAATCAACATCAGCTCAATCTAAAAGCTAATCATTATCTCATGTATGCTATTACCATATATGAGCATGACAAGGTTCACAACTGCAACACTGACAAAGAAATCTGGGATACTCTTGCGCTAGCTCATGAGGGTTCATCTGGAGTAAAGGAATCAAAGATAAGCATACTAGTTCACCAGTATGAACTATTTAAAATGGCTGACCATGAAACAATATATCAGATGTTTGGAAGATTTCAAGCTATCACCAACAGTCTCAGATCTCTTGGAAAAACTTATGAAAATAGAGACCATGTTAGAAAGATTCTGAGAAGTTTATCAAAGCAATGGAGACCCAAGGTTACTGCTATTCAGGAAGCCAAAAATATGAATACTTTTTCTCTAGAAGAGCTTCTTGGATCTCTCAAGGTTCATGAACTTGAACTGAAAGAAGAAGACAACTCCATAAAAGGAAAGTCTATTGCCCTAAAGTCAAAGAAAGCGAGTTCCTCAAAAGTTCTCAAAGCTGCTAAATCTTCCGATGATGCTGAAACTTCAGATTGTGAGAAGGATCAGATGAAGATGAACTATCTTTCATCTCCAGAAAGATTCAACACATGTGGAGAATGAAAGCTGGCTTCAGGAGGAAGCAGTTCAACAAAAAGTTTTCCAAGGAGAAGTCAGACTCCAAGGAAAAAGGTCCACCCTTGTTCTTTGAATGCAAGAAGCCTGGTCATTTCAAAGCTGATTGCCCTGATCTGAAGGACAAAAAGAAGTTCTTCAAAAAGAAGAAGGGTTTGATGGCTACTTGGGAGGATCTAGATCTATCCTCATCTGATGAAGAAGATGAAGCTGAAGAAGAGGCAAATATCTGTCTCATGGCTGACACATCATTAGAAAGTGAATACACTGATGCTGATGTAATGGACTCTGACCCGTCCACTCTTCAAAATGCATTTGATGATTTGTTGCATGAGTCGTCCATACTGTCTCATGAGTATAGAAGTCTCAAAAAGTAGTTTACAAAACTATCAAAAGAATATAATAAGGTTTGCATGGAAAAACAAAACCTTAAAGATGAAAATGACAAACTAAAATCAGAGAATGTCAGTCTAACTGACAAACTTAAGTGTGAGCCTGATGTTTCTTGTGAAGTTACAAAACTGAAACAAGATGTTATGTATTTGACAGACACTCTGTCAAAGTTTGTAGGTGGGTCAGATAAGCTCAACCTCATTTTAAGGTACTCTAGGTCACCCTATGATAAATCTGGCCTCGGTTATGACAAGGAGAAGCATGAAGCATACTACAAAAAGTCAAAACCACATGCACATCATAGAGCTTCAAAAGCTCCAGATAAACATACTAAAAGTAAGTCAAGCCATCCAACAGCTTTTGCAAAGGGTGTGGAAAAAGTGGACATGTTACATCTAGATGCATACATAATAAACATGCTAAACATTCTCGTCCAATGAAAACTAACAAGAAAGGAGCCAAGTCAGTTTGGGTACCTAAAGATAAGATAATACATATTGCAGATTTGCTTAACAACAGGAAAGAAACAAACATCATGGTACTTGGACAGTGGGTGCTCACGTCACATGACGGGAGAAAAGTGTATGTTCCAAGACCTTATACACAAAGATGGTGGCTGGGTTACATTCGGAGGAAACCAGAAAGGGAAGATCATTGGTATAGGTAAAATTGGTAAACATCCTTTTCCCTCCATTGATAATGTTCTCTTGGTAAATGGTTTAAAACATAATCTGCTGAGCATAAGTCAATTATGTGACAGTGGATGTGCTGTTTCTTTTGATAAGAACATGTGTAATGTCAAGAAAAATGATGGATCACTTTTATTCACTGCTAAGAGGCAAAACAATTTGTATAAAATTAACTTGGAGGACCTCTCAAATCAAAATGTCTCATGTCTTGTGTCCATTGAAGATGAGCGATGTATTTGGCATAAAATGCTAGGTCATGCAAGCTTGAGATTAATCTCAAAGATAAATAAGCGTAACCTCGTGAGAGGGCTACCGAACCTTAAGTACAAATCTGATGCTCTCTGTGATGCATGTCAAAAGGGAAAACAAGTCAAAGGTTCTTTTGAAACTAAGAATGTTGTTAGTACCAATAGACCACTAAAATTGCTACACCTTGATCTCTTTGGTCCAACAAGGACTGCTTCTGTCAGTGGTAAGAAATATGGTCTAGTCATTGTAGACGACTACACTAGATGGACATGGGTTGTGTTCCTAGCTCACAAGGATGAGGTTTTCAAGGTATTTTCTATATTTTGCAAACGTGTACAGAATGAAAAAGACATGTGTATCACTTCAATCAGAAGTGACCGTGGGGGAGAGTTTGAAAATGAGTTATTTCATATGTTCTGTGAAGAAAGTGGTATTCTTCACAACTTCCCAATACTTAGAACACAATAGTAAAATAGTGTGGTAGAGAGAAAGAACAAATCTCTTCAAGAGATGGCTAGAACTATGCTCAATGACAACTTTGTCCCTAAACATTTATGGACTAAAGCTGTTAACACTGCCTGCTACATTCAGAATAGAATATACATCAGACCTCTCTTGAATAAAACTCCTTATGAATTGTGGAAGGGACGAAAATCCAACATTTCATACTTTTATCCTTTTCGTCCAAACATAATTCACACTTAGACAACTTGGCATAGAGTTGTCTGTCCTTAAACACTTGAAGTACAACCTAGAGATGTTCCTTATGTTCTTCTCTACTCGAGGAGTATATCAGAATATCGTTGACACGCTGTCGCACACGCGTCAAAAAGCGAGCGGTTTGTAAAAATATGTAGATAGGGAGCGACAACTCGAGTATCGTCTCACAAGGACTCTTGGATTGTTGTTAACAGAAAAGTCAGTTTTGGATTTGAAATTAAATAAAGAAAACAAAGCAGAAAACAATGCAAACTAAATAATTATCAATAAGCTAAAGACGATTGATCTACTGTTCTCGGTTTCCCACTATCATCGGTTCATATAATTCCATGCCCTAAGCGGTTTCTAATCTCTTTTCGATTGTAGCATCAATTAACAAGCGAAATCGATGCTACGGGACATATGTTCCTATTCCCGAATTAAGCAAACGGGGTGAAGCTCTCGTGAATTAAGCAAACACGATTGAACACACACGAATTAAGCAAACGCGATTAAGTATAGAAACATACAATCATCGATATAAATCAATACCTATCCTATACAACTTGAATTAAGCAAACAAGGCATATTGCATAACTATTGAAAGAGAAAAGCAATAAGAATGGGAATTACATAACCTCAAATGGCAATGGAAACCAAATACAGTAGATCAATCCAAGGAGACTAGTTCTCCATTAACAACTAGGACAGAAACCTACGAACAATTTCGTAGCCGTCAAAATCTAAAAGGAAAAAGAGCCCTCCCTTTCTGTCCTAAAACAGACTATAAATACAGATTATGGACTGTGCGCGCTCGCGAGGCAAGACGAGACTCGCGAGGCGAATAATATGAACAGATCTTTAGTGTTTGGCTTTCTCGCGAGGCGAGACGAGGATTCGCCAGGCGAGACTTCAAATTCCAGTCTGTCACGCCCGTGGCCTTCATCACGGGTAGGCCGTGATGGTCTCTGTCCTTCAGGGTTGGATTTCTCGCGGGGCGAGACAGTGATTCGCGGGGCGAGACAGAGAGGATGACAATTCTGGCACAGTGAGGCTTCAGGCTCGCGAGGCGAGTAGACTCTCGCAGGGCGAAAAACTCCAGAATTGCTTCTCTTTATTAACCTAAAAACAAGAGGTAGTAGTAAGTGCTTTATTTGACTCTAAATCAGCTAAATTACCCTAAAACTACTTTAGATACTCAAAATGTTGCTTGAATACAATCAAGTCTAATTTGGGCGAAAACGAGATATAATTAGCACAAAGCCATGGTCTTTCTAGTTATAAAACTAGACGAGCCAGAGGCTGATCAGTCGTCGATAAACACAACGACCAACATGTCCAAGTACGGTCTAAAGATCCTATTCATGTAGTCCATGAATACTGAAGAGCATTAGTTACACAAAATGGCATAACCAGATACTCATAGTGTCCGTACCGACTTCTAAAAGTAGTCTTCGGTATATCCTCTCCTCTCACCATGATCTGATAGTACCCTGACCTCAGATCTATCTTGGAAAAAACAGTTTCTCCCTACTAATCCATACACAACCTTGAGCTACCGTCTTTCTTCTTAACAAACATCACATGTGCTTCCCACGGTGAAACACTTGGTGAGAATGGGTATTAGAGTACTCGTACCCGCAATCATACCCATTAAATTTTAAGGTTAATTACCCCCTCATACTTATTAAGCGGGTAATTATCCTACATATTATGAATAAATTTTAGAGGTATTTATTGTGTTGAATATTCATTGTAATCCCTAAAAACCACTACTCTATTGCATCTCCCACAAATAATATCGGGGTTCAGAAAAATAAAATAAAAATAGAAAGAAAGTAATACTATACCCCCCGATAATTCAAGTTCTATGGTAGATACAAAATCCAACAGTCTTTTTTCCTTCTCTTTTTCACCAACTGCATAGTACATACATGCATATGCCTTCTTGAAATCCATCTTAAAAATCCAACAATCCTTTCCTTTTTTAATACTAAATCTACCACCTCATTAATTAATACAATTCTATCTACAATTTACTTTTTTTTGGAATAAAGGCATATTGCTTACACGAGGTTAAAGAGAAAGTTGAATCCAATGGCTTAGTTATGATTTTATAGAGGGATGGAGATCACCTGTTCCAAAATGGTGTCTCATTCCCTGTCCCGTCCACTTAGATTGTGTCAATTAGAAAATTAATTATATTATTTATTATAAATGTATCTTTTTAAATGGCATGGCACAATCTAAGTGAATGAGATACCATTTTGAGACGTATGATCTCCATCCCTTATAGAGACATCCCAATAAGTAGATTGGACGGAAGTCAACATGGTTATATGGGCAATCATTTTTGGAATCAGAGCAAAAAAAAAAAGGAGTCAAAGGTGGATTCTAAGGTGAGATACCTGAATATGTCCCTCACCCATGTACTACTAAATAATCATATAAAAATACATTTCTATCCTTCACTATAACCCCTAAGGCATAACATACCTCCATCCCTGACTACCACCCCCACCCCACCGACCACCACCCCACCAATACCACAATTACATTTCATTGATTACATCGAACCTGTAAAATAAGGTTCAAACATTTGCAGTTTAATTTAAAAAGTCTCGGTGACCGACACCAATGCTATATGAATTGCAACATTGTTTTCACAAAATAATAAATTCTTTCTTAATGATCAAAACTCATATACCAAATTCAAAAAAACGGAGATAATGATTTCACAATCATATACTTCTACTCAAAATATCATTAAAAGTAAAAAAAAAACTACCCATTTGTGAGAAAATTGAAACAAGTCGAAAAACTCGTAAAAAGTTCTCCCTTTTGTTGTTCCCATAGTTGTTGTTGCGGGGGAGGGGGGGGGGGGGGGGGGGGTTGGGTAATCAAACCTGTAACTGAAGAGGAACAACAAACAACCATTTGGGAAGAAGGAGTCACTAGTGCAGGAAGCATTTTTTACGTCTGTTAAAAGTGCTTTTTCACGTCTCAAAAAAGCCAAACGTTATTACAACAGACATTAAATGTGCAACTCATCACTAACAAGTCCATATACATTAACTCATGCATTTGCATTAATTCCAATATATATTTAGAACTATTACTAGGTAATTAACACAATTCTTAATTAAAACAATTAGAACTATCTTAATTAACACAATTCAGGCCACAATGCATGAAAAATTCATAACATAATAATAGATATATATTCTATACATAGAACTACATATTATGTATCTTCTAAGTTTATAAAGGTAAATTCATACAAACTACACATCTTCTAAGTATGCAGGAGGTATATTTTGTATTCCTTTTTCTGCAGTATACTTAAAAAATAATTCTGCAAATTGGGTCCTCAATTCTTTAATATCGTCTTTCTCAAGAGGACCTTGATAGCCGAGAGCTTGCACAAGTTAAATAAAATACACACTAGTCATCACCAAAAATAAAATATATAATTAAGTAACTTGTTTAATTAATTACCTTCCTCCATCCCTCGGTAATAGATGTCGTGACGATGTTCAACATATGATGTATCACATAATAGGTGCACGACCAAGTATCTGGCTGATAACGAGACTACAAAAGAAATGAAATTTAATGTCAATTATATATATATATATATATATATATATATATATATATAGTAATTATAATATTAATTACTATTTAATAAACTAGCAACCTTTAGGTTAATCCATTCAGGATTTCCTTTAAACGTTAAAGACCTACTCTTCCCGTTGGCGTAAGATATGCTGCATGCCTTCATCACGCTACCATAAACAAAATATGATCATGTCAATAATATGTTCATCATGTGTAATAAAATAAAAGCAAATGTTACAATTTAATTAAATAGAATATTAATTACTTACGTATTGATAGAGGACAACACCTCCTTCGGTGGGTCCTGGTGGAGAGAGCATAAGAATATGACAGTATGCCTAGAAGGATGAAGTATGAGCAACTGCCAATGGTTCTTCATTAAGCAGGGTGCCATATATATGTCTTTACGATCACTTCCTCCAACTATGGTTCCAAGGTATTTACTGACTTTACTGTCATCGGACAAGAACTGAGTTATGACAGTGGGGTCTAAGAATCCATAAACATTACTGCCCTTGTCAAGCAGAAGGCGATTTAGATACCTAAGACATGAAATAAGTAATTGTTAATTAGTTAATAAATTGAAATTTAAATAAATTATAAAATTGAAATAAAATATAAAAATTAAATGAACTATAAAATTAAAATGTACTTACGTGCACCACATACTCAGAATTGCGCTGGATATCCAATGGCCATCTGTGCAAAAAGTCCCAAGATCATCACCACGGAATCTAAGTTCAAATTTTTGGTATGGGTGTGCAATCCATCCATCGTGTTCCAGCGGGCATTCAAAAAGCTCCCACCGAAAATCCTGACCAAGAGAGAACATACGAGTAACGGGAGACTGACGAAGCGGCATCGGCTTCTGCTTTGCCTTCAATTGTAAAAAAAGAAAGTCTAAGTTATTGAGAATAAAGAAAACATAAGTAATTGATAAATATGATCATTATGAATATACCTGGGACAACTGGGACAACTCGAACTACTGCATCGCCTACTCCAGCTCCTGCTATTTCACCTCTAACTCCCGCTCCCTCTTTGACAACTCATCCACCTCCACATGTGTCTTTTGACAGCTCTCTTTTGTGATCACATGTAAAGGTTGGGCAACTCCCACTGTTTCTTAGGAACCCACAGAAAAAAACTGCTGTCTAAACATCTCTGTGAGATCTGGGTCAGCTAGAAACTCTCTTAGCAGCTCTTTCTTAAAGGTCGGGTCGGTAATGAGCTCTTGTCTGAGCTCCGCCCTATAGACCGTCTGCTCGACCCGCCTACGTGAGGAGCATTTACCATAGAATTTCTTGATGCCCACCATCCCTGGAACACCAATGACCCGACCAGGGTGGTCATCTTTGCCTAGGGCGGTGATCAAGATATCCCGACGTCTATGTGGGACGAATGATCCTTGCGAGCTTTGTTCCTTAAGATCCTCCTACAAAGACGAAATTAAAAATGTGTAAGAAGATAAGGTGTTACAAATATCAACTAGAAATGTGGTTAGTTTATTACTTACAATCTTTTCTGCCACAACGCGTGTGGCTTCAACTTTAAAATCTCCTTTGTTTTTTGACTTTTGGCCCTCCACCCAACAATCCTCGCATGCGGGTGGAGACGGAGGATCAACAACCGAGTCCTCATGTGCCTCTCCTTCTGCTATCTTCTCATTCTGCTCCTCCTGCCTCACCTTTAACTTGTCCTCTATCATACCCTTTATCAAAGTGGAATACGCACGTTGAGACATGGTGTGGGTGTGAAAATTCTTTGCTTGATTCCGCTTACCCCTTTCCCTTTTAGCTTGTTACAAATAACACGTAATAAATTTGGTTAAATAGATTTTCTTTTCTTAAATTTACTTTAAAATGGATAAGTAAATTAACTTCGAATAACCAGAAAGGCAAGTGTGCCTCGGCTCCTAACAAAGGCATCCCACGCATCCTTATAGGTATGAGTAGCAAGCAAGAGGAGATTCAGATCTCTTCTCTCCAAATATGTAATGCCTAGTCAGATCGTGATTGAACCCCTTCCAATGCGCAGCTGCTAGTGAGAGCCATTTCTGCCAATGCTGATCAGTATTCGACACGGTCCACGTGATCTAAATTAATTACATAACAAAAAGGAGGATTTAGAACTCAAATAATTCTTTAATAATGTACATCAAAATAGTGTAAAAGTAAAATACCGATATTGACTCCCAAATCTGATCCTTCACATTTTGTGGTATGTGTCCCCAATCATCATACAGAATACTACTATGCTCTTTAGCCTCCTTAGCAATCAAAATGGTAAATTGCTTAGCAAGGGGTCCCTGGGGAGTCAGTTCATGATCAAACCAGACCTCAAGCTTCTAACCGCTAAGCCTAGACTTGTCTAATTTTTTCAAAGCAGTTGTAATACCCCGATTTTTTCACTTTCTAATATCCGTATAAATATAATACACGTTTATATTTTTATCTGAAACTTAGAAAATGATTTTGGGAAAAACAAAGTCATATTCATATCATACTTATTTTTATAAGTATAAGGTGAAGTTTTTGGTTGAAAATATAGACGGAACCCCGTCTACGTTTTCGCTGACAGTAAGATTTTACTGATCGAAAAACCTAATTTTGACCCCGAGAACGAAATGAATAGATTTTATATCTCATTTCCTAAAATATAGGTTATTTTGAATATTTTCAAAATAAATAGGTTATTATACTCGATTCGGGCATAAAACCCTAACTCTGGTAATCAACAGAGTCGAGATCGGACATGTAGAGACAAAACTCGACACCGGATGCTGAGACCTCTTGCCACCTAGGGTGGTGAGTCATATGGGTGAGTCACCAAGGTCATGATTACATTTAAACAAAAATCTAGATATTTCTTCAAATTAGTGTAAAGACCATTTGGCCCTTGGACTATTTTACCCTTGAACTTTCATTAAAATGACAAGTTTGCCCCACAATTTGTGGACACAAATCAGCCACCTCTCCTTCAACCTCAACCTCCTAATTTTCATGATTACCTTAGGGTAAATTACCAAAATGTCCTTTAGTCCTAACTTAATCACAAAATTGCCTTAATTGAGATTACATTTTTGTCCTTAAATTTTTCTGATTAAGCACCCAAAAACCCATGGCCCAACACTCTTTCATGAGGCCACTCCATTGCTATAAAAGCCATGTATCATCTTCTTCATCAAGTTTTTCCATTTTTCTCTTAAAAAGCTTAAGTTTCGAAAGCCATTTTCGTGAAGCACCTACTTGATTCCATGCTCATTTTTCAATTCCAAGAGTTATACCATACTTCTCTCACTCAATCATCATCATGTTCTTCATTTATTTTTATGTTTTAAAGCCTAGATCATCTTTTTCAATTCCTAGATCTAGAACTTTGAAAATTCATTGTAAATCATAGAAAAATCCAATGAGCATGAAACCAATTAATAATGAGGTTAAAAGTGTTAAAAAACTTTTTCGAAATAATGAGTTTTAATTGATGAGAAATAGTAATATAATATTACTTAAGTATTTGGTCGGCTGAAAATGAGAAAAAGTTGAAAATACTATTATTTTAATAATTTAACAGCGAAGAGTGTTTTATGAGTCATAGTGAGGATGTAACCATGAAAATATTTTTGCACTGCTAATTTTGACGTAAGAAATTTCTAAATATTAGAAAATGTTATTTTAAGAAAATAAGCTTCAAAAATAATTTTATTGTGGAATTGGAAAAATTATTTTACTAGAAAAGTTATTTTTAGACTTATAACATTCTTAAAACGTCAAATGTCGGACAATTCTGACAATATTTACAGTAGTATTATTAAAAACGGTAATATTAGTTAAAACAAAGAATTTTACTCAAAGCAATATTTCCATGTTCAAAATATTGATTTTTGAAAGAAAATGAATTTTCAAATGATTGTGATGATTTTATAAAACGAATTTCCAACGTAAAATGATTTTACACTCGAAGTATTCAGAAGAAATTGTTTTCCACCCAGTTTTTCTGACTCCAAATATATCAATTTTCCGAAAGCAACCTGCAAAATTCTTTTTTATTTATTTCCGCACGTGTTCACATAGTAATGCTCAAGGGGGGTGTTACAGAGTGGTATCAGAGTTGGTCGTGTCTTTCAGGAACATTGGGGAATAGGTCTGTTAGGTTTTTGTTGTGTGATCTCTGGTTGGACCTTGCTTGAATTGTTTCTTTGTCGAAACAATGTGTGATGGTATACAAGTAGGTGTGTTCTGATAGGTTTTGAGATAGTCGGGACCTTATAAGAATCTATGAACAATAGATGATACATTGACCGAATTAATTCTTAGAAGTAATGTGTTTGAGACACAAAAGTATACGTTTCAGTTTCTAGTTGCGGACTGACTAAGTTTGTCTTATAGGTCAGTTTTGGAACCAAGAATTGGACACGGACTTGGATTTGATCGTGATGGTGATCGTGATTATATCAGCAACAAGGATGTAATTGAATAGAAGAACCAGGCCGTTCAAGCTATGACTAGTGTTGCTGCTATCGTAGTTGCCCAGAATGAGCTGGACCAGTTTCGGACTAAGCTGGTAGTCGAGGCGAAAAATCTAGCAAACTTCAGAAGTTAGAATCCTCAAAAATTTTATGGAAATGACAACTCTGAGAAGGCTGGCTTGTGGATACACAAACTGGAAAGGATTTTCGAGCTTATCAACAACCCTGAAGAATCAAAGGTTCTATATGCTCTTTCTCTGCTTTTTGGAGAGGCAGGATATTGGTGGGCGGAGATCAGACACATACTAGAAGCGGTTAACCAGGAATATGTAAGACTCAATGACTTAGAGATTTTTATATACGACAAATACAATTTAATGTGTGTGTAAGTGTTTTAGTGTGAAATTGCAAAGACAGGTATCAAGCAGTGATCAACAAGTTCATTAAGCAAATTCAAGGAAAATATTCAAGGAAGAACTTGAAGGAATCAGGGAGTTGCATGCAGAAATCAAAAGAGCAAAGTCAAAGATCAAAGGATCATCAAGACCAAGCTTAAATGAGAATTTTAGATTTAAGTCTTAGATGATTTGTAAGAGAAAGAAATCTCTTAGTCACAAAATAGCTCCACTAAAAAGATGCATGAAGAAAATCAATTTTCATAACCTGCATTAAAAGGAATAAGTTTTTTTTTAATGAAAATGATTTTTGGAAATAAGAAAATTATTTGTCAGGTGCAGCCATGTAATCAATGGTTAATACATAGATGTATTGACTGGGTGTACTGTAACTGAAAATGAATTTAAGGTTCTTGATTCAATACATAGATGTATTGAATGGGTGTACTGATGGATTAACCAAGTTCATGATTTTGAGAAACTATCAGAACTATCAGTATGAAATTGGTTAATACAGTCATGTACTCAACCCCTGTTCAAGAATCCAAATCAAGAAAACAGATTCTGTTATCAGACCCAAATCTGTTTTAATTGATCCCAACGGCTATAACCTGTTTTCTATTTATAGAGGGATCAAAAGAACACTTTGACATATATCAAACATATCAGAATTACACGAAAACAATTTGAGAGATCAATTGTGAAAATCATTCATCATCTTTTTTGAGCGTATTGTGAAAAAGAGTGTTTCAGTTCTCATAAGAACTTCAATTTGTATATCCGACTATTGAGAGTTTAGGAATCAATATTTTCTTTCTATTTGATTGTAAAGAGAGAGGGAGTCTCTCTGAGTGATTAGGGTGAGGTATCCCTAAGGAAGAACATTGAGGCTCTTCACAAGAGTGTGGTATCTCGAGGTGAAGGAATGCTTTGTGGTGTAAAGGTTTTTCAAGCTACCTGGCTAAAGCTTGTTTAGTTAGTGTGTGAAAACCCACAGGTGGAGTGGGGACTGGATGTAGGTCACAGTGGTGGTGACTGAACCAGGATAAATCTGGTTGTGTGGTATCTCTAAACTCAAACTCTTAAATTTTTGTCTTGCGCATATAACTGTGATCTTGATGTTCTAAGTTTTCAATTGATATCAGTTCTTGATCTGCATAATCAGTATTGAACCTTGAGTAAACGGTAATAATAACTGTGTATTCAATTATATTCTCAAGGATCAATATTTGAATTGAATCTTGCATCATATGTGATCAAATTCGAATAGCTTAATTTTTGTTTCTTAATCACTGAAACTGAAACCTGCAAATTTGTTCTTGATTGTTAATGATTGTATCTGAAACTTGCATAACTTGTTCTTAATCTTTAAAGGCTTAATCAGTTTCTGTATTTTGTTATTATTGAGTTTTGAACCTGAACCTATTCTGTGACATATTAATTCTGAATCAATCTTTATTATCCTCGTCCCTTCTATTCAAGATTTCATAAAAAACCCTTCACTATTTTTGTAAAAGATCCTGAGGCAACTCTGACTTGAAAAGTAAAGTTTTTGAAAAGGAAGAATTTTTTAAAACTCAATTCCCCCCCCCCCCCCCCCCCCTCTTGAGTCATTGAAGCCCAAACAACAGAATATACTTGGAGTGTTTTCCGCATTGTTTTATTGGATAAGCATTTTTCTCAGAGCGCCTGAATTGAGAAGGGACACGAGTTCTTACGATTACAATAGAACGAACTATCCGTGGATGAATATACTGCAAAGTTTGTATTTCTAGTCAAGTGTTGCCGTTTCTTCCAAACTCAATCTGATGAAGGATGGGAATGTAAGAGATTCGAAGGAGGCCTACGATACGGAATCAAAGAGTCTGTGCTACCACTGGGAATTCGCAACTTTCAAGCTTTAGTAGAAGAGTGCCAGAAGATGGAGCAAAAAGGGAAAGATAAAGACTATTGGGGTACTACTGGCGGACCATCTCGATTCCAATTCTACAAGCAAGATAAGTAGGAGAAGAAAAATTAGAGGAAACCTTATTTCAGAACCCCAGGAAATGCTTAGATTCAGCAACTTTATCATGTCACTGCACCAGGAAGTGGAGGCCAAAAGTACCAAAGCCAAGGCCAAGTCAGAAAATGTTATAATTGTGAAGACCTAAAACATATGGCTAAAACTCGTCCAATAGAAGGAGTTAAATGTTTCAATTGTAATCGAGTGGGTCACTTATCGAAGGATTGTAATGCACCAAAGCGTAGATCAGTTGCCAACAACACAAGAACCAATAACCCGATGACAAAAGGGAAGAGTCCACATCAGGAGTAGTGTTGGAAACTTCACAACCTAGAGCAACTGGATCATGAACCCAAGATGTAGTTACGCATAGGAATAATATATGTAAGATGCGTGCTTTAATGACTAGTATATGTTAAGTTTGTAATAGGATCTAAATAGAATCATATGTAGGTATCTTTGAGTATTTGACTCTTTAAAGTCTTTTATGTTGTAAGTCTTTTCAGTTCATGTCCGTGATGTACAGTATCTACGACTTTATGAAAATAAAGGGTTCTTGAAGGAAATTTATTTTAGTCCTTTTTCTTTTGGTTGATGTAATCAGCCCAGATTTTGGGGTCAGATCATTTCTTTTCCAACGATTGGGAATTGTTTTCAAAGTTCAATTATTGTATCAATTATCATGGGAATTTTTGTAAACTGTCCCGTTGTTGTTCGGGATAGACACTTTCTTGATAAAAGAAGTTTCTAGATGAGACTTAGTCTAGTTACTTTTACTTTTGGTGAAAGTGATCCAGTCTGAAATTTTGTCGGACTATTGTTATTTTAATTGTCGTTTGTAAATCCTTTGTCCAAGGAATAAATTCTCTTAAGGTTAGGAACTATTCATTTTGTGAGTTCCTATTCCACTAGGAGTTCTTGTGAAGGAAGGAACTTTCTTAGAGTCATGGTTGTAAATATGTATTAGCTATGCATTTTTACACTCACGAACCTATTAAAGAATCTTTTTACATACTGATATTCTTTTCAAATCGACAATGTTTTTCTATACACTTTCTTGTGAAAGTAAAACCTTGAGATTAAGAAATCCTGTTTAGTTTTGAGTCATGAAATTTCGAGGGCGAAATTTTTTTTAAGTGGGGTAATAATGTAACACCCCAATTTTCCCGTTTTCTAAGATCGGTATAAATATAAATAAACGTTTATATTTTTATCTGAAACTTAGAAAATGATTTTCGGAAAACCAAAGTCATATTCATATTATACTTATTTTTGTAAGTATACGGTGAAATTTTTGGTTGAAAATTCAGATGGAACCAGGTCTGCGTTTTCGCTGACAGTAAGATTTTACTGATCAGAAAACCTAATTTTGACTCGAGAATGAAACGAATAGATTTTATATCTCATTTCCAACAAAATAGGTTATTTTGAAAATTTTCAAAATAAATAGGTTATACTCGATTCGGGGGTAAAACCCTAACTCGGGTATTCGACGGAGTCGAGAACGGACGTATAGAGACAAAACCCAACATCAGATGCTAAGACCTCTTGCCACCTAGGGTGGTGAGTCATATGGGTGAGTCATCAAGCTCATGATTACATTTAAACAAAAATCTAGATATTTCTTCAAATTAGTGTAAAGACCATTTTGCCCTTGACTATTTTACCCTTGAACTTTCATTAAAATGGCAAGTTTGCCCTACAATTTGTGGACACAAATCAGTCACCTCTCCTTCAACCTCAAAAACCTAATTTTCATGATTACCTTAGGGTAAATTACCAAAATGTCCTTTAGTCCTAACTTAATCACAAAATTGCCTTAATTGAGATTACATTTTTGTCCTTAAATTTTTATGATTTGGACCCTTAAGCCCCCCAAAACCCACGGCCCAACACTCCTTCATGTGGCTACTCCATTGCTATAAAAGCCATGTATCATCATCTTCATCAAGTTTTTCCATTTTTCTCTTAAAAAGCTTAAGTTCCATAAGCCATTTTTGTGAAGCAACTACTTGATTCCTTGCTCATTTTTCAATTCCAAGAGGTATTCCTCTCACTCAATCATCATCATGTTCTTCATTTAGTTTGATGTTTTAAAACCTTGATCATCTTTTTCAATTCCTAGATCTAGAACTTTGAAAATTCATAGTAAATTATATAAAAATCCAATGAGCATGAAACCAATTTCTATGCTCTTAGTATCCACTCTATATTCATGATCCAAGAGTAGGCATCCAACAAAAATTTCCTTCCCATTTAACCCTATGAGGCTGAACCTATGTCAATAGGAAGGATAGGGATTTTGCTTCAATTTTTGTGAAGTAACACTTGATTTAGTCTTTACAATACTCATAGTTGTTGAATCTAGGAGCATAAAATCAAACCAAATTTCTACCTTTGTTTTTCAAGCTTGGCCGAATTTATGTATCATAAAAGAAGAGATGTTTTGATTCAACTTTTCAAGTATGCACTTGTTTTGATTTAGTGAATATCTTTTATAGTTAAATCCAAGAGTTTGATGATTTTGAAAATACCTAGCCTAATTTAATGAGTGAGACCGAAACTATAGGTTTAATTTAAAAGAAGTGTTGTTTCAATTTTTGTCATGTCATACTTGAAATCATCTCTTTACTACCTAGTGTTATTGAATCCAAAAGATTGGAAAATCAAATCAATGTCTAGGTCAATTTTTATGTCAAGGCCGAAACCTAACTCATGTGAGTTAGATGGATTTTCTTCAAGTTCTTGATTTATGATTTTTGATTCCAAGTGATTAGAAACCACATCAAACTCTAGCCTATTTTAGCCATGAATGCCGAAACCCTAACTATTTGAGTTAGAGGAGTTTTTGATCCAATCTTTGTCAAGTGACAATTTATTATGTATCTCTTATACTTAAGGATCATTGATTCAAGAGTTTGTTAAACTTTGAGATCTGTAGCTAATTTAGCTAGTCAGGGTCGAAACCTTCAAGTAGGAATAGGTGATTTTAATTGTTTGATTGATAATTATTTGTTGTGGTTTGTTGAAGGAGATTGTGTGTGAATCGTGTACGTGTGCTGTCAAGAAACCAGAGTGTCAATGAACTTGTATCGTAAGGAAAGATCTTCAAGAGGTAAGGGGAGTACCTGAGGGATTTTTCCGATAGCTATATGTAATTTGTTTATGGTCTGTATATTCTATTTGGTGTATGTATTGTTTACGTAATTAGATTTCTCTGCTTTTAAATTATCTGCTTTTCATTATTTGGTTATCTGCATTTAATTGTTATTATGTTTTATTGCATATCATTAATTGTTCTATTTGCTATATTATTGGCATCATTGTTATTGATGTTGTTTGTGGATTGTAAAGCCTGACAATGGTCAGTATTCAATTAATAATGAGGTTAAAAGCGTTAAAAAGATTTTTACGGAATAATGAGTTTTAATTGATGAGAAATAGTAATATAACATTACTTAAGTATTTGGTTGCTGAAAATGAGAAAAAGTTGAAAATAATATTATTTTAATAATTTAACAGCATAAGATTGTATTATGAGTCATAGTGAGGACGTAACCGTGAAAATATTTTTGCATTGCTAATTTTGACGTAAGAAATTTCTAAATATTAGAAAATGTTATTTTAAGAAAATAAGTTTCAAAAATAATTTTATTATGGTATTGGAAAAATTATTTTACTAGAAAAGTCATTTCTGGAATTAAAACGTTTTTAAAACGTCAAACGTTGGACAATTCTGACAATATTTACGGTAGTATTATTTAAAACGGTAATATTAGTTAAAACAAAGAATTTCTCTCAAATCAATATTTTCATGTTCAAAATATTGATTTTTGAAAGAAAATGAATTTTCAAGTGATTTTGATGATTTTATAAAACGAATTTCCAACGTAAAAGGATTTTCTGTAAAGTAGTTTTATACAATGGGTTATTTCCGATAACTTGGATAAGTTAAGGAAATTTTGTTTTTGGATTTGTGTTTCACAGAGCGAAAATGTTGTTAAATTAAAAGACGAACCTAGCTGCCGAGATGTCGGTGTCTAGAGTTCTATGAGATGGAACCGGGGTCCGAAAGGTAAAGTTATGGACTAGATGTCCTATAAAAAGTGATATTGATTTTTGTGCGCCAAAATCTACGAATCTAAATCTGGTGCATCGGACTAGATTGCGTGATTTGCATATTTTTGACTTGGAGTCTATTTGTTTGGTTTGGACTAGGAGTCCTTTTTATTGGTATTATTGTTAAACTTAAATGTTTAAACCTTGGTTTGGTCGTGAGCCTTTGAGCCCCGACAAGGAAAGAATGAACACAAAGAAAATGACGCGAACAAAACGTTTTACATGCATTTTTGGGCAGACATGCCTACGCATTGGACTTGAATACTTGATGGCAAGTATTCATGCAGTTTGCATCACTGTGCCTTGATGGATATATGACCACGAAACCATATATTGTACATAGTAACCACTTTGCCTCGTTTTGGACAGTGGTATGGTTATTTGAAACTTGCCTTATCTGGCAACGTTTATATTCTGCCTTATTTGGCAATGCGAGCCTGATCAACTCATTTACTTATTGGTTGGAGCTCCAGAGATTAGGTATCAAAGATAGTTGAGGAATATTGAAGTGTCACGGTTTTTTTAAAACAACGATGATTGTCGGGTATAAACCCTTTGATAAATAAATTATTATTGTATATACATGTTAAATGTTATTTGAGAGTCGTGCATATGACTATCGTTTTAAAATCCATATATTGGAACTCACCCTTGCATATACATGTTCTTCTGTATTGTTGTTGTACCTTGGTACACGAGTGCAGATGTTGCAGAAGAGTTCCTTAAGTCACTTGGAGACTTAAGTCCGGATTGTGGGAAGAGATGTGTGATCATAGGGATGATCACGAGGTCTTATCAGTGAGTGTCTTGTAAAGCGACCAGCTTAGGATATTTTAAATTTTGTTGGGTAGTTTGTTTTGAGAAAGTCTCTGTAGGTATTTTAAAAACCTTTATATGGTTGAAATTCTGTTGTGAATAAGATGGTTTTTATTATTGTGTTATGCATGTTACACTCGAAGTATTCAGAAGAAATTGTTTTACACCGAGATTTTTTGACTCCAAATATATCAATTTTCCGAAAGCAACCAACAAATTTCTTTTTAATTTATTTCCGCACGTGTTCACATAGTAATGCCCAAGGGGGGTGTTACAGCAGTGGCTGCTCTACCCTATTTTTTTTGAACTTTGTGATGCCTGTTTTTGGACAAAAAATAGTAAATTAGAGGGTTAGGTATAACATGGATAAATAAAAAATATAAGCGTAATTAATTAACATTATATGTATAAATAAAACTTACACTATCAGCTGGTTTAGCCGCCACCGACCCCTCCGGTGCATGAGGGGTTTCAGCTGAATTAGCCATGTGTATGCTTGTTTAGATGAAAAATAATAATAAATTGGATTTTTCATTTCTTTTCTAAATCCAGTCATTGTTCCTCAAATTTCCCATCATCCAAACAATCAAACAAACAAAAAATCTTAAAACAAAAAAGCAACAAGAATGGAATTTTTAAACACAGCTCAGCAAGAAATTCACAGTTTCAAGACTCTGTTAGGATTTAGAAGAGTCTGTATCTTACAAATGTGGCAAAAAAAAAAGCAGAGATAGCAGAAGAGAAAAACTCATTCAAGCAACTTATCCACTAACATTATGTTCTAAGCTAATAAACTGAAACTTTGAATAAAAGAAAGCACTAAACAATAAACAAGATTGATGTCAAAAATATTTGAAACAAAATGGGACTCACAAATAGTTCATACAACCAGTGCATGCAATACAGAATATTTGAAAACAACCAAAATGACAAAAAGCAAAAACGAGGTTTAGGGCAGTACCGGGTTTACAAAGAGGAGAGGGATAGTGGCTCAGGGGTTCTTTCCTTATGCGTGGAGAACCTTAAATGAGACAGAAAACATGGTCTTGGTGAGACGTTAGGGCAGAGAGAAGAGAAGAGAGAGAAGAGAGAAGAGAAGAGTAAGGAACTCACCAGAGAATACGATCATGGTGGTGGTGGAGAAGACCTCGCAGTGGTGGCGGAGCAGAGGAGCCCGTGATGCTTAAGAAGGGTTAGGGCAGAAGAGGTGGTGATCGAGAACAGAGGCAGAGAGTAGTGAAAGTGCAGGTGAAGAAGGAATTAAGGCGCTCGGGTTTGTGTTAATGTATACTTTCATAAAAACACATTCGAACTCACTTTTAACGTCCGTTGTTTACACAACAGACGTAAAAGATGAACTTTTAACGTCTGGTGTTTAAACAACAGACGTTAAAAGTAATTTAAATGACCATGATAATTACGATTACGTCACCACCTCATTTTTAACGTCTAGTTTTAACCTTGCTCATTTATTACATATTTTCCACTAGTGAGTGGAAGCTCGAAGGCATTCACAGTGGCATGGGAAATTGGGGCGGAAGCAAAGGCATCGAAATTGCTTGATGGGGCAATCTCTGTCCAGATGAAGTCATTTTTTCATATCCATGTTTCCTTGGAACCTCCCTCCAAAATCGATGGCAATGAGGATGCGGCGGCGACGGGTGGAAGGGGCATAGAAGGTGTAGGATGAGTGGATGGTGGGTGGAAGGGGTAAAGGGCAAATAAGACTTTTTTCAATTTTTTTGTTTTGTTTTTTGGAGTAATAAATCTAGACCATTGAATATTCTATTATTAATCTAATGATAGAAAATAGTGTCTCGTGGATGAGGCACTTATTAACATACACCATGCTAGCAATCATTGGAGTCAAAACCATTAAAAATCTTAGCATTACATTGAAACTTCTCTCACCAACCCAAGCCTTCAACAAATCCCAAAAAAACTTAACAAAAGAGAAGTTAAACCATATGAGGTCCAGGAGTCTTATTCCCATCACAGCTCTGGTTGATCTTGACTTTAGGGATTTTGAGTCAATATTTTAATGTTATAGGACAAAGTATTGGGTTTCTGTTGAGCTTATCCGAAGATTTAACTAATAAGTTTCTATGTTGTCAAGTTGTCATTTCCTTCCTTGTCTATTTCTATTGAACTCCACAATAACATCCAAGTTCTTCGTTTGCAGCCATTTCTGCTAGCTAGTGATTATTTCCTTAGTATTAACGTCAGTCCATGAACAAAAAACAAATTTAGGGTACATAATACTATTAAATTTTTTTTTTTTTAGAAAAGAAGCTCAAGGAATCTCATTAGCGATCAAAGCAATAATACAGGGGAACATGATAGAAAATACGGAGACCAATTGACACCATGGTATCACATTTTACTTTGACATCAAATTTTAACCATTGATCATAATTTAATCAAATGGTTTAAATTTATTATATTTATTAAAGAGAGATAATTATTTAAAGCAACTTTAATAGGGAAAGAAAAAATAGGATTTATTTAATGAAAATAGATACAAACTATCTTGATTAATATTCATCAAAATTATAACATTTATTTCATATATATTTATATTTTTAATTTAAAAATAATAATTATGTATATTTTCTATAGTCAGTTTTATAAAATCCTTTTAATAGGTTTTTAGAAATAAATACCTTTTATTTCAAAAAAATTGAAATAAATATTTTATAATACAAAATATATATTGAATTAATTTTTTATTTGTTAATTAAAGATATTAATGAAATATATAATAAATACCGGCCTTTCGATTTTTTACTAGAAGGCAAAAATTAATTTAATACTTTGTTTATCATATATTTATGTTAATAAAGAGATAAAATGATAACAAAACTAATTTATTAAACAATAATATTAATGAACTGCATATATAAATATTATTCAAATTCTTATATTTTACTAATTAAAATGAAATAGGAAAATTTAAAAATATAAAATATTTATGTGATAAACCTTTTATATTTTTATTCATATATATATATATATATATATATATAAATTTAATTATATTTTTAATATTATATTATTAAAATAATTATATGGTAAAATGCGTATTGTATAAAACACAGCACAATAAGTATTTTAAATTAAGAATATAAAATATTTATTAAATAATAATTTTGATGAATAATCAAGATACTTAATATCTTTTTTCATTAACACTGGAATATTCGGATATGTCGAGCACGTTTACATAATGAGTGTAATGCCTAAGAGTCATTGATTTAGCTTTAAGGTTGTTACTATCAAGAGACAACACCATTCAAGAAAAATGAACATCATAACAGTTCTATAATCGCTATCATCAATGACGCCTATAATAACCAATAATGGCTCATAATCACCCCAACTCTATATATACCCGACTTAGCCTTCATGTTCAACCATTTTCTTCTTCATATACTAAGGTCGAGTAATAACTTATACCTCGACATCATCTTAGACCTACCTTATTTTGATTCTCACTTGGGATAGAAGCAGAATATACCTATTGTATCAAGCTATAATCATATAATCAGATACTCTTTGAAGATCTACTCAATCATATAATCGTTCTTGTAATTGGCGGCCATCGTGAAGCCGCGATAAAACTTTTCCCCGGCCACACTTTCACATACTCCACCAAGGTCACCGCCAAGGTTTTAAAAATCGTTCCGCATCAGGCAATACAGCAGCCACAAAATGGAAGTGGTGGCGGCCGAAACCACATCAAGCGGTTATCACGGCGTGACTCGAAATCACGAAGAGAAGACGCAACGGAACGATGTTGCGGCCGTTACGGACGATATGTCACCATTTCAACGGCAACACTCTGCAATTAACCATCTAGAGTCGTCGCCGCTGCTCGTATTCACCGTCGTCGCTTGCATCGGAGTCGCTGCTGCTGCCACTTGAAACAGCATCGCGAAACACGCACCAGAGTTCGCCGACGCCGCCACCTCGTACCAGATCCGTCACCGCCGTTGCACCATAACAGAGTTCGCCAACGCCGCCACCTCGTACCAGATCTGGAGTGGCTGAGTGAGGTTGTGGAGCTTCCTTCTCCACTTCTTCTCCTTTTGTGTTTTGAAGAAAGAAAAAAATGCTTGTAGTTTGGGGAGGGAGGCTCAAGATACAGAGAGAATAGGGGAGTAGAGAAGAATCGAAGAAGAAGAACTATAGATTGGGTATTTTCTCTGTCTCTATTCGATTGATATTTTTATTTAAAAAAAAGTTAATAAAATTTTAATTTAAATTGGGTTGAATGATCTGGTTAAAAAATTTAAAAAAAAAAGGAAATTAAAAAAATTAAATATTTTAATTTGTAAATTATTGGTGTATTATTTTAATCTGTTTCTAATCGTTTTTTTTTAACAAATTGTAATCTGTTTCTAACTCTTATTTTTTATTGGTGTATTTTTTTCATTGTGCTATTTTTAATTTGACATATTAGAGTAAGTTGTTTATGAAATTTAACATATGCATCGTATTAATAGGTAGTTGCTAATTTCTTTGTATTTAAATATAATCTAATTAATTTTGTTACTTTGGATATCTCATAATAACGAAAAAATATAAATTATTAGCTATTATTAATTTTTTTTTACTGGAACTATAAGCTATTATTAATTGTATAGTAAAATAAATAATTTTTGCATAATTTTGTGTAAAGTTGTGATCATTTCATGCCTCAGCGATCGTATTCCGCGTTGTAGCGCCCGCAATATCCGTGATCACGAAAACCGCAACGCGACCATCGTGCTCGGTAACCACCGACTCCCGCGTGCAGTGAGCATTCTTTGACATCATCCATGACCAGCCAAATGTCCAGGTGATATTGCTCTAATTATTTTTTATATATGATATAATGATACCCAAGTGAACTCTCTCTTTCATGTCTTATATGGAGGATACTACAGTGTGGATTTCATGTGGTCACAAAATATATTTACAGGTGACATTGTTCTTTTATTTTTGGACTCACATGATTTTGTATGTGTTTCTCGGTGAAAAGTTTTCATCATCTTATCAGTACTGGCTTTCAACCATTGTACTTTGTTTAGAAAAATAAAATTATATATATATATATAAACAAATTTAAGCATGAAAGCTACACCAAAGAGTATATTGGAAAAGCATTACACCTAGCCAACTCTCGGAAGGAAGAGATGTTAGTGCCTGGGAGGAAAATTAGAGAAAGGCTACGCCCAAAGTCAAAGAAGAGCCCAAAGTCTTTAGAGAAGGGCTCAGTGCTCATAAGAAGGAGAAAAGGGCTTAACGCCCAATAAGGTAAAAGGTGCATGCTCCAAATCATAAAAGGCAGCAAATTTCATTATTTTGCTGCAGATTATAATCAGGGAAGTTATTTCTCTATTTTCTTAAAGTTTTAATGCAATAATATTCTTTAATTATATGCATAAATTAGGGATGGAATAATATATTTAACATTTTTATTACTCATATGAATTATCAGAAATATTTAATAAATTTTACGATTGCTACTTGCATGAATTATCATAAACAGGTAATGAATATTGCAATTGCTTTTATGATGAATTTTCATAAATATCTTTTTGTCAATTGAATGATTCTTACACTACAACAAAATAGTGATTTAACAACCAAAACTTATCAGTCGCTATTGAGACCGGATTTGCGACCGAGATCCATTTTAGAAAGACTGGTCACAATATCTGACCAATCTAGTGATCGATAATGCTCGGTCACTAATTTATCGGTCACTAGACCGGTCGCTAAATTAGCAAATTTGAAAGTCAAGAATATTGACTAATTAGCGACCGTGACAGCGACCTTGTAATGGTTAAATTTAGCGACCGAGTTTAATTCGGTCGCTAATTAGTAAAATTTTAAATTAGTGACCGACTTAGCGATCGAATTAACCGAATTAATTCGGTCGCTAAATCGTAAAATCCCTAAATCAGAAATCGCACCCCTTTCCCCTCATTTCCCTATCTCTTCCCTCTCATACCTCGCTCCTCCTCCTTGCTCTCCCCTCCTTCCCTCCCTTCCTCAGTTCTGGTCACCACCGCGCACGGTTACCCACCACCGTGCACCCACAGTTCATGTCTTCCTCCCTTTCTTTCCTCCTCCCTTCTCTCTTACTCCGCCCTTCTTCCTTCCCTCCACCGTCAGCCACAAGCCACCCTCCACCGTCAGTCCAGGTAATGGTTCACTCCCTCTCCCTCTCTGTCCAGAACCCTCCCTCATGCTCCTCCTCCTTCTTCCCCCTCCTCGTCTCCCACCCTTCACTGATTTCTTTTTTCTTTTTCTTTTTTTTGGTAATAGGCTAGGGCAGAGGACCACCACACCAGGGCAGAGGACAAGCACACCATGGCAGCTCTACCTCTCTCTCTCTCTCACATTCATTTCACTGAAAATGATGGTTTTTTTGTGATTTTTTTGGTCTTTGATTTTGGTGGCCATTTGCTAGTTTGCACAAAAGGGTGTGTAACTGTTATGTGAAGAAATTATTATGTGAAGCTCAAAGTGACATTTCTATTGTGTATTATTGGTTGGGTACATGTTACTTTTAAAAACATGTTCTGGAATGAAATTGTTTTTGAATATGCATGGTTGTGTTAGTACTTATTAGTGTTTGTGTTAGTAAGTTGTGCCTCTGAATATTTATCTTATTTGTTTGTTTCATCTTCGGATTTAAGTGTCATCTTCATACACTGATTGGTTATCTTTGTTGTGGAATTGGTTAGTCTTGCAAAAGAAAGTAGAGAAATGAATACAGAACACTAATTAGTCAGTAATGTGTTATGGAATGATTTTTCGAACTATACATTTGTTCATATACCAGAACATTGAGTAAAATATATAAATTTATATAAGCCAAAATAAGTTGTTTAAAAGTTATTCCAAACACATCCTAAATATAGAAGTTGGAATGATGAAGAAGAACCCAAAATTTAGTGATTAAAATTAATGTTTTAGTGGACCGAAAAACATAACGTTTCAAGAATCGGGCAAATAAACTGAATTAGGGAGTGAACTTCGGCCTAAGACTCCTCAACATTGGTTGTTAACTTGGTTTTCAAGCACTAAGGGTTAATAGTTTAGCAAAGCCATAGAATCTCGTTTGAGATGCAATATCAATGAGCATGTGTACCTTTTCAAGGTACCACTCATTATATTGAATCTTGAATTGTCCAAGTTGGATAGTTTGGTAAAAACATTTTCTTGACAAAGTTAACGGTTATTCTTTGGATTCTCATATCTTACACTAGAGTGAATTTTGGTATGTTACATTTCTTGTTGTTCTCCGGGTGCATATTTGATCATGGTGGAATAACTGCGTTCAATTCGTGTATACCTGAGACCAACGAGAAATGCTGCCGAAATTTCATCTGGTATAAGGCATGAGAATTAAGGAATAACTTTCAACGGAGTGTTGAAAAGGTTTGTTCTCGAATAGGTTAGGGTCATACCTTGTAATAAGAATTGGAGAATGATGGATCTATGGGACTGAGAATTCTTGTGGTAGTCAGCAGTGATGGAAGCACCCGAGAATCGAATCTGGATGGATAGAAGGAAGGATCGTGGACGACTGTCGCACGAGTTCATAGAGGGAGTGAACGAGTTTGTTATTTATGCGAGCCAGTAAGAGGAATAACTAAGTCAAAAGGATCCAAAAATTAGGTGTCCTTGTAAGAAGTGAAAGTGTCTAAAATTCCAGTACGGGGACGATGTGATGGCACAGCTCTACGAGATGGGGTTTATTGGCTCAACCATGGTGAAAATTTACCATTGGTCCCCCCGGTTGTGATGGAAGATGCATATTATGGTCCTGGTGAGAAGAGGGAACAATTCGCACCTTTTGAACAGATAATTTTCGATCATGCTGGCCCTGCTGTTGGTATAGGAATTCAACAAGACGATGATCATGTTGATGACCATTACATAGAGGAGGATCCGAATCTGGATGCATAGAGATTTTATGACATGTTGGCGGCTGCACAATCTCCGTTGTGGGATGAATTTCAGACCTATTCGGAATTGTCGGCTTCCTTCGTTGCTCTTAGCATCAAGTCCGACTACAATGAGACTGAGGGTGAGTTCGATCGCTGGGTTGGCTTTATGGGTGATGCAATGCCGACCGATAACCGTATGCTTAGGAATATATATCAAGCAAAAAAATCTGTGTCAAATTTGGGCTTGGGGGTTTAGAGAATTGAATGTTGTCAGAATGGATGCATGTTGTATCCTAACGAAGACGTGGACCTGACAGTTTGTAGATTTTGTCATGCTTTCCTATATAAGATCAGAATTGATAGAAGGGGTGTTGAAATAAAAACCCCTTTGAAGAGAATGTGGTATTTCCCGATTACCCCTAGACTCCAAAGGATGTACTCTTCAATGGCCACCGCTCCTCACATGCGATGGCACGACAACAATCGAAGGGATCCAAGTGTCTTGTGCCATCCGTCAGATGGAGAGGCTTGGAAGCATTTTAACAGGATGTACACGGAGTTCTCTCAAGAGCCTCGGAATGTAAGATTGGGATTATGTACTGATGGATTTAATCATTTTGGTTAATACGGTAAAGATTACTCTTGTTGGCCGGTTATTCTGACCCCATATAATCTCCCTCCAGGCATGTGCATGAAGAGGGAGTTTATGTTTCTGACGGTCATAACTCCTGGACCATCTAATCCGAAAAGCAAGATTGATGTGTACTTGCCGCGTAATGTTGATGTTGGTGAAGGATCTTCTGCTAATCCTCAAATATCAATTTTTAATCATCCGAGCAGGGAATGTGGTGCAGAAAAGGAATCATGGTTGGGTGCCCGTGAAATGATAGCTATTGAGTTGTACGTGCTTTAGAATTGCGAGGAGGTGGATCCCTTACTAGAGTAAGTTGCTATTAATTCATTAGTAACGACTTAAATTTTGTTAGTGTTTCTTATTTAATAGATTTTGTATTGTCTATGGATAGAATATATGCCAATGAGCTGAAAGAGCATGATCCCGAAATCTCGGAGTCTCAAATTCTTCAGGAGGTTGCCAAACATTTTCCTAAGTGGTTCAAAAATTATGTAAGCCATCTAACTTATATTGCTATTAAGTACTACCCTACGATTGTTTATAATACTCTTAAGAATCATTAATTCTAGGTTAATGAAAGCCAAATTTAAAACGCAAAATTGTACGCTTTAGCATGGGGACCAGACAGGTGGATTCGAACATTTGAGACTTACATTATAAATGGATATAAGTTTCACACAAGTCAATGGGGTCAGGGCATGAAAAATTCAAATTGCGGCGTTTGTTTTAGAGGGACCAACTGTCAATTAGAGGATGATTTTTTTTGGAATCTTAAGTGATATTTATGAATTAACGTATTCAGGTCATCCCAGTAAAAAGTTAGTCTTATTCAAGTGTGAATGGTTTGATAACACTCTTAATAGGGGCACAAAAGTTGACAATAAGCATGGGACTGTAGAAGTTAGAAAATCGTGAAGATATCAGGTGTACAACCCGTTTATATTTGAACAACAAGCAGAGTAGGTATATTTTACCCCGTTTCCAGAGGGACATCAAGATTGGTTGGGTGTTATTCGAGTGAAGGCACGCAATGCAATCATCGATAATGTGATAAGTCAACCTGAGACAAAAGCTCCATACTAAGATTTTCATCAGATTGACGGAATTCAAATAATGTTGCAAATTGACACGGACGAGTACCAGGGCATCTTGCTGATCCCGGGCCTGGCGACGAGATAATTGACACGGAGTTGGAGACTCAGTATGACTTGACCGTAGATAGCGAGGAAACATATGCCTTAACCGATGAGGACAAGAGTGAGGGTGAATTCAATGATAGAGATTCCAGCTAGGTAATCTGTAAATTGGTTATGAAGCAAATTTGTTATGATATATATTGTTATGATACTTAGTCTATTTTGGTTATGATATATTATTATGTTATATGTAACTTGTGTTTTAATTATAGACAGATGGCTGACGATGCTAGACGTGGGAGACGTTATTCCCGTGGGTGTGGGTCCCGTGATCGTGGACGTGGACGTGGGAGAGCAGCACCCACCCCCACCAGCACCCCTTCTCATCACTTCGATGCCACCTCTGGCGGTTCAGGAGCTACACCGTCCATACATGGTGTCGGCTTCCCCTCCACGGCTCCCTCAACCATTATTGTGCCTTCAACCCCTCTTCCTATAGCATCCTCGATACAGCAGCCTACAGGGGGCAAGCCTCGTCCATATGCAAGACTGGAGCGAGTTAAACATTTATCTTTATTTGTTGCTTTTTATTATTTGAATATTTATATTGTGATTAATATTTGCATATTATTTTCCCACAGTTTCTTGCTAATATATAGGCCCCACACGAGGATCTCTGTAACATCCTGCTTTTTCGTTAAGTGCTTTTTATAAGTTGTTTGGTTGGTAAAGGACTTAGTGGGATTTTAGGTTCAAAAGTCCCTTTCTGGTGCATGAGCACGCCCGTGCTCATTAACCAGCACGCCCGTGCTTAAGGTCAGGAGCGTGTTGCAAGTTTTAAGTTGAGCACGCCCGTGCTCAATAGTGTGCACGACTGTGCTCATGTGAGGACCGCGTCTAGTAGACACTAAGTCCAGCATGCCCGTGCTGGCAGAGGAGCACGACCGTGCTTCGTGCTGTTAATGTCTATAAATAGTGGCACAAAAATCGAGGACGCATTTTAGAAACCCTATTTTGGCAGCAGCCATCACCTTGTTGCGGCTACCCTTGTGTTCTTCCCTGTTTCCTCTTTACCCATTGCGGTGGTGGTGTTTTAGAAGCCTCTTGGGAAGCTTAGTTGGTCAAAGTATATCATAGAAGGTATTGTCCCTTTCCAATATGGTTTCCTTTCATGGTTTTGAGTTGGAAACTAATGGGTTTTGTGTTTCTGTTTAACCAAGGCTTGATTTTGGATTAAGCCACTCGAAGGGAAGGAACCGGTTTGCTGTTAGGAGCTCACATTTGTTTTTGGAGCAACCTTTAATCCAGGTATAGGGAGAAGGGTAGTGTATACATTAGGCAGTGGGGGTAGTGTAAGGTAAAGGGGTTCCCATAACCCCGGTTGTTGTCATTTTGTATGCCTATGTGATACATGATGATTATATGATAATATGCTCTAGCTGTTTATGGTGTATGCTTCATATTTATGTTCATGATATGTTCTTGATGTTTATGTTGATTGCCTTGATATGATCATGATGGTATGATGATTGTTGTTGTTGACATGTTGATGATTGGCTGATGATGTTGTTGAGTTTGATGATGATGAGTTTTTAATCTGAAAAATATGTTGCTAAGATGACCTAGGATAAATGGACTTAATCCCTAAAATAATTGGTTGAGGAACTGTGTTGAGACTCTGCTTAGAATAGTGCAGCTGTACATTAAGCACGGCCGTGCTGAACAGGGAGCACGCCCGTACTCCTAGTTTGAATTCTGAAAATGGTCGTGCATTAAGCACGTCCGTGCAGCAGAGGAGCATGACCATACTTCACTTATGTGACCAGCAAGGCCGTGCAAGGGACAAGCACGCCCGTGCTCCCCTAACAGACAGAGATGGAATTAAAGGTTTAAATAGGGGCTTTTGACCCCAATCATCCCAATAACATGTTGATGACATAAATGACTTTGTTTAGATAACTTGTCTAATGATTAACAAAGATGATTAAGAAGATGAGATGGTGAGATGTTGATATTGGTAAGCCGGTATCCATTGGGTTGCCGCACACCGTTAAGATTGACATCCTTGGTGCTTATTGGCCAAAGTGCCCTCGATTCTCATTGGTCGAGGTGCCGTTGACGTTGTACCTTGGTAGCCGAGAGTTTACTCCAAGGGGGCCTTGACCTGGTTGGGTCTAAGGTGTTGCGGTCGATTCCGTTAAAGTTTAAGGTGTTACAGTTGATTCTGCTTAAGTCTTGGGTGCTTATAGGCCCAAGCAAGGAGGTGGCAGTTACCCATTGTTTGTTGTATGTTGCATGCATCATTGGAGATGTTTTTGTGGTGGACGTTCGACATAGGGGAGGTCGTCTGAGAGTACGGCGATCTGGCCATCCACGGTAGGTCACCCAAGGTTTGGTGGCCGTGCACCCCCGTGACGAGGCATTCATTGGTTTGATGCGTTTGCTATCCTAGGGGTAGATTACCCTGTGTTGGGTAGATTCCCAATATGGATATTTTACTCTGAAGTCGTTCATCTTGAGTTAGTTTGGATCCACATACATAATGGAGTAGCGGAGTTGTGTTGCATTGCACCGCATATCATAATTGTTTTAGATGATGTTGATGTTGATGTATGATGATATGTATATGTTGATGTATGCTATGATGTTGCCATGCTTGTTTGTTTACCTTGCTTCCTATCTCCATGCCGTATATGTTTACATGATTCTTACTCCCCGTTCTTTGTTTGTTTGTTTGACCTGATTGACACCTTCCAGAGAATAGCGAGCAGTCAGGAGAGGAGTGACTCTGAGGAGCCACCACTCATAGTTAGGACTTTTCCTTATGTTTTAGTTAGTTCAACGGGGTGTTTCATTGCTTCAAAGACATTGAAGACTACGTTCTCATCTTGCACTCTTAGTGTGAGTTTCCCTTGTTGCACATCTATCAAAGCACGTCCAGTGGCCAAGAAAGGCCTACCCAAAATGAGAGGGATCCCGGCATCCTCATCCATACCAAGCACCACAAAGTCAGCCGGAAATATGAGTTTCTTAAAATATTTCCCTCTTAAAAACTTTTCACAAAACTTTTCAAATCAGATTTGTGACCTCAGGATCTTTTACAAAATCAATGAAGGGTTTATATAAAATCTTGAATTGGAAGATGATGAAGATATGAAAGATTAATTCAGAATTAGGTTCGGGTTCAAAACTCAATAATAACAAAATACATAAACTGATTAAGCATTTAAATATTAAGAACAAGTTATGCAAGTTTCAGATACAAGCATTAACAATCAAGAACAAACTTGCAGGTTTCAGTTTCAGTTTTATTTCAGTTTCAGCAATGAAGAATGGTTTTGATCAACTCAGTTTTTAACGCAGATAACCAAGACTTGATTGCAATCAGACTCAGGTTTCAACACAGTTTATACAGATCAAGAACATAAATTATATTGAACTTTAAACATCAAAATTGCAGGTTCTTGATCATAAACAGAAAGTAAAGGAGTTTAAGTTTAGAGATACCACACAACCAGATTTATCCTGGTTCAGTCACCTCCACTGTGACCTACATCCAGTCCCCACTCCACCTGTGGGTTTTCACACACTAACACAACAAGCTTTAGCTAGGAAGCTTGAAAAACCTTTACACCACAGAGCACTCCCTCACCTCTGGATACCACACTCTTATGAAGAGCCTCAATGTTCTTCCTTAGGGATACCTCACCTTAATCACTCAGAGACTCCCCCTCTCTTTACAATCAAATAAAACAAAAAAATTGATTCCTAACTCTCTATAGTCAGATAAACAAATTGAAGCACTTATGAGTATTGAAACACTTTTTTCACAATAAGCTCAAGAAAGATGATGAATGATATGTGTATTTTTCTGTTTTTATGATATGATATCGAAAGTGTTCCTTTGATCCCTCTTTATATAGAAAACAAGTTATAGTCGTTGGGATCAATTAAAATAGATTTGGATCTTGCTAACAAAATCTGTTTTCTTGATTCTTGTTCTTGAAATAAGATTTTACATTGACGTCGTCTTCAATCCTCAGGGCTCGTAGTTGATAGCAGACGAGCTCCATATGTCACTTTAGTAGACGAGCACTGCTGTCACTTTAGTGGACGAGCACTTCTGTCACTTTATTGTATGCTGATTTTCTGTAATGACATGTATAAGCTGTGTGACCTTTTCTAGCACAAAAGTTGCATTTAACAAATGGTGTGTTTGATGTCTTAGGTGCAGCAAAAAATTTCTTGAAATATTTCTCATGTATCTTAGGTTCATAGCCTATTCCAGCCTTATCATAAACACACTTTTGCTGTCCTAATAAAGCATTCAAGTTATCTCTACCATTTGTGAACTTGGCTAAGTCATTTTTCAGTTTTTCAACTTCTTTAGTCAATGTACAACACTTAGAACAATTAAAGCATATAGGTGGTTCCAAAACAGTAGCCAATCTTTCTTTTATAGCATAATTTTCTGTTTTTAATTCATCTAGCTTTTTGTTTAAAACAGAATTTTTTTCTTCTAGGCATGTGATGGTTTTCTTAGACTTAATTAGAAATCTAGCAAGTCTAATGGATTCTTTATGAAGTTCTTCAAAAGCATTTTGTAATTCATCATAAGAAGGTTGATAATTAGAACTTACTTCACTTTCTGAATCACTATGATTGCTGGCCATCAAGCACAAGTTTGCCTCCTCAGATTCAGATTCTTCAGTGGATTCTAGATCATTATCATCCCAAGCAATGTAGGCCTTTATTGGCTTTTTCCACTTCTTGTCCTTTGAGTCAAATTTTTCTGTTTTGTCCTTCTTTTGCAGTTTTGGACAGTCAAGCTTCATGTGGCCAATCTTTCCACATTCATAGCATGTGATGTTGTTGGAAGAGTTGTCACCTTTGCTGAAATTTCTTTTAGGAAAAGTGGGTGGCTTTATTTTGAAGTTGCCTTTCTTCTTTAGGTACTTCTTGAATTTTCTAACTAGCAATCCCATCTCTTCTTCAGATTCTGCCTCTTGCGCTGAATCATTATCATCACTGTCTTCTACTTCTCTGACTTGTGATTTTAGAGCCAATCCCTTTTTCTTTTTGTTAGTTTCTTCATTCTCACTCAGTCTGTTCAACACCAATTCATGCTCTTGCAGTTTTCCAAGTAATGTGGCAATGGTCATTGATGAGAGGTCTCTCGATTATGAGATTAAAGTGACTTTAGGTTGCCATTTCCTGCTCAAGCATCTCATTACTTTGTTAATTTGATCCTCATTGGAGATTGTCTTTCCAAGTGCTGCCAATTGATTCATAATGTGTGAGAATCTCTTTTGCATAGCCTCCATTGGTTCTCCTCGATTCATGCAAAATAACTCATACTCATGTGTGAGGGTATTCATTCTTGCTCTTTTGACGTATGTGGTTCCTTCATGTGTTACTTGCAATGTATCACACGTCTCCTTTGCGGATTTGCAATTTGAAACCTTGAAAAACTCATCACGGCTTAAAGCAGATTTTATAATATTCTTAGCACGTGCATTATATTGAACTCTTTTCTTATCTTCCTCATTCCATTCAGTTTTAGGCTTATCTCTTGGAGCACCATTAGCATCTATAGTAGAGGGGGTAAATGGTCCATTCTCTACTGCATCCCAAATGTCTACACCTGCTGCCACAAGAAAGATTACCATTCTTTCCTTCCAATAGATATAATCAGATCCATTGAAAGCAGGAGGGCGTGCAAGGGAAGCCCCTTCATTCAAGCAGTCATTAGAAGCCATACTCTTATAGCTGTTAAGCCAAAATTAAAGAGTTTAGCTCTGATGCCAATTGTTGTTTTGGCTTCAACGACTTAAGAGGGGAGGGGGGGGGGGGGGGGGGGGGTTAATTCAGTTTTCTTAAAATATTTCCCTCTTAAAAACTTTTCACAAAACTTTTCAAATCAGATTTGTGGCCTCGGGATCTTTTACAAAATCAATGAAGGGTTTATATAAAATCTTGAACTAGAAGATGATGAAGATAAGAAAGATTAATTCAGAATTAGGTTCGGGTTCAAAACTCAATAATAACAAAATACAGAAACTGATTAAGCCTTTAAAGATTAAGAACAAGTTATGCAAGTTTCAGATATAAGCATTAACAATCAAGAACAAACTTGCAGGTTTCAGTTTTAGTTTCATTTTAGTTTCAGCAATCAAGAATGGTTTTGATCAACTCAGTTTTGAACGCAGATAACACAGACTTGATTGCAATCAGACTCAGGCTTATGCAAGTTTCAGATATAAGCATTAACAATCAAGAACAAACTTGCAGGTTTCAGTTTTAGTTTCATTTTAGTTTCAACAATCAAGAATGGTTTTGATCAACTCAGTTTTGAACGCAGATAACACAGACTTGATTGCAATCAGACTCAGGTTTCAATACAGTTTATACAGATCAAGAACAGAAATTATATTGAACTTTAAACACCTAAATCGCAGGTTCTTGATCATAAACAGAAATTAAAGGAGTTTAAGTTTAGAGATACCACACAACCAGATTTATCCTGGTTCAGTCACCTCCACTGTGACCTACATCCAGTCCCCACTCCACCTGTGGGTTTTCACACACTAACACAACAAGCTTTAGCCAGGTAGCTTGAAAAACCTTTACACCACAGAGCACTCCTTCACGTCGAGATACCACACTCTTGTGAAAAGCCTCAATGTTCTTCCTTAGGGACACCTCACCCTAATCACTCAGAGAGACTCCCTCTCTCTTTACAATCAAATAAAACGAAAAAATAGATTCCTAACTCTCAATAGTCAGATAAACAAATTGAAGCACTTATGAGTATTGAAACACTATTTTCACAATAAGCTCAAGAAAGATGATGAAAGATATGTGTATTTTTCTGTTGTTATGACATGCTATCGAAAGTGTTCCTTTGATCCCTTTTTATATAGAAAACAAGTTATAGTCGTTGGGATCAATTAAAACATATTTGGATCTTGATAACAGAATCTGTTTTCTTGATTCTTGTTCTTGAAATAAGATTTTACATTGGCGTCGTCTTCAATCCTCAGGGCTCGTAGTTGATAGTAGATGAGCTCCATATGTCACTTTAGTAGACGAGCACTGCTGCCACTTTAGTAGACGAGCACTTCTGTCACTTTAGTGGACGAGCGCTTGTATCACATTAGTGGACGAGCAATTCTGTCACTTTAGTAGACGAGCGCTTGTATCACTTTAGTGGACGAGCACTTCAGTCACTTTAGTAGACGAGCACTGTTGTCACTTTAATGGATAAACGCTTTTATTACTTTAGTGAATGAGTGCTTCTATCACTTTAGTTGGACGAGTAGAATTAGAATCTTGTTCTTATTTCTAAAAATCATTTTCATTAACGAAAACTTATTCTTTTTAATGCAGGTTATGAAAATTGATTCTCTTCATGCATCTTTTCAAATGAGCTATTTGTGAATAAGAGATTTCATCTCTTACAAATCATCTAAGACTTAAATCTAATTTCTCCTTTAAGCTCTTGTCTTGATGATTCCGTGATCTTTGTCTTTGCTCTTTGATTCGTCCATGTAGCTCTTTTGATTTCTTCATGCTCTTCCTTGAATATTTTCCTTGAATTTGCTTAATGAACTTGTTGATCACTGTCTGATACCTGTCTTTACAATTTGACATTAAAACACTTGCACACACATTAAATTGTTTATATAACAAAATCTCTAAGTCATTGAGTCTAACAATATCCTTTGCCTCTTTTATGCCTAGCTTCTTCATTATAGATAAAGGCATCAAATTGATGCTCCCCCCTAGATAACACAATGCCTTCCCAAGAGTTACCTCCCCAATGGTGACTGGTATACTAAAAGAACCCGGATCCTTCAACTTTGGCGGTAGTTTCCTTTGAAGAATTGCACTACATTCCTCGGTTAAAGCAATCGTTTCCTCATCCACTATCTTCCATTTCTTGAAGAGAAGCTCTTTCATAAACCGGGCATAAGATAACATTTGTTCCAAGGCTTCCGCAAATGGAATATTAATTTGAAGCTTGCGAAAAACATCAAGGAACTTGTTGAATTGCTTGTCTTGCAAGGGTTTCTTCAATCTCTCTGGATAAGGTACCTTCATGAAGGGAGGAAGATCTTGAGGTTCAACCCACTTCTTCCTTCGGAATTCTTCATCTACTAACTTCAATCTTCCTCCTTGCTCCGGCACCTTTTCACTGGCTACATCCTCCACCCTTGCTTCTCCTCTTCCACTTGTGGTTGTTCTGGAGTCTCAATCTCTTGAGAGCTGGTTGCTTCCCCATTAAATTCCAACACCTTAACACTCCGAGTTGTCACGACATTGCATTGGCTCTTGGGGTTGTTCTCTGTATTACCTGGAAAGGAGCCTAGAAGACGCTCATTCAGTTGCTTTGCAAGCTGGGCCATCTAAGTCTCAAGACTCTAAATTGCTGCCCCTGTATAAGTTGCCTGTTAGATTCAATGACTTAGAGATTTTGATATATGACAAATACAACTTAATGTGTATGCAAGTGTTTTAGTGTCAAATTACAAAGACGAGTATCAAGCAGTAATCAACAAGTTTAGTGAGCAATCAAAGGAGAATATTCAAGGAAGAACTTGGAGGAATCAAAGATCAAAGGATCATCAAGACAAGAGCTAAAAGGAGAAATTTGATTTAAGCCTTAGTTGATTTGTAAGAGATGAAATCTCTTATTCAGAAAAAGCTCATTTGAAAAGATGCATGAAGAAAATCATTTTTCATAACCTGCATTAAAAGGAAGAAGTTTTTGTTAATGAAAATGATTTTTGGAAATAAGATTTTTTCATCCAAGCGCTCGTCCAACACAAGTGACAAAAGCGCTCATCTAACACTAAAGTGATAGAAGCGCTCGTCCAACATAAGTAACAGAAGTGCTCGTCCAACAAGTGACAGAAGCGCTCGTTCAACAAGTAATACAAGGGCTCGTCCAACAAGTGATACAAGGGCTTGTCCAACAAGTGACAGAAGCGCTCGTCCACTGGAGTGATACAAGCGCCCGTCCACTAAAGTGACACAAGCGCTCGTCCACTGTAGTAACAGAAGCGCTCGTCCACTAGAGTGATACAAGCACTCGTCCACTAAAGTGACACAAGCGCTCGTCCACTGTAGTAACAGAAGCGCTCGTCCACAATAGTCTTTGGACCTGCTAAATCCTTAAATGAGAAGCTCCATCCAATGACATGGCATATGGAGCTCGTCTACTAATTGGAGCACGTCCAATTACTTTGTGTTTTAGTACTTCCGTCTACTGACGTGGCATATGGAGCTCGTCTACTAGCCCGTCCGAATGTAAAATCTTAATGGCTGGATGGACGCGGTTATTTTCAAGATGGACACGAATTCTATAAGAACTATCAGAATCTTATTTCAAGAACGAGAATCAAGAAAACAGATTTTGTTAATCAAATCCAAACCTGTTTTGATTGATCCCAACGACTATAACTTGTTTTCTATATAAAGAGGGATCAAAGGAACACATATTACACAGAACGAATAACATATCAAATACGATACACATCATTCATCATCTTTCTTGAGCTTACTGTGAAAAGAGTGTTTCAATACTTATAAGTGCTTCAATTTGTTTATCTGACTATTGAGAGTTAGGAATCAATTTTGTTTTACTTTTGATTGTAAAGAGAGAGGGAGTCTCTATGAGTGATTAGGGTGAGGTATCCAAAAAGAACAACATTCAGGCTCTTCACAAGAGTGTGGTATCTCGAGGTGAAGGAGTGCTTTGTGGTATAAAGGTTTTTCAAGCTACCTGGCAAAGCTTGTGTGTTAGTGTGTGAAATCCCATAGGTGGAGTGGGGACTGGATGTAGGTCACAGTGGAGGTGACTGAACCAGGATAAATCTGGTTGTGCGGTATCTCTAAACTCAAACTCCTTACTTTCTGTTTATGATCAAGAACCTGTGATTTTGATGTTTAAAGTTCAATATAATTTCTGTTCTTGATCTGTATAAACTGTATTGAAACCTGAGTTCGATTGTAATCAAGATTGTGTTATCTGCATTCAAAACTGAGTTGATCAAAACCATTCTTGATTACTAATTACTAATTACTAAAACTGAACTATTACTGAAACTGAAACATGCAAGTTTGTTCTTGATTGTTAATGCTTATATCTGAAACTTGCATAACTTGTTCTTAATCTTTAAAGGTTTAATCAGTTTTTGTATTTTGTTATTATTGAGTTTTCAACCCGAACCTATTCTGAATTAATTCTGAATTAATCTTTCATATCCTCATCACCTTCTATTCAAGATTTTGTAAAAGCCCTTCATTGATTTTGTAAAAGATCCTGAGGCCACAAATCTATAACTTTGATTTGAAAAGTTTTAAGAGGGAAATATTTTTAAGAAAACTCAATTCACCTCCCTCTTGAGTCGTTGAAGCCAAAACAATATTGCCAATTTGTCAATGGTTGTGTTTGTGTTTATTGAGAGCTTCTCTATGGCTGCACTAGTCTTCTCAGTAGCCAATTCCCAAGGTTGCTTCCTTCCATCTGTGATTTGCAATTGAGTAGGTTGAGGGAGAGCCTGTTGGGTGTTGTGCTGTTAAATTCTATAGTTTGGCCTCTGATTTTGTTGTTGTTGTCCGGCTAGATCACCATTAGTGTTGCTCCAAGAGAATCCCAGATGATCTCTCCTGATATTCCAATTCTGCCCTTGATGGTAGTGGTTGTTCTGCTTATTCCTCTGATAGTCATTGCACTGTGGTACCATGTCATAAAAATTGTCACACGAATCCACATGCTCCTTATAAAGGTTGCCCGGACAATATGCACTACCATGATCACCTTGACAAAAATCACAAACCGGAGGTAAACCTTCTCTTACCGCGTTCACCTTCATCTTGTTTGTCAGTGCTTCATTCTGCTTCTTCAAAAGTGTGTTCTGCTCAAGAATGGCTTCAATAAATGTTGTACTAATTCCAGAAGCATTAGAAGTGCCCATATTGCGGTTGTAGTCATTCCTGGACATCTTCTCAAGTAAAGCCCATGCATCCTCTGCTGATAAATAAGAGAAAAAACCACTAGCTGCGGCATCACAATTCATCTGATATCTTCCTTTCAGCCCATTAAAGAAGTGTTGAACCTTTGTTACCAAGTCAAAATAGGAAGAAGGACATATCCTCAAAAGCAAATTATATCTTTCCCAAGCCTTATTATAAGACTCATCATCAGTTTGCTTGAAGGAAGTGACGACGATCTTCATCTGTGCCGCTTTCTGAGGAGGAAAAAATCTTGCGAGGAATTTCTGAGCCATCTGTTCCCAAGTAGTGATGCTCACACGATCCAACTGTAAGTCCAACCAATCGCGTGATCTATCCCTAAGAGATAATGGGAATAGCTGCAAACGAAGGGCGTCTTCTGACATTTCTGGATATTTGAACATGTCGCAAGCCTCCAAGAAGTGAGTGATGTGCCGGTGAGGGTCTTGGTGTGGATTCCCATCAAATTGTTCTCTTTGCACCATATGTATAGCATATTCCCTCATCTGAAATGAATTAGCCGTGATGGGAGGCTGGACAACACTAGAAACACAATCATCCAAGTTAGGAAGATTGTACTCATAAAGGGGCTTGTTAGGAGGAGGGGGGTGGTGGATTTTCATCCGCTATCTCTTCAAGATTGATGGGTTGGTTTGTTTCAAGTAGCCTCCTCTCTTTAAGTTCCTTCCTCAACCTCTTCTCAATCTTGGTGATCTCGGGATCAAATAGCAAGTTCTCTTGTGTAAGGGTACCTCCCATCCACAAAAACAAGACAAGACCAAGTGGGATCAAAGAAGTAAAAATAGATAAAATTGCAGAAAATTAAATTAACATTTGCTTAATCACAAGAATCAAATTCCCTAAAAATTAGGAAAACTGGTTGTGCCAATCCCCGGCAACGGCGCCAAAAACTTGTTGACGATCCGGCAAGTGTACCGTTTGTTGCAAGTAATAAAACACGGTAAGTAAATATTGAGGTTGAACACAAGGATTGGAAGACCAATTTAACTAATTTTAATAAGGAATTTCAATGCGTTTGACCAAATCAAAGAGAAGTGGTTCTGAAGAGAGGGAAAATTAAATCAAAGATTAAATCAAAAACGATTAATTAAATATTCTAAAAGATTGTGATGAGATTTGATTATGACTAAGGTTCTAAGGTCACGAATTCACCTACCCTATCAAGCAAATTACCCAATTGTTTTATCTCCTTATCCCTAGTTTCAATTTAATTTATTGTCAACCGGGAACCCTCAATTATCCTAATGTCACTTCCGATTTTCAAAAGGAAATATCTGCAATTGCAAGTCGTCAATTTCCCAATTTATTCAACCCACAACTACATTAATTAAGTTCTTGGTTCGCTATAGCGATTGCACTGCTTTCCTATTCTATCCCTAGTAATGTTCAAACGGTGTTCTAAATTCAAGTCCTAAGCATGAATTGCTTCCCAGCTTCAACGCACTAGACTAGTTAACCACTGGTCACATGATTAACGCAAACAAAACAGAATTAAGGAACAAGAAAAGAGACAAGTGTATAAGAAAATATTAAAGCATTCATTCTTCAAGAACTGACTCAAAACACACTACACAGCTCCAAACAAACCAGGATTACACTTTTCCAATCAAAAACTTCTCTCATTCACATAAAACAAGCTATTTATAAGGTTTGGAATCTATGCTCGCTCGCGGGGCAAGCAAGGATTCGCGAGACGAATCTTAAGTTGGCACCAGTTCAAATTTGGACTTCTCGCGAGGCGAGGCATAATGATCTTCATTTCACTGAGTCTGGCTCGCGAGGCGAGGCTGAATGGCTGCATGTTCCTACTTGATCTGTTCCCCTAGCTCGGGAGGCGATCTTCTGTTCGCGAGGCGAATAACCAATTTTTGCCTTTTTGCTTGTTTCCTTTATTTTTCCTAGCTTCCTCGAGCTTCACTTTTAACCTGGAATTAAAAGTAGCATTAAATGCTTTATTTTGATAAGAAACTAAAAGAAATTACTAAAAATTATCCTAAGACTAAAGGAAATTGCTTGTGAACAATTAAAGTCAAATTTGGGCTAAAACTAGAATGATCTCGCACAATTGGTATCAAAACTGAGGTCTTTCTAGTTATAAAACTAGATGAACCAATGGTTTATCACCCCACCGATCCCCCGACCACCCCCATTCACCCCCACCGCCACTCAGCTGACATGTACTCTTTACTTACATTGACACAGTTTGTAATTATTTAATTTTTTACAGCATTTACTGTTATTTTTTATTTAATTTCTCTTCTGTATTTTTATTTATAGTTTTTTTATTCAAAACAGCAAATTAACAAAAAAAAATTATATATAGCCACCGAACTATATCGGTCGTTGTTCGGTCGGAAATGATACCAAATATTAGCTACCAATATATTTAATTTAGCGACCATCACATTCCGGTCGCTATTTAGCGACCAACTAATATTTCGGTCGCTAAACAGTTAGCTACCACGGTTTTAGTAACCGGTTATGTTCGGTCGCTAACTGTTTTAGCGACCGAATTGCAACGTTTAGCGACTGAATTTGTCAGTCGCTAAACACATAATTTCTTGTAGTGCTAATTCAAATTTTGAAACGTCAACTTTTGAATTTCAAGATTATTAATGACCCTTTAATAGTCATTATTTTGGCTAATTGTCTTTGGAGTCTTGTCATAACCAAAGCTTTACCATATTGAGTATTCAAATGAGATTTTGATTCCAACGTATTTTGGTCCATTTGGAAATAAACGTTCATTTGGCTTTTATGTGCTTTAATGAGAGCTAATTGTCCATGTGCCACAATGTGGTAATAAATTTGTCATATTACAAAATATATTATTTAGTGGTAATTGATTTCCTTTAATTGACGTTGGATAACCTTTGAGTCCTATATGTCTTCGTCGACCTTGCATGTGTGCCTGATGTGGGAAAACGATGGAGGATTACCATGCTATTGATCCAGGTAGCAAGCACATAAGTGACATATATGGATAGTAATGCTTGTCTGGGAGCTTGTTATGACCAGCACAAACTCAGAATTTACAGAGAAAATGAAGAATATCAAAGCTCAAACTTAGCAAATGATTTCTCTTACTCATTCCATCGATAGCCATAGGTTTATGCAGTTACAAGTTGGTGTAACTACCTCTAACTAAATCTGGCTAACTATGTTAGCTCACTAATAACTAACTCAGCTAGCTTATTACGAAGATGAGACAGAAATGTAATGTAAATGTATAATACACCCCCCCCCCCCCCCCCCACCCCCACCCCCACGCAAGCTAAGGATGGTAGATATCCAACAATCCTAGCTTAGAGATGAGTTGGCAGCTAGGGAGCGGGAGTTGGAAGTCCAGCGCCATGAGCATGAGTTGGAAATGAAAAGGCGTGAGCTTGAGTTGGACTCCAAACGACGTGAGCTCGAAATGTTAGCAAAGGTATTTATTCATTATTGATGTCCAAATTAGTCAAATAATTACTTGTGTTTTTTTTAATTATCAAAAACTTATATATTTTATTTTTCCTAAACTGAAGGCCAAGTCGACGTCGGTGTCGCTGTCACCTATCACTCGTTTGTTCTTACTTGGTGAGGATTATGCGTTTGAGATTTTTGAATGTCCATTGGATCACGATGGATGGGTGGCACGCCCAGATCAACAGAGGATATTTTCCTTCGTTGGTGACGATCTCGGGAACGCCCTGCGAAATAACATCCGGATGAACAAGAAATGTCATCAGTCTACGGTGCACGTAAGTTAATTTTAATTTTATAACTTATTTATTTTTGGTATTTTTCCATTTAATAATTTATTTTAATTTCAATATATATATTATGTAATTAACATCCACACCTTTTCATATCTTAGGTATCTCCATCGTCTTCAGCTTGATAAGGGCGTTGCATCAGTTTACGGTTTCTTAGATCCGTCAATCCTTCTGCCCGAGTTCTTTGTTGGCGATGCATTGAGTAAATACTTAGGGAACTTGTTGGGAGACAATCCGAAAGAATTATATCTGGCTCTCTACTGTATGGATCGCCATTGGCAGTTGTTCGTACTTCACCCGTCTAGGCTTACTGTCATATTCTTCTCTCTCTCCACCACCATGATCCGCCACCGAAGGTGGTGGAAGTCAGAAATATGTAAGTAACTAATCTTAAATTTAATTTAAGTTTTAATATCAGTTGTTTTTAGTTTATTACACACATGATATATGAGTTTGTTAATTGATCGACATGATTATTTGTTTATGATAGCGCACTGAAGGCGAGTAGCATAAGTTGCGCCAACGGGAGAAGTAGGACTTCTAAGGCTAAAGCAAATCCTGTATGGAACATCCTCAAGGTTTGGTAGTTTATTTATCAAATAATTAATATTATAATTACTAATTTATGTGTATATTCAACTGACGTTGAAATTAATTTTGTTGGTAGTCTCGATTTCAAACTGACAGTTGGTCGTGCGGCTATTATGTGATGCTTCATATGCTGAACATAGTCTCCGCATCTATTATGGATGGATGGAAGAATGTAATATTTAAACAACTTGTTAAATTATATATTATAGTTTTGAAGAGGACTTGCATTGATGTTATTGTTATTATTTGAACGCGTCTAGGCATTTATCGACCAATCGCCTATTGAAGAAGATGAGTTAAGAGAATTGAGGATGCGCTTCGCTGAATTCTTCTTCAAGTATGCGGCTGAAAAAGGAATTGCCAACATACCTCCGCACTACTTAGATAAATAGTTTTTTTGTTAGACTTTAGAAACTAATTAATAACATGTATATATATATATATATATATATATATATATATATCCTTAGATAGTTTTGTTTTTTAGACATTGGAACAAAAATTTATTTATATATATACATGGGTTTTGGTTTTAAGTCCCCCCATTGTTCAATTTTCCTTTGCAATTCTGTAATGTGTGTGATATTCGTGTTCTTACCGGGACCGAATGCGGGGATAGGCGAGGGGAGTGATATTTTAAAACTGAATTTAAAAAAAAAACCTATTAACGTCAGTTGTATCAAACAACTGACGTTAATAGTATTTTATAAAATATACAGTACACTATCAACGTCAGTTTTTTATTAAAACTGACGTTAAAATTAAAACTTTAACGTCAGTTCTTTATAACAACTGACGTTAGTTTTAACAAAATCAACGTCCGTTGTATTAAAGAACTGACGTTAATAGTTTTAGTTTAACGTCAGTTGTTTAAAAAACCGACGTTAATTTTTACAAAATTAACGTCGGTTTTGTTAAGGAACTGACGTTAATAGTGTTATATTTAACGTCAGTTCTAAACTGACGTTAAAATATTAACTATTAACGTCGACTGTATTTACGTCAGTCAGTATTCTAACGTAAAAAATAAATTTTAACTGACGTAAAAAGCACTTATTGCACTAGTGATTCCATCGATAGCCATAAGCTTATATAGTTACAAGTTCACTACAACAGATTAGACTTTTAATAACGCACCTTTAATAGCATTTCCGTGTGGAAATGCTATTAAAAGTGATGGGGGGACTTTTAATAGCGTTTCCTTTAGAAAACGCTATCTTAGGTATCACCTAAGATAGCTTTTCCGTGTGGAACCGCTATTAAAAGTGCCACTTAGGAAAAGATAGCGGTTCCACACGGAAACGCTATCTTAGGTGGACACCTACATTTTCATCAGGAATTAAATGCGGGACCTTTCTTCCCTCCTCTTTTTTCTTGCTCAGCTTCATTCCACTCGACACACACAGCCCCAACCCTACTGTCGTTGCCATCGCGGGAACCCTTTTCAACCACACTCCCTTTTCTCCTTCTTCTTCTTCAGCAGCCGACGCCCCCTATCCCTGAAAACAGCACCCATCATCTAACTCGCCAAACCCTTTTCCCATTTGTTCATTATCTTGTTTTGATGTAAGATTGGAAGCGGGAATCAAAAATTGCGAATTTTACAGAGAGTTGAGCTTTATTCTGTGTAAGAACAAAAAATGATCTTTTCTTTTCTTTTTTTGAACTTCCCTTCCCTTCTCTGTATTTTTGAAATTCTAAAGTTACCGAGACCTGAGCATTCAGTGTAAAGAATTAGTAGCAGCTTCCATATGCCATTATTTGGGAAGAGGTCATTTGGTAACTCAGTAGTTTTCATTTTTATTCTCTCATTTGCTATGTTTGTACTATGAAGTTTCAAATGAATGAGCAACAATACACTCTATTGTCATCATATGATTGTTTCATTTGAATGGGTTGATATGCTTGGGTAATTAATTTGATGGTCACAAAATGGAGTTATATGTTTTGGTATTGATCTAGATTGCTTACCAAATATTTGACAAAATGCACGAGTCATCTTGGAGTTTGTATTGACTGGTGATTTGTTTTTATTATTTTCTCTAAACAAAGCTTTTGTTCCAAGTGAGAATTTTGGAGGTTAGTTGAAGTGATTTTAATTAAACATCATATATGATGACTGGTTTTGGAGTACTTAAATCATGATCATTTCCTATAACTACCTAGGAAAAGTGCAGTGAATTTGTTGGATTCTACTTTGGAGATCTAGTTATTTTGACACACATATGTCTCTTGCAATAAACATGACAGTGTTCTTGTTTGATAACATCTATTATAGTTGACTTCCTTCCACTTAGTACTTTTTTTCTCCCTTTTCAGCACTGGTTCCAGAAAAGTGGATCGAATTTAAGTTGCAAGACACTGCCAGAGTTAGTCACAACACCCAATTATTCAGGTATATCCTATAGGACAACAAATGATTTTGTAGGTGTTTAAAACCTCACCATATCCTGTAAAATTTAATAAATTTCGCCTCTCTATTCATGTGATTCTATCTTTTAGTTTTCTCTTTTAACTTTGTTGACTCATCTTTCGACAAGTTGTTCACGTGATGTTACCCGCATGGAGTGAATTATGGGTATATATTTTCCGAGAGAAACAATTAATTCTAAACCCTCATGCAAATTTAGCTAAGTGGTGGACCCTCATCCCCTTCCCCACTTGAACCGATAATACACTGCTCCAAACTGTAGTCAATTTTTAAATAAATAGAAACGTTTGTTACCTGTTGGAGCCATAGTGATGCTCTAATTAGCAGAATCTTTGCAGTCATCAACTCACCAAGCTGTATCTTTAGATCAATGTTCTTGCTTTCTAGGAGAAGTTTGGGTATGGGTTTCCATGAGAGAAGCAATTAAGCTAGACATTTTAGTCTTAAATATCATGCAAACTCCTTGACTTTAAGCCTCAATTATCTGATCTGATCTGATTAATGACTCATATTTTGCATTTAGACTGTTTATATTCTATTTATCAATAGCAAAGCTTTGGTCCATAACACATCCTTTCTTACTTTAATTTTTACGCAATTAATTTGTAAACAAAAAAATGCCAGGAGAACTGAAATGCATATCATAATATGCACCAAATTGAATGGGCGCGCTTTCAACTCTGGGGCATCACGGCCGCGAGCCTCATCACGGCTAGGCCGTGATCAGTTCTGCCTGGCCTGTCACGGCCGTGATGTGTATCACGGCCAGGCCGTGATAGCTACTGTCTTCCACCAACTGTTCTGTCACGGCCGTGAGGGGTATCACGGCTAGGCCGTGACAGATTCTGACTTTTTCCTTTCTTCCTTTTCAGCTTTGCTCGATCATGGCCGTGATGGGCATCACGGCTAGGCCGTGATGGGCATCACGGCTAGGCCGTGATGGGCTCTGTTTGGCTCATTTTCTTCACTTTTAAAGCTCCATCTTCATCCAAACTCCATCATGGTTGATCTTGAGCATTTTATCCTTGATTCACGGAGCTTCACTTCTAACCTGAAACACTAAAAAGACACAAAAAGCGTAATTCAATTCAAAATAGACTAAAAATTACCAAAAATGCCTAAAACGAGTCAAAGTCTACTTAGGAACAAAACAAGGCCAAATTTGATGCTTCCCCACTAATACACAGCCCCTGTCCACACTTAATTTGCCATGAGGAAAAACGGTAAAAGTTTTCATTCCTTTCATTCCTTTAATCTGTATACATTGCATGTAGACCTCAACCACTCTAAACTCAATGTAAATATGTTTAATAAATATTTTTGTAGATCGGGAAAGCATGGATCGAAAATGGATGTCTGCCAATCGTTTAATGAAGGAGTATGAGGATGGGGTGAAAGAGTTCATTAGTTTTGCAGTTCGGCATGCGGAAAACCCTAGTACAATCATATGTCCTTGTTTAGATTGTTGTTATGCAAGGCGAGTTAGTGCAGCCGATTTGGAAGAACATTTAGTGTGTAATGGAATCGATCAAAGTTATACATGTTGGACAAAACATGGTGAGACAAGAGCTGAGTCTAGTGAAATGAGGAATCGTGTGAGATATTCATCATACGATACCGACACAAATACTTATGAGGGCGATCGTTTTGAAGACATTGCAAATGCTGTTGAAGAGGATCTTCGGGATTGTCCTCAAATGTTTGGGAGGTTGGTAAGTGATGCAGAGCAACCATTGTATGATGGTTGTACTAAATTCACAAGATTGTCGGCGATGTTAAAGTTGTATAACTTGAAATCGGGCAACGGATGGACCGATAAGAGCTTTACGGACTTACTCACACTATTGAAAGACATGTTGCCGGAGGATAATGTGCTTCCTAGTCGGACATATGAGGCTAAACAAATGTTACGCTCTATTGGCATGAGCTACGAGAGGATACATGCTTGTCCTAATGATTGCATTTTATTTCGGAATGAATATGCATCGTTAAAGATGTGTCCTAAATGTAATGCCTCACGATATAAGAAGAAAGAATCAGATCCAGAGAAGGTTGTGTGGTATTTTCCCATAATACCCAGATTTAGGCGCATGTACCGTAGTTCTGAAGATTCAAAGCACTTCACATGGCATGAGGATGAAAGGATCAAAGATGGCAAGTCAGGCACCCGGCAGATTCTCTCGCAATGGAAGAAATTTGATCATGATTATCCCGATTTTGGGCAAGAATCAAGAAACCTACGACTTGCATTGGCTCTTGACGGATTTAACCCGCATGGTGTTCAAAGTAGCTCTCACAAGACATGGCCTGTGATTTTGGTGATTTATAACCTATCCCCATGGCTATGCATGAAGCACAAATTTATGATGTTATCTAAGTTAATTTCTGGGCCCAAACAACCAGGAAATGATATAGACGTCTATTTGACTCCTTTGATTGAAGACTTGAAACAACTGTGGGAGACAGGTGTGGAGGTGTATGATGGGTATAAGGAAGAAAGTTTCAATTTGAGAGCTATGTTGTTTGGCACAATTAATGATTTTCCAGCCTACGGTAATCTGTCAGGATATAGCATCAAGGGTCGTGTGTGCATGCCCTATATGTGAAGAGGGTACTGGATTGGATGCGGTTAGAACATTGTAAGAAGAATGTCTTTCTTGGGCATCGTAGATTTTTGCATCCAAGTCATCATTACGGTGGTGGAGAAAGGCGTTCAATGGGAACTCGGAAGAAGGTAGAGCTCCTTCACCTTTGACGGGTGATCAACTTTTTGAAAAGGTAAAGGATTTGAATATCCAATTCGGTAAACCTTTTGCGAGAGATATTGTCACAAGAGGGTGGAAGAAAAGGTCGATTTTCTTTGATTTGCCTTATTGGAAATCATTATATGTAAGACATTTCCTCGATGTGATGCACGTTGAGAAAAATATCTGTGATAGTGTCATTGGTACGTTACTCAATGTGCCAGGGAAGACTAAAGATGGCATCAATGCAAGGTTGGACTTGGTTAGTATGGGAATAAGAAGAGAATTGGGACCGACGAAGAAGGTTAAAAGGACATATCTTCCTCCGGCTGCTTACACTCTATCTAGAAAAGAAAAAACTGTTTTTTGTAAGTTTCTTGAAGGAGTTAAGGTTCCGGAAGGGTACTCTTCAAACATTAGGAACCTCGTATCGATGAAAGATCTCATGTTAAAAGGTCTAAAGTCCCACGATTGTCATGTTCTCATGGAGCAGTTGATACCCATTGGTATACGGTCTATTTTACCTAACAAAGTGCGGGGGGCCTTAACTAAACTCTGTTTCTTCTTCAAGGCAATTTGCAGCAAAGTGATTGACCCTGGGAAGTTGCCATCATTGCAAAGAGAAATTGTTGTGACTTTATGCGAGCTTGAGATGTACTTTCCACCTTCATTCTTTGACATAATGGTTCATCTAACCATTCACCTTGTTAGAGAGACACAAACTGTGTGGGCCAGCTTATATGAGATGGATGTACCCGATTGAGCGTTATATGAAGATATTAAAAGGGTATGTGAAAAACCGATCACGACCGAGAAGGTTGTGTTGTTGAACGGTATATTGTCGAAGAAGCTGTTGAATTCTGTGCGAATACCTATCCAATGCTGATTCTATAGGGCTGCCAAAGTCTCGTCACACATGGAGAATGATGGGGCAAGGAATTACTGGAAATGAAATAGTGACTATATCAAGGACAGAATGGGAGCAAGCACACTTATATGTTCTGCACAATGCCGATGAGGTTGAGCCATATGTTGAAAAACACAAGGACATGCTTAAGAGTTTGTATCCAAATAAGAATCAAAATTGGCTAACTAGAGAACACAATCGTTGTTTTATAACGTGGCTAAGAGATCACATTTATGCGAGTTGATCGAAAATGCTACTTCAGTTTCAAATAGATTGAGATGGTAAGCCAAAGGTCCAAGTTTGCAAGTCTTCTCTTACCACGGTTATCAAATTAATGGGTACACATTCTATACAAAAGAACAAGATGGTCGGAGTACAATGCAAAAAAGTGGTGTGACTCATGTAGCTCAGTCGATGCATATCTCAAGTGCCAAAGACAAAAACCCGATATATGCAAATATGTCATACTTCGGCGTCATTGAACGCATATGGGAGTTGGATTACACAAAGTTTAAGGTTGGTGTGTTTGGTTGCAAGTGGGTTGACAATAATAACGGTGTTCAGATTGATGAGTCAGGGTTCATGCGGGTGGATCTTAATAGGGTGGGGTATAAAGATGAGCCTTTTATATTAGCATCTCAAGCTCAACAAGTGTTCTATGTCACTGATCCAGCTGATATGAAAAGGTCCATTGTTCTTTTGACTAACAAAATAATAACTAAGATTGATGATCAAGACCATGGAGATGTTGATATTGAAGATGATCCTTTCGTCGGGACATTACAATCACTTGAGATTGATCCAACTAGGGATGATGGTATGTATATGAGAGATGATCATGATGAGGGGCTTTTGGTCAATCCACCATTTCGTACTAATAAAGGGCAAACAAATCTCAATCCAATGAAGAGAAGAAAAAGGTTGACTTAAACATGTATGTAGTGTTTGTGTTTAAATGAACTTTCTGATCCTTTTATATTATAGTTAGCATCTTCCGGTAATGATAGTGTTGATTTTGTTATTCATAGTTGTTTTATATTTTGCATCAATTAATGTTATATTAATGTCCATTGATGTTTTACTTGTATCTAATATTTTTGTAGGTAAATGACATCTTCAAGTAATTCTAGTGATGCCAAAGCGACGAGACGTGGGCCAACAGTTATGAAGGCGGTCATCCGCGCTAGGAGTAAAGGACAAAAATTTGATGTAATTTACTTACTAATCTAAGGATTTCATAATGTTGTATGATATCTAGATTTAATTACTTTATTATTTTTATTAGGTTGAATGGAATTCTTTGGACCAACCAATTCGTGCTAATGGTAAAATATTGAAGAGTTACATTGGGGCCGTTGTTCGGCAAACGGTCCCAATTATTTGTTCTAATTGGAAGGATGAAGCTTTGGATGGTTTCAAAGAGAGCATATGGGCTGATGTACAGGTAATTGTTAAAATTTATGAATTATATTGTAAACTATGTAAACATACTTACTTTGACACGTTGTTTATATTGTTTTGCAGATGTCTTTTAATGTTGATGAATCTCGGGAAAAATTTGTACTTCAGGAAGCTGGTAACCTACATAGGGCATTCAGAACTAGATTGACCAAAAAATTTCTAAGAGATGTCAACGGGAGTATCATAGAGGAAAGTCCATCACAATATCCACACATATCAAGGGATGAGTGGACAGATTTTATATCAATACGCACAGGATATGCTCAATTCCTGGTATGTTTAATATCACGTTAGTCCTTATAATTTTATAGCAATACGTACATATGACATTAACCATGTATTAATATTACTTATATGTGTCTGAATAGAAATTAAGCAATGAAAATCGCAACAGGGCGTTAGATCCTGCATGCCCTTACAAAGCATCACGTAAGGGGTATGCGACATGATGAATTGAGGATGAATAGGTATGTATATATATATATATATATATATAAATATATATATATATATATATATATCTATATATATATATATATATATAAATATTCGCATGTGTGGTAAATATGACTTTTAAACTGTTTGGTTAATATATATTATCTCAATATACAGATGCAGGAGGCGGGGCCAGAAGTTAAGAAAATTAAACGCCATATTGTGTGGAGGAAAGCCCGCGAGAACAAGGCGGGTGTAATTGACAACAAAAATACGCAGACCGTGTGGAATAAATGTGTTAGTAGACTAACGTTTAATTTTTCATTTGTTATTTTTTTATGATAATATATAATAATTTTAACATTTGCATTTCACCAATAACTATGTGTCAGGAGGAACTGTCACAGTCTGCGGTAGAGGGAGAGATACAAGATTTTGGTCGCCAGGATATTCTTGCTAAAGCCCTAGGTGTGCCAGAGAACCCTGGTCGTGTTAGGGGTGTGGGTTTCGGCGTCTCTCAAAAAGACTACTTCCCACCTGAAGGTCGTGCAAAAAATAACTCGGAAACGAAAAGGTGGGAGACATTGGTGTCTCAACTCTCTGAAAGATTGAACATTTTGGAAGAAAAGCTGAAACAAAAGGAGGATGAGGAGAGGCAGGCTAATTTCACAGCCCAAGCAAGCGTCAAAGATAGTTGCACTATACCATCTGCCAACAGGCTTCCAGAGGTAATGCATGCCTTTTTTTTTACTAGTATTGCATTCGCAGTTAAATACATTCAATTGGATGCCTTAATTCACAGCTTATTCATCTATCATTGGATTAGGGCGTCAACTCATGTCAGCTATATTTATCAACCCCAAACTATCGTATGGTTGCTATGGGTAAAGTATACAATGAGCCGGGTGTTACACTGCACACTGGACCAGTACCCCTTAACCATGTGAAAGTTGGAGTTGATGTTGCAACTGAGGGGGATGCGCCATTGCCGGTACCTATCAATGATGCAGATGTAATGACAGTAAGAGATGCAATAGGTACTTATGTGGCATGGCCAATTGATCTCGTGGTTGTAATTAATATGGTATGTAATTGCATTTTTCCACCTTTTCATATACGGCATATATTTATTACATTAGTTGATCACTAACTGGCATATTGAAATGCAAAATTTCCAGGCACTTGCAAAATCTAAAGGCAAGGGCAGAGTGTCTGGATATACAAAGGAGTCAATTACAACCCCAGAAAATAAAGGAGGAAACTCTGAGGCCAACCCTCCTACAGCTGGTTCAACTACAATTTCTCTGGAATATTTGAATTTTCTTAAAATACATGAACGAAAGAATATGAAAAATGATGACCAATTGGACATAGAGATGGAAGAAAATATTTTTGGTCAGCATATCATTGAGATGCTCAATACTGAAAATATCAGAGAAATTGTAAATCATGAATGGGTATCTGCCTCCGTTATTTGCGTATATATCAGGTACTAAATCAGGCTTAAAGTGTACAATATTTTTTTAGTCTTTCCATTTAAATATTGATGTCATTGGTGTAATCCATTTTTATATTTTAATTGAAGGTATTTGTATGAAGAATTGTTGCTTCCAAAGGAAAGAACGAGGAGGTTTCTGTTCTTGTCCCCACACCAAACAAATACATACGGCTTCTTCGGGAGGGATTCACAGAGAACGTATATAGCTGACCGGTTTGCAACTAAAGAAAGAGAATATCAGCCCTTGTTTTTAGCGTCGTGCAATGTTGGGTGAGTCGCTTATCCTATAGGACTTAATTCACAATAATGAATTACATAAAAGTTGAGGTGCTTAGGATTTGTTATCTCAACATTTTTGTAGGAATCATTGGGTGCTGTGCACGATAAATATTGTTGAAGAGATTATTTACTATCTGGATCCCTTGAATGTTGATCCTAGGGATCGCCCAGAATTAAAGAATCTGTTCGATAAGTAAGCATGTTTTTATATTTCTGATTTTCTATGATTCTGTTCGATAAGTAAGCATGCGTGTGTTTGTGATGATTGAAAATATGTTTCTTAATGAAGTCTGTTTGATTTTGTGATTAGTGCTTTGCAAGTTTATCGCGCAAATATCGGAGCTAAGGTGCCGCGTTTAAAGGCAACCAACATTAAATGGATTCAGATACAGGTATATTTTCAAAAACTTAATGCGCAATTAGATAAAAAAAACTATATTGATTTACTATTTTATTTTTTATAGTGCCCAAGACAACCCAACAGTACAGATTGTGGGTACTATGTCATGCGTTTCATGAAGGAAACTATCTTGCAGAACCAAGTTAAAATACCAATGGCGGTATGTTGTTTACTTAGCTTTTAACTGTGACTGTTCAAATGTTTTAGCAATTGTAACTTAATTTATTTAATTTTTATGTCGCAGTACTTCCCTGACTTCAAATGCTCCACATACTCCACTGCTCAACTATCTGAAGTCAAGGAAGATTGGTGTCGCTATATTGTTGAAAAGTTCATTTTATTATGTCAAATTGATCATAGTAGTTGCAGCAATACTCATTGGTATGTGAATAATGCTTTATATTTATCAACCCCAAACTATCTATGTATTTGTTTTTCATTAGTACATGCCTTCGAGTTGATGTGCATGGAAAGGAGAAAATAAGTTCAAACTTGCACTTTTTGGTTCACACAAATTCAATCAACATCTATGTATTTCGCTCAACTGATTACTATTTTCTTCTCCAGTGAGTGCTCTACTGCTTTCGATTTCTCTTTCTCTCCCAAACTAAATGTGTTGTTTAGGTTCTTATTTAATATGTTTAGGTTCTATTGAAATTTAAGCATGATTTGGTAATTTAAGCTTGATTTCATAATCTGTTTATTTGAATTCCTTTGTATTAGTAATTTAGTTATCTTTTATTTAAGTGGTATATTAATATCATTTTTCTTCTATGTATCAGATTACTGAACACATAATCTGGAAAATAATCAGATTATCAACCACCGCAACATGGAATTACTTGGAGCTGATTCTCTTGAGATGGTATGATCATATTTAATTATTTATACATACATGATTTGTTTCTTGCTATTATTTTGTTAGACTTTGTTATGCTTGATTTGAATTCTGTTTCTTGCTACAGTAGTATTTACCTAATTAGTCTGTTGTATCCCAATGTAACAGGTTAGTCTTTGTGGTGGAAATGCAGTATGTATGCTACAGAGGCTTTGGATCACATTTCGACACATTACTTTGGTGTTGTCTTGGTCTCATGAAAAACAAACAGAAGCTGTAAATGTAGATTGTAGATGTATGTTGGTTTTCTGATTTTGGTTTCTTAAGGATTGAGATATGGTATAGTTGCTGCACTTTGGTTTTGTCTTACTCGTGTGAATTTGAATACTTTAGAAACAGAGTGCTGTACTTATATCTGGTTATATATATAGTTGCTGTATAGAGTGTTGCACTTTGATTGTATAGTTACTGGTTTGCTGCACAAACACAGTGCTGTACAAACACATGCGATCTTTGCACAAACACAAGTCTTTGCACATTTTGAACACTTATATTTGAACACTTATATTTTGAACACATTTTGAACAATTGTATTGACTGCAACAATTGTGGTTTTTTTGGTGTAGTTCAATATGCAGGAATAATGGATGTAAAAGTTAAGAAATAAAATTAAAAAAAAAGGGGAATAGATAGCGTTTGTTGATACAAACGCTATCTAAAGACTGATAGCGTTTGTACACAAACGCTATCTAAAGTCTGACTTTAGATAGCGTTTCCTTGTACAAACGCTATCTAAAGTCACCTATTAATAGCACTTCCTAAATGCTATCTTTGCTAACGAGTTTTAATAGCGGTAGCATAGATAGCGGTTACAAACGCTATTAAAAGGCATACGGAAACACTATCTAAAGTCTAATCTGTTGTAGTGGTTGCTGTAACTGCCTCTAACTAAATCCAGCTAACTATGTCAGCTCACTAATAACTAACTCAGTTAGCTTATTACAAAGATGAGACATTGTAAATGCATTCCAAATGTAAATGTATAATACTTGTAAGAAATTATAATGAGCATGTATGCCCAAACAATTTTAAACATTTACAAACCATAGCCATTTGATTTTACTTTTGTATATAATAGTTAAAAACTTAATTTAGTTGGAAATTTCTCCTATACGAAACATAGAAACTAAGAAAAAAATTTCTTCCTTGCAAATCAGGCACTTGATTAGGTACATACCAAAATGACCAAGGCTAAAAACTAAAGGGTGAAATATAAATGCTACATTTTATATAAATGCCTATTTTTATCATCATACACATGGTTATGGCATGCTCATATGCTCTTATGATCTTTTTATGACATAATTAATAGATATTGATATTCACATAAATTATCATAAATATTTAATAAATATTATTATAGCTGCTTGCATGAATTACCATGAACAGGTAATAAATGTTGAAATTACTACTCATAAATTTTCATAAATGTCTTTATGTCAATAATTCAAATATTGAAACGCCAACTTTTGAATTTCAAAATTTATGGTCCTTTATAGTAGTCATTACTAAAGCCGATTGTCATTTGAAATGAATGACCATTCATTTGGCTTTTATGTGCTTTAATGATATCTAATTGCTTGTGTGCCAGAATGTGGTAATAATAACTTGTAGCTAAAACAACTTGTAGCTTGGGGAACTTCTGTTTCTATACGGAGTGGACCTCGGCCTAGACTCACTTCATTTTTAAGCTCTATCGTTGTAAAAGAGTTTGGAGCTTGGGGGGGACTTCCCATTCTGAATCCGAGATAACATCGGAAGACACAAAGAAGGATCCACACAAAGCCAGGTGTACGAGCAATGCTCAACCCAGAAAGACAGATACTCAAGCAAAGTTTGACTCTGCAAAAATCTGAGCAATGCTCGGAAAAGACAAAGCCAGAGATCCAAGCAAAGCTTGACTTTGCATAAATCCTTGAAGTACTCGGTAATCAGATAGCCAGAGATCTTGGCAAAGCTTGACGCTACAAAAATCTGAGATGTCCTAGGCCAAATAAGCCGGAATCCCAAGTAATACTTGGCTCTGCACAAACAAAAAGCTGAGATGTCCTCGGCTCAAATAAGCTGAAATCCCAAGTAATATTTGGCTTCACACAAACATAAATATTCGAGATATCCTCAGCCAAATAAGTCGGAATCCTATGTAATACATGGCTCCGCACAAACAAAATCTAAGATGTCCTCTACCCAAATAAGCTAGAATCCCAAGTAAGACTTGGCTCCGCACAAACAAAAAATATGAGATATCATCAACCCAAATAAGACGGAATCCCAAGTAAGACTTGGCTCCACACAAAAAAAAATCCCGACAGTGCTCGGTCAAATAAGTCGGAATCCTAAGTAAAACTTGGCTCTGCACAAACAAAAAATCCGAGATGTCCTCACCCAAATAACCTAGAATCCCAAGTAAGACTTGGCTCCGCACAAACAAAAATTTGAGATGTCCTCAACCCAAATAAGCAGAAATCCCAAGTAAGACTTGGCTCCACACAAACAAAAATCCTGACATTGCTCGGCCAAATAAGTCGAAATCCCAATTAAAACTTGGCTCCGCACAAACAAAAAGTCTGAGATGTCCTTAGCCAAATAAACCGAAATCCCATGTAATACTTGGATCCGCACAAACAAAAATTCAAGATGTCCTTGGCCCAAATAAACCATAAAACCAAGTAAGACTTGGCTCCGCACAAACAAAAAATCTGAGAAGTCCTCGGCCAAAGTAAGACTTGGTTCCACGGAAACCAAAAATCCAAGCAGTGCACGTCCAAATAAGACGGAAACCCAAGTAAGACTCTGCACCGCATAAACCAAAAATATGAGCAGTTTTCGGCCAAATAAGCCAAAAACCCAAGTAAGACTTGGTTCCGCAAAAAAAAAAAAAAAAACATTCCGAGCAATGATCACACAAATCAGAGAAGTCCTTGGCATAAAAATTCAAACACTTGAGTAATCTTTGACTCCGCAAATTTAAAGTATTTCGAGCAATGTTGGACACAACAAAGGCAGATGTCTAAGTAAAACTTTGCTATGCAAGCATCAAATATAATTTTAGATGAGAGAACTCACCAACGCATGAGAATCTTAGGTATTCTCGGACTGAAAAAATACACGCTCAAACCAAGTAATGCTTGGGATCGTAGGCCAACATACTCAAATACGACTTTGCTCTGCAAAATCAAACCTAGCAATAATCAGACCAAACCAAGCACATCTCGGTCAAAACGCTTGACACGCTAACTCGGGCAGACCACTCTTCATCCCATCTTTTTCTAGAATCGGATTGAGTTGAATAATGTGAAGAGTTCTTTTACAAGTTTCCTCGTTGACTTGCAACTCCGCTTGAGGGGCTTAGTCTTACCAACGACTCGAATTTGAAAAATCCAGAAACATGAGCAAAGCTCGATTTTGGGTCCCTTAAAGCTAAAAAGCCATATACTCGAGCAGTGCTTGGATATGTGAAAAATTGGTAAACATGACCAATTATGGCTTGCGAGTTTGAAAACAAGACTAATGTATAGGTTGTATGTTGATAAGCCTCTGCCTTATCTAGTTTTATAACTAGTAAGACGGTGGTTTACGTGCTAAATAGTCGAGTTCAATCTCGTTTTCGCCCAAATTTAGCCTTGTTTTGTTCCTAAGTTAGACTTTGACTCGTTTTGTGTATTTTGTGTAGTTTTTAGGTTATTTTGAATAGAATTACGCTTTTGTTTGCTTTTGTTGTTTCAGGTCAATAAGTGAAGCTCTGAGAGTCAAGGAAAGTCAAGAAGCAGTGGAAAAAGCACTTTTGGAGGTCTCGCCTCGCGAGTGGATGCTCGCCTCGCAAGCCTGAACATCAGATAAAGCAGCAACAGTCATCACTCTGGCTCGCCCCGCGAACAGGCTGCTCGCCTCGCGAATCATAAAGACCTGGAAGTCAGGGACCATCACGGCCCAGCCGTGATGAAGGTCACGGCCGTGATAGCTTAAGGTTTGAAGTTTCGCCACGCGAGAAGAAGCTCGCCCCGCGAGAGTCTGAAGACCCTGGAAGACAGAGACCATCACGGCCTAGCCGTGATGCACATCACGGCCGTGACCTAAAAACCCACACAAGTCAGAGACCATCACGGCGTAGCCGTGATTCACATCACGGGCTGAAATCTGAAGGCTCGCGTCGCGAGACACCCTTCGCGTCGCGAGGGTCTGGATTCCACAAACGTGCCAGAAACAGAAGCCGTCACGGCCTAGCCGTGATGACCATCACGGCCGTGACGTGTGGCCTCCCTATAAATAAGGCAGTGCAGAACAGATTTGGAGGACTTTTTGGATCAGAACAGATTGTAGATCTTTTAGATTCCTTATTCTGGGGCTGCGTCTCCCTCTTCTCCTTTCTTTACTTAGAGTTATGATGAATTCCGATTGTACGTTTGTCGTGATTACGGACATGAGGAACTAATCCCCTTGTCTAAGGGATCGATGAAGCCACCCATGGCGATATAGTGTTCATGTGGTGTATCTCTCTCTCCTTTAATTCAATTATTGTTTTCCAGTTCTGCTTTTATTGTGTTGATCATATGCTTGCGTGATCGACTAGTTAAACGTGTTGTGGCCGAGCGGCGATTCGCGTTTTAGAACTTGAATTGGGATCATCGGTCGAGTATTGCACGAGAGTGAATAGGAGATCGGTGCAACCTATAGGAAACAACAATTAATAGAATTCGAGATTAGGGTTATGAGACCTAGTAAGTAATTAACTCAAATCGTCGAATACGTCCTATTGAGCACGACAGTGAATTTAGGAGAATTTGAGGGTCCCGGTTGACATTAAAATTGAACCTAAGGAGGAGATTATCATCACTTGGGTACTATGCATGATTGGGTAGGTGGATTTGAGACCTTATATGCTTTTAATTCCAGATTTTAATACCGTATCTTTATTTGAATTGTGATTTACTTGCGATCCTCTTTTCTCTCAAATCTCAACCACTTTCTGTTACTTGACCAAACGCATCGGACTTCTTGCGAAATTAGTCGAATTGGTAGCCCAATCCTTGTGTTCGACCTCGGTAGATTCTTACCGTGTTTTATTACTTGCGACGACCCGGTACACTTGCCGGTGACTCAACATATGTCATTATAAAATAACCTTCAAAGGAACGAGAACACCTCGGTTGAAACACTTAGGGCCAACTAATGCTCGATCCACCTATTCCTAAATCTAGATCTCGAATCAAATAGGGCAACATAGAGACATCTTCTTTAAAGCTTCCTCGCAGATCCTCAACTCAAAGCTTGAGGGGCTTACTGTTCTAACATGGACCAGTGAGTCCTTGGCCCAGCTCACATAGAGCTCAAGGAGTAAAGCTGAAATCCCTATCAAGAGGCCGCCGAATTAACACTAGAATATTCGGATATACCGAGCACATTTATATAATGAGTGTAACGCCTAAGAGTCAATGATTTAGCTTTAAGACTGTCACTATTAAGAGACAACACCATTCAAGGAAAACGGACATCATAACGGCTTTATAACCGCTGTCATCAATGACGCCCATAATCACCCATAATGACTCATAAACACCCCCGGCTCTATATATATCAGGCCTAGCCTTCAGGTACAGCCATCATCTTCTTCATACACTAAGGTCGAGTAATACCTAGTCATTGTCTTAGAACTACGTTTTCTTTGATTCCCATTTGAGATACATAGGAGCGGAGAATACACCTATTCTGTCAATCTATAATTATATAATCAGATACTCAAATTCTCAACTTTGGAGATCTACTCAATCATCTCAAAAATTCTCGTTCTTGTTGGAATATATATATATATATATATATATATGGGCAGTGCAATATTATATCACTCTTAGAAAAACGAGACAAGTCAAGGTATATATATCTGAATATAGATATATCAGTGCTAATGGTTAATGGGCATTTGTTTTTCTTTTAATAAGCGGTTAATGGATCTATTTAGGCTAAGACTATACATGAATGTTTGTCCATGAATTTTCTTTTGTATAATCTTTTTGACCCGCCTTGAACTTAAGAATAATTTTATGGTTTAACTAAGCTTTTGGTTTTTGTGAAGTGGCCGGACAAGTTTTGGTTTTAGTCCCTACAATTATTTTTATTGGTTTTGGTGTCTGTAAGTTTAAAATTTTTAGTTCACCGTTCACTAGTGCAGAAAAGGGATTTAACGTCGGTTGAAATTGCCCTTTAAAGTCGGTTTTTGAACCGATGTTGAAACAAACGATGTTGTGTGTGGGCTTTTGACATCGGTTTTACATTTTAGACATCGATTCTTAGCAAAACCGATGTCTAAAGTGCTCTTAGAACAGTTTTTTAAGAAAAGAATAGCACTTTAGACATTGGTTATTAGTGAGAACCGATGTCTAATATGCACTTTAGACATCGGTTCTATCTTGGAACCAATGTCTAAAGTTCTCTTCAATAGTTTTTAAAACAAAGAACAACACTTTTGACATCGGTTATCGATAATAACCGGTGTTAAAAGTTCCAGAAATTTTTTTAAAAAAATAATTGGTTTGTCTTATCAATTTAGACACGTTCAACAAAATAAACATTAAAATGAACACAGAATATGAACTTAAACATGTTCCCCCATAACATTAATTCATTGTCAAATACAAGCTTAACTTACAATGTCATTTCTAGATACAAACTCCAGGTTACACAACAGCTACATCTCTAAACTATCCTAAACCCATACTCTAAGACAATGATCACCCAAGACATTGAGACCACCACATCATGTCTTCTAATGACTAGCTAAAAATTGTGTAAAAGAATGAGCATTGAGCAGTATGGTATTTTGTGAGAGAAAATTATTCCTTAAAAAATAATACAATCATTTATGTATCAATGTGTCAGATTCCTAGGCATCCTTCAATAAATTACTCAAGTCTTATAAACCCAAGGTGGTTGCCATATGATAAACTGATATCCTGCACAAACCTGATAAAACTGAAACAGCAGAGATACTGCAATAGCAAGCAGGAAATAAGACAGCGGTAGCAAAGCCAGATCAAAATTATTGCAAACAGCCCCATAATAATAAGCAAGTTTACTCAACAAAATTTTAAAGAACACTAGATTGACCTTCAAAGTTTGATGAACGCCTTTATTGATTAGAACTTCAATCGATAAATGCATCTGAAACAAACAATTCAAGCAATAATGAAAGAACCTGAGATCGGGAGTTGAGAAAGAGTGAGAAGAACACAGGTTCGCTTTGCGATTGCAAGTGAGACTGTGATAGCTTGAACGTTGTTTGTGATTGGGATCCTGAGAGGGAGAGTTGGAGGCATAAATTGGTGGTTCTGAAATTTCAACAACAAACCAGAAACTGAAAAAATGAAAATCAACCACAAGCAACCAATATTGGATGAATCGTACCTGGACTGGGGGAAGAGGTAGAAGTCTACAAAGAAGATGAAACAAAATGAAACCCTAAAGCCATGGTAGAGGGGACCTGGACCTGAACCTGAAGCTGTGGTGGTCGTGGTCATGGTAGAACTAAAGAGTTTGATAGCGAAACTGAAGAGACCCCTATGAAGAAATTGAAGAAACAAATTACAGTAAATTAAAATTCCATAAATTCTGAAATTAAAAAAATAAAATGAAGAAATAAAATAAACCAAGTTGAGAAGAAACAACACCTGCATCATTTCAAGGAAGAAAGAAGGCATTACCGTCTCCAATGGTGGCTCAACCAAGGGCGGCAACGGTGGGTGGAGCGGTGGCGGTTAGGAACAGATCCTCGGGAACCCAGAAGAAGAAGAAGAAGAAGAAGAAGAAGAAGAAGAAGAAGATGATGATGATGATGATGATGATGATGATGATGATGATGATGATGATGAGGGAAAGTAAGAAAGTGGGCGGTGGTGAAGAGGGAAGACAGAGGGCGGTGGTGAAGAGGAAGATGAAGGCGGTGGACGCGTGAGAACTTTTGGGCGGTGGTGAGGGTTCGATAGTATCAAAACTATGAGGGTTCGAGTGGGGTGAAAAATTTTGGGTATAGCACACAGAAGAAAGAAAATAAAGGGAATAGAAATAAAGAGTTTTAACATTTGTTTTATTTTAACCAATGTCTTAAGTTAGTTTAAATTTTGTTTCATTTTTTGGGTTTATTTTAGACATGGTTTTTATAAATAACCGACGCTAAAAAACTTTTAACATTAGTTAAAATTAGAACCGATGTTAAAAATGTTTTCTTAATTTCAAAACTGTCACCGCCTCCTTTTCGACATCGGTTAAAATTGAACCGATGTTAAGTCCTGACGTTTAAAGCATTTTCTGCACTAGTGGATAAGTAGCGACGTGACTAATAGAACACCATGTCAGCACTGCCATGCCAGCATTATGACATGGCGGTACTTACATGGCGCTCTGTTACCCATCTCAGCACTTAACGGTGGGTCAGTAGTGACAGGAACTAAAATCAAATGTTTTAAACTTACAGAGATCAAAACCAACAAAAAGTATTTGCAGGGACTAAAACCAAAACTCGTCCACTTTGTGGGGACCAAAAACTTCATTAAACCTAATTTTATTCAAACTTGTACATTTATTTCAATCACCAGACCAGATTTAAACTCAAGGAGCAGCGGTGAAGAATAGGCTAGGCTGCTTGACTTGGGCCTATAATATGGCATGTTTAAGGCTTGGCCTAACCTGCTTGTTTAACAAAAATGTTAGGTCTAGGCTTTTCAAAAAGTTTTTAATTAAACAGTCCTAATTTAAGCTTATGAAAAAATATTTCAAGTCTTATAGTTCGACCAGTTTTTAAATAATGTTATTTTTAATATAATATATAATATTTTTTTAATAATAATAATAATATATAATTACCCTATTTAACAGACTTACCTGTTAGCCTATGCAAAGACAATATTTATTAGTCTATTGGCCTATTTAAACTTAGACATATTTAAAGACCTTAATGCGAAATTAATAGACTTTTAAATATGCTTTTAGATCATGCCAAACTTCTGAAAAGGATATGTTAGAACTTAAAAAATGACTTATATCAGGTAACATGTCAAGTATGAACCATGTATTTTTTTAAATAGAGTAGACCTATTTAACTCAAAGTCGATCCGGCCTAACCTGCACAATTTATCCAAGCCACCCCTTTCAAGGAGTCCATTATTATATAAGTTTTTTTATAAGCAAAACATATTAACAGACTGGATTATTATATAGGTTAATATTAATAAGGATTTGGAGTTGAATTCTCACACTCCTCATGGATACGGGTTCGAATTCCCTTGACACCACTAAAATCCCCTTAGTGGGCAACCCTCCCTAGGGAGATCCCCTGGCACCTAGGAATTAGTTGAGTAGCTGCAACTATGTGAAACTGATTGTGGTATGGGCCTGTGCAATAATCATTTGGGTTGAGCCTCTGCTGGTAGCCCTAGCATGCCACTGGCGCCCTTCCTGATAGTATTAGGAGTGCCTGATATCTAACTGTCATTTTATTCAAAAAAGTATATTAATCCACTTATAGTGTATTGAACCACATTCTCTAACTCATAATTAGGGCTTGTTTAGTAGTCAGGATATGATAAGAATGAATATGATAAGAAAGTTAGATAAGGATGGGATATGATATAGACATATATCCTATTTTGTGTGTGACGCACACCTGATAACAAACTATTACATAATTAACACTATATTATCATATCATGTATCTGAGATGGACCAGATAATAGTATGACAGGATATAAATTATATGAAATAACAAAATTACTTATGCGACAAAATTTTTTGCAGTAAAAAAAAATTATATATAATTTTAATTATTATTTTTAATATTTTTTATTCATTTTTATAATTTTAATATGAATTTATAATTTTATTTTTATTTTTTATTTTATATACTTATATATTTTATTAGATTTTAAATTAATATTTTTTAATTTTTTAAAATTTATTTATAGTATATAAAATGACAAATTTAGCCTTTTTTATATAATTATGTATATTTTTTTAAAATTAATTTTTTATTTATATATATTTTTCTTAATTGAAATTTATTTTTATATATTATAATTTTTAATATTCGCTTTTTAACCTTTTTTATGTTTCTAATTTTAAATATTTTTATATTTATTACACTTTCAATTATAATTTTATTATACTTTGATTATTTCATGTATAATTATTATTCTTTAAATCATTTTATCCTATCTTGTTGATTTCTAACACAGCCCCTTCCACAGGATATAACATGATAAGATAGGTGACATAATTGATTTATTATATAATGTTGGCTCACCAAACAATAGTTTAATACATGCATGATAGTTTATTCTATTATGTCTCTCTTGTCCTGACCACCAATTACCCCTAAAATTTCTTTAATTTTATATGTACATATACCCTCGTTCTCTCTTCTCTTCTTTTATCTCACGAGGTTCAATTAGTTCAACCCACTCCTCCAAGGCAGCGCCCCACCAATAATATCGGGGTTCAGAAAAATAAAATAAAACTAAAAAGAAATTAATACTAAAATATCTATGCACCCACGGGTTATTCAAGTTCTATGAAAGTAGATACAAAACCACCACATTTTCCTCCTTCTCTTTTTCACCCACTACACACACATATATATAACCCCCTCTCCCTTCCCCTTCAATCCATCCCTTCGTGTGTCTCTCTCTCTTATACACACAAACCAGAAAGAGAGAAACAACAAAACTCTCTCTCTCACTCTCTCTCTCTCTCTCCCAATCTAATTAAAATTCCAAACGAGATTAATTAACCATTAGAAATGGAAAGTAATCTACCACTAATAGCTAAGAGAGTGTGGAGCATAATACGTGTTGCTTTCTTCATGATGAGAAGAGGCATATCAAAGGGTAAACTAATGAAGGACCTCAACATGATCCTCAAACGCCGCAGCAAGCTTGCCACTAAAGCCATCGGCAACATCATGTTCCACCACCACCACCACAACCACCACGACAGCGGCTTTCAACTCTCCACCGCAAGGGAGTACGAGTTCAGCTGCAGCAACACACCCAACTACTTCCTTTCAACTATTGGCGGCAGCAACAAGCGCCACCGCCACAACCCTTCCTTCACGCGCGATCACGCGCCACCCACACATGACGACGACGCGGTGACGGTTAATGCAGTTAAGGCGGTGTTGGAGATGATGAACAATGAAGCCATGGTGGAGGCAGCGTCGCCGGTACTCCCGGGGTTCGGGAAAAGCCCTATGGTGAGGCAGTTGAGGGTGACAGACTCGCCGTTCCCACTGAGAGAGGCAGAGGAGGACAAGGACAACCAGGTGGACAAGGCTGCTGAAGAGTTCATAAAGAGGTTCTATAAGCAGTTGAGGAAGCAGGGTTGAGGTTGAGCCTTATATGTTGAGTGATCCTTTGTTAACAAATAACAAATAATGGTTTTTATGATATTATGAACGTAAAAGCAGTAAGCAATTTTGGATATATTATCATATATTTTTTATGATAATCTCGAGTTTATGCCTTTGTGTAGGATTATAGATGGTAATTATATTGAGGAAATTTGTATGTTCATTTAGGTGTTGCTTATATATGAACAATAAAAAAGAAAAGATGTTAAGGAGTGTAATTAACTCTCCATATATCAGTTTCTCTTTGATTTTCTGTCTCTTTTCCATTTTTTTGTTTCAAAGTTGTTGAAGGAGATGGTAAATTTCACGTTGAGAAAATAATATAAGAACATGAAAAATTGAAAAGATAAATTTTGTCTTTAAACTTTAAAGGCCTCAAGCATGGGCTTGTGTTAATTTATATTATTTCATTAACCTCAAAAGATTGGTCTAATAGGACATGTCCTCATATCTAACAGGGAAATATAAATTTAATTGTAAATATTTTTAGACTCTAAAAGTTTTTCATGTCTTGAACTGAGGTATCATTCCTCTCCAAAATTTTAACTACCAAAATTTATATTATTTCATTATTAATTGAATTATAGAATTCCAAGTATATATACTTTATACCCTATAAAAAACTGCGGAACGATTAATGGAATCTTGCCGAGAGGTACCCTGTTGATCGTACATCCTCTTGTACTCAAAGAATATTGAATCTTCGCATTTGGAATTCAGTATTCCTATCCTAGCTTACATATAATTTATTATCTTTCTTGTCTCTTTTCCTTACCCATTGTTATTCATTCTTCTTTAATTTTTATTTTGTATTTTCTTCCACTTCAAGGTTCTTGATTTTAGCCTCTTCTTTTATACACATTTCAGCGAGTTAATATTATTTACTTTATTTTAATAAAGTAAATTTGCCTGACACACACATATACACGCTCGTTAGATTTTCTTTATTTGTATTATTGAATTTAATACATAAATGGTATATACCTACATTTATATACAGGATATTCATTTCAATTTATTAATATAATTGTCCTCTTAAGTCAGCTCAGTTGATTAAACTGCAAAATATAAATTTTGAGTATGTTGGTTCAAACTCCCACAATGCGCTCCATCACTTTCTTATTCAGTATTCTCTCCTTTCATCTTCTCCTTATAAGGCCTCCTACGAGTCTCTCTTGGATAAAAAAATAATAATTAATAAATATAATAATATTTAATTTCACTCAAATGAAAATTTGACACTATCATTTAATATTAATCTAATTGTAACCAAGTATTATTGAATGTGTAACCACCATATTTGGTAACAAATTATTGTAGTATGCATTAATTGTGCCCAAATTCTAAAAGATTTGAACCTATATATAAGCCACATTATTGTGTGATTGCTGACCCTGATTTGGTTTAAAGTTACAATGGCTTTCACAGCATATACCACCACCTCCGCTACATTGTCTTTATATGATTCCACTAACTTGTCAAAGTGAAACTATAGCTGGCCCCTCTCCGAAATATTGCTGCCTTTCTCAACTTTTACTTTTTCCCCCTCTTCTACTTTTGCTTTTGTTTTTTATTTTCAGTTACTTTTTCAAGTTTTAAAAGACACTACTTTTCTGCTGCTTAAGCGTTGCTACGACAGATATTTCCACGACCCGAAGAGAAGATGGCCCAACCTAGTAAACCCAAATGTGTCTTGGCTTAGTGAAAGTTGGAATATTGGAATCGGTACTTTGAGAAAGACTTTAACTAATCACCACCTGACCCGATGATTAATCTCACAACCTTAAGGGACATCCGGTCAAAAACCAAAAAACTTTAAGGAGAAATTCTTTGATTAAGTAGACGTCATCTCATAAAAATTTAAATTATTATTTCGCATGCATATGTAAAAATATTTTTAAATATTGGTATAATTTTATGACAATCTCTACCATTTTATATTAAATGATAAATTTAGTGTCTGATAAATAATGTTTAACTAAAATTACTGGTTAGAAAAACGATTTAATATTGTTAGTATAAAAAAATTATATTATCAATTAATCATAAATTATTGCATTATTAAAAATATTTAACTCTAAACATAACCATCATGAAAATATATATGAGATGATTCATGATTTATTGACAGTGTAAATTTTTTTTTGCACTAATGTGATGACATTGGAGTTGCCAAAAATAATTTCAGTCCATTTCTACCATTACTAGTAATGTAAAACGAATCATTGAATTATTACAACATAAAAGGAGAGCTAAACTATTTTGATAATTGTTAGTGGTTATACTAAGTCGTAGAAGTTAAAAAGGTAAACTGACTATCATTACGTTAGTCCGAATGGAACTGGACTTGGATCCCTTAAGCAAGGTTTAGGGTTCGAGACTTGTGGATGAAAAAAAACGTGGTTGGAATGGGAGACCCTACTAAAGATGACCAACCAAGTTCTCCAGCAGAGAATAGTCATCGACGAAGTCGGTGAATACTTCGCACTTATGACATGGTAAAAAAAAGGCTAATGGCTTAGTTAACATATATTCTCTAAAATAAACTAATTTTTGTGTTCTTTAATTTTGTAATAGAGCTTAATTTTTATTTTATGTATGAATGGATGTTATAAATATCTACACATGACTTTCTTTATTCTATATAGGGATGTCAATTTTCACATGTACGTGAGGATTCATGTGAGGACTACCCCATTCGGGGCCCCACGGGTGATGATTTTTCCCTCGCGGGGACGGGGGATAAAATCCCCCGAATATAATTTGGGGATGGGGATAGGGATAAGGATTATTTCCCACCCCGCAGGTGTTGTTTTGCCTTCAACGACTCAAGAGAGGGGGGGGGGGGGGGGTGAATTGAGTTTTCTTAAAAATATTTCCCTCTTAAAAACTTTCACAAAGCTTTTCAAATCTATTCAAATCAGAGATGTGGATTTGTGGCCTCGGGATCTTTTACAAGATCAATGAAGGGCTTATAAAAAAATCTTGAATAGAAGGTGATGAGGATAAGAAAGATTGATTCAGAATTAATTCAGAATAGGTTCGGGTTCAAGACTCAGTAATAACGAAATACAGAAACTGATTAAACCTTTAAAGATTAAGAACAAGTTATGCAAGTTTCGGATATAAGCATTAACAATCAAGAACAAACACTACTAGAAAACTTGAATTTTCGGACGAAATTTTCGGACGGACATGATTCCGTCTGAAATTTTCCGAAATTTCGGACGGATTTCAGACGGATTGTGTTATTTTTTATATTTTCCTTGATTCGTCTGAAATCTGTCCGAAATTTCGGACGGATTTCAGACGAAATGTGTTATTTTTTATATTTTCCTTGATCTGTCTGAAATCCGTCCGAAATTTCGGACGGATTTCAGACGGATTGTGTCAATTTTTAATATTTCTTACATCCGTCTGAAATCCGTCCGAAAATTTCGGACAGATTTCAGACGGATTGTGTTATTTTTTATATTTTTCTTGATCCGTCTGAAATCCGTCCGAAAATTTCGGACGGATTTCAGACGGATTGTGTTATTTTTAATATTTTCCTTGATCCGTCTCAAATCCGTCCGAAAATTTTGGACGAATTTCACACGGATTTGTTATTTTTTTATATTTTCCTTGATTTATCTTACGGCCGTCTGAAGTCAATTTCGGACGGATTTCACACGGATTTGTTATTTTTTTTATATTTTCCTTGATTTATCTTACATCCGTCTGCAATCCATCCGATAATTTCGGACAGATTTGTTATTTTTTATATTTCTTACATCCGTCTGAAACCCGTCCGAAAATTTCGGATGGATTTCAGATAGAATTTGTTATTTTTTATATTTTCCTTGGACGCGCTTTCAAATTTTGGTCTGTTACGGCCGTGACACTCATCACGGCTAGGCCGTGATCGGTTCTGTCTGGATCAGCTACCATGTCACGGCCGTGACGGGCATCACGACTAGGCCGTGACAGCTTCTGACTTTTGCCTTCTGCTCTGCTTGATCATGGCCGTGATGGGCTCTGTTTGGCTCATTTTCTTCACTTTTCAAGCCCTATCTTCATCCAAGCTCCATCATGGTCAATCTTAAGCATTTTACCTTAATTTCTGCAAAACAACACCACAAAACCGCCTTACCCGTTCCAAGGTAAAAACTACTAAAAATCAATTTAAATATGCCTAAACTATATGAAAATGCATGAAAAAATGTACATGAAATGTGATGTGAAATCACACTATCAGATAGATCCGAAAATTTACATGATCCTTTTTTTTTGGATCATATCACCTAACTAGGCCAATTTGTACTTTTTCGGGCATAATGGAGCACCAATGGACTTGTTTGATCCTAATAGAGCCCCAATCGACTTGTTAAGTCCTAATTGGGCCAATTGCCCCGTACGGCCCAATTGTACTTTTTTGGTCCTAATGGAGCCCAAATGGACTTGTTTGATCCAAATAGAGCCCAAATGGACTTTTTAGGTCATATAGGACCTAACTGGGCCAATTTGTACTTATTTGGTCCTAAAGCAGCCCAAATGGACTTGTTTGATCCTAATAGAACCCAAATGGGCTGTTTAGGTCATATACGACCTAACTAGGCCAATTTGTACTTTTTCGGGCATAAAGGAGCCCCAATGGACTTGTTCGATCCTAATAGAGCCCAAATCGACTTGGTAGGACCTAATTGGGCCAATTGCCCCGTACGGCCCAATTGTACTTCTTTGGTCCTAATGGATCCCAAATGGACTTGTTTGATCCTAATAGTGACCAAATGGACTTTTTAGGTCATATACGACCTAACTGGGCCAATTTGTACTTCTTTCGTCCTAATGGAGCCCAGATGGACTTGTTTGATCCTAATAGAGCCCAAATGGACTATTTAGGTCATATAGGACCTAACTAGGTCAATTTTTACTTTTTCGGGCATAATGGATCCCAAACGAACTTGTTTGATCCTAATAGAGCCCAAATCGACTTGTTAGGACCTAATTGGGACAATTGCCCCGATCGGCCTAATTGTACTTCTTTGGTCCTAATGGAGCCTAAATGGACTTGTCTGATCCTAATAGAGCCCAAATGGACTTTTTAGATCATTTAGTACCTAACTAGGCCAATTTGTACTTCTTTGGTCCTAATGGAGCCCAAATGGACTGGTTTGATCCTAATAGAGCCCAAATTGACTTGTTAGGACCTAATTGGGCCAATTGCCCCGATCGGCCCAATTGAACTTCTATGGTCCTAATGAAGCCTAAATGGACTTGTTTGATCCTAATAGAGCCCAAATCGACTTGTTAGGACCTGAGCGTAAGCTCCAAACATGATTTTCTTTGAAAATAACCTTGTTTGGTAATAAGATTAAGTGTTTAGATCAAATTAGAATGGACGTTTAAGTTTATTTTGTTACGTGGTTTAGTTTGAGTAATTAAATTACTCTCTTCAAATTATTTTATTGGGTGCGTTAGCACTGACTTATTTCAGTGAATGCACGCTTACTAGACAATAATTTATGTTATCGTCACTATTATTACCGGTACAGAAAAATGTATTAAATAATGTGATTAAGAGAAAAGCATTTATGTTATTATCTCATGCGTAATTGATATCTTGATTTCTGATTGTTGCGCGTTGTTTGATTCCCTCTCTGAGATATTTGACACGGCTATGCTTGCTTGATGGAGTAGATAATTACACTCTTGGAGCTAATGTGAGCATTAAGACGAGGATCCTTTACTTGTCTGTCTTCAAAGGTAAGGGGAGCTTGCCTAGGGATATTCAATAACTATATGCATGTGTGTATGTGTGTAATTGAGTGTTGTGAATATTATTGTGATATTGAGCCAATACTTGAATAAAAATCTTAATTCTTCTTTGTTTATTTTCAATTACATGTAATGAGTGTTGCAATAACTCATGGACTGATGCAAGATCTAGGAAAACATATGTCTTGTGTAACACCCTAGTTTTAACACATATGATTAATTATTTTATTTAGATGTTTATGTTCATTTTGTTATTTGGTTTAGTTTGAGTAATTGAATTACTCTCTTCAAATTGTTTTATTGGGTGCGTTAGCACTGACTTATTTCAGTGAATGCACGCTTACTAGACAATAATTTACGTTATTGTCACTATTATTACCAGTGCAGAAAAATATTTTAAATAATATGATTAAGAGAAAAGCATTTTCATATTTTCATTCAATTTAATTTTAGAGTTGAAAATAAACTGGTTTGACCTTAACCGGAGATTAAATTTTGGACCGAGTATTTTCTTAGTTGATCAGTTCAACTATTAATCTTTACTCTAATTTGAATTTCAAAATCATATATTTATCAATATTTATTTTTAGATTCCAAAAAGTCAAAACATGTTTATTTTAGGCTTAACATTTATCACTTATTTTATACCCACCAGTACAAAAATCAAAAAATTTCTCTTCCCCCCCTTTATTTCACGCGTCCCTCCCTTCCTTTTTACGTTTCTCCTTCCTCCTTCAATAGAACCCACTTCTTTCTTTTTCTTTTTCTTTCTTTCTTCTTCTTCCTCCTGACTCCATCTCTCTCTTCCTCCCCACTTCATCTTCCTCCTCCTTCCCCTAACTCAGCCACGCCTCCAGCCACCATGGAGCGCCGTCGGGCCGTCACCTAGAGCGAGGGGATGACGTGCGTTCAGCTTCACATCGTGCCAGCCACTGCGAGCGCTGCCTGCAACCCGTCGTCCGTCGCTGTCCGACCACCGCACAGTAGGAGGAAGACGACCACGCACGCCGCCCTGCACATACTGGACTGCTTCGCTTCGTTTGGTTGTTGTCTCTGTCATAGGGAGCGCTGCTGTCTTGTCCTTGCCGAAGCCGCCATGATGCCGCCGCTGCTGTACCTCCAAGGCAGCCACCATGTTTTCTTCCTCTTCCACCTTGGGTGAGTCAAAACCCTCTCTTGTGTCTCAGATTCAAAACCCCCAAATTGATTTTGAAACCCTAACCCTAACCCTTTGATTTCAGATTTTAATCTTGAAATTTAACCTTGTTTTATGAAATTGGGACTGTGAATTGGTGTTTCCCTAAACCAATTTCATTATTCTTTAGTTAAAATGAGTTTTCCCCAAATTGTATTTAGGAGCCCTAAACCCCAATTTGATTTTATTTGAATTTGATTCTATTTTTGTGAAATTAATTATGATTTAGTGCAATTAGGACTCTTAATTGATGATTCCCAAGTTCTCTTTCATGATCATTTAATCAAAACAAAGTTTACTTAAAGGCTATTGTGAAGCGTAAGCGCCAAACATGATTTTCTTTGAAAATAACCTTGTTTGGTAATAAGATTAAGTGTTTAGATCAAATTAGAATGTGTGTTTCGTCATGTGTAATTGATTTCTTGATTTTTGGTTGTTGCACGTTGTGGGATTCCCTCTCTGAGACGTTTGACACGGCTATGCTTGCTTGATGGAGTAGATATGAGCTAACGTGAGCATTAAGACGAGGATCCTTTACTTGTCTTCAAAGGTAAGGGGAGCTTACTTGAGGGATTTTTCTCAATAACTATTTGCCTTTAGTGTGATTTATATGATTTATCTGTGGTTGTGTTGTTTATCTGTGTATCGGTGATTGCTCTGTTTTTAATTTATTTAATTATCTGCAATTGCATTTTATATTTCTATGATGCATGATCTGCCTGAGGATATAATTCTGATAATTGTTGTGAATGTTGTCTGTGAGTATTGTTTGAGAAGCCTGACATTGGTCAGTGCACAACCGATTAATCAGATAAAAGCTTTAATAAGTTGTGAAAAGATTATATTCTATGTTTTATGAGAAATGTTGGAGGATAATAGTGGTGGAAAATATTATTTTGGAAAAATAATGAGTTTTGAGAAATATTATTATTTTTGATGATTTATTAGTGTAAAAGTAATTTATGAGTTACAATGAGAGCGAAACCGTGAAAATGTTTCTGTACTGCTAATTTTTCCAAGTTTCTTCTTTCATTTTGTTTGCTAATTGCTATTGTATGCAGAGACAGAAAGTGATAATGAGTTAGAGAGAGAGATATGAATAAGAAAAACAAAGGAGGGTTATTGAAGTTTGAAGATAGGTGTTGCAAAAAAATAAAATAAAACAAAAGGAAAGGGATATAAATGAAATGAAAATGGGATGATGTTGTTTCTCTGCTAATGCTGTACATGTAGCAGTTTTTGGCTGGTTGCAACCTCCTTATTTTTAGGCTTTGCCGTTTCACTTTATTTTGCTTTTAGTTTTTGGCATCTAGCTTTTATTTCTTTATTTTGCTTTTAGCTTTTAGTTCTTGATATCTGATTTCTGTTGAATGTTCATTTGCGCAGATTGAAAAGCCCTTGCAAAGACATGGAGGCAGCTTGAGCATAATAAGACTTATTGTGGTTCCTGTTTGCACCTGAAAAGTTAAAGGACCATATAGATGTTTAAATACAGTTTGAGATTTCATCCTTCTTTGATCAATTGTGTTTCTAAACCCCAATTTTTGACTTCCATTAAGTGTTTAAATACAGTTTTTGAGATGTTGTTCCTGATCCTCTTTTATATATAGGCCCGCATTGGGCAATACTTAAATGGGATTTATATACTATTGTTTGTACTTGTTAGCCGTCCATTGTCTGTAGCTTGTTCTAAGGCTAAGTTGATGTTTGATGCTAAAGCATAATAGTAGTATGTTTTTCAAAAATCATCCATAGAATGCACGTTACGGCCGTGATGGGCATCACTGCCTGGCCGTGACAGCTTCTGCCTTGAACGTTGCTTCACTAAATGGTCTGTCACGGCCGTGATGGGTATCACGGCCTGGCCGTGACAGATTCTGCCTAGAAGGGGTCTGGCTCAATTGACATGTCACGGCCGTGATGGGCATCACGGTCTGGCCGTGACAGATTCTGACTTTTCATTCTTCCTTGGGAAATCCGTCCCAAATCCGTTGGAAAACAAAAATAAATCTGTCCGAAAACCGTCCGAACAATAACCAACAAAATCACAACATCCGTCCCAAATCCGTTGGAAAACAAAAATAAATCTGTCCGAAATCCGTCCGAGCAATAACCAACAAAATCACAACATCCGTCCCAAATCCGTCCGAAAACAAAAATAAATCTGTCCGAAATCCGTCCGAACAATAACCAAAATCCGGATTTCCATGTTGTCCATATTACGTCCGTAATCCGTCCGTAAATATTTTCGGACAGAATTTCGGACGGATTTTATAATTTCCCACGAGGCTTTTTTAGACGGGTGCCATTCCGTCCGAAATCCGTCCGAAATGAATTATCCGTCCGAAATCCATCCGAAATTTGCCCAATTTTCGTTCGAAATCCGTCTGAAATTCCGTCCGAAAATGATGGTTTTCTAGTAGTGAAACTTGCAGGTTTCAGTTTCAGTATATGATCAGTTTTAGCAATCAAGAATGGTTTTGATCAACTCAGTTTTGAACGTAGATAACACAGTCATGATTACAATCAGTCTCAGGTTTCAATACATTTTATACAGATCAAGAACAGAAATTATATTGAACTTTAAACATCAAAATCACAGGTTCTTGATCATAAACAGAAAGTAAAGGAGTTTGAGTTTAGAGATACCACACAACCAGATTTATCCTGGTTCAGTCACCACCATTGTGACATACATCCAGTCCCCACTCCACCTGTGGGATTTCACACACTAACACACAAGCTTTGCCAGGTAACTTGAAAAACCTTTACACCACAGAGCACTCCTTCACCTCGAGATACTACACTCTTGTTAAGAGCCTCAATGTTCAACCTTAGGGATACCTCACCCTAATCACTCAGAGAGACTCCCTCTCTCTTTACAATCGAATAGTACAAAAATTGATTCATAACTCTCAATAGTCAGATAAACAAATTGAAGCACTTATGAGAACGAAACACTCTTTTCACAATAAGCTCAAGAGAGATGATGAATGATATGTGTATTGTTCTGTTGTTATGATATGATATCGAAAGTGTTCCTTTGATCCCTCTTTATATAGAAAACAAGTTATAGTCGTTGGGATCAATCAAAACAGATTTGGATCTGATTAACAGAATATGTTTTCTTGATTCTGGTTCTTGAAATAAGATTATGATAGTTCTTATAGAATTTGCGTCCATAAAATAACCGCGTCCATCGAGCCATTAAGATTTTACATTCGGATGGGCTAGTAGACGATCTCCATATGCCACGTCATTGGTCGGATCTTCTCATTAAGATCTTAGCAAGTCCAAAGACATGTGTGGACGAACGTTTCTGTCACTTTAGTGGACGAGCACTTCTGTCACTATAGTGGACGAGCACTTCTGTCACTTTAGTGGACGAGCGCTTGTACCACTTTAGTGGACGAGCGCTTATGTCAATTTAGTGGACGTCCGCTTCTATTACTTGTGTTGGACATCCGCTTCTATCACTTGTGTTGGATGTGCGCTTCTATCACTTGTGTTGGACGTGCGCTTCTATCTCTTGTGTTGGACGTGCGCTTCTATTCCTTGTGTTTGGACGTGCGCTTCGATTCAAAAAATCTTATTTCTAAAAATCATTTTCATTTAACAAAAACTTATTCCTTTTAATGCAGGTTATGAAAAATGATTTTCTTCATGCATCTTTCTAATTGAGCTTCTTTGTGACTAAGAGATTTCTTTCTCTTACAGATCATCTAAGACTTAAATCTAAATTTCTCAGTTAAGCTTTTGTCTTGATGATTCCTTTGATCTCTGTCTTTGCTCTTTGACTCCTCCATGTGGCTCTTTTGATTTCTTCAAGTACTTCCTTGTCTTTGCTCACTGAACTTGTTGATTACTGCTTGATACATGTCTTTGCAATTTGACACTAAAACACTTGCATACACATTAAGCTGTATTTGTCATATATCAAAATCTCTAAGTCATCGAGTCTAACAATCTCCTCGTTTTTTATTATGACAAACCTTTTAACAAATTATAAGATCAGAGTATAAGTGTAGCATAAGCTAAGTGTTTTTGACAGATTTATACCATGGTATCAGAGCAATCAGAGAAGAAGTATATCAGAGCAAAAAAAAAATAATATATTAACAGAGCAGAATTTGATTTCCTCCCCATTAATCATGTAAGCTTTTAAGCTCCCCCTCAACATATGCATGTATAATTCGTTTTCTCTATATCTTACTTTTTTTCATGTATAATTTGTTATTATCCCCTTTCTCTATATCATACTTTTTCCTCCCCCTTTTGGCATCATAAAAAAGGTAAAGAAATGAAACATTCAAAGAAATAGAGAAGGTAAGCATTTAAACATTCAAACATAGCATATAAAATTGTTCATGATAGAGGGATAGGTGCAGGGACAAATCAAAGAATAAGTGCGTTCATTAAGTTTCCTCCCCTTTTTGATTTTCCTCTGTTTCTTTAGAGATTAGATATAGGATTGATCGACTATGCTCAATTCTCTTCTAATGAAAAAGAAGCTTTCCTTGTTCAAGGGCTTGGTAAAAATATCTGCAATTTGTTTAGTTGTATCAACATATTCAATCTCAATTTCTCTACTTTGTATATGATCTCCAATGAAATGATGTCTGATTTCTATGTATTTAGTTCTAGAGTGCATTATGGGATTCTTAGTTAGGTTAATTGCACTCGTATTGTCACATCTAATAGGAACTTGGTTTAGTTGCACACCATAATCAACTAATTGTTGTTTCATCCATAAAACTTGTGCACAACAGCTACCAGCTGCTACATATTCAGCCTCTGCAGTGGATAAAGCCACACTAGATTGTTTCTTACTGAACCACGATACTAATGAGTTTCCTAGTAAATGGAAAGTTCCACTAGTACTCTTTTTATCTAGTTTACAACCAGCAAAGTCAGAGTCTGAATAGTTAATTAAAGTACATGTAGCTCCCTTGGGAAACCATAATCCCATGTCTTTTGTTCCTAACAGATACTTAATTATCCTTTTAACTGCTGTTAAGTGTGATTCTTTTGGATTTGCTTGATACCTAGCACACATGCATACACTAAACATGATATCGGGCCAACTAGCAGTAAGATAAAGTGGTGAGCCTATCATACCTTTGAATTTAAAAACATCAACAGGTTTACCTTGCTCATCCTTGTCCAGATAACAGGAGGTACTCATTGGAGTAGCCATCTCCTTAGCATTTTCCATGCCAAACTTCTTGATCAACTCATTGCAGTACTTGGTTTGGCTAACAAAGATTCCATTTTCAGTTTGCTTTATTTGCAGTCCAAGGAAAAAGTTCAGCTCACCCATCATTGACATTTCAAACTCACTCTGCATAAGACTTGCAAACTCATTGCACAACTGCTCATTAGTGGCACCCAAAATTATATCATCCACATATATTTGTACAAGTAAAATGTTGTGTGCCTTTTTCTTAGTGAACAAAGTTGTGTCAACTTTACCTCTTTTAAGTCCTTTTTCAATGAGAAAATTACTTAACCTTTCATACCAAGCTCTAGGAGCTTGCTTTAAGCCATATAGTGCTTTAGACAGTTTATAAGCATGGTTAGGCAATTCATTCTTCTCAAAACCAGGTGGTTGACCAACATACACTTCCTCTTGTATAAATCCATTTAAGAAATCACTCTTAACATCCATTTGATACAATTTAAATCTCATTATGCAAGCATAAGCAAGTAGCATTCTTATAGCTTCTAATCTTGCTACCGGTGCATATGTTTCATCATAATCTATGCCTTCTTCTTGGTTATACCCTTTGGCTACCAATCTAGCCTTGTTTCTTACAATTATACCATTTTCATATAGTTTATTCCTAAAAACCCATTTTGTACCTATTACTTGACAGTTCTTGGGTTTAGGCATTAGTTTCCAAACTTGGTTTCTTTCAAACTGGTTTAACTCATCTTGCATAGCCATCATCCAATGTTCATCAATTATAGCATCATCTATGTTCTTAGGTTCTACTTGAGACACAAATGTCATATGATTACAAACATTTCTAAGAGATTGTCTAGTAGTTACCCCCTTTGTAATTTCACCGATGATGTCATCAATTGGATGATTTCTGACAGTCCTCCATTCCTTTGGTAGGTCAGGCTGTTGTTCTGCTTGCTCCTGCTGCAGCGATTCATTCTTTAAGCTTTCATCTTCTTCAATGTTCTGTTTCTCTTCTAGGAGAGTTTTCTCAATTGAATCTACAAGATCATCAATAACAGAATCCTTTCCCAACCTTTTGGGGTTAGATTCATCAAATGTCACATGCACAGATTCCTCAATAGTTTGTATTCTCTTATTATATATTCTAAATGCTTTACTAGATAGAGAGTATCCTAGGAAAATTCCTTCATCAACCTTTGCATCAAATTTTCCAAGATTATTCTTTCCATTGTTAAGAATAAAGCATTTGCAACCAAAAACATGTAAACGTGCTATATTTGGTTTTCTTCCTTTGTAAAGCTCATAAGGGGTTTTCTTTAAGATTGGTCTTATCAAGGCTTTATTTAGTACATAGCAGGCTGTATTGACAGCATCTACCCAAAAATATTTTGGCAAGCTAGAGTCGTTCAACATAGTTCTTGCTATCTCCTCTAATGATCTATTCTTTCTTTCCACTACTCCATTTTGTTGTGGAGTTCTAGGAGCAGAAAAGTTATGTTGAATGCCATGCTCATCACAAAAGTTTTCAAACACTTCATTTTGAAATTCTCCCCTATGATCACTTCTTATAGAAACAATTTTTACGTCCTTTTCATTTTGCACAAATTTTGCCATTTTCTTAAATGTAGCAAATGAATCACTCTTATGAGATAGAAAATATGTCCATGTATATCTAGAGTAATCATCTGCTATTACCAATGCATACGAGTTACCACCAAAGCTTTTGGTTCTAGATGGACTAAATAAATCCATGTGTAAAAGTTGCAAGGGTCTAGTTGTTGTAACAATGTTCTTTGGTTTAAAAGAGACCTTAACTTGCTTTCCTTTTTGACATGCATCACATAGTCCATCTTTTTCAAATTTCAGTTTAGGCAAACCAACTACAAGATCTTTACGACTCAGTTTATTCAAGTGGTTCATGTGAATGTGTGCAATTCTTCTATGCCAAAGCCAATTCTCTTCTTCTTTTGAAATAAGACAGCATGCATTATTTGAAGAGATTTTATCTAAATCAAGCATATAGATGTTATCTGTTCTATGTCCAATTAATTTCAAATTTTCATCATGCTGATTTTCTATTAAGCAACTATTGGGATTGAATTTTACCTTGAAGCCTTTGTCACATAGTTGACTGATACTTAATAGATTGTGTTTCAGTCCCTCAACATATAGTACATCCTCAATGATTGTTGTTGAGTCACTTCCAATGTTGGCAATGCCAAGTATTCTCCCTTTATTATTGTCTCCACTCGACTTAGGGGTAAAGAAAATGAACTTGTTTTTGTCTCCAGTCATGTGTTTGGAACTGCCACTATCAAGATACCATGTCACATTCTTGGCTTTCCAACACACCTACAAAACAGAATCATGTTTTTGCTTTAGGTACCCAAATCTGTTTGGGTCCTTTTGAGTTAGTTGCAGCAATAGTTCCTTTTGGAACCCATATATACTTAGATTTATTGTTTGCTGATTTTCTGTATTGACATGTAGAAGCTGTGTGACCTTTTCTAGCACAAAAATTGCATTTAACAAATGGTGTGTTTGATGTCTTAGGTGCAGCAAAAAAAATTCTTGAAAGATTTCTCATGTATCTTACGTTTATAGCCTATTGCAGCCTTATCATAAACACATTTTTGTTGTCCTAACAATGCATCCAAGTTATCTCTACCATTTGTGAATCTTGCTAGGTCGTTTTTCATTTTTTCAACCTCTTTAGTCAATGCACAGCTAGATGCATTCAAGATTCCTTTATCACTAGTAATTCTAGATAGATCATCATTCAAATGATTTATATGTTTCTCCAACTTAAGACATTTATCACATATAGATGCATCTAAAACAATAGCTAGTTTTTCTTTTAAAGCACAATTTTCTGTTTTTAATTGAACTACCTCTTTGTTTAAAACAGAATTTTTCTCTTCTAGGCATGTGATGGTTTTCTTAGACTTATTTAGCAATCTAGCAAGTCTAATGGATTCTTTGTGAAGTTCTTCAAAAGCATTTTGCAATTCATCATAAGAAGGTTGATAATTAGAACTTACTTCACTTTCTGAATCACTATGATTGTTGGCCATCAAACACAAGTTTTCTTCCTCAGATTCAGATTCTTCAGTGGATTCTAGATCATTATCATCCCAAGCAATGTAGGCCTTTCTTGGCTTTTTCCACTTCTTGTCCATTGAGTCAAACTTTTCAGTTTTGTCCTTCTTTTGCAGCTTTGGACAGTCAAGCTTCATGTGGCCAATCTTTCCACATTCATAGCATGTGATGTTGTTGGAAGAGTTGTCACCTTTGCTGAAATTTCTCCTTTGAAAGGTGGATGGCTTTCTTTTGAAGTTGCCTTTCTTCTTTAGGAAGTTCTTGAATTTTCTAACTAGTATTCCCATCTCTTCTTTAGATTCTGCCTCTTGTGCTGAATCATCATCGACACTGTCTTCTACTTCTTTGACTTGTGATTTCAGAGCCAATCCTTTCTTTCTTTTATCAGTTTCTTCACTCTCATTCAGTCTGTTCAACTCCAATTCATGTTCTTGCAATTTTCCAAACAGTGTGGCAATGGTCATTGCTGAGAGATCTCTAGATTCTGAGATTGCAGTGACTTTAGGTTGCCATTCCCTGCTCAAGCATCTCATTACTTTGTTAATTTGATCCTCATTTGAGATTGTCTTTCCAAGACCAGCCAATTGATTTACAATGTGTGTGAATCGCATTTGCATTTCAGTCATAGGTTCTCCTCGATTCATTCTGAATAGCTCATACTCATGTGTGAGGGTGTTCATTCTTGCTCTTTTGACATCTGAGGTTCCTTCATGTGTTACTTGTAATGTATCCCACATCTCCTTTGCTGATTTGCAATTTGAAACCCTGAAAAACTCATCACGGCTTAAAGCAGATGTTATAATATTCTTAGCATGTGCATTATATTGAACAATTTTCTTATCATCCTCATTCCATTCATTTTTGGGCTTATTTCTTGGAGCACCATTAGCATCTACAGTAGAGGGGACAAATGGTCCATTTTCTACTGCATCCCATATGTCTACACCTGCTGCCTCAAGAAAGATTACCATGCTTTCCTTCCAATAGATATACTCAGATCCATTGAAGGTAGGAAGGCGTGCAAGGGAAGCCCCTTCATTCAAACAGTCATTGGAAGCCATGCTCTTATAGCTGTTAAGCCAAACTTAAGAGTTTAGCTCTGATGCCAATTGTTGTTTTGGCTTCAACAACTCGGGGGGGTGAATTGAGTTTCCTTAAAAATATTTCCCTCTTAAAAACTTTCACAAAGCTTTTCAAATCAGAGTTGCGGATTTGTGGCCTTAGGATCTTTTACAAGATCAATGAAGGGCTTATAAAAAATCTTGAATAGAAGGTGACGAGGATAAGAAATATTGATTCAGAATTAATTCAGAATAGGTTCGGGTTCAAGACTCAGTAATAACGAAATACAGAAACTGATTAAACCTTTAAAGATTAACAACAAGTTATGCAAGTTTCAAATATAAGCATTAACAATCAAGAACAAACTTGCAGGTTTCAGTTTCAGTATATGATCAGTTTTAGCAATCAAGAATGGTTTAATTTGATCAACTCAGTTTTGAACGCAGATAACACAGTCTTGATTACAATCAGTCTCAGGTTTCAATACAGTTTATACAGATCAAGAATAGAAATTATATTGAACTTTAAACATCAAAATCACAGGTTCTTGATCATAAACAGAAAGTAAAGGAGTTTGAGTTTAGAGATACTACACAACCAGATTTATCCTGGTTCAGTCACCACCACTGTGACCTACATCCAGTCCCTACTCCATCTGTGGGATTTCACACACTAACACACAAGCTTTGCCAGGTAGGTTGAAAAACCTTTAGACCACAGAGCACTCATTCACCTCAAGATACTACACTCTTGTGAAGAGCTTCAATGTTCAACCTTAGGGATACCTCACCCTAATCACTCAGAGAGACTCCCTCTCTCTTTACAATCGAATAGTAAAACAAAAATCGATTCCTAACTCTCAATAGTGAGATAAACAAATTGAAGCACTTATGAGAACGAAACACTTTTTTCACAATAAGCTCAAGAAAGATGAAGAATGATATGTGTATTGTTCTGTTTTTATGATATGATATCGAAAGTGTTCCTTTAATCCCTCTTTATATAGAAAACAAGTTATAGTCATTGGGATCAATCAAAAAAAGATTTGGATCTGATTAATAGAACCCGTTTTCTTGATTCTGATTCTTGAAATAAGATTCTGATAGTTCTTATTCGCGTCCATAAAATAACCGCGTCCATCTAGCCATAAGATTTTACATTCGGATGGGCTAGTAGACGAGCTCCATATGCCACGTCATTGGACGGATCTTCTCATTAAGATCCTAGCAAGTCCAAAGACATGTGTGGACGAGTGCTTTTGTCACTTTAGTGGACGAACACTTCTGTCACTTCAGTGGACGAGCGCTTCTGTCACTTTAGTGGACGGACACTTCTGTCACTTTAGTGGACAAGCACTTGTATCACTTTAGTGGACGAGCGCTTGTGTCACTTTAGTGGACGTCCGCTTCTATTACTTGTGTTGGACGTCCGCTTCTATCACTTGTGTTGGACGTGCGCTTCTATCTCTTGTGTTGGACGTGCGCTTCTATTCCTTATGTTTGAACATGTGCTTCAATTCAAAAAATCTTATTTCCAAAAATCATTTTCATTTAACAAAAACTTATTCCTTTTAATGCAGGTTATGAAAAATGATTTTCTTCATGCAACTTTTTAATTGAGCTTCTTTGTGACTAAGAGATTTCTTTCTCTTACAGATCATCTAAGACTTAAATCTAAATTTCTCCGTTAAGCTTTTGTCTTGATGATTCCTTTGATCTCTGTCTTTGCTCTTTGACTCCTCCATGTGGCTCTTTTGATTTCTTCAAGTTCTTCCCTGTCTTTGCTCACTGAACTTGTTGATTACTGTTTGATACTTGTCTTTGAAATTTGACACTAAAACACTCGCACACACATGCCCGAATCCAACCAATCCACCTACTAGAGAAACCAAATCTCCCTAGTATATACTCCAAGAAGCTCCAGCTTACCGAATCTTAAGATTTCTCAAAATCCATCTTGAGAATCAAGCACTCATTTCCCCTTCTTTTTGCCTCGTGAATGACCTCATTCATTACCACGACCCCATCGGCTATGTGTCTTTTTTCTTCAGAAAAGCAAACTGGTTTGAAGATACCATTGAGTCCATCACCTTTGCTAACCTGGATGCCAGTACCCGTGCAGAGAGTTTATTGTACTTCCATTAGTTCCATGAGTTGTGCTAATGCCCAATGACTATGGGCATAAAGTTTGTCACCTAGAAAGTGTAGTATTAATACGAGAAAAATATAGTGTTTCCCCACTCAACCACTATTTTAGATACAACTTCCAAAGCATTTGTCCTAAGAAACACTTTTAAAATCGTCTATTATTTTGGTGATGGTAACACCAAGTTCAAAAAAAAATCGTCTACTATGATAACACTTTCCCAGTTAAGCGCTATTAATAAGCTATGGGGGAAAGAGCTTTTTTTCCAAAATAGGGTATGGGATAAGATAGTGTTTTCTCGGTGAAACGCTATTAAAGGTTTATAATTTAGTAATGCTTCCTTAGGTCAGTGCTATTAAATACTACCATGCATTTTTTCAGAGCGTCTCCTCCCGAAACCGTTATTAAGTGTCCGTTTTAAATCTTGAATCTGGCATAGTGCAACTTATAACCATATATAGTACTTTTTAGTTGTCCACTAATTTTAACAACCTTTTGGGCATACAATTAAGTATTTCTTTAATTTGGGTAATTGGGTTCATTTTCTTTTTAATTTTGTTAATTTTGTTACTAGTTTACTAAGAAACCTAATTAATTAAAGAATTGTGATTGTCATTATCCTAATGGATATGATATTTAGAGGGCGACATTATCCTTAGCCAGTCCCTATGTTTATCATCATGTTCCACTTTGTATTGACTCTTTGATTAATAATGAGATGCAGTAATTGTTTGATGTAATTAAGGTACTTAAATTTAATTAGAAGTAATAAACAACTAATAAAATATTGGGTTAAACATGTTTTTAGTCCCTCATTTTTTACAAAAGTTTGGTTTTAGTCCCCGTTTTGAAAAAGTTCTTTTTTAGTCCCGCATTTTTTAAAATGTGTTAGAAATGGTCCCTGCTCAACACTTCCATTTGAAAAATAGGGGACTAAAACCGAAATTTTATAAAAAAATAAGGGACTAAAAATGTGTGGTTGTGAAAAATAAGGGACTAAAAATATGTGGTATAGGGACCACTTCTGACACATTTTAACAAATAGAGGACTAAAAAAGTATGTTTTTCAAACGGGGAACTAAAATCGAACTTTTGAAAAAAAATGAGGGACTAAAAATATTTTAACCCTAAAATATTTTGATGTAGTATACCAAAAGATATTTGATGTATTTAAAGAAACCTAGGTGCAGCTGTGCTATGTAGAGAAGGTGCTAATCAGTGGGTCTGGAAAGAGGTCTCTTCTCTTTGTTTCTCAGTAAAGTCTGCATATTCCTACCTCCAAATGTTTTAAGGAAATGATTCGCTGGCTAACATTGCTAAGACTGTTTTCAAAATTTTTTGGCAATGTCGGGTGCCTTTCAAGGTATTAGCTTTCTCTTGGCGTCTTTTGCTAAATAGACTACCTACCCGTGATCAGTTGGCAAAAAGGAGAATTATTAATGGTCAACATGATACATCTTGTGTGTTTTGTTTTAATCATGTGGAAACTGTTGAACATCTATTATTTTCTTGCAATTATTCTTATCAAGTATGGTCACACATTTATTCATGGCTTGGGATGTCCGTGGTCTTGCACTTTGATGGCTTAGAACATTATATACAGCATGGTGTGTTTTTTAGGGAGAAGAGTATCAAGAAATTCAAACATCTGTTCTGGCATGCAGTCTCTTGGTCCATTTGGTTGATGTGGAATAAAATTGTTTTTAATGGTGGTACTTTTGATATGTGTGAGATCCTGGACCTCATTAAGATTAGATCATGGTCTTGGTTTGTTGCTATGAAAGGGGGTTTCAAATGTCTCTTTTGTGAATGGTGTTGTAACCGATTGGAATGTATGACGAGATAACTTATTGTATCCCTATGTTTCTAGTGGTGCTTTGGTTTTTTGGCTTGATGCGTTTGAATGGTTTTATGACTGGATATGGTTGTTTCACGCTTGGTCAGTGGTGTTTCTTGCGTGTGATCTCCTGGAGGTTTATGGCCCTATTTTCCTCTGTCATAATAGTCAACATTGATATTTTGGTTGGGAGCTTAACTTTTGGCGGTGGTGCTGTGAAGTGCACTCTTCCCAGCATGTGCAACATTTAGTTCAAGTATTTACATGCTGATCTTTGATATTAGGTGGCAACACATATGTTTTAATTCACTCTTGCCTACTTTTGGTTACTCTCTATTGGGTAGTTATTGGCTCTTTGGTCCTTGAATTCTGTTGGTCTTTCTAGTAAAGATCTTAGTGTTAGATATGTGCTTTTAGGTTGTTTTTTTGTCTAGTGGTTTATTGTCTTTTGTTCTTTCATTTGTACTTGTTTTTGGGTTTGGATATCCCTTATACCCGTTTTATTAATAATACTTTGGCTTATAAAAAAAAACATGCAGATTACTTGCATAAATTTATTGAGAATTTCTCCTAAACCCTAGACAACTTGTGGGTTTTGGAACCCATATATAACCCATGGACCGATAAATAAGTGACAAATGGATTTTAAAGATATTTTCTCTTATTTATCATTTTGGTATGTAGGTTTTTAATATTGCATTGAAGTCCCCATTAATTTTTTCCAGGTTTCTGTTTTATTTATTTTTTTCATTTCATCTCTATCACTCTCCCATGGCAGATTCTACAATCCTCCCACTTGCAAGTAGAGTATGCGTCCTCCACGATGTTTACCGGATATAACCGGTTGAATTATTTACTTTTTCTTAAAAAAATGACAAATGTTTATTATTTTTATTCTTATTTTTGAGAAAACAACAATTTGACTCTTAAATAATATCGTTTCCCAGTTCCCACCCTTACTGTGGATCTCCGATGGCGGTGACAAAATCTGGTTATGGATGGTGGTAGGAAACCTCTTAATCCAGATATAGAATTAGGAACCATGACTCCAGATCACGATAATCCCAATCTCTTTCCTGGGAATGGCATTCCAATCAGTGCCATCTTTTCTACTTGCTTTATATCAATCTCTCGATTATGTAAAAGGGGATATAAGAAATTAAAAGAAAAGGAGAATAGTTGTAATATATTGATCATTACAACATTTGCAATAGTGGACATAGAAGTGTAAAGCCATAGAGGAAGAGAGGCTTGAAATAACAATATTCATTTACAATGAAACGTGGACCATGGGCCATGACTCTTCTTCTTCCTCTGATATTATATCCATTTGTTCATGATCTGTATTTTTTTTATGGAATTGGGAGTGTTTTTGAGAAGTTTGAATTTTGAAGAGTTTTCTCTCTAAAACAATAGGAACCTGAAAAAAATTCAATAGGGACTTCAATGCAATATCAAAAACCTACATATCAAAATAATAAATAAGAGGAGATGATTTATAATGGCTAAATTACACTTTTGGTTTCTAAATTATTATTAAATATTCAATTTGATCCCCAAATTTTTAAACAGTTCATTTTGGTCCCCCAATTCCTAAAATGTGTTCAAATAGGTCCTTCTGTCAAGTTGACTAACGGCGACATTAAGTTGACTAAGGGACGAAAGTGAACATTTTAAAAACTTTAGGAAAGATCTATTTGAACACGTTTTAGAAATTATGAGACCAAAATGAACCGCTTAAAAACTTGAGAACCAAATTGAACATTTAATAATAATTTGGGGATAAAAATATAATTTAACAATTTATAATTCACTCGACACTTATTCATTGATTCATGGGTCATGGGTTACAAAACCCATAAGCTGTCAAGGGTTTAGGAGTACATCCCAAATTTATTAGCCTTAAGGATTATATATATATGCCGCTTGACTTAGTTGTTTTAAACGTGATTAGGTCTCCCTTTAGAACTGCAGAAAAGCATCAGGTGAGTTAAAGTTTTAGCAGTTGACCCGGACTAAAAATTCCACATGATGAAAACGAAGCACCCGCATTACTTCTTAAAAGCTCTCAATGCAGCCATATGCGTTGTTTCACTTTTCTACGCACCTTTGTTTAAAGCTCATTAAATTAGGTTGTTTTCGTTGCTCTAATTTTAGGAAAAAGCTTCAATAAAACGATTTAAATAATAAAGTGATCGTTGATTAATTAAAATAGTTAAAATCTCACTATACTTTGGATCTGGTTGGTAGAAACTAGTGCACATTGGATAAGCTAGCTGATAGCAGATAGCGAATAATCTAACTGATACCGGATAGCGGAATAGCTAGCAGATTGGATTTGAAGTGTTTGGTAAAACTAACGGTTATACTAACTGATATTTGTAAAATAACATAAAAGGACATGTTTGCATATTTTTTTATATAAATTATATAGATATATATTATTTATTTTAAAATAATGATCACTTTTAACACTTTAATTATTTTAAGTTATTTATCATTTAAAAAATTAAAATATTAATCCTTTTTATTATTTTTTATTTAGTTTTAATCATTTTTAATAAATAAAATGGAATAATAAAAATAAAATTATATACTGATATGATTTTTATATAAATTTTATTTTTTAAAGATAAAGATATATTTTTTATTTTTCATCTAAAATATAAATATAAATAGTGAAATTAATTCCTATTTATATACTATGCTAAATGATTAATGTTTTATTTTATTAGCTGAAGATTAGTGATGAATTTAATTAAGATGATATGGATAAAAATGGAAGAAAAAATGATAAGCTATACGCTATATGCTCAAAAACTACTTGAAGTAGCGTCTGAGAAAAAACGGTATACGCTAGTGAAAAAACGTTATACACTAATTTTAAAAATAGTTATCAAATAGAACTATTTTTCCATCCGCTATACACTAGCGGATTTAGCAAACCAAACACACACAAACAAATTAAGAGTGAATTCATCCTTATTTTCTCACTTTATAATTTAAATTACTTTAAAGGAGCCTAACCCCTAATTTTCTTTCTATACTTTCAAAACTTGTTTCTAACTTTTAGGTGGCTGTAGGTAGTGATTATTTAGCGTGTGTTTAGAAAACACTAATGATTAGTCAAATGTGCCAATTCAATTTCTTTTTTGAATCATTAGGAAGGAAATCTCATGATTTAATTGTATTTTTAGTCCCCTATTATTGGTTATATGTGATTTTGGCTCTTATGATTTTTTTTAATGATATTTGGTTTTCTTTTTTGTTTAATATTGTAAATTCAATTATTCCATTCAATGTCCATCAATTTTTCACCGATCAAATAGAGACATGCAAACTGTTGCTTTAATATCATAGAACCATTGTAGAGCTTAAGTAGTAAAGAACCTCATAGTGGAACCAAAAAATGACTTTGAAAGAAGGGACAAAATTGATGAATGACAATGAATAATTGAATCATGTTGAAACGGAGAGGCAGAGAGGGAGAAGCTCAACCGAGGTTATATGCGCTCAGATATTGTCATGAAACTAATTATTATTTTTTATAAACACCTATTTATTAAAAAAAAAAAAGAGTACTTGCGGTTCTCTATACTTAACTACGCAGGTTTTCACTTAACGAAATTTAACATTTTAAGAAATGTTACCCATTTGGTTTCGCATCAAAACTTTTACATTATATATATATATATATATATATATATATATATATATATATATATATATATATATATATAATTAGACTTTTGATTCATTATATTGTTTTTTTTATTTGTTTGATTGCTTGTCCTTAAAAAGGTTCATTCTAGTCCTTAAGTATAAAACGTTTCCTAAAGTAGTCCTTTTTGTCAAACATGTCAGCAACGACATAACCTCTCTCCTATGTGGCAGTTAAGTGATGATGTTGGCAGTTGAGGTAGCACATATGCCACATGGCAGCTTGTGGTTGTGCCACATGGCAGCATGTGATGATGCCACATGGGAGGATCAAATCGAATCCCAAAAATAAGATGAGGGACCAAAAAGATTCTAAAAAAATAAGATAAGGGATCAAATCGAAACTGTAGCCCTTCTTCGCCAAGAGACTATGAGTGGGTTGTATTGTTCATAAAGAAAACATCATTTCCTCTAAAGCAGCAAGCACTCGACTGCTTATCAAAAAAAAAAAAAAAACAAGCACTCTACTGTGTTAATTAAAGAATGGTCATTCACATCTATCTGCAATCCTTGGGGAAGAAGACCTAATGGGGAAGAAGATTCAATGGTGAAAAAGGTCTAAAATTTCGATTTGGTCTTGTATCTTATTTTTAGATTTATTTTGGTCTCTTATCTTATTTTTTGGATTCTATTTGATCATGCATCATGGCACCATCATACACTGCCACGAGGCACCATCACACGCTGCCACTAGGCAGATATGTCATCTCAGCTGCCCATATCATCACTTAATTGTCATGTAGGAGAGATGTTAACAACGGTGTAATGGAAATGACTACTTTCGGTCATGCTTATAAGGAACTAAAACAAATCTTTTTAATGATAATTGACCAAAATGAACTAAAAAAATAAGATAAGGAACCACAAGTGTAATTTAGTTTTTTTTTTAATCATAGCTTTTAATGAAAGTTTTATATTAATAATCTAGAGTTTGATTTTTACTATAGTATAAATTCCAAACAAAAAGAAATTTTATAAAAGTTAATCATTAGTTGAACGAAGGGGGAAATAATTATAGATTTTTTTCAAACCTATGATGAATTATTGGTTGACTTATAATTTTCTTTTCTTCTATCATCTATTTTCTATTGAAATAAAAAAAATTCCATTTGAAAAGGAAAGAAGAAAAACTCAAGTATAATACTGTGAAAATGAATACAAGTGGATGAATTTTCATCCACATTGCAAGGGTCTTTTTTACTTTTAAAAAATATGTTCAGTTTTTATTTTTTAAAATTTATATTAATTTTATCATTTGCCTCATATTTTTTAAAATTTTTGAAAACACATCCAGTATTTCTAGAAATTTTGAAAATATCAAATAGTTTTTCGAAAATGCATTCTTCCTAACTAACATTCTATCTTCTCTTTATCACAAATTCACAATTATTTATTGTATAAGTATTTCATACTCTTATTAGTAATTTAAAATTAATACAAATTTTAAAAAATGAAAATTGAAAATGATTTTAGAAAGTAAAGAGGCCCAATATATTAGTGATTAATGGCCGTTTGAACGTGGACTTGTTTTATGTCTGCAAGCTGCGTGTAGCGCCTTAATTGAAGAAGCCCTGATTGAAGATATTTTCACAAATCTGAATCTTGCACCTGATTACAATTCCATTATTGGATTTCTGTATATTATTTTACTCTTTAATCCTTTTAACATTTTGAACCTATCATACATTCATGTCCTTTTTGGAATGTTTGTTTTTACATTGTTTTGTCTTCTTTAATTGGAAGTGGTTGATTGGTCGAAATCAGACTAATGCATACGGACATGGAACAACCAAAATATTCAAGATTGAGGACCCATGAATAAATGTTTAATTTATTTGTTAGGTTTCAAATTGATATTTGAAATCGGAATTAATTAATGTATTTTTATTTTGACAAAAGAATTAATTAACGTATTAAAATCTTTGGCAGTATGAATTGTTATTTCTGTCATTGTATAATATAAGAAGGGGTGGCTAATGCAGGTTGGTCCAGTTGGTAAGGATATGACTCATAACCTCATAAGATTGTGAATTTGAATCCCATTACCGATGTGAGGACCTCGTTGATGGGTAATGTAAGATAAAATTGAAATCTCATGGTGACATTATGTGAAATTAGAACACCGATATAATATTTATCTCGTTGAATACATGATTACTAACTAAGGATAGAATTCTCAACGGTAGGTTCCAGGTCAACTCTACGTCACTGAAATTGAAAGAGAAAGTCTTCCTCTACCTGTTCACGCACTCCCAATTCATAGTAGTCAATGGTACAAGCCGTGGAGTAACTGATTATAATATCATGACAACAAAGGGGACCTAGCCAATTATATAAATGATTATAACCCTAGGCACCTCCCATTACGGGCCTATAGGTTAAGGCCTACACTATCACTCACACAGATCTGTATTAGGTGCCAATAGCCTATTAAGAATAGATCATCATATTAGCGGGCTTAAGCATCATCAAATGGATCATAACATTAGCTAGTTTTTCGCAACCCAAAAACCACAATTGGTTGTAGCCCACTAGAATTATTAGAATTTTTTTTTAACATTCTCCCACTTTGGCAAAAATCAATTGTGTAATTTTAATTTGTAGAAAACATTTTCGAAAACGACTCTCGGGCTAATAACATATACTTAATGTGGCCACAAAACAAATGATCTCATGATACAACACCTAATTAAGACTCCATCCAATAAAAGCCAAGTAATATCAAATCTTGGCAGTAGTCATATCCCTTGAGTCTCGTAGCCAAGGGAACAATCAATGCCAATGTGTTTAACCATCATATCTTTATTTTTCAAAACATATTTGACATCAATTGCTACCCTTCCAAATGCCTAACGCCATTTTAATGTATTATCATCACAATAATTTTCAATGTGAAGCCATGTCACAAGTTTCTTAACCAAACACTTTATGTGGTATGTAACAACATAGCATGTAACAAAATGCACAAAGTTATTTTTGTTAAAGAAACTTGAAGCTGTTTTTTCAAAGCATCAAATAAAATAAATACATTTCATATCATGATTATGATGTCATATAATTCTTATATCAATTGACATCATAAAAGATCTATGATATTAAAAAGTATTTCAATATCCAAAATATCAAATATCCCAAAAACATATATTTCAACAAATTATCTTTACTATCATTCTTGACATCAAATAATGACCAAAGTCAAAATCCTCCCACTGATGTCAAGATCTAACCATGTTAAATTTACAAAACTTATAGAACCTAACATGAGCATATAAATATTTATCATAAATCTTCAATAAATAAATTTGATAGTAAAATCATGATTTCAATTAGGAAATCAACTGAGATAAGATATATAATAAAATCCTTCAATTCATGTATCTTCAAACAAATATATCAGTTGATAAGATCCTCAAAGGTAATATAAAATCCAGTCATTAACAATAGAAGCCATATGAGGATATTATCATTCACTAAACACTCTCATTTGGGAAAGACAGACAAATATCAAAATGTCTCTTAACCATGAAGCTAACGCATTAGACTACAACCCAACTCAAACATTGTCTCCTTTGAACAAACATATATCTAAGTTGTTGTGGCTAACCCAATAGAACACAATAAGTAAAAGATCTTTTTTTTAGGAAATAAGTATAAGATCTTTGTGTCTTTGCAAGCATGCTTCATGAAATTCACTAGAACTATAACATATGGTTGCCCCCTTTGGGTAGATAATCATATGTAATAATTCAGACAATATATCCTGTAAAACAATGACTAAATGTCCTTTCAAACTGTGTAAACAAACCACTTTCGTGACCAAGCATTCACATAGACTTCCAAAACTAACTCACTCCAGGATATATCATGCCCAAAACATAAAGTGCCCAACATATAGATAGAAAACATATGCCACTAATCAATACAAATAAGACACCTACACAATATGCGTGTTAATAATAAAATCACAATCACATGTACATCATCCAGATAAAATTATCATAGATACATAGTGATGGCAAGCTTGACACATTATGATGTGCATCATAATTCAATCAATTCTTCCATTAGGTAATAGCCTAGTCAAAAGAGTAAGGTTTAAAAAACACAAGTCTCTTTCATGGCCAAAATCAATAAACACTTGAAACCGTTATTTCTTTCTTTTCAAAACTATTATAGCAAAACACATTTTTCTCAGACACATATCTTTCTAGAATATAGAAATAATCATGCTCCATAACAAACTAAGCAACACAGTTGTTTTTTTTAATGATTGTTAAGAAAAACTTGAAATGCGTTAAGTTAAGCAACAAGGCAAGACCTAACTTCAGCTTAAATCAAGCTATTATGAGGCCAACATAACAACACATTCCCCTTTGGGTAGAAGTGAAACCAAGGTCGCAACCACAGTCAAAACCTCAGATGAGTTAATCAATTAGCATACACTAGGTTCAGAAAATTGTCTTCTTTGGGCTGACAAATCCCCTAGACCAATGCACCACCATTAACTTCATCCATAATCTTTGATAATGAGTTACTCAATGAACATACACCGGGTTTGGAAATTTATCCCTTTTGGGCAGACAAACCTCCTACACCAGTGCACCTCCAATAACTTTATCAACAATCATCAATAATGAGTTACTCAATGAGCATACATTGGTTTAGAAATCTATCCCCGTTTGGCAGACAGATCTCCTAGACCAGTGCACCTCCAAAAACTTTATCACAAAACAGCTTCCAATCATGACACACACTAATCCCCTCTGGGTAGGTAATTGCACGTAACAACTAGAAGCATTCCTCTAATGATAAAAAGAAATCTCATCAATTAATAATAAGTAATCCCACTTTGGCGGTAATCACCCATAATAATCAATGAAATACTTTTACCTAGATATCAATTTCTCTTTCCTTTAACCATGATACATGAGACACCCCACGTGCCCCGTTGTGTTATTAGATTAAAATCTTATTGATTAATTTCTTAATCACATGCTTAACATGGAAATACATAAAAATTAAAAACTTAAGTTAATAAGCATATAACTTTGGATAAATAAAAACAACACACCATATTTATAATGCCAATACACACATATGTTTTTACACATAATACAAATCACTGTTGAGGGTATCCTCTTAGTAGGATCCCCCACAGGCATATACTTAAATAAAAGTCATACTTAGTGGAAACATATAAAAATACTTATTAGACACATTGGCCATACTATCTATACTCTAATCACCATGGGTCACAGCTCGACCTCCAGCTTCCTGTTCATAGGGAGTTGCATCCAACTCCTCCTCATTCAGCTTATCCGTAGGGTTTTCTCGTACGATTCCACAATAAATAAAATACAACGTACAAAAATTATAGGGGATAAGAAACAGTTCTACCATCAAAAGCAAAAAAGAATCATAGTATATAATATAACAAAAGTCACAGACAAACATCACTCTAAATCAACCATCATCCATAATTCAATATATAACATCCTCTACCCTCAACTCATGCAATCTAACACTTTATGCTGACGTGGCCATCTCTACTCCTGTCACGTTAGTTAGTAATCCAGAACGGTCTGAGGTCAAGAACTCGGTGCACCCCTATTCCTTTATCTCTCGTAGGGAATAAAGCATTAAGCATAGTGTGCGTCACTAATCCCCCATTGGAAATAGCACATAAGCACAAATTACCTATTAACTCAGTGAGCCCCTATTCCTTAATCTCTAATAGGAATAGTGCTTTAAGCACGATGCGCCACTATTTCCTCCATTGGAAATAGCACGTAAGCACAAAAATACATAGTGTCTCTATCATCGATAGGATAATCAGAACAATGTGTTAAGGACTAAAAGAGTATTACGGTAGTCTACCTCGTCATCAACATTCGTTGGTTACTCACCTGCAATATCCGATATCCAAAATAGGATATCCTGACCTCATGTGTTCCACTCACACGGCTGTGAAAAACAATGCAAACACATGAATCTCACCGACCCACATTAACAACATCCTAATGCTTTAACCTTCCATCAGAACCTCAACACTTGTTCTATGCCACACCTCCTCTTTAAAATAAATCATTTAAGTTAGGCATCTCTGAGTCACCATTATTCTTACACCCAAACCAACAACACCTAAACTATACATATCTTGACTAAAGAATCAACTAAGCACCATATTAAGACCAGGCAGATCATGCATAACACAATATCAGGAAAATATTCAAACACCAAAAATAATACATCACATGAAATGGAATACCTCAACCAGCGTATCACAATAAATTCAATAACATAAAGTCAGACATCATCAAATACTTAAAATCAATCTAATGTCGAATAACCTGCAATCCCCGAATCACCATTGGTTTTACAGAAAAGGTTTCCAATGTGATTTTGGTCTTGCCGATTAATTGACTACTAGTAGGGTTTAGGTCGCCCTACACAATTATTATATAATATACTACTTATCGATTCCAACGATAGAGTGATCATTTCCCCCACCTGAGTTAACACCGGACTCCCGAATTCGACGCTCCTCGTTATCACACCACACGTTACCAATTTCACCTTCAACCAAACAACATAACCACAAATTAATCAACAAACTCACCCTTAGTCCTAAATATATAGCTAGGTTCGGCCTCCTAATTCAAAATAGGGTTAAGGTTCTTTTCTCATTCCAAACTTTTGGATATTAGTTCCTATAGTCTTAAATAGCTAGATAAATTGTTACAATTTGAAAATATGATCAAAACAATCCAACCCCTTTTTGGTTGAGTTTCGGCCATAAATAGATTATTGGGCTACAGATTTTTAAACTTCTCAATCTCTTGGATTAAGGATACTAAGGCATCATAGAGACAATATAAATTGTCATAAGTTCAAGATTGAACAAAAATTCATTCAATCCTCTCCACTTAGGTTTCGGCCTCTTATGACAAAATAGGTTAGAAAATTCTATTTGATTCAAGCTATTGGATTTAACTAGTATAGGCATTAAAGAGCATGAATCAAGTGTTTGATTTCACAAATTGAACAAAAACATTTTAACTTCTTTACTCTAGGGTTTCGGCCCTAACTAGAAAAATAGGTTAGGAATTTTAGTTGGATTCAAGCTCCTGAATTTAGATTATATACATACTAGAGAGCTTAAATCAAACATTAGATTTAAAAAATGAAACAAAAACATCAAACCCATTTCTCTTGGGGGTTTCAGCCAACTAAAGCAAATAGGGAAGAAAAATGATTTTGATCACAAGCTCTTAGATGATGATAGTAGGAGTCATTTAGAGATCATGACAATTGGTTTCACATTAAAATGATTTTTCTACCATTTTCTAGAATTATTTAAAGTTCTAGATCTAGAAATGAAAAATTCATGAAATAGGAAGAACAAGATCTTAGGAATGGAAGAGATGATCATGTATGATCATATTACCTCAAGTGAGTGAAGGAAATGAAGAAAAGACGATGATCTTAGCAAGTTTCTCTTAAGGCATGAACTCGAGCTCTTGGAGAGAAAATGGAGTTTGTGTTTTTGTGAAGAAAATGAAAGAGATGTGTGGGTGGGGGGGGGGGGGGGGGGAGCTGCGACCTTGTGGGTATAAAGAGGCTAGATCTTAGGCCATGTTTGGTTCTTAGATTTTAAATTAATGAGTTTTGTAATTATGTACACCAGTGGAAATAATGTAATATACGGGAACGTTTTACGTCAGTTGACCATATGTTTGACGTTAAAAATGAGGCGGTGGCAGTTTTGTAAATATGAAATCACTATTTGTGTCAGTTGTTTAATGAACTGACGTTAAAAGTGATTATTAACACTTTTAACGTCAGTTGTTCATACAACTGACGTTAAAAGTGTGATTTTTACTTCAGTTAAATAAATAACTGACGTAAATAATCAACTCATTCCTATCTTTCTTTCGTTGTCATCTCCCTGTTGTCACTCTTAACGCAGATCATCACTCCATATATAGTGCAGTTTATTTCTAATCTTTTTTTAAAAAAAGTTTATTTTTAATCTTAATTAATTAGCTTGAATTAGTAAACAAATTCTTGTGCAAATTAAAATAAATAAACACTTAACATAAAACAAGTTATATGTATAATCAAATTGTATATCATTGAAAGCGATTCATAAGTTACAATTACATGATTAAAAGATAAAAAATTTCCGCAAGATAGCACTAAAATATAAAAAAGTTTCTACTTCAACATCATTTTCTTCTCAGTCCTGTCCTCAGAAACTCCAATGGATGCATCTCCTCCCTTACTTGAAGTCCTTGATGCTCCATCTGAATCCACAGTCAATTTGGAGCCAAAGCAGAGTGAAGGGTGCACTCGATCTGTTTCAGCAATATTCTTGGAACAGTCACTTGGTTCCAAAGCTGAGGTTTTGGAACTGTAGCTGCTGATTCTCCGGAAGGATGATAATGTGTGCAATTGACATAATGCGATTTACACACCCTTATCACCCATGTAATGCGATTTACACAACCTCAAGTTGTTTGACCATTAAGACAGAGACCTTTAAGTCTAGGTATAGGAAGAAAGAGTGATGAAGTTAATCTCCATGGCAGAGCCATATTGTGAAGCAGAAAAATTAAAGGAAGGAAGGAAGCTATTTATAGGAGTAGGGGATGAAGTTACTAGGCGTCGTAAGTTGCTAAAAAATTAAATTGATCATTAAGAGCATTAGGTTCCAAGGCGCATTGGGAGTTGGCAGTCATATATTATAAACGTGCAGAAAAGAAAACGCCCGAAGGAATAGGAAGAAATAGACCTTTAAGTCTAGGTATAAACTTAGTGCTCATAAAGAGGATTATAGGTTACAATGTGCATGGGTAAGTAGCACAAAGCGGTAATGGGTAATTAAGTAGCGAGTAGTCAAAGGAATGAATGCTTTTGCAGAAACTTATACACTTTTAACGCCGCTTGTTGAATAAAACCGACGTTAAAAGTGTTTTTAAAATAAAAATATTTATTTTTAACGTCGATTGTTTATACAATCGACGTTAAAAGTGTGATTTTTACTTGATTAAATAAACAGATTGACGTAAATAATCCTATATCCCTATCTCGAAATGCCCTGTTGTCACTCTTAACACAAGTCAATGGGTAAGTAGCGAGTAGGCAAAGGAATGAATGTTTTTGCAGAAACTTATACACTTTTAACGTCGGTTGTTGAATAAAACTGAAGTTAAAAGTTTTTTAAAATAAAAATATTTATTTTTAACGCCATTGTTTATACAATTGACGTTAAAAGTGTGATTTTTACTTCAGTTAAATAAATAGCTGACGTAAATAATCCTATATCCCTATCTGAAATGCCCTGTTGTCACTCTTAACACAGGTCAATCCACATCTATAGTGCAGTTTATTTCTAAACTTTTTTGTTTAAACAAGTTTGTTTTTAATCTTAATTAATTAGCTTGAATTAGTAAACAAATTCTTGTGCAAATTAAGATAAATAAACACTTAACATAAAACAAGTTATATATGTATCTCATTGAAGCGTTCATAAGTTACAATTAATTACATGATTAAAAGATAAAAAATTTCTGCAACATAGCCCTAAAAAATATAAAAAAGTTTCTGCTTCAACATCATTTTCTTCTCAGTCCTGTCCTCAGAAATTCAAATGGATGCATCTCCTCCCTCACTTGAATTCCATGATGCATCGTGATTAATCAAAGTGAAAGGGATATTTGCATCACCTCCTTCACTGGAATTCCTTGATGCATCATCTCGATTCCACAGTCACTTTCAGCCAAAGCAGAGTGAAAGGGATGACTGGGATGAAATAAAGTGAGGGAATCACATTACATGATTTACTCAACTTTACCATCCATGTAATGTGATTTACACAACCTCAGAAGATTTTTGACCATTAAGACAGACACCTTTAAGTCTAGGTATAGGAAGAAATAACAAAGGTCTCAGAGCCATTTTGTGAAGGAATAGAAATATAGAGGAAAAGAAGAGGCAGTATTACAGATTGATACAGAAGAATGATACTTTATATAGAGAATGATTTTTACACAACACTTTTAACGTCAGTTGTATTCAACAACTGACGTTAAAAGTGTTTTTTTAAAAAAATATTAATATTTAAGGTCAGTTTTTTAATACAACTGACGTTAAAAAATCACTTTTAACGTCAGTTGTTTAATACAACTGACGTTAAATGTTGTTTTATTTTTGGTTTTTGATTATAACGTTTACACCCGCGCGCCTTCTGCACTTCGCTCTGTACGTACGTCTCTTTTCTCTTTTCATCACGCTCAACCCTAGATCACTTTCAACCCTCACTCTCACTCTCACCCAGCACAGAACCCTAATCGCGAGCTCATCTCCACCGCAACCACCGCGAGGGCTTCTTCGCCACCACCGTGAGGTACACTATTAACCCTAACTCTATCTTTCCATTCATTCTTTGCAATAACTTGACATCTCTCTTTCCCCTTCCCGCACACTAACTCTCCTTGTCCCTCTGCTCTCAGTAACCACGTCGAACGTTGGCCACCACTCGAGCTCCCCTCCCCACCACCACGCGAGCACCTATTTCCGGTGAGTATTTAGGGCACATTTTTGTATTTTTGGTTTTGAGTGTATGTTGAAACTGTAGTCTCAGTAGTTGAAACTTGAAACCGTGAGTTTGAGTTGTTTGGAATGTACGTCTCTATTTTTGGTTTTGAGTGCATGTTGCTCTGCTGGTTGATCTGTCATGGCCGTGATGCTCATCACGGCTAGGCCGTGATCAGTTCTGCCTGTGATGGCATGGTCTGGTTCAATTGGCACATTACGGCCGTGATGGACATCACTGCCAGGCCGTGACCAGTGCTTGGCAATCTTCAAAAACTATAGTTTTCAATCTCCCGTATTGTCCTTATATTGGATATATGTTTTGTATATCTACAGGAACTATCTAGTTATGGATCGTAGTTGGATGGTTTGTAAGCGTACTAGTGCTGAGTATTTGAAGGGGGTGGGAGAATTTATAGAATTTGCTCAAAGGAATGTTCCTAATAGTAATGGAATGTTTTGTTGTCCTTGTGTCAAGTGTTTGAATACGAGGAAATGTACGGTGAAGGATATACGTACTCATTTGATTTGTGAAGGGATTTGCTTGAGTTATACAAGATGGATATGGAATGGTGATGTGTTGTTGAGTAGTACGACGAGTGTCTCCCAAAGTGAGGACGTTGACGTAGATATGGAAGATGATCGAGTAGAGGACATGATCTGTGATATTGGACAAGAATCTTTTCATCGAGCTCATGTGTATGATAGGTTGTGCGGTGATGCGGATAAGCCTTTATATCTAGGGTGTACTACTCATACACGGTTGTCGGCGGTGCTAAAATTGGTTTGTGTGAAGGCGAGAAATGGTTGGACTGATAAAAGCTTCATGGAATTGCTTGAAGTGTTGAAAGACTTGCTTCCGGAGGACAACACATTGCCTGACCGTAACTATGAGGCCAAGAAGGTATTGTGTCCTATGGGTATGGAGTATAAGAAGATACACACATGCCCCAATGATTGCATATTGTACACCGGTGTTCATGAAGACAATCACGATTGCCCCAAATGTGGGTTATCACGATGCAAAGTGAAGGGTGGTGATGATGATGATGATCTTGATGATGTGAGAAAAAAGGGTCCTCCTGTGAAGGTGTTATGGTATCTTCCAATAATTCCAAGGTTCAAGCGATTGTTTGCCAATGCGAAAGATGCGAAGAATCTTAGATGGCATAATGATGAGAGGAAACGTGATGGAAAGGTTCGTCATCCTACTGATTCTATTCAATGGAAGAATATCAATACTATGTTTCCGGATTTCGCCGATGAGCCAAGAAACCTAAGGCTTGGACTTGCTACGGATGGAATGAATCCTTATGGTAACATGAGTAGTATTCATAGTTCATGGCCTGTTCTGTTGGTAATTTACAACATGCCCCCTTGGTTGTGCATGAAGCGCAAATACATGATGTTGTCTATGATGATTTCGGGCCCAAAGCAACCGGGAAATGACTTAGATGTTTATCTAGGTCCCTTGATTGAAGACTTGAAAACGCTATGGGTGGAAGGTGTTGATGTAGTTGATGGGTATTCTCATGAGACTTTCAAGCTTCGTGCCATGTTATTTTGCACCATCAACGACTTTCCGCAAAGATACGGTAACTTGTCCGGGTACAGTGTCAAGGGGCATAAAGCATGCCCTATATGTGAAGAAGGCACATGCTACACTCAGTTTCATCATGGAAAGAAGACGGTTTACCTTGGGCATCGGAGATTTCTTAGACGTGATCACCCATATCGTAAGATGAAAAAAGCTTTTAATGGATGCCAAGAGACAGAAGAAGCGCCGGCGGCCTTAATTGGAGAGCAGGTTTATCAGAGGGTAAAGGACATTGATGTTATATTCGGCAAGTCCAAAAAGAAAGGTAAAGCTGCTGAGAAAAACATATGGAAGAAGAGGTCGATATTCTTTGAACTTCCATACTGGCGCAAGCTTGATGTCAGACACTGCATTGATGTGATTGATGTGGCGTAAGTCGACGCGCGACGACGCTCGTGCGATTCCGGCAAGTGTACCGGATTGCCGTCAAGTAATAAAAGATATCGAACCCACAGAGACTGTGTTCACGAATCGCAATCGGTTTTCGAATCGATTAGATCTGGACTTTGTAAAAAGGATTTTTATATTTTGAAAAGGTTTGAATTTGAAATTAAGAGATAGATGAGCAGAGAACAATTAAAACAGAAAACAAATGTTTTTGGGGTTTTGATCTAAACGGATTCCTAGGGATTTGGGTTACCTTTGAGGCTGTTTATGTTGCTAATCTGATTTACCTTTGTTGATTACCGAAATTGCCTTGAAGGCGAGTTTATCCTCTGATAGCTTAAGCTCCCTCTCGGGTTACAAAAGCCGTGCCCAATTGACCCGACCCCTACTCTCGTGGTAGTCGATCCCAGATTGGACCCTTTGCGTTCCGTGACAACTCGTTGCTCCTAGAGGGACGGCTTCTAACTCTCGTGATTTCAGTCCCAAGTCTGACTTCTATAGGTCCGACACCCAAGGTCACCGCTAGGTTCCTCCTTGGAATGTCTCAGTCATGCAAATAACCTAAGTTCACCGCTAGGTTCCTCCTTGGATCATTCACATCTCACAAACCAGTGGCCGCCGAATTTTACGAGTGAAATACCCTAGAAATCCTAAGTTCACCGCTAGGTTCCTCCTTAGAACGTCTACGTCACACAAATAAGCGGTTGCCGAAATTTATGAGTGCTTAACACACTAGAAATCAGATCTAAAACAATAACGAAATCAACAACGATTTTACATCAAATCAACAACATTTACAAAACTCGGGCAGAGCACTAGTCCCTAGAAACTAAGCTACTACTCCAATCTTGCCATGGAGATGACAAGCTGGGTTGACAACATAATAGAAAATACAAAAATCAGAGAAGAGAAGAGAAGAGGAGAAGAGATCCTAAAATGTAGCCAAAAGGTGTCCTAGATGATGTCTCTCTATCAATGAATGTTTATTCTGCATCTGCCTGGTCCATATTTATAGAAATTGGGAAGTTAGAGTCCCAAACCAACTCAAAATCTGATCTATTTCGGTTTCTTCTGGTCCAAGTAATGCGCGTCACGGCCGTGATGGCCATCACGGCCAGGCCGTGACGGTCTCTGCCTCTGCCAATTCTGGAAAATTCAAATTCTCGCGACGCGAGCCCTCAGCTTCATGGCCCGTGATGAATTTCACGGCTGGGCCGTGATGTGCTCTGACTTGTGGTGGTTTTGGGTCACGGCCGTGATGGCTATCACGGCTAGGCCGTGACAGACTCTGACTTCAGCCTTTCTTCTTTTTCAGGTTTGCTCGATCATGGCCGTGATGGGCATCACAGCTAGGCCGTGATGGGCTCTGTTTGGCTCATTTTCTGCACTTTTAAAGCTCTATCTTCATCCAAACTTCATCGTGGTTGATCTTGAGCATTTTACCCTTTATATCTGCAAAACAACACACGAAAACCGCCTTACCCGTTCCAAAGGAAAATTAACCTAAAATCTAATAAAAATATGCCTAAACTACATGAAAATGCATGCAAAAATGATGGACAAAGATGAGGTGAAATCACACTCATCAAATCACCCCAAGCTTAAAACTTTGCTTGTCCTCAAGCAATTACTCAGGCCATAAGATATAAATCATTCAAAGCATGGATAGTGAACCAAAAACCCTAGAAGCTAATCCAAGTTATCGGCATTTTTAATAAGCACTCAAGAGATAATCAAATTCAAGTCCAATTAGAAGCTTAGGTTCTTCAAGTTCATGTCCTCACTGATTTGGGCACTCATCTCACCTCACTCAAGTGTTTTAGGGTTTATTGACAATTCACTCAGTTTCCTCAAGGAAAGTATTTTACCATAGGCTTGACTATTAACCAAATCTCTACTTTATTTATGAAAACACTTAAGAATCAAGAGGTCTTTTCCTTTGGTTGTAATGTGGCCATGGGATTTATTGTTAGGTGGGAAAATCAAGGAAAGGGAATTTCAAGAAGGCTAGACAGATTATCAAACATTAAAAAGTATGACACCTTCTAAAATACCTTTTAGGGGTTTTGATTTACTTCTCCACCTTTCTTCCTTCTTTTTTTTTTTTTTTTCATTTCTCACTTTCTTTCGTCATTCCCTTCTCCATTTTTTTTTCTTTGTGTTTATTTCATTTTTATTTGTTTGGAGAAGGGGAGATTTATAGCTCAAGAGAAATTACTTTCTAACTTTTCATCCCATACTTTTTCCAACTACCAATTACCCTTTTTGTAATACCTTAAAAGGTGCCTTACCAAGCATTATTTATCAAAGTAATTCAAGGTACCAAGAAAAATATTTTATCTTTAGGCTCAAAATTGGGCAACTAAGCGGCAGCATTTATCATTCAAAGCTCGGGAGGCCGGAAAAATACCTAGTGCCTCAATCATATTCAAAAATGCTTTCAAAAATTTTTAAGTTTCAAAATGGTTTCAAGTCAAGTTCTAGAAAATACAGTCCAAGAGGAATTACAACACTCTATCACAAGAAATGGGGTAGATTTAGTGGATACCCCTTTTTGGCTCAAAATCTTACATTTAGTAGTTCAAAAATCAGTGAGGAACACAAATCTAAGGAACCACATGCTAATTATCAACTATCAAATGACTATCTCAAGAATTTTCATTTTTAGCCATATCTCAAGAATAATAGAAAAAATTGGGTTCAAAAATTCACTATCTCAATTCATTTGGCTCCAAGTTCTCACAATCGGATGCATGTTTCAAGTGAGGGGCAATCTATAGAATGTGATCATACCAATCCATGCCTATGAGAATGCAATATGAATGCAACAATGCAAATGCAAAAATAAATACCCCTACCCCAAGCTTGATTACTTACATTGTCTCCAATGTAAATAATCAAGTCGGAGAGAGGAGAAAAATGGAACAACTTACCGAGTCGGTAGCGGGTGTTGACTCACATTCCAGTCAAAACTTGGGTGGAAATTTTATCACGGCCGTGAGGCTTATCACGGGCAGGCCGTGATCGTTTCTGGTCCTCAGGAGTTGCCCTGTCACGACCGTGATCTACATCACGGCTAGGCCGTGATGCTCTCTGGCCTTGGCATCCTACTCATCACGCCCGTGATGGTTGTCACGGCTGGGCTGTGATCCTTTCTGTGCTCTTGTTTAGTTTATCACGACCGTGACTACTGTCACGACCAGGGCGTGATGGCCTCTTACTTTATTTTTCTCTGCTCTTCTTCCCTTTCTCAACCTGAAAACACTAGATAAACCTATTAATGATATTTTTGCCTCTTGATCTTCTCAAATTATTCAAGAGGTTCATTCAAAAACAAAAGGAAAAAAAAAGGAAAGAAAACTTGGGTTGCCTCCCAAGAAGCGCTTATTTATGGTCTTAAGCTTGACCATACTTCCTTAAATCAACCGGGGTCGGCTGGGCGTAGAAGTGCAGGAACACTTCTCTTCCAAGGAGCTCCTTCAAAAAGCCGTTTCTGCTCATACGACCAATAACGCTTCCGCTTTGCTCTTTTCTCTCGGAGCTTCCTAGCCTTCCTTTCTTCCGGCGGAAGTTTTGTTTTAGTATGGACATCAACTCCAATTCCATCACTACTGGGTGCATCATTAGCCATGCATATCTTCGGAGTTGCTTCCATGTTCAGCTCTTCTTTTACCACTGGAGACGTTGTATCAATTCTGCAAACATGGCTCTCAAAAGGAGGGTTGTTATAAGAGTTAGTCAATTGAAAATCGATCCTACCTTCTTCTACAGTTAGAGAGAGTTTCCCATTCCTTACGTCTATTTCTGCTCCAGCGGTTGCCAAGAATGGCCTTCCTAAAATGATGGGGAATTCAGAATTCCCTTTCATGTCCAATACCAGGAAGTCGGTAGGGATGAAGAATTTCCCTACCTTCACAGGGACATTCTCTAGTATGCCTAGAGGAGTCCTAGTTGAGCCATCCGCAAATTGTAAGGAGAATTTGAACGGACTCAACTCTTTGCTTTCCAACCTTTCCATGATAGTGAGGGGCATCAAGCTTGCACTAGCCCCTAAGTCACACAAGGCTCGGTCTATTTGCACTTGTTCAATCGAGCAAGAGATGGAGAAACTACCTGGGTCTTTCAGTTTAGTAGGCATTTTAATCTCTACATCTACTTGCTTTTTCCTGACCAACCTTTGTGGGAAAGGTATCGGGGGTTGGTACGGTGGTGGAGGGACATACTTTGGTTCTGGCTCTTCTTTTTCGCTCGTGTCCTCCTCCGGTTCCACCTCCATTTCAGCTACCCCCACCCCAAGCTTATCATCCCTTAAGTGTATGACATTGCAATGCTCATTGGGATTTGCTTCGGGTTGCCCCAGGAATGCATCCTTAGGTCTCGAGTACGTACTGGCTTGTTGGGCAATCTGGGTTTCTAGCATCTTGTTATGAGTTGCTAAGTTGTCTACCTTAGATGCTAGCTCCTTTATTGCTTCACTCACTGCCCTTCCTTGTTGTCTAAACTCCTCATTCTGTTTTGTCTGAGTTTCAACAAAACTTTCAAATAAAGTCTCGAGTTTAGATCTTTGTACCTGAGGATACCCTGAGGATACCCCGGTGCTGCTCTCTTATTACCTTGACCCTCTTGGAACTCATGGTTGAGCGCGTTGCTGTAGTTGCCGTAGGAGAGGTAAGGGTTGTTCCTTCTTTGGTTGTAGGGATTTGGGGGAGCATAGTTGGGCAGCTTCGGGTTCGTGTCGTAAAAGTTATGACAAGGGTTCACTTGCTCACCCGAAGCGCCGGATCCATGAGCGGTACCACGAGGGCATTCCATCATGTCATGTCCCTGCATTCCACAAATCTCACAAACAAGGTTAGTAGCACCTATTGCACTCACATTAGCTCTTTCAAGCCGATCAAAACGTTTATTAAGTGAGTCTATCTTTGACATAATAAGATCTGTGCTATTTACCTCAAATTACCCCCGAAATCTTGTTCGGGTTATTACCTCTTTCGGATCCCCATTGGTGGTAGTTGGTGGCGACATTCTCGATGATGTTAAATGCCTCAGTGAGAGGCCTATTCATAAACGCTCCACCGGCTGCCGAATCTAGTGACACCTTCGAAGAGTAGTCCAATCCGTTATAGAAGGTATACACTATTAACCACCTCTCGAGTCCGTGATGTGGGCACGACTCCAGCAGTCCATTGTATCGATCCCAAGCTTCCGATAATGATTCTCCGTCTTTCTGGAAGAAGCCGGTGATCTGGGTTCTTATGTAGGCCGTCTTGGATGGAGGGAAGAATTTCTCCAAGAACACCTGCTCCAGTTGGTCCCAAGTAGTCAAAGTGTTAGCAGGGATTTGCTTAAGCCAGGCCTTCGCCTTTCCAGTGAGAGATGAGGGGAACAGTCTCAAACGCACAACATCGACTGAGGCTCCATTAATCCTGATTGCATCGGTGAACTCTAAGAATGTTTCTATATGATCGGTCGGGTCCTCCGAAGGCAATCCTCCGAATTGATGTTGCCTAATCATGTTGATTAGCATAGGTGGTATGGTATAGTTTTCCACCTCAATCTCTAGCCTTGCAATCCCAGTTCGCAAGCCTCTCGCATTTGGGGCTGCGTAGTCCTTCAAAGGTTTTGTATCCGGTTGATTCGCCATGAGTGGAACGGGACTCAACCTTTCTCCCTCTCTTTGTAGTCTTCTACGTCTGTGGAAGGTCCTCTCGATTTCCGGATCAATCTCACTAAGGCTCCCAAGACTTAGGGATCTTTGCATATAACTCACAGAGAGATGGATACAATAGAAGGAAAAGAATTTTTTTGATTTAAGATTTTTTTTTCTTTATATTTCAGAAATAAAAATCAAATAAAAAGAAAAGGGTCCAGAAAAATCAATTTAAAAACTAATTGAAATTCGAAAAGGCACAGTCCCCGGCAACGGCACCAAAAACTTGATGTGGCGTAAGTCGACGCGCGACGACGCTCGTGCGATTCCGGCAAGTGTACCGGATTGCCGTCAAGTAATAAAAGATATCGAACCCACAGAGACTGTGTTCACGAATCGCAATCGGTTTTCGAATCGATTAGATCTGGACTTTGTAAAAAGGATTTTTATATTTTGAAAAAGGTTTGAATTTGAAATTAAGAGATAGATGAGCAGAGAACAATTAAAACAGAAAACAAATGTTTTTGGGGTTTTGATCTAAACGGATTCCTAGGGATTTGGGTTACCTTTGAGGCTGTTTATGTTGCTAATCTGATTTACCTTTGTTGATTACCGAAATTGCCTTGAAGGCGAGTTTATCCTCTGATAGCTTAAGCTCCCTCTCGGGTTACAAAAGCCGTGCCCAATTGACCCGACCCCTACTCTCGTGGTAGTCGATCCCAGATTGGACCCTTTGCGTTCCGTGACAACTCGTTGCTCCTCGAGGGACGGCTTCTAACTCTCGTGATTTCAGTCCCAAGTCTGACTTCTATAGGTCCGACACCCAAGTTCACCGCTAGGTTCCTCCTTGGAATGTCTCAGTCATGCAAATAACCTAAGTTCACCGCTAGGTTCCTCCTTGGATCATTCACATCTCACAAACCAGTGGCCGCCGAATTTTACGAGTGAAATACCCTAGAAATCCTAAGTTCACCGCTAGGTTCCTCCTTAGAACGTCTACGTCACGCAAATAAGCGGTTGCCGAAATTTATGAGTGCTTAACACACTAGAAATCAGATCTAAAACAATAACGAAATCAACAACGATTTTACATCAAATCAACAACATTTACAAAACTCGGGCAGAGCCCTAGTCCCTAGAAACTAAGCTACTACTCCAGTCTTGCCATGGAGATGACAAGCTGGGTTGACAACATAATAGAAAATACCAAAATCAGAGAAGAGAAGAGAAGAGAAGAGGAGAAGAGATCCTAAAATGTAGCCAAAAGGTGTCCTAGATGATGTCTCTCTATCAATGAATGTTTATTCTGCATCTGCCTGGTCCATATTTATAGAAATTGGGAAGTTAGAGTACCAAACCAACTCAAAATCTGATCTATTTCGGTTTCTTCAGGTCCAAGTAATGCGCGTCACGGCCGTGATGGCCATCACGGCCAGGCCGTGACGGTCTCTGCCTCTGCCAATTCTGGAAAATTCAAATTCTCGCGACGCGAGATATGTCTCGCGACGCGAGCCCTCAGCTTCATGGCCCGTGATGAATTTCACGGCTGGGCCGTGATGTGCTCTGACTTGTGGTGGTTTTGGGTCACGGCCGTGATGGCTATCACGGCTAGGCCGTGACAGACTCTGACTTCAGCCTTTCTTCTTTTTCAGTTTTGCTCGATCATGGCCGTGATGGGCATCACGGCTAGGCCGTGATGGGCTCTGTTTGGCTCATTTTCTGCACTTTTAAAGCTCTATCTTCATCCAAACTTCATCATGGTTGATCTTGAGCATTTTACCCTTTATATATGCAAAACAACACACGAAAACCGCCTTACCCGTTCCAAAGGAAAATTAACCTAAAATCTAATAAAAATATGCCTAAACTACATGAAAATGCATGCAAAAATGATGGACAAAGATGAGGTGAAATCACACTCATCAGTGATGCATGTGGAGAAAAATGTGTGTGATAGTGTGATTGGGACGCTTCTCAACATTCAGGGCAAGAAAAAAGATGGTGTGAATGCTCGTCTCGACCTCGTTGCTATGGGTATACGAGAGCAGTTAGCTCTAGTTGTTGAGGATGGTAAGCGGACTTATTTGTCGCTAGCATGTCATACTTTGTCAAAAAAAGAGAGACAAAGTTTCTGCGGGTGTCTTCAGGGCATCAAAGTTCCACATGGTTACTCTTCAAATATGAAGAGGCTTGTCTTTAGTGATCTTAAATTGGTTGGCTTGAAGTCTCATGATTGTCACATCTTGATGCAACAACTTCTGCCCGTTGCTATTCGTGGTATTGCTCCAAAAAATATGAGACATGCCATTACTCGGTTGTGCTCATTCTTCAATTCTATATGTAGCAAAGTCGTTGACCCCCGTATGTTGGATGACTTGGAAGTTGAGGCTGCTACAATCTTGTGCCATTTGGAGATGTATTTTCCTCCTTCCTTTTTCGACATAATGGTTCACTTAATTGTTCATTTGGTGAGGGAGATTAGATTATGTGGGCCGGTTTTTCTGAGATGGATGTACCCAGTTGAGCGCTACATGAAGATCTTGAAAGGGTACGTGAAGAATCCTCATCGTCCGGAAGCATCTATTGTTCAAAGGTATGTTGCAGAAGAAGCTATTGAGTTTTGTTCGGACTACCTTCATAACACGGATCCTATAGGGGTTCCTAAGCCTCGGCATTATGAGATTAGATGTCAAGGTAAGGGTACACATTGCTTAAGAATTAATAGGAAGGATCGGGAGGAAGTGCTTCAAGCACATTTGTATGTATTGAACAACATCGAATGTGTTCAGCCTTTCTTATTTGAACATAAAAGAAAATTCAATCAAGAAAAACCTCGAATGAGCGAAAGGTGGTTGTTGAACAAGCATAACAAGACTTTCTTACCATGGTTCAAGGAAGAAATGCTTAAGGATGGTAGTACTGCTTCTGATGACGTAAGATGGCTAGCACGTGGGCCTAGCTTCAACGTCATATGTTGGAGCAGATACGACATAAATAACTTTTCCTTTTATACAAAGGAACAAGATAACAAGAGTACCATACAAAATAGTGGGGTTATGATCGTGGCCGAAGCAATGCACTTCTCTAGTGCAAAGGACACAAAACCCATTACAGCACCGAGACCTTACTTTGGATATATTGAAGATATTTGGGTGCTCGATTACACTAAACTTACGGTGCCGGTATTTAAATGTAAGTGGGTTGATAGTAACGGTGGTGTACAAACCGACGAATTGGGGTTCACATTGGTAGACCTCAACAAGTTAGGCCATATAAATGAGCCTTTCATAATGGCTTCCCAAGCAAAACAAGTGTTCTACATCACTGATCCTTCTAACAAAAGGTTGTCCGTGGTTCTCCAAGGAAAAAGCATGTGTAATGGTAGTGATGAAAATGAAGATTCAAATCTTGATATTCCTGAGACTCCTTCTTTTTCAACAAACATGTCTACTATAATCGAGGAGACACAGGTGGACGATGTACATGCCACTCATGATGATCATCACGAAGGGATATTGATATAGGTAGTTTAAACTTAGTATACATTTATTTTTATTTATATTTCTGTATTTATTTTGAGTTATAACCTATGTTAATAAATATATATTGTTTCTGAACAGGCATACATATGGATCATTGTTCCATTTTTCCTTTGCAATTGTGTAATGTGTGTGATATTCTGTGTTACTAGGATATTTACTGAATGCAGGGATAGCTGAGGGGAGTGATATTTTAAAACTGAATTTTAAAAAAAATACTATTAACGTCAGTTGTATCATACAACTGACGTTAATAGTATTTTATAAAATATACAGTACACTATTAACGTCAGTTGTTTATTACAACTGACGTTAAAATTAAGACCTTTAACGTCAGTTCTTTATAACAATTGACGTTAGTTTTAACAAAATTAACGTCAGTTTTGTTAAAGAACTGACGTTAATTTTGACAAAATTAACGTCAGTTGTGTTAAAGAACCGACGTTAATAGTGTTATATTTAACGTCAGTTCTCAACTGACGTTAAAATTTTAACTTTTAACGTCAGCTGTATTTACGCTAGTCAGTATTCTGACGTAAAAAATCAATTTTAACTGACGTAAAAAACACTTATTGCACTAGTGAATTAATTAATATAATAGTTGGGGGGGGGGGGGGGGACTGCGATCTTGTGGGTATAAATAGGCTAGATCTTAGGCCATGTTTGGTTCTTAGATTTTAAATTAATGATTTTTGTAATTATTTAATTATAATAATTAACTATGGTTAATAATTAACTTTACTAGGATTACTTTGCTAACCATGGATAACATTTATGTGCCTCATATTAAGTGAACGGTGTGGCTGATTCTTGTCCACAAGAATTAACCTTGGTTCCTTAACCATGGTTAAAATTTAACTAAACGTCCGTTAGGTTAGGCTTAGGGGTATTTTGGTCATTTCAATTGAAAATTCAAGATTACTAGCATTTAATGCTTGTTCCCTTGTCCCCTCGGCTACATTAATTGCTTCTAATACCTTAGCTCCATACTCGACTCCGTCGTTCACCCGACTTATTCCCCGACTTAGGTTTTACACGTTTTCTTAAAGATTACGCCCGAGTAAAAGCATAATATTTCGTTTTCAATTGAAAATTTTCAAAATAACCAAACTCGTTGGAAATATGATTTAAATATAAACCATTTCGTTCACGAGTCAAAATTAGGTTTTCTGATCATTAAAATATTAGTGTCCGTGAAAACACCGACCGTTTTCCGTCCGAACTTTTACCAAAATTCGTCCGAATAAACACAATATTTTAATTCTGATCATAAATTTGGAAAGTATAATTCCTCACCAAAAAAATAAAAATAAATCTATAAATTTTCAGTAAATTAGGGTTTTCTGTCGGTATAAAATTATACTGTCAGTAAAAACGCAGATCGGTTTCCGTATGAGTTTTAAACCCAAATTTTAACCAGAGCTTCCTACCAAATAGTAGGTTCTAGATATGATTTTTTTTTCTCCAAAATCATTTCCTAGGTCTCAGATAAAAATATAAATAAATATATCTTTACCGTTAATACAGCGTATCCGAAAATCGGGCTGTTACAATACAGTCCATAAGAAGGTGCATCAACAATAAAATCCCCTACCAATCATGAATTTAAATTTAATAGCATTCCATAAATTTTGTGCAACACCCAGATTTCTGCTGTTTTTCTGTATCGATAAACAAATATCTGTTTATATTTTTATCTGAGATCTAGAAAATGATTTTGGTAGAAAGAAAATCATATTTAGATTCGAATTCATGGCGAAAGCCTACGGTTAATTTTTGGTTTGAAAATTCAGACGAAACCTGGTCTGTGTTTTCACTGGCAGTCAGATTTTACTGGTCAGGAAACCTAATTTTGACCCATTAATGAAACGATAATTTTTCTTATCACTTTTTAAGTAATGTAGGCCTTATCAAAAAAAATTCTCAAAAATAAAATATTATATTTTGTTCGGTCGAAGTTTCGAATTAAATCGATTGCGGAAAACCTAAATCGGGAGCGGAGTCAGAATCAGAACTACGGAGACTGAACCGGACACTGGGCCAAGGTTGGACAAATGTCACAATGTTGTGGTGAGTCACCACTAATGCCCCTAAGTGTAATTAGAAACCACAATTTGCCTTTGATGACTCACAAATCCTTGCCCCCCCTCCCCCCACTCTCATACACTCTTTTTTTTTTTTTTTCTTAAACTCATATGAACAACTAAGAAAACCAAAGGAAAAACCTAAGTTCTTAAGGATTTCTTTGCAAGTTTGGATCAATCCCTTGATTCTCTTCTTCATCTTCAAGAGGTAATCCCTCAACTATCATAAACATTAGAGATTTATCTTCATTCATTTCAATCATCCAAGTTCAAAACCCATTTTCTTCAACTTTCATGTATATCTTCAAAAATTCGTAGAAAAGCCTATGATGCTTATTTTTGAGTTCTAACAATTTTCTATACTTCTCTACTACTCTAGGATCATGGATCCAAGAATATTTAAAATTTTGAAACCCCTAACCTATTTATCTATGTTGGGCCGAATCCTACCCACAAAATGGGTTAGATGATTTTGCTTCATTTTCAACTTATGACAATTTTCCCTAGCTCTACACTACTCTAAGGTCATGGATCTAAGAGAATGTGAAATTTTGAAACCTCTAGCCTATTTTCCTAGCTTGGACCGAAACCATACCCATAGGAACTGGTAGGTTTTTTTTTCAAAGTTTAATTAGTTATGTGTTGTTTTGTGAAGGATTGTGTTAGTAGTTATTGTTCGGAGTCCTGTGGAGGAAGTTGAGAACTAAGAGATCATTTTAGGAAGGAAAATCCACACATTAAGGTAAGGGGAGTTTGCCTGAGGAGCTTCGATAACTGTGTATAAATTGTTTGGTGTGTCTGTAATTATTTGTTGTAGTCTGTGGTGTTTGTTTTAAATTATTGTATAATATTCTGTGATACATGATTTATCTGTGAAAGCATGCTATAAATTGTGATGTGTGAATTTGTTGTTGGTTGTGAAAGCATGTGATAAATTGTGTTGTATGAAATTTTCTATTGATTTTGTGATTGACTGGAAGCCTGACATCGGTCAGTGCTCATTGGAAATTAAGGATAAAAATTTAAGAAATTTAAGGAAAACATGATGTTTCTTAAAGTTAATGGATTTAATTTTAAGGTAAAAATAATAATATTTTAATGAGTTTTATTGAAAGAATAAGTTAACGAGTGACAGTGAGTATGTAACCGTGAAAAAATTTCACTTTCGCATTTTTTTTCCCGAAAACGACGGGAAAAATGGAAATAAATCTAAATGTGAAGAAAATGTATTTTAAAAATTGTTTTAAGGTTGATGATATGAATTTTTTTGATAAACAAGGGTTTTTGCTTGCGTAACGGCATTATGAGAAAAAACGATCTTTTTACGTGACAAAAATAAATATATGGGTCATAAATGATTTTAAAAGAGTTGACGGATTTTTAGAAATAAAAATAAAAGAATTTGAGGAAAAATGATTTTCGTTATGTTTTAAAACGAATTTCATCAAATGGTTTTTAGAAAAGAATTTAAGAACATCTGATATTATCTGACAAACTTGGATAAGTTTTCGGAGTTTTTGTTTTGGTATTTGTGATTCACTGAACGAAAACTCTTTGGGAAAATAAAGGAAAGGATAAGGACCTAGATTGCTGAGACGTCGGGCTAGTGTTCCTAAAAGGAAATTGTACTTTGGAGGTGGAAAGAATTGGAATACCTGAGGAAGGGTAGTCGGGAGCTTTAAGCCTTGACAGAGGAAAAACGAACGACAAAGAATAGTTACGATAACAACGGGTTTTACATGCATAGTCTGGTAAATATGCCATTTTGGGAATACGTGCCTTGTGTATCTAGCTACAATTTAACAAAGGGTGAATTGGGTAAATTGGTTAGTTACGGACCAAAGATAAATTCTAGGGTCTTTGGGTCTTAGAGACATTCGGGCTTCGAAAATCCAGCGAATGCTCGGGGCATAGCAACCTCAGGTCATGGAATTCGGTTAACCGACACGAATGTACTCCATAGGGAACTATTCCAATATTATTTTAGGTACTCCATCGTGATATCCTCGAACAATTGGAGCCGGACCTAAATTTAGAGGCCGATCTCATGAGACAATTGTGTTAAGGGGTATCGCAGCCTAATCATTGCTCGAAGGAGGGAAGTTATGATCTCCGGAGAAAAAAGGTCAAGACTCATAGGATGAATATTAAAGTGCCATGCATTCTTAAAAAATCATGATTTGATTGTCGTGTATGAATCCCACTGGTAGGAATTATTTACAATATGCATATATGATGTTTGTTTGGGTGTCGTGCATATAGTTATCATAATGAAACTCAATATTGGTATCTCACCCTTGCTTTATTTATTTTCATGTTGGGTTTCTACTATGCTTCTATATATATAATCAAGTACAGATTGTAACACCCCGATTTTCGCTGCTTCGTAATATCGGTAATAAATATATAAATATATATTTTTATCCGGGACTTATAAAATGATTTTGGATAAACCAATGTCATTTCCTTGTTATACTTATTATCATAAGGTTACGCGGAAGTTTTTGGTTGAAAATTCAGACGGAAGCCGGTCTGCCATTTTCTGTGTTTTCACTGACAGTAAAAGTTTACTGCTCAGAAGACCTAATTTTAACTCGTGAACGAGATGAAAAATGTTTTTATTGTATTTACTACGATACTGGAAGTTTTGAAAATTTTGGTAATAAATTTTAATATTATATTTGTTGCGGGCGTATACGTCGAGATATATCTAGGAAAAACTTGTGCCAGATGAATCGAGGAGTCGGCAACGTAGCTGAGATGATGGATTTGACCGACTCGACGAGCATTTATGATGAGCTTATCCGTGTCATAATGGCCATAATGGCACATTTATGACAAAGGGAATTTTTGCAATGAAATGACCATTTTACCCTTGTCTTTTTATGACAATTACAAGCCATGCCATTGGAAAATTTGACTAAATGTTACCCAAAACTCACGGCTCCTTCCTCCATTCCAAGCACTTGGACATCACTTTTTCTAAGCCATAAATGAGCATTTATGTTAAGTGGATGAGTCTTAGGCAAAAACCATTTTCTTCCCATCAATCACCCGAAACTGCCACGAATTTCTGACCAACTTCTGCTCTGAATCTAGAAAAACTTTCAACATGAAAGTTGTTCATCTTTCTCTCTTCTTTCCAACTAAATAAAGATAATACAAAACGGACAAGTATGTTGAGAGATATGCCCAAATTACTAAAACTGTTCTAAATCCTCATCATGTTCATCTTTCTCTTTAAGTTTCTTAAGAACACCATAAGAAAACTTTGAAGAACATCATCCAAATCTTGATTTACTTGGATCATCAAGAGGTAATAACTTATTCTCTTGTCATTTAAATCATTTCTCTTCATCACTTTTGTAGATTCATGGCTTAGATTAACATGTTCTTCATTTACTTCAAAGTTCATGGAACTAGATTCAAAAATTCATAACTAATTCTAGAAAAATCCTTTTGACATGAAACCAATTGCTATGATCTTATAATCATCTCTATTTTCATAATATAGAAGCATAAGATCATGAGAAATTTCTTTCCTTGATTTCTGGTCATGGCCGAACCTAGGTCAAAGTTGTGTTCTTAGGTTTTGTTTCATTTTCATGTCTTGATTCATGATTATATCTTGATAGTTCTTGTATTCAAGAATATAGAAGATCAAAAATCAAAATTAAGCCTATTTGATCTCATCAAAACCGAAACCCTAGGTATGAGCACTTAATGGTTTTGTGATTCAAAAGTTGTTTGTGACACTTGAATCCAACTCTAGGTTTTGTATGTTGGTTAAATCTAAGAGTTGAGAAAATTTTAAAACCTATAGCCTAATATCTTGAGAAAAACAGAAACCCTAGTTCTTGGAGCTAGATAAGTTTCATTCAAAGTTCTTAGTTCATGATTTTGGATTAAGTGCTTAATCATGCTTAAGTTGCTTAAGGATCATAAATCCCTAAGTTAACAAAATTTTAATTTTCCTAACCTAAAATTTTAGAAGAGGTCGAACCCTACCCCTATTGATTTAAGTGTGTTTTTGTTTGATTTTGTTTTATTTTGGTTGCAATTCGTTATGAAGGAATCGATCGGGTTGGTTTGACCTAAAGCCGACAGAGGAAACCGGATCAAATCGGGAGATTATTTGAAACCGTTAGTTCGAGTCTTCAAGAGGTAAGGGGAGCTTGCCTGAGGGATTTTTCTCAATAACCATTTGCTTGTAGTGTAGTTTGTATAATTTATGTGGTTGTGGTTATCTGTTTATGTGGTATGTTGTGTTGTTTATCTGTGTATCGGTGTTTGATATGCATTTAAACTATTTGATTATCTACAGTTGTATATTATAATGTTATGATGCATGATCTGCCTGGGGATATAATTCTGATAATTGTTGTTGAATGTTATTTGTGAGTGTTGTTTGAGAAGTCTGACATTGGTCAGTGCACGACCGATTAATCAGATAAAAGCGTTAATAAGCTCTGAGAATTATATTCAATATTTTATGGGAAATGTTGGAGTATCATAGTGGTGGAAAATATTATTTTGGAAAAATAAGGAGTTTTGAGAAATATTATTATTTTAATGATTTATTAGTGTAAAAGTAATTTATGAGTCACAATGAGAGCGAAACCGTTAAAATATTTTTGTACAGCTAATTTTTATGCAAGGAATTCTGGAATATTAGAAAATGTTATTTTATGAAATTAATTGGTGAAAATAAGTTAATTATGATTTTATAAAATTATTTAAGTGGGAAAAGCCAATTTTGGCTTAAAAAGCTTTAAAAGTGATAATTAATGGCAAATTTGGAAAAGTGTCGACGACAAGTATCTTGAAACGGCAAGTCGTATTTTAAGTAAGTTTAAAATCTCAAGTGACTCACCTTGTGAAAACTAAGTTTTAGTATTTAAAGGATTTATTGAAGAATTTTCCATGTGAAAAGATTCCCCAAAAACAAAATTAATTGAACCGTGTTGAAAGTGGTGTGGAACTTAGTAACCGAGTCGTCGGGGTACTAAGGTTCTGTGTTGTTATGGACTTGGGGTCCTTTGGACTTTGAGGTCCTGTACACTTGGTGTCTACTGTATACGTTGTGTATACTGTGTTTAAACATTTAAGATGTTTTCTACTACCACGAACCTAAGACTGATTGCAAGCTCGAGAGGTGTCGTGATTGAGCACTCGGACTGTGAGGTCCTGTGTTTGAATAAAAGTTTTAAAGATGTTAAAACTGTGTGAGTCGTAAGCCATTTTGAGGTTCGGCAAGAAAAGATCGAACACAAAGAAAAGCGTCAAGAACAGAGTGTTTTCCATGCATTTGGCAGACGTGCCTGTGTTCTGGCTGCGTGCCTGGTGTTCTGGCTGCGTGCCTGGGAGTCTGATCAACTCATTACTTGTTGGGATATCTCATGATATTAGGTGTGAATGTTTAGATGATGTATAGAAGTGTTCATGCATAGTTTTCCAATGTTGATGTTTGGGGTGTGAAACCCACTGATAAACTGTATGCTATAATTGAGATGTTTATGTATGTGTGTATGTGTCTTCTTTTGTGCGAGCATTTAGTTATTTTGTTAAATCCATATATTGGCGTCTCACCCTTACAAACATATCAGAGTAGCACAAGGGGTATGACCTCTACAAGAAGAAGGAGGATGTCTAGTTCGAGGCATGCTGTTGTTGCTTCTATGAGTTGCAGTGTTCGTTAGTTACGACCAGCTTAGGTCCTATTGTGTTATATTATGTTTTAAGAATAAATTAACTGGTAAGGATCTAGGTGTGAAAACATATGAGGCAGTATAGTTGTATAACTTATATACAGTATGCATTTCAGTGTGGTTTGATTATGTTGTTGTTGTTTTGAGGTTATAAGGTTAAAAGAAAAAGGAAAAAAAATTATCACCATATTTTGAAAAGATAAACGTTGAGAAAACATTATTTTTCGAAAGTAACCAGCAAATTAAGTTTTATTTCCGCAAACGGGTAACCATGTGAAGACCCGAGTTAGGTGTCACATTAGTGGTATCAGAGCTGGTCGAGTCTTTCGGGAATGTTGGGAAATAGGTTTGTTAGGTTTTTGTTGTGTGATCTCTGGTTGAACCTTGTTTGAATTGTTTCTTGGTTGAAACAATATGTGTTGACACACAAGTAAGTATGTTTTGGTGGGTTCTGATTGGGTTGAGACCTTGTGAGAACTCATGTTTAGTAAAGGGTACTTATGTTCATATTGATACATTCGTTTATCCCTTAGGACAGTATCAGACATTTGAATAAGGTACCTATCATCGAAAGTTTTCTTGGAAAATTTTCTGAGAATGTCCCAAGTTTGTACGGACGGACGGTTGTTGAGTTTCTGATTGATCTACTTTCTAGATTTGGCCAGATCTCAACCTCTTCGTGTAGGATATCGCCAACGAAGTTAGTTGGTTTAGAGTTCAAGAAATGGAATTTTGGTCCATTTCTCGATAAGTTAGTCATCATCTTCATCGACGATGTTCTCGTTCACTCTAAGAGTCACGAGGAGCATGAGAGACCTCCATGTCAAGTGTTACAGATCACTCACAAGGAGTTGTTATATATTCAAGGATCGACTTGAGAACAAGCTACCACCAAATTGGAGTTAGGACTTATTAAAGATTTTGAATTGTAAACTCAGCTTATGAGGCAAGATCAACTGTTCGTGTGTCTGAGAGATTGACCAGGTTATCAGAAATCGTACCGATTCAGGGTGACCATACTAAGCGAGTCATAAAAGACCATTGTGCTTGTGAAAAACCAAGGCGAATAGATTTAAATCTTCAACCTTAAGTGAGGTTCTCGGGATTCATAAAAATTGTTCCTTATGAACAAATTGCTTTTCAAATTCCTATGGTTGTATTAGACAATCATAGCGGTACATTTTGTACATGCCAAATTCATTTTTCTGACCATGATTTAAAATCTATCCTGACTTTGGTTCTGACAGTCTGGAGATTTTCATACTTCTTTGGGAATGTATTATGAGTATTTCTTGAGTTATGCTACAGATGTAAATTCTTGATGATAGAAGTTTCTTGATGAGACTTAGTCGATTCACTTTTACTTTTGGTGGAAGTGATCCAGTCTAAATTTTGTCGGACTGATGTTCTTTTAAATCATTGTGTAGTAAAGTTCTTGAGAAGGAAGAAACTTTATTAGACTCATGTTTGTAAACTTGTATTAGCTATGCATTTTTACACTCACGAACCTATTGAAGAATCTTTTTACATATTGGACACTTGTATCTTTTAGATTGGTCAAATTATTCTTTGTGCTTTCTTGTGAAAGCGAAATCAAGAAATTTATTGTCTTGAAAATCTCTTTTCAAATTATTGTGAGTAGATTGACGAAGTCGACATCTTTTTACTGCTTAGGTTCACTGTGTAATGGAAAAACCAACAGAGGTATGTATCAGAGGACTGATCCAACGTGATAAGGAATTGATCCTTAGAAGGTTAGTTGAGAGTAAGTGTAATATCTAAGAACGACAAGAGGTGAGTGGATTTTTATGGAGGTGTAGATGTGACTAGTAAGCTGGGAATTTCCAGAATTAACATCAGTAAATAAGATGATTTTGGCAGATTTTGTTATGATCAAGGTAGAGTTTGCTAAGCAACTCTAGGATAATGATAAAATGATCATCGCTAAGATTTAATCGTATGATTGGGAGGAATTACAGAAAGGTGTCTATGGTAGTTTTACCTAATTTGAATGTGAACGGAAAAGAGAAGTTCTTGAGTAAAATTAAGTTGATAGGAAAGTTCGAAAGGTAAGGATTAGATAATTCTATTCTATCATTCCTTTTGGTTTAATTGCATTAAGATATGCAAATGAAGTTATTTTGAGGATGAGATGTGTGAGGTGATATTAAATTGGAGTAGTGAATTATAATCAAGAGGAACTAAGACTAGGATGAAATATTTTGAGTAAGGAGTTGATGTATGGTGCTGTGAAAATATTGTTGGTATTAATGATAATATTCAGAATTAGATTATTTGAATAAGGTTTCTGGTGGAACCATGTTGATAAGAGAAGTGATTAAGTTTTGATTTTGTTTTTCGAGTGTGATAGACTCTGATGAAATTTTGAGGATAGTAAGGATAAGTAGAAATCACATAAGAATGAACTGTGTTATGGAATATGGAATGAGGAGAATGAAGCAATGTGAAGGGCAATGTAAAATCTTAAGGTTAAGACGAGGTTACAAAATCCTGTTTAGTTTCGAGTGACGAAATTTCGAGGACGAACTTTTTTTTTAGTGGGGTAGTAATGTAACACCCCGATTTTCGCTGCTTTGTAATATCGGTAATAAATATATAAATATATATTTTTATTCGAGACTTAGAAAATGATTTTGGATAAACCAAGGTCATTTCCTTGTTATACTTATTATCATAAGGTTACGGGGAGGTTTTTGGTTGAAAATTCAGACGGAAGCCGGTCTGCTGTTTTGTGTGTTTTCACTGACAGTAAAAGTTTACTGCTCATAAGACCTAATTTTAACTCATGAAGGATATGAAAAATGTTATTATCGTATTTACTACGATACTGGAAGTTTTGAAAATTTTGGTAAAAAATTTGAATATTATATTTGTTGCGGGCGTATACGTCGAGATATCTCTAGGAAAAGCTTGCGCCAGATGAATCGAGGAGTCGGCAACGTAGCTGAGATGATGAATTTGACCGACTCGACGAGCATTTATGACGAGCTTATCCGTGTCATAATGGCCATAATGGCACATTTCTGACAAAGGGAATTTTTGCTATGAAATGACCATTTTACCCTTGTCTTTTTATGACAACTACAAGCCATGCCATTGGAAAATTTGACTAAATGTTACCCAAAACTCACGGCTCCTTCCTCCATTCCAAGCACTCGGACATCACTTTTTCTAAGCCATAAATGAGCATTTATGTTAAGTGGATGAGTCTTAGGCAAAAACCATTTTCTTCCATTCAATCACCCGAAACTGCCACGACATTATGACCAATTTATGCTCTGAATCTAGAAAAACTTTAAACATGATAGTTGTTCATATTTCTCTCTTCTTTCCAACGACATAAAGATAATACAAAACAGACAAGTATGTTGAGAGATATGGCCAAATTACTAAAACTGTTCATAATCCTCATCATGTTCATCTTTCTCTTTAAGTTTCTTAAGAACACCATAAGAAAACTTTGAAGAACATCATACAAATCTTGCTTTCCTTGGATCATCAAGAGGTAATAACTTATTCTCTTGTCATTTAAATCATTTCTCTTCATCACTTTTGTAGATTCATGGCTTAGATTAACATGTTCTTCATTTACTTCAAAGTTCATGGAACTAGATTCAAAAATTCATAACTAATTCTAGAAAAATCCTTTTGACATGAAACCAATTGCTATGATCTTATAATAATCTCTATTTTCATCATCTATAAGCATAAGATCATGATAAATTTCTTTCCTTGATTTCTGGTCATGGCCGAACCTAGGTCAAAGTTGTGTTCTTAGGTTTTGTTTCATTTTCATGTCTTGATTCATGATTATATCTTGATAGTTCTTGTATTCAAGTATATAGAAGATCAAAAATCAAACTTAAGCCTATTTGATCTCATCAAAACCGAAACCCTAGGTATGACCACTTAATGGTTTTGTGATTCAAAAGTTGTTTGTGACACTTGAATCCAACTCTAGGTTTTGTATGTTGGTTAAATCCAAGAGTTAAGAAAATTTTAAAACCTCTAGCCTAAAATCTTGAGAAAAACAGAAACCCTAGTTCTTGGAGCTAGATAAGTTTCATTCAAAGTTCTTAGTTCATGATTTTGGATTAAGTGCTTAATCATGCTTAAGTTGCTTAAGGATCATAAATCCCTAAGTTAACAAAATTTTAATTTTCCTAACCTAAAATTTTAGAAGAGGCCAAACCCTACCCCTATTGGTTTAAGTGTGTTGTTGTTTGATTTTGGTTTATTTTGGTTGCAATTCGTTATGAAGGAATCGGTCGGGTAGGTTTGACCTAAAGCCGACAGAGGAAACCGGATCAAATCGGGAGATTATTTGAAACCGTTAGTTCGAGTCTTCAAGAGGTAAGGGGAGCTTGCCTGAGGGATTTTTCTCAATAACCATTTGCTTGTAGTGTAGTTTGTATAATTTATGTGGTTGTGGTTATCTGTTTATGTGGTATGTTGTGTTGTTTATCTGTGTATCGGTGTTTGATATGCTTTTAAACTATTTGATTATCTACAGTTGTATATTATAATGTTATAATGCATGATCTGCCTGGGTATATAATTCTGGTAATTGTTGTTGAATGTTATTTGTGAGTGTTGTTTGAGAAGTCTGACATTGGTCAGTGCACGACCGATTAATCAGATAAAGCTTTAATAAGCTGTGAGAATTATATTCAATGCTTTATGGGAAATGTTGGAGTATCATAGTGGTGGAAAATATTATTTTGGAAAAATAAGGAGTTTTGAGAAATATTATTATTTTAATGATTTATTAGTGTAAAAGTAATTTATGAGTCACAATGAGAGCGAAACCGTTAAAATATTTTTGTACTGCTAATTTTTATGTAAGGAATTCTGGAATATTAAAAATGTTATTTTATGAAATTAATTGGTGAAAATAAGTTAATTATGATTTTATAAAATTATTTAAGTGGGAAAAGCCAATTTTGACTTAAAAAGCTTTAAAAGTGATAATTAACGGCAAATTTGGAAAAGTGTCTACGGCAAGTATCTTGAAACGGCAAGTCGTATTTTAAGTAAGTTTAAAATCTCAAGTGAGTCACCTTGTGAAAACTAAGTTTTAGTATTTAAAGGCTTTATTGAAGAATTTTCCATGTGAAAAGATTCCCCAAAAACAAAATTAATTCAACCGTGTTGAAAGTGGTGTGGAACTTAGTAACCGAGACGTCGGGGTACTAAGGTTCTGTGTTGTTATGGACTCGGGTCCTTTGGACTTTGAGGTCCTGTAGACTTGGTGTCTACTGTATACGTTGTGTATACCGTGTTTAAACATTTAAGATGTTTTCTACTACCACGAACCTAAGACTGATTGCAAGGTCGAGAGGTGTCGTGATTGAGCACTCGGACTGTGAGGTCCTGTGTTTGAATAAAAGTTTTAAAGATGTTAAAACTGTGTGAGTCATAAGCTATTTTGAGCTTCGGCAAGAAAAGATTGAACACAAAGAAAAGTGTCAAGAACAGAGTGTTTTCCATGCATTTGGCAGACGTGCCTGTGTTCTGGCTGCGTGGCTGGTGTTCTGGCTGCGTGCCTGGTGTTCTGGCTGCGTGCCTGGGAGTTTGATCAACTCATTACTTGTTGGGATATCTCATGAGATTAGGTGTGAATGTTTAGATGATGTATAGAAGTGTTCATGCATAGTTTTCCAATGTTGATGTTTGGGGTGTGAAACCCACTGATAAACTGTATGCTATAATTGAGATGTTTATGTATATGTGTATGTGTCTTCTTTTGTGCGAGCATTTAGTTATTTTGTTAAATCCTTATATTGGCGTCTCACCCTTACAAACATATCAGAGTAGCACAAGGGGCATGACCTCTACAAGAAGAAGGAGGATGTCTACTTCGGGGCATGCTGTTGTTGCTTCTATGAGTTGCAGTGTTCGTTAGTTACGACCAGCTTAGGTCCTATTGTGTTATATTATGTTTTAAGAATAAATTAACTGGTAAGGATCTAGGTGTGAAAACATATGAGGCAGTATAGTTGTATAACTTATATACAGTATGCTTTTAAGTGTGGTTTGATTATGTTGTTGTTGTTTTGAGGTTATATGGTTAAAAGAAAAAGGAAAAAAAAATTATCACCATATTTTGAAAAGATAAACGTTGAGAAAACATTATTTTTCGAAAGTAACCAGCAAATTAAGTTTTATTTTCGCAAACGGGTAACCATGTGAAGACCCGAGTTAGGGTGTCACATTAGTGGTATCAGAGCTGGTCGAGTCTTTTGGGAATGTTGGGAAATAGGTCTGTTAGGTTTTTGTTGTGTGATCTCTGGTTGAACCTTGTTTGAATTGTTTCTTGGTTGAAACAATATGTGTTGACACACAAGTAAGTATGTTTTGGTGGGTTCTGATTGGGTTGAGACCTTGTGAGAACTCATGTTTAGTAAAGGGTACTTATGTTCATATTAATACATTCGTTTATCCCTTAGGACGGTATCAGACATTTGAATAAGGTACCTGTCATCGAAAGTTTTCTTGGAAAATTTTCTGAGAATGTCCCAAGTTTGTACGGACGGACGGTTGTTGAGTTTCTGATTGATCTACTTTCTAGATTTGGCCAGATCTCAACCTCTTCGTGTAGGATATCGCCAACGAAGTTAGTTGGGTTAGAGTTCAAGAAATGGAATTTTGGTCCATTTCTCGATAAGTTAGTCATCATCTTCATCGATGATGTTCTCGTTTACTCTAAGAGTCACGAGGAGCATGAGAGACCTCCATGTCAAGTGTTACAGATCACTCACAAGGAGTTGTTATATATTCAAGGATCGACTTGAGAACAAGCTACCACCAAATTGGAGTTAGGACTTATTAAAGATTTTGAATTGTAAACTCAGCTTATGAGGCAAGATCAACTGTTCGTGTGTCTGAGAGATTGACCAAGTTATCAGAAATCGTACCGATTCAGGGTGACCATACTAAGCAAGTCATAAAAGACCATTATGCTTGTGAAAAACCAAGGCGAATAGATTTAAATCTTCAACCTTAAGTGAGGGTCTCGGGATTCAGAAAAATTGTTCCTTATGAACAAATTGCTTTTCAAATTCCTATGGTTGTATTAGACAATCATAGCGGTACATTTTGTACATGCCAAATTCATTTTTCTGACCATGATTTAAAATCTATCCTGACTTTGGTTCTGACAGTCTGGATATTTTCATACTTCTTTGGGAATGGATTATGAGTATTTCTTGAGTTATGCTACAGATGTGAATTCTTGATGATAGAAGTTTCTTGATGAGACTTAGTCGATTCACTTTTACTTTTGGTGGAAGTGATCCAGTCTAAATTTTGTCGGACTGATGTTCTTTTAAATCGTTGTGTAGTAAAGTTATTGAGAAGGAAGAAACTTTATTAGACTCATGTTTGTAAACTTGTATTAGCTATGCATTTTTACACTCACGAACCTATTGAAGAATCTTTTTACATATTGGACACTTGTATCTTTTAGATTGGTCAAATTATTCTTTGTGCTTTCTTGTGAAAGCGAAATCAAGAAATTTATTGTCTTGAAAATCTCTTTTCAAATTATTGTGAGTATATTGACGAAGTCGACATCTTTTTACTGCTTAGGTTCACTGTGTAGTGGAAAAACCAACAGAGGTATGTATCAGAGGACTGATCCAACGTGATAAGGAATTGATCCTTAGAAGGTTAGTTGAGAGTAAGTGTAATATCTAAGCACAACAAGAGGTGAGTGGATTTTTATGGAGGTGTAGATGTGACTAGTAAGCTGGGAATTTCCAGAATTAACATCAGTAAATAAGATGATTTTGGCAGATTTTGTTATGATCAAGGTAGAGTTTGCTAAGGAACTCTAGGATAATGATAAAATGATCATCGCTAAGATTTAATCGTATGATTGGAAGGAATTACAGAAAGGTGTCTATGGTAGTTTTACCTGATTTGAATGTGAACGGAAAAGAGAAGTTCTTGAGTAAAATTAAGTTGATAGGAAAGTTCGAAAGCTAAGGATTAGATAATTCTATTCTATCATTCCTTTTGGTTTAATTGCATTAAGATATGCAAATGAAGTTATTTTGAGGATGAGATGTGTGAGGTGATATTAAATTGGAGTAGTGAATTATAATCAAGAGGAACTAAGACTAGGATGAAATATTTTGAGTAAGGAGTTGATGTGTGGTGCTGTGAAAATATTGTTGGTATTAATGATAATATTCAGAATTAGATGATTTGAATAAGGTTTCTGGTGGAACCATGTTGATAAGAGAAGTGATTAAGTTTTGATTTTGTTTTTCGAGTGTGATAGACTCTGATGAAATTTTGAGGATAGTAAGGATAAGTAAAATCACATAAGAATGAACTGTGTTATGGAATATGGAATGAGGAGAATGAAGCAATGTGAAGGGCAATGTAAAATCTTAAGGTTAAGACAAGGTTAAAAAAACCAGTTTAGTTTCGAGTGACGAAATTTCGAGGACGAATTTTTTTTAGTGGGATAGTAATGTAACACGCCGATTTTCGCTGCTTTGTAATATCGGTAATAAATATATAAATATATATTTTTATTCGCTAGTTAGAAAATGATTTTGGGTAAACCAAGGTCATTTCCTTATTATACTTATTATCATAAGGTTACGGGGAATTTTTTGGTTGAAAATTCAGACGGAAGCCGGTCTGTCGTTTTCTGTGTTTTCACTGACAGTAAAAGTTTACTGCTCATAAGACCTAATTTTAACTCGTGAACGAGATGAATAATGTTTTTATCGTATTTACTACGATACTGGAAGTTTTGAAAATTTTTGTAAAAAATTTTAATATTATATTTGTTGCGGGCGTATACGTCGAGATATCTCTAGGAAAAGCTTGCGCCAGATGAATCGAGGAGTCGGCAACGTAGCTGAGATGATGGATTTGACCGACTCGACGAGCATTTATGACGAGCTTATCCGTGTCATAATGGTCATAATGGCACATTTATGACAAAGGGAATTTTTGCTATGAAATGACCATTTTACCCTTGTCTTTTTATGACAATTACAAGCCATGCCATTGGAAAATTTGACTAAATCTTACCCAAAACTCACGGCTACTTCCTCCATTCCATGCAATTGGACATCACTTTTTCTAAGCCATAAATGAGCATTTATGTTAAGTGGATGAGTCTTAGGCAAAAACCATTTTCTTCCTATCAATCACCCAAAACTGCCACGAAAATCTGACCAACTTATTCTCTGAATCTAGAAAAACTTTCAACATGAAAGTTGTTCATATTTCTCTCTTCTTTCCAACGACATAAAGATAATACAAAACGGACAAGTATGTTGAGAGATATGAAAAAATTACTAAAACTGTTCTAAATCCTCATCATGTTCATCTTTCTCTTTAAGTTTCTTAAGAACACCATAAGAAAACTTTGAAGAACATCATACAAATCTTGCTTTCATTGGATCATCAAGAGGTAATAACTTATTCTCTTGTCATTTAAATCATTTCTCTTCATCACTTTTGTAGATTCATGGCTTAGATTAACATGTTCTTCATTTACTTCAAAGTTCATGGAACTAGATTTCAAAAATTCATAACTAATTCTAGAAAAATCCTTTTGACATGAAACCAATTGCTTTGATCTTATAATCATCTCTATTTTCATCATCTAGAAGCATAAGATCAAGAGAAATTTCTTTCCTTTATTTTTGGTCATGGCCGAACCTAGGTCAAAGTTGTGTTCTTAGGTTTTGTTTCATTTTCATGTCTTGATTCATGATTATATCTTGATAGTTCTTGTATTCAAGTATATAGAAGATCAAAAATCAAACTTAAGCCTATTTGATCTCATCAAAACCGAAACCCTAGGTATGAGCACTTAATGGTTTTGTGATTCAAAAGTTGTTTGTGACACTTGAATCCAACTCTAGGTTTTGTATGTTGGTTAAATCCAAGAGTTGAGAAAATTTTAAAACCTCTAGCCTAAAATCTTGAGAAAAACAGAAACCCTAGTTCTTGGAGCTAGATAAGTTTCATTCAAAGTTCTTAGTTCATGATTTTGGATTAAGTGCTTAATCATGCTTAAGTTGCTTAAGGATCATAAATCCCTAAGTTAACAAAATTTTAATTTTCCTAACCTAAAATTTTAGAAGAGGCCAAACCCTACCCCTATTGATTTAAGTGTGTTGTTTTTTTATTTTGATTTATTTTGGTTGCAATTCGTTATGAAGGAATCGATCGAGTTGGTTTGACCTAAAGCCGACAGAGGAAACCGGATCAAATCGGGAGATTATTTGAAACCGTTAGTTCGAGTCTTCAAGAGGTAAGGGGAGCTTGCCTGAGGGATTTTTCTCAATAACCATTTGCTTGTAGTGTAGTTTGTATAATTTATGTGGTTGTGGTTATCTGTTTATGTGGTATGTTGTGTTGTTTATCTGTGTATCGATGTTTGATATGCTTTTAAACTATTTAATTATCTGCAGTTGTATATTATAATGTTATGATGCATGATCTGCCTGGGGATATAATTCTGATAATTGTTGTTGAATGTTATTTGTGAGTGTTGTTTGAGAAGTCTGACATTGGTCAGTGCACGACCGATTAATCAGATAAAGCTTTAATAAGCTGTGAGAATTATATTCAATGTTTTATGGGAAATGTTGGAGTATCATAGTGGTGGAAAATATTATTTTGGAAAAATAAGGAGTTTTGAGAAATATTATTATTTTAATGATTTATTAGTGTAAAAGTAATTTATGAGTCACAATGAGAGTGAAACCGTTAAAATATTTTTGTACTGCTAATTTTTATGTAAGGAATTCTAGAATATTAAAAATGTTATTTTATGAAATTAATTGGTGAAAATAAGTTAATTATGATTTTATAAAGTTATTTAAGTGGGAAAAGTCAATTTTGGCTTAAAAAGCTTTAAAAGTGATAATTAACGGTAAATTTGGAAAAGTGTCTATGGCAAGTATCTTGAAACGGCAAGTCGTATTTTAAGTAAGTTTAAAATCTCAAATGAGTCACCTTGTGAAAACTAAGTTTTAGTATTTAAAGGCTTTATTGAATAATTTTCCATGTGAAAAGATTCCCCAAAAACAAAATTAATTCAACCGTGTTGAAAGTGGTGTGGAACTTAGTAACCGAGACGTCGGGGTACTAAGGTTCTGTGTTGTTATGGACTTGGGTCCTTTGGACTTTGAGGTCCTGTAGACTTGGTGTCTACTGTATACGTTGTGTATACTGTGTTTAAACATTTAATATGTTTTCTACTACCACAAACCTAAGACTGATTGCATGGTCGAGAGGTGTCGTGATTGAGCACTCGGACTGTGAGGTCCTGTGTTTGAATAAAAGTTTTAAAGATGTTAAAACTGTGTGAGTCGTAAGCCATTTTGAGCTTCGGCAAGAAAAGATCGATCACAAAGAAAAGCGTCAAGAACATAGTGTTTTCCATGCATTTGGTAGACATGCCTGTGTTCTGGCTGCGTGCCTGGTGTTCTTGCTGCGTGCCTGGTGTTCTGGCAGCGTGCCTGGTGTTCTGGCTGCGTGCCTGGGAGTCTGATCAACTCATTACTTGTTGGGATATCTCATGAGATTAGGTGTGAATGTTTAGATGATGTATAGAAGTGTTCATGCATAGTTTTCCAATGTTGATATTTGGGGTGTGAAACCCACTGATAAACTGTATGCTATAATTGAGATGTTTATGTATATGTGTTTGTGTCTTCTTTTGTGCGAGCATTTAGTTATTTTGTTAAATCCATATATTGGCGTCTCACCCTTACAAACATATCAGAGTAGCACAAGGGGCATGACCTCTACAAGAAGAAGGAGGATGTCTAGTTCGGGGCATGCTGTTGTTGCTTCTATGAGTTGCAGTGTTCGTTAGTTACGACCAGCTTAGGTCCTATTGTGTTATATTATGTTTTAAGAATAAATTAACTGGTAAGGATCTAGGTGTGAAAACATATGAGGCAGTATAGTTGTATAACTTATATACAGTATGCATTTAAGTGTGGTTTGATTATGTTGTTGTTGTTTTGAGGTTATAAGGTTAAAAGAAAAAGGAAAAAAAATTATCACCATATTTTGAAAAGATAAACGTTGAGAAAACATTATTTTTCGAAAGTAACCAGCAAATTAAGTTTTATTTTCGTAAACGGGTAACCATGTGAAGACCCGAGTTAGGGTGTCACATTAGTGGTATCAGAGCTGGTCGAGTCTTTCGGGAATGTTGGGAAATAGGTCTGTTAGGTTTTTGTTGTGTGATCTCTTGTTGAACCTTGTTTGAATTGTTTCTTGGTTGAAACAATATGTGTTGACACACAAGTAAGTATGTTTTGGTGGGTTCTGATTGGGTTGAGACCTTGTGAGAACTCATGTTTAGTAAAGGGTACTTATGTTCATATTGATACATTCGTTTATCCCTTAGGACGGTATCAGACATTTGAATAAGGTACCTGTCATCGAAAGTTTTCTTGGAAAATTTTCTGAGAATGTCCCAAGTTTGTACGGACGGACTGTTGTTGAGTTTCTGATTGATCTACTTTCTAGATTTGGCCAGATCTCAACCGCTTCGTGTAGGATATCGCCAACGAAGTTAGTTGGGTTAGAGTTCAAGAAATGGAATTTTGGTCCATTTCTCGATAAGTTAGTCATCATCTTCATCGATGATGTTCTCGTTTACTCTAAGAGTCACGAGGAGCATGAGAAACCTCCATGTCAAGTGTTACAGATCACTCACAAGGAGTTGTTATATATTCAAGGATCGACTTGAGAACAAGCTACCACCAAATTGGAGTTAGGACTTATTAAATATTTTGAATTGTAAACTCAGCTTATGAGGCAAGATCAATTGTTCGTGTGTCTGAGAGATTGACCAAGTTATCAGAAATCGTACCGATTCAGGGTGACCATACTAAGCGAGTCATAAAAGACCATTGTGCTTGTGAAAAACCAAGGAGAATAGATTTAAATCTTCAACCTTAAGTGAGGGTCTCGGGACTCAGAAAAATTGTTCCTTATCAACAAATTGCTTTTCAAATTCCTGTGGTTGTATTAGATAAACATAACGGTACATTTTGTACATGCCAAATTCATTTTTCTGACCATGATTTAAAATCTATCCTGACTTTGGTTCTGACAGTCTGGATATTTTCATACTTCTTTGGGAATGTATTATGAGTATTTCTTGAGTTATGCTACAGATGTGAATTCTTGATGATAGAAGTTTCTTGATGAGACTTAGTCGATTCACTTTTACTTTTGGTGGAAGTGATCCAGTCTAAATTTTGTCGGACTGATGTTCTTTTAAATCGTTGTGTAGTAAAGTTCTTGTGAAGGAAGAAACTTTATTAGACTCATGTTTGTAAACTTGTATTAGCTATGCATTTTTACACTCACGAACCTATTGAAGAATCTTTTTACATATTGGACACTTGTATCTTTTAGATTGGTCAAATTATTCTTTGTGCTTTCTTGTGAAAGCGAAATCAAGAAATTTATTGTCTTGAAAATCTCTTTTCAAATTATTGTGAGTAGATTGACGAAGTCGACATCTTTTTACTGCTTAGGTTCACTGTGTAGTGGAAAAACCAACAGAGGTATGTATCAGAGGACTGATCCAACGTGATAAGGAATTGATCCTTAGAAGGTTAGTTGAGAGTAAGTGTAATATCTAAGCACGACAAGAGGTGAGTGGATTTTTATGGAGGTGTAGATGTGACTAGTAAGCTGGGAATTTCCAGAATTAACATCAATAAATAAGATGATTTTGGCAGATTTTGTTATGATCAAGGTAGAGTTTGCTAAGGAACTCTAGGATAATGATAAAATGATCATCGCTAAGATTTAATCGTATGATTGGAAGGAATTACAGAAAGGTGTCTATGGTAGTTTTACCTAATTTGAATGTGAACGGAAAAGAGAAGTTCTTGAGTAAAATTAAGTTGATAGGAAAGTTCGAAAGCTAAGGATTAGATAATTCTATTCTATCATTCCTTTTGGTTTAATTGCATTAAGATATGCAAATGAAGTTATTTTGAGGATGAGATGTGTGAGGTGATATTAAATTGGAGTAGTGAATTATAATCAAGAGGAACTAAGACTAGGATGAAATATTTTGAGTAAGGAGTTGATGTGTGGTGCTGTGAAAATATTGTTGGTATTAATGATAATATTCAGAATTAGATGATTTGAATAAGGTTTCTGGTGGAACCATGTTGATAAGAGAAGTGATTAAGTTTTGATTTTGTTTTTCGAGTGTGATAGACTCTGATGAAATTTTGAGGATAGTAAGGATAAGTAGAAATCACATAAGAATGAACTGTGTTATGGAATATGGAATGAGGAGAATGAAGCAATGTGAAGGGCAATGTAAAATCTTAAGGTTAAGACGAGGTTACAAAATCCTGTTTAGTTTCGATTGACGAAATTTCGTGGACGAAATTTTTTTTTAGTGGGGTAGTAATGTAACACCCCGATTTTCGCTGCTTTGTAATATCGGTAATAAATATATAAATATATATTTTTATTCGGGACTTAGAAAATGATTTTGGATAAAACAAGGTCATTTCCTTGTTATACTTATTATCATAAGGTTACAGGGAAGTTTTTGGTTGAAAATTCAGACGGAAGCCGGTCTGCCGTTTTCTGTGTTTTCACTGACAGTAAAAGTTTACTGCTCAGAAGACCTAATTTTAACTCGTGAACGAGATGAAAAATGTTTTTATTGTATTTACTACGATACTGGAAGTTTTGAAAATTTTGGTAAAAAATTTTAATATTATATTTGTTGCGGGCGTATACGTCGAGATATATCTAGGAAAAGCTTGTGCCAGATGAATCAAGGAGTCGGCAACGTAGCTGAGATGATGGATTTGACCGACTCGACGAGCATTTATGACGAGCTTATCCGTGTCATAATGGCCATAATGGCACATTTATGAATCATGACAAAGGGAATTTTTGCTATGAAATGACCATTTTACCCTTGTCTTTTTATGACAATTATAAGCCATGCCATTGGAAAATTTGACTAAATGTTACCCAAAACTCACGGCTCCTTCCTCCATTCCAAGCACTTGGACATCACTTTTTCTAAGCCATAAATGAGCATTTATGTTAAGTGGATGAGTCTTAGGCAAAAACCATTTTCTTCCCATCAATCACCCGAAACTGCCATGAAATTCTGACCAACTTCTGCTCTGAATCTAGAAAAACTTTCAACATAAAATTTGTTCATATTTCTCTCTTATTTCCAACTACATAAAGATAATACAAAACGGACAAGTATGTTGAGAGATATGACCAAATTACTATAACTGTTCTAAATCCTTATCATGTTCATCTTTCTCTTTAAGTTTCTTAAGAACACCTTAAGAAAACTTTGAAGAACATCATACAAATCTTGCTTTCCTTGGATCATAAAGAGGTAATAACTTATTCTCTTGTCATTTAAATCATTTCTCTTCATCACTTTTGTAGATTCATGGCTTAGATTAACATGTTCTTCATTTACTTCAAAGTTCATGGAACTAGATTCAAAAATTCATAACTAATTCTAGAAAAATCCTTTTGACATGAAACCAATTGCTATGATCTTATAATAATCTCTATTTTCATCATCTATAAGCATAAGATCATGATAAATTTCTTTCCTTGATTTCTGGTCATGGCCGAACCTAGGTCAAAGTTGTGTTCTTAGGTTTTGTTTCATTTTCATGTCTTGATTCATGATTATATCTTGATAGTTCTTGTATTCAAGTATATAGAAGATCAAAAATCAAACTTAAGCCTATTTGATCTCATAAAAACCGAAACCCTAGGTATGACCGCTTAATGGTTTTGTGATTCAAAAGTTGTTTGTGACACTTGAATCCAACTCTAGGTTTTGTATGTTGGTTAAATCCAAGAGTTGAGAAAATTTTAAAACCTCTAGCCTAAAATCTTGAGAAAAACAGAAACCCTAGTTCTTGGAGTTTGATAAGTTTCATTCAAAGTTCTTAGTTCATGATTTTGGATTAAGTGCTTAATCATGCTTAAGTTGCTTAAGGATCATAAATCCCTAAGTTAACAAAATTTTAATTTTCCTAACCTAAAATTTTAGAAGAGACCGAACCCTACCCCTATTGATTTAAGTGTGTTGTTGTTTGATTTTGATTTATTTTGGTTGCAATTCGTTATGAAGGAATCGATCGGGTTGGTTTGACCTAAAGCCGACAGAGGAGACCAGATCAAATCGGGAGATTATTTGAAACCGTTAGTTCGAGTCTTCAAGAGGTAAGGGGAGCTAGCCTGAGGGATTTTTCTCAATAACCATTTTCTTGTAGTGTAGTTTGTATAATTTATGTGGTTGTGGTTATCTGTTTATGTGGTATGTTGTGTTGTTTATCTGTGTATCGGTGTTTGATATGCTTTTAAACTATTTGATTATCTGCAATTGTATATTATAATGTTATGATGCATGATCTGCCTGGGGATATAATTCTGATAATTGTTGTTGAATGTTATTTGTGAGTGTTGTTTGAGAAGTCTGACATTGGTCAGTGCACGACCGATTAATCAGATAAAAGCTTTAATAAGCTGTGAGAATTATATTCAATGTTTTATGGGAAATGTTGGAGTATCATAGTGGTGGAAAATATTATTTTGGAAAAATAAGGAGTTTTGAGAAATATTATTATTTTAATGATTTATTAGTGTAAAAGTAATTTATGAGTCACAATGAGAGCGAAACCGTTAAAATATTTTTGTACTGCTAATTTTTATGTAAGGAATTCTGGAATATTAAAAATGTTATTTTATGAAATTAATTGGTGAAAATAAGTTAATTATGATTTTATAAAATTATTTAAGTGGGAAAAGCCAATTTTGGCTTAAAAAGCTTTAAAAGTGATAATTAACGGCAAATTTGGGAAAGTGTCGACGGCAAGTATCTTGAAACGGCAAGTCGTATTTTAAGTAAGTTTAAAATCTCAAGTGACTCACCTTGTGAAAACTAAGTTTTAGTATTTAAAGGCTTTATTGAAGAATTTTCCATGTGAAAAGATTCCCCAAAAACAAAATTAATTCAACCGTGTTGAAAGTGGTGTGGAACTTAGTAACCGAGATGTCGGGGTACTAAGGTTCTGTGTTGTTATGGACTTGGGTCCTTTGGACTTTGAGGTCCTGTAGACTTGGTGTCTACCGTATACGTTGTGTATACTGTGTTTAAACATTTAATATGTTTTCTACTACCACAAACCTAAGACTGATTGCATGGTCGAGAGGTGTCGTGATTGAGCACTCGGACTGTGAGGTCCTGTGTTTGAATAAAAGTTTTAAAGATGTTAAAACTGTGTGAGTCGTAAGCCATTTTGAGCTTCGGCAAGAAAAGATCGATCACAAAGAAAAGCGTCAAGAACAGAGTGTTTTCCATGCATTTGGTAGACATGCCTGTGTTCTGGCTGCGTGCCTGGTGTTCTTGCTGCGTGCCTGGTGTTCTGACTGCGTGCCTGGTGTTCTGGCTGCGTGCCTGGGAGTCCGATCAACTCATTACTTGTTGGGATATCTCATGAGATTAGGTGTGAATGTTTAGGTGATGTATAGAAGTGTTCATGCATAGTTTTCCAATGTTGATGTTTGGGGTGTGAAACCCACTGATAAACTATATGCTATAATTGAGATGTTTATGTATATGTGTATGTGTCTTCTTTTGTGCGAGCATTTAGTTTTTTTGTTAAATTCATATATTGGCGTCTCACCCTTACAAACATATCAGAGTAGCACAAGGGGTACGACCTCTACAAGAAGAAGGAGGCTGTCTAGTTCGGGGCATGCTGTTGTTGCTTCTATGAGTTGCAGTGTCCGTTAGTTACGACCAGCTTAGGTCCTATTGTGTTATATTATGTTTTAAGAATAAATTAACTGGTAAGGATCTAAGTGTGAAAACATATGAGGCAATATAGTTGTATAACTTATATACAGTATGCATTTAAGTGTGGTTTGATTAAGTTGTTGTTGTTTTGTGGTTATAAGGTTAAAAGAAAAAGGAAAAAAATTATCACCATATTTTGAAATGATAAACGTTGAGAAAACATTATTTTCCGAAAGTAACCAGCAAATTAAGTTTTATTTCCGCAAACGGGTAACCATGTGATGACCCGAGTTAGGGTGTCACACAGATGAACCACACGAGTTCGATATCATCCTCAGGGATACATTCCCTGCACTTTGACGGTTCTGAGGATGGTAGTGTGTGGGCGATTAACCCGGGCGCCCGCAGCGCTACGTACACAGGGCCGGTATATACCCCTACGGGTACATTAGCAACAGGACCACATACCCGTACTCTCATCTTTGAGACAGTCGAGGTGCCACTTCCGCCGATGTGGCTATTGTTGAGGAATCTGGTGAATGAGGGAAATTTGGAGCATCAGCCACCATTTGATCAGCCACTTCATGCAGCAGTGCCACCGTCACCGCCAGCACCGATTGTTATTGTTCCAGAGGAGGACGAGGAGATTGATGAGGACCCCATGGAGGACGAGGAGGGGGTACCCGAGTATCATCCTCAGGTTGACGGCATTGTTCCAGAGGTTGAGGCAGAGGCGGATGTATCATCACTGGATACTCCTGCGGTTGGGGAGTTCTATGGAGGTCTTCCCAATGGCTTTCATTAGGTGCGACCAGAAGTAGGACTTATTTTGGGTTCACTTTTTGGGAAGTGGTGGTACAATTTCAGTCTGTATATCTTGGCTACTGAGAGCCATCTTTTTGATGTCGTGGTTCGGACTACTGCTACTATATAGGTTTAGTTTATGTGTGTTTTCTTATGTTATGACTTTAGTAAATGTCATGTAAGTATCAAGGTCCATATGTAAAAAGTAATGATGCATATATATATATATATATATATATATATATATATATATATATATATATATATATATATATATATATATATATATATATATATACACGGATGTTTGTTATCAATGTTTGGTTTGTAATTATAAAGGAGAAGAAAAAAAAATTTACAACTAATTTCAAATCAAATCCTCCAAGAGGATTAGACACATATAAATCAATAATTTACACTTATGAGTTACAAAACCATATACACCAATTAAACCATCAACATATCTACATTAAGGTAGGATAGTAGTAATCTCCCCCCTTACCACTTGTAGATCACTTGAAAGTCAAGTAGTATAAGGATGTTATTCACCTAAACCACATGGTTTGAATCAACAAAACCTTGCCATGAACAACTGTTGAAGATTTGGCAAGTGTACCAAATCGTATCAAGTAATAAAGTGAGAGTAGAGTATCGTTCCCAACGAGGATTGTGTTTCAAGTAACAACGTGGCCTAGGAAATTGATATTTGAACAAATGAATGTGATGGTTCCAAGGATTTTTATGAATTTTTTATTACAAGTTGTCACAACAATGAATGAATCAAGTAAAAGTAAAGAGTGAAATTAATATAGGTAAAGCGGTTAGATATCGGAATCCTCCAATTCTCACTTAACGTAACTTTATTCAATCCAATTTCCAATTCATTCCACTCAATTGACATTCAAATCACTAACTTAGATTTATCCCTAATTCCTTGGGCGATAATTCTTTTGTACTAATCAAGGAGCCTAATTCCTTAGGTCATTCAAGCATTAGCACAAACATTAAGCGTGAGATTCATAAGAATGCATTGAAACATAGTTCTATTCCTAGAATCAACATTCCAATGGTAATCTACTTCAATTCCAATCCAATAACCAATTTTCCAATTGTGAAATTGAATCTAACATCAATCTAAAGTTGATCAATCAATAGAAGAATTAAGCATAGAAGTAAATCACTCTAATTGAATGAAATATAATTGAATTCAGAATCAAACAACAATTACATCAAGAATCCAATTAGTATCATCCTAAATCTAACCTAAGAGATCTAACAACTCATAGTAAAAAGAGAAGAGAAGAAGAAACTTGAGTGGATGTGAGTGGAGGAAGCCAAGGAAGCTCCAAATCTTGTTCCCAAGCTTGAATCTCCAAATCTTGTTCCCAAGCTTGAATCTCCAATGGATGCAAAGAGAAATGATGAACCTGAGTGTGAGAAGTGTAAAAATGAGCCAAAGATCCACTCTAATCTGTCAAAGATCGCATTTATAGAGTTTTTGTGCGTCGCCCAGCGCTGAGCGCCCCTGACCTGCGCTGGTCGCCCAAACGCTACTCTCTGTCTGCTACTGCTGCTTCATGGGCGCTGGGCGCTCCATACTGGCGCTGGGCACCATTCTCCAGCACTGGGCGCTGGTCCTTTGGACGAAACTGCTGCTTTCTGTCTGTCCCGAAGCTGAGCGCCCAAATCCAGAGCTGAGCGCCAGTTTGCTGCTTCCTCTTTTCCTGTACATTTTTAACATCTTTTAAGTATATTTTTAATATAAATTGAAATCTAAGTATCAAAACTCAGTTAAATGAATGTGTGCATTTTCTTATCACTTTTCTCTATAATTCATAAGATTATTTACAAACTTATTCCTAATTACACTTCCAAACTAACATATTTTACACATTCATCACAACCCCAAACTTAGAAATTTTGCTTGTCCTCAAGGAAACAATTAAATTCAAATAAGGGTTTGAGAAATGGATTTTCATGTTCAATTCTCTTGTGAAGCACATTACTCATGCAAGGCTTCAATCCCTTAACACTTTTGCAGAATGGACAAGCATCACACAATCATTCATAAATTCCAATTGATCACAAGTTTCATGCTTTAGAACAATCAAGCATACTACAAAATTAGCTCCATTGAATGCACAACATATTCTCTTGCAACCTCTCTATCAAGTGTTTCACACATCCTCACTTGGTACTATGTGCTCTCAATTCCAATCATCATGCACTCCCGAATCCTAATCTTGACAAGATTCTAAGCACACACATCACAAATGCCAATGCAACACATATCATGAGGTCTTTTATTTGGATGTAACGGGGCTAAGGTGGGGGTGGATATAATCAAGGATATAGTCTAAATTACTTTGACTTCAAGGAATGTGGACTCTTGGAGCTTCTTCCATTGCTTAGCTAGTTCACAAGCACATAAGCACACAATTTGTGCTATTTCCCTTTTTATTCATTTCCAACTATTTCTTTTTCTCTTTTTCTTTTTTTTTTCTTGTTTCATTTTCTTTTCTTTCTATTTTGCCTTTTTCTCACTTTTGTATACTTTCTTTGTTTCGTTTTCTCTTTGGCTTTTTCTATTTTTCTTTTTCTTCTTCAATTTTTCCTTTTCAATTTTTTTTTCTAGTAGGCATCTTTAGTGGCCCGCCCCAAACTTTATTTGCTTGCTTGTCCCTAAGCAAGAGAACAACCCCAAACTTAAGTCCAAACATTCCTCTGAGCCAAAGTAGTGGGATAAAATGGTTTTTTCGCTTTTTGGCTTGTAATGTGCTATCATTCCAAGAAAAAATAGGCCAAGGCTCTATTGGGCATAGCAATGGCGATATGATAGGATAGCAATTATGGCACTGAGCTTAAACAATGAATTGTTGCCTCAATCATTTATGCACATGCAAGAACATTGCAACAATGACAAGCATTCAAGGCAAGAAAAGGTGAGAACATGCAAGTGATGGTCAATCACACATGAAAGAAATCGAGTAAAATGATGTGTTTGGGCTCAAAAGCTCACAGATTATGGTTATGTGCAAGAGAAAATCCATGGATTCAACATTGCATCAATCATAGCATGAAAAATTGTCACAAACAATTCACAAGGATAAATGGTTTCAATGAAATCATATGCTCAGCAAGTATCAATTGCATCATGCTAGAAATTTCAGTCAAGCAAAAGTTCTATGCTCACTAGAGAATCTACACAAAAATCCATTCAACACAAGTTTGTGCAATATGTGTAAGTTTGGGCATTTTATTCCTACAACTAACTAACAATTAGGGATGGTAAAAAAAATTAATAAAGAGTTCAGAGCACCCCCTTTCTTCTGCACAATGGATGAGCATGTGCAATTTTTTTTTAACATCAACGCTCAGCGCTCCACATGGGCGCCCAGTGCCTGCAGGTCTGCGAATTCTGCTGTCTCTGTGCTCTGTGGGCGCCCAGTGCTCATAGTAGCGCCCGGCGCCTGTGTAGGCCATTGTCACCATTCTAGTGTGTCATTTCTCCTCTTCCTTGGATTCACTTTCCTTAGATGTGCCTGCATAGCAATTCAAAGCAATTACACCACATTAGATGTCCTACACATCAAGGAACCACTCAACAACTCAATGAACTACTTATTTTTTTTATGCTAGGGAAAAAAATGAAAGAAATTCAAGAGGAAAATGCTTGGGTTGACTCCCAAGTAGCGCTCCTTTAACGTCACTAGCTTGACATATTGTCACCCTATTAGGGTGGATAATATGATAAAAAGAAAATTCCATCCTTCCACTTTCTTCTTTTAGGTAACAATCCCATATATTTGGCATAGGGACAAGAATGTTCCCATGCTCCAACAATTAAGCATTTGGGATATGTGTTCCCCCATTTTTGAAGCATGTACAACTCATCTTGTGTAGTACTCTTATCTTCAATCACCAAGGGTCGAGTCTTAGTCATATGACTCTCTTCTTGTATCACCCTCGGTTTCTCCTCGATGTCACTATTTTTGTTTTTTTGTTTTTCATCTACTTCTACAACTACACTTCCTTTTTTTTTCATCCACCACTTCTCTTGAGTCATGTTCACTTTCCATTTCTACAAATACTTCTTCTTGGTCAACCATTTCCCAAACATGTGACTCTTGTTCTCTTACCAATTCTATCTTTTTCTGCACAAAACAACCCAATTACTCAGATAATGTCTCAACTTGAATCTCAAGATTCTTGATTGAAGCTTGTATGTCCTTGAATTTTGTTTGAGTAGCTCCAATAAATTGAATTAAAACATTTTCAAGGTTGGACCCTCTATCTAGTGACTCATTGGATTGACGGTGAGGTGGTGCATCTTGTTCCCTCATGAGGTTCTCCATGTAATAAATCCCCTCATTTGCATTGAATTTCGCCTCACAATCTTCAAATTTATGGTGTGCACCACAAAAATCACATGTAGGTTGCAATGGTTTCATTGCCTTCACTTGCATGACTTGAAGTTGTTTAGACATCAACTTCAATTGTTGTGCAATAGGTTTTCTTTGAGCAAGAAGAGCAGTTTCAAGGATGTCCATGAGCTATAGTGGATACTTTCCTCACAAAACAAGAATCCAAAGTAAAGAAAAAAATGAGAATATCCAATATATCAATTATTCAAACAAAAACAGAAAATAAACAGAGGAAAAAAATGTTCAAATTAGCAATGCCTTTGCTTAGTTGATATTGAAATCAACAATCCCCGGCAACGGTGCCAAAAACTGGTTGTACTTTTTGGCAAGTGTACCAAATCGTATCAAGTAATAAAGTCAGAGTAGAGTATTGTTCCCAACGAGGATTGTGTTTCAAGTAACAACGTGGCCTAGGCAATTGATATTTGAACAAATGATTGTGATGGTTCCAAGAATTTTTATGAATTTTTTATTACAAGTTGTCACAACAATGAATGAATCAAGTAAAAGTAAAGAGTGAAATTAATATAGGTAAAGCGGTTAGATATCGGAATCCTCCAATTCTCACTTAACGTAACTTTATTCAATCCAATTTCCAATTCATTCCACTCAATTGACATTCAAATCACTAACTTAGATTTATCCCTAATTCCTTGGGCGATAATTCTTTTGTACTAATCAAGGAGCCTAATTCCTTAGGTCATTCAAGAATTAGCACAAACATTAAGCATGAGATTCATAAGAATGCATTGAAACATAGTTCTATTCCTAGAATCAACATTCCAATGGTAATCTACTTCAATTCCAATCCAATAACCAATTTTCCAATTGTGAAATTGAGTCTAACATCAATCTAAAGTTGATCAATCAATAGAAGCATTAAGCATAGAAGTAAATCACTCTAATTGAATGAAATAGAATTGAATTCAGAATCAAACAACAATTACATCAAGAATCCAATTAGAATCATCCTAAATATAACCTAAGAGATCTAACAACTCATAGTAAAAAGAGAAGAGAAGAAGAAACTTGAGTGGAGGAAGCCATGGAAGCTCCAAATCTTGTTCCCAAGCTTGAATCTCCAATGGATGCAGAGAGAAATGATGAACCTGAGTGTGAGAAGTGTAAAAATGAGCCAAAGATCCACTGTAATCTGTCCAAGATGGCATTTATAGAGTTTCTCTGCGTCGCCCAGCGCTAAGTGCCCCTGGCCTGCGCTGGGGGCCTAAACGCTGCTCTCTGTCTGCTGCTGCTGCTTCATGGGTGCTGGGCGCTCCATACTGGCGCTGGGCACCATTCTCCAGCGCTGGGCGCTGGTCCTTTGCACGAAACTGCTGCTTTCTATCAGTCCTGAAGCTGAGCGCCCAAATCCAGAGCTGAGCGCCAGTTTGCTGCTTCCTCTTTTCCTGCTCATTTTTAACATCTTTTAAGTATATTTTTAATATAAATTGAAATCTAAGTATCAAAACTCTATTCAAATGAATGTCTGCATTTTCTTATCACTTTTCTCTATAATTCATAAGTTTATTTACACACTTATTCCTAATTACACTTCCAAACTAACATATTTTACACATTCATCAACAACCAACAAGAAATCAAGTTAAAGATTGAAGAAAATCACCTAAACCCATTTGAGCATAGGTTCAGCCAACTCAAAAAGAAATAGCTAGGGATCTCTAAATTTTTCAAGCTCTTGGATGATGAATATAGAAGTCATATGAAGATCATAGAAATTGATCTTACATTAAAATGATTTTTCTATGATTTTCTAGAATTATTTTAAAATCTAGATCTTAGAATTTGAACTTGAAGAAAACTAGAGATTGGAAGAAATTTTGTGAAGAGAGATGAAGGTATGATCATGGATCATAAGACTATACCTTTGGAATCTCAAGAAATGGTCAAGATCTAAGACTTCCTTTGCAAATCAAGTGTAAGAACTTAAGTGTTTTTATGAGAAAGTTGAAGAACATGAACCAAATGAAGTGAAAAGGAATCACCAAGTGTGGTCTTAAGGAGTGTGGCCGTGAGTTTCTAAGGAGTAAAGGGTCCAAATGTTATCATGGCAACTTGAAATTACAATGCAAGCTTAAGGGTATTTTAGACATTTCACACTTAAGTCATCATTACTTGCATTTAATGCAAGGTGACTAACCCCTATGACTCACCACCGGGAGTCATCATAGTTGACTCATTGTCCTCATCCATCCGGCGTCGGGTTTTGTCTCTGGACATCCGTTCTCGACTCCGTCGATCCCCGATTGTCGAGTACTTGCCCGATTATCGTATAATAACCTATTTATTTTGAAAAATTTCAAAATAACCACTATCATTGGAAAAAAAATAAGAATCTAAACTGTTTCGTTCTCGGGTCAAAATTAGGTTTTCTGATCAGTAAAATCTTGCTGTCAGTGAAAACGCAGACCGGGTTTCGTCTGAATTTTAAACCTAAATTTTTACCGTAACCTTCTACCATAAGGTAGAGTATAATTATGATTATGTTTTATCCAAAATCATTTTCTAGATCTCATATAAAATATAAGGAATTAAAAATTCTACCGATAATGAAAAACAATAAAAACGGGGTGTTACAATACTACCCCTTTTTCGTCCCCGAAATTTACTTATATAAGGAAAACGAACATGAAACCTGTCCTTTTATTTTGTGCTCCAGATTCATAACATTCACGTTTCTTAGAACGTGGCGTGAATTATTTCATAGATTAGTCTGTCTCTCTGACTTATACTGTATTCACTAAACCTCCTGATAAAACAAATCACGCAAATCCCTTTTGAAACTCTCATGACTTGAAGCACACTCGAATACTTTGAATGTCAATAGAATGAAATACACTAATTTCCAGTAGATTTGGAAATTTTAATGATTCAAAACTTTGACTCCCATTTACGGTGGCGATTGTAACACACCGATAGTAAATAAGAACTCGGAATTCAAACAAAAAATTTTGAGAGAGAAAATAATTCTCTAAACTTTACTCTCACAAGAAAGAATAAAGTAGAATGAATAGAAAAACAAAGAATATTCTCACACGTGAAAAAAATTCTTTAATAGATTCCTGAACATAAAGTGCCCGGTCGGTACAGATTTATAAACATGACTCTAATAAAGCTACTCTTCCCACAAGAACTCCCTTCGAAGGAAAAATCTTTGAAGGCATTGATTCTCTTTCTTTCCAAGAGTCTAAGACTCAAGTCAAAATTACTCTTGGTTTTTAAGAAAACCATAATAAAAGAATTTACGAGTTTCCTCACTTGAAGTAACTCCAACTCGTTTGTCACAACAACAAATAAATTGACAAAATTTTCATCTGCCATAAAATCGATAATTCTTTACTCACACAGACTAACTAGATATGATCTGCAAGAGACCACACCCTTTCTCAATTGTACTCATTTGCGGAAAAAACAAATGTTTAAATTTACGAGACTCGATCCTCAACAATGAAGGAGCATTCAAACAATTGTCTCCCACAAGAATAAATTATTAAGGAATGATAAAGATAATTGCATTACAAAATAACAAAGGAATTCAATTTTGATTGTACGCATAAAACTTAGACAATAGAAGATACGATAGTGAACACCCATTTTTGTCCATCTTCCTTTTATTCTAATTGTATTATTATGTTATTATGTTTCAAGGAGACTAAAAAATAATAGGAAAGAAGGAAATAAGAAAAACAAAATAATGAAGAAAGGAGGAGGTTCATATCTAATTTTCTGTTGGACGAGGAGGTTCCGTCCATTGCATATTTAATTTTCTGTTGGACGAGGAGGTTCCGTCCATTGCATACTTAACTTTCTGTTGGACGTGGAGGTTTTGTTGTAAGCGGAGGTTCCGTCCACTGCATATTTAATTTTTTGTTGGACGCGAAGGTTCCGTCCATTGCATATTTAATTTTCTGTTGGACGAGGAGGTTCCGTCCACTGTATATTTAATTTTTTGTTGTACGAGGAGGTTCTGCCTATTGCATATTTAACTTTCTGTTAGACGAGGAGGTTCCGTCCACTGCAAATTTAATTTTCTGTTGGACGAGGAGGTTCCATCCATTGCATATTTAATTTTCTATTGGACGAGGAGGTTCCATCCATTGCATATTTAATTTTCCTTTGGACGAGGAGGTTCTGTCCACCACAATTTTATTTTCAGACTAAAGACCAAAGAATAAAGAAAGAAGAAAAAGGAAATAGTGAAGAAAGGAAGAAGAAAAGAAGGAGAAAAGAACAATCAGCAAAAAAGAAGAAAGGAGATTGAGTTACTTCTCCTAACCCTAAAAAACTCAATTTATATATCAGACAAAACCTCTCTTCCTCCTCCCACTCTCTAACCACCCCTACACCTCATCTACCCATTGGTCCTTCTTCTCCTTCATCTCCTCCACTCTCTTAACCGCACCACACTTCCTTCTCTCTTCAAACACGCAACCTTCACCTCAAATTGCCTCATTTCCTTTGCTAACGCCACCTCCATCTGGACACACGCGATCTCTGCTCAGAACCGCCCAAGCTCTGGATTTTGTGAGACCAACCTTGAAGCCGCTGGGTAAGGAGAAGCATGAAGCCGTCTCCTCCATCTATAAATTGAGACGCAAAGATAGAAAGCAAAAAAGAAAAAGGAAAAATCAGAGGGGATACGGAGGAAGGATACGAAGACATAGGGAGAGAGAGATTTCTATCTGATGTTTTAGAGAGAGATTTTTATCTGATGTTTTCTTAGGGAAGAAAAAGAGATTGGGTTACGGATTTGAGTTTTTTTTCTCTCCTCTGTCATTAGAGTGTTTTCAAATTTTCAGAAGAAGAGAGAGTTAAAAGAGTCAGTGAAACTGAAATGTAAGGGTTTTGATCTTAAGATTTTATTACTGGGAGAAAGCAAAATCATCGTTATTCTGCTCTCATTTGTTAATCCTTGTTCTCTTTGTTGATATTATTCATGAGTTTCTCTTGACATTCTTATTTTTGTGGCTTTGTTTATGACGAAATGAAAATCCGTGGATAGTGAAACTGAATGAGTTAGTATGATGTTTGCTATATGAGTTCTTATGTCTGTTTCAGAAATGGTGTATCGTAGGGTTCCTATTTCATTGTTGGCCGTCGTATGCTGAAATGCATGATACACTAGTAATCTTCATATGGCTATACTGTTACTAAACAGTTAAAATGTTTCATTTTTGTTCTATTTTCATAAGGGAAAACTATTTTTTTTACATAAAAATAAAAGATGTTCACTTAATTAAATCAATGTTATTTTTGGGTTGCTCTATGACACGTGTCATGCTTAATCCTTTAGATTTTGAGGTTGCCCTGTGGACTTACGTGCCACTTTCAACCTCATTTAGGTTTAATAAAAAAATTTCACAAATAAAACCGGTAAAAAAATACAAAATATCTTACAATTAAAAACGATTTTTCCTTTAAATGATTTTCAGGGTAAAATAAATATTTTCAAAGTTACTAATAAATTAAACAACTAATTTTGGGGTAACCATTTTTATGGATGTTCTAGGGTGCCATGGGGTTAAGTCTCAATGCCTTCCCTAGACGTAATCGACTCTCGAACCCAACATTTTAAAGGGTTTTCGAACTTTCCCAAAATTAAATAAGATTAGTGGCGACTCCATGTTCATTTTATAAAATAAAACCAAGTTTTCTTTTTGTTCCGTTGCGACAGCGACTATGAAACTAAACCAGTTCAGAAACATGTTGATGATAAACATAGGCAATACATAGATAAATACACAGTATTTTACACGTTCATAGGAAATCCAAATGATTTTCCAAGTGACTTAACAGTCTAGTCAAAAGTCTACTTCCTGTAACACATTTCACTTAAAGTATTCATCCAATTATGATACTTTAGCCTAACTTATTACGAAAGTGTCATCCATTACGACTAACCACTGGTTTACATTTTACACCTTTGCGGATTCTTCTCTTTAACATACTATCCCAAAATCAAGTTCTTGCCTTAAGTTTCCCACAATCTCTAGAGGTATGCCCTGGCTTCCCACACTTGAAGCATATAATACCCTTGATGACACAGTCACAAGTTGTGTGTCCTTTACCGCATTTCATACGCGTCTGTGGAGGTATCATAGATGGACCATACTCTACAGTGCCTTTTTCGCACACCCTAGCGACATGTCCTGACTGTCCACATTTAAAACAAATGAAGCCCTGAATCTTGCAGTTCTTTATAGCATGACTCATGCCACACTTCATGCACTTCGGTAAGGACTTTCTAGATGATCCATAACCTTTACTGCTACCACTAATCCACATCCCTTTTTGTGATGTCCACATTGGTCATAAATACGATTTCTCCTATAGTTTGTTGTCTCTAAACTTCACAGATTCAAAGCTTCTCTTTTTGCCTTTACTCACTTCCAGATCTCGAGGAACTCGACACTTATCCATCAAGATCGGGAACTGCAGTAGTTTCAATGACAAGATTGTCTTTCTCATTTCACCCTTCAGATTTTCCTCTAACTTCCTACACTTTCGCACTTCATCGGAATTCTTTAAATACAATTCCTTGAACTTAATTAGATCTTCCAACTCAGTGGCATACTCACTGATAGTCATGGCCTCTTGTCCGTGTGCAGGAACTTGGTCTCCTTCTTTTGACCCATTTCAGTGGAAACATACTTCTCCAGAAATTTACTGCGAAACACATTCCAGGTGATCGCTTCTTGTCTTGCAACTAACCTCTGGCAAGTTTCTCCCCACCAAAATCCAGCATCTCCTATCAACATAAATGTCGCACAAGCTATCTTCCAATTCTCAGGATATTCCATCGTTCCATATACTTTCTCCATCTCCTTAATCCAGAGTTCAACTTCCTTTGGGTTAAACTCACCATCAAATTGAGATAGATTACTATGGTAGAACTCAGCAAGTCCTCGCCTCTCAGCAATCTCATCATTCTGTCGTGCCATAGTTGTTGCTAGCTCCCTCAAGACTTGTACAGTTACACTCAGATCTTCAGGATCCTTGATTGTTGAACCAAATCTACTTGTTCCAGAACTAACCATAATTTTCTAATTAAAGCTTGGTAGTCAGGACTGGGAAGAAAACAATACATCAAAATCTGTCCAATATTATTCCTCCTTAGCAATAATAATGAAAATATCAACAAACAATGTTGTGTCCTTTCGGAACAATGTCATGAAAAACATAAACTCAGCCAAGGATAGACTAACGTCATTATCCTTCCAAACTTTGGTTCTTTATTGAACCAAAAACACAAAACAACACAAAACACAACCAGAGAAGACACAACAAAAACGACAACATACCTAAACCCTAAGCCCAATAGACTCAGCCAGCTCTGATACCAAAAATGTAACACCCTTCTCGGTGCTACATTGTAAGTGACATTTTAAGGTCGAAGAGTAGGTTAATTAAAATTGGCTATAAAAGAATGCGGTAATTTTTTTTCTTTTTCTTAAGTCATAAATATAACTACTTTGATTTAAAGGAATGGACAATAAAATTTTCCATTATCATAATTAAGGTCATCAGTTCGAAAATCATTTACATAATACCCAACCCGATTCATAAACAGAAATAATAGAAATGTACAGACTCAACATAAAGATATGGAGACGCAACTATTAAAATACTAGATACTTGGAGTCGCGGCTCCATAAATGTTAACATTAACTCCCAAACATACCCTGCTGGCCAAACTAAAATAGAAAAGACAATCCTTTCTCATACATCGTAAGAAGGATAAATCGAACTGACGAGATCTAATGGAAACTCTATTAGAGTCAACTACCGAAGTCGTCGCAAAAGACACTAGTGGAGCCACTATAAAAGTAACTCTTGGACTAAGCCATTTCCTCTTCTAAGAGGAAAAACATGGTCTACGAACCCATCAACCATCTGGAAGACGTCCACTAGAAACTCCAACATATCGTTCGCATGATCAAACATCAATCTCTATGATGCATCAGTCAAGGGACATCTTGACGTCTCAATCTTCTCAAAAGAATGCAGAAGACACCAACCGATATAGGCAATATAAAGTAGAGAGGTGAGATTTCCATTTATCTTACACAGAAGGCAGACATGCAGTGGTACGACTCACAGGTACATAATACAACAGCCATATACTCCTTTTTATCTTCCATTTCAATTCTACAACTCAAAACTCCAAGAATATACTATACTAAACTCGACGATAAGCTTATCATGCATACCAGACACGGTTTGTCCATAGAAGGACAAGAATAGAGAGAAACTGATTGAAACCGTATAGTCTCATTACTAACAACCTCAAAGAATATCTGATTCTAACATCGAAGCTAATTTGATATTTTGGAAAGGAATGGTTAGTACGGGTTTCATCTATGCCCACCTTCAGGCACCATGTGTGGCTATCATTGCACACAAGGCTCAAATCATAATCATAATATACGTACTATCATAATCACATGTGATCTCAAACTCTCCGTGAAACAACGGGCTCTTTATGAAACCTCTACTACTGGGAGGCTTAGCTTCCTTGGCACGATGACCTTTGTGAACACAGTATCAACTATGTAGTTTGGTAAAATTGTCGGAATACCTCCCATTGGTTTATCCATCGGATGACCTCGTGATTCCACCAGAATACATCTGCTGTCAATCTCTGACGAACGATATTCTTGGGTACAAATCATCGGCTCTTCACTGAACTACGGTTCTCAAGAAAACTTTCCATGTTAGTGTAAAGATATCTAAAGGCACTTGCTTACAAGTCCTAACACATTATGAAATTGGATCGATAGTCCAATCATTTATTTCTTTACACTTTTCTAATGAAGCTTTTCTCTTGGCTTCCAAGAAATCAAGTAACTCTTAGTCCATTAAATCTTTTGGAGGTATGGATAATTAATTATCCACACTTTACGACAAATGGTCTTGCTTCACCATAAGTCATAAATCATTAAGTTCATATTTTCACCAAGTCATTTATGACTTAGGTTTTGCTCTTTAATGTAAATACTAGTCTTTAAAGACTAAAATTCTCTTTTGTCTTATAACCAAAACCTTTGGTTAAAACCAACCCATTTTGAAATCAGATTCCATTAAAGTACATAAATACAAAATTCCTCAAAACCGTTTCTTGAAAAACGTTGAAACTCTTAAAATATCGTTTTCCTGTATTTCAACTTAAATTCCATATTTTCACAAATATAATCATTTTTCTCAAATCCTTTACTTTCCTCGGTTATCATACTTATGTTAAAGTATTAAAATACTGATCTCAAACTTTACATCATTGCTTTCTCAAAAATCTTAAAAAACGCTTGACAACGGTTTTGCAGCTTTTACTGATTTTAGGCCCAAAAGCCGTACTTTTGAAAATATGGTTCTTCACCTCAAATCTATTACTCACCTAAGTTATAATACTCATATTAAGATGTTGAAACACTGATTTTACAGTTTCCTTTCCATGTATACAAAATTCCTAAAAATTTGACCGAACGTCGTTAAGTTTGTAAATCGCGTAAATCCTTTTTCAACGATTTTAAACTCTAATAGTCCAAAATTCATTTTGGAGTTTTAGAACAGTTAGATAGGGATGAAAAACAGTGTCTAACTGTCCAATTACATTTATTTTCGAAAATTACAGTTTAATCCCTAAACTTTCATTAATTGCAAAAAGATCCTTATTCACATAAAACCTTATAACTTTTTATTTATAACTTCAAATCACACCAAACCAACTTATATAGAATTATTTTTCAGTTACCATCAAATTTCCAGAAATTACGTTTATGCCCCAAATATTTTACAATAATTGCAAAAAGGTCCTTGTTTACAAAAAAACTTACAACTTTTTATGTATTAATCCAATTAACACCCAACCAATTTCTATGGTTTTGTCTCATCAAGGACTAAAATATTAACACACAAGAATATGAATTTCAGTGCAGCCACTGAAATTCTCAGAATTTGCATTTTAGTCCCTAAGGACTCATAAATTCATATCATTCAATATACACATCCAAATCAATCCAAACCAATTTCTATACTCTTATATATTCATTCAATCCTTATAAAATTTATTCAAACAAATTACCTAAACTTGAAACCCCATTAACCAATTATGGTCGAATGGCCTAAAATAATTATATTAGGCATTTTTCTTAACAAATCAAGCAAACAACAATCATGGTTCCAACTTAAGGTCATTGGAACCAAAACAACCATATGACATATCTTACCACAACCAAGATCAAATCAAATCCTCCAAGATGATCACACACATATAATTCAACAATTTACACTTATGAGTTACAAAACCATATACAATAATTAAACCGTCAACATATCTACATTAAAGTAGGATAGTAGTAATCTCCCCCCTTAACTCTTGTAGATCACTGGAAAGTCAAGTAGTATAAAGATGTTGTTCATCTAAACCACAAGGTTTGAATCAACAAAGCCTATCCATGAACAACCAACAAGAAATCAAGTAAAAGATTGAAGAAAATCACCTAAACCCATTTGAGCATAGGTTCGGCCAACTCAAAAAGAAATAGCTAGGGATCTCTAAATTTTTCAAGCTCTTGGATGATGAATATAGAAGCCACATGAAGATCATAGACATTGATCTCACATTAAAATTATTTTTCTATGATTTTCTAGAATTATTTGAAAATCTAGATCTAAGAATTTTAACTTGAACAAAACTTGAGATTGGAAGAAATTTTGTGAAGAGGGATGAAGGTATGATCATGGATCATAAGGCTATACCTTTGGAATCTCAATAAATGATCAAGATCTAAGACTTCCTTTGCAAATCAACTGTAAGAACTTAAGTGTTTTTGTGAGAAAGTTGAGAACATGAACCAAATGAAGTGAAAAGGAATGACCAGGTGTGGTCTTAAGGAGTGTGACCATGAGTTTCTAAGGAGTAAAGGGTCCAAATGTTGTCATGGCAACTTGAAATTACAATGCAAGCTTAAGGGTATTTTAGACATTTCACGCTTAAGCCATCATTACCTGCATTTAATTCAAGGTGACTAACCCTTTTGACTCACCACCATGAGTCGTCATAGATGATTCATTGTCCTCATCCATCCGGCGTCGGGTTTTTTCTCTGCACATCCGTTCTCAACTCCGTCGATCCCCGATTGTCGAGTACTTACCCGATTATCGTATAATAACCTATTTATTTTGAAAATTTTCAAAATAACCACTATCGTTGGAAAAAAAATAAGCATCTAAACTATTTCGTTCCGGGTCAAAATTAGGTTTTCTGATCAGTAAAATCTTACTGTCGGCGAAAACGCAGACCGGGTTTCGCCTGAATTTTGAACCTAAATTTTTACCGTAACCTTCTACCATAAGGTAAAGTATAATTATGATTTTTTTTATCCAAAATCATTTTCTAGATCTCATATAAAATATAAGGAATTAAAAAAATCTACCGATAATGAAAAACAGTAAAAACGGTGTGTTACAACTATCACATTACAGACGGCAACTATGGCTGCACAAAATCAACAAGATCAACTCTGAGCTGAACAAGCTGCAGAGGTAAAAGGTTAGCTACTTTTCAGCGTCAGAACCAGTCACAATTTCATGGAGATGCTGATCTCGATATGGCTGACCTTTGGATACAAGAACTAGAGAAGATCTTCGAACTGATTCACAGCCCGGAAGGAGTCAAAGTTCAGTATGCTACGTTCCTGCTCGTGGGTGATGCTGACTACTGGTGGAGAGGCACCAGACAATTGATGGAAGTGGATCATCAGGAAATTACTTGGAATGCATTTCGTAACATATTTCTGGATAAATATTTTCTTCAAAGGGCTAGAACCGAGAAGGAGCAAGAATTTCTGCGTCTGCAGCAGAGAGAAATGACTGTTAGGGAATACACAGAATCACTCGCCAAGTATTCGTTTATTCCAAGATCAACCGTACGAAGGATGGAAATGTGAGAAGTTTGAATGAGGTTTAAGGTTTGAAATCAAGGAGTCGATGTTGCCACTGGAAATCAAAAATTTTCAAGCTCTAGTCGAGAAATGCAGGAAGGTGGAACAGATGAAAAAGGAGAGAGATAGCAGAGGGAATGTTGGAGGACCATCTCGATCCAAGAATCAATACCAGAACCATAGAGGAAAATAAGCTCAGGGAAAGCCTTATTTCCGACCACCCGAAAATAATCAGAATCAGAACCAGAACCAGAACCAGAACCAGAATCAACAATCTTACCGTCCAGTCGCTTGTGTATAGTGGTGGAGGCCAAAGAAACCAAAACCAAGGCCAGTTTTGGAAGTGCTTCAAGTGTGGAAGCGAGACTCATTTTATTGATAATTGTCGACTCCAGAGAGTGCAGTGCTTCAAATGCGGAAAGATAGGGCACTTGGCTAAAGACTGTCAAACTCAGAAACCTGCATCAACCACCAACAATTCTAGGACCAATAAACCGATAGCTAAGCGAAGGGTTTACACCATGAGTGGTGCTGAGGCTTCAAATTTCGAATATCTCATACAAGGTAGTTGCAACATAGCTGGTAGTCTCTTAATTGTACTTTTTGATTTGGGTTCAACACACTCTTTTATTGCGATGGATTGTGTGAGACACTTAGAATTGCTTGTTTCTTCCATGTCATATGATCTGATTGTTTCAACTCAAACTGCTGAACCTGTTGTTGTGACTTCTATATGTCTGAACTGTCCTACATTATTCGGGATAGACATTTTCTTGTTAATCTCATATGTTTGCCTTTAATTCAATTAGAGGTAATTCTAGGCATGGTTTGGTTATCTTCGAACCACATCCTTTTAGATTGTTCCCATAAGACCTTAGTTTTTCCTGATCCTGAGATTTCTGGATTTTTATCTACCCACCAAACGAGAACTTTTTCGAAAGAAGGAGCCCGGGAATATTTGCTTCTATCTAACTTGGAAGTCGAAAGGGAAACTGACTTGAGTATGATGCCTGTAGTGAGAGAATTTCCAGATGTGTTTCCTAATGATGTTTCGTGTTTGCCACCTATCAGAGATATCGAATTCTGCATCGACTTAATACCAGGAACTGGTCCAATTTCAATCTCTCCGTATCGGATGGCGCCGACAAAACTTGCTGAGTTGAAAGCTCAGCTGGAAGATCTTTGATGAAACAGTTTATCAGACCAAGTGTTTCCCAGTCGGGAGCACCAGTTCTATTAGTAAGAAAGAAGGACGGAGGGTCAAGACTCTGCGTGGATTTTCAACAACTCAATAAAGTGACGATCAAGAACAAATATCATTTACTGTGTATAGACGATCTAATGGATCAACTACGAGGAGCTGTTGTATTTTCAAAGATAGATTTGAGAACGGGATATCATTAGATAAGGGTAAAGACGGAAGATATACCAAAAACTGTGTTCAGAACTCGCTATGGGCATTACGAATATCTTGTAATGCCTTTTGGAGTGACAAATGCACCTGCTATCTTAATGGACTACATGAACTAGATTTTTTGTCCGTTTCTTGATAAGGTCGTCATCGTGTTCATCAATGACATTCTCATTTATTATAATAATAATGAGGAACATGAAGAGCATTTGCGACAAATCCTACGCGAGAAGATGTTGTACGCAAAGCTATCTAAATGCGAATTTTGGCTTGGAGAGGTGAAATTCTTGGGACACGTGATTACTGAGGAAGGAATTGTTGTCTATCCTGCAAACGTAGAAGCAGTACTTTTTTGGGAAAGACCAAAAATGGTAACGGAGATTCACAGTTTTGTGGGTCTAGCTGATTACTATAGGAGGTTTATCGAAGGTTTTTCCAAGATAGTGGGACCGTTGACTCATCTAACGAGGAAGGATCATCCTTTTATATTGACTGACAAGTGTGAGGAGAGTTTTCAAAAGATTAAGGAACGTCTGACAACCTCGTCAGTGTTAATACTTCATGAACCGAATGAACCTTACGAATATATTGTGATGCTTCATATAAAGGTTTAGGTTGTGTATTAATGCAACACCGGAAAGTCGTAGCTTACGCGTCACTATAGTTAAAGACTCATGAGAGGAATTATCCGACGCATGATCTGGAATTAGCTGTTGTGGTTTTTGTACTAAAGATATGGAGACACCACCTGTATGGAGCCAAGTTTGATGTCTTTAGTGATGACAAGAGTCAGAAATACCTGTTTGATCAGAAGGAGCTCAATATGAGGCAAAGACGATGGATGGAGTTTCTGAATGATTATGAATTCACGTTACAATATCATCCTGGGAAAGCGAATGCCGTAGCAGATGCACTAAGCAGGAAGGCCATTCATATTTCAGCTATGATGGTGAGGAAATTAGAGTTGATTGAAAAGTTCTGTGATCTCAACTTAATCATGGACGTAAGTCAAAAGAAAATTAATTTAGGAATGATCAAGATCTCTAGTGGGTTAATGGAAGAGATCAGAGAACAAAAAGTTGCCGATACATGTCTTCGAGAGAAGAAAAAGTTAATGGAACAAGGAAAAGCTACTGAGTTTAGCATCGGATCGGATAACATCTTAAGGTACAACGGACGAGTCTGTATACCTGATAATCCTGAGATGAAAAAGATGATTCTGGACGAATCACACAAGAGTAAGTTGAGTATTCATCCGGGATCAACAAAGATATATCAAGATTTGAAACAAAAGTTTTGGTGGCCAGGCATGAAAAAGCAAGTTACGGAGTATGTTGCCGCATGTCTGATTTGTCAAAAAGCAACGGTTGAACATCAACGACTAGACGAAATGCTTACATCGTTAGATGTACCTGAATGGAAGTGGGATAGCATATCGATGGATTTTGTGGTAAGTTTACCGCAAACTTCTAAAGGTTTTGACTCAATTTGGGTGATCGTTGACATGCTAACGAAGTCAGCACACTTCTTACCTCTTAAGATCAACTACACTGTGGAAAATTTGACCGAAGTTTACATCAAAGAAGTGATTAGACTTCACAGAGTACCTTCGAGTATTGTTTCAGATAGAGACTCGAAGTTCACTACATGTTTTTGGGGAAGTTTACATCAAGCGTTGGGAACCAAGTTACGCTTAAGATCAGCTTATCATCCTCAAACTGATGGACAAACCAAGAGGACTATTCAATCGTTAGAAGACCTTCTGAGAGCATGTGTCTTAGACCATCGAGGAAGTTGGGATGACCTTTTGCCGCTTATCGAGTTCACATACAACAACAGTTTTCACTCAAGTATAAGGATGGAACCCTATGAGGCCTTATACGGAAAGCAATGTCAAACACCTGCATGTTTGTATCAAGATGGAGAAACATGATTTTAGGACTAGAAAATTGTGTAGAAAACAATAGAAAAGGTTAAACAAATCCATGAAAGGATGAGAACGGCACAAAGCAGGCAGAAGAGTTACTCTGATTAGAGGAGACGACCACTTGAATTCCAAGAAGGTGAACATGTATTTATGAGAGTTGTAACTCCCGGGTGCCGACGAGGGCGGGGAGTGGTCGCCGGTGCAAGAAGATACAGACAAGGAGCGGCTCCTGATAGGCTTCTAGGCGGAAGGAGACATGAATGAACCGATTACACACCCGAATGAGAGGGATCCTGAGACTGTGTAGGTATGGGACTATACAGTTGAGGATGGCTTATATGAATTGATTGGTACTACCTATAAAAACAAGATGCATCTTCTTTTCAGGAGCCCATCACTTAAGAACTCCACAGTTAAGCGTGCTAGACTTGGAGCAATTATGGGATGGGTGACCTCCTGGGAAGTTTTCCTGGGAAGCGTGTGGGTGAGGACAAAGCACTCTGAAAAGACCCGTGTTTGTCTGTGGGGACAATCGTCAATCCATAGAGCAGGCGAGGATGTTACAAGAGTCACACCCATGACTGGGGTAGGTAGGGTTATCAAATCTAGAAAACTCACTCCAAAATTTATTGGACCTTACCAAATTCTTCGTCGTATTGGTCCAGTAGCCTTTCAAATTGCTTTACCACCATTTATTTCAAATATTCATAGTGTTTTCCAGGTACATAATTTTGAGGACGAAAATCTTTTTTTTGTGGGGTAGTAATGTAACACCCCGATTTCTGATGTTTTTCTGTATCGATAAAAAAATATATGTTTATATTTTTATCTGAGATCTAGAAAATGATTTTGGTTGAAAGAAAATCATATTTAGACTCGAATTCATGGAGAAAGCCTACAGTTAAATTTTGGGTTGAAAATTCAGACAAAACCCGGTCTGCGTTTTCACTGACGGTAAGATTTAACTGGTCAGAAAACCTAATTTTGACCCGATAACGAAACGATAATTTTTGTTATCACTTTTTAAGTGATGTGGACCTTTTCAAAAATTTCGCTCTAAAATAAAATATTATATTTTGTTCGGGTGAAGTTTCGAATTAAATCAATTGCGAAAAACCTAAATCGAAAGAATAACGGAGTAAGAATCGGAACTAAGGAGACTGAATCGGACACCGGGACAAGGTTGGACAAATGTCACAATGTTGTGGTGAGAGTGGTGAGTCACCACTAATGACTAACATTAGTCATGATTAGTCTTCTAAATATCTTAGATATTTTGTGTAGGAAAAGACTAAAATGCCCCTAAGTGTAATTAGAAACCACAATTAGCCCTTGATGACTCACTCATCCTTGCCCCCTCAATCCCCCTTGGTCACGCCCCCCCCCCCCCAGCCCATACACTCTTTTTTTTCTCAAACACATATGAACTCTTTTTTTGTTCTTAAGGATTTCTTTGCAAGTTTGGATCAATACCTTCATTCTCTTCTTCATCTCCGAGAGGTAATCCCTCAACTCTCATAAACATTAGAGATTTATTTTCATTCATTTCAATCATCCAAGTTCAAAATCCATTTTCTTCAAAAATTTGTAGAAAAGCCTATGATTCTTATTTTTGAGTTCTAACAATTTTATAAACTTCTCTACTACTCTAGGATCATGGATCCAAGAGTATGTAAAATTTTGAAACCCCTAACCTATTTATCTATGTTGGGCCGAATCCTACCCACAAAATGGGTTAGATGATTTTGCTTCATTTTCAACTTATGACAATTTTCCCTAGCTCTACACTACTCTAAGGTCTTGGATCTAAGAGTATATAAAATTTTGAAACCTCTAGCCTATTTTCCTAGCTTGGGCCGAAACCATACCCATAGGAACTGGTAGGTTTTTTTTTCTCAGTTTAATTAGTTAAGTGTTGTTTTGTGAAGGATTGTGTTAGTAGTTGTTGTTTGGAGTCCTGTGGAGGAAGCTGAGAACTAAGAGATCATTTCCGAAAGGAAAATCCACACGTTAAGGTAAGGGGAGTTTGCCTGAGGAGCTTCGATAACTATGTGTATAAATTGTTTAGTGTGTCTGTAATTATTTGTTGTAGTTGGTGGTGTCTGCTGAGTATTCCACACGTTAAGGTTGTGTTGTATGAAATTTTCTGTTGATTTTGTGATTGACTGGAAGCCTGACATTGGTCATTGCTCATTGGAAATTAAGGATAAAACTTTAAGAAAGTTAAGGAAAACATTATGTTTTTGAAAGTTAATAGATTTAATTTTAAGGTAAAAATAATAATATTTTAATGAGTTTTAATGAAAGAATAAGTTTACGAGTGACAGCGAGTACGTAACCATGAACAAATTTCACTTTTGCTTGTTTTTACAACGACGGGAAAAATGGAAATAAATCTAAGTTTCAAGAAAATTTATTTTAAAAATTGTTTTAAGGTTGATGATATGAATTTTTTTTGAGAAACGAGGGTTTTTGCTTGCCTAACGGTAGTATGAGGAAAAATGTTCTTTTTACATGAGAAAAATAAATATATGGGTCATAAATGATTTTAAAAGAGTTAATGGATTTTTAGAAATAAAAATAAAATAATTTGAGGAAAAATGATTTTTGTTGCGTTTTAAAACGAATTTCATCAAAGGGTTTTTAGAAAAGAATTTAAGAACAGCGAAAATTTTCTGACAAACTTGGATAAGTTTTCGGAGTTTTTGTTTTGGTATTTGTGTTTCACTGAATGAAAACTCTTTGGGAAATAAAGTAAACGATAAGGACCTAGATTACTGAGACGTCGCGCTAGTGTTCCTAAAAAGAAATTGTACATTGGAGGTGGAAAGAATTGGAATACCCGAGGAAGGGTAGTCGGGAGCTTTAAGCCTCGACAGAGGAAAAACGAACGACAAAGAATAGTTACAGTAACAATGGGTTTACATGCATAGTCTAGAAAATATGCCATTTTGGGCAGACGTGTGACATCCTCTACCCCGCATATTAATATAAAACATTTACTTAAAAGAGGTAATGTAACGGCCTATTTTTAATTATGCTATTTTAATAGTAAAAATATATTTATTTATACTTTTAATTGAGACTTAGGAAATGATTTTGGAGAAAACAAAATCATATCTGGAACTTACTCTACGGTTCCGCTTTGGTTAAATTTTGGGTTTAAAACTCAGACGGAAATCAGTCTGCGTTTTTTTACTAACAATATGATTTTATACTGACAGAAAACCCTAATTTGGCCCGAAAACTTAAATTTGTAGATTCTTTATATTTTGTCCATGAGGAATTCTACTTTCCAAATTTCTGATCAGAAATAAAATATTATGTGTATTCAGGCGAATTTTGGCGAAAGTTAGAACGGAAAACAATCGGTATTTTCACTTACATCAAGATTTTAATGATCAGAAAACCTAATTTTGACTCGTGAACAAAATGGTTTTTATTAAAATCATATTTCCAACGAGTCTGGTTAGTTTGAAAATGTTTAGTGGAAAACGAAATATTACGCTTTTATTCGGCCGTAAAACCCTAATCGGGAAACCGACGAAATTGTCAATGGAATTGCAAAGACAAAACGGGACACCAGAGGAGCTGAGCTATGGGATGACTCATCAAGAATTTATGATGCAATTAATGTTAGAAATTATGAGTTTTAAAGTGAAATGACCAAAATGCCCTTTTAGCTTAACCTAACCAAAGTTAAGTTAGATTTTAACCATGGTTAGTTTGTGTGGTCTCAAATCCGCCACACCACTCAATTATTGTGAGCCACATAAATAATTAACCTTAGTTAGCAAGGTAACCCTAGTTAATTTAATTATTAACTATGGTAAGCTTATATTAATTAAATATTCCTAAAAGCTATTAATCTAAGCTTAACAAACCAAACAAGGCATAAGACTACTCCTATATATACCCCCCAAACTGCAGCCCCCTCCCAACTTTTTCTTCATCTTCTTCATATTTCTTCACTAAAACACATAAACTCCATTGTTAACTTTCCAAAGCTTCAAGTGTTCTTGTAACAAGCTAGCTAGGATCATCATCCTCCTTCATATCCTTCAAACTAGTGAGGTAACATGATCATCTCCTTCCTTTCTAAGATCTTGTTCTTCATTTTTCATGTTCTTATTTTCTTAGATCTATAACTTTAAAGAATTCTAGAAAATTGTAGAAAAGTCATAAAAATGTGAAACCAATTTCTATGATCTAGTTATGAACCTTACTTGCATTATCCAAAAGCATGTGATCAAAATCATTTTCTTTCCTATTGAACCCTATTTGGCCGAACCTATGTAGTAAAATGGGTTTGGTGTTTTGTTGTTTGTTTTGAAAGTTAGTGTTTGATTTGAGTTCTATAATACTTGTATAGCTTAAATCCAAGAACTTAGGCTCAACAAAAATCCCTAGCTTAATTTCCTATACAAGGCCGAAACCCTCATGAAAATGGGTTTGAGGATTTTTTTTCTTCTTTTTGAAAACTAAAGCTTGAGTTGAATTCTTTAGTACTTATATGATATAAGTCCAAGAGATTGTAATCAAAAACAATTTCTAGCCTATTTTAAATCTTGAGGATGAAACCCTAACCTAGATGGTTAGAGGATTTTGTTAAATAAGTTTAACTATTAACACTTAATCTATGCTAGTGAATACTCTAGGAACTAGTATCTAAAAGATTGGATTAAGAAAATAACCCTAGCCTCATTTTGAGTAGTTGACCGAAACTAGCACCATATGTCTATATTTAGAGTTGTTTGATTAATTTGTTAATTTGTTGATTTGGTTGAAGGTGGTTTTGGTAACTCGTGGCGGGATATCAAGGATCGTCGATTTCGTATTTTTGGTGGTAACTTAGATGGGAGAAAGAACCATTCCATCGTCGGAACCGATAAGTAGTATATAATTTATAATAATGGTGTAGGGCGACCTAAACCCTACTAGTGGTTGAGTAATCGACAATACCAAAATCTCATTGGAATCTTTTCCGCTTTATCAATGACGATTTGGGAATTGTAGGTTTATCGCCTTAGGTTAATTATATAATATTGAGGATGTCTGAATTATTTATTATTGACTGTTTGTGATATGCTGGTTGAGGTACTCTATTGCATGTGACGTTTTTTTTATGTTTGAATATTTTATTGATTACTGTGTTATGCATGATCTGTCTTGTTTGATAAATTGCTTAGTTAAATTTTAAGTAAAGATATATGTTGCTCGGAGGTATTTTGTTTGGGATGAGAGCTTGAATATAAATTAGAGGTGCCTAGCTATTATTTTATAGAAGTGATGTGATTTAGAATGTAAGTGGAGGTTATGAGGAAAGCTTGAGGCACTAGGTTGTTATTGATAAAAGTCAGTGAGAATCATATGTTGCATTGTTGTTCATAACCGTGTATTTGAGATACACGAGGTCCGAAGTTCTCGTGGACCATTCCAAATTAGAAGTTAAGTTGTGCAACTATAGTGTCACTGCTATGCATGAGGACCCTTGATAGAGATGAGAGAGAGAACCAGGGTGTGCACCGATGGTACTGTGCAGCTATAGTGTCATTGCTTTGCATGAGCATTCTCACCATGGATGAGAATGTGCACCAGCATTGGGAACACGTCACTTGGACGATTGACTGACATTCCTAACGAGGGATGTGTGACAAGATTAGTGGTGGCCAAGTCGGCATAAAGGGTTAGTTGCATGAGTTGGAGGATAGAGGATGATGTTATAAAGTATGGATGATTGTAGATTGTGAGTGATGCATATGTGTGACTATTATTGTATTATATGCTATGAATATTTTCCACTTATGATGATAGAACTGTTTCTTATTTCCCTATTTCTATATTTTTGTGTATTCCTGCTTTATTGCATTAGAAGACCTGATGGAGGAATAAGTTGCTGAGGAGATGGATGGAACCCTGTACGAGACGGATGTTGCTGAGGAGTTGGATGAAACTCCGTATGATGCTGATGTTGGAGGACAAGCTACAAATCCTAATAATATAGTGTAGTAAGTTAGGGCCAGTGAGTCATATAAGATATTTTTATTTTCCGCTAATTATAAGCAGATTGTATAAATAAGTACCCGTGCGGGATCCTACCGAGAGGATACCCTAAACAATGTTGTGTAAAATAAAGGATAATTATGTGTGTATTTATGTAATATAACTTTGGAGTGTTTTATATTTGCAGAAGTTATATGATTATTAATTAAGTTTTAATTTTACGTATTTTCAACAAAAAACACTCGATTAAGTAAATAAATAATAAGGTTTTAATTTAATGATACAATGGGGCACAAGGAGGTGTCTCAGGTAATATAAAAACATGCATTTATTTCATTAAATGAAAACTTGGATAAAAGGTACCACATTGTAACAACCCAACACGGATATAACCGTTCCGGATTAAAATCCTCGGAATACAACTGAAACTGAAAACTAATAACAAACTATAACTACTGATAACACTAAGCATCCTAAATAGAGTCGCGGCTCCTCAGAGTCACTCCTCCACTGGCTGCTCATCGTCCTCTGCATAAAGAGATACATGCCAACAACAGATAGAAAAACGGGGAGTAAGAAATCATGTAAACATAACGACATGAAAGTAGTTAAGCAAGATGAACATACATCATAGCATGACACAGCAATACACAACAGATAACATCAATATATAAACAATCACATCATCATATCAACTCAACCAACATATGCTATGTGGTGCGACACTACTCCGCTACTTCGTTATGCATGTGAATCCAAACTATCTCAGTAAGTCAACTTCGGAGTTACATATCCACATTGGCCATAAAAGCACCAACACCGGTAGTTCACCAAACCATGGGTGAACCCCTTGGATAGCCGATGTATCATAACTGGATACGCCACCTCGGGGCCGTACGGTTCACCAAACCTTGGGTGAACCACCCGAGACTTAGGCCAGATCATCATAACTTGGACGACCTCCCCTATGTTGAACATCCCCCACTAATCAACTTCAACAAATGAATGCATGAGCAAACGACACACAAGGCAACCACCTCCTTTGCTTGGGCCAATAAGCACCCAAGACTTATCACCATCATCAACATCAACACCTTAACCCTTCTGAGTCAAGGCCCCCCTTAGCCTAAAATTACTAAGGTCCGGCTCATCAACATCTCGACCAAAAAGCATCGAGAGCACTTTGGTCAAAAAGCACCAAAGTGTAACAACATGCGGTAACCCAAGGGTACCGACTTAACCAACTTATTATTCTTCGTTATCTTAATTATCATTTAATTAAGTTATATAACTCTTCTTCATTCGATTGATGTATTATTGCATTATTGGGGACAACTGGGGTGAAACACTCCTTTATTCCTTTAGTCTCAGATTCTGACCAGCAAGGGGAGCACGGGCATGCTCATCCCAGCACAGTCGTGGTGCCACTTAAGTGGAGCACGGTCGTGCTCACTATCCTGCACGGCCGTGCTCAATGCACGGCCTGCCTTCCAGAATTCAATTGGGAGCACGGGCTCCCTGTTCAGCACGGCCGTGCTACTGGGTCAGGCGTACTGTTTTGGGCAGATTCATACTTGTTCTTAGAGCCAAAACTCCCTAACACTCTCAAATCAGATCCTATGGTCCTTTGACTAATCCAGTTGGCATAAAACCTCACCTCTCACTAACAGTTCATGTCTTATGAAGCATTGGGGAATTAACCCCTTAAATCCTATGTTAACTAATAGTCCTATTTAAAACTGATTAGGGTCTTATTACGTGTTCATCATAACAACAACACAGCCTCATCCAATCTACATTCATCCAGTCAATGCATATCAACAACAAAATAACGATCATAATCAGATCACGAATAGATTCAACTATTATACATCATTGACAAACAACATGATAATCATAAACATTGAGCATACCATCAACCAATTTGAAATTATAACAATTAATTCATACAACCTGGCAGATCATGGCATCGACAACAGTTTAGGCATAGTCATACTAAACATAGCAATATCAATAACAATTAATAACAACATATAACGAATAGGCATTCATAGCAATTAACAACAATAACGGGGTTATGGGGACCCCTCATCTTACGCTACCCCCTTGCCTAATGTATACACTATCCTTCTCCCCATACCTAGTATGAAGATTCCTAAAACGATAATGTTGGCAAACTAGACACGTTCCCTCGAGTGACTCGACGAGTTCCTTAAGCCTTGGTCAAACAAGAAGGGAAGAGAATAACCAATTAATCCCCAATTCAAAAGAAAGGGAAAAGGAGATTAAGGAGGGATAACTATGTTACCTTAAACGATACTAACACGCGTAACTTCTCTTCCAAGCGGACTCACAAAATCCAAGAACTTCAAGGGGTTCATGGGAAAACTAAGAAAGATGAAGAGAGGCAGCTATTCTGAGTTTAACAATGTGAGAAATAGGGTTTATGTCGAGTCTTATGGTATAATACAAGTTAGGGCACAACGAGCTCCTATTTTAGGCCAAACTGTATACAGGTCGGTATTTTCACCATAATTTGAGTTACAAGTTTCCGATTGAGGCGTTCTTGGTGTAGTTAGAAAGCTCAGAGAAATATCTACAAATGAATATCTAATGACCTAATCCTAAATCATACTCTAAGATGGTCAAACGTGCAATGGAAGTTTAGCGATAGATTTGGTAGTTATTCCTAGATAGGATCCTTAGGAGATTATGATAAGATCTTAAGAGGTAACCAAAAAGAGGATTATCCTTTATTAATAAGGACTCAAATAAGATTTTTTGAGGGGCTAAAATCTAAGAATTACACTTTCTCTATTTAAATACTCATCATATTATTCTTAATCACTTATTATTAATAAAATCACATATCATATATTAACATATAAAATCACAAACAAAATCATATATTCATATAAGATCACACATTAAGAGACACAATCTTATATTAATGCAAATAATCATATATTAATATACGTATTATCATATGTAACAATATATACATATATATATATATATATATATATATATATATATATATATATATATATATATATACATATATACATATATACATATATATATGTATAAGCCTAAAAAAACTACAACACTAATCACAATTACATTATCAATTATATAAATAACAACACTAACTTCAATAATAATAATAATAATAACAACAACAACAACAAAAACAACAACAAAAACAACAACAACAACAACAACAACAACAACTAGGCATCCATAGTAACATAATCCCTTATACAAAAATCGGGGTGTTACAAGACGTGCCTTGTGTATCGAGCTATAATTTCACAAAGGGTGAATTGGGTAAATTGGTTAGTTACGGACCAAAGATAAATTCTAGGGTCTTTGGGTCTTAAGGACATTCAGGCTTCGAAAATCCAGCGAATGCTTGGGGCTTAGCAACCTCGGGTCGTGGAATTCGGTTACCCGACACGAATGTACTCAATGGAGAACTATTCCAATATTATTTTAGGTGCTCCATCGTGATATCCTTGATCAATTGGAGCCGGGCCTAAATTTAGAGGCCGATCTCATGAGACAATTGTGTTAAGGGGTATCGCGGCCTAATCATTACTCGAAGGAGGGAAGTTAGGATCTCTAGAGAATAAAGGTCCAGACTCAGCATGAATATTGAAGTGGCATGAATTCTTGAAAAATCATCATTTGATTGTTGGGTATGAATTTCACTGGTAGGAATTATTTATAATATGCATATATGATGTTTGTTTGGGTGTCGTGCATATAGTTATTATAATGAAACTCAATATTGGTATCTCACCCTTGCTTTATTTATTTTCATGTTGGGTTTCTACTATGTTTCTATATATATAATCGAGTACAGATGAACCACACTAGTATGATATCGTAGTCAGGGATATGTTCCCTACATTTTGACGATGCTGAGGGTGGTAGTGTGTGGGCGATTAACCCGGGCGCTCACAGCGCTACGTACACCGAGCCGGTATGTACCACTGCGGGTACATTGGCGACTGGACCATAGACCCATACCCACAGCTTTGAGACAGTCGAGGTACCACTTGCCCTGATGTGGCTATTGTTGAGGAATCCGGTGAATGGGGTGAATGGGGAAATTTGGTGCATCAGCCACCATTTGATCAGCCACTTCATGCAGTAGCGCCACCATCACCTCCAGCACTGATCGTTATTGTTCCGGAGGAGGACGAGGAGATGGATGAGGACCCCATGGAGGACGAGGAGGAGGTACCCGAGTATCATCCTCAGGTTGACGGCGTTGTTCCAGAGGTTGAGGCAGAGGCGGATGTATCATCACCGGATACTCCTGCGGTCGGGGAGTTCTATGGAGGTCTTCCCAATGGCTTTCATTAGGTGCGACCAGCAGTAGGACTTATTTAGGGTTTACTTTTTGGGAAGTGGTGGTATAGTTTCAGTCTGTATATCTTGGCTACTAAGAGCGATCTTTTTGATGTCGTGGTTCCTGACTACCGCTACTATATAGGTTTAGTTTATGTGTGTTTTCTTATGTTATGACTTTAGTAAATAACCTATAAGTATCAAGGTCCATATGTAAAAAGTAATGATGCATATATATATGTATATATACGGATGTTAGTTATCAATGTTTGGTTTGTAATTATAAAGGAAAAGAAAAAAATTACAACTAATTTCAAGTTTCCGAAAACAACCAGCGTAAATATTTTCAGTCTTTTTGTTTCAACATGTAGCGCCAAGGGGGTGTTACATTTTGCACTTACAACAATCCAAACAGGAGCTCACAATTAAGTAAATTGTCACTTTAAAACATATAATATAGGCTAAAAGTATCAACTTTCATAACATCATACTAGTGGAAATAATGTAATATACGGGAACGTTTTACATCAGTTGACCATATGTTTGACGTTAAAAATGAGGCGGTGGCAGTTTTGTAAATATTAAATCACTATTTGCGTCAGTTGTGTAATGAACTGACGTTAAAAGTGATTTACAAGAATTATTAACACTTTTAACGTCAGTTGTTTATACACCTGACGTTAAAAGTGTGATTTTTACTTCAGTTAAATAAATAACTGACGTAAATAATCCTATATTCCTATCTGAAACTCATTCCTATCTTTCTTTCGTTGTCATCTCCCTGTTGTCACTCTTCACGCAGATCACTCCATATATAGTGCAGTTTATTTCTAATCTTTTTTTTAAAACAAGTTTATTTTTAATCTTAATTAATTAGCTTGAATTAGTAAACAAATTCTTGTGTAAATTAAAATAAATAAACACCTAACATAAACAAGTTATATGTATAATCAAATCATATCTCATTGAAGCGATTCATAAGTTACAATTACATGATTAAAAGATAAAAAATTTATGCAACATAGCCCTAAAATATAAAAAAAGTTTCTGCTTCAACGTTATTTTCTTCTCAGTCCTGTCCTCGGAAACTTCAATGGATGCATCCCCTCCCTCGTTTGAAGTCCTTTATGCTCCATCTGAATCCACAATCACTTTCTGCCAAAGCGGAGTGAAAGGGATGAAGGGGATGAAATAAAGTGAGGGAATCACATTATGTGATTCAATCAACCTTACCATCCATGTTATGAAATTTACTCAACCTCATAAGTTTGTTGACCATTAAGACAGAAACCTTTAAGTCTAGGTATAGGGAAGAAATAACAAAAGTCTCAAATATGATAGAGCCATATTGTGAAGGAATAGAAAACGCACTAAATATAGAGGAAAAGAAGAGGGTGTATTACAGACTGATACAGAGGAATGGTACTTTATATAGAGAAGAGAGACTACCTGATTTTCTTCAAAACTGATCTATAAACTTAAAGTTCATTAAGAGGATTAAGTTACAAGGTGCATGGGTAAGTAGCACGGTAGTCAAAGGAATGAATGTTTTTGTAGAAACTTATACACTTTTAATGTTAGTTGTCTTCAACAACTGACGTTAAAAGTGTTTTTTAAAAAAATATTTATTTTTAAAGTCAGTTGTTTAATACAACTGACGTTAAAAATGACTTCTAACGTCAGTTGTATTAAACAACTGACGTAAATTGTTGTTTTATTTTTTATTATAACGATTACACACGCTCGCCTTCTTCACTTCGCTCTGTACGTCTCTGTTCTTCTCTTTTCATCACGCTCACTCTTACTCTCACTCCGCCATAATCGCGAGCTCCTCTCCACCGCAACCACCGCGAGGGCTTCTTCGCCACCACCGTGAGGTACACTCTTAACCCTGACTCTGTCTTTCCCGCTCATTCTTTGCAATAACTTGACATCTCTCTTTCCCCTTCCCGCGCACTAACTCTCCTTGTCCCTCTGCTCTCATTAACCACATCGAACGTTGGCCACCACTCGAGCTCCCCTCCCCACCACCACGCGAGCACCTATTTCTGGTGAGTCTTTAGGGCACATTTTTTTTATTTTTGGTTTTGAGTGTATGTTGAAACTGTAGTCTCTGTAGTTGAAACTTGAAACTGTGAGTTTGAGTTGTTTGGAATGTCTCTACTTCTGGTCGTGGGTTTTGTGTTTTCTCTTGTTTTTCTTCTGCTATCATGACCTATTTCAAAATGGGAAGAAATTTAGAGTTGCTTGTAGCATGTGACATCAACAATATATTGCTCATTGGAATTCTGTTTTGTTAATTTATCTTCATCTACTTATTTCTTTTGTCTTAAGAAACCTGAAAATGGTGTAAATTTGAAATAATTTTTAAACGCCTTGCTTGTATATATCATGCTCTCTTGATATTCATATGGCTGAGTGGTTATAGTACTAGATATAGCAATAGTCCTAATATGTGTTGTTGCCTGCTTGATGAGAAGAATGATGTGAGATTACCATGGAAATTTTGTTTTAGGCAGTTAGTCAAATAAGATATACATGGTTGACGGGATTTCAAAAACTAGTTTTCAATTAGGATTTCAAAAACTAATTTTCAATCTCCCGTATTGTCCTTATATTGGATATATGTTTTGTATATCTACAGAACCTATCTAACTATGGATCGTAGTTGGATGGTTTGTAAGCACACTAGTACTGAGTATTTGAAGGGGGTGGGAGAATTTATAGAATTTACTCAAAGGAATGTTCATAATAGTAATGGAATGTTCTGTTGTCCTTGTGTCAAGTGTTTGAATACGAGGAAATGTACGGTGAAGGATATACGTACTCATTTGATTTGTGAATGGATTTGCTTGAGTTATACAAGATGGATATGGCATGGGTGGGTACGAGACTCGAATCGAAGAGATGATGGCGGATAGGCTGAAGGTGAAGCAGGAAGAGCACGCTGCTAGGATAGAAAGAGGAGAGGTGCCTGAGGGCACACCATTAAGTCCTCCGTCGGACATCGACCGCGAGGATGTCTGGTTAGCCGGCCGCATGACAAAGACAGGATCTTTTAAAGTTGATGCCACTCACGAAGTGGCAGATAAGATTGTAAGTAAATAATTAACTTCATTTAAATTGATATTTGTATAGATATTTTTAACACTTTTCACTTGCACGTTTTTTAATTTCTTCATTGTAGATGGATCTTAAAGCACAATGCTCCCAGGGCTCATTCGTCCCTTCTGGACGGTGGGACATCTTGATGACTTCTCTAGGCAAGAAAGACCATCCTGGTCGGGTTATCGGTGTTCCTGGGAACGTGACCATCAGAGAATATTATGGCAAGTCTGCTTCACGAAAGCGGGTCATCGATGAGGCATCAATTTTGGAATCCATGACTCATCAGCTCATCTCCAACCCTGCTATTACAACGCATCTGATGATATAAGAGTTGTTTTAATATCAGTTGTTTTTAGTTTATTACACACATGATATATGAATTTGTTAATTGACATGATTATTTGTTTATGATAGCGCGCTGAAGGCGAGTAGCATAAGTTGCGCCAACGGGAGAAGTAGGACTTCTAAGACTAAAGGAAATCCTGATTGGATCATCCTCAAGGTTTGGTAGTTTATTTATCAAATAATTAATATTATAATTACTAATTTATATGTATATTTAACTGACATTGAAATTAATTTTGTTTGTAGTCTCGATTTCAACCTGATGGGTGGTCGTGCGGCTATTATGTGATGCTTCATATGTTGAACATAGTCTCCACATCTATTACGGATGGAAGAAAGAAGGTAATATTTAAACAACTTGTTAAATTGTATATTATAGTTTTGGTGATGACTTGCGTTAATGTTATTGTTATTATTTGAACGTGTGTAGGCATTTAACAACCAATTGCCTCTTCAAAAAGATGAGTTTAGATACTTGAGGATACGCTTGGCAGAATTCTTCTTCAAGTATGCAGCTGAAAAAGGAATTGACAAGATACCTCCGCAATACTTAGACGAATAGTTTTTTTGTTAGACTATAGAAACTAATTAATAACATATATATATATATATATATATATATATATATATATATATATATATATATATTTAGATTTATTTGTTTTTAGACATTAGAGACTAAAATTTGTATATATGTATTTATATATTATATATATAATATATATATATATATATATATATATATATATATATACTTGTAGATAGTTATGTTTTTCCTATACATGGGTTTTGGTTTTAAGTCCCCCATTGTTCCTTTGTATATTTCTTTTCTTTTAGTTAATATTGAAATTTAAGGGTAGTGTTTGCAATTCTGTAATGTGTGTGATATTCTGTGTTACCGGGATATTTACTGAATGCAGGGATAGCTGAGGGGAGTGATATTTTAAAACTGAATTTAAAAAAAAAATCTATTAACGTCAGTTGTATCAAACAACTGACGTTAATAGTATTTTATAAAATATACAGTACACTATTAACGTTAGTTGTATTAGGAAACCGACGTTAAAAGTAAAACATGTAACGTCAGTTCTTTAACAGAACTGACGTTAGTTTGAACAACATTAACGTCAGTTGTGTAAAAGAACTGACGTTAATAGTTTTAAATTTAACGTCAGTTGTTTATACAACTGGAGTTAAAATATTAACTATTAACGTCTGTTGTATTTACGTCAGACAATATTCTGACGTATAAAATAAATTTTAACTGACGTAAAAAGCACTTATTGCACTAGTGTCAGCCAAGCTCATACATATCATGCACATTTATATAGATTATGGTATATTCTATTTCCAGTATATTATTTTTCTTAATATCAGCTGGAAGAATAAATAAACTAGATCTTTTTTTTTAATAAAGATATTCACGCAGCAGAAAAAATAAACAATAAACCAAAATCACATTTAAACAATAGGTCCTAATTCAAGCGGAAACCTTTGAAATAGCTCCCACATGCTCCCCATAATCTCCAATTTGATCATAGTAATAACCATGGAAGATTATAATATAAATAACCAAATTCTCAAAAGGAAACAATATATGTGCATGAGTACCAATTTATCCATCCAATGGATATTCAAGGCTTTCGAAAATGGATATTATCTCACTTGTGATATCACATAAAAAACACTTGTTATATTTATCATGCAAAAAATATTTCCAGATTTATATAATGTATATCACTCATAGAGAGCACAAATCCACATATATCAAATATTATATTTCCAAATACTTATAACAATCGAGTGAGAATAATCATCATCAATGAAAAATAATGACTTTGCCTAGAAATATATTTTTCAAAATTATGCCAACAAAGGAGCCCAATAATTTTCATATCACAACATTCTAAAAGAATGTCACACTCTTGTATATAAATACATATACAATGCATCAATGCCAAGAAAAAATTATTTTATAACTAACCTCTTAGACTGTGTCTCTCAGGTCTGTGTGTAGATCCAACAAAAGTGAAAGCGAATTTAATGGTATCATCAACTTTATATAACTTTTCAAATGGCTCATAAAATCAAACGTTAGATAACAATAACAAAACTCATATCAAATATCAACAATTTATAAAGAGAAAGTCAATTCTTGCTTCCACTTGTTATAGTTTGAGCCAATCAAAAAATTCAATCAAAGCAAAACAATTGTTCACGGAAAAAAGTAACTTCTAAGACAAAACACGAATGCATTAGAACATATAATATGGCAAGATATAGCCCAAATAAAAGATATTATCACAACGAGGCCAATATAATAGTACATTCCCCTTTGGATAGAATGCACAAACCAAGGTCACAACCAAGTTCAAAACCTCAAATGAGTTAATCAATGAGAACGTGCAGAGTTTAGAAAGTTGTCCCCTTTGGGCAGACAAATTCATAATCCCAATGCATTCTCGATATTAACTCCATCCATAGTGAACTTCCAATCATAACACGCAATAACCCTCTTTGGTCAGGTAACTACATGTAATGATGAAAAGCATTCCTCAAATTACAAAGAAATTTCCATCAATTGAAATAGGTGGTCCCACTTTGGCGGTGACAACCCATAACAACTAATGAAAACTCTTGCACATGAATCACTTTTCTCTTGCCGAGCCGTGACACGGAAGGTACTTTATCAAAATAGCACCCACGTATCAATATTAACAACATTCCTTACATGTTTTGCACTTAAATAGTCTTAATAACATGATACAACTCAATAAATAAACATATTAATTAAAGCATATATCAAAAGCTAAGAGCATGTAATTTCAAAAAGTCATCTAGAGAGAGTGACCATCACCATAAAATCCAAAATATGGTCAATTATTTTTCCAACATATTTTCCATTTAAATTTCACCCATAAAAATATTAAATAATAAATTTAATATATTATTTTCATGGAAAATATTTATCACAGTGTAAAATTATAAAATATATATAGTAAAATAAGCACAGAGAGGAGAGAACAACGCAAAAAATAGTGTCAAGAAACTCATCCCGTAGGGCCCACACTCTCCCTCACCTTCACTAGGCCGCGAGTGGGCGTGCACGCGTGGCTGGAGTAACTGATTGTAATATCCATGACGGGAGAGGGACCTAGCCATTAGGTGTGCCAATAGCCCATTACGAATAGATCACCATATTAGCGGGCATAAGCATAATCAAATAGATCATAACATTAGCCCATTTTTCACAAACCAAAAACCACAATTGACTGTAGCTCACTAGAATTATTAGAAAAAATTCTAACACCCCTTTTTCTCACGTCTTGACCGGTAATTATATTTTATATTATTATCGGGGATCTAGAAAATGATTTTGAAGAAAACAAAATCATAGTTGAGACCTTCTATACCGAAGGAATTTACGGTGAAATTTTAGGTTTAGAATTCAGGCAGAACCCGGTCTGTGTTTTTCACTGACAGTAAAAGTTTACTAATCAGAAAACCTAATTTGGACTTGTGAATGAAACGGTTTAGGTTTATATTATTTTTTCAACAATATTGGTTATTTTGATAATTTTCAAAATAAATAAGTTATTATACTTCATTCGGGCACATCGTCAACAAACGGGTAATTGACGGAGTCGAGAACGGACGTACAGAGACAAAACTGGACTCTGGATGATGGGACATCTTGCCACCTAGGGTGGTGAGTCATAGGGGTGACTCACCTAGCATTTATGACAAGTAATGATGGTTAAGGTGAAAAGACTAAAATGGCCCTAACCTAACCTATCCTAGTTAAATGACAACCACGATTAAGGCAAGACATTATCAAATTTGCTTCTTCCTCCTCACATGTGGTCACAATTCAGCCACACCTCCTACTCACCATCACCACTCATTTATCATGATGACACCAAAATATCATGATATTTATTCTAGTGAAAAGACCAAAATGCCGTTGGTCTTTAAGTGAAACTCCGAAAGTGTCTCTAAGTGAAATTTTGACCAAAATACCCTCTCACCTACTCAATTTCGTGCAGCCCCTCCACTAAACCAAACTCATTTCATTTTGATTTCAATTCATCATTTTTCTCTCAAAAACCCTAATCGGGTAAACAATGGAATTGGACACGAATGCGCAGAGATACACCGGGAGACAAAATGGCGAATCATCCATGATGATTCATAAGGGATGAGTCACCATGGTGAGTCATGGTAGTGCCTCGCCTCCCTCATCAATACTCACAAATGCCAATACTATAATATCTAGACATTTAGTGCTTTAACCTAACCTATGTCTAGTTAACATCAACCATGGTTCACAAGGCAATTCCAAGATGACTTCTCTTCCTCCATGTGGTGTATAACTCAGCCACACCACCCTAAGAGTACCTCCACCACATATTCATTTCATAGCCTAACGATTCCTAAGCCTAGCTATGTTATAATATTGTATTTTCTAACCTAACCAAGCTTTGGTTCTTTCACCATGGTTATCATTAATGTTAACAATCAATTCTTCTACTCTTCCAACCACACTACACGGCCTCATCTCACCACCATACATCTTCATTTCATTTATTTTAACCTACCAAGTTTATGAAACAAATTTCTTTTTCTTCCTAATCATTCATGGTTTCATTAAACCACAATGATCCAAGCATGAAAATATTTCCTCTTCCTCACCAAGTGAACCTTACGGCCATCTTCATTCCACCACACAACTTCACTTCATTTTATTTCATCTTCATGTGTTCATAGTCTCTCACAAAACTCTAAGTTCTTCATAGTGATTTACAAAGGAACTCTAAGATCTTGATCATTTATTAAAATTCCAAAGGTATAGCCTTATAACCTATGATCATAACTTCATCTCTCTTCACAATATTTCTTCATATCTCAAAGTTTTCACAAATTCAAATTCCTAGATCTAGTTTTTCAAATAATTCTAGAAAATCATAGAAAAATAATTTTAATGTGAGATCAATTTCTATGATCTCCATATGGCTTCTATATTCATCATCCAAGAGCTTGAAAATTTTAGAGATTCCTAGCTATTTCTTTTGATCTTGGCCGAACCTATACTTCAAATGGGTTAGGATGATTTTCTTCATTCTTTAACTTGTTTTCATGTTGGTTGTTCATGGATAGGTTTGGTTGATTCAAACCTTGAGGCTTTAGGTGAACAACATCCTTATACTACTTGAATTTCAGGTGATCTACAAGAGATAAGGGGGAGATTACTACTATCCTACCTTTATGTAGATATGTATGTGGTTTTAAAAAATTGTATGTTGTTTTTTAAATCCTAAGTGTTAGGATTATGTATTACTGTTTATGGTTGTGTGATTTTCTTGAAGGATTTGATTTGATGCTTGGTTGTGGTACGATATGTCATATGGTTGTTTTGGTTTCAATGACCTTATGTTAGAACCATGATTATTGTTTACTTGATTTGTTAAGAAAAATGCCTAATATAATTATTTGAGGCCATTCGGCCATAACTGTTTCAGTGAGTTCAGTAACACCCCGATTTTCGCTGCTTCGTAATATCAGTAATAAATATATAAACATATATATTTTTATCCGAGACTTAGAAAATGATTTTGGACAAACCAAGGCCATTTCCTTGTTATACTTATTTTCATAAGGTTACGGGGAAGTTTTGGGTTGAAAATTCAGACGGAACCCGATCTGCGTTTTCACTGACAATAAAAGTTTACTGCTCAGAAGACCTAGTTTTGAGTAGTGAACGAGATGAAAAATGTTTTTATCGTATTTACTACTGTACTGGAAGTTTTGAAAATTTTGGTAAAAAAATTAAAATATTATATTTGTTGCGGGCATATACGTCGAGATATCTCTAGGAAAAGCTTGCGTCAGATGAATCGAGGAGTTGGCAACGTAGCTGAGATGATGGATTTGACCGAATCGACGAGCATTTATGACGAGCTTATCCGTATCATAATGGCGCATTTATGACAAAGTGAATTTTTGCTATGAAATGAACATATTGCCCTTGTCTTTTTATGACAATTATAAGCAAATGCCATTGGAAAATTTGACCAAACCTATCCAAAACCCACGGCTCACTCTTGCCTTCTTCATTAAGTATACTGCCTTCTTCACTAAGTATCTCTTCATCTTTCATTTCCATGTTTTTCTTCTTGAAAACCTAAGCTTTGCCATAAGAACTCCAAAGTGTTCATATTTCGTCAGATTTTGCCTAGCAATTATGACCATTTTCTATTCTAAATATCGAAAAACTTTCAACATGAAAGTTTTTTATATTTCTCTCTTCTTTCCAACGACATAAAGATCATCCAAAACGGACAGGTATGTTGAGAGATATGCCCAAATTACTAAAACTGTTCTAAACCCTCATCATGTTCATCTTTCTCTTTAAGTTTCTCAAGAACACCATGAGAAATTTGTGAAGAACATCATCCAAATATTCCTTTTCTTTGATCATCAAGAGGTAGTTTCTCTTAATCTTGCTATTCTAAGATTTTCTCTTCACAAGATTCTTGAGTTTATGCCTTTGATCATCATGTTCTTCATAAGATTCAAAGTTCATGGAACTAGATTCAAAAATTCATAACTAATTCTAGATAAATCCTTTTGACATGAAACCAATTGCTATGATCTTATAATCATCTCTATTTTCATCATCTAGAAGCATAAGATCATGAGAAATTTCTTTCCTTGATTTCTGGTCATGGCCGAACCTAGGTCAAATTTGTGTTCTTAGGTTTTGCTTCATTTTCATGTCTTGATTCATGATTCAATCTTCTAGTATCTTGATAGTTCTTGTAATTAAGTATATATAAGATCAACAATCAAACCCTAACCTATTTGTTTCATTAAGGTCGAAACCCTAGCTACGAATATTTGATGGATTTTGATTCAAATATTGTCTAGTAACACTTTAATCCAACTCTAGGTTTTTTATGTTGATTAAATCCAAGAGTTTAGAAATTTTAGAGATTTCTAACCCCAAACTCAGCCCTTGACCGAAACCCTAGTTCTTGGAACTAGATGAGTTTTAGTTCATGTTCTTGGTTCATAATCTTAACCTTTATGAGTCAAGTATGTTTTTGTTTGATTTGATTTATTTTGGTTGCAATTCGTTATGAAGGAATCGATCGGGTTGGTTTGACCTAAAGCCGACGGAGGAAGCCGGATCAAATCGGGAGATTATTTGAAACCGTTAGTTCAAGTCTCCAAGAGGTAAGGGGAGATTACCTGAGGGATTTTTCTCAATAACTATTTGTTTGTAGTGTGGTTTGTATGATTTATATGTGGTTGTGGTTATTTGTTTATGTTGTTTACGTTGTGTTGTTTATCTGTGTATCGGTGTTTGACCTGCTTTTAATTTATTTAATTATCTGCAGTTGTATACTATATTGCTATGATGCATGATCTGCCTGGGGATATAATTCTGATAATTGTTGTTGAATGTTATTTGTGAGTGTTGTTTGAGAAGCCTGACAGTGGTCAGTGCACAACCGATTAATCAGATAAAAGCTTTAATAAGCTGTGTAAATTATATTCAATGTTTTATGGGAAATGTTGGGATATGATAGTGGTGGAAAAATATTATTTTGGAAAAATAATGAGTTTTGAGAAATATTATTATTTTAATAATTTATTAGTGTAAAAGTAAATTATGAGTCACGATGAGCGCGAAACCGTGAAAATATTTTTGCACTGCTAATTTTTATATAAGAAATTTCGGAATATTATAAAATGTTATTTTATGAAATTAATTGGTGAAAATAAGTTAATTATGATTTTAGAAAATTATTTAAGTGGAAAAAGCTAATTTTGGCTTAAAAACCTTTAAAAATAATTTTTGACGGCAAATTTGGAAAAAGTGTAGACGGCAAGTGTTTTGATACGGCAGTGCATATTTTGAGAAAGTTAAAACCTCAAGTGACTCATTTTTGTGAAAAACTAAGTTGTATTATTAAAAGATTTTATTGATGAATTTCCAATTTTAAAGAATTTTCTGAAAACGAAAAATAAATTCAACTGTGTTGAAAGTGCTGTTGAACTTAGTAACCGAGACGTCGGGGTACTAAGGTTCTTTGTTATTATGGACTTGGGGTCCTTTGGACTTTGAGGTCTTGTAGACTTGGTGTCTACTGTATACGTTGTGTATACTGTGTTTAAACATTTAAGATGTTTTCTACTACCACGAACCTAAGACTGATTGCAAGGTCGAGAGGTGTCGTGATTGAGCACTCGGACTGTGAGGTCCTGTGTTTTAACGAAAGTTTTAAAGATGGTTAAAACTGTGTGAGTCGTAATCCATTTTGAGCTTCGGCAAAGAAAGATTGAGCACAAAGAAAAGTGTCAAGAACAGAGTGTTTTTCCATGCATTTGGCAGGCGTGCCTGTGTTCTGAGTGCGTGTATGTGGCTGTGGGTCTGTATTTGGACTGCGTGTCTGTGACTATGGGCCTGTATTTTGACTGCGTGTCTGTGACTGCGTGTCTGTGGCTGTGGGCCTGTATTTTGACTGCTTGTCTCGTGGTCAGGGCTGTGTTACACCGCATGTCCGTGGATCGCGTGTCTCGTGGTCAGGGCTCGTATTTTGACTCGCGTGTCTGTGGATCGCGTGTGTCTGTGGATGTGGGCCTGTACCTATCGAGTCTGATCAACTCATCACCATGTTGGAGATATCTCATGAGATTAAGTGTGAATGTTTAGATGATGGATAGAAGTGTTCATGCATAGTTTTTCTATGTTGATGTTTGGGGTGTGAAACCCACTGATAAACTGTATGCTATAATTGAGATGTTTATGTATATGTGTATGTGTCTTCTTTTGTGCGAGCATTTAGTTATCGTGTTAAATCCATATATTGGCGTCTCACCCTTACAACCATATCAGAGTCGCACAAGGGGGTATGGTCTCTACAAGAAGAGGAAGGTTGTCTAGTTGGAAGTGTGCGGTGCTGCTCCTATTGGCTGTAGTGTCTGTTAGTTACGACCAACTTAGGTCCTATTATGTTATATTGTGTTTTGAGGGTGAAACTGATTGAGTTAGGTAAGAAAACTTATGAGGCAGTATAGTTGTAAGACTTATATACATTGTGCTTTAAGTGTGATTTGATTACGTTGATGATGTTATGAGGTTAAAAAGAAAAAAATTATCACCATATTTTGAAAGGATGAATGTTGAGAAAACATTATTTTTCGAAAGTAACCAGTAAATTAAGTTTTATTTCCGGAAACGGGTAACCATGTGATGACCCGAGTTTAGGGTGTCACATTAGTGGTATCAGAGCTGGTCGAGTCTTTCGGGAATGTTGGGGAATAGGTCTGTTAGGTTTTTGTTGTGTGATCTCTGGTCGAAACTTGTTTGAATTGTTTCTTGGTTGAAACAATGTGTGTTGACACACAAGTAAGTATGTTTTGGTGGGTTCTGATTGGGTTGAGACCTTGTGAGAACTCATGTTTAATAAAGGGTACTTATGTTCATGTTGATACATTCGTTTATCCCTTAGGACAGTATCAGACATTTGAATAAGGTACCTATCATTGAAAGTTTTTGGGGAAAATTTTCTGAGAATGTCCAAAGTTTTTAAGGACGGATGGATGTTGAGTTTCTGATTGATCTAGTTTCTAGATTTAGCCAGATCTCAACTGCTTTGAGTAGGATATCGCCAACGAAGTTAGTTGGGTTAGACTTCAAGAAATGGAATTTTGGTCCATTTCTCGATAAGTTAGTCATCATCTTCATTGATGATGTTCTCGTTTACTCTAAGAGTCACGAGGAGTATGAGAGACCTCTGTACCAAGTGTTACAAATCACTCGCAAGGAGTTGTTCTATATTCAAGGATCGACTTGACAACAAGTTACCACCAAATTGGATTTAGGACTTATTAAAGATTTTGTACTGTAAACTCAGCTTATGAGGCAAGATCAACTGTTCGTGTGTCTGAGTGATTGACCAAGTTATCAGAAATCGTGCTGATTCAGGGTAACCATACTAAACGCATCATAAAAGACCTTTGTGCTTGTGAGAAACCAAGGCGAATAGATTTAAATCTTCAACCTTAGATGAGGGTCTCGGGATTCAGAAAAATTGTTCCTTATGAACAAATTGCTTTTCAAATTCCTATGGTTGTATTAGACAATCATAGCGATACATTTTGTACATGCCAAATTCAATTTTCTGACCTTGATTTGAAATCTATCCTGACTTTGGTTCTGACAGTCTGGATATTTTCATACTTCTTTGGGAATGTCTTATGAGTATTTCTTGAGTTATGCGACATATGTGAATTCTTGATGATAGAAGTTTCTTGATAAGACTTAGTTGATTCACTTTTACTTTTGGTGGAAGTGATCCAGTCTAAATTTTGTCGGACTGATGTTCTTTTAAATCATTGTGTAGTAAAGTTCTTGTGAAGGAAGAAACTTTATTAGACTCATGTTTGTAAACTTGTATTAGCTATGCATTTTTACACTCATGAACCTATTGAAGAATCTTTTTACATATTGGACACTTGTATCTTTCAGATTGGTCAAATTATTCTTTGTGCTTTCTTGTGAAAGTAAAATCAAGAAATTTCTTATCTTGAAAACCTATTTTCAAAGTATTGGGAGTAGGTTGATGAAGTCGACATCTTTTTACCTGCTTAGGTCCACTGTGTAGTGGAAAAACCAACAGAGGTATGTATCAGAGGACTGATCCAACGTGATAAGGAATTGATCCTTAGAAGGTTAGTTGAGAGTAAGTGTAATATCTAAGCACGGCAAGAGGTGAGTAGATTTTTATGGAGGTGTAGATGTGACTAGTAAGCTGAGAATTTCTAGAATTAACATCAGTAAATAAGATGATTTTGGCAGATTTTGTTATGATCGAGGTAGAGTTTTCTAAAGGAACCAGGATAATGATAAAATGATCATCGTTAAGATTTAATCGTATGATTGGAAGGAATTACAGAAAAGTATCTATGGTAGTTTTACCTAAGTTGAATGTGAACGGAAAAGAAAAGTTCTTGAGTAAAATTAAGTTGATAGAAAAGTTCGAAAGCTAAGAGTTAGATAATTTTATTCTATAATCCCTTTTGGTTTAATTGCATTAAGATATGCAATGAAGTTATTTTGAGGATGAGATGTGTGAGGAGATATTAAATTGGAGTAGTGAATTATAATCAAGAGGAACTAAGACTATGATTAAATATTTTGAGTAGGGAGTTGATGTGTGGTGCGGTGTTGTTTGTATTAATGATAATATTCAGAGTTAGATGATTGGAATAAGGTTTCTGGTGGAATCATGTTGATAAGAGAAGTGATTAAGTTTTGAATTTGTTTTTCGAGTGTGATAGATTCTGATGAAATTTTGAGGATAGTACGGCTATGTAGAAATGACATAAGAATGAATTGTGTTATGGAATAAGAGGAGTGGAGTGATGTGAAAGGGAAATGTAAAATCTTAAGGTTAAGATGAGGTTACAAAATCCTGTTTAGTTTCGAGTCTCGAAATTTCGAGGACGAAAGTTTTTTTAGTGGGGTAGTAATGTAACACCCCGATTTTCGCTGCTTCGTAATATCGATAATAAATATATAAACATATATATTTTTATCCGAGACTTAGAAAATGATTTTGGAGAAACCAAGGTCATTTCCTTGTTATACTTATTTTCATAAGGTTACGGGGAAGTTTTGGGTTGAAAATTCAGACGGAACCCGGTCTGCGTTTTCACTGACAGTAAAAGTTTACTGCTCATAAGACCTAGTTTTGAGTCGTTAACGAGATGAAAAATGTTTTTATCGTATTTACTATGATACTGGAAGTTTTGAAAATTTTGGTAAAGAAATTAAAATATTATATTTGTTGCGGGCGTATACGTCGAGATATCTCTAGGAAAAGCTTGCGCCAGATGAATCGAGGAGTCGGCAACGTAGCTGAGATGATGGATTTGACCGACTCGACGAGCATTTATGACGAGCTTATCCATATCATAATGGCCATAATGGCGCATTTATGACAAAGTGAATTTTTGCTATGAAATGACCATTTTGCCCTTGTCTTTTTATGACAATTACAAGCAAATACCATTGGAAAATTTGACCAAACCTATCCAAAACCCACGTCTCACTCTTGCCTTCTTCATTAAGTATATTGCCTTCTTCACTAAGTATCTCTTCATCTTTCATTTCCATGTTTTTCTTCTTGAAACCTAAGCTTTGCCATAAGAACTCGAAAGTGTTCATAATTCGTCAGATTTTGCCTAGCAATTCTGACCATTTTCTATTCTGAATCTCGAAAAACTTTAAACATGAAAGTTGTTCATCTTTCTCTCTTCTTTCCAACGACATAAATATCATCCAAAAGGGACAAGTATGTTGAGAGATATGCCAAATTACTAAAATTGTTCTAAACCCTCATCATGTTCATCTTTCTCTTTAAGTTTCTCAAGAACACCATGAGAAATTTGTGAAGAACACCATCCAAATACTCCTTTTATTTGATCATCAAGAGGTAGTCTCTCTTAATCTTGCTATTCTAAGATTTTCTCTTCACAAGATTCTTGAGTTTATGCCTTTGATCATCATGTTCTTCATAAGATTCAAAGTTCATGGAACTAGATTCAAAAATTCATAACTAATTCTAGAAAAATCCTTTTGACATGAAACCAATTGCTGTGATCTTATAATCATCTCTATTTTCATCATCTAGAAGCATAAGATCATGAGAAATTTCTTTCCTTGATTTCTGGTCATGGCCGAACCTAGGTCAAATTTGTGTTCTTAGGTTTTGTTTCATTTTCATGTCTTGATTCATGATTCAATCTTCTAGTATCTTGATAGTTCTTGTAATTAAGTATATATAAGATCAACAATCAAACCCTAACCTATTTGTTTCATTAAGGTCGAAACCCTAGCTATGAATATTTGATGGATTTTTTATTCAAATATTGTCTAGTAACGCTTTAATCCAACTCTAGGTTTTTTATGTTGATTAAATCCAAGAGTTTAGAAATTTTAGAGATTTCTAACCCCAAACTCGGCCCTTGGCCGAAACCCTAGTTCTTGGAACTAGATGAGTTTTAGTTCATGTTCTTGGTTCATAATCTTGGTTCAAGTGCTTAATCTTGTTTAAGTTACTTATGGATCATAAATCCCTAAGTTAACAAAATTTTAACTTTCCTAACCTAGAAAAGTTGTTGAGGCGGAACCTTAACCTCTATGAGTCAAGTATGTTTTTGTTTGATTTGATTTATTTTGGTTGCAATTCGTTATGAAGGAATCGATCGGGTTGGTTTGACCTAAAGCCGACAGAGGAAGCCGGATCAAATCGGGAGATTATTTGAAACCGTTAGTTCAAGTCTCCAAGAGGTAAGGGGAGCTTACCTGGGGGATTTTTCTCAATAACTATTTGTTTGTAGTGTGGTTTGTATGATTTATATGTGGTTGTGGTTATTTGTTTATGTTGTTTACGTTTTGTTGTTTATCTGTGTATCGGTGTTTGACCTGCTTTTAATTTATTTAATTATCTCCAGTTGTATACTATATTGCTAGGATGCATGATCTGCCTGGGGATATAATTCTGATAATTGTTGTTGAATGTTATTTGTGAGTGTTGTTTGAGAAGCCTGACAGTGGTCAGTGCACAACCGATTAATCAGATAAAAGCTTTAATAAGCTGTGTAAATTATATTCATTGTTTTATGGGAAATGTTGGAATATGATAGTGGTGGAAAAATATTATTTTAGAAAAATAACGAGTTTTGAGAAATATTATTATTTTAATAATTTATTAGTGTAAAAGCAAATTATGAGTCACAATGAGCGCGAAACCGTGAAAATATTTTTGCACTGTTAATTTTTATGTTAGAAATTTCGGAATATTATAAAATGTTATTTTATGAAATTAATCGGTGAAAATAAGTTAATTATGATTTTATAAAGTTATTTAAGTGGAAAAAGCCAATTTTGGCTTAAAAACCTTTAAAAATAATATTTGGCGGCAAATTTGGAAAAAGTGTAGACGGCAAGTGTTTTGATACGGCAGTGCATATTTTGAGAAAGTTAAAACCTCAAGTGACTCATTTTTGTGAAAAACTAAGTTGTATTATTAAAAGATTTTATTGATGAATTTCCAATTTTAAAGAATTTTCTGAAAACGAAAAATAAATTCAACTCTGTTGAAAGTGCTGTTGAACTTAGTAACCGAGACGTCGGGGTATTAAGGTTCTTTGTTATTATGGACTTGGGGTCCTTTGGACTTTGAGGTTCTGTAGACTTGGTGTCTACTGTATACGTTGTGTATACTGTGTTTAAACATTTAAGATGTTTTCTACTACCACGAACCTAAGACTGATTGCAAGGTCGAGAGGTGTCGTGATTGAGCACTCGGACTGTGAGGTCCTGTGTTTTAACGAAAGTTTTAAAGATGGTTAAAACTGTGTGAGTCGTAAGACATTTTGAGCTTCGGCAAAGAAAGATTGAGCACAAAGAAAAGTGTCAAGAACAGAGTGTTTTTCCATGCATTTGGCAGACGTGTCTGTGTTCTGACTGCGTGTCTGTGACTACATGTCTGTGGCTGTGGGCCTGTATTTTGATTGCGTGTCTGTGACTGCGTGTCTGTGGCTGTGGGCCTGTATTCTGTGGGCCTGTGTTCTGACTGCGTGTCTGTGGCTGTGGGCCTGTATTCTGTGGGCCTGTGTTCTGACTGCGTGTCTGTGGCTGCGGGCCTGTATTTTGACTGCGTGTCTGTGACTGCGTGTCTGTGGCTGTGGGCCTGTGTTCTGACTGCGTGTCTGTGACTGCGTGTCTGTGGCTGTGGGCCTGTATTTTGACTGCGTGTCTCGATCGCGTGTCCGTGGGTCAGGGGCCCAGTACCTATCGAGTCTGATCAACTCATCACCATGTTGGAGATATCTCATGAGATTAAGTGTGAATGTTTAGATGATGGATAGAAGTGTTCATGCATAGTTTTTCTATGTTGATGTTTGGGGTGTGAAACCCACTGATAAACTGTATGCTATAATTGAGATGTTTATGTATATGTGTATATGTCTTCTTTTGTGCAAGCATTTAGTTATCGTGTTAAATCCATATATTGGCGTCTCACCCTTACAACCATATCAGAGTCGCACAAGGGGGTATGATCTCTACAAGAAGAGGAAGGCTGTCTAGTTGGAAGCGTGCGGTGCTGCTCCTATTGGCTGTAGTGTCTGTTAGTTACGACCAGCTTAGGTCCTATTATGTTATATTGTGTTTTGAGGGTGAAACTGATTGAGTTAGGTAAGAAAACTTACGAGGCAGTATAGTTGTAAGACTTATATACATTGTGCTTTAAGTGTGATTTGATTACGTTGATGACACTAGTGGAAAATATACATTAGACGGTAAAGGTTTACGTCAGTTAACCAAAAACTAGACGTTAAAAAGGGGGCAGTGGCAGTTTTGTAAATATCAGACTTCATTAATTCACTGTTAACGTCAGTTGTTTTAAGGACTGACGTTAAAAGTGAGGCGGTGGCAGTTTTTGTAAATATGAAATCACTATTTGCGTCAGTTGTTTAATGAACTGACGTTAAAAGTGTTTTCCAAGAAATTATTAAAACTTTTAACGTCAGTTGTTTATAAAACTGACGTTAGAAGTGTGATTTTTACTTCAGTTAAATAAATAACTGACGTAAATAATCAACTCATTCCTATCTTTCTTTCGTTGTCATCTCCCTGTTGTCACTCTTAATGCAGATCATCACTCGATATAGTGCAGTTTATTTCTAATCTTTTTTAAAAAAAAAGTTTATTTTTAATCTTAATTAATTAGCTTGAATTAGTAAATTAACAAATTCTTGTGCAAATTAAAATAAATAAACACTTAACATAAAACAAGTTATATATGTATAATCAAATCGTATCTCATTGAAACGATTCATAAGTTACAATTACATGTTTAAAAGATAAAAAATTTCCGCAAGATAGCACTAAAATATAAAAAAGTTTCTGCTTCAACATCATTTTCTTCTCAGTCCTGTCCTCAGAATCTCCAACATTGAATGCATCCCCTCCCTCATTTGAAGTCGATGCTCCATCTGAATCCACAGTCACTTTGGAGCCGTGGCAGAATGAAGGGTGCACTCGATCTGTTTCAGCAATATTCTTGGAACAGCCACTTGGTTCCAAAGCTGAGGTTTTGGAACTGTAGCTGCTGATTCTCCAGAAGGATGATGGTGTGTGCAATTCACATAATGCGATTTACACACCCTTATCACCCTTGTAATGCGATTTACACAACCTCAGAAGTTGTTTGACCATTAAGACAGAGACCTTTAAGTCTAGGTATAGGAAGAAAGAGTGATGAAGTTAATCTCCATGGCAGAGCCATATTGTGAAGCAGAAAATTAAAATTAAAGGAAGGAAGGAAGCTATTTATAGGAGTAGGGGATGAAATTACTAGGCATCGTAAGTTGCTAAAAAATTAAATTGATCATTAAGAGCATTAGGTTCCAAGGCGCATTGGGAGTTGGCAGTCATATATTATAAACGTGCAGAAAAGAAAACGCCCGAAGGAATAGGAAGAAACTTATACACTTTTAACGTCAGTTGTTGAATAAAACTGACGTTCAAAGTGTTTTTAAAATAAAAAATATTTATTTTTAACGTCAGTTGTTTATACAACTGACGTTAAACGTGTGATTTTTACTTCAGTTAAATAAACAATGGCGTAAATAATCCTATATCCCTATCTCAAATGCGTGCCTGTTGTCACACACAGTGCATTAACGCCGATTGTTGAATAAAACTGAAGTTAAAAGTGTTTTTAAAATAAAAAATATTTATTTTTAACGTCTGTTGTTTATACAATTGACGTTAAAAGTGTGATTTTTACTTCAGTTAAATAAATAGCTGACGTAAATAATCCTATATCCCTAGCTATCTGAAATGCCCTGTTGTCACTCAATTAACACAGGTCTCAGAGCCATTTTGTGAAGGAATAGAAATATAGAGGAAAAGAAGAGGCGTGATACAGATCATTCTACGTAAGAATGTTACTTTATACAGAGACACAACACTTTTAACGTCAGTTGTATTCAACAACGGACGTTAAAAGTGTTTTTAAAAAAATATTAATATTTAACGTCAGTTTGTTAATAAAACTGACGTTAAAAAATTAATTTTAACGTCAGTTGTTTAATACAACTGACGTTAAATGTTGTTTTAATATGTTTCCACCCGCGCGCCTTCTGCACTTCGCTCTGTACATAAGTCTCTTTTCTCTTTTCATCACGCTCAACCCTAAATCACTCTTAACCCTCACTCTCACTCTCACCCAACACAGAACCCTAATCGCGAGCTCATCTCCACCGCAACCACTGCGAGGGCTTCTTCGCCACCACCGTGAGGTACACTATTAACCCTAACTCTGTCTTTCCATTCATTCTTTGCAATAACTTGACGTACATCTCTCTTTCCCCTTCCCGCGCACTAACTCTCCTTGTCCCTCTGCTCTCAGTAACCACATCGAACTTTGGCCACCACTCGAGCTCCCCTCCCCACCACCACGCGAGCACCTATTTCTGGTGAGTATTTAGGGCACATTTTTGTATTTTTGGTTTTGAGTGTATGTTGAAACTGTAGTGTCAGTAGTTGAAACTTGAAACCGTGAGTTTGAGTTGTTTGGAATGTACGTCTCTGTTTTTGGTTTTGAGTGCATGTTGCTCTGCTGGTTGATCTGTCACGGCCGTGATCAGTTCTGCCTGTACGTGATGGCATGGTATGTTCAGTTGGCACGTTACGGCCGTGGTAGACATCACTGCCAGGCCGTGACCAGTGCTTGGCAATTAATCTTTAAAAACTATAGTTTTCAATCTCCCGTATTGTCCTTATATTGGATATATATATGTTTTGTATATCTACAGGACCTATCTAGTTATGGATCGTAGTTGGATGGTTTGTAAGCGTACTAGTGCTGAGTATTTGAAGGGGGTGGGAGAATTTATAGAATTTGCTCAAAGGAATGTTCCTAATAGTAATGGAATGTTCTGTTGTCCTTATGTCAGGTGTTTGAATACGAGGAAATGTACGGTGAAGGATATACGTACTCATTTGATTTGTGAAGGGATTTGCTTGAGTTATACAAGATGGATATGGCATGGTGATATGTTGTTGAGTAGTAATACGGCGAGTGTCTCCCAAAGTGAGGACGTTGACGTAGATATGGAGGATGATCGAGTAGAGGACATGATCCGTGATATTGGACAAGAATCTTTTCATCGAGCGCATGTGTATGATAGGTTGTGCGGTGATGCGGATAAGCCTTTATATCCAGGGTGTACTACTCATACACGGTTGTCGGCGGTGCTAAAATTGGTTTGTGTGAAGGCGAGAAATGGTTGGAGCGATAAAAGCTTCACGGAATTGCTTGAAGTGTTGAAAGACTTGCTTCTGGAGGACAACACATTGCCTGACCGTAACTATGAGGCCAAGAAGGTATTGTGTCCTATGGGTATGGAGTATAAGAAGATACACGCATGCCCCAATGATTGCATATTGTACACTGGTGTTCATGAAGACAAACACGATTGCCCCAAATGTGGGTTATCACGATACAAAGTGAAGGGTGGTGATGATGATGATGATGTTGATGATGTGAGAAAAAAAGGGTCCTCCTGCGAAGGTGTTGTGGTATCTTCCAATAATTCCAAGGTTCAAGCGATTGTTTGCCAATGCGAAAGATGCGAAGAATCTTAGATGGCATAATGATGAGAGGAAACGTGATGGAAAGGTTCGTCATCCTGCTGATTCTATTCAATGGAAGAATATCGATACTATGTTTCCGGATTTTGCCGATGAGACAAGAAACCTAAGGCTTGGACTTGCTACGGATGGAATGAATCCTTATGGTAACATGAGTAGTATTCATAGTTCATGGCCTGTTCTGTTGGTGATTTACAACATGCCCCCTTGGTTGTGCATGAAGCGCAAATACATGATGTTGTCTATGATGATTTCGGGCCCAAAGCAACCGGGAAATGACTTAGATGTTTATCTAGGTCCCTTGATTGAAGACTTGAAAACGTTATGGGTGGAAGGTGTTGATGTAGTTGATAGGTATTCTCACGAGACTTTCAAGCTTCGTGCCATGTTATTTTGCACCATCAACGACTTTCCAGCATACCGTAACTTGTCCGGGTACAGTGTCAAGGGGCATAAAGCATGCCCTATATGTGAAGAAGGCACATGCTACACTCAGTTGCATCATGGAAAGAAGACGGTTTACCTTGGGCATCGGAGATTTCTTAGACGTGATCACCCATATCGTAAGATGAAAAAAAGCTTTTAATGGATGCCAAGAGACAGAATAAGCGCCGGCGGCCTTAATTGGAGAGCAGGTTTATCAGAGGGTAAAGGACATCGATGTTATATTCGGCAAGTCCAAAAAGAAAGGTAAAGCTGTTGAGAAAAACATATGGAAGAAGAGGTCGATATTCTTTGATCTTCCATACCGGCGCAAGCTTGATGTCAGACACTGCATTGATGTGATGCATGTGGAGAAAAATGTGTGTGATAGTGTGATCGGGACGCTTCTCAACATTCAGGGCAAGACAAAGGATGGTGTGAATGCTCGTCTCGACCTCGTTGCTATGGGTATACGAGAGCAGTTAGCTCCAGTTGTTGAGGATGGTAAGCGGACTTATTTGCCGCCAGCATGTCATACTTTGTCAAAAAAAGAGAGACAAAGTTTCTGCGGGTATCTTCAGGGCATCATAGTTCCACATGGTTACTCTTCAAATATGAAGAGGCTTGTCTCTAGTGATCTTAAATTGGTTGGCTTGAAGTCTCATGATTGTCACATCTTGATGCAACAACTTCTGCCCGTTGCTATTCGTGGTATTGCTACAAAAAATGTGAGACATGCCATTACTCGGTTGTGCTCATTCTTCAATTCTATATGTAGCAAAGTCGTTGACCCCCGTATGTTGGATGACTTGGAAGTTGAGGCTGCTACAATCTTGTGCCAATTGGAGATGTATTTTCCTCCTTCCTTTTTCGACATAATGGTTCACTTAATTGTTCATTTGGTGAGGGAGATTAGATTATGTGGGTCGGTTTTTCTGAGATGGATGTACCCAGTTGAGCGCTACATGAAGATCTTGAAAGGGTACGTGAAGAATCCTCATCGTCCGGAAGCATCTATTGTTCAAAGGTATGTTGCAGAAGAAGCTATTGAGTTTTGTTCGGACTACCTTCATAACACGGATCCTATAGGGGTTCCTAAGCCTCGGTATGATGAGATCAGATGTCAAGGTAAGGGTACACATGGCTTAAGAATTAATAGGAAGGATCGGGAGGAAGTGCTTCAAGCACATTTGTATGTATTGAACAACATCGAATGTGTTTAGCCTTTCTTATTTGAACATAAAAGAAAAGTCAATCAAGAAAACCCTCGAATGAGCGAAAGGTGGTTGTTGAACAAGCATAACAAGACTTTCTTACCATGGTTCAAGGAAGAAATGCTTGAGGATGGTAGTACTGCTTCTGATGACGTAAAATGGCTAGCACGTGGGCCTAACTTCAACATCATATGTTGGAGCGGATACGACATAAATAACTTTTCCTTTTATACAAAGGAACAAGATAACAAGAGTACCATGCAAAATAGTGGGGTTATGATCGTGGCCGAAGCAATGCACTTCTCTAGTGCAAAGGACACAAAACTCGTTATAAGACCGACACCTTACTTTGGATATATTGAAGATATTTGGGTGCTCGATTACACTAAGCTTACGGTGCCGGTATTTAAATGTAAGTGGGTTGATAGTAACGGTGGTGTACAAACCGACGAATTGGGGTTCACATTGGTAGACCTCAACAAGTTAGGTCATATAAATGAGCCTTTCATAATGGCTTCCCAAGCAAAACAAGTGTTCTACATCATTGATCCTTCTAACAAAAGGTTGTCCGTGGTTCTCCAAGGAAAAAGCATGTATAATGGTAGTGATGAAAATGAAGATTCAAATCTTGATATTCCTGAGACTCCTTCTTTTTCAACAAACATGCCTACTATAATCGAGGAGACACAGGTGGACGATGCACATGCCACTCGTGATGATCATCACGAAGGGATATTGATATAGGTAGTTTAAACTTAGTATACATTTATAACCTATGTTAATAAATATATATTGTTTTGAACAGTCATACATATGGATCATTGTTCCATTTTTCCTTTGCAATTCTGTAATGTGTGTGATATTCGTATTCTTGGGATATTTACTTGAATGCGAGGGATGGCTTAGGGGAGTGATATTTTAAAACTGAATTTAAAAAAAAATTATTAACGTCGGTTGTATCATACAACTGACGTTAAAAGTATTTTATAAAAATATACAAGATACACTATTAACGTCGCTTGTTTATTACAACCGACGTTAAAATTAAGACCTTTAACGCCGATTCTTGATAACAATTGACGTTAGTTTTAACAAAATTTACGTCGGTTTTGTTAAAGAACTGACGTTAATTTTGACAAAATTAACGTCAGTTGTGTTAAAGAACCGACGTTAATAGTGTTATATTTAACGTCAGTTCTCAACTGACGTTAAAAGTTAAACTTTTAACGTCAGCTGTATTTACGTCAGTCAGTATTCTGACGTAAAAAATCAATTTTAACTGACGTAAAAAGCACTTATTGCACTAGTGTGATGTTATGAGGTTAAAAATAAAAAAAATTATCACCATATTTTGAAAGGATGAACGTTGAGAAAACATTATTTTTCGAAAGTAACCAGCAAATTAAGTTTTATTTCCGCAAACGGGTAACCATGTGATGACCCGAGTTTAGGGTGTCACAAGTTCCATGATGATTTAATTTGTTTGGATAATTTTTTTGAGGAGTGAATGAGTATATAAGAGTATAGAAATTGGTTTGGATTGATTTGAATATGTATGTTAAAAGATATGAATTTATGACTCTTTAGGGACTTTTATGCAATTTCTGGAAAATTGCAGGACTGAACTATAAATATGAAAATATGTGGGCAGAATGTAATTTCTGGGAATTTGAAGGTAACTGAAAAGTATTTCTATAGAAGTTGGTTTGTTGTGATTTGAAGTTGTAAATAAAAAGTTATAAGGTTTTAAGTGAATAAGGACCTTTTTGTAATTAATGAAAGTTTAAGGACTAAACTGAAATTTTTGAAAATAAATGTAATTGGACAGTTAGAGACTTTTTTTCATACCTATCTAACTGTTCTATAACTCCAAAATGAGTTTTAGACTATTAGAGTTTAAATCGTTGAAAATGGATTTATGCGATTTACAAACTTAACGATGTTCGGTTAAATTTTTAGGAATTTCGTATACATGGAAATGAAACTGTAAAAGCAGTGTTTCAACATCTTAATATAAGTAATATAACCTAGGTGAGTAATAGATTTGAGGTGAAGAACCGTATTTTCAAAAGTATGGCTTTTGGGCCTAAAACCAGTAAAAAGCGGTGAAACCATCGTCAAGCATTTTTAAAGATTTTTTAGGAAACCATGATGTAAAGTTTGAAATTAGTATTTTAATACTTTAACATAAGTATGGTAACTTAGGAAAGTGAAGGATTTGAGAAAAATGATTATATTTGTGAAAATATAGAATTTAAGTTGAACTACAGTAAAAAGTGGTAAAACGGTATTTTAAGAGTTTCAACGTTTTTCAAGAAACTATTTTGAGGAATTTAGTACTTATGTACTTTGATGGAATCTGAATTCAAAATGGTTTGGTTTTAACCAAAGGTTTTAGTTTCAAGACAAAAGAGAATTTTAGTCTTCAAAGACTAGTATTTACATTAAAGAGCAAAACCTAAGTCATAAATGACTTAGTGAAAATATGAACTTAATGATTTATGACTTATGGTGAAGCAAGACCATTTGTCGTAAAGTGTGGATATTTCATTATCCATACCTCCATAAGGTTTAATGGACTAAGAGTTACTTGATTTCTTGGAAGCCAAGAGAAATGCTCAATTAGAAAAGTGGAAAGAAATAAATGATTGAATTAATTGTTGATCTAATTTCATAATGTGTTAGGACTTGTAAGCAAGTGCCTTAAAACATCTTTACATAAACATGACAATTCTGTTTGAGAACTATGGATCAGTGAAGGGCCGATGATTTGTACCCAAGAATATCGTTGGTCAAAGATTGACATCGAGTGGATTCTATTGGAGTCACGAAGTTATCCGATGGATAGAATAATTGGATGTATTATGGCAATTTTGCCCAGATACATAGTTGATAATATGTTCGGTGAGGTCGTTGTGCCCAGGAAGCCGAGTTCCGGTTGTAGAGGTTTCATAAAGAGCCTGATGGGTTACAGAGAGTTTGAGATCATATGTGATTATGATTATACGTACGTTATGATTTAAGCCTTGTGTGCCTAGTTAGCTAGCCACACATGGTGCCTGAGGTGGGCGGATGTGAAACCTATACTGACCATTTCCTTCCAAAATGTCAAATTAGTTCCGATGTTAGAATCGGATATTCCTTGAGGCTGTGTAGGTATGGGACTATACGGTTTCAATCACTTTCTCTCTATTCCTATCCTTCGATGGGCAAACCGTGTCTGGTATGCTTGATAAGCTTACTGTTGAACTTTGGTATAGTATATTCTAGGAGTTTTAAGTTGCAGAATTAAGATGGGAGATAAAAGGAATATATGACTGTTGTATTATGTACCTGTGAGTCGTACCATTGCATGACTGCCTTATGTGTAAGATAAATGGAAATCTCACCTCTTTATTTTATATTGCCTATGTCGGCTGGTGTCTTCTGCATTCTTTTGAGAAGATTGAGATGTTAAGATGTCCCTTGACTGACGCATCGTAGAGACTGAGGTTCGAGCATGCGGACAATATGTTGGAATTTCTAGTGGACGTCTTCCAGATTGTTGATGGGTTCGTAGACCATATTTTCCCTCTTGGAAGAGGAAAGGGCTTAGTTCAAGAGTTACTTTTGTAGTGACTCTAGTAGTGTATTTTGTAACGATGTCGGTAGTGGACTCAAATAGAGTTTCCACTAAATCTCGTCAGTTGGGTTTATCCTTCTCACGATATACAAGAAATGATTGTCTTTTCTATTTTAGTTTGGTCAGTTGGGTATGTTTGGGAGTTAATGTTAACGTTTATGGAGTTGCGACTCCGAGTATCTTGTATTTTAGGAGTTGTGTCTCCATATCTTTATGTTGAGTCTGTACATTTCTATGATTTCTGTTTGTGAGTCGGGTTGGGTATTATGTAAATGATTTTCGAACTCATGATCTTAATTATGATAATGGAATATTTTGTTGTCCATTCCTTTAAATCAAAGTAGTTATATTTATGACTTAAGAAAAAGGAAAAAAATTACCACATTCTTTTATAGTCATTTTTAATTAACCTACTCTTCGGCCTTAAAATGTCACGTACAATGTAGCACTCGAGAAGGGTGTTACAACCTCTGTAAGCGCTCTTTGAGCCGTGAGGCCTACCTTAACCCGGGTGAGCCCCCGGAACCCAACTCACCTAAACTTTTATTCATAAAAAATATATATAAGAAGGGGTGTTCACATTCTAATCGATTCGATTTCAAAGAAAAGATAATTTTGAATCAATGAAAATCAATTGATCGAATTTGTAAGTTTTTTTTTCAAGAAATCTATAATCAAACCAATACGGTCAAGAATAATTTGGTTCGATTTGGTTCGTTAAAAAAACTAAATAAAAAAAATACATGATCAAAAGGGAAATCTTCAAACATAACTACCCAATATATGAAAATTGTTTAGGTATCCGAATGAAAGTGTCAAAAACTATTATAATTCTTTTTAATATATATATATATATATATATATATATATATATATATATATATATATATATATATATATATAATCGGTTCGGTTCAAAAACCTTGAATCCAAGAACCAATCTAATTACTATTGGATCTTATTATATTCGGTTTGATTTCAACCTAAGCACTCAAAAAATTTGAATCAATTTCATTGGTTCAGTTCGATTTTTCGAGTTCGTCGTGTTGATCCGAACCAATGAACATCCCTAAATATAAGTCAAAAATAATCATGGAAATATTTATAATGTATTGGTCAATTATAAATACAAATTTTACGTTGAAAAAGCATATTACAACATATGAAAATATTTTGCCTCCTTCTCTTGTTTCGTCTCTAACAAATTCCCTTTTAGGGTTGAGATTCCCCTCCTTTTCTTGAGGCGCTGAAAAAGATCCAAAATCATTATCATTAATGGTTACCGTAATATCCTAGCTATCGGCAAGCACATCAAATAGTGAGGATTTCGATTCCAATGAGGCATGACAATGAGACCAAAACCTACAAGTACCTACCCAAATTTGCCCTGACTTTGACGGGGAAAACCCGCTTTGACTGGGGATGGGGGTAGGGATGGGGATATAGATACTCGCCCCTCCCCGACTCTGAACTCCACCATTACCTTCTGGCTCCATCAGCAAATCACTTCAGTTTTTTGTATAGTTTATTTTAATTGTTGAGAGGATTAAGTTGGCAAATTTGGTTCTTTTTATCATTTTATAATTACTATTTTTAAATAAGCCAAATCCATATAAAAGGAGTATAAGAGATACTTCAACCCTTACAAACATAGTTTTGAAAGAAAACTCAAGAATAAACCCGAGAATACATTCCAAGGGAGAAAACCACCAATCAGAAAAAGAAAACATACACCCAAAATGAGCAAAGAACAGGCCTAAGAGTGCATCTTAATAAAGTTTATATATCATCCCTAAATAGTCAATCTACAGATACATTTCTAAAAACAACTCCATTCTGCAGTAACCAAATAGACCAGAAAGTCACATGTCAAATAAAAAAACACTATTATTTGGTCAAGAACAAATTGAAAAGTTAAATCCAGGCACTATTACTTGTTCAAGAACCAACAAGTCTATGAATAAGGATTCTTTAAAGTGAATTTGAGTGTAAACTATAAAGTGAACAAGTAAGGGTATGTTCAGCCTTAATTAGTTAAAGTTGATTTAGATATCAATGCACTAAAACTAATCAAAGGTAGATACACCCTTGCTTGCTCACTTTACTCTCAAGATGAGCCTTTTTCCAAATCTATTATGAATATTCCAAATCTTCGGTTTTCATATTCCATTGAATACAAACCAGGTCTTGCCAATCAAGCCGCTGGTGAACTGTCTCGCTCCTTCCACATGGCTATCTCAAATCCTCATTCTGTGTTACTTGATGATATTAGACTGAACAGCCTCCTCTACAGATGAACTCCAACATTTAATACAAAATTTTCAACCAAGTCATGCTTGATTATACATTGAAATATGGGTTATTATTTTGTGACTACCGATTAGTGATTCCAAAACAGACTCGTGATCTTGTACATCGCATCCAATTAGAGTTTCATTCTTCACCCATTTGAGGTCACCCATGGTTTTTGTGTATGCATGCTCGGATAGCCACTTATTTTTTCTGGAAAAATATGTGACATGATATTAGGAAAATCGATCATCATTCTTGTTCTTTTGTTTCATATTATTTATAGGGTTAAATATGATTAAACTCGGTTCAAACTATTTAAAATTTAAGAATTCGAAAGAGATTTTATTTTATAAAGTAATAATTGGAATCGAAATATTTATATCAAACAAATTTTTATGGTAAACAATTATAAAATAAAATCATGAGTTTAATTTATATGTACTTTCAATGTAAAATAAATTGACATCCAATAATATCTAATTAACAAAATAATATTATTGTTATTTCTCTATCTTATTATTAAAATGAAAGACCACATCAAAATATCTTTAGATTTAGTGTAAAACTTTTTACACTTGAAGCCTAAAATTATATGCCCAACGGCCAAAACTTTTATATGTTATCCACCTCTATTTGTATGCAAGCTTGCTTCGAAAATTCATGGGACTTGAAGGGTAGTAGAAGGTGGAAAAGTTGGCTTGGAAAAGGACAGGCCGGCTAGGGAAAAAGCTCATTTTCTTTCATGCTAAGCTTTCTCCTATTTGCCAAACTACCAAACCCTAACTCAAGACGTGTTTCATTAGCCTCCCACATGCCCGTTAGAATATTCAAATATCCACCCATGTAAGTAATTAAAGTGCATAAGAATGTGTCACATAATATAGACGATAGACTCACATACATTATATATATATATATATATATATATATATATATATAGATGTATGTATGTATGTATGTATGTATGTATGTATGTTGGAAACTATGTAAAAGGCAGCGATATTACTTTTAAATTGAGCATTTTTTTTTGGTGTACCTAAATTGAGTATTTATATGTACGGTATACAATTAATTTGGACCTAAATTGAGTATTTATATGTACGGTATACAATTAATTTGGACCTTTTATAACATGATATTATACAAACATATTACACGGTGATATAAAAAGTTGATGTAACAAATATGGATTTGAATTCTCTCCATTTTGTTCTCTCATTTTTTTTTTCTTTCATGTTTTTAGGCCAGGAGGGGCCTGCACAAGAGTTCATGTTTTTTGTGTGTAAGATCCTCTAAAATTTTTTTTTGTCTTTTTCTATCATGTTATGAGAGAGAAAGAGATAATAAAAAGAGAAAATCCAAATCCAACAAATATTGAGAGTGTAATATGTGTGAACAAATTGATTTTATTTATTTTCATTTAGTGAGGGAAACTAAAACTAGTGAGAAGAAAAAGGGACTAACTGAATATGAAATTCGTTAAGACTATTTTTTTTTTTTATAAGTAAAAGTATATTGATAATGAGTACAAGGATGCTTCAACCCATATACAAGAGGACCAAAAGAGAGATCTTTGTAGAAATGGTTCTCCCCCTGGACAGAAGCGGAATCACCCATACAAAGATATCCTAATAATAATAAGTATCGAAAGATAACAATTCCAAAAGTTCCTTGAACCCTATACATCAAAATACGTAACCTAAGATTAATCAATAAAGGATCCTGACACTAATGAAAAACAAAAATCCAACCAAGAAAGGACTTCATTTGCCTGATATCAAGTATTTTATAAAGAAGTTAGATATCATTAATTATGAAATTAAACAAATTAATTTTACACATACATTTGTATTAGAATTTAATAAATATATACTGACAGAATAAAAAAGTTTTATACGGACATCCAATCATATTTCACCATTACACCACTTTGTTATATTAATTCATAAAACTTCTCCACAAAAAATTCTTCACTTTGGGTTAGAGAATCCTTAGTACTCTTCTTGAATATAATTTTTGCTTATCAAAAAAATAATCCATAAAACATCTCCACAAATATCTATGTGGTGAGATATGATCGAATGACTGTGTAAAACTTTTTTACACTGTCAACGCATATACATTAAATCCTTTGTATTATCTTTGAGAAAGTATTAGCCTCGAATAAAAAGTGAAAGGAATAATCAATGCTTATTGGCCAAGTGTCAAGAAAGTTGATTTTTTTTAAGAAATGTTTCGAATTCAAAGCTTGTATATGGAAAAAATAGGTGCTTAAAGAGTTTTGTCCCCTTAATTTGGTCTTCTTGACTCGAATCAGATTACTCGAAGTCTAATATGATTTTTGATTATCAAGAAATTTATACAAGAAGAGTGAAACGATTAATTAAGAGAGAGACCCTGTGGAAGATAAACAGGAAAAATTAAAAGAAAATGAGGTAGAAATTAATAAAATACAAATTAATGTATGGTGAATGACAATCTTGAAAATTTTATATAGCTTTTAAAAATTCAAAGGAGATATCACCAAGTAATTAATTTAGTTTAGCGAGCCTCGAAAATGACAAAGAAGAAAAAATAGTTGTTGGAAGGCAGCTAACTTAGTGCTCAATTATTTATCTCCTCAGTTCTGCACTAGTAGTTTTGCTCGTCTATTCCTCTGTCGCCTTTCCCATGATTAATTTATGTTCAGTGGAACTTTATAGATTTAGTTTTTAGATTTATTTGATTGATATAATGCATGTTGCACGAAAGTTAGATTACAAGATCGCTGACTTCCAACAATTTGATTTGTGACACCAGGAAACCATGCAACTATATAAGCACTTAATCAAAGAAAAATCAGATTGCCAAGTTATTAATATCGAATAAAAATAGAGTCAAATGAAACATGTCCATTTACCTATAAAGTCAGGTAAAATCAAGCCACCATTTTCATAAGCTATATTATATATGTTATCAAATATTAAACGAATAACCTAGATAGGTGATACAGTACAGCCAAAAGGAACCCTTTCTTGGTTTCTCATTTTGCTTTTCACATGTAAATTTTTAAAAATAAGTGCTTAAATGCCTAAACAAGTTGGGGAATATATAATGCAGCAAACTTAGAGAGCTTTGGCTTCAATCATTTGGCCACTTCTAATTGTTTACTCATTATATACCCCAAATCAAGCATAGTGACATATATAAAGTAGTGCACATGGGTGAAAGACTAAAGATTCCCTCCTGCAAGTGCCCCTCCAGCAAACCCACCCCCCACACCCAATACAACCTTCGTCGATGTCGCCCAACAACCTCCGTCATCGTGCCGCCGCCACCGTCCCCATGCTGATTGAAAAGAAAAAAACCATTCAATCACATTTCCTCTTTCATTAACAATAGGGAAACCCAAAGAAGCCCTAGGTTTTTATAATCGCTATTTCAACGGTGAGGGAGCCATACCCATAGCATTGGTGAAGGGAAGAGAGCAATACTTTATTGACAATCAGAATAAGAGGGCAAACCATGTTACGTGTATGGTGGTTCAGACCAACAACAATGAATAATTTCTCATTTATAGCTTGACTACACTGACGAAACTATAAAAATTAAAATATAAAACTAGTTTGCCAATACATCTGTATCATCAATAATCTTCATTGAAGGAAGAACAATTGTTGTCCTAAGGGACAACTGGACAAGTTAGAAATTTATGTCATACGATATAATCAGAGACATGAAAAGGCAAATAAAGTAAGCCCCACCTCTTCATGAACCCAAACCAGATCAGCAAGAAATTTCTTGTGCGCATCAGGAACTGCCTTAACCAAATCTGCATGCAATGACTGCCCCTTCAGTCCTGGAAAAGGAAATAACACATTTGAGAAGGAGGAGAACTGGAGAAAGATAAGGAAGGGGCCGAAATCAGTGCCGGACGGTGGTGGAGGTTGTTGGGCGCCGTCGGCGAAGGTTGTATGAAAGGGGGGTGGGACACTATCAGGGAAGGGATTTGGGTGTTTTTAATTTTAAAATCCCATTTAATCTGGACGGACGGTCCATATCGATTCGCTGGAGGGTTGCTGGAGGGGCACTTGCAGGAGGGAATCCGGATTGGAGGAAGCTTGCTGGAGTTAGAGGCGACAGTGTCCAACCTAATATTTGAATAGAGAAAAGTTTTTTAAACACCAAAATAAGGGACGTCATACGGTGTCCCTTTGTTTTTATGGTGTATTTTTGGCATACATGTATACAAGAAGATAAAAAATAAGTGAGAGATAGATATAAAAATATACGATGTCCAAATTTTGATGTTCAAATAACATCACTGATTTGAATATATGACCGAAAACGACACAGGAATTCATTATTTACAAATTAATTTCAACTAAATATGTTTTGGAGGTCGCTTTTCGTGAGAAGCTTATAGATCCTTTTGAATCTAGACTAAATTTGGGATTATTTTACTTTTTTGGTCCAGTACCCATATGATCGTGGGGACCATCGTCAATCTGAAAAATAGTCTGAGATGTTACAAATGGTATCAGAGCGCAAGACTTCTTACGTTGTGGTTCGGGAACGATCCAAGCAAAAAATGGTGGACATGTGACACCTAGGGCTGACAAGTGTAGAGAGTACTCGTCGGTGCAAAAGATGAAGTACAGAGCGACTCTTGACAAACTTCAAGATGAAGTGACACATTAATAAATTGATTCCACATCGGAATGAGGAAACATGAGACTGTGCAAGATTAAGACTGTACGGTTGTGGGGATCCTGGGATTGTGCAGTTGTGAGATTGTTTAGTTTAGGGAAGCTTAAAACAGTTAATTGGTACTACCTATACCAACAAAATGGATCTTCTTTTCGGGAGCGCATATCACGTGAAAACTCCAAAGTGAAGCATGCTTGACTTGGAGCAATTCTAATATGAGTGATCTATAGGAAAGTTTTTCTAGGAAGCATATGAGTGATATTTGAGATTTATTGACAATATAAAATTTTTTACACCCACAGTATATTGAAATAAACTCTGACTAAATCACTAATTGTACTACTATGCAATTTGATATATTATAATTTGGAACTTAATCTATATGTTCCCGCCCGAAATAGCGCAAGGCCATCTAGGTCGGGATGAGCGTAGAAATTATCTATGGCCATGAAGTCGAGAAGTATCTTGGCAAGGAAAGGACATATCGGAAGAAGGCAGAAGGCAATCACCCGGGTTGTTGCTCATTGCAACCAGTCTAAAGTTTTCGGTCAAGGATCACGGGCAGGACGAGAGTATCTCGGGTTGAGAACCACGAGATGCAACAGACGGTCAAAGGTGACGGTCTCAATGAAGCATCTCGAACTGTCAAAGGTGACGGTCATAATAAGACAAGCAAAAGAACGTGTCACCCCTTTCTAGAAGAATATCCTAATGATTGCCAAAATAGAGATCCCATGCATGATTCCTCAAATCACTCTAACGGCCTAGTGGGACCCATCTGGGATAACCAACTCGCGTGAATAGTACGCGTCGAGTAGGTTATATAAAGAAGGACCTTCGTCCTTGACACACACGCTGTATACACACATCTAAGTACTAAGAATGACAAAATTGTACTAAAATCACCATTGTTCTGTAATTAGTCCTCAATTGATAATACATCAACTTTTTCCCGCCACCTGGGAAAGCATGAGAAACACGGAGCTCAGGGAGGCAACTCCCACCTATCATCCTGAGTCAGTAACCAATTAGCAGGTCTTCGCCGAACGAGTTTACCAACAACTGATGGACACTATGGAACAACTGCATAGAGACAACATGGAGTCGCGAGCATCTGTTGGTAACTCCAATCTTGCAACCCAGTTCAGTGAGGAGCTGAGGGAGGAAGGTCGCGAAGAGGGGGTACCTACCATAGTACACAAGTACCCAGATTCCATTTCGGGCTAGAGGCGTGTCCAGAGTGAAGGGCACGAAGACTTCAGGCACCACGAGAACCCACATTTTCCTTACCTAAGGCATCCTTTTACTAAAAATATTATGGAGGCATCGATACCAAGATCTTTTGAAACCTTGATGATGGAAAAATATGATGGGACAGAAGATCCGGAGGAACATCTTATCATGTTCAGCACTCAGATGCTGCTCTTCAATACCAGAGATCCGGTTTGCTACCGGGTCTTCCCCACCACCCTATGCGGTGGCGCTGGTATGGTATTCTAGACTCAACCCAAATTCAATTTCCTGTTTCAATGACCTTGCTAGACTTTTCAGTGCCCGATTTGCTGCTAGTCGAGGATATCCTAAAACCTCGACAAGTCTCATTAATATCAGGCAAGGTAGTTCAGAATCATTGAGGGACTTTGTGTGTCGCTTCAGCAGGAAATTCTCCCAATTCGAGATCTCTGCCCCGTCGTGCTACTGCATGCATTATTGAAAGGATATTTAAGAAGTGGACATTTCGTCGATTTGTTAGCTCGCAGACCTCCTGAGAGTATTGACGAGATGAGGCGTCGAGCTGTCGAATACATCAACATGGAAGATATATTCAGAACAAGGCTGAGCAATCTAAATGAGCTGGTAGTTACCTTATGAAATTGGAGAAGAAGGAGGTTAAGGAGAGAAAAAGGACAACGATGGGGAAAGTCACACATGATAAAACATGATGACAACGCTCTCTATGGTAGGGAAGGATCCGGGAACCCACAAGCATTTTATGTGGACCACTTCTTGGGGACCTCAGTACCGGGAAGACACCAGAGCAAAAGTGACCGATCACAACGTTGCCTTTTCCATTAATGTTTTGGACACATTACCGAAAACTGCAGAACTCTGCAGAAGGCAACAACGGATCTCAGGAAGGAAGGACACCCGGTTGAGGTCGAGGGTGGCCAGGGAGATCAGGTATTCATCGCAAGAACCGAGGGACAAGAAGAACAGCAGCAATGCTGAAGAGACCATAAGACCTCGTGCCCGAGATACCGAAGCAAAACGGATGTAATAAATGGGAGTACTCTTTTTTGCCACCCGGCAATTCCATTAGTCAAAGGGTTTAACGAGGTTATTCCCTTATATAAATCAAAAGAGTGTTTCGGGGATTTCTTTTCTATATGTCCTTAAGTTCAAGGGCCATTTAGTCGCGACTACTTCAAAAACTACTAGGTCGAGCATTGCGCTCCCTTCAAAAACTACAAGGTCGAGCATGGTACTCCCTTCAAAAATTACAAGATCGAGCATCGCGCTCCCCTCAAAAACTACAAGGTCGAGCATTACGCTCCCTTAAAAAACTACAAGGTCGAGCATCGCGCTCCCTTCAGGAAAAATCACAAAGTCAAGCCCCGGATAAACCATTCGGGACGATGCAAAAAAAAAGGGACAAAAGCAGAACAAGCATCAAATAATATTTTATTGTTAATTTTCTGAGTACAAGAGAAGTTACTTAGTCCATCTTTCCAACTACAAAAAGAGGACCCTACTTAAAAGGGGGACTACATTCCACGAAGAAGAAAAGAGGGAGGAAGACTAGCACTTAGAGGCATCCATTGCAGTTCCAAGAAACATGTCGATCTGCTCCAGGGTTGAATCCACTCGAGTGTGAAGCTGACACACTGGAACAAAAGATCATCCAGGGTTGCAAGTGTGAAGCTGACATATTAGAGCAAAATACCCCCCAAATGGCATCCAGGGTTGAATCCACTGGAATGTACCTAACGGAGGCTGCAGTTCGCCCTTTACTGGAACAACTTGAAGCTGGTGTGAGGGAGCAAAAGATCCCCCAAGTGGTGCCCAGAGCATATACCCTCCCTAAAATCCTCCTCATGGACAAAGTTCGTTACGAACTTTGTCGTATCCCACGAAGAACGTTACGAATTTTACCATAGCCCAGGAAAAAGATGACCATCAAGACAGAAACCTTCCAAGGGGGAACAATATTTTCCCTCGTAGTCATTGGAGAAGAAATAAAGGGAAAAACTATCGAGAAAAAAGGAGAAAGTCAGAAAGGAAGCATTCAAGGGCATGGTATTTATAGTCAAAATGGTAAAAAAAAGCATTAAAAGCGGAAGTTAAAGCAAGCAACATTTCCAAAACGGTCAAAGCATTCAAGGAAAACGTGCGTAATAAAATCGTATAGGGAACACATGCATTTAAAATGCTTCGGGAAGGAACACATTTGGATAGCAGGCAAGAGGAAATAACTACTAAATGCGGAAAACAAGTTGGTGGAGTACTCGAAGCAAGCCAACCATATATGCAAGATCGAAAACCTCTTTGGAGGTGGAAAACAGAAATCAGCAAAAGAAAGAAACCACATCGAGAACTAAAATGAAATCTTACCGATTTCCCGGTTAAAATCCAAAAAAACACCAAGTTCCAGAAAAATTACAAGATGCCAGAAAGAAAGGGAGGAAAAAAGTTACATCAGCTAACGGGAGCATCCTCCCGACCTTCAGGTACCTCTTTCTCAGCAACCATCTCTTGATCAGCTGGCCTCACCATCCCAGCTGGTACCACCAACTGACCATCCCGGACCTCATTGCGCTAGTTGAATTGAGCATGATTCAAGTCGGGATAAACACTAGTGTACTGCCCTTGCGCAAGACCGAAACCCACCTCGAGCTGCTCAGCCGAGAATACCTCTAGTTCAGCCACTTCCTTCTCCAGCTCTTTCACCTTGCCCTCCAGCCGAACTACCTTCTCATGCGACTCGTTCAAATTGATTTGAAGAGAATCTTTGGTATTGATTAGAGTCAAGCAGTTTTCCTCCAGCCTAAAAACATTGTCGGTTGATCGCCGCAGGTCAACCTTTAAATCCTTAATCTGCCGAGTCATCCTAGCAACCTCGGTCATTTGCCGCTGATCTTCAGAAATCTTTTGATTCAAACGTTTATTCTCTGCTTCAAGCTCGGTAATCCTGGTATCAATCATAGCTGAGTCCATCTCAAAAAAAAAAGCCAAGCTGGCCAATCGAAGGCGAAGGATCTCGGTCATCTTAGTAATTTGGGAGCGAGTCAGAGAACTGTAGAGATCCACATTTGTCTGGTACTGTAACTGAGGATTTGGGGTAAGACTCAAGAGGAACGGGGAGTTCCAAAGAGAAACTGCATCGGGTGGAAAGTTTACTCGGTTAGCTAGCATCTGCCCGAAGACATTATCAGGTAAGGTTGTCGGTGGGGGGACTTCAAATTCCTGGTTATCCGCACGTTTTTTGGAAGCAGCGCTAGCATCTTCCCCTACTACCGCAGCGTTCCTCTTCCCCGTCCTTGTCCCGTATAGCGAAACCAGATCCCTCGGCGTTACCTATAGATTGTCTCTTCTTCTCCAGAATCTCGAGCATGGCTTTCTTCGACATCTTGGGGGCCATCTTCCCTGTTCAGAACCAAAATACCAAAACGTTGAGAAGATGTAGCCGAGCAATCAAGAAAACATTAGAAGGAGAAAGGACCTCACCCATATAAGAGGTCAGCTCGGGCAAATTGCCCTCAAATTCGATGAGTTTACGACAACTCACATCTACCAACTGCTCCAAGAAGTCAATTTCTAACTTTTCTTGATCGGAAAGGCAATGGTACTCGCAACGCCTAATTATGCGGGGCTTGCGAGTCCAGATAAGGGGAATTTGGGCTTCCCTGAACGGGTAAGGAAGAACGAATGACCTTCACCCCGACTAACCACTTTGAAGAATTCGGGTTTAAAACCCTTCCGAGAGGTCGAGTATGCCTCGAAGATTCTCCTATGAGCAATGGAACCAATGAGATCTAACCAAACTGCTCCATATCTTTTACACAAAAAAGGGTGAAAAACTTCTTCACAGAGGCCGATATGCCAAAAAAATTACAAACAATCTCGAATGTCCTAATGAAGGTCCAACTATTTGGATGCAGTTGCGATGGAGCCACATCTAAAGCTCGAAGAGTTGTGCACTCGAACTTAGTAAAAGGAAGACGGACCCGGGCGAGGGTGAACACCCTTTTATGCATAAAAAAGAAGTCATTCCCGGGTGACGAATAATGAGACGCGATCCTCGCCGGAACAAGGAAGAAAACCCACCCGACCTAGACCCTTCTTATCTACAACCAAGTCCTGGACTTTCTTAAGAGAATCCCAGTTTGAAAGTTTTGAGCACATGTCCAAAGCACTGGGGAGCACCCACGAACACAATTCCCTCGCCGTGACGACAGGAATCGTTTCACCAACCGCCGCAACAGGCGGTGAACTACCCTCTCTAGAATCCGCTTCCCTCTCAATAAAACCTTCTTCCATTCCCTCCATAACCAAAATACGAAAAGAGAAACAAAAACTACCCGAAACTAAGCAAAAGAGAATTTGAAAGGCATGCCTGGAGTAAGAGAAATAGGCAAAAGTGAAAGAAGAGAACAAGAAGACGAAGAACCAGGAGGAGCAAAGAAACTGACGAAGATGAAGAAATGAAGAAAACGAAAGGTTGAGAGGGAGCAGAAGTGGTTTAAATAGCAAATACCCAGTCGTAGATGAGAGAGATCCGACGGTCAGGGATGAGGAAACGTGTGAAGAGGAGTTAATGATGACTCCTGACACATGTCAAAGGAATATAGTATGCGAATAGCAAGAAATGGCGAAAACTGCGGGATGTGGCTCTCAAGGAAGTTGTCATGGAAAAAAACAAAGTGTCGAGAAAGCCATCCGAACTCAAAAAGAAACTTAAAGCCTCAATGCTGAATACAGCTTGAGACTTGGGGGCTTCTGTTCCCGCCCGAAATAGCGCAAGGCCATCTACGTTGGGATGAGTGTAGAAATTATCTATGGCCATAAAGTCGGGAAAGTATCTTTGCAAGGGAAGGACATATTGGAAGAAGGCAGAAGGCAATCACCCGGGTTGCTGCTCATTGCAACCAGTCTAAAGTCTTTGGCCAAGGATCACGGGCAGGACGAGAGTATCTCGGGTTGAGAACCACGAGATGCACCGGACGGTCAAAGGTGACGGTCTCAATTAAGCATCTCGGTTGGGCAAAGGTGACGGTCAAAGGTGACGGTCATAATAAGACAAGCGAAAGGACGCGTTATCCGTTTCTAGAAGAGTCTCCTGATGATTGGCAAAATAAAGATCCCATGCACGATTCCGCAAATCACGCTAACGGCCTAGTGGGACCCATCTAGGATAACCAACTCGCATGAAGAGTACGCGCCGAGTAGGTTATATAAAGAAGGAATTAACTCATTGCTTCTTTGAATTGTAATACTGTATCCCAATTCCCAACCATATTGAACCATCTAAATGAGATTTAAATTTATATATATAATATTATTATTTTTTTTGCTAAAAAGGGGACATACAAAAGCTAACTACCAAGAGGGATAACATAACCCTTCTAGAGCTAGAATCTTCACTAACGTCTTTGTTACATAGAATGGTTATTTTATATATCTAATTAATCAAAATTATCAATTAATATTTGTGGGAATGTAGCTCATGCTACAAATCAAATGCACGCCTGTATCATTTTCGTTTGCTAATTACCACAACGCACAACGTATCATGCTGTAGGAGATTTTTCCCCCACTTCCTTTGGAGATACAAAAAGAATTATTTGCTTAGATTTTCTAAGTTTCTTTTGGGTAGAGGCAAGGAAATGACAAATCACAGGGGAATGCTTAAATATTTATATCCTAATTTCAGATATGACGCTTTTAGAGACATGACACAACATTCTTATAGATAAAGGAATAGATCAAGTTAGTTAGCCTTATCCGTTAATTATGTGGAATAAATTTTCTTAAAACAGCTTTTCTTAGCATAAATAATGATTATCTAGAATCGAGATTAACTCTTCGTTAAGTATGTCTCTCTTAGTGGCAAATGATAGTTGGTAGAAGTTTCTAGTCGACTCAGTAGAAGTGGTGAGCAAAAGTATATTATTTCCAAACAATCAGAGCTGATATATATCATATATATGTTTTTAATTTTATATAAAAATATAATGGTGATAAATTCAGAGACAATGACATCATACACTTTACGATGGCGTAAAAGATGATAAGATTTTACTTATACAACTGTAATCTTATTCAGAATTTCTTGTATATGGATTGAAATATCCCTTATACTCTAATCAATATACTTTTTGCTTATGAAAAAAAAAATATTATACACGAGATGCTATTAAAGTTCAGCTGCATTGTCAAGTTTTGGTATTCTAGTTCTATTTAATGGTAAAATAAAAAGGAGACAGCATATCAAAATACATATATACCAGATATAATGCTAACTAAAGAAAATTTATTTTTAAGTTAGGCGCAACTTCGCAAGTATTGTGTCAATATATATATATAGGCGCAAGTATAACTGCATTGTCTGCACGTTTGTGAATATATGATAATCGAAGATAAATGCTAATTAATTTATGCAATTGTCAGAAAAGCGAAAGTCGCAGGTATTTGTATTTAGTGTGAACAAAAAAGGTTGATATGATTATGCACAAGTTGAAAGAAAACCTAATCTAATGAAATAAAACGAAAGTGAAAACTTTTGTGTGTGGTAGATATATTTTCATGCTCTTCGACATTTCTCACACTAAAAATATTGAATAACAAATATATTTTTTTCTAAACGATTTAAGTTAGTCACACCCCTCATTTAAGGTGTAAGACAATCTTTATCCTTTAGTGTGTATAATTAGTTGTGTACATTAGTAATTTAATATACAGATCATAACAAGAAAAGAAAATGGAAGAAGAACCTACTGGCTTCCCCTTTTAATTTTCGTTGGGCTTTGAACACGATAAAGAAAAAGAAACGAAGACAAACAGAAGAAATGAAGCAGGGCCGAGAAGTCCATCATCAACCAATATCTTCAGCGGATAAGAGTGAGGTCTGGTTGAGTAACCCAACCCAAAGGTACACAAAAAAAAAAAACCAAAGATAAGAGCTTAGATATTTTGGCAATCTTCTTTGTTTTAGGACCCTTTATGTAGACGCCGTGCTAAATCAGTATATAAATAAGCATAGATAAGGTCGGGAAAAAAACGCTTACAGACTGGCCCAAATCCACAACAAGTTAAGAGTAAGGGTTTTCAAAATCAGATCGATTATCGAACCGGTAAAGTTACTGATTCAAGATTCAGTGGTTCAACCATGCTTGAATCGGTATTAATTAAATAATAATATTGTAAATATATATATATTAAACAAAAAAGTAACTTGATATTCAAAACTCCATAACATTAAAAGCTAAATTTCACTTAAATATATATATTAAAAATTTAAAACCAATTGGGGTGGGGTTTAATTTGATTATTATTATTATTATATTATGAGAAAGAGATGGATGGCTCTTTTAGTTTATTTTCAAAATCAAATGGCCCAACTTTTTATAGCCCATGCGTACTGCTTCTGTTTAGTTCTGCAAAGGACGGCCCAATTATTATATTTGAAAAACCCTAGTGCCTCTAACACACTGACGTAGCTCTTTCCTGGTTCGGTGGTTCCCCTTTCCTGTTTAGTCTTCTTCTTCATCTTTCTTTCCCTCTCACACACTGGGTGCTACTCAACTGCCACTCCATGCTGCACTGCTCTGTCGGCCGATCTGCCGCGCAGCTCCCTATTCCGGTGTCTCCTCTATACGCAACTCCCTGATCTGGTGTCTCCTCTCTCGACGGTTCAGACCGGCCTCCAATCGGTTTTGACCGGTTTTGAACCGGTTCAGCGGTTTTGGCATCGGTTCGACACAACGACGGTTTTCAGTATCAACCGAACCGTTCTAGGTCCCGGGTCCCGATTTTGAAAACCTTGGTTAAGAGCTTTACGCTGCTTTACTGACTAAGCTAGATGGACATTTTATAGAGAAACACACACACAAAGCTAACAACTCATCTTTAGGCACAACCATAATCAGATGACAACTCATGAAAACTTAACAAATTTAAAGTTTTCTTTTTAAAACAAAAACAAAAACAAAACCCACTTTTCTTCTCTCCACTTACCACTTCCTCTCTCCCAATTGTTCATCTGCCACCTAAAATCCCCATAGTTTCTTCATCACCTACTCACATAGACCACAACCTCCCAATTTCTTTCATTTCCAAAACTTTGTTCAACCTTTGAAACAAAACAACAAACACTTTGAACTCATTTCTACAAAACTTGCACACTCATCACCCAAATACCAAAAAGCCTCCAAGCAACAACAGCAGAGCATCATCTCCACGCCCTCAACCCCAAGTTGTAATATCCAGTATTTTATGTATGGTTTACGTATGAGGTTTAGGGTTAGGACTTGGAATACATAGCAGAGATGTTGTTTGAGGCTTAGAGACCTTTGCATGGCAAGTACGCGGCTTTTTCGGGTGAGTTGGAACGTGGAGACCAATTAGGGTTTTCCTGGTGAGCGTCTTTGAGACGTCTCAATGTGAAATAAGAATTTTGGAGTTATAAATGATATTAGGCCTTGTTGATGGTTTTAGGTTGCTTATTTGGTCCTAATGAGCCTACATCTCAAATTTGAGCGCAATCGGACGTCGAACGGACCCTAAACGCAAAGGTTTGACTTTTGGTCAGAAGTCAACGCTCAAGCGTGGGTGTATCCATGGTCAAGCGCCCAAGTCAACTAGATAAGGGCCATGCTTTTACTTGCCACGTGTCATCAGGGCTTACGTGGCAGCCTGTGAGTGGATGCATGGCACGGTGGCTTTCCACGCTCAAGTGTGGAATTTCTTACGCTCGAGCGTGGCTGCGTGAATCAGTAAAATAAAAAGGGCTTAAGTGATATAAGTCACTTAAGCCAAAAATGAAAGAATAGAAGACAGAAACGAAAACTGAGCACTGAGAGCAAAAAAGAGAGGATTTCTAGAGAGAGAGGAGGAGAAAACATGAGAGAGAAAGAACTTCTGGTGCGAGTTGTGCGAGTTTCGATCGTCCAATCACGAACGGAGTACGTGGTTGTGATTGTAGCAAGGATATCTATCTTCTTCTCCTCTTCGCTTCTCCTAAAACTGAAGGTAAATCATCCTCTTTTATGTTGAAGTCCCATTCGTTAAGTTTCTCTATGTATCTTTAGTTTTGTTTATCGGAATTCAATTTCGTCTTCAAGTACGAACTCGTAGTAACATGTGCTTCGCAATGTGATGCTTAGGTGAATTTTAGGAAGTCTCGTTTTGCTTCGTTTCGAGCATCGTACGACTCTTTAGGTGGGGGAAAGAAACTATTTAACGTCGGAAACGGCATGATTACATTTAATTAGATAGAGGCGTAGGGCGACCCAAACCCTACACGAGAGCGAGTAATGGACAATATCTATACCACATTGGGGACTACTTAGTGGTACCGATGATGATATAGATATTGTGCGTTTATCGTCGTTACGATATATATATATTTTATTTTTATTCTGTGATGATTGCCTGTTTGATTGGTTGATTTGAAATTGGTACTTGATGTATGATATCATGAGTGTTGTAATTATTTTTGAAAGTGTTTATACTTATTATTATTATTATTATTATTATTACTATTATTATTATTATTATTATTATTATTATTATTATTATTATTATTATTATTATTATTATTATTATTATTATTATTATTATATTTTGGTATTTATTATATGGCAATGATATTATGACATGATGATATATGATGATGATTTTGGATAACATGATGATGATTATAATGATATGATGAGTAATATGATTGTGCTTAGAGGATTGAGTAAATCATAAGTTATGTTGAGACACGAGGATGTATTTGGGGATTGCATACGATATGTGATAGCAATGCCTAACAGAGATGATTATCATGATATGAGGCTGAGATTGATGAGATGAGATTATTTTGAGGTTATCTATGAGATTATGATGAGCAGTTAAGGCACTAGTGAGTGACCTGAAACATGGTCTGTGATATGAGCTGGGACCTGAAACATGGTCGAGTGGGGTCTATGCCTCGGAGGGATAATTCCCTGGGATAGGCTAACGGCGGACCGTCCAGAGATGATTTCATTTTAGTCGCAGCTATAGTTCATGCATTGCATGAGCATCCTGGGTTGTGGTTCAGAGGTGTACATCGGGTTGTGTAGCTATAGTGACATTGCTTTGCGTAGGCACCCTCCATCCACGGGACGTGTCGATTATATTGTTGTGTTATCCGGATATGGTTGATACCTGAGGAGATTATTTATACAGCATTTGCATTGCATCATGATGGAGGGTAGAGGAAAGATCCTAGATGTGGATTGAGGATGATTGTGTTACATATATTTATACTTGGCAGACAGATGTTTAGTGTGCCGTTATTTAATTAAATGTAGCTAAACCCTTTCCACGTTTGATGTTATATGGCTTCTTATCCCCTTTTCTTTTGCTGTGTGTTGCGTATATATATGTTTTGGTACTTTAGACTCATTAGAGCAGATGGCGCACCGGGACCACCCATGGATGACCCAGACCTGTGGTTCCCCTCTCTCGGGGACCTGTGAGGTGGAGTGCTTAGACTTGCACGGGTGGCTTGTGGACCCTGGCCACTCGTTTCGCAGATATACGGGTCCTGTGTCCATCACTACGGGGCTTGGGCAGGAGCGCCCATCGAATTTGTTGGCACGCTTTCGCTTCGGCACGACCTTCCCTGTTTCCGATAAGACATCCTAATGGGCATGTACCACCGATGCCGCCTATGTTCTGGATTGCCCCCATACCCTTCATGGTACCTCTTGAGGCCTTTGTACCGGGTTTGCACCCGCACCAGTGTCGGAGCCCGAGTTGGCACCTATCCCAGGTGGACCCGGCTTGCCTCGCTCAGGACCTACCAGTTGCCCCCGCTCAGGATCTAGCACCCCTTCCTGAGGTACCCATACCTCCAGAGGTCCGTGCTACGATTTGAGTCTTAGCGGGTATCTTCTAGACGACTACATCCTCGAGATAGCAGACTCTACAGGCAGAGGTTTCAGGGGCAGTCGGTCAGGAGTTCTTCCAGCGACAACGGAGGAGTGTCCGGGCCCGCCGGACCTCAAGATGCAGACGAGGGTGGTAGTGTATGATGGCTCGGGCTAGTGCCATCAGTATAGGTGTGAGTGAGGTTTTACTGTATTTTTTGAGAGGGGACGGGGTGTGGAGTGCATCGGCGAGGCTTTTCTTTTGGATTTTGATGTATTTTGGTTGATGTCACCTGCTTGTGTATATATCGGGATCCTACAGAGGGGAATCCCTTGACAGCAGTACTGGCATGTATGTATATATTTATAGTTATGTGTTGTATGTATGTTTACATATGTGTTTGTATTTTTAAGTTTTAAATTGTCCTCTGTTTTAATATACTCGCTTAACGATAATAACAAAATTAGGACTTAATATTTTGGGTTTTCTTTAATGGGATGTCGGGGCATCTCATTTGGTGGTATCAGAGCAATTCGGTTCTGAAACGGACTGTGATGACTGTGATTAGGGTAAACTAGCTATTTAGTTGAATCCACATCGGATAACAGCTATGCTTAGAAGTTGGGTAGTGAGTCCGACGCGACATCTCTACGGCATATAGTATTTATGTTCCAGTTTATGTAGTATTATATGTCATCTTGATGTGGGCTAATGATTTCTTTTAACCGGATCTTTTACACTTTCCCGTTTCCCAGCTTCCATATACTTTGACAGTATCTACCCCTGCCAGTGATCCTTTGATCACTATGTCTATTTGCTTACAGTGTCCTATAGTTTTTGAAAATAGGACATTTCTGGTTTATCTCATCTGTTTGCCTATGCAGCAAATAGACGTTATCCTTGGCATGGATTGGCTTTCAGCTAACCATGTAGTGTTAGACTGTGCCTGAAAGACCTTATCTTTTCTTGAGCCTTCTAGCATAGTGTCTGCCAATGAAGGAACAGCTATGAGGAGTGACGAGTCTCAACAATATGTGATGCTTTTCTCTTTGGAAGCTAAGGAGACTCCGAGTATGGATTCTTTTCTTATCGTGAGAGAGTTTCCTGAGGTTTTGCCTCCTGATGTTCCAGGTTTGCCACCAGAGAGAGAGGTGGAGTTCGCTATAGATCTCATACCAGGGACCGCACCTATATCAGTAGCTCCTTATATGTCACCAGTGGAGTTGGCAGAGTTGAAGAAATAGCTGGATGACATGATGAAGAGGGAATTCATCAGACCGAGTGTTTCGCCTTGGGGAGCACCGGTATTTTTTGTCAAGAAAAAGGAAGGAAGTTCTAGGTTGTGATTATAGGCAGTTGAATAAAGTTACAATCAAGAACAAATATTCGTTGCCTAGGATAGATGATCTGATGGATCAGTTGAAGGGAGCTTCAGTGTTTTCCAAGATAGATTTAAGATCAGGATACCATCAGATTAGGGTGAAGAAGGAGGATATACCTAAGTCCTCTTTCAGGACGAGGTATGGACACTACGAGTACCTAGTTTTGCCTTTTGGTATAACTAATGCTCCAGCGGTGCTCATGGATTACATGAACAGGATCTTTAGACCGTTCCTCGACAAGTTTGATGTGGTGTTTATAGATGATATTCTTATCTACTCTCGTAGTCGGGAAGAACACGAGGAACATCTGAGAGTGGTGTTACTGGTGTTGAGAGATAGGCAGTTGTATGCTAAGCTATCCAAGTGTGAATTTTGGTTAGAGGGAGTACAGTTTCTAAGGCATGTAATCAACAAGAAAGGGATAGCTGTTGATCCAGTTAAGGTAGAGACCATGATTAAGTGGGAGAGTCCTAAGTCAGTGAGTGAGGTGGGGAGTTTCCTAGGATTAGTCGGGTATTACAGGAGGTTCATGGAGGGTTTCTCGAATATTATGTTACCTATGATGCAGTTGACGAGAAACGGTACGACATTTGTTTGGATAGAGAAGTGTGAAGAGAGCTTTTAGAAGCTAAAGGAGAAGTTGACTACATCTCCTGTGCTGACGTTACCATATCCATTAGGACAGTTTGACGTGTACTGTGACGCGTCATATCAAGGATTGGGTTGTGTTTTGATGCAAGAGGGAAGATTTGTGGCTTATGCTTCCCGACAGTTGAGGGTTCATGAAAGGAATTACCCGACCCATGATCTAGATTTAGCATCCATAGTGTTCGCATTGAAGATATGGCGACACTATCTCTATGGAGCTAAGTTTAATGTGTTCAGTGATCACAAGAGTTTAAAGTTTTTGTTTGATCAGAAGGAGCTGAACATGAGGCAACGTAGATGGATGTAATTCATTAAGGACTATGAGTTTGATCTTCAATACCATCCAAGGAAGGCTAATGTTGTGGCAGATGCACTAAGTCAGAAATCCTTGCACGTATCCGCAATGATGGTGAAAGAGATGGAGTTGCTTGAACAGTTTAGATATTTGAACCTAGGTATGGATTTGATTGAGGATATATTATGCTTAGGTATGATCACCATTAGTAGTGAGTTTTTGAGAGATCTTAAGGTTAAGTAGGGTCAGGATGAATATTTGGTGGATGTGAATCGAGGTATAGATGAGGGTAAGGTTTCAGAGTTTGGGAGAGGATCAGATGGAGTGTTAAGGTTTAAGGATCGGATATGTGTGCCAGAGAACTTAGAGATTAGGAAGATGATTTTAGAGGAGGCGCATAAGAGTAAGTTGAGTTTTCACCCAGGAGCCACCAAGATGTATCAAGACTTGAAGAAGATGTTTTGGTGGCCAAAAATGAAGAAAGAAGTGGCGGAATATGTTCTATCATGTTTGGTATGTCAGAAAGCTAAGATAGATCATCAAAAGCCCGTCGGGTTGTTGCAGTCCTTGGATATCCCAGAGTGGAAGTGGGATAGCATAGCGATGGACTTTGTGGTGGGATTACCACGAACTCCAAAGAGGTTTGATGCAATTTAGGTTATCATTGATAGGTTGATGAAGTGTGCTCACTTCTTACGCATTGGTGAGAGTTATAGTCTTGAGAAGTTGACTCGGATCTACATCAAGGAAGTTATGAGGTTGCACGGTGTGCCGTCGAGTATTGTCTGTGGCCGAGATCCCAGATTTACATCTAGATTTTGGAGACAGTTACACAATGCTTTAGGAACAAAGTTGAGGATGAGTTCTGCTTATCATCCTCAGACGGATGGACAGTCAGAGAGAACAATTCAATCATTGGAGGATCTTTTAAGAGCTTGTGTGTTGGAACATGTTGGCCATTGGGATGAATTCCTACCTTTGATTGAGTTCACATATAATAACAGTTTCCACACCAGTATTGGGATGGCACCGTATGAGGCTCTGTATGGAAGAAAGTGTAGGACTCCATTGTGTTGGTATGAGAGTGGCGAGAGCCAAGTGTTGGGTCCTGATATGGTACAACAAACAACGGAGCAAGTCAGGAAAATCAAAGAGAAAATGAAGGAAGCACAGGATAGGCAGAGAAGCTACATTAACAAGAGGATGAGACCCTTAGAGTTCCAAGAAGGTGATCACGTGTTTTTGAGAGTCACTCCGAAGACCGGAATTAGCAGAGCTATAAAGTCTAGAAAGCTCACTCCCCGCTTCATTGGACCATTTTAGATTCTTCGATGAATTGGTCCAGTAGCCTACTAGATGGCCTTACCGCCTAACCTTTCCAACCTTCACAATGTCTTCCATGTACCCCAGTTGAGAAAATATTACCTTAATCCTTCTCATGTCATTGAGCCTAAGCCAATACAACTCTGAGAGAATCTGGAATAGTGGTAAATAGATCCTCCTAATTTGGACTCGTGAACAACACTGTTTAGGTTTATATTATTTTTTCAACAATATTGGTTATTTTGATAATTTTCAAAATAAATAAGTTATTATACTTCACTCGGGCGCATCATCAACAAACGGGTAATCGATGGAGTCGAGAACGGACGTACAGAGACAAAACTGGACTCCGGATGATGGGACATCTTGCCACCTAGGGTGGTGAGTCATAGGAGTGACTCACCTAGAATTTATGACAAGTAATGATGGTTAAGGTGAAAAGACTAAAATGGCCCTGACCTAACCTTTCCTAGTTAAATGACAACCACGGTTAAGGCATGACATTATCAAATTTGCTTCTTCTTCCTCACATGTGGTCACAATTCAGCCACACCTCCTACTCACCATCACCACACATTTATCATGATGACACCAAAATATCATGATATTTATTCTAGTGAAAATACCAAAATGCCCTTGGTCTTTAAGTGAATCTTCAAAAGTGTCTCTAAGTAAAATTTTGACCAAAATACCCTCTCACCTACTCAATTTCGTGCAGCCCCTCCACTAAACAAAACTCATTTCATTTTGATTTCATTTCATCATTTTTCTCTCAAATACCCTAATCGGGTAAACAACGGAATCGGACACGGATGCGTAGAGATACACCGGGAGACAGAATGGCGAGTCATCCATGATGATTCATAAGGGATGAGTCACCATGGTGAGTCATGGTAGTGACTCACCTCCCTCATCAATGCTCATAAATGCCAATACTATAATATCTAGATATTTAGAGCTTTAACCTAACCTATGTCTAGTTAACATCAACCATGGTTCACAAGGCAATTCCAAGATGATTTCTCTTCCTCCATGTGGTGTATAACTCGGCCACACCACCCTAAGAGTACCTCCACCACATATTCATTTCATAGCCTAACGATTCCTAAGCCTAGCTATGTTATAATATTGTATTTTCTAACCTAACCAAGCTTTGGTTCTTTCACCATGGTTATCATTAATGTTAACAATCAATTCTTCTACTCTTACAACCACACTACACGGCCTCATCTCACCACCATACATCTTCATTTCATTTATTTTAACCAAGTTTATGAAACAAAGTTCTTTTTCTTCCTAATCATTCATGGTTTCATTAAACCACAATGATCCAAGCATGAAAATATTTCCTCTTCCTCACCAAGTGAACCTTACGGTCATCTTCATTCCACCAAACAACTTCACTTCATTTCATTTCATCTTCATGTGTTCATATTCTCTCACAAAACTCTAAGTTCTTCATAGTGATTTACAAAGGAGCTCTAAGATCTTGATCATTTATTAAAATTCCAAAGTATAGCCTTATAACCCAGGATCATAACTTCATCTCTCTTCACAATATTTCTTCATATCTCAAAGTTTTCACAAATTCAAATTCCTAGATCTAGTTTTTCAAATAATTCTAGAAAATCATAGAAAAATCATTTTAATGTGAGATCAATTTCTATGATCTCCATATGACTTCTATATTCATCATCCAAGAGCTTGAAAAATTTAGAGATCCCTAGCTATTTCTTTTGATCTTGGCCGAACCTATGCTTCAAATGGGTTTGGATGATTTTCTTCATTCTTTAACTTGTTTTCATGTTGGTTGTTCATGGATAGGTTTGGTTGATTCAAACCTTGAGGCTTTAGGTGAACAACATCCTCATACTACTTGACTTTCAAGTGATCTACAAGAGGTAAGGGGGGAGATTACTACTATCCTACCTTAATGAAGATATGTATGTGGTTTAAAATAATTGTATGTTGTTTTTCAAATCCTAAGTATTAAGATTATGTATTACTATTTATGGTTGTGATTTTCTTGGAGGATTTGATTTGATACTTGGTTGTGGTACGATATCTCATATGGTTGTTTTGGTTCCAATGACCTTATGTTAGAACCATGATTATTGTTTACTTGATTTGTTAAGAAAAATGCCTAATATAATTATTTGAGGACATTCGGCCATAACTGTTTCAGTGAGTTCCATGAGGATTTAATTTTTTTGGATAATTTTTATGAGGAATGAATGAGTATATAAGAGTATAGGAATTGGTTTGGATTGATTTGAATATGTATGTTAAAATATATGAATTTATGACTCTTTAGGGACTTTTATGCAATTTCTGGAAAATTGCAGGACTGAACTATAAATATGAAAATATGTCATACAATTGAATTGGATGATAAAATAAGACCATAGAAATTGGTTTGGTGTTATTTTGATTAATACATAAAAAGATATAAGCTTTTTAGTAAACAAGGACCTTTTTGCAAATATTGTAAAATATGTGGGCAGAATGTAATTTCTGGAAATTTGAAGGTAACTGAAAAATATTTCTATAGAAGTTGGTTTGGTGTGATTTGAAGTTATAAATAAAAAGTTATAACGTTTTAAGTGAATAAGGACCTTTTTGTAATTAATGAAAGTTTAAGGATTAAACTGAAATTTTCGAAAATAAATGTAATTGGACAGTTAGAGACTGTTTTTCATACATATCTAACTGTTCTATAACTCCAAAAATGAGTTTTGGACTATTAGAGTTTAAATTGTTGAAAAAGGGTTTTACGTGATTTACAAACTTAATGATGTTCGGTTAAATTTTTAGGAATTTCGTATACATGGAAATGAAACTGTAAAAGTAGTATTTCAACATCTTAATATGAGTAATATAACCTAGGTGAGTAATATATTTGAGGTGAAGAACCATATTTTCAAAAGTATGGCTTTTGGGCCTAAAACCAATAAAAAGTGGCGAAACCGTTGTCAAGCATTTTTAAAGATTTTTTAGGAAACCATGATGTAAAGTTTGAAATTAGTATTTTAATACTTTAACATAAGTATGGTAACTTAGGAAAGTGAAGGATTTGATAAAAATGATTATATTTATGAAAATATGGAATTTAAGTTGAACTACAGTAAAAAGCTGTAAAACGGTATTTTAAGAGTTTCGACGTTTTTCAAGAAACTATTTTGAGGAATCTAGTACTTATGTACTTTGATGGAATCTGATTTCAAAATGGTTTGGTTTTAACCAAAGGTTTTAGTTTCAAGACAAAAGAGAATTTTAGTCTTCAAAGACTAGTATTTACATTAAAGAGCAAAACCTAAGTCATAAATGACTTAGTGAAAATATGAACTTAATGATTTATGGCTTATGGTGAAGCAAGACCATTTGTCATAAAGTGTGGATATTTCATTATCCATACCTCCATAATATTTAATGGACTAAGAGTTACTTGATTTCTTGGAAGCCAAGAGAAATACTCAATTAGAAAAGTGGAAAGAAATAAATGATTGAATTGTTGATCTAATTTCATAATGTGTTAGGACTTGTAAGCAAGTGCCTTAAAACATCTTTACATAAACATGACAATTCTGTTTGAGAACTGTGGATCAGTGAAGGGCCGATGATTTGTACCCGAGAATATCGTTCGTTAGAGATTGACATCGATTGGATTCTATTGGAGTCATGAAGTTATCTGATGGATAGAATAATTGGACGTATTCAGGTAATTTTGCCCAGATACATAGTTGATACTATGTTCGGTGAGGTCGTTGTGCCCAGAAAGCCGAGTTCCGGTTGTAGAGGTTTCATAAAGAGCCTGATGGGTTACAGAGAGTTTGAGATCACATGTGGTTATGATTATACGTACGTTATGATTTAAGCCTTGTGTGCCTAGTCAGCTAGCCACACATGGTGCCTGAGGTGGGCGGATGTGAAACTTATACTGACCATTTCCTTCCAAAATGTCAAATTAGCTCCGATGTTAGAATCGGATATTCCTTGAGGCTGTGTAGGTATGAGACTATACGGTTTCAATCACTTTCTCCCTATTCCTGTCCTTCGATGGACAAACCGTGTCCGGTATGCTTGATAAGCTTACTGTTGAGTTTGGTATAGTATATTCTAGGAGTTTTAAGTTGCAGAATTAAGATGGGAGATAAAAGGAATATATGACTGTTGTATTATGTACCTGTGAGTCGTACCATTGCATGACTGCCTTATGTGTAAGATAAATGGAAATCTCACCTCCTTATTTTATATTGCCTATGTTGGCTGGTGTCTTCTGCATTCTTTTGAGAAGATTGAGATGTCAAGATGTCCCTTGACTGATGCATCGTAGAGATTGAGGTTCGAGCATGCGGACAATATGTTGGAATTTCTAGTGGACGTCTTCCAGACTGTTGATGGGTTCGTAGACCATGTTTTTCCTCTTGGAAGAGGAAAGGGCTTAGTTCAAGAGTTACTTTTGTAGTGACTCTAGTAGTGTCTTTTATGATGACGTCGGTAGTGGACTCAAATAGAGTTTCCACTAAATCTCGTCAGTTGGGCTTATCCTTCTCGCGATATACGAGAAATGATTGTCTTTTCTATTTTAGTTTGGTCAGCTGGGTATTTTTGGGAGTTAATGTTAACGTTTATGGAGCTGCGACTCCGAGTATCTTGTATTTTAGGAGTTGCGTCTCCATATCTTTATGTTGAGTCTGTACATTTCTATGATTTCTGTTTGTGATTCGGGTTGGATATTATGTAAATGATTTTCGAACTCATGACCTTAATTATGATAATGGAATATTTTATTGTCCATTCCTTTAAATCAAAGTAGTTATATTTATGACTTAAGAAAAAGGAAAAAAATTACCACATTCTTTTATAGTCAATTTTAATTAACCTACTCTTCGACCTTAAAATGTCACGTACAATGTAGCACTCGAGAAGGGTGTTACAACCTCTGTAAGCGCTCTTTGAGCCGTGAGGCCTGCCTTAACCCAAGTGAGCCCCCGGAACCCAACTCACTTAAACTTTTATTCATAAAAATATATATATAAGAAGGGGTGTTCACATTCTGATCGATTCGACTTCAAAGAAAAGATAATTTTGAATCAATGAAAATCGATTGATCGAATTTGTTAGTTTTTTTTCAAGAAATCTATAATCAAACCAATCCGGTCAAGAATAAGTTGGTTCGATTTGGTTATTTAAAAAAAAAACTAATTAAAAAAATACATGATCAAAAGGGAAATCTTCAAACGTAACTACCCAATATATGAAAATTGTTTAGGTATCCGAATGAAAGAGTCAAAAACTATTATAATTCTTTTATATATATATATAATCGGTTCGGTTCAAACACCTTGAATCCAATAACTAATCTAATTACTATTGGATCTTATTATATTCGGTTTGATTTCAACCTAAGCACTCAAAAAATTTTAATCAATTTATTTGGTTCAGTTCGATTTTTCGAGTTCGTCGTGTTGATCCGAATCAATGAACACCCCTAAATATAAGTCAAAAATAATCATTAAGTATTTATAATATATTGGTCAATTATAAATACAAATTTTACGTTGAAAAAGCATATTATAACATATGAAAATATTTTGCCTCCTTCTCTTGTTTTGTCTCTAACAAATTCCCTTTTAGGGTTGAGATTCCCCTTCTTTTCCTGAGGCGCTGAAAAAAATCCAAAATCATTATCATTAATGGTTACCGTAATATCCTAGTTATCGGGAAGCACATCGAATCGTGAGGATTTCGATTCCAATTAGGCGTGATAATGAGACCCAAACCTGCAAGTACCTACCCAAATTTGTCCCAACTTTGACAGGGAAAACCCGCTTTGACTGGGGACGGGGGTAGGGATGGGGATATAGATACTCGCCTCGCCCCGACTCTGAACTTGCCCTATTGTTTACGTAATTATAATAATATTCTCATATATTTTTGTACGATATTAGATTTGTTTTGATTGGAAGGTTTCATTTTGTATAAAATGTTTTTTTTTTTGAAAAATTATAGAACATTTTATTATGCTTTTGTTATGGTGTTTTGATACTATGAGTGTTATTTGATGAATGACGAAATGCTTCTAAAGTATTAGTTTCTTTTTAATTTGTAGCTGAAAGAAAACTAAGTTCCAATTTCTGGTTGATTAATGTTTTAATTGTGCGAAGCTTTTATTTGTTAATTTTTTGGAAGTACAAATTTTGAGTTGTTAATTATAATTAAATCAAAATAAATTTTAAATTTGGTTATTCATTGACGGGGGCAGGGACCAACGAGAAAACCAGGCCCCCACTAAAGGAGAGGATGTTGATCTGTTTTCCAACTCTAAAGTGAGGTGCAAGGTGAGGTTGGGAAAAGCAAAACCCGCCCGCCCCGTTGCAAACCCTAAATTCAATCCCTGATTTTTTCGGGATATCCTCCACATTGTCTAATATGGGCACCCCAGAGCAGCATCCCCGAAACCAACTTTCAGGCCTCTCCTCTACCTCTGAACCACCATCCAAGGCCCTAAACTACCAATCGTAGGATCTGCAACATCATGAGCAACCCCCTTTTGGGAGCAAGAGCTGGTTTCTCATGGCTCATATGTGAAGCCTCTTTTTTCAAGATTTTTGAAGAATCGGGTTTAACAGGACAATGATCCTTGTCGTGCCCGTACGTACTACATCCGAAGCACCCATGTGCAGCCCCTCATACTCAACATGACACATGATTCCTTCCACTTTAAATTAAGCCAAAAGCGTTTTCTCCAAGTCTACTTCTATACAAATACGGGTAAATTTGTAATGATACTGCATTGTCGTATTCATGTCAACCCTCAGAGTTTTGCCAATAAGGTGACCTATGGATTAGAGATACCTTCTATCGTGGCCTGTGTAATCTCTTCTTCTCTGCCCTTACTCGCCACCTCAACCACTATTAGGAGTAGATCTTTTTTGTTCTCCAAGATCCTTCATATTTTCCTCCAAACTAGCCTCCCAATCCATGTTCTCCCTGGACTCCGTATCCTCCGTAGAGAAAATTTCTTCATCATCCTCTAGGTTCTCATATTCCGCGTGCATTCTTTTTTGTAACCATGGCATGAGGGTTTTTGAAGGTGTTGCACCTCCTCATGCATCCAATCTTACACATGGGGTTCCAAAGAGCTTGAATCCGAGTATGTACCATCATGTTTCCTATTTTCCGCAATAGATCTTCTTCCTTCATTGTGGCACCCCCACCTTTCCCGTCTGGCACTCCACCATTACCTTCTGGCTCCCACTACAAAAAAAGGTCATTTAGCGACCGAAAATAGTGACCGAATTTTTAGGTTCCTTTTTGCGACCGAAATAGAGACCGATTGTAGGATCTACATGAAACAATGGTTAGAGTTGATTCTGCGACCGAAATAGCGACCGAAATAGAGCGTAGCAGAGATATCGGTCGCTACTTCGGTCGCTAAACAAAGGAAAGTAAAAGTCAGAAATTTATGAATTGTTAGCGACCGAAATGGCGACCGAATTAAATGCAACGGTCAAACTGTGTTTATATTAGCGATCGATTTATAAATCCGTCGCTAAATTTATGAATTCACACTTTAAACTTTATTTATATTTGCGACCGATATTAATTCGGTCGCTAAATGGCTTGATGAAAAAATAAAATTGCGCGTGTTAGCGACCGAAATTTAATTCGGTCGCTAAAATTACAAATTCAAATTATGACTAACCATATTAGCGACCGAATTAGCGACCGAATTAATTCGGTCGCTAAAACTGAAATCCCTAAATTCGACAGAACCTCCTTCTTCCTCATTTTTTTCCGGCGTTTTCTCTCTCCCACCCACTGTTTCTCTCTTCTACAGCGCGCGCTCCGGCCACCTCAACACCCCAAGACACCTCCGGTCGTCGTCACCACCGTCATCTCCCCTCTGCTCAGGTAAGCTCTCCTCTACTCCATCTCTCTGTCTCATTGTCTCACTATGTCACTGTCTATCATTTTCCCCCTCATTTCAGGGCTCATTCTAGTCACATTGCTCACACCACCACCACCACAACGCCCTCCCTCACACTGACCGAGGTAATTGCTTCTCTCGTTGTCTTTCTCTACATTGTTGTTTCTGTTGTGTGTTGTGTGTACATTGGTGTTGTGTGTGTGTTTGTTGTGTTGTGTGTGTGTGTGTTGTGAGTGTGTGTTTGTTGTGTGTTCTGTGTACTAAAGTTTGTGTGTTCAATTGGATTGTAATCATAGGGTAGGTGTGTGTGTGCTCTGTGTGTGTGTCTGTTTGGGATGTTTGTGTGTGTGTGTGTGCAGAGATGTGTGTTTAGTGTATGTGTGTGTGTCTGTTTGGGATTTGTGTGTGTGTGTGTGTGTGTGTGTGTGTGCAGAGATGTGTGTTTAGTGTATGTGTGTGTGTCTGTTTGGGATGTTTGTGTGTGTGTGTGTGTGTGTGCAGAGATGTGTGTTTAGTGTATGTGTGTGTGTTTAGTGTATGTGTGTGAGTTTAGGGATGTGTGTTTTTGTTACTCATCATTTTCATTTTTTCATCCAACACATTTCTGTCTTTTCTCTTAGTTTCTCAAGGTGTCTTGATTTCTTACTCAAGGATCATCACTTAGAGGTAATTTTCCTCCAACCTTTCTTCATTACAATTGATGTTGAGTTGATTAGCTTCATGCTTGTTCTTAATTTTGTTCAAAAAGAATTAAGCTTGAAAATGGTAGAAAAATCATAACTCTTTGTACCCATTGATTTAAGTCTTGAAACTTAATATTGGTGCTTCTATAATCATACTCTTCATGCTTGCCAAATGATTTGATGAACAAAAATTTCTCCCCTATTTTCCCCCACTTGGCCGAACCATACCCTTTTATTTTACTCTTGGATTTCAAAAATTTGTAACTCTTTGCATAAAGGGAAACAAATCTCCAAATTTGATATCTGTGCTTGTCTAGTGATCAATGATCATCCTTCCTTTCTCTTCATGTTTTTAATTCAAATCACTAAGTTGCTACAACTTTCCATATTCCTTGATTTTTATGATTTAAATTCTAGAAAATCATAGAAATGGAATTTGTGAGTTATGACAATTTTTCCCTACTAACTAAGACCCTAACACCTTGTCTATCTAGGATGGACTATTAGATCATATAATTAATATAGTTAATTAGTGGTTAGTTACAAATCAGTTGCTTTATCTTACATATAATATAAGTCACTTTTATATATGACTTGATGTAATAAACTTTCTCATTCAATCAATTACACCTTTCAGTTTTCTCTCTATTATTTTCTATTTTAATGGGCACTGTCATGTTTACTAACATGAACATTGAACAACACGGAAAATCTTCTCTTTGATAGAAAAAAATTCTAGCATTATCCACATTTTTTTATGGTACTGGATATGTAATATATTGATTCGATTTGTGTTAACAGTTAGGCCCGATTTAAGGATAATTTTTTAAAAAAAAGTCGAAATCCAAATAAATTGACCTCCAGCTCTCCAATCTTATTATTTTTTATGCTTCATTGATTATTTTTTCGTGAGCACATGCTTTAACACTAGATATTCATGAGATAAATTATTTAGGTATAACAATTTAACATAATAGAATAGTGATTTGATTTGAAATGAATAATTTCATTTATGCACGATAGGTCCTTGTTGTCATATTCTTCTACCGGCTCCTCCACTTATCCTTGCTCGGTTGTGTTTTCTCTCTCAGGTCAGTTCTCTGAACACTCAGTGTAATGTATTATGTGAATTATCGTCTTGTTTGGTAGTGGAGAGCTGAGCTCAATAGGATGTGATCTTGTCTGATTGTATGCTGATAATTAATTTAATGTTTATGCATGTGTTTGTCAATATGTGTTGTTTGTTAGTGGAGAGCGGAGCTCAATAGGATGTGATCTTGTCTGATTGTATGCTGATAATTTAATGTTTATGCATGTGTTTGTCAATATGTGTTGTTTGTTAGTGGAGAGCGGAGCTCAATAGGATGTGATCCTGTCCGAAAGGCGGGATGCTGGTTGTGTGCTGATAATTTAGAAATTATGCATGTGTTTGACAATTAACTGCTACTTGTTAGTGGAGAGCAGAGCTCAATAGGATGTTTGCTACAATATTTAATATAAGTTTGTATTGATTTACGCTGCAATTTATATAAACTCAACAATGTTGCAATATTTATAGGTTAATGGTTTTATTTTCTGTTAGAGTTAATAATTAATTTACGAAAGCCTTAGTTTCCTATTTGAGATTCAATATTAATGAGCATGCGTAACTTATCAAGGTATGCATGCTCATTGTATTGAATCTTGAATTGTCCAAGTGGGACAGTTTGGGAAAAAACATTTTTCACACTCGTATAATAGTCATTTCAATGTTCAAATGCCTTATATACTTGTTGAAATCTCGGTCTGATGCATTTCCTTTTGTTCTCCTGGTGCATACTTGATCGCGGTGATTCTGACCGTGCTCGAGTCGTGTAACTTGGAGACCGATGGGAAATGCTGCCGAAATTTTGTCAAGTATAAGGTATTTGAATATGGGAATAACTATTAGTAGCCGAGTGTGACAAAGGTTTCTTCTCGAATGGGATAGGTTCATACCTTGTCATAAGAACGAGATTGATGGAGTTATTGGAATGCACCGTAATATATAAGTGTTATTGTAGGATTGGTCAGGCTATTTAATTGCCAGCAATGGATATTCCGGAGAATCGAAAATGGATGTATCGTAGGTTGGATCGGAATAAACGTCTTAGGGAAGAGTATAGAGTTGGAGTGGGTGAGTTTATAGAGTTTGTTGTTAGCCAGGAGAGATTTATACGACTGGGCGGTGATCAATTGAGGTGTCCTTGCAAAAGATGCAAGTGTCAATCTTTCAAAAGTGTGGATGGAGTTGTAGCCGATCTTTATGAGAAGGGCTTCATGCCTGATTACTATTGGTGGAGTAACCATGGTGAGACGTTGCCTGACTTAAACCCGATTGTGGCTGAAGGTTCGTACTATGGAAGTGGTGACGGGAGGGAAGAATTGAATCCATACGAGCAGATGATAATGGATCATGCTGGACCATCGGTTGGTGTTGTACTAGAAGAAGATGGGGGAGAAGATGGTGGAATGGGTTCCCAATACATAGAGGAGAATCCGAATCCCAAGCTCAAAGATTCTATGATATGCTTGAGTCTTGCACGATCTCCATTGTGGGAAGGATGTCGGGAGTACACGGAGTTGTCGATGTGCATGGAATGGTTGAGTATCAAATCTGACTACAATATGCAAGAAGGCTGTTTTAATCGCCTCAAGAGTCGGTGTCCAAGGCGTTGCCAGAAGGCAATCGGATGCCTACAAGTTTTTATCATGCTAAGAAGTCCGTAGAAAATTTGGGTCTGGGGTGTTTGAAAATTGATTGTTGCCCGAATGGATGTATGTTGTACTATAAGGATGATTCAGCGGAAAGCATAACGTGTTGTCGATTTAGTGGTGCGGATCGGTATAAGACAACCACTAGGATGGGCATTGAGAAGAAGAGGTCGCTAAAAAAGATGTGGTACTTTCCGCTCGTGCCAAGACTTACAAGATTGTACTCTTCGATGGCCACTGCAGCTCACATGAGGTGGCATAGTGAGCATGAGAGGGAGCAAGATATCTTGTGTCATCCATCTGATGGAGAAGCTTGGAAGCATTTTGATAGGGTTCATATGGCATTTTCGCAGGACCCTTGCAATGTCCGATTGGGGTTATCTGCTGATGGATTTAATCCTTTTGGGCAGTCTGGAAAAGCATACTCTTGTTGGCCGGTTATCCTGACTCCGTACAATCTTCCCCCGGAGATGTGCATGAAGCGGGAGTTTATGTTCCTAACAGTCATAATTCCGGGTCCGTCTAATCCAAAAGGTAAGATTGATGTGTACTTGCAACCACTGATAGATGAGTTGACAATGCTGTTGAATGATGGTGTGTTGACATATGACGTATCTTTGAGGCAGAATTTCATCATGAAAGCAGCTTTAATGTGGACGATCAACGACTTTCCTGCTTATGGGATGATGTCGGGTTGGATGACCGCGGGGAAGCTTGGATGCCCAATATGTATGGAGCGATCGAAGGCATTCACGCTTAAAAACAGTCGAAAGATCTCATATTTTGATTGTCATCGTCAATTCCTTCCAGAAGATCATCCTTATAGGCGGAACAAGAATGCATTCAAGAAGCGTTGTGCGGAGAGAACACCGCCTCCACCACGTTTGACTGGTCCTAATGTATGGCGCAGAGTACAAGATTTACCGCTCGTCCATGAAACCCAAGGAGAACATATTCCTGATTATGGCGTCAACCATAATTGGACAAAACAAAGTATATTTTGGAGGTTGCCGTATTAGAGGACGCAGCTACTCCGTCACAACATTGATGTCATGCATACTGAGAGGAATGTGTTTTTGAATGTGTGTGATACTGTGATGGACATCAAGGGGAGGACAAAGGATACAAATAAAGCCCGATTGGACCTGGCTGACATTTGTAATCGGAAGGAGCTTGAGTTGCAAGACGGTGGTCGTGGCAGACTTATCAAACCGAAGGCAAGTTATACACTAAGCAAAGCACAGAAATTGGCCGTCTGTAAGTGGGTTAAAGAACTAAAGTTACCAGATGGGTATGCTTCCAATCTGGGTAGATGTGTTGACATTAAGGAAGCAAAGTTACATGGAATGAAGAGTCATGATTGCTATGTGTTCATGCAACGGTTGCTTCCAATTGCGTTTGACGCATTACCGAAGCAAATTTGGAACCAACTTGTTGAGCTTAGCCACTTTTTCAGGGAGCTTACATCGACAACACTAAATGTGAATCAATTAAAGGATATGGAAGTCAAGATACCCGTTTTGTTATGTAAGCTGGAGCAAATCTTCCCGCTGAGTTTCTTTGATTCCATGGAACACCTGCCAGTTCATCTACCTTACGAAGCAAGAGTTGGTGGCCCAGTCCAATACCGCTGGATGTATCCATTTGAGAGGTAAACAAAATCAACTATTTTACTTAATACATATGAAATTCACGAACACGAGAGCAGTAGTTTAGCTTTCCCTAAAACTAGTAATTATTTGTATGTATCCATCTTTAATAGGTTCCTGCACTCCCTTAAACACAAAGTCAAGAACAAGGCACGAGTGGAGGGTTCCATTTGTGAAGCATACTTAGTAGAGGAGACTTCCACTTTTGCCTCTTATTACTATCTGGACGAAGTTAACACGAGAAGGACAAGGATGCCTAGAAACGTTGATTCGGGCGAAGGATGTTCAACTAGTCCTCCTATATCAATATTCAACTATCCGGGCAGATTTAGTGGCAAATCAAAAGGATATTTCTTGGAGCAGCGTGACATTAATGCTGCTCATCTGTATATCCTTCAAAATTGTGAAGAGGTGGCGCCATATTTAGAGTAAGTTTCTACAACGTCTTTAATAAGTTCAATTGACATTTATTATTATTAATCGTCCTGCTGTTAATCTCCCATATGTAGGATGTACGGCAATTTTCTAAGGGATCTCCAACCTGACATTTCAAATGATCAGGTTGATCGAGAAATTACTTCTCACTTTGCTACGTGGTTCAATAAATATGTAGGTTAAGCATCTTCATTTTTTGAAGCATACATTTTATCTCCTTAAATATATAGCATGTATAAGAATAATATAATATTTGATTGTTTAGGTACTAGATCCAGAAAACAATGTTCAAAATCCATTGTTGACAAATTTGGCATGGGGGCCTAACAGATGGGTTACATCATGGAATACTTATATTGTAAATGGATATAAATTTAACACAAAAACATGGAATGAAGGAATGCAGACGTGTAACTATGGTGTTTGTGTGCGAGCCACTAATGGCAATGTAGAGGATGATTTCTATGGGGTTCTAACTGACATCCTTGAACTCGATTATACCGGTTTCCCCGTGATGAAATTAGTTATCTTCAAGTGTGATTGGTTTGATCCTACTCTTGACGTAGGGACAAAAATAGATAAAAATTATGGTATTGTTCAAGTTAGGCTGTCTCGAAGGTATAATAAGGCGTACAACCCATTCATTTTTTCACAACAGGCAGAGCAGGTTTATTACTCGCCATATCCCGAAGGACATCATGGCTGGTTGGGTGTTATTAAGATAAAGGCTCGCAGTATAATTACTGATAATGTAATCAACCAGCCTGAAAAAGATGCTCCGTACCAAGATGATGAGTTTTCAAGACCCCACGTACCGTTGCAAATTACGCCGGACATTATTGTTAATTCTCTGGCGGACATTTCCGGAAATGGGGAAGAAGTTGAAAGAGAGTTAATGGATCAATCCGAGTTGGACGCATCTAGCGAAGGTACATTCCGATCAAGTGATACTGATGAGACTGAGGGTGAATTTAGTGACGGAGATTCTACTTAGGTAATTTATTTATGTCATAATTCATTGTGTGAATGTCATTCTACTTATTAGGTAATTTATTTTTGTATTATTTACACTGTTGTGTAATCATATTTTCATTTTTTTCACAGATGGCAGATTCCTCCAGAGGTAGGGGTCATCGTGGAGGTCGTCGTGGAGGTCGTGCTACGAGAGTCCCTTCACCGGCCTACCCACAGCCTTCAGATCGAGACCATCCTAGCTACCAGCACCTCTGTTGACGGGACACCTCCGGGTGATGGAGTTGCACCCCCCACCCATCCTCATGTGGTCGGGACACAGGCTGCACCCTCATCATCCACACCTACGACGATAGGACCATCATCATCATCGGGACAGGAAAGTCGTGGTCCATCCGACCGGAGGATTCTTCTTATCCCCAGGGGGATAACGAGTATGCTAATTTAATTTTTTAATATATATAAAGTATCGTTAATTTCTATTTACTTGTTTTTAAAATTTAATTATAACATTTATTAATGCTCTAATTTTGCTGCAGCTTTACGCCTGAAGGGGCCCTTATGATTCGATCTCGAAGATGCTTTGCGACGCAAGTTTGATGGTCCATGGCCTACATGGAAGGCCATCCCACCGGGCCATAGGGATCGATTTGTTTCTAGAGTTTAAGGTAACAGTTTATTAAGTTTTTTAAATTAAATTTACATTATATATATGTACACACGAATTTCCTAACAACCGTAAGTTGCGAGAAAGAGTATAGGTGGGACTTAGCTTTAGAGGCTCTCGTCGGGGACATATTTGAGCATAAAGGCTCACTGGGTTATGAAGAATCGATGAACAAGCCGAGGAAGGGGCAGAATAAGGGGAGGTGGGTGGATCCCGAGATCAAGAGGCAGCTGGACCAAGATCTTGGGCTCTTGAGAAGTTCCGGGAGATCCAGGTCACAGCTTGGCGTAATCGAGCTTCTGATGGTGGCGCATGTGCTTGGACCGGTGGGTCTAAATCAGCCGCCGCCCACTACGACGAGCTGGTAATACATTAAACTTTTGACTTAATATACTATTTAATTAATTAGTTTTCATTTTTAATTATTCTTATGAATTTAATATTATATTATTCTGTGCAGAAAGCACAGAAACAGCAGGCCCCGACTGCTATGGAGTTGGTGGAGAAGACGAAGAAGTTGAAGTCGGGGACATGGGTCAACGACAAGGCCCGTAACTATGCTGCAAGCAAAAAAATAATTTAGTGTTTACTTGTAATTTATTATAAATGATTTGTTAATATTGGATATAATTATTTTAACTAAATCTATTCAACTTTGTAGGCGGGCTTCAACGAGAAGAAGGACGATGCCATATCACGTGCCTCACAGTCACAAGATGAGGCTTTGACTGGTGATGGCTGCTCTCCTGTCTCCGTCGACAATAATGCCATTTATTTGGAGGTCGTCAGGGGCAGGAACAAGAAGGGGAACGTGTATGGCCTCGGACACCTGGGAGCCGAGTTCATCGATTCATCGTCCGGCACACCTGCTCCTTGTTGCGCCGATACCGTCCCTCAGGAGCAGTTCCACCAAATGCAGGACACCATCACGCAGCTGAACGCGGAGCTTCGGGAGAAGAGCGAGAGAGAGCAGCAGATGGCGAACCAGATTGCACATTTGACTCGGGCACACCAAAGAATGATGCGGCGAGCATCGAGCGGGCCGTTTCATCAAGGGGCTGGTGTTGGAGCAGATGAGGATCCAGACTCCAGTTGCTTAGGATGATGCTCGACAATTGTGCGCTGCGTCGCCGCTCCTCCGCTTCCGCCGCCCGCTGCCATCATCGATGTCTGCATTCTGCAGAGGACGATCAGCTAGCAGACGTCGGTGGTACGGACGCTGAGGATGATTGGATTCCTCCATCTCCCCCTCATCATGACTGATTTTTTCTCTCCATATTTTTGACTTTAAACAATTCTTGTACGATATTTTTTATTATTCTTTTTATATATATTTATTATTTTTTATGATTGTATATTTCATAAGTTATTTGGCGTGTTCTATTAGTAATTTTTTTTAACGTTTAAAGAAAATCAGAAAAAAAAAATTATTATAAAAATTAAAATTAAAAAAAATTTAATAATAACCAGTTTAGCGACCGAATTAGAAACCAATAATTCGGTCGCTAAACTTTATTTAAGATTTACAGATGATGTATAGCGACCGAAAATCCGTCGTTAATATAGGTTAACAGTAACCAAAATTAGCGACCGAATTAGCAACCGATTATCGGTCGCTAAAAATGGTTACCCAAAAAATGCGACCAACCTAATAGCGACCGATTATTATTATATAGCGACCGAATTTACGGTCGCTAATTAGCGACCGAAATAATAATTCGGTAGCTAAAACCTTAGCGACCAGGTATTCAGCTACCATCATAAATCGGTCTCTGATTCGGTCGCTAAAACAAATAGCGACCGATTTACATGGTTTAGCGACCGAAACTTACGGTCGCTAAACAATTTTTTTTTGTAGTGTCCATCAGCAAATCACTTGAGTTTTTTTTATAGTTTATTTTAATTGTTGAGAAGATTAAGTTGGCAAATTTGGTTTTTTTTATCATATTATAATTACTATTTTTAAATAAGCCAAATCTATATAAAAAGAAGTATAAGGGATACTTCAACCCTTTAACGCAGTTTTGAAAGAATACTCAAGAATAAACCTGAGAATACATTCCAAGGGAGAAAACCACCAATCAGAAAAAAGAAAACATACACCCAAAATGACCAGAGAACCAGACCTAAGAGTGCATCTTAATAAAGTTTATATATCATCCCTAAATAGTCAATCTACAGATACATTTCTAAAAACAACTCCATTCTGCAGCAACCAAATAGACCAGATAGTCACATGTCAAATAACAAAACACTATTATTTGGTCAAGAACAAATTGAAAAGTTAAATTCAGGCACTATTACTTGTTCAAGAACCAACAAGTCTATGAATAAGGATTCTTTAAAGTGAATTTGATTGTAAACTATAAAGTGAACAAGTAAGGGTACGTTCACCCTTAATTAATTAAAGTGGATTGAGATATCAATGCACTAAAACTAATCAAAGGTGGATACACCCTTGCTTGAACACTTTACTCTCAAGGTCACTTTAGATGAGCCTTTTTCCAAATCTATTATGAATATTCCAAATCTTCGATTTTCATATTCCATTGAATACAAATTAAACCAGGTCTTGCCAATCAAGCCACTGGTGAACTGCCTCGCTCCTTCCACGTGGCTATCTCAAATCCTCATTCTGTGTTATTTGGGTTTAGGGTTTAGGGCTCCTCTATAGATGAACTCCAACAGTTAATACAAAATTTTCAACCAAGCCATGCTTGATTATACATTGAAATATGGGTTATTATTTTGGCACTACCGATTAGTGATTCCAAAACAGACTCGTGATCTTGTACATCGCATCCAATTAGAGTTTCATTCTTCACCCATTGGAGGTCATTGAGGGTTTTTGTGTATGCATGCTCGGATAGCCACTTATTTTTTCTGGAAAAATATGTGACATGATATTAGGAAATCTATCATCATTCTTGTTCTTTTGTTTCATATAATTTATAGGGTTAAATATGATTAAACTCGGTTCAAACTATTTAAAATTTAAGAATTCGAAAGAGATTTTATTTTCTAAAGTAATAATTGGAATCGAAATATTTATATCAAACAAATTTTTATGGTAAACAATTATAAAATAAAATCATGAGTTTAATTTATATGCACTTTCAACTGACATCTAATAATATCTAATTAATGAAATAATATTATTGTTATCTCTCTCTTATTTATTAAAATGAAAGACCACATCAAAATATCTTTAGATTTAGTGTAAAACTTTTTACACTTGCAGCCTAAAATTATATGCCCAACGGCCAAAAAGTTGATGTAACAAATATGGTTTTGAATTCTCTCGATTTTGTTCCCTCGTTGTTTTTTCTTTCATGTTTTTAGGCCAGAAGGGGCCTGCACAAGGGTTCATGCTTTTTGTGTGTAAGATCCTCTAAAACTTTTTTTTTGTCTTTTTCTATCATGTTATGAGAGAGAAAGGGCTTTTTGACCAAACTGGGTTCCTTTTAGAAACTATTTACCAGTTTAGGATTATTCTGAAACTATTTACCAATGGGGGGTCGTTTTGGACACGTGACATATTTTATTTTATTTCAATCTGACAAGTCAAAGACGTCACTACAGATGACGCCTTTAAAAACGCCACTGCAGTTGGCGTACCCCTAATTAAAAAAAAAAAAAAGGTGGAGGCGCCAGTGCAGTTGGCGCCTCCCACTGTCCCCCACCCAAATTCCCACGTCCCCCCAATTCCCTATTCCCTTCAAACGTCCCCCCACCTCCCAATTCCCTGCAAATATAAGCCCCCTGTTACCAATAACAAAAAAATTATTACGGTAGTATAAAAAAATTTATCTTATAAGAATTAAAATAAAGTCACATGCAATTTTAAAGTATAGGAAGTAACGATGACATTAATGATAAAGTATCTATTAAAGACAACAAGATGCAATATAAAAATACCAGTAATAACGAGTAGCAAATAATATCATAGGAGGCATAAAAAAAATAATAGCAATAACAATTTACACCCATAAATATTCATCAGTTATTACAGTAGTACAAAAAAATGTACCTTATAAGAATTAAAATAAAGTCACATGCAATTTTAAAGGAACACCGCTACAAAAAAAATATATTATAAGTATAGGGAGTCACGATGACATTAATGATAAAGTATCTATTTAAAACAACAAAATGTAATATAAAAATACCTTAATAACAGGTAACAAATAATATCACAAGTAGTAAATAAAATTTCTTACTAAGATATAACTTTAAAGTGTTTGGTCTGGTTTAGGTTTTTATATTGGTTCATTAAAAAAAAAGGTTTTTATATTGGTTTGAAGCTTGCCCGGTAGTTTATCAGGTTTGGCCAATATTCTATTTTTGGCTTGGATTTCATATTGTTGTCTTTTGATGTTAAAGTGCATTATCTAGAGCACCAAAAAAAAAAACCAACATTAGGCTTTGTCAAATGACGGGAAATATCTTTGGGCTTTGGCCCCTTTTGTATCAAAAAAAAAAAAAGACGGGAAATGAAGTACCTTGGCAAGTTTTGTAGCATGTTATTTGGTCTATTTGATTAAAAAATAATAATAATATTGTTTTTAGTGATAAATCTTTTGACATAGATTTTTTTTTTTTACAACACTCTTTTGACATAGATGGTGTCTTGAGTTACAACTAAGGCCTAATGACGCGTTTTTTTCTTTTGGGATTGGTCTCATGACCTGCTGTCTTGTATCAAGTCCATGTTTTGTATACGAATTATGATATCCCTTGTACCCTTATTATTATATTTTGCTTAGTCACTTCTTTAAATAAAAGAAAGAAAACCTATAGATCTTAGTAAGAAATTTTATTTACTACTTGTGATATTATTTGTTACATGTTATTAAGGTATTTTTTATTATCTGTTGTTTTAAATAGATACTTTATCATTAATGTAATCTTTACTCTCTATACTTATAGTATACTTTTTTTTGTAGCGATGTTCCTTTAAAATTGCATGTGACTGTGTTTTAATTCTTATAAGATAAATTTTTTTTAATACTGTAATAATTGATGAATATTTATTGGTGTAAATTGTTATTGCTATAATTATTTTTTATGCCTCCTGTGATATTATTTGCTACTCGTTATTACGGGTTTTTTATATTGCATTTTGTTGTTTTAAATAGATACTTTATCATTAATGTCATCATGACTCTCTATACTTATAATATTTTTTTTTTTGTAGCGGTGTTCCTTTAAAATTGCATGTGACTTTATTTTAATTCTTATAAGGTACATTTTTTTGTACTACTGTAATAACTGATGAATATTTATGGGTGTAAATTGTTATTGCTATTATTTTTTTTATGCCTCCTGTGATATTATTTGCTACTCGTTATTACTGGTATTTTTATATTGCATCTTGTTATCTTTAATAGATACTTTATCATTAATATCATCGTTACTTCCTATACTTTAAAATTATATGTGACTTTATTTTAATTCTTATAAGGTAAATTTTTTATTATTATTGTAATAATTTTTTTGTTATTGGTAGCAGGGGGCTTATATTTGTAGGGAATTGCGGGGTGGGGGGACGTGGGAATTGGGGTGGGGGACAGTGGGAGGCGCCAACTGCACTGGCGCCTCCACTTTTTGCTTTTTTTTTTAATTAGGGGTACGCCAAATGCAGTGGCGTCTTTAAAGGCGCCATCTGCAGTGGCGTCTTTGACTTGTCAGATTGAAATAAAATAAAATATGCCACGTGTCCAAAACGACCCCCCATTGGTAAATAATTTCAGAATAACCCTAAACTGGTAAATAGTTTCTAAAAGGAACCCAGTTTGGTCAAATTGTCGAGAGAAAGAGATAATAAAAACAGAAAATCCAAATCCAACAAATATTGAGAGTGTAATATGTGTGAACAAATTGATTTTATTTATTTTCATTTAGTGAGGGAAACTAATAAAACTAGTGAGAAGAAAAAGGGACTAACTGAATATGAAATTCGTTAAGACTAAATTTTTTTTTTATAAGTAAAAGTATATTGATAATGAATACAAGGATGCTCCATCCCATATACAAGAGGACCAAAAGAGAGATCTTTGTAAAAATGGTTCTCCCACTAGACAGAAGCGGAATCACCCATACAAAGATATCCTAATAATAATAAGTATCCAAAGATAACAATTCGAAAAGTTCCTTGAACCCTATACATCAAAATATGTAACCTAAGATTAACAAATATGGTTTTGAATTCTCTCCATTTTGTTCCCTCATTGTTTTTTCTTTCATGTTTTTAGGCCAGAAGGGGCCTGCACAAGGGTTCATGCTTTTTGTGTGTAAGATCCTCTAAAACTTTTTTTTTGCCTTTTTCTATCATGTTATGAGAGAGAAAGAGATAATAAAAACAGAAAATCCAAATCCAACAAATATTGAGAGTGTAATATGTGTGAACAAATTGATTTTATTTATTTTCATTTAGTGAGGGAAACTAATAAAACTAGTGAGAAGAAAAAGGGACTAACTGAATATGAAATTCGTTAAGACTATTTTTTTTTTTATATAAGTAAAAGTATATTGATAATGAATACAAGGATGCTCCATCCCATATACAAGAGGACCAAAAGAGAGATCTTTGTAGAAATGGTTCTCCCCTTAGACAGAAGCGGAATCACCCATACAAAGATATCCTAATAATAATAAGTATCCAAAGATAACAATTCGAAAAGTTCCTTGAACCCTATACATCAAAATATGTAACCTAAGATTAATCAATAAAGGATCCTGACACTAATGAAAAACAAAAATCCAACCAAGAAAGGAACTTCATTTGCCTGATATCAAGTATTTTATAAAGAAGTTAGATATCATTATTTATGAAATTAAACAAATTAATTTTACACATACATTTGTATTAGAGTTTAATAAATATACACTCACAATATAAAAAAGTTTTACACGGACGTCCAATCATATTTTACCATTACGCCACTTTGTTATATTAATTCATAAAACAACTCCACAAAAAATTCTTCACTTTAGGTTAGAGTATCCCTAGTACTCTACTTCAATATAATTTTTGCTCATCAAAAAAATAATTCATAAAACAACTCCACAAATATCTATGTCGTAAGATATGATTGGATGACTGTGTAGAACTCTTTTACACTGTCAGTACATATTCATTAAATCCTTTGTATTATCTTTGAGAAAGTATTAGCCTCGAATAAAAAGTGAAAGGAATAATCAATGCTTATTGGCCAAGTGTCAAGAAACTTGATTTTATTAAGAAATGTTTCAAATTCAAAGCTTGTATATGGAAAAATTAGGTGCTGAAGAGTTTTGTCCCCTTAATTTGGTCTTCTTGACTCGAATCAGATTACTCGAATTCTAATGTGATTTTCGATTATCGAGAACTTTATACAAGAAGAGTGAAACGATGAATTAAGAGAGAGACACTCTGGAAGATAAACAGGAAAAATTAAAAGAAAATGAGGTAGAAATTAATAAAATACAAATTAATGTATGGTGAATGACAATCTTGAAAATTTTATATAGCTTTTAAAAATTCAAAAGAGATATCACCAAGTAATTAATTTAGTTTCGCGAGCCTCGAAAATGACAAAGAAGAAACAATAGTCGTTGGAAGGCAGCTAACTTGGTGCTCAATTATTTATCTCCTCAGTTCTGCACTAGTAGTTTTGCTCGTCTATTCCTCTGTCACCTTTCCCATTATTATTTTATGTTCAGTGGAGCTTTATAGATTTAGTTTCTAGATTTATTTGATTGATATAATGCATGTTGCACGAAAGTTAGATTACAAGATCGCTGACTTCCAACAATTTGATTTGTGACACCAGGAAACCATGCAACTATATAAGCACTTAATCAAAGAAAAATCAGATTGCCAAGTTATTAATATCGAATAAAAATAGAGTCAAATGAAACATGTCCATTTACCTATAAAGTCAGGTAAAATCAAGCCACCATTTTCATAAGCTATATTATATATGTTATCAAATATTAAACGAATAACCTAGATAGGTGATACAGTACAGCCAAAAGGAACCCTTTCTTGGTTTCTCATTTTGCTTTTCACATGTAAATTTTTAAAAATAAGTGCTTAAATGCCTAAACAAGTTGGGGAATATATAATGCAGCAAACTTAGAGAGCTTTGGCTTCAATCATTTGGCCACTTCTAATTGTTTACTCATTATATACCCCAAATCAAGCATAGTGACATATATAAAGTAGTGCACATGGGTGAAAGACTAAAGATTCCCTCCTGCAAGTGCCCCTCCAGCAAACCCACCCCCCACACCCAATACAACCTTCGTCGATGTCGCCCAACAAACTCCGTCATCGTGCCGCCGCCACCGTCCCCATGCTGATTGAAAAGAAAAAAACCATTCAATCACATTTCCTCTTTCATTAACAATAGGGAAACCCAGCAAGCCCTAGGTTTTTATAACTGCTATTTCAACGGTGAGGGAGTCATACCCATAGCATTGGTGAAGGGAAGAGAGCAATACTTTATTGACAATCAGAATAAGAGGGCAAACCATGTTACGTGTATGGTGGTTCAGACCAACAACAATGAATAATTTCTCATTTATAGCTTGACTACACTGACGAAACTATAAAAATTAAAATATAAAACTAGTTTGCCAATACATCTGTATCATCAATAATCTTCATTGAAGGAAGAACAATTGTTGTCCTAAGGGACAACTGGACAAGTTAGAAATTTATGTCATACGATATAATCAGAGACATGAAAAGGCAAATAAAGTAAGCCCCACCTCTTCATGAACCCAAACCAGATCAGCAAGAAATTTCTTGTGCGCATCAGGAACTGCCTTAACCAAATCTGCATGCAATGACTGCCCCTTCAGTCCTGGAAAAGGAAATAACACATTTGAGAAGGAGGAGAACAGGAGGAAGATAAGGAAGGGGCCGAAATCAGTGCCGGACGGTGGTGGAGGTTGTTGGGCGCCGTCGGCGAAGGTTGTATGAAAGGGGGGTGGGACACTATCAGGGAAGGGATTTGGGTGTTTTTAATTTTAAAATCCCATTTAATCTGGACGGACGGTCCAGGTCGATTCGCTGGAGGGTTGCTGGAGGGGCACTTGCAGGAGGGAATCCGGATTGGAGGAAGCTTGCTGGAGTTAGAGGCGACAGTGTCCAACCTAATATTTGAATAGAGAAAAGTTTTTTAAACACCAAAATAAGGGACGTCATACGGTGTCCCTTTGTTTTTATGGTGTATTTTTGGCATACATGTATACAAGAAGATAAAAAATAAGTGAGAGATAGATATAAAAATATACGATGTCCAAATTTTGATGTTCAAATAACATCACTGATTTGAATATATGACCGAAAACGACACAGGAATTCATTATTTACAAATTAATTTCAACTAAATATGTTTTGGAGGTCGCTTTTCGTGAGAAGCTTATAGATCCTTTTGAATCTAGACTAAATTTGGGATTATTTTACTTTTTTGGTCCAGTACCCATATGATCGTGGGGACCATCGTCAATCTGAAAAATAGTCTGAGATGTTACAAATGGTATCAGAGCGCAAGACTTCTTACGTTGTGGTTCGGGAACGAACCAAGCAAAAAATGGTGGACATGTGACACCTAGGGCTGACAAGTGTAGAGAGTACTCGTCGGTGCAAAAGATGAAGTACAGAGCGACTCTTGACAAACTTCAAGATGAAGTGACACATGAATAAATTGATTCCACATCGGAATGAGGAAACATGAGACTGTGCAAGATTAAGACTGTACGGTTGTGGGGATCCTGGGATTGTGCAATTGTGAGATTGTTTAGTTTAGGGAAGCTTAAAACAGTTAATTGGTACTACCTATACCAACCAAATTGATCTTCTTTTCGGGAGCGCATATCACGTGAAAACTCCAAAGTGAAGCATGCTTGACTTGGAGCAATTCTAATATGAGTGATCTATAGGAAAGTTTTTCTAGGAAGCATATGAGTGATATTTGAGATTTATTGACAATATAAAATATTTTACACCCACAGTATATTGAAATAAACTCTGACTAAATCACTAATTGTACTATTATGCAATTTGATATATTATAATTTGGAACTTAATCTATATGTTCCCGCCCGAAATAGCGCAAGGCCATCTAGGTCGGGATGAGCGTAGAAATTATCTATGGCCATGAAGTCGGGAAGTATCTTGGCAAGGAAAGGACATATCGGAAGAAGGCAGAAGGCAATCACCCGGGTTGTTGCTCATTGCAACCAGTCTAAAGTTTTCGGTCAAGGATCACGGGCAGGACGAGAGTATCTCGAGTTGAGAACCACGAGATGCAACAGATGGTCAAAGGTGACGGTCTCAATGAAGCATCTCGGACTGTCAAAGGTGACGGTCATAATAAGACAAGCAAAAGAACGTGTCACCCCTTTCTAGAAGAATCTCCTAATGATTGCCAAAATAGAGATCCCATGCATGATTCCTCAAATCACTCTAACGGCCTAGTGGGACCCATCTAGGATAACCAACTCGCGTGAATAGTACGCACCGAGTAGGTTATATAAAGAAGGACCTTCGTCCTTGACACACACGCTGTATACACACATCTAAGTACTAAGAATGACAAAATTGTACTAAAATCACCATTGTTCTGTAATTAGTCCTCAATTGATAATACATCAACTTTTTCCGGCCACCTGGGAAAGCATGAGAAACACGGAGCTCAGGGAGGCAACTCCCACCTATCATCCTGAGTCAGTAACCAATTAGCAGGTCTTCGCCGAACGAGTTTACCAACAACTGATGGACACTATGGAACAACTGCAGAGAGACAACATGGAGTCGCGAGCATCTGTTGGTAACTCCAATCTTGCAACCCAGTTCAGTGAGGAGCTGAGGGAGGAAGGTCACGAAGAGGGGGTACCTACCATAGTACACAAGTACCCAGATTCCATTTCGGGCTAGAGGCGTGTCCAGAGTGAAGGGCACGAAGACTTCAGGCACCACGAGAACCCACATTTTCCTTACCTAAGGCATCCTTTTACTAAAAATATTATGGAGGCATCGATACCAAGATCTTTTGAAACCTTGATGATGGAAAAATATGATGGGACAGAAGATCCGGAGGAACATCTTATCATGTTCAAGACTTTCGGATGCTGCTCTTCAATACCAGAGATCCGGTTTGCTACCGGGTCTTCCCCACCACCCTATGCGGTGACGCTGGTATGGTATTCTAGACTCAACCCAAATTCAATTTCCTATTTCAGTGACCTTGCTAGACTTTTCAATGCCTATATCCTAAAACCTCGGCAAGTCTCATTAATATCAGGCAAGGTAGTTCAGAATCATTGAGGGACTTTGTGTGTCGCTTCAGCAGGAAATTCTCCCAATTTGAGATCTCTGCCCCGTCGTGCTACTGCATGCATTATTGAAAGGATATTTAAGAAGTGGACATTTCGTCGATTTGTTAGCTCGCAGACCTCCTGAGAGTATTGACGAGATGAGGCGTCGAGCTGTCGAATACATCAACATGGAAGATATATTCAGAACAAGGCTGAGCAATCTAAATGAGCTGGTAGTTACCTTATGAAATTGGAGAAGAAGGAGGTTAAGGAGAGAAAAAGGACAACGATGGGGAAAGTCACACATGATAAAACATGATGACAACGCTCTCTATGGTAGGGAAGGATCCGGGAACCCACAAGCATTTTATGTGGACCACTTCTTGGGGACCTCAGTACCGGGAAGACACCAGAGCAAAAGTGACCGATCACAACGTTGCCTTTTCCATTGATGTTTTGGACACATTACCGAAAACTGCAGAACTCTGCAGAAGGCAACAACGGATCTCAGGAAGGAAGGACACCCGGTTGAGGTTGAGGGTGGCCAGGGAGATCAGGTATTCATCGCAAGAACCGAGGGACAAGAAGAACAGCAGCAATGCTGAAGAGACCATAAGACCTCGTGCCCGAGATACCGAAGCAAAACGGATGTAATAAATGGGAGTACTCTTTTTTGCCACCCGGCAATTCCATTAGTCAAAGGGTTTAACGAGGTTATTCCCTTATATAAATCAAAAGAGTGTTTCGGGGATTTCTTTTCTATATGTCCTTAAGTTCAAGGGCCATTTAGTCGCGACTACTTCAAAAACTACTAGGTCGAGCATTGCGCTCCCTTCAAAAACTACAAGGTCGAGCATGGTACTCCCTTCAAAAATTACAAGATCGAGCATCGCGCTCCCCTCAAAAACTACAAGGTCGAGCATTACGCTCCCTTAAAAAACTACAAGGTCGAGCATCGCGCTCCCTTCAGGAAAAATCACAAAGTCAAGCCCCGGATAAACCATTCGGGACGATGCAAAAAAAAAGGGACAAAAGCAGAACAAGCATCAAATAATATTTTATTGTTAATTTTCTGAGTACAAGAGAAGTTACTTAGTCCATCTTTCCAACTACAAAAAGAGGACCCTACTTAAAAGGGGGACTACATTCCACGAAGAAGAAAAGAGGGAGGAAGACTAGCACTTAGAGGCATCCATTGCAGTTCCAAGAAACATGTCGATCTGCTCCAGGGTTGAATCCACTCGAGTGTGAAGCTGACACACTGGAACAAAAGATCATCCAGGGTTGCAAGTGTGAAGCTGACATATTAGAGCAAAATACCCCCCAAATGGCATCCAGGGTTGAATCCATTGGAATGTACCTAACGGAGGCTGCAGTTCGCCCTTTACTGGAACAACTTGAAGCTGGTGTGAGGGAGCAAAAGATCCCCCAAGTGGTGCCCAGAGCATATACCCTCCCTAAAATCCTCCTCATGGACAAAGTTCGTTACGAACTTTGTCGTATCCCACGAAGAACGTTACGAATTTTACCATAGCCCAGGAAAAAGATGACCATCAAGACAGAAACCTTCCAAGGGGGAACAATATTTTCCCTCGTAGTCATTGGAGTAAAGGGAAAAACTATCGAGAAAAAAGGAGAAAGTCAGAAAGGAAGCATTCAAGGGCATGGTATTTATAGTCAAAATGGTAAAAAAAAGCATTAAAAGCGGAAGTTAAAGCAAGCAACATTTCCAAAACGGTCAAAGCATTCAAGGAAAACGTGCGTAATAAAATCGTATAGGGAACACATGCATTTAAAATGCTTCGGGAAGGAACACATTTGGATAGCAGGCAAGAGGAAATAACTACTAAATGCGGAAAACAAGTTGGTGGAGTACTCGAAGCAAGCCAACCATATATGCAAGATCGAAAACCTCTTTGGAGGTGGAAAACAGAAATCAGCAAAAGAAAGAAACCACATCGAGAACTAAAATGAAATCTTACCGATTTCCCGGTTAAAATCCAAAAAAACACCAAGTTCCAGAAAAATTACAAGATGCCAGAAAGAAAGGGAGGAAAAAAGTTACATCAGCTAACGGGAGCATCCTCCCGACCTTCAGGTACCTCTTTCTCAGCAACCATCTCTTGATCAGCTGGCCTCACCATCCCAGCTGGTACCACCAACTGACCATCCCGGACCTCATTGCGCTAGTTGAATTGAGCATGATTCAAGTCGGGATAAACACTAGTGTACTGCTCTTGCGCAAGACCGAAACCCACCTCGAGCTGCTCAGCCGAGAATACCTCTAGTTCAGCCACTTCCTTCTCCAGCTCTTTCACCTTGCCCTCCAGCCGAACTACCTTCTCATGCGACTCGTTCAAATTGATTTGAAGAGAATCTTTGGTATTGATTAGAGTCAAGCAGTTTTCCTCCAGCCTAAAAACATTGTCGGTTGATCGCCGCAGGTCAACCTTTAAATCCTTAATCTGCCGAGTCATCCTAGCAACCTCGGTCATTTGCCGCTGATCTTCAGAAATCTTTTGATTCAAACGTTTATTCTCTGCTTCAAGCTCGGTAATCCTGGTATCAATCATAGCTGAGTCCATCTCAAAAAAAAAAGCCAAGCTGGCCAATCGAAGGCGAAGGATCTCGGTCATCTTAGTAATTTGGGAGCGAGTCAGAGAACTGTAGAGATCCACATTTGTCTGGTACTGTAACTGAGGATTTGGGGTAAGACTCAAGAGGAACGGGGAGTTCCAAAGAGAAACTGCATCGGGTGGAAAGTTTACTCGGTTAGCTAGCATCTGCCCGAAGACATTATCAGGTAAGGTTGTCGGTGGGGGGACTTCAAATTCCTGGTTATCCGCACGTTTTTTGGAAGCAGCGCCAGCATCTTCCCCTACTACCGCAGCGTTCCTCTTCCCCGTCCTTGTCCCGTATAGCGAAACCAGATCCCTCGGCGTTACCTATAGATTGTCTCTTCTTCTCCAGAATCTCGAGCATGGCTTTCTTCGACATCTTGGGGGCCATCTTCCCTGTTCAGAACCAAAATACCAAAACGTTGAGAAGATGTAGCCGGGAAATCAAGAAAACATTAGAAGGAGAAAGGACCTTACCCATATAAGAGGTCAGCTCGGGCAAATTGCCCTCAAATTCGATGAGTTTACGACAACTCACATCTACCAACTGCTCCAAGAAGTCAATTTCTAACTTTTCTTGATCGGAAAGGCAATGGTACTCGCAACGCCTAATTATGCGGGGCTTGCGAGTCCAGATAAGGGGAATTTGGGCTTCCCTGAACGGGTAAGGAAGAACGAATGACCTTCACCCCGACTAACCACTTTGAAGAATTCGGGTTTAAAACCCTTCCGAGAGGTCGAGTATGCCTCGAAGATTCTCCTATGAGCAATGGAACCAATGAGATCTAACCAAACTGCTCCGTATTTTTTACACAAAAAAGGGTGAAAAACTTCTTCACAGAGGCCGATATGCCAAAAAAATTACAAACAATCTCGAATGTCCTAATGAAGGTCCAACTATTTGGATGCAGTTGCGATGGAGCCACATCTAAAGCTCGAAGAGTTGTGCACTCGAACTTAGTAAAAGGAAGACGGACCCGGGCGAGGGTGAACACCCTTTTATGCATAAAAAAGAAGTCATTCCCGGGTGACGAATAACAGACGCGATCCTCGCCGGAACAAGGAAGAAAACCCACCCGACCTAGACCCTTCTTATCTACAACCAAGTCCTGGACTTTCTTAAGAGAATCCCAGTTTGAAAGTTTTGAGCACATGTCCAAAGCACTGGGGAGCACCCACCAACACAATTCCCTCGCCGTGACGACAGGAATCGTTTCACCAACCGCCGCAACAGGCGGTGAACTACCCTCTCTAGAATCCGCTTCCCTCTCAATAAAACCTTCTTCCATTCCCTCCATAACCAAAATACGAAAAGAGAAACAAAAACTACCCGAAACTAAGCAAAAGAGAATTTGAAAGGCATGCCTGGAGTAAGAGAAATAGGCAAAAGTGAAAGAAGAGAACAAGAAGACGAAGAACCAGGAGGAGCAAAGAAACTGACGAAGATGAAGAAATGAAGAAAACGAAAGGTTGAGAGGGAGCAGAAGTGGTTTAAATAGCAAATACCCAGTCGTAGATGAGAGAGATCCGACGGTCAGGGATGAGGAAACGTGTGAAGAGGAGTTAATGATGACTCCTGACACGTGTCAAAGGAATATAGTATGCGAATAGTAAGAAATGGCGAAAACTGCGGGATGTGGCTCTCAAGGAAGTTGTCATGGAAAAAAACAAAGTGTCGAGAAAGCCATCCGAACTCAAAAAGAAACTTAAAGCCTCAATGCTGAATACAGCTTGAGACTTGGGGGCTTCTGTTCCCGCCCGAAATAGCGCAAGGCCATCTACGTTGGGATGAGTGTAGAAATTATCTATGGCCATAAAGTCGGGAAAGTATCTTTGCAAGGGAAGGACATATTGGAAGAAGGCAGAAGGCAATCACCCGGGTTGCTGCTCATTGCAACCAGTCTAAAGTCTTTGGCCAAGGATCATGGGCAGGACGAGAGTATCTCGGGTTGAGAACCACGAGATGCACCGGACGGTCAAAGGTGACGGTCTCAATTAAGCATCTCGGTTGGGCAAAGGTGACGGTCAAAGGTGACGGTCATAATAAGACAAGCGAAAGGACGCGTTATCCGTTTCTAGAAGAGTCTCCTGATGATTGGCAAAATAAAGATCCCATGCACGATTCCGCAAATCACGCTAACGGCCTAGTGGGACCCATCTAGGATAACCAACTCGCATGAAGAGTACGCGCCGAGTAGGTTATATAAAGAAGGAATTAACTCATTGCTTCTTTGAATTGTAATACTGTATCCCAATTCCCAACCATATTGAACCATCTAAATGAGATTTAAATTTATATATATAATAATTTTTTTTTTTTTTTGCTAAAAAGGGGACATACAAAAGCTAACTACCAAGAGGGATAACATAACCCTTCTAGAGCTAGAATCTTCACTAACGTCTTTGTTACATAGAATGGTTATTTTATATATCTAATTAATCAAAATTATCAATTAATATTTGTGGGAATGTAGCTCATGCTACAAATCAAATGCACGTCTGTATCATTTTCGTTTGCTAATTACCACAACGCACAACGTATCATGCTGTAGGAGATTTTTCCCCCACTTCCTTTGGAGATACAAAAAGAATTATTTGCTTAGATTTTCTTAGTTTCTTTTGGGTAGAGGCAAGGAAATGACAAATCACAGGGGAATGCTTAAATATTTATATCCTAATTTCAGATATGACGCTTTTAGAGACATGACACAACATTCTTATAGATAAAGGAATAGATCAAGTTAGTTAGCCTTATCCGTTAATTATGTGGAATAAATTTTCTTAAAACAGCTTTTCTTAGCATAAATAATGATTATCTAGAATCGAGATTAACTCTTCGTTAAGTATGTCTCTCTTAGTGGCAAATGATAGTTGGTAGAAGTTTCTAGTCGACTCAGTAGAAGTGGTGAGCAAAAGTATATTATTTCCAAACAATCAGAGCTGATATATATCATATATATGTTTTTAATTTTATATAAAAATATAATGGTGATAAATTCAGAGACAATGACATCATACACTTTACGATGGCGTAAAAGATAATAAGATTTTACTTATAAAACTGTAATCTTATTCAGAATTTCTTGTATATGGATTGAAATATCCCTTATACTCTAATCAATATACTTTTTGCTTATGAAAAAAAAAATATTATACACGAGATGCTATTAAAGTTCAGCTGCATTGTCAAGTTTTGGTATTCTAGTTCTATTTAATGGTAAAATAAAAAGGAGACAGCATATCAAAATACATATATACCAGATATAATGCTAACTAAAGAAAATTTATTTTTAAGTTAGCGCAACTTCGCAAGTATTGTGTCAATATATATATATATATATATATATAGGCGCAAGTATAACTGCATTGTCTGCACGTTTGTGAATATATGATAATCGAAGATAAATGCTAATTAATTTATGCAATTGTCAGAAAAGCGAAAGTCGCAGGTATTTGTATTTAGTGTGAACAAAAAAGGTTGATATGATTATGCACAAGTTGAAAGAAAACCTAATCTAATGAAATAAAACGAAAGTGAAAACTTTTGTGTGTGGTAGATATATTTTCATGCTCTTCGACATTTCTCACACTAAAAATATTGAATAACAAATATATTTTTTTCTAAACGATTTAAGTTAGTCACACCCCTCATTTAAGGTGTAAGACAATCTTTATCCTTTAGTGTGTATAATTAGTTGTGTACATTAGTAATTTAATATACAGATCATAACAAGAAAAGAAAATGGAAGAAGAACCTACTGGCTTCCCCTTTTAATTTTCGTTGGGCTTTGAACACGATAAAGAAAAAGAAACGAAGACAAACAGAAGAAATGAAGCAGGGCCGAGAAGTCCATCATCAACCAATATCTTCAGCGGATAAGAGTGAGGTCTGGTTGAGTAACCCAACCCAAAGGTACACAAAAAAAAAAAAAAACCAAAGATAAGAGCTTAGATATTTTGGCAATCTTCTTTGTTTTAGGACCCTTTATGTAGACGCCGTGCTAAATCAGTCTATAAATAAGCATAGATAAGGTCGGGAAAAAAACGCTTACAGACTGGCCCAAATCCACAACAAGTTAAGAGTAAGGGTTTTCAAAATCAGATCGATTATCGAACCGGTAAAGTTACTGATTCAAGATTCAGTGGTTCAACCATGCTTGAATCGGTATAAATTAAATAATAATATTGTAAATATATATATATTAAACAAAAAAGTAACTTGATATTCAAAACTCCATAACATTAAAAGCTAAATTTCACTTAAATATATATATTAAAAATTTAAAACCAATTGAGGTGGGGTTTAATTTGATTATTATTATTATTATATTATGAGAAAGAGATGGATGGCTCTTTTAGTTTATTTTCAAAATCAAATGGCCCAACTTTTTATAGCCCATGCGTACTGCTTCTGTTTAGTTCTGCAAAGGACGGCCCAATTATTATATTTGAAAAACCCTAGTGCCTCTAACACACTGACGTAGCTCTTTCCTGGTTCGGTGGTTCCCCTTTCCTGTTTAGTCTTCTTCTTCATCTTTCTTTCCCTCTCACACACTGGGTGCTACTCAACTGCCACTCCATGCTGCACTGCTCTGTCGGCCGATCCGCCGCGCAGCTCCCTGTTCTGGTGTCTCCTCTATACGCAACTCCCTGATCTGGTGTCTCCTCTCTCGACGGTTCAGACCGGCCTCCAATCGGTTTTGACCGGTTTTGAACCGGTTCAGCGGTTTTGGCATCAGTTCGACACAACGACGGTTTTCAGTATCAACCGAACCGTTCTAGGTCCCGGGTCCCGATTTTGAAAACCTTGGTTAAGAGCTTTACGCTGCTTTACTGACTAAGCTAGATGGACATTTTATAGAGAAACACACACACAAAGCTAACAACTCATCTTTAGGCACAACCATAATCAGATGACAACTCATGAAAACTTAACAAATTTAAAGTTTTCTTTTTAAAACAAAAACAAAAACAAAACCCACTTTTCTTCTCTCCACTTACCACTTCCTCTCTCCCAATTGTTCATCTGCCACCTAAAATCCCCATAGTTTCTTCATCACCTACTCACATAGACCACAACCTCCCAATTTCTTTCATTTCCAAAACTTTGTTCAACCTTTGAAACAAAACAACAAACACTTTGAACTCATTTCTACAAAACTTGCACACCCATCACCCAAATACCAAAAAGCCTCCAAGCAACAGCAGCAGAGCATCATCTCCACGCCCTCAACCCCAAGTTGTAATATCCAGTATTTTATGTATGGTTTACGTATGAGGTTTAGGGTTAGGACTTGGAATACATAGCAGAGATGTTGTTTGAGGCTTAGAGACCTTTGCATGGCAAGTACGCGGCTTTTTTCGGGTGAGTTGGAACGTGGAGACCAATTAGGGTTTTCCTGGTGAGCGTCTTTGAGACGTCTGAATGTGAAATAAGAATTTTGGAGTTATAAATGATATTAGGCCTTGTTGATGGTTTTAGGTTGTTTATTTGGTCCTAATGAGCCTACATCTCAAATTTGAGCGCAATCGGACGTCGAACGGACCCTAAACGCAAAGGTTTGACTTTTGGTCAGAAGTCAACGCTCAAGCGTGGGTGTATCCATGGTCAAGCGCCCAAGTCAACTAGATAAGGGCCATGCTTTTACTTGCCACGTGTCATCAGGGCTTACATGGCAGCCTGTGAGTGGATGCATGGCGCGGTGGCTTTCCACGCTCAAGTGTGGAATTTCTTACGCTCGAGCGTGGCTGCGTGAATCAGTAAAATAAAAAGGGCTTAAGTGATATAAGTCACTTAAGCCAAAAATGAAAGAATAGAAGACAGAAACGAAAACTGAGCACTGAGAGCAAAAAAGAGAGGATTTCTAGAGAGAGAGGAGGAGAAAACATGAGAGAGAAAGAACTTCTGGTGCGAGTTGTGCGAGTTTCGATCGTCCAATCACGAACGGAGTACGTGGTTGTGATTGTAGCAAGGATATCTATCTTCTTCTCCTCTTCGCTTCTCCTAAAACTGAAGGTAAATCATCCTCTTTTATGTTGAAGTCCCATTCGTTAAGTTTCTCTATGTATCTTTAGTTTTGTTTATCGGAATTCAATTTCGTCTTCAAGTACGAACTCGTAGTAACATGTGCTTCGTAATGTGATGCTTAGGTGAATTTTTGGAAGTCTCGTTTTGCTTCGTTTCGAGCATCGTACGACTCTTTAGGTGGGGGAAAGAAACTATTTAACGTCGGAAACGGCATGATTACATTTAATTAGATAGAGGCGTAGGGCGACCCAAACCCTACACGAGAGCGAGTAATGGACAATATCTATACCACATTGGGGACTACTTAGTGGTACCGATGATGATATAGATATTGTGCGTTTATCGTCGTTACGATATATATATATTTTATTTTTATTCTGTGATGATTGCCTGTTTGACTGGTTGATTTGAAATTGGTACTTGATGTATGATATCATGAGTGTTGTAATTATTTTTGAAAGTGTTTATACTTATTATTATTATTATTATTATTATTATTACTATTATTATTATTATTATTATTATTATTATTATTATTATTATTATTATTATTATTATTATTATTATTATTATTATATTTTGGTATTTATTATATGGCAATGATATTATGACATGATGATATATGATGATGATTTTGGATAACATGATGATGATTATAATGATATGATGAGTAATATGATTGTGCTTAGAGGATTGAGTAAATCATAAGTTATGTTGAGACACGAGGATGTATTTGGGGATTGCATACGATATGTGATAGCAATGCCTAACAGAGATGATTATCATGATATGAGGCTGAGATTGATGAGATGAGATTATTTTGAGGTTATCTATGAGATTATGATGAGCAGTTAAGGCACTAGTGAGTGACCTGAAACATGGTCTGTGATATGAGCTGGGACCTAAAACATGGTCGAGTGGACCTGAAACATGGTCGAGTGGGGTCTATGCCTCGGAGGGATAATTCCCTGGGATAGGCTAACGGCGGACCGTCCAGAGATGATTTCATTTTAGTCGCAGCTATAGTTCATGCATTGCATGAGCATCCTGGGTTGTGGTTCAGAGGTGTACATCGGGTTGTGTAGCTATAGTGACATTGCTTTGCGTAGGCACCCTCCATCCACGGATGAAGGCGTGCGCCATGGACTCTGGGACGTGTCGATTATATTGTTGTGATATCCGGATATGGTTGATACCTGAGGAGATTATTTATACAGCATTTGCATTGCATCATGATGGAGGGTAGAGGAAAGATCCTAGATGTGGATTGAGGATGATTGTGTTACATATGTTTATACTTGGCAGACAGATGTTTAGTGTGCCGTTATTTAATTAAATGTAGCTAAACCCTTTCCACGTTTGATGTTATATGGCTTCTTATCCCCTTTTCTTTTGCTGTGTGTTGCGTATATATATGTTTTGGTACTTTAGACTCTGTTAGAGCAGATGGCGCACTGGGACCACCCATGGATGACCCAGGACCCAGGGTTCCCCCTCTCGGGGACCTGTGAGGTGGAGTGCTTAGACTTGCACGGGTGGCTTGTGGACCCGGTCACTCGTTTCGCAGTATATACGGGTCCTGTGTCCATCACTACGGGGCTTGGGCAGGGAGCGCCCATCGAATTTGTTGGCACGTTTCGTTTCGGCACGACCTTCCTGTTTCCGATAAGACATCCTAATGGGCATGTACCACCGATGCCGCCTATGTTCGGGATTGCCCCCATACCCTTCATGGTACCTCTTGAGGCCTTTGTACCCGGGTTTGCACCCGCACCAGCGTCGGAGCCCGAGTTGGCACCTATCCCAGAGGTGGACCCAGTTGCCCTCGCTCAGGACCTACCAGTTGCCCCCGCTCAGGATCTAGCACCCCTTCCTGAGGTACCCATACCTCCAGAGGTCCGTGCTACGATTTGAGTCTTAGCGGGTATCTTCTAGACGACTACATCCTCGAGATAGCAGACTCTACAGGCAGAGGTTTCAGGGGCAGTCGGTCAGGAGTTCTTCCAGCGACAACGGAGGAGTGTCCGGGCCCGCCGGACCTCAAGATGCAGACGAGGGTGGTAGTGTATGATGGCTCGGGCTAGTGCCATCAGTATAGGTGTGAGTGAGGTTTTACTGTATTTTTTGAGAGGGGACGGGGTGTGGAGTGCATCGGCGAGGCTTTTCTTTTGGATTTTGATGTATTTTGGTTGATGTCACCTGCTTGTGTATATATCGGGATCCTACAGAGGGGAATCCCTTGACAGCAGTACTGGCATGTATGTATATATTTATAGTTATGTGTTGTATGTATGTTTACATATGTGTTTGTATTTTTAAGTTTTAAATTGTCCTCTGTTTTAATATACTCGCTTAACGATAATAACAAAATTAGGACTTAATATTTTGGGTTTTCTTTAATGGGATGTCGGGGCATCTCATTTGGTGGTATCAGAGCAATTCGGTTCTGAAACGGACTGTGATGACTGTGATTAGGGTAAACTAGCTATTTAGTTGAATCCACATCGGATAACAGCTATGCTTAGAAGTTGGGTAGTGAGTCCGACGCGACATCTCTACGGCATATAGTATTTATGTTCCAGTTTATGTAGTATTATATGTCATCTTGATGTGGGCTAATGATTTCTTTTAACCGGATCTTTTACACTTTCCCGTTTCCTAGCTTCCATATACTTTGACAGTATCTACCCCTGCCAGTGATCCTTTGATCACTATGTCTATTTGCTTACAGTGTCCTATAGTTTTTGAAAATAGGACATTTCTGGTTTATCTCATCTGTTTGCCTATGCAGCAAATAGACGTTATCCTTGGCATGGATTGGCTTTCAGCTAACCATGTAGTGTTAGACTGTGCCTGAAAGACCTTATCTTTTCTTGAGCCTTCTAGCATAGTGTCTGCCAATGAAGGAACAGCTATGAGGAGTGACGAGTCTCAACAATATGTGATGCTTTTCTCTTTGGAAGCTAAGGAGACTCCGAGTATGGATTCTTTTCTTATCGTGAGAGAGTTTCCTGAGGTTTTGCCTCCTGATGTTCCAGGTTTGCCACCAGAGAGAGAGGTGGAGTTCGCTATAGATCTCATACCAGGGACCGCACCTATATCAGTAGCTCCTTATATGTCACCAGTGGAGTTGGCAGAGTTGAAGAAATAGCTGGATGACATGATGAAGAGGGAATTCATCAGACCGAGTGTTTCGCCTTGGGGAGCACCGATATTTTTTGTCAAGAAAAAGGAAGGAAGTTCTAGGTTGTGATTATAGGCAGTTGAATAAAGTTACAATCAAGAACAAATATTTGTTGCCTAGGATAGATGATCTGATGGATCAGTTGAAGGGAGCTTCAGTGTTTTCCAAGATAGATTTAAGATCAGGATACCATCAGATTAGGGTGAAGAAGGAGGATATACCTAAGTCCTCTTTCAGGACGAGGTATGGACACTACGAGTACCTAGTTATGCCTTTTGGTATAACTAATGCTCCAGCGGTGCTCATGGATTACAAGAACAGGATCTTTAGACCGTTCCTCGACAAGTTTGATGTGGTGTTTATAGATGATATTCTTATCTACTCTCGTAGTCGGGAAGAACACGAGGAACATCTGAGAGTGGTGTTACTGGTGTTGAGAGATAGGCAGTTGTATGCTAAGCTATCCAAGTGTGAATTTTGGTTAGAGGGAGTACAGTTTCTAAGGCATGTAATCAACAAGAAAGGGATAGCTGTTGATCCAGTTAAGGTAGAGACCATGATTAAGTGGGAGAGTCCTAAGTCAGTGAGTGAGGTGGGGAGTTTCCTAGGATTAGTCGGGTATTACAGGAGGTTCATGGAGGGTTTCTCGAATATTATGTTACCTATGATGCAGTTGACGAGAAACGGTACGGCATTTGTTTGGATAGAGAAGTGTGAAGAGAGCTTTTAGAAGCTAAAGGAGAAGTTGACTACATCTCCTGTGCTGACGTTACCATATCCATTAGGACAGTTTGACGTGTACTGTGACGCGTCATATCAAGGATTGGGTTGTGTTTTGATGCAAGAGGGAAGATTTGTGGCTTATGCTTCCCGACAGTTGAGGGTTCATGAAAGGAATTACCCGACCCATGATCTAGATTTAGCATCCATAGTGTTCGCATTGAAGATATGGCGACACTATCTCTATGGAGCTAAGTTTAATGTGTTCAGTGATCACAAGAGTTTAAAGTTTTTGTTTGATCAGAAGGAGCTGAACATGAGGCAACGTAGATGGATGTAATTCATTAAGGACTATGATTTTGATCTTCAATACCATCCAAGGAAGGCTAATGTTGTGGCAGATGCACTAAGTCAGAAATCCTTGCACGTATCCGCAATGATGGTGAAAGAGATGGAGTTGCTTGAACAGTTTAGATATTTGAACCTAGGTATGGATTTGATTGAGGATATATTATGCTTAGGTATGATCACCATTAGTAGTGAGTTTTTGAGAGATCTTAAGGTTAAGTAGGGTCAGGATGAATATTTGGTGGATGTGAATCGAGGTATAGATGAGGGTAAGGTTTCAGAGTTTGGGAGAGGATCAGATGGAGTGTTAAGGTTTAAGGATCGGATATGTGTGCCAGAGGACTTAGAGATTAGGAAGATGATTTTAGAGGAGGCGCATAAGAGTAAGTTGAGTTTTCACCCAGGAGCCACCAAGATGTATCAAGACTTGAAGAAGATGTTTTGGTGGCCAAAAATGAAGAAAGAAGTGGCGGAATATGTTCTATCATGTTTGGTATGTCAGAAAGCTAAGATAGATCATCAAAAGCCCGTCGGGTTGTTGCAGTCCTTGGATATCCCGAGGTGGAAGTGGGATAGCATAGCGATGGACTTTGTGGTGGGATTACCACGAACTCCAAAGAGGTTTGATGCAATTTAGGTTATCATTGATAGGTTGATGAAGTGTGCTCACTTCTTACGCATTGGTGAGAGTTATAGTCTTGAGAAGTTGACTCGGATCTACATCAAGGAAGTTATGAGGTTGCACGGTGTGCCGTCGAGTATTGTCTGTGGCCGAGATCCCAGATTTACATCTAGATTTTGGAGACAGTTACACAATGCTTTAGGAACAAAGTTGAGGATGAGTTCTGCTTATCATCCTCAGACGGATGGACAGTCAGAGAGAACAATTCAATCATTGGAGGATCTTTTAAGAGCTTGTGTGTTGGAACATGTTGGCCATTGGGATGAATTCCTACCTTTGATTGAGTTCACATATAATAACAGTTTCCACACCAGTATCGGGATGGCACCGTATGAGGCTCTGTATGGAAGAAAGTGTAGGACTCCATTGTGTTGGTATGAGACTGGCGAGAGCCAAGTGTTGGGTCCTGATATGGTACAGCAAACAACGGAGCAAGTCAGGAAAATCAAAGAGAAAATGAAGGAAGCACAGGATAGGCAGAGAAGCTACATTAACAAGAGGATGAGACCCTTAGAGTTCCAAGAAGGTGATCACGTTTTTTTGAGAGTCACTCCGAAGACCGGAATTAGCAGAGCTATAAAGTCTAGAAAGCTCACTCCCCGCTTCATTGGACCATTTTAGATTCTTCGATGAATTGGTCCAGTAGCCTACTAGATGGCCTTACCGCCTAACCTTTCCAACCTTCACAATGTCTTCCATGTACCCCAGTTGAGAAAATATTACCTTAATCCTTCTCATGTCATTGAGCCTAAGCCAATACAACTCTGAGAGAATCTGGAATAGTGGTAAATAGATCCTCCTAATTTGGACTCGTGAACAACACTGTTTAGGTTTATATTATTTTTTCAACAATATTGGTTATTTTGATAATTTTCAAAATAAATAAGTTATTATACTTCACTCGGGCGCATCATCAACAAACGGGTAATCGATGGAGTCGAGAACGGACGTACAGAGACAAAACTGGACTCCGGATGATGGGACATCTTGCCACCTAGGGTGGTGAGTCATAGGAGTGACTCACCTAGAATTTATGACAAGTAATGATGGTTAAGGTGAAAAGACTAAAATGGCCCTGACCTAACCTTTCCTAGTTAAATGACAACCACGGTTAAGGCATGACATTATCAAATTTGCTTCTTCTTCCTCACATGTGGTCACAATTCAGCCACACCTCCTACTCACCATCACCACACATTTATCATGATGACACCAAAATATCATGATATTTATTCTAGTGAAAATACCAAAATGCCCTTGGTCTTTAAGTGAATCTTCAAAAGTGTCTCTAAGTAAAATTTTGACCAAAATACCCTCTCACCTACTCAATTTCGTGCAGCCCCTCCACTAAACAAAACTCATTTCATTTTGATTTCATTTCATCATTTTTCTCTCAAATACCCTAATCGGGTAAACAACGGAATCGGACACGGATGCGTAGAGATACACCGGGAGACAGAATGGCGAGTCATCCATGATGATTCATAAGGGATGAGTCACCATGGTGAGTCATGGTAGTGACTCACCTCCCTCATCAATGCTCATAAATGCCAATACTATAATATCTAGATATTTAGAGCTTTAACCTAACCTATGTCTAGTTAACATCAACCATGGTTCACAAGGCAATTCCAAGATGATTTCTCTTCCTCCATGTGGTGTATAACTCGGCCACACCACCCTAAGAGTACCTCCACCACATATTCATTTCATAGCCTAACGATTCCTAAGCCTAGCTATGTTATAATATTGTATTTTCTAACCTAACCAAGCTTTGGTTCTTTCACCATGGTTATCATTAATGTTAACAATCAATTCTTCTACTCTTACAACCACACTACACAGGCCTCATCTCACCACCATACATCTTCATTTCATTTATTTTAACCAAGTTTATGAAACAAAGTTCTTTTTCTTCCTAATCATTCATGGTTTCATTAAACCACAATGATCCAAGCATGAAAATATTTCCTCTTCCTCACCAAGTGAACCTTACGGTCATCTTCATTCCACCAAACAACTTCACTTCATTTCATTTCATCTTCATGTGTTCATATTCTCTCACAAAACTCTAAGTTCTTCATAGTGATTTACAAAGGAGCTCTAAGATCTTGATCATTTATTAAAATTCCAAAGGTATAGCCTTATAACCCAGGATCATAACTTCATCTCTCTTCACAATATTTCTTCATATCTCAAAGTTTTCACAAATTCAAATTCCTAGATCTAGTTTTTCAAATAATTCTAGAAAATCATAGAAAAATCATTTTAATGTGAGATCAATTTCTATGATCTCCATATGACTTCTATATTCATCATCCAAGAGCTTGAAAAATTTAGAGATCCCTAGCTATTTCTTTTGATCTTGGCCAAACCTATGCTTCAAATGGGTTTGGATGATTTTCTTCATTCTTTAACTTGTTTTCATGTTGGTTGTTCATGGATAGGTTTGGTTGATTCAAACCTTGAGGCTTTAGGTGAACAACATCCTCATACTACTTGACTTTCAAGTGATCTACAAGAGGTAAGGGGGGAGATTACTACTATCCTACCTTAATGAAGATATGTATGTGGTTTAAAATAATTGTATGTTGTTTTTCAAATCCTAAGTATTAAGATTATGTATTACTATTTATGGTTGTGATTTTCTTGGAGGATTTGATTTGATACTTGGTTGTGGTACGATATCTCATATGGTTGTTTTGGTTCCAATGACCTTATGTTAGAACCATGATTATTGTTTACTTGATTTGTTAAGAAAAATGCCTAATATAATTATTTGAGGACATTCGGCCATAACTGTTTCAGTGAGTTCCATGAGGATTTAATTTGTTTGGATAATTTTTATGAGGAATGAATGAGTATATAAGAGTATAGGAATTGGTTTGGATTGATTTGAATATGTATGTTAAAATATATGAATTTATGACTCTTTAGGGACTTTTATGCAATTTCTGGAAAATTGCAGGACTGAACTATAAATATAAAAATATGTCATACAATTGAATTGGATGATAAAATAAGACCATAGAAATTGGTTTGGTGTTATTTTGATTAATACATAAAAAGATATAAGCTTTTTAGTAAACAAGGACCTTTTTGCAAATATTGTAAAATATGTGGGCAGAATGTAATTTCTGGAAATTTGAAGGTAACTGAAAAATATTTCTATAGAAGTTGGTTTGGTGTGATTTGAAGTTATAAATAAAAAGTTATAACGTTTTAAGTGAATAAGGACCTTTTTGTAATTAATGAAAGTTTAAGGATTAAACTGAAATTTTTGAAAATAAATGTAATTGGACAGTTAGAGACTGTTTTTCATACATATCTAACTGTTCTATAACTCCAAAAATGAGTTTTGGACTATTAGAGTTTAAATTGTTGAAAAAGGGTTTTACGCGATTTACAAACTTAATGATGTTCGGTTAAATTTTTAGGAATTTCGTATACATGGAAATGAAACTGTAAAAGTAGTATTTCAACATCTTAATATGAGTAATATAACCTAGGTGAGTAATATATTTGAGGTGAAGAACCATATTTTCAAAAGTATGGCTTTTGGACCTAAAACCAATAAAAAGTGGCGAAACCGTTGTCAAGCATTTTTAAAGATTTTTTAGGAAACCATGATGTAAAGTTTGAAATTAGTATTTTAATACTTTAACATAAGTATGGTAACTTAGGAAAGTGAAGGATTTGATAAAAATGATTATATTTATGAAAATATGGAATTTAAGTTGAACTACAGTAAAAAGCTGTAAAACGGTATTTTAAGAGTTTCGACGTTTTTCAAGAAACTATTTTGAGGAATCTAGTACTTATGTACTTTGATGGAATCTGATTTCAAAATGGTTTGGTTTTAACCAAAGGTTTTAGTTTCAAGACAAAAGAGAATTTTAGTCTTCAAAGACTAGTATTTACATTAAAGAGCAAAACCTAAGTCATAAATGACTTAGTGAAAATATGAACTTAATGATTTATGGCTTATGGTGAAGCAAGACCATTTGTCATAAAGTGTGGATATTTCATGATCCATACCTCCATAATATTTAGGGGTTGGGTAATAATTGGTTATCAAGTTTGGGTGGGGGAGAAGAAGGGGGGGTTGGAAAAAAGGGGTGTTGCAAGATGTTTCCATGCTTAGATAGTACTTGGGTGGTGTTTTTTTATGACGGGGTTGTGGGGTGCTCCCCCTAATGGACTAAGAGTTACTTGATTTCTTGGAAGCCAAGAGAAATACTCAATTAGAAAAGTGGAAAGAAATAAATGATTGAATTGTTGATCTAATTTCATAATGTGTTAGGACTTGTAAGCAAGTGCCTTAAAACATCTTTACATAAACATGACAATTCTGTTTGAGAACTGTGGATCAGTGAAGGGCCGATGATTTGTACCCGAGAATATCGTTCGTTAGAGATTGACATCGATTGGATTCTGATTGGATTCTCATTGTATTGAATCTTGAATTGTCCAAGTGGGACAGTTTGGGAAAAAACATTTTTCACACTCGTACAATAGTCATTTCAATGTTCAAATGCCTTATATACTTGTTGAAATCTCGGTCTGATGCATTTCCTTTTGTTCTCCTGGTGCATACTTGATCGCGGTGATTCTGACCGTGCTCGAGTCGTGTAACTTGGAGACCGATGGGAAATGCTGCCGAAATTTTGTCAAGTATAAGGTATTTGAATATGGGAATAACTATTAGTAGCCGAGTGTGACAAAGGTTTCTTCTCGAATGGGATAGGTTCATACCTTGTCATAAGAACGAGATTGATGGAGTTATTGGAATGCACCATAATATATAAGTGTTATTGTAGGATTGGTCAGGCTATTTAATTGCCAGCAATGGATATTCCGGAGAATCGAAAATGGATGTATCGTAGGTTGGATCGGAATAAACGTCTTAGGGAAGAGTATAGAGTTGGAGTGGGTGAGTTTATAGAGTTTGTTGTTAGCCAGGAGAGATTTATACGGCTGGGCGGTGATCAATTGAGGTGTCCTTGCAAAAGATGCAAGTGTCAATCTTTCAAAAGTGTGGATGGAGTTGTAGCCGATCTTTATGAGAAGGGCTTCATGCCTGATTACTATTGGTGGAGTAACCATGGTGAGACGTTGCCTGACTTAAACCCGATTGTGGTTGAAGGTTCGTACTATGGAAGTGGTGACCGGAGGGAATAATTAAATCCATACGAGCAGATGATAATGGATCATGCTGGACCATCGGTTGGTGTTGTACTAGAAGAAGATGGGGGAGAAGATGGTGGAATGGTTTCCCAATACATAGAGGAGAATCCAAATCCCGAAGCTCAAAGATTCTATGATATGCTTGAGTGCTTGCACGATCTCCATTGTGGGAAGGATGTCGGGAGTACACGGAGTTGTCGATGTGCATGGAATGGTTGAGTATCAAATCTGACTACAATATGCAAGAAGGCTGTTTTAATCGCCTCAGGTCAGGTCGTGTCAAGGCGTTGCGAAGGGCAATCGGATGCCTACAAGTTTTTATCATGCTAAGAAGTCCGTAGAAAATTTGGGTCTGGGGTGTTTGAAAATTGATTGTTGCCCGAATGGATGTATGTTGTACTATAAGGATGATTCAGCGGAAAGCATAACGTGTTGTCGATTTTGTGGTGCGGATCGGTATAAGACAACCACTAGGATGGGCATTGAGAAGAAGAGGTCGCTAAAAAAGATGTGGTACTTTCCGCTCGTGCCAAGACTTACAAGATTGTACTCTTCGATGGCCACTGCAGCTCACATGAGGTGACATAGTGAGCATGAGAGGGAGCAAGATATCTTGTGTCATCCATCTGATGGAGAAGCTTGGAAGCATTTTGATAGGGTTCATATGGCATTTTCGCAGGACCCTCGCAATGTCCGATTGGGGTTATCTGCTGATGGATTTAATCCTTTTGGGCGATGTCCGGAAAAGCATACTCTTGTTGGCCGGTTATCCTGACTCCGTACAATCTTCCCCCGGAGATGTGCATGAAGCGGGAGTTTATGTTCCTAACAGTCATAATTCCGGGTCCGTCTAATCCAAAAGGTAAGATTGATGTGTACTTGCAACCACTGATAGATGAGTTGACAATGCTGTTGAATGATGGTGTGTTGACATATGACGTATCTTTGAGGCAGAATTTCATCATGAAAGCAGCTTTAATGTGGACGATCAACGACTTTCCTGCTTATGGGATGATGTCGGGTTGGATGACCGCGGGGAAGCTTGGATGCCCAATATGTATGGAGCGATCGAAGGCATTCACGCTTAAAAACAGTCGAAAGATCTCATATTTTGATTGTCATCAGCAATTCCTTCCAGAAGATCATCCTTATAGGCGGAACAAGAATGCATTCAAGAAGCGTTGTGCGGAGAGAACACCGCCTCCACCACGTTTGACTGGTCCTAATGTATGGCGCAGAGTACAGTACTTACCGCTCGTCCATGAAACCCAAGGAGAACATATTCCTGATTATGGCGTCAACCATAATTGGACAAAACAAAGTATATTTTGGAGGTTGCCGTATTGGAGGACGCAGCTACTCCGTCACAACATTGATGTCATGCATACTGAGAGGAATGTGTTTTTGAATGTGTTTGACACTGTGATGGACATCAAGGGGAGGACAAAGGATACAAATAAAGCCCGATTGGACCTGGCTGACATTTGTAATCGGAAGGAGCTTGAGTTGCAAGACGGTGGTCGTGGCAGACTTATCAAACCGAAGGCAAGTTATACACTAAGCAAAGCACAGAAATTGGCCGTCTGACATTTCAAATGATCAGGTTGATCGAGAAATTACTTCTCACTTTGCTACATGGTTCAGTAAATATGTAGGTTAAGCATCTTCATTTTTTGAAGCATACATTTTATCTCCTTAAATATATAGCATGTATAAGAATAATATAATATTTGATTGTTTAGGTACTAGATCCAGAAAACAATGTTCAAAATCCATTGTTGACAAATTTGGCATGGGGGCCTAACAGATGGGTTACATCATGGAATACTTATATTGTAAATGGATATAAATTTAACACAAAAACATGGAATGAAGGAATGCAGACGTGTAACTATGGTGTTTGTGTGCGAGCCACTAATGGCAATGTAGAGGATGATTTCTATGGGGTTCTAACTGACATCCTTGAACTCGATTATACCGGTTTCCCCATGATGAAATTAGTTATCTTCAAGTGTGATTGGTTTGATCCTACTCTTGACGTAGGGACAAAAATAGATAAAAATTATGGTATTGTTCAAGTTAGGCTGTCTCGAAGGTATAATAAGGCGTACAACCCATTCATTTTTTCACAACAGGCAGAGCAGGTTTATTACTCGCCATATCCCGAAGGACATCATGGCTGGTTGGGTGTTATTAAGATAAAGGCTCGCAGTATAATTACTGATAATGTAATCAACCAGCCTGAAAAAGATGCTCCGTACCAAGATGATGAGTTTTCAAGACCCCACGTACCGTTGCAAATTACGCCGGACATTATTGTTAATTCTCTGGCGGACATTTCCGGAAATGGGGAAGAATTTGAAAGAGAGTTAATGGATCAATCCGAGTTGGACGCATCTAGCGAAGGTACATTCCGATCAAGTGATACTGATGAGACTGAGGGTGAATTTAGTGACGGAGATTCTACTTAGGTAATTTATTTATGTCATAATTCATTGTGTGAATGTCATTCTACTTATTAGGTAATTTATTTTTGTATTATTTACACTGTTGTGTAATCATATTTTCATTTTTTTCACAGATGGCAGATTCCTCCAGAGGTAGGGGTCATCGTGGAGGTCGTCGTGGAGGTCGTGCTACGAGAGTCCCTTCGCCGGCCTACCCACAGCCTTCAGATCGAGAACATCCTAGCTACCAGCACCTCTGTTGACGGGACACCTCCGGGTGATGGAGTTGCACCCCCCACCCATCCTCATGTGGTCGGGACACAGGCTGCACCCTCATCATCCACACCTACGACGATAGGACCATCATCATCATCGGGACAGGAAAGTCGTGGTCCATCCGACAGGAGGATTCTTCTTATCCCCAGGGGGATAACGAGTATGCTAATTTAATTTTTTAATATATATAAAGTATCGTTAATTTCTATTTACTTGTTTTTAAAATTTAATTATAACATTTATTAATGCTCTAATTTTGCTGCAGCTTTCTGCCCGCGAAGGGCCCTTATGATTCGATCTCGAAGATGCTGCGACGCAAGTTTGATGGTCCATGGCCTACATGGAAGGCCATCCCACTGGGCCATAGGGATCAGTTGTTTCTAGAGTTTAAGGTAACAGTTTATTAAGTTTTTTAAATTAAATTTACATTATATATATGTACACACGAATTTCCTAACAACTGTAAGTTGCAGAAAGAGTATAGGTGGGACTTAGCTTTAGAGGCTCTCGTCAGGGACATATTTGAGCATAAAGGCTCACTGGTTATGAAGAATCTGATGAACAAGCTGAGGAAGGGGCAGAATAAGGGGAGGTGGGTGGATCCTGAGATCAAGAGGCAGCTGGACCAGTACTGGGCTACTGAGAAGTTCCAGGAGATCCAGGTCACAGCTTGGCGTAATCGAGCTTCTGATGGTGGCGCATGTGCTTGGACCGGTGGGTCTAAATCAGCCGCCGCCCACTACGACGAGCTGGTAATACATTAAACTTTTGACTTAATATACTATTTAATTAATTAGTTTTCATTTTTAATTATTCTTATGAATTTAATATTATATTATTCTGTGCAGAAAGCACAGAAACAGCGGGCCCCGACTGCTATGGAGTTGGTGGAGAAGACGAAGAAGTTGAAGTCGGGGACATGGGTCAACGACAAGGCCCGTAACTATGCTGCAAGCAAAAAAATAATTTAGTGTTTACTTGTAATTTATTATAAATGATTTGTTAATATTGGATATAATTATTTTAACTAAATCTATTCAACTTTGTAGGCGGGCTTCAACGAGAAGAAGGACGATGCCATATCACGTGCCTCACAGTCACAAGATGAGGCTTTGACTGGTGATGGCTGCTCTCCTGTCTCCGTCGACGATAATGCCATTTATTTGGAGGTCGTCAGGGGCAGGAACAAGAAGGGGAACATGTATGGCCTCGGACACCTGGGAGCCGAGTTCATCGATTCATCGTCCGGCACGCCTGCTCCTTGTTGCGCCGATACCGTCCCTCAGGAGCAGTTCCACCAAATGCAGGACACCATCACGCAGCTGAACGCGGAGCTTCGGGAGAAGAGCGAGAGAGAGCAGCAGATGGCGAACCAGATTGCACATTTGACTCGGGCACACCAAAGAAATGATGCGAGCGAGCATCGAGCGGGCCGACACATCATGGCCGGTGTTGGAGCGAGATGAGGATCCAGACTCGATTGCTTAGGATGATGCTCGACAGTTGTGCGCTGCTTGCCGCTCCTCCGGTTCCGCCGCCGCCATCACTGATCTCTCTTATCGCAGAGGACGATCAGCTAGCAGACGTCGGTGGTACGGACGCTGAGGATGATTGGATTCCTCCATCTCCCCCTCATCATGACTGATTTTTTCTCTCCATATTTTTGACTTTAAACGATTCTTGTACGATATTTTTTATTATTCTTTTTATATATATTTATTATTTTTTATGATTGTATATTTCATAAGTTATTTGGCGTGTTCTATTAGTAATTTTTTTTAACGTTTAAAGAAAATCAGAAAAAAAATTATTATAAAAATTAAAATTAATTTTTTTTTTAATAATAACCAGTTTAGCGACCGAATTAGAAACCAATAATTCGGTCGCTAAACTTTATTTAAGATTTACAGATGATGTATAGCGACCGAAAATCCGTCGCTAATATAGGTTAACAGTAACCAAAATTAGCGACCGAATTAGCAACCGATTATCGGTCGCTAAAAATGGTTACCCAAAAAATGCGACCAACCTAATAGCGACCGATTATTATTATATAGCGACCGAATTTACGGTCGCTAATTAGCGACCGAAATAATAATTCGGTAGCTAAAACCTTAGCGACCAGGTATTCAGCTACCATCATAAATCGGTCTCTGATTCGGTCGCTAAAACAAATAGCGACCGATTTACATGGTTTAGCGACCGAAACTTACGGTTGCTAAACAATTTTTTTTTGTAGTGTCCATCAGCAAATCACTTGAGTTTTTTTTATAGTTTATTTTAATTGTTGAGAAGATTAAGTTGGCAAATTTGGTTTTTTTTATCATATTATAATTACTATTTTTAAATAAGCCAAATCTATATAAAAAGAAGTATAAGGGATACTTCAACCCTTAAACGCAGTTTTGAAAGAATACTCAAGAATAAACCTGAGAATACATTCCAAGGGAGAAAACCACCAATCAGAAAAAAGAAAACATACACCCAAAATGACCAGAGAACCAGACCTAAGAGTGCATCTTAATAAAGTTTATATATCATCCCTAAATAGTCAATCTACAGATACATTTCTAAAAACAACTCCATTCTGCAGCAACCAAATAGACCAGATAGTCACATGTCAAATAACAAAACACTATTATTTGGTCAAGAACAAATTGAAAAGTTAAATTCAGGCACTATTACTTGTTCAAGAACCAACAAGTCTATGAATAAGGATTCTTTAAAGTGAATTTGATTGTAAACTATAAAGTGAACAAGTAAGGGTACGTTCACCCTTAATTAATTAAAGTGGATTGAGATATCAATGCACTAAAACTAATCAAAGGTGGATACACCCTTGCTTGAACACTTTACTCCCAAGGTCACTTTAGATGAGCCTTTTTCCAAATCTATTATGAATATTCCAAATCTTCGGTTTTCATATTCCATTGAATACAAATTAAACCAGGTCTTGCCAATCAAGCCACTGGTGAACTGCCTCGCTCCTTCCACGTGGCTATCTCAAATCCTCATTCTGTGTTATTTGGGTTTAGGGTTTAGGGCTCCTCTATAGATGAACTCCAACAGTTAATACAAAATTTTCAACCAAGCCATGCTTGATTATACATTGAAATATGGGTTATTATTTTGGCACTACCGATTAGTGATTCCAAAACAGACTCGTGATCTTGTACATCGCATCCAATTAGAGTTTCATTCTTCACCCATTGGAGGTCATTGAGGGTTTTTGTGTATGCATGCTCGGATAGCCACTTATTTTTTCTGGAAAAATATGTGACATGATATTAGGAAATCTATCATCATTCTTGTTCTTTTGTTTCATATAATTTATAGGGTTAAATATGATTAAACTCGGTTCAAACTATTTAAAATTTAAGAATTCGAAAGAGATTTTATTTTCTAAAGTAATAATTGGAATCGAAATATTTATATCAAACAAATTTTTATGGTAAACAATTATAAAATAAAATCATGAGTTTAATTTATATGCACTTTCAACTGACATCTAATAATATCTAATTAATGAAATAATATTATTGTTATTTCTCTCTCTTATTTATTAAAATGAAAGACCACATCAAAATATCTTTAGATTTAGTGTAAAACTTTTTACACTTGCAGCCTAAAATTATATGCCCAACGGCCAAAACTTTTATATGTTATCCACCTCTATTTGTATGCAAGCTTGCTTCGAAAAATCATGGGACTTGAAGGGTAGTAGAAGGTGGAAAAGGAGAGGCCTGCTAGGGAAAAGGCTCATTTTCTTTCATGCTAAGCTTTCTCCTATTTGCCAAACTACCAAACCCTAACTCAAGACGTGTTTCATAAGCCTCCCACATGCCCGTTAGAATATTCAAATATCCACCCATGTAAGTAATTAAAGTGCATAAGAATGTGTCACATAATATAGACGATAGACTCACATACATTATATATATATATATATATATATATATATATATATATATATATATATATATATATATATATATATATATATATATATATATATATATCTGTGTGTGTGTGTTGGAACTATGTAAAAGGCAGCGATATTACTTTTAAATTGAGCAATATTTTTTTTTTGGTGTACCCAAATTGAGTATTTATATGTACGGTATACAATTAATTTGGGCCTTTTATAACATGATATTATACAAACATATTACACGGTGGTATAAAAAGTTGATGTAACAAATATGGTTTTGAATTCTCTCGATTTTGTTCCCTCGTTGTTTTTTCTTTCATGTTTTTAGGCCAGAAGGGGCCTGCACAAGGGTTCATGCTTTTTATGTGTAAGATCCTCTAAAACTTTTTTTTTGTCTTTTTCTATCATGTTATGAGAGAGAAAGGGCTTTTTGACGAAACTGGGTTCCTTTTAGAAACTATTTACCAGTTTAGGATTATTCTGAAACTATTTACCAATGGGGGGTCGTTTTGGACACGTGACATATTTTATTTTATTTCAATCTGACAAGTCAAAGACGTCACTACAGATGACGCCTTTAAAAACGCCACTGCAGTTGGCGTACCCCTAATTAAAAAAAAAAAAAAAGTGGAGGCGCCAGTGCAGTTGGCGCCCCCCACTGTCCCCCACCCCAATTCCCATGTCCCCCCAATTCCCTATTCCCTTCAAACGTCCCCCCACCCCCCAATTCCCTGCAAATATAAGCCCCCTGTTACCAATAACAAAAAAATTATTACGGTAGTATAAAAAAATTTATCTTATAAGAATTAAAATAAAGTCACATGTAATTTTAAAGTATAGGAAGTAACGATGACATTAATGATAAAGTATCTATTAAAGACAACAAGATGCAATATAAAAATACCAGTAATAACGAGTAGCAAATAATATCATAGGAGGCATAAAAAAAATAATAGCAATAACAATTTACACCCATAAATATTCATCAGTTATTACAGTAGTACAAAAAAATGTACCTTATAAGAATTAAAATAAAGTCACATGCAATTTTAAAGGAACACCGCTACAAAAAAAATATATTATAAGTATAGGGAGTCACGATGACATTAATGATAAAGTATCTATTTAAAACAACAAAATGTAATATAAAAATACCTTAATAACAGGTAACAAATAATATCACAAGTAGTAAATAAAATTTCTTACTAAGATATAACTTTAAAGTGTTTGGTCTGGTTTAGGTTTTTATATTGGTTCATTAAAAAAAAAGGTTTTTATATTGGTTTGAAGCTTGCCCGGTAGTTTATCAGGTTTGGCCAATATTCTATTTTTGGCTTGGATTTCATATTGTTGTCTTTTGATGTTAAAGTGCATTATCTAGAGCACCAAAAAAAAAAATTGCATTATCTCCAACATTAGGCTTTGTCAAATGACGGGAAATATCTTTGGGCTTTGGCCCCTTTTGTATCAAAAAAAAAAAAAGACGGGAAATGAAGTACCTTGGCAAGTTTTGTAGCATGTTATTTGGTCTATTTGATTAAAAAATAATAATAATATTGTTTTTAGTGATAAATCTTTTGACATAGATTTTTTTTTTACAACACTCTTTTGACATAGATGGTGTCTTGAGTTACAACTAAGGCCTAATGACGCGTTTTTTTCTTTTGGGATTGGTCTCATGACCTGCTGTCTTGTATCAAGTCCATGTTTTGTATACGAATTATGATATCCCTTGTACCCTTATTATTATATTTTGCTTAGTCACTTCTTTAAATAAAAGAAAGAAAACCTATAGATCTTAGTAAGAAATTTTATTTACTACTTGTGATATTATTTGTTACATGTTATTAAGGAATTTTTTATTATCTGTTGTTTTAAATAGATACTTTATCATTAATGTAATATTTACTCTCTATACTTATAGTATACTTTTTTTTGTAGCGGTGTTCCTTTAAAATTGCATGTGACTGTGTTTTAATTCTTATAAGATAAATTTTTTTTAATACTGTAATAATTGATGAATATTTATTGGTGTAAATTGTTATTGCTATAATTATTTTTTATGCCTCCTGTGATATTATTTGCTACTCGTTATTACGGGTTTTTTATATTGCATTTTGTTGTTTTAAATAGATACTTTATCATTAATGTCATCATGACTCTCTATACTTATAATTTTTTTTTTTTGTAGCGGTGTTCCTTTAAAATTGCATGTGACTTTATTTTAATTCTTATAAGGTACATTTTTTGTACTACTGTAATAACTGATGAATATTTATGGGTGTAAATTGTTATTGCTATTATTTTTTTATGCCTCCTGTGATATTATTTGCTACTTGTTATTACTGGTATTTTTATATTGCATCTTGTTATCTTTAATAGATACTTTATCATTAATATCATCGTTACTTCCTATACTTTAAAATTATATGTGACTTTATTTTAATTCTTATAAGGTAAATTTTTTTTTATTATTGTAATAATTTTTTTGTTATTGGTAGCAGGGGGCTTATATTTGTAGGGAATTGCGGGGTGGGGGGACGTTTGAAGGGAATAGGGAATTGGGGGGGACGTGGGAACTGGGGTGGGGGACAGTGGGAGGCGCCAACTGCACTGGCGCCTCCACTTTTTGCTTTTTTTTTTAATTAGGGGTACGCCAAATGCAGTGGCGTCTTTAAAGGCGCCATCTGCAGTGGCGTCTTTGACTTGTCAGATTGAAATAAAATAAAATATGCCACGTGTCCAAAACGACCCCCCATTGGTAAATAATTTCAGAATAACCCTAAACTGGTAAATAGTTTCTAAAAGGAACCCAGTTTGGTCAAATTGTCGAGAGAAAGAGATAATAAAAACAGAAAATCCAAATCCAACAAATATTGAGAGTGTAATATGTGTGAACAAATTGATTTTATTTATTTTCATTTAGTGAGGGAAACTAATAAAACTAGTGAGAAGAAAAAGGGACTAACTGAATATGAAATTCGTTAAGACTAAATTTTTTTTTTATAAGTAAAAGTATATTGATAATGAATACAAGGATGCTCCATCCCATATACAAGAGGACCAAAAGAGAGATCTTTGTAAAAATGGTTCTCCCCCTAGATAGAAGCGGAATCACCCATACAAAGATATCCTAATAATAATAAGTATCCAAAGATAACAATTCGAAAAGTTCCTTGAACCCTATACATCAAAATATGTAACCTAAGATTAACAAATATGGTTTTGAATTCTCTCCATTTTGTTCCCTCATTGTTTTTTCTTTCATGTTTTTAGGCCAGAAGGGGCCTGCACAAGGGTTCATGCTTTTTGTGTGTAAGATCCTCTAAAACTTTTTTTTTGTCTTTTTCTATCATGTTATGAGAGAGAAAGAGATAATAAAAACAGAAAATCCAAATCCAACAAATATTGAGAGTGTAATATGTGTGAACAAATTGATTTTATTTATTTTCATTTAGTGAGGGAAACTAATAAAACTAGTGAGAAGAAAAAGGGACTAACTGAATATGAAATTCGTTAAGACTATTTTTTTTTTTTATATAAGTAAAAGTATATTGATAATGAATACAAGGATGCTCCATCTCATATACAAGATGACCAAAAGAGAGATCTTTGTAGAAATGGTTCTCCCCCTAGACAGAAGCGGAATCACCCATACAAAGATATCCTAATAATAATAAGTATCCAAAGATAACAATTCGAAAAGTTCCTTGAACCCTATACATCAAAATATGTAACCTAAGATTAATCAATAAAGGATCCTGACACTAATGAAAAACAAAAATCCAACCAAGAAAGGAACTTCATTTGCCTGATATCAAGTATTTTATAAAGAAGTTAGATATCATTATTTATGAAATTAGACAAATTAATTTTACACATACATTTGTATTAGAGTTTAATAAATATACACTCACAATATAAAAAAGTTTTACACGGACGTCCAATCATATTTTACCATTACGCCACTTTGTTATATTAATTCATAAAACAACTCCACAAAAAATTCTTCACTTTGGGTTAGAGTATCCCTAGTACTCTACTTCAATATAATTTTTGCTCATCAAAAAAATAATTCATAAAACAACTCCACAAATATCTATGTCGTAAGATATGATTGGATGACTGTGTAGAACTCTTTTACACTGTCAGTACATATTCATTAAATCCTTTGTATTATCTTTGAGAAAGTATTAGCCTCGAATAAAAAGTGAAAGGAATAATCAATGCTTATTGGCCAAGTGTCAAGAAACTTGATTTTATTAAGAAATGTTTCAAATTCAAAGCTTGTATATGGAAAAATTAGGTGCTGAAGAGTTTTGTCCCCTTAATTTGGTCTTCTTGACTCGAATCAGATTACTCGAATTCTAATGTGATTTTCGATTATCGAGAACTTTATACAAGAAGAGTGAAACGATGAATTAAGAGAGAGACCCTCTGGAAGATAAACAGGAAAAATTAAAAGAAAATGAGGTAGAAATTAATAAAATACAAATTAATGTATGGTGAATGACAATCTTGAAAATTTTATATAGCTTTTAAAAATTCAAAAGAGATATCACCAAGTAATTAATTTAGTTTCGCGAGCCTCGAAAATGACAAAGAAGAAACAATAGTCGTTGGAAGGCAGCTAACTTGGTGCTCAATTATTTATCTCCTCAGTTCTGCACTAGTAGTTTTGCTCGTCTATTCCTCTGTCACCTTTCCCATTATTATTTTATGTTCAGTGGAGCTATATAGATTTAGTTTCTAGATTTATTTGATTGATATAATGCATGTTGCACGAAAGTTAGATTACAAGATCGCTGACTTCCAACAATTTGATTTGTGACACCAGGAAACCATGCAACTATATAAGCACTTAATCAAAGAAAAATCAGATTGCCAAGTTATTAATATCGAATAAAAATAGAGTCAAATGAAACATGTCCATTTACCTATAAAGTCAGGTAAAATCAAGCCACCATTTTCATAAGCTATATTATATATGTTATCAAATATTAAACGAATAACCTAGATAGGTGATACAGTACAGCCAAAAGGAACCCTTTCTTGGTTTCTCATTTTGCTTTTCACATGTAAATTTTTAAAAATAAGTGCTTAAATGCCTAAACAAGTTGGGGAATATATAATGCAGCAAACTTAGAGAGCTTTGGCTTCAATCATTTGGCCACTTCTAATTGTTTACTCATTATATACCCCAAATCAAGCATAGTGACATATATAAAGTAGTGCACATGGGTGAAAGACTAAAGATTCCCTCCTGCAAGTGCCCCTCCAGCAAACCCACCCCCCACACCCAATACAACCTTCGTCGATGTCGCCCAACAACCTCCGTCATCGTGCCGCCGCCACCGTCCCCATGCTGATTGAAAAGAAAAAAACCATTCAATCACATTTCCTCTTTCATTAACAATAGGGAAACCCAGCAAGCCCTAGGTTTTTATAACTGCTATTTCAACGGTGAGGGAGTCATACCCATAGCATTGGTGAAGGGAAGAGAGCAATACTTTATTGACAATCAGAATAAGAGGGCAAACCATGTTACGTGTATGGTGGTTCAGACCAACAACAATGAATAATTTCTCATTTATAGCTTGACTACACTGACGAAACTATAAAAATTAAAATATAAAACTAGTTTGCCAATACATCTGTATCATCAATAATCTTCATTGAAGGAAGAACAATTGTTGTCCTAAGGGACAACTGGACAAGTTAGAAATTTATGTCATACGATATAATCAGAGACATGAAAAGGCAAATAAAGTAAGCCCCACCTCTTCATGAACCCAAACCAGATCAGCAAGAAATTTCTTGTGCGCATCAGGAACTGCCTTAACCAAATCTGCATGCAATGACTGCCCCTTCAGTCCTGGAAAAGGAAATAACACATTTGAGAAGGAGGAGAGCAGGAGGAAGATAAGGAAGGGGCCGAAATCAGTGCCGGACGGTGGTGGAGGTTGTTGGGCGCCGTCGGCGAAGGTTGTATGAAAGGGGGGTGGGACACTATCAGGGAAGGGATTTGGGTGTTTTTAATTTTAAAATCCCATTTAATCTGGACGGACGGTCCAGGTCGATTCGCTGGAGGGTTGCTGGAGGGGCACTTGCAGGAGGGAATCCTGATTGGAGGAAGCTTGCTGGAGTTAGAGGCGACAGTGTCCAACCTAATATTTGAATAGAGAAAAGTTTTTTAAACACCAAAATAAGGGACGTCATACGGTGTCCCTTTGTTTTTATGGTGTATTTTTGGCATACATGTATACAAGAAGATAAAAAATAAGTGAGAGATAGATATAAAAATATACGATGTCCAAATTTTGATGTTCAAATAACATCACTGATTTGAATATATGACCGAAAACGACACAGGAATTCATTATTTACAAATTAATTTCAACTAAATATGTTTTGGAGGTCGCTTTTCGTGAGAAGCTTATAGATCCTTTTGAATCTAGACTAAATTTGGGATTATTTTACTTTTTTGGTCCAGTACCCATATGATCGTGGGGACCATCGTCAATCTGAAAAATAGTCTGAGATGTTACAAATGGTATCAGAGCGCAAGACTTCTTACGTTGTGGTTCGGGAACGATCCAAGCAAAAAATGGTGGACATGTGACACCTAGGGCTGACAAGTGTAGAGAGTACTCGTCGGTGCAAAAAGATGAAGTACAGAGCGACTCTTGACAAACTTCAAGATGAAGTGACACATTAATAAATTGATTCCACATCGGAATGAGGAAACATGAGACTGTGCAAGATTAAGACTGTACGGTTGTGGGGATCCTGGGATTGTGCAGTTGTGAGATTGTTTAGTTTAGGGAAGCTTAAAACAGTTAATTGGTACTACCTATACCAACCAAATTGATCTTCTTTTCGGGAGCGCATATCACGTGAAAACTCCAAAGTGAAGCATGCTTGACTTGGAGCAATTCTAATATGAGTGATCTATAGGAAAGTTTTTCTAGGAAGCATATGAGTGATATTTGAGATTTATTGACAATATAAAATTTTTTACACCCACAGTATATTGAAATAAACTCTGACTAAATCACTAATTGTACTATTATGCAATTTGATATATTATAATTTGGAACTTAATCTATATGTTCCCGCCCGAAATAGCGCAAGGCCATCTAGGTCGGGATGAGCGTAGAAATTATCTATGGCCATGAAGTCGGGAAGTATCTTGGCAAGGAAAGGACATATCGGAAGAAGGCAGAAGGCAATCACCCGGGTTGTTGCTCATTGCAACCAGTCTAAAGTTTTCGGTCAAGGATCACGGGCAGGACGAGAGTATCTCGAGTTGAGAACCACGAGATGCAACAGATGGTCAAAGGTGACGGTCTCAATGAAGCATCTCGGACTGTCAAAGGTGACGGTCATAATAAGACAAGCAAAAGAACGTGTCACCCCTTTCTAGAAGAATCTCCTAATGATTGCCAAAATAGAGATCCCATGCATGATTCCTCAAATCACTCTAACGGCCTAGTGGGACCCATCTGGGATAACCAACTCGCGTGAATAGTACGCACCGAGTAGGTTATATAAAGAAGGACCTTCGTCCTTGACACACACGCTGTATACACACATCTAAGTACTAAGAATGACAAAATTGTACTAAAATCACCATTGTTCTGTAATTAGTCCTCAATTGATAATAAATCAACTTTTTCCGGCCACCTGGGAAAGCATGAGAAACACGGAGCTCAGGGAGGCAACTCCCACCTATCATCCTGAGTCAGTAACCAATTAGCAGGTCTTCGCCGAACGAGTTTACCAACAACTGATGGACACTATGGAACAACTGCAGAGAGACAACATGGAGTCGCGAGCATCTGTTGGTAACTCCAATCTTGCAACCCAGTTCAGCGAGGAGCTGAGGGAGGAAGGTCGCGAAGAGGGGGTACCTACCATAGTACACAAGTACCCAGATTCCATTTCGGGCTAGAGGCGTGTCCAGAGTGAAGGGCACGAAGACTTCAGGCACCACGAGAACCCACATTTTCCTTACCTAAGGCATCCTTTTACTAAAAATATTATGGAGGCATCGATACCAAGATCTTTTGAAACCTTGATGATGGAAAAATATGATGGGACAGAAGATCCGGAGGAACATCTTATCATGTTCAGCACTCGGATGCTGCTCTTCAATACCAGAGATCCGGTTTGCTACCGGGTCTTCCCCACCACCCTATGCGGTGACGCTGGTATGGTATTCTAGACTCAACCCAAATTCAATTTCCTATTTCAGTGACCTTGCTAGACTTTTCAATGCCTATATCCTAAAACCTCGGCAAGTCTCATTAATATCAGGCAAGGTAGTTCAGAATCATTGAGGGACTTTGTGTGTCGCTTCAGCAGGAAATTCTCCCAATTTGAGATCTCTGCCCCGTCGTGCTACTGCATGCATTATTGAAAGGATATTTAAGAAGTGGACATTTCGTCGATTTGTTAGCTCGCAGACCTCCTGAGAGTATTGACGAGATGAGGCATCGAGCTGTCGAATACATCAACATGGAAGATATATTCAGAACAAGGCTGAGCAATCTAAATGAGCTGGTAGTTACCTTATGAAATTGGAGAAGAAGGAGGTTAAGGAGAGAAAAAGGACAACGATGGGGAAAGTCACACATGACAAAACATGATGACAACGCTCTCTATGGTAGGGAAGGATCCGGGAACCCACAAGCATTTTATGTGGACCACTTCTTGGGGACCTCAGTACCGGGAAGACACCAGAGCAAAAGTGACCGATCATAACGTTGCCTTTTCCATTAATGTTTTGGACACATTACCGAAAACTGCAGAACTCTACAGAAGGCAACAACGGATCTCAGGAAGGAAGGACACCCGGTTGAGGTCGAGGGTGGCCAGGGAGATCAGGTATTCATCGCAAGAATCGAGGGACAAGAAGAACAGCAGCAATGCTGAAGAGACCATAAGACCTCGTGCCCGAGATACCGAAGCAAAACGGATGTAATAAATCGGAGTACTCTTTTTTGCCACCCGGCAATTCCATTAGTCAAAGGGTTTAACGAGGTTATTCCCTTATATAAATCAAAAGAGTGTTTCGGGGATTTCTTTTCTATATGTCCTTAAGTTCAAGGGCCATTTAGTCGCAACTACTTCAAAAACTACTAGGTCGAGCATTGCGCTCCCTTCAAAAACTACAAGGTCGAGCATGGTACTCCCTTCAAAAATTACAAGATCGAGCATCGCGCTCCCCTCAAAAACTACAAGGTCGAGCATTACGCTCCCTTAAAAAACTACAAGGTCGAGCATCGCGCTCCCTTCAGGAAAAATCACAAAGTCAAGCCCCGGATAAACCATTCGGGACGATGCAAAAAAAAAGGGACAAAAGCAGAACAAGCATCAAATAAAATTTTATTGTTAATTTTCTGAGTACAAGAGAAGTTACTTAGTCCATCTTTCCAACTACAAAAAGAGGACCCTTCTTAAAAGGGGGACTACATTCCACGAAGAAGAAAAGAGGGGGGAAGACTAGCACTTAGAGGCATCCATTGCAGTTCCAAGAAACATGTCGATCTGCTCAAGGGTTGAATCCACTCGAGTGTGAAGTTGACACACTGGAACAAAAGATCATCCAGGGTTGCAAGTGTGAAGCTGACATATTAGAGCAAAATACCCCCCAAATGGCATCCAGGGTTGAATCCACTGGAATGTACCTAAAGGAGGCTGCAGTTCGCCCTTTATTGGAACAACTTGAAGCTGGTGTGAGGGAGCAAAAGATCCCCCAAGTGGTGCCCAGAGCATATACCCTCCCTAAAATCCTCCTCATGGACAAAGTTCGTTACGAACTTTGTCGTATCCCACGAAGAACGTTACGAATTTTACCATAGCGCAGGAAAAAGATGACCATCAAGACAGAAACCTTCCAAGGGGGAACAATATTTTCCCTCGTAGTCATTGGAGAAGAAATAAAAGGAAAAACTATCGAGAAAAAAGGAGAAAGTCAGAAAGGAAGCATTCAAGGGCATGGTATTTATAGTCAAAATGGTAAAAAAAGCATTAAAAGCGGAAGTTAAAGCAAGCAACATTTCCAAAACGGTCAAAGCATTCAAGGAAAACGTGCGTAATAAAATCGTATAGGGAACACATGCATTTAAAATGCTTCGGGAAGGAACACATTTGGATAGCAGGCAAGAGGAAATAACTACTAAATGCGGAAAACAAGTTGGTGGAGTACTCGAAGCAAGCCAACCATATATGCAAGATCGAAAACCTCTTTGGAGGTGGAAAACAGAAATCAGCAAAAGAAAGAAACCACATCGATAACTAAAATGAAATCTTACCGATTTCCCGGTTAAAATCCAAAAAAACACCAAGTTCCAGAAAAATTACAAGATGCCAGAAAGAAAGGGAGGAAAAAAGTTACATCAGCTAACGGGAGCATCCTCCCGACCTTCAGGTACCTCTTTCTCAGCAACCATCTCTTGATCAGCTGGCCTCACCATCCCAGCTGGTACCACCAACTGACCATCCCGGACCTCATTGCGCTAGTTGAATTGAGCATGATTCAAGTCGGGATAAACACTAGTGTACTGCTCTTGCGCAAGACCGAAACCCACCTCGAGCTGCTCAGCCGAGAATACCTCTAGTTCAGCCACTTCCTTCTCCAGCTCTTTCACCTTGCCCTCCAGCCGAACTACCTTCTCATGCGACTCGTTCAAATTGATTTGAAGAGAATCTTTGGTCTTGATTAGAGTCAAGCAGTTTTCCTCCAGTCTAAAAACATTGTCGGTTGATCGCCGCAGGTCAACCTTTAAATCCTTAATCTGCCGAGTCATCCTAGCAACCTCGGTCATTTGCCGCTGATCTTCAGAAATCTTTTGATTCAAACGTTTATTCTCTGCTTCAAGCTCGGTAATCCTGGTATCAATCATAGCTGAGTCCATCTCAAAAAAAAAAAGCCAAGCTGGCCAATCGGAGGCGAAGGATCTCGGTCATCTTAGTAATTTGGGAGCGAGTCAGAGAACTGTAGAGATCCACATTTGTCTGGTACTGTAACTGAGGATTTGGGGTAAGACTCAAGAGGAACGGGGAGTTCCAAAGAGAAACTGCATCGGGTGGAAAGTTTACTCGGTTAGCTAGCATCTGCCCGAAGACATTATCAGGTAAGGTTGTCGGTGGGGGGACTTCAAATTCCTGGTTATCCGCACGTTTTTTGGAAGCAGCGCCAGCATCTTCCCCTACTACCGCAGCGTTCCTCTTCCCCGTCCTTGTCCCGTATAGCGAAACCGGATCCCTCGGCGTTACCTATAGATTGTCTCTTCTTCTCCAGAATCTCGAGCATGGCTTTCTTCGACATCTTGGGGGCCATCTTCCCTGTTCAGAACCAAAATACCAAAACGTTGAGAAGATGTAGCCGGGCAATCAAGAAAACATTAGAAGGAGAAATGACCTCACCCATATAAGAGGTCAGCTCGGGCAAATTGCCCTCAAATTCGATGAGTTTACGACAACTCACATCTACCAACTGCTCCAAGAAGTCAATTTCTAACTTTTCTTGATCGGAAAGGCAATGGTACTCGCAACGCCTAATTATGCGGGGCTTGCGAATCCAGATAAGGGGAATTTGGGCTTCCCTGAACGGGTAAGGAAGAACGAATGACCTTCACCCCGACTAACCACTTTGAAGAATTCGGGTTTAAAACCCTTCCGAGAGGTCGAGTATGCCTCGAAGATTCTCCTATGAGCAATGGAACCAATGAGATCCAACCAAACTGCTCCGTATTTTTTACACAAAAAAGGGTGAAAAACTTCTTCACAGAGGCCGATATGCCAAAAAATTTACAAACAATCTCGAATGTCCTAATGAAGGTCCAACTATTTGGATACAGTTGCGATGGAGCCACATCTAAAGCTCGAAGAGTTGTGCACTCGAACTTAGTAAAAGGAAGACGGACCCGGGCGAGGGTGAACACCCTTTTATGCATAAAAAAGAAGTCATTCCCGGGTGACGAATAACAGACGCGATCCTCGCCGGAACAAGGAAGAAAACCCACCCGACCTAGACCCTTCTTATCTACAACCAAGTCCTGGACTTTCTTAAGAGAATCCCAGTTTGAAAGTTTTGAGCACATGTCCAAAGCACTGGGGAGCACCCACCAACACAATTCCCTCGCCGTGACGACAGGAATCGTTTCACCAACCGCCGCAACAGGCGGTGAACTACCCTCTCTAGAATCCGTTTCCCTCTCAATAAAACCTTCTTCCATTCCCTCCATAACCAAAATACGAAAAGAGAAACAAAAACTACCCGAAACTAAGCAAAAGAGAATTTGAAAGGCATGCCTGGAGTAAGAGAAATAGGCAAAAGTGAAAGAAGAGAACAAGAAGACGAAGAACCAGGAGGAGCAAAGAAACTGACGAAGATGAAGAAATGAAGAAAACGAAAGGTTGAGAGGGAGCAGAAGTGGTTTAAATAGCAAATACGCAGTCGTAGATGAGAGAGATCCGACGGTCAGGGATGAGGAAACGTGTGAAGAGGAGTTAATGATGACTCCTGACACGTGTCAAAGGAATATAGTATGCGAATAGCAAGAAATGGCGAAAACTGCGGGATGTGGCTCTCAAGGAAGTTGTCATGGAAAAAAACAAAGTGTCGAGAAAGCCATCCGAACTCAAAAAGAAACTTAAAGCCTCAATGTTGAATACAGCTTGAGACTTGGGGGCTTCTGTTCCCGCTCGAAATAGCGCAAGGCCATCTACGTTGGGATGAGTGTAGAAATTAACTATGGCCATAAAGTCGGGAAAGTATCTTTGCAAGGGAAGGACATATTGGAAGAAGGCAGAAGGTAATCACCCGGGTTGCTGCTCATTGCAACCAGTCTAAAGTCTTTGGCCAAGGATCACGGGCAGGACGAGAGTATCTCGGGTTGAGAACCACGAGATGCACCGGACGGTCAAAGGTGACGGTCTCAATTAAGCATCTCGGTTGGGCAAAGGTGACGGTCAAAGGTGACGGTCATAATAAGACAAGCGAAAGGACGCGTTATCCGTTTCTAGAAGAGTCTCCTGATGATTGGCAAAATAAAGATCCCATGCACGATTCCGCAAATCACGCTAACGGCCTAGTGGGACCCATCTAGGATAACCAACTCGCATGAAGATATACTCCTAATCAATATACTTTTTGCTTATGGAAAAAAAAAATTATACACGAGATGCTATTAAAGTTCAGCTGCATTGTCAAGTTTTGGTATTCTAGTTCTATTTAATGGTAAAATAAAAAGGAGACAGCATATCAAAATACATATATACCAGATATAATGCTAACTAAAGAAAATTTATTTTTAAGTTAGGCGCAACTTCGCAAGTATTGTGTCAATATATATATATATATATATATATATATATATATATAGGCGCAAGTATAACTGCATTGTCTGCACGTTTGTGAATATATGATAATCGAAGATAAATGCTAATTAATTTATGCAATTGTCAGAAAAGCGAAAGTCGCAGGTATTTGTATTTAGTGTGAACAAAAAAGGTTGATATGATTATGCACAAGTTGAAAGAAAACCTAATCTAATGAAATAAAACGAAAGTGAAAACTTTTGTGTGTGGTAGATATATTTTCATGCTCTTCGACATTTCTCACACTAAAAATATTGAATAACAAATATATTTTTTTCTAAACGATTTAAGTTAGTCACACCCCTCATTTAAGGTGTAAGACAATCTTTATCCTTTAGTGTGTATAATTAGTTGTGTACATTAGTAATTTAATATACAGATCATAACAAGAAAAGAAAATGGAAGAAGAACCTACTGGCTTCCCCTTTTAATTTTCGTTGGGCTTTGAACACGATAAAGAAAAAGAAACGAAGACAAACAGAAGAAATGAAGCAGGGCCGAGAAGTCCATCATCAACCAATATCTTCAGCGGATAAGAGTGAGGTCTGGTTGAGTAACCCAACCCAAAGGTACACAAAAAAAAAAAAAAAAAACCCAAAGATAAGAGCTTAGATATTTTGGCAATCTTCTTTGTTTTAGGACCCTTTATGTAGACGCCGTGCTAAATCAGTATATAAATAAGCATAGATAAGGTCGGGAAAAAAACGCTTACAGACTGGCCCAAATCCACAACAAGTTAAGAGTAAGGGTTTTCAAAATCAGATCGATTATCGAACCGGTAAAGTTACTGATTCAAGATTCAGTGGTTCAACCATGCTTGAATCGGTATTAATTAAATAATAATATTGTAAATATATATATATATTAAACAAAAAAGTAACTTGATATTCAAAACTCCATAACATTAAAAGCTAAATTTCACTTAAATATATATATTAAAAATTTAAAACCAATTGGGGTGGGGTTTAATTTGATTATTATTATTATTATATTATGAGAAAGAGATGGATGGCTCTTTTAGTTTATTTTCAAAATCAAATGGCCCAACTTTTTATAGCCCATGCGTACTGCTTCTGTTTAGTTCTACAAAGGACGGCCCAATTATTATATTTGAAAAACCCTAGTGCCTCTAACACACTGACGTAGCTCTTTCCTGGTTCGGTGGTTCCCCTTTCCTGTTTAGTCTTCTTCTTCATCTTTCTTTCCCTCTCACACACTGGGTGCTACTCAACTGCCACTCCATGCTGCACTGCTCTGTCGGCCGATCCGCCGTGCGCAGCTCCCTATTCCGGTGTCTCCTCTATACGCAGCTCCGTGATCTGGTGTCTCCTCTCTCGACGGTTCAGACCGGCCTCCAACCGGTTTTGAACCGGTTCAGCGGTTTTGGCATCGGTTCGACACAACGACGGTTTTCAGTATCAACCGAACCGTTCTAGGTCCCGGGTCCCGATTTTGAAAACCTTGGTTAAGAGCTTTACGCTGCTTTACTGACTAAGCTAGATGGACATTTTACAGAGAAACACACACACAAAGCTAACAACTCATCTTTAGGCACAACCATAATCAGATGACAACTCATGAAAACTTAACAAATTTAAAGTTTTCTTTTTAAAACAAAAACAAAAACAAAACCCACTTTTCTTCTCTCCACTTACCACTTCCTCTCTCCCAATTGTTCATCTGCCACCTAAAATCCCCATAGTTTCTTCATCACCTACTCACATAGACCACAACCTCCCAATTTCTTTCATTTCCAAAACTTTGTTCAACCTTTGAAACAAAACAACAAACACTTTGAACTCATTTCTACAAAACTTACACACCCATCACCCAAATACCAAAAAGCCTCCAAGCAACAGCAGCAGAGCATCATCTCCACGCCCTCAACCCCAAGCTGTAATATCCAGTATTTTATGTATGGTTTACGTATGAGGTTTAGGGTTAGGACTTGGAATACATAGCAGAGATGTTGTTTGAGGCTTAGAGACCTTTGCATGGCAAGTACGCGGCTTTTTTGGGTGTGTTGGAACGTGGAGACCAATTAGGGTTTTCCCGGTGAGCGTCTTTGAGACGTCTGAATGTGAAATAAGAATTTTGGAGTTATAAATGATATTAGGCCTTGTTGATGGTTTTAGGTTGTTTATTTGGTCCTAATGAGCCTACATCTCAAATTTGAGCGCAATCGGACGTCGAACGGACCCTAAACGCAAAGGTTTGACTTTTGGTCAGAAGTCAACGCTCAAGCGTGGGTGTATCCATGGTCAAGCACCCAAGTCAACTAGATAAGGGCCATGCTTTTACTTGCCACGTGTCATCAGGGCTTACGTGGCAGCCTGTGAGTGGATGCATGGCGCGGTGGCTTCCCACGCTCAAGTGTGGAATTTCTTACGCTCGAGCGTGGCTGCGTGAATCAGTAAAATAAAAAGGGCTTAAGTGATATAAGTCACTTAAGCCAAAAATGAAAGAATAGAAGACAGAAACGAAAACTGAGCACTGAGAGCAAAAAAGAGAGGATTTCTAGAGAGAGAGGAGGAGAAAACATGAGAGAGAAAGAACTTCTGGTGCGAGTTGTGCGAGTTTCGATCATCCAATCACGAACGGAGTACGTGGTTGTGATTGTAGCAAGGATATCTATCTTCTTCTCCTCTTCGCTTCTCCTAAAACCGAAGGTAAATCATCCTCTTTTATGTTGAAGTCCCATTCGTTAAGTTTCTCTATGTATCTTTAGTTTTGTTTATCGGAATTCAATTTCGTCTTCAAGTACGAACTCGTAGTAACATGTGCTTCGCAATGTGATGCTTAGGTGAATTTTTGGAAGTCTCGTTTTGCTTCGTTTCGAGCATCGTACGACTCTTTAGGTGGGGGAAAGAAACTATTTAACGTCGGAAACGGCACGATTACATTTAATTAGATAGAGGCGTAGGGCGACCCAAACCCTACACGAGAGCGAGTAATGGACAATATCTATACCACATTGGGGACTACTTAGTGGTACCGATGATGATATAGATATTGTGCGTTTATCATCGTTACGATATATATATATATATATTATTTTTATTATGTGATGATTGCCTGTTTGACTGGTTGATTTGAAATTGGTACTTGATGTATGATATCATGAGTGTTGTAATTATTTTTGAAAGTGTTTATACTTATTATTATTATTATTATTATTATTATTATTACTATTATTATTATTATTATTATTATTATTATTATTATTATTATATTTTGGTATTTATTATATGGCAATGATATTATGACATGATGATATATGATGATGATTTTGGATAACATGATGATGATTATAATGATATGATGAGTAATATGATTGTGCTTAGAGGATTGAGTAAATCATAAGTTATGTTGAGACACGAGGATGTATTTGGGGATTGCATACGATATGTGATAGCAATGCCTAACAGAGATGATTATCATGATATGAGGCTGAGATTGATGAGATGAGATTATTTTGAGGTTATCTATGAGATTATGATGAGCGGTTAAGGCACTAGTGAGTGACCTGAAACATGGTCTGTGATATGAGCTGGGACCTGAAACATGGTCGAGTGGACCTGAAACATGGTCGAGTGGGGTCTATGCCTCGGAGGGATAATTCCATGGGATAGGCTAACGGCGGACCGTCCAGAGATGATTTCATTTTAGTCGCAGCTATAGTTCATGCATTGCATGAGCATCCTGGGTTGTGGTTCAGAGGTGTACATCGGGTTGTGTAGCTATAGTGACATTGCTTTGCATAGGCACCCTCCATCCACGGATGAAGGTGTGCGCCATGGACTCTGGGATGTGTCGATTATATTGTTGTGATATCCGGATATGGTTGATACCTGAGGAGATTATTTATACAGCATTTGCATTGCATCATGATGGAGGGTAAAGGAAAGATCCTAGATGTGGATTGAGGATGATTGTGTTACATATATTTATACTTGGCAGACAGATGTTTAGTGTGCCGTTATTTAATTAAATGTAGCTAAACCCTTTCCACGTTTGATGTTATATGGCTTCTTATCCCCTTTTCTTTTGCTGTGTGTTGTGTATATATATGTTTTGGTACTTTAGACTCTGTTAGAGCAGATGGCGCACTGGGACCACCCATGGATGACCCAGGACCCAGGGTTCCCCCTCTCGGGGACCTGTGAGGTGGAGTGCTTAGACTTGCACGGGTGGCTTGTGGACCCGGTCACTCGTTTCGCAGTATATACGGGTCCTGTGTCCATCACTACGGGGCTTGGGCAGGGAGCGCCCATCGAATTTGTTGGCACGTTTCGTTTCGGCACGACCTTCCTGTTTCCGATAAGACATCCTAATGGGCATGTACCACCGATGCCGCCTATGTTCGGGATTGCCCCCATACCCTTCATGGTACCTCTTGAGGCCTTTGTACCCGGGTTTGCACCCGCACCAGCGTCGGAGCCCGAGTTGGCACCTATCCCAGAGGTGGACCCAGTTGCCCTCGCTCAGGACCTACCAGTTGCCCCCGCTCAGGATCTAGCACCCCTTCCTGAGGTACCCATACCTCCATAGGTCCGTGCTACAATTTGAGTCTTAGCGGGTATCTTCTAGATGACTACATCCTCGAGATAGCAGACTCTACAGGCAGAGGTTTCAGGGGCAGTCGGTCAGGAGTTCTTCCAGCGACAACGGAGGAGTGTCCGGGCCCGCCGGACCTCAAGATGCAGACGAGGGTGGTAGTGTATGATGGCTCGGGCTAGTGCCATCAGTATAGGTGTGAGTGAGGTTTTACTGTATTTTTTGATAGGGGACGGGGTGTGGAGTGTATCGGTGAGGCTTTTCTTTTGGATTTTGATGTATTTTGGTTGATGTCACCTGCTTGTGTATATATCGGGATCCTACAGAGGGGAATCCCTTGACAGCAGTACTGGCATGTATGTATATATTTATAGTTATGTGCTGTATGTATGTTTACATATGTGTTTGTATTTTTAAGTTTTAAATTGTCCTCTGTTTTAATATACTCGCTTAACGATAATAACAAAATTAGGACTTAATATTTTGGGTTTTCTTTAATGGGATGTCGGGACATCTCATTTGGTGGTATCAGAGCAATTCGGTTCTGAAACGGACTGTGATGACTGTGATTAGGGTAAACTAGCTATTTAGTTGAATCCACATCGGATAACAGCTATGCTTAGAAGTTGGGTAGTGAGTCCGACGCGACATCTCTACGGCATATAGTATTTATGTTCCAGTTTATGTAGTATTATATGTCATCTTGATGTGGGCTAATGATTTCTTTTAACCGGATCTTTTACACTTTCCCGTTTCCCAGCTTCCATATACTTCGACAGTATCTACCCCTGCCAATGATCCTTTGATCACTATGTCTATTTGCGTACAGTGTCCTATAGTTTTTGAAAATAGGACATTTCTGGTCGATCTCATCTGTTTGCCTATGCAGCAAATAGACGTTATCCTTGGCATGGATTGGCTTTCAGCTAACCATGTAGTGTTAGACTGTGCCTGAAAGACCTTATCTTTTCTTGAGCCTTCTAGCATAGTGTCTGCCAATGAAGGAACAGCTATGAGGAGTGACGAGTCTCAACAGTATGTGATGCTTTTCTCTTTGGAAGCTAAGGAGACTCCGAGTATGGATTCTTTTCTTATCGTGAGAGAGTTTCCTGAGGTTTTGCCTCCTGATTTTCCAGGTTTGCCACCAGAGAGAGAGGTGGAGTTCGCTATAGATCTCATACCAGGGACCGCACCTATATCAGTAGCTCCTTATATGTCACCAGTGGAGTTGGCAGAGTTGAAGAAATAGCTGGATGACATGATGAAGAGGGAATTCATCGGGACCGAGTGTTTCGCCTTGGGGAGCACCGGTATTTTTTGTCAAGAAAAAGGAAGGAAGTTCTAGGTTGTGATTATAGGCAGTTGAATAAAGTTACAATCAAGAACAAATATTCGTTGCCTAGGATAGATGATCTGATGGATCAGTTGAAGGGAGCTTCAATGTTTTCCAAGATAGATTTAAGATCAGGATACCATCAGATTAGGGTGAAGAAGGAGGATATACCTAAGTCCTCTTTCAGGACGAGGTATGGACACTACGAGTACCTAGTTATGCCTTTTGGTATAACTAATGCTCCAGCGGTGCTCATGGATTACATGAACAGGATCTTTAGACCGTTCCTCGACAAGTTTGATGTGGTGTTTATAGATGATATTCTTATCTACTCTCGTAGTCGGGAAGAACACGAGGAACATCTGAGAGTGGTGTTACTGGTGTTGAGAGATAGGCAGTTGTATGCTAAGCTATCCAAGTGTGAATTTTGGTTAGAGGGAGTACAGTTTCTAAGGCATGTAATCAACAAGAAAGGGATAGCTGTTGATCCAGTTAAGGTAGAGACCATGATTAAGTGGGAGAGTCCTAAGTCAGTGAGTGAGGTGGGGAGTTTCCTAGGATTAGTCGGGTATTACAGGAGGTTCATGGAGGGTTTCTCGAATATTGTGTTACCTATGATGCAGTTGACGAGAAACGGTACGACATTTGTTTGGATAGAGAAGTGTGAAGAGAACTTTTAGAAGCTAAAGGAGAAGTTGACTACATCTCCTGTGCTGACGTTACCATATCCATTAGGACAGTTTGACGTGTACTGTGACGCGTCATATCAAGGATTGGGTTGTGTTTTGATGCAAGAGGGAAGATTTGTGGCTTATGCTTCCCGACAGTTGAGGGTTCATGAAAGGAATTACCCGACCCATGATCTAGATTTAGCAGCCATAGTGTTCGCATTGAAGATATGGCGACACTATCTCTATGGAGCTAAGTTTAATGTGTTCAGTGATCACAAGAGTTTAAAGTTTTTGTTTGATCAGAAGGAGCTGAACATGAGGCAACGTAGATGGATGTAATTCATTAAGGACTATGAGTTTGATCTTCAATACCATCCAAGGAAGGCTAATGTTGTGGCAGATGCACTAAGTCAGAAATCCTTGCACGTATCCGCAATGATGGTAAAAGAGATGGAGTTGCTTGAACAGTTTAGAGATTTGAACCTAGGTATGGATTTGATTGAGGATATATTATGCTTAGGTATGATCACCATTAGTAGTGAGTTTTTGAGAGATCTTAAGGTTAAGCAGGGTCAGGATGAATATTTGGTGGATGTGAATCGAGGTATAGATGAGGGTAAGGTTTCAGAGTTTGGGAGAGGATCAGATGGAGTGTTAAGGTTTAAGGATCGGATATGTGTGCCAGAGAACTTAGAGATTAGGAAGATTATTTTAGAGGAGGCACATAAGAGTAAGTTGAGTTTTCACCCAGGAGCCACCAAGATGTATCAAGACTTGAAGAAGATGTTTTGGTGGCCAAAGATGAAGAAAGAAGTGGCGGAATATGTTCTATCATGTTTGGTATGTCAGAAAGCTAAGATAGATCATCAAAAGCCCGTCGGGTTGTTGCAGTCCTTGGATATCCCAGAGTGGAAGTGGGATAGCATAGCGATGGACTTTGTGGTGGGATTACCACGAACTCCAAAGAGGTTTGATGCAATTTAGGTTATCATTGATAGGTTGACGAAGTGTGCTCACTTCTTACCCATTGGTGAGAGTTATAGTCTTGAGAAGTTGACTCGGATCTACATCAAGGAAGTTATGAGGTTGCACGGTGTGCCGTCGAGTATTGTCTGTGACCGAGATCCCAGATTTACATCTAGATTTTGGAGACAGTTACACAATGCTTCAGGAACAAAGTTGAGGATGAGTTCTGCTTATCATCCTCAGACGGATGGACAGTCAGAGAGAACAATTCAATCATTGGAGGATCTTTTAAGAGCTTGTGTGTTGGAACATGTTGGCCATTGGGATGAATTCCTACCTTTGATTGAGTTCACATATATTAACAGTTTCCACACCAGTATCGGGATGGCACCGTATGAGGCTCTGTATGGAAGAAAGTGTAGGACTCCATTGTGTTGGTATGAGACTGGCGAGAGCCAAGTGTTGGGTCCTGATATGGTACAGCAAACAACGGAGCAAGTCAGGAAAATAAAAGAGAAAATGAAGGAAGCACAGGATAGGCAGAGAAGCTACATTAACAAGAGGATGAGACCCTTAGAGTTCCAAGAAGGTGATCACGTGTTTTTGAGAGTCACTCCGAAGACCGGAATTAGCAGAGCTATAAAGTCTAGAAAGCTCACTCCCCGCTTCATTGGACCATTTTAGATTCTTCGACGAATTGGTCCAGTAGCCTACTAGATGGCCTTACCGCCTAACCTTTCCAACCTTCACAATGTCTTCCATGTATCCCAGTTGAGAAAATATTACCTTAATCCTTCTCATGTCATTGAGCCTAAGCCAATACAACTCTGAGAGAATCTGGAATAGTGGTAAATAGATCCTCCTAATTTGGACTCGTGAACAACACTGTTTAGGTTTATATTATTTTTTCAACAATATTGGTTATTTTGATAATTTTCAAAATAAATAAGTTATTATACTTCACTCGGGTGCATCATCAACAAACGGGTAATCGATGGAGTCGAGAACGGACGTACAGAGACAAAACTGGACTCCGGATGATGGGACATCTTGCCACCTAGGGTGGTGAGTCATAGGGGTGACTCACCTAGCATTTATGACAAGTAATGATGGTTAAGGTGAAAAGACTAAAATGGCCCTGACCTAACCTTTCCTAGTTAAATGACAACCACGGTTAAGGCATGACATTATCAAATTTGCTTCTTCTTCCTCACATGTGGTCACAATTCAGCCACACCTCCTACTCACCATCACCACACATTTATCATGATGACACCAAAATATCATGATATTTATTCTAGTGAAAATACCAAAATGCCCTTGGTCTTTAAGTGAATCTTCAAAAGTGTCTCTAAGTAAAATTTTGACCAAAATACCCTCTCACCTACTCAATTTCGTGCAGCCCCTCCACTAAACAAAACTCATTTCATTTTGATTTCATTTCATCATTTTTCTCTCAAATACCCTAATCGGGTAAACAACGGAATCGGACACGGATGCGTAGAGATACACCGGGAGACAGAATGGCGAGTCATCCATGATGATTCATGAGGGATGAGTCACCATGGTGAGTCATGGTAGTGACTCACCTCCCTCATCAATGCTCATAAATGCCAATACTATAATATCTAGATATTTAGAGCTTTAACCTAACCTATGTCTAGTTAACATCAACCATGGTTCACAAGGCAATTCCAAGATGATTTCTCTTCCTCCATGTGGTGTATAACTCGGCCACACCACCCTAAGAGTACCTCCACCACATATTCATTTCATAGCCTAACGATTCCTAAGCCTAGCTATGTTATAATATTGTATTTTCTAACCTAACCAAGCTTTGGTTCTTTCACCATGGTTATCATTAATGTTAACAATCAATTCTTCTACTCTTACAACCACACTACACGGCCTCATCTCACCACCATACATCTTCATTTCATTTATTTTAACCAAGTTTATGAAACAAAGTTCTTTTTCTTCCTAATCATTCATGGTTTCATTAAACCACAATGATCCAAGCATGAAAATATTTCCTCTTCCTCACCAAGTGAACCTTACGGTCATCTTCATTCCACCAAACAACTTCACTTCATTTCATTTCATCTTCATGTGTTCATATTCTCTCACAAAACTCTAAGTTCTTCATAGTGATTTACAAAGGAGCTCTAAGATCTTGATCATTTATTAAAATTCCAAAGGTATAGCCTTATAACCCAGGATCATAACTTCATCTCTCTTCACAATATTTCTTCATATCTCAAAGTTTTCACAAATTCAAATTCCTAGATCTAGTTTTTCAAATAATTCTAGAAAATCATAGAAAAATCATTTTAATGTGAGATCAATTTCTATGATCTCCATATGACTTCTATATTCATCATCCAAGAGCTTGAAAAATTTAGAGATCCCTAGCTATTTCTTTTGATCTTGGCCGAACCTATGCTTCAAATGGGTTTGGATGATTTTCTTCATTCTTTAACTTGTTTTCATGTTGGTTGTTCATGGATAGGTTTGGTTGATTCAAACCTTGAGGCTTTAGGTGAACAACATCCTCATACTACTTGACTTTCAAGTGATCTACAAGAGGTAAGGGGGGAGATTACTACTATCCTACCTTAATGTAGATATGTATGTGGTTTAAAATAATTGTATGTTGTTTTTCAAATCCTAAGTATTAAGATTATGTATTACTATTTATGGTTGTGATTTTCTTGGAGGATTTGATTTGATACTTGGTTGTGGTACGATATCTCATATGGTTGTTTTGGTTCCAATGACCTTATGTTAGAACCATGATTATTGTTTACTTGATTTGTTAAGAAAAATGCCTAATATAATTATTTGAGGACATTCGGCCATAACTGTTTCAGTGAGTTCCATGAGGATTTAATTTTTTTGGATAATTTTTATGAGGAATGAATGAGTATATAAGAGTATAGGAATTGGTTTGGATTGATTTGAATATGTATGTTAAAATATATGAATTTATGACTCTTTAGGGACTTTTATGCAATTTCTGGAAAATTGCAGGACTGAACTATAAATATGAAAATATGTCATACAATTGAATTGGATGATAAAATAAGACCATAGAAATTGGTTTGGTGTTATTTTGATTAATACATAAAAAAGATATAAGCTTTTTAGTAAACAAGGACCTTTTTGCAAATATTGTAAAATATGTGGACAGAATGTAATTTCTGGAAATTTGAAGGTAACTGAAAAATATTTCTATAGAAGTTGGTTTGGTGTGATTTGAAGTTATAAATAAAAAGTTATAACGTTTTAAGTGAATAAGGACCTTTTTGTAATTACTGAAAGTTTAAGGATTAAACTGAAATTTTCGAAAATAAATGTAATTGGACAGTTAGAGACTGTTTTTCATACATATCTAACTGTTCTATAACTCCAAAATGAGTTTTGGACTATTAGAGTTTAAATTGTTGAAAAAGGGATTTACGCGATTTACAAACTTAATGATGTTCGGTTAAATTTTTAGGAATTTCGTATACATGGAAATGAAACTGTAAAAGTAGTATTTCAACATCTTAATATGAGTAATATAACCTAGGTGAGTAATATATTTGAGGTGAAGAACCATATTTTCAAAAGTATGGCTTTTGGGCCTAAAACCAATAAAAAGCGGCGAAACCGTTGTCAAGCATTTTTAAAGATTTTTTAGGAAACCATGATGTAAAGTTTGAAATTAGTATTTTAATACTTTAACATAAGTATGGTAACTTAGGAAAGTGAAGGATTTGATAAAAATGATTATATTTATGAAAATATGGAATTTAAGTTGAACTACAGTAAAAAGCTGTAAAACGGTATTTTAAGAGTTTTGACGTTTTTCAAGAAACTATTTTGAGGAATCTAGTACTTATGTACTTTGATGGAATCTGATTTCAAAATGGTTTGGTTTTAACCAAAGGTTTTAGTTTCAAGACAAAAGAGAATTTTAGTCTTCAAAGACTAGTATTTACATTAAAGAGCAAAACCTAAGTCATAAATAACTTAGTGAAAATATGAACTTAATGATTTATGGCTTATGGTGAAGCAAGACCATTTGTCATAAAGTGTGGATATTTCATTATCCATACCTCCATAATATTTAATGGACTAAGAGTTACTTGATTTCTTGGAAGCCAAGAGAAATGCTCAATTAGAAAAGTGGAAAGAAATAAATGATTGAATTGTTGATCTAATTTCATAATGTGTTAGGACTTGTAAGCAAGTGCCTTAAAACATCTTTACATAAACATGACAATTCTGTTTGAGAACTGTGGATCAGTGAAGGGCCGATGATTTGTACCCGAGAATATCGTTCGTTAGAGATTGACATCGATTGGATTCTATTGGAGTCACGAAGTTATCTGATGGATAGAATAATTGGACGTATTCAGGTAATTTTGCCCAGATACATAGTTGATACTACGTTCGGTGAGGTCGTTGTGCCCAGAAAGCCGAGTTTCGGTTGTAGAGGTTTCATAAAGAGCCTGATGGGTTACAGAGAGTTTGAGATCACATGTGGTTATGATTATACGTACGTTATGATTTAAGCCTTGTGTGCCTAGTCAGCTAGCCACACATGGTGCCTGAGGTGGGCGGATGTGAAACTTATACTGACCATTTCCTTCCAAAATGTCAAATTAGCTCCGATGTTAGAATCGGATATTCCTTGAGGCTGTGTAGGTATAAGACTATACGGTTTCAATCACTTTCTCCCGATTCCTGTCCTTCGATGGACAAACCGTGTCCGGTATGCTTGATAAGCTTACTGTTGAGTTTGGTATAGTATATTCTAGGAGTTTTAAGTTGCAGAATTAAGATGGGAGATAAAAGGAATATATGACTGTTGTATTCTGTACCTGTGAGTCGTACCATTGCATGACTGCCTTATGTGTAAGATAAATGGAAATCTCACCTCCTTATTTTATATTGCCTATGTTGGCTGGTGTCTTCTGCATTCTTTTGAGAAGATTGAGATGTCAAGATGTCCCTTGACTGATGCATCGTAGAGATTGAGGTTTGAGCATGCGGACAATATGTTGGAATTTCTAGTGGACGTCTTCCAGACTGTTGATGGGTTCGTAGACCATATTTTTTCTCTTGGAAGAGGAAAGGGCTTAGTTCAAGAGTTACTTTTGTAGTGACTCTAGTAGTGTCTTTTATGATGACGTCGGTAGTGGACTCAAATAGAGTTTCCACTAAATCTCGTCAGTTGGGCTTATCCTTCTCACGATATACGAGAAATGATTGTCTTTTCTATTTTAGTTTGGTCAGCTGGGTATGTTTGGGAGTTAACGTTAACGTTTATGGAGCTGCGACTCCGAGTATCTTGTATTTTAGGAGTTGCGTCTCCATATCTTTATGTTGAGTCTGTACATTTCTATGATTTCTGTTTGTGATTCGGGTTGGATATTATGTAAATGATTTTCGAACTCATGACCTTAATTATGATAATGGAATATTTTATTGTCCATTCCTTTAAATCAAAGTAGTTATATTTATGACTTAAGAAAAAGGAAAAAAATTACCACATTCTTTTATAGTCAATTTTAATTAACCTACTCTTCGACCTTAAAATGTCACGTACAATGTAGCACTCGAGAAGGGTGTTACAACCTCTGTAAGCGTTCTTTGAGCCGTGAGGCCTGCCTTAACCCAAGTGAGCCCCCGGAACCCAACTCACTTAAACTTTTATTCATAAAAATATATATATAAGAAGGGGTGTTCACATTCTGATCGATTCGACTTCAAAGAAAAGATAATTTTGAATCAATGAAAATCGATTGATCGAATTTGTTAGTTTTTTTTTCAAGAAATCTATAATCAAACCAATCCGGTCAAGAATAAGTTGGTTCGATTTGGTTCTTTAAAAAAAAACTAATTAAAAAAATACATGATCAAAAGGGAAATCTTCAAACGTAACTACCCAATATATGAAAATTGTTTAGGTATCCGAATGAAAGAGTCAAAAACTATTATAATTCTTTTATATATATATATATATATAATCGGTTCGGTTCAAACACCTTGAATCCAATAACTAATCTAATTACTATTGGATCTTATTATATTCGGTTTGATTTCAACCTAAGCACTCAAAAAATTTGAATCAATTTATTTGGTTCAGTTCGATTTTTCGAGTTCGTCGTGTTGATCCGAATCAATGAACACCCCTAATATAAGTCAAAAATAATCATTAAGTATTTATAATATATTGGTCAATTATAAATACAAATTTTACGTTGAAAAAGCATATTATAACATATGAAAATATTTTGCCTCCTTCTCTTGTTTCGTCTCTAACAAATTCCCTTTTAGGGTTGAGATTCCCCTTCTTTTCCTGAGGCGCTGAAAAAATCCAAAATCATTATCATTAATGGTTACCGTAATATCCTAGTTATCGGGAAGCACATCGAATCGTGAGGATTTCGATTCCAATTAGGCGTGATAATGAGACCCAAACCTGCAAGTACCTACCCAAATTTGTCCCGACTTTGACAGGGAAAACCCGCTTTGACTGGGGACGGGGGTCGGGATGGGGATATAGATACTCGCCTCGCCCCGACTCTGAACTTGCCCTGTTGTTTACGTAATTATAATAATATTCTCATATATTTTTGTACGGTATTAGATTTGTTTTGATTGGAAGGTTTCATTTTGTATAAAATGTTTTTTTTTTGAAAAATTATAGAACATTTTATTATGCTTTTGTTATGGTGTTTTGATACTATGAGTGTTATTTGATGAATGACGAAATGCTTCTAAAGTATTAGTTTCTTTTTAATTTGTAGCTGAAAGAAAACTAAGTTCCAATTTCTGGTTGATTAATGTTTTAATTGTGCGAAGCTTTTATTTGTAAATTTTTTGGAAGTACAAATTTTGAGTTGTTAATTATAATTAAATCAAAATAAATTTTAAATTTGGTTATTCATTGACGGGGGCAGGGACCAACGAGAAAACCAGGCCCCCACTAAAGGAGAGGATGTTGATCTGTTTTCCAACTCTAAAGTGAGGTGCAAGGTGAGGTTGGGAAAAGCAAAACCCACCCGCCCCGTTGCAAACCCTAAATTCAATCCCTGATTTTTTCGGGATATCCTCCACATTGTCTAATATGGGCACCCCAGAGCAGCATCCCCGAAACCAACTTTCAGGCCTCTCCTCTACCTCCGAACCACCATCCAAGGCCCTAAACTACCAATCGTAGGATCTGCAACATCCTGAGCAACCCCCTTTTGGGAGCAAGAACTGGTTTCTCATGGCTCATATGTGAAGCCTCTTTTTTCAAGATTTTTGAAGAATCGGGTTTAACAGGACAATGATCCTTGTCGTGCCCGTACGTACTACATCCGAAGCACCCATGTGCAGCCCCTCATACTCAACATGACACATGATTCCTTCCACTTTAAATTGAGCCAAAAGCGTTTTCTCCAAGTCTACTTCTATACAAATACGGGTAAATTTGTAATGATACTGCATTGTCGTATTCATGTCAACTCTCAGAGTTTTGCCAATAAGGTGACCTATGGATTGGAGATACCTTCTATCGTGGCCTGTGTAATCTCTTCTTCTCTGCCCTTACTCGCCACCTCAACCACTATTAGGCGTAGATCTTTTTTGTTCTCCAAGATCCTTCATATTTTCCTCCAAACTAGCCTCCCAATCCATGTTCTCCCTGGACTCCGTATCCTCCATAGAGAAAATTTCTTCATCATCCTCTAGGTTCTCATATTCCGCGTGCATTCTTTTTTGTAACCATAGCATGAGGGTTTTTGAAGGTGTTGCACCTCCTCATGCATCCAATCTTACACATGGGGTTCCAAAGAGCTTGAATCCGAGTATGTACCATCATGTTTCCTATTTTCCGCAATAGATTTTCTTCCTTCATTGTGGCACCCCCACCTTTCCCGTCCGGCGCTCCACCATTACCTTCTGGCTCCCACTACAAAAAAAGGTCATTTAGCGACCGAAAATAGTGACCGAATTTTTAGGTTCCTTTTTGCGATCGAAATAGAGACCGATTGTAGGATCTACATGAAACAATGGTTAGAGTTGATTCTGCGACCGAAATAGCGACCGAAATAGAGCGTAGCAGAGATATCGGTCGCTACTTCGGTCGCTAAACAAAGGAAAGTAAAAGTCAGAAATTTATGAATTGTTAGCGACCGAAATGGCGACCGAATTAAATGCAACGGTCAAACTGTGTTTATATTAGCGACCGATTTATAAATCCGTCGCTAAATTTATGAATTCACACTTTAAACTTTATTTATATTTGCGACCGATATTAATTCGGTCGCTAAATGGCACGTTGAAAAAATAAAATTGCGCGTGTTAGCGACCGAAATTTAATTCGGTCGCTAAAATTACAAATTCAAATTATGACTAACCATATTAGCGACCGAATTAGCGACCGAATTAATTCGGTCGCTAAAACTGAAATCCCTAAATTCGGCAGAACCTCCTTCTTCCTCATTTTTTCCGGCGTTTTCTCTCTCCCACCCACTGTTTCTCTCTTCTACGGTGCGCGCTCCGGCCACCTCAACACCCCAAGACACCTCCGGTCGTCGTCACCACCGTCATCTCCCCTCTTCTCAGGTAAGCTCTCCTCTACTCCATCTCTCTGTCTCATTGTCTCACTATGTCACTGTCTATCATTTTCCCCCTCATTTCAGGGCTCATTCTGGTCACATTGCTCACACCACCACCACCACAACGCCCTCCCTCACACTGACCGAGGTAATTGCTTCTCTCGTTGTCTTTCTCTACATTGTTGTTTCTGTTGTGTGTTGTGTGTACATTGGTGTTGTGTGTGTGTTTGTTGTGTTTTGTGTGTGTGTGTTGTGAGTGTGTGTTTGTTGTGTGTTCTGTGTACTAAAGTTTGTGTGTTCAATTGGATTGTAATCATAGGGTAGGTGTGTGTGTGCTCTGTGTGTGTGTCTGTTTGGGATGTTTGTGTGTGTGTGTGTGTGCAGAGATGTGTGTTTAGTGTATGTGTGTGTGTCTGTTTGGGATTTGTGTGTGTGTGTGTGTGTGTGTGCAGAGATGTGTGTTTAGTGTATGTGTGTGTGTCTATTTGGGATGTTTGTGTGTGTGTGTGTGTGTGTGTGTGTGTGTGCAGAGATGTGTGTTTAGTGTATGTGTGTGTGTCTGTTTGGGATGTTTGTGTGTGTGTGTGTGTGTGTGTGTGTGTGTGCAGAGATGTGTGTTTAGTGTATGTGTGTGTGTTTAGTGTATGTGTGTGAGTTTAGGGATGTGTGTTTTTGTTACTCATCATTTTCATTTTTTCATCCAACACATTTCTCTCTTTTCTCTTAGTTTCTCAAGGTGTCTTGATTTCTTACTCAAGGATCATCACTTAGAGGTAATTTTCCTCCAACCTTTCTTCATTACAATTGATGTTGAGTTGATTAGCTTCATGCTTTTTCTTAATTTTGTTCAAAAAGAATTAAGCTTGAAAATGGTAGAAAAATCATAACTCTTTGTACCCATTGATTTAAGTCTTGAAACTTAATATTGGTGCTTCTGTAATCATACTCTTCATGCTTGCCAAATGATTTGATGAACAAAAATTTTTCCCCTATTTTCCCCCACTTGGCCGAACCATACCCTTTTATTTTACTCTTGGATTTCAAAAATTTGTAACTCTTTGCATAAAGGGAAACAAATCTCCAAATTTGATATCTGTGCTTGTCTAGTGATCAATGATCATCCTTCCTTTCTCTTCATGTTTTTCATTCAAATCACTAAGTTGCTACAACTTTCCATATTCCTTGATTTTTATGATTTAAATTCTAGAAAATCATAGAAATGGAATTTGTGAGTTATGACAATTTTTCCCTACTAACTAAGACCCTAACATCTTGTCTATCTAGGATGGACTATTAGATCATATAATTAATATAGTTAATTAGTGGTTAGTTACAAATCAGTTGCTTTATCTTACATATAATATAAGTCACTTTTATATATGACTTGATGTAATAAACTTTCTCATTCAATCAATTACACCTTTCAGTTTTCTCTCTATTATTTTCTATTTTAATGGGCACTGTCATGTTTACTAACATGAACATTGAACAACACGGAAAATCTTCTCTTTGATAGAAAGAAATTCTAGCATTATCCACATTTTTTTATGGTACTGGATATGTAATATATTGATTCGATTTGTGTTAACAGTTAGGCCCGATTTAAGGATAATTTAAAAAAAAAAAGTCGAAATCAAAATAAATTGACCTTCAGCTCTCCAATCTTATTATTTTTTATGCTTCATTGATTATTTTTTCGTGAGCACATGCTTTAACACTAGATATTCATGAGATAAATTATTTAGGTATAACAATTTAACATAATAGAATAGTGATTTGATTTGAAATGAATAATTTCATTTATGCACGATAGGTCCTTGTTGTCATATTCTTCTACCGGCTCCTCCACTTATCATTGCTCAGTTGTGTTTTCTCTCTCAGGTCAGTTCTCTGAACACTCAGTGTAATGTATTATGTGAATTATCGTCTTGTTTGGTAGTGGAGAGCTGAGCTCAATAGGATGTGATCTTGTCTGATTGTATGCTGATAATTAATTTAATGTTTATGCATGTGTTTGTCAATATGTGTTGTTTGTTAGTGGAGAGCGGAGCTCAATAGGATGTGATCTTGTCTGATTGTATGCTGATAATTTAATGTTTATGCATGTGTTTGTCAATATGTGTTGTTTGTTAGTGGAGAACGGAGCTCAATAGGATGTGATCCTGTCCGAAAGGCGGGATCTTTGGTTGTGTCTGATAATTTAGAAATTATGCATGTGTTTGACAATTAACTGCTACTTGTTAGTGGAGAGCGGAGCTCAATAGGATGTTTGCTACAATATTTAATCTAAGTTTGTATTGATTTACGCTGCAATTTATATAAACTCAACAATGTTGCAATATTTATAGGTTAACGGTTTTATTTTCTGTTAGAGTTAATAATTAATTTACGAAAGCCTTAGTTTCCTATTTGAGATTCAATATTAATGAGCATGCGTAACTTATCAAGGTATGCATGCTCATTGTATTGAATCTTGAATTGTCCAAGTGGGACAGTTTGGGAAAAAAACCTTTTTCACACTCGTACAATAGTCATTTCAATGTTCAAATGCCTTATATACTTGTTGAAATCTCGGTCTGATGCATTTCCTTTTGTTCTCCTGGTGCATACTTGATCGCGGTGATTCTGACCGTGCTCGAGTCGTGTAACTTGGAGACCGATGGGAAATGCTGCCGAAATTTTGTCAAGTATAAGGTATTTGAATATGGGAATAACTATTAGTAGCCGAGTGTGACAAAGGTTTCTTCTCGAATGGGATAGGTTCATACCTTGTCATAAGAACGAGATTGATGGAGTTATTGGAATGCACCGTAATATATAAGTGTTATTGTAGGATTGGTCAGGCTATTTAATTGTCAGTAATGGATATTCCGGAGAATCGAAAATGGATGTATCGTAGGTTGGATCGGAATAAACGTCTTAGGGAAGAGTATAGAGTTGGAGTGGGTGAGTTTATAGAGTTTGTTGTTAGCCAGGAGAGATTTATACGGCTGGGCGGTGATCAATTGAGGTGTCCTTGCAAAAGATGCAAGTGTCAATCTTTCAAAAGTGTGGATGGAGTTGTAGCCGATCTTTATGAGAAGGGCTTCATGCCTGATTACTATTGGTGGAGTAACCATGGTGAGACGTTGCCTGACTTAAACCCGATTGTGGCTGAAGGTTCGTACTATGGAAGTGGTGACGGGAGGGAAGAATTGAATCCATACGAGCAGATGATAATGGATCATGCTGGACCATCGGTTGGTGTTGTACTAGAAGAAGATGGGGGAGAAGATTGTGGAATGGGTTCCCAATACATAGAGGAGAATCCGAATCCCGAAGCTCAAAGATTCTATGATATACTGAGTGCTGCACGATCTCCATTGTGGGAAGGATTTCAGGAGTACACGGAGTTGTCGATGTGCATGGAATGGTTGAGTATCAAATCTGACTACAATATGCAAGAAGGCTGTTTTAATCGCCTCAGCAGGTCAGTGTCCAAGGCGTTGCCAGAAGGCAATCGGATGCCTACAAGTTTTTATCATGCTAAGAAGTCCGTGGAAAATTTGGGTCTGGGGTGTTTGAAAATTGATTGTTGCCCGAATGGATGTATGTTGTACTATAAGGATAATTCAGCGGAAAGCATAACGTGTTGTCGATTTTGTGGTGCGGATCGGTATAAGACAACCACTAGGATGGGCATTGAGAAGAAGAGGTCGCTAAAAAAGATGTGGTACTTTCCGCTCGTGCCAAGACTTACAAGATTGTACTCTTCGATGGCCACTGCAGCTCACATGAGGTGGCATAGTGAGCATGAGAGGGAGCAAGATGTCTTGTGTCATCCATCTGATGGAGAAGCTTGGAAGCATTTTGATAGGGTTCATATGGCATTTTTGCAGGACCCTCGCAATGTCCGATTGGGGTTATCTGCTGATGGATTTAATCCTTTTGGGCAGTCTGGAAAAGCATACTCTTGTTGGCCGATTATCCTGACTCCGTACAATCTTCCCCCGGAGATGTGCATGAAGCGGGAGTTTATGTTCCTAACAGTCATAATTCCGGGTCCGTCTAATCCAAAAGGTAAGATTGATGTGGACTTGCAACCACTGATAGATGAGTTGACAATGCTGTGGAATGATGGTGTGTTGACATATGACGTATCTTTGAGGCAGAATTTCATCATGAAAGCAGCTTTAATGTGGACGATCAACGACTTCCCTGCTTATGGGATGATGTCGGGTTGGATGACCGCGGGGAAGCTTGGATGCCCAATATGTATGGAGCGATCGAAGGCATTCACGCTTAAAAACAGTCGAAAGATCTCATATTTTGATTGTCATCGTCAATTCCTTCCAGAAGATCATCCTTATAGGTGGAACAAGAATGCATTCAAGAAGCGTTGTGCGGAGAGAACACCGCCTCCACCACGTTTGACTGGTCCTAATGTATGGCGCAGAGTACAGTACTTACCGCTCGTCCATGAAACCCAAGGAGAACATATTCCTGATTATGGCGTCAACCATAATTGGACAAAACAAAGTATATTTTGGAGGTTGCCGTATTGGAGGACGCAGCTACTCCGTCACAACATTGATGTCATGCATACTGAGAGGAATGTGTTTTTGAATGTGTTTGACACTGTGATGGACATCAAGGGGAGGACAAAGGATACAAATAAAGCCCGATTGGACCTGGGGCCGACATTTGTAATCGGAAGGAGCTTGAGTTGCAAGACGGTGGTCGTGGGCAGACTTATCAAACCGAAGGCAAGTTATGCACTAAGCAAAGCACGAAAAATTGGCCGTCGGTAAGTGGGTTAAAGAACTAAAGTTACCAGATGGGTATGCTTCCAATCTGGGTAGATGTGTTGACATTAAGGAAGCAAAGTTACATGGAATGAAGAGTCATGATTGCCACGTGTTCATGCAACGGTTGCTTCCAATTGCGTTCGACGCATTACCAAAGCAAATTTGGAACCAACTTGTTGAGCTTAGCCACTTTTTCAGGGAGCTTACATCGACAACACTAAATGTGAATCAATTAAAGGATATGGAAGTCAAGATACCCGTTTTGTTATGTAAGCTGGAGCAAATCTTCCCGCCGAGTTTCTTTGATTCCATGGAACACCTGCCAGTTCATCTACCTTACGAAGCAAGAGTTGGTGGCCCACCCAATACCGCTGGATGTATCCATTTGAGAGGTAAACAACATCAACTATTTTACTTAATACATATGAAATTCACGAACACGAGAGCAGTAGTTTAGCTTTCCCTAAAACTAGTAATTATTTGTATGTATCCATCTTTAATAGGTTCCTGCACTCCCTTAAACACAAAGTCAAGAACAAGGCACGAGTGGAGGGTTCCATTTGTGAAGCATACTTAGTAGAGGAGACTTCCACTTTTGCCTCTTATTACTATCCGTACTAAGTTAACACGAGAAGGACAAGGATGCCTAGAAACGTTGATTCGGGCGAAGGATGTTCAACTAGTCCTCCTATATCAATATTCAACTATCCGGGCAGATTTAGTGGCAAATCAAAAGGATATTTCTTGGAGCAGCGTGACATTAATGCTGCTCATCTGTATATCCTTCAAAATTGTGAAGAGGTGGTGCCATATTTAGAGTAAGTTTCTACAACGTCTTTAATAAGTTCAATTGACATTTATTATTATTAATCGTCCTGCTGTTAATCTCCCATATGTAGGATGTACGGCAATTTTCTAAGGGATCTCCAACTTTGACATTTCAAATGATCGGGTTGATCGAGAAATTACTTCTCACTTTGCTACGTGGTTCAAGAAATATGTAGGTTAAGCATCTTCATTTTTTGAAGCATACATTTTATCTCCTTAAATATATAGCATGTATAAGAATAATATAATATTTGATTGTTTAGGTACTAGATCCGTAAAACAATGTTCAAAATCCATTGTTGACAAATTTGGCATGGGGGCCTAACAGATGGGTTACATCATGGAATACTTATATTGTAAATGGATATAAATTTAACACAAAAATATGGAATGAAGGAATGCAGACATGTAACTATGGTGTTTGTGTGCGAGCCACTGATGGCAATGTAGAGGATGATTTCTATGGGGTTCTAACTGACATCCTTGAACTCGATTATACCGGTTTCCCCTGATGAAATTAGTTATCTTCAAGTGTGATTGGTTTGATCCTACTCTTGACGTAGGGACAAAAATAGATAAAAATTATGGTATTGTTCAAGTTAGGCTGTCTCGAAGGTATAATAAGGCGTACGACCCATTCATTTTTTCACAACAACGAGAAAGAGGTTTATTACTCGCCATATCCCGAAGGACATCATGGCTGGTTGGGTGTTATTAAGATAAAGGCTCGCAGTATAATTACTGATAATGTAATCAACCAGCCTGAAAAAGATGCTCCGTACCAAGATGATGAGTTTTCAAGACCCCACGTACTGTTGCAAATTACGCCGGACATTATTGTTAATTCTCTGGCGGACATTTCCGGAAATGGGGAAGAAGTTGAAAGAGAGCTAATGGATCAATCCGAGTTGGACGCATCTAGCGAAGGTACATTCCGATCAAGTGATACTGATGAGACTGAGGGTGAATTTAGTGACGGAGATTCTACTTAGGTAATTTATTTATGTCATAATTCATTGTGTGAATGTCATTCTACTTATTAGGTAATTTATTTTTGTATTATTTACACTGTTGTGTAATCATATTTTCATTTTTTTCACAGATGGCAGATTGTTTCAGAGGTAGGGGTCATCGTGGAGGTCGTGCTACGAGAGTCCCTTCGCCGGCCGACCCACAGCCTTCAGATCGAGACCATCCTAGCTACCAGCACCTTTGTTGACGGGACACCTCAGGGTGATGGAGTTGCACCCCCCACCCATCCTCATGTGGTCGGGACACAGGCTGCACCCTCATCATCCACACCTACGACGATAGGACCATCATCATCATCGGGACAGGAGAGTCGTGGTCCATCCGACAGGAGGATTCTTCTTATCCCCATGGGGGATAACGAGTATGCTAATTTAATTTTTTAATATATATAAAGTATCGTTAATTTCTATTTACTTGTTTTTAAAATTTAATTATAACATTTATTAATGCTCTAATTTTGCTGCAGCTTTCTGCCCGCGAAGGGCCCTTATGATTCGATCTCGAAGATGCTGCGACGCAAGTTTGATGGTCCATGGCCTATATGGAAGGCCATCCCACTGGGCCATAGGGATCAGTTGTTTCTAGAGTTTAAGGTAACAGTTTATTAAGTTTTTTAAATTAAATTTACATTATATATATGTACACACGAATTTCCTAACAACTGTAAGTTGCAGAAAGAGTATAGGTGGGACTTAGCTTTAGAGGCTCTCGTCAGGGACATATTTGAGCATAAAGGCTCACTGGTTATGAAGAATCGATGAACAAGGCGAGGAAGGGGCAGAATAAGAGGAGGTGGGTGGATCCTGAGATCAAGAGGCAGCTGGACCAGTACTGGGCTACTGAGAAGTTCAAGGAGATCCAGGCCACAGCTCGGCGTAATCGAGCTTCTGATGGTGGCGCATGTGCTTGGACCGGTGGGTCTAAATCAGTCGCCGCCCACTACGACGAGCTGGTAATACATTAAACTTTTGACTCAATATACTATTTAATTAATTAGTTTTCATTTTTAATTATTCTTATGAATTTAATATTATATTATTCTGTGCAGAAAGCACAGAAACAGCGAGCCCCGACTGCTATGGAGTTGGTGGAGAGGACGAAGAAGTTGAAGTCGGGGACATGGGTCAACGACAAGGCCCGTAACTATGCTGCAAGCAAAAAAATAATTTAGTGTTTACTTGTAATTTATTATAAATGATTTGTTAATATTGGATATAATTATTTTAACTAAATCTATTCAACTTTGTAGGCGGGCTTCAACGAGAAGAAGGACAATGCCATATCACGTGCCTCACAGTCACAAGATGAGGCTTTAACTGGTGATGGCTGTTCTCCTGTCTCCGTAGACGATAATGCCATTTATTTGGAGGTCGTCGGGGGCAGGAACAAGAAGGGGCACGTGTATGGCCTCGGACACCTGGGAGCCGAGTTCATCGCTTCATCGTCAAACACGCCTTGCTCCTTGTTGCGCCGATACCGTCCCTCAGGAGCAGTTCCACCAAATGCAGGACACCATCACGCAGCTGAACGCGGAGCTTCGGGAGAAGAGCGAGAGAGAGCAGCAGATGGCAAACCAGATTGCACAGTTGACTCGGGCACACCAAAGAATGATGCGGCGAGCATCGAGCGAGGCGGTTTCTGCTGCGGCTGGTGTTGGAGCAGATGAGGAACCAGACTCGAGTTGCTCGAGATGATGCTCGACGGTTGTGCGCTGCTGCGCGCTCCTCCCGGTTCCGCCGCCGCTACGATCGATGTCACTCTGCAGAGGACGATCAGCTAGCAGACGTCGGTGGTACGGACGCTGAGGATGATTGGATTCCTCCATCTCCCCTCATCATGACTGATTTTTTCTCTCCATATTTTTGACTTTAAACGATTCTTGTACGACATTTTTTATTATTCTTTTTATATATATTTATTATTTTTTATGATTGTATATTTCATAAGTTATTTGGTGTGTTTTATTAGTAATTTTTTTAACGTTTAAAGAAAATCAGAAAAAAAAATTATTATAAAAATTAAAATTAAAAATTTTTTAATAATAACCAGTTTAGCGACCGAATTAGAAACCAATAATTCGGTCGCTAAACTTTATTTAAGATTTACAGATGATGTATAGCGACCGAAAATCCGTCGCTAATATAGGTTAACAGTAACCAAAATTAGCGACCGAATTAGCAACCGATTATCGGTCGCTAAAAATGGTTACCCAAAAAATGCGACCAACCTAATAGCGACCGATTATTATTATATAGCGACCGAATTTACGGTCGCTAATTAGCGACCGAAATAATAATTCGGTAGCTAAAACCTTAGCGACCAGGTATTCAGCTACCAACATAAATCGGTCTCTGATTCGGTCGCTAAAACAAATAGCGACCGATTTACATGGTTTAGCGACCGAAACTTACGGTCGCTAAACAATTGTTTTTTTGTAGTGTCCATCAGTAAATCACTTGAGTTTTTTTTATAGTTTATTTTAATTGTTGAGAAGATTAAGTTGGCAAATTTGGTTTTTTTTATCATATTATAATTACTATTTTTAAATAAGCCAAATCTATATAAAAAGAAGTATAAGGGATACTTCAACCCTTAAACGCAGTTTTGAAAGAATACTCAAGAATAAACCTGAGAATACATTCCAAGGGAGAAAACCACCAATCAGAAAAAAGAAAACATACACCCAAAATGACCAGAGAACCAGACCTAAGAGTGCATCTTAATAAAGTTTATATATCATCCCTAAATAGTCAATCTACAGATACATTTCTAAAAACAACTCCATTCTGCAGCAACCAAATAGACCAGATAGTCACATGTCAAATAACAAAACCCTATTATTTGGTCAAGAACAAATTGAAAAGTTAAATTCAGGCACTATTACTTGTTCAAGAACCAACAAGTCTATGAATAAGGATTCTTTAAAGTGAATTTGAGTGTAAACTATAAAGTGAACAAGTAAGGGTACGTTCACCCTTAATTAATTAAAGTGGATTGAGATATCAATGCACTAAAACTAATCAAAGGTGGATACACCCTTGCTTGAACACTTTACTCTCAAGGTCACTTTAGATGAGCCTTTTTCCAAATCTATTATGAATATTCCAAATCTTCGGTTTTTATATTCCATTGAATACAAATTAAACCAGGTCTTGCCAATCAAGCCACTGGTGAACTGCCTCGCTCCTTCCACGTGGCTATCTCAAATCCTCATTCTGTGTTACTTGGGTTTAGGGTTTAGGGTTTAGGGTTTAGGGCTCCTCTATAGATGAACTCCAACAGTTAATGCAAAATTTTCAACCAAGCCATGCTTGATTATACATTGAAATATGGGTTATTATTTTGGCACTACCGATTAGTGATTCCAAAACAGACTCGTGATCTTGTACATCGCATCCAATTAGAGTTTCATTCTTCACCCATTGGAGGTCATTGAGGGTTTTTGTGTATGCATGCTCGGATAGCCACTTATTTTTTCTGGAAAAATATGTGACATGATATTAGGAAATCTATCATCATTCTTGTTCTTTTGTTTCATATAATTTATAGGGTTAAATATGATTAAACTCGGTTCAAACTATTTAAAATTTAAGAATTCGAAAGAGATTTTATTTTCTAAAGTAATAATTGGAATCGAAATATTTATATCAAACAAATTTTTATGGTAAACAATTATAAAATAAAATCATGAGTTTAATTTATATGCACTTTCAACTGACATCTAATAATATCTAATTAATGAAATAATATTATTGTTATTTCTCTCTCTTATTTATTAAAATGAAAGACCACATCAAAATATCTTTAGATTTAGTGTAAAACTTTTACACTTGCAGCCTAAAATTATATGCCCAACGGCCAAAACTTTTATATGTTATCCACCTCTATTTGTATGCAAGCTTGCTTCGAAAAATCATGGGACTTGAAGGGTAGTAGAAGGTGGAAAAGGAGAGGCCTGCTAGGGAAAAGGCTCATTTTCTTTCATGCTAAGCTTTCTCCTATTTGCCAAACTACCAAACCCTAACTCAAGACGTGTTTCATAAGCCTCCCACATGCCCGTTAGAATATTCAAATATCCACCCATGTAAGTAATTAAAGTGCATAAGAATGTGTCACATAATATAGACGATAGACTCACATACATTATATATATATATATATATATATATATATATATATATATATGTGTGTGTGTGTGTGTGTGTGTGTGTGTGTGTGTGTGTGTGTGTTGGAACTATGTAAAAGGCAGCGATATTACTTTTAAATTGAGCAATATTTTTTTTTTGGTGTACCCTTGAGTATTTATATGTACGGTATACAATTAATTTGGGCCTTTTATAACATGATATTATACAAACATATTACACGGTGGTATAAAAAGTTGATGTAACAAATATGGTTTTGAATTCTCTCCATTTTGTTCCCTCGTTGTTTTTTCTTTCATGTTTTTAGGCCAGAAGGGCCCTGCACAAGGGTTCATGCTTTTTGTGTGTAAGATCCTCTAAAACTTTTTTTTTGTCTTTTTCTATCATGTTATGAGAGAGAAAGGGCTTTTTGACCAAACTGGGTTCCTTTTAGAAACTATTTACCAGTTTAGGATTATTCTGAAACTATTTACCAATGGGGGGTCGTTTTGGACACGTGACATATTTTATTTTATTTCAATCTGACAAGTCAAAGACGTCACTACAGATGACGCCTTTAAAAACGCCACTGCAGTTGGCGTACCCCTAATTAAAAATAAAAAAAAAGTGGAGGCGCCAACTGTCCCCCACCCCAATTCCCACGTCCCCCCAATTCCCTATTCCCTTCAAACGTCCCCCCACCCCCCAATTCCCTGCAAATATAAGCCCCCTGTTACCAATAACAAAAAAATTATTACGGTAGTATAAAAAAATTTACCTTATAAGAATTAAAATAAAGTCACATGCAATTTTAAAGTATAGGAAGTAACGATGACATTAATGATAAAGTATCTATTAAAGACAACAAGATGCAATATAAAAATACCAGTAATAACGAGTAGCAAATAATATCACAGGAGGCATAAAAAAAATAATAGCAATAACAATTTACACCCATAAATATTCATCAGTTATTACAGTAGTACAAAAAATGTACCTTATAAGAATTAAAATAAAGTCACATGCAATTTTAAAGGAACACCGCTACAAAAAAAAAATATTATAAGTATAGGGAGTCACGATGACATTAATGATAAAGTATCTATTTAAAACAACAAAATACAATATAAAAATACCTTAATAACAGGTAACAAATAATATCACAAGTAGTAAATAAAATTTCTTACTAAGATATAACTTTAAAGTGTTTGGTCTGGTTTAGGTTTTTATATTGGTTCATTAAAAAAAAAGGTTTTTATATTGGTTTGAAGCTTGCCCGGTAGTTTATCAGGTTTGGCCAATATTCTATTTTTGGCTTGGATTTCATATTGTTGTCTTTTGATGTTAAAGTGCATTATCTAGAGCACCAAAAAAAATTTTGCATTATCTCCAACATTAGGCTTTGTCAAATGACGGGAAATATCTTTGGGCTTTGGCCCCTTTTGTATCAAAAAAAAAAAGGACGGGAAATGAAGTACCTTGGCAAGTTTTGTAGCATGTTGTTTGGTCTATTTGATTAAAAAATAATAATAATATTGTTTTTAGTGATAAATCTTTTGACATAGATTTTTTTTTTTACAACACTCTTTTGACATAGGTGGTGTCTTGAGTTACAACTAAGGCCTGATGACGCGTTTTTTTTCTTTTGGGATTGGTCTCATGACCTGCTGTCTTGTATCAAGTCCATGTTTTGTATACGAATTATGATATCCCTTGTACCCTTATTATTATATTTTGCTTAGTCACTTCTTTAAATAAAAGAAAGAAAACCTATAGATCTTAGTAAGAAATTTTATTTACTACTTGTGATATTATTTGTTACCTGTTATTAAGGTATTTTTTTATTATCTGTTGTTTTAAATAGATACTTTATCATTAATGTAATCTTTACTCTCTATACTTATAGTATACTTTTTTTTGTAGCGGTGTTCCTTTAAAATTGCATGTGACTGTGTTTTAATTCTTATAAGATAATTTTTTTTAATACTGTAATAATTGATGAATATTTATTGGTGTAAATTGTTATTGCTATAATTATTTTTTATGCCTCCTGTGATATTATTTGCTACTCGTTATTACGGGTTTTTTATATTGCATTTTGTTGTTTTAAATAGATACTTTATCATTAATGTCATCATGACTCCCTATACTTATAATATTTTTTTTTTGTAGCGGTGTTCCTTTAAAATTGCATGTGACTTTATTTTAATTCTTATAAGGTACATTTTTTTGTACTACTGTAATAACTGATGAATATTTATGGGTGTAAATTGTTATTGCTATTATATTTTTATGCCTCCTGTGATATTATTTGCTACTCGTTATTACTGGTATTTTTATATTGCATCTTGTTATCTTTAATAGATACTTTATCATTAATATCATCGTTACTTCCTATACTTTAAAATTATATGTGACTTTATTTTAATTCTTATAAGGTAAATTTTTTTATTATTGTAATAATTTTTTTGTTATTGGTAGCAGGGGGCTTATATTTGTAGGGAATTGGGGGGTGGGGGGACGTTTGAAGGGAATAGGGAATTGGGGGGGACGTGGGAATTGGGGTGGGGGACAGTGGGAGGCGCCAACTGCACTGGCGCCTCCACTTTTTACTCTTTTTTTTTAAATTAGGGGTACGCCAAATGCAGTGGCGTCTTTAAAGGCGCCATCTGCAGTGGTGTCTTTGACTTGTCAGATTGAAATAAAATAAAATATGCCACGTGTCCAAAACGACCCCCCATTGGTAAATAATTTCAGAATAACCCTAAACTGATAAATAGTTTCTAAAAGGAACCCAGTTTGGTCAAATTGTTGAGAGAAAGAGATAATAAAAACAGAAAATCCAAATCCAACAAATATTGAGAGTGTAATATGTGTGAACAAATTGATTTTATTTATTTTCATTTAGTGAGGGAAACTAATAAAACTAGTGAGAAGAAAAAGGGACTAACTGAATATGAAATTCGTTAAGACTAAATTTTTTTTTTATAAGTAAAAGTATATTGATAATGAATACAAGGATGTTCCATCCCATATACAAGAGGACCAAAAGAGAGATCTTTGTAAAAATGGTTCTCCCCCTAGACAGAAGCGGAATCACCCATACAAAGATATCCTAATAATAATAAGTATCCAAAGATAACAATTCGAAAAGTTCCTTGAACCCTATACATCAAAATATCTAACCTAAGATTAACAAATATGGTTTTGAATTCTCTCCATTTTGTTCCCTCATTGTTTTTTCTTTCATGTTTTTAGGCCAGAAGGGGCCTGCACAAGGGTTCATGCTTTTTGTGTGTAAGATCCTCTAAAACTTTTTTTTTGTCTTTTTCTATCATGTTATGAGAGAGAAAGAGATAATAAAAACAGAAAATCCAAATCCAACAAATATTGAGAGTGTAATATGTGTGAACAAATTGATTTTATTTATTTTCATTTAGTGAGGGAAACTAATAAAACTAGTGAGAAGAAAAAGGGACTAACTGAATATGAAATTCGTTAAGACTAATTTTTTTTTTTATAAGTAAAAGTATATTGATAATGAATACAAGGATGCTCCATCCCATATACAAGAGGATCAAAAGAGAGATCTTCGTAGAAATGGTTCTCCCCCTAGACAGAAGCGGAATCACCCATACAAAGATATCCTAATAATAATAAGTATCCAAAGATAACAATTCGAAAAGTTCCTTGAACCCTATACATCAAAATATCTAACCTAAGATTAACAAATATGGTTTTGAATTCTCTCCATTTTGTTCCCTCATTGTTTTTTCTTTCATGTTTTTAGGCCAGAAGGGGCCTGCACAAGGGTTCATGCTTTTTGTGTGTAAGATCCTCTAAAACTTTTTTTTTGTCTTTTTCTATCATGTTATGAGAGAGAAAGAGATAATAAAAACAGAAAATCCAAATCCAACAAATATTGAGAGTGTAATATGTGTGAACAAATTGATTTTATTTATTTTCATTTAGTGAGGGAAACTAATAAAACTAGTGAGAAGAAAAAGGGACTAACTGAATATGAAATTCGTTAAGACTAATTTTTTTTTTTATAAGTAAAAGTATATTGATAATGAATACAAGGATGCTCCATCCCATATACAAGAGGATCAAAAGAGAGATCTTCGTAGAAATGGTTCTCCCCCTAGACAGAAGCGGAATCACCCATACAAAGATATCCTAATAATAATAAGTATCCAAAGATAACAATTCGAAAAGTTCCTTGAACCCTATTCATCAAAATATGTAACCTAAGATTAATCAATAAAGGATCCTGACACTAATGAAAAACAAAAATCCAACCAAGAAAGGAACTTCATTTGCCTGATATCAAGTATTTTATAAAGAAGTTAGATATCATTAATTATGAAATTAAACAAATTAATTTTACACATACATTTGTATTAGAGTTTAATAAATATACACTCACAATATAAAAAAGTTTTACACGGACGTCCAATCATATTTTACCATTACGCCACTTTGTTATATTAATTCATAAAACAACTCCACAAAAAATTCTTCACTTTGGGTTAGAGTATCCCTAGTACTCTACTTCAATATAATTTTTGCTCATCAAAAAAATAATTCATAAAACAACTCCACAAATATCTATGTCGTAAGATATGATTGGATGACTGTGTAGAACTCTTTTACACTGTCAGTACATATTCATTAAATCCTTTGTATTATCTTTGAGAAAGTATTAGCCTCGAATAAAAAGTGAAAGGAATAATCAATGCTTATTGGCCAAGTGTCAAGAAACTTGATTTTATTAAGAAATGTTTCAAATTCAAAGCTTGTATATGGAAAAAATAGGTGCTGAAGAGTTTTGTCCCCTTAATTTGGTCTTCTTGACTCGAATCAGATTACTCGAAATCTAATGTGATTTTCGATTATCGAGAACTTTATACAAGAAGAGTGAAACGATGAATTAAGAGAGAGACCCTGTGGAAGATAAACAGGAAAAATTAAAAGAAAATGAGGTAGAAATTAATAAAATACAAATTAATGTATGGTGAATGACAATCTTGAAAATTTTATATAGCTTTTAAAAATTCAAAAGAGATATCACCAAGTAATTAATTTAGTTTCGCGAGCCTCGAAAATGACAAAGAAGAAACAATAGTCGTTGGAAGGCAGCTAACTTGGTGCTCAATTATTTATCTCCTCAGTTCTGCACTAGTAGTTTTGCTCGTCTATTCCTCTGTCACCTTTCCCATTATTATTTTATGTTCAGTGGAGCTATATAGATTTAGTTTCTAGATTTATTTGATTGATATAATGCATGTTGCACGAAAGTTAGATTACAAGATCGCTGACTTCCAACAATTTGATTTGTGACACCAGGAAACCATGCAACTATATAAGCACTTAATCAAAGAAAAATCAGATTGCCAAGTTATTAATATCGAATAAAAATAGAGTCAAATGAAACATGTCCATTTACCTATAAAGTCAGGTAAAATCAAGCCACCATTTTCATAAGCTATATTATATATGTTATCAAATATTAAACGAATAACCTAGATAGGTGATACAGTACAGCCAAAAGGAACCCTTTCTTGGTTTCTCATTTTGCTTTTCACATGTAAATTTTTAAAAATAAGTGCTTAAATGCCTAAACAAGTTGGGGAATATATAATGCAGCAAACTTAGAGAGCTTTGGCTTCAATCATTTGGCCACTTCTAATTGTTTACTCATTATATACCCCAAATCAAGCATAGTGACATATATAAAGTAGTGCACATGGGTGAAAGACTAAAGATTCCCTCCTGCAAGTGCCCCTCCAGCAAACCCACCCCCCACACCCAATACAACCTTCGTCGATGTCGCCCAACAAACTCCGTCATCGTGCCGCCGCCACCGTCCCCATGCTGATTGAAAAGAAAAAAACCATTCAATCACATTTCCTCTTTCATTAACAATAGGGAAACCCAAAGAAGCCCTAGGTTTTTATAACTCGCTATTTCAACGGTGAGGGAGTCATACCCATAGCATTGGTGAAGGGAAGAGAGCAATACTTTATTGACAATCAGAATAAGAGGGCAAACCATGTTACGTGTATGGTGGTTCGGACCAACAACAATGAATAATTTCTCATTTATAGCTTGACTACACTTGTGAAACTATAAAAATTAAAATATAAAACTAGTTTGCCAATACATCTCGTATCATCAATAATCTTCATTGAAGGAAGAACAATTGTTGTCCTAAGGGACAACTGGACAAGTTAGAAATTTATGTCATACGATATAATCAGAGACATGAAAAGGCAAATAAAGTAAGCCCCACCTCTTCATGAACCCAAACCAGATCAGCAAGAAATTTCTTGTGCGCATCGAGAACTGCGCTTAACCAAATCTGCATGCAATGACTGCCCCTTGAGTCCAGGAAAAGGAAATAACACATTTGAGAAGGAGAACCGGAGAAAGATAAAGGAAGGGGCCGAAATCGATCTTGGGACGGTGGCGGAGGTTGTTGGGCGCCGTCGGCGAAGGTTGTATGAAAGGAGGGTGGGACGCAATCAAGGAAGGGATTTGGGTATTTTTAAATTTTTTTAATTTTAAAATCCCATTTAATCTGGACGGACGGTCCAGATCGATTATTGGAGGGTTGTTGGAGGGGCACTTGCAAGAGGGAATCCGGATTGGAGGAAGCTTGCTGGAGTTAGAGGCGACAGTGTCCAACCTAATATTTGAATAGAGAAAATTTTTTGAACACCAAAATAAGGGACGTCATACGGTGTCCCTTTGTTTTTATGGTGTATTTTTGACATACATGTATACAAGAAGATAAAAAGTAAGTGAGAGATAGAGATAAAAATATACGATTTCCAAATTTTGATGTTCAAATAACATCACTGATTTGAATATATGACCGAAAACGATACAGGAATTCATTATTTACAAATTAATTTCAACTAAATATGTTTTGGAGGTCACTTTTCGTGAGAAGCTTATATCTCCTTTTGAATCTAGACTAAATTTGGGATTATTTTGCTTTTTTGGTCCAGTACCCATATGATCGTGGGGACCATCGTCAATCTGAAAAATAGTCTGAGATGTTACAAATGGTATCAGAGCGCAAGACTTCTTACGTTGTGGTTCGGGAACGAACCAAGCAAAAAATGGTGGACATGTGACACCAAGGGCTGACGAGTGTAGAGTGTAGAGAGTACTCGTCGGTGCAAAAGATGAAGTACAGAGCGACTCTTGACAAACTTCAAGATGAACTGACACATGATCAATAAATTGATTCCACATCGGAATGAGGAAACCTGAAACTGTGCAAGATTAAGACTGTACGGTTGTGGGGATCCTGGGATTGTGCAGTTATGAGATTGTTTAGTTGAGGAAAGCTTAAAACAACTGATTGGTACTACCTATACCAACAAAATGGATTCTCTTTTCGGGAGCGCCCATCACGTGAAAACTCCAAAGTGAAGCATGCTTGACTTGGAGCAATTCTAATATGAGCGATCTATAGGAAAGTTTTTCTTTGAAGCATATGAGTGATATTTGAGATTTATTGACAATATAAAATTTTTTACACCCACAGTATATTGAAATAAACTCTGACTAAATCACTAATTGTACTATTATGCAATTTGATATATTATAATTTGGAACTTAATCTATATGTTCCCGCTCGAAATAGTGCAAGGCCATCTAGGTCGGGATGAGCGTAGAAATTATCTATGGCCATGAAGTCGGGAAGTATCTTTGCAAGGAAAGGACATATCGGAAGAAGGCAGAAGGCAATCACCCGGGTTGTTGCTCATTGCAACCAGTCTAAAGTTTTCGGTCAAGGATCACGGGAAGGACGAGAGTATCTCGGGTTGAGAACCACGAGATGCAATAGAAGGTCAAAGGTGACGGTCTCAATGAAGCATCTCGATCGGGCAAAGGTGACTGTCAAAGGTGACGGTCATAATAAGACAAGCAAAAGAACATGTCACCCCTTTCTAGAAGAATCTCCTAATGATTGCCAAAATAGAGATCCCATGCATGATTCCGCAAATCACTCTAACGGCCTAGTGGGACCCATCTGGGATAACCAATTTGCGTGAATAGTACACGTCGAGTAGGTTATATAAAGAAGGACCTTCGTCCTTGACACACACGCTGTATACACACATCCAAGTACTGAGAATGACAAAATTGTACTAAAATCACCATTGTTCTGTAATTAGTCTTCAATTGATAATACAACAACTTTTTCCCGCCACTTGGGAAAGCATGAGAAACATGGAGCTCGGGGAGGCAACTCCCACCTATCATCCTGAGTCAGTAACCAATTATCAGGTCTCCGTCGAACGAGTTTACCAACAAATGATGGACACTATGGAACAACTGCAGAGAGACAACATGGAGTCGCGAGCATCTGTTGGTAACTCTAATCTTGCAACCCAGTTCAGCGAGGAGCTGAAGGAGGAAGGTCGCGAAGAGGGGGTACCTACCCCAGTACACAAGTACCCAGATTCCATTTCGGGCTAGAGGCGTGTCCAGAGTGAAGGGCACGAAGACTTCAGGCACCACGAGAACCCACATTTTCCTTACCAAAGGCATCCTTTTACTGAAAATATTATGGAGGCATCAATACCAAGAACTTTTGAAACCTTGATGATGGAAAAATATGATGGGACCGGAGATCCGGAGGAACATCTTATCGTGTTCAGCACTCGGATGCTGCTCTTCAATCCCAGAGATCCGGTTTGCTACCGGGTCTTCCCCACCACCCTATGCGGTGGCGCTGGTATGGTATTCTAGACTCAACCCAAATTCAATTTCCTGTTTCAATGACCTTGCTAGACTTTTCAGTGCCCGATTTGCTACTAGCCGAGGATATCCTAAAACCTCGGCAAGTCTCATTAGTATCAGGCAAGGTAGTTTAGAATCATTGAGGGACTTTGTGTGTCGCTTCAGCAGGAAATTCTCCCAATTCGAGATCTCTACCCCGTCGTGCTACTACATGCATTATTGAAAGGATATTTAAGAAGTGGACATTTCGCCGATTCGTTAGCTCGCAGACCTCCTGAGAGCATTGATGAGATGAGGCGCCGAGCTGTCGAATACATCAACATGGAAGATATATTCAGAACAAGGCAAAGCAATCTAAATGAGCTGGTAGTCGCCTTATGAAATCGGAGAAGAAGGGGGTTAAGGAGAGAAAGCGGACAACGATGGAGAAAGTCAAGCAGGACAAAACATGATGACAACGCTCTCTATGGTAGGGAAGGATCCGGGAACCCACAAACATTTTATGTGGACCACTTCTTGGGGACCTCAGTACCGGGAAGACACCAGAGCAAAAGTGACCGATCACAACGTTGCCTTTTCCATCAATGTTTTGGACACATTACCGAGAACTGCAGAACTCTGCAGAAAGCAACAACGGATCTCATGAAGGAAGGTCACCCGGTTGAGGTCGAGGGTGGCCAGGGAGATCAGGTATTCATCGCAAGAACCGAGGGACAAGAAGAACAGCAGCAATACTGAAGAGACCATAACACCTCGTGCCCCAGATACCGAAGCAAAACGGATGTAATAAATAGGAGTACTCTTTTTTGCCACCCGAAAATTCCATCAGTCAAAGGGTTTAACGAGGCTATTCCCTTATATAAATCAAAAGAGTGTTTCGGGAATTTATTTTCTATATGTCCTTAAGTTCAAGGGTCATTTAGTCGCGACTACTTCAAAAACTACAAGGTCGAGCATTGAGCTCCCTTCAAAAACTACAAGGTCGAGCATGGCACTCCCTTCAAAAATTACAAGGTCGAGCATTACGCTCCCTTAAAAAACTACAAGGTCGAGCATCGCGCTCCCTTCAGGAAAAATCACAAAGTCAAGCCCGGATAAACCATTCCGGACGATGCAAAAAAAAAAACAGGGGGACAAAAGCAGAACAAGCATCAAATAATATTTTATTGATAATTTTCCGAGTACAAGAGAAGTTACTTGGTCCTCCTTTCCGAGTACAAAAGGAGGACCCTACTTAAAAGGGGGACTACATTCCACGAAGAAGAAAAGAGAGGGGAAGACTAGCACTTAGAGACATCCACATCTACTATAGTTCCAAGAAACACGCCGATCAGCTCCAGGGTTGAATCCCCTCGAGTGTGAAGCTGACATACTGGAACAAAAGATCATCCAGGGTTGCAAGTGTGAAGCTGACATATTAGAGCAAAATACCCCCCAAATGGCATTCAGGGTTGAATCCACTGGAATGTACCTAAGGGAGGCTGCAGTTCGCCCTTTACTGGAACAACTTGAAGCTGGTGTGAGGGAGCAAAAGATCCCCCAAGTGGTGCCCAGAGCATGAACCCTCCCTAAAATCCTCCTCATGGACCAAAGTTCGTTACGAACTTTGCCGTATCCCACGAAGAACGTTACGAATTTTACCATAGCCCAAGAAAAAGATGACCATCAAGACAGAAACCTTCCAAAAGGGAACAAGATTTTCCCTCATAGTCGTTGGAGAAGAAATAAAGGAAAAAACTATCGAGAAAAAAGGAGAAAGTCAGAAAGGAAGCATTCAAGGGCATGGTATTTATAGTCAAAATGGTAAAAAAAAGCATTAAAAGCAGAAGTTAAAGCAAGCAACGTTTCCAAAACGGTCAAAGCATTCAAGGAAAACGTGCGTAATAAAATCGCATAGGGAACACATGCATTTAAAACGCTTCGGGAAGGAACGCATTTGGATAGGAGGCAAGAGGAAATAACTACTAAATGCGGAAAACAAGTTGGTGGAGTACCCGAAGCAAGCCAACCATATATGCAAGATCGAAAACCTCTTTGGAGGTGGAAAACAGAAATCAGTAAAAGAAAGAAACCACATCGAGAACTAAAGTGAAGTCTTACCGATTTCCCGGTTAAAATCCAACAAAACACTAAGTTTCAGAAAAATTACAAGATGCCAGAAAGAAAGGGAGGAAAAAAGTTACATCAGCTAACGGGAACATCCTCCCGACCTTCAGGTACCTCTTTCTCAGCAACCATCTGTTGATCAGTTGGCCTCACCATCCCAGCTGGCACCACCAACTGACCATCCCGGACCTTATTGCCCTAGTTGAATTTAGCATGATTCAAGTCGGGATAAACACTAGTGTACTGCTCTTGTGCAAGACCGAAACCCACCTTGAGCTGCTCAGCCAAGAATACCTCAAGTTCAGCCACTTCCTTCTCCAGCTCTTTCACCTTGCCCTCCAGCCGAACTACCTTCTCATGCGACTCATTCAAATTGATTTGAAGAGAATCTTTGGTCTTGATTAGTCTTGATTAGAGTCGAGCAGTTTTCCTCCAGCCTAAAAACATTGTCGGTTGATCGCCGCAGGTCAACCTTTAAATCCTTAATCTGCCAAGTCATCCTAGCAACCTCGGTCATTTGCCGCCGATCTTCAGAAATCTTTTGATTCAAACGTTTATTCTCTACTTCAAGCTCGGTAATCCTGGTATCAATCATAGCTGAGTCCATCTCAAAAAAACAAGCCAAGCTGGCCAATCGGAGGCGAAGGATCTCAGTCATCGTAGTAATCTGGGAGTGAGTCAGAGAATGGTAGAGATCCACATTTCTCTCGTACTGCAACTGGGGATTCGGGGTAAGACTCAAGAGGAATGGGGAGTTCCAAAGAGAAACGACATCGGGAGGAAAGTTTACCCGATTATCTAGCATCTGCCCGAAGACATTATCAGGTAAGGTTGTCGGTTGGGGGACTTCAAACTCCTGGTTATCCGCACGTTTTTTGGAAGCAGTGCCAGCATCTTCCCTTACTACCGCAACATTCATCTTCCCCGGCCTTGTCCCATATGGCAAAACCAGATCCCTCGACGTTACCTACAGATTGTCTCTTCTTATCCAGAAACTCGAGCATGGCTTTCTTCGACATCTTGGGGGCCATCTTCCCTGTTCAGAACCAAAAAACCAAAACGTTGAGAAGATGGAGTCGGGCAATCAAGAAAACATTGGAAGGAGAAAGGACCTCACCCATATAAGAGGTCAGCTCGGGCAAATTACCCTCAGATTCGATGAGTTTATGACAACTCACATCTACTAACTGCTCCAAGAAGTCAATTTCTAACTTTTCTTGATCGGAAAGGCAATGGTACTCACAACGCCTAATTATGCTGGGCTTGAGAGTCCAGAATAAGGGGAATTTAGGCTTCCCTGAACGGGTAAGGAAGAATGAATGACCTTCACCCCGACTAACCACTTTGAAGAATTCGGGTTTAAAACCCTTCCAAGAGGTCGAGTATGCCTCGAAGATTATCCTATGAGCAATGGAACCAATGAGATCCAACCAAACAGCTCCGTATTTTTTACACAAAAAAGGGTGAAAAACTTCTTCACAGAGGCCGATATGCCAAAAAATTTAAAAACAATCTCGAATGTCCTAATGAAGGTCCGACTATTTGGATGCAGTTGCGACGGAGCCACATCTAAAGCTCGAAGAGTTGAGCACTCGAACTTAGTAAAAGGAAGACGGACCCAGGCGAGGGTGAACACCCTCTTATGCATAAAAAAGAAGTCATTCTCGGGTGACGAATAACAGATGCGATCCTAGCCGGAACAAGGAAGAAAACCCACCCGACCTAGACCCTTCTTATCTACAACCAAGTCATGGACTTTCTTAAGAGAATCCCAGTTTGAAAGTTTTGAGCACATGTCCAAAACACTGGGGAGCACCCACCAACACGATTCCCTCGTGACGGCAGGAATCGTTTCACTAGCCGCCTCAACAGGCGGTGAACTACCCTCTCCAGAATCCGCTTCCCTCTCAATAAAACCTTCTTCCATTCCCTCCATAACCAAAATACGAAAAGAGGAACAAAAACTACCCGAAACTAAGTAAAATAGAATTTGAAAGGCGTGCCTGGATTTAGAGAAATAGGCAGAAGTGAAAGAAGAGAACAAGAAGACGAAGAACCAGTAGGAGCAAAGAAACTGACGAAGATGAAGAAATGAAGAAAACGAAAGGTTGAGACGGAGCAGAAGTGGTTTAAATAGCAAATACCCAGTCGTAGATGAGAGAGATCCGACGGTCAGGGATGAGGAAACGTGTGAAGAGGAGTTAATGATGACTCCTGACACGTGTCAAAGGAATATAGTATGCGAATAGTAAGAAACGGCGAAAACTGCGGGATGTAGCTCTCAAGGAAGCTGACATGGAAAAAAACAAAGTGTCGAGAAAGCCGTCTGAACTCAAAAAGAAACTTAAAGCCTCAACACGGAATACAACTTGAGACTTGGGGGGCTTCTGTTCCCGCCCGAAATAGCGCAAAGCCATCTACGTTGGGATGAGTGTAGAAATTATCTTTGGCCATAAAGTCGGGAAAGTATCTTTACAAGGGAAGGGCATATTGGAAGAAGGCAGAAGGCAATCACCCGGGTTGTTGTTCATTGCAACCAGTCTAAAGTCTTCGGCTAAGGATCACGGGCAGGATGAGAGTATCTCGGGTTGAGAACCACGAGACGCACCGGACGGTCAAAGGTGACGGTCTCAATTAAGCATCTCGGTCGAGCAAAGGTGACGGTCAAAGGTGACGGTCATAATAAGACAAGTGAAAGGACGCATCATCCCTTTCTAGAAGAATCTCCTGATGATTGGCAAAATAAAGATCCCATGCACGATTCCGCAAATCATGCTAACGGTCTAGTGGGACCCATCTGAGATAACCAACTTGCGTGAACAGTACGCGCCGAATAGGTTATATAAAGAAGGAATTAACTCATTGCTTCTTCGAATTGTAATACTGTATCCCAATTCCCAACCATATTGAACCATCTAAATGAGATTTAAATTTATATATATAATAATTTTTTATTTTTATTTTTTTTTGCTAAAAAGGGGACATACAAAAGCTAACTACCAAGAGGGATAACATAACCCCTCTAGAGCTAGAATCTTCACTAACGTCTTTGTTACATAGAATGGTTATTTTATATATCTAATTAATCAAAATTATCAATTAATATTTGTGGGAATGTAGCTCATGCTACAAATTAAATGCACGTCTGTATCATTTTCGTTTGCAAATTACCACAACGCACGTATCATGTTAATTAATTCAGAGACAATGACATCATACACTTTACGATGGCGTAAAAGATGATAAGATTTTACTTATATACTGTAATCTTATTCAGAATTTCTTGTATATGAGTTGAAATATCCCTTATACTCATAATCAATATACTTTTTGCTTATGGAAAAAAAAATTATACACGAGATGCTATTAAAGTTCAGCTGCATTGTCAAGTTTTGGTATTCTAGTTCTATTTAATGGTAAAATAAAAAGGAGACAGCATATCAAAATACATATATACCAGATATAATGCTAACTAAAGAAAATTTATTTTTAAGTTAGGCGCAACTTCGCAAGTATTGTGTCAAAATATATATATATATATATATATATATATATATATATATATATATATATATATATATATATATATATATATATATATATAAGTATAACTGCATTGTCTGCACGTTTGTGAATATATGATAATCGAAGATAAATGCTAATTAATTTGTGCAATTGCCAGAAAAGCGAAAGTCGCAGGTATTTGTATTTAGTGTGAACAAAAAAGGTTGATATGATTATGCACAAGTTGAAAGAAAACCTAATCTAATGAAATAAAACGAAAGTGAAAACTTTTGTGTGTGGTAGATATATTTTCATGCTCTTCGACATTTCTCACACTAAAAATATTGAATAACAAATATATATTTTTCTAAACGATTTAAGTTAGTCACACCCCTCATTTAAGGTGTAAGACAATCTTTATCCTTTAGTGTGTATAATTAGTTGTGTACATTAGTAATTTAATATACAGATCATAACAAAAAAAGAAAATGGAAGAAGAACCTACTGGCTTCCCCTTTTAATTTTCGTTGGGCTTTGAACACGATAAAGAAAAAGAAACGAAGACAAACAGAAGAAATGAAGCAGGGCCGAGAAGTCCATCATCAACCAATATCTTCAGCGGATAAGAGTGAGGTCTGGTTGAGTAACCCAACCCAAAGGTACACAAAAAAAAAAAAAAAACCCAAAGATAAGAGCTTAGATATTTTGGCAATCTTCTTTGTTTTAGGACCCTTTATGTAGACGCCGTGCTAAATCAGTATATAAATAAGCATAGATAAGGTCGGGAAAAAAACGCTTACAGACTTACCCAAATCCACAACAAGTTAAGAGTAAGGTTTTCAAAATCAGATCGATTATCGAACCGGTAAAGTTACTGGTTCAAGATTCAGTGGTTCAACCATGCTTGAATCGGTATTAATTAAATAATAATATTGTAAATATATATATATATATATATTAAACAAAAAAGTAACTTGATATTCAAAACTCCATAACATTAAAAGCTAAATTTCACTTAAATATATATATTAAAAATTTAAAACCAATTGGGGTGGGGTTTAATTTGATTATTATTATTATATTATGAGAAAGAGATGGATGGCTCTTTTAGTTTATTTTCAAAATCAAATGGCCCAACTTTTTATAGCCCATGCGTACTGCTTCTGTTTAGTTCTGCAAAGGACGGCCCAATTATTAAATTTGAAAAACCCTAGTGCCTCTTACACACTGACACAGCTCTTTCCTGGATCGGTGGTTCCCTTCCTCTGTTTAGTCTTCTTCTTCATCTTTCTTTCCCTCTCACACAGTGGGTGCTACTCAACTGCCACTCCATGCTGCACCGCTCTATCGGCCGATCCGCCGTGCGCAGCTCCCTGTTCCGGTGTCTCCTCTCTCGACGGTTCAGACCGGCCTCCAACCGGTTTTGACCGGTTTTGAACCGGTTCAGCGGTTTTGGCATCAGTTCGACACAACGACGGTTTTCAGTATCAACCGAACCGCTCTAGGTACCGGGTCCCGGTCGAATCGGTCGAACCGGCCGGTTCGGTTTTGAAAACCTTGGTTAAGAGCTTTACGCTGCTTTACCGACTAAGCTAGATGGACATTTTACAGAGAAACACAGACACACAGCTAACAACTCATCTTTAGGCACAGCCATAATCAGATGACAACTCATGAAAACTTAACAAATTTAAAGTTTTCTTTTAAAACAAAAACAAAAACAAAACCCACTTTTCTTCTCTCCACTTACCATTTACTCTCTCCCAATTGTTCATCTGCCACCTAAAATCCCCATAGTTTCTTCATCACCTACTCACATAGACCACAACCTCCCAATTTCTTTCATTTCCAAAACTTTGTTCAACCTTTGAAACAAAACAACAAACACTTTGAACTCGTTTCTACAAAACTTGCACACCCATCACCCAAATACCAAAAAGCCTCCAAGCAACAGTAGCAGAGCATCATCTCCACGCCCTCAACCCCAAGTTGTAATATCCAGTATTTTATGTATGGTTTAAGTATGAGGTTTAGGGTTAGGACTTGGAATACATAGCTGAGATGTTGTTTGAGGCTTAGAGACCTTTGCATGGCAAGTACGCGGCTTTTTCGGGTGAGTTGGAACGTGGAGACCAATTAGGGTTTTCCTGGTGAGCGTCTTTGAGACGTCTGAATGTGAAATAAGAATTTTGGAGTTATAAATGAGATTAGGCCTTTTTGATGGTTTTAGGTTGTTTATTTGGTCCTAATGAGCCTACATCTCAAATTTGAGCGCAATCGGACATCGAACGGACCCTAAACGCAAAGGTTTGACTTTTGGTCAGAAGTCAACGCTCAAGCGTGGGTGTATCCATGGTCAAGCGCCCAAGTCAACTAGATAAGGGCCATGCTTTTACTTGCCACGTGTCATCAGGGCTTACGTGGCAGCCTGTGAGTGGATGCATGGCGCGGTGGCTTTCCACGCTCAAGTGTGGAATTTCTTACGCTCGAGCGTGGCTGCGTGAATCAGTAAAATAAAAAGGGCTTAAGTGACATAAGTCACTTAAGCCAAAAATGAAAGAATAGAAGACAGAAATGAAAACTGAGCACTGAGACCAGAAAAGAGAGGATTTCTAGAGAGAGAGGAGGAGAAAACATGAGAGAGAAAGAACTTCTGGTGCGAGTTGTGCAAGTTTCGATCATCCAATCGCGAAACAGAGTACGTGGTTGTGATTGTAGCAAGGATATCTATCTTCTTCTCTTCTTCGCTTCTCCTAAAACTGAAGTTAAATCATCCTCTTTTATGTCGAAGTCCCATTCGTTAAGTTTCTCTATGTATCTTTCGTTTTGTTTATCGGAATTCAATTTCGTCTTCAAGTACGAACTCGTAGTAACACGTGCTTCGCAATGTGATGCTTAGGTGAATTTTTGGAAGTCTCGTTTTGCTTCGTTTCGAGCATCGTACGACTCTTTAGGTGGGGTAAAGAAACTATTTAACGTCGGAAACGACACGGTTACATTTAATTAGATAGAGGCGTAGGGCGACCCAAACCCTACACGAGAGCGAGTAATGGACAATATCTATGCCACATTGGGGACTACTTAGTGGTACCGATGATGATATAGAAATTGTGCATTTATCGTCGTTACGATATATATATTTTATTTTTATTATGTGATGATTGCCTGTTTGACTGGTTGATTTGAACTTGGTACTTGACGTATGATATCATGAGTGTTGTAATTATTTTTGAAAGTGTTTATTATTATTATTATTATTATTATTATTATTATTATTATTATTATTATTATTATTATTATTATATTTTGGTATTTATTATATGGCAATGATATTATGACATGATGATATATGATGATGATTTTGGATAACATGATGATGATTATAATGATATGATGAGTAATATGATTGTGCTTAGAGGATCGAGTAAATCATAAGTTATGTTGAGACACGAGGATGTATTTGGGGATTGCATATGATATGTGATAGCAGTGCCTAACCGAGATGATTATCATGATATGAGGCTGAGATTGATGAGATGAGATTATTTTGAGGTTATCTATGAGATTATGATGAGCGGTTAAGGCACTAGTGGGTGACCTGAAACATGGTCTGTGATATGAGGGACCTGAAACATGGTCGAGTGGGGTCCATGCCTCGGAGGGAGAATTCCCTGGGATAGGCTAACGACGGACCGTCCAGAGATGATTTCATTTTAGTCGCAACTATAGTTCATGCGTTGCATGAGCATCCTGGGTTGTGGTTCAGAGGTGTACATCGGGTTGTGTAGCTATAGTGACATTGCTTTGCGTAGGCACCCTCCATCCACGGATGAAGGTGTGCGCCGTGGACTCTGGGACGTGTCGATTATATTGTTGTGATATCCGGATATGGCTGATACCTGAGGAGATTATTCATACATCATTTGCATTGCATCATGATGGAGGGTAGAGGAAAGATCCTAGATGTGGATTGAGGATGATTGTGTTACATATATTTATACTTGGTAGACAAATGTTTAGTGTGCCGTTATTTAATTAAATGTAGCTAAACCCTTTCCACGTTTGATGTTATATGCCTTATTATCCCCTTTTCTTTTGCTGTGTGTTGCATATATATATGTTTTGGTACTTTAGACTCTGTTAGAGCAGATGGCGCACTGGGACCACCCATGGATGACCCAGGACCCAGGGTTCCCCCTCTCGGGGACCTGTGAGGTGGAGTGCTTAGACTTGCACGGGTGGTCTGTGGACCCGGTCACTCGTTTCGCGGTATATACGGGTCCTGTGTCCATTACTACGGGGCTTGGGCAGGGAGCGCCCATCGAATTTGTTGGCACGTTTTGTTTCGACACGACCTTCCTATTTCCGATAAGACAGCCTGATGGGCATGTACCACCGATGCCACCTATGTTCGGGATTGCCCCCGTACCCTTCATGGTACCTCTTTAGGCCTTTGTACCCGGGTTTGCACCCGTGATGTCGTGCGCGGACGCACGCGCGTTGCGAATCCGGCAAGTGTACCGGACTGCCGTCAAGTAATAAAAGATATCGAACCCACAGAGACTGTGTTCCCGAATCGCAATTAAATTTCGAATCGATTGAGTTCTGGACTTTTTAGAGAGGGTTTTGAAATTGGTTTTTGAATTGAAAGATAGATGAGCAGAGAACAATTAAAACAGAAAACAAATGTTTACGGGGTTTTTATCTAAAATGGATTCCTAGGGATTTGGGTTACCTTTGAGGCTGTTTATGTTGCTAACAGATTTACCTTTGTTGATTACCGAAATTGCCTTGAAGGCGAGTTTATCCTCTGATAGCTTAAGCTCCCTCTCGGGTTACAAAAGCCGTGCCCAATTGACCCGACCCCTACTCTCGTGGTAGTCGATCCCAGATTGGACCCTTTGCGTTCCGTGACAACTCGTTGCTCCTCGAGGGACGGCTTCTAACTCTCGTGATTTCAGTCCCAAGTCTGACTTCTATAGGTCCGACACCCAAGTTCACCGCTAGGTTCCTCCTTGGAATGTCTCGGTCATGCAAATAACCTAAGTTCACCGCTAGGTTCCTCCTTGGATCATTCACATCTCACAAACTAGTGGCTACCGGGCTTTACGAGTGAATCACCCTAGAAATCCTAAGTTCACCGCTAGGTTCCTCCTTAGAACGTCTATGTCACGTAAATAAACGGTTGCCGAAATTTATGAGTGAATAACACACTAGAAATCAGATCTAAAACAATTATAAATCAACAATGGTTTCAACATCAAATTAACATCATTTACAAACTTGCCTCGGGCAGAGCCCTAGTCCCTAGAAACTAAGCTACTACTCCAGTCTTGCCATGGAGATGACAAGTCAAGTTGACAACATAATAGAAAAATCAGAAAAGAGAAGAGAGGAGAAGAAGAGAAGAGATCTATGCCTAGAGTAGTAGCCCCAAAGGTCTGATGATTTCTGCCTCTGCCTGGTCCCTTATTTATAGAATTGGGCAGTTAGAGTCCTAATCCAACTCAAATTAGATCTAATTCTGTTACTTCTGAGCCAAGTAATACGCGTCACGGCCGTGATGGCTATCACGGCCTGGCCGTGACGGATTCTCGCCTTGAAAATTCTTCACCGTTGGTTGGTCATCCATGGCCGTGATGCTCATCACGGCCCGGCGTGATGGTCATCACGGCCGTGATGGCCATCATGGCCTGGCCCCGACAGCTTCGACTTGTGTTGGTTTTGGGTCACGGCCGTGATGGCTATCACGGCTAGGCCGTGACGACTCGACTTGACCTTTGTTCTTTTTCAGTTTTGCTCGATCATGGCCGTGATGGGCATCACGGCTAGGCCGTGATGGGCTCTGTTTGGCTCATTTTCTTCAGTTTTAAAGCTCCATCTTCATCCAAACTTCATCATGGTTGATCTTGAGCAATTTACCCTTGATATCTGCAAAACAACACACGAAAAACCGCCTTACCCGTTCCAAAGGAAAATTAACCTAAAATCTAATTAAAAATGCCTAAACTACATGAAAATGCATGCAAAATGATAGACAAAGATGATGTGGAATCACACTCATCAAATCACCCCAAGCTTAAAACTTTGCTTGTCCTCAAGCAATTACTCAGGCCATAAGATAAATCAATCAAAGCATGGATAGTGAACCAAGAACCCTAGAAGCTAATCCAAGTAATAGGCATTTTTAATAAGCACTCAAGAGATAATCAAGTTCAAGTCCAATTAGAAGCTTAGGTTCTTCAAGTTCATGTTCTCACTGATTTGGGCACTCATCTCACCTCACTCAAGTGTTTTAGGGTTTATGACAATTCACTCCATTTCCTCAAGTAAAGTATTTTACCATAGGCTTGACTTTTAACCAAATCTCTACTTTATTTAAGAAAACACTTAAGAATCAAGAGGTCTTTTCCTTTGGTTGTAATGTGGCCATGGGATTTATTGTTAGGTGGGAAAATCAAAGAAAGGGAATTTTCAAGAAGGCTAGATAGGTTATCAAACATTACAAAGTATGACACCTTCTAAAATACCTTTTGGGGGCTTTGATTTACTTTTTCCACCTTTCTTCCTTCTATTATATTTTTTTTTTCTTTTTTTTTCTTTTCATTTCTCACTTTCTTTGTCATCCTCTTCTCCATTTTTTTTTTCTTTGTTTATTTCATTTTTATTTGTTTGGAGAAGGGGAGATTTATAGCTCAAGAGAAATTACTTTCTAGCTTTTTCATCCCATACTTTTTCCAACTACCATTTTGCCCTTTTTGTAATACTTTAAAAGGTGCCATACCAAGCACTATTTATCAAATTAATTCAAGGTACCAAGAAAAGTATTTTTTCTTTAGGCTCAAAATTGGGCAACTAAGGGGTAGCATTTATCATTCAAAGCTCGGGAGGCCGGAAAAATACCTAGTGCCTCAATCATTTCCAAAAATGTTTTCAGAAATTTTTAAGTTTTGAAATGGTTTCAAGTCAAGTTCTAGAAAATACAGTCCAAGAGGAATTACAACACTCTAGCACAAGAAATGGGGTAGATTTAGTGAATACCCCTTTTGGCTCAAAATCTTACATTTAGTAGTTCAAAAATCAGTGAGGTACACAAGTTTAAGGAACCACATGCTAATTATCAACTATCAAATGATTATCTCAAGAATTTTTATTTTTAGCCATATCACAAGAATAATGAAAAATTGGGTTCAAAATTCACTATCTCAATTCATTTGGCTCCAAGTTTTTACAATCGGATGCATGTTCTAAGTGAGGGGAAATCTAGAGAATGTGATCATACCAATCTAAGCCTATGTGAATGCAACATGAATGCAACAATGCAAATGCAAAAATAAATACCCCCACCCCAAGCTTGATTACTTACATTGTCTCCAATGTAAATAATCAAGTCGGAGAGAGGAGAAAAATGGAACAACTTACCGAGTCGGTAGCGGGTGTTGGCTTCACATTCCAGTCAAAATTTGGGTAGAAATAGTATCACGGCCGTGAGGCTCATCACGGCTAGGCCGTGATCGTTTCTGATCCTCAGGAGTTGCCCTGTCACGGCCGTGATCTACATCACGGCTAGGCCGTGATGCTCTCTGACCTTGGCATCCTACTCATCACGCCCGTTATGGTTGTCACGGCTAGGCCGTGATCCTTTCTGTGCTCTTGTTTAGTTCATCACGGCCGTGACCACTGTCACGGCCAGGGCGTGATGGCCTCTGACTTTATCTTTTTATGCTCTTCTTCTCTTTCTCAACCTGAAAACACTAGACAAACCTATTAATGATATTTTTGCCTCTTGATCTTCTCAAATTATTCAAGAGGTTAAATCAAAAACAAAACGAAAAAGGGAAAGAAAACTTGGGTTGCCTCCCAAGAAGCGCTTATTTATGGTCTTAAGCTTGACCATACTTCCTTCAATCAACCGGGTCGGTGGGCGTAGAAGTGCAGGCACACTTCTCTTCCATGGAGCTCCTTCAAATAGCCGTTTCTGCTCATACGGCCAATAATGCTTCGCTTCGCTCTTTTTTCTCGGAGCTTCCTAGCCTTCCTTCCTTCCTGAAGTTTTGTTTCAATATGGACAGCAACTCCACTTCCATCACCTGCTGGGTGCATCATTAGCCATGCATACCTTCGGAGTTGCTTCCATGTTCAGTTCTTCTTTACCACCGGAGACGTTGTATCAATTCTGCACACATGGCTCTCAAAAGGAAGGTTGTTATCGAAAGTTAGTCAATTGAAAATCGATCCTACCTTCCTCTACATTTAGAGAGAGAGCTTCCCATTCCTTACGTCTATTTCTGCTCCAAAGATTTGCCAAGAATGGCCTTCCTAAAATAATGGGGAATTCAGAATTCCCTTTCATGTCTAATACCGTGAAGTCGGCAGGGATGAAGAATTTCCCTACCTTCACAGGGACATTCTCTAGTATGCCTAGAGGAGTCCTAGTTGAGCCGTCCGCAAATTGTAAGGAGAATTTGAACGGTCTCAACTCTTTACTTTCCAACCTTTCCATGATAGTAAGGGGCATCAAGCTCGCACTAGCCCCTAAGTCACATAAGGCTTGGTCAATGTGCACTTGTTCAATTGAGCAAGCGATGGAGAAACTACCTGGGTCTTTCAGTTTAGTAGGCATTTTAGTCTCTACATCTACTTGCTTTTTCCTAACCAACCTTTGTGGGAAAGGTATCGGGGTTGGTACGGTGGTGGAGGGACATATTTCTGCCTCGGCTCCTCTTTTTCGCTTGTGTCCTCCTCCGGGTCCACGTCCATTTCAGCTACCCCCACCCCAAGCTTATCATCCCTCAAGTGTATGACATTGCAATGCTCATTGGGATTTGCTTGGGTTGCCCCCGAATGCACCCTTAGGTCTTGAGTACGTCTTTGGCTTGTTGGGCAATCTGGGTTTCTAGCATCTTGTTATGAGTTGCTAAGTTGTCTACCTTAGATGCTAGATCCTTTATTGCCTCACTCACTGCCTTCTTCCTTGTTGTCTAAACTCCTCATTCTGTTTTGTCCGAGTTTCGACAAAACTTTCAAATAAAGTCTCGAGTTTAGATCTTTGTACCGAGGGTACCCCTGTGGTTCTCTTATTACCTTGACCTTCTTGGAACTCATGGTTGAGCGTGTTGCTGTAGTTGCCGTAGGAGAGGTAAGGGTTGTTCCTTCTTTGGTTGTAGGGATTTGGGGGAGCATAGTTGGGCAGCTTCGGGTTCGTATCATAGTAGTTGTTACAAGAGTTCACTTGTTCACCCGAGCGCCTGGGATCCATGTGGGCATCCCATCATGTCATGTCCCCGCATTCCACAAATCTCACAAACAAGGTTAGTAGCACCTAATGCACTCACATTAGCTCTTTCCAAACTGATCAAAACGTTTATTAAGTGAGTCTATCTTTGACATAATAAGATCTGTGCTATTTACCTCAAACTTACCCCCCGAAATCTTGTTCGGGTTATTACCTCTTTCGGATCCCCATTGGTGGTAGTTGGTGGCGACATTCTCGATGATGTTGAATGCCTCAATGAGAGGCCTATTCATAAACGCTCCACCGGCTGCAGAATCTAGTGACACCTTCAAGAGTAGTCTAATCCGTTATAGAAGGTGTGCACTATTAACCACCTCTCGAGTCCGTGATGTGGGCACGACTCCAGCAGTCCCTTGTAACGATCCCGAGCTTCCGAGAATGATTCTCCGTCTTTCCGGGAAGAAGCCGGTGATCCGGGTTCTTATGTAGGCCGTCTTGGATGGAGGGAAGAATTTCTCCAAGAACGCCTGCTCCAATTGGTCCCAAGTGGTCAAAGTGTTAGCGGGGATTTGCTTAAGCCAGGCCTTCGCCTTTCCAAAGGAGAGATGAGGGGAACAGTCTCAAACGCACAACATCGATCGAGGCTCCATGAATCCGGATTGCATCGGTGAACTCTAAAAATGTCTCTATGTGATCGGTTGGGTCCTCCGAAGGCAATCCTCCGAATTGATGTTGCCTAATCATGTTGATTAGCATGGGCGGTATGGTATAGTTTTCCGCCTCAATCTCTGGCCTTGCAATCCCAGGGCCGCAAGCCTCTCGCATTTGGGGGGTCCGTAGTCCTTCAAGGGCTTTGTATCCGGTTGGTTCGCCATGAGTGGAACGGGACTCAACCTTTCTCCCTCTCTTTGTAGTTTTCTACGTCTGTGGAAGGTCCTCTCGATCTCCGGATCAATCTCACTAAGGCTCCCAAGACTTAGAGATCTTTGCATATAACACACACAGAGATGGATACAATAGAAGGAAAAGAAATTTTTGATTTTTGTTTTTTTAATTTTTTAAATTTCAGAAATAAAAATCAAATAAAAAGAAAAGGTCCAGAAAAATCAATTCAAAATTTGAATTGAGATTCGAAAAGGCACAGTCCCCGGCAACGGCGCCAAAAACTTGATGTCGTGCGCGGACGCACGCGCGTTGCGAATCCGGCAAGTGTACCGGACTGCCGTCAAGTAATAAAAGATATCGAACCCACAGAGACTGTGTTCCCGAATCGCAATTAAATTTCGAATCGATTGAGTTCTGGACTTTTTAGAGAGGGTTTTGAAATTGGTTTTTGAATTGAAAGATAGATGAGCAGAGAACAATTAAAACAGAAAACAAATGTTTACGGGGTTTTTATCTAAAATGGATTCCTAGGGATTTGGGTTACCTTTGAGGCTGTTTATGTTGCTAACAGATTTACCTTTGTTGATTACCGAAATTGCCTTGAAGGCGAGTTTATCCTCTGATAGCTTAAGCTCCCTCTCGGGTTACAAAAGCCGTGCCCAATTGACCCGACCCCTACTCTCGTGGAAGTCGATCCCAGATTGGACCCTTTGCGTTCCGTGACAACTCGTTGCTCCTCGAGGGACGGCTTCTAACTCTCGTGATTTCAGTCCCAAGTCTGACTTCTATAGGTCCGACACCCAAGTTCACCGCTAGGTTCCTCCTTGGAATGTCTCGGTCATGCAAATAACCTAAGTTCACCGCTAGGTTCCTCCTTGGATCATTCACATCTCACAAACTAGTGGCTACCGGGCTTTACGAGTGAATCACCCTAGAAATCCTAAGTTCACCGCTAGGTTCCTCCTTAGAACGTCTATGTCACGTAAATAAACGGTTGCCGAAATTTATGAGTGAATAACACACTAGAAATCAGATCTAAAACAATTATAAATCAACAATGGTTTCAACATCAAATTAACATCATTTACAAACTTGCCTCGGGCAGAGCCCTAGTCCCTAGAAACTAAGCTACTACTCCAGTCTTGCCATGGAGATGACAAGCTGGGTTGACAACATAATAGAAAAATCAGAAAAGAGAAGAGAGGAGAAGAAGAGAAGAGATCTATGCCTAGAGTAGTAGCCCCAAAGGTCTGATGATTTCTGCCTCTGCCTGGTCCCTTATTTATAGAATTGGGCAGTTAGAGTCCTAATCCAACTCAAATTAGATCTAATTCTGTTACTTCTGAGCCAAGTAATACGCGTCACGGCCGTGATGGCTATCACGGCCTGGCCGTGACGGATTCTGCCTTGAAAATTCTTCACTGGTTGGTCTGTCATGGCCGTGATGCTCATCACGGCCTGGCCGTGATGGTCATCACGGCCGTGATGGCCATCATGGCCTGGCCCCGACAGCCTCCGACTTGTGTTGGTTTTGGGTCACGGCTGTGATGGCTATCACGGCTAGGCCGTGACAGCACTCGACTTCACCTTTGTTCTTTTTCGCTTTGCTCGATCATGGTCGTGATGGGCATCACGGCTAGGCCGTGATGGGCTCTGTTTGGCTCATTTTCTTCAGTTTTAAAGCTCCATCTTCATCCAAACTTCATCATGGTTGATCTTGAGCAATTTACCCTTGATATCTGCAAAACAACACACGAAAAACCGCCTTACCCGTTCCAAAGGAAAATTAACCTAAAATCTAATTAAAAATGCCTAAACTACATGAAAATGCATGCAAAATGATAGACAAAGATGATGTGGAATCACACTCATCAACCCGCACCATCGTCGGAGCCCGAGTTAGCACCTATCCTAGAGGTGGACCCAGTTGCCCTCGCTCAAGACCTACCAGTTGCCCCCGCTCAGGATCTAGCACCCCTTCCTGAGGTACCCGTACCTCCAGAGGTCCGTGCTACGATTTGAGTCTTAGCGGGTATCTTCTAGACGACTACATCCTTGGGATAGTAGACTCTACAGGCAGAGGTTTCAGGGGCAGTCGGTCAGGAGTTCTTCCAGCGACAACGGAGGAGTGTCCCGACCCGCCAGACCTCAGGATGCAGACGAGGGTGGTAGTGTATGATGGCTCGGGCTAGTGCCATCAGTATAGGTGTGAGTGAGGTTTTACTGTATTTTTTGAGAGGGGGCGGGGTGTGGAGTGCATCGGCGAGGCTTTTCTTTTGGATTTTGATGTATTTTGGTTGATGTCACCTGCCTGTGTATATATCGGGATCCTACAGAGGGGAATCCCTTGACAGCAGTACTGGCATGTATGTTTACATATGTGTTTATATTTTTAAGTTTTAAATTTTCCTCTGTTTTAATATACTCGCTTAACGATAATAACAAAATTAGGTCTTAATATTTTGGGTTTTCTTTAATGGGATGTCGGGGCATCTCATTTGGTGGTATCAGAGCAATTCGGTTCTGAAACGGACTGTGATGACTGTGATTAGGGTAAACTAGCTATTTAGTTGAATCCACATCGGATAACTACTATGCTTAGAAGTTGGGTAGTGAGTCCGACGTGACATCTCTATGGCATATAGTATTTATGTTCCAGTTTATGTAGTATTATAAGTCATCTTGATGTGGGCTAATGATTTCTTTTAACCAGATCTTTTACACTTGCCCGTTTCCCAGCTTCCGTATACTTTGACAGTATCTACCCCTGCCAGTGATCCTTTGATCACTACGTCTATTTGCTTACAGTGTCCTATAGTTGTTGAAAATAGGACATTTCTGGTCGATCTCATCTGTTTGCCTATGCAGCAAATAGACGTTATCCTTGGCATGGATTGGCTTTCAGCTAACCATGTAGTGTTAGACTGTGCCTGAAAGACCTTATCTTTTCTTGAGCCTTCTAGCATAGTGTCTGCCAATGAAGGAGCAGCTATGAGGAGTGACGAGTCTCAACAGTATGTGATGCTTTTCTCTTTGGAAGCTAAGGAGACTCCGAGTATGGATTCTTTTCTTATCGTGAGAGAGTTTCCTGAGGTTTTCCCTCCTGATGTTCCAGGTTTGCCACCAGAGAGAGAGGTGGAGTTCGCTATAGATCTCATACCAGGGACCGCACCTATATCAGTAGCTCCTTATATGTCACCAGTGGAGTTGGCTCCTTACATATCCAAGGGGTTCACCCATGGTTTGGTGGACTGCCGACGTTGGTGCTATTTGGCCAATGTGGATATGTAACTCTGAAGTTGCCTTCCAGAGATAGTTTGGATCCACATGCATAATGGAGTAGCGGAGTAGTGTTGCACTGCATAGCATATGTTGTTTGGTTTAAAATGATGATATAATTATATATTGATGCTAAATGATGAAAACACTATATATATAATGTATGTTCATCTTTCTTACTATCTCTATGCCGATGTGTTTATATGTTTTCTTACTCCCCGTTTTCTCTGTTTCTGTTGTTGGCATGTATCTCTTTATGCCGAGGACGGTGATCAACTAGTGGAGGAGTGACTCCGAGGAGACGCGACTCTAGTTAGGATTTATCAGTAGTTATAGTTGTTTTTAGTTTCAGTTTCAGTTGTATTCCAAGGATTTTATTCAGGAACGATTATACCAGTTCTGTATGTGACATCAGGGTTGGGTTATGTTTTATGCTTTTGATGTTCATGTTTATAGCGAACTCCACCAAACCGTGCGCACCATACCTTGGATGCGCTACCACGGGGGCGCACGGTCCACCAAACCTTGGGTGAGCCACCCGTGGACGGACAGATCCCCGTACTCTAGAACGACCTCCCCTATGTTGATCTTCCCCCACTAACAACTCCAATGCATGAATGCATGAGCACAACAACAAACTAGGGTAACCACCTCCTTCCTTTGGGCCAATGAGCATCCAAGTCTCAACATCATCAACATCAACACCCTGACCCTTATGAGTCAAGGCCCCCTTGGCCAAAAAGCACCAAGGTTCAACTTCAACAACACCTCAACCAAAAAGCATCGAGGTTATTACTTTGGCCTAAAAGCACCAAAGCATATCAATGTGTGATGAGCCTCTGTTTGACTGGTTTTATAACTGGTAAAGACCTTGGCTTTGTGCTAATTTTATATCACTTTCACCCAAATTAAACTTGATTGTCTTTAAGCAGCATTTTGAGTCTGTAAAGTGTTTTTAGGTTAATTTAGTTGAATTAGAGTTAAATAAAATACTTATTCTATTTTCTGTTTTCAGGTAAATAAAAAGGAATGATTCTGGAGTTTCTCGCCCCGCGAGAAGACTGTTCGCCTCGCGAACTGAAGGTGACTGTTCCAAAATTGCCAACCATTCTGTCTCGCCCGCGAGTACTTGATTCGCCTCGCGAGTCACCCAACCCCGAAAAGTCGAGACGATCACGGCTTGCCCGTGTGAAAGGTCACGGGCGTTGCAGTTTGGGAATTTGAAGAGATTCGCCTCGCGAATATATGCTCACCTCGCGAGAAGACCAAGAGTTGCAGACCTTTCGTGTTATTCGCCTCGCGAGCAGTGCTTCGCCTCGCGAGGACGTGGATTCCAGGAGTTGTATAAAAGCCTGTTTAGGCAGAACTTAAGGTTTTTAGTCAGAGTTAGCCAGTTTTGGCTAGTCTTTGATAGTCAGTAGTAGTAGTTTATTTTCTTTCCTTTTCTTTTATGTTTATTTCTGTAATGGAGAATTAGTCTCCTAGATTAATCTACTGTAATTGGTTTCCGTTACCACATTTGAGGTTCTTGTATTCCTGTTTTGTATGCTTTTCTCTTTTCAATGCAATGCTATATGTTTTTGTTTGTTATTTCAGGAATGTATAGTGTTGTATTGATTCATTTCGGTGATGCCATGTTCTTATACTTAATCACGTTTGTTATTTCGCGTGTGTTCATTCATGTTCGTTTGTTCATGAGAGCTTAACCCCGTTTGTTATTTCGGGAATAGGAACATGCATCCGTAGTAGTGATTGCGTTGTTAATTGTTGCTACAACTGAAAGGGGATTAGAATCTGCTTAGGGCTTGGATTTATTTGAACCAATGATAGTGGGAAACCGAGAACAGTAGGTTAATCGTCTTTAGTTTATTTGTTAATCTCTTTTCTTACTCTGTTTTTATTTTGTTTCCTTTATTTTATTTCAATCTCAAAACCCCCCAAAAACTAACTTTTGATTTTCTGTTAATAATAACAACACTAAAGAGTCCTTGAGAGACGACACTCGAGTTGTCGCTTCCCTATCTGCATTAATTTTGTAAACGCTCGATCTTTTTGGCGCGTGGCGACAGCGCGACCAAAAATTGGCGCCGTTGCCGGGGACTCTGGTTTGTTGTTATTAGCAGAAAATAAAATTAAAAAAAAAAAAAAATCTTTGCTAATTAGTTTTGTCTGTTTTGTCTAGTTGTGAATTTTAGCACCCCCCATGGATAATCACATATATGGATACATGCCTAATGTTTACTATGAACCACCACCATGCATATATTTTCCTGATTTTCTTGGTTTATCACACTGGTTGCCAAGGTTTAGTGGTTTTGCAGGTGAAAATCCGCAGGAGCATCTGAGGGAATTCCAGATTGCTTGTTCTATAATGCTGAGACCTGCAGGAATATCAGAAGACCACGTCAAGATAGAAGCTTTCCAGTTCTCACTTGAAGGCGCTGCAAGAGATTGGTTGAATTGTCTTGATGAGAATTCCATCTCAAGCTGGTTTGATTTGAAGGAAGCCTTCCTGCTTAGATACTATCCTGCCTTCAGAGCTGCACCTTCCGAACCTTCCCTAGAGGACCTGTGCAAACAGATGACTGCACAGATGAATGCACAAATGGAAGCAAACTTTCTTGAATTTCCACAGAAGATGGAGGCTGAATACCAGAGGGACCAAGCTGAATCTCGGAAGTTGTGGGCTCTAATTGATCAAGTTACCGCCAACTCGGCTGCAATGCTAATTCCACAGCCCCTTGAAGAACCTACAGAGGCACAAGTTATTCTTGAAAATATTTCTGATGATAATTCTGATAATGTTTCTGTTGATGATGAATTGTGTGTTGAATCCCCTGATTCTAATGATTGTTATTGTGATGGCAGTGCTGCTTTGTGTATATTCTGTTATGCAGCTTTATACTGTTCAGGAAACAAAGAAAATGAGCATCAGGAGGATCAGGAGAACATTTGCTCCACCGTGCTTGAGGATGATGAAAAACCTTTGGGAGTAGATGATTCAATTGAACCAGATGCATGTGTTGAGAGTAATGGGGTGGATGCACTGTGTGATGAATTTCCAGACATTCTAACTTTTTCTGATTCATTTTATTGTGATATATGTACTGACTCTACTAACTCTAACCTTTGTGTGGTGTGTGCTGAAATTTCTGCATGTTTAGCAGGTAATGAATTTGTTAATGCAGTGAATGAAGAACGTGCAGAAAATGAAACAGCACCATTAACCCCAACTAACTGTTTGCCACCTCCCCCTGAGGAGCCACCAGTGATGGAGTTTAAACCCTTGGATTTTGCACCATGGCCAGTCCAAGAGGTTGAGCCCCACTTCTATTGGGGAGACTTTGTAGATAAAGAGGTCAGCTGTGACCCGAAGGGGAGTGAGAAGTCCGCCGCACTCGGCGAAGTCATCATAATTGTCAAGTGATCACCCCCACATCAAGGCTGCGAGTTAGGGAAGCATGGAATGAACTCCCACTCTTTGTCCATCACGTGGGCCTTATGCTACAAGCAATGGGATCCTGGTGGAACCGCCCTTCAATGAGTTTTTCTTAACCTTGCTCTTTTAATTTTCTTTTCCTTCCTTTATTTTTGCTTTGTTTTCAATAAAGCTCCTGAATAATTTGAGAAGCTCAGGAGTTGTGTCGAGTCTTTTGTTGGCAAGTTTATTGGATTTTATTGAATTTGCATAGATGGATTGCATGATAGTGTTGACTGTTTTCCCCCTAGATTTTGAAAATTTTTTGAAAAATGATCCCCATATGATTGAAAACTGAACTTTGAGATTTTATTATGATGGCATGATTTATGATAAGTTTGGGGTGATAGGAAGCACACACTAGGGATAGAATCTCTTTCAAACAATTTGCATAAATGTCCAGGTGAGGTTTTGAGCCTCCAACATGTTTTAAATTGTGTGAAAATCACTTTTGGTTGCACTTTCCCTAATTTGCTTGAATCTCTTTTTGGTTTGCATGATTATGTGTTTGCTTCAGATGACTTAGGTATTTTCTTTGTAAATAGCTACTTGGCCTAAAATAACCACCCTTAATGCATGTTCCTTAGTTAGCCCCATTGAGCCTATTAGCCTGTTAATTCTTGATAACCTAATGTTATAAGCCCAAAAATCTGGAAAACCATGTTAACCCGATCTTAGGATTAGGAGAGCATGTAATCTTAGAATGGGTGCAAGAAATTAAGTTTGGGGTGGCTGCAAGGTGTAATGTGTTGTTTGGGATTGGGAGAAAAAAAAAGAAGAAAATTGTAAAAAAAAAAAGAAAAAAAAAGTATAGAAAAGAAAAAAAAAGAAAAACAGAAAAAATAATAATAATAAAAGTGAAAAAAATGCCAAAAAGAAATAAAAAGGTTGTAGTCACCCAAGGCATAATGAAAAATGAGAAAAGGAACTTGAGTGGAATTTCAAAGTGTAAATAATGTTCATGCTCTCTTAGTTTCTAGGGTCTTCAGCCTAGTTCCTTTGTATATCATACCCTTAGCCAGGCCCCATTACAACCCATTAAAGACCTTTTGATGTTGCATGCATGTTTTCTGTGGGAATCATTTTGAGATGAAAATCAAATTTATGGGAAGTGATCTTAAAAGTGAAATTGAGTGAATGTTGTTAGCCTGACACAAACTGAGCGATTGAGTGAACACAAATTTCCCTTGTGAGGAAGGCAGATGTTTGAATTTGGTGATCTCTCTTTTGTGTGTAACTTAGACCCCCTGCTTAGATTTCTGATTGTCTGAATGATTAATTTCTCAACTGTTTAGAATGAAAGATTTTGGGGATTGTTTTGTTTGAAAGGGGGGAACATTGAAAAATATTTTGATAAATTGCTTGAAATCTGTAAGAAAAGTCGATTGAATCTTTTGAGCTTGCCAGGTCTTGAGTCTTTTTAAGTTTTTGAGTGTAGTTTGCTTGGGGACAAGCAAAGTTTAAGTTTGGGGTATTTTGATGAGCCTCTGTTTGACTGGTTTTATAACTGGTAAAGACCTTGGCTTTGTGCTAATTTTATATCATTTTCACCCAAATTAGACTTGATTGTCTTTAAGCAGCATTTTGAGTCTGTAAAGTGTTTTTAGGTTAATTTAGTTGAATTAGAGTTAAATAAAATACTTATTCTATTTTCTGTTTTCAGGTAAATAAAAAGGAATAATTCTGGAGTTTCTCGCCCCGCGAGAAGACTGTTTGCCTCGCGAACCAGAAGGTGACTGTTCCAGAAATTGCCAACCATTCTGTCTCGCCCCGCGAATACTTGATTCGCCTCGCGAGTCACCCAACCCTGAAAAGTCAGAGACGATCACGGCTTGCCCGTGTGAAAGGTCACGGGCATTGCAGTTTGGGAATTTGAAGAGATTCGCCTCGCGAATATATGCTCGCCTCGCGAGAAGACCAAGAGTTACAGACCTTTCGTGTTATTCGCCTCACGAGCAGTGCTTCGCCTCGCGAGGACGTGGATTCCAGGAGTTGTATAAAAGCCTGTTTAGGCAGAACTTAAGGTTTTTAGTCAGAGTTAGCCAGTTTTGGCTAGTCTTTGATAGTCAGTAGTAGTAGTTTATTTTCTTTCCTTTTCTTTTATGTTTATTTCTGTAATAGAGAATTAGTCTCCTAGATTAATCTACTGTAATTGGTTTCCGTTACCACATTTGAGGTTCTTGTATTCCTGTTTTGTATGCTTTTCTCTTTTCAATGCAATGCTATATGTTTCTGTTTGTTATTTCAGGAATGTATAGTGTTGTATTGATTCATTTCGGTGATGCCATGTTCTTATACTTAATCGCGTTTGTTATTTCGCGTGTGTTCATTCATGTTCGTTTGTTCATGGGAGCTTAACCCCGTTTGTTATTTCGAGAATAGGAACATGCATCCGTAGTAGTGATTGCGTTGTTAATTGTTGCTACAACTGAAAGGGGATTAGAATCTGCTTAGGGCTTGGATTTATTTGAACCAATGATAGTGGGAAACCGAGAACAGTAGGTTAATCGTCTTTAGTTTATTTGTTAATCTCTTTTCTTACTCTATTTTTATTTTGTTTCCTTTATTTTATTTCAATCTCAAAACCCCCCAAAAACTAACTTTTGATTTTCTGTTAATAATAACAACACTAAAGAGTCCTTGAGAGACGACACTCGAGTTGTCGCTTCCCTATCTGCATTAATTTTGTAAACGCTCGATCTTTTTGGCGCGTGGCGACAGCGCGACCAATGTGCAGCAACCCATTGGGCACCGACTTAATCAACTTATTGTTCTTGATTATCTTAATTAATCTTTAATTAAGTTATATAACTTGTTATCATTCGATTGGTGTATTATTTCATCATTTGGGGACATTTGGGTATAACTACCCTTTAATCCTTTAGTTCACATCACTATTCTAATTAGGAGAGCGCAGACGTGCTCCCTGTTAAGTACCTGGCCGTGCTTCTTGGAGCATGGCCGTACTGACTGGGCAAGTTTGGTTATATTCTTTAGCCAAAAACTCCCTAAACACTCTTAAATCAGGGTCTAGTCAAGGACCATCAAACTTTAACCTCACCTCTCACTACTAAATTCATGTTTTATAATGCTTTTGGGGAAATTATTCCTTTAATTATCATGTTAATAAACAACTCTATTTTAACCAATTATAGTTTTATTAACGTGTTCAATTAAATCACCATACATTCAACCATGGCATAATCAACATCATCAAACTAACAACATTCATGACGCATTCAACATACCAATTTAACCAATTAATCATGACATAACACATATCATCAAACATAAATTGGCATACATCATCATGAACCATAAAACAGTTATAGGAATTAGACATTCATAACTGGCATACTAATAATCAATTAAACATATAATCAAACATGTGATAGGCATCAATTAACAGTTTAACAAACAATAGGGTCATGGGAACCCTTCATCTTACGCTACCCCCTTGCCTAATGTTCATACTATCCTTCTCATACTATCCTTCTCCCCATACATGGTATTGAGATTGAAATTCAAAAGGAAAGGAAGAAAGTCCGCTAGGGTCTCGTCTCACGAACGCTTGTCTACTACCTCAAGAACGACAAGAAACACCTTGATTCAACTCTAAGATCAAGAAATAAAAAGGAAAAGATCAAGAACTTGAAAGAAAGAAACACAAGGGATAAGGTGAACGAATTTTGCCTTTTCTAAAGTCTCAAACAGCAAGTACAACGAACCCCTATTTGTAGCGATGTTCTCCTATCAAGAAGCGGTGAAGAACGATGCAAGAACGAGTTCCTTTGATGGAGTTTTAGAGAGAAAAGGGTTAGGAATTCAAAGAGGGGTGAATGGAGGCTGATCTAGAGTGGTTTAGAACGATGCAAGAACGAGTTCCTTTGATGGAGTTTTAGAGAGAAAAGGGTTAGGAATTCAAAGAGGGGTGAATGGAGGCTGATCTAGAGTGGTTTAGATATATAATATTAGGTTAAGGTCGTGGTTTTGGAGGTTAAGGACGATTTATGCACAGTTGGGCTTAATTATAGCCCAAAACATGTTTATGGATCTACACAGTTCACGGGACAAACAAAGATTTAGGTGCGAGGCCTACTAAACAACTGAATTGGCTAAAGCACATAAAATAATACTTGTAATAATTCTCTTAGCTTTCCAACGCATCAAAGATCACACTAGGGTAAAATATGTTTTTTACATTGGAGTTTACACATCGGTTTCTTTTAAACCGATGTGTAAAACGAGGCGGTGACATTTTTGAAATTAAAATCAAAGTATTACACATCGGTTTAGAATTTAACCAATGTGTAAAACATTTCCACATCGGTTATTTCTAACCGATGTTTAAAATTAAAACAAAAAAATTTTAAAGCCAGAATTTTTATTATTTAACATCGGTTCTTTCTGAACCGATGTGTAAAATAGTGATTAACCACATCGGTTTCAAACTAACCGATGTATAAAATTATAAAAAAAAATTAGAATTTAAAATTTTACTTTTTCCACATCGTTTTTTGTAACCGATGTATAACATTATAAAAAAAAATTGGATTTAAAATTTTACTTTTTCCACAACGATTTTTGGTAACCGATGTATAATATGGTTAACCACATCGGTTTTTATATAACCGATGTGTATAATATGGTGAACCACATCGGTTTTCGTTATAACCGATGTGTAATATTCCTAATTTTTTTCATTCCCTCTTTCTGTTCTGTGCCCTCCCAGTCTTTAGTTTATGAAAACCTAAAACACAAAACACTCCTCTCTTTCTCACATCGAAGCAATCCCTCCCTCTGCTAACGCGCGGCTCTCTTTCTTCCTTCACGCAATCCTCTTCGAAGTTCATCTCCTCCTCGAAGTTCATCTCCTATGCTCGCCGCCGTCTCTGGCTCGCTGCTGCATCTCGTGCCAACCTTCTTGTGCTTCCTCCGCTGCTGTTTGTTGTTGCTGGTGAGTGTCTTCCTCTGTTTTATAAGCATCAATGAATGTGTGTTGAAAGCATTTTGTTGTCCCTGCTCCTTTAAGCATCAATGAATGCATCAAGTAGTTGTTTAATCAACTTAGTCTGTTTCTATTCTGTCTAAGAGTTTTTGTTCTTTAATTTGTCTCTATTTATAGAATGTAGTTATTCTAGTAGAATGAGTTTAGCATGATGCGGTTCTGTGTATTCTTCATTCAGTTTTAAAATGGGTAATATACTAATGTGTATCCTTGTATTCTCCTATTTTGCATTCTACATTTATTTCCTATTTTGCTTCTATGGGATTTGCCTTGCTGAACATTGTAATGTTTACTGTGTTGTAGACTAAATGACTAACAAAATGCTTGATACTGTTTTTTTGAGATCTAGTGTTGTATTCTGGATGATGGTTATGTCCTTTGCTGAACACATGTATCCCCTCTTACAACCTTGATTTATTTGCTATGTGGTTAAGTCTAGCAACCCCTGCAGTTTTATTCATAATTTGCACTGTAAAATTTGGATTTTTTCTCTGTTAATCCTGTTAAAAATCTGAGTCATAACTTGGTCAAAACAACAAGTCTTGGATTTAATCTCTTAACAATTTTAGTGCAGTTTTTGTGTTCAATTCCGTGTCTTATCTGCATGTTTTCATCTTCTGTCATATTCTTTAATTTATAACTTTGGCTATACAACTCGAATCAAGCACTCGTGAAATAAGAAGTGGTTTCTATTATTCAATGGGTCTATATGACTAACTTCTATTTAACAGTCTATTTCTTATTTTATATGTGATGCAATTGTGCTCCATTGTGTTACTACTGGATGCAGACCTTGGAAAGGAAGAACTTAGCTGCAAAAGTTGCAACCAAAGCAGCTATCAAAGCACAAAAGTCAGTGACAAGGGGATGAGGATGAGGTATGTTCGCCATTACAGAAGCTGTAATACTTTTTAAAATGATTTTTCTTGCATGTTTAGCTATTTCAATTTTAGCTTTTTTAGTTACTCAATCTTGTTTTATATAATCTCGAGCAACATAAATGTTTGAGCAACTTTTTTACTCTATTTGAAGAACAAGAAATTGACAGGTGTTATTTTCCTGGATTGTGGATCTGATTTGAGGAGTAGTCATAGGGTTCCTGGTGAGTTTCATTCAGTTACTCAGAAATTTAGTTACAACTTACAAGTGTGTCACCATTAATCAACCATACCATTAAGTTGTGTAGATCTCTTCAGCTTTGCTGTCTTGTATTTTGCCTATTGAAGTTTCAATGACTATTTACAGAATTCTCTCAATTCTAGAATGCTTAACTCAAGGAAGAGTTTTTAGTTGGCAGGTGTACAAGTGTCTTTGACTCCGTTGCATAGTGCTACTGCCTCTGCTTTCTTCACTTCTCTGCTGTCTTTGTACAATAACAACTAGACGTGTCTCTCAGAAGGTACGTTTTTGGTGAAAAGCTTTCATTGGAGTTTTAATGTATTTTCTTGAAAATTTATTTGATTTGAGAATATGCCCACAATAATTAGTAAAGCCTTAGTTTCCCGTTTGAGATGCAATACTAATGAGCGTACGTGTATGTGCTTAATGTACCGCTCATTGTGTTGGATCTTGAATTGTCCAAAGTTGGACAGTTTGGGAAAAAACTTTTTCTTAATTCAGTTAAAATAGTTATTCATTGATTCTAATGTTATATACTTGATGAAAGTTCGGATTGATACATTTCCTTTCGTTCTCCGGGTGCATACTTTATCGTGGTGGATGTCATCGCGTTCAAGTAGTGTACGTCGGAGACCGCAGGGAAATGCTGCCAAAATTTTGTCGAGTATGAGCATGAGAGTTAAGGACTAACTGTTAACCGAATGTTGAAAAAGTTTCTTCTCGAATGGGATAGGGCCATACCCTGTCATAAGAAGTGATTGATGAATATGTTGGACTAAGTACGAAGGTATTGGTTTAGTCATGGATCGCGGTTGGATGAATGCTAGACGGACAAGTGATGAGTATGAGAATGGAGTGGAAGATTTTCTACAGTTTGCAAAAACAAATGCTCCTGATAGTGGTAACGGAAGGTTTTATTGTCTTTGTGTTAACTGTTTGAATGAGAGACGACTAGAAGCTGAGGAGATACGTGATCATCTTATTTGTGAGGGGATTTGCAAGAGTTATACAACATGGATATGTCATGGTGAATCGTTAGACAGGCTGAGGGTGTCGGATAGAGAGGAAGTTGATGACGTGGAAATGGACGATGGATGATGAGCCTCTGTTTGACTGGTTTTATAACTAATAAAGACCTTGGCTTTGTGCTAATTTTATATCATTTTCACCCAAGTTAGACTTGATTGTCCTTAAGTAGTATTTTGAGACTGTAAAGTGTTTTTATGTTAATTTAGTTGATTTAGAGTTAAATAAAGCACTTACTGCTATTTTATGTTTTCAGGGTAATAAGACGGACCAGAATGTGAAAGGACACCCTTGGCCGTGATAAGCATCACGGCCGTGACGCGCGGCCCTCTTATAAAAACAGAAACGCAGGAGTCAGAACATGAAAGCTAAAAGGAAGCCCAACAACTTTCATGAAGAACTCAGATGCTGAATTGGATGTATAGTGGGTCACATTGGGCCTTGAAGTCAGAACATAATTGCTGTCACTGGAACCTGAACTGGTCATGAAGATTGGGCCATAACTTGGGCTGTAGATGTCGGTTGGAACTGAAACCGGTGGCAAATGAAAGATCAAACAAAGAGCTTTAACTCTCATGAAGACCATTATTCCAAACAGAGCCGTTTTGAAGGGCTTTAATCCATGTGAAGTCAGAGGCGTTTCAGCTGCCCTATGAGTTGAATGTGGACATAACTCCCTCATCTTAACTCATAATTAAGCAAATTAAGTGGCTTTGGAAAGCTAAGAGGCAGAGGTTGAAGTGAATAAAAGGATCATTCAGATATTGAGAGAGGAGTTAGTCATAGTTAGTCAGAGAGTTAGCCAGTTTTGGCTAGTTCTTAGGCAGTAGTAGTAGTAGTTGTCTTCTTTTCTTAGATATGTTTTGTTTTCCTTTTGTAATGGAGAGCTAGTCTCCTAGATTAATCTACTGGGATTGGTTTCCATTTACATTTGAGGTTCTATAATTCCTGTTTTATTTGCTTTTCTCTTTTCAATGCAATGCTATATGTTTCTGTTTGTTATTTCAGGAATGTATAGTGTTGTATTGATTCATTTCGGTGATGTTATGTTTCTATACTTAATCGCGTTTGTTATTTCGCGTGTGTTCATTCATGTTCGTTTGTTCATGAGAGCTTAACCCCGTTTGTTATTTCGGGAATAGGAACATACATCCGTAGTAGTGAATTTCGTTTGTTATTTGTTGCTACAACCGGGAGGGGATTAGAATCTGCTTAGGGCTTGGATTTATTTGAACCAATGATAGTGGGAAACCAAGAACAGTAGGTTAATCGTTCTTTAGCTTATTTGTTAATCTTTTAACTCCTTTGTTTTTATTGCTTTGTTTTCTTTATTTTAATTGCACTCAATCCAAAACCCCCAAAACTAACTTTTGATTTTCTGTTAATAATAACAACAACTAAAGAGTCCTTGAGAGACGATATCCGAGTTGTCGCTCTATACTACATTATTTTAATAATCGCTCGTTCTTTTTGGCACGTGGTGACAGCGCGGTCAAAAATTGGCGCCGTTGCCGGGGACTCTTGTTTGTTGTTATTAGCAGAAAATAAATTTTTTTTAAAAAAAAATTCTTTGCTAATTAGTTTTGTTTGCATTGTCTGGTTGTGAATTTTGCCCCATGGATAATTATATGCGAAATTATGTGCCTAATGTTTATTATGAGCAACCATGCATGTATTATCCTAATTTTAGTGAGCCACCACCATGCTATTATGAGCCACCACCATGCACATATTATCCTAATTTTACTGGAAGTTATGAGTCTAATAGTGATTGTGGCAGGTTTGGAGTGAATAATCATTTTAGCCAACAAAGTGTAGGACAGAGTACCTTGGATGAGATTGCTTCAATGCTACAACAAATGGAAGAGAACAATCAACGGTGGGCACAACAAAATCTCGAGTTCCAACAGAGAATGGAGGCAAGTAATCTCGAATTTCAACGGATGATGGAGGCAAGTAATCTTGAATATCAGAGGGGAGAAGCTGAATCTCAGAAGTTGGCTATGCAAATTGATCAAATTGTTGCCAACTCGGCTGCAATGCTAACTCCACAGCCCCCTGAAGAACATAAAGATTCACAAATAGTTATTCTTGAAAATATTTCTGATGATAATTCTGATAATATTTCTGTTGATGATGAATTGTGTGTTGAATCCCCTGATGATTGTTATTGTTCTGGCACTGCTTTGTGTGTAGAATGTTATTTTGAAAGGTATGTTAAGCAAAGCATCCATATGGAACAGGAGGCAGATGAGGTTGAGGGCCATGTTCATATAGGAAATGAGCATCAGGAGGATCAGGAGAACATTTGCTCCACCGTGCTTGAGGATAAAGAAGAATCTTTGGTTTTAGATGCATGTGTTGAGAGTAATGGGGTGGATGAATTAATTGCTGAATTTCCAGACATTGTAGATTTTACTGATTCATTTTATTGTGATATATGTACTGACTCTACTAACACTAACCTTTGTGTGGTGTGTGCTGAAATTTCTGCATGTATAGCAGGTGATAACTTTGTTAGTGCAGTGAATGAAGAACGTGTAGAAGTTGAAGCAGCACCAGTAACCCCAGCTAACTGTTTGCCACCTCCCCCTGAGGAACCAGTATGGAGTTTAAGCCCTTGGATCTTGCACCATGGCCAGTCCAAGTGGTTGAACCCCAATTTTATTGGGAGGATTTTGTTGAGAAAGCGGTCATCTGTGACCCAAGAGGGAGTGAGAAGTCCGCCGCACTGGGCGAGGTCACTGTAATTGTCAAGTACTCACTTCCATATCAAGGCTGCAATTTAGGGGACCATGAAATGAACTCCCACTCTTTGGCCATCACGTGGGCCTTATGCTACAAGCAGTGGGATCCTGGTGGAACCGCCCTTCAATGAGTTTTCTTAACCCTTTCTCCTTTTTAATTTTCTTTTCCTTACTTTAATTCTGTTTTGTTTTGAATAAAGCTCCTGAATAATTTGAGAAGCTCAGGAGTTGTGTTTGAGTCTTTTGTCGGCAAGTTTATTGGTTTGATTGAAATTGCATAATGGATTGCATGATAGTGTTGACTTTTTCCCCCTAGGATTTGAAAAAAAAATTTTGAAAAATGATCCCCATATGATTGAAACTGAACTTTGAGATTTTATTATGATGGCATGATTTATGATAAGTTTGGGGTGATAGGAAGCACACACTAGGGATAGAATCTCTGTCAAACAATTTGCAATTAATGTCCAGGTGAGGTTTTTGAGCCTCCAACATGATTTTGACTGTGTGAAAATCACTTTTGAGTTGCACTTTCCTGAATTTGATTGAATCTCTTTTTGATTTGCATGATTATGTGTTTGCTTCAAATGATTTAGGCATTTTCTTTGTAAATAGCTACTTGGCCTAAAATAACCAATTCCTGATGCATGTTCCCTAGTTAGCCCCTTTGAGCCTGATTAGCCTATTGCTTCTTGATAACCTAATGTTACAAGCTAAAATCTGAAAAAAAAAAACCATGTTAGCCCGATCTTAGGATTAGGAGAGCATGGAATCTTAGAATGGGTGCAAGAAACCAAAGTTTGGGGTGGCTGCAAGGTGTAATGTGTTGTTTGGGATTGAGAAAAAATTGTGAAAAAAAATAGAAAAAAAGAAAAGAAAAAGAAAAGAAAAGAAAAACAGAAAAAAAATGTAAAAGTGCAAAAATGCCAAAAAGAAATAAAAAGGTTGTAGTCACCCAGAAGCATAAAGAAAAAAATTAAGAAAGGAACTTGAGTTTAATTTTAAAGTGTAAATGATGTTCATGCTCTCTTAGTTCCTAGGGTCTTCAGCCTAGTTCCTTTGTATATCCTACCCTTAGCCAGGCCCCATTACAACCCATAAAAGACCTTTTGATGTTGCTTGCATGTTTTCTGTGGGAACCATTAGGAGATGAAAATCAAATTTTTGGGAAGTGCTCTTAAAAGTGAAAATTGAGTGAATTGTTGATTGCCTGACACAAACTGAGCGATTGAGTGAACACAAATTTCCCTTGTGAGGAAGGCAGTTGTTTGGATTTGGTGATCTCCCTTTTGTGTGTAACTTTGATCCCCTGCTTAGATTGATGATTGTTTGAATGATGAATTTCTCAATTGTTTAGAATAAATGCATGTGGGGATTACTTTGCTTGAAAGGGGGGAACATTGAAAGAAAAATTGTTTTGTTAAATTGCTTGAAATTTGTGTGAAAGTTAATTGAGTCCTTAAGCTTGCCATGTTTTGCCAGGTCTTGAGTCTTTTTAAGTTTTTTAGTCTTAGTTTGCTTGGGGACAAGCAAAGTTTAAGTTTGGGGTATTTTGATGAGCCTCTGTTTGACTGGTTTTATAACTAATAAAGACCTTGGCTTTGTGCTAATTTTATATCATTTTCACCCAAATTAGACTTGATTGTCCTTAAGTAGTATTTTGAGTCTGTAAAGTGTTTTTATGTTAATTTAGTTGATTTAGAGTTAAATAAAGCACTTACTGCTATTTTATGTTTTCAGGGTAATAAGACGGACCAGAATGTGAAAGGACACCCTTGGCCGTGATAAGCATCACGGCCGTGACGCGCGGCCCTCTTATAAAAACAGAAACGCAGGAGTCAGAACATGAAAGCTAAAAGGAAGCCCAACAACTTTCATGAAGAACTCAGATGCTGAATTGGATGTATAGTGGGTCACATTGGGCCTTGAAGTCAGAACATAATTGCTGTCACTGGAACCTGAATTGGTCATGAAGATTGGGCCATAACTTGGGCTGTAGATGTCGGTTGGAACTGAAACCGGTGGCAAATGAAAGATCAAACAAAGAGCTTTAACTCTCATGAAGACCATTATTCCAAACAGAGCCGTTTTGAAGGGCTTTAATCCATGTGAAGTCAGAGGCGTTTCAGCTGCCCTATGAGTTGAATGTGGACATAACTCCCTCATCTTAACTCATAATTAAGCAAATTAAGTGGCTTTGGAAAGCTAAGAGGCAGAGGTTGAAGTGAATAAAAGGATCATTCAGATATTGAGAGAGGAGTTAGTCATAGTTAGTCAGAGAGTTAGCCAGTTTTGGCTAGTTCTTAAGCGATAGTAGTAGTAGTTGTCTTCTTTTCTTAGATATGTTTTGTTTTCCTTTTGTAATGGAGAGCTAGTCTCCTAGATTAATCTACTGGGATTGGTTTCCATTTACATTTGAGGTTCTATAATTCCTGTTTTATTTGCTTTTCTCTTTTCAATGCAATGCTATATGTTTCTGTTTGTTATTTCAGGAATGTATAGTGTTGTATTGATTCATTTCGGTGATGTGATGTTTCTATACTTAATCGCGTTTGTTATTTCGCGTGTGTTCATTCATGTTCGTTTGTTCATGAGAGCTTAACCCCGTTTGTTATTTCGGGAATAGGAACATACATCCGTAGTAGTGAATTTCGTTTGTTATTTGTTGCTACAACCGGGAGGGGATTAGAATCTGCTTAGGGCTTGGATTTATTTGAACCAATGATAGTGGGAAACCAAGAACAGTAGGTTAATCGTTCTTTAGCTTATTTGTTAATCTTTTAACTCCTTTGTTTTTATTGCTTTGTTTTCTTTATTTTAATTGCACTCAATCCAAAACCCCCAAAACTAACTTTTGATTTTCTGTTAATAATAACAACAACTAAAGAGTCCTTGAGAGACGATATCCGAGTTGTCGCTCTATACTACATTATTTTAATAATCGCTCGTTCTTTTTGGCGCGTGGCGACAGCGCGTTCAATGGACTAGAGGACATGATCCGTGATGTTGGGCAAGAGTCTTTTCGGCGCGCACATGTGTATGATACTTTGTGCAGTGATGCGCAAGTGGCTTTGTATCCGGGGTGCACTAATTTCACACGGTTGTCAGCGGTGTTAAGATTGTTCAATGTGAAGGCGAGAAATGGGTGGAGCGATAAAAGCTTTACTGAATTGCTTGAGTTGTTGAAAGAAATGCTTCCAGAAGGCAACACATTGCCATCTCGAAACTATGAGGCGAAGAAGATATTGTGTCCGATGGGTATGGAGTATAAGAAAATACATGTTTGCCCCAATGATTGCATATTGTATAGGAAAGAGTTTGAAGAGATGCACGAGTGCCCCAGGTGTGGGGTATCACGCTACAAAGTGAAGGATGGTGATTCTAGTTGTGATGTGGTCACCAAAGGTCCTCCTGCGAAGGTGTTATGGTATCTTCCCGTGATTCCGTGGTTCAAGCGATTGTTTGCTAATGTAAATGACGCAAAGAACATTAGATGGCATGCAGATGAGAGGAAGTGTGATGGACAGCTTCGCCATCCGGCCGATTCTTTGCAATGGAAGAGAATTGATAGTTTGTTTCCGGATTTCGGCAATGAGCCCAGAAACCTCGGGCTTGGACTTGCTACCGATGGAATGAATCCATATGGAAACTTAAGTAGTATTCATAGTTCATGGCATGTTCTCCTTGTAATTTACAACCTGTCTCCTTGGTTGTGCATGAAGCGCAAATACATTATGTTAAGTATGATGATTTCGGGTCCTAAACAGCCAGGAAATGATATTGATGTTTATTTGAGTCCCTTGATTGAAGACTTGAGAATGTTGTGGGATGAAGGCGTTGATGTGATCGACGAGTATTGCCGTGAGACATTCAGATTGCGTGCCATGTTATTTTGCACCATCAATGACTTTCCAGCATATGGGAACCTGTGTGGGTATAGTGTTAAGGGGCATAAAGCATGTCCAATATGTGAAGAAGGCACATGTTACCATCAACTGCAACATGGAAGGAAGACGTTTTACCTTGGGCATCGGAGATTTCTCCGACGTAATCATCTTTATCGTAGATTGAGAAAAGCTTTCAATGGACTTCCGGAGAATGAAATTGCTCCGGTGGCCTTGACTGGAGAGCAAGTTTATGAAAGGGTGAACAACACTAATGTTATCTATGGGAAGACCCAGAAGAAGGCTACCGAGAAGAAAATATGGAAGAAGAGGTCGATCTTCTTTGATCTTCCATACTGGTGCAAGCTTGATGTAAGATATTGTATTGATGTGATGCATGTGGAGAAAAATGTGTGTGACAGTTTAATCGGAACGCTTCTCAACATTCAAGGCAAGACAAATGATGGTGTGAATGCTCGTCTGGATCTAGTTGCGATGGGTATACGAGAGCAATTAGCTCCACTTAAAGTGGGGGATAAGAAGACTTATTTGCCCCCAGCATGTCATACTTTATCAAAAAAAAGATAAAAGAAGTTTCTGTGAATGTCTACGGGGAGTCAAAGTGCCACAGGGTTACTCTTCAAATATCAGAAGACTTGTCTCAATGAAAGATCTCAAATTAGTTGGCTTAAAGTCTCATGATTGTCATGTCTTGATGCAACAACTACTACCGGTGGCCATTCGTGACATATTGCCTAAAAAAGTCAGACATGCCATTACTAGGTTATGCTTATTCTTCAATGCTATATGTAGCAAGGTCATTGACACTAAAAATTTGGATGAGTTGGAAAATGAGGCAGCCATTTATTTGTGCCAATTGGAGATTTATTTTCCACCTTCATTTTTTGACATCATGGTTCATTTGATTGTTCATCTAGTGAGGGAGATTAGATTGTGCGGCCCCGTTTATTTAAAGTGGATGTACCCGGTTGAGCGATACATGAAGATCTTGAAAGGATATATGAAAAATCCACACCGTCCCGAAGCATCTATTGTTGAAAGGTATGTTGCAGAAGAAGCTATTGAGTTTTGTACAGACTACATGTCAGAAACGGTACCTGTAGGGCTTTCGAAGTCTCGTCACGAAGGAAGATATGATGGTAAGGGTACACGAGGTATCACTTTTAAGAGCATAGATCGGGAGGAAGTGCTTCAAGGACATTTGTATATATTGAATAACACTGATGAGGTTGAACCATACTTATGTGAGCATAAAAGCATCATCAATGAAACTTACCCTAGAATGAATGAAAAATGGTGTTTGAACAAGCATAACAAGACTTTCTTGAACTGGTTTAAATAAAAAATTGCAAAGGATGGTATTGCTTCTGATACATTAAAATGGCTAGCACAGGGGCCTAACTTTGATGTCATATACTGGAGTGGGTACGATATCAATAAGTTTTCCTTCTATACAAAGTCCCGGGATGACAAAAGTACTATGCAAAACAGTGAGGTTATGGTCGTCGCTGAGTCCATACATTTCTCTAGTTCGAAAGATAAAAACCCTGTTATGGCATCAGTTTCATACTTTGGAATCATTGAAGAGATATGGGAGGTTGATTACACGAAGTTTAGAGTACCTGTTTTTAAATGTCGGTGGGTCGACAGTAACAATGGTGTGCAAACCGATGAGTTAGGATTCAAATTGGTGGACCTTAATAAGGTAGGTAATAAAGAGGAACCTTTCATCATGGCATCCCAAGCAAAACAAGTGTTTTATATCCGTGATCCTTCTAAAAAAAGGTGGTCAGTGGTTCTCCAGGGAAAAAACATGTATAATGGTAGTGAGGGAAATCACGATTCAACTCTTGATATTTCTGATACTCCTTCTTTCTCAACACGAGTGCCTAATTTCAATGAGGAAAATGAAGTGGATGATGTACATGCTACTCATAATGATCACCAAGAAGGGTTATGGGAGAACTTTACTAATTGACCACAAAGTAAGTTTAGTTTGATATTACCATCAAGTTTGGCATATTATATGTTTACGTTGATATTTATAAGTTATGTTTATGTACGTTGATCGATATTTATAAGTTATGTTTGATATTTATCCTGACATACTAACAAGTTTTTTTTTGTTTGAACAGGTATACATGGCTGATCGTGAGGATATCCCTCCTTCATGCAGCGGGTCGGAGACCCCGCTCTTCGTAGAAAGGGTAGACGTGCCACACGAATGAGGAATTTGACTGCCAACCGTGGTTCAAATCAAAGGATAAGAGTACACTTTGATAATAACCTCAATCCTATTGGGCCAATGGCAGATCAGTTTAACAGTTTTGTGGCGACCCTTGCAAGGAACAGGCCTAGTATACTCATTGATAGGTGGAAAGATGTACCGGCGGACGTGAAGGATCAGATATGGGAGAGTATTCTGGTATCTATACTTCTACGTCCTGTGTTTTTATGTATCTACTTTATTTTTATCTTAATAATATCATACAGTAATTCGTTGATTCTTTTGGTCTTAATGTAGTTGACCTTTGACATACCGGATACGCACGTTATGAAGAAGCGTTTGCTAAAGTATGCTGGAGAGCGTTGGAGGGATTTTAAGGCCGACCTGGGCAGATACTATGTATTCAATCCAAAAAGTAAAAAGAACCCACTTGAGGTGTATCCTTTTCTTGACAAGGCGACGTGGGATCGCTTTGTTCAGAGCCGACATGATCCCAGCTTTCAGGTTAACTTATTTGATTTGTCTCTAAATTTATGAAATTGCATTAATTTTATTTACTTCTGTAATTTAATTGTCTTCTATTTATAACAGGAGAAGAGGAAAAAGGGGCAGAAAAACCAAAGCAAGAATGTCTACCCCCATGTCATGTCTCGTGGGGGATATAAAAAGCTTGTTCAGAAAATGGTTGAAGAGGAAAAGAAAGCACGTCAGGAAGCAGCATCTCAGGCGGATCCTAATGCTGAAAATCGTCCAGAGGTTGTTGATCCACCTCCACCCCCACGTCATCATAAATGGAAGAGGGCCCGACAAAGAAAAACGGGACAATATACATCTGAGGAGGCCCGCCAAGTAGCTGAGAAGATTGTAAGTATAGTTTGTTGTAATTGTCATTTTAAGATTGTTACCGAATTGTAATGTGGCCTGATATTTTATGTGATAGGATGCCTTGGATGATCAGCTAACCCAAGGAACCTTTGTTCCTAGAGGACGCGATGATATCTTAGCTGCTGCCATCGGTAAACCAGACCACCCGGGCCGTGTCATTGGTGTTGGATGGGGAGTCGGCATTCACTAATACCATGGTTCATCTTCACACCAATGCCACAGGGTTGTTGAAGCAGATAGAGCACGACTAAAACAGGAGATTGCAGCTGAGCTTCGACAGGAGATGGCCGAGCAGTTTGCCCAGCAGATGGCAATATTGACTTCTATGTCCCAGCAGATGACAGTCGGTGTCCAACCCTCTGTCCATGTGAGCACTAAGGGCTCATGTGATCCTCCTCATCATCCTGAAAATGATGACGATGGTGATGATGATGATGATGATGATGACGACCCTGATAGGTGTGAGCTGTATGTCGATGATCATCATGATCGCCGCTTAGTGGCATTGGGTAAGGCACATAATAACTTAGGTAATACCATACACCATCGTTTATTACCGGATGATCAGCTGAGGGTCGTTGTTGAGATTATTCGAGATGCTGATGCTCGAGTCCCTGTGCCCACTGAGGAGGTTCAAACAGTGGGTCAGGCCCCCGGTAACTTCATCCTCTGGCCAAGAAGATTGGTCAGCTTTCTTGTTGCATCTGAGGTATTCGGTTAGTTGTGTTTTTCTATATTCATAGTTGAAATAATTTATTATTGTTTAAAGATAATGCTTTATTTTTATTCGTTATAGGATGTTGGAAATGATATTGTGCCTAAAAGGTCGGATCTAGGAATACCGAGGATGTCTCGCTCTGCGCCAAGGTATTCATTTGACCATTTAGTTAATAACGAATTAAATAACTTAATTATCCGTGATTACTAATATATATCTATGTTGTTTAGGGGATCGACAAAGGGGCACCTGGCCATGGTGATGTTTTTAAAGTTTTGGCTATACAGGTTGTCACCATGGAGAATGACGCGGCCTTGGTAAGGTTGGAACATGATGCCAGCCCTGGTGATGAACTGTATATCCCAAAGAAGGAACTTATGGAGATGGTACTCAATAAAGAAATGGCTAGTTCTGCACACATATCGTTATGGTGCACGTAAGTACATTTTATTTATAAGTTAAGTAATTAATTTTTAAATACTATGATAATTAACATGTTTTTCCAATATATTAGGTATCTGCATCGTATGTTAGTCGATCAGGGTAACCTCGCCCTTGATGGGTTCATTGACCCCATGTTCATTCAGGGTGATGTTCTCCTAGCATCAGAAGACCCGGTCACTACCATACGTGATATACTTGCCCAAGACGATCATCAATTCTATCTTGTGCCTTATCTCAATAAGTAAGTACCGGTTATTTAAGTATAACTATATATGACTTAGTCACTAACTGTTCCGCAAATACAGCCAGCATTGGCAACTGTTGCTCTTGTACCCAAGAATGAACGTCGTGGTCTTCTTCTGCTCATTGGGAAATAAGCCGGCGAATCAACTGAAGACGATCATCGAAACGTAAGCATTAAAATACTTTATAATCGTGTGCATGCATTGTTTTAATTATCTCAAAATCTATTAGATATACCTTAATTAATGTTTTTGTCATGATAGGTCTATTAATGCAACCCACATGTTGCGTGGTGAAAGGCGTACTCGGGCTATCAGATGGATTATTCCCAGCGTAAGATATTTATTAGTTCAAATGCATTAAATGCAGTGGGTACAATAATTGATTTCTATTTTATTTAATTCCTCATATTCTAATTGGGTTTCATTTGTACGTAGTCACGTATACAACGTGGATCATGGGAATGTGGCTACTATGTGATGCAGTGGATGTTGGAAATTATCTCCTCCAGGATCACTGAAAGATGGCACGAGGTAAATGTTAATTGACACAATTAGAAGTAATAGTATAGATTCGTTATATGTTTTATGTTAGTTTATTACTTAAAAGATATAATCTTTTGTCCAATTAAACTTGCAGATATTCAACAATCCAACTCCATTATCTGATTCCGACATCAACAACATAAAGAGGCGTTGGGCAACTTTCTTTCTTGAAGTGTACCAACCATAATTTGTATATGTGTAGTTGGTTTAAAAACTTATCATGTAATAGCTATTACTTTTGACTGATCATATGTATTTTGATATAAAATCTATAATATATCATGCAGCTTTTTGGTTTCTAATTATTTTTTTTGTCTGAATGTAATTGAACATATATATATATATATATATATATATATATATATATATATATATGTATTGTTCGTAATAAATTCAATATATATTAGTTGTGTTGAGAATATTTACAGTATGTTATTCTGGTATATATTGATCTGCATTACTGAAACAAGGGGAAATGAATGATAGAAATATAAATAACAGGAAAAAAAATGAGATTTCCACATCGGTAAATAACAGGAATAATATTACTGATGTGTGAAGTGAAATTTCCACATCGGTTTTAAAAAAACGATGTGAAATTTCACTTTTAACATCGGTTTTATTTAAAACCGATGTGTAAAATGAAATTTCCCAATAGGATACCAATTGACAAATTAATTTTCCACATCGGTTAAGAGGTAACCGCTGTATAAAATATTATAAACATCGGTTTTAAAACCGATGTGTAAAGTGGCAATAAACCACATCGGTCGTTTCAACATCAGTTTTAAAACCGATGTGTAAAGTCAAAAATAACCGATGTGGAATCCATTTTCTGCACTAGTGTCACCTTAATCAGAAATTTATAACTCAAGATATGGCCAAAACAGTGAAATAGGTTACTAGGATTCTAAAAGGATTGAATATTTCTAAGGCTAAACTTCACCAAACATGAACTTAAGCATCAAGAACAAGCATAACAAGCATATATAAACTAAGTCTAACACATATTAATATTTATTAACGTATGATGAAATTTAGGGTGTTATAATTGCACATAAGCATAAATATTTTATTAAATCTGTCGAGCCTTACGTATGTACTTTCTTGTTGACTATGGAAAACCTCTTTTCTCCTATACAAATATCTCTTGCAGAGGATTTTAAGGTGTGCAGTGCAAGTTAGCGCGCATCAGTACACACTATTTTTAACCTCCAATAAACACTGCTATTTTAAACGTAAACAATGAAATGGCAATTCTGAATAGTCAAATATTTACTGTCCATGGAAATCACACCAGTAGCTATGCCATACTGTTCTATATTCGAACCAGCCTCCTTATGCCCACCGGAGAACCACTGCCTCGCACGTCGTTATTGTTCACCGCCTCTAAACGCATTTTTAGTCCTTAGGTGTGTGTTTTGAAGGTTATCAAAGTTATCAAAACCCTGTGCTTGTCATGTTTCCATCAGATTGAGTTTGCTATCTCTGTTTTTCTTTCCATCAGAAGACAGATTCTTTTTTCATTCTTAGAGCGAAGAGTTTCACCTGATCTTTGTATAAACTGTGACACTGAGGCTAATGAGTACGGGGAGTAGTTACCGGTGTAAAAGGAAGTAAGATCAAAGAACGACTTCTGACAGCTCTTTAGGTAAAAGGGCACATGAATGAGCCAGGATGAGAGAGATCATTAGACTGTGTAGGTATGAGACTATACAATTGATTATAATTATAAGAATTGATTAGTACTATCTATATCAATAACATGCATATTTTTTTCGGGAACCCATCACTCGTGAACTCGAAAATTAAGCATGATTGACCAGGAGCAATTTTGGGATCTGTGACCTTTTGGGATGTTTTCAGAGGAAGTGTATGAGTGGGGACAAGACATGCTGGAAAGACCAATGTTGGTTTGTTGGGACAAACATCAATTATAAGATACCGGAATTAGAGGGATCTTAAGACTGTGAGGTATGAGACTATACAATCGAGGATAATTTATAAGAATTGATTGATACTATATCAATAAGATACATCTTCTTTTCAGGAGAACCCATTGCTTAAGAACTCTAAAGTCAAGTGTGCTTGACTTGAAGCGTCCTTCTGTTAAATTTTCCCACTAATTCTGGGATGAGCGTCCTTCTGATAAATTTTCTTAGAAAGTGTGTGAGTGAAGATAAAGCATGCTGAAAATACCCATATTGGTTTGTAGGGATAATCGTCAATCAGTTAAACAATATGGAATGTTACATAAACAATAAAAGCTTATAAAGAAGAATATAGATATATGCACATAGGATATGTACAGGTAATTATTAAGCCTTTAATCCGGGGAGGATTAAATACATCAATCTCGTTGTGTTTAAGAGACATATATATATATATATATATATATATATATATATATATATATATATCCCAAAGGTCCCTTCCCTCTCTGCCTATACTAGAACCCAAGTTGTAACTAAAATGAAAAACACAACGAAGAGGGTACAAGTCATGACTGAGTGTTTAAAACTTGCATTTGACTTCTTCAATAGGTCGTGACCATAGAAGTTAAATTTTGCTACAGAGAATAAAATTGTACTACTGATCGCTCGAGCAAACCAGCAACTCACACCAAAATTCATCATTAAATGATTCCATCTAATGCACTCCACCGTTGTAATGAGATGCCACATTGCCACTACCCTACAAGCCTAGGATCTTTATCAAATAAAAATCCTCATGCCTTAGATTATTTTGAAACACAAGATAATATGGTGAATTTTATTTTGAAAAAGAAAACGTCCCCCGCTTCAGCTTGTGTTTATTCTTAGTGAAACCGTTCAATTGGCTTACTCCTATTTATGTACTATACTACTACATTTTTAGCTTAACTTTTTATTCGAACGAAACTACCTGATAAAAAAACAAGAACAAACAAGTTCAATGTAGTTCAAGTCGTTGGAAGTCTGGATTATGTGCATATGTATTTGCAATTACTTAATAATGAGTTTAGATCATCTCCTGTAATATGACCCTTATGTTAGAGAGAGATAACTGCAAATTCATTAAAAAAGAACTTAACCCAATTGATTATAAAGCCTATTAATTATTTCAAAAAGGAGGAACACTATTTAGTATTAAGACAAAATTTTATAGCATAAATCCTGACCAATCTAGTAAAGATAATTATACATGACAAGTTATGTTTTTGTTTTAATTGACAGCATAACAAATAAGCCAACCAATCACAATAATTCTCAGGGGTTTGTAAGAATTGAATTCATACTAATAAGCAGTTTTCCAAAAATATATGTCTTTTTCTATTTAATATAATTGTTTCATATTATTCAACAACACGACAGAACCAAAATCTTTAAATACCCACTATTTGATGAATTTAGGGGTATATAAGTGATTTTTCGTACATCGAAGAATCATAGTAATGATGCTATAGGTCCTTGGTGAACGAAATTTTGTGCTTGTTGGATGGAAATTGGTAAATGAAGATGATTCATATCAACATGGAAGCTAGTCATTGAGTAGATGCTTTGGCTAACAGGAGTTGTAGCCAACAACAGGAACTTGTTATTTACAATGCTCTCTGCCTTTACATTTTTTAGGTCAGTGTGTTTCTAAAATAAGAAGGGTGACACTGACACGTATAATTAAGTCAAACTTTAAGAAAAGTTAGTATAAGTTTCCCTAATCACAATAGAGATACAACTTCCACCACCTTAATAAAATTAAAGGTATAATGAAAATAATTGATTTGGCTTGTAACAAGTATGATAATGCATCTGTTAAAACCAAAACAGTGTTAAAGTTTAACTCCTCAAAGTTTTAATGATTAACAAAGTTATTTAATATTTTGTTTAAAAATATTATGTCAACAAGCACTAACTTTCAAGGTCAAAAGATCTTTATCTTATGTTTGATGGTAGAAAAATCAACTTACGGTCTCAACCATTTCGTCCGACCAACCCTTGTTGAGTAAAGATCTATTTGGACGAAATCTCAAGGAACAAGTTCTATAGTGACTAGGCTAAACATGATCATAACCTGTCTTCGTCCGTCCAAGCTTTTGCTCAAATGACAAAAATACCGTTTCGTCCAACCAACTTTTGGTCCAAGAAAAAGAATGTTGTTTCGTCCGAATAATTTCTTATATTGTACTTTCATCCACTAACATTATTCTTACTGATAATGATGATGTGGCAAACAAGTCCTTATCCACTGATTCAAATAAAATATCTATTGGATAAAAGACAAAAGAAGGTACAACATGGTACACATTGAGCGGTGCAAATTAAAAAGAAAATTGCAGCCCAGAAAGCATGTATGCTCTGTTGCACCTGTTGTACCAAAAAGAAGTTGTGTGCGTCGCCCTTACAAAAGAAAGGACACATATGCATAGTGACAACTTGCATCAAATTGTGTCTAACAAAAATTAAATGATTCTAGACAGAAAAATTTATTTCCCCTTTTAAAGATGAAGTTGAAGAGTCTATATAAGAGTGAAGAAGCAAGGATTTGAAGACTTTACAAAAATTATTCATTTGCTCTCTATCATTCAAGTTCAAATTTTCTAAAAGCCTATAGCTTTCATATTCTTTCAATGTAAAGCTTTCACAGCTTCTAGAGCTTATCCTTGTAATATCCTCACAAATAGTGAGTTAGTCAAAAGCTCAAAAACACTCCTTCAAATCTAGGATATTGTTGAGCCTGAAGAGGCTTTTTTGTAAAAGAATACTTGGTGCTTGGAGAGGTGTAGAAAACTTGAAGTTCACTACAAAAAAAGAGTTATTTAGCGACCACCAAATTCGGTCGCTAAAATATCGAAATTCGGTCGCTAAACCGTTTAGCGACCGATTTTTCATATTTAGCGACCGAATTTGGTGGTCTCTAAATACATGGTCGCTAAATCGTTTGGTGGTCGCTAAATCGGTCGCTAAACCATTTAGCAAGTCGCTAAACCAATTTGGTGGTCTCTAAATACATGGTCGCTAAATCGTTTGGTGGTCGCTAAATCGGTCGCTAAACCATTTAGCAACCAATTTAGCGACCGAATTTCCATATTTAGCGACCGAATTTCTATATTTAGTGACCGATTAAGTGTGGTCGCTAAATTCGGTAGCTAAAATACTTTTTTTTTTGTAGTGGTTGCATTAGTCAGGAGTGACTAGGGAACAACTTGTAACCGTGCTAAGTGACTTAGTGGGTAAACCTTCAGTTCGAAGGGTATGGACGTAGCTCTTTGTTGGATAAGAGTGAACCAGGATACTTCTTTGTGCGATTCTGGAAAGGATAGTCAGATGGTATTGAATAACAATAATGTCAAAGTGGCCAATGATATGAAAATAATTGGTAGGCTTTAAATTTGGAGTGATGAAGTCTCTGAAGATCAGGAAGTGGAAGTCGATTCTGGTTCGGTGATGTTGATAACACAGCAGATAATTTTACAAAAGTTTTGTCTAAGTCCCAGGAAAAGAAGCAAAAGAAGGCTAGAAGGCAAGCTCAAAAGTTTTCAGCTTATAACACCCGATACATGGCATATTCTTAGTCTTTGGAGTTTTAAGATGAAAATCCTTTATTCGTATGCTAGGGGAATTGGTAATTCGTAAACTAGATTAGTTTTGTCTAATTTGTGTTTCCCATAAGCCTGACTTTACGCTTATTGCTGAACCAAAAATAGCTTTTGATCACTTTCTTGCCAATTTCTTAAGAAGGTTGAATCTTAAGTTTTTTGTAGCTAACAATAGAGATCCTTTTATTCCTAATTTATTGGGGTTCTGTGCTGCAAACTTGTTCCCTTCAATGAATGAATCTTCCCAGCAACATGCTTCCTTTTCAGTGGTTTATAATAACCAGCTGATGTATGTTTCAACAGTTTATGCCTCTACCTCATATACTGAGAGAAGAAGTGTAACACCCTTCACGGGCGCTACATTGTCCGTAACGTTTTAAGGCCGAAAATAGGGTAATTTAAAATCTTGCTATGATAAAACAGGAAATTTTTCGCTTTCGCAAGATATAAATGTAAATATCTGGAAATAGGTAAATATGCAATAAAATATTTCATACACATAATTAAGGTTGTAAGTTCGAAAGTCACTGACATAAAAACTCAACCCAACTCATAAACATGAAATATAAAGATATACAGACCCAACATAAGGATATGAAGATGCAGCTCCTAAAAGCATTAGGTACTTGGAGTCACAGCTCCATAAACAATAACACTATCTCCCAGACATACCAAGCTGGCCAAACTAAAATATAAAAGACAATCTCCTCTCGTACATCATGAGAAGAACAAACCCAACTGACAAAATCTAGTGGAAACTCTATTTGAGCCTACTACCGACGTTGCTACAAAAGACACTACTAGAGTCACTACAAAGTAACTCTCTTACTAGGCCCTCTCCCCTTCCAAGTTAAAATTCATGGCCTACGAATCAACGACAGTCATGCCTATCATTAGAAAAGGAAGATCAAGCACGACAAGAAACACAAACACCCTCATCTTGAACCATCCGGAAGCTTCAAGTGACGTCCCCTAGAGACTTCCCCATGTCGTCCTCAATCTCGAACCTCAACACCTTCGATGGGTCAGCTGAGTGACATCTCAACATCTCATCCTTCTTAGAAGAACACAAAAGGCACATAGCCAAACCAGGCACAACAATATAAAACAAAGGAGGTGAGATCCCCAACATCACATAACATATGACAGATATGAAAACAGCACGACACAACATGGCACATATGCATATACATACTCTTACTAACATATCTCATGTTATCATCCATTTGCAGACCAGCAATTCAATCAATATACCAACAACATACAATATATACATATCATCAAAAGCATGCAACATCAAAGTATGACAGGACACGGCTTATACACAAACATGACCTAGTGAAACTGCATAGTCATATACCTACACAGCCTCACAAGAACGGAGAGATGACTGATTGAAACTGCATAGTCTTGTACCTACACAGCCTCAAGGAAGATATGACTCTACTCCGGAGTTAGGAGAATGTTCGAAAGGAGTGGTTAGAACACACGTTTCACAACTGCCAATATTAGGCATACTTGTGCATCAATAATAATAACCATATGTGGAAATTAGGACTGATTGTGAAATGTCATCGATAACCATGATTGTACAACAGCAAGTAGAAGCTGTCAATGTTTTGCACAGGACTCCACGACCAGTATTCCTAACTGGCCATCCGTGGTCATCCCAACCCCGACATTCCCAAGATCATTGAAGAATCGTCACCCTACAATCCACATGCGCACAGAACATGTCAGCCCACTTCCTAGGCACAAAGACCTTATTGGCAATATTCTTTGGATCAAGTCGATCATGGCATGTGCGTTCATATTTATCCACTGGATAAATTTCGGGATTCATTTTACTAAAACAAGAGTCATTCTAGAGGCAAGATAGTGCCAACCCGTGAATCCTTGCACATGTTTAGGATCCCCTCATTGGTGTATCCATGTTTCAACCCTCAAGTGTATTATGGAGATTGGTCATTCCCCAATCCATTATATTTCTTCTGGTTCTTCCCGAATGAGATTACTTACTCGACAAGTAATCTTAGAATACTCTTGGTTATTAAGTATTATGTATACTTCGATGATAAAATCATCTAGTGTATGAAGACATAGTCTTGCTCCACTATATCTCATACTTTAAATATTCCATTTCTTTTAATCGCTAAGTTCTACTCCTCGACTTATGTTTTGGAATACACATTTGCTTTGGATTTGAAATCCTTTTGATGGTAAATCCAAATATTTAAATCCTTTCTTTTTTTAACTACACCCCCCTAATTCTGCAGTATTAAGGGTTTGAAATCAAAATAAAAGAAGAGTTCTAAAGGCTTAACTTCCTTTTTCATCACTCTTAAAACTCCAAATGATAGAACTCTTATGGCCCAATAACTGTCAACTAATTGAATGTCACGTGGAAACTTTACAAAAGTCCCACATTTAATGAAATCATTCAAAGCCTAAACCATGGTTCCATCTTTTATTCATTTGGGTTTTGTAACACCCTACTTTTTATTTTCTGATTTTTATTTTTTCAGTAAAAATATTTTCACTGTATTAACCGATATAAATGTATTTATTTATATTTTTATCCAAGTTCATGGAGATTGATTTTTATGAAATAAAAATCATATTCATACTCTATCTTAGGGTAGAAGCTTACGATAAAAATTTGGGTTTAAAATTCTGACGGAACCCGGTCTGCGTTTTCACTGACAGTATAGTTTTACTGAGCAGAAAACCTAATTTTGACTCGTGAATGAAACAAAGTATGTTTTTATCATGTTTCCAACAAGATAGGCTATTTTCAAAAATTTCGTAAAAAAATAAGATATTCGATGGCGTTCAGGCATTTCGTCATTAAATCGGGTAATCGACGGGGCCTGGAACGGATGGAAATATCTAGATATTTAGTAAAAATATCTAGATATTTGGTTAAAATATCTATATATTCATTTGAAAATATCTAGATATTTATATCTTAACTTAACCATGGTTAGTTAAACTTAATCTAGGTTAAGACAATTCCCTACCTATAAATACCACCCCCCCCCCCCCCCCCCACGACTTTCCTCCCCACAATTCTCCTTCATTTCTTCATCTCTTCATCACCTTCATTCTCTTCATCTTCCTCACCAACTAAGTTACAAAACTCATAAGAACACCGAATCCCCACCGAAAATATGACCCTCTTCCTTTCTGAAACTCAGAAAACGTTCAACATAAAAGTTGTTCCTCTTTATCTCTTATTTCCAACAAGCTAAAGATCATAAAAAACGGATAAGTATATTGGGAGATAGGCTCAAAATACCGAAACTTCCCAGAATTCTCAGCAACCCACGAAACAGCAGAAAGAAGGCCCTTTTCACCCCTGTTATGATCCGAACCAAATGAAACCTTCAACACCAAAGTTGTCCCTTTTCTTATTATCTTTCAAAAAAGCCAAAGTTCGTGATTTTTGGATGAGTATATTGTGAGATACACTCACAATACCATCACGCCCTCAAGCTGTCCAGTTTTCCATTTAGTGAAGGTTGATCATTTTCTTCATTTCTTCCATCTTCAAGAGGTTGATTTAATAACCATAGTATCGTGACGAGGAGCTGAAAGTTCGTGTCTCCGTAGATAAGCTCATGTGGGAGAAAGAACCATTCCATTGTCGGAACCGATAAGTAGTATATAATTTATAATAATGGTGTAGGGCGACCTAAACCCTACTAGTGGTCGAGTAATCGACAATACCAAAATCGTATTGGAAACTTTTTCGTAATACCAATGACGATTTGGGAATTGTAGCTTTATCGCCTTAGGTTAATTATTCATATTTGAGGATGTCTGAATTATTTACTTTTGACTGTTTGTGATCCGTTGGTTGAGGTATTCTATTGCATGCGACGTTTATTTTGGTGTTTGAATATTTTATTGATTATTGTGTTATGCATGATCCGCCTAGTTTGATAAATTGCTTAGTTGATTTTAAGTAAAGATATATATTGCTCAGAGTTACTTTGTTTGGGTGAGAGTTTTGAACATGAATTAGAGGTGCCTCGCTATTATTTTATAGAAGTGATGTGATATAGAATGTAAGTGAAGGTTATGAGGAAAAGCTTGAGGTACTAGGTTGTTATTGATAAAAGTCAGTGAGAATCATATGTTTCATTGTTGTTCATAACCGTGTATTTGAGATACACGAGGTCTGAAGTTCTCGTGGACCGTTCCAAATTAGAAGTTAAGTTGTGCAGCTATAGTGTCATTGCTATGCATAAGCACCCTTGATAGAGATGAGAGAGAAAATCAGGGTGTGCACCGACGGTATTGTGTAGCTATAGTGTCATTGCTTTGCATGAGCATTCTCACCATGGATGAGAATGCGCACCGGTGTTGGGAACGTGTCACTTGGACGACTGACTGACGTTACTAACGAGGGATATGTGACAGGATTAGGAGTGGCCACGTCATCATAAATGTTTAGTTGCATGAGTTGGAGGGTAGAGGATGATGTTAAAAAGTATGGATGATTGTAAATTGTGAGTGATGCATGTTTGTGACTATTATTGTATTATATGCTATGAATCTTTTCCGCTTATGATGATAGAACTGTTTCTTATCTCCCTATTTCTGTATTTTTGTATATGTCTACTTTGTTACGTTAGAAGACCAGATGGAGGAATATGTTGCTGAGGAGATGGATGGAACCCTGTACGAGACGGAGGATGTTGAGGAGTTGAATGACATTCTGTATGAGGCTAACGCTGGAGAACAACCTACTGATCCTAATAATATAGTGTAGTAAGATTAGGGCCAGTGAGTCATTGATGAGCCTCTGTTTGACTGGTTTTATAACTAGTCAAGACCTTGGCTTTGTGCTAATTTTATATCATTTTTACCCAAATTAGACTTGATTGTCTCTAAGTAGTATTTTGAGTCTGTAAAGTGTTTTTAAGTTAATTTAGTTGATTTAGAGTGAATAAAGTATTTACTTTTATTTTCTGTTTTCAGGTTAATAAAAAGGAATAAATCTGGAGCTCTCGCTCCGCGAGAAGGCTTCTCGCCCCGCGAACCAGAAGGTGACTGTTCCTGAAATTGCAAAACTTTCTGTCTCGCCCCGCGAAGGAGGACTCGCCACGCGAGTACCTGGAAGTCAGAGAGCATCACGGTTTACCCGTGTTGAAGGTCACGGGCGTTACAGTTTGGAAGCTGAAGAGTTCGCCTCGCGAAGGATATGCTCGCCCCGCGAGAAGACCAAGAGTTGCAGACCTTTCGTATAATTCGCCTCGCGAGCAGTGCTTCGCCTCGCGAGGACTTGGATTCCAGAATTTGTATATAAACTGCTCTATGGCAGAATGATAGGTTAGCTAGTTTTTAGGAGTCAGAATTAGCCAGTTTTGGCTAGTTTCTGAGCTTGTTAGTCTTTTGTTTTTTTCTCTTAGTTTATTGTTTTCTTTTGTAATGGAGAACTAGTCTCCTAGATTAATCTACTGTAATTGGTTTTTATCCATACTTGAGGTTCTTGTATTTCCTGTTTTCATTTCCTTTTCTCTTTTCAATGCCATGCTTTATATTTCTGTTTGCTTAATTCAGGAGTATATTGTGTTGTGTTGGTTTATCTCGGTGATATCATGTTCCTATATATAATCGCGTTTGCTTAATTCGCGTGTGTACGTTTCGTGTTCGCTTAGTTCACGAAGTGCTTAACCCCGTTTGCTTAATTCGGGAATAGGGACATATATCTGTAGTAGTGGTTCCGCTTGTGAATTATTGCTACAACCTGGAGGGGATTAGAATCTGCTTAGGGCTAGGAATTTGCATGAATCGATGATAGTTGGGAAACCAAAAGCAGTAGGTTAATCGCTTTAGCTTATTTGGTAACTGCTCTATTTTCTTGCCTTGTTTTCTGTTTGCTTCTTTAATTTAGTTTCCAATCCCAAAACCCCCAATTCTAACTTTTTCTAACTTTTTCTGTTAATAATAACAACACCTAAAGAGTCCTTGAGAGACGATCCGAGTTGTCGCTCTATACTACATTATTTTGTAAACGCTCGTTCTTTTTGGCGCGTGGCGACAGCGCGGTCAAAAATTGGCGCCGTTGCCGGGGACTCTGGTTTGTTGTTATTAGCAGAAAATAATTGTTTAAAAAAAAAAACTTTTTGCTTTGCTAATTAGTTTTGTCTGCTTTGTCTGGTCTGTAAATTTTATTTTTCCCCATGGATAATTATATGCGAAATTATGTGCCTAATGTTTATTATGAGCAACCTTGCATGTATTATCCTAATTTTAGTGAGCCACCACCATACTATCCTAGCCAAGTGACCACCTCTGCACCTTCCGAACCTTCACAGAGCACCTTGGATGAGATTGCTTCTATGATACAACAAATGGAAGAGAACAATCAACGGATGGCATACAATCTTGAATTTCAACAGAGGATGGAGGCAATGGAGGCAAGTAATCTTGAAGCCCAACAGAGGGACCAAGCTGAATCTCAAAAGTTGTGGGCTCTAATTGATCAAGTTACCGCCAACTCGGCTGCAATGCTAACTCCACAGCCCCTTGAGGAACATAAGGATTCACAGATGGTTATTCCTGAAAATACTTTTGATGATAATTCTGATGATGATATTTATGTTGATGATGAATTATGTGTTGAATCCCCTGATTCTAATGATTGTTATTGTGATGGTACTGCTGCTTTGTGTATACACTGTTATGCAGGTTTATACTTGAAAGGAAACAAAGAAAATGAGGATCAGGAGGATCAAGAGGACATCTGCTCCACCGTGCTTGAGGATAATGAAGAACCTGTGGAATCAGATGCATGTGTTGAGAGTGATGGGGTGGATGAACCGTGTGCAGAAAGTTCAGACAATCAGACCTTTACTAACTCAGTTTCTGTTAATACATGTACTAACTGTACTGACACTAACCCATGTGATGTTTGTGCTGGGTTTCTTGACTCTATTTTGCAGGGTGATAGTGAGAGTGATGCTGTTTGTTCAACCGAAGTTCCAAATATACCATCCATTGAACAGCCACCCTCCATAGAGCTCGAGCAACTTCCAGACATTCAGCCGCTTTCTGATTTAGTTTATTGTAATATATTTACTAACTGTACTAACTCTAACCTTTCTTTGGTGTGTGATGAGATTTCTGCAGGTTTAACAAGTGATGAATCCGGTAGTGCAGTGGATGAAGACCTTGCAGGAGTTGAAGCAACACCGGAGACCCCAACTAACTGTTTGCCACCTCCCCCTGAGGAGCCACCAGCTCTAGATTTTGCACCCTTGGATTCTGCACCATGGCCAATCCAAGAGGTTGAGCCCCACTTCTATTGGGGAGACTTTATTGAGAAGGAGGTCATCTGTGACCCGAGAGGAAGTGAGAAGTCCGCCGCACTGGGTGGAGTTATTATAATTGTCAAGTGCTCACCTCCGCATCAAAGCTGCAAGTTAGGGAGGCTTGGAATAAATTTCAGTCCTTTGGCTACCATGTGGGACTTATGTTACAAGCAGTGGGATCCTAGTGGAACCGCCTCTGAATGAGCTTTTCTTAACCCTTTCTCCTTTTTAATTTTCTTTTCCTTACTTTAATTATGTTTTGTTTTGAATAAAGCTCCTGAATAATTTGAGAAGCTCAGGAGTTGTGTTAAGTCTAGTATTGGCAAGTTTATTGGATTTGATTAATTTTTGCATAGATGATTGCATGATATGTATTGACTGTTTACCCCTAGGACTTGAAAAATTTTTGAAAAATGATCCCCATATGATTGAAAACTGAACTTTGAGATTTTATTATGATGGCATGATTTATGATAAGTTTGGGGTGATAGGAAGCACACACTAGGGATAGTATCTCTGTCAAATAATTTGCATAAATGTCCAGGTGAGGTTTTGAGCCTCCAACATGTTTTAAACTGTGTGAAATCACTTTCAAGTTGCACTTTCCTGAATTTGATTGAATCTCTTTATGGTTTGCATGATTATGTGTTTGCTTCAAATGATTTAGGCATTTTCTTTGTAAATAGCTACTTAGCCTAAAAATAACCAATTCCTAATGCATGTTCCCTAGTTAGCCCCATTGAGCCTATTAGCCTGTTAATTCTTGATAACCTAATGTTATAAGCCCAAAAATCTGGAAAACCATGTCAACCCGATCTTAGGATTAGGAGAGCATGTAATCTTAGAATGGGTGCAAGAAACTAAGTTTGGGGTGGCTGCAAGGTGTAACATGTTGTTTGGGATTGAGAAAAAAATTTATGTAAAAAAAAAATAAAAAATAAAAATAAAAGTGCAAAAATGCCAAAAAGAAATAAAAAGGTTGTAGTCACCCAGAAGCATAAAGAAAAAAAATTAAGAAAGGAACTTGAGTGAATTTCAAAGTGTAAATAATGTTCATGCTCTCTTAGTTCCTAGGGTCTTCAGCTTAGTTCCCTTTGTATATCCTACCCTTAGCCAGGCCCCATTACAACCCATAAAAGACCTTTTGATGTTGCTTGCATGTTTTCTGTGGGAATCATTTTGAGATGAAAATCAAATTTATGGGAAGTGCTCTTAAAAGTGAGAATTGAGTGAATTGTTGATAGCCTGACACAAACTGAGCGATGAGTGAAACACAAATTTCCCTTGTGAGGAAGGCAGTTGTTTGATTTTGGTGATCTCCCTTTTGTATGTGACTTAGACCCCCTGCTTAGATTTCTGATTGTCTGAATGATTAATTTCTCAACTGTTTAGAATAAATGAATGTGGGGATTGCTTTGCTTGAAAGGGGAGAACATTGAAAGAAAAATTCTTTTGAAAAAAAAAATTGCTTGAAATCTGTGTGAAAATTGATTGAATTCTTAAGCTTGCCAGGTCTTGAGTCTTTTTAAGTTTTTAAGTTTTAGTTTGCTTGGGGACAAGCAAAGTTTAAGTTTGGGGTATTTTGATGAGCCTCTGTTTGACTGGTTTTATAACTAGTCAAGACCTTGGCTTTGTGCTAATTTTATATCATTTTTACCCAAATTAGACTTGATTGTCTCTAAGTAGTATTTTGAGTCTGTAAAGTGTTTTTAAGTTAATTTAGTTGATTTAGAGTGAATAAAGTATTTACTTTTATTTTCTGTTTTCAGGTTAATAAAAAGGAATAAATCTGGAGCTCTCGCCCCGCGAACCAGAAGGTGACTGTTCCTGAAATTGCAAAACTTTCTGTCTCGCCCCGCGAAGGAGGACTCGCCACGCGAGTACCTGGAAGTCAGAGAGCATCACGGTTTACCCGTGTTGAAGGTCACGGGCGTTACAGTTTGGAAGCTGAAGAGTTCGCCTCGCGAAGGATATGCTCGCCCCGCGAGAAGACCAAGAGTTGCAGACCTTTCGTATAATTCGCCTCGCGAGGACTTGGATTCCAGAATTTGTATATAAACTGCTCTATGGCAGAATGATAGGTTAGCTAGTTTTTAGGAGTCAGAATTAGCCAGTTTTGGCTAGTTTCTGAGCTTGTTAGTCTTTTGTTTTTTTCTCTTAGTTTATTGTTTTCTTTTGTAATGGAGAACTAGTCTCCTAGATTAATCTACTGTAATTGGTTTTTATCCATACTTGAGGTTCTTGTATTTCCTGTTTTCATTTCCTTTTCTCTTTTCAATGCCATGCTTTATATTTCTGTTTGCTTAATTCAGGAGTATATTGTGTTGTGTTGGTTTATCTCGGTGATATCATGTTCCTATATATAATCGCGTTTGCTTAATTCGCGTGTGTACGTTTCGTGTTCGCTTAGTTCACGAAGTGCTTAACCCCGTTTGCTTAATTCGGGAATAGGGACATATATCTGTAGTAGTGGTTCCGCTTGTGAATTATTGCTACAACCTGGAGGGGATTAGAATCTGCTTAGGGCTAGGAATTTGCATGAATCGATGATAGTTGGGAAACCAAAAGCAGTAGGTTAATCGCTTTAGCTTATTTGGTAACTGCTCTATTTTCTTGCCTTGTTTTCTGTTTGCTTCTTTAATTTAGTTTCCAATCCCAAAACCCCCAATTCTAACTTTTTCTAACTTTTTCTGTTAATAATAACAACACCTAAAGAGTCCTTGAGAGACGATCCGAGTTGTCGCTCTATACTACATTATTTTGTAAACGCTCGTTCTTTTTGGCGCGTGGCGACAGCGCGGTCAGTCATATAAGACATTTTTACTTTCTATTAGCTATAAGCAGTTTGCGTAAATAAGTACCTGTGTGGGATCCTACTGAGAGGATACCCTAAATAGTGTTGTGTAAAATAAAGGATAATTATGTGTGTATTTATGTAATATAATTTTGGTGTGTTTTATAATTGCAGAAGTTATATGATTATTAATTAAGTTTTAATTTTTACATATTTTCAACGATAAGCGCGCGATTAAGTAAATAAATAATAAGGTTCTAATTTAATAATACAATGGGGAACAACGGGGTGTCTCTGGTTTTGAAATCCATTTTGAAAGCCTTTAGAGCCATCACATAAAGTTTAGAAACCAAACTCATTATACGAGTCATTCTCACCAAAAACATTTGATCTAATCAATCTTTGACTTAGATAAAAGCATTTAACTGGTGAACTAAGTATAGAAAACATTTTCATATTCAATTTATACCTCAAACCCGAATTAAAATAAGCATCCTTTTTGGATGGTTTTGCTTCATGGAAACTTATGTCCATTGATTTCCAAATACGATTTCAACTGCATAGTTACCTTGATTGAAAATCAAAACATTCTAAGTGAGGATTCTAAGGAAATTGTACCTATGCCTCACTTAGAGTAGGCTTTTAATTAAATATTTCCTTGTAATAATTTCATAATTTCATAGCTCAAGAACTTGTTCTTTTCCTTTCTTAATTGTCATTGTTCATATCCCCACTTAAGTATTGTGAAATCCACTTAAAACTCGAGGATTGGAGTTAAACTCCCATTTGTTCCATATGTGGCCGAAAATTGACCGCAATTCAAGAGAAGATTCCACTTCTTCAAAAACACTCATAACCATAACCATACATCAAACATAGCACATAATTACTCAAAAGTCGGGCTATAGCCATATTCTTGTGCTATATTGTTGTCATATTTTATGAATATGTGCAGGGTGTGCAAATGAACACAATCATACAAGTAATAAAGTATGAATAGAGATAGTTCCCAAGAGGATTTAAATGATTTGAATATAAATTCTACTTTTAACTTTTTCCACTTAGCTTAATAAAATAAAGAGTGGTTTAAACATGTAAAGTAAAAGGGAGAGTGAGTAAGTGTCAGGCAGTAATTGTAAATTGCAGAATGGTAAAAGCAATAAATGAGAGTTTTCAAACAGAATAGGGTGATAGCTAGGAATCTAATCCTCTGTAATCTTAACTGCAGGGTAATTTATGCTTCAGGATGCTATAGCATTTAGTCCAGGAAATAAAATTTGCTTCCCAGCAGTAACAACTGAGTTTCATTAAATGTTTCTTATTCCTAAGTTCAAATTAAATTCACTTAGAGAAAGGTTAAGCACGTCCAGCTACTTAAAAACTTGAAGGCTATTCCTAGCTCATTCAACACAATTAATTTTCCAATTAGTTGTTTAATCTTTATCCTCTAAACATGTCCACTAACTAAGTTTTTCCAAAGTTAGCCAGCTAATATCTCAGCTTAGTTGATCAATCCAAACTAAAATAAACATTTACGTAGAGAAGAGGAAAATGAATAACATCCATTGCATAAATCACCCATAAGTATTGATTACAAATTCATAGTTCCTAGCTAAGGGAAATTAGCTCATAATGAGCTTCAAGACAAAATTGAACATAAAGAAAAGACTAGACATAAACGTAAATTAATTACAGAGAAGACAAAGAGGAAAGATGGTGGCTGTTGTACTCTGTACCAGGCTGACCTAAAAGGAGGCTGACCTATCACTATTTGTACTAGTGTTCACCAAGTAGGGTTTGTACATTCTCTCTCATGGCACACTTTTTTTTTGGGTTCTACGAAAATTCAAATATTAAAATGCTCCTTGGTCCAATTCCCAAGTACACACAACTGAGGTCTTGTAGTTTATCTTTCTTCCTTTTGTGGCAGTGCGGCAGGACTTTTGTCCTCTAGTGGAGGTGTGCTGAGCTGACAACTCTTTTGTCTTGTAGTGAATCACTTCTCATAAGCTGCAACATTCCATAACAATTCCAGAGCAACACCTTCAGCATTTTAACCTTTAAATCCTACTCAAAACTCAAACATCTTTTCAGCTGTAAGATTTCAAAATTAGTAATTGTTTCAGCAATTAGACACTTTCAGCTCAAAGACTCAATTTCTTGTTAAACTGTACTTTATTTTACCAAATTACTTAGAACAAGAACAAGGATTTAGTTAAAAAGATAGTAATAACTCCTATTTCTAAGAGTTATCACACCCCCAAACTTGAATCGGTGCTTGTCCTCAAGTAATGACATTCAACAAGCGTCAGCAGAAAATGAATAAAATCATAACAACATATGCAAATTCCATGGCAGTCCTCAGATGTATTTTTTGAAGACATGTTCAACACAAAATACCCTTTCTTAATCACCTTCCTATGTGTGTGTGTGCTTTCCCTTTATTCTTAATTCAGCTTTATCAAAGGTACTCCAGCCAAACCACCTCTCAATAAAGTCTTAAGTGCATTATCCAATTATCCTTTGGATATGAGGGTGAGGGTGCACCAGATTATCTCCTAAGAAAAAGGGTTTAAACACACTTGTGGATTTGTCACATCACTCTTTTCACTCTACTTTATGATCTCGTCTGTGTATCACTCAATCATTATTCAAATGCAACTCTATCATAGGCTTGACAAACTTTTAACAATCAAAGACACACACATATGATTGCACACACCAAGAGGGCTTGTTAGGGTGTAATGGGGCTAAGGTTCAGGTGTGGTATATTTTGGACAGTAGCTTGTTTAGGTGGAGTTCAAGATCTCTTGTCCATATCCACCCCACCCCCCCCCCCCCCCCCCCCCCCCCCCCCCCACAAAAAAAAAAAAACTTAGGCATTTCTATATTTCTGATGACAAGGAGGGGTACTTTCCTGATTTGATTTCTGGTTTTGAAAATTTATTTTATTATTGTTATTAAGGCCACTTGAGTGTAAACACCCTTTGAAGCTTTTCTGCAGTTCTTCAGATTTCACATTATTCATTTGGCATGCCTGTTTCCTTCCTCCTTTTGTTTCCTAGGTAACCCCCCCCCCAAACTTATACTGATGGTTGTCCTCAACCATTTTGGGTAAGGATCCACATTTACAGAATAACTTGATAACATTCCCAAACTCCACCTAATAGGGTATTACATTGTTTTTCAGGGAACTTGGGCTTGTAATGTGGCTTAATACAACAAGAAGGTCTTAGGCTCAAAGGGGTTCACAAAGGGTAATATTGTAGGGTTGGCCTTGTAAGTCTCAGTAGTTAAAACAACAAAAGTGCCTCAAGCCAATTTGTGTGCATCAGTGAAATGCGGAATCAATCACAGAAATAAGGCAAGTTCTGCAGAGAAAACACATGAATGGAATGCATAACAAAGGAAACCTCTGAAGCCCAAAAGATCACAAGATTGATACTGTAGAGTGCTACAACATCTCATTTAATCTCACACACCCCCAAACTTAGGTTGAAATCTAATGTAGACCTCACCCTCTCTTCCTTGGACAAGGGTCCTTGCAACCCAATTCCCAATTGATTGGTGACTTTATATGCAGTCCTTCTTTTAGGCCCATTTTAAGTTAGGGAATAAGTGATGAGAAGAGATTAATCAAGGGTATTAATGTATTTTCCATGCATTAAAACACACAGAAATAGAATATCTTCATCAGATGCACATGGACAGCAAACACATCAATCATTCATTCATTTAGTTTTTCTTTTCAAAACAAAGGCCCCCACTTTCCATTAATCACAATTCTTTTGAAAGAGTGGGGGCAGACACACTTCACAACCAAGAAAGCAAACAACCCTACTACTAACATGGACAAAACATAAACTAAAAACATAAAAATTAAAGGGAGATCAAAAGTGTCCTGGTCATCTGATGCTGCAGCATGCTGCAGCACCTTGGATGAAACTTCTGTTTAAGGCTGAGCCAATCTTGCACTGCTCCTGGTGTTGCCTCCTCTGGCCAATTGCTTCATGATGGGCATGCTGGTTGCTGGTATTTATTTAGTTATGGCCACTTCAGCACTGGGCTCCTGGTCAGCTTCATCAGTACCCCCTCCACCAGTTTGGGCTTGAGCTTTTGCAGTCTTGAAGGATTTGAGGGTCTCAATTTTTCTCCTAAGAGGCATATCATCCTCAGAATCTTCACTAGTCTCAGCATTAACCTTCTCAGCTTCCCTTTCAACCATTGTTTTCCTAACCCTGGAAGAAGCCGTGTGCTTGATTCTTCCCTTTTTGAATGGAGGGGGGCCTTCAGGTTCTGCAGCATCATCTATCTTTTCTTTGCCTCTCTTGGTGCCACTTGGTTGTGCTGGAGCTGGGGTGGGATCCCTTTGTGGTGCAAGTGGTGTCCAAAGCTGATTTCATTGTTGTTCACAGAGTGCTCACTAGCAGTAGGGTTCATAGGGGGGTTCTCAGGCTCATTATATGGCACATGGGGATTTTCATGCTCAGGCTGCTTTGTAGGTTCAGGGGCAAAATAATGGAATGGTTTAAAAATAGCTCCAGGGAACAGGGGAGGATAGCTGCCTTATCTCAGTTTGTTGATTTTAAGGGTCCTTTGCTACCACAGGTATTGCTTTTTGGAAAATTACTAAAAGAGTTGTTGTTGCTTCATACTATGTTGCAGCATCTAGTAGCACATGTCCATCTTTTTGTTCAACTCAACTGGATGATCCTACTGCCCAGAAGGAGGAACTTGACTTGCTACCTTTAAAGTTGAACCCGCTAAGCGCTTGATGGCAATCATATCAATAGCCCCCTTGTTGGACAAAATCTCTTCTCCTGGTTTGGCCTTGACTCCACTTCTCAAGCATAAAGTTGTGATTAGGGAGGGCAAAAATAGGAGTCCCTTTGGCTTCAAAGAACAGGAAATTATTTCCCTTTCTACCAATTGGCCCAGATTGACCTTCTTCCCTTAAAGAATACAGAATAAGAGGACCAACCTCTCTTTGTTCATGGTCTCCAAGTGACCAGTGGAGAGAATCATGTTCCTAATAATGTGATACCATACTTTGGCCAAGGTAGTGAGGTCAGGCCTAGCTATCTTCCAGTTCTCATCCTGCTGAATCCAGTCTGCCCCTTCCACAGTGACTTCCTTCATTATATCATTCAGTGTGGTTTCTTCTGCCCCCTTCAACTTTGCCGCATATTCATATTGGACCTCTTTCAACCCCCACCTTCTGTTTAATATGGCCGCAGAAAAAGATATCTTGCAATCCATCACCATGACATACTTATTGATGTGCGTTCGAATCCGCAAGTGTACGACTTCGTCGTCAAGTAATAAAAAGATCGATCCCACAGAGACCTGATCTCAAATAACAATTAATTATTAAATCAATTAAACTGAACTATAAAAAGATAAAGATTTGGAAAAGATTTGATTTTTGAATCAAGTAGCAAATCAAATTTAAATTTGCAATTAAAACGAAATCAAGAACAAAATAGGAAAGTAGATCTAATCTGAGATTTCAAAATATCAAAAGGGATACCCAGGAATTGGGTTACCAACAAGACTGCTCATGTTACTAAATTGACTACCCCTCTTGTTAATTATCGAAATTTACTTTGAAGGTGAATTTATCCTAAATAAGTTAATGTTCCCTCTCGGGATACAAGAGGGAACATTAACTTATTTAGGATAAATTATCGAACCCTTTAAGCTTTGTGACGATTCAATGAACCCTCGAAGGACCGCTTCTAACTCTCATGATTTAAGTCCTAAGTTCAATCCCTATAGATCCAATACCTAAGTTCACCACTAGGTTCCTCCTTAGATTATCTATGAAATACAAATAAGTGTGCACCAGATTCACAAGTAATTCATGCAACAGGAATCGAATCGAAAGCAAAATTGAAATTAACAAGAAGTAAAACGTCAATTCATAACACAAAACAAATATTGGGCATAGCCCCAATTCCTAGAAATAAAAAGAACTACTCAAGCACTGTCATGTTCATAGCAAGGTTGATTAACAAAATCATAAAAGAAAACCTAAGAGAAGAGAAGAAATTGAGAAGAAGAGAAATCCTAGTTTTTGCCTAAGGTAGCAGCCCAAGGGTTTCCTATTTTCGAGCCTTAGGGGCCTATTTATAATGTAGGGTGACCGCGTTGTCGCCACGCGCCAAAAAGAACGAGCGATTATAAAATAATGTAGTATAGAGCGACAACTCGGATCGTCTCTCAAGGACTCTTTAGTTGTTGTTATTATTAACAGAAAATTAGTAAAAATTAGAAATGGGGGCTTTGAGATTAAAACTAAATTAACAAAACAAATCAAAAATAGAGAAAAGAAACAAAGCAGTTAAGAAATTAGCAAATAAACAAAAGATGATTAACCTACTGTTCTCAGTTTCCCACTATCATTGGTTCATGCAAATCCTAAGCAGATACTAATCCCCTCCCGGTTGTAGCAACAATTAACAAACGAAAACCGCTACTACAGATGTATGTTCCTATTCCCGAAATAACAAACGGGGTTAAGCTCTCATGAACAAACGAACATGAATGAACACACGCGAAATAACAAACGTGGTTATATATATGAACATAACATCACCGAAATGAAACAATACCACACTATACATTCCTGAAATAACAAACAGAAACATACAGCATGGTATTGAAAAGAGAAAAGCAACTAAACATGGAATACAGAACCTCAAGTGTTAACAGAAACCAATTACAGTAGATTAATCTAGGAGACTAGCTCTCCATTACAGAAGCAAACAATAAACAAAGAGAAAAACAAAAGACTAACAAGCTCAGAAACTAGCCAAAACTGGCTAATTCTGACCCCCCCCCCCCCCCCCCCTCTTCAGTTCTGCCTAAGACTACTTATATACACATTTCTGGAATCCAAGTCCTCGCGAGGCGAAGCACTGCTCGCGAGGCGAATTATGCGAAAGGTCTGCAACTCTTGGTCTTCTCGCGAGGCGAGCTCTTCAAATTCCCAACTGTAACGCCCGTGACCTCCAGCATGCCCAAACCGTGATCGTCTCTGACTTTTCCAAGGTAGCATTATTCGCGAGGCGAGTCCAGTCTTCGCGGGGCGAGACAGAAAGTTTTGCAATTTCAGGAACAGTCACCTTCTGGTTCGCGGGGCGAGCAGCCTTCTCGCGGGGCGAAAGACTCCAGATTTATTCCTTTTTATTAACCTGAAAATAGAAAATAAAAGTAAGTACTTTATTCACTCTAAATCAACTAAATTAACTTAAAAACACTTTACAGACTCAAAATACTACTTAAGGACAATCAAGTCTAATTTGGGTGAAAATGATATAAAATAAGCACAAAGCCAAGGTCTTTACTAGTTATAAAACCAGTCAAACAGAGGCTCATCAAAGGGTAACTTGAATCCCAAGCAATTACAAAATCATATCAAATCAGCTTTTAAAATTCCAGATATTGCGCGTCACGACTGTGATGCCTGTCACGGCCATGCCGTGACAGATTCTGTCTTGAAAAACTTGGCACTGATGGGTTGTCACGGTCGTGATGGCCATCACGTCCTGGCCGTGACAGGTTCTGACTTTTTTGTTCTTTTCTTTTCTTTTCAGCCTTGCTCGATCATGGCCGTGATGGCTGTCACGGCTAGGCCGTGATGGCTGTCACGGCAAGGCCGTGATGGCTGTCACGGCTAGGCCGTGATGGGCTCTGTTTGGCTCATTTTTCTTACTTTTCAAGCTCCGTCTTCATGCAAGCTCCAACATAAATGATCCCGATCATTTAAATCCTCAATTCCTGCACAACAACACCACAAAATCGCCTTACCCATTCCAAGGTATAAACTAACAAAAATCAAATTAAAAATGCCTAAACTACATGAAAATGCATGCAATATGTTAAGGAAATATGAGGTGTAATCACACTCATCAAACTACCCCAAGCTTAAGATTTTGCTTGTCCTCAAGCAATAACTAAGGCCAGACAAGATAAACAATCAGAGCATGGACAGTGATCCAAGAACACGGGTAACAAATCCAAGTGATAGGAACATCCAAATAAGTAACCAAGAGACAATCAATTTCAAGTCCAATTAGAAGCTTAGGTTCTCTAGATTCATGCCTCTCACTAATTCGGGCACTCTTCTCACCTCACTCAAGTGTTTAAGGACATATGACAATTCACTCAATTTCCTCAAGGAAGGTATCCTACCATAAGCTTGATTATTAACCACAATCTCTACTTTATTAATGAAAACCCATAAGAATCAAGAGGTCTTTTATTTTGGTTGTAATGTGGCCATGGGATTAATTGTTAGGTGGGGAAATCAAGAAAACGAACATTCAAGAAGGCTGACAGAATATAAAACAATGTAAAGCATGACAACCTTCTAAAATACCTTTTTGGGCTTTAATTCACTTTTCCACATTTCTTTCTTTCTCTCTTTCTTTTTTTTTTTTCTGATCCCCTTCTCCATTTTTTTTTAATTTTATTTATTTATTTTCAATTTGGAGAAGGGGAGATTTCCAACTTAAGAGAAATATTTTTCTAACTTTTTTATCCCACAATTTATCATTAAAACCACCTTTTTACCCTTTTTGCAATACTTTAAAAGGCGTCATACCAAGCATCATTCATCAAAATAAATCAAGGTACCAAGAAAAGCATTTCATTCTATTAGGCTCAAAACTGGGCAACTAAGGGGTAGCGTTTAATCAGTCAAAGCTCAGAAGGCCAGAAAAATACCTAGTGCCTCAATCGTTTTCAAATACGTTTTCAAAAATTTTTAAGTTTCAAAACGGTTTCAAGTCAAGTTCTAGAGAATACAATCCAAGAGGAATAAAATAGTCAATCACAAAGAATGGGGTAAATTTTGTGAGTATCCTTTTTAGGCTCAAAAATCTCATATTTAGTAGTTTAAAATCAATGAGAAAAACAAATCTAAGGGAACCACATGCTAATCATCAACTATCAGAATATCATCTCAAGAATTTTTATTTTTAGCCTATCACAAGAATACAAAAATAGGGTTCAAGAAATCACTGTCTCAATTCATTTGGCGCAAAGTTCTCACAATTGGATGCATACTCTAAGCAAGGGGCAATCTAATCATGTGATTATGCAAAACTATGCCTATATGAATGCAACATGAAAAATTCAAAAATGCAAAAAAATACAAATATACCCCTACCCCAAGCTTAAAAACTTACATTGTCCCCAATGTAAATAATCAAGTCAGAGAGAGGAGAAAAATGGAGCAACTCACCGAGGTGGTGGAGGGTGCTGACTCAGATGCCTTGTCACGGCCATGATACACATCACGGCTAGGCCGTGATCAATTCTGTTCTGTTGGGCTCCTTCGCGTCACGCCCGTGATGGCTATCACGGCCTAGGCGTGATGCCTTCTGGTTTCCAGCTTCTGTCCCATCACGGCCGTGATCCTCGTCACGACTAGGCTGTGATCTCCTCTGACTTTATTTTTCCATGCCTTTTTGCTCTTCCTGCCTTCATAACCTGAAAATACTTGGCAAAACCATCAATTAGTGATCTTTCTTCTCTTAATCTTCTCAAATTATTCAAAAACAAAATTCAAAAAAAAATTAAAAAAAGGAAAGAAAGCTTGGGTTGCCTCCCAAGAAGCACTTATTTACGATCTTAAGCTTGATTATACTCCCTTCAATCAACCGGGATCAGCTGGGCTTGGAAGTGAAAGAACATCTCTCTTCCAAGGGAATCCTTCAAAGAGCCAATTTTGTTCATATGGCCAATTGCGCTTTCGCTTTGCTCTTTTCTCTCTGAGTTTCATGGCCTTACTTCCTCCCGGCGGAAGTTTTAACTCCACATGTTGGGAAACTCCAATTTCATCATTATTTGGTGCATCATTTGTCATGCAAAGTTTGGGAGTTGCTTCCATGTTAAGCTCTTCCTTCACCTTTGGAGGCATTATCTCAATCCTGCGCACATGAATCTCAAAAGGAGGGTTGTTATATGAGTTAGTCAAATCAAAATCCACCTTTCCTTTCTCTACATTCAAGGAGAGCTTACCATTTTTTACATCTATTATTGCTCCAGCTGTGACCAAGAATGGCCTTCCAAGAATGATAGGGAATTTATAATTCCTGTTCATGTCCAACACCATGAAATCGGTAGGAATGAAAAATTTCCCTACCTTTATGGGGACATTCTCTAGTATGCCTAGAGGAGTTTTAGTTGAGCCATCCACAAATTGTAAATTGAACTTGGATGGACTCAATTCCTTGGTTCCTAACCTCTCAAAGATGGTATGTGGCATCAAACTCGCACTAGCCCCTAAGTCACATAAGGCTTGGTCTATTTTCACTTCTCCAATTGAGCAAGCAATATAGAAACTTCCTGGATCTTTTATTTTATGAGGCATATTAGTTTTTATCATGGCATCATGCTCCTCAATTAAGCTCTTAGTTTCTTTTTCTACTTGCTTTTTCTTTACCAACCTTTGTGGGAAAGGTATTAGGGGTTGGTAAGGTGGTGGAGGGACATACTTTGGCTCTATCTCTTCGTGTTCACTCATGTCCTCCTCACATTCTGCATCCTTTTCAACTACCCCAAGCTTATCATCCCTCAAGTATATAGCATTACAATGCTCATTGGGATTAACTTCGGGTTGTCCTGGAAAAGTACCCTTAGTTCTAGAATATGTACTAGCTTGTTGGGCAATCTGAGTTTCTAACATCTTATTATGGATGGCTAAGTTATCTACCTTATATGTTAACTCTTTTATTGCCTCATTGACTGCCCTACCTTGTTGCCTAAACTCTTCATTTTGCTTTGTTTGAGTTTCAACAAAATTTTCCAAAAGAGACTCAAGTTTAGACTTTTGTACTTGAGGATACCCTGATGCGGGTTTCTTATTACCTTGACCTTCCTGGAATTCGTGGTTCAACGTGTTGTTGTAGTTCCCGTAGGAGAGATAAGGATTATTCTTCCTCACTTGGTTGTAAGGATTTGGGGGAACATAATTTGGCAACTTCGGGTTCGTGTCATAGAAGTTGTGACAAGAGTTCACTTGTTCCCCCGAAGCACCGGATCTAGTAGCAATACCATGTGGGCACTCCATTATGTCATGTCCCTGCATTCCACAAATCTCACAAACAACATTAGTAGCACCTATTGAACTCACATTAGTCATTTCAAGCTTATCAAAGCATTTATTTAATGAGTAAAATTTAGACTTAATTAGATCAGTGCTATTCATTTCAAACTTACCCCCCCGATAGATTTTTCGGGTTATTACCTCTTTCCGAACCCCATTGGTGATAGTTGGTGGCTACATTTTCAATGATATTGAACGCTTCAATCAGAGGTCTATTCATGAAGGCTCCACCAGCTGCGGAGTCAAGTGACACCTTCGAGGAGTAATCCAATCCGTTGTAGAAGGTATGCACTAACAACCACCTCTCGAGCCCATGATGTGGTCAAGACTCCAGCAATCCTTTGTAACGATCCCAAGCTTCAAATAAGCATTCTCCGTCCTTTTGGAAGAAGCCGGTGATCTGAGTTCGTAGGTAAACAGTCTTGGATGGAGGGAAGAATTTTTCCAAGAATGCCTGCTCCAGTTGGTCCCAAGTTGACAAGGTATTAGCGGGCACTTGCTTCAACCAAGCTTTTGCCTTTCCAGTCAGAGAGGAGGGGAATAACCTTAAGCGAATAGCATCAATCGAGGCACCTTGAATTCTTATTGCATCGATGAACTCCAAGAATGTCTCCACATGATCAGTCGGGTCCTCCGAGGGTAATCCTCCAAACTGATGTTGCCTAATCATGCCAATTAACAGAGGCGGTATAGTGTAGTTTTCTGCCTCAATTTCTGGTCTAGCAATCCTAGTTCGCAAACCCCTAGCATTTGGGGCTGCGTAGTCCTTCATTGGTTTGGTATCCGGTAGATTCGCCATGAGTAGTATGGGAATCAACCCTTCTCCCTCTCTTTGTCTTTGTAGTCTCCCACGTCTATGAAAGGTCCTTTCGATCTTGGGGTCAACTTCAATAAGATTTTCGAGACTTTGGGATCTTCGCATAAGAAAGAAAAATTCCTGCAAAAAGAGAGGTTGTTACACTAGAAAAAGAAAGGAAAAAATTAAATAAATAAAAAAATTGTCCAGAAAAATTAATTTAAAAATTAAATTGAAATTCAAGAAAGTACAGTCCCCGGCAACGGCACCAAAAACTTGATGTGCGTTCGAATCCGCAAGTGTACGGCTTCGTCGTCAAGTAATAAAAAGATCGATCCCACAGAGACCGTGATCTCAAATAACAATTAATTATTAAATCAATTAAACTGAACTATAAAAAGATAAAGATTTGGAAAAGATTTGATTTTGGAATCAAGTAGCAAATCAAATTTAAAGTTTCAATTAAAACGAAATCAAGAACAAAATAGGAAAGTAGATCAAATCTGAGATTTCAAAATATCAAAAGGGATTCTCAGGAATTGGGTTACCAACAAGACTACTCATGTTACTAAATTGACTACCCCTCTTGTTAATTATCGAATTTTGCTTTGAAGGTGAATTTATCCTAAATAAGTTAATTTTCCCTCTCGGGATACAAGAACCGTGCCCAATTAAACCAACCCCTACTCTTGTGGTAATTGAATTTAAATCGAACCCTTTAAGCTTTGTGACGATTCAGTGAACCCTCGAAGGACCGCTTCTAACTCTCGTGATTTAAGTCCTAAGTTCAATCCCTATAGATCCAATACCTAAGTTCACCGCTAGGGTCCTCCTTAGAGTATCTATGACATGCAAATAAGTGCGCACCAGATTCACAAGTAATTCATGCAACAGGAATCGAATCGAAAGCAAAATTGAAATTAACAAGAAGTAAAACGTCAATTCTTAACACAAACAAATCTTGGGCATAACCCCAATTCCTAGAAATAAAAAGAACTACTCAAGCATTGTCATGTTCATAGAAAGGTTGATTAACAAAAGCATAAAAGAAAACCTAAGAGAAGAGAAGAAATTGAGAAGAAGAGAAATCCTAGTTTTTGCCTAAGGTAGCAGCCCAAGGGTTCCCTATTTTCGAGCCTTAGGGGCCTATTTATAATGTGGGGTAACTTGAATCCCAAGCAATTACAAAATCAGATCAAATCAGCTTTTAAAATTCCATACGTGACAGTCGTCACGGCCGTGATGGCTGTCACGGCCAGGCCGTGACAGATTCTGTCTTGGAAAACTTAGCATTGATGGCCTGTCACGACCGTGATGGACATCACGGCCTGGCAGTGATAGGTTCTGACTTTTTTGTTCTTTTCAGCCTTGCTCGATCATGGCCGTGATGGCTATCATGGCTAGGCTGTGATGGGCTCTGTTTGGCTCATTTTTCTTACTTTTCAAGCTCCATGTTCATGCAAGCTCCAACATAAATGATCCTGAGCATTTTAATCCTCAATTCCTGCACAACAACACCACAAAACCGCCTTACCCGTTCCAAGGTAAAAACTAACAAAAATCAAATTAAAAATGCCTAAACTACATGAAAATGCATGCAATATGTCAAGGAAATTTGAGGTGTAATCACACTTGTCACTTATGTTGGGGAGAGGTGAGGTTTGCATAGAATTCGCACACAAATGGAGCTATGGGGTCTCTGGGGTGAATGGTGAATTTCTTCCAGCTGTGTAAGTCAATCATCTTGGCCACTTCCTCAGTGAGGCCATAGTGGGTGGTATCAGTGAGGAAGAACCCTTTCTCCAGATGGAAACCCCTCTTTTTGACTTCATTTTCATACTTCAGTCTGCTCTCCTCATCAACAAAAGTTTTGTCCTCTTCAGATGAAGAGGAGGGAATGACAGATGCCGGTTTCTTGGAAGCATGGGTGTTGGATTTCCTCATGGTATTTCGAGGTGGGTAAAGGTAATTTTGGATGATAGTGACAGAAAGGGATGGGTGAGGCAGAAAGTGTGAGTGGTAGGGATGAATGTGGGCAGAGAAGTGGGGAACTTAAGTAGAGGAGAGAAGGTTGAGGTGAAAGGTTATTGATGGACGTGAGTGGTGGAAATAATGGTTGGTAATAAATGGGTGGTTAGGGCTAATTGTATTCCCCATGTTTCATTTAACTTCTCTGCCCAAACCCTTCAGCTTTTCAAATTTTGAAATTCAAATAATTACACCCCAATTTTGATTCACGAGTTGTCCAAACCAACACCCTCAAAGTATCTATTAACTGGGTCTGATGTGACCACACCAACCCACCTTTTCCAGCATAACCATTGGCTCAAAAACTGCCTAAGTCTGCATGCACAGGGGTTACATCATGTATTTATTTAAAATTAAAACTATACCAGAATTGATTAAAAGTAATTACTGGAATTAACTAACTATGCAAAGGATATAAAGTTGGGCTGCCTCCCAGTAGCACTTGGTTTAATGTCCTCAACCTGACCCCACACTTGTGGCTAAGGGTCTAAAAGATGAATGGTGACCTTCATTATTGCACAAGGCTCACCCCAATATTGCTTCACCCTTTGGCCATTTACTTTGAACTCTTTTCCAGAGCTTTCATCCAACAAATCCACAGCTCCATGAGGGTATACCTTGACCAATTTGAAAGGTCCAAACCACCTTGACTTCAATTTCCCAAGGAACAATTTTAATCTAGAGATGAACAATAGCACTTTTGCATGCCTTCAACTAGTTCCCTGGGCTGGATTCTCTGATCATGCCAGGCCTTGACCTTTCTCTTGTATGCTTCAACATTTTCATAAGCAAAGAGTCTAAACTCTTCAAGTTCATTCAGCTGCATCAGTCTTGCTTCTCCAACTGCTTGGGCATCAAAATTCAGCTTCTTTATGGCCCAGAATTCCTTGTGTTTCATCTCTATTGGTAAATGGAAAGCCTTGCCATAAACCAATCTGTAAGGGGACATGCCAATGGGGGTCTTGAATGCAGTTCTGTAGGCCCAGAGAGCGTCATCTAAGTGTAAAGACCAGTCCTTCCTGGAAGGATTCACCATTTTCTCAAGGATTCTTTTGATCTCTCTGTTGGACACTTCAGTTTGATCACTGGTCTGAGGATGATAGGCAGTAGTCACTTTGTGTTTCACTCCATATTTTGCAAACAAGTTAGCAAACAGCTTGTTACAAAAATGAGAGCCTTCATCATTGGAGGGCAAAGCTACTGCTTCCACCCATTTGGAGACATAATCTACTGTAACTAAGATGTAGGCATTTCCATAAGACACAGGGAAAGGTCCCCTGAAGTCTATTCCCCACACATCAAATAATTCAATTTCCAAAATGTTGTTAAGTGGCAGTTCTTGTCTGTTGGAAATATTTCCCACCCTCTGACATCTATCACAATTTTTGGCATACTCCTGAGCATCTCTGAACAAAGTAGGCCAAAAATACCCCGATTGAAGGACCTTTGCACCAGTTCTTTTTCCTCCAAAGTGACCACCATAAGGAGCAGCATGGCAATCACTAAGGATATCTTGCATTTCTTCCTCAGAAACACATCTCCTCATGATCTGATCCTGGCATCTTTTATACAGGAAGGGTTCATCCCAGTAAAAATGTTTAGCTTGATGCAGAAACCTCCTTTTCTGTTGAGAGTTCATTTCCACTGGAATTACCCCACTGACCAGAAAGTTCACCATGTCAGCGTACCAGGGTGTTGCAGCATCCTCTATCAAAAAAGGTGCTCATCAGGAAAATTTTCTTTGATTTCTCTTAGAGGCTTTTCTTCTCCTTCTTCAACAATTCTGGACAGATGATCAGCTACTTGATTCTCAATACCTTTCTTGTCCTTAATCTCCAAATCAAATTCTTGAAGCAATAGCATCCATTTGATAAGCCTTGGCTTTGCATCCTTCTTATCAATTAGATACTTGATGGTTGCATGATCTGTGTACACCACAACTTTGGTTCACACCAGATAAGGTCTGAATTTGTAAAAAGCAAACACAACTGCCAGCAACTCTTTTTCTGTAGTAGTGTATGAGGGTCTTGCTAGCATAATAGATAGTGCGGAAAATCTTGTTATGCCTTTGACCTAGCACAGCCCCCACTGCGAAATCACTTGCATCACACATCAATTCAAATGGCTTATCCCAATCTGGGACTACTATTATAGGAGCAGTGATCAAAGCCTTCTTCAAAGTTTCAAAAGCTGATAAGCACTCATCTGTGAAGTCAAATGTACTATCATGCTCCATCAATTTGCACAATGGTTTGGATACTTTGGAAAAATCTTTGATGAATCGCCTATAAAATCCAGCATGGCCTAGAAAACTTCTGATGCCCTAGACAAAATTAGGTGGGGGAAGTTTTTCAATCACCTTAATCTTAGCTTTGTCCACCTCTAGGCCATTCTTTGACACTCTGTGTCCCAAGACAATGCCTTCCTTGACCATGAAATGACATTTTTCCCAATTCAAAACTAAATTGGTTTCTTCACATCTGTCCAGCACCTGCTCCAAGTTGTTCAAGCTTCCCATGAATGAATCCCCAAATACTGAAAAATCATCCACCAAAATCTCCATAGTTTTCTCAATGAAATCTGAAAAAATAGCCATCATGCATCTCTGAAAAGTTGCTGGAGCATTATAGAGCCCAAAAAGCATTCTTATGAAGGCAAAAGTACCATATGGACAAGTAAAGGTGGCCTTCTGCTGATCTTCTGGTGCCACTGCTATCTGATTATAACCTGAATAGCCATCTAGGAAGCAATAAAATTCTCTCCCAGACAACCTATCAAGCATCTTATCAATGAATGTTAGTGGAAAATGATCATTCCTTGTGGCCTTGTTCAGTTTTCTATAATCCATGCATATTCTCCATCATGTGACTGTTCTTGTGGGAATAAGTTCATTCTTTTTATTCTTCACTACAATGACTCCTCCTTTCTTTGGAACACATTGCACAGGGCTAACCCACACACTATCTGAAATGGGGTGAATGATTCCTGCATCAAGCCATTTGATGATTTATTTCTTCACCACTTCTTTCATTATTGGATTTAATCTTCTCTGGCCTTCAATGCAATTCTGGGCATTTTCTTCCAACAGGATTCTGTGTATACAAAGACTAGGACTGATTCCTCTAATGTCTGCCATTTGCCATCCAATAGCCTTCTTGTGCCTCTTCAAAACTGAAAAGAGACTATCTTCTTGAGCAGAAGTTAAGAAGGAGTAAATGATGATGGGAAGAGTTTCCTGTTCTCCCGGAGAGGCATATTTCAGATGAGACGGTAGTTCCTTCAGTTCAAGGGAGGGAGGTCTTTCAATAGAGGGAACATTCTCCTTGAAAGTGTCTGCAGTTAACTCCAAAGACTCATATTTTTTTATCCAAGATCTTTGTGCCAACTTCTCTTCAACTAAGATCTTCAGCTCTTCATTTCCAGAATCAGTTTCATCATACATTTCAAATTTTGGTTCCACGCCTTGCCTTGCTACTAAAAGTTGCTCTTGCACAAGGGATTCAATACCAGTAATAACAGAACAGATTTCCATCTCTTCATCAGGATATTGCAATGCATTAAAGACATTAAAAGTCACTTGAATTCACTATGCCATCAAAGGTGACTTCATCGTTCCCTTAGAATAGGGAATTAGTTCCTCATAATCATAGCAACAATGCAAAAGTAAAGAGAATTCATCCTAGCAACTATGAAACAGAAAAACTCAGCGAGACACAGCTCCAAGGAAACTAGGATTAGTCTATGTGACAAGAGGTAACAATTCTGCTCTAAAACAAGCTATTTATAATTTTCAGAATCTGCGCCCGCTCGCGAGGCGAATATTAATTATGGCGCCAGTTCAAAATTGGATTCTCGCAGGGCGAAACTAAGTCGCCTTCCATTCTACTGCTTCTGGCTTGCGAGGCTGAATGATGTATGTTCCTCCTTATTTTGCTTCTCAGGATCGCGAGGTGAATCTGTCTGATTCCCCTTTTTGCTTGTTTTCCTCAATTTCCTAGCTTCCTTAAGCTTCACTTTTAACCTGAAAATCAAAAAAGCATTAAATGCTTTATTTGACCCCAAATTAACCAAAATATCCTAAAAACTACTTAAAAGACTCAACACCTTGCTTAGGGACAAAAGAAGTCAAATTTGGGTGTTTAGCGAGGTTAAATCGCTCAATTGGCATAAGAACCTTTTCCTTTCTAGCTGTAAATCTAGATAAGCTGGAGGCTTATCAGTCCCATGGCCGTTGGGAGATCAGCACCCGACCCCACCCCCACAACCACCCATTCTCATCACCCCGCCGACAGCTCTGGCGGTTCAGGAGCCACACCATCCAGACATGGTGTCGGCTCATCCTCCGTAACTCCATCACACACTGTTGTGCCTCCCACCCCGCCCCTATAGCATCCTCGGTACAACAGCTTGCGGGGGGTAGGCCTTGGGGGGGGGGGGGATGACTACACCCACAGACACGCGCATATGGATTCGCCCATATGCAAGACTGGAGTGAGTTAAATATTTATTTTTATTTGTTACTTTTTATTAATTGATATTTGAATATTTATATTGTAATTAATATATATTGTTTGCAAATAGTTTCTATATGGTAGATGGGCCCCATAAGAGGATCGTGGAGGTTGTTAAGGGGAATTACACCTGGTCTTGGCCCCGACCAAAGGATGAGGCTGCTATTCGGGTTGTACGTGACCATCGTGGATCCCTGGTTGTGAAGAATTTCATGGGAAAGATCCGCGATGATTCATCTCCAGTGGACTTTTTGACTCCCGAGATTCTGGATGGCCTGCGTCGGTATTGGGCCACTGATGAGAAGTTCTTGAGGAGGAGTGCGACCAGGAAGCAGAACCGAGCCGCAAGTACTGGTGCTCCTCTATACACCGGTGGCTCTGTGCCCATCACGAAGCATCATGAAAACCTGGTAATTAAGTAAACTATATATTTCATTTTCAATTAAGTAAACTTAATTATTAAATATCTTAACTGTTATTATTGAATATATATGCAGAAGAACGAGATGCAGAGCCCCCCCCCCCCCCCCCAAACTGCATTTGAGGTACTGAAGGTTACCAAGAAGAGCAAGACGGGGGAGCGGGTCCGGAACGCAGGCGAGATTGTTGTAAGTTAAATTATATCGTTACATTATTTAATTATATTAGTTCTATATTCCCCCATATGCTGACTTATTTTACCTTATAATGCGTGACGAGTTTAACCGCCGCCGAGATGAGGCCATTAGTCAGAGGCAGGAGCCTTTTGTTGCATCTGACAATGCTGTTTTCCTGGAGGTGGTTGGTGGCAGGAACAAGAAAGGTCATGTATATGGTTTGGGAGCCTTGGGAGATGAGTATGTGGCCTCTGCCACATCATCTTCTCAATCATGCCATGGCCCTACACCGGACGTTAGAGGGCTCGTCGCCGACCTCAACTCTAGGCTCGTTAGTCAGCTTGCGGAGAGGGTGGTTGCACTGGAGAGGGAGAATCATTTGTTGTACTAGCACTTGGGATTCAGACCCGGCGGATCTGGTTCCGTCCCTAAGGATGTTGCTGCTTCGGGTACCCGTGCTGATGGATCTACTGTTCTCGATGACTCATCCATTCCCTGACCTCTGACCAGTAGCATGATGTAGATGATCATGAGGTCGATGGTCATTGGTCCCCCCCACCCCCCACCCCCACTCAGTTGACTTGTACGTTTTATTCTTATTGACAGTTTGTAATTATTTAAATGTTGATAGGCTTTATTTCATATATATTATTAGAGATTTCAGATTTTTAATTTATTTTTAATTACAGGGTTTATTAATTTTAAAACAACAATTTACAAAATAAATAAATAAATAAATTTAGCAACCGAATAATTCAGTCGCTAATACGGTCGCAATTGATACCAAATTTAGAATCTGGTAGCAACAATTAGCGACGGGGTTTTAATAATTTGCTATCGCTGTTTTTCGGTCGCTGACGCATATTTTGGTCACTAAACAGTTAGCAACCACTGTTTTAGCGACAACATTATCTCGGTCGCTAACTGTTTTGGCGACCGAAATTATGTGTTTAGCGAGCGAAGTATTCGGTCGCTAAACATCTTTTTCCTTGTAGTGGAGACAGATTCTATGCTGGTTATTCAGGTCTTTAAGTTTATGGATGTAATCCCTTGGAGTTTGCATACTAGATGGATTAACAACATGGTTTTGGCTAAGAATCTTAATGTTCAAGTAACTCATATTTATAGAGAAGGAGACACATGTGCTGACAAATTAGCTAATTATGGAATTCATCACCCTTAATTTGTTTGGTGGGACTTAATCCCTGATTTTATTAGGGAGGATTTTGGTAGAAATAGATGTGGCTCACCTAATTATAGGTTTAGATGGTTCTTTGTATTTTTTTTTATGGGCTTTGGCTTATGTCTCCCCATGTTTTTGTTTTTGTTTCTTTTTTATATCAATAAATTTGTAGTGTGTTACAGATGATTGACGAGACTTGTGGTGCCAACCTAATTGGGATGACATCTTTCATTGTGATGCTTTTACATGCTACCTTATATAAAAAAAATTAATTGGGTACAGTTGTAGATCAATTAATTAACTAAAGATTATATCAAGAGCGACAAATTCTTAATATATCATTCAGTAAACCTAATTAAGACAAAGTAGAAATATATGTTAAAAATTAGAGGAAAATTATATATAATCAACGTGCAAGATCCACCCTGTACCTTAGCCAAGGGGTTTAGTCACTCATAATATAAATAGAAACAAAAACCAAACCTAGGGGAAGTTCCAAGAAAATCAAGGGAAAAAAAATTAAGAAAGATGAATCACTAAGTGTGTGTTTGGTTTTGCGGTGGCGAAAATTGATTTTCACTGAATTGATTTTGTAAAATTGAATTTAGTTAGAATTGAGTTGAACGTAATGTGATTTGTGTTTAGATACATTCACGAAAAAAGTAATTTTTATCAATTCATATTGTTTGGATTGTTTGGATCAAAATTGATTTTAAGTATGCAATTACCAAAATGGGTTTTAACATACAAGGAATATTAAATTATTTAAATTTATGTTTAATTTAAGTTATTATTAATTATTATTTAATTTATATATATATATATATATATATATATATATATATATATATATATGTGATGTTATGTTTTGATTCTCATTAATGAGAAATGCAAACCATTTCTTTATTGGTAAAAGGCAAAAAAAAAATTATTAGAAAAAGTATTGTAAAGGAAATTTGAATTTTTTGCAAACACACATTAGAATGGGCCTTCCATGTGGTTAAAGAACATTAAACTTGTATAGAAACAAATGGTGCAAGGTTGAACAGAATGTGATGTGCTACAACACGACGAGCTAACAGGGAGATGTGCTGCAACATCAAAAGGACAAATGAGAGAATATGTATTGTAACTGCTGAAATAATTTTAGAATCGATTTAAGTTTAACGCAAAAGCTTGGAATTTCAGCTTCCAGGTAGAATTGATTATAGGATTGAAATCGATTCTTCTTTGTTGAAGCCAAACATAAAAATTTACCGTCAAATCACATTTGATGGATGCAAACGCGTGTAAAGGGCCTCTAGACGTGTTTCCAAACCTCCATTTTCCAAGAATCCTGGCTTCCCATCTCTTCAAGTATCCTATTGAGTGTCATTGGCTCGTGCTCAGCTCCTTTCCAAAAATCATAGATCTCTCTCTTAATCCTAGTTTGAGAGTATTTATAATGGAAATTGCAAACTAAAGTTAAAAACGTCCCCTGTTATTTCCGTGCTTAGCTGCACACGCTAGGAGGCACCTGCATGCATGGCATGATATCACCTGGGAGGAGTGTCCTTTTGAATCATGCTAACAAAATGAAGAATCCCCTCCCTTTGACAGAATCACGCTTCAGAGTCTTGGGAAGAGTCTATAAAATGCTTACCTCAAAAAGAAGAAAAAAAAGGGGGTGACCAGAAGAAGAATACACCATATATTACACACTAGATTCTAGGATACATATTATCATTTTTCTATCACATACAACTTTACATAAGTTAAGAAGCCAAAAATAATAACTATTTATTGGAAAATTAAGCATTTCAGTTTTGAAACTATAAAATTCACAAATTTCTATATAAATTTACTCTTTTGAAATCCTTAACATGTGTAATATTACACAGGTTAGAAAAACCCTACATATTATATTTAAAAGAACAATATCATAATACTTTATCTATAATATTATAAAGCAAAAACCATGGATGGAAAGTTATGCCATGTGTCATTTTGAGAGCCATTTTAAACTATAAAACTATTTTGACATTTGGCAAAATATTCCACTTTTAGAAATTTTTTATAAAACTTATAAAATTATCAAGCATTTCTTCTTCCACTTGCCCTATATTATCTCTCAACATTTAACACTATATATGTTTTCCAAGCAATTAAAACATTTCAAGATGAATCTTTTTCCAATATAATTTATTTAAATCATAATGTCAATTCATTTCAATCATCTAAATTTATTATCTACATTTGGTTCATATAATTTTAAAATAAAAATAAAAATAAAAATATCAATTTTAATAATTAGAGGTTATATATATATATATATATATATATATATATATTATAAAGATAAAAGTTATATTTTTTATATAAAATATATACTTTCCTTCAAAAAAATAAAATAAAATAAATACTATTATTGATATATACGTATAGGATTTTGGAAAAATATCATTTTTTAAATAATTGTGGATCATATATTGTCGCGACCGTGCCGTCCGGGAGTCGCGAAAAAAGAGGTAAAAGACAGAGGTGTCGCCACCGATATTTTATTTGGGAAAAACATTGGAAAAACCATTTATTTTAAGGAAACTGGTCTTTTAAAAAGAGAGAGATTTGAGTTCGGGAGTCGATTACGAGTAGGGAAGGTGTTAGCACCCTACATCGCCCGTTTAAAAACGGTACCTCAAGTTAATTACGCAAAATAATTTTAATAGCCTTTGAAAATATTTATTTTACCCCAAAAATTATTTACAAGAAAGAATTATTTTTAACTTTTAATATTTTAAATTTTTATTAATTTTTAAATTTTAAAATTTATTGATTATAAAAACTAAATGAGGTTGAACATGGCACATGAGTCCACAAGGTAACCTCAAATCTAAGGGACTGAACATGGCACCGTGTCCATAGAGCATCCCTAAAAATAGAAAAATTTAATTATTTTGATTAATTATTTTAACATAAAAGAGACACAAAAAGGAAAATTTAGTTTTGGCTTGACAAGATGATTTATCCTGCTCCTACGTATTCTCGAGTGCGATGGGAAACTCAAAGCCACGTAGTTCTTTTGAAAAGAGTTGATTTTAACTTTTTGAAAATGATTTTTTGAAGAGATTTTTTTTAAAGGAGGTTTTATTTTGAAATGAATTCACTCTTGCACGGGGTCCAAGATAGCAGTGCTATATGATAAACCCTTACAACGCATACGTCACTTGAGGATGAAAATTCATACATCAACATCGTAGATTGTTGCGTGAATTCAAAAGAATTTATTTTATAAAATTGAATAAAATTTGTTAAAAAGAGTAAATTGAAAACATTTATTATTTTATACAAAAAGGAATTCACTCTTACACAGGGTTAAAGATAGCGGAGCTATACGATGAACCCTTACAATTCATACAACACTTGAGGATGAAAATGCATACATCAACGTCGTAGATTGTTGCGTGAATTCAAAGAAATTTAATTTTTGTAAAGTTGGATAAAATTTTGTTAAAAAGAGTAAATTGAAGATATTTTAATTTTTACAAAAAGAAGGAATTCACTCTTGCACGGGGTTAAAGATAGCGAAGCTATACGATGAACCCTTACAATTCATATGACAGTTGAGGATGAAAACTCATACATTAACGTCATAGATAGTTGCGTGAATAAAAAATCTTTTAAAATAGATTTTAATATTATTTTTTATATATAAAAAACTTGTTAAAAGGATAAATTGAAAACATTTTACTATTTTTTTATAAAAAGATAATTCATTCTCGCACTGGGTCAAAGATAGTCAAGCTATACGATAAACCCTTACAATTCATATGACACTTGAGGATGAAAACTCATACATCAACGTCATAGATAGTTGCGTGAATAAAAATCTTTTAAAATAGATTTTAATATTTTGATGTTTTATTTTTTTGTCACTTCTAATGTTTTTTTGTATTTTTAGTTTATCATCCATTTTTGAAAGAACTTGGCCCAATAAACAAACCAAAAGGAAAATAAAACTCATGACTTGGTCTTAAAGATATTAAGCTCACATGCCAAAAAAAACACACCCACATCCCAATTCAGAAGCCCAACCCATTTGAAGCCCAAACACCTTAATAAGCAGACAAAAAATAAAAGGAAAATAAAAAGGAAAACAGTAAAACAAAATCAAAAGGAAAACAAAACTCAGAAGCTTATGTTTCATCAACATTACCACACACCACACATATAGCCAAAGGGGTAACGAAGGTGGCTGAGCAAGGGCGTCGGACGACGCGACGAAAGTGAGGGTCCTGGCGCGGTGGCGGACGAGAGCAGCGTGGAAGACAGCGGAACATGAGACGCGACCGACGTCTATGAACAGATCTGGTTCGGCTTGTGACGGCGGCACTGCAGCGAGCGGAGTAGGAGGGATGGCGGTCCGTGACAGATCTCGCGGCGGAGACGGCTGCGGTGTGGTGGTGTGGTTTTGGCGAGACGGCGATGCTGTGGAGTGCGGCGGAAGAGTACGGTTCGAGGTGGTGCTAGGTTCCGAGTTCGACGCGACGGAAGAATGGTTGCGGCTTGGAGGAGGAGCGGCAGTGAATCGTGGCGGAGATGGCAGAGCACGGCGAAGCTAAAACCAGGATCTGATGTGTTTTATGTGTCTATTTTTGGTTTTTTATTGTTGATGATGATGGTGAAGGGTTGTTGTAGATGGGTTTGTTTATTTTTTGTGATGACTATGGAGATGATGTGGTGTTTGGGTATGGAGGGTGGCATATTTGAGGCGTTGAAGATGGGTTAGTTTCAATGGTTGGAGGGTGATGTAAATGAAGAGGAAGGAGGAGCTGGAGTTGATAATGGACGCTTTAGATGACTGAGGTTTCAAGAGTGGAGTACCGTCCCCGACATAAGTGGCATTGGTAATTTCAAGAGATTGGAAAGCGGTCTCAAGAGCTTCTTCGGCAGCTTCAATGTAAGGGGTTGTTGATGGCTTACTCACTAACATATCCTCCTCTCCAGAAACAATTATCAACTTACTATCGACACTGAACTTCACTTTCTGGTGCAATGTGGAAGGTACAGCTCCAGACGAATGGATCCATAGTCGTCCTAGGAGACAACTGTAAGTTGGTGTGATGTCCATTACTTGGAAGAGTATTTCAAAGGTGCAAGGGCCAATCTGAATGGGCACTTCAATTTCTCCCATGACTTCCCTTCGGGTGTCGTCGAAAGCTCTTACAATCATTGTACTAGGCTTCATATGAGTTCCATCGAAAGGCAACTTTGCCAGTGTTGACTTTGGCATTACATTCAAAGAAGAACCATTATCAATGAGAACCCTAGCCATGACATGATCTCAACACTTCACAGAGATGTGTAACACCTTGTTGTGCCCTTTTCCTTCAGCTGGAATTTTATCATCAGTGAAAGTGATATAATTATCAGCAACGATGTTACCCACGATGTTATCAAGCTTATCAATTATGATGTCATGAGAGACATGAGCTTGATTCAACACCTTCATCAGTACTCTCCTATGTGGCTCAGAATTCATCAACAAAGGTAAAAGAGATATCCGAGCTGGAGTTTGATTCAATTGATCCACAACCCTGTATTCGCTTTGCTTGATGAACTTCAAAAATTCACCGACTTCTTCATCAGATACCTCCTTTTTATTATCACCCCCTTCGGTATCCTTTTCAGCCGGCGTTCCTTCCACCTTCTCTTTCCCCTTGCGATCTTTTTCTTCATTTTCTGTTCTCTCCCTTCGCAATACCACTGGAGTATAAATGTGACCACTCCTAGTCATTCCACCAATTCCCAAAATTTTGGTAACCACGGTGGTCCCATTGGGAGGACTTTGTTGAACCTACCTATCATATTTCCATGGCACCGCTTTGGTGTCCTTGTAAGGGAAAGGAACTGGGACTCGGATGACAACTGGTGTTGGCCCACTCGAAACCGGCATAGGTTCCTTCTCAGTATAATGTATCACCACTGGCTTCGGAGCGACTTGCTCAGGAACCGGTTGAGGATTAATCACAACAGTAAAAGGAGTTATCTTAACTGGAGTTGGGGAAATTGTAGATTTAGCGACCATGTTAATGCCACACTCATTTGATTCACAACTAATGAGGATAATCTTCATATCTATTAACTGTTGCACAACCTGTCGAAATTCTGCACAGTCTTCAATTGAATGCCCCATATTCCGGTCGAAGTCACACCTTATCTCTTCATTAAGAGTCTTCTATTCAACAATCGAGGTTTGCACCAATCCATGTTTTTGCATCTCCCTTAGAATAACTCTCATGGGAGTTCTGAAATCAGCCACTTGGCTCTTAAGAGTAGGCTCCATAAAGCTATCAATGGCATTGACTCCCGAACCCCCATGATTTGGCATAGGACCTTGTGCCCCATTCGGAGCATCTTTCTGAAAGCTCAACCACTTAGCATCAATAAGATATTGTACCTTAAATTTGAAAGCCCTGCAGTTCTCATTGGAATGACCTATTGCCCCCGCATGATACTCACATTTAGCATTTGGGTCAAACCACTTCGGATAAGGAGGATCCAATGGTTTCATTGGGATAGGAGTCAACACAGATTTGCTTATAAGCTGATGCAGTAGCTCAGTGTAGGTCATGGGTATCGGGTCGAAATGTACTGGCTTTCTTTCCGAGTTATACGGTGGTCTTGTTTGGCTGGTGTTTGGGTTTGGACTTGAGGGTTGAACAGTTTGAGGTGGCATGGTAAGGTGTGTTTGAGGTTGAGAGGGGTATGATGACCAGTAAGGAGCCATCTGTTGAGGATTTGGAAATTGTGAGGTGGCAACGATGTATGACTGGTTGACTTGGTGATATGGGGCGTATTGGGCTTGGAAGGCCGGTGTTTGGTTTGGTCTATATTGGTTTGGTTTCTTTTGTTCAAAGATTACTGCGTGTGCTTCTCCTTCTTTCTTTTTCACAAACGGGGCTCTCTTCGGGTTGTTCATTACTGAAGTCTCGGTGATCTTGCCATTCCTCATTCCACTTTCAATTCTTTCGCCGATAATGACCATGTCAGAAAAGTTCGAAGACACGCTTCCGATCATTCTATCATAGAAAGGCGACTGGAAGGTATCAATGAACATTGCCACAATTTCTTTCTCTGCCAATGGAGGCTCTACCTGAGCAGCCAATTCCCTCCATCATTGTGCATACTCCTTGAAAGTCTATGTGTCTCTCTTTGCCATATTTTGGAGTTGCATCCTATCGGGAGCCATGTCAATATTGTACTTGTATTGCTTCAGGAATGCATCCACTAGATCTTTGAAGGATCGGACATGGGCTCGTTCGAGATGCGCGTACCAATTTGAAGCCGCCCCAGTTAAACTGTCTTGGAAGAAGTGAATCAAGATCTTATCATCTTGAGCGTATGATGCCATCTTCCTTACATATATGGTCAACTGGTTTTTGGGACAAGTGGTTCCCCGATATTTGTCGAAATCGGGTACCTTAAATTTTGGTGGAATTATAACATTTGGCACCAGGCAAAGCTCCGAGGCATCTCGAAGACCATAACTATTTGCCCCTTCAATGGACCGCAGTCTCTCCTCTAACACTTCCAACTTTTCTTTAGATTGGGAATTCCCTCCCGACTGATTCACTGGACTTTCACAATACATATTATGGGGAAAGGGGTATGGCATGTAGGAGGATCCGAAGTTTGGCATCATTTGGGTCCCCTGGGGTCCATAATGTAGGGTGTATTGTGGAGTCTTTGGATTAGCAGAAAGTGTCACTATCGGGGTGTTACCATCTGTAGGGTTGACAGTTTGTGTTTGTGGCATCTCGACAGCATCGGTGGGGGATTGTGTCTGAGTAGTATGTTCGGAGTTTTGGATGCCATCTTGTGGGATGGGGACCGTTGGTGGAACAAATCCACGAGGTAAGCCATATGGGGGATTGTTCGGGTCAAATGAAAGATGAGTTTGGTTGCTTGGATAAATAGTGAGAGGCATAATGACCCCTGGTTGGTTGAAGCCTTGAATAGGAATCTGAGCAAAACCGGGGGGAAGGAAAGGTGTGGCCGGATGTCCTTCGTTCGAGGCTGGAGGGTTCTCCTCTGTGTTCTTTTCCTTCTGCATTGCTTGTAGGATCTCCATCATCTTAGTCATTTGATCCTTGATTTGACTGACTTCATCCCTGATCTCTTGGACTTTTTCTAGTTCATCTGCCATGGCTCTTATGTGTGACCGAGTGCGATAAGGGTGTCTTCGAGCAATTGTTCAGAAAAGCCACACACTGTTTTAATCGAAACAAAAGTGAGAACAAAATGTTGGGAAAATGCAAAAAGATTTTATGAAAATCACCTTTGGAGTTTTTTTTTTTTTTTGAGTTAACACCTTATAACAGACAAGAGATGGTCCCTCTATCCCACACAGAGAGCATTGTGCTCATAAGATGAAATGGAGTTGACAACAAATCTAGGGGAGAAACAACTCTCCACAATAGATGTTGTCTCAAACACACTAGCAATTCTGAATTGAGACATCTCGTCCTACCCTTTGCGTAGAAGGAAGAATCCTATAAGGCAAAGATGTAGTTGACAATATACTAAAGGAAGACCATGCTCCACGATAGGTGTCGTCGCAAGTCAAGTGCAAGAGTTGGAGTGCGAAGGAATCATAGAGGCAAGAACTGATTTCATTAAAAACTCCTCAAAGCGAAACATAGAATTATGGAGGCAAGGCCATATTTCATTAAAATCTCCTCAAAACAATACATAGATTGGGATTACATCATAATTCTCGACATTGTTACAACATTTTCATCCTAAAGTCAATACCTTAGGTCTCTTTCTTTTTAGCCCTCGAGCAAACTGACACGCTGTCGCACACGGGTCAAAAAGCAAGTGGTTTTCAAAAACTGTAGTAGAGCGCGACAACTCGAGTATCGTCTCACAAGGACTCTTGAATTGTTATTAATCACAGAAAATCGGTTTCGGGGGGGGGGGGGGGGTGGTTTTAAATTGATTAGAAAACAGAACGAAAACATAGCACAAAAACAGGGTAATTTAAGTGATTATCATATGAGACAAAGACGATCAATCTGCTGTTCGGTTTCACACTATCATCGGTTCATGTAATTCCATGCCCTAAGCGGATTCTAATCCTTTTTCGATTGTAGCATCGATTAACAAGCGAAATCGATGCTACGGGACATATGTTCCTAATTCCCGAATTAAACAAACGGGGTGAAGCACTCGTGAATTAAGCAAACACGATTGAACGCACGCGAATTAAGCAAACGCGATTAAGTTTAGGAACATGAAATCATCGAAAATAAATCAATACTAATTCGATACAAACTGAATTAAGCAAACAGAGAATATAGAATAGTATTGAAGGAGAGAAGGAAATTCAATCGGGAATTACAAAACCTCAAGTGTCGACGGAATCCGATTACAGCAGATTAATCTAGGGAGATTAGTTCTCCATCAAAGACATAACAAAAATCTAAAAGTATATTGAAAACGGTGAAATTCTGGATCCTTTTTCTGTCAGTTGCGCTTCTGTTTTATAGGGTGGCCGCTCGTCACGGCCGTGATCCTTTCTGACTTTGGGTGCTGATTTGTCACGACCGTGACCTCAATCACGGCTAGGCCGTGACCAATTCTGTTCTTCATTGTCTTCCCATCATGCCCGTGATGGGCATCACGGTCAGGCCGTGATCTTCTCTGATCTCTCTGGTCTTCTCATCACGGTCGTGACCATTGTCACGGCTAGGCCTTGATGCTTTCTGACTTCAGGGTCTTCATACCACGCCCGTGATGGACATCACGGCTAGGCCGTGATTCTTTCTGTCTTTCCTGGGTAGCTCATCACGGCCGTGACCAGTGTCACGGCTAGGCCATGATGACTTCTGCTTCTAAGTATCCTTCCTTTCTTGCTCTCCTCATTAGCCTGAAACATGAAATAGCAATAAGTGCTTTATTTGACTCAAAACTAGCTAAATTATCCTCAAACTACTTAAGGGACTGAAAACCTTGCTTGAGGACAATCAAGTCTAATTTGGGTGAAAACGAGATATAATTAACACAAAACAACGGTCATACTAGTCATAAAACTAGATGAGCTAGAGGCTGATCAAAATACCCCAAACTTGAACTTTGATTGTCCCCAAGCAAACTAAAACTCGAAACGACTCAAGACTTGGCAAGCTCAAGGGATTCAATCAACTTTTGCACAAATTTCAAGCAGACAAAACAATTTTTCTTCAATGTTCCCCCCACATTCAACAATACAATCCCCACAATCATTTACTTTAAACATCTGAGAATTTCATCATTCAAACAATCATTAATCTAAGCAAGGGATCCAAGTTACACACAATAGGGAGATCACCAATTTCAAACAATTGCCTTCCTCACAAGGGCATGTAGTATTTCACTCAATCGCTCAATTTGTCTAGGCTATCAACTTTTCACTCAGTTCACATTTCAAGAGCACTTCCCATGAATTTGATTTTTATCTCAATCAAGGTTCCCACGAAAACATGCATGCAACATCAAAAGGTATTTCAAAGGTTGTAACGGGGCTTGGCCAAGGGTAGGATGTACAAAGGAACTAGGCTTAAGTCCCTAGGAACTAAGAGAGCATGAAGCATTTCGAAACATTGAAATTCCACTCAAATTCCTTTTCTCATTCTTCTTTTTGCTTGGGTGGCTACACCTTTTTCCTTTGACGCCATTTTTTTTATTTTGCCCCTTTTCTTTTGGCAAATTTTTTTTCTTTTCTCTTTTTTTTTCCTTTTCTTTTTGCCTTTGGCTTTAACCTTTATGTTTTTCTTTTTTTTAACCCAGAATGGCATATCACACCTTGTAACCACCCCAAACTTAGTTTCTTACAAACCTTCTCTTGCTCATGCTCTCCTAATCCCAAGATCGGATTAACATGGTTTTTCCAGATTTTGGCTCATAACATAGGGTTATCAGGAAACAATAGGCTTATGAGGCTCAATGGGGCTAACTAGGGAACATGCATTATGGATGGTTCAATTTAGGCCAAGTAGCTATTTCAAAGAAAATCTGCCTAAATCATCTGATGCAATCACATAAACATGCAAACCAAGAAGAGACTCAAGCAAATTCGGGAAAGTGCAACTTGAAAGTGATTCACACAATTAAAAACATGTTGGAGGTTCAAATCCTCACCTGGACATTTTTGCAAATTGTTTGACCGAGATTCAATCCCTAGTGTGTGCACCCCTTCACCCCAAACTTATCATAAATCATGCAATTACAATGAAATATCTCAAAATTCAGTTTTCAATTTTTCACATGGGGGGACTTTCCAATTTTTAAAACCTAGGGGGAATCATCATCATATATCATGCAATCAATCTGCGCTAAATCAACAAAACCCACCAAGCTTGCCGACACAAGACTCACACACATGCTCTTGAGCTTATCAAATTATTCAAGAGCTAAAAGAAAACAAAACAAAAACAAAAACACAAGACAAAACACAACAAATGGTTCCCTCCCCCACACTTAAAACATACATTGTCCTCAATGAAAGAACATATCAAATCAGAGTGAGGGAAAGGAGAAGGTGCTCCCTGATCAAGTTGCAGTGTAGGTGGGAGCTTCCAAGGAGAGCTCCTCAACAGTAGCATCCTCAGGCACCGGGCTCTCATGGAATAGCTTCAAACGCTGCCCATTAACCTTGAAGGCCTTGTTGCTACCTGCACTTTTAATTTCTACTGCACCATGAGGAAAAACATTAGTAACAACAAATGGGCCAATCCACTTGGATCGAAGTTTCCCAGCCATCACTTTCAGGCGGGAGTTAAACAGTAAGACCCGTTGACCCACAGAGAATTCCTTCCTAGCAATCATCCTATCATGGAAGTGCTTGGTTTTCTCCTTATAAATCCGAGAGCTCTCATAGACTTCTAGCCTAAGCTCTTTAAGCTGCTGCAATTGGAGTTTCCTTTCAATGCCAGCTTTTTGCATTTCCAAGTTACAGCACTTGACCGCCCAATAAGCACGGTGCTCAACTTCCACAGGTAGATGACATGCCTTACCGAACACAAGCCTATAGGGGGACATCCCTATTGGTGTCTTGAAAGCGGTCCTCTGAGCCCAAAGTGCGTCTTCTAGAGGGCGGCTCCAGTTTTTCCTATTCGGCTGCACCACTTTCTCTAGGATCTGTTTGATCTCTCTGTTGGAGATCTCAGCCTGGCCATTGGTCTGGGGATGATAAGCAGTGGAGACCATGTGCACAACTCCATACTTCCGGAGTAAAGCTTCCATGGTGCGGTTGCAGAAATGAGTGCCCTGGTCACTTATGATAGCCCGAGGTATTTCGAACCTGCAAAAAATATTGGACCTAACAAAATTTGCAACAACTTTAGAATCATTAGTCCTAGTGGGGATAGCTTCCACCCACTTTTAAACATAGTCAACAGCCAAAAGAATGTAGAGAAAGCCAAAAGATGCAGGGAAAGGACCCATAAAGTCGATTCCCCACACATCAAACACCTCACAGAAAAGCATGGGTTGCTGAGGCATTTCACTCTTGCGAGTGATGGCTGTACTTGCTGTCTGACACTCCTTACAAGTCCGGTAAACCTCATAAGCATCTCTAAAAATGGTGGGCCAGTAAAAACCAGAATCTAAGACTTTTCTTGCAGTCATGTGTGGCCCAAAGTGTCCCCCTACTTGAGAGGCATGAGAAAAGTGCAAGATAGACTCAATCTCATAGTCGGGGACACGTCTCCTAATCACCTGATCACTGCAAAATTTCCAGAGGAATGGATCATCCCAAACATAGTACTTGGCATCACTCTTTAGTTTGTGGATTTGTGACTTAGTTGCTCCTGTCGGAAAGACACCAGCAACTAGGTAGTTAACAATGTCGGCAAACCAAGGAGTTACGCCATGCAACTGTAAAAGCTGCTCATCAGGAAAGTCATCCTGAATGGGGGAAGGATCCTCATCCCTCTCTATCATACTCAAGTGATCAGCCACTAAGTTTTCAGCTCCACTCTTGTCCTTTATCTCTACATTAAACTCTTGGAGCAACAACATCCACCGAATCAACCTCGGCTTTGCTTCTGGCTTCTTCAACAAGTACTTCAGAGCTGCATGGTCAGTGAAAACAATAACCTTGGAACCTAGCAAATATGATCTAAATTTATCAAGAGCAAAAACAACAGCTAGAAGTTCCTTTTCAGTGGTTGTGTAATTAGACCGTGCAGCATCTAAAGTCCTAGAAGCATAATAAATGACATGTGCAGCCTTGCCCACCCTTTGTGCCAGGACCACCCCCACAGCATAGTTAGAAGCATCACACATGAGCTCAAAAGGGAGGGTCCAGTCAGGGGGCTGGATGATGGGGGTAGAGGTCAATGCCTTTTTCAAGAAGTCGAACGCCTTCTTGCAGTTATCATCAAAGCTGAATATGGCATCATTCTTCAGCAAGTTTGACAAAGGAAGAGCTATCTTGCTGAAGTCCTTTATGAAGCACCTGTAGAAACCTTCATGACCAAGAAAAGAACGAATCTCGCGAACGCAAGATGGGTAAGGCAATGTAGAAATCACATCAACTTTAGCAGGATCTACTGAAATACCCTCTTTGGAAATAATATGACCCAAAACAATCCCCCGTTCAACCATAAAATGACATTTTTCATAGTTCAAAACAAGGTCAGTTTCAATGCATCTCTCTAAAACCAAATTCAGACTATGCAAGCATGCATCAAATGAGGAACCATATACAGTGAAATCATCCATGAACACTTCCATGCAATTTTCAATAAATTCAGTAAAAATGCTAATCATGCATCTCTGGAAAGTGCCAGGAGCATTGCAAAGGCCAAATGGCATCCTCCTGTAGGAAAACGTGCCGAAGGGGCACGTGAAAGTGGTCTTTTCCTGATCCTCTGGTGCAATGTGGATATGAAAGTATCCGGAAAAGCCATCAAGAAAATAGTAGTGGGATTTACCAGCCAGCCGCTCGAGCATCTGATCGATGAACGGCAAAGGAAAGTGATCATTTCGAGTGTCCTGGTTCAACCTCCTATAATCAATACAGACTCTCCAGCTATTCTGGACTCTAGTGGGGACAAGCTCATTGTTTTCATTTCTTACCACTGTGAGGCCAGATTTCTTGGGTACAACTTGCACTGGACTCACCCAACTACTATCAGAGATGGGGTATATGATACCCGCATGCAGGAGTTTTGTCACCTCCTTCTTTACAACATCCAGAATCAATGGATTGAGCCGTCTTTGGGGCTGCCTAACTGGTTTAGCCCCATCCTCCAACAGAATCCTATGCATACATCTAGAGGGGCTAATTCCTGGGATGTCAGCCAAGGTCCAACCAATTGCCTTCTTGTGCTTCTTCAGAACCTCCAAGAGCTTAGCTTCCTGATCGGAATCAAGGTGGGAGGAGATGATAACTGGAAGTTTTTCATCCCTCTCCAAATAGGCATACTTCAAATTTCCAGGAAGTGGCTTAAGCTCTAAGGAGGGTGGCTGCTCAACAGATGGTATGTTTGGGGCAGCCGGGCTGTCAAGAACTTCAGCTGAACGGACAACTTCACTTACACTATCACCCTGCAAAGTAGAATCAATCTCAGCACAAACAGTACAAGGGTTAGTGTTAGTACAGTCAGTACATGAATAAACATCATTAAAACCAAAAATAGATGGAAAATCAGCAACCAAGTCATTATAGGTGTCATCAACAATTTCAGAGAGCAACTCTATTTGGAAAACAGAGTGATCTTCCAATGGATGCTTCATAGCATCGAAAATATTGAATTTTGCCACAATGTCACCAAACTCCATGGACATGGTTCCATCATCAACATCAATCTTTGTCTTTGCCGTCTTCATGAACGGTCTGCCCAGGATGATTGGTGATCTGCTTGAATTTGTTTCTCTTGCCATGCCCAGGATGTAAAAGTCAGCAGGGAAAATCAAATCATTAACTTGTACCAGCACATCTTCTACCACTCCCATGGGGCGAGCATTGGTCCTGTTTGCCAACTGAATGGTAAGACCTGTGTGTTGCAAAGGACCCAGAACAAGGTTGTTGAAAACAGAGGTGGGCATGACATTTATGGAGGCTCCCAAATCCAACATGCAATTGTCGAATTTGCTGTCACCAATGGTGCATGGAATAGCAAAAGTTCCCGGATCCTTGCACTTTTGTGGCGGTGCCTGGGTGAGGGCTGAAACTGTAACCTTCTCAGGAGAAGGTCTAGGTTGAATGAGGGCTGAAACATTTCGCCCTAAGTTGACTCTCTCATTACCCTTCAACCTCCTCTTGTGTGTGCACAAATCCTTCATAAACTTTGCATATTTAGGAACCTGCTTAATCACATCAAGGAGCGGAATGTTTACTGCCACTTTTCTAAACACATCTAGAATCTCCCTCTCCTTGTCTTCCCCATCAATCTTCTTATTTTTCTGCACTCTTTGTGGGAAGGGGATCGGTGGCACATACACTTTCTCAGCTTCAACAACAACAGAAGGTTCAGGAACTACCTCAACAGTTTCCTTATCCTTTTCAGGGGCTGCCTCTACAGCTTTCCCGGATCTCAAAGAGATGGCACTCGCATTAGGATTTGGAACATTAGGATTCACCACTGTCTGTGCAGGTAGTTGGTTCGATCCTTGAGCTTGTTGCTTGGCATTCATCGAGGTGGAGAGCTGTCCAATCTGTGTCTGCAAATTGTGAATGCTAGCATCCGTTCGCTGCCGAAATTGTGCCTGCGAGGCCTGAAACTGTCCAACTTGCTGCTGAAACTGGAGATTTTGTGCAGCCATTTGTGCAGTCATTTGTGCAATCATTTGCTTGAACAGGTCCTCTAGTGAAGGTCCAGAAGGTGCAGAGGTGGTCGCTTGAGGATGATTCTGTGGTGGTGCCATCAACTGTTGTTGTGATGAATTTCCATACCGAAGGTTGGGATGGTTCCTCCAGTTGGGGTGGTACTTATTTGTGGAGAGGTCAGGAATGTTGTACCGGTTCTGATTGTTGCCTTGATTGTAGAGATTAGCTGCATAAGCTTGAGGCAAATCAGTGTTTGACTCATCTTTCAGAATAGGGCATGCATCGGACAGGTGCTCAGGGGAGGTACAAATGCCACACAACCTTGCCGGCCGAACCTTATCCATTGCCAATTGCTTCACCAAAGAAGTGAGCTCATCAATTCTTGTTTCAAGGGCCTTGTTGGAAGAAGAACCTTGGATCTCATTCACACCCCTTGTCTCGACAGAGTTGCTTCTGGTTGTGAACTGCTGGGAGTTTAATGACATATTTTCAATCAATTGCTTGGCAGCAGCTGGAGTTTTATCAACGAGTGCTCCCCCACTAGCAGCATCCAAAATGTTTCTGTCCATCGGAAGCAACCCCTCATAAAAATACTGAATAAGGAGCTGCTCAGAAATCTGGTGTTGAGGGCAACTGGATACCAACTTCTTGAATCTCTCCCAGTACTCAGCCAATGATTCATTGACCTATCTAATACCACATATCTCCTTTCTGATTGATGCAGCTCTGGAGGCAGGGAAGTATCTTTCTAGGAAAACTTCCTTCAGATCATTCCAGGTTGTGACAGAGTTTGGCTCAAGATAGTACATTCAATCCTTCGCAGTGCCTTCAAGTGAGAATGGGAAGGCTCGTAGTTTGATATGGTCTTCAGTTATGCCTTCCGGTCTCAAGGGTGTAGAGCAGACAACCTGGAATTCCTTCAAATGCTTATGTGGATCCTCACCTGCAAGACCACTAAATCTTGGCAACAAGTGTATTAAACCAGATTTAAGTTCAAAAGGAGCAACCACACCAGCATACTCAATACACAACCCATTATAATTAACATCAGGGGCAGCAAGCTGTCTTAATGTTCTTTGATCAGCCATGTTATTAGAAACAGGTGCAGAATTAGAATTACTACTAGTGCTAGCCCGAATTGCTCTACGGCGTGTGTGCAAAGTTCTTTCAATTTCAGGATCAAAATCACACAAGTCAGAACAAAGAGACCTAGTAGCCAGACTAATTCAGCAGAAAAATAGAAAAATGAAAAATGCGAAAACAACAAACAAGAGTCCCCGGCAACGGCGCCAAGTTTGACACGCTGTCGCACACGGGTCAAAAAGCGAGTGGTTTTCAAAAACTGTAGTAGAGCGCGGCAACTCGAGTATCGTCTCACAAGGATTCTTGAATTGTTATTAATCACAGAAAATCGATTTTGGGGGGAGGGGGGTGGTTTGAAATTGATTAGAAAACAAAATGAAAACAGAGCACAAAAATAGGGTAATTTAAGTGATTATCAGATGAGACAAAGACGATCAATCTGTTGTTCGATTTCACACTATCATCGGTTCATGTAATTCCATGCCCTAAGCGGATTCTAACCCCTTTTCGATTGTAGCATCGATTAACAAGCGAAATCGACGCTACGGGACATATGTTCCTAATTCCCGAATTAAACAAACGGGGTGAAGCACTCGTGAATTAAGCAAACACAATTGAACGCACGTGAATTAAGCAAACGCGATTAAGTTTAGGAACATGAAATCATCGAAAATAAATCAATACTAATTCGATACAAACTGAATTAAGCAAACAAAGAATATAGAATAGTATTGAAGGAGAGAAGGAAATTCAATCGGGAATTACAAAACCTCAAGTGTCGGCGGAAGCCGATTACAGCAGATTAATCTAGGGAGATTAGTTCTCCATCAAATACATAACAAAAATCTAAAAGTATATTGAAAATAGTGAAATTCTGGATCCTTTTTCTGTCAGTTGCGCTTCTGTTTTATAGGGTGGCCGCGCGTCACGGCAGTGATGGCCGTCACGGCCAGGCCGTGACCGCTTCTGTCTTGGGCGCCAGTTCAAATTCTTGTCCGTCACGACCGTGATGCCTATCACGGCCAGGCCGTGATCCTTTCTGACTTTGGGTGCTGATTTGTCACGGTCGTGACCTCCATCACGGCTAGGCCGTGACCAATTCTGTTCTTCATTGTCTTCCCATCACGCCCGTGATGGGCATCACGGCCAGGCCGTGATCCTCTCTGATCTCTCTGGTCTTCTCATCACGGCCGTGACCATTGTCACCGCTAGGCCGTGATGCTTTCTGACTTCAGGGTCTTCATACCACGCCCGTGATGGACATCACGGCTAGGCCGTGATTCTTTCTGTCTTTCCTGTGTAGCTCATCACGGCCATGACCAGTGTCACGGCTAGGCCGTGATGACTTCTGCTTCTAAGTATCCTTCCTTTCTTGCTCTCCTCATTAGCCTGAAACATGAAATAGCAATAAGTGCTTTATTTGACTCAAAACTGGCTAAATTATCCTAAAACTACTTAAGGGACTGAAAACCTTGCTTGAGGACAATCAAGTCTAATTTGGGCGAAAACGAGATATAATTAACACAAAACCACGGTCATACTAGTCATAAAACTAGATGAGCCAGAGGGTGATCACAAACCCTCCACACATTTGCATGAAATCATCCAACTCAGCCGGGAGACGAAGCATAGGGTCCGCACGAATTTGTTTTTCTGCCTTTTCAATGCGTTGGAAAGAATTCGGAATACAATAGCTTAGCTCCAAATTCATGCTCATATATCTTTCTTTCCATATGTCAATATCTATCCCTCACTCTCGCGCCTCTTCTCTCCACCACTTCACGGCATTCATTGCTTGAACCACTTGATCATGATAGTGTTTTGCTGAGGTCCACCCTAAATCGCACTGCTTCTTGATTTCGACTAGTAAGATATTCAGCTCTTGGACCTTTTGTACCAATTCATCAGTCATACTGTCTTGTGCACAAATTTGCTTTTGTAATTTGCCATTGACTCCCCTTTGTCGATTGACTTCCACTTCCAATGACTTTCTCACATCTCCTTGCTGAATGACTTCTTCTAACCGATTTTTTTATTTTCTTAGTTGATGCCTCTCTGTTGTCAAGGACAATACTTTGCTTTCAAGACTCTGGATCCTAGTCATGACACTCGGCAGGACCTTGTCTGTATTCTTCTGGACTCTTGAGGTTACGGAGATATCTGCACCCAAATCTTTTAAATGTTCATTTTCCTTTGTTAACTTCTCATAACGCTTCTGACCAATGGCTATTTTCAACTCGCCATCTTGCTTTTGTTGTTCCATTTCCTTCATTTGTGCTTCCAGGACTTTCAGTTGTTCTGCTATTTGAGTTACCGAAGGGGAGTAATCTTTAGCTTTCGTGCTTTCTGCAGGAATGTTGACGGGACCTTTCCTTGATTTTCTCCATGCTTCATATTCTGAGACAATGATTAGGATTGGTCGGCCCAATTGTGATCTCCCCGCCATCCTCACATTTTTCCATGCATTTCTAACTTTTTTTGCCAACAACTTGGTATTCTCACCATCCTCGTATCGGAAACAACATCCACCGAGTTGTTCTTCTCGTGGCACGGTTTGCGTCCAACAAAGTTGTCGTAAGTCTATGGAGGGTGTGTAGGATATGCACCCTCTTGGGCCCATCAAAGGAAAATTTGGATAGTCACCACAACTATAAATGATATCTTGCCCCTGTTGACTTTCATACCATGGGCATACCCACTTGAAAGAGTCTCTTTCCACTTTGTCAAACTCGCTCTTCCATTCCTCTTCATTAAGCTGTCTTGTAGGGATGTTATGGAAGCCTCTTAGTGGATCTGAATGGTGGTTGATATAGCCTTTTGCGTACATGTGAGTCATGACCCATACATAGAGCAACTGTGCACAACATCTGAGCTTCCCCTTTGGATGCCGCTGGCAAAATTCTAGAGTCAAAAGCGTTTCAGCCAATACTGCCGGCTCGGGGTTTTTCTTTCTTTCAACTGTGAAGAACACGTCCATTGCTGCTTGATCTATCATGTCTAGCACCGATGGAAATAGAACCAACCCATATATTGCTAGTGCCAATACCCTCTCAAAGGTTTCCCAGTCTTGTCGATCCATTAGTTTCCTCAAATGATTTTCAAGAAATTTTCGGGTCAACCCTCGTGAGTTTGAGTGCCCGATCAAGTTCACTTCAATTTCAGGAAGCCCTAGTAACCTTGCTATGCTTGCAGTGGTCAAGTATTGCCCCATGCAAAAGTACACAATGGGATTTTTCTGTATTGGCAACCTTAACAGGCAAGCATATTCTTCAATGGTGGGTGTAATGTCCATGTTTGGCAACTCGAAGCATCTGAGATGTGGGCTCCAATACTGACTTAGAGCACTCAAAGCAGTAGCTTGAACCGGTATGAAAATTAGGTCCAAGATCCCTCCGTACTTCTTGACGAAGCTTTTTCGATGTTCTTGAGGCAAGGATTGGCTCAGCTCTTTCAGATTCTCTAATGAGTTCAAAATCACCCTGGAGCTCTTGGTGGCGGGAGCATTGCTAGTGTGTCTGACTTTTTCCATCTCTTGTTATCAAAGGTGTTATCTCTCACCAAATTATCTGTGCAAGGGAAATTTTATTTTATTAATAACATTTGGAAAGCAAAAAATACTTATGCATGGGAGTGTACCAAGACGCACGAATGAATGACATATTGACGATGCATGACCTAAAATACTACTTGCACGAGCATACAATGAAAGAACGAGTGTAACAGGATGCATGAATGAATAGCATGTTAAGGTGCATGTGGGATGCGTGCAGAAAATCGTTATGATGCATGAGATATAAATGTGATTATTCATGTTGTAGAAAAAGATGGAATGCGCTCCCTTTTGTCCTACATAGGTCATATCCTAAAGTTGGGACTTCTGAAGTCAAGACCCCATTTTGGGTAGGCTGCTAATTATGTGCATGACTTTTGGGATAGATCTAGACCCCTAAACATATGGTCCCCAGATTACCCTCATCTAAAAGATAAGGATCTGAATCCATGAACCTCACCACAGGGACAAATAAGTCACAATATGGTAGTCCATGTACCGGTAGCAATCCGAGCGGGAGAATCAGTGACTTTCAGGGACGCAAAAGCATCACAATAGCATCACTGAAACCCCATCTAATCTTATGGCATTCCAAGGCTCGGGTATAGAGCCCAAAAGTGTGTGAATATGTGATGGTGATGTGCATGCTGGGAGCAAGCAAACCTGCACAAAACCTAAAAACAAAAACTATCCCCAAACCTGCACAAGAACAATCAACATTTAAAAGAGTTTTCTATCCTAGGGTTGCAAGAATATACAAAGACATTTATAAGAACATATAAAACTAAATACGAAATAAATAAATAAAACAAATAATGGTAAAACTAATATTTTCAAAGCTATTAAAAAATGCACAACCAACTATGTTAGGGTTGACTCTCTACAAGTCCCCAGTGGAGTCACCAGCTGTCGCGACCGTCCCGTCTGGGAGCCGCGAAAAAAGAGGTAAAAGATAGAGGAGTCGCCACCGATATTTTATTTGGGAAAAACATTGGAAAAACCATTTATTTTAAGTAAACTGATCTTTTAAAAAGAGAGAGATTTGAGTTCGGGAGTCGGTTACGAGTATGGAAGGTGTTAGCACCCTACATCGCCCGTTTAAAAACGGTATCTCAAGTTAATTGCGCAAAATAATTTTAATAGCCTTTGAAAATATTTATTTTACCCCAAAAATTATTTACAAGAAAGAATTATTTTTAACTTTTAATATTTTAAATTTTTATTAATTTTTATATTTTTAAATTTATTGATTATAAAAACTAAATGAGGTTGAACATGACACTTGAGTCCAGGGGTAACCTCAAACCTAAGGGACTGAACATGGCACCGTGTCCATAGAGCATCCCTAAAAATAGAAAAGTTTAATTATTTTGATTAATTATTTTAACATAAAAGAGACACAAAAAGGAAAATTTAGTTTTGGCTTGACAAGATGATTTATCCTGCTCCTACGTATTCCTGGGTGCGATGGGAAACTCAAAGCCACGTAGTTCTTTTGAAAAGACTTGATTTGTTGATTTTAACTTTTTGAAAATGATTTTTTGAAGAGATTTTTTTTAAAGGAGGTTTTATTTTGAAATGAATTCACTCTTGCACGGGGTCCAAGATAGCAGTGCTATATGATAAACCTTTACAATGCAAACGTCACTTGAGGATGAAAATTCATACATCAACATCGTAGATTGTTGCATGAATTCAAAAGATTTTATTTTATAAAATTGAATAAAATTTGTTAAAAAGAGTAAATTGAAAACATTTATTATTTTATACAAAAAGGAATTCACTCTTGCACGGGGTTAAAGATAGCGGAGCTATCCGATGAACCCTTACAATTCATACAATACTTGAGGATGAAAATGCATACATCAACGTTGTAGATTGTTGCGTGAATTCAAAGAAATTTAATTTTTGTAAAGTTGGATAAAATTTTGTTAAAAAGAGTAAATTGAAGATATTTTAATTTTTACAAAAAGAAGGAATTCACTCTTGCACAGGGTTAAAGATAGCGAAGCTATACGATGAACCCTTACAATTCATATGACACTTGAGGATGAAAACTCATACATCAACGTCATAGATAGTTGCGTGAATAAAAAAACTTTTAAAATAGATTTTAATATTATTTTTTATATATAAAAAACTTGTTAAATGGGTAAATTGAAAACATTTTACTATTTTTTGTAAAAAGATAATTCATTCTCGTACTGGGTCAAATATAGTCAAGCTATACGATAAACCCTTACAATTCATGACACTTGAGGATGAAAACTCATACATCAACGTCATAGATAGTTGCGTGAATAAAAATCTTTTAAAATAGAATTTAATATTTTTATGTTTTATTTTTTTGTCACTTCTAATGTTTTTTTGTATTTTTAGTTTATCATCCATTTTTGAAAGAACTTGGCCCAATAAACAAACCGAAAGGAAAATAAAACTCATGTCTTGGTCTTAAAGATATTAAGCTCACATGCCAAAAAAAACACACTCACATCCCAATTCAGAAGCCCAACCCATTTGAAGCCCAAACACCTTAATAAGCAGACAAAAAATAAAAGGAAAATAAAAAGGAAAACAGTAAAACAAAATCAAAAGGAAAACAAAACTCAGAGAAGCTTATGTTTGATCAGCATTACCACACACCACATGTATAGCCAAAGGGGGTAACGAAGGTGGCTGAGCAGGGGCGCCGGACGACGCGACTGAGGTGAGGGTCCTGGCGCGGTGGCAGACGAGAGCAGCATGGAAGACAGCGGAACAGGAGACGCGACCGACGTCTATGAACGGATCTGGTTCGGCTCGTGACTGCGGCGCTGCAGCGAGCGGAGTGGGAGGGATGGCGGTCCTTGACAGATCTCGTGGTGGAGACGGCTGCGGTGTGGTGGTGTGGTCTTGGCGAGACGGCGATGCTATGGAGTGCGGTGGAGGAGTACGGTTCGAGGTGGTGCTGGGTTCCGAGTTAGATGCGGTGGAAGAACGGTTGCGGCTTGGAGGAGGAGCAGCGGTGAATCGTGGCGGAGATGGCAAAGCACGACGGAGCTAAAACCAGGATCTGATGTGTTTTATGTGTCTATTTTTGGTTTTTTATTGTTGATGATGATGGTGAAGGGTTGTTGTAGATGGGTCTGTTTATTTTTGGTGATGACTATGGAGATGATGTGGTGTTTGGGTATGGAGGGTGGCATATTTGAGGCGTTGAAGATGGGTTAGTTTCAATGGTTGGAGGGTGATGTAAATGAAGAGGAAGGAGGAGCCGGAGTTGATAGAGAGGATGATGAAGGTGGAAGGGTGAAAGTGAAGTAAAAAATGGGAGAAAATGTCGTGAATAATAATCTGAGAAGTCCCCCCCCCCCACCCCACATATGATGCTTCTGTTAATATATCAACAACAGGAAATGATAGTGCCAAAATTTGTTATTGATATATAGACAAAAAAATGCAGAGGGTGATACATTTTGTGGGGAGCATATCAACCTTTGCTCCACTACCTTGCTTGGTTGCCATGGTGCAGGGGTAGTACTTCCCTTCTTTAGTAAAAAAGTAAAAGAAAACAAGAAAGGGGAAATAAAACAAAGTTGATCCATACTTGAAAGAGCAAAGTGAAAGCTAGCTCTTTTTTTTTCTTCAAATTTTTTACTTTTTATTATATTTTTTAATTTATTCTGATGACAAATCAAAAAAATATTTTAGTTGGGCTTGGATAATGGGCCAACAAGTCATTTGTAACAATAAAAGGAAAATGGACTACACTAATTCTATAATGGGCCAAGAATAAATTCATTTTTTTTGTTTTATTTTTAACATTTTTGTTTGTTATTTTTTCCAAAATATTAATAAAAACAAACGGACAAAATTATGTGTTCACATATATTATTATTATTCTAAAGATAAAAGCTATATAATTTTTTATAAAAAATATTATACAATAACATATACATATAATTCGCTTGATTATATATTTATAATAAAATTTAAATTCTTTTGACAATTGGAAAAACATTTATCTTTTAGAAAGTATATATATATATATATATATATATATATATATATATATATATTTAAAAAAATTAAAATTATCAAATATTTCTCATCCCACTTACATTGGTATTGAAGCTTATCAATCATTTTAAATGTAATTGATTATTTGAAGCAACTAAAAATTAATTGTTGTTTAGTCAAAAAAAAATTTTAGTTTTTGTACATCATGATTTGTGATAAACATAGAGTCATAAATTATATATGTTTTCAAAGCAAATAAATAATTTCAAGATGATGAATCATTTCCCAATATAATATACTTAAATCTTTGAGTTATTTCTCTTATATTCCCGATGCAAGTTTACTCTTTATCCAACCTAATAGAGGTATATAAAAATGTAGACAATCAAATGAATATATAAAATTCAAGCATCTCCTGAGAAGGTTTGTTCATCTAAAGTTGTTTTTTTTTCTTTCTATTTTTCACTCATGACTAAAACAATTAATTTATTAGTGATATTTCCCCATCAAAAGATAACTAGACGATCAAAGTAGAGTGATACGACTGTGGAAAAAATCAATTTTTTTGCAACATCAATTGGAAGATAATGTAGAGTTACTGTTTTTGGATGAGAATGAGTTATCTATAACCATTGGTCAACTTTTTTTTAACTATATGTTTTTACAAATTCTTTTATGACTAATATTTGATCTTCTTAATTTTTTTAATGTAGGATGGGAGGACCCAAGCTACTTCTATAGATACTATTCGGATTATGAATCTTTTGGTTGAAGGCAATAATATTAATCTATAAATATTATAAAGCAAAAACCATGGATGTAAAGTTATGCCATGTATCATGAGCCATTTTAAAATTGAAAATTCTTTTGACATTAGACAAAATATTATACTTTTAAAAATTATTTATAAAATTATCAAGCATTTCTTCTTCCACTTACCTTTTATCTATAAATCTATAAATATTATAAAACAAAAACCATGACCGAAATCTTTTGTCACATTCCAAATAAGGATAACAATAAAATGTGGTACCCATTCAATGGTAAGCCAGATAAAATAATTTATGATATTTGTAATTTCTTTTATAGACATTTATAAGATATTCGGGAAATCATGGATGTTTTGTATATAGAGAGATATAGATAGATACACGTGTTAGAATCCGTGTATGATTTCGAGCCATATACACAAATGACTTGGACATTAAAATTTCAGTCAATCATGCCTTTATATTTTATTAATGGTAACGATAATTTTTAAAAGTTTCTCACAAATGAAGCAATACATATTTCTATACAAATATATCAATCATGACATACATTTTCATCTTCAAATATACGTCTAAAAGATAGAGTAAAGAGATATTCTTATTTTTGAGAGTTTCTTTTCGAGTAACTTCAAAGATTTAACTATGGCTACACCTATTACTTTTATTTGTGACATTTCTCCATCCAAAGATCAATGGACGATCAAAGTTAGAGTTATACGCCATTTGAAACAACAAAATTTATTGCAACCACATTTTGGAGATAATGTGGAATTAGTTCTTTTGGATGAGAGTGTAATGTCTATAACAACTGTTTAACATTTTTGTTTTCTATGCAATTTTTTTACAACTTTCATGAATGATATTTGAACTAACTAATATTCTTTAATACATGATGGTAGGATCCAAGCTACTATATATATTATCGTAGGTCAGTGAACTAAATCCATTGCAATTTATATTATATGTGATATTTATAAATATCCTAAACATGACTTTCGTTTATATTCATTTTAATTCTTCCTAACTGTGAAATATTATAGTTTTTGCAATTTTGATGCTATTTAGATTTCTGCTTCCAAACATATCCTATATGTTATTATTGTTTATTGTCTCAAGTGATTAAAATTGCATATATTTTTTCATGTCAACCAAAAACTACTGGTAAGGTTAGTTGCGTAGAACAAAAATTTCTCCACTAATCACGTCTTCTTCCTTTTTTTCTATGTGTTTGTTGTTATATGATAATAGTTGGAAAATGATGTATAACATGTAATTGTTTTTTTTTATAACAAAAACATATAGTTGTTATGTTTTATTTCTCTAATGATATTTATGAGACTCTTTTTCTTGGGCCTATTGATTTTAAGAAGTTTGATTCCGCTTACTTCTCTTTTTTTTTTATAAAAAAATTATTTCCTTTTTTTGCAGGTTGCAAAGTTTGAAATAAACAGTGTAATGTTGAAGATTTATTTATATGATTTTTTTAAACATTATTTATATGATTTTTACCACATTAATATTAAGCGTTTGTTAATTTCCATTACAATGAAAATATAATTTTAAAATATTAAAAAAGATTTATATCATCTATTTATTTTAAAAAATTGATACATTCCTGTGTGATGGAATGGCACGGGCACAGGCTAGTTTCTAACAAACCCAAAAAAATGCCAAATAATTACTTCAATGATAATAAGCCTGAAAAGTCCCTAGATTATTAAAAGAAAAGAAAATACAATTCTCCAATGGCATATGGCCATTGCCATGGTCAAACTCAAAGTCATCTCCTTCTCGTTGTGCTGACTTGGGACCCACAATCGTCTACACGCTGAAAAAAATAAAAGGCAGAGATCTTGTCATCCCTACCATAACAACACTGGGCAATGATGCAGCGCAGTCTTCCTCAATTTCTACGTCGGTTGAAGCAAGGCACCTCTTCCTCTTCGCTGGTCAATCGCCACGCTAGACCCTTTTCAGTAATTTCAACTATCTTATTCAATTAATTACATTTTAATTTCACTTAAATCCTCCACTATTCCGAGCAGCTCAATCGAAACCGTTCAATTTCCCACAATCAACGGCTCCCAAAAAACCCTAACACAAAATATTTTCCCACGAAAAACAATGTTAAATAAAAAACACTACAAAAACAAAATAGACAAATAAAAACCTCGTGTTCTGTGTCTTAACAAGTACTCAAATCAAAAACCTTCTTCCAAATTCTCTCTCTTCTTCTCTTCTTCTTCGATGCCTTCTTCTGTCACTGTGTGATCGTTTTTTCGAAACCCTAATTCGTCTTCTTCGATCCCTTCCCACAGAGATTCTACGGTTCTAGAAGCTTCTGGATTTGTCACATTCCTCGTTGTTGCTTCATTCTTCGGGCCAAGACTTTTCCTCTTCGGGTTCCACTTCTCGCAGGAATCGTCACGGTTCTGAAGATTCCTCTGAGAGGTTCTCGTTCGATTTGAAGCTATTCGGCTTAGTGGGTTTTGATCGGGAGCTAAAAGGGTGTTTGGGAACTGAGAAAATTTCAGATTTTGCTGTGTTTTTTTCCCTTATTTTCTTCTTCTTTGGTTTTTTTCTGAGAGAAAAAGGGATGAGATTTGAAGGATGAACGATGCCGGTGCCGCGTAGTGGACCGCGCAGGGGCCGTGGAGCACCGAAGCAGGAACAACAACAGCAGCAGCAACAGCAGAGTCCGGTTGAAGAGGAAGCGATTGCAACGAGAACAAGGAGGCGTCGGGCGGCGGCGGCTGTGCCGAAGAATAATAAGCAGCAGCAACAGCAGAAGCAGGAACAGCCGCAGGTGGTGCTCAATGAGAAGGTAGTTGTTGCTGAGAAGAAAGAGGAAGAGAAGGTAGTTAGAGGTGGCTGTGACGGCGGTGGAACGGAGAAGGAAGTGGTAGGGGAGAAACAGATGGATGATCTTGATAGTGGAGCTCGCAGCAATGATAAGGCTAATGCCGGCGAAGATGAGGGGAGCACTGTTCCGCTTCCTGAGAAGGTTTCACGCTTAGTTTAATCACTTTTGTTTTAGGTTCCATTTGTGTTGTGTTAATGTGCTTGGTTTGGTGGTGCTTTTGGTTCATCCATGGGAAACATCGTAAATTGATGTATAAAAGTTTCTGTCTTTTAATTTTTGGTGCATGTTGTTCTTTTAAATTGGTGTTATTGTGTAATGACTTGTGTGTTTTGGTAGCTTAGCCAGGAAAAGCTAGAAGTCATATTTTCTCTTTGGAAGTACCGAATTTGGTTTAGCTGTCACATTGCATTTCAGTTTCTTAACCCAGGAATTTGCTTGGTTGTGTGTGCGTTGCTTGTGGAACACAGTCTTGAGTCTTGATACATTTTTTTTGTTCTTTCCACTGATGTTTTTGAAAGTAAGGAATCTACCTGATAGCTTGATTCATTTGCAACGTATTGCATGTAATGGATACTTCATGAGTCAGTCTTTGAAAATCAACAAGATATTCAGTTGGTCAATGTGTATTGATTATGCAACTTTGTAGGGATGATGATAGTAAAAAATTAGAATTGCATATGCTGATGACATGTAGTCACTGTATTTATTTTTCTGTTTCTTAGTTGATCTGAGAATGGGAACTATCTTATTATTAAGTATTAGTTTTTTAAAAACATGGGTTTTAGATGTGTTGATGTGGGCATCCCGTTATGATTTTATTTAACATAGTGCCACTCTGTACGTTTTGTTTTTACATGCACCTCACATCAACCCAGTTTTCTATTTAAAATCCACTGCAAATACACTCTATCCATCCATATGAAGCAATCCTACTTCAAGTCATACAATGAATACTTAGTGTGCTGGTATGTTTTTGTCTATGTTACATATTCTTAATGATACCTAACCTAATGCTCATCTCTCCACTACTTGAAATTTAGGTACCACTATTTAACATCAGTTAACATATCTTGGTGTTATGAATATGATTCTGTTCTAAGAATAGCATATGATCTTTTGGTTCCACTTTAGAGTAAAGGTTTGAGTGGGATTATGGATGTAAACCAAGGTGAATGTTTGGCTTGCTGTGTAATCCTAACAGTCTGAAGCACCACTCTTGAGTAAATTAAACAAAGTTTTGTTAATGAAAACATGGCTGTTTATTTGTATCTTTTTAATGGCTGCAACATTGTTTTCTTTCCCTTTTTTAATGTTAATTTTCTCTGTTTCTCCTTCAGTGATGGATGTCTATAAATATAATTCCTTGCTATAAGTTTTCCAATTGCCCTAATTGAATTATGAAGCACCAAGATATGTTATAACTCTTGTTCTGGTGGTGCTTGTATCCTAATTTTGTTCTCTCCTGGGCACAGGTTCAAGTAGGTGGTTCCCCTTGGTATAAATTAGAAAGAAAACTTGGCAAGGGTGGATTTGGTCAAGTATATGTTGGTCGACGTATAGGTGGTTCAAATTTGACTGAGAGAACTGGACCTGGAGCTGTAGAGGTATCTGCATCTTTACTGTACTGGGTTGATAATGTATTTTTAAATGCTTAAGTATTTTATTTCCAGAAATTCGTAGTTGTCAACCTTTTTTTTATCAGGTTGCATTAAAACTTGAGCATAAAACTAGTAAAGGATGTAACTATGGACCACCCCATGAGTGGCAAGTTTACAAGTAAGTGTTATTTTTTCTCTTTTTTATATTGTCCCTCCACTACCTCTTTTTTTTTGTGTGTGTGTTTATGCTTCTTTTTCTTTTTCTTTTTCTGTCAGTACTCTTGGTGGCAGTCATGGTGTGCCCCAAGTACATTACAAAGGCAGGCAAGGGGACTATTATATCATGGTATGTTTTTGGATCTTATTCTTGAGTTGTTTGTTCTTTACTATTTCTTCTACTACTACTATTATTATTATTATTATTTGTAAAACAATGCAATGTTTCTTTTATCTAGCTTGCCTTGTGTGAAGATTGTCTATTTTACTTAAAACATTCATGCTTGCAGGTTATGGATATACTTGGACCTAGCTTGTGGGATGTTTGGAATAATAACAATCACACGTAAGTTCTGAAATTATTTATCAGATATGTACCAAATTGTGTTACCTGCAGTAACTTAGACTGTCAGTTGCTATACTTATGTGTTTTGTGAATTTCCAGCATGTCCACTGAAATGGTGGCTTGTATTGCCATTGAAGCAATATCCATCTTGGAGAAGTTGCACTCTCGAGGGTATGTTTACTAGGCACTTCTTATGGAGCTGGATACTTTTTTATTGCTTTTCCTTTTCTTTATATAGGATATTTTATATTAATTGAAATTATGTTCCTCAAACTATATGCTACATCATGTGGCAGGTATGTGCATGGGGATGTGAAGCCTGAAAATTTTCTGCTTGGTTCTCCTGGGACACCTGACGAGAAAAAATTGTTCCTTGTAGATCTTGGATTAGGTATGATTTAGTTTCAACTAATTAGTTGTTATAATCCCATTTTTTGGCAGCAATCAATTGCTCACCTTTTTTTTCTTTGCTATTTTGGGCTAACAGCTACTAAATGGCGGGATAGTACAACTGGTTCGCATGTCGAATATGACCAAAGGCCAGATGTTTTCAGGTGTTCATAACTGAAGTTGGATATATGGAAAATGTTTATGTATCTTCTTTGTCACAGTTCTCTGTATTAATATTTACTTATAGCTTCTCGGCTCATTATATTGTTATATCAGGGGTACTGTCCGTTATGCTAGTGTACATGCGCATTTAGGGAGAACTGCAAGCAGGAGGGATGATTTGGAATCTCTTGCTTATACACTGATTTTTCTTCTTCGAGGCCGTCTTCCTTGGCAGGGATTCCAGGTTGGATATATTTAGATAATTTCTCATTTTATTCTTGTGCTCAGAATGTTGGTCTGTAACATTATTTTGTCAGGGAGAAAACAAAGGATTTCTTGTTTGCAAGAAGAAGATGGGAACAGCTCCAGAGGCTTTATGTTGCTTTTGTCCCCAGCCTTTTAGATTGTTTGTGGAACATGTGGTGAACTTAAAGTTTGATGAAGAGCCTAACTATGCAAAATACATTTCTCTATTTGATGGGATTGTTGGTCCAAATCCAGATATTAGGCCAATTAATACAGAAGGTGCACAAAAGGTATTAATTTTGCACCCATTTACTTGCATTATTTTGTATGCATTCGAAGTAATTCCAGGCACTTGATATCAATAATTTTATTTTGTCTAAAGCTTATTGGTCATAAGAGAGGCCGGTTGGCGATGGAAGATGACGATGAACAACCAAAAAAGAAGAGTCGAATGGGTTTGCCAGCAACCCAGTGGATAAGTGTTTACAATGCACGTAGACCGATGAAACAAAGGTATACACTTGTATGTCATAAACTTTACCAATATCTATAAGATTCTATATTGAGGCATTTTGAAATTGATGTAAAGGGATGGCATCCATTTCCCCATACCATCTGTTTTACACACCCTTTTTATGCGTGTAATTGTTGTACTTTATGTTTGACTTCCATCAGATTTCTTTTTCAATCACTGAAGTGACTGAACTTAGATGATGAGCATTATCCATTTATTAAAGCTTACAAGAGAATTGTCATGCATGAGTAATGATTTTTGTCTGTGTTGTAGATATCATTACAATGTGTCTGATCAAAGGCTATCCCAGCACATTGACAAAGGAAATGAGGATGGCTTATTTATTAGCAGTGTTGCTTCAAGTCAAAACCTGTGGGCCTTAATCATGGATGCAGGGACAGGTTTCACTTCCCAAGTTTATGAACTTTCCCCCCAATTTCTCCATAAGGTAAATTTCAATTATAGCCTTAGTTTCTTCTATTTGTGTATATTTTTTTTTTAATTTTCTGCTTAGCACCATATATATATGTTTGTAGAACTGTTAATCCATATAGTTTCAAGACATGTTTATTTACTAGGGATTATTTGTTTTGCTGTGTTTGAAGGAATGGATCATGGAGCAGTGGGAAAAAAATTACTACATCAGTGCCGTAGCTGGAAATTTAAAAGGGAGCTCGCTAGTAATAATGTCTAAGGGTTAGCTCCTCTAAGTATCTTTTCTTACATGTTTTGGCAATTTTCAATTTTGTTTTCAGCTTATTAGATCATGGATTTCAGGCACACAGTATTTGCAGCAATCTTACAAAGTCAGTGAATCATTTCCTTTCAAGTGGATTAACAAAAAATGGAGGGAGGGCTTTTATGTGACTTCAATGGCGACCTCAGGAGGCAGATGGGGAGTAGTTATGTCTCGTGGCGCCGGATTTTCTGACCAGGTCATCATCGGAATGAGCTTTTATCTACCAGTATTTTAGTTCATAATGCTACTTCTTAGCATGAATAACCAATCCTTATTTATGTCTACAAATTTCAGGTGGTTGAACTAGATTTTTTGTATCCAAGTGAAGGGATTCACAAGCGGTGGGATTGTGGATACCGAATCACAGCAACTGCCTCAACTCCGGACCAAGCTGCTTTTGTCCTGAGTGTGCCTAGGAGGAGGCCACCGGATGAAACTCAAGAAACTCTTAGGACTTCTGCTTTTCCTAGCACACATGTCAAGGTGGGTCATACTTTATTTTTGTTTTTTTTATAGGCAAATGTTAGTAGTTAGCTTGTTATGTTTGTAGGGGGTGAGATTCGAACCCTCCACCTTATAACTTCCAACACCTTTCCACACCCTCAAACCACCTGACCACCTTATGACTCCTGGTCTTGGGTCATACTTCATTTGCTTCCTATTCTCCTTTATTACAGTTAGGAGTCTGATCATGTCATAATTGGTTTTGCAGGAAAAGTGGGCAAAGAACCTCTACATTGCTTCTGTTTGCTATGGACGTACAGTTTCTTGACCTGCCGGTATTGTGTGCGGTTCTGCTGATTATGGCTATTTTTCTGGGAAGCTCCAATCTGCTGAATTTGTGAAGTAGCATGATGGATGGTCCAGGCCCCAAGAAATTTTGATGACTATAGCTTTAATCAGTTGCATGTAGCAGAATATCTCCTGTAAAACTAAAATACCTGAAGTTCCCATTGGTGTGGAAATTGTTTCAATGTCAATGGTTAGTTAAGTTATGCAGACGAGGCACCTTTTGAAATTTTCAATTATCGAGGATCGGTGTCAGGTTATACAGGAACAGAGTAATTTAATTCAAAGTTAGGTGCTCTTTTTTAAGGTTAATATGAAAATGAAAACAAGAGAACATGTATAGGAGCATTTTTGGAAATTGAAATTGTTTCTTCAAAGTTATTTTCCCCCAAATCATGATGGACTATTTTGACTTTTATTGTTTTTAAAAATCAGAAGGCAACAGTGATAAAACCTAAAAACATCTCAAGAGCGGAGATACATTTATTGTGTATTAGAGTAAGTATACAATAGAACTGCTTAGCAGTTAGTGTAGTTAGCTTGCTGTTGTAGTTGTAACTGTAACTGAAAGTGCTAACTCAACACTATTCAGATACACATACCTGTGATGCACCTAGCTATAAAAGCTAGCATTGTACATGTACTATTCAGAATGAAATATCCAAGGAATCTATTTTCTCAATTTTTCTCGTTCTCCCTCTTCTCTTTCTCTCAACTCTTCAATTATAATATTAAGAGCTTTCTTTTGGGCTTGAAATTTGTCAATGGCGGAATCCGTCGAAACTCTGACTCATACTTCGGTGTCGTCACTAGAGCTTTGTCCTCTTTTTCATCTTCGATGAGCTTCAATCCCTCGCTCTTGGAGAAGCTGACGATTAGAACTTTCTCCTATGGAAACAACAAGTAGAAGCAGTAATCATTGCTCACAAGCTTCGTCATTACGATGTGAACCATGTCATCCCTGCGTTGTACAATTCTGAGGCGTATCGGCTCTGTCTTGTCCACGATCAGATGTTGTTTACGTGGCTACTTAGCTCGATTTCTCCCTCGGTTCTAACTCTTTCCTCAATTGCAAACAATCGTGGTAAGTTTCTCTCAATGTTGCTCATTTTAACTTTGTAATGGATTCAAAACTGGTTGTATTTGTTGTTTTGCTGTTTTCAAGCCCAATATGAGCTAAGTTCCTTAAGTAAGGTACAATGAACTTGTAATGACTTTTATAGATGAAGATTTGCTACTGTTTATGTCAGTATTTTTAATCAAAGTGTTGTTTATGTTATATGTTCTTGGCCGAGACTGATCAACTTAACCTTGAATTCCAGCTCATTAAATATTGGAGAAGTTTATTGAGTGGAAATATTTGATTAATATGGATTATATTGTTCAATTGGAAAATTAATTGATGTTGAATAAAATAGGAATATTCATTCAAGTACACAGGTTAGATGAATCATGATTAATAGAATGGAGCGTAACTAATGCAAGCTTAGGAATAATGGAAGCTTAGTAAAACTCTGCTTAAAAGTGATTGGAAAGAGACATTGCATTTATATTTTGGAACTAGAAACTGTAGCATGTCGTAGCATGTTTGAACTTGTTTCATGATTTACAAGGAATTTGTATCCCTAGCTGTTTTACCCATAAGATTTTACCACATCATTTTAGGAATTTTTACTGTTATTATTACTGTTTTCATCACTCCAAATATTTGTGTTACTTGCTACTTAGGATTTTGGCTAACTAGATAAATTAATTTGAAAATTTTAGAGTTAACCATTAACAATCTTCGTGGGACGATCTTTACTTACACTCTATTACTTGTCACCATTGTGTATACTTGCACACATTTCAAAAATCACTCCACAGACATCATGTTGCCAAGATAAGAAATTTTTACCTGTACGGTTTGGTGAGGAACTTCAAAATTAAAGCAGATAAATTATGAAATATCTTGGTAAACGTAATACAAAGTCGATCCTCTTTATTTAAGGTAACATGCAAGATTAGAATTAATTCACCTAAATCTCATAGCAACCTACCGGCAGAAATTCTGATCAAGCGATTTTTCTCCCATCTCTGGTACATTCCTTCTAATTCCATGATCTATGAATTAGTGGCTGCGAGGATGGAGCAGATGAAGAGTAAATGAGTTAGCCAATATATGTGGAATGCAATGAGAGTATATACATAAAGTGGAAGAGAAAGCAGTCTAACTAAAACAGATTAAATGATTGTATATACCACACTTCCATCCTATATAGAACAACTGGTACCACGTGTCCCTAGGAGCTCCCCGGTGCTCCATAATTTGCCCTAACACACAGACAACGTCTATACATTGTCACAAAGCCTACTCTTGTAATAAATCCATAAAAGAAACTAGAATTCATGCAAGAACTAAGGAAGAACGAAGAACGACAATGTCGACGAGTTAGGGATTTCTAGCATTACCTCATTCGATCAATGGATCGAAGGCATGTATATGATGTACTCATTGCCCTGATCACAGATTCAAAATCGAAATCGAAGTCAGACGGGTGGATGGATCACAAACTGAGTTTCTCTCTATAAAAGCTCCATCTCTCTTTGGAATGCTCTCTGATCGAAGAGAGTTAAGCATACAAAATGAAATGGAAGAAGAAAACCCGAGCAACAAAATCATGATGAGCATGACAGAGCGTGCTCGGCGCCAATTTTTGACCGCGCTGTCGCCACGCGCCAAAAAGAACGAGCGTTTACAAAATAATGTAGTATAGAGCGACAACTCGGATCGTCTCTCAAGGACTCTTTAGTTGTTGTTATTATTAACAGAAAAAGTTAGAAAAAGTCAGAATTGGGGGTTTTGGATTGAGAACTAAATTAAGAAGCAAAACAGAAAACAAAGCAAGAAAACAGAGCAGTTACCAAATAAGCTAAGCGATTAACCTACTGTTCTCGGTTTCCCAACTATCATCGGTTCATGCAACCCTAAGCAGATTCTAATCCCCTCCCGGTTGTAGCAACAATTTACAAGCGAAACTACTACTAAATATATGTCCCTATTCCCGAATTAAGCAAACGGGGTTAAGCCCTTCGTGAACTAAGCGAACACGAAACGAACACACGCGAATTAAGCAAACGCGATTAATTATAGGAACATGATATCACCGAGATAAACCAACACATCACAATATACTCCTGAATTAAGCAAACAGAAATATAAAGCATGGCATTGAAAAGAGAAAAGCAAATGAAACAGGATTACATAAACCTCAAGTCTTAACAGAAACCAATCACAGTAGATTAATTTAGGAGACTAATTCTCCATTACAGACATAAGCAGAAAAGAAAAGAAAAGGAAAATAAACTATTGAAACTACCACTACTCCTACTGACTCCTACTGACTCCTCCTCTGCCTAACTATGACTCCTATTTATATAAATTCTCTCAAGACCTCTAAATATCTGAATACTCCTTTAATTCACTTCAACCTCTGCCTCTTAGCTTTCCAAAGCCACTTAATTTGCTTAATTATGAGTTAAGATGAGGGAGTTATGTCCACATTCAACTCATAGGGCAGCTGAAACGCCTCTGACTTCACATGGATTAAAGCCCTTCAAAACGGCTCTGTTTGGAATAATGGTCTTCATGAGAGTTAAAGCTCTTTGTTTTATCTTTCATTTACCACCAGTTTCAGTTCCAACCGACATCTACAGCCCAAGTTATGGCCCAATCTTCATGACCAGTTCAGGTTCCAGTGACAGCAATTATGTTCTGACTTCAAGGGCTCGCGAGGCGAATGGATGCTCGCGAGGCGAACGCTTCAACTTCAAAACTGCCACAGCCGTGATCTTCAACACGGGCAAGCCGTGATCGTCTCTGACTTTTCAGGGCTGGGTGACTCGCGACGCGAGATATCCTTCGCGGGGCGAACCGGAATTATTTCCTATTTATTAACCTGAAAATAAGAAAATAACATAAGTGATTTATTTAACTCTAAAACAACTAAATTAACTTAAAAATACTTTACAGACTCAAAATACTACTTAAGGACAATCAAGTCTAATTTGGGTGAAAATGATATAAAATTAGCACAAAGCCAAGGTCTTTACTAGTTATAAAACCAGTCAAACAGAGGCTCATCACCAACATTAAAGCGTACCCATGATTTAGAGTGGGATCCTTCCAAGCTAGAGCGTGGTGCCTGTTTTGCCACGTCTCTACCACATGTCGTTTCTTCGCTGCCATGTGTTTGGGACCATGCCACACTTGGACATCAAAGGATAGATGTGGGTACTGCTGCCTCATGTCACCCTCTCTTTCCCAGGTGGAATTTTTTGTCACTTCATTCCAAATGATTTTATTTCCTTCTTCGTTTCCAAGCCACTAAAACAGCTTCTTCAAGTCCTAATACATCTTCGTGGCAATTGGATGGAAACTCATCTTACTCTTGTGTGCCTCTTCCAAAATCAGACTCTTAACTTCTCTATCCTCTGACACATAGATCCTTTCTCCAAACCTTAGGATTCCATCAGTACCACTCTTAACCTCTGAAGTCCTACCTTCTTCTATCATATGATTCACCTTTTGGAGGTACTGATCTTCAACTTGCTGCTTCTATATTAAGTCTATAAATCCTCTAGTAATAATGGCCATTCCTAAACTCATCTGGTTCTGGCATAATTCTGTTATCCCAAGATTCATATCTCTAAACTGCTCGATGATAATCCACTGACTTATATAGTTTTATAGCTGGAAAGGCAGGCCATGATTTGTGTGCCAATTATTCAAGTTTTATTTGTCATAGACCAATGGTTTGAGTCTTTTTTATTAATTTTTAGGAATTTTTGGTAAGTTTTGAGTTGAATAAAGCATCAAATGCTATTTTAAGTTTCAAGTTAAAAGTGAAGCTGTAAGAAACTAGGAAAAACTGAAGAAAACAAGCAAAAATGCAAATTTGACTATCTCTCCCCTCAACCCAGAAGCCAGAAAAGGAGGATTTTGGGCGCGCCGCGAGCAAGGTGTAACAACCTGTTTTTAATTACGATGTTTTAACATTAAAAATATATTTAATTATATTTTTATCTGAGACTGAGAAAATGATTTTTGATAAAACAAAATCATAGTCATAATCTATCTTATGGTAGAGGGTTACGGTGAAATTTTGGGTTTAAAACTCAGACAGAAATCGATCTGTGTTTTTAACTGACAGTATGATTTTATACCGGCAGAAAACCCTAATTTGACCCGAAACTGAAAAATTTGTAGATTTTTTATATTTTGTCCGTGAGAAATTCTAATTTACAAATTTATGATCAGAAATAAAATATTATGTTTATTCGGACGAATTTTGGTGAAAGTTCGAACGGAAAACGGTCGGTGTTTTCACTGACAGTAAGATTTCAATGATCAGAAAATATAATTTTGACTCGTGAACAAAATGGTTTATATTTAAATCATATTTCCAATGAGTTTGGTTATTTTGAAAATTTTCAACCGAAAACGAAAGATTATGCTTTTATTCGGGCGTAAAACCCTAATCAGGAAACCGACGGAATCGAAAACGGAACTGCAGATATGGAACCGGACATTTGAGGAGCTGAGCTATGTGATGACTCACCAAGAAATTATGAAGCAATTGATGCTAGGATTTATGAGTTTTTAGGTGAAATGACCAAAATGCCCTTAAGCTTAACCTAACCTATCCTAGTTAGTTTTTAACCATGGTTAAGGCAAGACAAGGCCAATTTGTCTTCTTCCTCCTCATTTGTGGTCCAAAATCAGCCACACCTCCCTTCATTCTCCACCACATAATCTAACCTAATCATGATTACAAATTAACTCTAGTTAGGTTACTATAACCATAGTTAAGTTATTATATTATTTTCTAACTTAACCTATGTCAAATTAATTTAACCTTGGTTCCATTTTAACATTAAACAACTCATTTCCTCACTCCCTCACTAAAAGCCACTGCCCAAACCCCCCACTCACACACTTAGACATTTCATTTCTTTCCTAAGTCATTTTACTCCCCAAAAACACCAAGAACTTCATAGTATTCTTACTAAGTTAATCATAGTTCTTCATTTGTTCTTCATTCCCTTCATCAAACCTCTTCATTCCAATGTGAGGAATCCCTTCCTCATTATCTCAGCTTCATTTATCATGCATCAAATCTTCATTTCCATCAACTTTTCACAAATTTCCATTTCTAGATCTAGATTTTCAAATAATTCTAGGAAATTGTAGAAAAATCATTTTAATGTGAAACCAATTTCTATGATCTTCATATGACTTCTACTATCATCATCTAAGAGCATGTAAGAAAAATCATTTTCCTTCCTATTTTTCTTATTGAGGCCAAACCTATGTGGTTTTAGGCAAATGAAGTTTTGTTCAATTTTTAAAATATGACACTTGATTTGAACTCTCTAATACCTACAGTAGTTAGATCTAGAAGCTTGAAATCAAAAGAAACTCATAACCCTTTTTTCTAGTCTTGGACGAATTTGGGTTCATGTGAACAAAATAGGTTTTCTTCAATCTTAAACTAGATCATGATTTCTACGAACTATTTAAGGCATGTAGGTTCTAGATCTAAAAGTTTGAACTCAAAAAGGATTTCTAGCCTATTTTAACCCTTATGACCGAAACCCTATCCTAGTTGGTTAGAGGATTTTGTTTCATATTTTTTTACTAGTAACACTTGATTCATGTTAGTCAATACTCTAGGAACTAATATCTAAAAGATTGGATTAAGAAAATAACCCTAGCCTCATTTTGATTGAATGGCCGAACCTAGCATAGTTAGACATATGAGTTTTGTTTGATTAACTTGTTTTATCATTGATTTGGTTGAAGGTGGATTTGGTTACTTGTTGCGTGATAACGAGGATCTTCGACTTCGTGTTTCCGGTGTTAACTTAGGTAGGGGAAAGAATCAACTATTATCGGAATGGATAAGTAGTTTATAATATAATAATTGTGTAGGGCGACCTAAACCCTACTAGTGGTCGAGTGATCGACAAGACCAAAATCGCATTGGAAACCTTTTCTGTAATACTAATGATGATTTGGGGATTGTAGGTTATCGACATTAGGTTAATCTATTATGATATTGAGGATGTCTGACTTTATTGTTATTGAATTGATTGTGATACACTGGTTGAGGTATTCTACTGCTTGTGAAGTTTAATTTTATTGTTTGAATATTTTATGACTATTGTACGTTGTATGATCTGCCTAGTTTAATATTATGCGTAGTTGATTTTTAAGTAAAGATATATGTTGATCGGAGGTATTTTGTTTGGGTGAGAGCTTGAATATGAATTGGAGGTGCCTAGCCATTATTTTATAAAAGTGATGTGACATAGAATGTAAGTGGAGTCTATGAGGAAAGCTTGAGGCACGAGGTTGTTATTGATACGGGTCAGTGAGGTTCACGTGTATTGTTGTTCACAACCGTGTATTGGGAACACACAAGGTCCGAAGTTCTTGCGGGGCTGTTCCAATTTAGTTTTAGATTGTGCAGCTATAGTGTCATTGCTTTGCATGAGCACCCTTGAGAGAGAATCAGGGTGTGCATCGACTGTATTGTGCAACTATAGTGTCATTGCTTTGCATGAGCATTCTCACCATGGAAGAGTATGTGCACCGGTTTTAATGGGGATGCATCGTTTGGACGACTGAAAAACATCCCTCAGCGGGCAAGGGATGTGTGATAGGATTGGTGGTGGCCACGTTAGCATAAAAGTTTAGTTGCACGAGATTGAGGGTAGAGGAATGTATTGTGAGTTAAAGATGATTATTAATGATGAGTGTTGTTTGTCTGTGACCGCTATTATATTATATTATATGCTATGAGTCTTTTCTGCTTATGATAATAGAACTATTTCTTATCTCCCTACTTTTGTATTTTTGGGTATGTATACTTTATTACGTTAGAAGACCCGATGGTGGAATATGTTGCTGAGGAGTTGGATGGAACTCTGTATGAAACAGATGTTGCTGATAAGCCTCTAGCTTATCAGGTTAAAAGTGAAGCTTAAGATAATAAGGAAACTTGAAGAAAACAAGCTAAAACCAAAGAAGAGTGTCTTGCCCCACGAGACAATGCTCGCCTCGCGAGCCAGAGCTACAAGACTGAGCAGGAAGTGTACACATTCAGACTCACCTCCCTAGCAAAGGTTCACCTCGCAAACCAGACACAGGGATTCTGTAACTTCTCTGCCTCGCCCCGAGAGGCAGTCCTCACCTCGCGAGCATTTAAGTTCCAGATGGAGCCAAAATCAAGTGCTCGCCTCGCGAGCTTCGGATCGCCTTGTGAGCGAGCGCCGATTCAGAAAATTATAAATAGCTTGTTTTGGGAACAGATTGGGATCCGAATTTTGACCTATTTTTCCTTGTTCTCTTGGAGCTGTGTAGCCTCTAGTTTTATTAGGATTTGTGCAGTTGTAATGAATTCTTTCTTCTTCTTTGCTTTGGTTTTGAATACTATGAGGAACTAATCCTCTATTCTAGGGGAACGATGAAGCCACCCTTGATGGCATAACGAATTTCAATGTGATGTATTTTTTTCCGTAACTCAATTCTTGTTTCTTAATTCTTTGTTTGTTGTGTTAATCAAAAGGGCCCTTGGTTAACTTGTTAGTGTGATAAGACTTGATAGGTAATTTGCGCTTAGGACTTGAGTTAGGAACACCGGTTGAATATTGCAATGATAGTGGGTAGGAGATTGGTGCAACCACATAGGGAACAAGAACTTAGTCTAATCTAACTGTAGGTTATGAGACTTGGTAGGTAATTAATTTACAGTTTAGATACGTCCTTTAGAGCATTGATAGTGTCTTTAGGAGAATTTAGGGGTCCCGACTGACAATGAAATTGAACCTAGGAAACAAAAGATCATCACTTGGGTAGCTTGCATGATTGGGTAGGCGGATTCGTGACCTTAGAAGCTTTAATCATCAATTTGAATCTCGTTGTTTCTGTTAGCAATTTTGGATAATTGTTTTAGATAATTTCTTGATATTTGAACTTTCTCTCTCTTCTCAACCAACTGCTATTGACTTGGTCAAACGATTTGAATTTTCTTTTAAAGATTTGGTTAAATTGGTGTCCCAATCCTTGTGTTCGACCTCGGTATTTCTTACCGTGTTTTATTACTTGCAACGAACCGGTACACTTACAGGATTCGCAACAAGTTTTTGGCACCGTTGCAGGGGATTGGCACAACCAATTTTCCTAAATTTTAGGAAAATTAGATATTTTTATTAAGCAATTTTTCTTTTAAATTTCTTCACTTTTAAATATTTAAACTTCTTTGATCCCACTTGGTCTTGCCTTGTTTCTTGTGTATGCGAGGTACCATTCCACAATAAAACTTGCTATACGACCCAAAGATTACCAGGACCGAGAAGTGGTTGAGCAAGGAATTAAGGGAGAAAAAGAGGATTGAATCAATCCAACCCATCAATCTTGAAGGGACGACAGAAGGAGATCCTCCACCCTACAAGCCTCTTCATGAGTACAATCTTCCTCACTTGGATGATTGTGCTTCTAGTGTTGTTAGGCCTCCTATCACGGCCAATTATTTTGAAATGAAGCAATTTTATCTCACTCAAGAACAAAGGGATCAATTTAATGGGAGTGGACACCAAGATCCTCACAGGCATATTGCTCGCTTCTTGGAGATATGTGACATGTTCAAAGCTCCAGGAGTTTCCGAGGACGCCTATCTTTTGAGACTATTCCCTTTCTCTCTTTGGGATAGAGCACGCGATTGGTTAGACTTGAATTTGGATCGTTCTGGCATCACCACTTAGGAGCAAATGGCTCAGAATTTCCTCACAAAATTCTTTCCTCCTCAGAAAGCGGCACAATTGAAGATAGCCGTCACTTCCTTCAAGCAACATGATGACGAGTCCTACAATGAAGCTTGGGAGAGGTACAATGTGCTTTTGAGGATATGTAATTCTACCTACCTTGACTTAGTCTCCAAAGTGCAACATTTCTTTAATGGGTTCAAGGGTCGTTATCAAATGAATTGTGATACCGCAGTTGGGGGTTCTTTCTCTTGCAAATCAGCAGAGGACGCTTGGGCTTTATTAGAGAAGATGTCAAGGAATGATTACAATCACAGTATGGGCACTTCTTCTAGAATCAGTACGACATCTTTAGAGGCTATTCTTGAACATAAGACTCTCTTGAAGAAGCAATGTGAAGCACTCACTAGCAAGATGAAGGTTAATATAGTGCGAGAAGGTTTGCCTCCAGGGTGTGATTTTTGCAATGGTGATCATGATAGTGAGAGTTGCCCCATTAATTTTTCTCAGGAACATGTGGACTCATTTCACAACTTTTAAGACATAGTGACACAGAATAACTATCAGAGGAATATACAGAATGACTACAATCAGAGTCGGATGTACATTAGGAGAGACCATCCGGGTTTTTCTTGGAACAACACAAGTAGTGGTCTAGCCGGGCAACAACAATAGAATCAGAGACCAAACTATGGAATCCAACAACGCAACACTCAACAAGCTCTCCCGGGGTCTAATCAGTTACAAATCACAAATGGTGGGAAGCAAACATGGGAGTTGGCTATTGAGAAGACTAGTGCGGCCATTGAGAAATTGTCAGTGAATACAAACACGGCCATAGACAAGTTGGCAACTCACACAGGGGCAACAATTCAGAATCTCGAGACTCAGGTAGCCCAACTGGAAAAGCAACTGAATGAACGCCTTCCAGGCTTTTTCCTAGGTAGTACATAGAACAACCCTAAGACCCAATACAATGTTGTGACAACTCGGAGAGGTAAGGTGTTGGAATCCAATGGGGGTGCAAGTGGTTCTCAGGAAATTGAGACTTCAGAGCAACTACAGGTGGAAGAAGTGCCAGCTGAGAAAGATGGGGTAACTAGTGAAAAGGTATCGGAGAAAAGGGTCAAGTTGAAATTAGTGGATGAAGAATTCCGAAGGAAGAAGTGGGTTGAGCCCCATGATCTTCCTCCCTTCATGAAGGTACCATATCTAGAGAGATTGAAGAAGCCCTTGCAAGACAAACAATTCAACAAATTCCTTGATGTTTTTCGTAAGCTTCAAATCAATATCCCATTTGTAGAAGCCTTGGAGCAAATGCCATCTTATGCCCGGTTTATGAAGGAGCTTCTCTCCAAGAAGAGAAACATAGTGGATGAGGAAACAATTGCTTTGACCGAGGAGTGTGGTGCAATTCTCCAAAGGAAACTACCTCCAAAGTTGAAGGATACCGATTCCTTTAGCATACCATGTACCATTGGGGAGATAACTATTGGGAAAGCATTGTGTGATCTAGGGGCTAGCATCAAAATGATGCCCCTATCTATGATGAGGAAGCTAGGCATAAAGGAAGCTAAAGAGACTAGAATGTCACTACAACTAGCGGATCGTTCTATCAAATACCCTTATGGGGTATTGGAGGATTTGTTGGTGAAGGTGGACAAGTTCATATTTCTGGCGGATTTTGTGGTGCTTGATATGGATGAAGATGCTGAGGTCCATCTCATATTGGGTAGACCTTTCTTAGCCACCGGGCGTGCTTTGATAGATGTGCAACAAGGAAAGTTCACACTAAGGGTGCAAGATGAGAATGTAGTCTTCAATGTCTTTGAAGCAATGAAGCACCCCGTTGAGAGATCATGTGCATATAGTATTGATGTGGTGGAACCAATAGTTAGATCTATAGCCACACTTGAAGCCCATGGTTCTACACTTGAGAAAGTGTTGGTAAAATCCCATGATGAGGATCAAGAAGACGACCTTTTGGAAGATGAGGATTACCTTGAGTGCTTAAAGAACACGGAAGCCTTGCTGGATCTCTCAAAGGATGAATGAAAAAAAGAAAAGCTCAACAAGGAAAGGTGGAAGAGGACAACAAGACACCGGAGTTAAAGAAACTCCCAACACACTTGAGGTATGCATTCTTGAGTGAAGAGGGACATCATCCGGTCATCATTAGCAATGCTTTAAAAAAAGATGAAGAAGAAAAACTCTTGAGAGTTCTTAGGGAACACAAATCTGCCATTGGGTGGAAGATTTCGGATTTAAAAGGTATAAGTCCTTCCTTATGCATGCACAAAATCTTGATGGAGGATGATTATAGATCGGTGTTCCAACCACAAAGACGTTTAAATCCCATCATGAAGGAAGCGGTGCGTAACGAGGTAATTAAGCTTTTGGATGCCGAAATCATCTATCCAATCTCGGATAACAAATGCGTTAGTCCAATTCATGTGGTTCAGAATAAAGGTGGCACAACCGTGGTGATCAATCAGAATAATGAAATGATCCCAACAAGGACCGTCACGAGGTTGAGAGTTTACATTGACTATAGAAAGCTAAATGATGCACCACGAAAAGATCACTTCCCTCTTCCATTCATATATCAAATGATTGAAAGGTTGGTTGGATATGAGTACTATTGTTTCTTGGATGGTTACTCCGGTTGCAACCAAATTGTGGTGGATCCTCAAGACCAAGAGAAGACGACCTTCACATGTCCATATGGAGTTTTTGCTTATATGAGGATGCCCTTTGGATTGTGCAATGCTCCCGCTACTTTCCAAAGGTGTATGATTTCCATCTTCTCGGACCTGGTGGAGAAATTCATTGAAGTATTCATGGAAGACTTCTCGATCTTTGGGACCTCTTTTGATGATTGGTCGAAGAACTTGGCTTTGGTGCTTGAGAGATGCCAAGAAACCAACCTAGTGATCAATTGGGAAAAATGCCATTTCATGGTCAAGGAAGGCATAGTTCTGGGGTACAAAATCTCCCAGAGGGGGATTGAGGTTGATAGAGCCAAGATTGAGTTGATTGAAAAGCTTCCCCCTCCCACCAATGTGAAGGGGGTGAGGAGTTTCTTGGGACATGCCGGTTTCTATCGAAGGTTCATTAAAGACTTCTCCAAGATAGCAAAGCCGCTATGTGACCTTCTTGTGATGGACGTATCGTTTGATTTTAATGTTTCTTGTTTAAATTCGTTCAATACTTTGAAAAAGATGCTTGTCACCGCACCCATGCATAATCACAGCACCTAATTGGAATTTACCTTTTGAAATCATGTGTGATGCAAGTGATTATGCGGTGGGGGCGGTTTTGGGCCAAAGGGTGGAAAAGTTAGTTCATGTGATTTACTATACAAGTAAAGTTTTAAATGAGGCACAAGCTAACTATTCCACCATCGAAAAATAACTCCTAGCTTTGATTTTGCTTTGGACAAATTTAGGTCTTATGTTGTAGGGTCTAAAGTTATTATTTTCACCGATCATGCGGCCATAAGACACTTGATGACAAAACAAGAGGCCAGACCTAGATTAATTCGGTGGATTCTTCTTTTGCAGGAGCTTGATCTTGAGATTGGGGATCGGAAAGGGTCAGAAAATGGTGTGGCGGACCATTTGTCAAGGTTGGTTAATCTTAACACCGAGGAGAAATTGCTAGACATCAAGGAAGAATTTCCCGATGAGAAACTATTTGTAACAGCCTGTTTTTATTTACGCTGTTTTAACAGTAAAAATATATGTATTATATTTTTATTTGAGACTTAAGAAATGATTTTGGAGAAAACAAAATCATATCTAGAACCTACTCTACAGTAGGAAGCTCTGGTTAAAATTTGGGTTTAAAACTCAGACGGAAACCGATCTGCGTCTTGTTTTAAACTGACAGTATAATTTTATACTGGCAGAAGACCCTAATTTGACCCGAAACTGAAATTTGTAGTTTTTTATATTTTGTCCGTGAGGAATTATACTTTCCAAATTTCTGATTAGAATTAAAATATTATGTTTATACAGACGAATTTCGGTAAAACTTCGGACGAAAAACGGTCGGTGTTTTCACTGACAGTAAGATTGTAATGATCAGAAAACCTAATTTTGACTCAGGAACGAAATGGTTTGTATTTAAATCATATTTCCAACGAGTCTGGTTAGTTTGAAAATTTTCAACCAAAAATGAAATATAACGCTTTTATTCGGGAGTAAAACCCTAACCGGAAAACCGATGGAATCGGCACGGAATTGCAGAGATAGAACGAGACACCAGAGGAGCTGAGCTATGGGATGACTCATCAAGATTTTATGATGCAATTAATGATAAAATTATGAGTTTTTAAGCAAAATGACCAAAATGCCCTTTTAACTTAACCTAACTTAAGTTTAGTAAATTTCTAACCATGGTTAAGGAACCATGGTTAATTTGTGTGGACAAGGGGCAGCCACATTTATCTTAATTGTGAGCCACATATTATTAACTATGATTAGCCAAATAACCCTAGTTAAGTCAATTATAAACTATAGTTAATCATTATATAGTATTATGTTCCTAAAACCTATTAATCTAAGCTTAATATGCCAAAAAATAAATAATCCTTCCCCTATAAAACCCAATGAGGCCGTGACCCCCTTCCCCATTTCCTCACTTCATCTTCTTGCTTTTCTTCACAAAAAACTCACTAAACTCCATTGCTGATCTTCAAGAACTTCAAGTGTTTTCCATTAACAAGTTTGCCAAGATCATCATCAATTCTTCTTCTAATTTCTTACCTTAGGTAACATGATCATCTCCTCTCTTTTTAAGCTCCCGTTCTTCATATTTCTTGAGTTTCCATTTCTTAGATATAGAACTTTAAATAATTCTAGAAAATTGTAGAAAAATCCTAAAAATGTGAAACCAATTTCTATGATCTAGTTATAATCACTACTATCATCATCTAAGAGCTTCTAAGCAAAAAACATTTTCTTTCCTATTGTTCTTCTCAATGCCGAAACTGTCATGAAAAATGGGTTTGGTGTTTTTGCTTCTATTGTGAAATCTAATGCTTGAAGTAAGCTCTCTAGTATGTATGTTATCTAAATCCAAAAGCTTGAATCAAAAGGAATTTTCTAATCTATTTTGTTGAGGAAGGCCGAAACCTTAGAGTGAAGAGATTGAAATATTTGTATTCAATTGTTGAATGATGAAACTTGTTTTTGATTCTAGCATGCCTTGTGCTCACAATTCCAAGAGTTTGAAATCAAAAGAATTTTATAACCTATTTTGGTTCATTTAGGCCGAAACCCTAACCTAGTTGGTTAGAGGATTTTGTTTCACAATTTTAACTATTAACACTTAATCTATGCTAGTTAATGCTCTAGAAACTAGTACCCGAAATATTAGATTAAGAATATAACCCTAGCCTGATTTGGATGAGTTGGCCGAACCTAGCACCATATGTCCATATTTAGATTTGTTGATTAATTTGTTTTTTTTGTTGATTTGGTTGAAGGTGGTTTTGGTAACTCGTGGCGGGATAACGAGGATCGTCGTTTTCGTGTTTCCGGTGATAACTTAGGTGGGGAAAAGAATCAACCTATCGTCGGAATTGATAAGTAGTAGATTATATGATAATTCTGTAGGACGACCTAAACCCTACTAGTAGTCGAGTAATCCACAAGACCAAAATCACATTGGAAACCTTTTCTGTAAAACCAATGGTGATTCGGGGATTGTAGGTTTATCGACATATGTTAATTATGTGATATTGAGATAGAGAATGTATGTCTCGGCCATGATGGTTGTCAAGGCCAGGCTGTGACAGGTTCAGACTTGTAGAATTCTTGCATTTTATGTCTGTCACGGCCGTGACAGAGTCAGACTTTATGATATTGATTTTATTGTGATACGCAGGTTGGGGTATTCCTCCTGCATGTGACGTATTATTTTTGGTGTTTGAATATTTTCTGATGTTATGTTAACATTATCTGCCTTGTTGTTAATATTGTGTTTAGTGGATTTTAACCAAAGATATTTATGTTGTTCGAGAGATAGTTTTTTGTTTTGGGTGTGAGAATAATGGTAAGTTAGAGGTGCCTAACCTAGATGATGTATTGTTATGAGGTGTGGTGGCTTAGAATATTTGTTGAGTTCTAGCGGAAGGTTAAGGCATTAGGATGTTGTTAAAATGGGTTGGTGAGATTCACATGTTTTGGTAATACAATACACGAGGTCGGTGTTGTTGTTCACAACCGTGTATTGGTATTATAATACGCGAGGTCAAGAGTTCTCGCTAGACCGTTCCACCTTAGAAATAGGTTGTGCAGCTATAGTGTCATTGAATTTCATTGAGCACCCCTGGTAGTGGAAGGGGTGTGCACTGGGAGGATCGTGCAACTATGGTATCATCTTAGCGTGAGCGTTCTCACCATGGAAGAGACTGTGCACCGGGAATTTGGAACCTGTCGCTTAAACATCGGACTGACATTCCCTAAGAGGAATGCGTGAAAGAAATCAGTAGTAGCCGCGTCAGTATGAAAGTCTAGTTGTACGAGTTTGGGGTAGAGGATGATACATTAATTTGAGGATGCTTTGTTAGTTAGTTGTTGAATGATGTTATGTCTGTAACAATTACTGTATAATTTACTATTACTCTTTTCCATTTTTTCATGATAGAACTGCTTCCTATCCTCTATATTTATGTATTTTCGTGGGTTACTTTACTACATTAGAAGACCCGATGGAGGATTATGTTACCGAGGAGCTGGACGGAACTATGTATGAAATGGAGGTTGCTGAGGAGTTGGATGGAACTCCTTACGAACCAGACCCTGGAGGTTGAGCTGTGATCCATGGTGATTAGAGTATATATAGTATGGCCAGTGTGTCTAAGAAGTAATTTTTATATGTTTTCGCTAAGTATGACTTTTATTTTAAGATTATGCCTGTGAGGGCTCCTACTGAGAGGATACCTTCAACAGTGTTTTGGTAATGTAATAAATAAACATGTGTGTATTTATATATTACAATGTTGGTGTGTTTAATTTGCATAAGTTATATGATTATTATATAAGTTTTAATTTTTACGTCTTTTCTCGTTAAGAGAGCGATTATGGAATAAATTAATAAGGTTTTAAGCTAATAAAACACCAGGGCACAACGGGGTGTCTCATTTGGTATCTGAGCCGTTTGATTCTGATCGAAATGTGAGGTCTAGGATGTTGATTAGGCTTAGAAGTTGGGTAGTGTGTTCGATTTTACTGCGAAAATTAATATCAGTATGGAATATGGTATGTATATACTTGCCTATGTAGTATTATATGTCATACTAATGAGAGCGGATGATTTCTTTTACAGAATCATCGCTCGAGGAAGAGGACGTCCAACTAACTGTGGAGACAGAACTCCAGAAAGAATTATTGGAGCTGTCAATGGTGATGCGGACCATACCAATAATGGAGGAGGATCATCTACGACTCCGAATACTATGGAAACAATAGTTGCTGTTATGCTATTGTAAACCCAGCAGAATGCTGAGATGCTGCAGATGAACAGAGAGCAGCTAGAAATAAAGAATCAGAGAAGGGCTGTAGCAGCTGAAGATGCCGGATTGACTAATTTTATGAACGAAAAGCCACCTCAATTCCAAGGAGAGTATGACCTAGAGAAGGCTGAATGGTGGATACAAGAGATTGAGAAGATATTCTCTACTATGCATTGCAGCGAGGAAAAGAAAGTGACCTATGCTGCCTTCATGTTGACTGAAGGAGCAAAATTCTGGTGAAAAGGAAAGAAAATACTATTGGAAGCTGAGGACCAAATCATTAACTGGAAGTTATTCATCAACTACTTTTTCGAAAAATATTTTCCGTGTCTCGTTCGATGCGAGAAGGAAAAGGAAATCACAAACCTCAAACAAGGTAACATGTCCGTAGGTGAGTATGCATCACGTTTTGAGGCTCTGATCAAGTTTTCGTAATATTATCAGAGATTTCCGAATGAAGATTGGCAATGTAGAAGGTTTGAGGAAGGACTTAGAAACGAACTGCAGAAAGCCGTCGTGTCTCTCGATAAGAAGGATGGAAGTGCTAGGTTATGCACGGATTACCGGCAGTTAAATAAAGTGACAATTAAAAACACGTATCGGTTGCCTAGGATAGATGATTTGATGGATCAGTTGAAAGAAGCAGTAGTGTTTTCTAAGATTGATTTGAGGTCTGGATACCATCAGATTAGGGTAAGAAAAGAAGATATACTTAAAATAGCTTTTAGGACGAGGTATGGACATTACGAGTATTTAGTTATGCCTTTTGGTGGGACTAATGCTACACCAGTGTTCATGGATTACATGAATTTAGACCATTCCTTCATAAGTTTGTTGTTGTGTTTATCGACGATAACCTTATATATTCTCGTACGTGAGAAGATCATGAGGAACATCTGAGAGTAGTGCTGCAAGTTTTGAAGGATAGGTAGCTTTATGCCAAACTTTCTAAGTGTGAGTTTTGGATGGAGGAAGTTCAGTTTCTAGGTCATGTGATTAATAAAGAAGGAATAGCAGTAGATCCAGCTAAGGTTGAGGCAGTTCTTAAGTGGGAACGACCTAAGACGGTAAGTGAGGTATGAAGCTTTTAAGGATTAGATGGATACTATCGAAGGTTTATAGAAGGATTCTCGAAGATTGCGTTGCCTATGATCCAATTGACAAGGAAAGATACAACTTTTGTATGGACAAATAACTGTGAACAAAGTTTCCAAAAGTTGAGGGACAGGTTGACTACATCACCTGTGTTGACTTTACCCGATCCTTTAGGACAGTTCGACGTATAGTGTGATGCGTCATACCAAGGTTTGGGATGTGTATTAATGCAAGAGGGAAGAGTCGTGGCATATGCTTCCCGACAGTTGAGAATTTATGAGAGGAATTACCCGACTCATGATTTGGAGTTAGCAGCCATAGTGTTCACATTGAAGATATGGCGACACTTTCTGTAAGGAGCGAAGTTTAATGTTTACAGTGATCATAAAAGTCTGAAGTATCTATTCGACCAAAAAAATTTGAATATGAGACAGAGGAGATGGATGGAGTTTATCAAAGACTATGAGTTTGATTTACTGTACCATCCTGGGAAGGCGAATGTTGTAGCGGATGCCTTGAGTAGGAAATCATTGCATGTATCTACAATGATGGTTAATGAGTTAGAATTATTGGAACAGTTCAGAGATTTGAACTTAGGAATGGAGTTGGTTGATGATAAAATCTGTTTAGGTATGATTACTATTAGTAGTAGTTTTATGAAAGATCTTAAAGATAAACAAGTTTAGGATCTATATCTTCAGGAGATAAGTAAAGGTATAAATGAAGGTAAAATTTCTGAGTTTAATAGAGGAACAGATGGTGTGTTAAGGTTTAGAGATAGAATATGTGTGCCAAAGGATGCAGAACTTAGGAAAATGATTTTGGAGGAAACACATAAGAGTAAGTTGAGTTTTCATCCTGGATCCACTAAAATGTACCAGGATTTAAAGAAAATGTTTTGGTGGATAAGAATGAAGAAAGCAGTAGCGGAGTATGTTTTATCTTGCCTGGTGTATCAGAAGGCTAATATTGAACATCAGAAGCCGACATGATTATTACAATCTTTAGATATCCCAGAGTGGAAATGGGATAGCATAGCTATGGATTTTGTGGTTGGATTACCACGAACTCCTAAGAAGCATGATGCGATTTGGGTTATCATTGATAGGTTGACGAAGTGTGCTCACTTTTTATCTATTGGTGAAAATTATAGTTTGGAAAAGTTAACCCAGATCTACATCAAAGAGGTTGTTAGGTTACATGGTGTACCATCAAGCATTGTCTCAAACCGAGATCCTAGATTCACATCTAGATTTTGGAGACAATTGCAGAATGCCTTGGGGACAAAGTTAAGAATGAGTTCTGCTTATCATCCCAGGACCGACGAACAATCAGAAAGGACAATTCAATCATTGGAAGATCTTTTGAGAGCTTGTGTGTTGGAACAAACTGGCAGTTGGGATGAATTCTTACCATTGATTGAATTTACTTATAACAATAGTTTCACAGTAATATCGGAATGGCACCATATGAGGCTTTATATGGTAGAAAGTGTAGGACCCTGTTATGTTGGTATGAGACTGGTGAGAACCAAATTTTGGGTCCAGAAGTGGTGCAACAGACTTCGGAACAAGTCCGGGAGATAAGGGAAAAGATGAATGAAGCACATGATAGACAAATGAGCTATAGTGACAAGAGGAGGAGACCATTGGAATTCTAGGAAGGTGATCACGTGTTTTTAAGAATCACTCTAAAAACTAGAATTGGCAGAGCTATCAAATCCAGAAAACTTATTCCTCGGTTCATTGGACCTTTTCAGATTCTTCGACGGATTGGTCCAGTAGCTTACCATATTGCCTTACCACCTAATCTTTCCAACCTTCATGATGTCTTTCATGTCTCTCAATTAAGAAAGTATTATCCTGATCCTTCTCATGTTATTGAATATGAGTCTATACAACTACGAGAGAATCTGGAGTATGAAGCTTTACCTGTAAGGATAGCAGATAGAGAGATTAAGGGGCTTCGCGGTAGACAAATTCCTTTGGTTAAGGTCATATGGGATGAAACTACTGGAGATGCTACGTGGGAAAGTGAACCAGATATGGAACAACAATATCCACATCTTTTCTGAGGTATGTAAATCCCGAGGACGAAATTTATTTTCTAAGAGGGGTAGTAATGTAACAGCCTGTTTTTATTTACGTTGTTCTAACAGTAAAAATATATTTATTATATTTTTATTTGAGACTTAGGAAATATTTTTGGAGAAAACAAAATCATATCTATCACCTACTCTACGGTAGGAAGCTCTGGTTAAAATTTGGGTATAAAATTCAGACGGAAACCGGTCTGTGTTTTTTTTAAACTGACAGTATAATTTTATACAGGTAGAAGACCCTAATTGGACTCGAAACTGAAATTTGTAGATTTGTAGTTAATTATTATATAGTATTATATTCCTAAAACCTATTAATCTAAGCTTAATATGCCAAAAAAGAAATAACCCTTCCCCTATAAAACCCAATGAGGCCGTGACCCCCTTCCCCATTTCCTCACTTCATCTTCTTGCTTTTCTTCACAAAAAACTCACTAAACTCCATTGTTGATCTTCAAGAACTTCAAGTGTTTTCCATTAACAAGTTTTCCAAGATCATCATCAATTCTTCTTCTACTTTCTTAACTTAGGTAACCTGATCATCTCCTCTCTTTTTAAGCTCTTGTTCTTCATATTTCTCGAGTTTCCATTTCTTAGATCTAGAACTTTAAATAATTCTAGAAAATTGTAGAAAAATCCTATAAATGTGAAACCAATTTCTATGATCTAGTTATAATCACTACTATCATCATCTAAGAGCTTGTAAGCAAAAACATTTTCTTTCCTATTGTTCTTCTCAAGGCCGAAACTGTCATGAAAAATGGGTTTGGTGTTTTTGCTTCTATTGTGAAATCTATTGCTTGAAGTAAGCTCTCTAGTATGTATGTTATCTAAATCCAAAAGCTTGAATCAAAAGGAATTCTCTAATCTATTTTGTCAAGTAAGGCCGAAACCTTAGAGTGAAGAGATTGAAATATTTGTATTCAATTGTTGAATGATGAAACTTGTTTTTGATTCTAGCATGCCTTGTGCTCACAAATCCTAGAGTTTGAAATCAAAAGAATTTTCTAACCTATTTTGGTTCATTGAGGCCGAAACCCTAACCTAGTTGGTTAGAGGATTTTGTTATATAATTTTAACTTTTAACACTTAATCTATGCTAGCTAGTTAATGCTCTAGAAACTAGTACCTGAAAGAATAGATTAAGAATATAACCCTAGCCTCATTTGGATGAGTTGGCCGAACCTAGCACCATATGTCCATATTTATATTTTTTGATTAATTTGTTTTATTGTTGATTTGGTTGAAGGTGGTTTTGGTAACTTGTGGCGGGATAACGAGGATCATCGATTTCGTGTTTCCGGTGATAACTTAGGCGGGGGAAAGAATCAACCTATTGTTGGAATCGATAAGTAGTAGATTATATGATAATTTTGTAGGGCGACCTAAACCCTACTAGTAGTCGAGTAATCCACAAGACCAAAATCACATTGGAAACCTTTTCTGTAAAACTTATGGTGATTCGGGGATTGTAGGTTTATTGACATATGTGAATTTTGTGATATTGAGATAGAGAATGTATGTCACGGCCGTGATGGTTGTCATGGCCAGGCCGTGACAGGTTCAAACTTGTAGAATTCTTGCATTTTATGTCTGTCACGGCCGTGACCGAGTCTGACTTTATGATATTGATTTTACTGTGATACACTGGTTGAGGTATTCCACCTGCATGTGACGTATTATTTTTGGTGTTTGAATATTTTCTGATGTTATGTTATGCATGATCTGCCTGGTTGTTAATATTGTGCTTAGTGGATTTTAATCAAAGATATTTATGTTGTTCGAGAGATAGTTGTTTGTTTTGGGTGTGAGAATAATGGTAACTTAGAGGTGCCTAACCTAGAGGATGTATTGTTATGAGGAGTGGTGACTTAGAATACGTGTTGAGTTCTAGTGGAAGGTTAAGGCATTAGGATGCTGTTAAAATGGATTGGTGAGATTCACGTGTATTGGTAATATAATACACGAGGTCGGTGTTGTTGTTCACAATCGTGTATTGGTAATATAATACACGAGGTCAAGAGTTCTCGCTAGACCGTTCCACCTTAGAAATAGGTTGTGCAGCTATAGTGTCATTGAATTTCATTGAGCACCCCCGGGAGTGGAAGTGTGTGCACTGGGAGCATCGTGCAGCTATAGTGTCATCCTTAGCGTGAGCGTTCTCACCATGGAAGAGAATGTGCATCGGGAATTTGGAACCTGTCACTTGAACATCTGACTGACATTCCCCGAGAGGATTGCATGACAGAAATCAGTAGTGGCCACATCAGTATGAAAGTCTAGTTGTACGAGTTTGGGGTAGAGGATGATACATTTATTTGAGGATGCTTTGTTAGTTAGGTGTTGAATGATGTTATGTCTATGACAATTACTGTATAATTTACTATTACTCTTTTCCATTTTTTTGATGATAGAACTGCTTCTTATCCTCTATATTTATGTATTTTTGTGGGTTACTTTACTTGCATTAGAAGACCCGATGGAGGATTATGTTGCTGAGGAGCTAGACGGAACTATGTATGAAACGGAGGTTGCTGAGGAGTTGGATGGAACTCCTTACGAACCAGATGCTGGAGGTCTAGCTGTGATCCATGGTGATTAAAGTATAGATAGTATGGCCGGTGTGTCTAAGAAGTAATTTTTATATGTTTCCGCTAAGTATGACTTTTATTTTAAGTTTATGCCTGTGAGGGCTCCTACTGAGTGGATACCCTCAACAGTGTTTTGGTAATGTAATAAATAAGCATGTGTGTATTTATATATTACAACGTTGGGGTGCTTAATTTGCAGAAGTTATATGATTATTATATAAGTTTTAATTTTTACGTCTTTTCCCGTTAAGCGAGCGATTAAGCAATAAATTAATAAGGTTTGAAGCTAATAAAACACTGGGGCACAATGGGGTGTCTTGCTATTTGAAATTTTTTAAAACATTTATCCTTGGTTCGTGGATATGGCCAAATTCAAGTCTGCGAATGTGGTTTCGCAAGGTTGGACTATGCAACAAAGAAAGAAGTTCTTCTCGGACGCAAAATACTATGTCTAGGAGGACCTTTATCTTTTCAAGCAATGCTCGGATGGGATCCTGAGAAGGTGCATTCCTTATTACCAAATTGGAAAGGTGTTGTATCATTGCCATAGCATAGATTATGGTGGGTAATTTGGGGGAAAGAAGATCGCGGAAAACGCTCTCCAAAGCGGGTTTTATTGGTCAACACTCTTCAAGGATACACAAACTTTTGTTGAAAATTGTGATTGTTGCCAAAGAATTGGAAACATATATAGGTGGCATGAACTTCCTCTTAATTGCATGCTTGAAGTAAAACTCTTTGATGTTTGGGGGATCGACTTCATGGGACCATCCCCACCCTCCTTCTCCTACCAATACATTTTGGTAGCGGTAGATTATGTGTCAAAATGGGTGGAGGCAATTCCAACAACAATGGATGATGTGCGGGTAGTCATGGAATTATTGAGGCGCAACATCTTCACAGGGTTTGGGGTTGCTAGAGTCTTGATTAGTGATGGTGGATCCCACTTTTGTAACAAAACAAATGAACAAACTACTTGAAAGATATGGGGTCAATCATAGAGTTTCAACACCCTACCATCCACAAACCAATGGGCAAGCAGAAATATCCAACCGTGAGTTGACGCGCATTCTTGAGAAAACTGTCAACTCCTCACGGAAGGATTGGTAAAAAAGGTTAGAGGATTCTTTGTGGGCCTATAGGACTGCTATCAAGACACCGATTGGAAGGTCTCCTTACAACTTGGTGTTTGGGAAGGCGTACAATTTGCCGGTGGAATTGGAACAAAAGTCTTATTCAGCAATCAAAGAGCTCAATTATGATTTGAAGAAGGCCGGTGAGAAGAGGCTCCTTGACTTGAACGAATTGTCTGAGATCTGCATGCAAGCATATGAGAATGAAAGAATCTACAAAGAGCGGACAAGGGTATGGCACGACAAGCATATCTTGCCTAGGAAGTTTGAACCTGGACAATTAGTGCACCTATACAACTCAAGGTTGAGACTTTTCCCGGTAAAACATAAATCAAGGTGGTCCGGACCCTTCAAGGTCTTCATGGTATTTCCACATGGAGCGGTAGAGCTAGAAGGGACTGGAGGAATATTCAAAGTAAATGGGCATAGACTCAAGCACTACTGTGGAGAACCACTTCCAACCGATAACCAAGTTCTCTTGTTGAATTAGCCCTTAGGGAGTCATTTTTGTCAGGCTCTGGACGTTAAACAAGCGCTACTTGGAGGCAACCCAAGCTACATATCCTTTTTATGCATTTATAGCAATGTTTTAAAAACCGGACCGGAGATTGAACCAGCAAGACCTCCGGATCATGGTTCAATTGGTTCAACCGGTTCAACCAATAGTTGAACCGGATGAATAATAAATAAATTAAAAATAATACAATATATATATGTATATAAATATATATTTATATAATAAAATTATAAAAAAAACTTATAAGTCAATTTTATTAACATTAAGTTAATTAATTGAGCCCAAATAGGTTTTTTTTAGTTCAATGAACCACATTTAAGCTGTACTACATGTTACACACCCTAGTGGCGCTTATAAATTTTATTAATTAATAAGCTGCATAGCCCAAGTAGATTTTATTATCAGATTTTATTATCTTATAAAATTCACTTATTGTTGGGTTATCTCATGAGCCCAAATCCAACTCCTAATAATAATAATAATAAAACAATAGAACAAATGAGTACACAACATGTTACAAACCCTAGTGGCAGAGAATCAACTTCTTTGCCCCGCATGAAGCTTTGAAAAAAACAACAACGCCAAATTACATCATTTGCGCCATTCGAAGCTCTGAAGCTGCTCAATAGCTGCATGTGTTCGTCATGGTAGACTAAGCTGAACATATGGCCGACACTCGATGGACCGGTGGAACGCACCGACAGAGAGGGACGTCACGGTGGTGGTTCGTGGGACGCATTGATGGAGCGGGAACGTAGGAAGGCTCGTTGGTTCGCGCGGCTGGAAGGAGCTGATACAGTAACCGTCCGGTTTTTTATAACTGGACCGATTCGCCAGTTCTTACGGTTCTATCCCGGTTCAAGCGATTTTTCTGGTTTTTTACCCAGTTTTTCAGGACCACCGGTTTTTGTGGCCAAACCGAATCGTGGACACAGCCGGTTCCTGGTTGAACCGATCGGTCCGGTTCGGTTTTCAAAACACTGATTTATAGAGTCTTAAAAATAATAAAAAGTGTCTGCATATAGGGTCCTTAGTTAAAAAAATTGCATTAAGGAAGCATGTAGGACTTAGTTGCATTTAGGAATTAAGGGGGTAAAATGTGTCTCTGGCTCACCCCGCTAGCAGAGATTCGCATCGCGAGCCAGAGGGATTTCAAAATTCCTGTCTCTGGCTCGCCTCATGAACCAGGCCTCGCCTCGCGAGACCTGGAACATCAAGAAGGGCACTAAACACAGGCTCGCCTTGCGAACGACCGTTCGCCCCACGAATCTGGGCAGTGATGAACACCATGAAAAGTTGGAGAACTCTCTGGTTCACCCCGCGAACCCTAGCTTGCCTCGCGAGCCCTGAAATTAGGGTTTCTGAAATTGGGAATTTTAAGTTTCGCCCCGCGAAACCTTGTTCGCCTCGCGAGCGAGAAGATTAGAAGTGACCTCGCGAGCCATTCTGGCTCACTTTTTCACAAAAAAAAAAAAACGTTCAAACTCCATTCTTCTTCTCTCTCAAGCGCACGAATTAAGGGGCAAGGAAACACCTCTCACTACAATTCTTTCATCACTAACACACTTGCTCATCAAAGGTTTGGGTTCTAACTATCTCTATTTTATTGAAAATCGTTGATGATTCATTCTCCTCCTTTCTTTCTTGCAAAAATTTTGAAAATCATGTAGAGGAGCAATGATCATGATCTTAGAAAAATTTTAGGGATAGCTATTGAATGTTAATAAAGATTGAATGTTTAAATCACTGAAAATATTCTTTATGCATGTGGAGAAGAACAGGATGAATGCATAATCATTTTGAACATATGAATGTGTGAGGAATTTGATGAGAGTTTTAATAATGAGGACTGATATGAAACTATGAACTGCTGTGATTGTTGAACTGAATTGTTAGAAAACCTAAGTTTGGGGTATGGGTGATTAGAGATGATGTATGACTAAGTTGGGTTTTGGGTAGATTTTCTAAAAAATGTATAACGAATTTATGTGTTCTAATTTGATGATTGGCCTGCCTATGATATAACAATGATAGTTGTTAATTCTGTACTTTGATTCTGTTATGAACTGTATTGGGAAATTTTCTGGTTTTCAGGTTATGGTTCCCCCTAAAAATTTTGAGAAATAGCCGGTTAAGTGCAAGTAGCGCTAGTTTGCTCAAGATGATGAGCAGTTGTTCTATGAGGGACCAGGTTCCTCTTCCAGGATTGCTCCATCATCCCCCTTCTTCCGATCTCCTCTTCATGAGGATCATTGGGATTTGGTGCGGAAGAAGGAGATTGTCCTGGAAAGGAGGGTGGTCCTTGTAGGGAACACCTACTCCGCCATCTATGAGCAGATAGTCCAGAGGGGTTGGGGTATATTGTGAAATAACCAAAGTTAACACAAGAAGGGGGGTTGAATTGTGTTTACCAACTTTTTCGGAACCTTTGAAAATTGTTATAGCAGGCACAACAAGCAAAACTAAGACAACAAAAATTTAGACGAGTGACACGTCTAAATTTAAGACAGAACACACGTGCAGACATAGAACGGTAAAACAAAGTTTGATATTCACAAAATAACTCCCCAAGTTAAAAGCTTAAACAAATAATACTTCAGCAAATCAAGTAGATAAGGGAAGAGAAGTATCACTCAAGAGTTTTATACTGGTTCACCCCAAAATCCACAGGGCTACGTCCAGTTTCTTGGCAGCACCAAGTTTCACTATAATTGATCAGATTACAGTACAAGTATTCTTTTCACACCAAGCCTCTCCTGGCTCATCACTCAAACCAGTATTCTTTGCTCACCTAGCCTCTTCAGGATCAACTCAGAAAAGATTAAAGGTTTTGTGTATTTAATACAACTTGCAAATCTTTCAGATCACACTCAGAGAGTGGAGTAAATATGAAGTATGAAAGACTGCGAATTATATTCAAATGATTGAATAAATATTCAATGAAGGATTGAAGAAGTAAATGAAGAGAGTAAATGATTCTTGCACATTGTTCTTAATGATATTCAACTTCTTGTCTTAATCTTCATGAATTGGGCTATATAAAGACTTCAATTAATTTAATCCATTAGGAACAGCTTCAGAAAGTGTGTTCTTCTAATTTGAGTTTCTGGACACCATAAATGCCAAAGAGTCGTTCTGTGTAAACATTAAATGCTTGGGAACGTTAAGCTTTGATAAGGTTGTCCAAGAGTACACATTATTCTGAGCAGCTGTTGTTTTAGAGTTGCAGCAGCAGGCTTCTTGTACTTCCAGCAGAGTGCTTTTCTCTTTCAGTTCAACACTCAGTTCACTTTCTGGAAAACACTTTTTTTTTGGTACTAAAACAGCTAAAAGGTTACTACTGTGGTACACATGTTGTGTGTTTATTCCTTAGATCCTTGAAACAAACGTTCTTTATTCTTTATCCTTTGTGATATTGTCCAGAGGTCTCCAAGATCATTAAGGAAGGCATCTTATTTGAATAAGGTGACTTGGACTTCATTTCTGACATACTGACATTGTAGCAGTGTTGAAAAAATTAGACGGTGTAAAGCAATCCAAAAAGTAGACGACTACTTGTGTAGTCCAAAACTAGACGGGTGCTAGTATATTTCAAGAAATTAGACGGGTGCTTCACTTAGACTTCTCCAGACGGATGCTTCTTGCCACATTATCAGGTATATTGGAATCTTGATTGGGCATTGACTTGATCTTTGACAATATCATTAGTCGAGTGGTTTTTAGACGGGTCTAAAAACCGCGTTCTACCAGAAAGTTGACAAGTCATAAAATAGACGAGTGACTTTAAGTCTATTTTCCTGCACACTTATCAGTCACGTCAGTCATTTCATAGGGTTCAATATTACCATACTTAGTCTATTTGGAATCATCAAAACTTAGAGAATACACATGAAATGTGTCTCAGACTTATTGATGAGTGTGATTTCACATCATCTTTGTCTATCATTTTGCATGCATTTTCATGTAGTTTAGGCATATTTAGTTTGATTTTTGGTTAATTTTCCTTTGGAACGGGTAAGGTGGTTTATGTGGTGTTGTTTTGCAGAAATCAAGGGTAAAATGCTCAAGATCAACCATGATGGAGTTTGGATGAAAATAGGGCTTGAAAACTGAAGAAAATGAGCCAAACAGAGCCCCTCACGGCCTAGCCGTGATGCCCATCACGGCCATGATCGAGCAAAACTGAAAAGGAAGAAAGGCTGAAGTCAGAGTCTGTCACGGCCTGGCCGTGATAACCATCACGGCCGTGACCTAAAACCCCCACAAGTCAGAGCACAGCACGGCCATAGCCGTAATATTCATCATGGCCATGAAAAGAAGGCTCGCGTCGCGAGCATACTTTCGCGTTGCGAAAGTTCTGAAGTTCATAGAATTGCCAAAGTCAGAAGCCGTCACGGCCTAGCCGTGATGGCCATCACGGCCGTGACGCGCATTACTTGGACCTGAAGAAACCGAATTGGATCAGAATTTGAGTTAGATTGGGATTCAAACTTCCCACATCTATAAATAAGGACCAGGCAGATGCAGAAGGGCCATCTAGGAACACGGGGATAGACATTGACACACACATAGACTTAGGCTACATTTTAGGATCTATCTTCTTCTTCCTCCTCTCGATTCTGATTTGTAATTTTCATGATGTTGTCAACCAAGCTTGTCATCTCCATGGCAAGGCTTGAGTAGTCATTTATTTATAGGGATTGGGGCCATGCCCGAGTTTTGTTTATGATGTTAATTTGATGTAATATCTTTGATAATTTCGATTTTACTTTAGATCTGATTTCTAGTGTGTTAATCACTCGTAAATTCGGCGGCCGCTTATTCGCGAGACGTAGATATTCTAAGGAGGAACCTAGCGGTGAACTTAGGTTTATTTGCATGACTAGACATTCTAAGGAGGAACCTAGCGATGAACTTAGGTGTCGGATCTATAGAGTCAGACTTGGGACTGAAATCACGAGAGTTAGAAGCCGTCCCTCGAGGATCAACTAGTTGTCACGAAACGCAAAGGGTCCAATCTGAGATCGACTACCACGAGAGTAGGGGTTGGGTCAATTGGGCACGGTTTTTGTTACCCGAGAGGGAGCTTAAACTATTAGAGGATAAACTCGCCTTCAAGCCAATTTCGTTACTTAACAAGGGTAAATCAGATTGGTAACATAAACAACCTCGTAGGTAACCCAAATCCCTAGGAATCCATTTAGATCCAAAAACCCTAAAAAGATTTGTTTGCTGTTTTATTTGTCTTCTGTTTACTTATCTCTTAATTCAAAAATCAAAAATCCTTTTTCAAATCCTTTTTATACAGTCCAGATTTACCCAGTTTGAAAATTAATTGCGATTCGAGATCACAGTCTCTGTGGGATCGATATCTTTTATTACTTGGCGACAGTCCGGTACACTTGCCGGAATCGCACGAGCGCTCGCTCGACGCGCGCACGCTGTCAAGTTTTTGGCGCCGTTGCCGGGGACTGTGCCTTTTCGAATCTCAATTTAGTTTTTGAATTGATTTTTCTGGACCTTTTCTTTTTATTTGATTTTTATTTCTGAAAAAAAAAATCTCTTTCCTTCTAGTGTATCCATCTCTCTGTGTTATATGCAAAGATCCCTAAGTCTTGGGAGCCTTAGTGAGGTTGATCCAGAAATCTAGAGGACCTTCCACAGACGTAGGAGACTACAAAGAGAGGGAGAAAGGTCGATTCCCATTCCACTCATGGCGAATCTTTCGGATACGAAACCTTTGAAGGACTACGCAGCCCCAAATGCTAGGGGTTTGCGAACTGGGATTGCCAGGCCAGAGATTGAGGCGGAAAATTACACTATACCGCCTATGCTAATCAACATGATTAGGCAGCACCAATTCGGAGGATTGCCCTCGGAGGACCCGACTGACCACGTAGAAACATTCTTGGAGTTCACCGATGCAATTAGGATTCATGGTGCCCCGGTCGATGCTATACGCTTAAGGTTATTCCCCTCATCTCTGACTGGAAAAGCAAAGGCTTGGCTAAAGCAATTGCCCGCCAACACCTTGACTACTTGGGACCAACTGGAACAGGCGTTCTTGGAGAAATTCTTCCCTCCATCCAAGACAGCCTATATATGAACCCAGATCACCGGCTTCTTCCAAAAAGACGGAGAATCCTTATCGGAAGCCTGGGATCGCTACAAGGGACTGCTGGAGTCTTGCCCACACCATGGACTCGAGAGGTGGTTACTAGTGCACACCTTCTACAACGGATTGGACTACTCTTCGAAGGTGTCACTTGATTCTGCAGCTGGTGGAGCCTTTATGATAGGCCTCTGACTGAGGCATTCAATATCATTGAAAACGTGGCCACCAACTACCACCAATGGGGTTCAGAAAGAGGTAATAACCCGAACAAGATTTTGGGGGGTAAGTTTGAAGTTAATAGCACTGATCTTATAATGTCAAAAATAGACTCACTTAATAAACGTTTTGATCGGCTTGAAAGGGCTAATGTGAGTGCAATAGGTGCTACTAACCTTGTTTGTGAGATTTGTGGAATACAGGGACATGACATGATGGAATGCCCACGTGGTATCGCTCATGGATCCGGCGCTTCGGGTGAACAAGTGAACTCTTGTCACAACTTCTACGACACGAACCCGAAGCTGCCCAATTATGCTCCCCCAAATCCCTACAACCAAAGGAAGAACAACCCTTAACTCTCCTACGGCAACTACAGCAACACGCTCAACCATGAGTTCCAAGAGGACCAAAATAATAGGAGAGCCGCACCGGGGTATCCTCAGGTACAGAAATCTAAACTCGAGACTTTATTGGAAAGTTTTTTTGAAACTCAGACAAAACAAAATGAGGAGTTTAGACAACAAGGAAGGGCAGTGAATGAGGCAATAAAGGAGCTAGCATCTAAGGTAGACAACTTAGCCACTCATAGCAAGATGCTAGAAACCCAGATTGCCCAACAAGCCAGCACGTACTCGAGACCTAAGGGTACATTCCCGGGGCAACCCGAAGCAAATCCCATTGAACATTGTAATGCCATACACTTAAGGGATGATAAGCTTGGGGTGGGGGTAACTGAAATGGACGTGGAACCAAAGGAGGACACGAGCGAAAAGGAAGAGCCAGAACCGAAGTATGTCCCTCCACCACCGTACCAACCCCCGATACCTTTCCCAGAAAGGTTGGTCAGAAAAAAGCTAGTAGATATAGAAGCTAAAATGCCTCCTAAACTGAAAGACCCAGGTAGTTTCTCTATCTCTTGCTCGATTGAACAAGTGCAAATAGACCAAGCCTTATGTGACTTAGGGGCTAGTGCAAGCTTGATGCCCCTCACTATCATGGAAAGGTTGGGAAGCAAAGAGTTGAGACCATTCAAATCATCCTTACAATTTGCGGATGGCTCAACTAGGACTCCTCTAGGCATACTAGAGAATGTTCTTATAAAGGTAGGGAAACTCTTCATCCCTACCGATTTCCTGGTATTGGACATGAAAGGGAATTCTGAATTCCCCATCATTTTAGGAAGGCCATTCTTAGCCACCGCTGGAGCAGTAATAGACGTAAGGAATGGTAACTCTCTCTAAATGTAGAGGAAGGTAGGGTAGATTTTCAATTGACTAACTCTTATAATAACCCTCCTTTTGAGAGCCATGTGTGCAGGATCGATTTAACGTCTCCAGTGGAAAAGAAAGAGCTTAGCGTGGAAGCAACTCCGAAAATATGCATGGCCGATAATGCACCCTATGGTGACGAAGTTGGAGTTGCTGTTCATGCAGAAACAGAACTTCAGCCGGAAGGAAGGAAGGCTAGGAAGCTCCGAGAGAAAAGAACGAAGCGGAAGCGTTATTGGCCGTATGACCAGAAACAACTTTTTGAAGGAGTTCCATGGAAGAGAAGTGTTCCTGCACATCTATGCCCAGCCGACCCTGGTTGATTGAAGGAAGTATGGTCAAGCTTAAGACCATAAATAAGCGCTTCTTGGGAGGCAACCCATGTTTTCTTTCCCTTTTCCTTTTGTTTTTGAATTTATCTCTTGAATAATTTGAGAAGATCAAGAGGCAAAAAAAACCATAAAATAATAGATTTGTCTAGTGTTTTCAGGTTAAAGAGGAAGGAAGAGCAAGAAGAGCAGAAAAAATTAAGTCAGAAGCTATCACGCCCTGGCCGTGACAGTGGCCACGGCCGTGATGAACTAATAAAGAAGAACAGAAAGGATCACGGCCCCGCCGTGATATCCATCACGGGCATGATGAGTAGGATGCCAAGACCAGAATTGATCACGGCCTGCCAGTGATGAGCCTCACGGCCGTGATGCTATTTCCACCCAAGTTTTGACTGGAATGTGAGCCAACACCCGCTACCACCTCGGTAAGTTGTTCCATTTCTCTCCTCTCTCCGACTTGATCATTTACATTGGAGACAATGTAAGTGTTAAGCTTGGGGTTGGGGTATCTTTTGCATTTGCATTGTTGCATTCATATTGCATTCTCATAGGCATAGTTTGGTATGATCACATTCTCTAGATTGCCCCTCACTTAGAATATGCATCCAATTGTGAGAACTTGGTGCCAAATGAATTGAGATAGTGAAATTTTGAACCCAATTTTTTATTTCTTGTGATAAGGCTAAAAATAAAAATTCTTGAGATAATCTTTTGATAGTTGATAATTAGCATGTGGTTCCTTAGATTTGTGTTTCTCACTGATTTTTGAACTACTAAATGTAAGACTTTGAGCCAAAAAGGGATACTCACTAAATCTACCCCATTCCTTGTGATAGAGTGATTTAATTCCTCTTGGATTGTATTCTCTAGAACTTGACTTGAAACCGTTTTGAAACTTGAAAATTTTTGAAAACATTTTTGAAAATGATTGAGGCACTAGGTATTTTTCCGGCCTTCTGAGCTTTGATTGATTAAATGCTACCACTTAGTTGCCCAATTTTGAGCCTAAAAAACTAAAATACTTTTCTTGGTACCTTGAATTACTTTGATGAATAATGCTTGGTATGGCACCTTTTAAAGTATTGCAAAAGGGTAAATGGAAGTATGGGATGAAAAAGCTAGAAAATATTTCTCTTGAGCTAGAAAAATCTCCCCTTCTCCAAATAAATGAAATGAAATAAACACAAAAAAAAAAAAAGGAGAAGGGGATGACAAAAGAAAGTGAGAAATAAAAATAAAAAAAGAAATAAAGGTGGAGAAGTGAATCAAAGCCCCTAAAAGGTATTTTAGAAGGTGTCATGCTTTGCAATGTTTGATAATTTGTTTAGCCTTCTTGAATTTCCCTTCTCTTGATTTTCCCACCTAACAATTAATCCCATGGCCACATTACAACCAAAGTAAAAGGCCTCTTGATTCTTATGTGTTTTCATTAATAAAGTAGAGATTTGGTTAATAGTCAAGCCTATGGTAGAATACCTTCCTTGAGGAAACTGAGTGAATTATCATATACCCTAAAATACTTGAGTGAGGTGAGATGAGTGCCCAAATCAGTGAGAATATGAATTTGAAGAACCTAAGCTTCTAATTGGACTTGAAATTGATTATCTCTTGAGAACTTATTTGAACATGCCTGTCACTTGGATTAGTTGCTAGGGTTCTTGGTTCACTATCCATGCTTTGATTTATCTCATGGCCTTAGTAATTGCTTGAGGACAAGAAAAATCTTAAGCTTGGGGTGATTTGATGAGTGTGATTTCACATCATCTTTGTCTATTATTTTGCATGCATTTTCATGTAGTTTAGGCATATTTAGTTTGATTTTTGGTTAATTTTCATTTGGAACGGGTAAGGTGGTTTGTGTGGTGTTGTTTTGAAGAAATCAAGGGTAAAATGCTCAAGATCAACCATGATGGAGTTTGGATGAAAATAGGGCTTGAAAACTGAAGAAAATGAGCCAAACAGAGCCCCTCACGGCCTAGCCGTGATGCCCATCACGGCCATGATCGAGCAAAACTGAAAAGGAAGAAAGGCTGAAGTCAGAGTCTGTCACGGCCTGGCCGTGATAACCATCACGGCCGTGACCTAAAACCCCCACAAGTCAGAGCACATCACGGCCATAGCCGTAATATTCATCATGGCCATGAAAAGAAGGCTCACGTCGCGAGCATACTTTCGCATCTCGAAAGTTCTGAAGTTCATAGAATTGCCAAAGTCAGAAGCCATCACGGCCGTGACACGCATTACTTGGACCTGAAGAAACCGAATTGGATCAGAATTTGAGTTAGATTGAGATTCAAACTTCCCACATCTATAAATAAGGACCAGGCAGATGCAGAAGGGCCATATAGGAACACGGGGATACACATTGACACACACATAGACTTAGGCTACATTTTTGGATCTATCTTCTTCTTCCTCCTCTCGATTCTGATTTGTAATTTTCATGATGTTGTCAACCAAGCTTGTCATCTCCATGGCAAGGCTTGAGTAGTCATTTATTTATAGGGATTAGGGCCATGCCCGAGTTTTGTTTATGATGCTAATTTGATGTAATATCTTTGATAATTTCGATTTTGCTTTAGATCTGATTTCTAGTGTGTTAATCACTCGTAAATTCGGCGGCCGCTTATTCGTGAGACGTAGATATTCTAAGGAGGAACCTAGCGGTGAACTTAGGTTTATTTGCATGACTAGACATTCTAAGGAGGAACCTAGCGGTGAACTTAGGTGTCAGATCTATAGAGTCAGACTTGGGACTGAAATCACGAGAGTTAGAAGCCGTCCCTCGAGGATCAACTAGTTGTCACGAAACGCAAAGGGTCCAATCTGAGATCGACTACCACGAGAGTAGGGGTTGGGTCAATTGGGCACGGTTTTTGTAACCCGAGAGGGAGCTTAAACTATTAGAGGATAAACTCGCCTTCAAGCCAATTTCGTTAATTAACAAGGGTAAATCAGATTGGTAACATAAACAGCCTCGTAGGTAACCCAAATCCCTAGGAATCCATTTAGATCCAAAAACCCTAAAAAGATTTGTTTGCTGTTTTATTTGTCTTCTGTTTACTTATCTCTTAATTCAAAAATCAAAAATCCTTTTTCAAATCCTTTTTATACAGTCCAGATTTACCCAGTTTGAAAATTAATTGCGATCCGAGATCACAGTCTCTGTGGGATCGATATCTTTTATTACTTGGCGACAGTCCGGTACACTTGCCGGAATCGCACGAGCGCTCGCTCGACGCGCGCACGCTGTCACTTATGAGGTCTCAATAGTCTCCCCTTTTTTGATGATGACAAATAACTTTTCTGATTTTATTGAACATCAAAAAGAAATAAGAGAAATTACAAACATATATAATTGTTCAGAGCATGATATGCTCCCCTTTAGTTTATGCATAAAATAAATATAGGTATCAGAGCAAAAACAAGGTATTAGAGCTGATATAGGATTCAAACAGATTATATCAGAGCAGAAATTAAGGATTTTACAGACAAATTAATAAGTTCATAAATTCCTTAATTTTTATTTCTATTTTTATATTTCTTTATATTTCCTTATATTTCCTCCCCGTTTTGGCATCAATCAAAAAGAGATATCAGAAACTTCGTCTCATTTCATTCAAGAGTCAAAAAGGTACATGTGATATTGGACATAATTGACTTGTACATTGCATGACACAAAAAATTGTAGGAGACTAAGTCCTAAGACCTAAGAACTAGGACATCCTTGGCTTTTGAAGAAAGCTTCCATCATCCTTTGCATTGCCTCTTGCCGTGCTAACATTTGGGCTTGAAAAGCTGCTTGTTGAGCAAGTGCAACATCCTGTCTCTGAATGACAGTTTACAGACTCGATGCCATTTCATCCAGCCTTTGATGGGTAGCAGGGTCATAAGCAACTACTGGAGCAGTAGAATCTGTTGTAGCCAGAGCAGTTGTAGATGCTGATGGAGGAGGTGGACTAGGAGGAAGGGTAGGGGGTAACTCTTCAACAAGAATGTCATCCTCAGGCTGAGGGTCTAGAAAAACACAGGTTGAGAGAGTTGTTACAAAATCATTATTTGTATAAAATTCCTCTAAAAAGGCATGAATTTGTGCATGATAAAGAGGAGAGTCCACTACAGATAGAAGAAATTCATAAGATCTCCTAATGAGATTTATGTGAGTAAGAGGGGTAGATTCAGGATAGTTCAAGAGAAAGAAGGGAAGGACCATAAATAAGGGAGGTATGGTATAGATTGATGGTTAGAAAGGGCACAAAGATAAAGCTTGACTACCTCTCACAGGAATATATTTCTTCTCTTCTTCTTTCAAACCAGAGCTGGATCCACATCTCCAGTAAATGTCTCTGATCTTGAGGAACTGATGATGGGTCTCAGTTGCGAACAGTCTCTTCCCGTACTTGCACTTTCGATCATTCAGCTTGATAAGAGAGAATTGTTGACTCAGTGGCAAGTTGACCCCCTTCTGCTTTCCTTTCAGAATCATGGAGTCAGGCATCACTTTGATTTCTGTTGAAGGCTTCATAAAGACATGTGGATTGAAAAGCCATTTTCCTACATGCTTATGTTTTCTATCCAGCTTTACAAGCTGCCATTCAGCTTCAAGAGAGGCAATGACATCCAAGTCTTTGCCATTGAGGAAGTTGGAGCAAGATTCATCTGTGATAGAAAATGCAGTGGTTCTGGAAGAGAGGTGATAGGGAGATATTGTGGCTAAAGGGATAGGGTTGTGTCTGGTTTCAGAGAATAAGTCTCGAAAGACTACTCTCTGAGGGACTTGGAACTGGTTTATGATATGATCAGGGGTTTGTATTTTAGGTGAAGGTGGAGGAGGAGTGGGATTGTGAAAATATTGAAAGTCATTGACATCCTTAGTTTGAAGAGTGTCAGTGTGCTTAGATGTTTGTGGTGTGGAAGGCTTGGATAGATGATGTTCTGTTTCAGATATGTGAGCTTCTGAAGCAGTAAGGGTTAAGTTTAGAGGTGTGATGGATAGGTTCAGAAACAGAAGTTTGTGGGATAGGTGATGTGTGTGGTGGAGTTGAGATTTTTGGTGAAGCAGGTGAAAGAGTAGTAGTTTTCTGTTGTGGTTGTGTTGATGGTGTTTTCAGTGGTGACAGAGTGAGTACTGATAAGTGTGATTCCACCTCATCTTTGTCCATCATTTTGCATGCATTTTCATGTAGTTTAGGCATATTTTTATTAGATTTTAGGTTAATTTTCCTTTGGAACGGGTAAGGCGGTTTTCGTGTGTTGTTTTGCAGATATTAAGGGTGAATTGCTCAAGATCAACCATGATGAAGTTTGGATGAAGATGGAGCTTTAAAACTGAAGAAAATGAGCCAAACAGAGCCCATCACGGCCTAGCCGTGATGCTCATCACGGCCATGATCGAGCAAAACTGAAAAAGAAGAAAGGCTGAAGTCAGAGTCTGTCACGGCCTGGCCGTGATAGTCATCACGGCCGTGACCCAAAACCACCACAAGTTAGAGCACATCACGGCCCAGCCGTGAAATTCTTCACGGCCATAACAGAGGGCTCGCGTCGCGAGCATCATTCTCGCCCCGCGAGAGACCGAATTCTGCATTGCAACCAGAAGCAGAGACCGTCACGGCCTGGCCGTGATGGCCATCACGGCCGTGACGCGCATTACTTGGACCTGAAGAAACCGAAATAGATCAGATTTTGAGTTGGTTTGGGACTCTAACTTCCCCATTTCTATAAATATGGACCAAGGCATCAGATCTGGAGAGAAATGAGACATCAACACATTAGGGGCTACTACTCTAGGCATAGATTTAGGATCTCTTCTCCTCTTCTCCTCTCTTCTCTTTTCTGATTTTCATTATGTTGTCAACCCAGCTTGTCATCTCCATGGCAAGACTGGAGTAGTAGTTAGTTTCTAGGGATTAGGGCTCTGCCCGAGGTTTGTAAATGATGTTAATTTGATGTTAAAACCATTGTTGATTTCATAATTGTTTTAGATCTGATTTCTAGTGTGTTAATCACTCATAAATTTCGGCAACCGTTTATTTACGTGACATAGACGTACTAAGGAGGAACCTAGCGGTGAACTTAGGATTTCTAGGGTGATTCACTCGTAAAGCCCGGCAGCCACTAGTTTGTGAGATGTGAATGATACAAGGAGGAACCTAGCGGTGAACCTAGGTTATTTGCATAACTGAGACATTATAGGGAGGAACCTAGCGGTGAACCTAGGTGTCGGACCTATAGAAGTCAGACTTGGGACTGAAATCACGAGAGTTAGAAGCCGTCCCTCGAGGAGCAACGAGTTGTCACGGAACGCAAAGGGTCCAATCTGGGATCGACTACCACGAGAGTAGGGGTCGGGTCAATTGGGCACGGCTTTTGTAACCCGAGAGGGAGCTTAAGCTATCAGAGGATAAACTCGCCTTCAAGGCAATTTCGGTAATCAACAAAGGTAAATCTGTTAGCAACATAAACAGCCTCAAAGGTAACCCAAATCCCTAGGAATCCGTTTTAGATAAAAACCCCATAAACAATTGTTTTCTGTTTTAATTGTTCTCTGCTCATCTATCTTTCAATTCAAAAACCAATTTCAAAACCCTCTCTAAAAATTCCAGAACTTAATCGATTAGAATTTAATTGCGATTCGAGAACACAGTCTCTGTGGGTTCGATATCTTTTATTACTTGACGGCAGTCCGGTACACTTGCCGGATTCGCACGAGCGCGTCGTCGCACGTCGACTGACGCCGTGACATCAAGTTTTTGGCGCCGTTGCCGGGGACTGTGCCTTTTCGAATCTCAATTCAAATTTTGAATTGATTTTTCTGGACCTTTTCTTTTTGTTTTTGTTTGATTTTTATCTCTGAAAAATTTAAAAAATTAAAAAAAAAAAATATTCTTTTCCTTCTATTGTATCCATCTCTCTGTGTGTTATATGCAAAGATCTCTAAGTCTTGGGAGCCTTAGTGAGATTGATCCGGAGATCGAGAGGACCTTCCACAGACGTAGAAGACAACAAAGAGAGGGAGAAAGGTTGAGTCCCGTTCCACTCATGGCGAATCAACCGGATACAAAACCTTTGAAGGACTACGCAGCCCCAAATGCGAGAGGCTTGCGAACTGGGATTGCAAGGCCAGAGAATGAGGCGGAAAACTATACCATACCACCTATGCTAATCAACATGATTAGGCAACATCAATTCGGAGGATTGCCTTCGGAGGACCCGACCGATCACATAGAGACATTTTTAGAGTTCACCGATGCAATCCGGATTCATGGAGCCTCAGTCGATGTTGTGCGTTTGAGATTGTTCCCCTCATCTCTCACTGGAAAGGCAAAGGCCTGGCTTAAGCAAATCCCCGCTAACACTTTGACTACTTGGGACCAACTGGAACAGGCGTTCTTGGAGAAATTCTTCCCTCCATCCAAGACGGCCTACATAAGAACCCAGATCACCGGCTTCTTCCAGAAAGACGGAGAATCATTATCGGAAGCCTGGGATCGATACAAGGGACTGCTGGAGTCGTGCCCACATCACGGACTCGAGAGGTGGTTAATAGTGCACACCTTCTATAACGGATTAGACTACTCTTCGAAGGTGTCACTAGATTCTGCAGCCGGTGGAGCGTTTATGAATAGGCCTCTCACTGAGGCATTCAACATCATCGAGAATGTCGCCACCAACTACCACCAATGGGGATCCGAAAGAGGTAATAACCCGAACAAGATTTCGGGGGGTAAGTTTGAGGTAAATAGCACAGATCTTATTATGTCAAAGATAGACTCACTTAATAAACGTTTTGATCGACTGGAAAGAGCTAATGTGAGTGCATTAGGTGCTACTAACCTTGTTTGTGAGATTTGTGGAATGCAGGGACATGACATGATGGGATGCCCACATGGATCCGGCGCTTCGGGTGAACAAGTGAACTCTTGTAACAACTACTATGATACGAACCCGAAGCTGCCCAACTATGCTCCCCCAAATCCCTACAACCAAAGAAGAAACAACCCTTACCTCTCCTACGGCAACTACAGCAACACGCTTAATCATGAGTTCCAAGAAGGTCAAGGTAATAAGAGAGCAGCACCGGGGTACCCTCAGGTACAAAGATCTAAACTCGAGACTTTATTTGAAAGTTTTGTCGAAACTCAGACAAAACAGAATGAGGAGTTTAGACAACAAGGAAGGGCAGTGAGTGAGGCAATAAAGGATCTAGCATCTAAGGTAGACAACTTAGCAACTCATAACAAGATGCTAGAAACCCAGATTGCCCAATAAGCCAGTACGTACTCGAGACCTAAGGGTACATTCCCGGGGCAACCCGAAGCAAATCCCAATGAGCATTGCAATGTCATACACTTGAGGGATGATAAGCTTGGGGTGGGGGTAGCTGAAATGGAGGTGGAACCGGAGGAGGACACGAGCGAAAAAGAAGAGCCAGAACCGAAATATGTCCCTCCACCACCGTACCAACCCCCCGATACCTTTCCCACGAGAGGTTGGTCGGAAAAAGCAAGTAGATGTAGAGACTAAAATGCCTACTAAACTGAAAGACCCAGGTAGTTTCTCCATCGCTTGCTCGATTGAACAAGTGCAAATTGACCAAGCCTTATGTGACCTAGGGGCTAGTGCGAGCTTGATGTCCCTCACTATCATGGAAAGGTTGGGAAGCAAAGAGTTGAGACCATTCAAATTCCCCTTACAAATTGCGGATGGCTCAACTAGGACTCCTCTAGGCATACTAGAGAATGTTCCTGTAAAGGTAGGGAAAATTCTCATCCCTACCGACTTCCTGGTATTGGACATGAAAGGGAATTCTAAATTCCCCATCATTTTAGGAAGGCCATTCTTGGCAACCGCTGGAGCATTAATAGATGTAAGGAATGGCAAACTCTCTCTAAATGTAGAGGAAGGTAGGGTAAATTTTCAGTTGATTAACTCTTGTAACAACCCTCCTTTTGAGAGCCATGTGTGCAGAATTGATGTAAAGACTCCAGCGGTAGAGAAAGAACTTAGCATGGAAGCATCCCCAAAGATTTGCAGGGCTAATGATGCACCCAGCAGTGGTGAAGTTGGAGTTGCTGTCCACGCAGAAACAATACTTCCGCCGGGAGGAAGGAAGGCTAGGAAGCTCCGAGAGAAAAGAGCAAAGCGGAAGCGTTACTGGCCGTATGAGCAGAAACGGCTATTTGAAGGAGCTCCATGGAAAAGAAGTGTTCCTGCACTTCTACGCCCAGCCGACCCCGGTTGACTTGAGGAAGTATGGTCAAGCTTAAGACCATAAATAAGCGCTTCTTGGGAGGCAACCCAAGTTTTCTTTCCCTTTTTCCTTTTGTTTTTGATTTAACCTCTTGAATAATTTGAGAAGATCAAGAGGCAAAAATATCATTAATAAGTTTGTCTAGTGTTTTCAGGTTGAGAAAGAGAAGAAGAGCATAAAAAAATAAAGTCAGAGGCCATCACGCCCTGGCCGTGACAGTGGTCACGGCCGTGATGAACTAAACAAGAGCACAGAGAGCATCACGGCATAGCCGTGACAACCATCACGGGCGTGATGAGTAGGATGCCAAAGCCAGAGAGCATCACGGCCTAGCCGTGATGTAGATCACGGCCGTGACAGGGCAACTCCTGAGGATCAGAAACGATCACGGCCTGCCCGTGATAAGCCTCACGGCCGTGATACTATTCCTACCCAAGTTTTGACTGGAATGTGAAGCCAACACCCGCTACCGACTCGGTAAGTTGTTCCAATTTTTCTCTTCTCTCCGACTTGATTATTTACATTGGAGACAATGTAAGTAATCAAGCTTGGGGTGGGGGTATTTATTTTTGCATTTGCATGGTTGCATTCATATTGCATTCACATAGGCATAGATTGGTATGATCACATTCTCTAGATTGCCTCTCACTTAGAACATGCATCCGATTGTGAGAACTTGGAGCCAAATGAATTGAGATAGTGAATTTTTGAACCCAATTTTTCATTATTCTTGTGATATGGCTAAAAATAAAAAAATTCTTGAGATAGTCATTTGATAGTTGATAATTAGCATGTGGTCCCTTAAACTTGCGTTCCTCACTGATTTTTGAACTACTAAATGTAAGATTTTGAGCCAAAAGGGGTATTCACTAAATCTACCCCATTTCTTGTGAAAGAGTGATTTAATTCCTCATGGACTGTATTTTCTAGAACTTGACTTGAAACCATTTCAAAACTTAAAAATTTCTGAAAACATTTTTGGAAGTGATTGAGGCACTAGGTATTTTTCTGGCCTCCCGAGCTTTGAATGATAAATGCTACCCCTTAGTTGCCCAATTTTGAGCCTAAAGATAAAATACTTTTCTTGGTACCTTGAATTAATTTGAGAAATAATGCTTGGTATGGCACCTTTTAAAGTATTACATAAGGGCAAATTGGTAGTTGGAAAAAGTATGGGAAGAAAAAGTTAGAAAGTAATTTCTCTTGAGCTATAAATCTCCCCTTCTCCAAACAAATAAAAATGAAATAAACAAAGAAAAAAAATGGAGAAGGGGATGACAAAGAAAGTGAGAAATGAAAAGAAAAAAAAAAAATTAAATGAAGGAAGAAAGGTGGAAAAGTAAACCAAAGCCCAAAAAGGGGTATTTTAGAAGGTGTCATACCTTGTAATGTTTGATAATCTATCTAGCCTTCTTGAAAATTCCCTTTCTTTGATTTTCCCACCTAACAATAAATCCCATGGCCACATTACAACCAAAGGAAAAGACCTCTTGATTCTTAAGTGTTTTCTTAAATAAAGTAGAGATTTGGTTAATAGTCAAGCCTATGGTAAAATACTTTACTTGAGGAAATGGAGTGAATTGTCATAAACCCTAAAACACTTGAGTGAGGTGAGATGAGTGCCCAAATCAGTGAGGACATGAACTTGAAGAACCTAAGCTTCTAATTGGACTTGAACTTGATTATCTCTTGAGTGCTTATTAAAAATGCCTATTACTTGGATTAGCTTCTAGGGTTCTTAGTTCACTATCCATGCTTTGAATGATTTATATCTTATGGCCTGAGTAATTGCTTGAGGACAAGCAAAGTTTTAAGCTTGGGGTGATTTGATGAGTGTGATTCCACCTCATCTTTGTCCATCATTTTGCATGCATTTTCATGTAGTTTAGGCATATTTTTATTAGATTTTAGGTTAATTTTCCTTTGGAACGGGTAAGGCGGTTTTCGTGTGTTGTTTTGCAGATATTAAGGGTGAATTGCTCAAGATCAACCATGATGAAGTTTGGATGAAGATGGAGCTTTAAAACTGAAGAAAATGAGCCAAACAGAGCCCATCACGGCCTAGCCGTGATGCTCATCACGGCCATGATCGAGCAAAATTGAAAAAGAAGAAAGGCTGAAGTCAGAGTCTGTCACGGCCTGGCCGTGATAGTCATCACGGCCGTGACCCAAAACCACCACAAGTCAGAGCACATCACGGCCCAGCCGTGAAATTCTTCACGGCCATAACAGAGGGCTCGCGTCGCGAGCATCATTCTCGCCCCGCGAGAGACCGAATTCTGCATTGCAACTAGAAGCAGAGACCGTCACGGCCTGGCCGTGATGGCCATCACGGCCGTGACGCGCATTACTTGGACCTGAAGAAACCGAAATAAATCAGATTTTGAGTTGGTTTGGGACTCTAACTTCCCCATTTCTATAAATATGGACCAAGGCATCAGATCTGGAGAGAAATGAGACATCAACACATTAGGGGCTACTACTCTAGGCATAGATTTAGGATCTCTTCTCCTCTTCTCCTCTCTTCTCTTTTCTGATTTTCATTATGTTGTCAACCCAGCTTGTCATCTCCATGGCAAGACTGGAGTAGTAGTTAGTTTCTAGGGATTAGGGCTCTGCCCGAGGTTTGTAAATGATGTTAATTTGATGTTAAAACCATTGTTGATTTCATAATTGTTTTAGATCTGATTTCTAGTGTGTTAATCACTTATAAATTTCGGCAACCGTTTATTTACGTGACATAGACGTACTAAGGAGGAACTTAGCGGTGAACTTAGGATTTCTAGGGTGATTCACTCGTAAAGCCCGGCAGCCACTAGTTTGTGAGATGTGAATGATCCAAGGAGGAACCTAGCGGTGAACCTAGGTTATTTGCATAACTGAGACATTATAGGGAGGAACCTAGCGGTGAACCTAGGTGTCGGACCTATAGAAGTCAGACTTGGGACTGAAATCACGAGAGTTAGAAGCCGTCCCTCGAGGAGCAACGAGTTGTCACGGAACGCAAAGTGTCCAATGGGATCGACTACCACGAGAGGGGGTCGCTTAATTGCTATCGTAGGAGCTTAAGCTATCAGAGGATAAACTCGCCTTCAAGGCAATTTCGGTAATCAACAAAGGTAAATCTGTTAGCAACATAAACAGCCTCAAAGGTAACCCAAATCCCTAGGAATCCGTTTTAGATAAAAACCCCATAAACAATTGTTTTCTGTTTTAATTGTTCTCTGCTCATCTATCTTTCAATTCAAAAACCAATTTCAAAACCCTCTCTAAAAAGTCCAGAACTTAATCGATTCGAAATTCATTGCGATTCGGGAACACAGTCTCTGTGGGTTCGATATCTTTTATTACTTGACGGCAGTCCGGTACACTTGCCGGATTCGCACGAGCGTCGTCGCACGTCGACCGACGCCGTGACATCAAGTACTGGTGATGAAAGTTGTGGAATGGAAGTTATTGGAGGTGTTTGCTATCTTGTTGGTGAGGGTGAAGATGATGGGGTTCGAAGTAAAACAAGCTTCCTATTTGTCACAGTAGTCCTTTTCCTTTTAGGGATCACTGTCTCCTCATGTTGAGACTCCCCCTCAGCTTGCACATTCCTTTTTCTTTTAAACACCTTGGTAACCCTAGGTGCATCAGAAGCAGAGGCAGATGCTTGAACATCAGGTTCAGCAATAGGTTCAACAACCTGAGCCGGGTTTTCAACAACAATTTGAAACTGAGAAGCTTCAGCAGTTGACTTAGTAACTTTCCTCTTATTCCTCTGTAACCGAGGCCTTTCTTCTTCAACTGGTTCCTCAAAGGGTTCAGTTTTGACAATGGGAACAGAGAGAGATTCTTCCAATTGACCAAGTGCAACAGGTGTTGATGATGATGCTTCAGAAGTAGAGGGTTCAACTATAGGTTCAAGTTGTACCTTCATCAAAGATAGTGTCTTTGTAGTTATCTCCATGCAGAGATCAGCATGGAAGGCTTTTGACATATTCTTCAAAGAATCAGCCTTGAAGACTCTTATCATAAGCATGTCATAGGGATATCCACCCTTGCATTTTCCTTTCACATTCTTCTCCATGTGTCCAAAAATTAAATTTGTAATATCTATTTTGATTCTTTGGAGTAAGTGATAGATATCAAACTTTTCAATCTTACTCACATGATCCCTATAGCCAGTTTTAGGTATCACACATTTAATTAAAAGTACGTGAAGAAATCTTGCCATAGGTGTCAGGTATTTTGAGTCAAGAGATCCTTTGGCTTAGGAACTCCATACGGTACTAGGTTTACAACCAACTCACCACCTTGATTCTTCACCCATCTCTTGTCGTACCCAGCTCATTCTCTAGGGCACTTAATCACTTCAACAAGTGACTCATGAGTAATGAAGACGTGGTCCTCACCTACATCTCCAGAAATCATGAAGGTTGTATTGTCCTTGGTGACTTTAGAGTTTTTCCAGAAATTCCTAACCAAGGAAGGAAAGACATCTTCCACTATTTGGAAGAATGGTAGCCACCCAGCATAAGTAATTTCCGGCTTAACAGCCAGTCCTTTGTTCTTCAACTTAGTGAAATTAGGGACCCTTATAGGGTGCACCTTCTTTAGTTTTGGTATAGAAAGTCCAGATTTTTCCGCAACTTCTTCAAGATAGCTTTTGGGTGCCATTGTTTCAGAAGAGAATATTTTTAGGGTTTTTGGAGAAGAACGGTTTCGAGAGAATAAAGACGAAGAGAATTCAGAGAGAGATTGAGAGCAAGAGATTGTGAGTGGGTAGTTTTGAAACAACATGGGTTGCTTTTGTTAAAATGCTTGAGTTCTTTTTGAATTGGGAACAATGAGACAGAGTTGCCGTAAACAGCAATAAATTTTGAAAAGACAGTTGTTAACAAAATTAAACGTTTTCAAGAAAAGGAGGGAAATTGCAATGTACACGTGTCTCAGTCAGGGTTTAGCACTGAGTGCTCTAAGCCACGTCATCAGACGCTTGTCTAAAGTAGACGAGTGAAGCTTAGAGAAAATAGACGAGTCAATCATATACAGAAAATTATTGACAAGTAAACTTTCAGACATATCAGCATACACTCAATCAGACACATTATGCTTATTAAGATTCCTTCTAATGAAAACAAATCTATCTTCACTTAAAGGTTTAGTAAAGATTTCTGCCCACTGATACTGGGTGTTCACAAACTTAATTTCAAAAACACCTTTTTACACATAATCTCTAATAAAATGATGCTCAATTTCTATATGCTTTGCTCTAGAGTGATGTATGGGGTATTTATACAAGTTGATAGCACTAGTATTATCACACCAGACAGGTATATTATGCTTAAACATTGAATAATCTTCGAGTTGATATTTTACCCAAAGCAGTTGTGAACAACAACTGGCTACAAATATGTATTCATCTTCAACAGTTGATAGAGCAATGGTACTTTGCCTTTTTCTTGACCAGGAGATCATATTTGCTCCAATGAAGTGACATCCTCCACTGGTTCTTTTTCTATCAATTCTATCTCCAGCAAAATCAGCATCACAGAATCCAACAAACCTAAAATCTTCAGATTTCTTATATAATAAACAAAGGATAGTGGTTCCAATTAAATATCTGAAAATTCTTTTAACAGCTTAATGATGAGATTCTTTAGGATCTGATTGAAATCTAGCACATAGACAAACACTGAATTGAATATCAGGTTGGTCGCGCTGTCGCCACGCGCCAAAAAGAACGAGCGTTTACAAAATAATGCAGATAGGGAGCGACAACTCGAGTATCGTCTCTCAAGGACTCTTTAGTGTTGTTATTATTAACAGAAAATCAAAAGTTAGTTTTTGGGGGGTTTTGAATTGAGACAAAATAAAGAAAACAAAGCAATAAAAACAGGCAGTTTAAGAGACTAACAAATAAACTAAAAACGATTAACCTACTGTTCTTGGTTTCCCACTATCATTGGTTCAAATAAATCCAAGCCCTAAGCGGATTCTAAACCCTTCCCGATTGTAGCAACAATTAACAACGCAATCACTACTACGGATGCATGTTTCTATTCCCGAAATAACAAACGGGGTTAAGCCCTCATGAACAAACGAACATGAATGAACACACGCGAAATAACAAACGCGATTATATATAGAAACATAACATCACCGAAATGAATCAATACAACACTATACATTCCTGAAATAACAAACAAAAACATATAGCATTGCATTGAAAAGAGAATAGCAAACTAAACAGGAAATACAGAACCTCAAATGTAATAGAAACCAATCACAGTAGATTAATCAAGGAGACTAGTTCTCCATTACAGACTTAAACACAAAAGAAAAGAAAGGAAAGTAAACTACTACTACTGCCTAAGAACTAGCCAAAACTGGCTAACTCTCTGACTCCTACACTATGACTAACTATGACTAACTCTTCTCTCAATATCTGAATGCTCCTTTTATTAACTTCAACCTCTGCCTCTTAGCTTTCCAAAGCCACTTAATTTTCTTAATTATGAGTTAAGATGAGGGAGTTATGTCCACATTCAACTCATAGGGCAGCTGAAACGCCTCTGACTTCACATGGATTAAAGCCCTTCAAAACGGCTCTGTTTGGAATAATGGTCTTCATGAGAGTTAAAGCTCTTTGTTTAATCTTTCATTTGCCACCGGTTTCAGTTCCAACCGATATCTACAGCCCAAGTTATGGCCCAATCGTCATGACCAGTTCAGGTTCCAGTGACAGCAATTATGTTCTGACTTCAAGGCTCGCGAGGCGAATGGATGCTCGCGAGGCGAACGCTTCAACTTCAAAACTGCCACAGCCGTGATCTTCAACACGGGCAAGCTGTGATCGTCTCTGACTTTTCAGAGTTGCAATACTCGCGGGGCGAGAGCTTCTTCGCGGGGCGAAAGACCAGAATTATTCCTTTTTATTAACCTAAAAAACAGAAAATAACATAAATACTTTATTTAACTCTAAAACAACTAAATTAACATAAAAACACTTTACAGACTCAAAATACTACTTAAGGACAATCAAGTCTAAATTGGATGAAAATGATATAAAATTAGCACAAAGCCAAGGTCTTTACTAGTTATAAAACCAGTCAAACAGAGGCTCATCAAAATACCCCAAACTTAAACTTTGCTTGTCCTCGAGCAAACTAAAACTTAAAAACTTAAAAACTTAAAAAGACTCAAGACCTGGCAAGCTCAAAAGATTCAATCAACTTTCGCACAAATTTCAAGCAATTTATCAAAATACTTTCAATGTTCCCCCCTTTACAAACAAAGCAATCCCCAAAATCTTTCATTCTAAACAATTGAGAATTTCATTATTTAAACAATCATCAATCTAAGCAGGGGATCCAAGTTACACACAAAAGAGAGATCACCAAATTCAAACAAATGCCTTCCTCACAAGGGAAATTTATGTTTCACTCAATCGCTCAGTTTGTGTCAGGCTATCAACATTTCACTCAGTTTTCACTTTTAAGAGCACTTCCCATAAATTTGATTTTCATCTCCTAATGGTTCCCACAGAAAACATGCAAGCAGCATCAAAAGGTCTTTTATGGGTTGTAATGGGGCCTGGCTAAGGGTAGGATATACAAAGGAACTAGGCTGAAGACCCTAGGAACTAAGAGAGCATGAACATTATTTACACTTTGAAATTCACTCAAGTTCCTTTTCTCATTTTTCTTTTATGCCTTGGGTGACTACAACCTTTTTATTTCTTTTTGGAATTTTTGCACTTTTAAATTTTTTTTGTTTTTTTTTTCTTTTCTTTTCTTTTTTTCTCTTTTTTTTTTACATAAATTTTTTTCTCAATCCCAAACAACATATTACACCTTGCAGCCACCCCAAACTTTAGTTTCTTGCACCCATTCTAAGATTACATGCTCTCCTAATCCTAAGATCGGGTTAACATGGTTTTCCAGATTTTTGGGCTTATAACATTAGGTTATCAAGAATTAACAGGCTAATAGGCTCAATGGGGCTAACTAAGGAACATGCATTAGGAATTGGTTATTTTTAGGCTAAGTAGCTATTTACAAAGAAAATGCCTAAATCATTTGAAGCAAACATATAATCATGCAAACCAAAAAGAGATTCAACCAAATTCAGGAAAGTGCAACTTAAAAGAGATTCTCACAGTCAAAAACATGTTGGAGGCTCAAAACCTCACCTGGACATTTATGAAAATTGTTTAACTGAGATTCTATCCCTAGTGTGTGCTTCCTATCACCCCAAACTTATCATAAATCATGCCATCATAATAAAATCTCAAAGTTCAGTTTTCAATCATATGGGGATCATTTTTCTAAAATTTTCAAGTCCTAGGGGGAAAACAGTCAACACTATCATGCAATCAATCTATGCAAAAATTAATAAAATCCAATAAACTTGCCATAACCAAGACACAAACACAACTCCTGAGCTTCTCAAATTATTCAGGAGCTTTATTGGAAACAAAACAGAAATAAAGCAAAGAAAAAAAAATTAAATTAAAAGAGCAAGGTAAAGAAAAACTCATTGAGGGGCGGTTCCACCGGGATCCCATTGCTTGTAACATAAGTCCCACATGGTAGCCAAAGGGTGGTAGTTCATTCCATGCTTCCCTAACTTGCAGCCTTTATACGGAAGTGGGTGCTTGACAATCATAGTAACCTCGCCCAGTGCGGCGAACTTTTCACTTCCTCTGGGGTCACAGATGACCTCTTTCTCAATAAAATCCTCCCAATAAAAGTGGGGCTCAACCTCTTGGACTGGCCATGGTGCAAATTCCAGAGGCTTGAACTCCATCACCGGTTGTTTCACAGTGGGAGGTAGCTGCTCAATGGATAGTGTATTTGGAACTTCGGCTGAACAATCGGTATCACTCTCACTATCATCCTACAAAATAGAGTCAAGAAACTGGCCACAAACAGCACACGGGTTAGTGTCAGTACAGTTAGTACATGTAGTAAAAGAAACTGAGTTAGTAAAGGTCTGATTGTCTGGACTTTCTGTACATGGTTCATCCACCCCATCATTCTCAACACATGCATTTGATTCCACAGGTTCTTCATTATCCTCAAGCTTTTTGCCTTGATTGTCAGGATGGAATGTATAAGCTCAAGGCCAATAAGTAGCATTTGTCAGAATGGGGCATGCCTCATACAGGTGCTCAGGAGAGCCGCACATGCCACAAAACTGTGTCTGCTGAAACAATTGCTTCAAATAAGTGAGCTTATCAGTAAGATCCATAACCAGACAAATTCAGCAATTTTTTTTTTCTTCTGCTAATAACACAACAAGAGTCCCCGGCAACGGTGCCAATTTTTGGTCATGCTGTCGCCACGCGCCAAAAAGAACGAGCGTTTACAAAATAATGCAGATAGGGAGCGACAACTCGAGTATCGTCTCTCAAGGACTCTTTAGTGTTGTTATTATTAACAGAAAATCAAAAGTTAGTTTTTGGGGGGTTTTGAATTGAGACAAAATAAAGAAAACAAAGCAATAAAAACAGGCAGTTTAAGAGACTAACAAATAAGCTAAAAACGATTAACCTACTGTTCTTGGTTTCCCACTATCATTGGTTCAAATAAATCCAAGCCCTAAGCGGATTCTAAACCCCTCCCGGTTGTAGCAACAATTAACAACGCAATCACTACTACGGATGCATGTTTCTATTCCCGAAATAACAAATGGGGTTAAGCCCTCATGAACAAACGAACATGAATGAACACACGCGAAATAACAAACGCGATTATATATAGAAACATAACATCACCGAAATGAATCAATACAACACTATACATTCCTGAAATAACAAACAGAAACATATAGCATTGCATTGAAAAGAGAATAGCAAACTAAACAGGAAATACAGAACCTCAAATGTAATAGAAACCAATCACAGTAGATTAATCAAGGAGACTAGTTCTCCATTACAGACTTAAACACAAAAGAAAAGAAAGGAAAGTAAACTACTACTACTGCCTAAGAACTAGCCAAAACTGGCTAACTCTCTGACTCCTACACTATGACTAACTATGACTAACTCTTCTCTCAATATCTGAATGCTCCTTTTATTAACTTCAACCTCTGCCTCTTAGCTTTCCAAAGCCACTTAATTTGCTTAATTATGAGTTAAGATGAGGGAGTTATGTCCACATTCAACTCATAGGGCAGCTGAAACGCCTCTGACTTCACATGGATTAAAGCCCTTCAAAACGGCTCTTTTTTGAATAATGGTCTTCATGAGAGTTAAAGCTCTTTGTTTGATCTTTCATTTGCCACCGGTTTCAGTTCCAACCGATATCTACAGCCCAAGTTATGGCCCAATCGTCATGACCAGTTCAGGTTCCAAAGGATGGCAATTATGTTCTGACTTCAAGGCTCGCGAGGCGAATGGATGCTCGCGAGGCGAACGCTTCAACTTCAAAACTGCCACAGCCGTGATCTTCAACACGGGCAAGCCGTGATCGTCTCTGACTTTTCAGAGTTGCAATACTCGCGGGGCGAGAGCTTCTTCGCGGGGCGAAAGACCAGAATTATTCCTTTTTATTAACCTAAAAAACAGAAAATAACATAAATACTTTATTTAACTCTAAAACAACTAAATTAACATAAAAACACTTTACAGACTCAAAATACTACTTAAGGACAATCAAGTCTAAATTGGGTGAAAATGATATAAAATTAGCACAAAGCCAAGGTCTTTACTAGTTATAAAACCAGTCAAACAGAGGCTCATCACTGGTCTTCTAGAAGTTAAGTATAGAAGAGATCCAATCATACCTCGGTAGACAGTTTGATCTACATTTTTACCTTCCTCATCCTTGTTTAGAATAACTGATGGATGCATATGAGTACACATAGGTTTTGAATTTTCCATTTTATACTTTTTCAGAAGCTCCTTGGTGTACTTCTGTTGATGGATATGGATTCCATCACTTGTCTGTTTTATTTGAAGACCAAGAAAGAAATTCAATTCTCCCATCATGCTCATCTTAAATTCATTCTGCATCAACTCAGAGAACTCTTTGCAGATTTTTTCATTAGTAGCACCAAATATTATATCATCAACATAAATCAGTACTACTATGAAATCTTTCTTTGAGCTTTTCTTCAAAAGTGTAGTGTCAACTTTTACTCTAATAAAATTACTTTCCATTAGATATGTGCTTAACCTGTCATACCAAGCTCTAGGAGCTTGTTTGAGTGCATATAAAGCTTTCTTATGCTTATAGACTTGGTGAGGACTTTCAGAAACCTCTTACCCAGGAGGATTCTTGGCATAAACTTCCTCCTCAATTATTCCATTTAGAAATGAAATTTTAACATCCATTTGATAAAGAGTTATATCATGTTGTGCATCATAAGACATGAGAATTCTAATTGCTTCTAATCTAGCTATAGGTGCAAAGGTTTCAGTGAAATCAATACCTTCCTGTTGATTATACCCTTGAGCAACTAGTCTTGCTTTGTTTCTTACGACTTTTCCATCTTCATCTAGTTTGGTCTCTTTGACCTTGCTGGTTCCTTCATGAGCAACAGCTAGTGAATCCCACATATATTTTGCAGATTCACAGACACATACTTTCTCAAATTCTTCTATGCTCAAAGCACACATGATTGGATATCTGGCTTTGGCATTTGACTTCCACTTTGTTCTTTGATCAGAGGTCATGTTAGCTTTAGGAACTTCAACTCCTTTGTTGAGACACCCCGATGTGCCCCATTGTATTATTACATTAAAACCTTAATATTTATTTACTTAATCGCGCGCTTACTGTTGAAAATACGTAAAAATTAAAACTTAAATAATAATCATATAACTTCTACAAATACAAAACACACCAAAACTATATTACATAAATACACACATAATTATTCTTTATTTTACACAACACGGTTTAGGGTATCCTCTCAGTAGGATCCCACACCAGTACTTATTTATACAAACATGCTTATAACTAACTGAAAGCAAGAAACGTCTTATATGACTCACTGGCCCTAAACTTACTACGCTACATTATCAGGATCAGTAGATGGTTCTTCAGCGTCGACTTCATACGGAACGTCGTTCAACTCTTCAACAATCTCCGTCTCGTATGGGGTTCCATCCATCTCCTCAGCAACATATTAGTTCATCTGGTCTTCTAACGTAACAAAGTAGACATACACAAAAATACAGAAATAGGGAGATAAGAAACAGTTCTATCATCATAAGTGGAAAAGATTCATAGCATATAATACAATAATAGTCACAGACACGCATCATTCAAAATCAACAATCATCCTCAATTCACTATATCATCCTCTACCCTTCAACTCATGCAACTAGACCTTTATGTTGACGTGGCCACTACTACTCCTGTCACACATCCCTCGTTAGGGATGCCAGTCAGTCGCCCAAGTGACACGTTCCCCACGCCGGTGCACATTCTCATCCATGGTAAGAATGCTCATGCAAAGCAATGACACTATAGCTGCACTGTATCGTCGGTGCACACCCTGATTCTCTCTCTCACTCTGTCAAGGGTGCTCATGCAAAGCAATGACACTATAGTTGCACAACTTAAATTCTAATTTGGAACGGTCTACAAGAACTTCGGACCTCGTGTATCTCAAATACACGGTTATGAACAACAATGCAACACATGATTCTCACTGACTTTTATCAATAACAACCTAGTACCTCAAGCTTTTCCTCATAACCTCCACTGACATTCTATATCACATCACTTTTATAAAATAATAGCGAGGCACGTCTAATTCATATTCAAAACTCTCACCCAAACAAAATACCTCCGAGCAATATATATCTTTCCTTAAAATCAACTAAGCAATTTATCAAACCAGGCAGATCATGCATAACACAATATCAACAAAATATTCAAATATCATAAAATATCACATATAGCAAATTATCACAACCAACATATCACAATCAACTCAAATAAGTAATAAAGCCACACATCCTCAACATCATAAAATCAACCTTAATGTCGATAAACCTACAATCCCCGAATCACCATTTGTTTTACAGAAAAGGTTTCCAATGTGATTTTGGTCTTGTCGGTTACTCAATTACTAGTAGGGTTTAGGTCGCCCTACACAATTATTATATAATATGCTACTTATCGATTTCGACGGTAGAATGATTCTTTCCCCCACCCGAGTTAGCACCGGAAACACGTACACAACGATCCTCGTTATCCCGCCACAAGTTAACACAACCACCTTCATTCAAACAACATAACTATAATTAATCAACTAACAACCATCTATGACACTTTACGGCTAGGTTCGGCCAAGACTTAGAAAATAGGTTTAGGATTATCTTCTTAATGCTATCTTTTGGATCCTAGTTACTAGAGTCTTAACTAACATAGATTACTTATTACAAGACTAAAATTTGAAACAAAATCCTCTAACCTTTAGGGTTAGGGTTTCGGCCCATATTAGGAATTTAAGCTAGGGATTTTTGTTGGACCTAAGCTCTTGGATTTAAGCTATACATGTATTATAGAACTTAAGTCAAGTACTAACTTTCAAAACAAACAACAACACACCAAACCCATTTCCCTACCTAGGTTCGGCCATTAATGGTTAATAGGGAAGGAAAATGATTTTTATCACATGCTTTTGGATAAATAAAGGAGGGATCATAAATAGATCATAGAAATTGGTTTCACATTTTTATGATTTTTCTACAATTTTCTAGAATTATTTGAAGTTCTAGATCTATGAATGGAAAAATATGATTCATGGCATAAACATGAGAAATACATGAATATGAAAGCTTATATGATCAATTATATGAGCTTTTACCTCTTGAAGATTGAAGAAATGAAGAAAATGGTCAACCTTCACTATGTTGAAAACTGGACAGCTTGAGGGTGTGATGGTATTGTGAGTGTATCTCACAATATACTCATCCAAAAATCATGAACTCTGACTTGATAGAAAGATAAGAAGAAAAGGAACAACTTTGGTGTTGAAGATTTCCTTTGGTTCGGATCATAACAGGGGTGAAATGGGACTTCTTTCTGCTGTTTCGTGGGTTGCTGAGAATTCTGGGAAGTTTCGGTATTTTGATCCTATCTCCCAATCCACTTATCCGTTTTTGATGATCTTTTGCTTGTTGGAAAGAAGAGAGAAATAGGAACAACTTTTATGTTGAGTGTTTTCGAGTTTCAGAAAGGAAGAGGGTCATATGTTTGGTGGGAATTCGGTGTTCTTAGGGTTTTGTAACTTAGTTGGTGAGGAAGATGAAGAGAATGAAGAAGATGAGTGAAATGGTGAGGGAGGACACGGTTTGGGGTATTTATAGGAGTAATCTTATGCCTTGTTTGGTTAAAAGGAATTGGTTTAATGGGTTTTGTGATTATTAAATTAATATAAGCTTAACTAAGGTTATAATTAACTTAACTAAGGTTATAATTAACTTAACTAAGGTTATTTTGGCTAACCATGGGTAATAATATGTGGCTCACATTTAGTGGAGGTGTGGTTGATTTTGGGCCACACAAAGTGACTGACCAATGAGTCACCGATCCTATCCGTTAGCGGTTCCCAGAAATTCCGTACGCAGCTCCGTCGTTTACCCGATTTCAGTTTTTGAGAGAAAAATAATGAAACGAAAGCAAAATGAAATAGGTAATATTTATTGGAGGTGGATGCACGAAATTGGAGAGATGTGGGAGGTTTTCAACCACGTAAAATGAGTGGTTAAGAGTGTGTAGATGCGTCTTGTTAATACCTGCGAAAGCTTGGGGGTATTTTGGTCTTTTTACCTAAATGTCATGATTACTTGCATTTAAGGCTCATAAATGCTTGGTGACTCATCCTCCATGAGTCATCATGTATGACTCGCCGTCCCGATCTCTTGACGGTTCTCTGCACTTCCCTTCTCGACTCCGTCGGTTTCCCGATTAGGGTTTTACGCCTGCGTAAAAGCGTAATATTTCGTTTTCGACTGAAAATTTTCAAACTAACCAAACTCGTTGGAAATATGATTTAAATATAAACCATTTCGTTCACGAGTCAAAATTAGGTTTTCTGCTCAGTAAAATTATACTGTCATTGAAAACGCAGACCGATTTCCGTCTGAATTTTCAACCCAAATTTTTATCCTAAGCTTCTACTCTAAGATAGAGTATGAATATGATTTTTATTTCATAAAAATCAATCTCCATGAACTCGGATAAAAATATAAATAAATATATTTATACTGGTTAATACAGCGAAAATATTTTTACTGAAAAAATAAAAATCGGAAAATAAAAAGTAGGGTGTTACATTACTACCCCTCTTAGAAAAAAAATTCCGTCCTCGGAATTTCTTAACTCAACACTAGACATCATCTTGTAATCTTATCTTAATCTAAAGCTCCAACACTATATTTCTCATCGCTGTTTTTCCCTTAGGTGACAGCGGTAACTTCATAACAGAATTCATTCTTATATCCTTCTATTTATCCTCGAACTTATCCCTCACTATATTCCATTCATTGTTCTTAACCTTTCCAACTTGATCTAACATCCTTAAAGAACATAATCAAAACTTAATCCCTTCCTCTTCTTACTACTGATCCACTAAAGAATCTTATTTCAACATCTAACAGCCGTAATTAACACCACAATCGAACTACCCTAACTTCCTACTTCATGTATCCAATCACAGTCTTAGTTCCTTAGAATGTATTTCACTATTCTGGATTATATCAACATCACACCTTTCAAATCTCCAAATAAACATCTCAACACTCCGTAAGATAATTGCAATCAAAAGATCAATACCTGTTAGGATTATCTAACTTAACAAATTTGAATTTCTCTAGTAACCTCAATTTACATCAGAAATCATCTTTTCTGCTCATATTCAACTTAGGTGAAAGCTCATTTTCAACTTAGGTGAAATTACTATATACACTTTCGTTTACTCTTCCCAAACTCATACAATCCATCTTAACTACGATCCTTAATCATTGCCCTAGATTCCATAATGATACTATGCCTCCATCAACATTTGACTTATAGTAATTGTCTTACTCACTGATATTGATCTTAAGGGTTCACATCCTACCAGTCACAACTATACCTCAACAAAACTCTCATCACTTTCTTGTCCATCATGCTACTTAGAAAAACAAACAAAGTCTACCAGATATCAAATACATACCTTGTATAAGATCCCGGATTCAGCATTCTGCTCCCCTCACGGTAAACACTCTTTCAGTGACCTGAGGTCTGACCATCTGTTGTCCTGCTGCTGGAACTCCTTTTCCAGCTCCACCTCTCTGAACACTAGTATACAACATATAATGCTACATAAAACTGGTATATATATGCCATATAACTGTTAACTATCACGTCGGGACTCACTACCCAACTTCTAAGCATAGCTAAAATCCGATGTGGACTCAACTAGACACGGCCAGTAACAACATCCTAGACCTCACAGTCCGATTAGAATCGAACTGCTCTGATACCACCAAATGAGACACCCCGATGTGCCCCATTGTATTATTACATTAAAACCTTAATATTTATTTACTTAATCGCGCGCTTACTGTTGCAAATACGTAAAAATTAAAACTTAAATAATAATCATATAACTTCTACAAATACAAAACACACCAAAACTATATTACATAAATACACACATAATTATTCTTTATTTTACACAACACGGTTTAGGGTATCCTCTCAGTAGGATCCCACACCGGTACTTATTTATACAAACATGCTTATAACTAACTGAAAGCAAGAAACGTCTTATATGACTCACTGGCCCTAAACTTACTACGCTACATTATCAGGATCAGTAGATGGTTCTTCAGCGTCGACTTCATACGGAACGTCGTTCAACTCTTCAACAATCTCCGTCTCGTATGGGGTTCCATCCATCTCCTCAGCAACATATTCGTTCATCTGGTCTTCTAACGTAACAAAGTAGACATACACAAAAATACAGAAATAGGGAGATAAGAAACAGTTCTATCATCATAAGTGGAAAAGATTCATAGCATATAATACAATAATAGTCACAGACACACATCATTCAAAATCAACAATCATCCTCAATTCACTATATCATCCTCTACCCTTCAACTCATGCAACTAGACCTTTATGTTGACGTGGCCACTACTACTCCTGTCACACATCCCTCGTTAGGGATGCCAGTCAGTCGCCCAAGTGACACGTTCCCCACGCCGGTGCACATTCTCATCCATGGTAAGAATGCTCATGCAAAGCAATGACACTATAGCTGCACTGTATCGTCGGTGCACACCCTGATTCTCTCTCTCACTCTGTCAAGGGTGCTCATGCAAAGCAATGACACTATAATTGCACAACTTAAATTCTAATTTGGAACGGTCTACAAGAACTTCAGACCTCGTATATCTCAAATACACGGTTATGAACAACAATGCAACACATGATTTTCACTGACTTTTATCAATAACAACCTAGTAGCTCAAGCTTTTCCTCATAACCTCCACTGACATTCTATATCACATCACTTTTATAAAATAACAGCGAGGCACGTCTAATTCATATTCAAAACTCTCACCCAAACAAAATACCTCCGAGCAATATATATCTTTCCTTAAAATCAACTAAGCAATTTATCAAACCAGGCAGATCATGCATAACACAATATCAACAAAATATTCAAATATCATAAAATATCACATATAGCAAATTATCACAACCAACATATCACAATCAACTCAAATAAGTAATAAAGCCACACATCCTCAACATCATAAAATCAACCTTAATGTCGATAAACCTACAATCCCCGAATCACCATTTGTTTTACAGAAAAGGTTTCCAATGTGATTTTGGTCTTGTCGGTTACTCAACTACTAGTAGGGTTTAGGTCGCCCTACACAATTATTATATAATATGCTACTTATCGATTCCGACGGTAGAATGATTCTTTCCCCCACCTGAGTTAGCACCGGAAACACGTACACAACGATCCTCGTTATCCCGCCACAAGTTAACACAACCACCTTCATTCAAACAACATAACTATAATTAATCAACTAACAACCATCTATGACACTTTAGGGCTAGGTTCGGCCAAGACTTAGAAAATAGGTTTAGGATTATCTTCTTAATGCTATCTTTTGGATCCTAGTTACTAGAGTCTTAACTAACATAGATTACTTATTACAAGACTAAAATTTGAAACAAAATCCTCTAACCTTTAGGGTTAGGGTTTCGGCCCATATTAGGAATTTAAGCTAGGGATTTTTGTTGCACCTAAGCTCTTGGATTTAAGCTATACATGTATTATAGAACTTAAGTCAAGTACTAACTTTCAAAACAAACAACAACACACCAAACCCATTTCCCTACCTAGGTTCGGCCATTAATGGTTAATAGGGAAGGAAAATGATTTTTATCACATGCTTTTGGATAAATAAAGGAGGGATCATAACTAGATCTTAGAAATTGGTTTCACATTTTTATGATTTTTCTACAATTTTCTAGAATTATTTGAAGTTCTAGATCTATGAATGGAAAAATATGATTCATGGCATAAACATGAGAAATACATGAATATTAAAGCTTATATGATCAATTATATGAGCTTTTACCTCTTGAAGATTGAAGAAATGAAGAAAATGATCAACCTTCACTATGTTGAAAACTGGACAGCTTGAGGGTGTGATGGTATTGTGAGTGTATCTCACAATATACTCATCCAAAAATCATGAACTCTGGCTTGATAGAAAGATTCGAAGAAAAGGAACAACTTTAGTGTTGAAGATTTCCTTTGGTTCGGATCATAACAGGGGTGAAATGGGACTTCTTTCTGCTGTTTCGTGGGTTGCTGAGAATTCTGGGAAGTTTCGGTATGTTGATCCTATCTCCCAATCCACTTATCCGTTTTTGATGATCTTTAGCTTGTTGGAAAGAAGAGAGAAATAGGAACAACTTTTATGTTGAGGGTTTTCCGAGTTTCAGAAAGGAAGAGGGTCATATGTTTGGTGGGAATTCGGTGTTCTTAGGGTTTTGTAACTTAGTTGGTGAGGAAGATGAAGAGAATGAAGAAGATGAGTGAAATGGTGAGGGAGGACACGGTTTGGGGTATTTATAGGAGTAATCTTATGCCTTTTTTGGTTAAAAGGAATTGGTTTAATGGGTTTTGTGATTATTAAATTAATATAAGCTTAACTAAGGTTATAATTAACTTAACTAAGGTTATAATTAACTTAACTAAGGTTATTTTGGCTAACCATGGGTAATAATATGTGGCTCACATTTAGTGGAGGTGTGGCTGATTTTGGGCCACACAAAGTGACTCACCAATGAGTCACCGATCCTATCCGTTAGCGGTTCCCAGAAATTCCGTACGCAGCTCCGTCGTTTACCCGATTTCAGTTTTTGAGAGAAAAATAATGAAACGAAAGCAAAATGAAATAGGTAATATTTATTGGAGGTGGATGCACGAAATTGGAGAGATGTGGGAGGTTTTCAACCACGTAAAATGAGTGATTAAGAGTGTGTAGATGCGTCTTGTTAATACCCGCGAAAGCTTGGGGGTATTTTGGTCTTTTTACCTAAATGTCATGATTACTTGCATTTAAGGCTCATAAATGCTTGGTGACTCATCCTCCATGAGTCATCATGTATGACTCGCTGTCCCGATCTCTTGACAGTTCTCTGCACTTCCCTTCTCGACTCCGTCGGTTTCCCGATTAGGGTTTTACGCCTGCGTAAAAGCGTAATATTTCGTTTTCGACTGAAAATTTTCAAACTAAACAAACTCGTTGGAAATATGATTTAAATATAAACCATTTCGTTCACGAGTCAAAATTAGGTTTTCTGCTCAGTAAAATTATACTGTCAGTGAAAACGCAGACCGATTTCCGTCTGAATTTTCAACCCAAATTTTTATCCTAAGCTTCTACTCTAAGATAGAGTATGAATATGATTTTTATTTCATAAAAATCAATCTCCATGAACTCGGATAAAAATATAAATAAATATATTTATACCGGTTAATACAGCGAAAATATTTTTACTGAAAAAATAAAAATCGGAAAATAAAAAGTAGGGTGTTACATTTGTCATCTTTAGGAACATAGGGACATTCTTCAATGTGATCCCAAAGATCAGAAGTAGTGGATTGTAAAAACCACTTCATCGTTTCTTTCCAATAGATGTAGTCTTCTCCATTGAATTATGGAGGTCTCGACATTGAGGATCCTTCTCCAGTATGATTCTTGCTTGTACTGACTTCTCCTGTCATTTCGAAGATCTTTTCCTATAAATTGTTAAGTGCTCAACTGTGAGGATGAGCTCTGATACCAAATGAAATAACCAAAGTTAACACAAGAAGGGGGGTTGAATTGTGTTTACCATCTTTTTCAGAAACTTTGAAAATTGTTTTAGCAGGCACAACAAGCAAAACTAAGACAACAGAAATTTAGACAATTGACACGTCTAAATTTAAGACAGAACACACGTGCAGACAAAGAAGGTTAAAATAGAGTTTGATATTCACAAAATAACTCCCCAAGTTAAAATCTTAAACAAATAATACTTAAACAAATCAAACAGATAAGGGAAGAGAAATATCACTCAAGAGTTTTATACTGGTTCACCCCAAAATCCACAGGGCTACGTCCAGTATCTTGGCAGCACCAAGTTTCACTATAACTGATCAGATTACAGTACAAGTATTTTTTTCACACCTAGCCTCTCCAGGCTCAACACTCAAACAAGTATTCTTTGCTCACCTAGCCTCTTCAGGCTCAACTCAGAAAAGAGTAAAGGTTTTGTCTATTTAATACAACTTACAAATCTTTCAGATCACACTCAAAGAGTGGAGTAAATATGAAGTATGAAAGACTGTGAATTAAATTCAAATGATTGAATGAATATTCAATGAAGGAATGAAGAAGTAAATGAAGAGAGTAAATGCTTCTTGCGCAATGTTCTTAATGATATTCAACTTCATGTCTTCATCTTCATGAATTGGGCTATATAAAGACTTCAATCAATTTAATCTGTTAGGCACAGCTTCAGAAAGTGTGTTCTTCTGATTTATGCTTCAGGGACACCATTAATGCCAAAGAGTCGTTCTGTGTAAACATTAAATGCTTGGTAATGTTGAGCTTTGATAAGGTTGTCCAAGAGTACACTTTATTCTAAGCAGCTATTGTTTCAGAGTTGCAGCAGTAGCCTTCTTGTACTTCCAGCAGAGAGCTTTCCTCTTTCAGTGTAACACTCAGTTCACTTTCTGGAAAGCACTTTTACTTTGTACTAAAACAGCTAAAAGGTTACTGCTGTGGTACAGTGGTTGCATTTTATTCCTTAAAACCTTGAAGAAAATGTTCTTTATTCTTTATCCTTAGTGCTATTGTCCAGAGGTATTCGAGATCATTAAGGAAGGCATATTATTTGAATAAGGTGACTTGGACTTCATTTTTGACATACTGGCATTGTAGCAGTGTTGAAAAAATTAGACGGTGTAAAGCAATCCAAAAAGTAGACGACTGCTTGTGCAGTCCAAAACTAGACGGGTGCTAGTATATTTCAAGAAATTAGACGGGTGCTTCACTTAGTCTTCTCCAGATGGATGTTTCTTGCCACATCATCGGGTATATTGGAATATTGATAGGGCATTGACATGGTCTTTGATTGTATTATTAGACGAGTGGTTTTTAGACGGGTCTAAAAACTGCGTTCTACTAGAAAGTAGACGAGTCATAAAATAGACGAGTGACCTTAAGTCTATTTTCCTGCACACTTATTAGTCATGTCATTAATATCACATGGTTTAATATTACCATACTTAACTATTTGGAATCATCAAAACTTAGAGAATCTGCACATGAACTGTGTCTCTGACTTATGAGGTCTCAACATGTTGGCTAACCTTCCTCGACGAGGTGATGTTAAAATCGTCAAGGAATTTTATGCCAATTCCCTTAACCCCGACATCACTGACCCGATATGTATTTCTATGGTCAGGGGTGTGCACATAGCATTCACGACTGAGGATATTAACAGGTGCCTGGGTATATAAAATACCTGGGGTGAGTGGAACCAGCATGCTGAGTTGCTGGCAGTTCAAGCCCTGACCGGGCCAATTTTGGAGATATCCTGTAGGCTAGGGGCCTAATGGGAAGTAGGAGCCTCTGGGAACCTACTGAGGCTAAGGAGGCAGGATCTTAATCCTATGGCCCGCATTTGGTCAGCATTTGTACATGCCAACCTCATGTTGAGCTCTCACGAGTCCACTGTGACTGCTGCACGGGCCCACCTCATCTATGCCATCTTGCAGGAGAAGACCATTGATGCAGGCTCAGTCATCGCCACTGACATCCAATAGAAGGCCAACTCCAAGAATAGTAAAGAGGTGTTGGCTCATGGGTTCTTCATCACGGAGATGATAGTGTGGGCACAAATTGCTGTTTCTGAGGAGACTGAGAAGGTCCCTAGACAACCTATTAACAGAGACTACATCCGCCGCCACTGTTTTGGAGAGCCAGCAGCTCCTATGAGGCCAGCAGGACAGCCCCCTCAGAGGCCACGCTCATCGGATATGATTTTGCTTTTGTAAAACCAACAGGCTATGAGGAGGGACCAGGTGGTGCTGAGAGAGTTTCTCAGGGAGATGTCCCTGGCTCAGCAGGAGGGCCGGGTACCCCTTTACCCTTCTGAGGAGGATATGGGACCTCGGCTTGGGCGGCAGGACTATCCTTGGGACCAGGATGCTATGCCACAGGGGGTTACCCGAGGTACTTCAGGAGATGAGGTAGCAGCTCAACAGGGCGACCTAGTGGACGAGATTGATTTTGATTGACCCGGTCCCACCATTACCAGTTTTCAGTTCCCATTACCCATTCCCCAATTTATTGAGTTCTAGCTATTTTTTATTGCTATTCGATATGGTTGTATATTGATAGATAGCTAGAAACTCATTTTTATTTTGATACTTAATGCACACACTTTGATGACTTTATATATTGATTGTGCATGTTTTTCATTTTCTTTTTTCTTTAATTTTGATTATTTTATTGACCAGTGTTTTATTTGTGAATAAGTAGATGATTGACTTGAGTCACTTGCGCAAGGTGAGAATGCCAGTCGATGAACAGGATATAACTCTGAACCACACCGATTATGAGTATGTTCATCTATCCATTCGAGAGAGACGAATCCCTAACCCTCATGTGGAAAATTTGACAAAAGAAAAAGAGGAGGATATGGATCCGTTTCACTTGAGTTTTGATAGGGGTGTGAATGATTATGTTCGGAGGGAAATTGATCGTGAGGTTGAGGAAAGACATCGAGACTATCCAGTGCACATATCTATCGAGCACGTATTATATGAAAAAGTCAAGAAAGCGGTAGAGAACAACCAGATCCCATTCCCAGAAGTTGGAGACTTGAGCAAGGAAAACGATTGTGGATGGGTGGAAAGGGAATCAATAAGGCAAGCTAAGGAAGGAATCCCGAAAAGGAAGGTTCCATGGGAAGAAATCACGATGGGAAGCCCAGAGATTGTTTGGCCCAAGTACTTGGATGAAGCCGAATCTAGCCATGCGGTAAAGAGGACTAGAGGAGAAATAGAAGAAGCGAGAGATTCTAAAGAGAGTGTGGGGTCCTCTCAGACCCCCTTGAGATAACATTTCTTAAATCCCTCTTCTCTTTTCTTTTCTTTTCTTTTCTTTGTCTCTCTCCCTAAAACTTTTGTTTGCATATGAATAATTGGTCAATAACAAAATAATAATAATAATATTAGAGTCTTGTGTCTAGTTGGTAAGTTTGTGGATTTGTATCGAATACAACTTGGTTGAATGCATGAGTTCTTGTGAAAATCACTTTGATGAACCCCCTTCGGCGTTTTGAAAGTTAAATCCCCAAGTGAAAATTCGAAAATAAGAACATAGAGGATTTTTGTTATGATTGCATGATTTATGATAAGTTTAGGGTGAAAAGATGCACACTCTATGGATTGTATCTCGGCCAACAATTTGTGAAAATGTCCGAGTGAGGAATTTGAGCCTCCAACATGTTCTTAAATTGTGTGAATCACTTTTAAGTTGCACTTTCCCGAATTTACTTGAATCTTTGCATGGTTTGCATTTCTTCATGTTGCATCATATGATTTAGGCAATTTTCTGTGAATTAGCTTCTTGGCCTTTATTATGTTGTTGTGGGTTAAAAAAATTGAAAAAAAGGGTGGAAGCCAAAGGCAAAAGTGAAAAAGAAAAAGAAGAAAAGTACAAGAGTGCCTAAAAGGGCAAAGTAAAAAGGGAATCAAGCGAAATTGGTTGTAGCCACCCAAGTATGAAAAAGAAAAATGGAAAAAGGAATTAGAGTGAAAAGAAAAGTTTAAAAAAGTCTCATGATCTTTTAATTCCTAGGGACTTAGAATAGTACCTTTGCATATCGTACCTTTAGCCAGGCCTCATTACAACCTTTGAAAGACCTTTTGATGATGCATGCATGTTTTTCGTGGGAACTTTGTTTGAGATGAAAATCAAATTCATGGAAAGTGTTCTTGAATTGTGAAATTGACAACCTAGATGAATTGAGCGACTGAGTGAAGTACTAAACACCCTTTGTGAGGAAGGTAATTGTTTGAAATTGGTGATCTCCTTTTTTTGTGTATGTTGGATCCCTAACTTAAAGTAAGGATTGCTTTGATGGTGAATTACTCTTTTTTGATCAAAAGTAGGTGCATGTGGGGGTGACCATAATGAATGATTGGGGGGGGGGGGGGGGGGGGGGAAATCATGTTGAAAAAGAAATTGCAAATAAATGCATGAAGCTTGGTTAAATTTGATTAAATCCATGAATCTTACCTTGCCTTGTCTTTTTTTGATTTTAGTTTGCTTGGGGACAAACAAGGTTTAAGTTTGGGGTATTTTGATAAGCATCTAGCTTATCTAGTTTTACAGCTGGGAAGGCTAAGGTTTTTATGCCAATTGAGCGATTTAACCTCACTAAACACCCAAATTTGGCTCCTTTTGTCCTCCTTTAGTCCATAAGCAACATCTTTAGTCTCTTAGAGATTTTTTAGGAGTTTTTGGTTATTTTGAGTCAATAAAGCATTAAAATGATGTTTTTTACATTTCAGGTTAAAAGTGAAGCTTAAGAGAATAAGTAAACTTGAAGAAAACAAGCTAAAGGCCAAGAAGAGTGTCTCGCCCTGCGAGACAAAGCTCACCTCGCGAGCCAGAGCTACAAGACTGAGCAGGAAGTGCACACATTCAGACTCGTCCCACGGGCAAAGGTTCACCTCGCGAACCAGACACAGGGATTTTGTAACTTCTCTGCCTAGCCTCGCAAGCATTTAAATCCAGATGGAGCCAAAATCAAGTGCTCGCCTTGCGAGCTCCTGTTCGCCTCGCGAGCGAGCGCTGATTCAGAAAATTATAAATAGCTTGTTTTGGGAACAGTCTGGGATCCAAATTTTGACCTATTTTTCCTTGTTCTCTTGGAGCTGCGTAGCCTATAGTTTTATTAGGGTTTATGCAGTTGTAATGAATTCTTTCTTCTTCTTTGCTTTGGTTTTGATTACTATGAGCAACTAATCCTCTATTCTAGGGGAACGGTGAAACCACCCTTGATGGCATAGCGAATTTCAATGTGATGTAGTTTTTTTTCCGTAACTCAATTCTTGTTTCTTAATTCTGTGTTTGTTGTGTTAATAAAAAAGGGCCCTTGGTTAACTTGTCAGTGTGATGAGACTTGTTAGGTAATTCACGCTTAGGACTTGAGTTAGGAACACCAGTTGAATATGGCATTGATAGTGGGTAGGAGTTTGGTGCAACCACATAGGGAACAAGAACTTAATCTAATCTAACTGTAGGACATGAGACTTGGTAGGTAATTAATTTACAATTTAGATACGTCTTTTAGAGCATTGATAGTGTCTTTTGGATGATTGGGTAGGCGGATTAGTGACCTTAGAAGCTTTAATCATCAATTTGAATCTCGTTGTTTATGTTAGCAATTTTGGATAATTGTTTTAGATAATTTCTTGTTACTTAAACTTTCTCTCTCTTCTCAACAAACTGCTATTGACTTGGTCAAACGATTTGAATTTTCTTTTAAAGATTTGGTTAAATTGGTCTCCCAATCCTTGTGTTCGACCTAGGTATTTCTTACCGTGTTTTACTACTTGCAAGTTATTGTCTTTATGGTCATAGTTTTGCTTTAAGTTTCCTTTAAGCTTTCAAACTTCTAAAATCTCTTAAAAATGGTAGAAAAATCCTTTTGAGTTGAAACCACTTTCTATATTCTTGTATTTACTCATACTATCACATACTAAAAGGTTGTGTAAAACAAAGTTTCCTAACCTCTTCTTTCTAAGGAGGCCGAAACCATGTATATGGTTTGGATGAATCTTGTTTCAACTTTTACATGTATGAGTTTGTATTTAAGTTTCATTTCCAAGATGATCATGGACCAAGGCTCCTTTATGTTAAAGGATGCTATGTCTAAGTGATTGAAAAGTTTAAAGATTTTTACTCTATTTTATGTAAAGACCAAAACCAATGAGTTTTAAGGCAATGGTGTTTAAGTTTTGTTTTCCAAAATGATCATAGATTAAGACTCCTTGATATAGGAGGATGCTAGGTCCAAGAGATTGGAAAGTTTGAAAATTTCTAACCCTTATTTCTTGAAAAGGCCGAAACCTTCAATAGTTATGGCAAAGATGTTGAGTTTTGTTTTCCAAAGTGATCATGGACTAAAAAGCTCCTTTATGTTAAAGGATGCTATGTCTAAGTGATTGGAAAGTTTAAAATATTTTCTTGCTTTATTTTCCTATGATGGCCGAATGTAACATTTGACCTAGGATGTGTTATTTTATTTTGTTTTCCAAGATGATTATGGATTAAAGATCCTTTATGTTAAAGGATGCTATGTCCAAAAGATTGGATGATTTAAAGATCTCTAACCTCACAAACTTGTTAAGGCTGAATCTAAGAGTTCATGGTCTAAGACATTTGATTTTTCCATTTTCCAAAATGATCATGGTTTCAAGCTCCTCACTATGTATGGATGCTAACCTAAAGAGATTGGAAAGTTTAGAAATTCCTAGCCTATTTATCTATGCTTGGTCGAAACCCTAAGTCAAGTACTTAGTGGGATTTTTAATTCAATTTTGTTAAAAGATCATTGTTTATGAACTCCTAACACTTAAGGATCATAAATCCATGAGTTGTATAATTTTCGGGGATCTCTAACCCTAAGAACTAGTCTTGGGCGAACCTATACCTTGTTGTTTAGTGTTCTTGTTTGATTTTAACTTGTGTTCATAACCTAAGACATTCGTGGTTTACCTCTCCAAGCATTTAATCTCCTTACCTTCACGGAAGGTAAGAAGGGATTTCCTAAAGATATTCAATAACTGTATGCATGTGTGTAGGTTTTTAACTGGATATTTATATGTTGATTGAGCTTACTTGGTTATCTAATGTACTTGAACTGTTATGCTATTATCTGATGTTGAACTGTACTTGCTCTAAATATTATAATGCGTATCTGTGATGAACTGCTTTCAACTGTGATATTAGCATTGAACTGATAATATATACTGCTGTTGATTCAAAGTTTGCTAAGCCAGACTTGTGTCTGTGCTCAACTGTTATAAGGATTAAAAACCTTAATAAGCTTTGAAGACGAAGGGATTGGTGTTCTTGTCCAAAAGCTCATTAACTTAAAGTACTTGTTTTAAATGTTGAAATGGTTTTGATGAACTATTGTTATACAAGAGAAAAACCTTTTTCGAACTATGTGTCTTCAAGTGAAAACTTTCAAGATTATTTGGCAATATCCTTTTGGGGATTTTCAAAGATAAAAGTATTTCAAAGATGCTTTACAAAAGATTTTCAAAGGAAAGGTTTTCTCAGAAATGTTTTAGAAACTTTCTGATAGCCTGGATAGGTTATCGAGGATTCGGTTTTGAATTTGATTTTCACTGAACGAAAAATAAGTACTTAAGAAAGAGAATCTAGTACGCGAGACGTCGCCTCTAGTATTCATTTATACGCACGTGATCTTGGATCAGTGTTAATTCGGGGCCATGAGTCTTATTCATGATGTTTCTGGACTGAGGGTCCAATTCTCGAAATTGAGGACAGTGCGTTCTAATTTCATTGTGGCGGACTGTGTGTCCTAATCACGTTGTTGTGGACTGTGTGTCCTAACTACGTTGTGATGAACATTGTTAAAGGTGAATGTTGTTTTCTACGACCACAACCCTTGACTGCGGCATCGGTCTCGGGAGTTGTGATTGAGCATTCGGACTGTGTACCCTATGCTTTTAAGCTTTCAAGTGATGGGGAAATGACGATTAAGTCGTTATCTTTGAGCTGCGACAAAAAAAAAGAATGAACACAAAGAAAACCTTTTAAATAAAACATTTTCTCATGTGCATTTCCCCAGGCAGACGTGCTTTCTTATATATCAGATACAAGGTGGTATCTGGGAGTATGTTCATGTAAACCGAGTCCAGAGGCACATGTGACGTTGCTCGTCCTGAGACTTAAATGCACGAGGGTATGGAGGCAACTGCCCGATGGGCTAGAGATTGACCAACTCTAATTCTTCTCCAGTGAAAAACGGTGTTGATATCTCATGAGATTAAGTTAGAGCCTGTATGTGCATGATTTAACTGCTTATATGATTCTGTGATGTATGTATCATGTATATGGTTGTTGTGGGATGTATCTTATGACGGTATCTCACTCTTGCACACCTGTATATTCTGTTCTTTTCTTCTTGTATCGGGAATGTGCGTGCTCTTAGATGGATCCGGACATTCCCTTGGCACTAACGAGCTCGAGGAGCGAGGTATTTGATCACACTGGGTCGGTGGGGAGTTATACTATACACGAGGGTGCGATGACGACGTCCCTATCGACGATGGCGGTGACGTTATTGATCCGGCAACTGATATCTCGTCTGAGGGTAGCGTATGTGGTCACTCTACATGCAGGAGGCATGGGTAGATCGTTTGTTGGCTTTTGGAGTTGTCCCGATAGTCCCTAGGCTTTTAGATCCATCTTTTGAGTCTTGTACCCAATTCCCTATTCCTAGTTTGATGTTATCTTTTTACCTATTTCTTCAGTAGCTGTTTCAGTGTATGTTGGCCAGTTCGACAAGACCTGTCTTGTAATCAAACCTAAGATCCCAAGTTGGATAGTTATCATTATATGTGTGATGTTAATTTTCATGTTCTGAATGTTCATCACATTTTCTTAACTACTTTTAACTATTATATATATAAAAAATGAGTACCCTTTTTCAGTAACCCTATATAAAAGGTTATTTTTCCGAAGGCGACCAGCGTTTTAAATAAGTTTCTTTTCCGCAACGGGTAACCATATGATGCCGGGTTTCAGGGTGTTGCAAAAATCATAGGTTAGCCCTTGGTAATGGCACTATTTTAGAGGATCCAAAACGATATCGCCGGCTAGTTGGGAGGCTCATTTATTTGACTATTTCTCGTCCCGAACTTAGCTATTCTATTCATATCTTAGCTCAATTCATGCAATGTCCTTGAGAGGAACATTGGGAAGCTGCAACACGGGTAGTTCATTATTTGAAGGGTAATCCTGGCTAAGGGATCTTTCTTCGCTCTGATAGTGGTTTGAAGCTATATGCCTATTGTGATTCAGACTGGGCAAGTTGCCCTCTTACACGGTGCTCCTTGATAGGGTATTTTGTATTCTTGGGAAGATCTCCTATATCCTGGGAAACCAAAAAGCAAGTTACTGTCTCTCGTTCATCAGCAGAAGCTGAATATAGATCTATGGCCACCACAATTATGAGTTGATGTGGCTTAAAGCCCTCTTGATTGATTTACAGGTGCCTCATCCCCAACCCATGCGACTCTTTTGTGATAATTAAGCATTCATTCATATTGCAGCCAACCTGGTGTTTCATGAACGCACCAAGCATATTGAGGTAGATTGTCACTACATCCGTGATGAGATCCAGGATGGTAATATTGTCACAATGCATGTTCGGACTTACAATTAGCTTGCGGATATCTTGACAAAAGCTCTAGGAAAACAACAATTTGAATTTATTTTGGGCAAGTTGGCATTCGAGATCCTTATGCACCAACTTGAGGGGGAGTATTGAGAGAATCTCCAAATCATATAATTATGTAGTTGCAGATTTTTAGGAAATCATGTACATGTTTTAGGAAATCAAATATTTGGCTATATTAGGCATAGACAAATAGGAGGATTTGTTGCAGTAATTATAGAGGTCTGTTGGCCTTGTATCCTGTATATATTGTATGCCTTTGCTATTGGAATAAACAGAAAAACACAGCAGCCATATCTTTATTGGCAGCTCAGGGTCTAGTGGTTTTAGAACCTCCATAGCCACAGGTCCCACTTCATCGGGAGGTAGAGCCCATTGTACCGATTGAGGAGGACCCATCGGAGATGATGGAGGAGGATCCCCAGGAGGAAGTCGAGGAGGATCCTGCTGAGGAGATAGAAGAGGATCCACAATACCATCAACTTAGTGATGATGACGACGATTCTCCTAATGAGGGAGGTAGTGTGGATGGGTTTCCGTCAGTTTCACCCCCACAGGATACGGAGGATCGTAGTGGTCTCCCTAATGGATACCACTAGGACTAGACCAGCTGTAGGTTTTCTTTTTGTTTCAAGGTGGAAGTGTCTGGATAGCTAGTCTGGGTTTAATGCATTTTGACTCCAACTCTTTAAACTTTGTTTTAACTCTTTCACTATATGTTAATTTTGGAACAAGTTGATGTAAAAAAAAAACATATTGATCCACTCGTTGTGATGTCTGTCAAAGTAGCCTATCACCAAGAAGGCTTTTTGTTAATGTAAAAAGGTGTTTCATACCGATGATGTTATTTACATTTTAGTCATTTATGTTTAATGATTCTTGTGGTAAAGAGTTCTATGTGATTTACAAAAATTGTAAGTATCCGAAATGATTATATGTGTCGAAAGAAATCGATAACTTGTTAAAAGTATCATTTTCTGTAAAATGTAGTAATTAATGTGATGCCCGGGGAAAGGTTGTCTCAGCCTACACATTTACATCTTACACAAAAGTTTGTTTAACTATTATACTAGTTAATAATCCCTTAAAAATCATTTTGATTTCACACCATGAGCAAATTTAGGATAACTTTGTGAATAAAACCACATTGTAGTGCAAATGTGTGTCAAAGACCATGCCAACATTCATCTAAGATAGAAACAGGTTTCAAACTTCAAGCATTATGTACTTGGAGATTTAATGGACAAAAGAATCATGTCATTTATTTATTTATTTCAAATAAATGCACTGAATGTAATGGATAGTATAACCATGAGTTTATTTATTTTGTTATTCTTTTTAAAATGTTTATAATCATTTTAGCTACAAACATATCAAAAATAAAATTTAACTATGCATTTTTTAATATTGATTTCTTTTAATATTCTCATAAGAAATTCAAGCCTTTTTTAGTGTAATTGTTTATTATTTGAGTACCTGAGCAACCCATGTTATATGGGGTGCACTCTTATTATTGTACGGAAAATGGTTTAATTTGGATTGATGTAAAAATTGGCTAAGCAATACCGTTACCATCTTCAAAAAAATAGTTTTTTCACATTCCAATGATGAACAACCACAAGAATTATTAGGGAGCTAATTACAAAAATATTAATGAAATAAATAAATCAACTTAAGAAATTTAAATTAACAAGTAGAAGAAACAAAAAAAAATACACAAAAATAAAAATCATATAAATAAATAAATGCTAGAAATTTAGAAATATAAAGAAATAATAAAACAGAATTACCTCAATGTTGTCTTGAATGTGTTGACTAATGAACTATACCTTGAAATGTAGCCCAAAAAATAACACAATAGAAAAATTTTAACTGAAAAAACTTAGGCCCAAAACTAAATTATAGGCCCAAGAAGCATTTTGAATTTTTCAACCATGTAGAGATGAATTATATTTATATGAAAAAGCTATACGGGTATTGTTAGAAATATCCCATGTGGGACTTTACTTCAACACACATACACATATAATATACCATACTGAAAAACTCAACAAATGAAAAAAAAACTCATAGTTTCATCTCCGACTTTGATAATGTGGGGTAATTAATATGTCGCTGCTTGAGAGTAAGCACTTACAATTTCAAGTCATTCCCAGCTCTTCGAAGAATGATGTCAGAATATGGCTTGGTGATGGTTTAAGTGAATGCTGTATCAAAACTACATATTAGTTACCCTTGGAATAGAAGGATAGCGACCTCAATTTGGAGTGTTTTAAACCTCTGAAAGAAATAGATTCTCTACGTGGATGGTATCATTTCTTAGGAGTGTCAGATATTATCTACATTGTTAAGGACTGTCCATAGGAAATAATGATTCGATTAAATTTTATCACAAATGAGAAATGGAGTCAATAATTTGGAGGTAACTTGAAATATTGGTGCAAGAGGGAGATGAATCTAAGATATAGATTTGGAAGATCTGATTATTATTGCTAGAAGAGCTCTAAGGCCTTGACTTGCTAGAAAATATGTATGTGGAAGAATATGCATGCATTTGATACAAACTTTGCACGACCTCATAGCCCTGAAAGATTATTTAGTCCTTGAATTAGGATAAAAAGGGATAATAATAATAGGGCCATGGAGTGGAGCAACCATCCCAGCCTAGCCAGATTAGAAGAGGCTTTTCATGTTAGGTGGTAACCTCTAGTTAGTCCTTGAGTTAGGATAAACACAGGCCGAACTTTGATATTTGAGGAACAGAAGTTTATGTTAGGATGATGACTAAGCAATTACAATGGGAAGTGGATTGGTTTCACTTTGCAAAATCTCAAGTTTGCTACGACCAATATACTTGAGTTCTAGGGGACACTAGAAGTTCTAGCATTGGCTTGAGACAAGGGCTTCAAAAAGTTGATCTTAATATGTGTTCTTTAGTAATATTTAAATGTATTCAAGGTGGAGGAATGCATAGTATATATAGTGTGAGGATTGAAGTGTAAAGGACTCGAGAATCGAGACCTCATAGCACAAAATTACGAGGTTGGACTTTTTGAATATTCCCTAATTTATTACCTTAGTTGTAGCCTCTAGAATCCATAACTAACCATCCTTCAACATTCACAAGTAGATATTAGACAAATGACATTGTTTGTTATAATCAGAGTTTCTCCAATTGTCTCTATGCAATCTTTTTTTCCTTATTTCGGATGTTCCCTTATTTATTCCTTATATATTGCTTTAATATCGTCAGTCATCTCTTAAAAAGCTTAGTTTTAATGTGATAAGTAAACACTAAAATTTTTAAGAGTAACACTTTTTTTAAGACAAAAGAAAATATAGATATAGTCCCCTGAAATTTTACTTCAAGATCCTTTATATACATGGGGGCAACTTTTCTTCTAGGTTTTGGCTCTAGGGAAAAACTCAGAGGGAAAGCAGTAGCATAAGGCATCAAGTGGGTGAGAAATGAAGAAATAATCTTGAGCATGTGTGTTTTTTTCTGTTTCAAGAATGTAAGTATCTTTTTTATATTGAAACTGTTATTTTTTCCCTTGTTTTCTCTAATAAATTTTACTTTTCTTCATCTAGGCCTGAGGTAGTTGTTATAATCAAATTTCATTATATTTTTTAACAATATAGAGGAACTCTTACACTAACTCATTTCATCATTCGTACACATGAATGCAGAAACACATTTAGGAAACCCACAAGACCTTACACTCTTTAACCCAGAAAACAACAAATGACATCAAGCAAAGCCCCATAAAAATCTTATGAAATCCAAAACAACCAATAACTCATACAACACCATAAGTCAATATTGCGAAAACCTTCAAAAATCCATTGATTTTTAGAAGCCTCGACCCCTTGTACCGCACAATGATGTTTGTAACACCCCATTTTATCAGTTAAGGTTTAAGGAAAGGATTTAGCATGTTTTAAGGCTTAATATTATTCCTTGGGTGTTAGTGAGCTTGCGTTTCAAATTTGAGGTCAATCAGACTTCAAACAAGCTCAAAGCACACAGAAACAAACGAAAGTCGGGTACCAACATCAGCCCAACGTTTGAGTGTGGAGAAGCCCAACGTTGAGCGTTGGCACGCTAAAACATGGGTCCTTTGGACGTCCAAGCGTGGCATGGTCCCAGACACGTGGCAGTCGTGAAAAGACGCATGTCAGAGATGTGGTAGAACAGGTGCCATGCTCTAGCATGAAAAGATCCCATGCTAAAGCGTGGGCACACTTTAACGTTGGCCTTGAGCACGCTTTAGCGTGCTCGTCAACATTTTGTTGCCCAAGTTTTCTTCTTACATTTCATTTTGCATGCTCAACCCTATTCCACCAGAGAGCGTTCAAAAGAGAGAGGGAGCTTTTAGAGAGAAAAACTTTGTGATCCATTTCATGAGCTTGTGTTTCAAATTTGAAGTCAATCAAAATTCAAACAAGCTCAAAGCGCATTGAAATGCACGAAAGTCGGGTACCAACATCAGCTCAACGTTTGAGCATCGAGAAGCCCAATGTTTGAGTGTTGGCCCGCTAAAACATTTTGGACGTCCAAGCGTAGCGTGGTTCCAAACACGTGTGGGACATGTGGCAGTGAAGAAAAGACGTGGCAGAACAAGCGCCACGCTCTAGTGTGAAAGGATCCCACACTAAAGCATGGACACGTTTTAACGTTGGCCCTGAATGCTTAACTCAATTCCATCTGCCCATCTAATTGTGGTCCATCTGCCCGTCTAATTTCGATTCCGGCTTCGAATTTGTGATCAGGGCAACAAGTACATCATATATCTACCTTCGATTCGTTGATTGACCTAGGTAATGCTCGAATCCCTAACTCGTTGATACGTCGACATTATTATATTCGGTCTTTCTTAGTTCTTGCATGAATTCTAGCTTCTTTTATGGATTTTTTTGGAAGATTAGGGTTTGTGACAATGTGTAGATTTTGTTTGTGTATTAGGGCAAATTTTGGAGCACCAGGGAGCTCTTGGGGGCATGTGGCAGTAGCTATTCTATATAGGAGGGTATAGTTTTCGAGGTGCTGAGCAAGTGTACTGGACGGTACAAGGTGGGGGAAAGAACCATTGTCGTCAAGGAGGCAAGAGTAGTTTAGAATACAATGATATGCGCAGGGGATCCAAAACCTACTAGTAGTTGAATAACCAACAACACCCAAAACTGCATTGGTGACTATAGTGGAGTAGTACCGATGAGGGTTTTGGCATTGTATGTTTATCAACAGTAAGTTGATTTATGTTGATCGAGGTTGTCTGCATAGTATAAGTATGCTAGTTGTCATGATATGCTTGATGGTATGTTTGGTGTGTTATCTGTTAACATGCTTAGTGTTGTTGTATACATGTTTATGATATTATATGATTGTATGCTTTAGATGATAACATGCTCTGTATGTTTTTGTATGATTAATAATATGATTATGATGTACCATGATACTATTGATATATATTGTGATAGTATGTTGAGCCTACTTGCATGATTAGAAATAAGTAATGATTGCTGTTGATTGGGCGATGTATGAGATAAATCGGATTGATAGTATGTGTGATAGTATCTCATTAGAGGAATTAGCTTATGTGTGTTGTGTTGAGTGGTGGAACATTAAGACATTAGGTTAAGGTACTAAGCCATAAGTTAGCATCGAGATGAGATGGGGAGATTCACGTTACATTGTCGTTGTATTCGCCACCGCGTGGATTGGAGTTGAGGATCATCCTAAAATGCTGGGGGTGGATCGAGATAGTGAGCGAGCATCCTGATCTACCAGGGATGTTTCATGACGAGTATCCTGATCTGCTGGGGATACGTCATGATAGAGGACGGTCACCGTGAAATGATGGGGGTGGATAGAGATAGTGAACTAGCATCCTGATCTTCCAGGGATGTGTAGTGACGACTATGCTGATCTGCTGGGGATATGTCATGATAGCAAACGATCATCCTGAAAATGTTGGTGTTGGATCAAGATAGTGAACAAGCATCCTGATCTTCTGAGAATGTGTTGTGACGAGTATCCTGATCTGCCGGGGATACATCATGATAGTGGACATCATCTTGAAATGCTGGGGATGGATTGAGATAGTGAACGAGCATCCTGATCTTTCGGTGATATGTCATGACGAGTATGCTGATTATTGGGGATACGTCGTGGTAGTGGAAAAACATCTTGATTTGTTGGGGATGTGTGGCATGGCGGTGGATGATACATCTTGACTTGCTTAGGACGTGTTGTGGTGACCGCGTCTTCAAGAATGTTTAGCTGCATAAGTTAGAGTAAGCCTGATTAGCTTGATATCTTTGGGGACGATTATGCGTGACTCAAAGGATGGTTGTGCATGTTATGTTTGTTTGTATGTTGTCGTTATATTTTATTCTTTTCTAATTCCCAATTTATGATGACTAGTGTAGATACTTATCCCCTGTTTCTCTGTGTTGTATTTATTGTTTTGGTGCGAGAAGACTTCATCAAGGATTACTCTTTTGGAGAAGAAGTCGTGTCGCAGGAGCCAATAGTTGCAGGAGCAGCTGGGAACACTTATCGGAGGTAGTCTGGGTAGTAGGAGTCTTTGTTCCTACTGCTAGTGTAGGTGTGAGTGTTAAATTAATCCTTTAGTATATGGTCAGTGAGTCATTTATATTTTGATGTATTTATGTAAGGAGAGCCAGCTAGGCCTGAGTTGTTCTATTTTATATATACTTTCACTACCTTCTGTACTATGATGTTATGTGTATGCTGCCATAAATGTAAATATATGTTTTATATACTGAAGCTTTTAAACTGTGTTTTATATTTTTAAGGTTACATGTTTACTTCAATGTGACAGAAGGGTGTTACATTTAGTAGTATCAGAGCAGTTCGGTCCTAACTGGTTGTGGAGTCTTTGGGTATGTTGGAACTGGCCATATATTGTCGACTATGCAAGAGAGATTGACTGTGTCAATATAGGTTGATCTATTTTATTTATTGTGTGTTTTATGTGGATAATAAGTAAATATACATAGATATATATATTGCTTATTATGTTTCATACTCAATCTAACAATTGCTTGTTTATAGGAATCAATGGCTAAAGGTAACGAAAGGAGAGGTAGAGGTAGCGGTGGACCCACAACAACAAATGTGCACCATACCGGTGATGCCTCAAGAAATAGAAGTGGTAGTGCGACTACCTAAGTAATGAGGGTAATGAGGGATTTAACAACCTCAATGCGATGACAAACCCAATAGAATGCCCATTTAATGCAAAGAAAAGAGGAAAGGGAAGTAAGGCAGCGACAGTTGGACCCAGTCAGGAAAGATGAGACTATAGATACCGGATTGAATGCCTTCATGAAAGGAACTCCCCAACAATTACATGGGGAATACGACCCAGAAACAGTAGAGCGATGGATACGGGAGATATAGAAATTCTTTGTGGCCATCCATTGGCGAGATGACAGGAAAAAAACTTATGATTCCCTTATGTTAGTTGGTGGAGAAGAGGCATTGTGGAGGAATAAGCAGAAACCGTTGGAAGCTAAGGGCAGAGTGGTCACTTAGGAATTGCTCAAAGAATGCTTTTTACAGAAGTATTCTCCAAAAAGCATAAGGAAGGAAAAGGGAAATGAGTTTATAAATCTGAGGCAAGAAAATATGTAAATTGGGGAGTAAGCAATAAAGGTTTGAAGCATTGTTGTTAAAGTTTTCACAGTTCTACCAGGTGTACCCAGAAGGGGGGTGGGTGTGCGGAAGGTTTGAAGACGGCTTGGACCCAAGTTGAAACGGGCGATGCAACCATTAGAAAATCATTAGTTCCCAGTTTTGGTAGAAAAATGCATAGTATTAGAAGGTCATGATCGAAGCATAAGGATTCAATAGGGGAATGGTGGACCGATCTGCAACAATAATAATCAAAGAAATGAAGATAAGGGAGGTGAATCCCATTTAGGGCGAGGACCCTATGATTGCCTAGTGCAGCACACTACTCCTACTGATAGAGGAGCACCATCACAGTAACGACCTCTGGGATGCTTCCGATGCGGAGGACCATATCAGGTTAAGGATTTCTCAATGTGTAACATCCCTGGCTGCTCTATGGATTGACGACTGACCCAACAAACCAACACGGGTCTTTTCAGCGTGCTTTGTCCTCACTCAAACACTTCCCGGGACAATTCTTAAGTGATGGTCTTTCTAAAAGAAGATGCATCTTGTTAGTATAGGTAGTACCAATCAATTCATATAAGTCATCCTCAACTGTATAGTCCCATACCTACACAGTCTTAGGATCCCTCTCATTCGAGTGTGTAATCGGTTCATTCATGTGTCCCTCCGCCTAGAAGCCTGCTAGGAGCCGCTCCTTGTTCGTGACTTGCCCTCGTCGGCACCCGGGTGTTAAATGCCCACCAGCTTCCGCTTCGTTCGTCCCTGAACCACACCGTACTGGGAGAGATGCCTCTCTGATACCATCTGTAACATCCCTGACTGCTCTATGGATTGGTGACTGACCCCACAAACCAACACGGGTCTTTTCAGAGTGCTTTGTCCTCACTCACACACTTCCCGGGAAGACTTCCCAGGAGGTCACCCATCCCAGAATTGCTCCAAGTCAAACACGCTTAACTGTGGAGTTCTTAAGTGATGGGCTTCCGAAAAGAAGATGCATCTTGTTAGTATAGGTAGTACCAATCAATTCATATAAGTCATACTCAACTGTATAGTCACATAGCTACACAGTCTTAGTATCCCTCTCATTCGGGTGTGTAATCGGTTCATTCATGTGTCCCTCCGCCTAGAAGCCTGCCAGGAGCCGCTCCTTGTCCGTGCCTCCTTGCACTGGCGACCACTCCCCGCCCTCGTCGGCACCCGGGTGTTACACATTGCAGGACAATAGTTGGTGTTTTCATTGTAGCAAGATGGGCCACATATCTTGGGATTGCACATAGAAAATTAAGCCATTCTCGATGGACGTGGGGCAAGTGGAGCAAGTGGGAGGCCACAGATAGTGAGAACGCAGGTGGCGAGATCTCAAACTAGCAGGAGAGTGTTTGTTTTGAAGGGAACTAAATCATCTTGATTTCCTAATCAAACACAAGGTATGTGGATTATTTGAAAATACATGTTCCATCTTTACCTCATGACTTGATAGTTTCCACACCTATAAGCGATTCTTTGAAATCCTTGACCGAAAGTTTAAAATGCCCTATTGTTTTATAAAATAGACAGTTTCTTGTGGATTTTGTCTGTTTTCCTATACAACAGATCTATATTCTTTTAAGGATGCATTGGCTTTCGGCCGACCATGTTGTTCCGGACTCTTCTAAGAAAACCCTTCGCTTTTTCGGATCAATCTGGATTATTTTTTGTTAGCAAAATTGTCTCGGGAGGCGAACAATCGAGGAACTGTATGGTGTTGTTTTCCTTGGAACCAAGGAGTCTTCGAAATCGAAAGCACTACCTGTCGTGCGTGAATTTCCAAAGGTTTTATCGGATGATGTGCCAAGGTTACCACTGAAGATCGAGATCGAGTTTACAATAGATCTCATATGAGGGACAAGACTGATATCAATAGCACCCTATCGAATCTCCCAAACAAAGTAGATAGAAATAAAGAAGCAGTTTGACATAGTATTTCGCTGTGGGGAGCACCAGTTTTGTTTGTAAGGAAGAAGGACGGAAGTTCAAGATTTTGTGTGGATTACCGGCAACTCAATAAGGTCACAATAAAGAATAAGTATCTGTTGCCGAGGATTGATGATTTGATGCATCAGTTGTGGGGAGAAACTCTGTTTTCGAAGATAAGTCTGAGGTCAGGGTACCATTAGATTAGAGTGAAAGAAGATGATATAACAAAGACTGCTTTTAGAAGTCGGTATAGACACTGCGAGTATTTGGTTATGTTGTTTGGCGTAACTAATGTTCCTGCTGTATTCATGGACTAAATGAATCGAATCTTCATACCGTACTTGGAAAAGTTCGTTGTTGTGTTTATTGACGACATTATAATCTACTCCTTGAGTATAGAAGAATGTGAAGAGCATCTTCTGGTTGTACTTCAAGTTTTCAAGGACAAACACCTCTATGCCAAGTTGTCTAAGTGTAAATTCTGATTGGATGATGTAAAATTTCTTGGGCATGTTATCAAAGAGGATGGGATAGCTGTGAATCCTTCCAAAGTTGAAGCGGTTGTAAATTGGGAACGCCCTAAGACAATGGGCGTGAAATAGACAACTATAAACACGAGAAGGGGGTTGAATTGTGTTTATCAGAATTTAAACAAAGTTGAAAACTTTTTGAACACATAAGCTAGGTTCAAACAGGTGTAAAAACACTGCACAGACAGATGACCAGTCTGATGAGACTTTAACAGAAAAACACACAAGCACACAACTTGAAAACAAGTTTGATATCCACACTTTAACCCATTTAGTTAGAAAGCAGATAATATAATCAAAGAAACTAAAGAGTTCAAGGGAAGGGAGATTAACATAACTATTTATCCTGGTTCACTCTTCAACACAAAGAGCTACGTCCAGTCCTTGGCAGCACCAAGTTTTATCCACTAACTGATCAGGTTACAGACTCCAAGTATTGTTTGCACACCTAGCCTCTTCAGGCTTAATCAGGTTTGTTTGTAATAAATACAACAGACAGATAGTTCTTTCACTAACACTTAGAGAGCGGATTAAATGTAAGCTTAGGAAAGACTGCGTAATAACTTCAAATGATTGAAGAATACAGATTGAGAGAATGAAGAAATAAGTACACAGAGTAATGGCTCTTCAATGTTGTGTGTTATCTCTATCTTCATCTTCAATGACTTATGTATTTATAGTCTCCAAGCATTTAAGATCCGTGAGAGACAATCCTTCAAATGTTGGATTCAAGCAGAGCTCCACTAAATGCAATAGAGTCATTTTGGGCAGCCATTAATGCAGTAGGAATGTTGCTGTAGTCTAAAATGAAAGATCATGGCTTTATGCATCGTACAGTAGCCAAATAAGAGTTGTGCAGAGTGCTTTTGTACTTTTTAGAGCACATTTCCCTTTTTGTTTAATAACCAAGAGTACTAGGGAATAAAGCATGTTGGAAACCTTCTTTAATTGGACTTCATATCTGATTTCCTAGGTTGCTTGTGAGAATGACTTCTGACTTTTCTTGATAAATGTGATATAGCTTCAGAGTCTTCTACATGAGTGGACATCTTCCAAAAGCTTTGTACTTGAGCTCCTTATCGAAGAACCTCAAACATGTATAAAAACTTATCAAAAGGCAAGTTGAAACCTTGGTACAAAAAAGTCAATAGCCTAGTCATCAGACAAGTTGATTTTTGCTTCTTCAGACAGGTGATCATCTATGTAGACAAACATGTGAGAAGGTAACTTCTTACTATTTTTATCTGAACACTGGATTGACAAGTTAGCAACCAATATAGAGGTTAATTAATCTTTAACAAATATTTAGTTTTCATCAAAACTTAGGGAAATGCACATCATACATTTTAGAGACTTAACAATCTCCCCCTTTTTGATTAGGACAAACATTTAGAAGATTTAATGAACCTTAGAAAATATCAACATAAGAGATTACAAGATTCAGACAGGTTGAATTTTTTTTAACCAGAAAGGTTGTGCGTGGTGCACTTTGTGGAAAAATGACCGTAGTATGTTTTGATTAATGACAAAACTAACTTCAATTTTACTTTGATTCACTAATTTCTTGCCAAGCTTGTATGTTTGTATAAGATATAATCAGTGCAAGGAAAATGATGCAAAGGATCAAAGGAGCAAAAGAAGGAACATGAAGGAATGCTTGAAGATGAAGAACTACAAAGAAGAATCTCAAAGGATCTCAAGCAATATTAGAATATCAATGGAAAGAGATATGTTAAGTTTTTATTTTTGAAATAGCTCACATAAAAACAAAATAAAAAGGTTTTCATATAGTAAAATGAACTTAGAAGGAAAAAGAATTAATTGAAAGTTATGTACACCTATGTGTACATCGATGTACTTTCAGTTAATTAACTAACTTTTAATGAAAACCAATGAGTACATCAATGTATAAAAAATATACATCAATGTATACATTGATTGATTGTGATTGACTTGATAAAAATGCAAAACAAGCTTCAGTACATCGATTGCACAATCGATGTATAAGATGAAACAGAAGCTGACACTTTTTGAAAGAAGCTTACAATCATTTGACCAATCGATACATAAGGCTGAACAGAAGCCAACACTTATGGAAACATGCATACAATCGATTGGTACATTGATGTAAACACATAACAGAAGTTAAGTCTTTTAAAAATGATAGAACAATAGATTAGTACATCGATGCATAAGCCCAAACAGAGGCAAAGTCTTTTGAAATCCATTATGCAATCGATTTACTAATCGATGTAAAGAGTTCTGGGATGAGAACTCTTATGTTTTTCAAGAACACAATCGATGTACACATCTTCGTATCAGTCAGAATAAAGATTTTTCAAGAACACAATCTATTAGGCAATCAAAGTATTCAGTTATAAAAATTGGAACTTTGATTAATACGTTGATTAGACAATCGATTGACTGATAACTGAATTTTTCAATGAAAGATTGTGTTTGATCTTAACTGACTTTTGAAGTATGCCCAACGGATCTATTTTGACAAACATCTATATAAAGGCTTAGGCAAACACTTTCTAAACACGAATTCACTCAATACTGAGATTAACCTCGGAATTATTTGAGAGAGCTTTTCATTGAGAATACTTGATATATTTCTATTAGAACTTCCATTTGTAATTTTTGATTTCTTAGAATCTGAATCAAAAACCTTTTTTGCTACAAAAGGAAGATTAGAGAGAAGGTGTTCTCTCTGTGTAGATCAAGAGTAGAAGGGACTCTTGGTGGTTTGACAATATTAGAAGGGACTCTTGGGAATTACAAGATTGCTTTGACTGAAAAGCTTTCAATTGGGTAGAAGGAACCTGTGAGTTGAAGCTTGTAAAGAATCCTGTAATTGTTTTGATTGTTAGTTGATGAAACTCACTGCAAAGTGGCGACTGGATGTAGGTTACCAGAGGAGGTAGCTGAACCAGGATAAAATCTCGGTTTGCATTTCTCTCTATCCCTTAACTATTTTAATTGCTTTATTTGATGAATGTGTAATTAGGTAAATTGTTAAGGAGCAAATCAGTGAATGCATAATATCTGAATCAATCTTTTCATCTCTCTCTTTCTTGTAAAAGAATAAATTTTTGAATCTATCACTTAGCAAAAACTTGTTTTGGTTTAAGTTCGTTGACAAAACATTTTTCAAGAAACTGAGAAAAAGTTTCAGTTTTTGCAAAAAGAGGATGATGAGGACAAGAAAAGAGTAGGTTACAATGCTAAAGCTAAGAATATTATAACTGCTGTTTTGAGTTATGATGAATTTTTCAGGGTCTCTAATTGTAAGACAGCAAAACAAATGTGGGATATGTTGCAAGTTACTCATCAAGGGACAAGTGATGTGAATAGAGCAAGAATGAACTCACTCATGCATGAATATGAACTCTTTCACATGAAGAAAGATGAAGATATCAATGATATGCAAAGGAGATTCACTCATATTGTGAATCAACTAGATGGGCTTGGAAAGACTATCTCAGATGAACAACAAATCAACAAAATTATGAGATGCTTAGCAAGAGAATGATAACCAAAGATCACTGCTATAGCTGAAGCTGAAGACTTAGAAGCTATGAACATTGCTACACTATTTGGAAAACTTAAAGAACATGAGATGGAACTCCATAGACTGGATGATCATGAAGAGAAGGAGAAAAAGAAGAAAGGCTTATCACTAAAGGTTCATATCTCCAAGGAAGTTCATGACAGTGATGAAGCTGAGGAACTTGAGGAGGAGGAAGATTCTGAAGAAGACATGGGACTGCTGATCAGAAAATTCAAGAGGTTTCTCAAGAAGAAGAAAACCTTCAACAAAAAGCCCTCAAACTTCTTTTCCAAAAAGAAACTCTCAAAAAGTGAAAGTTCAAATACTAATGTAAAATTCTAGGAATGTGAAAAAATTGGACATTGCAATAATGAGTGTCCAAAGCTTCAAAGAAGGACAAGCACGACAACTTTGAGTCCAAAGACAAGAAGAACAAAAAGCCAAGAAGAGCATACATAGCATGGGAGGAGAGTGACATGGATTCCTCTGAAGAATATGAGGAAGATGAGGCAAGTCTTTGCCTTATGACAGGTCATCAAAGTGACACAGAAATTGAAGATGAGGTAAATGATCTTCCCCCTACTTATGATGAACTGCTAGATGCCTTTGATGAATTACATAGTGAATATCTGAAAATTGCTAAGCAATTAATGTCATCTAGGAAACTCATTGCTAAACAATGTAGTGAATATGAAACTCTTCAAATTAAGAATAAAGAACTAGAAGCTAAAAATAGTAGGCTAAGTGCATCTAGCTCTACATGCTCAAATTGCAATATGCTTGAAAAAAAGGTTGAAAAACTGAAATCCATTCTCTCTAAATTTACTTTAGGAAGAGATAATCTTAATGATATTCTAGGACAACAAAAAGGAATATATGATAAAGCTGGAATAGGATACCAACCAACAATGCATGAAAAAGCTTTTAAGAAACTCTTTGTTGCACCTAAGTCATCTACTAGTCCTTTTGTCAAATGTTTCTATTGTGCTAGAAAATGACACACTGCTTCTATATTCTATTTTAGAAATCCTTCAAGGATAAATGTTAAGTAAATATGGGTTCCTAAGGGAACATATGTGATTACTAACAACAAAGGACCCAACCAGATTTGGGTACCTAAAAGAAAAGTTTGAAAACCTGTTTTGTAAGTGTGTTGGAAGGCCAAGAATGTTAAATGGTACTTTTATAGTGGCTGTTCCATGCACATGACAAGAGACAGAAGCAAGTTTATAACATTCACTCCAAAATCTAGTGGAAGTGTTACATATAGAGACAATAACAAAGGGAGGATTCTTGGCATTGGCAACATAGGAAGTGATTCAACAACAATTATTGAAGATGTACTATATGTTGAGGGACTAAAGCACAATCTCCTGAGTATAAGTCAGCTATGTGACAAAGGTTACAAGGTAAAATTCAATTCCAATAGTTGTATGATAGAAGGTCAGAATGATGCAAATATGAAATTGATTTGCCATAGGACAGATAACATCTATATGCTTGACTTAGATAATATCTCTTCAAATAATGCATGTTGTCTAATTTCAAAAGAAGAAAAGAATTGGCTATGGCATAGAAGGATTACACATATCCACATGAACCACTTAAACAAACTGATTTCTAAAAATCTTGTGGATGGATTGCCTAAAATGAAATTTTTTAAAGATGGCCTATGTGATGCATGTCAAAAAGGAAAGAAAGTGATGTCTCTTTCAAACCTAAGAACATTGTTTCAACAACTAGACCCTTGCAACTTTTGCACATGGATTTATTTGGTTCATCTAGAACCAAAAGCTTTGGTGGAAACTTGTATGCCTTAGTAATAGTAGATGATTACTCTAGATACACATGGACATACTTTATATCTCATAAGAGTAATGCATTTACTACATTTAAGAGAATGGCCAAAATTGTGCAAAATGAAAAGGACATGAAAATTGTTTCTATAAGGAGAGATCATGGAGGTGAATTCGAAAATGAGGAATTTGACCACTTTTGTGATGAGCATGGCATTCAACATAATTTTTCAGCTCCTACAACTCCACAACAAAATGGAGTAGTGGAAAGAAAGAATAGATCATTGGAGGAAATTTCAAGAACTATGTTGAATGACTCTAGCTTACCAAAATAATTTTGGGCAGATGCTATGAATATAGCCTGCTATATGCTAAACAGAGTTTTGATAAGGCCTATTTTAAAGAAAACCCCTTATGAACTTTATAGAGGAAGAAAACCAAACATATCACACTTGCATGTTTTTGGTTATAAGTGCTTTGTACTTAACAATGGAAAGGATAGTCTTGGAAAATTTGATGCAATGGCAGATGAAGGAATTTTCCTAGATTATTCTCTAACCAGTAAAGCATTTAGAATCTATAACAAGAGAACTCAAACTATAGAAGAATCTGTACAGGTTACATTTGATGAATCTAACCCCAAAAGTTTGGGAAAGGATATTTGATATGATGATGCAGATACATCTGAAGAAACTCAACTGGAAGAAGATCAAGATAAAGTCAAAGTAGAAGGATCTCTAGAAAATCTAGAAGAGGAACAAAATGGTGAACTACCTAAGAAGTGAAGAATTGTAAAGAATCATCCTTTGGACAACATCATTGGTGAAATATCCAAAGGGGTAACTACTAGACACTCTTTAAGAAATGCATGCAATAACATGGCCTTTGTTTCTCAAATTGAACCAAAAACTATTAATGATGCTATTGTTGATGATAATTGGATTATGGCAATGCAAGAACAATTAAACCAGTTTGAAAGAAACAAAGTTTGGGAACTTGTTCCAAAACCCAAGGATAAACAGATAATTGGTACACAATGGGTGTTTAGGAACAAACTTGATGAGAATGGCATTATAATTAGGAACAAGGATAGATTAGTAGCTAAAGGATATAATCATGAAGTAGGCATAGATTATGATGAAACTTATGCACCTGTGGCTAGGCTAGAAGCTATAAGAATGTTTCTAGCATTTGCATATATCATGAATTTCAAATTATATCAAATGGATGTTAAGAGTGCATTCCTTAATGGTTTATACAAGAAGAAGTATATGTTGGTCAACCACTAGGCTTCGAAATAAATGATTTTCAAAACCATGTTTATAAACTCACCAAAGCCTTGTATGAGTTAAACAAGCTCCAAGGGCTTGGTATGAAAGGCTAAGCAACTTTTTATTACAAAAAGGTTTTACTAGAGGTAAGGTTGACACAACACTTTTCACAAAAAGAAAAAGTCAAAATATACTGCTTGTACAAATATATGTTGATGATATTATATTTGGTACTACTAATGAATTCATTGTGTCAGGAATTTTCCAAGTTGATGCAAAATGAATTTGAGATGTTCATGACGGGAGAACTCACTTTCTTCTTGGGACTTCAAATTAAACAATATGATGATGGAACCTTCATAAGCCAAATAAAGTATTGCATGGAACTGTTGAAGAAATTTGGCATGGAGAATTCAAAGGAAATGGCAACTCCAATGAGTCCATCATGTTACTTGGATAAGGATGAAAGAGGTAAAATTGTAGACATATCCAAATATAGAGGTGTAATTGGTTCCTTACTTTAACTTACAGCTAGTAGGCCTGATATGATGTTTAGTGTTTGTATGTGTGCAAGATATCAATCAAACCCTAAGGAATCTCATTTAACAACTGTAAAGAGAATCATGAAATACTTGATAGGAACTAAAGATATGGTTTTATGGTATGCTAAAGGATCAACTTGTAATCTAATAGGATACTCTAACTCTTACTTTGTTGGATGCAAGTGGGATAGGAAGAGTACTAGTGGTACCTGCCACCTACTTGTGAACTCACTAGTTTCCTGGTTTAGTAAGAAACAAACAAGTGTGGCTTTGTCAACTGCTGAAGCAGAATATGTTGCAGCTGGAAGTTGTTGTGCACAAATCCTTTGGATGAAACAACAACTCATTGACTATGGTGTTCTCTTAGAGAAAGTGCCAATCAAATGTGACAACACTAGTGCTAGAAATCTAAATAAGAATCCTATAATGCATTCTAGAATCAAACATATTGAAATAAGACATCATTTCATAAGGGATCATATTCAAAGTGGAGATATAGTTATTGAATATATTGGCACATCTAAGCAATTAGCTGATATTTTCACTAAACCATTAGCTAAAGAAAGCTTCTATTACATAAGAAGAGAATTAGGAATAATTGATCCAACTTATGCTTGATGTTTTTTTTTTGATTGAATGCATGATTGCTTGATTGTTGGTCTCAGTTCATCGATTAGAAAATCGATTAGATAAAGCCAAAACCATAACTTCAAAGCTAGTACACAGATTGTACAATCCATGTATAAATCTATAAAATCTATTTTTAACATGTCTAAATCGTTTGATACATCGATTGTTAGACAAAATTAGAAAACAAGTCTTTCTGAAAGACCATATACATCGATTCCAACATCGATTTATTTGCAATAAAAATCCAAACCTGATCTGTATAAATTGATTTATACATCGATTGATCCACTGATCCAAAAAGCACTACTCTCTATAAGTACTTATGTATCGATTGATACATTGATGTACTTGGGTTAAATTTGATAATCCTATTTATACATCAATTGTTACATCGATTAAGTGAAGCTTCCAGAACTTGGGACTCACTAACTTATCATATACATCGATTTTCACATCGATTGAGTTCAAGTTGTAGAACTTAGTACTCTCTGAGTAATGTTATACATCGATTTATACATCGATTGAGTTCAAGTTGCAGAACTTGGTACTCTCTGACATAGCTTATACATCGATTGGTACATCAGTTGACTGATATGATTCTATAAATACCCAACTTTCCCTCCAAATTCTTCACATTTCTAAATCAAATCTTCAACACCCAAAACCCTAGAAGAACTCGAAAATCCATAAAATGGCTCATGTGAAGCAAACCGCACCCATTACTCCAGTCCAATCCAAATCTACTTCATCATCTTCAACTAATTCTTCCACACCTCAACAACTTTCCCCCATAGCCACAACTTCACGCCCTAAGAGGAAGGAAATAGAGAAAACTCAAACCCCTCAGAGGCAAGGCAAGAAACAACTCAAGGAACCTATCAAGAAAAAGGTTTCTAAAGGAAAGGAAAAGGTTGGTGAGGTCTCAAAGGCTACACCAAAGAAGAAAGAAGCAAAGAAGAAGGTGGCTAAGGAAGCACCTAAAAATAAAGAACATAATAAGAGGAAGAGAACAGATAAAGAAGAAGAGGAGGATGAGGATCTCAATGCTGAGATAGAACTGTTGAAAAGGTATTTCTCTGATGAAGAGTATATAATGCTTTATAAGAAAGATTTTAAGCATAGAGATACACATGAGTCTAGAAGTGTTGATTTCAATTACTTTGAAAAGAATGGATTCATATTTCATAAGATTCTTGAACACTACAAGTTAGGAGAATTTCTGCAAACCAAAAGTGACATTTATCCAACTCTAATTAAGGCATTTTATTGCACCATGGAAATGGATAATGTTGGTTTTTCTGCTGAAGTGAAAAACAAGAGAATTGAAATGACTTTTGAAGAAATCTCTCAGTTCACCGGATTAGATTACTTGGGAAGTAATATGGCTGGAATAGGTCCTAGTAATGCTTGGTTAAAAGCTTATGATAAGGAAGAGGCTAAGAAGGTCATTTTGGTTGACAATGCACCTGGAGGAAGACTGACCAACATCAGCTCAATGCACATTCAGCACATGCTGCTTCAATATGTGCTAAGCAGAATCTTGCTTCCAAGATCATGAAACCATGCTGTGGTTCAGAAAAATGATATTCTGATGATTTGGGCTATGATTGAAAATAAACAACTCAGTTGGATCTACATCGTTGTGAGACACATGATAGACTGCAGAATCAGTGAAGCTACATTACCTTACCCTGGCCTAGTTGTCAAATTGCTTGAGCACTTTGTAGTCTCAATGGAACATGAGGAAAGTTTCCTAGAAAAGGAAAGGGACGCACAAGTTTGGTGAGGGCACCATAAGCAAGATGAAGTTGACCAAGAATTCTGAAGGATAATGGGTAAGATTAGCTGGAGATGAAGTAAGAGCTGCAATGGACAATGATGAAACAAATTCCAAATTGGATAGGATGATATCAATGATTCAAGTGTTTGGACAGAGGCAAAATAAACAAAGTCTGATGATTAAGAGAACTTTGGACTACATGAGTCTAAAGATTAATGCTCTTGAAGGACAGATGGCAACCATTCATGCACATTTAGGCATCCCCATCACTACACCTTCACCTCAAGAAGAAACTCCAACTTTTGAGGATGTTGTGCACATGGCAAGGCAAGTTGTTGCTTCTGTTGAGGAAGAAGATATTCCAAATGATCAAGCAACATATGCTGCACAACACAATGAAGAGCCAAATGAATAATTAAGATGCTTAGTCTTTGAGAGAGTTTTTCATTGAGAATACTTGATATATTTCTGTTAGAAATTCAACTTGTAATTTATGATTTCTTAGAATCTGAATCAAAAACCTTTCTTGCTGCAAAAGGAAGATTAGAGAGAAGGTGTTCTCTCCGTGTAGATCAAGAACAGAAGGGACTCTTGGTGGTTTGATAAGAGTAGAAGGGACTCTTGGGAATTACAAGATTGCTTTGACTGAAAAGCTTTCAATTGGGTAGAAGGAACCTGGGAGTTGAAGCTTGTAAAGAAACCTGTAATTGTTTTGATTGTTAGTGGATGAAACTCGCAGTAAAGTGGGGACTGGACGTAGGTTACCAGAGGAGGTAGCTGAACCAGGATAAAATCTCGGTTTGCATTTCTCTCTATCCCTTAACTCTTTTAATTGCTTTATTTGATGAATGTGTAATTAGGAAAATTGTTAAGGAGCAAATCGATGAATGCATAATATCTCAATCAATCTTTTCATCTCTCTCTTTCTTGTAAAAGAATACATTTTTGAATCTCTTTTGGTTTAAGTTGGTTGACAAAACATTTTTCATGAAACCAAGAAAAAGTTTCAGTTTTTGCAAAAATGGGGAAAGTTTTCAAAATAACACATACTCAATTCAACCCCCCCCCCCACCCCAAAGAGTATTATAAGCCACAACCAACACGCTTAGGTTCAAATTAAGACAGCACAATACCAGAGTTATATATACGATTAAGATGCAATCATAAACAAGTTCCAATAATCATTTTAACTCTAAGTTCTAAAATTACTTGTTTTTACTCTTAGTCATTATTTGTCATCTTACGTCTACTTTCTCCCCTTTTTGTCAACAGCAAAAATGAAATAACCAAGAAGTAGAAAATAAAATACAATTAAGATAGATGATAAAAAGATATTGTTTTATTCATCATTAGCTTTCAGTACAAGGTAGATTTTACAAACACAACTACCTATGCTGACTAAAAAGAAAAAATAGAGATTCTACTCTCTTTTTTAAAAGCATCCTGGCATGCCATTCTTCATCCAGCTGTCTTCTGGTTTCCTCTAGCTGAGCCTGAAGCAAGTTGAAGCTATGTAAATCCACCACCTGAGGATTGGAGGCTTCTACAGTTAGACTAGTTGAAGCAGCAGACTGGTCTGAGTACCAGGGCAAGGCTAAGACAGGAGGTGCCTTGGGCATAGAGAAGGGTGAGGAAATATTGGGAAAGACAAGTTGATGAAGGGTTCTATAATAAAAGAAGGGAAGAAAAGATAATTTAAACAAGGGTCTGATTCTAACATGGTCAATATCAGGAGATGAACAGACAAAATAAAGTCTCTCGGACAAAGGCAGATGGGTGACTCTTATCTGGATAGGAGAAGGAAGAGGTTGTTGGGCTTGAACAGATGGAGGTAGGGGTAACAAGAAATCAATGTGACAAAAGAAGGAATTAGATCCTGTTACTAACAAAAAGAAATACCTAGACCTAGCAGGTAACATTACAACAAAGGTAGGATAGTGAGTCCTTGCCAATGTTCTAATGAACTAGACAATAGTGGATAAAAGAAAATCTCCCTACATGGGTTAAGGATATGAGGTGGAGGAGAAGGAATGACAAACATGTTAGAGACGCTTGTAGTCATAAGAGATTGCAGGTCAGCCACAAAAGACTTGATGATACGCCAGCTTGTTCATTGGTAGTTGAGTCCCTATGAACCACTATGTACTGACATATATCAGACACAACATCATAAGATGATGTTTGAGTTTGTTGAGAGGAGACAGGTGAACATAATGGAGACACAACAGAGAGGGGTTGGAAATACAAGGCAGGTGGAGAAGAAACAGACGGGTCAAGAATACCTTGATGAGAGGGGGAAGAAGGTGTAGAGGGGATAGATGGAAGGACCAACTAATCTTCTGATAGCTTCCGCTTCTTCCTTGATAGAGAAGGGGATATAGTGTCAACCTCAGGGTGGACAATTGTCCGTGTACCAACAGACAGGTCTGCAACAGTTGCAGCAGCAACTTCAACCTCTGCAGCTTGATCTTCTGCAGGAACTTCTACCCTTTCAGCAGATGCCACAAAAGGCACTTGGTTGCGAGATTTTCTCGATCTTTATGGGAATAAGTCCCCAATTTAGAGTCATCTTATCCTTGGTCTTCTCCAAGGCTCTTGTTGTCTGCTCCCCCTGAGCAGATACTTCCATTTTGCTAGGTGCAGACTCGACTTGTCTAACGTTGGCAAAGGTCTTCACCAACCTTCTCCTCTTACTGGGCTGTGCAGACTCAGCTTCTGATGCCATAGCATGTCTTGTCTTTCTCTTGGGAGAGGTCTTCTTCAGCTTGAACCTCAGAGGCTCAACTGACTCAGCAGTCTCAGCAGAGACTGTTGGCTTCTGCAATGCAAGCCTCTGGTCCTGTCTGGCCACTTTTTCAGTAGGCTTCCAAATCCTTTCAGAGATGGGCACCTCTGACTCATCAATGGAGACCACTAGTTATTCTTTCAGCTTCTACTCAGTAGTGGGCTTCTTCTTCTTTTTCTTCTTGTCCTTCTTGTCTTCCTCCTCATCTTCTAGAGGAATTCCTTCTATGTTGATCATAGACAGGTTCTTCCTGTCAATAGGAAAGGACATGTCTATGAAGTGCACATCACTAGGAACAAACAACTTGTTCCTGAATAGTCTTGTCAACAACATTCCATAGGGGTAGGTCTGCATGTTGGTCCTTTTGATCAGTGATTCAAGGTAGATGTAGATGAGGTCATTGATGTCCACCTTGATTTTGAGAATCAAGTGGTACAGGGCAAACTTGTCCATCTTGGTCACACTATCCTGTGATCCTTTCCTTGGCATCACACATTCCAGTAGCAACTTATGCATGAATCTACACTTCACCACCATGTTTACTGGCTTCAAGTTCTCAGGGTTGGGAACACCATACAGAGCAATGTTTAAAATTCTCTGATCCCACCTGATCCTACCACTCAGGCTTGAAACCAACTCCAATCCTAGGGCATTTGGTGGCGAGCTCCAGAGAGCTGATGGGGAAGAGGAGTGTTTTATCCATCACTCGAGCACGAAAACTCTTGGTTCCATCAATGGTGATGGTGAGGACTACAACACTTGTCCAGAAGTCTTTGATAAGCTTGGGATGAACCAGCTCCTTTTGGCCAAAGAAGGAGGTCCACTTGGAGTATTCCAGCTCCTCTATGACATCCATTCCCCATTTCTTCATTTGTTGGAGGTCCACAATCTTGCCACCCAAGATATTCTCCATATCAGAGAGTCTCATGTTGTACTTATCAGCAATCTCTTTTGAAGAAAGATGCTTTGAAGGTGCCATTTCAGAGAGAATGATTTCTAGGGTTTTGGAAGTTTAGAAGGGTTTGACAGAGAAGAAGACGAAGAGAATTTTAGGGTTTGAAAGTGTAAAGATTGAACCTTTCTAATTCTTTGCCTTTTATAGTCATAAAGGTAGGAGAGAGATATAAAACATTTTTAATTTTAAAACGGTACGATTTACGTGGGGAACTACAATGTCCAGTTTAGACATTATGAAAACTTGGTTTTGAGATTAAAACTGTTGTTCACATGATTATATTCAGATTAATGAATGATATTAAATAATAAAGAAACATTTTACCATAAACTGTTGAGTTCAACCATTATGACTTAGCAGGGTCAGACGGGTAACATAGACAGGTGATATAAAAACACGAGACAGGTAGCACAGACAGGTTAATTATCAGACACGTCATTCAACAATGCAATGAATGTTTATATTATCTCTAATGAATAAAAACCTTTCTTCTGCTAATGGTTTAGTGAAAATATCAGCCCATTGATTTTCAGTTCAAACAAAGTTAATATCAAATATACCTTTCTGAACATAGTCCCTTATAAAATGATGTTTGATTTCAAAATGCTTAGCCTTAGAATGTTGAATTGGATTTTTAGTTAAGCATATGTTACTCGAATTATCACACCACGCAGATATATTATACTCATAAATAGAGTAATCCTTAAGTTGATGTTTTACCCATAAGAGTTGAGAACAACAACTAGCAGCTGAAATGTGTTCTACCTCAGTAGTAGACAAGTTAATGGTTGTCTGCCTTTTGCTTGACCAGGAGCCTAAGCTTGCTCCAATGAAGTGACATCCTCCACTAATGATTTTTCTTTCTGTTCTGTCTCCAGTAAAATCAGCATCACAGAATCCCACTAATCAATACTCTTTTGATCTTAGATACAACAAACCAAGATTAGTAGTCCCAAGTAAATATCTAAATATTCTTTTAACAGCTTTAAGATGAGATTCTTTTGGGTCATATTGGAATCTAGCGCACATACATACACTAAACTGAATGTCAGGTCTGCTTGAAGTTAGGTACAGTAGAGAGGCAATCATACCTCTGTAGACAGTTTGGTCTACCTTTTTACCTTAATCATCTTTGCTTTGTTTTGCATTGGGTTTCATGGGATTGTTCATGAGCTTAGCACTTTCCATCTTCTACTTCTTGAGTATCTCCTTGGTATACTTTTGTTGATGGATGTAGATTCCATCACTTGTCTGTTTGATTTGTAATCCAAGGAAGAACTTTGATTCTCCCATCATGCTCATCTCAAATTCAGCTTGCATTAGCTTGGAAAATTCCTTGTACAGCTTTTCGTTAGTTGCTCCAAAAATAATATCATCAACATATATTTGGACTATAATAAAATTCTCTTTAGAACTTTTCTTAAACAATGTACACTAGTGCAAAATATACTTTTAACATCGGAGTTTTAACATCGTTTTTTAAAAAACTGATTTGAAAAAGTAGGCGGTGACATTTTTGAAATTAAATTGAAAACTTTTAACATCGGTTTTATATTAAACAGATGTTATAAAGGTTTTAACATCGGTTTCTAAAAACCCGATGTTGAAAATTGAACCAAAAATAAAAAAATTTAAAAATGCATAATTTAACACATCGGTTTTGTTATAGCCGATGTGGAAATGTGTATGTTTTAACATTGGTTTTTTAAAAACCGATGTGGAAAAACGAATAAAAAATAAGAAAATAAATAATAAAACTTTTAACATCGATTTTATAATAACCGATGTGTAAAACCTTATAACATCGGTTTTTTTAACCGATGTGTATTGTTTTCTGTCATTTTTAATTCCTTCTTCCTCCTTTTCATTTTTGCGCTGTAATATAAGAGATCTTTTCATCTGTCCTTTTCATATGCATGCCTGTGAGCTCACTCTCCCTCCTTTTCATTTTGATTTCTTTGAATATTTGCTCCAGTTCTTTGATTTCACTCATTGCTGCCACCATTCACTCCTCGAAAGGGTTCTTTAACCCTTGCACCAACAGCGGCGGCGGGAAAGGGTTCTGTGGTGCAACTTCAAGTCACCCTCCTCTCTCCTGCAAAGGTAAACCCTTTTCTTCAATTTTTTTTTATAGATTTGTAGAATTATATCACCGCTAGCGTTGGGACTTCTTATATTATCTTTGAGGAGAATGGTTGGATAAGTAAATGTTATTTCTTCGTTTCTTGTTTAGAAAAGTTATGAACTTTGACTCCAAATGGTTGGATAAGTAAACAGGGGATGCCTGAGAATGGCACATGAAACCACTCCTCATTTTCCCTGTTACTGGTTTTCAGGCTCATCACAGGTGCACAAAGAAAGAGAGAATTTTGTGGAGGATATCAAAACTGATCAGACAGTGTGGGTATGTTGTGACTTGTGAAGATATAATATTCTTATTCTAATATTCTAATGCTGTTTTTCTAAGAGGGTGACCCCTTTGATGAAGTTTGTGTCTTGAGTCCTTGTTCTGTGGATATCTCTCTCTTTCTCTCTCTCTCTCTCTCTATATATATATATATATATATATATATATATATATACATACATACATACATACATACATACATACATAAATATAATATACTTTCATGTGTTGTTCTTTGTGTGAAGTGTTATAAAGTGTGAATCTGTGTCTAATCCACCATAGTGGAAATGGCTCCAAGACTGTATTTTTCCAATTGGTGGACAAAGGATACACAGAAAGGAACACCAGTGGTGGTATCATGCGTCACGGTCGTGATGCCTGTCACGGCTAGGCCGTGATGGATTCTGCCTTGGAGGTTGCTTCATTGGTTGGTCTGTCAAGGCCGTGACCACCATCACGGCTAGGCCGTGACCACCATCACGGCTAGGCCGTGACCACCATCACGGCTAGGCCGTGATCAGTTCTGCCTGTGAGGGTCTGGTTCAGTTGGCATGTCATGGCCGTGATGGACATCACGGGCTGGCCGTGGCCATTTCTGACTTTTCCATTCTTTCTTTTCAGCTCTACTCTATCATGGCCGTGATGGCTGTCACGGCTAGGCCGTGATGGGCTCTGTTTGGCTCATTTTCTTCACTTTTCAAGCCCCGTCTTCATGCAAGCTACATAATTAGTAAAGCCTTAGTTTCCTGTTTGAGATGCAATACTAATGAGCACACGTGTACGTGCTTAATGTACCGCTCATTGTGTTTGATCTTGAATTGTACAAAGTTGGATAGTTTGGGAAAAAACTTTTTCTTAATTCAGTTAAAATAGTTATTCATTGTTTCTAATGTTATATACTTGATGAAAGTTCGGATTGATACATTTCCTTTCATTCTCTGGGTGCAGACTTTATCGTGGTGGATGTCATCGCATTCAAGTAGTGTACGTCAGAGACCGAAGGGAAATGTTGCCGAAATTTTGTCGAATATGAGCATGAGAGTTAAGGACTAACTGTTAACCGAATGTTGACAAAGTTTCTTCTCGAATGGGATAGGGCCATACCCTGTCATAAGAAGTGGTTGATGAATATGTTGGACTAAGTACGAAGTATTTGGTTTTGTCATGGATCGCGGTTGGATGAATGCTAGACGGACAAGTGATGAGTATGAGAATGGAGTGGAAGATTTTCTACAGTTTGCAAAAACAAATGCTCCTGATAGTGGTAATGGAAGGTTTTATTGTCCTTGTGTTAACTCTTTGAATGAGAGACGACTAGAAGCTGAGGAGATACGTGATCATCTTATTTGTGATGGGATTTGCAAGAGTTATACAATATGGATATGTCATGGTGAATCGTTAGACAGGTCGAGGGTGTCAGATAGAGAGGAAGTTGATGACGTGGAAATGGACGATGGACTAGAGGACATGATCTGTGATGTTGGGAAAGAGTCTTTTCGGCGCGCACATGTGTATGATACTTTGTGCAGTGATGCGGAAGTGGCTTTGTATCCGGGGTGCACTAATTTCACACGGTTGTCAGCAGTGTTAAGATTGTTCAATGTGAAGGCGAGAAATGGGTGGAGCGATAAAAGTTTTACCAAATTGATTGAGTTGTTAAAAGACATGCTTCCAGAAGGCAACACATTGCCGTCTCGAAACTATGAGGCGAAGAAGATATTGTGTCCGATGGGTATGGAGTATAAGAAAATACACGCTTGCCCCAATGATTACATATTGTACAGGAAAGAGTTTGAAGAGATGCACGAGTGCCCCAGGTGTGGGGTATCACGCTACAAAGTGAAGGATGGTGATTCTAGTTGTGATGTGGTCACCAAAGGTCCTCCTGCGAAGGTGTTATGGTATCTTCCCGTGATTCCACGGTTCAAGCGATTGTTTGCTAATGTAAATGATGCAAAGAACATTAGATGGCATGTAGATGAGAGGAAGTGTGATGGACAGCTTCGACATCCGGCCGATTCTTTGCAATGGAAGAGAATTGATAGCTTGTTTCCGGATTTCGGCAATGAGCCCAGAAACCTCAGGCTTGGACTTGCTACCGATGGAATAAATCCATATGGAAACTTAAGTAGTATTCGTAGTTCATGGCCTGTTCTCCTGGTAATTTACAACCCGTCTCCTTGGTTGTGCATGAAGTGCAAATACATTATGCTAAGTATGATGATTTCGGGTCCTAAACAGCCAGGAAATGATATTGATGTTTATCTGAGTCCCTTGATTGAAGACTTGAGAATGTTGTGGGATGAAGGCATTGATGTGATCGACGGGTATTGCCGTGAGACATTCAGATTGCGTGCCATGTTATTTTGCACCATCAATGACTTTCCAGCATACGGGAACCTATGTGGGTATAGTGTTAAGGGGCATAAAGCATGTCCAATATGTGAAGAAGGCACATGTTACCATCAACTGCAACATGGAAGGAATACAGTTTACCTTGGGCATCGGAGATTTCTCCGACGTAATCATCCTTATCGTAGATTGAGAAAAGCTTTCAATGGACTTCCGAAAAATGAAATTGCTCCGGTGGCCTTGACTGGAGAGCAAGTTTATGAAAGGGTGAACAACACTAATGTTATCTATGGGAAGACCCAGAAGAAGGCTACCGGGAAGAAAATATGGAAGAAGAGGTCGATCTTCTTTGATCTTCCATACTGGTGCAAGCTTGATGTAACACATTTATTGATGTGATGCATGTGGAGAAAAATGTGTGTGACAGTTTATTCGGAACGCTTCTCAACATTCAAGGCAAGACAAAGGATGGTGTGAATGCTCGTCTGGATCTAGTTGTGATGGGTATACGAGAGTAGTTAGCTCCACTTAAACTGGGGGATAAGAAGACTTATTTGCCCCCAGCATGTCATAATTTATCAAAAAAAAAAGAGAAAAGAAGTTTCTATGAATGTCTACGGGGAGTCAAAGTGCCACAGGGTTACTCTTCAAATATCAAAAGACTTGTCTCAATGAAAGATCTTAAATTAGTTGGCTTAAAGTCTCCTAATTGTCATGTCTTGATGCAACAACTACTATCGGTGGCCATTCGTGACGTATTGCCTAAAAAAAGTCAGACATGCCATTACTAGGTTATGCTTATTCTTCAATGCTATATGTAGCAAGGTCATTGATAATAAAAAAAGTTGGATGACTTGGAAAATGAGGCAGCCATTATCTTGTGCCAATTGGAGATGTATTTTCCACCTTCATTTTTTGACATCATGGTTCATTTGATTGTTCATCTAGTGAGGGAGATTAGATTGTGTGGCCCCGTTTATTTAAGGTGGATGTACCCGGTTGAGCGATACATGAAGATCTTGAAATGATATATGAAGAATCCACACCGTCCCGAAGCATCTATTGTTGAAAGGTATGTTGCAGCAGAAGCTATTGAGTTTTTTACAGACTACATGTCAGAAGCGGAACCTGTAGGGCTTCCGAAGTCTCGTCACGAAGGAAGATATGATGGTAAGGGTACATGAGGTATCATTGTTAAAAGAATGGATCGGGAGGAAGTGCTTCAAGCACATTTGTGTATATTGAATAACACTGATGAGGTTGAACCATACTTATGTGAGCACAAAAGCATCATCAATGAAACTTACCCTAGAATGAATGAAAAATGGTTTTTGAACAAGCATAACAAGACTTTCTTGAACTGGTTTAAAGAAAAAATTGCAAAGGATGGTATTGCTTATGATACATTAAAATGGCTAGCACAGGGGCCTAACTTTGATGTCATATGCTGGAGTGGGTACGATATCAATAAGTTTTCCTTCTATACAAAGTTCCAGGATGACAAAAGTACTATGCAAAACAGTGGGGTTATGGTCGTCGCTGAGCCCATGCATTTCTCTAGTTCGAAAGATAAAACCCCTGTTATGGCATCCGTTTCATACTTTGGAATCATTAAAGAGATATGGGAGGTTGATAACACAAAGTTTAGAGTACCTGTTTTTAAATGTCAGTGGGTCGACAGTAACAATGGTGTGTAAACCGATGAGTTAGGATTCAAATTGGTGGACCTTAATAAGGTAGCTAATAGGAGCCTTTCATCATGGCATCCCAAGCAAAACAAGTGTTTTATATCCATGATCCTTCTAACAAAAGGTGGTCAGTGGTTCTCCAGGGAAAAACATGTATAATGGTAGTGAGGGAAATCAAGATCCAACTCTTGATATTTCTGATACTCCTTCTTTCTCAACACGAGTGCCTAATTTCAATGAGGAAAATAAAGTGGATGATGTACATACTACTCATAATGATCACCAAGAAGGGTTATGGGAGAACTTTACTAATTGACCACAAAGTAAGTTTAGTTTGAGTTATGTTTAAAGGCATGTTATATGTTTATGTTGATATTTATAAGTTATGTTTACGTACATTGATCGATATTTATAAGTTATGTATGATATTTATCCTGACATACTAACAAGTTTTTTTTTTAAACAGGTATACATGGCTGATCCAGAGGATATCCCTCCTTCATGCAGCGGGTCGGAGACCCCGTCTATGGGTAGAAAGGGAAGACATGCCACACGAATGAGGAATTTGACTGCCAACCGTGGTTCAAATCAAAGGATAAGAATAGACTTTGACAATAACCTCAATCCTATTGGGCCAATGGCAAAGTAGTTTAACAGTTTTGTGGCGACCCTTGCTAGGAGCAGGCCTAGTATACTCATTGATATTTGGAAATATGTACCGGCGGACGTGAAGGATCAGATATGGGAGAGTATTCTGGTATCTATACTTTTACGTCCTGTGTTTGTCTGTATCTACTTTATTTTAATCTTACTAATATCATACAGTAATTCGTTGATTCTTTTGGTCTTAATGTAGCTCACCTTTGACATACCGGATACGACAGTTATGAAGAAGCGTTTGTGATGAGTGTGATTTTACCTCATATTTCTTGCACATTTTGCATGCATTTTTCATATAGTTTAGGCATATTAGTTTCTACCTTGGAACGGGTAAGGCGGGTTCGTGGTGTTTTTTGCAGGAAATAAGGGTAAAATGCTCAAGATTGACCACAATGGAGCTTGGATGAAGATAGAGCTTGAAAAGTGAAGAAAATGATCCAAACAGAGCCCATCACGGCCTAGCCGTGATGACCATCAATACCATGATCAAGCAGAGCTGGAAAGAAAGAAGGCAAAAGTCAGAGCCCATCACAACCTAGCTGTGATGCCCATCACGGCCGTGACATGTACCCTCAACAGGTAGAACTGATCACGGCCTAGCCGTGATGATTGTCACGGCCGTGACAGACCAAAATTTGAAAGCGCGCCCAAAGTAAAACACGTCACGGTCTGGCCGTGATGGCCATCACGACTGTGACGCGTGCCTAATCTATAAATAGGAGCGTAAAACAGAGTCCAGTGGACAACACAGGGGGCTGGGAACCCTAAAGACTTGGAACCCTAAAAGGAGGATTCTCTGAGCCAGGGGGCTGCTATGAAGTCTTCAATGGAGTTTCTTCTCTCCTTTATCTCTATTTCTCTTATTTTGGTTTTCTCCATTAGCATGAGTATCTAAACCCCTTTTTTTTGGGATTAGATGTAGCTAAATTGAACCTTATGTATTTGTTTTGATCTATTAATTTGTGTTTATGCTTTCGTATTAGTGTTTGATTCCTTTGCTTAATGCTTTTTGTGGTCTGATCATCCATGAATTGATTTTGAGATTTGATTTGCAATGGGGATGTTCTTATCAATTCTTGATATGGAATTAATCACCTAGTAAACCTTGCATCTAAGAATGGATTTTGGTTTATTAGTAATCGTGTAATCCCTACTCTTAATGCAAATTCACTAATTAGGCCACCTAAGGAATTAGGGTTTAATTAGGGGATTTAGGCTCTTTGCATCTAAGGAATTAGGGCTTGAGTAATCTTGTGGGTTGATTTTAATATTTGAAGCATAAACTGGATTGGTGGCCTTGGTATTGCATGAGGCTAAGGTTTGGTGAAGTTTAATCCCAACATCTTTCATATTTGAAGAATCTCTTTTTCTTCATTCCAAGTGTTTGACAAAAATCCCAAAAGAACTTTTCCCTTTTATTTGTTTATTTTAAATGTTAACTCTTGACCATCCAAATAGCCGCTTAGATAGTAGTTGAATTGTTACGTGCTAGTACTTGTCTCAGTCCTCGTGGGAACGATATCGGTCTCATCACTGTATTACTTGTACGACTAGGTATACTTGCCTAGATTTTGTCAATTTTTATTCAATGTTTTCCCTTTTCATTATAGTAATCCCCACATTCATTTTCGTAACTCAACAAGTTTTTGGTGCCGTTGACAAAATCTAGGCAAGTATACCTAGTCGTACAAGTAATACGGTGATGAGACCGATATCGTTCCCACGAGGACTGTGACAAGTACTAGCATGTAACAAATCAACTACTATCTAAGAGGATATTTAACAATTAAGATAAACAAAATAAAAGGAAAAAGTTCTTTTAGGAATTTTATCGAACACTTGGAATGCAAAACAGGGGGTTCTTTAAATAGATGAAAGATGTTGGGATTAAACTTCACTAAACCTTTTCCTCATGCAATACTAAAACCATCAATCCAGTTCATGCTTCAAATATTAAAATCAACCCACAAGATTACTCAAGTCCTAATTCCTTAGATGACAAGAGCCTAAATCCCCTAATTAGACCCTAATTCCTTAGGTGGCCTAATTAATGAATTTGCATTAAGAGTAGGGATTACACGATTACTAATAAACCAAAATCGATTCCTAGATACAAGGTTCACTAGGTGATTAATTCCAGATCAAGAAATGATAGGAACGTCCCCATTGCAAATCAAATCTCAAAATCAATTCATGGATGATCAGATCACAAAAAGCATTAAGCAAAGGAATTAAACACTAATAGAGAAACATAAACACAGATTAATCAATCAAGGCAAATACATGAGTTTTAGTTTAGCTACATCTAATCCCAACAAAAGGGAATTTAGCTACTCATGATAAAGGAAACTACAAAAGAGAAAGAGAGAAGAGATGAATAAAACTCCATGAAGAATCCTCCAATCTTCTTCCAGTCCAATCTTCTCCCAGTCCAAGAGCAGAGAGAATACGCCCCTTTTTTGTATCCCAAGAGTCTCCCTAGGGATAAAAGTACTCCTAGGTTAAAAATGCTCTTTTCAGGTCTATTGTTTTCGTGCACCCCCCCCCCCCCCCCCCCCCCCCCCGACTTGCACTCCTCTGTCCCCCTTCTTCTTCTTGCTGACACTGTTTTATATGCTTTTCAAGGCTTCATCTTATAATTCAATTGCCGTAATATCTATCTTTTATTTTTCTGATATGTTATTGTTATCCAAATCTTCAATTTCAATATGTGCGCCCTGCCACAATTTACTTCACGTTGACCAACTTTCTCTCTTAATTCCAATTGAACTTTCTTTTATTTCCTGGATGCAATCACCAAATTGTCACGTGGGCCCACTTCAAAGTCCAATTTCAATCTTAAGTTGCAAATTGAAACCTCATTTACGTTGCTGATTTTTTGTTGGACTTGTTTCCAAATTCTAACTCAATTAGGAATTCAATGACACTCCTTATATCACGTTGGGATTTGACAAAGCCAAATTATTTCTTTCTATCATCTTCAATTCATTCTCATGTGGGCCCTACATCACCTTAGATTGAGTTCAAGATATATCTCCTTGCATATGGTGATTGATATTCTTTAATGACTTCAAATCTTCTAAATTAACTGCCCAATCAATATCTTCATCTTCTATTTTTATGGTAAGCCATTAATATCAAAATCATCAAATCCATCAATTAGGCCTCTGCACCTTACTTTATGTTGACCAGGCTTTGCAAGCAGATTTGAATATTCTTCAAGTTCTCTTGAGCTTCACTTTTAACCTGAAAATACAAAAATGCATTAAATGCTTTATTTGACTCAAAATTAACTAAAATATCCTAAAAACTACTTAAGAGACTCAAAATGTTGCTTGAGGACAATTAAATCCAAATTTGTGCGAAAATGAGATTAAACTCGAATAATTAGCACAAATACCATGGTCTTACTAGTTATAAAACTAGATAAGCCAGAGGCTTATCAGTTTGCTAAAGTATGCTGGTGAGCGTTGGAGGGATTATAAGGTCGACCTGGGCAGATACTATGTATTCAATCCAACATGTGAAAAGAACCCACTTTAGGTGTACCCGTTTCTTGACCAGGCGATGTGGGATCGCTTTGTTCAGAGCCGACATGATCCCGACTTTCAGGTTAGCTTATTTGATTTGTCTCTAAATTTATGTAATTTCATTAATTTTATTTACTTATGTAATTTAATTGTCTTCTATTTATAACAGGAGAAGAGGAAAAAGGGGCAGGAAAACCAAAGCAAGAATGTCTACCCCCATGTCATGTCTCGTGTGGGATATAAAAAGCTTGGTCAGATAATGGTGGAAGTGGAAAAGAAAGCATGTCAGGAAGCAGCATCTCAGGCGGATCCTAACGCTGAAAATCGTCCAGAGGTTGTTGATCCACCTCCACCCCCATGCCATTGTAAATGGAAGAGGGCCCGACAAAGAAAAATGGGACAATATACATCTGAGGAGGCCCGCCAAGTAGCTGAGAAGATTGTAAGTATAGTTTGAATTGTAATTGTCATTTTAAGATTGTTACCAAATTGTAATGTGACCTGATATTTTATATGTGATAGGATGCCTTGGACGAGAAGGTAACCCAAGGAACCTTTGCTCCTAGAGGACGCAATGATATCTTAGCTGCTGCCATCGGTAAACCAGACCACCTGAGCCGTGTCATTGGTGTTGGATGGGGCGTCGGCATTCGCCAATACCATGGTTCATCTTCACACCAATGCCACAGGGATGTTGATGCAGATAGAGCACGGCTAAAACAGGAGATTGCAGCTGAGCTTAGACAGGAGATGGCCGAGCAGTTTACCCAGTAGATGGCAATATTGACTTCTATGTCCTAGCAGATGACAGCCAGTGTCCAACCCTCTGTCCATGTGAGCACTAAGGGCTCACGAGATCCTCCTCATCAGCCTGAAAATGATGATGATGGTGATGATGATGACGACCCTGATAGGTGTGTGCTGTATGTTGATGATCATCATGATCGCCGCTTAGTGGCATTGGGGAGGGCACATAATAACTTAGGTAATACCATACACCATTGTTTATTACCGGATGATCAGCCGAGGATCGTTGTTGAGATTATTCGAGATGCTGATGCTCGAGTCCCTGTGCCCACTGAGGAGGTTCAAACAGTGGGTCAAGCCCCCGGTAACTTCATCCTCTGGCCAAGAAGACTGGTCAGCTTTCTTGTTACATCTGAGGTATTCAGTTAGTTATGTTTTTCTATATTCATAGTTGAAATTATTTATTATTGTTTAAAGATAATGCTTTATTTTTATTCGTTATAGGATGTTGGAAATGATATTCTGCCTAAAAGGTCGGATCCAGGAAGACCAGAGATGTCTGCTCCTGCCAAGGTATTCATTTGACCATTTAATTAATTACGAATGAAATAACTTATCTGTGATTACTAATATATATCTTTGTTGTTTAGGGGATCGACAAAGGAGCACCTGGTGATGTTTTTAAACTTCTGGCTATACAGGTTGTCACCATGGAGAATGACGCAGCTTTGGTAAGGTTGGAACATGATGCCAGTCCAGGTGATGAATTTTATATCCCAAAGAAGGAACTTATGGAGATTGTACTCAATAAAGAAATGGCTAGTTCAACACACCTATAGTTATGGTGCACGTAAGTACATTTTATTTATAAGTTAAGTAATTAATTTTTAAATACTATAATAATTAATATGTTTTTTCAATATATTAGGTATCTACATCGTATGTTAGTTGATCAGGGTAACCTCACCCTTTATGGGTTCGTTGACCCCATTTTCATTCAGGGTGATGTTCTCCTATCATCAGAAGACCGGGTCACCACCCTACGTGATATACTTGCCCGAGACGATCATCAATTCTACCTTGCGCCTTATCTCAATAAGTAAGTATCGGTTATTTAATTATAACTATATATGACTTAGTCACTAACTGTTCCGCAAATACAGCCAGCATTGGCAACTGTTGATCTTGTACCCTAGGATGAATGTCGTGGTCTTCTTCTGCTCAATTGGAAATAAGCCGACGAATGAACTGAAGACGATCATCGAAACGTAAGCATTAAAATACTTTATAATCAGTAATGCAGTTGTTTTAATTATCTGAAATCTATTAGATATACTTTAATTAATGTTTATTTTGTCATGATAGTTCTATTAATGCAAACCACATGTTGCGTGGTGAAAGGCGTCGGGCTATCAGATGGATTATTCCTAGCGTAAGATATTTATTAGTTCAAATGCATCAAATGCAGTGGGTATAATTATTGATTTCTATTTAATTCCTCATATTCTAATTGGGTTTCATTTGTACGTAGTCACGTATACAACGTGGATCATGGGAATGTGGCTACTATGTGATGCAGTGGATGTTGGAAATTATCTCCTCCAGGATCACTGAAAGATGGCACGAGGTAAATGTTAATTGATAACAATTAGAAGTAACAGTTATAGATTCGTTATATGTTTTATGTTAGTTTATTACTTAAAAGATATAATCTTTTGTCCAATTAAACTTGCAGATATTCAACAATCCAACTCCATTATCTGATTCCGACATCAACAACATAAGGAGGCATTGGGCAACTTTTTTTCTTGAAGTGTACCAACCATAGTTTGTATATATGTAGTTAGTTTAAAAACTTATCATGTACTAGCTATAGTGTACTTTTGACTGATCATATGTATTTTGATATGAAATCTATAATATATCATGTAGCTTTTTGGTTTCTAATTATCTTTGTTGTTTGAATGTAATTGAACGTACATATATATTGTTCGTAATAAATTCAGTATATATTAATTGTTTTTTTGTGGTACAAAAGTGATTGTTGAGAATATTTAGAGTATGTTATTCTGGTATTGATCTGCATTATTACTGAAACAGGGGAAAGGAATGATAGAAATGTAAATAACAGTTTCAAAAAAAAATTAGACTTTCATCATCGGTTTTCAAAAAACCGATGTGGAAATTTCACTTTCCACATCGGTTTTAATGTGGAAAGTGAAATTTCCACATCGGTTTTCATGAAAACCGATGTGTAAATTGAAATTTTCACATCGGTTTTGTAAAAACCGATGTGTAAAGTCTAATTTCCACATCAGTTTTCTTAAAATCGATGTGGAAAGTGATATTTCCAATAGTTTACCAATTGACAAATGAACTTTCCACATCGGTTTATGTAAAAACCGCTGTTAAAATATACTTTAAACATCGGTTTTAAAACTGATGTGAAAAGTGGCAATAAACCACATCGGTCTTTTCAACATCAGTTTGAAAATCGGTGTGAAAAGCCAAAAATAACCGATGTGGAATCCCTTTTCTACACTAGTGGTAGTATCTACTTGTCCTCTAGTAAATCCATTATGCATGAGAAAAGAACTAAGTCTATCATACCATGCTCTAGGTGCTTGTTTCAAACCATATAATGCCTTTTTAAGTTTGAAAACATGATCTGGTTTATCAGTATCTTCAAAACCAGGGGGTTGTTTAACATACACTTCTTCTTCAATTATACCATTTAGAAAAGCACTTTTTACATCCATTTGAAAAAGGGTGATTTGGTGTTGTGCAGCATATGACATTAATATGCGGATAGCTTTTATTCTAGCTTCAAGTGTAAAGGTTTTAGTATAATCAATACTTTCTTGTTGGTTATAGCCTTGAGCTACTAACCTTGCCTTATTTCTAACAACGTTGCCATCCTTATCCAATTTGTTTCTGAAGACCCTTTTGTCCCAATAACAGATTTGTTTTTGGGCTTGGATACTGTAAGACTAAGGCCTCATTCATGTTTTGATGTATGACAAACAAAGTCTATTTTGCATAATATTTTTGATTTTGACCATATACTTATTATGTGTTAAGTTGTATGCAAGATCACTCATGAAAAAGGAAAATCAAGGATTAATGGATGGAAGACCAAGGACACAAAGCAATGGACAAGGACTAAAGCATCAAGCAATGAAGATCTTATACTTTAGATGCTATTGTAAAAATAGCACATCTGATTTCTTAGGTGAAGCACTTAAATTTAAGAAGAAACTAAATTTTACAAAGGATAATATAAGCGCTCGTCCAACACTGGGGTAATAAGCGCTCGTCCAATGAAGTGAAATAAGCAGACGTCCAATAGTGGAATACTAAAAAGCTGGCGTCCAATGAACTACTAAAAAGTTGACGTCCAATGAACTACTAAAAAGGTGGCGTCCACTAAAGTAACAGAAGCTTGCTTCCACTAAAGTGACAGACGCTCGTGTCTACTAAAGTTACAAGAAGCGCTTGTTTGCTGATGTGGCACATGGAGCTCGTCTACTGAAGTAACAAGAAGAGCTTGTCTACTGAAGTAACAAGAAGAGCTCGTCTACTGAAGTAACGAGAAGCGCTCGTCTACCAAAGTGGCATATGAAGCTCCGTCCACTAAAGTACTAAATGGAGCATGTCCAATTACTTTGTGTTAGTACTCCCATCTGCTGACGTTGCAAATGGATGTGGCTATTTTCTTCAACTGGATGCGACTATTTTTCCAGATGGAACGATTATTTTCAAAATGGACGTGAATTCTACAAGAACAAACAGAATCTTATTTCAAGAACGAGAATCAAGAAAACAGATTTTGTTAAATCAGATCCAAATCTGTTTTAATTGATCCCAACGACTATAACTTGTTTTCTATATAAAGAGTGATCAAAGGAACACTTTTCATTACCTTACACATTCTGAATGTGAAAATTCGAAAGATTCAAAAGCTTTCAAAAGTGCTTCATCTCTGAGAGAAACGTGTGATATTTCTTAGAACTTCAATTTGTATAATCAGACTTTTAGAGTCTTTCTTCTACTCAATTCTTTCTGTGAACTTGTGTGATTAAGCTCTTAGGATTGAACAAGGATAGAAGGGATCCTTGGGTATAGAAAAGCAAGTGTGCTTTTTTTTTGGGTGTGTTGCTGAGCAAGGAGGTTATCGTTGTGAATGCTGTAATTGGATATTGTAATTTCTGGTTATAGTGGAGAAAACCACAGAGGTGTGGGACTGGATGTAGGCTTACCAGAGGAGGTAGCTGAACCAAGATAAATCAGTTTGCGTGTTCTTCTCATCTCTAAACTCCATATACTTGTTATATGCACGAGTGTGTTGTGAATAAGTATTAAGAATGCTTGTTAACTTGAATCTTTGATCTGCAATCTATGTTAAACTTGTTGTTACTTCTTATATTTCTTATTAACATCATTACTTTTTACATAACCTGATTCTTGGGTATTAAAATTGAGTGAAAACCAATTTTATTTAAGAAAACTCTGTTTTGCATTAAATTGTTGAAAAAGTTTTCAATATCTCAATTCACCCCCCCCTCGAGATTGTAGCCATTACCAACAGAGACAAGTGTCCAAACATCATTTCTGGTGAACTGGTTGAGTTCTTCTTGCATAGCAAGAATCGAACTTTCATCCTCAAGAGATTCTTCAATACGTTTTGGCTATATTTCTGACATAAAGGCCCCATTGCTTGATTCTCTTAAAGTAGATCTTGTTCTTACTCCTTCTAGGGGATTTCCAATAATAAGATCCTTAGGATGATGAGTTTTGAACTTCCAGTCCCTTTTGAGATCATCATGAAGATCCTGACTTGTCTTCTCTACTTGTCTGGCTGGCTCAATCATAGGTTCTGTCTTAGTCAGATCAGGTTGTTGACTTTCTGATTTGTTTATGTCAAGACCTGCAAGATCATCTTCTAGATCTGATAATTCCTTATCAGTCTTTAAACCATCATTGAACTTAACATGAACAGATTCTTCAATAACATAAGTTCTGGAATTATAAATTCTAAAGGCTTTAGACATTTCAGAATATCCTACAAAAATACCTTTATCTACTTTGGAATCAAACTTTCCAATTTGATCATTAGTATTCAGAATGAAGCGTTCACAACCAAATGCATGAAAATAAGATATGTTGGGGCATTTACCTTTCCACAATTCATAAGGTGTCTTCTTTAGAAAATGCCTAATAAGTATTCTGTTTTGTACAAAACATGCAGTGTTTACTGCTTCTTCCCATAAGTACTTAGGGGGATTATTCTCATTGAGCATAGATCTAGCCATAACTTGCAGAGATCTGTTCTTTCTTTCAACCACTCCATTTTGTTGTGGAGTTCTAGGTCCAGAGAAATTGTGAGAGATCCCATTCTCCTCACAGGACTGTCTAAACTGCTCATTTTCAAATTCTTCCCCATGATCACTTCTAAGGGTAGAGATACAGAAACCCTGTTCATTTTGTACTCTTTTGCGGAATATTGAGAAAGCCTTAAAAGACTTATCCTTGTGGGTTAAGAAGAGTACCCATATAAATCTAGAGTAGTCATCAACTATGACAAATCCATATTTTCTTCCAGCCAAGCTAGCAACACTAACTGGTCCAAACAGATCTATGTGTAACAACTGAAGAGGTCTAGAGGTTGATACTTGGTTTTTATATTTGAAACTTGATTTTATCTGTTTACCTCTCTGACATGCATCACACAAGAGATCTTTCTTAAAACTAATATCAGGCAATCCTATCACAAGGTTATCCTTTTCAATTTAGAAATTAGTTTCATACTAGCATGTCCTAGTTTCTGCCATAACCATCTTTCATCCTCTTTAGACATCAGACAGGTTACACTTTGATCTGAGAGATCAGTCAGTTCAATCTTATACAGATTTTGTTGCCTTTTAGCTGAAAATAGGGTTTTGCCACAAATGTCTTTAACTATGGATAAATCCGTGGTAAATGAGACATCAAATCCACTATCACATAATTGACTTATGCTAAGCAAATTGTGTCTTAATAATTCAACCATAAGAACATTAGAAATGGAGGGAAGAGGGGATTTACCACCAATAGTACCAATACCTATAACCTTCCCTTTTTTATTGCCTCGAAAGGGAACATATTTTCCTTTCTTAAGTAGGAGGTATATGAACATAAATCTTTCTCCTGTCATGTGTCACGAGCAACCACTATCTATGTACCAGCAATGGTGTTTTCTTTGTCATATTAAGGATATCTGCAACATAAATTATTTGGTCTTTAGGTACCCATAATTTTTTGGGTCCTTTTCTGTTAGTTCTAGGAGTCTGTGAAGACTTATTTCTCTTCTTATGGATACACTTAGACATAACATGTCCATTTTTTCCACAGAAGTTACAGACAGGTATGAATTTAATTGATGTTGACTTAATATATACTTTAGAAGTTTTAGTTGATACTTTATGATGTGTCTGATGGACATATCCAATACCTTGTTTATTAAGAGAGTGTCTCTGATAGCCAAGCAGCTTAGTCAGATTAACTCTGCCATTAACAAATTAGGCAAGATTAGAAGTGACATCTTCCACTTTCTATTGAAGTTTTTCAACTTTTTTAGATTGTGATGTTTCACTTGAGATCTTAGTTTCATCAGACTTTTCAGTCTTCAGCTCATTGTTCTCTTTGGCCAGCTTCTCACACTCTTGAGATTTCTGCTTGTGCTCACTAAGGAGCTTTACATACTCTCTCTGGAGGGATTTGAAGGCCTTAGATAAACATTTGTATTCCTCCAGCAACTCCTCACAGGCATCAAGTAATTCCTCATAGTCAGAATGTACCTCATCATCTGAATCTGAGTCAGTGTTGGCCTTTTTCCTCTGTCTCTTCATCAGAAGATGTTGACTCCAGATCCTCCCAAGTAGCTATCATCCCTTTATTCTTATTTTTGAAGAACTTCTTAAAAGGTGCTTTCTTAAGTTGAGGACATTTAACTTTGATGTGACCAGGCTTCTTGCACTCATAGCAGACAATTGGACTCTTGTCTATTGAAGTGGATTCTTTGAAGTTCTTATCCTTGTTGAACCTTCTGAATAGCTTATCCTTTCTGAACTTCATTTTCTGTAAGAGAAGATTTATCTTCTTGTTTAGGAGAGATAAATCTTCATCACTTTCAGAATACTCGGGTTTAGACAGGTCAGCATCACTGGATGACTCGTCTGCCTTCAGAGCCTTAGAAGCTTTTGCTGACTTTTGATCAGCCTTCAGAGCAATTGACTTTCCCTTCTTTATTGCAATTACAACTCCAAGTTCTTGCTCATGAACAGTGAGTGTTCCAAGAAGTTCATCCATAGTCAAGGTAGTGAGATCATTGGCTTGAGAGATAGCGGTGATCAAAGGTCTCCACTGCTTAAGTAGATTTCTCAGAATCTTTCCAACCTTCTCAGCAACAGTATAAATTTTTCCAAGAGACTTTAGGCCATTGATGATAGTTTGGAATCTTCCTATCATCTGAGCAACAGATTCTCCTTCCTGCATGAGAAACGGTTCATACTTTCTGACAAGTATGGCAATTTTTGATTCTTTGACTTTGGTTGTTCCTTCATGTGTGACAGCTAAAGTATCCCATATTTTTTTAATAGAATCATGGGCACAAACATTTTCAAATTCTTCAGGACTGAGAGCACAAATGATGTTGTATTTGGCTTTGTGATTCAGCTCCCATTTTGTCTTTTCTGCAGGGGTCCATTGAGATTTTGGCTTGTCACTGTTGTCATCATTTTTAGGAATGAATGGACCATCAGTGATGACATCCCAGAGATCAGAGTTTGAAGAAAGAATGAACCATTGAAATCTATATTTCCAATAGTTGTAGTTTTCTCCATTGAAGAATGTAGGTCTGGTTAGGGAAGCTCCTTCAGTTTGGTGACTCCCACTTCAACTAGCCTCCAACAGTCATGTCTATTCTTCAGGACCTTTACCTCTATACTGTTAGATGGGCTGAGCTCTGATACCAACTGAAATAAACAACTATAAGCACGAGAAGGGGGGTTGAATTGTGTTTATCAGAATTTAAAAAAAGTTGCAAATTTTTTGCAAACAGAAGCTAGGTTCAGACAAGTGTAAAAGCACTGCACAGACAGGTTACCTGTCTGATGAGACTTTAACATAAAAACACAGAAGCACATAACTTGAGAACAAGTTCGATATACACACTTTAACCCCTTTAGTTAGAAAGCAGATAATACAATCAAAGCAACTAAAGAGTTCAAGGGACTTGTTCACTCTTCAACACAAAGAGCTACATCCAGTCCTTGGCAGCACCAAGTTTTATCCACTATAACTGATCAGCTTACAGATTCCAAGTATTGTTTGCACACCAAGCCTTTTCAGACTCACTCAGGTTTGTTTGAGAAGTTTGTTTGTAATAAATACAACAGACAGACAGTTCTTTCACTAACACTCAGAGAGTGGATTAAATGTAAGCTTAGGAAAGACTATATAATAACTTCAAATGATTGAAGAATGCAGATTGAAAGAATGAAGAAATAAATGCACAGAGTAATGGCTCTTTAATGTTGTGTGTTATCTCTATCTTCATCTTCAATGACTTCTGTATTTATAGCCTTCAAGCATTTAAGATCCGTTAGAGACATTCATTCAAATGTTGGCTTCATGCAGAGCTCCATTAAATGAAATAGAGTCATTCTGGGCAGCCATTAATGCAATAGAAACGTTGGTTGTACTCTAACATGAAAGATCATGGCTTTAGGCATTGTGCAGCAGCCAAATCAGAGTTGTGCAGAGTGCTTTTGTACTTTTCAGAGCATACTTCCCTTTTTGTGTAATAACCATGAGTACTAGGGAATAAAGCATGTTGGAAACATTATTTAACTGGACTTTATCTCCGATTTACTAGGTTGCTTGTGAGAATGACTTCTGATTTTTCTTGATAAACGTGAGAAAGCTTCAGAGTCTTCTACATGAGGGGACAACTTCCAAAAGCTTTGTACTTGAGCCCCCTATCGAAGAACCTCAGACATGTATAAGAACTTATCAGAAGACAAGATGAAACTTTAGTATATAAAAGTCAATATCCTAGTCATCGAACAAGTTGACTTTTGCTTCTTCAGACAGGTGGTCATCTATGTGGACAGACAGGTGAGAAGGTAACTTTTACTAATCTTATCTGCACACTGGATAGACAAGTTAGCAACCAATACAGAGGTTAATTAAATCATTACCACAAGTTTAGTTTTCATCAAAAATTAGGGAAATACACATCAGATATTTTAGAGACTTAACAGGGCGAAGTTAGAAGTTTCCTTGGGCTGGCAGGTTACTAAACACTGTTCATAGAGGGATTCTCGAAGATTGTGATGCCTATGACGTAGTTCACGATAAAATGTAAGGTGTTTGAGTGAAGCAATGAGTGCGAGGTATGATTGAAGGGAAGGCTGACAACATCTCCATTGCTAGTCTTGCAAGATCAGTTAACACCGTTTGATGTGTACTACGATGCATCACATCAAGGCCTGGGTTTTTTCTCATGAAGAATATAAATTTAGTGGCTTATGCCTCTAGGAAGTTAAGGGTACATGAGATTAATTACCCAACCCATGGACTATAGTTGGCTGCAATAGTGTTTGCATTGAAGATGTGGAGATACTATTTGTATGGTGCTAAGTTTACAGTGTTCAACGATCACAAGAGTTTGAAGTATCTGTTCGATTAACATGAGGCAGATGAGATGGATGGAATTGATACGAGATTATGAATTTGATCTCCAATATCATCCAGGAAAAGCGAACTTGGTAGTAGATGATTTAATTCGAAAATCCTTGCAAGTGTCTGCTATGATGGTTACGGAGTTTGAACTGATCGAGTGATGGACTTTGTAACATCCATGTTTTATGGAATTGTTTTTATGTTTGATGACTAGGTTTAATACCTTGATTTAAGGTCTAATATGCATGTTTAGGTATTGGGAACAATGCATGGAAAGTACAAGATTAACCGGTGTTGAATTGAATGAGAACATATTCTAGGGTTTTCTTTATATGGTTTAGAATGCTAAAGAGTGCATAATAGGAAATTTAGTTTTAAGGAATAGATTATGTATGTTTTAGGATTTGATCTTATTCCTTAGGTGTAGAAGAGTCTATGTTTCAAATTTTAGGTCAATTAGATTTTAAACGAACTCAGAACGCGATAAAACGTATAAATCAGGACTTGCTGGCAGTGCGGGGCGTTGAGCGCAGGATGTGGGTGCTGAGCGCTGGAGGTGTGGACACGTGGCACTGAGCCACTGGTGGAGAAGGGCGGTCCAGCCCCACCAACGCTGAGTGTTGGTTGTTGGGAACTAAGCGCCAAGGTGTAAAAAAAAATATAATAATATTTTTTTAAATGATTTAAATAAGTCATTTCGTGGAGAACTTCCTAGAAGGATGCAGAAGCAGAAAATATTGAGAGGGGGAGAGGAGGGGGTGTGAAAGAGAGAGAAAATTTTCGGAGGAGTTATTGATCAATTCGTACATCTGATTGAGAAACCGATTATACCGTTGTGATCCTCACAACGTCTACTTCGTCATCCTATCTTTCTTTTCTTGATTAGGCTAAGGTAAGCCTATGTACTTTTTATGCCAAACTGCCATCGGCAACGGTATTGAGGTTATCTTTCAATCCTTTTATCGGTTTTCAATTCCGTCTTCAGATTTGGGTTACACGTAACGTATGCTTCGCAATGATGTGTTCAGGTGAATTTTGGGAGGACCGGAGACCCTAGTTCTTAGCGTGGCAGCAGCTAGGGGGATTAAAGAGGGCTCATTTCGTTGCTCCTAAGCTAGCCTACGACACCTCAGGTGGGAAAAAGAAGCCATCTAAGGTCGGAAATGTCTAAGTAGCATTTCATTCAATAATGGCGTAGGGCGACTGAAACCCTACTAGTAGGCGAATAATGGACAATATCGATATCACATTGGGGACTACTTAGTGGTACAAATGATGATATGGAGATTGTAGATTTATCGCCGTTAGGTTAATTCTATGATATCTGAGGTTGTATAATTTTTATCATATTTGAGCTGCTTGTTGCGTGCTGTTTGGATTAATATGTTAATTATAGTTATTATGTTTATTTGAATATGTTGTTGTTGTTGTTGTTGTTGTTGTTGTTATTATTATTATTATTATTATTATTATGTGATTATTATCTAATTATTATTATTATGATGTTATTATTATTTTATTTTGATTTTGGTTGAAAACATGTTGTCTTGAGTGATAATATGTTTTATCTGCAATGACATGCTTAGTTGGTATCTAGGCGATGATATATGATATCTTCAAGTGATGCATGTTGGGGGGGAGTATGATATGTGATTTAGACGTGCCTAACCTAATTAATTAATATTTTATTATGATGAGATTGATGATGTGATATCATTGGAGATATTTTATAAGATAGTGATTAAAGGTTAAGGCACTAGGGTATGACTCGGTATACGTCTGTGAGACCCAGCATGTTGTTGATCACAGTCGTGTGTTTGGAACACACGATGTCCGAAGTCCTCGCAGGACTGTCCCAACTTAGATTTAGGCTGTGCAGCTATAATGTCATTGCTATGCATGAGCAACCTTGAGAGAGAACCAGGGTGTGCGCCGAAGCGAGATGTGCATCTATAGTATCATTGCTTTGCATGAGCATTCTCACCGCGGATGACAGTGTGCATCGGGATTTGGGGATGTGTCACTTGGACGACTGACTGACATCTCTAATCAAACGACGGGTGTGTGACAGGATTGGTGGTGGCCTCATTAACATAAGTTGTACGAGTGCCAAGGGTAGAAGATGATAATGTGTCTCGAGGATGATTGAATATATATATCTGTGATGCATGTCTGTGTGCCTTTATTGTTTATATGTTACGTACCCTTTTTTCCATATATAATGATAGATAGTTTCTTATCTCCCTACTTCTTTTCTATGTATGTTTCTTTTATGTGATCACTATGAGAAGACCCTGTAGAGAAGCCAGCTATTGAGGAGCTTGATGGGACCCCTTATGAGCTAGATCCTGAAGGACGAGCAGTGGACCCGAGTAAATGAGTAGAAAGTCTATGGCCAGTGCGTCTTTTTGCGGGTTGTTGCATCTTCAGTTACTTTGTCAGTTTGTGCTTTTGGGGCCCTACTCTGATGTGGTACCCTATATCATACCTTGTACTTTTATGTATATGTATATCTATGTGTGATGGCTATGTTTTCGTTCTTGATGTTTAAAGTTTTAATATTTATGATTTTCTGTATATACGTCTAACGCTAATATCATGCTTAAGTTTTAGTTAAATTTAGGTTTTTCTTTAATGGGACATCGGGGTGTCTCAGACTTCAGCATGTGTACCGGATCGAACCAAGTAATAAAAACGGTAAGAAACCGAGTATCGAATCATAGGGATTGGGTGACTAGTTCATCTAAATTCAAATAGATAATTACATTTAATAAGTCAAAAGAGAGAGAATATGGTGGTGTAATCAATTATCTAAAAAAAATAAAAACAAATCGCAAGTAATATTTAAGATTGAGAATGTGATTGGGGGAATCTAAGGTCACGATTTCACCTACAAAATCAAGTCTAGATCCAATGTGATTATTATTCTATTCCTAATTCAATTTCATGCCAACCGGGAACCCTAAATTATTCTAATGTCTCTTTCGAGCACAAAAGAAAACACCTTAACACACTAATAAACTATAGCTCTATGATGATTAACATGCAAAGATTCATTAAGCCTAAACAAGACGCAACTCTCAAAAACTAGGATTCTGGGTACAATTTAGATCAAATACAAGCTTTAAATACAATTCTGACTTTACTCATGTTCGCGGGGCAAGCAGGTGTTCGTTGATAGCGTGAATCCGCAAGTGCACGGCTTCGTCGTCAAGTAATAAAAAGATTGAATCCATAGGGACCGTGATTTTGAACACCAATCAATTATTAAATCAATTAAGCTAAACAAGGAAAGATTTGATTTTTTGAAATTAGAATCAAGTAACAAATCAAAAATTAAAATCGCAATAAAACAAATTAAAGAATAAATAAGAAAGTATCAAATTGGATGTTTTCAAATCAAAAGGAATTTCCAGGAATTGGGTTACCAACAAGACCGCTTATGCTACTAAATTGACTACCTCTTTTCTAATTATCTAAATGCTTTGAAGATGAATTTATCCTAATATAGTTAATTTACCCTCTCGAGATATAAGGTTCGTGCCCAATTAAACCAACCCCTACTCTCGTGGCAATTGTATTTAAATTGGACCCATTGAGGTTTGTGACAATTCAATTTACCCTCGAAGGACCGCTTCTAACTCTCGTGATTTAAGTCCTAAGTTCAATCCCTATAGATCCAATACCTAAGTTCACTTCTCAGTTCATCCTCAGAGTATCTAAGATATGCAAATAAGTACGCACCAAACTCATAAGTAATTATAACAATAGAAATTAAATCAAAAGCAAATTAAAATTAACAAAGGGAAAACATCAATTCATAACATAAAACAAGTCTTGGGCATAGACTTAATTCCAAGAAATAATAGAACTACTCAAGCATTGCCATGGTGATATCAATCTTGATCAAAAGCAACATAAAAATCCTAAGAGAAAGAAAGAAGAAATTGGAGAAGAAGAGAGATCCCAATCCTAAAGTCAATGCCTCCAAAGACCAGCCAAACATCCCTATTTTTGAGTCTAATTATCTTATTTATAGTCTAGGTTAACTTAGGATTAAATCCATTACAAATTAGATCAAATTCGATAATAAAATCCCAAAATATGCGCGTCACGGCCTTGATGCCTGTCACAGTCAGGCCGTGACAGCTTCTGGTTCATTCCTTTCTTCTTTTTCTCCAAATAGAATTGATCATGGCCATGACAGATTTCATGGCCAGGCCATGACAAGCTCTGCCTTGCATCTTTTTCATGTTTTTCAAGCTTCAACTTCAAGCAAACTCCATGGCAACTTGACTTAAGCATTTTTATAAAAAAATCCTGCACAAACACTCCACAATACCACCTTATCCGTTCCAAAAGGAAAATTAACCAATAACAAAATAAAAATGCCTAATCTACATGAAAATGCATACAATGATGATGAATTATGATGTGTAATCACACTCATCAAACTACCCCAAGCTTATGATTTTGTTCGTCCTCAATCAATAACTAAGGCTAGACAAGATAAATAGTTAGAGAACATACAGTGAACCAAGAACTAGAGTAACAAATGCAAGTAACAAGCATATCCAAATAAGTAACCAAGATACAATCAATTTCAATTCCAATAAGAAGATTAGGTTCCCTAAATTCATGTCTCTCACTAATGTGGGCACTCTTCTCACCTCACTCAAGTGTTTAAGGACATATGACAATTCGCTCAATTTCCTCAACAAAATTACCCTACCATAAGCTTGACTATTAACCAAAATCTCTCCTTTATTAATGAAAACCCATAAGAATCAAGAGGTCTTTCATTTTGGTTGTAACGGGGCCATGAGATTAATCGTTAGGTGGGAAAACCAAGAAAATGAAAATTCAAGAAGGCTAAACAAAATATCCAACAATGCAAAGCATGACAACCTTCTAAAATACATTTTTAGGCTTTAATTCACTTTTCCACTTTTGTTTCTTTATTTCTTTTTCATTTTATTTCTCACTTTCTTTTTATCATCCCTTTCTCCATTTTATTTATTTATTTTAACTTTTTCATCAACTTGGAGAAGGGGAGATTTTCAACTAAAGAGAAAGATATATTTATTTATTTATTTAATTTTTTCATCCCACGACTTTTCGAACTACCTTCTTGCCCCTTTTGCAATACTTTAAAAGGTGTCATATCATGATTCATTGATAAAAAACAATCAAGGTACCAAGAAAAGCATTTTTTTTAAAACTAAAAATTGGGCAACTAAGGGCTAGCATTCAATCATTCAAAGCTCAAAAGGCCAGAAAAAATACCTAGTGCCTCAACCATTTTCAAATATGTTTTCAAAATGGAACAACTCATTGTGGCAGTGGTGGATGCTGGCTCAAATGCCAGTCATAGAGCTGCTGCGTGAAATAGAAGTAGGGAAAGGGAAATTTTGTTTAAAATGCATAGACTGCATGTCACGATCGTTATCTTGTTCATGGCTAGGGCGTGATGGATTCAGACTTTTGCTTCTCTGCCCCCCCCTCCTTTTTTTTTGGGTTCCTCCTTCAAAGTCGTGACCCATATCACGGCCTGCCCATGAACACCAATGTGTTCTCACTTTTCTTCCATCCCGGCCATGAAGCCTGTCAAGTCCAGGCCATTATCTCATCTGACTTCATTTTCAATGCCTTTTTGCACTTGATACTTTTCCTTCCTGCAAAAACACTTGGCAAAACCATCAAATGGTGATATTTCTCCTCTAAACTTCTCAATTTATTCAAAACAAAAACAAAATAGCAAGAAAGAAAGCTTGGGTTGCCTCCCAAGAAGCGTTTATTTTTTGTCGTAAGCTTGACCATGGTCTCTTCATTTAACCGGGATCAGGTGGACTTGGAAGTGAAAGAATACCTCTCTTCCAAGGAAGTCCTTCAATGAGCCTATAGTGTTCATATGGCCACATGCACTTTTCGCTTTGCTCTTTTCACTTTTAATTTAATGGTCTTACTTCCTCCCGGCGTAATTTTTAACTCCACATGTTGAGTAACTCCAACTTCATCATTATTTGGTGCATCATTTGTCATTCAAAGTTTGGGAGTTGGTTCCATGTTAAGCTCTTCCTTCACATTCGGAGGCATTATCTCAATCATGCACACATGATTCTCAAAAGGAGGGTTGTTATATGAGTTAGTCAAATCAAAATCCACCCTACCTTTCTCTACATTCAAAGAGAGCTTACCATTTTTTACATCTATTATTGCTCCAGCTGTGGCCAAGAATGTCCTTCCAAGGATGATAGGGAATTTAGAATTCTCATTCATATCCAACACCATGAAATCAGTACGAATAAAAAATTTCTCTACCTTTATGGGGACATTCTCTAGTATGCCTAGAGGGTTTTTAGTTGAGCCATCCTCAATTTGTAAAAAGAACTTGGATGGTCTCAATTCCTTTTATTCCTAACCTCTCAATGATGGTATGTAGCATCAAACTCGCACTAGCCCCTAAGTCACATAAGGCATGGTTTATTTTAACTTCTCCAATTAAGCAAGCAATAGAGAAACTTCCCAGATCTTTTAGTTTAGGAGCCATATTAATTTTTATCATTTCATCATGCTCCTCAATTAATCCCTTGGTCTCTTTTTCTACTTGCTTTTTCTTGACTAGCCTTTGTGGGAGGTATTGGGGGTTGGTAAGGTGGTGGAGGGACATACTTTGGTTCTACCTCTTCTTGTTCACTCATGTCCACCTCAAATTCCACATCCTTTTCAACTACCCAAGCCTATCATCCCTCAAGTATATAGCATTACATTGCTCACTTGGATTACCTTCGGTTTATCCTAGAAACTTACCCGGAGTCCTAGAAGATGTACTAGCTTGTTGGGCAATTTGTGTCTCTAGTATCTTTTTGTGAATAGCTAAGTTATCTACCATAGATGCTAGTTCCTTAATGGCTTCGCCCATAGACCTACCATGTTGCCTACACTCTTCTTTTTTCTTTGTTTGAGTTTCAACAAAATTTTCCAAAAGAGACTCAAGTTTAAACTTTTGTACCTGAGGATATTCCGATGCGGGTTTCACATTACCTCTCCTTCTTGGAATTCTTGGTTCAACGTGTTGTTGTTGTTCTGGTAGGAAAGATAAGGGCTATTCTTCCTTCCTTTGTTGTAAGAATTTGGGGGAACATAGTTTGGCAACTTCAGGTTCGTGTCATAAAAATTGTGACATGAATTTACTTGTTCACCCGAAGCACCTATTCCAGGAGCACTACCCCTGGGCACTCCGTCAACTTATGTCCCTGCACTCCACAAATCTCACAAGCATAATTAATAGCACCTATTAAACTCACATTAGCTTTTTAAAGCTTATCAAAGCACTTACTCAATGAATCAAATTTAGACATAATCAAATTCACACCATCTACATCAAACTCACCTCCCGAAAGCTTTTTCGGGTTATTACCTCTTTTTGAACCCCATTGGTGATAGTTGGTGGCTACACTTTCAATGATATTGAATGCTTCAGTTAGTGATCCATTCATCATTGCTCCACCAGCTGCGGAGTCAAGTGACACCTTCGAAGAATAATTCAATCCATTGTAGAAGGTATGCACTAATAGCCACTTCTCGAGCCCATGATGTGGGCAAGACTCTAGCAATCCCTTATAATGATCCCAAACTTCGGATAAGCATTCTCTGTCCTTTTGGAATAAGTCGGTGATCTGAGTTCGTAGGAAATCAGTCTTGGATGATGGAAAGAATTTTTCCAAGAATGCCTACTTCAGTTGGTTCCATGTTGACAAAGTATTAGCAGGCACTGATTTCAACCAAGCTCTTGCCTTTCCATTCAGAGAGGAGGGGAATAACCTCAAATGGATAGCATCAACCGGGGAACCTTGAATCCTAGTTGTGTCACAGAATTCCAAGAATGTCTCCGCATGATCAGTTGGGTCTTCCGAGGGTAATCCTCCAAACTGATGTTGTCTAATCATGCCAATTAACTGAGGCGATATAGTGAATTTCTCCGCCTCGATTTCTGGCTAACAATCCCAGTTCGTAAACCCCTAGCATTTGGGGCTGTGTAGTCCTTCAGTGGTTTGGTATCCGGTTGATCTGCTATTAGTGGAATGGGGATCAACTTTTCTTTGGCTTTTTGTCTTTGTAGTCTCCTACGTCTATGAAAAGTTTTTTCGATCTCGAGATCAACTTCAATAAGAGTTCCAAGACTTTGGGATCTTCGCATAAAAGAGAAAAATCACTTGCAAAAAGAGAGATAGATACACTAGAAAAAGAAAAAAAAATATTTAGAAAAATCAATTTAAAAATTAAATTGATATTCAAGAAAGCACAGTCCCCGCAATGGCTCCAAAACTTGATAGCGTGAATCCGCAAGTGTACGGTTTCATCGTCAAGTAATAAAAAGATCGAATCCACAGGGACCGTGATTTTGAACACCTATTAATTATTAAGTCAATTAAACAATCAAGGAAAGATTTGATTTTTTAAAATTAGAATCAAGTAACAAATCAAATATTAAAATCGCAATCAAACAAAATTAAGAATAAATAGGAAAGTATCAAATTGGGTGTTTTCAAATCAAAAGGAATTTCCAGGAAACGGGTTACCAACAAGACAGATTATACTACTAAATTGACTATCCCTTTGCTAATTATCAAAATGCTTTGAAGGTGAATTTATCCTAATATAGTTAATGTTCCCTCTCGAGATACAAGAACCGTGCCCAATTAAACCAACCCCTACTCTCGTGGTAATTGTATTTAAATTGGACCCGTTGAGGTTTGTGCCAATTCAATTAACCCTAGAAGGATCGCTTCTAACTCTTGTGATTTAAGTCCAAAGTTCAATCCCTATAGATCCACTACCTAAGTTCACTTATCAGTTCATCCTCTGAGTATCTATGACATGCAAATAAGTGCGCACCAAATTTACAAGTAATTATAACAATAGGAATTAAATCAAAAGCAAATTGAAATTAACAAAGGGAAAACATCAATTCATATCATAAAACAAGTCTTGGTCATAGTCCCCATTCCTAGAAATAAGAGGACTACCCGAGCATTGTCATGGTGATAGCAATCTTGATCAAAAGTAACATAAAAATCGTAAGAGAAAGAGAGAAGAAGTTGGAGAAGAAAAGAGATCTCAATCCTAAAGCCAATGCCTCCAAGGAGCAACCAATGATCCCTATTTTCGATTCTAATTATCTAATTTATAGTCTAGGTTAACTTGGGATTAAAGCCATTATAAATCAGATCAAATTAGATAACAAGATCCCAAAATCTGCGCGTCACGGCCTTGATGCCTGTCAAAGCCAGGCCGTGACAGCTTCTAGTTTATTCCTTTCTTCTTTTTCTCCAAATAGAAATGATCATGGCCATGACAAATTTCATGGCCAGGCCATGATAGCCTCTGCCTTGCATCTTTTTCATGTTTTTCAAGTTTCAACTTCAAGCAAACTCCACGGCAACTTGACTTAAGCATTTTTATAAAAAATTCCTGCACAAACACTCAACAATACCACCTTATCCGTTCCAAAAGGAAAATTAACCAACAACAAAATAAAAATGCCTAATCTAAATGAAAATGCATGAAAATTGATGAAGAATTATGATGTGAAATCACACTTATCATTTGTACGGAAAAATCTGAATTTTGGCTCAGACAGGTTTTCAGTTCCTAGAGGGGCGAGACATGGACCCTTCAAAATCCTCCCCTCTGCTTCGCGGGGCCAACCATTGCTCGCGGGGCGCCCCAGAGGTATCTTCAATTTGCCTTTTCGGGTTTGCAGGGCGAGTCCTTGCTCGTGGGGTGCCCTAGAGCATGATAATACATTGGCTTATCTAGTTTTATTGCTAGAAAGTCCATGATTTATATGTTAATTGTGCAACTTTAATCTCGTTTTTGCCCTAATTTGACTTTATTTGTCGCTGAGCAACGTGTCGAGTCTTTTTGGAAATGTTTTGGAATTTTTGTGGTTTTTGAGTCAAATAAAGCATGTAATGTTATTTTAAGTTTCAGGTTAAAAGTGAAGCTTGAGGAAACCAGGAAAAATGAAGAAAACAAACTGGATACAATTTTTGTCAGTCTCGCCCCACGAGACACCGCTCACCTGGTGAGCTGGGAAAAAATGATTCTGAAGGCTCTCTGGGGCACCTCGCAAGCTAGAGAGGGAAATTATGAAGCACCTTTGAGGCTCCCCGCGAGAAGAAGTTGCCCCGCGAAGAAAAGGTGGAAAATGTGAAGGTTCTCTATCTCGCCCCGGGAGAAAAGCTATTCCAAACTGGGCCAATTTTAAGTTTTCGCGCCGCGAACAGCTACTCGCCCTGTGAGCGTGTGAAGATCCTGTTTACTATTTAAGCTTGTTATTAGTGCGAATTTTAAAAAACTCGAATCCTAGTTTTGTGAGTTGCATCTCGTTTAGGCTTTTTCTCTGAGTTTTTCTTGATGCAACCCCTTGAATCTTTGATGATTATGTAACTATGAGGAACTTATCCTCTTTTCTAAGGAATCGACGTAGCCGCATATGACGGCATAGTGAAATTGTGATGTTTTCTACTCGATCACTTCTCTTAATTATTGCTTCTTAATTCTATTTTGTATTGCGTTAGATTATGGTTGGAATGTGATCCTTCTCTTAATTCTATTTGGTATTGCTTTAGGATAGTGAATGGAAACATGAAAGGCTTTCAAAAATTGAAATTCCAAAACTGATGCAAAAGCTATGCCAGAAGACAGAGTAAAAAACTTCACAATTTCACATTCCAAAAGGGTTGACTTAAATTATGGTTGGAATGTCATTCTTCTCTAGTGGTTGCTGCTTTTAAATCTTTGGATTTGGTTCCTTGGAAGTTGAAAAATAGATGGAAGAACTGTATGGCCCTTACTAAGAACATGATGCTTCAATTTTCTCATATTTTTAGGGAGGGTAATACTTGTGCAGACAAGTTGGCTTACTTTGGTATTAGTAATCTTTGTTTTAATTGGTGGGACTTAGCACCAAAGTTTATTTTAGAGGATTTTAACCGTAATAGTTTTGGTTTACCTTTCTTTAGATTCTCTTAATTTCTTTCATGGGTTTTGGTTAGGTCCCCCATGTTTTTTGTATTCTTTTATTCCTTTTTATTAATATTATTGAGGTATGCTGCAGATGATTGATGAGGTCTGGGGTGCCAGCCTAGCTGAGATACCTTTCCTTGTAATGATGCTTCTGCATTCCTCCTTTGCTTAAAAAAAAAACTAGTTAAGCGTGATGAGTCCGACCGGAGATTCATGCTTTAGGACTTGAATTAAGAACACAAATTGAATATTGATAGAGATATAATAGGAGATTTGTTCAATCGCTTAGGGAACCAAGAACTTAATGAATCTAGCATGTTAGTCATCATAGAGATATCGTTTATTGGCACGTTTAGGTGTTTTCTCTTGTGCTCGGCCGAGACATAAGAATACTTTAGGGTTCTAGGTTGGCATGAAATTGAATTAGGGATAGAATAATAATCACATTGGATATATGTTTGAGTGTGCAAGTGAAATCGCAACCTTAGATCTTCCCAATCATATTCTCAACCTTGATAATTGTTTTTTATTTGTTTTTGATATTGCTGGATAATTGATTTTGTTATCTAAATTGTTCTCAACAAGATTCTCTCTCTATTGACTTGGTAAAACTTGGTTGCTTTCTTTGAAAATTGATATAATTGGTCACCCAATCCCTGTGTTCGACCTCGGTAATCTCTTATCCTGTTTTTATTACTTGCTTTGATCAGGTACACTTGCCGGAGCCCATCAGAGCACCTTCAAAATGCTCCTTTTCTGGCCTCTGGCTCGCAGGGCGAGCAGTGCCTCGTGGGCTAGCCAGTCAAAATTGCATTTTTGCTTGTTTTATTTAGTTTTTCCTAGTTTCTTCCAGCTTCACTTTTAACCTAAAACTTAAAATAGCACTAGATGCTTTGTTTGGCTCAAAACTTACCAAAAATTTCTAAAAAAGTATTAAAAAGACTCAAATCATTGCTCAAGGACAAATAAAGCTAAATTTTGGTAAAAAAATAGATTAAACTCGAATAATTGGCACACAAATCATTGCCTTTCCTGTGACACCCTACTACCCCCATGTTAAAAAGTAATAAAATGACAAAGCTGAAAAAAATAAATCATGTATTTATTGAAATAACAACAAAAAACAACAACCACCTCCTTTGCTCAGGCCAAAAAGCTCCCAAGACTATATCATCAACATCATCGTGCTTGTGCCAATAAGCACCCAAGACTTAACATCATCAACACCTCGACCAATAAGCATCGAGGCCACTTTGGCCAATAAGCACCAAAGTTATCAACGTGCGATAACCCAACGGTTATCGACTTAAACATCTTATCTTCATTAACCATTAACCGAGGTATCTAATCTTTAACACTAATTAATCATGGCAACATAGCGTTATTGGGGAAGATTGGGATTAAAACCCCCTTTAAGTCCTTAATTATGTCCTCTGTCTAGTGGGGTGAGCACGGGCGTGCTTAACCCTAGCACGGGCGTGCTGCCACTTAAGTGGAGCACGGTCGTGCTTCCTTTTAGGCACGGTCGTGCTCATCTGCACGGTCGTGCTCCTCTGCTTCACGATCATGCTTAATGCACGACCATTTTCCAAAGTTCAAACTGGGAACACGTGCGTGCTCCATGTTCAGCACGGCCGTGCTTAATGCACGACAGTACTGTGCTGGGCAGAGTTCAAACACTGATTTTAACCTATTATTTTAGGGATTAAATTCATTAATCAACAAGTCATTTAAAAACCTAATTATTCAATTAACATCTTATCATCAAACTGATCATAGTAACAACATCAACCAACCAACATCATGCTAATAACAACGATCAACACATTATCATACTCATGAGCAACCAATCATGAATATGGACAGATAACCATAGCATTCCAAAACAACTAAGACATGTTATCATAGAACATAACTAAATCAAATAATCATGTTATCAATTGAAACATCTTAACATATAGGCATAAAACTTAAGACAACAATTGGGGTTATGGGAACCCCTTACCTTACGCTACTCCCACTGCCTAATGAATACACTACCCTTCTCCCCATACCTGGATTGAAGGTTCCAACGTAAGCTCCTTATAGAAAACCGATTTCATCCATTTGAGCGGCTCAAACACAATCAAGCCTTGGTGAAACAAAAACATAAACAACTCAGTTCCCAATTCTAAACAAGAAAAGGAAACATAAGGGAAAGGAACCATTACCTATTCATGATTGGCACAGATGACAGAACTGTTCCCAAGGGTCTCCAATACTCAAGAATGCACCGAATATGATAGAAAGAGGGAATGCAATAGTAGCAGCCACACTAGGGCAGTAGCAGCCACCAAAAATAGGGTTAAAACGTAACCCTTGGTTTTTGTGACGAGATATAAAGGTTGCACCTAAGCACGGGCGTGCACCCCCTTGAGCACGGTCGTGCTGGACTTAGAGTCAACGAGACGCGGTCCGCACATTGAGCACGGGCGTGCTCACTGTTGAGCATGGGCATGCTCAACTTAAAACCTGCAACACGCTACAGACTTTAAGAAAAGGCATGTTTGCTAATGAGCACGGGCATGCTCATGCACCAGAATGGGACTTTTAAGCCAAAAATCCCACTAAGCCCTTAGCCAACTATTTTAACTTAATAAAACTAACTTAAACAACCAAACAAGCTTTATAAAATCACTAAATGAAAAGCAGGGTGTTACAATTCCACCCCCCTTATAAAAATTTCATCCTCGAAATTTCTATGTACCTCAAGCAAAAAGATGCCGGTATGCTTCCATCTTCTTGCACTCCAGCTCCCACGTAGCACTTTCCTCCATAGACCCACTCTAAATTACTTTGACCAAGGGAATCTCCTTGCCTCTTAACGGCTTCACCCGCCTATCCTCGACTCAAAGGGCTAACACCTCAAACGTCATGTTCTCTTTCAACTATATCGCGTTGGGTACTATCACGTGACTAGGGTCACAATGGTAAAGCTATCTGGTAGGCGACTTTGCCGAGTCTTTTTAAGGATCTGGTAAAAACCAATGAACCTTGGAGTAAGTTTCCTCATCTTCATCACTCTACCAACCCCAGTCGTTGGTGTAACTCTCAAGAATACATGATCGCCTTCCTAGAATTCAAGCGCCTTCCTCCTTTTGTCATGATAGCTCTTTTGTCTACTCTGTACCACTCTCATCTTTTCCTGAACCATCCTAATCCTTTCCGTTGTTTCCTGGACTATCTCTGGCCCTAGCACCACATTATCACTAGGTTCATTCCAACACAAGGGTGTCCTACATCTCCTCCCATAGAGGGCTTCATAAGGTGTCATCCCAATACTGGAATGGAAACTATTGTTGTAGGTAGACTCTATCAGGGGCAAAAACTTGTCTCAACTACCAGACTGCTCTAACACACAAGCTCTCAACAAGTCCTCTTAGGACTGGATGGTCCTCTCAGACTGCCCATTAGTCTATGGGTGGTAAGCTGAACTAAGCCTAAGCTTTGTCCCTAAAGCATGTGGCAAACTCTCCCAGAACATAGAGGTTAACCTTGGGTCTCTATCTGATACTATGCTAAAGGGTATACCATGAAGCCTAACTATTTCCTTGATGTACAACTTAGCCAACTTCTCTAAAGGATACTCCATGTTCATAGGGATGAAATGGGCAGACTTAGTCAATGTATCCACAACAACCCATATAGCCTCAAAACCAGCTGGAGTCCTTGGGAGTCCAGACACAAAATCAATGGAGATATTATCCCATTTCCATTCTGGGACACTCAAAGGTTGCAACTTACTTGAAGGCTTTTGGTGTTCTATCTTGGACTTCTGACAAACTAGGCACACATACACAAACTCAGTCACATCCTTTTTCATCCTAGGCCACCAAAACATCCTCTTAAGGTCCTGATACATCTTGGTGGCACCTGGGTGTACAATCAACCCACTCCTATGTCCTTCTTCAAGGATCAACTTCCTAAGCTCAGGAACATCCGATATGCACACTATATCCTTAAACCTCAAGACACCATCACTACCATCCTTAAAACTAAGGTCTCTACCCTGAGCAAGCAACTCTTGTTGGTCTAAGAGAACTAACTTCTGACCCTCTCTAATCTGATCCATCAAGCTGTTGGTAACCTTCAATGCACCAAGCATAATACTCTTAGGGGTAAACTCACAAGCTAGACTAAGGTCTCTAAACTCCTCAATCAGATCCATCTCCCAAACCATCAAAGTCGAGATATGCAAGGTTTTCCTACTCAAGGCATCAGCCACCACATTGGCCTTTCCTGGGTGATAGGTCAGCTCAAAGTCATAATTCTTTAAGAACTCCATCCATCTATGCTGCCTCATATTCAACTCCTTCTGATCAAAGAGATACCTCAAACTCTTGTGATCACTAAAGACCTCAAACCTCGCTCCATAAAGGTAATGCCTCCAGATTTTTAAGGCAAACACCACAGCTCCTAGCTCTAGGTCATGGGTATTGTATTTCTTCTCATGGATTTCAACTGCCTAGAAGCATAAGCAACTACCTTACAATTCTGCATCAACACACTACCTAACCCTTTCTTAGAAGCATCACAGTAAACTACGAAGGGTTCACTAGGATCTAGCAAAACTAACACTAGTGCTGATGTCAACCTATCCTTAAGGGTTTGAAATCTCTCTTCACACTTAGATTCCCACACAAACAATTGTCCCTTCTTGGTGAGACGGGTTAAGGGTAAAGTTATCATAGAAAAACCTTCTATGAACCGCCTATAATACCCGTCTAACCCCAAGAAACTCCTAATCTCGGTTACAGACTTTGGCGTTTCCCACTGTACCACCGTCTCTACTTTAGCTGGGTCACTGCTATGCCACCCTTAGAGATGACATGTCCTAAGAAGCTCACTTCCTATAACCAGAACTCACATTAAGACAACTTAGCATACAACTGCTTTTCCTTAAAGATCTGCAAGACAACCCTCATGTGTTCCTCATGTTCCTCCTTGCTCTTGGAGTACACTAAGATGTCATCTATGAACACCACCACAAACGTATCCAAGTAAGGGTAAAAGATCTTGTTCATGTAGTCCATGAACACCGCGGGAGCATTGGTCACACCAAAAGGGCATAACCAAGTACTCATAGTGACCATATTGCGTCCTGATGGTATCCTAACCATCAAATCTATCTTAGAAAAGACGCAAGCGCCCATCACCTTGTTGAGCTACCGATAGTCGACACATAACCTCATATTACCATCCTTCTTCTTCACCAACAACACAGGTGCTCACCACGGAGACACACTCGACCTAATGAACTGCTTCTTCATCAGGTCCTCCAACTGTTCCTTCAACTTAGCTAGCTCTAGAGGAGACATTCTCTAAGGTGCTATGGAGATTGGTCCGGTGCCAGGCACTAAGTCTATGGTGAACTCAACATCTCTCTTTGGGGGTAAGTTATAAACATCCCCCAAGAACACTTCAGAAAAGTCCCGCACAACAGGAAAGCTGGCAACATCAGGAGGGCTGCTCTCTACTTCCAGGGAAGCTATCATCATGTACACTTGGCTTCGTCTTTCATCAAAGCTTGAACTTGGCAGGCAGAGAGAAGGTCCGGATTCTTAGACTCCGTTGGAGTTCCAAAAACCAAGGTTTTATCAAAACAATTCAGAAGGATGTGGTTGGAAGATAATCAGTCCATGCCAAGAATGATATCAAGATCTTTTAAAGGTAAACATACAAGATCAGCAACGAAGGTTTTATCATTTATGACAATATGACAGTTCTTGCATGCATAAGAAGTGGAAACAGGTTTATTTGTGGGTGTAGACACAAGCAAATCAAACTGAAGAAAGGTAACAGGAAACTTAAGACTCTTGACCCCATCATACGAAATAAATGAGTGAGTAGCATCCGAATCATACAGCACAGTCAATTGAGTTCCATCAATAAAACATGTACCTTGAATCTAGTCATCGGACTCGGAGGCTTCAGCTCCACTAAGAGTAAAGATTCCCCAGTGGTCTTCGGTCAGTTGGCCTGAGACCTCTGACTCTTGCTAGCGCTGGGAGGGTCTGCCTTGGCTCCTTCACACTCACAGCTGATTTGACCCGACTTGCCACACCTGAAGCAAATCACAGCAGATTCCTTTCACTGAGAAGAATAGTGATCCGATGCGCCGCACTTGCCACACCTCATGGGTCTAGAGGCATTAGAGAACCCACCCCTAAACCTAGCCTGCTGAAACTGTGGCTTTTTGCCACTCTACTTGAAGTCCTTACCGGTTGGAGCATAACGTTGTTTACCTTTGTCTTTCTGATCAGTCCTCTTGCCGCTCTGACTATCGATCCTATGGAATTGACAACCTTGAACTGACTAGCATCCTCATAAATCCTGCACTTGTTGACCAGAACTGGCAAGACTCTAATCTCCTGGTAGCTGGTCGCCTGCTTGATCTCGTGGTTAAGTCCAGCCTCGAACTTAACACACTTAGAATAATCATCCGCAGTATCCTGGTACGGAGTGTAATACCACGCCAGCTCCTCAAACTTGGCAGCATAGTCACCAACTCACATAGATCCCTGCCACATAGCCAAGAATTACATCACCTTCTTGTCCTTGATGTCTGTTGGAAAGTACTTCTCCAGAAACCTCTGCCTAAACTCAACCCATGTAACTGCTGTGCCCTCAGTCTGCATCCGCTGCCTGCAGTTTTCCCACCAATGATCAACCTCCTCAGTCAGCATAAAGGTAACAAAGATGAGATTCTGTTGATCGTTGCAATCAATCACTCGGAAGATCTTCTCATTCTCCCTCAACCATAGCAAAGCTCCTTACGGATCATAATTAAGCTCCCTTGAACGACGAAGGGTTGTTCCTCTGAAGCTTATCCAGGACCTGAAACTCACCTGGCCCACCATCGTTATTGTTGTTGTTATTGACCTGACCAATAGCATTGGCAAGGAGTGCCAATGCATCCGAAATTGCCTGATCGTTCCGACCTCTACCTGCCATATGTCCCATACAACACTTAGATACATAAACTTAAGAGGGTGAAAGGGACAGGAAACTTAACTTAAAGCATCATTGTCTATAACAAGTATAGACAATCCAAACAAGAGCACACAACAGACTCACAACAGACTCATACCACGGCCTGATAGGACATACCTGCTGTGATACCACTAAATGTGACACCCTGCTACCCCCATGTTAAAAAGTAATAAAAGGACAAAGCTGAAAAAAATAAATCATGAATTTACTGAAATAAATAAAACAATTGTCCATGGGTAGAAAGGTCCCACATGAACAAGTTCTCAAAACGCGGAAATGAAATTAAGTTTAAAACAAATAAACAAATAAAAACAATAACAAGCATCCCAATCTGATGTCACAACAGAGCTGGTATAACCGTTTCGGAAAAACCTCGGAATACAACTGAAACTAACTAAACGAAAGGAAAAGCCCTAACTATGAGCAGTGGCTCCTCAGAGTCACTCCTCTCCGGACTGCTCGCCATCCTCCGCATGAAGCCAAACATGCCAAACAAACAAACAGAAAACGGGGAGTAAGAATCATGTAAACATATACGGCATGAAGATAGGAAGCAAGGTAAACCAACAAGCAAGGTAACACCCTAGCATACATCAGCATATATATATATATATATATATATATATATATATATATATATATATATATCATCACACATCAACATCAACAAAATCATGTATGCTATATGGTGCAATGTAACACTACTCCGCTACTCCATTATGCATGTGGACCCAAACTAACTCAGGATGAACGACTTCGGAGTTACATATCCGTATTGGCCATAGAAGCACCATCACCGGCAGTTCACCGAACCTCGGGTGACCTACCGTGGATGGCCAGATCACCGTACTCTCGGGCGAACTCCCCTATGTCAAACCTCCCCCTCAACCATCAACTCCAATGCTCTATGCATTGCACAACAACAAACAACAACAACCACCTCCTTTCCACGGGCCAAAAAGCTCCCAAGACTTTATCATCAACATCATCGTGCTTGTGCCAATAAGCACCCAAGACTTAACATCATCAACACCTCGACCAATAGTCATCGAGGCCACTTTGGCCAATAAGCACCAAAGTTATCAACGTGCGATAACCCAATGGTTACCGACTTAAACATCTTATCATCATTAATTATCTTCATTAACCATTAACCGAGTTATCTAATCTTTAACATTAATTAATCATGTCAACATAGCGTTATTGGGGAAGATTGGGATTAAAACCCCCTTTAAGTCCTTAATTTTGTTCTCTGTCTAGTGGGGTGAGCACGGGCGTGCTTAACCCTGGCACGGGTGTGCTGCCACTTAAGTGGAGCACGGTCGTGCTTCCTTTTTGGCACGATCGTTCTCATCTGCACGGTAATGCTCCTCTGCTGCACGGTCATACTTAATGGCTGTGCTCCCTGTTCAGCATGACCATGCTCAATGCACGACAATACTGTCCTGGGCAGAGTTCAAACACCGATTTTAACCTATTATTTTAGGGATTAAATCCATTAATCAACAAGTCATTTAATAACCTAATTATTCAATTAACATCTTATCATCAAACTGATCATAGTAACAACATCAACCAACCAACATCATGCTGATAACAATGATCAACACATTATCATACTCATAAGCAACCAATCATGAATATGGACAGATAACCATAGCATTCCAAAACAACTAAGACATGTTATCATAGAACATAACTAAATCAAATAATCATGTTATCAACAGAAACATCTTAACATATAGGCATACAACTTAAGACAACAACCGGGGTTATGGGAACCCTATACCTTACGCTACTCCCACTGCCTAATGAATACACTACCCTTCTCCCCATACCTGGATTAAAGGTTCCAACGTAAGCTCCTAACAGCAAACCTTTTTCATCCTTTTGAGAGGCTCAAACGCAATCAAGCCTTGGTCAAACAAAAACATAAACAACTCAGTTCCCAATTCTAAACAAGAAAATGAAACAGAAGGGAAAGGAACCATTACCTATTCCTGATTGGCACAGATGACAGAACCGATCCCAAGGGTCTCCAATACTCCAGGAATGCACCAAATATGAGAGAAAGAGGTAATGTAACAGTTGCAGCCGCACTAGGGTAGTAGCAGCCACCAAAAATAGGGTTAAAACGTAACCCTCGGTTTCTGTACCAATATATAAAGGCTGCACCTGAGCACGGTGCGCACCCCCTTGAGCACGGGCGTGCTCAATGTTGAGTACGGGCGTGCTCAATGTTGAGTACGGGCGTGCTCAATGTTGAGAAAGGTTGTGCTCAACTTAAAACCTGTAACACGCTACAGACTTTAAGCACGGGCGTGCTGGCTAATGAGCATGGGCAAGATCATGCCCCAGAATGGGACTTTTAACCCAAAAATCCCACTAAGCCCTTAGCCAACTATTTTAACTTAACAAAACTAACTTAAACAACCAAACAAGCTTTATAAAAGCACTAAACGAAAAGCAACGTGTTACATTTCCAGCTAGAAAACTAGATAAGCCAGTGGATTATCAAAATACTCCAAACTTAACCTTTGTTTGTCCTCTATTAAACTCAAAAATCAAAAAGGCTTAAAACTTTGTAAGCTCAATATACTCAATCAAAATTCACATATGCTTCATGCAATTTTCTCAATACAATTCCCATCAATGTTCCCCTCATATCATCTACATAATCCCCACGTGCACATTTACTTAAGACATAGAAATTCATCATTCATTGCAATCATCACTCTAAGCAAAGGAACCAAGATACATTCAAAAGAGAGACCACCAAATTAAACAATTGCACTGCTCACAAGAATTTTTCACTCTAATAGCTTAAGTGTCTAAGTAATCAAATTTCACTGAATTTCACACTTTGAGCACACTTTCCATGAATTTGATTTTCATCTCAAACATAGTTCTAATGAAAACATGCATGCAACATCAAAAGGTCTTTTATGGGTTGTAACGTTGACCGGCTAAGGTAGGATAATCAAGGTTCAAGGCTAAGACCCTAGGAACTAAGAGAACATTAAATTTTTGCACTTATTTTTCACTCTTATTCCTTTTTTCATTTATCATTTTTCAAACTCTGGGTGACTACAACCTTTTCCTTTTATATCCCATTTATTCCTTTGGCTAACTTGGGAACATGAATCATGGTTGGTTCTTTTTTGGCCAAATAGTTTATTCCAAAGAAATTCCTTAAACATGTGATGCAACATACAATCATGCAAACAATTCAAAGATTCAAGAAAATTCGGGAAAGTGTCACTCACGAGAGGATTTTCACAATTTAAGAACATGTTGGAGGCTCAAATTCCTCACCTGGACATTTTTAGCAAATATTTAATGAGATACAATCTCATGTGTGTGCACTGAGACACCCCATTGTGCCCCGTTGTGTCTTGTTGTGCCATTAGTTATTTTTTTTTACATTTACTAGCATTATTAACGTTAAAACATAACTCGAAAATACGAAGAAATTAAAAACTTAAATACAACACACACACTTCTAAAAGTTAAACACACCACAGTTATATTATATAAACACACCCATGATTATCCATTACAATACCAAAACACTGTTTAGGGAATCCTATCAGTAGGATCCCTCATAGATACTCAGTTATACAAACTGTTTATAAATAGCGGAAAGTAAAACGTCTTATAAGACTCACTAGCCATAAACTCCCTAAACTATATTGTTGGAATCCATAGCTCGTTCTCCAGCATTCGGTTCATACGGAGTTCCGTCCAACTCCTCAGCAACGGGTTCCTCCATAGAGTCTTCTCATGAAATAAAGTAGACATACACAAATTATAGAAATTGGGAGATAAGAAACAGTATTATCATCATAAGCAGAAAATAATCATAGCATATAATAAAATAACAGTCAAAGACAAACATCACTCATCACTAACAATTTTCTTTAAATCACTATCCATTCCTACACCCTCAATCTCATGCAAGTAAACCTTTATGCTGACGTGGCCACCACCAATCCTATCACACATCCCTTGCTCGATGAGGGATGTTAGTCAATCATCCAACCGACGCGTCCCCATTAACCGGTGCACACCCTCATCCAAGGTGAGAATGTTCATGCAAAGCAATAACAATATTGTAATGCCTAGTTTTTCGTTAAGTGCTTCTTTGTATGCGTGTTTGATTGTTTAAGCTTTAAGCGGTAGCTAGAGTCACTGGTTAAGGGCTGAGTAGGATTTTTTTTAGCTTAAAAGTCCCTTTCTAGAGATTAAGCACGACCGTGCTTAAGTCCATCATGCCCGTGCTTGGTCGCGTGTCTTGTGATCAATTGGATCACAAAGCACGGTTGTGCTTGTTAGAGAGCACGACCGTATTCATGTTCGGACCTCGTCTTGTAGACGCTAAGTCCAGCACGACTGTGCTTAGTGGAGTGCACGACCGTGCTTTGAGTGCAGTCTATATATGTTGGCACAGAAACCGATGGTTGCGTTTTTAACCCTATTTTGGTAGCAGCTGCAACCCTAGTACGCCTACACCTATCTTCTTCCCTATTTTCACCAAACTCGGTGCCTTCTTAGAGTTTTGGAGACCTTTGGGAAGCTCTTGCCTGTCTGTGCTAGTTGCTTAGGTAATGTCCCTTCACTTGATTGGTTCCTTTTTCTTGTTTATGAGTTGGGAACTAATTTGGTTGATGTTTTGCTTAAACAAGGCTTGTATTCGGGCTGAGCCGCCCAAGGGGACGTGACCAGTTTGCCGTTTAGGGCTGTCATTGTTGGAACCTTCAAACCAGGTATGGGGAGAATGATAGTGTAACCATTAGGCAGGGGGTAGTGTAAGTTGAGGGGTTCCCATGACCCCGAGGTCGTTGTATGCTATATGTGTAACATGTCTATTTACTATAAATGCCTACTGTATTTGATAACATGTTTGTGGTTATGTTTATGCCAATGTTATGTGCTCTATGAAGATACCTATATCATGATTATTATTGGTTGAGATGTGGTTGTTCACTATTGTTGGATGGTTGTTGTTTTGGTGAACATGTTGTTATAACCTTTAATTGGTTAAGTAGGACTTTAATAAGATTAATGATTAATGGATCGTTTTCCCCAAAAATGTTTATAAGACATGAACTAGTAAAGGTGAGATCTTTATACCAAGGTTTAGTCAAGAACCTTAGGAATGATCTAAGAGAGTGTTAGGGACTCAATTGGTTAAAAGAAACTGAGTTGAACTCTGCCCAGAAGGCATGATAAGCACGGCCGTGCTTAATAGAGAGCATGCCCGTGCTCCCAGTTTGAATTCTGGAGAATGGTCATACATTAAGCACGACCGTGCATCAGAGGGAGCACGATCATGTATCAGAGCATGGTCGTGCATAAAAGGAAGCATGCCTGTGCTCCACTTAAGTGGCAGCATGCCTGTGCTCCCCTCCAGAACAGAAAACGAGATTAATGGTTTTAAAGGTGTTTCAGCCCCAATTATCCCCGATAATGTTATGATAATGCACCAATCAAATGATGGAGAATAGATAACTTAATTAGATATTAATTAAGATAATGAAAGATGGTGAGTTGGTTAAGCCGGTTCCCAATGGGTTGTCGTATGTTGATGAACTTTGGTGCTTTTAGGCCAAAGTGACCTCGATGCTTTTCGGTCGAGGTGTTGATGAGTTGTACCTTGGTGCTTTCTGGCCAAGGGGGCCTTGACCCCAGGTGGGTCTAAGGTGTTGACGTTGATGATGATATACTTGGGTGCCTTTAGTGGCCCAAGCGGAGGTGGCAATTGTCGTTGTTGCTGTTCTGCTCATGCACTGTATTGGAGATGTTAGTTGGGGGAAGTCCAACATTGGGGAGGTCGTCCGAGAGTAAGGTGATCTATCCATCCACGGTAGGTTCACCCAAGGTTTGGTGGATCGTGGCCACCCGTTATGATACATCCAAGGTTCGATGTGTTGGCTATCCAAGGGGTTCACCCAAGGTTTGGTGGACTGCTGTCGTTGGTGCCTTTAGTGGCCAATGCAGATATGTAACTCTGAAGTTGCCCTTCCTGAGTTATTTTGGATCCACATGCATGATGGAGTATCGGAGTAGTGTTGCATTGCATTGCACCACATAGCATACTTGGTTGGTTATGATGTTGATATGCTGTTTATATATATATATATATATATATTATATTATATATATATTGATATGTGTTGTTTTTTTTTATATATATATATATATATATATATATATATATATATATATATATATATATATATATATATATATATATATATATATATGACTATGATGTTGCTGTGTTATGATGTATGATCATCTTACTTCTATCTCCATGCTATTGTGAGAAGTCGCTACTAATAGTTAGGATTTCCCTGTTGTTAGTTTATTAGTTTCAATTGTATTCCAGGGATGTTATTCTGGAATGATTGTACCAGCTCTGAATGTGACATCGGGGTTGGGTTTGTTTTATTTTCATGTTTTTTTCCTTTAAAGGCTATGGTTTCTTTTTCGCGTTGTTAACTCGTTCATGTGGGACCTTTCTATCCATGGACTTTTATCTTAATTAAATAAGGTTTGCATGTTTTATTCTAAATGTATGTATCTTTATGTTTTATAACATGTGGGGTAGTAGGGTGTCACATTTAGTGGTATCAGAGCAGTTCGACCATGCCCGGACGTGGTATGAGTTTGTTGTGAGTATGTTGTGTTCTCTTGTTTGGATTGTCTATACTTGTTATAGACAATGATGCTTTAAGTTATGAGCCTGTAGCTTTTACCTGCTTTAGTTCTCTATCGAAAGGGTTGTTTTGGACGTGTAAAGGAACTCATGGCAGGTAGAGGCAGGAACGATCAGGCAATCGTCGATGCTTTGGCACTCCTTGCCAATGCCATAGGTCAAGTAAACAACAACAACAATGGTGGACCAACCGAGTTTCAGGGTCTTGGAAAGTTCCAGCGGAATAATCCGCCATTGTTCAGAATAGCTTAAGACCCAGAGGGAGCTTTGCTGTGGTTGAGAGAGACAGGGAAGATTTTCAGAGTTGTGGACTGTAATGACCAGCAACGACTTATCTTTGATACCTTCATGCTCACTGAGGAGGTTGAGTATTGGTGGGAGAACTTCCGCCAGAAGATGCAGGCTGAGGGTACTGCGGTCACCTGGACCCTGTTTAGATAGAGGTCCTTAGAGAAGTATTTCCCTGCCAACATTCGTGATAAGAAAGAGATGGAATTTCTGGGGCTAAAGCAAGGGAATATGTCTATCAGAGAGTATGTAGGAAAGTTTGAGTAATTGTCTAGGTACTATACACCCTTCAGCATACAGCCGATGAGCGTTCCAAGTGTGTTAAGTTTGAAGATGGACTCCACCCAGAGATCAAGCAGACGATCAGCTATTGAGAGATCAGAGTTTTCCCAACCTTGGTGAGTTTTGGCTAGAAGAGGTGAGTTTCTTAAGACACGTCATCTCTAAAGGTGGGATAGTCGTGGACCCGGCTAAGGTTGAGACGGTGCTCCAGTGGGAAGCGTTGAAGTCAGTAACCGAGATTAGGTGTTTCTTGGGTTTAGCAGGGTACTATAGGAGGTTTATAGATGGTTTCTCTAAGTTAGCCTTACCCTTAACCCATCTCACCAAGAAGGGACAACTGTTTGTATGGGACTCTAAGTGTGAAGAAAGTTTCCAAACCCTTAAGGATAGGTTGACATCAGTGCCATTTTTGGTTTTGCCCGATCCTAGTAAACCTTTCGTAGTGTATTGTGATGCATCGACGCAAGGTTTAGGTGGAGTGTTGATGCAAAATGGTAAGGTAGTGGCTTATACTTCTAGGCAGTTGAAAACCAATTAAAATAACTACCCTACCCATGACCTAGAATTAGGAGCTGTGGTATTCACCTTAAAGATTTGGAGGCATTACCTTTATGGAGCAAAGTTTAAGGTCTTTAGTGATCATAAGAGTTTGAAGTATCTCTTTGATCAAAAGGAGTTGAATATGTGGCAGCGAAGGTGGATGGGGTTTATGAAGGATTATGAGTTCGATCTAACCTACCACCCAGGAAAGGCTAAAGTAGTGGCATATATGCGCAAAGTAGAAAAACCTTGCACTTCACCACTTTGATGGTTAGGGAGATGGATCTGACCGAGGAGTTTAGAGACCTTAATCTAGCTTGGGAAGTTACCCCTAAGAGCATTAGGCTTGGAACCTTGAAGGTTACCAATAGTTTGATGGATCGGGTTAGAGAGGGTCAGAAGATAGACCAATTTCTCTTAGACCAGAGAGTTGCTCGCTCAGGGTAGAAACCTTAGTATCCCATAATGGAATTAGGACTGTATCTCCATGGATTTTGTGTCTGGACTCCCTAGAACTCCAGCTGGTTTTGAGACTATTTGGGTTGTTATGGACAGACTGACTAAGTTCGCCCAATTCATCCCAATGAACATGGAATACCCTTTGGAAATGTTAGCTAAGTTGTACATCAAAGAGATAGTTAGGCTACATGGTGTACCCTCTAGCATAATCTTTGATAGAGACCCGAGGTTTACCTCTGGGTTTTGGAACAATTTACAACAGGCCTTAGGAACAAATCTTAGGCTAAGTTCAGCTTATCACCCACAGACTGATGGGCAGTCTGAGAGGACTATCCAGTCCTTAGAGGACTTGTTGAGAGTGTGTGTACTATAACATTCTGGTAGTTGGGACAAGTTTTTGCCCCTGATGGGATGGCAACTTACGAGGCTCTGTATGGAATGAGATGTAGGACACCATTGTGTTGGAATGAACCTGGTGATAGTGTGGTGTTAGGACCTGAGATAGTGCAAGAAACAATAGAAAAAGTGAGGATGATTCAGGAAAAGATGAAAGTGGCACAAAGTAGGCAAAAGATCTACCATGAAAAAAGGAGGAAGGCGCTAGAATTCTAGGAAGGTGATCATGTGTTCTTGAGAGTTACTCCAACGACTGGGGTTGGTAGAGTGATGAAAGCGAAGAAACTTACTCCTAGATTCATTTGTCCTTTCCAAATCCTCAAAAGAGTCGGCGAAGTCGCTTACCAAATAGCCTTACCACTGTTTATGTCCAATCTCCATAATGTCTTTCATGTGTCTCAACTCAAAGTATATCCATGACCCTAGTCACATGATAGTACCCGATGCGATACAGTTAAAAGTGAACTTGACTTTTGAAATATTACCCCTTCGGGTAGATGATAGGAGGGTGAAGCAGCTAAGAGGCAAGGAGTTTCCTTTGGTCAAAGTGGTTTGGAGAGGGGCTACTGAGGAAAGTGCTACATGGGAGTTGCAAAGCAAGATGATGGAAGCATAGCCGCACCTTTTCGTTCGAGGTATGTAGAAATTTCGAGGACGAAATTTTTATATAGGGGTGGAATTGTAACCCCCGCTTTTTCATTAAGCGCTTCTTTGTATGCGTGTTTGGTTGTTTAAGCTTTAAGTGTTAGCTAGAGTTGCTGGTTAAGGGCTGAGTGGGATTTTTTTTAAGCTTAAAAGTCCCTTTTTGGAGATTAAGCACGACTGTGCTTAAGTCCAGCATGCCCTGTGCTTGATCGCGTGTCTTGTGATCAGTTGGATCACTAGCACGGTTGTGCTTGTTAGAGAGCACGACCGTGCTCAAGTGCGGACCGCGTCTCGTAGATGCTAAGTCCAGCACGACCGTGCTTAGTGGGGAGCACGGTCGTGCTTCGAGTTCAGTCTATATATGTTGGTGTGACACCCAACTACCCCTCATGTTATATAAGCAAAAAAAACATATAATAGATATAAAATAAAATAAACTAAAGTAAAATAACATACGTCCTTTATAAAAAGGTTCATGGGTAGAGAGGTCCCACATGAACAAGTTCAACAAACACTGAAAACCAAAACATGTTTGTATAGAAAACATAACATAAACATATAAACGAAACCCAACCCCAAAGTCAGATTACAGATCTGGTATAACCAATCCGATAAAAAACTCGGATAACAAACTAAACTAAACATAAACTAACTACTAGAAGCGGCTCCTCAGAGTCACTCCTCAGCAAGCTGGTTGTCGTCCTCTGCATAACACAAAAAGGGTACATTTAAACAAGAACAAAAGACGGGGAGTAAGAACCATATATATAAACATAATGGCAACAGGATAGGTGGCAAGATGAACATACAACACATAGAAACATAGCAACATAGCATTTATAACATTGTCATCATACCAACATCACAACATATCACAATATAATCATTAATCATATAATGCAATGCGAAGCACTACTCCGAATACATGTGGATCCATCTACACCAGGCGTACGACTTCGGAGTTAAATTTCCACATTGGCCATAGAAGGACCAATGCCTGCCCAAACCACCAAACCATGGGTGGACCCCTTGGATAGCCGACACACATTACCCTCGGATGCGCAACCGCGGGGGCGCATGATCACTTAGATCCCCGCGGATGGACAGATCGCCTAACTCTCGGGTAACCTCCCCTATGTCAATACCTCGCCATATTAACTTCACGCATGTTGCATGCATACAAGCAAACAATCGTTTAACCACCACCTCCATCAACACCATTTATTATGTCTTAACATCTTTGGCCAACAAGCTCCAAAGATAATATTATCTTTAATCTTTTAACTTTAAACGTTAAACAACACTCTGACCAAAAAGCACCAGAGCCTCAGCACCTTGACCATTAAGTATCAAGGCATTAAGTATCAAGGCCCCCTTGGAGCGGACGCTAGGCTACAAAGGTACAACATCTTATCACTTGGGGCGAACACTAGACCACCAAGGTACAACATCTTACACTTGCCTTTTATCTTCAAGTTTCGTTGGTGTCTTATTAAGTCTTTTAAGCGTTTGGGGTGAAAACCCCTATTTCAGTATTTCTGATTTTGTTCTGGTCAGATGAGCACGGGCGTGCCATCCTCAGCACGGGCGTGCTCAAATGCGCGCCCTGCTCTGGGTTCCAAACTGGAGCACGGGTGTGCTCCTTGTTAAGGACGACCGTGCTCAATGGAGTGTGACCGTACTGATCTGGCCAGAAAAGATCAGAAACCCTTTCCCAAATCCTCGGGACAGTTCACAGATTCAACCTATTGGTTTCTACTAATCCATTTAATATCAGCATTCATTAATCTTAATTGTTCTTCATTAATATTCATTTCTTATCATCATGGGGAATTAATCCTTTAATCATAACTTCATTATTAATGTTCCTAGAACACTTACTAATCAATCCTAGGGTCTTTAACTAAGCCTTATGAGCATAACCTTACCTCTCACACTATATTCATGTCTTATTAACAACTGGGAAAAACATCCCTTAATTCTCATTATTAACGTATTTAATGTCTTATCATTATTGTTGGTATCAACATCCTCAACAAACAACACGCATAAAGATCACAACATCATCATCACAACATTATCATCATCATAACAAGATCATCATAATATTCAAGGCATCATTAACATCATACACGTAGGCATACCAATTATCAATTGAAAGCATACCACCAAGACAAGATAACATTGTACAATAGCATACAACATCAAACAGTCAATTAGCATGAAAAACGGGTCATGGATTAACCCTCATCTTATGCTATCCCATAGCCTATATGTTCATACTAGCCTTTCTCCCCATACCTGGATTGAAGATCAAACCCCGAAAGCAAACTTGTCGCGTTCCCTCAAGCGGCTCAATGAGTTCTTCAAGCCTTGGCCAAACAAGAAGAAAAGAGAACAACCAATTAATCCCCAATTCAAAATAAATGGAAAAAGGATATTAAGGAGGGATAATTACGTTACCTTAAACGATGATAACATGCATCTTCTCTCCCAAACGGACTCACTCTTCAAGGGGGTTCAAGGGAATGGAAAAGGAAGAGGTTTCTGTCGCACTATGATTGGCCAAAGTGCCAAAAAGAGGGTTTGGGTCGCAATCCTCATGGAACTTCTCTATTTATAGACTCTGAGACCTGAGCACGGCCTTGTTGACTGTTGAGCACCGTTGTGCTCAATTCCTAAGCACGGGGCGCTCAAAGATTGCACTTTGAGACCATATAAACTACTGAATTGGACAAAACACATAAAATAATACTTGTAGATAATTCTCTTAGATTTCCAACACCATAAATATCACCTCAATCGGACATCTAGAACTCTATATATGGCCAAAATGGTGAAACAGATTACTAGGACTCTAAAAGGTTTGAACCTTTCTAAGGCTAAACTTCCCCAAACATAAACTTAGGCATCTAAAACAAACATAACAAACATATACAAACATATATATAACATATACAAACGTATTAAGCTTAATTACGAAAAACGGGGTGTTACAAGCGCCAAAGATAACATCATCTTTAATCTTTTAACTTTAAACGTTAAACAACACTCTGCCCAAAAAGCACCAGAGCCTCAACACCTTGACCATTAAGCATCAAGGTCCCCTTGGAGCGAAAATTAGGCTACCAAGTTACAACATCTTATCACATGGGAGGGACATTAGGCCACCAAGGTACAACATCTTATCACTTGCCTTTTATCTTCAAGTTTTGTTGGTGTCTTATTAAGTCTTTTAAGCGTTTGGGGTGAAAACCCCTATTTCAGCATTTCTGGTTTTGTTCTGGTCAGATGAGCACGGGCATGTTGGACCTGCATGAAAGCACGGTCGTGCTGCCTGCTGAGCACGGGCGTGCTTGATGAGCCTCTGTTTGACTGGTTTTATAACTAGTAAAGACCTTGGCTTTGTGCTTATTTTATATCATTTTTACCCAAATTAGGCTTGATTGTCCTTAAGTAATATTTTGAGTCTGTAAATTGTTTTTAAGTTAATTTAGTTGATTTAGAGTGAATAAAGTATTTACTTTTATTTTCTGTTTTTCAGGTTAATAAAATAAAATAAAATAAATCTGGAGCCACTCGCCCATGAAGGATTTCTCGCCCGCGAGTCATGCAAGCCTGAAAAGTCGAGAGCGATCACGGTTTACCCGTGTTGAAGATCACGGCCGTGGCAGTTTTGAAGTTGAAGCGTTCGCCTCGCGAGGAATTCCTTCGCCTCGCGAATACTTGAAAGTCGAAGCCATCACGGTTTGGGCACGTTGAAGGTCACGGGCGTTACAGTTGAGAATTTGAAGAGTTCGCCTCGCGAAGATATGTTCGCCTCGCGAGAAGACAAAGAGTTGCAGACCTTTCGCATAATTCGCCTCGCGAGCAGTGCTTCGCCTCGCGAGGACTTGGATTCCGAAACGTGTATATAAAGCGGTTTTAGGCGGAATCGAAGGAGAATGAGAGTTAGCCAGTTTTGGCTAATCTTTGGTAGACGAGAGGAGTAGTGGTAGTTTCAATAGTTTATTTTCCTTTTCTTTTCTTTTCTGCTTATGTCTGTAATGGAGAATTAATCTCCTAGATTAATCTACTGTGATTGGTTTCTATCCATACTTGAGGTTCTTGTATTTCCTGTTTTCATTTCCTTTTCTCTTTTCAATGCCATGCTTTATATTTCTGTTTGCTTAATCCAGGAGTATATTGTGTTGTGTTGGTTTATCTCGGTGATATCATGTTCCTATAATTAATCGCGTTTGCTTAATTCGCGTGTGTTCGTTTCGTGTTCGCTTAGTTCACGAAGGGCTTAACCCCGTTTGCTTAATTCGGGAATAGGGACATATATCTGTAGTAGTGGTTTCGCTTGTAAATTGTTGCTACAACCGGGAGGGGATTAGAATTTGCTTAGGGTTTCATGAACCGATGATAGTTGGGAAACCGAGAACAGTAGGTTAATCGCTTAGCTTATTTGGTAACTGCTCTATTTTCTTGCTTTGTTTTCTGTTTTGCTTCTTTAATTTAGTTTCCAATCTCAAAACCCCCAATTCTAACTTTTTCTAACTTTTTCTGTTAATAATAACAACACCTAAAGAGTCCTTGAGAGACGATCCGAGTTGTCGCTCTATACTACATTATTTTGTAAACGCTCGTTCTTTTTGGCGCGTGGCGACAGCGCGTTCAAAAATTGGCGCCGTTGCCGGGGACTCTTGTTTGTTATTATTAGCAGAAAGTTACATTTTAAAAAAAAATAAAAAAAAATAAAAAAAATAAAAAAAATTCTTTGCTAATTAGTTTTGTCTGCTTGTCTGGTTGTTTGATTGCCATGGATAATTACATGTATGGATATTTGCCTAACGTTTATTATGAACCACCGCCTTGCATGTATTATCCTAATTTTAGTGAGCCACCACCATACTATCCTAGCCAAGTGACCACCTCTGCACCCTCCGAACCTTCACAGAGCACCTTGGATGAGATTGCTTCAATGCTACAACAAATGGAAGAGAACAATCAACGGATGGCATACAATCTTGAATTTCAACAGAGGATGGAGGCAATGGAGGCAAGTAATCGTGAAGCCCAACAGAGGGACCAAGCTGAATCTCAAAAGTTGTGGGCTCTAATTGATCAAGTTACCGCCAACTCGGCTGCGATGCTAACTCCACAGCCCCTTGAGGAACATAAGGATTCACAGATGGTTATTCCTGAAAATATTTTTGAAAATAATTCTGATGATAATGTTTCTGTTGATGATGAATTATGTGTTGAATCCCCTGATCCTAATGCTTGTTATTGTGACGGAACTGCTTTGTGTGTTGAATGTTTTACAGGTTTATACTTTTCAGGAAAAATAGAAAATGCGGATCGTTTTGCAGGTTTGTTCTGTTCAGGAAACTTAGAAAAAGAGGATCAAGAGGGCAACTGCTCCCCCGTGCCTAAAGATAAAGAAGAACCTTTGAGAGTAGATGATTCAAGTAAAACAATTGAATGTGTTGAGAGTAATGGGGTGGATGAATTGATTGAAGAATTCCCAGACATTCTAACTTTTTCTGATTCATTTTCTTGTAATATGTGTACTAACTCTAACCTTTGTTTGGTGTGTGCTGAAATTTCTGCGTGTATAGCAGGTGATAACTTTGTTAGTGCAGTGGATGAAAACCTTGTAGAAGTTGAAGCAGCACCAGTAACCCCAACTAACTGTTTGCCACCTCCCCCTGAGGAACCAGTGATGGAGTTTAAACCCTTGGATTTTGCACCATGGCCAGTCCAAGTGGTTGAACCCCAATTTATTGGGGAGACTTTATTGAGAAAGAGGTCATCTGTGACCCGAGAGGTAGTGAGAAGTCCGCCGCACTCGGCGAGGTTATTATAATTGTCAGGAGCTCACCTCCGCATCAAAGCTGCAAGTTAGGGAGGCTTGGAATGAATTTCAGTCCTTTGGCTACCATGTGGGCCTTATGCTACAAGCAGTGGGATCCTGGTGGAACCGCCCTTCAATGAGTTTTTCTTACCCTTGCTTCTTTTTAATTTTCTTTTCCTTGCTTTATTTCTGTTTTGTTTTCAATAATGCTCCTGAATAATTTGAGAAGCTCAGGAGTTGTGTCTGTGTCTTGATTATGGCAAGTTTGATGGATTTTATTAATTTTTTTGCATAGATGGATTGCATGATAGTGTTGACTTTTTCCCCCTAGGATTTGAAAAATTTTTGAAAAAAATGATCCCCATATGATTGAAAACTGAACTTTGAGATTTTATTATGGCATGATTTATGATAAGTTTGGGGTGATAGGAAGCACACACTAGGGATAGAATCTCTGTCAAATAATTTGCAAAAAAAATGTCCAGGTGAGGTTTTGAGCCTCCAACATGTTTTAAATTGTGTGAAATCACTTTTTAAGTCGCACTTTCCTGAATTTGCTTGAATCTCTTTTTGGTTTGCATGATTATGTGTTTGCTTCAAATGATTTAGGCATTTTTCTTTGTAAATAGCTACTTAGCCAAAAAAAAAAACCAATTCCTAATGCATGTTCCTTAGTTAGCCCCTTTGAGCCTATTAGCCTGTTAATTCTTGATAACCTAATGTTATAAGCCCAAAAATCTGGAAGACCATGTTAACCCGATCTTAGGATTAGGAGAGCATGTAATCTTAGAATGGGTGCAAGAAACTAAAGTTTGGGGTGGCTGCAAGGTGTAACATGTTGTTTGGGATTGAAAAAAAAAATTATGTAAAAAAAAAATTGTGAAAAAAAAATTAATAAGAAAAAAAGAAAAACAAAAAAAAAATTTAAAAGTGCAAAAATGCCAAAAAGAAATAAAAAGGTTGTAGTCACCCAAGGCATAAAAGAAAAATGAGAAAAGGAACTTGAGTGAATTTCAAAGTGTAAAAAATGTTTCATGCTCTCTTAGTTCCTAGGGTCTTCAGCCTAGTTCCTTTGTATATCCTACCCTTAGCCAGGCCCCATTACAACCCATAAAAGACCTTTTGATGTTGCTTGCATGTTTTCTGTGGGAATCATTTTGAGATGAAAATCAAATTTATGGGAAGTGCTCTTAAAAGTGAAAATTGAGTGAATTGTTGATAGCCTGACACAAACTGAGCGAATGAGTGAACACAAATTTCCCTTGTGAGGAAGGCAGTTGTTTGATTTTGGTGATCTCCCTTTTGTGTGTAACTTAGATCCCCTACTTAGATTAATGATTGTTTGAATGATGAATTTCTCAATTGTTTAGAATAGATGTTTGTGGGGATTGTTTTGTTTGAAAGGGGGGAACATTGAAAAATATTTTGATAAATTGCTTGAAATCTGTGCGAAAGTTGATTGAATCTTTTGAGCTTGCCAAGTCTTGAGTCTTTTTAAGTTTTTGAGTGTAGTTTGCTTGGGGACAAGCAAAGTTAAAGTTTGGGGTATTTTGATGAGCCTCTGTTTGACTGGTTTTATAACTAGTAAAGACCTTGGCTTTGTGCTTATTTTATATCATTTTTACCCAAATTAGGCTTGATTGTCCTTAAGTAATATTTTGAGTCTGTAAATTGTTTTTAAGTTAATTTAGTTGATTTAGAGTGAATAAAGTATTTACTTTTATTTTCTGTTTTTCAGGTTAATAAAATAAAATAAAATAAATCTGGAGCCACTCGCCCCGCGAAGGATTTCTCGCCCCGCGAGTCATGCAAGCCTGAAAAGTCAGAGACGATCACGGTTTACCCGTGTTGAAGATCACGGCCGTGGCAGTTTTGAAGTTGAAGCGTTCGCCTCGCGAGAATTCCTTCGCCTCGCGAATACTTGAAAGTCAGAAGCCATCACGGTTTGGGCACGTTGAAGGTCACGGGCGTTACAGTTGAGAATTTGAAGAGTTCGCCTCGCGAAGATATGCTCGCCTCGCGAGAAGACAAAGAGTTGCAGACCTTTCGCATAATTCGCCTCGCGAGCAGTGCTTCGCCTCGCGAGGACTTGGATTCCAGAAACGTGTATATAAAGCAGTTTTAGGCAGAACTGAAGGAGAATGAGAGTTAGCCAGTTTTGGCTAATCTTTGGTAGACAGTAGGAGTAGTGGTAGTTTCAATAGTTTATTTTCCTTTTCTTTTCTTTTCTGCTTATGTCTGTAATGGAGAATTAATCTCCTAGATTAATCTACTGTGATTGGTTTCTATCCATACTTGAGGTTCTTGTATTTCCTGTTTTCATTTCCTTTTCTCTTTTCAATGCCATGCTTTATATTTCTGTTTGCTTAATCCAGGAGTATATTGTGTTGTGTTGGTTTATCTCGGTGATATCATGTTCCTATAATTAATCGCGTTTGCTTAATTCGCGTGTGTTCGTTTCGTGTTCGCTTAGTTCACGAAGGGCTTAACCCCGTTTGCTTAATTCGGGAATAGGGACATATATCTGTAGTAGTGGTTTCGCTTGTAAATTGTTGCTACAACCGGGAGGGGATTATAATTTGCTTAGGGTTGCATGAACCGATGATAGTTGGGAAACCGAGAACAGTAGGTTAATCGCTTAGCTTATTTGGTAACTGCTCTATTTTCTTGCTTTGTTTTCTGTTTTGCTTCTTTAATTTAGTTTCCAATCTCAAAACCCCCAATTCTAACTTTTTCTAACTTTTTCTGTTAATAATAACAACACCTAAAGAGTCCTTGAGAGACGATCCGAGTTGTCGCTCTATACTACATTATTTTGTAAACGCTCGTTCTTTTTGGCGCGTGGCGACAGCGCATTCAGTGCTCAAATGCACGCCCTGCTCTGGGTTTCAAATTGGAGCACAGGCGTGCTCCATGTTAAGCATGATCGTGCTCAATGGAGCATGGCCGTACTGATCTGGGCAGAAAGGGTCAGAAACCCTTTCCCTTTCCCAAATCCTTGGGACAGTTCAAAGATTCAACTTATTGGCATCTACTAATCCATTGAACATCATCATTCATTAATCTTAACTGTTCTTCATTAATATTCACGTCTTATCATCATGGGGAATTAATCCTTTAATCATAGCTTCATTATTAATGTTCCTAGAACACTCACTAATCAATCCTAGGGTCTTTAACTAAGCCCTATGAACATAACCTTACCTCTCACACTATATTCAGGTCTTATTAACAACTGGGAAAAACATCCCTTAATTCTCATTATTATCATTAACGTATTTAATGTCTTATCATTATTATTGGTATCAACATCCATAACAAACAACATTCATAAAGAGCACAACACCATCATCACAACATTATTATCATCATAACAAGATCATCATAATATTCAAGGCATCATTAACATCATACACGTAGGCATACCAATTATCAATTGAAAAGCATAACACCAAGACAAGATAACATCATACAATAGCATACAACATCAAACAGGCAATTAGCATGCAACACGGGTCATGGGTTAACCCTCATCTCATGCTACCCCATAGCCTACTTGTTCATACTAGCCCTTCTCCCCATACCTTGTATGAAGATCAAACCCCGAAAACAAACTAGTCGCGTTCCCTCAAGCGGCTCGATGAGTTCCTCAAGCCTTGACCAAACAAGAAGAGAAGAGAACAACCAATTAATCACTAATTCAAAAGAAATGGAAAAGGAGATTAAGGAGGGATAACTGTTGACGAATCTGGGCAAGTATACCCAGTCGTGCAAGTAATACGGTGGTGAGACCGGTTATCGTATCCACGGGGATTGGATGTCAAGTACCAATTCACAAACTCAGTAACTATCTAGACTAAACAGAGAAATCAAAACAAACAAAAGAAAAGAAATAAAATGTTTTTGTCTTTTTTGGGGATTTTTAACAAACACTTGGAGTGCAGAAAGGATATGTTGGGACTAGACTTCACCAAACCTCTTTCTCATATACTACCAGGACTAGATACCTCCCATCCATGCTTCAAATATTAAAATCATTCCATTAAACTACTCAAGCCCCGATCTCTCGGATGACAAAAGCCTAATTCCACTAATAGACCCTAATCTCTTAGGTGGCCTAGATTAATGAAATTGCATTAAGATTAGGGATTACGCGATTACTAGCAAATCTAACTCCATTCCTAGATGAAAGGGTTAATAGGTGATTAAATTCAGTTCCGGTTCTGATACGAACGTCTCCATTACATACCAAAACACTAATCGAGTCATGGGGCTGCTAGCCACAACAAGCATTAAGCACAGAAAATTAATCACTAATATGAAGACATGAACATCGAATAATCAGTCAAGATAAATACATAATAATAAGTTTGGTTACATCTAATCCCAACAAACTGGGTTCAGCTACTCATAAAAAGAGAATACAAAGAGAAAGAGAGAATGGATGAAGCAAACTCCATAGAAGGATCCTCCAATCTCCTTCCAGTCCCAGAGCAAGGAAAACATCCCCCTTCAGGGTTGGAACCCTCTTCCAGTCGCAGCCTCCAAGTGCTTCCTCAAACTAAAACTAAAAACTCAAAAACTCCCCACATTCTGCCCTAAAACAGCAACTTATACCAATCTGTTCTGCGCTCTCTCGCGAGGCGAATGGCCTCTCGCGAGGCGAAAGTTAAAACCTGCTGTTTCAGAAATGGATCTCTCGCGAGGCGAGAGTGGCTTCGCGACGCGAGACCGAAAAATTGCATTTTCCTGGCACAGTCAGCTTTCAGGGTCGCGAGGCGAATTGTGATTCGCGGGGCGAGACTTCAAAATTCTGCTTGGCTCAATTTCTTCTCTTTTCAAGCTCTAAAATCATCCAAGCTTCATTATGGCCAAATCTGCATAGTTTTTCCTTAAGTTCCTGCAAAATAACACCAAGAAACCGCTTCACCCGTTCCAAGGGAAAATCTAACAAAAATCAAATAAAGAATGCCTAATCTATATGCAAAATGCATGCAAAAGTGTACAAGAAATATCATGTAAAATCACACTATCAAATCACCCCAAACTTATTCAATTGCTTGTCCTCAAGCAATCACTAAGGCCAGTAGAATAAACAGAACATGGATAGTGAATTAAGAACCCGAGCAAATAATTCAAGTAACAGGCATTTCAAACAATTCAGCAAGAGACAATCAATTCAAGTCCAATTAGAGGCTTAGGTTCCTTAGACTCATGTTCTCACTGATTTGAGCACTCTTTCTCACCTGAAGCTCACCCCAAGCTTGTTCATTTGCTTAGCTCTCTTCCTCACCTCACTCAAGTGTTTAGGGATATTTAACATTTCGATCAATTTTCCTCAAGGAAAGAATTCTACCATAGGCTTGACTATCAACCAAATTTCTACTTTATTAATGAAAACAATTTAGAATCAAGAGGTCTTTTACTTGGTTGTAACGTGGCCATGGGATTAATCGTTAGGTGGGGAAATCAATAAAAGGACATTTCAAAAGGCTACACAACATAACAACATTTGCAAAGCATGACCTTCTAAAATACCTTTTGGGTTTCAGTTCACTTTCCACCTTTATTTTCTTTCTTTTTCTTTTTATTTCTCACTTTTCTTTTTGTCATCCCCTTCTCTATTTATTTTTCTTTTTATCTTTTTCTTTTATTTTTCTTTTGCTTGGAGAAGGGGAGATTTTTCAACTCAAGAGATTTATTTTTTCCTGATTCTTTTCCCAAACTTTCAACTACCCCTTTACCCTTTTGTAATACTTTAGAAAGTCCCTTATCAAACATCATTCAACAAAATATTTCAGGGTACCATGAAAAGCATTTTTTTCATTCAAGCTCAAAATTGGGCAACCAAGGGGTAGCATTTCATCATTCAAAGCTCAGAAGGCCGGAAAAAAAATACGTATTGCCTCAATCATTTTCAAAAATGTTTTCAAAAATTTTTAAGCTTCAAAATGGTTTCAAGTCAAGTTCTAGAGAAAGCAAACCAAGAGGAAAAACACTCTAACACAAAGAATGGGGTAAAATTTAGTGAGTACCCCTTTGGCTCAAAATCTCACATTTTAGTAGTTCAAGAATCAATGAAAAACACAAATCTATAGAACCATATGCTAATTATCAACTATCCAAGATTATCTCAAGCATTTTTATTTGCAGCCATATCACAAGAATAACAAATTGGGTTCAACAATTCACTATCTCCATTTATTTGGCACTCAGTTCTCACAATTGGGTGCAAAATCTAAGCAAGGGCAATCTAATTGTGTGCACATGCAAAGCTATCATGCAAAACTATATGAATGCAACATGAAAAATGCAAATGCAAAATACCCCTACCCCAAGCTTAAGAATTTACATTGTCCCCAATGTAAACAATCAAGTTAGATAGAGGAGAAAAATAAAATAAAACAAAAAAAATTTGGAACGACTTACCGAGGCGGTAGCAGGTGTTGGCTTTGTTGTCACTAGCTTGACGTTCTAGGATCCTCCTCCCGGATCAAATGGAAATTGCAGTGGAGATTGTAACAGTAATATGACTTTATCCTCAACTCCACCCAGCCAGTGTGTAAAAGCACCATTGACCTCTTCAACCATAATAATGCACTTACTTCCCAGCGGGTCAAATGGCATTCTCACCAGGAAGTTTAAAAGACAAGTGGAAGGGACTAACTTACCAATTATGTCCATACATGCATGCAAGCCAACATATTTTTATAATGCAGTAAAATCAGATTGCTTAGCATACATGGTGGATTGAATACTTTCCAAATGCCCTGCCTTCTCACTTGTTCCTCCCCAAGGATGCGCGAAAGGTAATTCCTCTTGTTGTGGTTCACTCACCACCACCACTTCATCTTCAATTTGGTCCATTCCCACAACCAGATTTTGCTCAACTTAAGCTTCATGTGGCTCTACGGGAATCACAATACACGGTGGTGGAGGTGGTAAATATGACCAAAAGGTTTCCCAATCCTCCTTGGTGTATATATATACAAGCTCGCCAGTCATAGGATCGACTCGTGATGGAATATTATGAGATAAGGAAAACTCCTCGAAGAATTCTCCCAAATTTATATCGTCTTCCCAACACAAGTTGTCCTCCCAAGTGTGACTGGCGGCTTCCTCATCAGGTGGGTAATAAAAATTTTCCATGACTTTCATCCACCTTGCAAAAACAGAACTCCAAACAAAAAGATCAAATATATACAGAAAAATAAAAAAAGAATAAAAATGCCTAAATTAGTTGCCTCCTCTGTTACTAATGATATTGCCAAAACCAATCCCCGGCAACGGCGCCAAAAACTTGTTGACGAATCTGGGCAAGTATACCCAGTCGTGCAAGTAATACGGTGGTGAGACCGATTATCGTATCCATGGGGATTGGATGTCAAGTACCAATTCACAAACTCAGCAACTATCTAGACTAAACAGAGAAATCAAAACAAACAAAAGAAAAGAAATAAAATGTTTTTGTCTTTTTTGGGGATTTTTAACAAACACTTGGAGTGCAGAAAGGATATGTTGGGACTAGACTTCACCAAACCTCTTTCTCATATACTACCAGGACTAGATACCTCCCATCCATGTTATGACATGCCTAATGGAAAAGAAAATCCTACTTACACTTCATAATCTTACTTTTCACTTTCTCTCTCCAATCACATCACATCACATTAACTCTTAATCCATTCTTCAAGAAACTCAACTTCCTTCTCCTTTCTTCTCCTTCAAGGCCGTGCACTTCCTCCCATCCCTCTATAAATAGCACTTATCAAACTCATTTAAACACTTTCTTCTTCTACTTCATCTTAAGCTTTCATCTTTTCACTTCAAGCTTCCAAAGCTCTTGTTTTTACTCTTCTTTTCACCAAGTGTTGTTCATTAAAGTTGTTCCTCTTGTTTAGGGTAATACTCTCATGTATTCTTTTCTTTAAAAACTCCATCTTTTTCTAAAGTTTCTTCTTCATGTCATTTATGAGCTTTTATCTTCAAAAATCTTTCAAAAATGGTAGAAAACTCCTTTTGAGTTGAAACCAATTTCTATGGCCTTGTATTTACTTGTAGTTTAACATACTAAAAGGTTGTGTAAAACAAAGATTCCTAACCTCTACTTCTTAATGAGGCCGAACCATACCTATGGTTTTGATGGATTTTGTTTCAACTTTTACAAGTGTGAGTTTGTATTTAAAGATTTGTTTTTCCAAAATGATCATTGACCAAGGCTCCTTTATGTTAAAGGATGCTATGTCTAAAGTGATTGGAAAGTTTCAAGATTTGTTTCCCAAAATGATCATTGACCAAGGCTCCTTTATGTTAAAGGATGCTATGTCTAAAGTGATTGGAAAGTTTAAAGATTTTACTCTACCTTATGTTATTTACTTTTATGTCACTCATGTTTATGCCATTTACATTATGTTATTTACTTTATGTCATTTATATTTATGCCATTTACTTTATGTCATTTATATTCATGTCATTTACTTAAAGTCATTTACTTTATGTCATTTATATTCATGTCATTTACTTAAAGTCATTTACTTTATGTCATTTATATTCATGTCATTTACTTAAAGTCATTTACTTTATGTCATTTATATTCATGCCATTTACTTTAAGTCATTTACCTTATGCCATTTATATTTATGCTAATTACTTTATGTCATTTACTTTACGTCATTTACTTTATGCCATTTATATTTATGCTATTTACATTATGCCATTTACTTTATGCCATTTATATTTACGCCATTTACTTTAAGATATTATACTTTAATTATTTATAATCATATGGTGTTTCCAAGATGATCAAGACTCAAGCTCCATAAGTTTTTGGATGCTAAAAGGGTCTAAGAGATTGGAAAACCCAAGGATGGCCGAACCTTAAAGGTTATGGACCTAGGGTGTTTCGTTTTTCATTTATCCAAAGTGATCAAGGTTTTGAGCTCCTTACTATTAATGGATGCTAAACCAAAGAGATTGGAAATTTTAAATGTTCCTAGCCTATTTTATTGATCAAGGCCGAATCTCCATCAAGGTGTAACTTGGTGGGATTTTTGTTCAACTTTGTTTTGAGTAATCATGTTTTAAACTCTTAGCACTTACGGATCATAAATCCCTAAGTTGCATGTGTTTTGGAAACTTCTAACCCTAAGTTCTTGATCGAGTTCTAATCCTTTGAACCTTGTGTCTTGAAACCTAGACTTGACTCCTAACCAACCTTGAAGAACGTCAGAGAAGCCGTTTATTTTCTTAAAATTTCCTTACCTTCTTAAGGTAAGAGGGGATTTCCTAAAGATATTCAATGATTGTATGCATGTGTGTAGGTGTTTAACTGGATACTTATATGATGATTGAGCTTACTTGATTATTTTATGTACTTAAACTGTTGTGCTATTATCTGATGATTGAACTGTACTTGTTCTAAATGATATAATGCATACATGTGATGAAATGCTTTCAACTGTGAGATTGCCATTACACTGATGATATACACTGTTGTTGATTGAAAGTTTGCTAAGCCAGACGTGCGTCTGTGCTCAACCATAATAAGGATTAAAAACCTTAATAAGCTTTGAATATGGAGGGATTGGTGTTCTTTTCCAAAAGCTCTTTAAACTTAAAGTACTTGTTTTAAATGATGAAATGATTTTGGTGTACTATTGTTATACAAGAGGAAAATCCTTTTCGAACTATGTGTTTTCAAGTGAAAACTTTCAAGATTATTTGGCAATATCCTATTGGGGGAAATATTTCAAAGATAAAAGAATTTCAAAGATGCTTTATAAAAGATTTTCAAAGAAAAGGTTTTCCTAAACATTTTAGAAACTTTCCGATAGCCTGGATAGGTTATCGAGGATTCGGTTTTGGATTCGTTTTTCACTGAACGAAAAATAAGTACTTATGAAAGCGAATCTAGTACGCGAGACGTCGCCTCTAGTATTCAGTGATGTGCACGTGATCTTGGATCAGTGTTAACCCGGGACTACGAGCCCTGGTTATGATATTAGGGACTTGGGTCCTAATCACGTTGTGTTGGACTGTGTCTTCTGACCGCGTGTGATGATTATGATTAAAGGTGAAGGTTGTTTTCTACGACCACAACCCTTGACTAAACCACGGTCTTGGGCATTGTGATTGAGCATTCGGACTATGAGTCCTATGTTTCTGAGTTCTCAAGTGATGGGGAAATGATGATTAAGTCGTTAGCTTTGAGCAACGACAGTGAAAAGAATGAACACAAAGAAATCCTTTCAATAAAATATTTTATCATGTGCATTTCCCCAAGCAGACGTGCTATTGATGATTGAATCAGATACAAGGTGGTATCTGGGAGTCTGTCCATGTAAACCGAGTTAAGAGGCACATGTGACGTTGCCCGTCCTGAGACCTTAATGCATGAGGGTAAGGGGGTAACTGCCCAGGTGGGCTAGAGCTTGACCAACTCTAATGATGATTCAGTGAAATGAAATGGTGTTGATATCTCATGAGATTAAGTTAGAGCCTGATATTGAAGTGCCATGCATCTTTTCGAAAGATTGGCTGTACGGGTTTGATGCCCTTTGATATAATACTGATACATTGCGGATATGCATGATTTAACTGCGTATATGATTCTGTGATGTATGTATCATGTATATGGTTGTTGTGGGATATATCTTATGACGGTATCTCACTCTTGCACAAATGTATGCTTGTTCTTTTCTCTTTGCTTCGAGAACGCACGTACTCTTAGATGGATCCGGAAGTCCCTCTGGCACCAACGAGTTCGAAGAATGAGGTCTTCGACCATGCTGGGGCAGCGGGGAGTTGGACCATTCACGAAGGAGCAACAACTGCGACCTACCAGGGACCAATCACGACGACGGAGACTAATGCAAATGGAGTGCCTATACGGAGGATCCACACAGTCGAGTCTCGGACCGTGGCACTTCCACCTCCGTGGTTCTACCTCCACACTCTGCAGGCCACCGGACTTCTTCACGAGCACTTTGACCCAGTCGCACCAATCGAAGAAGATCTAGTGGAGGAGGAGGATCCCGAAGAGGATCCGGAGGAAGACCCCGACGAATTCGTAGAGATTGAGGAGGAGGAGGAAGAGGAGCCCGAGTACCACCCACAAGATCCTGACGACGACGACATGATCCTCGATGATGGCGGCGAAGTTATCGATCCGGCAAGTGGTTCCTCGTCTGAAGGAAGCTTCTGCGGTCACTCCGAATGCAGGAGATACGGATAAGTTTGTCGTTGGTTTTTGGAGTTTACCCTGATGGTCCCTTGGCTTCGAGAGCCTTCTTTTGATCCTTATGCCCGATTTTCCCCAGTCCCAGTGTGATGGAAATCTTTTACTTACCTCTTCAGTTTTTGTAACAAAGTGAGTTGGCCAGTTCGATAAGGCCTGTTTTGTAACCAAGAAACCTAAGACCCCAAGTGGGTCGGCTATCTATTGATATGATTGATGTTTATTCACATGTTCTGAGTGTTCATCATTGTTTCTTAACTACCGCTTACAAAAAAAAAACAAGTACCCTTTTTCGGTAACCTTTCTAACAAAGGTTATATTTCCGAAGGCGACCAGCATTTTAAATAAGTTTCTTTTCCGCAAATGAGTAACCATGTGATGCCAGGTTTTAGGGTGTCACAATAATCAGTCAAGATAAATACATAATAATAAGTTTGGTTACATCTAATCCCAATAAACTGGGTTCAGCTACTCATAAAAAGAGAATACAAAGAGAAAGAGAGAAGGGATGAAGCAAACTCCATAGAAGGATCCTCCAATCTTCTTCCAGTCCCAGAGCAAGGAAAACATCCCCCTTCAGGGTTGGAACCCTCTTCCAGCCGCAGCCTCCAAGTGCTTCCTCAAACTAAAACTAAAAACTCAAAAACTCCCCACATTCTGCCCTAAAACAGCAACTTATACCAATCTGTTCTGCGCTCTCTCGCGAGGCGAATGGCCTCTCGAGAGGAGAAAGTTAAAACCTGCTGTTTCAGAAATGGATCTCTCACGAGGCGAGGATGGCTTCGCGACGCGAGGCCGAAAAATTGCATTTTCCTGGCACAGTCAGCTTTCAAGGTCGCGAGGCGAATTGCAATTCGCGGGGCGAGACTTCAGAATTCTGCTTGGCTCAATTTTCTTCTCTTTTCAAGCTCTAAAATCATCCAAGCTTCATTATGGCCAAATCTGCACAGTTTTTCCTTAAGTTCCTACAAAATAACACCAAGAAACCGCTTCACCCGTTCCAAGGGAAAATCTAACAAAAATCAAATAAAGAATGCCTAATCTATATGCAAAATGCATGCAAAAGTGTACAAGAAATATCATGTAAAATCACACTATCAATAACTATGTTACCTTAAATGATGATAACACGCGTAACTTCTCTTCCAAACGGACTCACAAACTCTAAGAACTTCAAGGGGTTCAAGGGAAGGGAAAGGGAAGAGATTTCTGTCGCACTAGGATTTTCCAAAGTGCCAAAAATAGGGTTTGGGTCGTAACCATCACGGAACTGCTCTATTTATAGACTCAGACATGAGCACGACCTTGCTGACTGTTGAGCACGGTCGTGCTCAATTCCTGAGCATGGGGCTCTCAAAGATTACACTGCAAGACCATATAAACGATTGAATTGGCCAAAGAACATAAAATAAGACTTGTATATAATTATCTTAGCTTTCCAAATCCAAAAAGATCAGGTCGATCGAGCATCTAGAACTTAAGATATAGCCAAAACTGTGAAACAAGTTACTAGGACTCTAAAAGGATTGAACCTTTCTAAGACTAAACTTCCCCAAACATAAACTTAGGCATCTAAAACAGACATAACAAACAAATAAAAACATATATATAACATATACAAACACATTAAGCCTAATTACGAAAAATGGGGTGTTACAGTTGACACAGAAATCGAGGGTTGCGTTTTTAACCCTATGTTGGTAGTAGCTGCAACCCTAGTGCGGCTACACCTATCTTCTTCCCTATTTTCACCAAACTAAGTGCCTTCTTAGAGTTTTGGAGACCTTTGGGAAGTTCTTGTCTGTCTGTGCCAGTTTCTTAGGAAATGTCCCTTCATTTTATTGGTTCCTTTTTCTTGTTTATGAGTTGGGAACTAATTTGGTTGATGTTTTTCTTAAACAATGCTTGGATTCGGACTGAGCCTCTCGAGGGGATGTGACCAATTTGTCGTTTGGGGCTGTCGTTGTTGGAACCTTCAAACCAGGTATGGGGAGGAGGATAGTGTAACCATTAGGCAGTCGGGGTAGTATAAGTTGAGGGATTCCCATGACCTCGAGGTCGTTGTATGCTATATGTGTAACATGTCTATTTGCTATAAATGCCTACTGTATTTGATAACATATTTTTGGTTATGTTTATGCCAATGTTATGTTCTCTATGAAGATACCTATATCATGATTATTGTTGGTTGAGATGTGGTTGTTCACTATTGTTGGATGGTTGTTGTTTTGGTGAACGTGTTGTTATAACCTTTAATTTGTTAAATAGGACTTTAATAAGCTTAATGATTAAAGGACCGTTTTTCCCAAAAATGTTTATAAGACATGAACTAGTAAAGGTGAGATATTTATGCCAATGGTTATGTCAAGAACCTTAGGAATGATCTAAGAGAGTGTTAGGGACTCAATTGGTTAAAAGAAGCTGAGTTGAACTCTTCCCAGAACAGTACTGTCGTGTGATGAGCACTGCCGTGCTAAACAGTGAGCACGACCGTGCTCCCAGATTGAATTCTGGAGAATGGTCGTGTATTAAGCATGGTCGTGCAGCAGAGAGAGCACCACCGTGCATCAGAGCACGATCGTGCATAAAAGGAAGCACCCGTGCTCCACTTAAATGGAAGCACGCTTGTGCCGGGGATAAGCATGCCCGTGCTCCCCTCCAGAACATAAAACGATATTAAAGGTTTTAAAGGGGTTTCAACCCCAGTTATCCTCGACAACATTATCATAATGTACCAATCAAATGATGGAGAATAGATAACTTAATTAGATAATAATTAAGATAATGAAATATGATGAGTTGGTTAAGCCGGTGCCCAATGGGTTGTCGTACGTTGATGAACTTTGGTGCTTCGGCCAAAGTGGCCTCGATGCTTTTCGGTCAAGGTGTTGATAAGTTGTACCTTGGTGCTTTCTGGCCAAAGGGGCCTTGACCCTAGGTGGTTCTAAGGTGTTGACGTTGATGATGATATACTTAGGTGCCTTTATTGGTCCAAGAAAAGGTGGCGGTTGACGTTGTTGCTATTGTGCTCATGCATTGCATTGAAGACGTTAGTTGGGGGAAGTCCAACATAGGGGAGGTCTTCCGAGAGTAAGGCGATCTGGCCATCCGTGGTAGGTTCACCCAAGGTTTCATGGATCGTGGCCTCCCGTGATGATTCATCCAAGGTTTGATGTATTGGCTATCCAATGGGTTCACCCAAGGTTTGGTGGAGTGTCGGCGTTGGTGCCTTTAGTGGCCATTACAGATATGTAACTCCGAAGTTTCCCTTCCTAAGTTAGTTTGGATCCACATGCATGATGGAGTAGTGTTGCATTGCACCGCGAAGCATACTTGGTTGGTTATGATGTTGATATGTTGTATATATATATATATATATATATATATATATATATATATATATATATATATATATATATATATATATGACTATGGTGTTGCTGTGTTATGATGTATGATCATCTTACTTCTATCTCCATGTTGTTGTGTTTACATGTTTTCTTACTCCTCGTTCTTTGTTTCCTTGTTTGGCATGTATGGTTTTATGCAGAGGATGGCAAGCAACCAAGATAGGAGTCACTCTGAGGAGCTGCCACTCATAGTTAGGATTTCCCTGTTGTTAGTTAATTAGTTTCAGTTGTATTCCGGGGATGTTATTCTGGAACGGTTGTACCAGGTGTGAATGTGACATCAGGGTTGGGTTTGTTTTAGGTTCATGTTTTTTTCCTTTAAAGGCTATGTTTACTTTTCCGCGTTGTTAACTCGTTCATGTGGGACCTTTCTACCCATGGACTTTTATCTTAATTAAATGAGGTATGCACATTTTATTCTAAATGTATGTATCTTTATGCTTTATAACATGTGGGGTAGTAGGGTGTCACAACTATAGCTGCACAGCACAGTCGGCACACACCCCGAGTTCTCTCTCGAGTATGCTAATGAAAAGCAATGACACTCTAGCTGCACAGCCTAAATCTACGTTGGGGCGGCCCCGCGAGAACTTCAGACCTCGTGTGTTCCCAACACACGGTTGTGAACAACAATGCATATATATGGGAATCTCACTAACCCGCATCAGTTACAACCTAGTGCCTCAGTCTTCCATCACAGTCTCAATACAAATCCCACGTCACATCTCATCTACAAAATAATTTAATTAGGCTAGGCACCTCTAAATCACATTCATTCTCTCACCCTCATGCATATCTCCCGAACAACATGTATTCTTACCTAAATACCATCTAAGCAGATAATTAAACCAGGCAAATCATACATAATACAATAATAATAAAATATTCAAACAACAAAATAAAATGTCACACATAGTAGAGTACCACAACCAGCGCATCACAAATAGTTCAATAATAATTAAGTCAGACATCCTCAAATATTCTAAAATTATCCTAACGACGATAAACCTACAATCCTCATATCATCATTGATACTACATAGTAGTTTCCAATACGATTTTGGTATTGTCGATTACTCGACCACTAGAAGGGTTTAGGTCGCCCTACACCATTACTATAATATATACTACTTATCCATTCTGACGACAGGATGAATCTTTCTCCCACCTGAACTAACACCGGAATCATGAACTTTTAGATCCTCGTTACTACACCACAGTTACCAATTTAACCTTCAACCAAAACAACATAACAACAAATTAATCAAATAAAATCCAACTATAACTATATTAAGCTAGGTTCGGTCATGACTCAAAAATAGGGCTAGGGTTATTTTCTCAATTCCATCTTTTGGATCCTAGTTACTAGAGTATTAACTAACATAGGTCAAGTGTTACAAGTTAAAAATTTGAAACAAAATCCTCTAACCAAATGGGTTAGGGTTTCGGCCATGTATAGTAAAATAGGCTAGAAATTTCTTTTGCTAACATACTCTTGGATCTAGAACCTAAAGACCTTAGCTAACTTAGACAAGTCATGATTCAAGTAAAAATTGAAAAAAAACTCATTAACCGACACATCTAGGGTTTCAGCCAAGAGGAGATAAGTTGGCTTAGAAATTTCTTTTGATTCTACTCTCTTGGATTTAGAATATAGAAACCCTAGATAGCTTATAACCAACATCATCTAAGTTAAAAATTAAACAAAATCTCATTTTCCTACAAGAACATAGATTTGGCCAACATAGGGAGTTAGGGTTAGAAATTTATTTTGACTTAAAGCTTCTAGATTTAACAACTAGAGGTGGTAGAGAGGCAAGATCAAGTGGCAGAATACTCAAAATATTTTTCTCTAATTTTTGGTGAATTTTTCAAAAACTAGATCTGGGAATTGAAATTTGAGAAATAGTTGATGAAAATGGAAATTTTTTGAGGATTAATGAAGCTAAGATGATGAATAATGGAGTCCTCACCTTGGAATGAAGAAATTTGATGAAGAACTTAGCAAGAACACCTATGTAGTTCTTAGTGTTTTTGGAAGAAAATGACTTATAATGAAATGAAAATTGGCTAAGTGTGGGAGAAGAAGAGTGGGCCGCATGCAAGTGAGGGAGTGAAGGGATATTTTGGTCCAAAACATTCAAGGGCAAGGTTGGAATTAACTAGAAAGTCCAAAGGCAAGATAGTCTTTTCACTAACTTAAATATCTAGATATTTATTTGTCATGATGGCTTGCATTAAATGCTTGTCCCCTCAATCACAACAGTCACTTCCATCACCTAAATAAAATATGCTTGTACCCGATTTAGGTTTTACGCGCGTTTCCTTTGAAGATTTCACCAAAATGAAATATAAGATTTTATTCTTACCCAGAAATTTTCAAAAAAAACCAATATCGTTGCAAATATCATTTAAAACTAAATCATTTCGTTCATGAGTCAAAATTAGGTTTTCTGATTAGTAAGATCTTACTGTCAGTGAAAACGCAGACCGGTTTCCGCCTGAATTTTCAAGCCAAAATTTCACCGTAACCCTCTACCATAACGTAGAGCATGAATATGATTTTGTGTCATGAAAAAAATCATTTTCTTGGTCTCAGATAAATTTTTTTTAAATAATTATCTCTTAACTAGTAATACCGCGTATATAAAAAGTAGGGTGTTACATGCACCCCTTCACCCCAAACCTATCATGAATCATGCAAATAAACAACATATTTTCTCTAAGTTTCCAACTTCAATTTCTCACATGTAGTTCAACTTTTTCAATTCATGGGGGAAAACATCAAAATTGACATCTATCATGCATTTCATCTATGATCATTTCAATTTATCCATTTAATCTCACTGACACGAGACTCTATCCATTTAAGAATGCAACATAGTATATAAACCTTGGGTTGCCTCCCAAGAAGCACTTGCTTAACGTCCCGAGCCTGACGGTCGTAGCCCCCAAAGGACTATCTCACTGCGAAGTCAACATGGTAACCTTCAACTCATTCCTCCACAAAGAGCTTTAACCTTTGGCCATTATCATCAAATGTATCCCCAGACTCTTTGTAATCTTCCTCAAAAGCATCATGATAATGAGTTGTTTTCTCCATATATGCTCCATGCCAACAAGACCTTAATTGGTCCGGAAATAACTTCAACTCTGAATTGGAAAGGTATAGCTCTTTTCCTACTCCCAACTTTCCATGGATAGATGAATCTTGAAGCCCAACCTCGGGTTGCCCCTTTTTACTTGGATCTTTTTCATAGGCTCTCAAGCGGTTTTCATTAAGCTCAATTGGATTCAATATCCTTTTTGCACCGGCTTCCTTAGTGAATGAATTTTACCGCTCTTGCGGCTTATCCTCCAATTTGCTTGGGTCACCCATAATAGAACTAGGTAACTAATCTTTATGACCCAAATGCACCGGCTTTTCTTCTTCCATGCCATCCACAAAAGTATACGATTTTACCAACACTTTATCTAGTGTTGAACCATGTGATTCATGTGTAGAAAGTGATTTAACAAGAGGCTCAACCATATTCACACTGTAGCAACTAGCTTTCTCCATCATATGCTTCATAGCTTCAAAGATATCGAATATCGTATTTTCATCTTGCACCCTAAGTGTGAGCTTTCCTTGTTGCTCATCAATTAGCGCTCTTCTGGTCCAAGAATGGCCTACCCAATATGAGACGAATATCGGCATCTTCATCCATGTCAAACACCATAAAGTCCACCTGAAAAATAAATTTATCCACCTTCACAAACAAATCTTTAACCACCCCATAAGGATATTTGATTGATCGGCGCAAGTTGAAGGGACATCATTGTGCCCTTGCCTTCTTGAATTCCAAGTTTCCTCATCATAGATAGGGACATTAGATTGATGCTCACCCCTAAATCACACAATGTCTTCCTGAAAGTCATCTCCCCAATGGTGCACGGTATACTAAAGGAACCCGAATCCTTCAATTTTGGAGGTAGCTTACGTTGTAAGATTGTGCTACACTCCTCGGTCAAAACAATCGTTTCTTCATCAACATTCTTCCGCTTCTTGGAGACAAGCACCTTCATAAACTTAGCATAGGATGGCTTTTTCTCCAAGGCCTTCATAAAAGGAATATTAATATGAAGCTTGCGGAAGATATCAAGAAACTTGGAGAATTTTTTTTATCTTGCATTGGTTTATTCAGCCTTTCCGGATATGGCACTTTCATGTAAGAGGGAAGATCTTTGGCTTCAACATTCTTCTTCTTTGCAAACTCTTCATCTACATACTTGTGGCACCTTAGAATTTTTCTCTTCATCATTAGTTCTTTCATTAGTACCCAAAGAATTGCCCTTTGGTACCAACACTTTGCCGCTTCTAGTGGATATGGCATTGCATTGGTCCTTGGGGTTGTTCTCCATCTTACCTGGAAAAGACCTTGGAAGACGCTCATTCATAGAGCTTTCAAATCGAGCTATCCGACCCGACCTGGTCCGGTCGGGCCATAATGTAGAAGAGGGTCGTGTCGGGCTAGCCCGAATTTACTACGGACTGCAAATCTGTTGGCCCAGTCTAGGCGTATATCAGGCTAGCAGGCCAAATTAGCCCAAATTATAAATAAACAAAAATAAATGTTATTATACAAAATTCTTTACTTTAATGGTTTAAGATTATCTTTTCTTTAATAAAAAAAATTATTTTTTGGAAGCTTAAATGGTTTATAGCTCAAAATTGTACGGGGCTATGAAATAATGATATTAGAAGAAAAATTAAGGGCAAAGACGTGATTGATTTAATACAAATACTGAATCTTGTGAGATTGGTTCAATCGGACACATTGCTCTTTGTTTTCTTAATTGTCATTTAATTTCCTACAAGTAAGCTACTAATCTATAATCAATAAAATATTTAACTATAATTGAATTACAAGTAGTATCAAAATCTAATATTTTCTAAGCATAAGAACTAAAACTCATCCACATAATGAATGAACTATTGTAATGGTTTATAACTCTAGGCTGATGCTAGGGTGAGAGACCATGTCATGTCTCTCACCAAGAACAAGCCCTTGAATGCAAAATTTTTATTACTTTAAAATCCTTAAATTTTTTTAAATTTAAAAAATCACCCCATCTTCTTCTCTCTCCATCCCCTCTCTCTCCAATCTCTTCCCCCATCCTTGTCGTCGGTTCGAATGGCCAATACTATCATAACCAGTAAGGTTCAAACACCAATTTATCTTTCCAAAGCCCCCTTCTTCACCCACCTGAAAATCATAGCCACCCCTCACAAGTATCACCGTCCCCAACAACCATCCCTCTTCTTCCTCTCCTTCTCCTTCGCAGAACACCGCCACAGAACGTTGCCACCTCAAAAGTCGACTCTACATCAAACCTCCACTCTCGCCCCTCAACCGAACCCAAACCCAAACCCAAACCCAATAACAACAAAACAACCCCAAATCCCAATCCCCACCCAACTGTAGAGCTCTACTCACTCTTCCTTTGAATCACCTATAATAATTTGCACTTTATTAACATGTAATAGCTTATCGTTTTATATGTGACTGATCTTTTATAGGTCGATTTTGTCTTGCAAAAATAGTAGATTAGTGGGAACAAAGTTTCCAACTTTAGTCTCTGGGTACCAAAACTATCTATTATGCCTTGGATTTCAAGCTCAAATTGGCGGTGGCTTTCATGCTTTTGTTCAACCACTCAAGTTTATTTGGTAAATGGTAATAACTGAAGAAAGTTGTGGCTGACCACTGGGTTGACAAAATTGTAAAAACATAGTATTTTTTTAGTTTGAGAAGCTCCTTTGCTTGTCATTAAAGATTGGGAAAAGCTTTTCCAAAAAAAATAGATGGGAAAGAAAGAAAAATAATTTGAAGTAAAATGGTGCCTAAGAGCACTGCAACTTAACGATTTTTGTCTCAGCTTGCCTTACTACTTTTCTTCTTCATAAATGGTGAAGACGGAGGCGGTGGGTGTTGGGGGCGTCGGATCTTCTACTAACAAGGCGGTGGGAGTGGGATGGGGTGGGTGGCTGAGGAGAGTGGAGGAAATGAGACTGTTGGAGAAAGAGAATGAGTAAAAAATAATTTCATTTTTGAAAATAAGGGCTCTATGATGTCTCTCACCATGAGAGATATGTAAAGGTGACTCACCCTAGAAGCAGCCTGTAACTCTATTAGGCGGTGATAGTGTGATAGCAATAGGAAGGGAGGGCTTCATTTCTTGCATTTTCTACCTTAACCCTTGTGGATAGTTCTACGTATTGTCTTATCGGAATAGTGTAATGGACTGGGACATGGCATATTTTTTTAATTATCGGACTAACCCATAAAAACCAGAACATCTTGGGGCCAGGCCGAATAGCCTGTCGGGTTGGTTGGGCTGGGCCAAACAGGCCTGGTGTTTTTCAGACTGCCATTTAGCAAGCCCAGCTCGACCGTATTTTTGGGCTATTCGGGCAAGCCCATCGGACCGGGCCAAAATTGACAGCCCTACTCATTATGCTTTCCAAGTTGAGCTACCTGTGTTTCCAAGTGTTGGATTGTTGACCCTGTGTGAGTTGCTAGCTTATCAATGGAGGTATCAATGTGCACTATCAACTTTTCAATGGCTGAGCTTGTATGATTAGCTAACTTTTCTATGGCCAATTCCCAAGATTGTTTCCCACCATCTGTTATTTGCAATTGATTTGGTTGAGGAAGAGCTTGTGATTATTTTGATGATTACCATAGTACTGCCTTTCTTGAGGTTGTTATTGTTGTCCTCCTTACAAAACACCACTAATTTTGTTCCAAGAGAAACCCGGGTGATCCTTCCACCTAGTGTTGAAATTTTGACCAAGGAAAGAATTATTCGGCCTATTCCTCTGATAATCATTAAGTTGTGGCACTGTATCATAGAAATTGTGACACGAGTGCACATGCTCTTGAGAGAAATTACCCCCAACAACTAGCACTTTAATGATTTCCTTGACAAAAATCACAAATCATAGGCATCTCATCATGCACCACATTCACCTTCATCTTGGTAAGGGCTTCATTTTCTTGCTTCAAAAGTGCATTCTGTGCAAGAATGGCTTCAATAGAACTAGCACTAAGCCCCGATGTAGAATTTTTAGGAGGTGCAGGAGGATTATGGTGCATATTCTGTTCTTCCCTCGTGCGGCTATAATCATTCTTTGCCATATTCTCCAATAGTTCCATGCATCTTCCACCGGTTTGGAAGAAAAAGAACCGCCAGCTGCAGCATCACATATAACTTGGGTTGAAGTTTGAAACCCCTTGAAAAAATTTTGCACCTTCTTCCAAAAATCGAAAAATGGCGTAGGACGCTTCCTCAATAAATTATAACGCTCCGAAGCTTCACTAAATGTTCCACTTTCATGTTGCTTGAAAGAATTAATAGTCTTTTGCTATCATGTCCTTTTTGAGGAGGAAAGAACCTTGTCAGGAAATTTGAGCCATATCCTCCCATGTGGTAATGCTTGCACGATCCTTATTCAAATCCAACCAATCGTGTGCTCTATCCCGTAAAGAGAAAGGGAATAGACTCAAACAATATGCATCATCAAAAACTCCAGCATACTTTGAAATGTCACATATCTCCATGAAACAAGAGATATGCCTGTGAGGATCTTCAATCACTCCCCCATCAAATTGATGTTGTTGCACCAATTGTAGTACCGATGGCATGATATCAAATGCATTCACGGTGATGGGAGGCCTTACAATAGTACAAGTACCATCCTCCCAACTCAGAAGAGTGTACTCATAAAAAGGCTTGTATGCAGTAGGATTGTCCGCCATCTCTTCAAGATCAATGGGATTTAATTCTACAGGCCTTCTTTGTTACCTAATTTTCTTCCTCAACATTCTCTCGTCTCTTCGAATTTCTAGGTCAAAAAGTAGATTTTCCGGAGAAACTGTACCTCGTATTCAAAGAAAACTCACAAGACCATGTGAAATCAAGAAAACTCAATATGAAATTTTTTCAGAAAATTTAAAAAGAAAAATTTCTTGTTCAAATTAATTATTTTCTTTAAATAAAGAAAATTGGTTATGTCAACCCCCGGCAACCATGCCAAAAACTTGATGTGCTCCGGAAAATGTACAGAATTGAAGCAAGTAATAAAAACGGTACGAAACCGAATATCGAATCACAGGGATTGGGTGACCAATTTATCTAAATTCAAATAGATAATTATGTTCGACCAAGTCAAAGGAGAGAAAATATGGTGGTGTAATCAATTGAAATGACAAATCAGATATCTAACAAAATCAAAACAAATCGCAATCAAGCATACTTCCAATGTGATTATTATTCTATTCCTAATTCAATTTCATGACAACCATGAACCCTAAATTGTTCTAATGTCTCGTTCGAGAACAAAAGAAAACACCTTAACACATTAATCAACTATATCTCTATGATGATTAATGTAACACCCCATTGGGCATTACCTTACACGTGCGGAAATTAGTTAAAAAGAATTTGCCGGTTGCTTTCGGAAATTTATTTACTTTAAGTCGGAAAACTTGGGTGAAAAAAAAATTCTTCTTAGTACTTCGAAAAATGTGAAGCACGCATCAAATAATAAAACTACGTCATACTTGTCAACACACATACATTGATTTTATTTCCAAACAAAACCTTCCACAACATACAAAATTTTCTTAAAAGTACTTCATTATTCCCAACTGAAAATTCAAAACCACATAAAGGTTCTCAAGACTATGTTTACCAACTTTCTGGAAAAAAAAAACACAAAACCTAAGAAAATCCTAAGTTGGTCACTCTATAAGACATCTACTGGAAAAAACTCCATGGTCCTTACTAATATCACCGACCTCTTCAAGGATCGGGACTAAACACCTCAGGTGAACTGGAACTCCTCTGCACAATCTGCTCTTATGTACCACAGTACAACAACAAAACCAAAAAAAAAAAAGATATATAGCAAGGGTGAGATACCAATATATGAGTTTATTATGATAACCATATGCGTGACATGCAAAACATCATACATATAAACTCACAACATATAAAATTCTCAACATAAACATAACAGTTTATCAATGGGCTTCATACCCAACAGTCAATCATCATTTATAAAATATGAATGACACTTCAATATACAACGTCTAAATTTTATACCTAATCTCCGGAGATCCCAATTTCATTTTAAAAGGCACAACGTTCAACATTCCATGGCACATTGTCCGACACAAGGCACAATGACCAACGTACATGGGCTTCATTGTCTATCATGGCACAATGTACAACGTTACATGACACCTTGTCCATCAAGGTACCACGTTAAAACGATGTAGGCACGTATGCCAAATAATGCATGTAAAACATTTTATTCTTGTCATTTTTCTTTTTGTTCATTCTTTCCTTGTCGAAGCTCAAAGGCTCACGACCATTCAAAATTTTCAACGTTAAGATTTTTCATTGTCAACACAGGACATGAAGTCCGAGTGCTCAATCACAAAGCCTTAGACCGATGCCTCAGTCTTAGGTTCGTGGTTATCAAAAAACAACATTCACTTTTAACAACGTTCAACACATCGTTTATGGAACACAAAGTCGACAACAACGTACAATAACATATCATAGATATAAATATCTACGTGTTCTTCTTACAGAACGCTAGAATCCCGACGTCTCGGCTACTAGGTTCAATTTTCAACGTAAATAAAATTTTCATTCTATGAACAATAAATTCAAAACAAAACCTCCACAACTTATCCAAGTAGTTGGAAAAGATTTCACTAGGTAAAAACTCTTTTGTAGAAAATCTTTTCAGTTTGAAATTCGTTTATAAAACATTAAATTACAGAGAAATTCATTTTTCTCCGAAGCTTTTCCTCTTAAAAAGTCTTTTTCCAAAAACTTTAATTCTTGAAAAAGAATCTATTCATGACCCATTTCGGTCCAAAGAAAATGAAACTGTTTTTAAAATGTTGCCGTAAAACTATTTTCTGAATTTCTCTTCGTTTAGAATTAAAATCATTTTTAAGTCAAAATTTTGACTTTTTCTCTTAAAATAATTTTCTCAACATGAAAATTAAGTTATTTTTGAAAAATAACTTTTTATAATAACTTCTTATTTTATTTCAAAATTTGTTTTGTAAAAACTAACGTCACTACAAATTTTTCACAATTACATCCTCACTACTGCTCGTAGATAACTCTTACACCGTAAAATCATTAAAATAATATTATTTTCAACTTTTCTTCAGATTCCAAAAAATTAACTTAAACAGCATCTTCTTCAACGTTTTCAACTTATTCAACATTTTCCCAAGCTTTTATCCTTAATCTAGATTTCAGCACTGACCAATGTCAGGTTTTCAGTCAAACAACCAATCAACAGTAAAATCACACATCACAGTTATAACAGATATCACAGTTATAACATGCATTCCAAATCAGCATACAACATATATAACACATACACCACCTATAAACATACATCACAGAGAATAACAAATTAGATAAAAAAACATTATGTAAATTAAAATTAACAACCACAACGAAATAACCAATAAGCATACAGACTCACAGACAGCACGTGGCTATCAAAAACCCCTCAGGTAAACTCCCCTTACTTCTTGAAGATTTCAAGTCACGTTGTAGAAGTGTTTTCTGATTCATTTCCGGTTTCCTCCACGTAACACAGAATAATCAAATACTGTTTGATCCTTCACAACAAATCACAACCAAAAATTAACATAATCAAACAAAACTCATCTAGTTCATGTGAACTAGGTTTCGACCTTCACTAGTTAATTAGGCTATGGATGTTAAAATTTTATAAACTCTTGGATTCGGACTTCCTTAAGCATGATAAAGACATAATCAATGATCATTTGTCAAAGATTTTGTATCAAAACTGATCCAACCAACTAGGTTAAGGTTTCGGGTTTCCTTAGAAAAATGGGCTAGGAATTTGATTTGATTTCTAATCACTTGGATTCAATAATACTAGGTATTAAAGAGATGAAATCAAGTGTCATATGACAAAGATTGAAGCAAAAATCTATTTATACCAAAACCCAGGGGTTTCGGCCCTAAATGGAAAAGTAGGAAGGAAAGTTTTCTTGATTCATGCTTTTATATGATGAATATAGAGATCTTGATGAGTTATAGAATTTGGTTTCAAATCAAATGATTTTTTCTACAATTTTCTAGAGATTTTTGAAGATTGTATCTAGAAATTGAAAAAGTGATGTTCATGGCATGAAATCATGAAATGAATGAAGAAGAAATCTTGATTGATCATGGATAGAAGAGATTACCTCTTGAATATTGAAGAAAGTGATAGAAAGGATGGTGTTCTTCACAAAATCAACTTAGGTGTTTGAGTTTTTGAGAGAAAAGTGTGATGATGAAGATTTTGAGCTGTTTTGGTAATTTAGGCACATCTCCCGATTTGGTTATCTGTTTTTGATGATCTTAAGTTCGTTGGAAAGAAGAGATGAAGAGGTACACAACTTTCATGTAGAACGTTTTTTGAGTTTCAGAACAGAAAAGGCACAAAGTTTGGGTATGGTTTCGGTGTGTATGAGTATCAATGAAGTTCTTATGTTTTTTGGAGAGAAATGGTGGAGAAGATGATGGAAATGAAACAAAATGGCTAAGTGTGGTGGGGTGAAGGGTATGGACGTGTGAATGGAGATGTTTTTGGTCCAAATTTGTTATGGCAAACTGGTAGTTTCCATTGAAAACCAGGGGCAAATTAATTATTTCCATACCAAAATATCTTAGATATTTTGTATGTAATCCTGACAAATGAATGGACATGGTTGAAGGAGAGCATTATGTGGTGGAGAAGGTGTTGAGGAGGTGTGACTGATTTGTGACCACAAGAAGAGGATGAAGCCAATTTGAATTCGTCTTGCCTTAACCATGGTTAACTTTTGATTAGTATAGGTGAGGTTAAGTTTAGGGCATTTTAGTCTTTTCGCACTTAAACTCATCATTACATGCATTAAATGCTAGATGAGTCACCCCTATGACTCTTCATAGATGACTCAATTTCTGTAACCATCTGGTGTCGGGTTTTTGTCTCTGCACCTCCGTTCTCGACTCCGTCGAATACCCGATTTAGGTTTTACACCCATATAAGCATAACTTTTTATTTTGAAAATTTTCAAAATAACCACTATCATTGGAAATGGGATTTAAAATCTAACCATTTCGTTCATGAGTCAAAATTAGGCTTTCTTATCATTAAAATTTTACTGTCAGCGAAAACGCAGACCGGGTTCCGTCTGATTTTTCAACCTAAAATTTAACAGTAACCTTGTAAAAATAAGGATAATATGAATATGACTTTGTTTTTCCCATAATCATTTTCTAAGTCTCAGATAAAAATATAAACATTTATATATTTATTATCGATATTAGAAAGTAGTGAAAATCGGGGTGTTACAATTAACATGCAAAGATTCATTAAGTTCTTGGTTCCCTATATCGACTTCACAAGTCTCCTATTGTATTTCTATCAATACTCAACTTGTGTTCTTAATTAAAATCCTAAAGCATGAATCTCCGATTAGACTCATCACGCTTGGCTAGTTAATCACAACCTCTTTTGATCAACAAATTCATTATGCCGTCATGTGAGGCTACGTCGATTCCTTATAAAAGAGGATTAGCTCATCATGGTGTTCATGATCACAACGATTCCAAGAGAAAGCATCAACAAAAACTCATAAATAAGCCTAAACGAGACGCGACTGTCAAAAACTCGGATTTCGGGTACAATTTAGATCAAATACAAGCTTTAAATACAATTCTGAATTTTTGCTCACTCGCAAGGCAAGAAGGTGTTCGAGGGACGAAATTTGAATTTTGGCTCAGACAGGTTTTCAGTTCCTCGCGGGGCGAGACAGGGAACCTTCACAATCCACCCCTCTACTTCGTGCGGCCAACCATTGCTCGAGGGGCACCCCAGAAGTGCCTTCAATTTGTCTTCTCTGGCTTGTGGGGCGAGCCCTTGTGAGACACCTTGTTGCACCACATTGTATTATTAGATTAAAACCTCATTAATTAATTACTTAATCGCGCGTTTATTATTGAAAATACGTAAAAATTAAAACTTAATTAATAACCATATAACTTCTGCAAGTTAAACACACCAAAGTTATAATATTTAAATACACACATATTTATTCATTACATTACCAAAACACTATTTAGGGTATCCTATCAGTAGGATCCCTCACAGGTACTTAATTATACAAACTGTTTATAACTAGCGGAAAAATAAAACGTGTTTTAAGAGTCACTGGCCCTAAACTTACTACACTATCTCGTTAGCATCCGTAGCTTGTTCTCCAGCATCTGGTTCAAATTTAGTTCCGTCCAACTCCTCAGCAACATCTATTTCATACAGAGTTCCATCCAACTCCTCAGCAACATATTCTGCCATCGGGTCTTCTAAAGTAAAAATGTATACATACACAAAAATACAGAAATAGGGAGATAAGAAACAATTCTATCATCATAAGAGGAAAATACTCATAGCATATAATATAATAGCGATCACAGACAAACAACACTCATCATTAACAATCATATTTAACTCAATACTTTCCTCTACCATCAATCGCATGCAACTAAACTTTTATGCTAACGTGGCCACCACCAATCCTATCAAACGTCCCTTGCCCGCCTAGGGATGTTTGTCAGTCGTCCAAGCTATACATCCCCATTAAAATCAGTGCACATACTCTTCCATGGTGAGAATGCTCATGCAAAGCAATGACACTATAGCTGCACAATACAGTCGGTGCACACCCTGATTCTCTCTCAAGGGTGCTCATGCAAAGCAATGACACTATAGCTTCTCAATCTAAAACTAAATTGGGACAGCCCCGCAAGAACTTCGGACCTTGTGTGTTCCCAATACACAATTGTGAACGACAATACACATGAACCTCACTGACCCGTATCAATAACAACCTAGTGCCTCAAGCTTTCCTCATAGACTCCACTTACATTCTATGTCACGTCACTTCTATAAAATAATGGCTAGGCACCTCTAATTCATATTCAAGCTCTCACCCAAACAAAATACCTCCGAACAGCATATATCTTTACTTAAAAGTCAACTACGCATAATATTAAACCTGGCAGATCGTACAACATACAATAGTCAAAAAATAATCAAACAATAAAATTAAACATCACAAGCAGTAGATTACCTTAAACAGCATATCACTATCAATTCAATAACAATAAAGTCAGACATCCTCAATATCATAAGAGACTAACCAAATGTCGATAACCTACAATCCCCAAATCATCATTGGTATTATAGAAAAGGTTTCCAATGCGATTTTGGTCTTGTCGATCACTCGACCACTAGTAAGGTTTAGGTCGCCCTACACAATTATTATATTATAAACTACTTATCCATTCCGATGATAGTTGATTCTTTCCCCCACCTAAGTTAACACCGAAAACACGAAGTCGAAGATCCTCGTTATCACGCCACAAGTTACCAAATCCACCTTCAACCAAATAAATGATAAAAAAAAGTTAATCAAAAAAAACTCATATGTCTAACTATGCTAGATTCGGTCATTCAATCAAAATGAGACTAGGGTTATTTTCTTAACCCAATCTTTTAGATACTAGTTCCTAGAGCATTAACTAACATGAATCAAGTGCTACTAATAAAAAAAATATGAAACAAAATCCTCTAACCAACTAGGTTAGGGTTTTGGCCATAAGGATTAAAATAGGCTAGTAATCCCTTTTGAGTTCAAACTTTTGTATCTAGAACCTACACACCTTAAATAGTTCATAGAAATCATGATCTAGTTTAAAATTGAAGAAAACCTATTTTGTTCACATGAACCCAAATTCGGCCAAGACTAGAAAATAGGGTTATGAGTTTCTTTTGATTTCAAGCTTCTAGATCTAACTACTATAGGTATTAGAGAGTTCAAATCAAGTGTCATATTTTAAAAATTGAACAAAACTTCATTTGCCTAAAACCACATAGGTTCAGCCTCAATAAGAAAAATAGGAAGGAAAATGATTTTGCTTACATGCTCTTAGATTTAGATAGTAGAAGTCATATGAAGATCATAAAAATTGGTTTCACATTAAAATGATTTTTCTACAATTTTCTAGAATTATTTGAAAAGCTAGATCTTGAAATGGAAATTTGTGAAAAGTTGATGGAAATGAAGATTTGATGCATGATAAATGAAGCTAAGATGATGAAGAAGGGATTCCTCACCTTGGAATGAAGATGTTTGATGAAGGAAATGAAGAACAAATGTAGAACTATGATGAACTTAGTAAAAACAATATGAAGTTCTTAGTGTTTTGGTGAGTAAAATGACTTAGGAAAGAAATGAAATGTCTAAGTGTGTGAGTGGGGGATTTGGGCCGTGGCTTTTAGTGAGGGAGTGAGGAAATGAGTTGTTTAATATTAAAGTGGAACCAAGGTTAAGTTAATTTGACATAGGTTAAGTTAGAAAATAATATAATAACAAAACTATGGTTATAATAACCTAACTAGAGTTAATTTGTAATCATGATTAGGTTAGATTATGTGGTGGAGAATGAAGGGAGGTGTGACTGATTTTGGGCCACAAATGAGGAGGAAGAAGCCAAATTGGCCTTGTCTTGCCTTAACCATGGTTAAAAACTAACTAGGATAGGTTAGGTTAAGCTTAAGGGCATTTTGGTCATTTCACCTAAAAACTCATAAATCCTACCATCAATTACTTCATAATTTCTTGGTGAGTCATCCCATAACTCAGTTCCTCAAATGTCAGGTTCCATCTCTGCAGTTCCGTTTCTGATTCGGTCGGTTTCCGATTAGGGTTTTACACCGTAATAAAAGTATAATATTTCATTTTCGGTTGAAAATTTTCAAAATAACCGAACTCGTTGGAAATATGATTTAAATATAAACCATTTCGTTCAGGTGTCAAACACCGACAGTTTTCCATTCGAACTTTCACCAAAATTCGTCCGAATAAACATAATATTTTATTTCTGATCAGAAATTTGGAAAGTAGAATTTCTCATGGACAAAATATAAAAAATCTACAAATTTTCAGTTCGGGTCAAATTAGGGTTTTCTGCCGGTATAAAATTATATTGTCAGTTAAAAACACAAACCGGTTTCCGTCTGAGTTTTAAACCCAAAATTTCACTGTAACCCTCTATTATAAGATTGAGTATGACTATGATTTTGTTTTATCAAAAATCATTTTCTCAGTCTCAGATAAAATTAAAATTAAATTTATTTTTACTGTTAAAGCAACATAATTAAAAACAGGCTGTTACATTACTACCCCTCTTAGAAAAAAAATTGGGTCCTCGAAAATTACGTACCTCAGAAAAGATGTGGATACTTTTGTTGCATACCTGCTTCACGTTCCCAAGTAGCATCTCCAGTAATTGCATCTCATATAACATCAACCAAAGGAATTTGTCTACCACGAAGTTCCTTAATCCTTCTATCTCCTATCTTAACAGGTAAAGCCTCATACTCTAGATTCTCTCGTAGTTGTATAGACTCAAACTCAATAACATGTGAAGAATCAGGATAGTATTTTCTCAACTGAAAAACGTGAAAGACGTCATGAAGGTTAGCAAGGTTAGGTGGTAAAGCAATATGATAAGCTACTGGACCAATCCTTCGAAGAATCTGGAAAGATCCGATGAATCTGGGAGTAAGTTTTCTAGATTTGATAGCCCTGCCAATTCCGGACTTCGAAGTGACTCTCAAAAACACGTGATCACCCTCCTGAATTCTAAAGGTCTCCTCCTCTTGTTACTGTAGCTCATTTGCCTATCAAATGCTTCCTTCATCTTTTCCCTTATCTTCCTAACTTGTTCCGTAGTCTATTGCACCACATATGGACCCAAGACTTGATTTTCACCAATCTCATACCAACATAACGGAGTCCTACACTTCCTACCATACAAAGCCTCGTATAGTGCCATTCCAATACTACTATGGAAACTATTGTTTTAAGTAAATTCAATCAATGGTAAGAACTCATCCCAACTGCCGATGTGTTCCAAATCAAAAGCTCTCAAAAGATCCTCCAATGATTGAATCGTCCTTTCTGACTGTCCATCTGATTGGGGATAATAAGCAGAACTCATCCTCAACTTTGTGCCCAAGGCATTGTGCAACCGTGTCCAAAATCTAGATGGAATCTAGGATCTCTGTCTGAGACAATGCTCGATGGCACACCATGCAACCTAACAACTTCTTTGATGTAAAACTAGGTCAACTTCTCCAAGCTATAACTTTCACCAATAGGTAAGAAGTGAGCACACTTCGTCAACCTATTAATGATAACCCAAATCGCATCATGCTTCTTCGGAGTTCGTGGTAATCCAACCACAAAATCCATAGCAATGATATCACAATTCCATTTTGGGATATCTAATGATTGCAATAAACTTGCTGGCTTCTGATGTTCAATCTTAGCCTTTTGACACACCAGACAAGCTAAAACGTACTCTGCCATCTCTTTCTTCATCCTTGTCCACCAAAACATTTTCTTCAAATCCTGATACATTTTAGTGGATCCAGGATGAAAACTCAGCTTACTCTTATGTGCTTATTATAATATCATCTTCCTAAGTTCTAAATCCTCTGGCACACATATTCTATCCCTAAACCTCAGCACACCATCTGTTCCTCTACTAAACTCAGAAATCTTACCCTCATCTATGCCTCTACTTACCTCTTGCAAATATTGATCCTGAATTTATTTCTCCTTAAGATCTCTCATAAAATCACTACTAATAGTGATCATAACTAAAAAAAGTTTATCATCAACTAACTCCATTCCAAAGTTCAAATCTCTGAACTGTTCCAGCAATTGCAACTCCTTAACCATCATCGCGGATACATGCAATGATTTCCTACCTAAGCATCCGCTACAAAATTTGTCTTCCCAAGATGGTACAGTATATCAAACTCATAGTCTTTTGATAAACTCCATCCATCTTCGTTGTCTCATATTCAACCTTTTTGGTCGAACAGATACTTCAGACTTGTGTGGTCACTGTAAACATTAAACATTGCTCCATATAGAAAGCGTTGCCATATCTTTAATGCAAACACTATGGCCGCCAACTCTAAATCATGTGTGGGATAGTTCCTCTCATGAATTCTCAATTGTCAGGAAGCGTAAGCCACAACTCTTCCCCCTTGCATTAGAACATAACCTAAACCTTGGTATGACGCATCACAGAATACATCAAACTGTCCTAACGGATCGGGTAAAGTCAATACAGGTGATGTAGTCAACCTGTCCTTTAGCTTTTGGAAACTCTGCTCACACTTGTTCGTCCATACAAAAGCTATATTTTTCCTCGACCATTGCATCATAGACAATGCAATCTTCGAGAAGCCCTCTATAAACCTCCGATAATAGCCAGCTAACCCTAGAAAACTTCGTACTTCACTTACTGACTTATGTCGTTCCCACTTAAGAACTGCATCAACCTTAGCTGGATCTACTTCTATACCTTCCTTATTAATCACATGTCCAAGAAATTGGACTTCTTCCATCCAAAACTCACACTTGGAAAGTTTAGCATAAAGTTGCCTATCCTTTAAAACTTGCAGCACTACTCTCAAATGTTCCTCATGGTCTTCCCACGTACGAGAATAAACAAGTATGTCGTCGATGAACACAACAACAAACTTATCGATGAATGGTCTAAAGATTCTGTTCATGTAATCCATGAACACTACTGGAGCATTAGTCACACCAAAAGGCACAACTAAGTACTCGTAATGCCCGTACCTCGTCCTAAAAGTTGTTTTAAGTATATCTTCTTTCCTTACTCTAATCTAATGGTATCCAGACCTCAAATCAATCTTAGAAAACACTGTTGCTCCTTTCAATTGATCCATCAGATCATCTATCCTAGGCAACGGATACTTGTTCTTAATTGTTACCTTGTTCAACTGTTTGCAATCTGTGCACAACCTAGCACTCCCATCTTTCTTCTTAACAAATAACACTGGAGCTCCCAACGGTGAAACACTTGGTCTTATGAACTCTTTACCTAACATGTCATCCAACTAGTTCTTTAACTCCGTCAATTCTACAGGTGACATCCGATAAGGCGCTATAGATATAGGTTATGTCCCTGGTACAAGATCTATGGTGAATTCCACCTCTCGCTCTGGTGGCAAACCTTGAACATCGAGAGGGAAAACCTATGGAAACTCTCTCACAATAGGCATAGAATCTATGCTAGGAGTCTCATTAGCTTCCACCATGAACAACATCACGTACATCCGAGAATCATCACTCCTTATGGATACTCCTCCATTGGTAGAGACTACACTAGAAGTCTCAATAAATGATAAGGTCTTACTAGAACAAACTAGCATTACATGATTAGCCGAAAGCCAATCCATGCCAAGAATAACATCTATCTGTTGCATAGGTAAACAGACAAGATCTACAATAAATGTCATATTCTCAATAACTGTAGGATACTGTAATCAAACAGACAAGGTAGTCAAAGATTTACTAATTGGAGCAGATACTATAAGGGTATAAGGTAATTGAGAAATAGTTAATTTTAAATGATCTACACACTGATGCAAAATAAATGAATGTGTAGCGCCCGAGTCAAACAATACATACGAGAGTCTACCAGCTATCAAACACATACCTTGTATAGATCAACAGATTGAGAGGATTCAACTCCCCTCACCGTAAACACTCTTCCAGTGACTTGAGGTCTAGCCATCTATTGTCGTGCTGCCTGAACTCCTCTTCCAGTTCCACTTCTATTGCCTCCAGCTCCTCAACCCGTAGTTGTCGGTTGTTGCATAGCCCGCTGTCTGAACTCTCGTGCCATATGACCTAGTTTCCCACAGTTGTAATAACTAGGCTTTTCCATGCAATCCCTAATATGATATGATCCTCCGTATCTGAAACAAGCATAGCCATACTGTTGCTGACCCGCTCTAACCACTGGTGTTGGTGCAGGTGTCTGCACTGGTCAGGCATATAGTCTGTCTCCATCAAGAGTTACTACCTCCTTGCCTCTGAAAACACGGTCGAGTAGGACCTCCAATCCTCAGTTGTTTTTGCTCATTAGCCAGACTCTGATCTATACTTTTGATCATCCTGCATCTTTCCACCAGCTCCGAGAAACTCTGGATATCGAGAGATACTATAGCCCTCTGGAGTTCATGTCAGAGTCCTTCCTCAAACCTTCTACATTGCCAATCTTCATCTGGGAATCTTTAATAAAATTTTGAATACTTAATAAGAGCCTCAAAACGTGATGCATAATCACCAACAGTCATGCTCCCTTGTTTAAGACTCATGAATTCCCTCTCTTTCACGCATCGAACTAGACGTGGAAAATACTTCTCGAAGAAACAGTCGCTGAACAACTACCAAGTGATACCTCTGCCCTAGACCTCCAGCAATCTTCGCTTGCCTATCCACCAAGATTCTGCTCCTCCAGTTAACATGAAGGCAGCATACGTCACTTTCCTATCCTCTCTACAATGTATGGTATCGAATATCTTCTCGATCTCTTGTACCCACCATTATGCCTTCTCTAAGTCATAATCTCCTCGGAATTGGGGTGCCCTACTTTTCAGAAAATTAAGCATTCCGGCATCTTCAGCTGCTCCAGCTCTCCTTTGATTTTGTATTTCCTGCTGCTCTTTGTTCATCTGCAGCATCTCAGCATTCTGTTGTGTTTGTAGTAACAAGGCAGAAGCTATATTTTCATGGTATCTTGAGTCTCGTATGACTCTCCTTCACTTCCGGTATGATTATTATCCATGTTGTCAGCTCCGACAATTCTTTTGGGAGTTCTGTCACCACTATCGGTCGGACATCCTCTTCCACGAGCCATGATTCTTTAAAAGGAATCATCCACTCTCATCAGTATGACATATAATACTACTTAGACAAGTATACAAATACTATATGCCATAACAATGTTAATTATCGCGTCAAGTTCGGACACACTACCGACTTCTATGCATAGTTAAAATACGATGTGGATTCAACTAGACACGGCCAGTAACAACATCCTAAACCTCATAGTTCGATTATAATCGAACTGCTCTGATACCACCAAATGAGACACCCCGTTGTGCCCTATTGTATTATTAGATTAAAAACTCATTAATTAATTACTTAATCGCACTCTTATTATTGAAAATACGTAAAAATTAAAACTTAATTAATAACCATATAATTTCTGCAAATTAAACACACCAAAGTTATAATATATAAATACACACATGTTTATTGATTACATTACCAAAACACTGTTTAGGGTATCCTATCAGTAGGATCCCTCACAGGTACTTAATTATACAAACTGTTTATAACTAGAGGAAAAATAAAACGTGTTTTAAGACTCACTGGCCCTAAACTTACTACACTATATCGTTAGCATCCGTAACTTGTTCTCCAGCATCTGGTTCAAACATAGTTCCGTCCAACTCCTCAGCAACTGTTGCGAATCCGCAAGTGTATAGGTAAGAAATAAGAAGAAGAAGAAAGGTAGTAAAGTGAAAATGTGAGAAAATGGAGGAAAGTGATGAATGGTGGAAATGAAGGGTATTTATAGATAATGAGGGAGGGGGTCACAGTTTTGAGGGGAAAGAAGAAGAAATAAGAAGAAAGAAGGTGGATTGCTTGTAGAGAGGATAAGGAGTTAAGGTGATGTGATGTGATTGGAGAAAGAAAGATGAAAAAGTGAGATTTTGAAATAAATTCAAGATTCACTTTTTCTTAGGTGTGTCATAGCCTTCACATCAAGTCACTCCATGTCACTTCATCCTCTTGATGCTCTGCTCCATTGCGTATCAGATGACTTCCCCGATCGTATTTCCCGACGATTTCGCCCAGGAAATCCCTAAGATTTGGCCCCGAACAAGATTTTTCGAAAAACTCCAAACCCACACAAAACATCATAAAAAAACTAACCGTCTCGTTCACGAATTAAAATTTTGTCTCTAGCTTGGTAAACTTGTACTGGCAGCGAGAACCCAGACCGGTTTTCATCTGAATTTTCGATCGAAAATTTTACTGTGACTTCATAAAGTAAAACAACACAAGAAAATGATTTTATTTTAAATAAAATCATCCTTTGGATTTTATAAAAAATAAATACATTAAATCATGCATTTACTGATAAAGAAGCATACGACAAAAAGGGTGTTACAATTTTTCTCGAGAGGAAAACTAGCTAGTTTTGCCCCCAATAATCCTGTTTCTGAGATGATGTCCAAAGCATACTTTCTCTGGCCTAAGAAAATCCCATGAGGTCCTCTAGCTACCTCAAGGCCTAAAAAGTATTTCAAACTCCCTAGCTCTTTCATGTAGAAACATTTTCTAAGATACATTTTGAAACGCTCAATCACATCTCCATTGTTCCTTGAAATGATGAGATCATCAACATACACAAGAACACTCAAGATCACCTCTCCACTATAATAAGTGAATAGTGAATAATCTGTACGAGATTGTTAGAACCCATATTCCTTCAATGCAGCAGCAAGTTTTACAAACTAGTTTCGCGGTGCTTGTCGTAACCCATAAAGAGACTATCGGAGTTTACATACTTTCTTAGAATCTCCACAGGAAAAACCAGGAGGTAGTTACATATAAACTTCCTCATCCAAATCACCATGCATAAAAGCATCATGAACATCCATCTGATGCAATATCCATGATCGAGCAGCTGCCACGGCTAATAAAGTCCGAACTGTGACCATTTTTGCAACCAGTGCAAAAGTTTCATTATAGTCAATGCCTTTTTTCTGGTTATCTCCTCGAACAACTAGTCTTGCCTTGTGACATTCAATACTGCCATCTGATTTGTATTTAATCTTGTATACCCACTTGCATCTAATAGCCTTCTTTCCTGGTGGTAGTGTTGCTAACGTCCAAGTGCCATTTCTCTCTAGTGCATCTAATTCTTGCTTCATAGCACTGTGCCACAAGGGATCTCGAATATCTTCAGAGAACCGAGATGGCTCATGCCCTAAAGTGACTACTCCAAGAAACTGTCTATGGCTCATGGAAAATTTATTGCAAGTCACATAGTGTGTGATAGGATACAACTTACCTGAGGACTGTGATGGTCGGTGTGACACGGAAGTGGGGTCATTAGCGCATATCACAGTGTGACATATATAATCTTGGAGCTTGCTCGGTGGGCGACGTTCCCTATGACCACGTCCAAGTTGTTCAGTCACGTGAGGTGTTGACATTGAATCCTCACCTGACTATCTTTGGGTCAAAATCACATCATGTGCATCCCCAACACTTTCTTCAATGTTTCTGCTCCCCCTTGCATCATGGGTACCCATGCTAGATTCATCAATGAGAGGAGGGCCATCGTTCCACAAGGTTTGTGTGGAAGAAATGGAGTCATCTTGCACATTGGAAGCATTAGTCAAGAAATGAAACTCATTTTTACAAAACACAACATCACGAGATTCAAAATACTCTCCACTATCCAAATTGTAGAGACGCCAACCCTTATTCCCATAAGGATAGCCCACAAAAATACATTTTCGACTTCGCTCACCAAACATGTCCTTTTGTCGAGGTCTGTTGTGTGCATAGCACAAACACCTAAAAATGCGAATATGAGAATAAGTGGGAGTTTGACCAAACAATATTTCATAGGGGCTTTTACCTTTATGTATAATGGATGGTGTACAATTAATCAAGTACCCTGCAGTAAGGACACATTCACCCCAAAATTCAATGGGTAGATTTGCCTGAAAACGGAGAGCTCGAGCAACATTTAAAATATGTCTATGTTTTCTTTTGACACGACCATTCTGTTGCGGAGTGTCAACCATGGAAGTTTGATGAATTATTCCTTGTTCAACAAAATACCTTTTCAAGACTCTGAATTCAGTACCATTGTCACTTTTCGCAATTTTAACCTTTTTGTTAAATTGAGTAACCACCATAGTGCAAAAGTTTTTAAGAGTGTTCCCAACTTCACCTATTTTACCAACAAATATATCCACACGGCACGAGAAAAATCATCCACAATAGTCAAAAAATAAGAAGCACCACAAGATGAGCTAACACGATAAGGTCCCCACACATCACAATGTGTTAAATCAAAAGGCTCATTGGCTTTATTCTGGCTAGGAATAAAAATATCTCTTGTTTGTTTAGCTCTTAAACAAATATCACAGACTTGCTCATGCTTATCTTTCTTACCAACACGAATACTAGGAAGTAAACTAACTATTTGTCTTGAAGGTTGACCCATACGTCTATGCCACATGGTAAATGAATCAGCTCCACTTGTTTTGCATGCATGCACAAAGGTCACTACCCGAAAATGATAGACCCCATTCCGTTGTTCACCTACACCAATCACTGTCCTCGAAGTGCGGTCCTGTATCACACATAATTTGTTAGAAAAAGTGACTGCACAAGTTGAGCCATGTATCAATTGGGAGACATATATAAGATTACAAGCTAAATTAAGCACATATAACACATTGTTCAAGACTAGGCCTTTTCCAAAATTTACTGTTCCTTCTTTATTCGCAACTGTATTTCTTCTGCCAGGCAACCCAACAGGACAAGGTGAGACATCAATTAATTTTGTTAACAAGCTAATATCACCTGTCATGTGATTTGAAGCTCCTGTATCCATCAACCAAGAGTTTTTCACTTGCTTACCACTGAGTTTCTCGGTGGATGATGTGGACTTGTGGCTATTAAGAATGTTCATTAGTGCTGACCATTGATCGTTGCTCAGCCCAGGGAAAGACCCACGCTCATCTGTGACTCCCCCTGTATGCATGCATGTTGCACTTTGAGCTTGCTGCACTTGAGCGGCATTTGCAGTGTGTGTCTCTCTACCTCGGCCTACGCCCTTGTTGTGTGTGCCTCGGTTGCCACGTCCTGCACCTATTCCGTTTTTACCGGAGTTCCACCAATCTGGGTGTCCAATTATTTGAAAACATTCATTGACTTCATGACCATGTTTTCCACAATTGGTGCAAGTCCCTCGATCACCTCCGCCGTTCTGCCCAAATCTTGTGTGTGGTATGGTTTGAATCGTAAAGCTAACAACATTTGTTCTCCCGCATACGTGCCAACGAATTGTGTGTTTCCTCAGTCACAAACATTGCATATACTCTGTTTATATTGGGCAACGATGACATGCTTAAGATATTTGAACGTACTGTTCCGAATACAGCATCGTCGAGACCCATTAAGATTTGATGGACCGTCTCCTTCGCCTGCTCTTGTGCTAATTCTTGTGCTACACCGCATGTACACCCAGCACAACTGCAAGTTGGATTCTTCATGTAACTGACCAGCACTTCCCACATTGATTTTAACTTCCCATAGTAGGCTGCCACGTTCTGCCCAGATTGCTTGCAATTGGCAATATCAGTTTTCAGTTGGTGAATCCTCACATCATTGCCAATAGAGAACCGTTCCTTCAAATCATCCCATAGATCTTTTACATTCTCCAAATAAGAGATACTAGATCTCAAAGATGGATCGATGGTGTTAAATATCCATCCTACCAGCATCGCATTGATTGCCAACCACTCTTCGAGTTCAGATGAATCGTTCGCCGACTTCGGAATATTTCTGTCGATAAATCAAAGTTTCTTCTTGGCTCGGAAGGCGTTATGAACTGTCTTTGACCATTCATCATAGTTGTCTCTTTTGAGCTGCACCGGTGTAACAACGATACCCGGATTGTCTCCCGAGGTAAGATAATAAGGAGATGTTGGATCGATCATCAACGCCTTCTTTTGTTCATGACTAGAAGCTTTAGTCTTCTTATTTTAAGAATCAGAACTATTGTCGCTTCCCTTCTCGCCGGCTACAGTCATGATCACTGACGCAGCACAACAGAGGTTGCCCTGTGCTTTAATACGAAATAAAGATAGGGCTGCTGTGTTTTTCTATTTATTCCAATAGCAAAGGCATACAATATATATAGGATACAAGGCCAACAGACCTCTATAATTACTGCAACAAATCCTCCTTTTTGTGTATGCCTAATATAGCCAAATATTTGATTTCCTAGAACATGTACATGATTTCCTAAAAATCTGCAACTACATAATTATATGATTTTATGAGATTCTCTCAATACTGCCCAATGCTGCAGGTAAATGTCAACTGGTGGTAGTGAAATCCATACAGTCTCCATAGTATGAATCCTTTGGACAGGTCCGTCCAGCTCCCTGGCCTCAACAGTACATATCGGGCTAGTGTAAACTGCCACGTGGTCTCCCGACTGAAATTCCCACGCTGCATGGATTCTGATAGTTCTAAAAAATGATGGCTCGATCCTTGAAGTGGGTCAATGGTATGCTCGGATCCATCTAGTTCCCGAAACAACATATACAACATAGAAGAGAAAAACCAACAAAATGCAAGGGTGAGATACCAATATATGGATAAATTATGACAACTACATACTTGTAAGACAAAAACATCAAATGCAATTAAACACCATCATATACACAACATGAAAATTTCTAAATAAAGCATGGTAAACAAAAATTCATCAACGTGTGATTCTAGTCTTCGGAGATTTCAACTTCTTTGAAAAATGAGCTGATCAGGCTCGATTGCCAATAAGGCACAACGTGTTTTCCGCAGCATTGTCCAAAACTCCTGGCACAGTGATCAACGTATGTGGATGTCCATAGCATAGTGTCCAACACAAGGCACGACAACCCAAGCATATGGACTTCATTGTCCATCAAGGCACAATGAAACAACGTAGCATGAAGTACCTGACCCTTCAAGGTATTCATAAGAAAACAATGTGGGCACGTCTGCCAAATGCATGAGAAAATCATTTTTATTTTCACAGTTTTTCTTTGTGCTTCATTCTTTCCTTTGTCGAAGCCCAAGGATCACGACCTTCCTTAAATTTTCAATGTATTAAAACTCTTATTATCAACACAAGACTTTAAGTCCGAGTGTCTAATCACAACAGTCTTGGACGGATGAACTAGTCTTGGACTTTGTGGTCGTAGAAAACAACTTTCACCTTTTTACTACTTTCACCACGTTTTAATATAACGTGAATAGGACACATAGTCCATAATAACGTACTCAGGACACACAGTCCATTACAACGTGACACGGATCATAGATCAACGTGTTCTTAAAACACTAGTATACCGATGTCTCGTTTACTAGGTTTACTTTTCAGTGTTCTTTTTCGTTTAGTGAAAATACAAATCCAAAACAAAACTTCCGTAACTTATCCAAGTTATCAAATATTTTTATTTTGAAATAAAGCCTTCTGAAAAGATGTTCTTCTTTTGAAATTCATCTTAAAAACCTTGGGTTATAGAAAGTTTCTTTCTTTTCTAAAAATCCATATTTACTTTGGAAAAGATCTATTATCATGAAAATATTGAAAACTTTTTGAGAGAAAAACTCTTTCTAAAATATTGAGAACTAAAATCTCTTCATAAAGAACTTGAAATTGAACTTGTTTTCTTTTATGGTTCTTCAACATAAAATAGTCTAAAAATTAAGTTTCTCATAGAATAATATCTTTAAAAAAATCTCCAAAATAATTTATTTTAAGTTCTTAAATCTTCACCAATGTTAAAAGAATATTTTTCTTGGAGAGTCAGGGTTTTGGGTATGTGATGCTCTGCTAGGGTTTCCGTTCTGAAAATTTGCATGCTTCTCCATTGCTTCTGATCCAATTGTGCCGTGGAGTTTTCTGGATGTTCACTCCTCCTCTCATTTGCCTGCGCAGCCTCCACACAAGAAGTCCTTTGCGCAAGCAGTTACTAACTCTTTTGATCTCCCTTTGATCCATGCCCCTAAACCTAAGCCAGTCTTCAAGGGCAATGAACTTGCGGTTAAGTTCTCTGAAACCGAGTACCAGGCTGGGGTTCAGGATTGCCAACGCACCCTTCATGGCAAACTCATCCTCTCCAAGGATGACGCACACCTGAAACTGAGTGACTTGTGGTCCAAGTTAGTTAAGAGTTGGAACCCTAATGGCCCTTGGTCTTTGGTTTCCTTAGGAAAAGGTTTTTATGAGTTTAATTTTTCCACGTTGGATGACCTTAGTAGGATCCGTTCTCCTGGTTACTGGAATGTCAGCCCTGGCATCCTTCGTATCTCCTCATGGACACCAGACTTCAACCCTAATAGAATTCGCCAAACCCATGCACAATGCTGGGTTCACATTCATGGCCTTTATAGGGAGTACTGGAGACCAAAAATCTTGTTTGAGATTGGAAGTGGAATTGGTGTACCAATTGCTCTTGATGAAGCAACAATGAAGAGATCATTTGGTCACTTTGCTAGAATTCTCTTAGAGATTGATCTAACTACTGATCTACGTGATAAGATCCTAGTTGAGAGAGAAGGCTTTGCTTTTTTTGTGTTTTTAGAGTATGAAAAGTTGCCTGATTTCTGCTCTAGTTGCAAAATTATTGGCCACTCCATATCCAATTGTAGAAGGAGTCAGCCAATGGGTGAAAACAACACTGCTGGGGGGGAGGTTCCTAAGGCTTCCAGGAGGAGGATTCTGCACTATGCCCCCAAACACAAAACTCATGTTGAGTTGGCTCAAAAGGTGCCTATCACTGTCCGAGACCCTCCTAACAGTGCTGATGAGGGTGGGATCATGGCTTCTGTTGGTTTCACTAGCAGTGACAAGGCTTTAGTTTTAGAGCAGCCGCTTGAATTGCCTGTCAACAATGTGGTTGAGAATAACTCCCTATTGGAGCAGTGTAGACTGGATAAAGGCAAAGCAATAATTGTTGATGATTCACCTCCAGAAGGGGTAAAAGAGAATTTCCTCAATGTTGCGTGCCCTTCCACCCTGATCTCTGTTGAAACAGTTTATAATCCTAGGGACTTCATGGGAATTAACAATGTTCCTACAAATGATCCAACAGCCCTTAATTATGTTGGCCCTCTCTTAGGATTTTCCAACGAGCTTGGAAATGCTGACACTAATATGCAGCTGGTGGTGCCTAGCTCACCTGCCGAGGATGTGGTTATGCATAGAAACTTGGTGGGGTTGTCCCCAGTTCTGATTGACTCAGCTGTCGCAGACCCTCCTCAATTACTCTCTACTACTTCTGGTAACCCCTCTTTGGTTCAAAATGGTCCTGCTGTTTCTGACTATTTGCCTGCATCTGCCAATGTAGTTTCCACTAATGCTGTGATAAACCAGACTGTGGTCAATGATATGCAAATCATTGGCTCCTTTTGGAGTCAGGAAGATGATACTGAATCCGTGGATGAGGACAGCCATCTTTATTCTCCTGCCTCAACTGCTGCTGACCCAAGCAAATACTTGGCCACTCCCTCTGAAGTCCCTAAGCCTGACTTTACTCCAGTAATGTACAAGTCAAAAAAGAAAAAACTTCGACAGAAAGTTACCAAGACTGCTCACCTAGACAGAGTTAATGCCCTTAAAAGGGGTGGTCGACACCAATTCGCCTAATGAAAGCTCTCTATTGGAACTGTAGAGGGTTTGGAAACCACAAAACTAGGTTGGTGCTTAAGAATCTGTGTGTGTCTAATAAACCAGATTTTGTTTTCCTGTCTGAGCCATGGATTGACATATCTGATGTCCCTACTGCATTCTGGAGGAAACTTGGTCTCAAAGTTTTCTTTCTTAATGATAGAGGGCCTCTCCTTCCCAACCTCTGGGGTCTGTGCAATAGCCAGTAGAATCCTAGTATTATATCTATTTCTAGTCAGCAATGCACCTTTTCTGCTTCTGTGGAGGGCAGTCCTTTTTTAATATCTGCAGTTTATGCAAGCACTTCCTATATCTCAAGAAGGTCCCTCTGGAATGATTTTATTAATCTCCAACTAAGCTCCCCTGGCCCCTGGTGTATGATTGGTGATTTCAACTCAGTTTTGGGGTCTCATGAAGTCAGAAGCTCCTCCTTGCCTTTGAGAGTTGCCTGTGAGGATTTTAAGAACTTCACAGACATTGGGAATCTAATCCATTTGCCAACCAGAGGGGCTTGTTTCACATGGAGTAATGGTAGAAGGGGTTCCTCCATTACTGAGAAGAGGCTGGACAGAAGCATCTGTAATGATACCTGGCTGGATTTCTGGCACACTTCCTCCTGCTGCACATTGGTTAGAAGTCAATCAGACCACTTCCCCCTTCTGCTTAGCTGTTCAAAATCAATGGAAACTTTCCCCTCTTCCTTTAAGTTCCACAAAATGTGGATTGAACACCCAGACTGCATAAGACTTGTGGAGGAAGTGTGGAATAGGCCTGCTTCTGGTTGTCCAATGCAAGTGCTTTCCAGCAAATTGAAAGCTCTGAAGTTAGAGTTGAAAAGTTGGAACAAGACAGTTTTTGGTAATATCACTGTTAGGGTAAAACAAGTTCTGGAAGCTGTTGAGAATATCCAGCATCAAATCAACCTTCATGGAGCTTCTGATGGTCTGATGGAGCAGGAAGTGCTGGCACAATCTTAGTTGCAGCACTCACTGCACCTTGAGGAGGAATTTTGGAGAGAAAAATCCTGAGTCAAGTGTCATTGCCAGGGGGATAGAAACACTGTTTTTTTCCACAGGATCACTAAGATAAGGCATGCTGCCAAGTCAATGTCCTTGCTCAAAAAAGGCACTGAGGTCCTCAACACTCAGGAGACCATTGCATAGCATGTTCTATCCTATTTCTGAGTTGTATGCAGCTCCTAATGACTTCCAACCCTCTGACCTTATCAGAAAAGTGGTGCCTATCTTAGTTTCTGAGGAGGATAACTGTTTTATGACAAGGATTCCATTTGAGGATGAAGTTAGGCAAGCTGTATTTGGCATGAATAGTGAGGGTGCTCCTGGGCCTGATGGTTTTGGTGGCTGCTTCTACCATGCTTTCTGGGACATCATTGGCAAAGATGTGTATCAATCAGTAACTCAATTCTTTGCTCAGAATTGGTTGCTTCCAAACTTGAATTCTAACATTGTTGTGCTTATTCCTAAAGTCCAGCATGCTGATAAAATAGAAGACTATAGACCTATTGCTCTAGCAAACTTTCAGTTCAAGATTATTACCAAGGTGTTAGCTGAGAGACTTTCTGTTTTAGCTCCGAAAATTGTCCCCCTCAGCAAAGGGGCATCATTAAGGGCAGGAATATAAAGGACTGCATATGCATTGCCTCTGAAAATGTGAACCTCCTGGATAACAAGGCTTTTGGTGGCAATTTGGCACTCAAATTGGACATTAAAAAGGCTTTTGACACTCTAGATTGGGGCTTTCTCATCTCTGTGTTGGAGGCCTTTGGTTTCAGTAATACCTTCTGTAGCTGGATCAGCACCATCCTCCATTCTGCCAGGCTCTCATTTCTGGTCAATGGCAAATCTGAAGGCTACTTTGCTTGCAAGAAGGGAGTTAGGCAGGGGGATCCCCTATCCCCCTTGCTGTTTTGCCTTGCAGAAGATGTTCTTAGTAGAGGATTATCTTTCCTTGTGGAATCTGGTTTGCTGCACACTATTTCAGGACCAAAAAAAATCTGAAGTCTCCCAGCCATGTGTTGTATGCAGATGATGTGTTTGTTTTCTGTAATGGGAGCAAGAAGGGGCTTCAAGCTTTAAGGAAGTTATTGGTTGAGTATGGCCTTGCTTCTGGTCAGCATATAAGCCTAGAAAAGAACAAGTTTTACTCTGACTGCATCTCTCCAGCTAAGTCTGCTAGGATTGCTAACATCCTTGGTTTCTCAGCAGGTTCATTCGCTTTTGATTACTTGGGAGTCCCAATTTTTAAGGGAAGACCAAAAAGATCTCATTTGCAGCCTATAGCAGACAGGATCCTGTCTAAGCTGGCTTGCTAGAAGGGCAACTTGCTGTCTTTAATGGGTAGGGTTGAGCTGGTGAAATCTGTCATTCAGAGCATGTTACTCTACAGTTTCCATATTTACCTGTGGCCTGCTACCCTTCTTAATGCTTTGGAAAGGAAGATCAGAAATTTCATCTGGTCGGGTGACCAGAATGTCAAGAAAATGTGCACTGTGACCTGGCATAAGGTTTGCCTGCCCTTTATGGAAGCTGGCCTTGGTATCAAGTCCCTCAAGGCTTTCAATCATGCTGCACTCCTTAAGCTAACTTTTGATTTGCTAGCATCAGATAAGGATTGGGCAAGCTTCCTGAGAACAGATTTCTCCATCGCAAACAGACTGGATCTTACATAAAATCCTCAATATGGCCAGGCATAAGGTGCAATCTGCATTCTGTTTACTCTGATTCCCTTTGGCAAATTGGAGATGGCAGAGCAACTAACTTCTGGACAGATAGATGGCTATCTCAGCCCCTAGTTGACTTAATGCAACTGCCCTCCTCCCTGCATAGGTACCTTAAAGCTACAGTGGCTGATTTCATTCTTGGTAATTGTTGGCTAATCCCTTCTGCTCTACTCGAGAAGCTGCCTGCTCTAGGTCAGGAGCTTTCCCAGATACCTATCCCCAGGTTCCCTTCATCAGACCACCTCATTTGGCAGCATTCTTCCTCTGGTGATCTGTCTCTTAAGGATGCCTTATCCTTCATTCAAGATGTGCAAGCTCCTTGTCCTTGGTCCAGGCTGATTTGGTGTAATGTTGTTCCTCCCTCTAAGTCCTTTGTTGTGTGGAGACTGCTTAACAACAAGCTGCCCACGGATGATCAGCTTCGAATGAGAAGGTGCACCATTGTCTCAATATGCAGTCTGTGTTATGCAGATGCAGAATCTCAAGATCATTTGTTCTTCCAATGCCCCTATGCAAAATAGATTTGGGAATGGTTCATCAAAATTACTGGAGTGCAACTTGATTTCTCCTCTATCCAGTCTGCTCTTTCCATCCGCAACAGGTCCCGGGGGCTTCAGATCAAAGATGTGTTGTTGGCTGCCATAACCAACATCATCTGGTTCATTTGGTTTGCTAGAAACAAGTTGAAATTTGATGACAGAAAAGTTTCAGCCCGACTGTTATTTGCATGGTTAAGGCTTCCATAGCCCTATCAGGTAATTTAACAAAACACTCTATGCATTATGATGCTGAGGAAGCCAGAATTCTCATGCAGCTTGGCATCTCCATTCACCCGAAAAGGGCGCCTGTCATAACAAAAGTGGACTAGATTCCCCCTTGCTGTGGCTGGATCAAGGTAAATACTAATGGGGCAGCTAAAGGGTTCCCTGGTCATGTTGGTGGAGGAGCGATTTTTAGGGACAGAAGTGGTGCTGTTTTAGGTTGTTTTGCTAAGTATTATGGTATCACTGACTCTTTCTCTGCAGAATTGCATGCTGCAATGACTGCTATTCAAACAGCTCAGTCTAAGGGTTGGACAAACCTCTGGTTGGAGTGTGACTCTGCAATGGTGGTTCATGTGCTTTCTCCCACCCTGAGGCAGTTCCTTGGAAGCTCAGGGTTCTTTGGAAAAATTGCTTGGTCCTGACTACTAATTTCAATTTTAGAATTACTCATATTTTTAGAGAAGCTAACCATTATGCTGACAAGCTGGCTAGCTTTGGTGTGTCTTCTAAATGTTTTACCTGGTGGAATTTGATTCCTAGCTTTATTGGGTATGACTTCTTCTGTAATAGGTGGGGTCTGCCCAACTATAGGTTCAAATAATTCTTTTGTCTCCTTGCATGGGTTTTGGTTTGGTCCCCCCATGCTCTTGTATTCCTCTTTCTTTTCCTTTCTTTTAATAATATTTTGGCGTGCTGCAGATGATTGGTAGTGGTTTTGGTGCCAACATAGTTGGGATGACTGCCACTACAGTGTTGCTTTGTATGTCATTTTTATTAAAAAAAATATATTTTTCTTTCTCTCTTATCAACATGTTGCTTAAAAATCTAAAAACCTTTGTTTTGTGGTTTTTCATACAAGTTTTCTTAAGGCTTTTACCTTATTTTAATAACTGAGCTCTAACCCGTGGTTAGGCTTCTATGCAACAACCAAGCAACTTACAACAATTTGGACAATGCCAATAAAATACATGCAATAACTAAACAGCTTCAACAATTACAAAATGGTCAACAGAATGCACATATTTATAATTCATCATTAATTATACAAAAAAGTAAATCAATCCAACATATCAACAAAGTCATGAAATTCAAAATTTTCACTAAAACAGCCACATCAACAATCAACTTCAACAACCACATAAAATCAAATACATCGAGCATACAGTTATCATAATTTAAATATCCCTCTGACTTTCTCCCCTTACCTTAGCTTGATGAGTAAAAAGACCATAGTTTCCTCGCGTTTCAAGGGAAACGGACTTGAGATCCAAGTTATAATTGCAAATCTAAATCAAATCAAGTAGTTAACACAAGTTAAAATTTGACAAAATCACTCCAAAACTCTCATGCATGTCTCGGCTATGACATGCAAAGAATGATGAAAATTTCAATTCCTCAACTTCTTAAAAAAACTTTCGGCCCATTTTTTAAATAAATATTTATATATATATATATATATATATATATATATATATATATATATATATATATATATATATATGTCTCTGTGTGTGTGTTAGAATCCTATTTTTCAACTTTCCTCTTGCATACATGTAACAAAAATTTATAATTTTAAAATAAGTAATTTACTAAAACTTTGAAACTAAATTTTCTTAACTTCAAACATTAGTGTTTCGACCAACACACATAGTTAGGCAAAAACAAAAAATGATTTCCAATTTCATAAACACATGCATGCAAATAAAATAGTGATTTTCAACCAAATTACTTCTAAACAAAAAAAAAACCAAAAAACTTTTCAACTCTAAAAATTTGAGTTTGCTCATAGTAAGTCAATATAGAAATAAAAATTCATGTTGTTCATGAACTCAATTGGCATCATTTAAAAGTCTTTAAGTCATGCATGTAAGTTTTGAATCAAAAATACCATCTTAATACTACTTAGGGTTTCGGCCCTATCAACACTAATAGGAAGGAAAACTTAAATTTTTTTATGAAGCTCACAAGTTTAGAAATCACATCCATTAGAATTTTAAAGACATGCATGTAAAAATCTTAACAAAACATCAATTTTCCTCTTCTAGTGTTTTTCGGCCAACATAAAAAAAAAGGTCTTGGAGAACATTTTTGTAATGTGCAAGTGTAGAAGTTGAAAGTAAAGTTGATGATGAGTTGAAATAAAATGGTTTGATGAACATGCATCAAAATAAAATCAACTTGCAACATAAATCATTAACACGCATGTTGATAAAAATTAGGTTTTTAGAAAGAAGAGTAGAATAAGAGATTAGACCCTTGGTGGTATTGATGATGATGAGGATGAGCAAGCTTTTGAGTCTTCTCAAGAGCAAGATGATGAAGAGCTTTGAAGCTTCTAAGTGTTGTTTATGGTGGAAATAGGAAGAAATGGAGTGAGTTGTTTTGGAGAAGAAGAAAACAAAGTGGAACAAGGGTGTGAGTGAGGAGTATATATAGAGGAGAATGGGGGGAGGGGGGCACTACTGTCCAGCAGAAAAGAGAAAGGGATTATCAATTTTTTATGAATTTTAAACTTGATTTTGAAATTATAAAATGATAGGTTTTCTTGTAAAAATGAAAAATAATAATTCTTTGTATAAGAAATGATGTTAAATATGATGGGTTTTCCTCTTTTGGAGGAGAGAAAAAGGAGAGATAAACAATTAATAAAATAGTAAATGCAATTAAAGTGAGTACGAGAGAAGTTTTAGGAAATCAAAGGATAAGAAAATTAAGGAGAAAAACTCTCCTTATGTCATGGCCATATTTAGCATAGAAGTTTGGCTATAAAAGCCATTCCCTTATTTCATTTAAAAAACATCTGAGAAGAAACCAAAACAACAGAGAGTTTTGAGAGAAAGAAAATACATCCTCACTTGTGTGAGAGAGAAAGCCTTTTGAGAGAAAAAAATTCAAAAGAGAGTTTAGCCACCAATATTTTTAGTGAGATTATTTTTACAACTTTTTGTAATCCCATTAATTTATAATGGAATATTTCTGTTGTCTCATTGTGATTATACATAGTGTAGGAAAAGTCTGATCCTGGGAATATAAATTATCCGCTGGGCTTGTATTAGGTGAATATTTGCTATTTTCCCAACAAGTGGTATCAAGAGCTTCAGTTCATTACACAGTTTAGCTTGTATTATTCACAATGGACGATTCAACCTCAACAGCATCAGCAACAATGATTAAGTTAACCTCTTCAACCTACTCCATTTGGAAGCCCAGAATGGAGGACATCCTCTACTGCAAAGATCTGTACTAGCCTTAGCAAAATAAAGGGACGAAGCCAGACAATAAGTCTGATGATGACTGGAATTTAATGAACAGGAAAACTGTTGGACAAATTTGGCAATGGATAGATCAAAGTGTATTTCATCACGTGGTGCAAGAGACAGTTGCATTCACGTTATGGACGAAACTAGAAACGTTGTACGAGAGAAAGATGGCCCAGAATAAAGCCTCTACTATTCGACGATTAGTGAACCTCAAGTATAGAGAGACCCGGAGTGTTTCCAAGCACTTGAGCGATTTTCAAGGATTGGTGAATCAACTCACCAATATGAAGATGGTGCTTGACGATGAATTTCAAGAATTGTTACTACTCAGTTCCTTGCCAGACAATTGGGACACACTTGTGGTTTCATTGAGTAAATCAACACCACAAGGTGTTCTAACATTGGATATAGTAAAAGACAGCATGTTCAATGAAGAATCAAGAAGGAAGGAGCAAGGAATGCCGACAGAGTCTGAGGCGCTTGTCATAGAGTACCGTGGAAGAAGCATCCACAAGAAGTTGAATACTAGAGACAAGTCAAGGGGCAAGTCAAGATATAAGTTCAGAGGAAGGTCAAGGACAAGAAGAGACATAGAATGTTACTACTGTCAGGAGAAAATCCACATGAAGATAGAATGCAGGAAGCTCAAAAGAGAGCAGCAAGAAAACGGTGATGCGAGTAACGTAGCCGCTAACATTTTTCACGAAGATGAGGTAATCTTTGTTTGCAATGATGGTCATGTTAATTTGACATCACAAGATACATGTTGGGTCGTGGATTCTGGTGCATCATTTTATGTAACCTCTTGAAGGGATTTCTTTTCTTCCTATACAAGCGGGGATTTTGGTCATGTGAGGATGGGGAATGATAATAGATCCAAGATTGTGGAAAAAGGAGATATTTGCCTAGAAACAAACACCGGTTGTCGCCTAACATTAAAAGATGTGAGACATGTTCCTGACATGCGTCTCAATCTAATATCCACAGGCCTACTAGACGAAGAAGGCTATACTAGTGTGTTTGTGGATAGCAAATGGAAGCTAACACAAAGTTCCCTGGTGATATCCAGAGGCAAGAAAGTAAGCACTCTATATGTGATAGAAGCCAAAGTCAATAATGGGTGTGTTAATGCTCTCGGAGAAGAATCCTTGGTCGAGCTATGGCATAAACGGCTCGGGCATATGAGTGAGAAGGGGATTCAAATTCTAGCCAAAAGAGATACACTGGCGGGTGTGAAAGGATCAAAAATGTCACTTAAGCAATGTATACATTGCTTGGCTGGAAAACAACATAGAGCTTCATTCCGTTACAAGGCCCCACATAGAAGACCAAATGTTTTAGATTTGGTGCATTCTGATGTTTGTGGTCCAATTACCACCGGTACTCATAGAGGTGCAAGGTATTTTGTTACCTTTATTGATGACCACTCCAGGAAGGTTTGGGTGTATGCTCTCAAACAAAAGACCAGGTGTTTGTACTATTCAAATAGTTTCATGCTAGTGTCGAGCGAGAAACTGGTAAGAAGTTAAAGTGTGTTCACACGGACAACGGAGGAGAATTTATTGGAGCTTTCAGACATTACTGTGTGAGTAATGGAATCCGGCATGAAAGATCTGTTCCGAAAATGCCTCAGCACAATGGAGTGGCTGAGAGGATGAACAGAACTATTGTTGAAAGAGTGAGAACGATGTTATCTCATGCCAAGTTACCCAAGAGTATTTGGGGTAAGCTCTGATAAGTGAAGTTGACTTGATCAACTTATCCCCTTCAGCTTCGTTGAATGTGTTAGCCCAAGTGGCCTCTAACAAGTGTTGGAATCCTAGAGGGGGGTGAATAGGATTCAAAAGATTTTCGCAAACTTTTCAAAAACTTTTGTTGTATGAAGGTATAACGTATTTAACACGAGTGCATGGTGAATCTTTAGATGACGTGAACGTAATTGAAATGATGATTCAACAAGATTGTTTCAAATGCAATTCAATTCTTAATCAATTTGACCCTAATATGTAATGCAAGATTGAAATTAAAGATAGAAGGGTTAAGGAGAATTGAAAACCGATATTTTTACTGGTTCAATCACAATTTATTTTGGTCTACATCCAGTCTCACACCCACCGGTATGAGAGTTCCTTGAGTAATCAGGATCTTGAGTACAACGTTCAAGAAATTTTACACCAGAGATACCCCACTCTGCAACCTACACACAACCAGGGATTCAACACCCTGAATCCAACCAAGAAGAAGATGCCTCACTTCTTCCAAACCAAGAACGTCAAAAACAAGAGAGTAGAAGAGGTTTCAATCACTCTTGAAAGTGAGAAATTACAACTTGAAGCTCTAATGATCACAATGAAAGATTGAGAGAACGAGACGCAAGGATCTTGTGAGATTTCGTGTTATTTTGAGTTTGTGAAATGATAGCTAAAGATTCTTAATGAAAGAGACGAATAGATCTATTTATTAAGGGTGTTTGTTACTTCTAAAAACCAGATCTGATAGCTGTGAATCGATACACAGACCCCATGAATTGATTCACAGAGAGCTGTGACACATGAATATATTCATGAATCTATTCACTGAGACTGATAAAGCGTGACTCCATTCATGAATCTATTCACAGAGACTGAAACACGTGAATCTATTCATGAATCTATTCACAGAGATTGAAACATCTTGAATCCATTCATGAATCTATTCACAACATATTTTCACTAAGGTTTCAATCATCTTATTTGTAAATCTATTCATATAAACTTAGATTTTCAACATGAAACTCATCTAATGATCAAGTATTATATATTCATGTATTAAGTAAAGATTTAAAACATTTCAACATGATGAATGCGTGAATTTAACTTGATTGTGTTAACCTATGTTGATTTTAATTTCATTTTATTTGTGTCTCATTCAAACATATTATATGATCTTACAAAGGTACTAAAAACATAGACCCTTAAGAACTACCCTTTGTAGATCTAAGCCTTCAAAACTTTATATAGTTGACATGTTGTCCTTTGTCATCTTCAAAACTTTGTACTTCAAATATCCAAGTCATACTTGGGGAATGTGTTCATTCACATTCTCCCCTTTTTTGATGATGACAAACTCATGAAGACTTTGTATTGTCTTTTTGCAAGCTCCCCCTAAATATTAGCATCCTTGTTTTGATAAAAGGTGGGAGTATAACCTGAAAATACAAATGGGAACCTTTCTCCCCCTTTTGGCATTATCAAAAATATCAAATATGATAGGAATGCGTTCATTCCATAAAAATATCCAAAGATAGCATAGCAACGCAATAAACACAATAACAAGGAAGTTCATACACATATCAGAACATATAGGGGAAATAAGCTAGTAACAGATCCAAAGAGGAATCCATCATACAACCATAAGATGGTGGATGGTGGATGGTGGATCAAAGCGACTCTCCAAAGTGCGGAAGAGAGAATCTATCTCAGAGTGCAGCGGTTTAAGTGACAAAATTCACGTGTTTAGTGATTTTTAACACTGTGAATCGATTCAAAATGAGTGTGAATCAATTCACAGAGGGTGAAATCCATGCATTTGAAAAATTCATGCTGTGAATCGATTCAAACGGGCATGTGAATCGATTCACAGAGGCCAAAATGCAGAAAAACACCAGAAACAGAATATGTTTGCTGTCATTTATGCCTTAAAAGCTCACTTTCACATATGAATTTTTGATTAATGCTTGAATTGCCTATTCTAATGCATGGAGAAAGTTTGAATACACATTTTACACATGTTCACTACAAGCTAAGCATCAAATGCAATCAAATCATCCAAATTTCATATTGAGTTGTCAAAGTTCAATTTTTGAAAGAAAATAGGTCATGCCTTGAGTAATTTTTGTACTTATTACATATGCATACCTATTTAAGCAATCACACACATATTCAATCTATACATGATATATCAAGTATGCCTAATTCACTTGTTATGCAGAAAAATCTTTCTTTGAGCAAAGGTTTTGTAAAAATGTCTGCTAATTGATTTGTTGTTTCAACAAACTCAAAAACACAATCGCCTTTCTCAACATGGTCTCTTAGAAAATGATGTCGAATATCTATATGCTTTGTTCTTGAATGTTGAATGGGATTTTTGGTTAAGCTTATGGCACTAGTATTGTCACATCTTATAGGAATTTTGTTAAGTTTTAAGCCATAGTCAAGGAGTTGTTGTTTCATCCATAAAATTTGTGCACAACAACTTCCTGCAGCTATGTACTCAGCTTCAACTGTGGACAAAGCTACACTAACTTGCTTTTTACTATTCCAAGAAATTAAAGAATTCCCAAAGATACGACAAGTACCGCTGGTACTCTTTCTATCCAACTTGCATCCTGCAAAGTCGGAATCTGAGTACCCAACTAAACCAGAAATTCCACCCTTAGGATACCATAGACCTGTATTAGGTGTTCCTATTAGATATCTTAATACGCGTTTAACAGCAATGAAATGTGAGTCCTGGGATTACTTTGAAATCTAGCACACATACACATGCTAAACATAATATCGGGCCTACTAGCTGTCAAGTATAGTAAAGAACCTATAATACCTCTATATTTTGAAGGGTCAATAAGCTTATCACCTTCATCTTTGTCTAAACAGTAGCCAGTACCCATTGGTGTGCATTAAATTTCTTTGGCATTCTCCATTCCAAACTTCTTGATGAGCTCCTTGCAATATTTAGCTTGATTTATGAAGATGACATTCCTTGTTTGCTTTATTTGAAGTCCAAGAAAGTAATTTAGTTCTCCCATTAAGGACATCTCAAATTCACTATGCATCAACTTTGAGAACTCTCTACACATAAACTCATTAGTTGAACCAAAGATAATATCATCCACATATATTTGAACAAGCAATATATCCTTTCCTTTATCCTTTATGAAAAGTGTAGTATCAACCATTCTCCTTTTATAACCTTTTTCTAAAAGAAATTTACTCAACCTTTCATACCAAGCTCTGGGAGCTTGCTTAAGCCCATAAAGAGCCTTTTTCAACTTAAAAACATGGTTGGGAAATTCAAAATTTTCAAAACCGGGGGGTTGATCTACATAGACTTCTTCTTGTATGAAACCATTTAAGAAAGCGCTTTTCACATCCATTTGGTATAGTTTAAAATCCATGATGCATGCAAATGCAAGAAGTAATCTAATAGCTTCTAATCTAGCTACAGGGGTATATGTCTCATCATAATCAATACCCTCTTCTTGATTATAACCTTTTTCTACAAGTCTAGCTTTATTTCTAGTTATAATTCCGGTTTCATCAAGTTTATTTCTAAAAACCCACTTAGTTCCAATTACTTGATGATTTCTTGGTCTAGGCACAAGCTCCCAAACATTATTTCTTTCAAATTGGTTTAATTCATCATGCATGGCCATTAACCAATTTTCATCAATAATTGCATCACTAATGGTTTTGGGTTCGATTTGAGAGACAAATGCTGAATAATTGCATATATTTCTAAGATTCGACCTAGTAGTTACCCCTTTTGATATGTCTCCTATCACATGGTCGATAGGATGATCCTTCAATGTTCTCCACTCATGGGGTAGGTCTACATGATCAAATTCTTCTTTCTTTGGAGGAGTTTCATCTTCATTTATTTCATCCATCTTTTCTTTGTTGACTTCCTCATTGGACTTTTGTGACATATCTACAACATTATCAAAGAAAATATCCTTTCCCACCAATTTGGGGTTAGATTCATCAAATGCAATATGTATTGACTCTTCAATAGTCATAGTTCTCTTATTGTAAACACGAAAAGCTTTACTAAAAGATGAATATCCTACAAATATACCTTCATCCGTCTTTGCATCAAACTTGCCTAAATTTTCTTTGCCATTATTTAAAATAAAGCATTTGCATCCAAAAACTCTAAGATGTGAAATATTTGGTTTTCTACCATTGTACCATTCATAGGGGGTCTTTTTCAAATTTGGTCTTATCAAGACCCTAATTAAAACATAACAAGCGGGATTAACCGCATCTGCCCAAAAGTACTTAGGTAGGTTTGTTTCATTAATCATAGTTCTTGCTAACTCCTCTAGAGATCGATTCTTTCTCTCAACTACTCCATTTTGTTGTGGAGTTATTGAAGCTGAAAAATTATGGTTAATTCCATTTCTTCACAAAAGCTCTCAAAGAGATGGTTCTCAAACTCACCTCTGTGATCACTTCTAATGGATGCAATTTTTAAGTCTTTTTCATTTTGAATATGTTTAGCAAGCTTGATGAAAACATGAAATGCTTTGTTCTTATGAGGAATGAAAATGGTCCATGTATATCTAGAGAAGTCATCTACTATTACTAGGGCACAGTAATTGCCACCAAGACTCATAGTTCTAGAAGGGCCAAACAAGTCCATGTGCAATAGTTGCAAAGGCTTATTGGTTGGAACTATATTTTTTGCTTTAAAAGAGGCCTTGACTTGTTTTCCCTTTTGACAAGCATCACATAACTTGTCTTTTTGAAATTTTATTTTTGGTAGTCCAATTACTAGGTCCTTAGAGATAAGCTTGTTTAAGTGCTCCATATGTATATGAGCTATTCTCCTATGCCATAACCATGCATCCTCATCTTTTGTCAATAAGTACTGATCATCATTTGAGGGTATATTTTCTAGGTTAATCATGTAGATATTTCCTACTCTATGACCAATGAACTTAATTTGCTTATCACTCTCATTTTCAATTATGCAACAATTTGAGTTGAAAAGAATTCTATAACCTTTGTCACATAATTGACTAATGCTAAGCAAATTATGTTTTAAACCTTCTACATACAACACATTTTCAATGATAGTATAGGAAGAGTTACCAACATTACCAACTCCGGGAATATTTCCTTTGTTGTTATCTCCATAGGTGACATGACCTCCATTTCTAGGGGTTAGACTTATGAACTTTGTCTTGTCACCGGTCATATGCTTGGAGCATCCACTATCAAGATACCAATCTTTTCTAGTGGGCTTCAAGCAAACGTACAACACAATCAAGGATAAGATTTATGTACCCAAATTTGATTGGGTCCTTGAATGTTAGTTTTGGGCACCAATCCTTTTGGAACCCAAATTTTTCTATCACTTTGAAACTTATTATTTCTAATGTTACAAGTAGTTGCCATATGTCCCTTTTTGCAACAATAATAGCATGTAGTAAAGGGGTACTTGTCTTGCTTGGATTAGCAAAGCAATATTTTAAAATCTTTCTTTGTGCAAAGGGATCATACCCCAAACCGGCTTTGCTAAGCGTACGCTTTTGACTTCCAAGCAACATATTCAAGTTTTCTCTACCCATTGTGAATTTGGCTAGAATGTTTTTCATATCATCAATTTGTTTTCTCAATCTAGCACAATCTCCACAACTAAAGGGTTTACATGCATTATTTTTGCAACATACATTTAATGAAGATTTCTCACGAGCAATCTTTAAGAACTCATATTCATTTGTGACTTTTTCAAAATCCTTTTTGCACAAAGAGAGTTGTTCTTTTAAGTCATAAATAATTTTCTTAAAAGAAGAGTTTTGTTTAATGAGTCTTATAGATTCCCCATGAAGTTCATCTTAGGCATTTTGTAAATCATCATCGGAAGAAAAAGAATCAAATTCATCATCGGTTACCTCATCTTCCTCATGGTGGCTTGCCATTAGACATAGGTTGGTAACTTCATCATCATCGGAGCTATCGGATGAGTTGAGGTCGTTATCGTCCCAAGCTATGTATGCCTTTTTGCCTTTCTTGTCCTTTTTAGTCCTCTTCTCATATTTGTCCCCTTTCTTTTGCAATTGAGGACATTCCATTTTCATGTGCCCTTTCTTTCCACATTCATAGCAATTTATTGTTGAAGTGTCATTCTCCCTTTTTAAGTTCTTCTTATTTCGGTTGAAAGGCCTTCTACCTCCGCCTCTTTTCTTGAGGAATCTACTAAACTTTTTCACAAAGAGGCTAAGGTCATCATCGCTTGAATCCGAGTCTTCTGATTCATCACTTTTATCGCTTTCTTCTTTCCTTGCTTTTGAAGATGTGGATATTAGGGCTAAGCTCTTCTTCTTTTTGTCTCCTTCTTCATGCTCAGTGAGACGATTTAGTTCCAATTCGTGCTCTTGGAGCTTTCCAAATAAGGTGGCTAGAGTCATTGTAGCCAAATTCCTTGATTCTGCAATAGCGGTAACCTTTGGCTGCCAATTCCTGTTCAAGCATCTCAAAATTTTGTTAACCAAGTCTTCATTTGGAAAAGTTTTTCCTAATGTTGCTAGATGATTAACTATGTATGTGAAGCGTTTTTGCATATCTTGTATTGATTCTCCTGGAATCATACGAAAAAGCTCATATTCATGGGTCAAGGTGTTAACCCGAGCTCGCTTCACTTCACTAGTACCCTCACGGGTAACTTGCAGGTTATCCCACATTTCTTGTGCAGATCTACAATTACACACTCCAATCTAGTTGTACTCTCTTTTTCTCATCATCAGTCCAACTATCTCTAGGTTTTGATGTTTCATTTCCATCAACTAGATGTGTGGGAACATAAGGACAATTTTCTATGGTGTTCCATACATCTAGATCATGGGAACATATAAAGATTCTCATACGTTGTTTCCAATACAATTAACCTTCACCATTAAAAACCAGGGCCTTATTGTATGACCCATCCGTTTGATAAAAACCATTAGAGGCCATGGATCCTCTTTAAAGCAAATTAAGCTTGTCCTAAAGAGTTCAAGCTCTGGTACCACTTGTTAGCCCAAGTGGCCTCTAACAAGTGTTGGAATCATAGAGGGGGTGAATAGGATTCAAAAGATTTTCGCAAACTTTTCAAAAACTTTTGTTGTATGAAGGTATAACGTATTTAACACGAGCGCGTGGTGAATATTTAGATGACGTGAACGTAATTGAAATGATGATTCAACAAGATTGTTTCAAATGCAATTCAATTCTTTATCAATTTGACCCTAATATGTAATTCAAGATTGAAATTAAAGAGAGAATGGTTAAGGAGAATTCCAAACCGATATTTTTACTGGTTCAATCACAATTTCTTGTGATCTAAATCCAGTCTCACACCCACTGGTATGAGAGTTCCTTGAGTAATCAGGATCTTGAGTACAACGTTCAAGAAATTTTACACCAGAGATACCCCACTTTGCAACCTACACACAAACAGGGATTCCACACCCTGAATCCAACCCAGAAGAAGATGCCTCACTTCTTCCAAACCAAGAACGTCAAAAACAAGAGAGTAGAAGAGGTTTGAATCACTCTTGAAAGTGAGAAATTACAACTTGAAGCTCTAATGATCAGAATGAAAGATTGAAAGAATGAGATGCAAGGATCTTGTGAGATTTCGTGTTATTTTGAGTTTGTGAAATGATAGCTAACGATTCTTAACGAAAGAGATGAATAGATCTATTTATTAGGGGCGTTTGTTACGTTTAAAAACCGGATCTGATAGCTGTGAATCGATTCACAGACCCCATGAATCGATTCACAGAGAGTCGTGACACTTGAATCTATTCATGAATCTATTCACAGAGACTGATAAAGCGTGAATCCATTCATGAATCTATTCACAGAGACTGAAACACATGAATCTATTCACAGAGATTGAAACATCTTGAATCCATTCATGAATCTATTCACAACATATTTACACTAAGGTTTCAATTATCTTATTTGTAAATCTATTCATTTAAACTTAGATTTTCAACATGAAACTAATCTAATGATCAAGTATTATATATTCATGTATTAAGTAAAGATTTAAAACATTTCAACATGATGAATGCATGAATTTAACTTGATTATGTTAACCTATGTTGATTTTAATTTCATTCTATTTGTGTCTCATTCAAACATCTTATATGATCTTACAAAGGTATTAAAAACATAAACCCTTAAGAACTACCCTTTGTAGATCTAAGTCTTCAAAAATTTATATAGTTGACATGTTGTCCTTTGTCATCTTCAAAACTTTGTACTTCAAATATCCAAGTCATACTTGGGGAATGCATTCATTCACAGAATGGTGATGTTCCAAACAAGTTTTGGACAGTTAAAGATGTATCCTACAACCATTTGAAGGTGGTCGGTTGTAGAGCATTTGTTCATGTTCCAAAAGATGAGAGATCAAAACTCAACTTCAAGTCGAAGGAATGCATCTTCTTGGCATATGGAGATGAAGAATTCGGGTACAGGCTATGGGATCCTGTTGAGAAAAATATTATTAGAAGAAGGGATGTTGTCTTCTTTGAAGACCAGAATCTTGAAGATATTCAGAAGAGAGTTAAGCCTGTTAGATTTAGAGAACATCCAATCAACATGGATCCAGTTCCTCTTCTAGAGCATTATGGGGGAGATGCAATAGAAGATGTTGGAGATGCAGAAAATGAACCTCAAATTGATAACGATCTAACTGAAGAAGAAGCTGATGGTAATAGGAACGGTGGTACTGATAATGATATGGTTGAAGACTATGAGGACGAAGAACAAGATCATATTCAAGAGCCACGGTTAAGAAGGTCGGTCAGGATGCCTAAACCACAAACCAAATATCCTGCAACGGAATATGTGTTACTCACTGATGGGGGAGAAACAGAATCTTATGAAGAAGCTATGATAGATGATCACAAAGAGGATTGGTTGAAATCCATGCAAGAAGAAATGCAATCCTTGCATGAGAACCAAACTTATGAGTTGGCAGAGTTACCGAAAGGTAAAAGAGCACTAAAAACAAATGGGTGTACAAGTTGAAGAATGAGGAGAATAGCTCACGACCCAGGTACAAGGCGAGATTAGTCGTGAAAGGCTTCAGTCAGAACAAAGGCATTGACTTTGAAGAGATTTTTTCACCTGTGGTAAAGATGTCATCAATTCGGGTAGTGCTTAGTTTGGCTGCAAGTTTGAATCTAGATGTTGAGCAGCTAGATGTGAAGACTGCATTTCTTCATGGCGATTTAGAAGAAGAAATTTACATGGAGCAGCCATAGGGGTTCATAGTCAAAGGCAAAGAAGATTTAGTTTGTCAGCTGAAGAAGAGTTTATATGGACTTAAGCAGGCACCGCGTCAATGGTACAAGAAGTTTGATTCCTTCATGATTGAGAATGGATACCGAAGGACTACTTCTGATCATTGTGTCTTTTTGAAGAGATTTGTTGACGGTGAGTTCATCATACTACTTTTGTATGTTGACGATATATTAATCGTAGGACAAAATAGTGAGAAGATCAACAAGCTGAAGAAGGAAATGAAGAAGTATTTTGCTATGAAAGACTTGGGACTCGCGAAGCATATCCTTGGTATGTCCATCTGTCCTGATCGGAAGGAACGGAAGCTGTGGTTATCACAAGAAAAATATATCGAGATGGTATTGGAGCGGTTTCACATGGAGAAAGCAAAGCCAGTTGCTACTCCACTTGCTAGTCACTTTATGCTAAGATCAAAGCAAAGTCCTACAAGTGAAATTGAAAAGGAGGAGATGCACAAGGTGCCATATGCCTCACCTATTGGGAGCTTAATGTATGCAATGGTGTTCACACGACTTGACATAACACACGCAGTTGGTGTTGTAAGCAGATTCTTGGCTAAACCAGGAAAGGAGCATTGGAATGTTGTCAAGTGGATCTTAAGATATCTCAGAGGAACTTCCAAAATGAGTTTATACTTGGGAAGTAGAAGACCTGAACTGGTTGGCTACACAGATGCATATATGGCAGGTGTTGACGGATCTGGGCAAGTATACCCAGTCGTGCAAGTAATACGGTAGTGAGACCGTTTTATCGTTCCCACGAGGACTGCAACAAGTACTAGCACGTACCAATTCTACTACTATCTAAGCGATTCTTGGATTGAAGAGAGTTCTATACTAATTATCAAGCCCACAAAAGTAAAAATAAATAGAATAAGAAAAACAAACTCTTTTTGTAATTTTCTCAAACACTTTGAAGGCAATAAAAGATGGTTTTCAAATATGACAAAAGATGTTGGGATTAGGTTCACTAAACTTCATCCCCATGCAATGAAATGACTAATAAACAGTTTCTACTTCCAATATGACAATCAATCCACTAGATTACTCAAGCCCCGATTCCTCGGATGACAAGAGCCTAAATCCACTAATAGACCCTAATTCCTTAGGTGGCCTAGATTAATGAATTCGCATTAATATTAGGGATCATGCGATTGCTAATAAACCTAGTTCCATTCCAAGATACCAGATTTACTAGGTGATTAATTTCAGTTTCGGTTCTAATACGAATTTTCCAATTGCATATCAAAACACTACTCAATTCATGGGGGTGCTAGCCACAACAAGCATTAAGCACAGAAAATCAATCACTAAATAAAGAATTAAAAACCATATTACAAAATCAAGTCATGTACATGAGAATTCAGAAATAGCTACCCTAACCCCAACAATGGGAGTTTAGCTACACATCATAAAAGTAAAAGGGAAAAGAAAAGATACTAAGATGAAGGAAGGGAAGCACTCCATGGAAGGATGCACCCAGCCACCACAACAGCAGAAATTGCGTCTTCTAGGGTTTCTTAGTCGCCTCCTCTCTTCCCAATCCAATCCCCCCTCCTAATTCTGCCCTAAAATAGCTTATAACAGGGGTTCTGGGTTTCGCGCGCTCGCGGGGCGAGACGTATCTCGCGAGGCGAATATTAAAAATCTGGGCTTCAGAGGATTGATCTCTCGCGAGGCGAGAGTGGCTCGCGAGGCGAGAGTGGCTCGCGAGGCGAGACACTAAGGGTCTTCTCGAATACACCCGTGATGAGTATCAGGGCCTGGGCGTGATGGCTTCTGTCCTCAGGCTCGCGAGGCGAGATGTGATTCTCGGGGCGAGACAGAAAGGATGACATTCTGCTGTTCCTGGCTGTCTTCAGTCTCGCGAGGCGAGTAACCTCTCGCTGGGCGAGCATTCCCAGAATTGCATTCTCCACTGTTTCTTCATTCCCTTGACTCTAAGTTAACCAGATTTTTCATTGATTCCTGCAAAACAACACCAAGAAACCGCTTCACCCGTTCCAAGAGAAAAACTAACTAAAATCAAATAAAGAATGCTTAATCTATATGAAAAATGCTTGTAAAAGTGTACAGGAAACATGATGTAAAATCACACTATCAAATCACCCCAAGCTTATTCAATTGCTTGTCCTCAAGCAATCACTAAGGCCAGAAGAAAAAGACAATCAGAACATAGATAGTGAACCAAGATCCCGAGTAAATAATCCAAGTAACAGGCAATTCAAACAATTCAGCAAGTGACAATCAATTCAATTCCAATTAGAAGCTTAGATTCCCTAGATTCATATTCTCACTAATTCGGGCACTCTTTCTCACCTGAAACTCACCCCAAGCTTGTTCATTTGCTTGGCTCTCTTTCTCACCTCACTCAAGTGTTAGGGAAATAAGACAATTCGCTCCACTTTCCTCAAGGAATGAATTCTACCATAGGCTTGACTATCAACCAAATCTCTACTTTATTAATGAAAACAATTAAGAATCAAGAGGTCTTTCGCTTTGGTTGTAACATGGCCATGGGATTTATCATTAGGTGGGGAAATCAATAAAAGGACATTTCAAAAGGCTATACAAACTATCCAGTATTGTAAAGCATGACCTTCTAAAATACCTTTTTGGGTTTTGATTTACTTTTCCACCTTTCTTCCTTTCTTTTGTTTTATTTCTCATTTCATTTTGTCATCCCCTTCTCTATATACTAGTGGAAAATATACATTAGACGGTAAAGGTTTACGTCAGTTAACCAAAAGCTAGACGTTAAAAAGGAGGCGGTGGCAGTTTTGTAAATATCAGGCTTCATTAATTCAATTTTAACGTCAGTTGTTTTAAGGACTGACGTTAAAAGTGAAGAGACTTACTTATAACGTCAGTTCAATAAAGAAGCGACGTTAAAAGTGAACATTTTAACGCCGATTCGATAAAGAAGCTGACGTTATAAGTAAATCTCTTCACTTTTAACGTCGATCCCTACATCAACAGAGCGTTAAAAGTTATTTTAATAATTTTTTTTATCTAGTATACGATTCCTTCCGCATTGCCTTCCTCAAAGTTTCAGTTTCACATGAATTGCTTTGATGTTTTGTGTTTCTGTTTTGAAAACTAAAATATATGTGCGAAGTATAAGTTGAATCAATAACCCAAACCGGATCTCATTCATGAAGTGTAATACTGATCGATCGATCTGAGAAGATTGAAAGGGTTTAAAATCCTATAAAAAGTTACATTGAAAGGGTTTAAAATCCTATAAAAAGTTACATTGAAAGGGTTTAAAATCCTAAACATTAAAGCTACATCCCATCAGAGAGTTTTATGAAATATGCCAAAGGGAAAACTATATATACTCCGAAGACCTCAGAAAACTGGGGGGCATGAGAGAGCTCAAGAGAGAGGCAAAAACAGGTGCACCAGATCCGTTTCAAGCAAAGGCAGTGGTTCCAGAGACTTCCAAGACGGTCACTTGCCTGCCAAAGCTGAGGTTTTGGAACTGTGACCCCCGAGCACCTGATTAGCCCTCCAAAGTGATTCTCCGGAAGGTGATAAGGTGAGCAACTCACACAATGTAATTTACTCAGACTTATCACCCATGCAATGTAATTTACTCAAACTCAGAAGTTGTTTGACCATTAAGACAAAGACCTTTGAGTCTAGGAATAGGAAGAAAGAGTGATGAAGTTAATCTCCACGGCAGAGCCATATTGTGAAGCATAAAATTAAAAGGATGGAAGGAAGCTATTTATATGAGCAGGGGATGAAGTTACTAAGCTATTCTGATTTTGTTGAAAACTTACCTATAAACTTAATGCTCATTAAGAGGATTGAGTTACAAGGTGCATAGGTAAGTAGCACAGTACAGTCAAAGGAATGAATGTTTTTGCAGATATCTATACACTTTTAACGTCAATTTTTTTAAAAAACTGATGTTAAAAGTGTTTTTAATAAAAAATATTAATTGTTAACGTCAGGTTTTTATACAACTGACATTAAAAGTTTGATTTTTACTTCAGTTAAATAAATAGCTGACGTAAAAAATCCTATATATTATACACGTGCAGAATGAATATTGGAAATAATGTAATTAATATACGGGAACTTGGCAGTCATCAAATAAGTTGACGTTAAAAATGAGGTGGTGGGTAAACTATTTGCGTCAGTTCTATAAATAACTGACGTAAATAATTGGTTGTCATGTCCCTGTTGTCCCTCTTAACGCAGATCACTCCATATAGTACTGCAGTTTGTTTCTAAACCTTTTTTTTTATACAAGTTTATTTTTAATTTTTATTAATTAGCTTGAATTAGTAAACAAATTATTGTGCAAATTAAAATAAATAAACACTTAACATAAAACAAGTTATATGTATAATCAAATCGTATGACATTAATTGAAGCGATTCATAAGTTAAATTACATGATTAAAAGATAAAAAATTTCTGCAACATAGCCCTAAAATATAAAAAAGTTTCTGCATCAACATCATTTTCTTCTCAGTCCTGTCATCAGAAACTCCAATGGATGCATCACCTCCCTCACTTGAATTCCAAGATGCAAAGTAAATCCTCAGTCACTAGCAGCGAAAGCAAAGTGAAATGGATCTTTGGATCTTTCTTCTTCAGTGGAGTTCCTTGATGCATCATCTTGAATCCACAATCACTTGCTTCCAAAGCAAAGTGAAAGGGATGACGGGGATGAAATAAAGTGAGAGAATCACATTACGTGATTCACCCAACCTTAATATCCATGCAATGTAATTTACTCAAACTCAGAAGTTGTTTGACCTTTAAGACAAAGACCTTTGAGTCTAGGAATAGGAAGAAAGAGTGATGAAGTTAATCTCCACGGCAGAGCCATATTGTGAAGCAGAAAATTAATTAAAAGGAGATGGAAGCTAGGAAGCTATTTATAGGAGCAGTGGATGAAGTTACTAAGTTATTCTGATTTTCTTGAAAACTTATCTATAAACTTAAAGCTCATTAAGAGGATTAGGTACAAAGGTGAATGGGTAAGTAGCACAGTAGTCAAGGGAATGAATGTTTCTGCAGAAACTAATAAACCTTTAACGTCCGTTGTGTAATACAACAGACGTAAGAAGTTGTGAGTGTTTTTAACGTCAGTTTCTTAATACAACTTACGTTAAATATATGACATTTAACGTCATTTATTACTAACAACTGACGTAATAAGTGTGAGAGTTTTTAACGTCAGTTTATTAAGACAACTGACGTTAAATATATGATCTTCAACGTCAGGTTTTACCAAAAACTGACGTAAAATGTTGTTTTATTTTAATTATAACGTTTACCCCCGCGCGCCTTCTCCACTTCTCTACGTCTTTTCTCTTTTCATCACGCTCAACCCTCACTCTCGCTCTCACTCTGCCCTAATCGCGCGCTCATCTCCACCGCAACCACCACGAGGGCTTCTTCACCACCACCGTGAGGTACACTCTTAACCCCTAACTCTGTCTTTGCCGCTCCTTCTTTGCAATAACTTGACATCTCTCTTTCCCCTGGCCTTCCCGCGCACTAACTCTCCTTGTCCCTCTGCTCTCAGTAACCACATCGAACGTTGGCCACCACTCGAGCTTCCCCCTCACCACCACACGAGCGCCTATTTCTGGTGAGTCTTTAATTAGGGCACATTTTTTTATTCACGGTTTTGAGTGAATGCATGTTGCTCTGCTGGTTTGAAACTGTAGTCTCAGTAGTTGAAACTTGAAACTGTGAGTTGGAGTTGTTTGGAATGTCTCTATTTTTGGTTTTGAGTGTATGTTGAAACTGTAGTCTCAGTAGTTGTAACTTTAAACCGTGAGTTTGAGTTGTTTGGAATGTCTCTATTTTTGGTTTTGAGTGCATGTTGCTCTGCTGGTTGATCTGTCACGGCCGTGATGCTCATCACGGCTAGGCCGTGATCAGTTCTGCCTATGAGGGTCTGATTCAATTGGCACGTTACGGCCATGATGGACATCACGGCCAGGCCGTGACCAGTGCTTGGCAATGTTCAAAAACTATAGTTTTCAATCTCCCGTATTGTCCTTATATTGGATATATAGATGTTTTGTATATCTACAGGACCTATCTAGTTATTTTTATTTATACTTCTGTATTTATTTTGAGTTATAACCTATGTTAATACATATATATTGTTTTTGAACAGGCATACATATGGATCAGTCGGATAGCCCACATGCACGGGAGGACACTGTTGGGGTTTCGCAGGACCCGATCACGCCTACGCCTGCTGATTCTAGTGTAAGTTTACATGCATGTTATATACTGTCTTTAGTCCTTCTTGTTAATGTAAGTTTATAATGTTACAACCCTCTATTTTATCATTTTTTTGGTCCATACAGACATCACAGGCTCATAGGAAATGGGGTAGAGGAGCCACCTCGTTGAAGAAACTAGAGAAGGACAGGCAGAGCGGACAGAAGCTTGAGGTGTCCTTCGATGCTAATCTAAATGCCCAGGGACCCCGTGCTAAAGAATTTAATAAGTGGGTGTTTCTACAAGCGAAGCAGCACGTAAGCATCAACTACAACCACTGGAATGACGTTCCACAGAACGTTAAGGATCAGATTTGGGAGGCTATCACGGTATTTTATCTTTACATTCGTTTGATTTACATTATCAGATAATTATCCGAGTTATAATCCATCCAGTTGTTATATATGTATCTAATGTGTAGGTAGCTTGGACTGTGCCAAATGACGAGGATCATCGTCATAAATGTATGAAAATGGCATCAAAGCATTAGAATGGGTTCAAGCATGATCTTACCATGTACTATCTATCTGGGAAGAAGCGGCTTGATAAGATGTTCTCGGATTATCCCTGGATTGATCAGGATACTTGGGATATGTTTGCCAGGAGTCGACAGGATGAAGAATTTTAGGTTGGTTGATTAAGTTAATTTTGTATGCTTATTATAGATCATTTAACTATATTTAATTATGTGTTTTTGTTTGAATAGGCTAAGGCAAATAAGGGTCGGCAGAATCAGGCGAAGAACATCCACCGCCACACCATGTCTCAGGGTGGGTACCATACTCGGATCCAGCAGATGATGGCGGATAGGCTGAGGGCGAAGCAGGAAGAGCACTCTGCTAGGATTGAAAGAGGAGAGGTGCCTGAGGGCACACCATCAAGTCCTCCGTCGGACATCGACCGCGAGGATGTCAGGTTAGCCGCCGCATGACAAAGGCGGGATCTTTTAAAGCGATGCCACTCGCGAAGTGGCATATAATATAGTAAGAAAATAATTAACTTGATTTAAATTCATAATTGAATATATAATTGCAACACTTTTCACTTGCACGTTTTTTCATTTTTTTTCATTGTAGATGGATCTTAAAGCAAAATCCTCCCAGGGCGCATTCGTCCCTTCTGGACGGTAGGACGTCTTGATGACTGCTCTAGGCAAGAAAGACCATCCTGGTCGGGTTCTCGGTGTTCCTGGGAACGTGACCATCAAACAATATTATGGCAAGTCTTCTTCACGAAAGCGGGTTGTCAATGAAGCATCAATTTTGGCTGACATTACTCAGCACCTTATGACCAACCCAGATATTACATCACATCTGATGCAAGGCTTAATAGCCAACCCAGAATTCAAGCAGGCGCTTGCCAGAGAGCTTTCCTCCGTCGGTACATCCCAGGACACCGCAAGGCTTGCCAACGCTTCACATGTGAGCACAAAAGAGAGTTTTAGTATGGCACATGTGTAGGACGATGAGTTGGCAGCTAGGGAGCGGGAGTTGGAAGTCCAGCGCCATGAGCATGAGTTGGAAATGAAAAGGCGTGAGCTTGAGTTGGACTCCAAACACGTGAGCTCGAAATGTTAGCAAAGGTATTTATTCATTATTAATGTCCAAAATAGTCAAATAATTACTTGTGTTTTTTTAATTATCAAAAACTTATATATTTTATTTTCCTAAACTGAAGGCCAAGTCGACGTCGGTGCCGCTGTCACCTATCACTCATTTGTTCTCACTTGGTGAGGATTATTCGTATGAGATTTTTGAATGTCCATTGGAGCACGATGGATGGGTGGCACGCCCAAATCAAGAGAGGATATTTTCCTTCGTTGGTGACGATCTCGGGAACACCTGCAGAAATAACGTCTGGATGAGCAGCAATGTCATCAGTCTCTGGTGCACATAAGTTAATTTTAATTTTATAACTTATTTATTTTTGGTATTTTTCCATTTAATAATTTATTTTAATTTCAATATATATATTATGTAATTAACATCCACACCCATAGTCTTCAGCTTGATAAGGGCGTTGCATCAGTTTACGGTTTCTTAGATCCGTCAATCCTTCTGCCCGAGTTCTTTGCTGGCGATGCATTGAGTAAATACATAGGGAAGGTGTTGGGAGACAATCCGAAAGAATTATATCTGGCTCCCTACTGTATGAATGACCATTGGCAGTTGTTGGTACTTCACCCGTCTAGGCATACTGTCATATTCTTCTGCTCTCTCCACCATGATCCGCCACCGAAGGTGGTGGAAGCTGTAAATATGTAAGTAACTAATCTTAAATTTAATTTAAGTTTTAATATCAGTTGTTTTTAGTTTATTACGCACATGATAAATGAGTTTGTTAATTGATCGACATGATTATTTGTTTATGATAGCGCGCTGAAGGCTAGTAGCATAAGTTGCGCCAACGGGAGAAGTAGGACTTATAAGGCTAAAGCAAATCCTGTATGGAACATCCTCAAGGTTTGGTAGTTTATTTATCAAATAATTATTATTATAATTACTAATTTATGTGTATATTCAACTGACGTTGAAATTAATTTTGTTGGTAGTCTCGATTTCAACCTGACAGTTGGTCGTGCGGCTATTATGTGATGCTTCATATGCTGAACATAGTCTCCGCATCTATTACGGAAGGATGGAAGAAGGTAATATTTAAACAACTTGTTAAATTATATATTATAGTTTTGAAGATGACTTGCATTGATGTTATTGTTATTATTTGAACGTGTCTAGGCATTTATCGACCAATCGCCTATTGAACAAGATGAGTTAAGAGACTTGAGGATGCGCTTCGCCGAATTCTTCTTCAAGTATGCGGCTGAAAAAGGAATTGCCAACATACCTCCGCACTACTTAGATAAATAGTTTTTTTGTTAGACTTTAGAAACTAATTAATAACATGTATATATATATCCTTAGATAGTTTTGTTTTTTAGACATTGGAACTAAAATTTATTTATATATATACATGGGTTTTGGTTTTAAGTCCCCCATTGTTCAATTTTCCTTTGCAATTCTGTAATGTGTGTGATATTCTGTGTTCTTGGGGACTGAATGCAGGGATAGCTGAGGGGAGTGATATTTTAAAACTGAATTTAAAAAAAAAACTTATTAACGTCAGTTGCATCAAACAACTGACGTTAATAGTATTTTATAAAATATACAGTACTATATTAACGTCAGTTGTTTATTACAACTGACGTTAAAATTAAACCTTTAACGTCAGTTCTTTATAACAACTGATGTTAGTTTTAACAAAATCAACGTCCGTTGTATTAAAGAACTGACGTTAATAGTTTTATTTTAACGTCGGTTTTGTTAAGGAACTGACGTTAATAGTGTTATATTTAACGTCAGTTCTCAACTGACGTTAAAATAGTAACTATTAACGTCAGCTGTATTTACGTCAGTCAGTATTCTGACGTAAAAAATCAATTTTAACTGACGTAAAAAGCACTTATTGCACTAGTGATATTTTTGTTTTCTTTTTCTTTTGTTTTTCTTTTATTTGGAGAAGGGAAGATTTTCAGCTCAAGAAAAATATTTTTCTAATTTTCTCATCCCATATATTTTTTTTCAACTACCTTTTTACCCTTTTTTAATACTTTAGAAGGTCCCTTATCAAGCATCATTTATCCACATATTTCAAGGTACCAAGAAAAGTATTTTATTCATGTAGGCTCAAAATTGGGTAACTAAGGGGTAGCATTTAGTCATTCAAAGCTCAGAAGGCCAGAAAAATACCTAGTGCCTCAATCATTTTCAAAAATGTTTTCAAAAATTTTTTAAGCTTCAAAATGGTTTTAAGTCAAGTTCTAGAGAAAGCAATCCAAGAGGAATAACACTCTAACACAAGAAATGGGATATATTTGGTGAGTACCCCTTTGGCTCAAAATCTCACATTTTAGTAGTACAAAAATCAGTGAGCAACACAAATCTATGAAACCATATGCTAATTATCAACCATCACAGTTCATCTCAAGCATTTTCATTTGCAGCCTTATCACAAGAATAAAAAAATTGGGTCCAAAAATTCACTATCTCAAGTTATTTGGCACTTAGTTCTCACAATTGGATGCAAAATCTAAACAAGGGCAATCGGATCATGTGATGATGCAAACTATCATGCAAAACTATATGAATGCAACATGAACAATGCAAATGCAAAATACCCCTACCCCAAGCTTAGGAATTTACATTGTCCCCAATGTAAACAATCAAGTTGGAGAGGGAAGAAAATTGGAACGGCTTACCGAGGCGGTAGCAGGTGTTGGCTCACATGCCTAGTCAGGAGGAATTGCATGAAAATTGGGTCCCGGGCGTGATGCTTCTCCTTCCTCCTTTCCCTGAAAACACTTAACAAACCTATTAATCTATGATATTTTCCTTTTGATCTTCTCAAATTATTCAAGAAGGCAAAAATCAAAAACAAAAGGAAAATGAAAAGAAACTTGGGTTGCTTCCCAATAAGCGCTTCTTTAACGTCACTAGCTTGACAGGCTTCTTTCAATTAACCGGGGTTGGCTGGGCATAGAAGTGCAAGAGCACTTTTCTTCCATGGAACTCCTTTAAAGAGCTGATTTTGCTTATAAGGCCAATATTTGTGCTTCCGCTTTGCCCTTTTCGCTCTGGGCCTCGTGGCTTTTTTCTTACTCCTTCCCGGCGGAGGTTCTGTTTTCACATGAGCGGATCCAACTTCATCACCAACTGATACATCATTTGTCTTGCAGAGCTTCATAGTTGCTTTCATGTTGAGCTTTTCCTTCTTCTCAGGAGTAGAGGGGTGGTGCTGATTAATTGCGTCGTGCGACGCGCGTGTGTTGATCGTCGCGCTCTGCGATTCCGGCAAGTGTACCGGATTGCAGCCAAGTAATAAAAGATATCGAACCCACAAAGACTGTGTTCCCGAATCGCAACTGATTTTCGAATTGGTTAAATCTGGACTTTGTAAAAAGGATTTTTATGTTTTGACTGAAAAGGGTTTTGAATTTGAAATTAAAAGATAGATGAGCAGAAAACAATTAAAACAGAAAACAAATCTTTTTGGGGTTTTGATCTAAATGAATTCCTAGGGATTTGGGTTACCTTTGAGGCTGTTTATGTTACTAATCTGATTTACCTTTGTTGATTAACGAAATTGCCTTGAAGGCGAGTTTATCCTCTAATAGCTTAAGCTCCCTCTCGGGTTACAAAATCCGTGCCCAATTGACCCGACCCCTACTCTCGTGGTAGTCGATCCCAGATTGGACCCTTTGCGCTTCGTGACAACTCGTTGCTCCTCGAGGGACGGCTTCTAACTCTTGTGATTTCAGTCCCAAGTCTGACTTCTATAGGTCTGACACCTATGTTCACCGCTAGGTTCCTCCTTAGAATGTCTAAGTCATGCAAATAACCTAAGTTCACCGCTAGGTTCCTCCTTAGAATATCCACGTCTCGCTGATAAGCGGCCGTCGAACTTTACGAGTGAAACACACTAGAAATCCTAAGTTCATCGCTAGGTTCCTCCTTAGAACGTCTACGTCACGCAAATAAGCGGTCGCCGATTTTACGATTGATTAAAACGCTAGAAATCAGATCTAAAGCAAAATCATAATTACAAAGATATTACATCAAAATCAGCATCGTAAACAAAACTCGGGCAGAGCCCCTATCCCTAGAAACTAAGCTACTACTCCAGTCTTTCCATGGAGATGACAAGCTGGGTTGACAACATAATGAAAAATCAGAAAAGAGAAGAGAGGAGGAGAAGAAAGATCTATGCCTAGAGTCCTAGTTGTTATGGATGATCCCCGATCCCCCTGTATGTATCTGCCTGGTCCTTATTTATAGATGTGGGAAGTTAGAGTCCCAATCTAACTCAAATTCTGATCCAATTCGGTTTCTTCGGGTCCAAGTAATGCGCGTCACGGCCGTGATGGCTATCACGGCCAGGCCGTGACGGTCTCTGCCTCTGGCAATTCTGCAAACTTCAAACCCTCGCGACGCGAAAGGTGTCTCGCGATGCGAACCCTCAGATTTTGCCCGTGATCTGTATCACGGCTAGGCCGTGACGGATTCTGACTTGTGGTGGTTTTGGGTCACGGCCGTGATGGATATCACGGCCAGGCCGTGACAGACTCTGACTTCGGCCTTTGTTCCTTTTCAGTTTTGCTCGATCATGGCCGTGATGGGCATCACGGCTAGGCCGTGATGGGCATCACGACTAGGCCGTGATGGGCTCTGTTTGGCTCATTTTCTGCACTTTTAAAGCTCCATCTTCATCCAGACTCCATCATGGTTGATCTTGAGCATTTTACCCTTGATATCTGCAAAACAACACACGAAAACCGCCTTACCCATTCCAAAGGAAAATTAACCTGAAATCTAATAAAAATATCCCTAAACTACATGAAAATGCATGCGAAATGATAGACAAAGATGATGTGAAATCACACTCATCAAATCACCCCAAGCTTAAAATTTTCTTGTCCTCAAGCAATTACTCAGGCCATAAGATAAATCAATCAAAGCATAGATAGTGAACCAAGAACCCTAGAAGCTAATCCAAGTGACAGGCATATTTAATAAGCACTCAAGAGATAATCATGTTCAAGTCCAATTAGAAGCTTAGGTTCTTCAAGTTCATATTCTCACTGATTTGGGCACTCATCTCACCTCACTCAAGTGTTTTAGGGTATATGACAATTCACTCCATTTCCTCAAGGAAAGTATTTTACCATAGGCTTGACTATTAACCAAATCTCTACTTTATTAATGAAAACACTTAAGAATCAAGAGGTCTTTTACTTTGGTTGTAATGTGGCCATGGGATTAATTGTTAGGTGGGGAAATCAAGAAAAGGGAAATTCAAGAAGGCTAAACAAATTATCAAACATTGCAAAGCATGACACCTTCTAAAATACCCCTTTTTTGGGCTTTGATTTACTTTTCCACCTTTCTTCCTTCTATTTTTTTTTTCATTTCTCACTTTCTTTTGTCATCCCCTTCTCCATTTTTTTTCTTTGTGTTTATTTCATTTTTATTTGTTTGGAGAAGGGTAGATTTATAGCTCAAGAGAAATTATTTTCTAGCTTTTTCATCCCATACTTTTTCAAACTACCATTTACCCTTTTTGTAATACTTTAAAAAGTGTCATACCAAGCATTATTTATCAAAGTAATTCATGGTACCAAGAAAAGTATTTTATTCTTTAGGTTCAAAATTGGGCAACTAAGGGGTAGCATTTAATCATTCAAAGCTCGGAAGGCCGGAAAAATACCTAGTGCCTCAATCATTTTCAAAAATGTTTTCAAAAATTTTTAAGTTTCAAAACGGTTTCAAGTCAAGTTCTAGAAAATACAGTCCAAGAGGAATTACAACACTCTATCACAAGAAATGGGGTAGATTTAGTGAGTACCCCTATTTGGCTCAAAATCTTACATTTAGTAGTTCAAAAATCAGTGAGAAACACAAGTTTAAGGAACCACATGCTAATTATCAACTATCAAATGACTATCTCAAGAATTTTTATTTTAGCCATATCACGAGAATAATGAAAAATTGGGTTCAAAATTCACTATCTCAATTCATTTGGCACCAAGTTCTTACATTTGGATGCAAATTCTAAGTGAGGGGCAATCTAAAGAATGTGATCATACCAAACTATGCCTATGAGAATGCAATATGAATGCAACAATGCAAATGCAAAAATAAATACCCCTACCCCAAGCTTGATTACTTACATTGTCTCCAATGTAAATAATCAAGTCGGAGAGAGGAGAAAAATGGAACAACTTACCGAGGTGGTAGCAGGTGTTGGCTCGCATTCCAGTCAAAACTTGGGTGGAAATTTCATCACGGCCGTGAGGCTCATCACGGGAAGGCCATGATCGTTTCTGGTCCATAGGAGTTGCCTTGTCGCGGCCGTGATCTACATCACGGCTAGGCCGTGATGCTCTCTGATCTTGGCATCCTACTCATCACGCCCGTGATGTGTATCACGGCTAGGCCGTGATCCTTTCTGGTGCTCTTGTTTAGTTCATCACAGCCGTGACCACTGTCACGGCCAGGGCGTGATGGCTTCTGACTTTATTTTTCTCTGCTTTTCTTCCCTTTCTCAACCTGAAAACACTAGACAAACATATTAATGATATTTTTGCCTCTTGATCTTCTCAAATTATTCAAGAGGTTAAATCAAAACAAAAGGAAAAAGGGAAAGAAAACTTGGGTTGCCTCCCAAGAAGCGCTTAATTATGGTCTTAATCTTGACCATACTTCCTTCAATCAACCGGGGTCGGCTGGGCGTAGAAGTGCAGGAACACTTCCCTTCCATGGAACTCCTTCGAATAGCCGATTCTGTTCATACGGCCAGTTGCGCTTCCGCTTTGCTCTTTTCATTTGGAGCTTCCTAGCGTTCCTTCCTCCCGGCGGAAGTTCTGTTTCAGTATGGACAGCAACTCCAATTCCATCACTGCTGGGTGCACCATTAGCCATGCATATCTTCGGAGTTGCTTCCATGTTCAGCTCTTCTTTTACCACTGGAGACGTTATACCGATCCTGCACACATGGCTCTCAAAAGGAGGGTTGTTATAAGAGTTAGTCAAATAAAAATCGACCCTACCTTCCTCTACATTTAGAGAGAGTTTACCATTCCTTACGTTTATTACTGCTCCAGCGGTGGCCAAGAATGGCCTTCCTAAAATGATGGGGAATTCAGAATTCCCTTTCATGTCCAATACCAGGAAGTCGGTAGGGATAAAGAATTTCCCTACCTTCACAGGGACATTCTCTAGTATGCCTAGAGGAGTCCTAGTTGAGCCATCCGCAAATTGTAAGGAGAATTTGAACGGTCTCAACTCTTTACTTTCCAACCTTTCCATGATAGCGAGGGGCATCAAGCTCGCACTAGCCCCTAGGTCACATAAGGCTTGGTCAATTTGCACTTGTTCAATCGAGCAAGAGATGGAGAAACTACCTGGGTCTTTCAATTTAGGAGGCATTTTAGTCTCTACATCTACTTGCTTTTTCCTGACCAACCTTTGTGGGAAAGGTATCGGGGGTTGGTACGGTGGTGGAGGGACATACTTCGGTTCTGGCTCTTCCTTTTTGCTCGTGTCCTCCTTCGGTTCCACATCCATTTCAGCTACCCCCGCCCCAAGCCTATCATCCCTTAAGTGTACGACATTACAATGCTTATTGGGATTTACTTCGGGTTGCCCCGGGAATGTACCCTTAGGTCTCGAGTACGTGCTGGATTGTTGGGCAATTTGGGTTTCCAGCATCTTGTTATGAGTTGCTAAGTTGTCTACCTTAGATGCTAGCTCCTTTATTGCTTCACTCACTGCCCTTCCTTGTTGTCTAAACTCCTCATTCTGTTTTGTCTGAGTTTCAACAAAACTTTCAAATAAAGTCTCGAGTTTAGATCTTTGTACCTGAGGATACCCCGGTGCTGCTCTCTTATTACCTTGACCCTCTTGGAACTCATGGTTGAGTGTGTTGCTGTAGTTGCCATAAGAGAGGTAAGGGTTGTTCCTCCTTTGGTTGTAGGGATTTGGGGGAGCATAGTTGGGCAGCTTCGGGTTAGTGTCGTAGAAGTTGTGACAAGAGTTCACTTGTTCACCCGAAGCGCCGGATCCATGTGGGCATTCCATCATGTCATGTCCCTGCATTCCACAAATCTCACAAACAAGGTTAGTAGCACCTAATGCACTCACATTAGCTCTTTCAATCTTATCTAATCGTTTATTTAGTGAGTCAAATTTAGACATAATCAGATCAATGCTACTTACTTCAAACTTACCCCCCGAAATCTTGTTCGGGTTATTACCTCTTTCGGATCCCCATTGGTGGTAGTTGGTGGCGATATTCTCGATGATGTTGAATGCCTCAGTCAGAGGCCTATTCATAAATGCTCCACCAGCTGCAGAATCAAGTGACACCTTCGAAGAGTAATCCAATCCGTTATAGAAGGTGTGCACTATTAACCACCTCTCAAGTCCATGGTGCGGGTAAGACTCCAGCAGTCCCTTGTAACGATCCCAAGCTTCCGACAATGATTCTCCGTCTTTCTGGAAAAAGCCGGTGATCTGGGTCCGTATGTAGGCCGTCTTGGATGGAGGGAAGAATTTCTCCAAGAACGCCTGCTCCAGTTGGTCCCAAGTGGACAAAGTGTTAGCAGGGATTTGCTTAAACCAGGCTTTCGCCTTTCCAGTGAGAGACGAGGGGAACAATCTCAAACGTACAACATCGACCGAGGCTCCATTAATCCTGATTGCGTCGGTGAACTCCAAGAATGTTTCTATATGGTCAGTCGGGTCCTCCGAAGGCAATCCTCCGAATTGATGTTGCCTAATCATGTTGATTAGCATAGGTGGTATGGTATAGTGCTCCGCCTCAATCTCTGGCCTAGCAATCCCAGTTCGCAAGCCTCTCGCATTTGGGGCTGCGTAATCCTTCAAAGGCTTTGTATCCAGAAGATTCACCATGAGCGGAATGGGAATCAACCTTTCTCCCTCTCTTTGTAGTCGCCTACGTCTGTGGAAGGTCCTCTCGATCTCCGAATCAACTTCACCAAGGCTCCCAAGACTTAGGGATCTTTGCATAAAACACACAGAGAGATGGATACAATAGAAGGAAAAGAAATTTTTGATTTTTGATTTTTTTTTTGAAATTAAAAATCAAATAAAAAGAAAATTTCCAGAAAAATCAATTTAAAAACTAATTGAAATTCGAAAAGGCACAGTCCCCGGCAACGGTGCCAAAAACTTGGTTGCGTCGTGCGACGCGCGTGTGTTGCGCGCCGCGCTCTGCGATTCCGGCAAGTGTACCGGATTGCAGCCAAGTAATAAAAGATATCGAACCCACAGAGATTGTGTTCCCGAATCGCAGCTGATTTTCGAATTGGTTAAATCTGGACTTTGTAAAAAGGATTTTTATGTTTTGAGTGAAAAGGGTTTTGAATTTGAAATTAAAAGATAGATGAGCAGAAAACAATTAAAACAGAAAACAAATCTTTTTGGGGTTTTGATCTAAATGGATTCCTAGGGATTTAGGTTACTTTTGAGGCTGTTTATGTTACTAATCTGATTTACCTTTGTTGATTAACGAAATTGCCTTGAAGGCGAGTTTATCCTCTAATAGCTTAAGCTCCCTCTCGGGTTACAAAAGCCGTGCCCAATTGACCCGACCCCTACTCTCGTGGTAGTCGATCCCAGATTGGACCCTTTGCGCTTCGTGACAACTCGTTTCTCCTCGAGGGACGGCTTCTAACTCTCGTGATTTCAGTCCCAAGTCTGACTTCTATAGGTCTGACACCTAAGTTCACCGCTAGGTTCCTCCTTAGAATGTCTCAGTCATGCAAATAACCTAAGTTCACCGCTAGGTTCCTCCTTAGAATATCCACGTCTCGCTGATAAGCGGCCGTCGAACTTTACGAGTGAAACACACTAGAAATCCTTAGTTCATCGCTAGGTTCCTCCTTAGAACGTCTACGTCACGCAAATAAGCGGTCGCCGATTTTACGATTGATTAAAACGCTAGAAAACAGATCTAAAACAAAATCATAATTACAAAGATATTACATCAAAATCAGCATCGTAAACAAAACTCGGGCAGAACCCCTATCCCTAGAAACTAAGCTACTACTCCAGTCTTGCCATGGAGATGACAAGCTGGGTTGACAACATAATGAAAAATCAGAAAAGAGAAGAGAGGAGGAGAAGAAAGATCTATGCCTAGAGTCCTAGTTGTTATGGATGATCCCCGATCCCCCTGTATGTATCTGCCTGGTCCTTATTTATAGATGTGGGAAGTTAGAGTCCCAATCTAACTCAAATTCTGATCCAATTCGGTTTCTTCAGGTCCAAGTAATGCGCGTCACGGCCGTGATGGCTATCACGACCAGGCCGTGACGGTCTCTGCCTCTGGCAATTCTGCAAACTTCAAACCCTCGCGACGCGAAAGGTGTCTCGCGACGCGAACCCTCAGATTTTGCCCGTGATCTGTATCACGGCTAGGTCGTGACGGATTCTGACTTGTGGTGGTTTTGGGTCACGGCCGTGATGGATATCACGACCAGGCCGTGACAGACTCTGACTTCGGCCTTTGTTCCTTTTCAGTTTTGCTCGATCATGGCCGTGATGGGCATCACGGCTAGGCCGTGATGGGCTCTGTTTGGCTCATTTTCTGCACTTTTAAAGCTCCATCTTCATCCAGACTCCATCATGGTTGATCTTGAGCATTTTACCCTTGGTATCTGCAAAACTACACACGAAAACCGCCTTACCCATTCCAAAGGAAAATTAACCTGAAATCTAATAAAAATATGCCTAAACTACATGAAAATGCATGCGAAATGATAGACAAAGATGATGTGAAATCACCCTCATCATTGATGTGCAACGACTTCTTTAGCCACTGTATCCACAATGTCCGTGCGGAAACAATCCTCTTCATCACTCGGGCGATGCATAGCTTCAAATACATTGAAAGTGACTTCTTCGTCTTGCACTCTGAATCGCAGCTGGCCTTTTTGTACGTCTATCAAAGCGCGACCAGTCGCTAGAAAAGGTCTCCCCAGTATGAGCGGAACTTCTGCATCCTCCTCCATGTCTAAAATCACAAAGTCCGCTGGGAAGATAAACTTATCCACCTTCACCAGAACATCTTCCATAATACCATAAGGATGCTTGATTGATCTGTCAGCTAGTTGCAATGCCATCCTGGTTGGTTTCACCTCTCCTCCTCCAAGCTTGTTCAAAATTGAAAGCAGCATCAAATTGATACTCGCTCCCAAGTCACATAAGGCCTTCCTGATAGCAACACTCCCAATAGTGCAAGGGATTGTAAAACTACCAGGATCTTTCAGCTTCGGAGGTAGCTTCCTTTGAAGTATCGCACTGCACTCTTCAGTTAAGGCAACAGTTTCGCCTTCTTTAAACTTTCTTTTCTTCGTGAGCAGTTCCTTCATGAATTTTGCATAACTGGGCATCTGCTCTAGTGCTCCAGCAAAGGGTATGTTGATCTGTAGCCTCTTGAAAATGTCAAGGAACTTGGCAAACTGTTCTTCTTTCTCTTTTTTCTTTCTCAAATGAGGATAGGGTAACTTCACATAAGAGGGGATCACTTGAGGCTTGTCTCCATCTTTCAAAAACTGTCTTTTAGTCTTCCTCAAAATTGAATTCTCATCTACTAGCTTCTCCCTCTTGTCTTATTCACTGGCTTTTTCTTCTTCCTCAACTACAACCTCTTTGCCTTTTTCCTCTTTTTCCTCAGCACTCAATTCTGTTTTTCCATCAACTTTCTGATTCTTCACCAAAGGCTCACCGCCCACATTCTCAAGACTTTTACCACTCCTCAAAACAACAGCATTGCAATGCTCCTTAGGATTAGTTTGAGTGTTACCTGAAAAACCGCTGCTAGATTGCTCCTCTAGGTGCTTTGAAATTTGGCCAACTTGAACCTCCAAATTTTTTATAGAAGCATCGGTATTTTTCTAGTTTGACATGGTCAATTGCATGAACTGATTGAGGGTGTTCTCCAAGATAGAAACCCGGTCTTGAGGCGGTTGTGTAGGAGGAGACTTGCTTGTTTGCCCGGCATCTTGCTTCCAACCAAAGTTTGGTTGATTCCTCCACCCTTGGTTGTAGTTGTTAGGGAATTGGTTGTTGCCTGGCCGCCCATAGTTCCCCATATAATTAGCTTCCTCATGGGAACTAGGCGGAGCCTGACATCTTCCATTATCGTGATCACCTCCACAAAAATCACATTGCATTACCTGTTGGTGTGGCATGGTTGTCCCTTGAACAGTTTGGAGTTGTTGTGGGAGTTGAGCTAGTTGCTTGGTAAGAGACTCCAGTTGTTGTGTCATGAGCTTGTTCTGAGCCAACAATGCAGTTTGTGAATCCAACTCCAACACTCCCCTTCTTGATGTGGGACCCCGATCATGATGCATCAAGTAGTCATTTGACGCCATAGCCTCTATCAAAACCAATGCTTCCTATGCTGTCTTTGTATTCATGGAACCTCCAGCTGAGGCATCCAACATGTACCTGGTTGACAGCCTCAATCCATTACATAATGTTTGCATTTGGGTATGATCATCAAACCCATGATTTGGACATCTCCGGGGCAATTCCTTGAACCTTTCCCAGGCGTCATGCAGAGTCTCACCTTCTTGTTGAGTAAAGCTTATGATGTCACTCCTCGTCTTCACAAATCTTGAGGTGGGGAAGAACCTTGCCAGAAATTTTTCCTCTAAGTTGTCCCATGTAGTTAAACTCCCCCTTGGTTGTGATTGGAGCCAAGACTTGGCTCTATCTCTTAGATAGAAAGGAAACAACCTTAGGCAAATTGCATCATCGGAGGCACCATTTATCTTCACTGTATCGCACAACTCTAGGAAATTGGAAACATGACTGTTAGGATCTTCCTTCTTCAACCCAGCAAACTGATTTTGTGAAACCATATTGATGAGATTTGGCTTGATTTCAAAATTGTTGCAGTTCACTGGAGGCCTCACTATGCTAGTGACATGCCGGTTCACATTTGTATTGGCATAGTCTCCAAGTGTCCTCCGTGGTGGTGGAGCACCTTCACCATTGTCTGCCATTCTGAGTCTTTCTTGACAAACTTGAGAGGTGGAAGTCTCTTGTTCTTCTCCTTGTTGTTCTAACAAATTCTGCTGTCTTGCTTGCCTCCGATTCGCCCTAACTGTTCTTTCAATTTCTGGGTCGTAGAGGAGTTGGTCAGCTGGGATAGTACCTCACATACACAAACAGTCTAGCAAACAAGAGTGTTAGCAGTAAAGGTTAGCACACACAGCAAACACACCAGAAAAAATGACTGCAAAACAAAACAAAAAAAATGACAGCAAACGGTTTATAACAGAAACTTTTATTTTTATTTATTTTTTATTTTTTATTTTTTTGCTTAAATTAGTAACCGAAATGGATATGCTAATATTGAAACACAGTCCCCGGCAACGGCGCCAAAAACTTGTTGACGGATCTGGGCAAGTATACCCAGTCGTGCAAGTAATACGGTGGTGAGACCGTTTTATCGTTCCCACGAGGACTGCAACAAGTACTAGCACGTACCAATTCAACTACTATCTAAGCGATTCTTGGATTGAAGAGAGTTCTATACTAATTATCAAGCCCACAAAAGTAAAAATAAACAGAATAAGAAAAACAAACTCTTTTTGTAATTTTCTCAAACACTTGGAAGGCAATATAAGATGGTTTTCAAATATGATAAAAGATGTTGGGATTAGGTTCACTAAACTTCATCCCCATGCAATGAAATGACTAATAAACAGTTTCTACTTCCAATATGACAATCAATCCACTAGATTACTCAAGCCCCGATTCCTCGGATGAAAAGAGCCGAATCCACTAATAGACCCTAATTCCTTAGGTGGCCTAGATTAATGAATTCTCATTAAGATTAGGGATCATGCGATTGCTAATAAACCTAGTTCCATTCCTAGATACCAAATTTACTAGGTGATTAATTTCAGTTCCGGTTCTAATACGAATTTTCCAATTGCATATCAAAACACTACTCAAGTCATGGGGGTGCTAGCCACAACAAGCATTAAGCACAGAAAATCAATCACTCAATAAAGAAGTAAAAACCATATTACAAAATCGAGTCATTTACATGAGAATTCAGAAATAGCTACCCTAACCCCAACAATGGGAGTTTAGATACACATCATCAAAGTAAAAGGGAAAAGAAAAGATACTAAGATGAAGGAAGGGAAGAACTCCATGGAAGGATGCACCCAGCCACCACAGCAGCAGAAATTGCGTCTTATAGGGTTTCTTAGTCGCCTCCTCTCTTCCCAATCCAATCCCCCCTCCTAATTCTGCCCTAAAACAGCTTATAGCAGGGGTTCTGGGTTTCGCGCGCTCGCGGGGCGAGACGTATCTCGCGAGGCGAATATTAAAAATCTGGGCTTCAGAGGATTGATCTCTCGGAAGGCGAGAGTGGCTCGCGAGGCGAGCCACTAAGGGTCTTCTCGAATACACCCGTGATGAGTATCAGGGCCTGGGCGTGATGGCTTTTATCCTCAGGCTCGCGAGGCGAGATGTGATTCGCGAGGCGAGACAGAAAGGATGACATTCTGCTGTTCCTGGCTGTCTTCGGTCTCGCGAGGCGAGTAACCTCTCGCGGGGCGAGCATTCCCAGAATTGCATTCTCCACTGTTTCTTCATTCCCTTAACTCTAAGTTAACCAGATTTTTCATTGATTCCTACAAAACAACACCAAGAAACCGCTTCACCCGTTCCAAGGGAAAAACTAACTAAAATCAAATAAAGAATGCTTAATCTATATGAAAAATGCATGCAAAAGTGTATAGGAAACATGATGTAAAATCACACTATCAGCAGGAGATATTGATTCAAGGAGATCTACTTATGGATTCCTGATTACATTTTCAGGGGTAGCGGTATCATGGCAGTCAAAGTTACAAAAGTGTGTTGCTTTGTCTACCACAGAGGCAGAGTTCATTGCAATAACATAAGCTTGCAAAGAAATGCTATGGATGAAACGATTCTTGCATGAGTTAGGGCAAGAACAACGGAAGTACGTCGTGCATTGTGATAGTCAGAGTGCTATCCACTTGAGCAAGAATTCGAGTTTTCACTCAATTAAGGTCGAAGCACATCGATGTGAGATATCACTGGATACGTGATACATTGGAATCCAAGCAATTACAGCTTGAGAAAATCCATACTAATGGCAATAGTTCAGATATGGTGATCAAGTCCTTACCTAAGGACAAGCACGAGTTTTGCAAAAGAACTGCTGGAATGATGGAGCCCTCCACCTAAATTGGAAGGGGGAGATTGATGGGTTTTCCTCTTTAGGAGAAGAGAAAAAGAAGGAGAGATAAACAATAAATAAAATACTAAATGCAATTAAAGTGAGTATGAGAAAAGTTTTAGGAAATCAAAGGATAAGAAAATTAAGGAGAAAAACTCTCCGTATGTCATGGCCATATTTAGCATAGAAGTTTGGCTATAAAAGTCATTCCCTTCTTTCATTTAAAAAACATCTGAGAAGAAACCAAAACATCAGAGAGTTTTGAGAGAAAGAAAAGACATCCTCACTTGTGTGAGAGAGAAAGCCTTTTGAGAGAAAAAAAATCAAAATAGAGTTTAGCCACCAATATTTTTGGTGAGATTTTTTTTTACAACTTTTGTAATCCCATTAATTTATAATGGAATATTTTTGTTGTCTCATTGTGATTATACATAGTATGGGAAAAATCTGATCTTGGGAATATAAATTATCCGCTGGCCTTGTATTAGGTGATTATATTTGGTATTTTCCCCAACAAAATAGTGAATATATTCACTATTCACCTCAATCAAGTCTACTCAAAATATGTATAAAATCTGAGTTTGGTGAATTTGGTTTGTTCCGGTTCCAATTGTTTCCCGTCAGTGAAAATCAATCGTATTTTATTTCGTTAATTTCCCACTCAAACATTCATATTAAAAAAAATCTAAAATAATTAGAATTTGAGTTAGGGAAAATTAAAATCTTATTTAAAAATTGAAATTTATTTTTCGGGTCAGTATAGCTTTACTGACAGTGAAAGCTCAGACCGAAAACGTCTGAAATTTTCTACCGAAATTTAACTGCACTTTACTAAAATAAAATAATTCATGTGAATGAAATTTGGTTTATTAAAATAATTCTAAATTGATTATAATAATAAACACTCCATTATCCACATAAACACAGATTATAGACAGGCCGGAAAATCGGGGTGTTACATTACTACCCCACTAAAATGAAATTTCGTCCTCGAAATTACGTATTTGAAAATAGATCTGGATACTGTAATCTCATCTTGTCCTCTACTTCCCGGGTCGCTTCCTCAGTTGTCTCATTCCAAATTACCTTAACTAAGGGAATCTGTTTACCCCTGAGTTGCTTGATCCTTCTATCTTCGATCCGTACGGGTGAAGTCTCATAGGATAGATTTTCTTTTAACTGGACAACATCAGGTTCAATTACATGTGAAGGATCAGGGACATACTTTCTCAGTTGTGATACACGAAATACATCATGGATGTTTGAAAGAAAAGGTGGTACATAAACTTGATAGGCTACTGGACCAATACGACGAAGAATCTGGTATGGTCCTTTAAATTTTGGAGTAAGCTACCTGGATTTTATAACTCTACTACCTCAGTTGTGGGAGTTACTCTCAGAAATACATGTTCGCCTTCTCGAAATTCGAGAGGTCATCTTCTCATATCAGCATAAATCTTTTGTCTGCTTTGTGAAGCTTTCATCCTTTCACGGATTTGTTTCACCTTCTCCATTGTTTGTTGCACAATTTTGGGTCCTAAAATTGCGCTTTCTCCATCTTGGTACCAACAAAACGACGTTTGGCATTTTCTTTCATATAAAGCCTCATAGGGTGCCATCCCTATACTCGAATGATAGTTGTTGTTGTACGTGAACTCTATGAGCAGTAAAAGATCACCCCAACTTCCACGATTGTCTAGGGCACACACTCTCATCAAATCTTCTAATGAATGGATCGTTCTCTCTGTTTGCCCGTCAGTTTGCAGATGATATGCTGAATTGAGCTTTAACTTAGTTCCTAGTTCTTTCTGCAAACATCCCCAAAAATGCGAAGTAAACTTTGGATCTCTATCCGAAACAACACTAGAGGGCACTCCGTGAAGTCTGATCACCTCTCTGATATACAGCTCGGTTAGCTTCTTGATAAGCCTCTGGCTTATCTAGTTTTATGACTAGATGAACTAGGGTTTATGTGCCAATCAGTCGAGTTCACCCTCGTTTTCGCCCAAATTTGCCTTGTTTTGTTCCTAAGTTGGACTTTGACTCGTTTTGCGTCTTTTGTGTAGTTTTTAGTTTATTTTGGATAGAATTATGCTTTTGGTTGCTTTTGGTGTTTTCAGGTCAATAAGTGAAGCTCCGGGAGTCAAGGAAAGTCAAGAAGCAGTGGAAAAAGCACTTCTGGAGATACTCGCCTCGCGAGTGGATGCTCGCCCCGCGAGCCTAAACATCAGATAAAGCAGCAACAATCATCACTCTGGTTCGCCCCGCGAACAGTCTGCTCGCCTCGCGAATCACGAAGACCTGGAAGTCAGAGACCATCACGGCCTAGCCGTGATGAAGGTCACATTCTAGAATTGAATCTCGCCCCGCAAAAGCATCTCGCCACGCGAGAGTTTGAAGACACTGGAAGACAGAGACAATCACGGCCTAGCCGTGATGAAGGTCATGGCTGTGACAGTTTGAAGTTGGAAGACTCGCCCCGCGAATACACTCTCGCCTCGCGAGAATCCAAAATTCAAAGCGCGCCAAAACTAATGTTCGCCTCGCGAAATATGGTTCGCCCCGCGAGCGGCCGAGAACCAGAATCCTTATTTACAGGCTGTTTCAAATCAGATGGAGGGAGTTGGTTTTTCCACTTGTTTTAGATCAGATTTTGTGCGAATCCTTGTTTCTGGAGCTGCGTCTCCCTCCTCTTTTCTTTTCTTATTTTATTATGGAGATTGTTGCCAATTGTTCGTGTGTTGTTACGGACATGAGGAACTAATCCCCTCGTCTGGGGGATCGATGAAGCCACCCATGGCGGTATAATGTTAATGTGATGTATGTTTTTCTCCCCTTCTCTCAATACATGTTTTCCAATTCTGATTTGATTGTGTTGATCATATGTGTTGCGTGATTAACTAGTTAAACGTGTTTGAGGCCGATCGGCGATTCGCGTTTTAGAACTTGAATTGGAATCACTAATTGAATAATGAGCACGACAGTGGATTTAGGAGATTAGTGCAACCTTTTAGGGAACAAGAATTAATAGAATTCGAGATTAGGATTATGAGACCTAGTAAGTAATTAATCTAATTATCGAATACGTCCTATTGAGCACGATAGTGGATATAGGAGAATTTGGGGGTCCCGGTTGACATTGTAATTGAATTTAGGGAGGAATTCATCATCACGTGGGAACTATACACGATTGGGTAGGTAGAATTGAGACCCTAGATATTTTAACTTCTGATTTTAATGCCTTAGTTTATTTGATTTGTCAATTAAATTGCGATCGTAACTACTTGACTCGCTTAACCAACTTACTCGAATTTCTCACGGATTAGTCGAATTGGTAGCCCAATCCTTGTGTTCGACCTCGGTAAATTCTTACCGTGTTATTTTTATTACTTGCGACGACCCAGCACACTTGCCGGTGACATCAACACTTCTCCACCGTATAATTGGCTTTGATAGGTAAGAGTGTGCCGACTTCGTCAGCCTGTCAATGATCACCCAAATCGAGTCGAAACCTTTGGAAGTCTTTGGTAGTCCTACTACAAAATCTATGGATATTCTATCCCACTTCCATTCAGGTACATCCAGAGATTGTAACATTCCGCCGGGTCGTTGATGTTCTACTTTCGCCTTCTAACAAGTTAAGCAAGACGCAACATATTCTGCCACTTGTTTCTTCATGCCTGGCCACCAAAATCTTTGCTTTAAATCCTGTTACATCTTAGTTGCTCCGAGATGAATACTCAGTTTGCTATTATGGGATTCCTCTAGAATCATATTACTCATTTCAAGATTGTCAGGCATGCAAACTCATCCATTGCACCTTAAGATGTTGTCTGGTTCCAAACTGAATTACAGTGCCCTTCATCGTTCCATAAGTTCTTTATTCTTTTGGAGATATACATCGGTAGCTTATTGCTCTTGGATTTCTTCCATAAGTCCACTTGATATCTTAATCATTCCCACACCGGTCCTCTTTGGACTTATCTTCATCATCAAATCGAGGTCGCGAAACTTCTCAATCAACTGTAATTCCTTCACCATCATTGTTGAGATATGTTTGGCCTTGCAGCTCAAAGAATCCGCTACGACGTTTGCCGTTCCAGGATGGTACTGCAACGTGAAATCATAGTCTTTCAAAAACTCTATCCACCTCATTTGTCTCATGTTCAGTTCTTTCTGGTCGAACATGGCTCCACACAAATGATGTCTCCATATCTTCAGTGCAAAGACCACAGCAGCTTATTCCAGATCGTGCATCAGATAATTCTTCTCTTGAGTCTTCAATTGACGTGACACATACGCTACGACCTTCCAGTGTTGCATTAATACACAACCTAAACCCTAATACGAAGCATCGCAATACACTTCGTAAGGTTCACTTGGTTCAGGGGGTATTAACACCGGTGCTGTCGTCAAACGTTCCTTTATCTTCTGAAAACTTTCCTCACATACTGCAGTCCATACAGAAGGTTGATCTTTCTGTGTAAGATGAGTCAATGGCGCTATGATCTTGGAGAAAACTTTATTAAATCTCCAGTAATATCCAGCCAAGCTGACAAAGCTTCGGATCTCCGTTACTGTCTCCAATCTTTTCCAAGAAAGCCCCGCCACCACTTTGGCAGGGTCCACTGCTATTCCTTCTTTGGAAATCACGTGTCCCAAGAACTTCACTTCCTCGAGCCAAAAACTCACACTTGGAGAGTTTTTCATACAATTCTTTCTCGCGTAAGATCTGTAGAACTTGTCGCAAATGCATCTCATGCTCCTCGTGACTCTTAGAGTAAATGAGGATATCATCAATGAACACCACAACAGACTTATCCAAGAACGGACGAAAAACCCGATTCATGTAATTGATCCGCTGTCGCACACGGGTCAAAAACGAGTGATTAAAAAAATGTAGTTAGGGCACGACAACTCGAGTATCGTATCTCAAGGACTCTTGGATTGTTATTAACCTACGAATCGATTTGGGGGGCCGTTTTAGATTCAATGAGAGAAGAATTGATTAAGAAAATAGTGCAATTAAGTGATTATCAATAAGCTGGAACGATTAATCTGCTGTTTTGGGTTCCCAACTAGCATTGATTCACATAAATTCCATGCCCTAAGCGGATTCTAATCTCTTTTCGATTGTAGCAGCAATTAGACAAGCGCAATTGACACTACGAGATATATGTTCCTAATTTCCGAATTAAGCAAACGGATTGAAGCTCTCGTGAATTAAGCAAACACGACAAACACACACGAATTAAGTAAACGTAATCAAGGTATAGGAACATAGAATCATCGAAATTAATCAATACCTATTCTATACAACTTGAATTAAGCAAACAAGGCATATAGCATAATATTGAAAGAGAGAAGCAGTTTGATCGGGAATTATGGAACCTCAAGTGTTGGCGGAAACCGATTACAACAGACTAATCCCTGGTGATTAGTTCTCCATCAAAAACATAATACAAACCCTTGGAATAAATTGAAAACAGTGACAATTCTCTCTCCTTTGCGTCTGCCCTGGTGCCTTTTATAAATCAGGATTCGCGTCACGGCCGTGATGGCCATTACGACCAGGCCGTGACGCATTCTGCCAAGGGCGCGTATTCAAATTTCAGTCTGTCACGGCCGTGATGCCAATCACGGCCAGGCCGTGATGCCAATCACGGCCAGGCCGTGATGCCAATCACGGCCAGGCCGTGATCAATTCTGTCCATGGGTGCTGATCTATCACAGCCGTAACCTCCATCACGGCTAGGCCGTGATCAAGTCTGATCTTCAGGGTCTTCTCATCACGCCCGTGATGGGTATCACGGCTGGCCTGTGATGCTTTCTGACTTTCAGGGTCTTATCATCATGCCCGTGATGGGTATCACGGCTGGGTCGTGATGCTCTCTGATCTTCATGGGTAGCTCATCACGGCCGTGACCAGTGTCATGGCCTGGGCGTGATGGCTTATGCTTTAAGAGTCTTTCCCTTTTTGCTCTTCTTATTAACCTGAAAATATGAAATAGCAATGGATGCTTTATTTGACTCAAAATTAACTAAAATGTCCTAAAACTACTTAAGAGACTCAAAATGTTGCTTGAGGACAATTAAATCCAAATTTGGGCGAAAACGAGGTTAAACTCGAGTAATTAGTACAAAAGTCATGGTCTTACTAGTTATAAAACTAGTCGAGCCAGAGGCTTATCAGTAATCCATGAAGACAGTAGGTGCATTTGTTACTCCAAACATCATTACAAAATATTCATAATGCCAATAACGGTTTCGGAACGCAGTCTTGGGTATATCTTCATTCTTCACCCTAATCTGGTGGTAACCCGTCCTTAAATCTATTTTCAAGAAAACAACAACCCCTTGTAGTTGGTCCATCAAATCATCGATGCGCGGCAATGGGTACTTGTTCTTGATTGTCACTTTGTTGAGTTGCCTATAATCTACGCAAAGTCTCGATCCTCCGTCTTTCTTCCGTACTAAAAGAACAGGTGCTCCCCAAGGAGAAGCACTTAGTATTATGAACTATTTTGACAACAGATCTTCTAGCTGAGCTTTCAATTCTACAAGCTCTATGGGTGACATCCGATACAGAGCAATCGATATTGGACCGGTTCCTGGAACAAGATCGATGGAGAATTCGATATCCCTTACTGGTGGTAATCCTGGCACATCAGGAGGAAACACCTCCAGAAAGTCTCTTACAGCTGGTATCGTACTCAAAACAATTTCTTCCTCAACTTCTAAGCTTGTTAAAAGTAAGCATTTCTGATCTTTTTCCTTTGAAAAAGTTCTCACTTGATGGGTAGATAGAAATCCAGAAATATCTGGGTTCAGAAAGTTTCTTTCTTTTGAAATTCATTTTAAAAACCTTGAGCTATAGAAAGTTTCTTTCTTTTCTAAAAATCCATCTTTACTTTTGAAAAGATCTATTATCATGAAAATATTGAAAACCTTTTGAGAGAAAAACTCTTTCTAAAATATTGAGAACTAAAATCTCTTCATAGAGAACTTGAAATTGACCTTGTTTTCTTTTATGGTTCTTCACCATTAAATAGTCTAAATATTAAGTTTCTCATAGAATAACATCTTAAAAAAATCTCCAAAATAATTTTATTTTAAGTTCTTAAATCTTCACCAATGTTAAAATAATATTTTTCTTTCTCTCTTATCAACATGTTGCTTAAAAATCTAAAAACCTTTGTTTTGTGGTTTTTCATATAAGTTTTGTCAAGGCTTTTACCTTATTTTAATAATTGAGCTCTAACCCATGGTTAGGCTTCTATGCAAAAACCAAGCAACTTACAACAATTTGGACAATGCCAATAACATACATGCAACAACTACACAGCTTTCAATAATTACAAAATGGTCAACAGAATGGACATATTTATCATTCATCATTAGTCATACAAACAAGTAAATCAATCCAATATATCAACAAAGTCATGAAATTCAAAATTATTACTAAAACAGCCACATCAACAATCAACTTCAACAGCCACATAAAATCAAACACATCAAGCATATAGTTATCATAATTTAAATATCCATCAGGCTTTCTCCCCTTACCTTAGCTTGATGAGTAAAAAGACCGTAGTTTCCTCACGTTTCAAGGAAAACGGACTTGAGATTCAAGTTACGATTGCAAATCTAAATCAAATCAAGTATTTAACACAAGTTAAAATTTTACAAAATCACTCCAAAGCTCTCATGCATGTCTCGGCTATGACATGCAAAGAATGATGAAAAATCTAAATTTTTACAAGCTTTTGGATTTATAATTATTAGAAAAAACTTTCAGCCCTTTTTTTTTAAATATATATATATATATATATATATATATATATATATATGTTAGAATCTTATTTTTCAACTTTCCTCTTGCATGCATGTAACCAAAATTTATAATTTTAAAATAAGTAATTTACTAAAACTTTGAAACTAAATTTTCTTAACTTCAAACATTGGTGTTTCGCCTACACACATAGTTAGGCAAAAAAAAATTGATTTCCAATTTCGTAAACACAAGCATGCAAATAAAATAGTGATTTTCAACCAAATTTCTTCTAAACAAATAAAAACCAAAAATCTTATCAACTCTAAAAATTTGAGTTTGCTCATAGCAAGTCAATATAGAAATAAAATTTCATGTTGTTCATGCACTCAATTTGCATCATTTAAAAGTCTTTAAGCCATGCATGTAAGTTTTGAACCAAAAATAACATCTTAATACTACTCAGGGTTTCGGCCCTGTCAACACTAATAGGAAGGAAAACTTAAATTTTTGTATGAAGCTCACAAGCTTAGAAATCACATGCATTAGAATTTTAAGACTTCCATGTAAAAATAATAACAAAACATCAACTTTCCTTTTCTAGTGTTTTTCGGCCATCATAAAAAAAAAAGGTCTTGGAGAACATTTTTGTAACATGCAAGTGTCGAAGTTGAAAGTAAAGATGATGATGAGTTGAAATAAATTGGTTTGATGAACATGCATCAAAAGAAAATCAACTTGCAACATAAATCATTAACATGCGTGTTGATAAAAATTAGGTTTTTAGAAAGAAGAGTAGAATAAGAGATTATAGCCTTGGTGGTATTGATGATCATGAGGATGAGCAAGCTTTTGAGTCTTCTCAAGCGCAAGATGATGAAGAGCTTTGAAGCTTCTAAGTGTTGTTTATGGTGGAAATAGGAAAAAATGGAGTGAGTTGTTTTGGAGAAGAAGAAAACAAAGTGGAACAAGGGTGTGAGTGAGGAGTATATATAAAGGATAATGGGGGGAGGGGGGCGCAGCTATCCAGCAGAAAAGGGAAAGGGATTATCAATTTTTTATGAATTTTAAACTTGATTTTGAAATTATAAAATAATAGGTTTTCTTCTAAAAATGAAAAATAATAATTACTTGAGTAAGAAATGATGTTAAATAGTGAATATAGTCACTATTCACCTCAATCAAGTCTACTCAAAATCTGCATAAAATCTGAGTTTACTGAATTTGGTTCTTTCCGGTTCCAATTGTTTCCCGTCAGTGAAAATCAATCGTATTTTCTTTCGTTACTTTCCCACTCAAAAATTCATATTAAAAGAAAAAAAAATCTAAAATAATTAGAATTTGAGTTAGGGAAAATTAAAATCTTATTTAAAAATTGAAATTTATTTTTCGGGTCAGTATAGGTTTACAGACAGTGAAAGCTTTGATTGAAAACGTCCGAAATTTTCTACTGAAAATTTAACAGCACTTTACTAAAATAAAATAATTCATGAGAATGAAATTTGGTTTATTAAAATAACTCTTCATTGATTATAATAATAAACACTCCATTATCCACATAAACACAGATTATAGACAAGCCGAAAAATCGGGGTGTTACATTACTACCCCACTAAAATGAAATTTCACCCTCGAAGTTACATATCTGAAAATAGATCAGAATACTATAATCTCATCTTGTCCTCTACTTCCCAGGCCGCTTCCCCAATTGTCTCATTCCAAATAACCTTAACTAAGGGAATCTGTTTACCCCTGAGTTGCTTGATCCTTCTGTCTTCGATCCATACGAGTGAAGTCTCATAGGATAGATTTTCTTTTAACTGGACAACATCAGGTTCAACTACATGTGAAGGATTGGGGACATACTTACTCAGTTGTGAGACATGAAATACATCATGGATGTTTGAAAGAAAAGGTGTTAGAGAAACTTGATAGGGTACTGGACCGATACGACGAAGAATTTGGTACGGTCCTATAAATTTTGGAGTGAGCTTTCTGGATTTTATAACTCTACCTACCCCTGTTGCGGGAGTTACTCTCAGAAATACATGTTCGCATTCTCAAAATTTTAGAGGTTGTCTTCTCCGATCAACGTAACTCTTTTGTCTGCTTTCTGAAGCTTTCATCCTTTCACGGATTTGTTTCACCTTCTCCGTTGTTTCTTGCACAATTTCGGGTCCTAAAATTGTGCTTTCTCCATCTTGGTACCAACACAGCGGCGTTTGGCATTTTCTTCCGTATAAAGCCTCATAGGGTGCCATCCATATACGCGAATGATAGCTGTTGTTGTACGTGAACTCTATGAGCGGTAAAAGATCGTCCCAACTGTAACACCCTGTTTTTCGTATGCTTCTTTATCAGTAAATACATGCTTTAATGTGTTTATTTTTTATAAAATCCAGAGGATGATTTTATTTAAAATAAAATCATTTTCTTGTGTTTTTTTACCGCATGAAGTCACAGTAAAATTGTCAATCGAAAATTCAGACGAAAACCGGTCTGGGTTCTCACTGCCAGTACAAGTTTACAGAGCCAGAGACAAAATTTTAATTCGTGAACGAGACGGTTAGTGTTTTTATGGTGCTTTGTGTGGGTTTGGAGTTTTTCGAAAAATCTTGTTCGGGGCCAAATCTTAGGGATTTCCCGGGCGAAAATCGTCGGGAAATACGATCGAGAAAGTCATCTGATACGCAATGGAGCAGAGCATCAAAAGGATGAAGTGACATGGAGTGACTTGATGTGAAGGCTATGACACACCTCAAAAAGTGAATCTTAACTTTATTTCAAAATCTCACTTTTTCATCTCTCCCTCCAATCACATCACATCACCTTAACTCCTTATCCTCTCTACAAGCAACCCACCTTCTTTCTTCTTCTTTCTTCTCTTCTTCCTCTCCAAAACCGTGCCACTCTCCCTCGCTCTCTATAAATACTTTTCATTTCCACCCTTCATCATTTTCCTCCATTTTCTCACCTTTACACTTCACTACATTTCTTTTCTTCTTCTTCTCTCTCACAAAGTTTACATTTTTATCAAGCTTTTCTCTTAAAGTTCTTCATCAAAGTTGTTCATCTTGTTAAGGTTAATACTTCTATGTAGTTCTTTTTCAAAGTTTCATCTTTTATTTCAAAGTTTTCTTCATATGTCATTTATGTGCTTTTAACTTCTAAAATCTCTTAAAAATGGTAGAAAACTCCGTTTGAGTTCAAACCAATTTCTATGTTCTTATTTTTACTCCTACTACAACATACTAAAAGTTTGTGTGAAACAAAAAATTCTAACCCTATTTTCTTGATGAGGCCGAAACCATGCTTTTTGGTTTTGGTGGGTTTTGTTTAACTTTGCTTGTATGGACTTGTATTTGAGTTTTATTCCAAGATGATCATGACCAAGGGCTCCTTTGTACTAAAGTATGTTGGGTTTAAGATATTGGAAAAGTTTAGAGATTTTACACATTTTCATGTAAAGGCCTATACTTTAAGTAGTTTGAGACATTGGTTCTTAGTTGATGTTTCTCCAAAGTGATCACGGATTAAGGCTTCTTGATGTATAAGGATGCTAAATCCAAGGGATTGGAAAGTTTGAAAATTTCTAACCTTTATTTTGTATCAAGGCGAAACTTTAAAGGTTTTTGGCAAAAATATTAAGTTTTGTTTTCTTCCAAAATGATCATAGATTAAAGCTCCTTATAATAAAGGATGCTATGTCTAAAGTAATTGGAAAGTTTAAAATATTTTCTTGCTTTATTTTCCTATGATGGCCGAATGTAACATTTGACCTAGGATGTGTTATTTTATTTTGTTTTCCAAGATGATTATGGATTAAATCTCCTTCATGTTAAAGGATGCTATGTCCAAGAGATTGGGTGATTTAAAGATCTCTAACCTCACAAACTTGTTAAGCCCGAACCTAAGAGTTCATGGTCTAAAACATTTGATTTTTTTCATTTTCCGAAATGATCATGGTTTCAAGCTCCTTACTATGTATGGATGCTAACCTAAAGAGACTGGAAAGTTTAGAAATTTCTATCCTATTTATCTATGCTTGGTCGAAACCCTAAGTCAAATACTTAGTGGGATTTTTAATTCAACTTTGTTAAAAGATCATTGTTTATGAACTCCTAACACTTAAGGATCATAAATCCATGAGTTATATAATTTTCGGGAATCTCTAACCCTAAGAACTAGTCTTGGCTGAACCTATACCTTGTGGTTTAGTGTTCTTGTTTGATTTTAACTTGTGATTTTGTGTTCATAACCTTAGACTTTCATCGCGGAGGAAACAAGGACGTTGATGGTTTACCTCTCCAAGCATCTAATCTCCTTACCTTCACGGAAGGTAAGAGGGGATTGCCTGGGGATATTCAATGACTATATGCATGTGTGTATGTGTTTACTTGAGTGATTTGAATATTATTGTGATATTGAGCCAACACTTGAATAACTTGTTTACTTGAACTATTGTGGTTATTACTTGAAGTTGAACATTACTTTCTTTAAAGTGTTATGAATTATATATGTGTGATGAACTGTCGTTAACTGTGATATTATTGTTGAGATTATATTACTGTTGATTGAAGTTTGAGAAGCCGGACTTGAGTCTGTGCACAATGATTATAAAGGATTAAAAGCCTTAATAAGCCTTGAATAGAACTTTGAAAGTATTGGTTTCATTTATAAAAGTTACTTGTTTAAAACGCTTACTTCAAGAAAATGAGATTCTTATTTTGAAAAGAAACGTTGAAGTGTTTTTAAGACGATAGAAACTACCCTTTTTATGATCCAAAGTTGGTACGAGAGAAAACCTTTTTCGAACTATGTGTTTTATGAAGGAAAAACCCTTGAAAATATTTCACTTTATTCCATCAAGGAATTTCAATTAAAAACGAATTTCGTATATGTTTTAGAAAAGATTTTGAAAAGGAAAATGATTTTCTCCTAAATGATTTGGAAACGTTCCGGTTACTTGGATAAGTGACCGAGTTTTTTTTTTGGATTTGATTTTCACTGAGCGAAAAGTAAACACATGTGAATTGAATCTATTTCGCAAGACGTCGCTTCTAGTATTCTGTAATATGCATGTTGATCCTGGATCCTTGCCACGTTGTTGTGGACTGTGTGTCTTAATCACGTTGTTGTGGACTATGTGTCCTAATCACATTGTTGTGGACCGTGTGTCCTAACCATGTTGTGATGAACGTTGTTAAAGGTGAATGTTGTTTTCTACGACCACAAGCCTAGGACTGGTGCATCGGTCTAAGGTGTTATGATTTAGCACTCGGACTGAGTGTCCCGTGTTGATGTTGATGATTTCAAAATGGTGAAATTTATGAATAGTCGCTAGCCTTTGATCTTCGACAACGAATGAGAACGAACACAAAGAAAACATCGAGAACTAAATGTTTTACATTGGCATTTACGGCAGATGTGCCCGACATGGTTTTAACGTGAGACCTTAACAGGAAAGGTATCATGTGACGGTGTATTATCGTTGTTCTTAAATTGGACAATGAGACGTTGTACGTGTATCATTGTGCCTAAATGGACAATGAAACGGCATGCACAATCGTTGTGCCTAAATGGCCAATGAGACGATGTATTAGCATTGTGCTTAGCTAGCCAATGAGACGGTGTAATATCGTTGTGCTTAGATAGCCAACGAGACGGTGTATCGAGTCTGATCAACTCATTTGGAGGATGTTGGGATCTCCGGAGATTAAGAATAGAGCCTGATGATAGAAGTGTCATGCATTATCTTTATAAAATTGATTGATTCTGGTATGAGGCCCACTGAAATAGTACTTGTTGTTTATCTATGAGTAATGTTTAGAATGTTAATATGCCAAGGTGTTGTATGTATCATGTGTATGGTTGTTGTATGATATATCCATTTGTCGGTGTCTCACTCTTACAGTTATATCAGGTCTCTTTGGGTTTTGCTGTAGTACCTTGGTACTCCAGTACCAATGTTGCAGAGGAGTCTTTCTAAGTCACATGAAGACCTAGTGTTAGAGGTTGGGAAAGTATTCGGATTGGGGGTCTCTCCAACGAATACTTGATAGAATGACCAGCTTAGGAGTCTGAGTTGGGTTGTATATCTAAAGAGGTCGGTAAATGTAGTGTTATATACATCCATCTATAGTTTGAACTTTTCTTTCGAAAGTAAAATCTTAGAGAAATGTTGTATGTCATGGTAACTTTGTTACGAACGTGACTTTACGTTTTAAATGTATGTATGATGGATTTCAAAGTTATCCCTATAGAAGAAAATTTTATACCCCGGTTTTCTGACTTAAGAGAAAACAAATTTTCTGAAAGCAACCAGCAAATTATCTTTTAATTACTTCCGCTTGTGTTACGTAGTGATACCATAAGGGGGGTGTTACAGGTGGTATCAGAGATGGTCGAGTTTTTCGGGATCTTTGGGAAATAGGTCTGTTGTGTTGACATTGTGTTTTCTTTGAAATAAGTTTTATTTGGATTCCTTCTTAGAAGTAATGTGTGTTGATATGCGTTTACACGTTTCATTTTCTGGTTATGGCCTGACTGATTTGTTCGGCAGGTCAGTTATGGAACCAGCACCATAAGGTTGATATGGACGGGGACGTGTACGTGGTCGTGGACATGGTCGCGGAGGTGGTCCTATTGGCGGTCGTGTCAACATGAATGTGAATTATGACGGAGGGATGGACTTCGCTGCCCAAGCTTTGGCTGACGTTGCTGCTGCCATAACTCTTCAGACGGCTAATGTTGCTGCCCAAAACCAACAGGAGCAACAGAGAGCAGAACAACATGTAGAGGGAAGGCATCTGGATGCTTTCCGACGTCATAATCCATCGCAGTTTGATGGAGACGTGGATCCAATAAAGGCTGATCTTTGGTTTCAAGAGATGGAGAAAATTTGGTTTCAATAAAGGCTGATCTTTGGTTTCAATAAAGGCTGATCTTATGCAACATTCCAACTGATTGGAGATGTTGAATACTAGTGGGAGGGCACCAAACAACTGCTGGTAGCTGAGCATTAGGCAATCACTTAGGGAGTATTTCGCAACAAATTTTTGGACAAATATTTTCCCCAGAGTGCTCGGACAGATAAAGAGAAGGAATTCCTGAGGCCGAGTCAGCGGGACATGACAGTGGGGGAATATGCGGCAAGGTTTGAGTCCCTTGCCAAATATTTTCGCTTTTTCCAGAACAACCCCAATGAGGAGTGGAAGTGCGAAAGGTTCGAAGCCGGTCTTCGCTTCGAGATCAAGGAATCTGTAATGCCATAGGAAATCCGAAATTTCCAAGCCTTAGTAGAGAAGTGTAGAAAAGTGGAACTAAGGAGGAAGGAAAGAGGCAATAGAGAAACTGTTACAGGACCCACTCGTTCCAAAGACCAATATCAAAATCAGAATCAGAAAGGGAAGTAACATCGGAGGGAACCTTATTTCCGGCCACAAGGGAATGACCAGAATCAACAAAAGCATCATTCTAATAATTATGAATCGGGAAGAGGAAGTCAACAGAACCAAAATCGAGACCATGTTAGGAGATGTTACAAGTGTGGAGGCCCAGACCACATGGCTAATGTTTGTCCATGAAAAGGATTGAAGTGTTTCAATTGTGGACAATTAGGACACTTCTCAAGGGATTGTAATGTACCGAGGTTTGAAAAGGCTGTCAACACCTCAGGGACTAGTAGACCCACGACGAAGCGAATAGTCTACACCATGACTGGCGCTGGAGCTGCACAATCTGACGATCTTTTACAATAGAAGTAGTGTTGAAAATTTCACTATTTGATGGTCTTATGGTAGTGGTCTATAATTCTAAGTTGTAATAGGATTCTAAGTATAATCGCGTTTTGACGCTCTTAAGTATTTGACTCTCTAGGGTCTCCTATGTTACTAGTCTTTCCTGTGAATGTATGTTTCTTATGACTTTTGGGAATAAAAGTCTCCTTAAGAAATATATTCCAGTTCCCTTCTCTTTTGATTGTTGTGGTCAGTTTAGACTTTGGATCCTATCTTTCTTTACCTAGAGTTATGAATTGCCTTGTTGTTGCACGGGATGGGTATGTTTATAAAAGAAGTTTCTTGATGAAACTTAATCTAATCGCTTTTACTTTTGGTGGAAGTGATTTAGTTTGAATTCTTACCAAATTGTTGCTATTTTAAATTGTTGACCAGGAAATTCTAGTGAAAGGAGAAAATTTTTAGATTCATGATTGCAAATGTGTACCGATCATACATTTTTACCTCCCTGAATATACTAAAGGATCTTCATACACTAGATGTTTCTGTATTCTTTTGGATCGATGAAATTCTTTTAGATACTTTCTTCTGATAGTATGATCTGGATGGTGAGGGATCCGGTTAAGTTTCTAGTTACTTAATTTCGAGGACGAAATTCTTTTAGAGGGGTAGAGTTATAACACCCTGTTTTTTGTATGCTTCTTTATCAGTAAATACATGCTTTAATGTGTTTATTTTTTATAAAATCCAGAGGATGATTTTATTTAAAATAAAATCATTTTCTTGTGTTGTTTTACCGCATGAAGTCACTGTAAAATTTTGGATCGAAAATTCAGATGAAAACCGGTCTGGGTTCTCACTGCCAGTACAAGTTTACAGAGCCAGAGACAAAATTTTAATTCATGAACGAGACGGTTAGTGTTTTTATGGTGTTTTGTGTGGGTTTGGAGTTTTTCTAAAAATCTTGTTCGGGGCCAAATCTTAGGGATTTCCCGGGTGAAATCGTCGGGAAATACGATCGGGGAAGTCATCTGATGTGCAATGGAGCAGAGCATCAAGAGGATGAAGTGACATGGAGTGACTTGATGTGAAGTCTATGACACACCTCAAAAAGTGAATCTTGACTTTATTTGAAAATCTCACTTTTTCATCTTTCTCTCTCTAATCACATCACATCACCTTAACTCCTTATCCTCTCTACAAGCAACCCACCTTCTTTCTTCTTCTTTCTTCTCTTCTTCCTATCCAAAACCGTGCCACTCTCCCTCGATCTCTATAAATACTTTTCATTTCCACACTTCATCATTTTCCTCCATTTTCTCACCTTTACACTTCACTACATTTCTTTTCTTCTTCTTCTCTCTTACAAAGTTTGCATTTTTGTCAAGCTTTTATCTTAAAGTTCTTCATCAAAGTTGTTCATCTTCTTAATGTTAATACTTATATGTAGTTCTTTTTCAAAGTTTCATCTTTTATTTCAAAGTTTTCTTCAGATGTCATTTATGTGCTTTAACTTCTAAAATCTCTTAAAAATGGTATAAAACTCCGTTTGAGTTTAAACCAATTTTTATGTTCTTATTTTTACTTCTACTACAACATACTAAAAGGTTGTCTAAAACAAAAATTTCTAACCCTATTTTCTTGATGAGGCCGAAACCATGCTTTTTGGTTTTGGTGGGTTTTATTTAACTTTGCTTGTATGGACTTGTATTTGAGTTCTATTCCAAGATGATCATGACCAAGGGCTCCTTTGTACTAAAGGATGTTGGGTTTAAGAGATTGGAAAAGTTTAGAGATTTTACACATTTTCATTTAAGGGCTAAACTTTAAGTAGTTTGAGACATTGGTGCTTAGTTGATGTTTCTCCAAAGTGATCATAGATTAAGACTTCTTGATGTATAAGGATTCTAAATCCAAGGGATTGGAAGGTTTGAAAATTTCTAACCTTTATTTTGTATCAAGGCCGAACTTTAAAGGTTTTTGGCAAAAATATTAAGTTTTGTTTTCTTCCATAATGCTCATAGATTAAAGCTCCTTATAATAAAGGATGCTATGTCTAAAGTGATTGGAAAGTTTAAAATATTTTCTTGCTTTATTTTCCTGTGATGGCCGAATGTAACATTTGACCTAGGATGTGTTATTTTATTTTGTTTTCCAAGATGATTATAGATTAAAGCTCCTTCATGTTAAAGGATTCTATGTCTAAAAGATTGGGTGATTTAAAGATCTCTAACCTCACAAACTTGTTAAGGCCGAACCTAAGAGTTCATGGTCTAAGACATTTGATTTTTCCATTTTCCGAAATGATCGTGGTTTCAAGCTCCTTACAATGTATGGATGCTGAACTAAAGAGATTGAAAAGTTTTGAAATTTCTATCCTATTTATCTATGCTTGGCCGAAACCCTAAGTCAAGTACTTAGTGGGATTTTTAATTCAACTTTGTTAAAACATCATTGTTTATGAACTCCTAACACTTAAGGATCATAAATCCATGAGTTGTATAATTTTCGGGAATCTCTAACCCTAAGAACTAGTCTTGGATGAACCTATACCTTGTGGTTTAGTGTTCTTGTTTGATTTTAACTTGTGATTTTGTGTTCATAACCTTAGACTTTCATCGTGGAGGAAACTAGGACGTTCGTGGTTTACCTCTCCAAGCATCTAATCTCCTTACCTTCACGGAAGGTAAGAAGGGATTGCCTAGGGATATCCAATGACTATATGCATGTGTGTATGTGTTTACTTGAGTGATTTGAATATTATTGTGATATTGAGCCAATACTTGAATAACTTGTTTACTTGAACTATTGTGGTTATTACTTGAAGTTGAACATTACTTGCTTTAAAGTGTTATGAATTATATATATGTGATGAACTGTCGTTGACTGTGATATTATTGTTGAGAATGTATTACTGTTGATTGTAGTTTGAGAAGCCAGACTTGAGTCTGTGCACAATGATTATAAAGGATTAAAATCCTTAATAAGCCTTGAATAGAACTTTGAATGTATTGGTTTCATTTATAAAAGTTCCTTGTTTAAAACGCTTACTTCAAGAAAATGAGAGTCTTATTTTGAAAAGAAACATTGAAGTGTTTTTAATACGATAGAAACTACCCTTTTTATGATCCAAAGTTGGTACGAGAGAAAACCTTTTTCGAACTATGTGTTTTATGAAGGAAAAACCCTTGAAAATATTTGACTTTATTCCATCAAGGAATTTCAAATACAAACGAATTTCCTAAATGTTTTAGAAAAGATTTTGCAAAGGAAAATGATTTTCTCCTAAATGATTTGGAAACGTTCCGGTTACTTGGATAAGTGACTGAGGTTTTGTTTTGGATTTGATTTTCACTGATCGAAAAGTAAACACATGTGAATTGAATCTAGTTCGCGAGACGTCACTTCTAGTATTCTGTAATATGCACGTTGATCCTTGATTCGTGCCATGTTGTTGTGGACTGTGTGTCCTAATCACGTTGTTGTGGACTGTGTGTCCTAATAACGTTGTTGTGGACCATGTGTCCTAACCACGTTGTGATGAACGTTGTTAAAGGTGAATGTTGTTTTCTACGACCACAAGCCTAGGACTGGTGCATCGGTCTAAGGTGTTGTGATTGAGCACTCGGACTGCGTGTCCCGTGTTGATGTTGATAATTTCAAAATGGTGAAATTTATGAATAGTCGCTAGCCTTTGAGCTTCGACAACGAATGAGAACGAACACAAAGAAAACATCGAGAACTAAATGTTTTACATTTGCATTTACGGCATACGTGCCCGACATGGTTTTAACGTGAGACCTTAACAGGAAAGGTATCATGTGACGGTGTATTATCGTTCTTCTTAAATTGGACAATGAGATGGTGTACATGTATCGTTGTGCCTAAATGGACAATGAAACGGCGTGAATAATCGTTGTGCCTAAATGGCCAATAAGATGGTGAACTATCGTTGTGCTTAGCTAGCCAATAAGATGATGTATTATCATTGTGCTTAGCTAGCCAATGAGATGGTGTATCGAGTATGATCAACTAATTTGGAGGATGTTGGGATCTCCGTAGATTAAGAATAGAGCCTGATGATAGAAATGTCATGCATTATCTTTATAAAATTGATTGATTCGGGTATGAGACCCACTGAAATTGTACTTGTTGTTTACCTATGAGTAATGTTTAGAATGTTAATATGTCAAGGTGTTGTTTGTATCATGTGTATGGTTGTTGTATGATATATCCATTTGCCGGTGTCTCACTCTTACAGTTATATCAGGTCTCTTCGGGTTTTGCTGTAGTACCTTGGTACTCCAGTACCGATGTTGCAGAGGAGTCTTTCTAAGTCACTTGAAGACCTAGTGTTAGAGGTTGGGAAAGTATTCGTATTGGGGGTCCCTCCAATGAATATTTGATAGAATGACCAGCTTAGGAGTCTGAGTTGGGTTGTATATCTAAAGAGGTCGGTAAATGTAGTGTTATATACATCCATCTGTAGTTTGAACTTTTCTTTCGAAAGTGGAAACTTAGAGAAATGTTGTATGTCATGGTAACTTTGTTACGAACGTGACTTTACGCTTTTAATATATGTATGATGGATTTCAGAGTTATCCCTATAGAAGAAAATTTTATACCCCATTTTTTTGACTTAAGAGAAAACTAATTTTCCGAAAGCAGCCAGCAAATTATATTTTAATTATTTCCGCATGTGTTACGTAGTAATACCCTATGGGGGGGTGTTACAGGTGGTATCAGAGCTGGTCGAGTCTTTCGGGATCTTTGGGAAATAGGTCTGTTGTGCTGACATTGTGTTTTATCTGAATTCAGTTTTTTTTTGGATTACTTCTTAGAAGTAATGTGTGTTGATATGCTTTTACACATTTCATTTTCTGGTTGGGGCCTGACTGATTTGTTCGGCAGGTCAATTATGGAACCAGCACCAGAAGGTTGATGTGGACGGGGACGTGGACGCGATCATGGACGTGGTCGTGGACATGGTCGCAGAGGTGGTCCTATTGGCGGTCGTGCCAACATGAATGCGAATTATGACGGCGGGATGGACTTAGCTGCCCAAGTTTTGGCTGACGTTGCTGCTGCCATAGCTCTTCAGACGGCTAATGCTGCTGCCCAAAACCAACAGGAGCAACAGAGGGCAGAACAACCTGCAGAGGGAAGGCATCTGGATGCTTTCCGACGTCAGAATCCATCGTAGTTTGATGGAGACATGGATCCAATAAAGGCTGATCTTTGGATTCAAGATCTGGAGAAGATCTTTGAGCTGGTGCACACCCCAGAGGGAGCAAAGGTGCCTTATGCATCATTCCAACTGATTGGAGATGTTGAATACTGGTGGGAGGGCACCAGACAACTGCTGGAAGCTGAGCATCAGGCAATCACTTGGGGAGTATTTCACAACAAATTTCTGGACAAATATTTTCCCCAGAGTGCTCGGACAGAGAAAGAGCAGGAATTCCTGAGGCTGAGTCAGCGGGACATGACAGTGGGGGAATATGCGGCAAGGTTTGAGTCCCTTGCCAAATATTTTAGCTTTTTTCCGAACAACCCCGATGAGGAGTGGAAGTGCGAAAGGTTCGAAGCTGGTCTTCGCTTCGAGATCAAGGCATCTGTGATGCCCTTGGAAATTCGGAATTTCCAAGCCTTAGTAGAGAAGTGTAGAAAAGTGGAACTAATGAGGAAGGAAAGAGGCAACAGAGAAACTATTACAAGACCCACTCGTTCCAAAGACCAATATCAAAATCTGAATCAGAAAGGGAAGCTACATCGGAGGGAACCTTATTTCCGACCACAAGGGAATGACCAGAATCAACAAAAGCATCGTTCTAATAATTATGAATCGGGAAGAGGAAGTCAACCTGACCAAAACTGAGACCAAGTTAGGAGATGTTACAAGTGTGGAGACCCAAACCACATGGCTAATGTTTGCCCACGCAAAGGAGTGAAGTGTTTCAATCGTGTACAATTAGGACACTTCTCAAGGGATTGTAATGCACCGAGGTTTGAAAAGGTTGTCAACACCTCAGGGACTGGTAGACCCACGGTAAAGCGAATAGTCTACACCATGACTGGCGCAGGAGCTTCACAATCTGACGATCTTTTACAATAGAAGTAGTGTTGAAAATTTCACAATTTGAAGGTCTTATGGCAGTGGTCTATAATTCTAAGTTGTAATAGGATTCTAAGTATAATCGCGTTTTGAGGCTCTTAAGTATTTGACTCTCTAGGGTCTCCTATGTTTCTAGTCTTTCCAGTGAATGTATGTTTCTTATGACTTTTGGGAATAAAAGTATCCTTAAGAAATTTATTCCAGTTCCGTTCTCTTTTGATTGTTTTGGTCAGTTTAGACTTTGCATCCAATCTTTCTTTTCCTACAGTTATGAATTGCTTTGTTGTTGCACGGGATGGGTATGTTTATAAAAGAAGTTTCTTGATGAAACTTAATCTAATCGCTTTTACTTTTGGTGGAAGTGATTCAGTTTGAATTCTTATCAAACTGTTGCTCTTTTAAATTGTTGAGCAGGAAATTCTAATGAAAGGAGAAACTTTTTAGATTCATGATTGTAAATGTGTACCAATCATACATTTACCTCCCTGAATATACTAAAGGATCTTCATACACTAGATGTTTTTGTATTCTTTTGAATCAATGAAATTCTTTTAGATACTTTCTTCTGATAGTATGATCTGTATTATTGTTGAGAATATATTACCGTTGATTGAAGTTTGAGAAGCCGGACTTGAGTCTGTGCACAATGATTATAAAGGATTAAAAGCCATAATAACCCTTGAATAGAACTGTGAAAGTATTGGTTTCATTTATAAAAGTTCCTTGTTTAAAACGCTTACTTCAAGAAAATGAGATTCTTATTTTGAAAAGAAACGTTGAAGTGTTTTTAAGACGATAGAAACTACCCTTTTTATGATCCAAAGTTGGTACGAGAGAAAACCTTTTTCGAACTATGTGTTTTATGAAGGAAAAACCCTTGAAAATATTTGACTTTATTCCATCAAGGAATTTCAAATACAAACGAATTTCCTAAATGTTTTAGAAAAGATTTTGCAAAGGAAAAGGATTTTCTCCTAAATGATTTGGAAATGTTCCGGTTACTTGGATAAGTGACCGGGGTTTTGTTTTGGATTTGATTTTCACTGAGCGAAAAGTAAACACATGTGAATTGAATCTAGTTCGCGAGACGTCGCTTCTAGTATTCTGTAATATGCATGTTGATCCTTGATCCGTGTCACATTGTTGTAGACTGTGTGTCCTAATCACGTTGTTGTGGACTGTGTGTCCTAATAACGTTGTTGTGGACCGTGTGTCCTAACCACATTGTGATGAAAGGTGTTAAAGGTTAATGTTGTTTTCTACGACCACAAGTCTAGGACTGGTTCATCGGTCTAAGGTGTTGTGAGTGTGCACTCGGACTGTGTGTCCCGTGTTGATGTTGATAATTTCAAAATGGTGAAATTTATGAATAGTCGCTAGCCTTTGAGATTCAACAACGAATGAGAACGAACACAAAGAAAACATCGAGAACTAAATGTTTTACATTTGCATTTCTGGCAGACGTGCCCGACATGGTTTTAACGTGAGACCTTAAGAGGAAAGGTATCATGTGACGGTGTATTATCGTTGTGCTTAGCTAGCCAATGAGACGGTGTATTATCGTTGTGCTTAGCTATCCAATGAGACGATGTATCGAATCTGATCAACTCATTTGGAGGATGTTGGGATCTCCGGAGATTAAGAATAGAGCCTGATGATAGAAGTGTCATGCATTATCTTTATAAAATTGATTGATTTGGATATGAGACCCAATGAAATAGTACTTGTTGTTTACCTATGAGTAATGTTTAGAATGTTAATATGCCAAGGTGTTGTATGTATCATGTGTATGGTTGTTGTATGATATATCCATTTGCCAGTGTCTCACTCTTACAGTTATATCAGGTCTTTTCGGGTTTTACTGTAGTACCTTGGTACTCCAGTACCGATGTTGCAGAGGAGTCTTTCTAAGTCACTTGAAGACCTAGTGTTAGAGGTTGGGAAAGTATTCGGATTGGGGGTCTCTCCAATGAATATTTGATAGAATGACCATCTTAGGAGCCTGAGTTGAGTTGTATATCTAAAGAGGTCGGTAAATGTAGTGTTATATACATCCATCTGTAGTTTGAACTTTTCTTTCGAAAGTGGAAACTTAGAGAAATGGTATATGTCATGGTAACTTTGTTAGGAACGTGACTTTACGTTTTAAATGTATGTATGATGGATTTCAGAGTTATCCCTATAGAAGAAAATTTTATACCCCAGTTTTCTGACTTAAGAGAAAACCAATTTTTCGAAAGCAACCAGCAAATTATCTTTTAATTACTTCCGCATGTGTTACATAGTAATACCCTGAGGGGGGGGGGGTGTTACACCAACTTTCACGATTGTCTTGGACACACGCTCTCAGCAAGTCTTCTAACGACTGGTGAGACACCCCGTTGTGCCTCATTGTATTATTATATTAAAACATTAAATATTTACTTAATCGCGTGCTTATTGTTGAAACAAATGTAAAAATTAAAACTTATTAATAATCATATAACTTCTGCAAAATTAAAACACTCCAAAGTTATATTACATAAATACACACCTATTTATTCATTACCAAAACACTGTTTAGGGTATCCTACCCATAGGATCCCTCACAGGTACTTATTCATGCAAATAGCTTATAACCAGTGGAAAATAAAAGCATCTTTTATGACTCACTGTCCCTAAACATACTACACTATATTATTAGGATCTGTAGCTTGTTCTCCAGCGTCAGCTTCATACGGAGTTTCATCCAACTCCTTGGCAACCTCCGTCTCGTACAGGGTTCCATCCATCTCCTCAGCAACATATTCCTCCATCGGGTCTTCTAACGTAATAAAGTAGACATACACAAAAATACAGAAATAGGGAGATAAGAAACAGTTCTATCATCATAAGCGGAAAAGATTCATAGCATATAGTACAATAATAGTCACAAGCACGCATCACTCACAATCTACAATCATCCTTACTTTACGATATCATCCTCTACCCTCCAACTCATGCAACTAAACATTTATGCTGACGTGGCCACCACTAATCATGTCACTCATCCCTCATTAGGAATGTCAGTCAGTCGTCCAAGTGACGTGTTCCCAACACCGGTGCATATTCTCATCCATGGTGAGAATGCTCATGCAAAGCAACGACACTATAGCTGTACAGTACCGTCGGTGCACACCCTGGTTCTCTCTCATCTCTATCAAGGGTGCTCATGCATAGCAATGACACTATAGTTGCACAACTTAAATTCTAATGTGGAACGGTCCACGAGAACTATGGACCTCGTGTATCTCAAATACACGGTTATGAACAACAATGCAACATATGATTCTCACTGACTTGTATCAAAAACAACCTAGTGCCTCAAGCTTTCGTCATAACCATTATTTACATTCTATATCACACCACTTCTATACCATAACAGCTAGACACCTCTAATTTATATTCAAGCTCTCACCCCAAACAAAATACCTCAGAACGATATATATATATATATATATATATATATATATATATATATATATATATATATATATATACACTTAAAATCAACTAAGCAAATTATCAAACCCGGCAGATCATGCATAACACAATAATCAATAAAATATTCCAACACTAAAATAAACTTCACATGCAGTATAATACCTCAACCAGCTTATCATAAACAGTCAAAAATAAATAATTCAGACATCCTCAAATATTATAAAATTAACCTAAGGCGATAAACCTACAATTCCCAAATCGTCATTAGTATTACGGAAAAGTTTCCAATACGATTTTGGTATTGTCGATTACTCGACCACTAGTAGGGTTTAGGTTGCCCTACACCATTATTATAAATGGTATACTACTTATCAGTTTCGACGATGGAATGGTTCTTTGTCCCACCTAATTTACCACCAGAAACACAAAACCTACAATCCTCGTTGTCACGCCACAAGTTACCAATTCCACCTTCAACCAAATCAATGATAAAAAAAATTAATCAAACAAATCTAAATATGACCATATGGTACTAGGTTCGGCCAAGTCATCAAAATAAGGCTAGGGTTATTTTCTTAATCCAATCTTTTAGATACTAATTCCTAGAGTATTAACTAACATAAGTTAAGTGTTAATAGTTAAAATTATGAAACAAAACCCTCTAACCAACTAGGTTAGGGTCTCGACCATAAGAGCTAAAATAGGTTAGAAATTCCTTTTTGAGTTCAAACCCTTGGATCTAAAACGTACATACCTTAGATAGTTCATATAAATCATGATATAGTTAAAGATTGAAGAAAACATATTTTGTTCATATAACCCAAATTTCGGCCAAGACAATAAAATAAGGTTATGAGTTTCTTTTGATTTCAGGCTTCTATATCTTACTACTATAGGTGTTAAAGAGTTCAAATCAAGTATCATATTTTAGAAATTGAACAAAACTTCATTTGCCTAAAACCACCTAGGTTCGGCCTCAATAAGAAAAGTAGGGAGGAAAAATCTTTTTATTACATGCTTTTAGATGATGAAAGTAGAAGACATATTAAGATCATAGATATTGGTTTCACATTAAAATGATTTTTCTACAATTTTCTATAATTATTTGAAGTTCTAGATCTAGAAATGGAGTTTTGTGAAAAGTCGATGGAAATGAAGATTTGATGCATGATAAATGAAGCTAAGATGATGAGGAAGGGATTCCTCACCTTGGAATGAAGAGTTTTGATCAAGAACTTGATGAGAAATGAAGAACTTCTCAAGAACACAAAGGATGTTCTTGGTGTTCTTGGTGAGCAAAATGACTTAGGAGAGAATGAAATTTTGGTTAAGTGTGGGAGGGGTTTGGGCCGTGGCTTTTAGTGATGGAGTGAGGGAAATGAGTTGTTTAATCTTAAAATAGAACCATGATTGAGTTTAATTGACCAAGGTTAAGTTAGAAAGTAATATAATAACTTAACTATAGTTAATAATAACTTAACAAGGGTTAATTAGTAATCATAGTTAAAAAAAAATATGTGGTCAAGAATTTATAAGAGGTGTGGCTGATTTTGAGTCGCAAAATAGGAGCAAGAAGACAAATTGGCTTTGTCTTGCCTTAACCATGGTAAAAAACTAACTAGGATAGGTTAGGTTAAGCTTAAGGGCATTTTGGTCATTTCACCTAAAAACTCATAATTCCTAGCATAAATTACTTCATAATTTCTTGGTGAGTCATCCCATAGCTCAGCTCCTCCGGTGTACCGTTCTATCTTTGCCGTTCCGTTTCCGATTCTGTTGGTTCCCCGATTAGGGTTTTATACCCGTATAAAAAACAAAATATTTCGCTTTCGATTGAAAATTTTCAAACTAACCAAACTTGTTGGAAATATGATTTAATCATAAACCATTTCATTCACGAGTCAAAATTAGGTTTTGTGATCATTAAAATCTTACTGTCAGTGAAAACACCGATCGTTTTCTGTCCAAACTTTCACCAAAATTCGTCCGAATAAACATAATATTTTATTTATGATCAGAAATTTGGAAAGTAGAATTCCTCCTGGAAAAAATATAAAAGATCTACAAAATTTCAGTTTCGGGTCAAATTAGGGTTTTCTGCCGGTATAAAAGGATACTGTCAATTAAAAAACGCTGACCGGTTTCCGTTTGAGTTTTAAACCCAAAATTTCACTATAACCTTCTACCCTAACATAGAGTATGAGTATGATTTTTTTTATCCAAAATCATTTTCTCGGTTTCAGATAAAAATATAATTAAATATATTTTTACTGTTATAACAACGTAATTAAAAACAGGATGTTACAACTAAATCGTTCTCTCCGTTTGCCCGTCAGTTTGCGAATGATATGCTGAACTGAGCCTTAACTTAGTTCCTAGTGCTTTCTGTAAACTTCGCCAGAAACGCAAAGTAAACCTCGGGTCTCTATCAGAAACAATACTAGAGGGAACTCCGTGAAGTCTGATCACCTCTCTAATATACACCTCGGTTAGCTTCTCCACCGTATAATTGGCTTTGATAGGTAAGAAGTGTGCCGACTTTGTCATCCTGTCAACGATCACCCAAATCGAGTGGAAACCTTTGGAAGTCTTTGGTAGTCCTACCACAAAATCCATGGATATACTATCTCACTTCTATTCAGGTACATCCAGAGATTTTAACATTCTGCTGGGTTGTTGATGTTCTAATTTTGCCTTCTGACAAGTTAAACAAGACGCAACATATTCCGCCACTTGTTTCTTCATGCCTAGCCACCAAAATCTCTGCTTTAGATCCTGGTATATCTTAGTTGTTCCGAAATGAATACTCAGTTTGCTCTTGTGGGATTCCTCGAGAATCATCTTTCTCATTTCAAGTTTCTTTGGCACGCAAACTCGTCCATTGTACCTCAAGATGTTGTCTGGTTCCAAACTGAATTCCGGTGCCTTTCCTCGTTCCATGAGTTCTTTCTTCTCTTGGAGATATACATCGGTAGCTTGTTGCTCTCGGGTTTCTTCCATCAGTCCACCCTGAGATCTTAATAATTCCCACACTGATCCTCTTTGGACTTATCTCCATCATCAAATCGAGGTCGCGAAACTTCTCAATCAATTGTAATTCCTTCACAACCATTACTGAGACATGTATGGCCTTCTGGCTCAAAGCATCCTTTACGATGTTTGCCTTTCCAAGATGGTATTGCAACGTGAAATCATAGTCTTTCAAAAACTCTATCCACCACCTTTGTCTCGTGTTGAGTTCTTTCTGGTCGAACAGATACTTCAAGCTTTTGTGATCACTGAAAACATCGAACTTGACTCCATACAAATGATGTCTCCATATCTTAAGTGCAAAGACCACATCAGCTAATTCCAGATCGTGCATCAGATAATTCTTCTCTTGAGTCTTCAATTGACGTGACGCATACGCTACAACCTTTGGTATTGCATTAATACAGAACCTAAACCCTGATACTAAGCATCGCAGTACACTTCTTAAGGTTCACTTGGTTTAGGGAGTATTAACACTGGTGCCGTCGTCAAACGTTCCTTTATCTTCTGAAAACTTTCCTCACATTCTGCAGTCCATACAAAAGGTTGATCTTTCGGTGTAAGCTGAGTCAATGGCGCTACGATCTTGGAGAAACCATTAATAAATCTCTGGTAATATCCGGCCAAGCCGACAAAGCATCGGATCTCCATTACTGCCTTCGGTCTTTCCCAAGAAAGCACCGCCTCGACTTTGGCAGGGTCCATTGCTATTCCTTCTTTGTAAATCACGTGTCCCGAGAACTTCACTTTCTCAAGCCAAAACTCACATTTGGAGAGTTTTGCGTACAACTATTTCTCGCATAAGATTTGTAGAACTTGTCGCAGATGCATCTCATTCTCCCCGTGACTCTTAGAGTAAATGAGGATGTCATCAGTGAACACGACAACAAACTTATCCAAGAACGAACGAAAAACCCGATTCATGTAATCCATGAAGGCAGTAGGTGCATTTGTTACTCCAAACGGCATTACAAGATATTCATAATGCCAATAACGGTTTCGGAATGCAGTCTTGGGTATATCTTCAGTCTTCACCCTAATCTGGTGGTAACCCGTCCTCAAATCTATTTTCGAGAAAACAACAACCCCTTATAGTTGGTCCATGAAATCATCGATGCACGACAACGGGTACTTGTTCTCGATTGTCACTTTGTTGAGTTGCCTATAATCTACGCAAAGTCTCGATCCTCCGTCTTTCTTACGTACTAAAAGAATAGGTGCTCCCCAAGGAAAAACACTTGGTCTTATGAATTGTTTCTCTCAAAAAGTTTTCAATATTTTCATGATAACAGATATTTTCCAAAGTAAAGATGAATTTTTAGAAAAGAAAGAAACTTTCTATAACTCAAGGTTTTTAAAATGAATTTCAAAAGAAAGAAACTTTCTGAACCCCGATATTTCTGGATTTCTATCTACCCATCAAGTGATAACTTTTTCAAAAGAAAAAGATCAAAAATGCTTACTTTTAACAAGCTTAGAAATTGAGGAAGAAATTGTTTTGAGTACGATACCAGTTGTAAGAGACTTTTCGGAGGTGTTTCCTCCCGATGTGCCAAGGTTACCACCGATTAGGGATATCGAATTCTCCATCGATCTTATTCCTGGAACCGATCCAATATCGGTTGCTCCGTATCAGATGTCACCCACATAGCTTGTAGAGTTGAAAGCTCGGCTAGAAGATCTGTTGTCAAAAACTCTTTCTAAAATATTGAGATCTAAAATCTCTTCATAAAGAACTTGAAATTGAACTTCTTTTCTTTTATAGTTCTTCACCATAAAATAGTCTAAAAAATAAGTTTCTCATAGAATAACATCTTTAAAAAAAAATCTCCAAAATAATTTTATTTTAAGTTCTTAAATCTTCACCAAAGTTAAAAGAATATTTTTCTTTCTCTCTTATCAACTTGTTGCTTAAAAATCTAAAATTCTTTGCTTTGTAGTTTTTCATATAAGTTTTCTTAAGGTTTTTACCTTATTTTAATAATTGAGCTCTAATCCATGGTTAGGCTTCTATGCAACAACCAAGCAACTTACAACAATTTGGACAATGCCAATAAAATACATGCAACAACTAAACAGCTTTCTATAATTACAAAATGGTCAACAGAATGCACATATTTATAATTCATCATTAATCATACAAACAAGTAAATCAATCCAATAAATAAACAAAGTCATGAAATTCAAAATTATTACTAAAACAGCCGCATCAACAATCAATTTCAACAACCACATAAAATCAAACACATCAAGCATATAGTTATCATAATTTAAATATTCCTCAGACTTTCTCCCCTTACCTTAGCTTGATGAGTAAAAAGATCGTAGTTTCCTCGTGTTTCAAGGAAAATGGACTTGAAATCCAAGTTACGATTGCAAATCTAAATCAAATTAAGTATTTAACACAAGTTAAAATTTGACAAAATCACTCCAAAACTCTCATGCATGTCTCGGCTATGACTTGCAAAGAATGATAAAAATTCTAAATTTTTACAAGCTTTGGATTTATAATCCTTAAGCATTATAGGAACAAAATAAATCAAGTCTTAAACTTAAAATAAAATTTCAATTCCTCAACTTCTTAAAAAAACTTTCGGTCCTTTTTTTAATATATATATATATATATATATATATATATATATACACACACACACACACACATACATACATACATACATACATAGATATATATATGTATGTATGTGTGTGTGTGTGTGTGTGTTAGAATCTTATTTTTCAACTTTCCTCTTGCATGCATGTACCCAAAATTTATAATTTTAAAATAATTAATTAACTAAAACTTTGAAACTAAATTCTCTTAACTTCAAACATTAGTGTTTCGGAATACACACATAGTTAGGCAAAAAAAAATTTGATTTCTAATTCTCATAAACACATGCGTGCAAATAAAATAGTGATTTTCAACCAAATTTCTTCTAAACAAAATAAAAACCAAAAATCTTTTCAACTCTAAAAATTTGAGTTTACTCATAGTAAGCCAATATAGAAATAAAATTTCATGTTGTTCATGAACTCAATTTGCATCATTTAAAAGTCTGTAAGCCATGCATGTAAGTTTTGAACCAAAAATACCATCTTAATACTTCTTAGGGTTTCGGCCCTATCAACACTAATAGGAAGGAAAAATTAAATTTTTGTATGAAGCTCACAAGCTTAGAAATCATATGCATTAGAATTTTAAATACATGCATGTAAAAATCTTAACAAAACAACAACTTTCATCTTCTAGTATTTTTTGGCCAACATAAAAAAATAGGTCTTGGAGAACATTTCTATAACATGCAAGTGTAGAAGTTGAAAGTAAAGATGATGATGAGTTGAAATAAATTGGTTTGATGAACATGCATCAAAAGAAAATCAACTTACAACATAAATCATTAACATGCATGTTGATAAAAATTAGGTTTTTAGAAAGAAGAGTAGAATAAGAGATTATACCCTTGGTAGTATTGATGACGATGAGGATGAGCAAGCTTTTGAGTCTTCTCAAGAGCAAGATGATGAAGAGCTTTGAAGCTTCTAAGTTCTGTTTATGGTGGAAATAGGAAGAAATGGAGTGAATTGTTTTGGAGAAGAAGAAAACAAAGTGGAACAAGGGTGTGAGTGAGGAGTATATATAGAGGAGAATGGGGGGGGAGGGGGAGGGGGGGCTGTCCAGCAGAAAAGAGAAAGGGATTTTCAATTTTTATGAATTTTAAACTTGATTTTGAAATTATAAAATAATAGGTTTTCTTGTAAAAATGAAAAATAATAATTACTTGTGTAAGAAATGATGTTAAATAGTGGATATAGTCACTATTCACCTCAATCAAGTCTACTCAACATCTGCGCATAAAATCTGAGTTTGGTGAATTTGGTTCGTTTCGGTTCCAGTTGTTTCCCGTCAGTGAAAATCAATCATATTTTCTTTCGTTAATTTCCCATTCAAAAATTCATATTAAAAGAATTTTTTTTCTAAATAATTAGAATTTGAGTTAGGGAAAATTAAAATGTTATATAAAAATTGAAAATTATTTTTCGGGTCAGTATAACTTTACTGACAGTGAAATCTCAGACCGAAAACGTCTGAAATTTTCTACCAAAAATTTAACTGGACATTCCTAAAATAAAATAATTCATGAGAATGAAATTTGGTTTATTAAAATAATTCTTCATTGATTATAATAATAAACATTCCATTTTCCACATAAACACTGATTATAGACAAGCCGAAAAATCGGGGTGTTAGATAGGCTTTTAGTTTGAACTTACATTTTAATAATCCAAAATTCCAATCTTATTGTTGTTGCTTCAAATTAAACTTGTTTAAATTCATTTTGGTTGTTCATGGGAGCACCCTTTCACTCTTGAATATAGTTGTATAGATCCCTTGAGATTATCGGTTGTGTATATATGTATATGCTCCATTTAAAGTATTATCCAAGAATGTGGCATTAAATGGAGAATATTTCTTGTACTAGGTTTTGTCATCATTGATGATTTCTACCCTAATGTATTTCCTAGACCATCTAGTGGTGCTCCAAATGTTGGTTCGCAGCCCATGTGGAATAAGGCAATTAATAGAAACAGTTCATGTTGTACATTTTGTCTTCAACGCAGCACAAGCACAGGAACAAAGCAGCAACAAGTCAAGAACACACCAACAAATCTGAAACTCACGAACAAATTAAAATAGTATGAGGCGTGTGGAATCACACTGCCCTCAAGGGCTTATCCACATGATGTGCAAACCCCCAAGGATACAACATGCCCCTCCCGGCAAATAAACCGAGGTAACAGAACAACAAGAAAACTAATATAGATGAAGCAGGCAATGTAGAACCTAGGAACAAAATAATAGAGGGGATAATAATTTTTAGAACAAGAATGTGTGCTAAAAGTTCAAAAGCTGCCGTTAAGCTTTGGATAAGATTGGCTTGAAAAAGATAAGATAGCAACAAACTAAATATGCAGCATTAGTTTTTAAGTTGTCAAAATGTGGTCATTTACTAGTGCTGGACGTTACCTTTTTTATAGGATAAAATAAAAACAAAAACAAAATATATAACTGACCAAGTTTAATGTTTACAAGAGATTGAAGAGGTTAGTGACATGGTCATCTCCGTATCATTGGCAAATAATATGGAAACCATTTTAGCAGATAATATGGAAGCTGTTAGTCCAATAACACATGTTTAAAAGCAAGTATGACCAAGTTTAAAAAAATAAAATATGCTTTCTCAAATATAAAACTATTTTCACAAAAATTAATTGGATAAAATAATAAAAATTAATAACATTTATTTTACACTTGTGTGATAATAACACAAACAAAATAAATATTTAACTTTTAAAATATCTCAAAAATATCCAACAATCCCCCACATATTTCAAAAGTTAAAACATTTAAGGTTAACATCTTGGATGTAATGCATCGGATCTGTGTAGCAAGCTATGAAACTCAAGACACTTTGTAACACCCTAGTTTTTACACCTATGATTAATTATTTTATTTGGATGTTTAAATTTATTATGTTATGTGGTTTAGTTTGAGTAATTAAATTACTCTCTTCAAATTATTTTATTGGGTGCGTTAGCACTGACTTATTTCAGTGAATGCACGCTTACTAGACAATAATTTACGTTATTGTCACTATTATACCGGTACAGAAAAATATTTTAAATAATATGATTAAGAGGAAAATATTCTCATATTCTCATTCTATTTAATTTTAGAGTTGAAAATAGTTTTGTTTGACATTAATCGGAGATTAAATTTTGGACTGAGTATTTTCTTAGTTGATCAGTTCAATTATTAATCTTTACTCTAATATGAATTTTGAAATCATATCTTTATCAATATTTATTTTTAGATTCTAAAATGTAAAAACATGTTTATTTTAGGCCTAATATTTATCACTCATTTTGTACCTATCACTAAGTAATTTGTTTAAAAAAAACCCATTTTCTCTCTTTTCTCTCTCTTTCTCTCGACGCAATCTCTCTCTTTCTCCCTTATCTTCTCTGCTTCTCCTCTTTTCTTCCTTCTTTCCTTCTTTTTCTCTTTTCTTCTTCTTCCTCCCACCTCAACTCCATCTCCTTCTTCCTTGCGGACTGGTTCGCGCCGCCACCTGCAAGCCGCACAACCACCACCTCAAAGAATAGATCCGGTCGCTGCTTACCAGCGCGAGGGAGAAGACAGCTGCGCAACCCACACGGATTTCGGCCGTTTACTCCGCCATTCGACGTCGTCGACCACCGCCTGGTGTGGAAAGGACGACGATCGCGCCGCGTAGGGAGAAGACAGTCGCGATCTACACGTGTCCCGGCCCGAAACTCCTCCGTTCACGGCTGCTCCGTCGCGCCGCCGCCATCACCACCACCTTCAGCCACCATGTCCTCTCTTCTTCACTTTGGGTAAGAGTTTTACCTCTAACCTCTTCTCTTTTGTAAATCCTCAAATTGATTTTGAAACCCTAACCCTAACCCTCTGATTTCAGATTTTAATCTTGAAATTTAAAGTTGTCTTATGAGATTAGGACTGTGAGTTTGTGTTTCCCTAAACCAATTTCATTATTCTGAGTTTTCCCTAAATTTTAATAAGGAGCCCTAAACCCCCAATTTGATTTTATTTGAATTTGGGTATGTTTTTGTGAAATTAATTATGATTCAGTGTAATTAGGACTCTTAATGGATGATTTCCAAAGTTCTTTTTCAAGATCTTTTAATCAAAACAAAGTTTCCTAAAAGGGTATTAGGAAGCGTGAGCTTCAAACATGATTTTCTTTAAAAATAACCTTGTTTGGTAATTAGATTAAGTGTTTAGATAAAGTTAGAATGTGTGTTTGAGCATGTGAAATTGATTTCTTGATTTTTGGTTGTTGCGCGTTGTTGGATTCCCTCTCTGAGACGTTTGACACGGGTATGCATGCTTGATGGAGTAGATAGTTACACTCTTGGAGCTAATGTGAGTATTAAGACGAGGATCCTTTACTTGTCTTCAAAGGTAAGGGGAGTTTGCCTAGGGATATTCAATAACTGTATGCATGTGTGTAAGTGTTTAACTGGATAGTTATATGTTGATTGAGCTTACTTGATTATCTTATGTACTTGAACTGTTGTGCTATTATCTGATGTTGAACTGTACTTGTTCTAAATGATAAAATGCATATATGTGATGAACTACTTTCAACTGTGATATTAGCATTGCACTGATGATATATACTGTTGTTGATTGAAAGTTTGCTAAGCCAGACGTGCGTCTGTGCTCAACCGTTATAAGGATTAAAAACCTTAATAAGCTTTGAAGATGAAGGGATTGGTGTTCTTTTCCAAAAGCTCATTAACTTAAAGTACTTGTTTTAAATGTTGAAATGGTTTTGGTGTACTACTGTTATACAAGAGAAAAATCCTTTTCGAACTATGTGTTTTCAAGTGACAACTTTCGAAAATATTTTACAATATCCTATTGGGGATTTTCAAAGTTAAAAGTGTTTCAAAAACGTTTTATAAAGGATTTTCAAAAGAAAAGGTTTTCTTCCAAATGATTTAGAAACTTTCCGATAGCCAGCATAGGTTATCGAGGCTTTCGATTTCGAAAACTGTTTTCGTCAAATGAAAGATAAGTACTAAAAGAATAGGAATCTAGACGTGAGACGTCGCCTCTAGTTTTCCATGCTTAGCACGTGATCTTGGATCGGTGTTAATTCGGGACCGTAAAGTCCTATTCGTAATGTTATGGACTTCAAGTCCAATTCGCGGAATCGAGGACAGTTCGTTCTGATTTCCGTTGTTGTGGGCTATTGTCCTTAGCATGTTAAGTAAAACATGACTAAAAGTATATTGATTTCCATTACCACAAACCTTGACTGCGGCCACGGTCTAGGTGTTGGGATTGAGCATTCGGACTGTGTGTCCTATGTTTCTAAGTTTTCAAGTGATGGGGAAATAATGTTAAGTCATTAGCTTTGAGCTTTGACAGTGAAATATTTACACAAAGAAAAACCTTAAAAGGAAAGTTTTTATTCATATGCATTTCCCCTGGCAGACGTGCCTTTGCTTATTGAGGATACCCATGGGGTATCTGAGAGTCAGTCACATTGCTAGCTGTTTCGTTAAGGGCATGTGGCGTTGTCTGACCAACAGGCCTGGTGCATCAGGATGCGGTGGCAACAGCCCGGTGGGCAGAGCTTGACCAACTCTATCTTCTCCAGTGATAACATGGTGTTGTGATCTCATGAGATTAAGTTAGAGCCTGATATTGAAGTGTCATGCATATTTTCAAAAGATTGACTGTGCGGGTTTGAGACCCTTTGATATAACACTGTTATGTTATGTATATGCATGATTTAACTGCTTATATGATTATGTGATGTATGTATCATGTATATGGTTGTTGTGTGATATATTCATTTGTCGGTATCTCACCCTTACAAACATATCAGGTTTCTTCTGGTTTGCTATTGTACCCTGGGTATTTTAGTACAAATGTGCAGAGGAGTCTTCCTAAGTCACTCAGAGACTTAGATCTAGTTGCTTGATGAAGTATTTGATTGTGGAACGATCACGTGAGTTCTTATCAGGAATAACCTTTAGAATGACCAGCTTAGGGTTTTGAGACTTAGATTATTTTGATAAGTATGTATGAGTATGACTCAGAGTCTGTATTTTAAAACGGAATGTGTATGGCTCGGAGAGTGTCTCTTTTGAATGAAAGCTTAAACTTTTCCTTTTGGTCATGTATAGCTAATTGATATAACTATCTTTAGCATATTAATGCCTGGCTGTATTTTGTGTAACTGGAATTCTGGAATGAAAATGTAATTATTTTAGCAGGTGTTCTTTTACCTGGGATGTCCGAATTACAGAGGAGACTCTGTCGAAATTTTTGTAAAATACTAGCTTTTATTCAAGAATATTCTTTAAATTAAATAGGCTTGCCATACTACGATAGCAAGTCTGTGTGCCAATCAAGGCTTAGGAGTCGTGACAAAATTTTTATACCCAATTTCAGACACTTGTATGCTTATATAAATTATTTTCCGAAAGCACCAGCAAATTATCTTTTAATTTAAATTCCGCATGTGTTACGTAAGTAATGCCCTCAAGGGGGGGCGTTACACACTTAATATGTGTTAGAGGTCTAATAATCACACTATACCCCCACAATTCTTGTTGTTACGTCGTTTTGCGCTAATAGGTCATGTGCGCGCCCGGTATTTATGAGTGCTCTAGAGATTTCACCACGATCTCATGCAAGCGGCCCCACTTGACACTCATATAGGTGATTTCATCAAGTGCATGCTACAAATCATACACTACGTATAAGGGATATGAAAATCATTAAAAGCTTTATAAGCTTATCCTTAATGCAGTATCTAACACTTTCTCAATTACACCATATGAAAGGGACACAATATAAAACAAAATTAGTTTTGTGTGCTAGAAGAACTAACAAGTGACGTTTTTACCCATTGAACCTTCTTCATGGGATCTTCAATCACAAAGGTTGGGTTCCCACCACTCGTTAATTTCAACTGGCTTAAGTCTCATTCCCCTCGATGCTTCATTAACAAAGTTTTATTCTTTGTGAGAAAATCGGTCAAATTAATTTTTAACCTCCCAATAATTAGGCCTCATCATTCAGTAGCTACTATTCATAATTGTAACACATACGTATGTCTATAAAAAATATTCATTTGGCCACTTGGCAATCACAATATATAAACACATAAGGAGTTAATTTTTCTCACATAATATTTTCTAAGAAGTTTTTCAACCACTTAGCCTCATTATAAGCCAATTTCAGAGTAATAACTCTAACCACATTGTACATTTAACAATAAATTTCATTTGACTGATCTCCAAGTAATTAAACAACCACCAAGGGTGAACACATAATTATTAGTGGATTTAATCTCATTTGAATATGAAATCTAGTTAACATCACTGTGTATAGTGGAAATCCACCGTATAAAATATCATAGTTCATCTCCTACAAAAATGTTGAAGGTAAAAACAATTTTGTATGCACAAAATTATATGGTAGCCCCAAAGTCTACCATACATTATTTCACATTTACCACATGACAAGCCTGATAAAAGACCGTGCCATTATATCATCTCCTTAGACCAATTTTGTCTTCGGCCTAGGAGGATTGTCATTCCTCTTTACACATATGCATTAAAATGCACAATCACATGACTTTACACATACAAATTATAACCCCCAGATCAAAATATCGTATCATTGTCATTAACAATAATTGAACCATGATTATATTAATCACAAACATCTTAGCCTTTTCATTTACACAACAAAGTAATTTTAGCATAGCACGTCCCTTTTGATATCATGCTCATATCAAACTTCATACAAGAGTACTCTATAACCACTAGTGGAAATAACGTAATATACGGGAACATTTTACGTCAGTTGACCATATGTTTGACGTTAAAAATGAGGCGGTGGTAGTTTTGTAAATATTAAATCACTATTTGCGTAAGTTGCGTAATGAACTGACGTTAAAAGTGATTTGCAAGAACTATTAACACTTTTAACGTCAGTTGTTTATACAACTGACGTTCAAAGTGTTATTTTTACTTCAGTTAAATAAATAACTGACGTAAATAATCCTATATTCCTCTGAAACTCATTCCTATCTTTATTTCGTTGTCATCTCCCTGTTGTCACTCTTAACGCAGATCACTCCATATATAATGCAGTTTATTTCTAATCTTTTTTTAAAAAAAGTTTATTTTTAATCTTAATTAATTAGCTTGAATTAGTAAACAAATTCTTATGCAAATTAAAATAAATAAACACTTAACATAAAACAAGTTATATGTATAATCAAATCGTATCTCATTGAAGCGATTCATAAGTTACAATTACATGATTAAAAGATAAAAAATTTCTGCAACATAGCCCTCAAATATAAAAAAGTTTCTGCTTCAACGTCATTTTCTTCTCAGTCCTGTCCTCAGAAACTCCAATGGATGCATCCCCTCCCTCACTTGAATTCCTTGATGCTCCATCTAAATCCACAATCACTTGCTGCCAAAGCGGAGTGAAAAGGATGAAGGGGATTAAATAAAGTGAAGGAATCGCATTATGTGATTCACCCTTATCATCCATGTTATGTGATTTACTTAAACTCAGAAGTTTTTTGACCATTAAGACAGAAACCTTTAAGTCTAGGCATAGGAAGAAATAACAAAAGTCTCAAATATGATAGAGCCATATTGTGAAGGAATAGAAAACGCACGAAATATAGAGGAAAAGAAGAGGGTGTATTACAGACTGATACAGAAGAATGGTACTTTATATAGAGAAGAGAGACTACCTGATTTTCTTCAAAACTAATCTATAAACTTAATGCTCATTAAGAGGATTAAGTTACAAGGTGCATGGGTAAGTAGCACAGCAGTCAAAGGAATGAATGTTTTTGCAGAAACTTATACACTTTTAACGTCAGTTGTCTTCAACAACTGACGTTAAAAGTGTTTTTAAAATAAAAAATAATTATTTTTAACGTCAGTTGTTTAATACAACTGACGTTAAACAATGACTTTTAATGTCAGTTCTTTAAGACAACTGACGTTAAATAAATGACTTTTAACGTCAGTTGTTACAAACAACTGACGTAAAATGTTTTTTTAAAGATGGTTTTTGATTATAACGTTTACACCCGCTCGCCTTCTTCACTTTGCTCTATGCATCTCTGTTCTTCTCTTTTCATCACGCTCACTCTCACTCTCACTCTCACTCTCACTCTGCCCTAATCACGAGCTCCTCTCCACCGCAACCACCGCGAGGGCTTCTTCGCCACCACCGTGAGGTATACTCTTAACCCTAACACTATCTTTCCCGCTCATTCTTTGAAATAACTTGACATCTATCTTTCACCTTCCCGCGTACTAACTCTCCTTGTCCCTCTGCTCCCAGTAACCACCTCGAACGTTGGCCACCACTCGAGCTCCCCTCCCCACCACCACGCGAGCACCTATTTCTGGTGAGTCTTTAGGGCACATTTTTTTTATTTTTGGTTTTGAGTGTATGTTGAAACTATAGTCTCTGTAGTTGAAACTTGAAACTGTGAGTTTGAGTTGTTTGGAATGTCTCTATTTCTGGTCGTGGGTTTTGTGTTTTCTCTTGTTTTTCTTCTGCTATCATGACCTATTTCAAAATGGGAAGAAATTTAGAGTTGATTGTAGCATGTGACATCAAGAATATATTGCTCATTGGAATTCTGTTTTGTTAATTTATCTTCATCTGCTTATTTCTGTCTTAAGAAACCTGAAAATGGTATAAATTTGAAATAATTTTTAAACGCCTTGCTTGTATATATCATGCTATCTTGTATATAATTTTTAAACGCCTTGGTTGGATATATGTTTTGTATATCTATAGGACCTATCTAGTTATGGATCGTAGTTGGATGGTTTGTAAGCGCACTAGTGTTGAGTATTTGAAGGGGGTGGGAGAATTTATAGAATTTACTCAAAGGAATGTTCCTAATAGTAATGGAATGTTCTGTTGTCCTTGTGTCAAGTGATTGAATACGAGGAAATGTACGGTGAAGGACATACGTACTCATTTGATTTGTGAAGGGATTTGCTTGAGTTATACAAGATGGATATGGCATGGTGATGTGTTGTTGAGTAGTACGCCAAGTGTCTCCCAAAGTGAGGACGTTGACGTAGATATGGAGGATGATCGAGTAGAGGACATGATCCGTGATATCAGACAAGAATCTTTTCATCGAGCCCATGTGTATGATAGGTTGTGCGGTGATGCAGATAAGCCTTTATATCCAGGGTGTACTACTCATACACGGTTGTCGGCGGTGCTAAAATTGGTTTGTGTGAAGGCGAGAAATGGTTGGACCGATAAAAGCTTCACGGAATTGCTTGAAGTGTTGAAAGACTTGCTTCCGGAGGACAACACATTACCTGACCGTAACTATGAGGCCAATAAGGTATTGTGTCTGATGGGTATGGAGTATAAGAAGATACACGCATGCCCCAATGACTGCATATTGTACACCGGTGTTCATGAAGACAATCACGATTGCCCCAAATGTGGGTTATCACGATACAAAGTGAAGGGTGGTGATGATGATGATGATCTTGATGATGTGAGAAAAAGGGGTCCTCCTGTGAAGGTGTTGTGGTATCTTCCAATAATTCCAAGGTTCAAGCGATTGTTTGCCAATGCGAAAGATGCGAAGAATCTTAGATGGCATAATGATGAGAGGAACTGTGATGGAAAGGTTCGTCATCCTGCTGATTCTATGCAATGGAAGAATATTGATACTATGTTTCCGGATTTCGCCGATGAGCCAAGAAACCTAAGGCTTGGACTTGCTACGGATGGAATGAATCCTTATGGTAACATGAGTAGTATTCATAGTTCATGGCCTGTTCTATTGATAATTTACAACCTGCCCCCTTGGTTGTGCATGAAGTGCAAATACATGATGTTGTCTATGATGATTTCGGGCCCAAAGCAACCGAGAAATGACTTAGATGTTTATCTAAGTCCCTTGATTGAAGACATGAAAACGCTGTGGGTGGAAGGTGTTGATGTAGTTGATGGGTATTCTCATAAGACTTTCAGGCTTCGTGCCATGTTATTTTGAACCATCAACGACTTTCCAGCATACGGTAACTTGTCCGAGTACAATGTCAAGGGGCATAAAGCATGCCCTATATGTGAAGAAGGCACATGCTACACTCAGTTGCATCATGGAAAGAAGACGGTTTACCTTGGGCATCGGAGATTTCTTAGACGTGTTCACCCATATCGTAAGATGAAAAAAACTTTTAATGGATGCCAAGAGACAGAAGAAGCTTTGACGACCTTAATTGGAGAGCAGGTTTATCAGAGGGTAAAGGGCATCGATGTTATATTCAGCATGTCCAAAAAGAAAGGTAAAGCTGCTGAGAAAAACATATGGAAGAAGAGGTCGATATTCTTTGATCTTCTATACTGGCGCAAGCTTGATGTCAGACACTGCATTGATGTGATGCATGTGGAGAAAAATGTGTGTGATAGTGTGATCGGGACGCTTCTCAACATTCAGGGCAAGACAAAGGATGGTGTGAATGCTCGTCTCGACCTTGTTGCTATGGGTATAGGAGAGCAGTTAGATCCAGTTGTTGAGGATGGTAAGCGGACTTATTTGCTGCCAGCATGTCATACTTTGTCAAAAAAAAAAGAGACAAAGTTTCTGCGGGTGTCTTTAGGGCATCAAAGTTCCACATGGTCACTCTTCAAATATGAAGAGGCTTGTCTCTAGTTATCTTAAATTGGTTGGCTTAAAGTCTCATGATTGTCACATCTTGATGCAACAACTTTTACCCATTGCTATTCGTGGTATTGCTCCAAAAAATGTGAGACATGCCATTACTCGGTTGTGCTCATTCTTCAATTCTATGTGTAGCAAAGTCGTTGACCCCGTATGTTGGATGACTTGGAAGTTGAGGCTGCTACAATCTTGTGCCAATTGGAGATGTATTTTCCTCCTTCCTTTTTCGACATAATGGTTCACTTAATTGTTCATTTGGTGAGGGAGATTAGATTATGTGGGCCGGTTTTTCTGAGATGGATGTTGTAACACCCTACTTTTTATTTTTCAATTTTTATTTTTTTCAGTAAAAATATTTTCGTTGTATTAACCAGTATAAATGTATTTATTTATATTTTTATCTGAGTTCATGGAGATTGATTTTTATGAAATAAAAATCATATTCATACTCTATCTTAAGGTAGAAGCTTAGGATAAAAATTTGGTTTGAAAATTCAGATGGAAATCGGTCTGCGTTTTCACTGACAGTAAAATTTTACTGAGCAGAAAACCTAATTTAGACTCGTGAACGAAATGGTTTATATTTAAATCATATTTCCAACGAGTTTGGTTAGTTTGAAAATTTTCAGTCGAAAACGAAATATTACGATTTTATACGAGCGTAAAACCCTAATCGGGAAACCGACGGAGTCGAGAAGGGAAGTGCAGAGACCAATCAAGAGATCGGGACAACGAGACATACATGATGACTCATGGAGGATGAGTCACCAAGCATTTATGAGCATTTAATGCAAGTAATCATGACATTTAGGTAAAAAGACCAAAATACCCCCAAGCTTTCGCGGGTATTAACAAGACGCATCTACGCACTCTTAACCACTCATTTTACGTGGTTGAAAACCTCACACATCTCTCCAATTTCGTGCATCCACTTCCAATAAATCTTACCTATTTCATTTTGCTTTTGTTTCATTATTTTCCTCTCAAAAACCGAAATCGGGTAAATGACGGAGCTGCGTATGGAATTTCCGGGAACCGCTAACGGATAAGATCGGTGACTCATTAGTGAGTCACTTTGTGCGGCCCAAAATCAGCCTCACCTCCATCAAATGTGAGACACATAATTATTAACCATAGTTAAGCAAAGTAACCCTGGTTAAGTTAATTATTAACTAAGGTCAAGCTTATATTAATTAAATAATCACAAAACCCATTAATCTAAAAGTTAAAAACCAAACAAGGCCTAATATTACTCCTATATATACCCTCCAAACCGTGGCCTCCCTCCCATTTCACTCGTCTTCTTCATCTTCTTCATTCTTCTTCATTTCTTCACAAATCACCCAAAACTCCATTTTCTTCTTCAAGATTTTCAAGTGCTTCCATTGAAGAACTTGTCAAGATCATCATCTTTTCTCCATATTCTTCATACACTTGAGGTAACGTGATCATCTCATCTCTTGTTTAAGCTTTTGTTCTTCATATGTCATAGTTTTCCATTTCTAGATCTAGAACTTGTAATAATTCTAGAAAATTGTAGAAAAATCATAAAAATGTGAAACCAATTTCTATGATCTAGTTATGATCCCTCATTTATTTATCCAAAAGCATGTGATCAAAATCATTTTCCTTCCCTATTAATCATTAATGGCTGAACCTATGTAGGAAAATGGGTTTGGTGTTTTGTTGTTTGTTTTGAAAGTTAGTACTTGACTTAAGTTCTATAATACATGTATAGCTTAAATCCAAGAGCTTAGGTCCAACAAGAATCTCTAGCTTAAATTCCTATACATGGCCCAAAACCCTAACCCTATAGGGTAGAGAATTTTGTTCCAAACTTTAGTCTTGTAATAATTAATCTATGTTAGTTAAGACTCTAGTAACTAGGATCCAAAAGATGGCATTAAGAAAATAACCCTAAACCTATTTTCTTAGTCTTGGCCGAACCTAGCCCTAAAGTGTCATAGATGGATTTGGTTTGATTAATTATAGTTATGTTGTTTGATTCAAGGTGAAACTACTAAGCTGTGGTGTGATAGCGAGGAACGTCGAGTTCGGGATTTCGGTGCTAACTCAGGTGGGAGAAAGAACCATTCCATCGTCGGAACCGATAAGTAGTATATAATTTATAATAATGGTTTAGGGTGACCTAAACCCTACTAGTGGTCGAATAATTGACAATACCAAAATCGTATTGGAAACTTTTCCGTAATACCAATGACGATTTGGGAATTGTAGGTTTATCGCCTTAGGTTAATTATTCATATTTGAGGATGTGTGAATTATTTACTTTTGACTGTTTGTGATCCGCTAGTTGAGGTATTCTACTGCATGTGACGTTTATTTTGGTGTTTGAATATTTTATTGATTATTGTGTTATGCATGATCTGCCTGGTTTGATAAATTGCTTAGTTGATTTTAAGTAAATATATATATTGCTCGAAGGTTTTTTGTTTGGGTGAGAGTTTTGAATATGAACTAGAGGTGCCTCGCTATTATTTTATAGAAGTGATGTGATATAGAATGTAAGTGGAGGTTATGAGGAAAAGCTTGAGGTACTAGGTTGTTATTGATAAAAGTCAGTGAGAATCATATGTTGCATTGTTGTTCATAGCCGTGTATTTGAGATACACGAGGTCCGAAGTTCTCGTGGACCGTTCCAAAATTAGAAGTTAAGTTGTGCAACTATAGTGTCGTTGCTATGCATGAGCACCCTTGACAGAGTTGAGAGAGAAAATCAGGGTGTGCACCGACAGTACTATACAACTATAGTGTCATTGCTTTGCATGAGCATTCTCACCATGGATGAGAATGTGCATCGGCGTTGGGAACGTGTCACTTGGACGACTGACTGACATTCCTAACGAGGGATGTGTGACAGGATTAGCAGTGGCCACGTCGGCATAAAGGTTTAGTTGCATGAGTTGAAGGATAGAGGATGATGTTATAAAATATGGATGATTGTAGATTGTGAGTGATGCATGTTTGTGACTATTATTGTATTATATGCTATGTATCTTTTCCACTTATGATGATAGAACTGTTTCTTATCTCCCTATTTCTGTATTTTGGTGTATGTTTGCCCTGTTACGTTAGAAGACCAGATGGACGACTATGTTACTGAGGAGATGGCTGGAACCCCATACGAGACGGAGGTTGTCGAGGAGTTGAATGACGTTCCGTATGAAGTTGACACTGAGGAACAACCTACTGATCCTAATAATGTAGCGTAGTAAGTTTAGGGCCAGTGAGTCACATAAGATGTTTTGTGTTCCGTTAGTTATAAGCAAGTTGTATAAATAAGTACCTGTGTGGGATCCTACTGAGAAGATACCCTAAACAGTGTTGTGTAAAATAAAGTATACTTATGTGTGTATTTATGTAATATAGTTTGGTGTGTTATATTTGTAGAAGTTATATGATTATTATTTAAGTTTTAATTTTTATGTATTTTCAACAATAAGCACGCGATTAAGTAAATAAATATTAAGGTTTTAATGTAATAATACAATGGGGCACAACGGGGTGTCTCAGATGTACCCAGTTGAGCGCTACATGAAGATCTTGAAAGGGTACGTGAAGAATCCTCATCGTCCGGAAGCATGTATTGTTCAAAGGTATGTTGCAAAAGAAGCTATTGAGTTTTGTTCGGACTACCTTCATAACACGGATCCTATAGGGGTTCCTAAGCCTCGGCATGATGAGATAAGATGTCAAGGTAAGGGTACACATGGCTTAAGAATTAATAGCAAGGGTCGGGAGGAAGTTCTTCAAGCACATTTGTATGTATTGAACAACATCGATTCTGTTCAACCTTTCTTATTTGAACATAAAAGAAAAGTCAATCAAGAAAACCCTCGAACGAGCGAAAGGTGGTTGTTGAACAAGCATAACAAGACTTTCTTACCATGGTTCAAGGAAGAAATGCTTAAGGATGGTAGTACTGCTTCTGATGATGTAAGATGGCTAGCACGTGGGCCTAGCTTCAACGTCATATGTTGGAGCGGATACGACATCAATAACTTTTCCTTTTATATAAAGGAACAAGATAACAAGAGTACCATGCAAAATAGTGGGGTTATGATCGTGGCCTAAGCAATGCACTTCTCTAGTGCAAAGGACACAAAACCCGTTAAAGCACCGACACCTTACTTTGGATATATTGAAGATATTTGGGTACTCGATTACACTAAGCTTACGGTGCCGGTTTTTAAATGTAAGTGGGTTGATAGTAATGGTGGTGTACAAACTGACGAATTGGGGTTCACATTGGTAGACCTCAACAAGTTAGGTCATCTAAATGAGCCTTTCATAATGGCTTCCCAAGCAAAACAAGTGTTCTACATCACTGATCCTTCTAACAAAAGGTTGTCCGTGGTTCTCCAAGGAAAAAGCATGTATAATGGTAGTGATGAAAATCAAGATTCAAATCTTGATATTCCTTAGACTCCTTCTTTTTCAACAAACATGCCTACTATAATCAAGGAGACACAGGTGGACGATGTACATGCCACTCGTGATGATCATCACGAAGGGATATTAATATAGGTAGTTTAAACTTAGTATACATTTGTTTTTATTTAAACTTCAGTATTTATTTTTAGTTATAACCTATTTTAATAAATATATATTGTTTCTGAACAGGCATACATATGGATCAGTCGGATGGCCCACATGCACGGGAGGACACTGTGGGGCCTACGCAGGACCCGATCGCACCTACGCCTGATTCTAGTGTAAGTTTACATGTTATATACTATCTTTAGTCATTCTTTTTAAGGTAAGTTTATAATGTTATAACCCTCTATTTTATCATTTTTTTTGTCCATACAGACATCACAGTCTTAGAGGAAACGAGGTAGAGGAGCCACGACTTTGAAGAAGTTAGAGAAAGCCAGGCAAAGCGGATAGAATCTTGAGGTGTGCTTTGATGCTAATCTAAAGCCCCAGGGACTCCGTGCTACAGAATTTAAAAAGTGGGTGTTTCTACAAGCGAAGCAGCACGTTAGCATCAACTACAACCATTGGAATGATGTTCAATAGAACGTTAAGGATCATATTTGGGAGGCTATCACGGTATTTTACCTTCACATTCTTTTGATTTACATTATTAGATAATTATCCGAGTTATAATCCATCCAGTTGTTATGTATTTAATGTGTAGGTAGCTTGGATTGTGCCTAATGACGAGGATCATCGTACGAAATGTATGAAAATGGCATCCAAGTGCTGGAATGGATTCAAGCATGATCTTACCAGGTTCTATGTATCTGGGAAGAAGCGGCTTGATAAGATATTCTCGGATTATCCCTGGATTGATAAGGATACTTGGGATATGTTTGCTAGGAGTCGACAGGATGAAGAATTTCAGGTTGGTTGATTAAGTTAATTTTGTATGCTTCTTATAGATCATTTAACTATATTTAATTATGTGTTTTTGTTTGAATAGGCTAAGGCATATAAGGTTAGGCAGAATCAGGCGAAGAACGTCCACCACCACACCATGTCTCAGGGTGGGTACGAGACTCGGATCAAGGAGATGATGACGGATAGGCTGAGGGTGAAGCAGGAAGAGCACATTGCTAGGATAGAAAGAGGATAGTTTCCTGAGGGCACACCATTAAGTCCTCTGTCGGACATCGACCGCGAGGATGTCTGGTTAGCCGGCCGCATGACAAAGACAGGATCTTTTAAAGTTGATGCCACTCGTGAAGTGGCAGATAAGATTGTAATTAAATAATTAACTTCATTTCAATTGATATTTGTATAGATATTTTTAACACTTTTTCACTTGCACATTTTTTCATTTCTTCATTATAGATGGATCTTAAAGCACAATGCTCCCAGGGCTCATTCGTCCCTTATGGACGGCGGGACGTCTTGATGACTGCTCTAGGCAAGAAAGACCATCCTGGTCGACAGGATGAAGAATTTCAGGTTGGTTGATTAAGTTAATTTTGTATGCTTCTTATAGATCATTTAACTGTATTTAATTATGTGTTTTTGTTTGAATAGGCTAAGGCATAGAAGGTTAGGCAGAATCAGGCGAAGAACGTCCACCGCCACACCATGTCTCAGGGTGGGTACGAGACTCGGATCAAGGAGATGATGGCGGATAGGTTGAGGGTGAAGCAGGAAGAGCACATTGCTAGGATAGAAAGAGGAGAGTTTCCTGAGGGCACACCATTAAGTCCTCTGTCGGACATCGACTGCGAGGATGTCTGGTTAGCCAGCCGCATGACAAAGACAGGATCTTTTAAAGTTGATGCCACTCGTGAAGTGGTAGATAAGATTGTAATTAAATAATTAACTTCATTTCAATTGATATTTGTATAGATATTTTTAACACTTTTTCACTTGCACATTTTTTCATTTCTTCATTATAGATGGATCTTAAAGCACAATGCTCCCAGGGCTCATTCGTCCCTTATGGAGGGCGGGACGTCTTGATGACTGCTCTAGGCAAGAAAGACCATCCTGGTCGACAGGATGAAGAATTTCAGGTTGGTTGATTAAGTTAATTTTGTATGCTTCTTATAGATCATTTAACTGTATTTAATTATGTGTTTTTGTTTGAATAGGCTAAGGCATAGAAGGTTAGGCAGAATCAGGCGAAGAACGTCCACCGCCACACCATGTCTCCGGGTGGGTACGAGACTCGGATCAAGGAGATGATGGCGGATAGGCTGAGGGTGAAGCAGGAAGAGCACATTGCTAGGATAGAAAGAGGAGAGTTTCCTGAGGGCACACCATTAAGTCCTCTGTCGGACATCGACCGCGAGGATGTCTGGTTAGCCGGCCGCATGACAAAGACATGATCTTTTAAAGTTGATGCCACTCGTGAAGTGGCAGATAAGATTGTAATTAAATAATTAACTTCATTTCAATTGATATTTGTATAGATATTTTTAACACTTTTTCACTTGCACATTTTTTCATTTCTTCATTATAGATGGATCTTAAAGCACAATGCTCCCAGGGCTCATTCGTCCCTTATGGACGGCGGGACGTCTTGATGACTGCTCTAGGCAAGAAAGACCATCCTGGTCGACAGGATGAAGAATTTCAGGTTTGTTGATTAAGTTAATTTTGTATGCTTCTTATAGATCATTTAACTGTATTTAATTATGTGTTTTTGTTTGAATAGGCTAAGGCATAGAAGGTTAGGCAGAATCAGGCGAAGAACGTCCACCGCCACACCATGTCTCAGGGTGGGTACGAGACTCGGATCAAGGAGATGATGGCGGATAGGCTGAGGGTGAAGCAGGAAGAGCACTGGTCACGCTGTCGCGCACGCGCCAAAAAGGACGAGCGGGTTAAAACTGTAGTATAATGCGACAACTCGGATGTCGTCTCTCAAGGACTCTGAGAATATTATCTTTCACAAAAATCAGTTTGGGGGGGGGTTTGGATTGGAATGCGAATGAGAAAAAAAATGTTAAAAACAGAGCAATTGAAAACAAGCAGTTCAAGAGAGATTATCAAATATCAAATACGATTAATCTACTGTCAAGAATTCTCAACTATCCTTGGTTAATGTAAACCCAAGCCCTAAGCAGATTCTATTCCCCTTTCGATTCTGATAACAACTAACAACGTAATTGCTACTATGGATGCAAGTTCCTATTCCCGAAATAACAAACGGGGTTAAGCGCTCATGAACGAACGAACATGAATGAACACTCGCGAAATAACAAACGCGATTATGTATAGGAAAATAACATCACTGAAACAAATCAATACAATACTACACACTCCTGAAATAACAAACAGAAATGTGTAATATGGTATTGAAAAGGGAAAAGCAATTACAATAGGGCTTTACAAAACCTCAAGTATAGAGAATTCCCATACAGTAGACTAATCCTAGAACTTAGTTCTCCATAACAAACGAAATTACACATAAAAACGTAAAACTAAACAATGGAGAAGCAAGAGTCCCTACAAAATGTTCAGAACAGCCTTTTATACAAATTCTGAAATTAACTAGCTCGCGAGGCGAGCACACATTCGCGAGGCGAATTTCATGAACAGCCAGCAACCTTTGGCATTCTCGCGAGGCGAAGTTCTTCTCGCGAGGCGAGGATGTGAAGAGTTTTCTCCTTACGCCCGTTATGGCCATCAGGGCCTAACCGTGATGCTTTCTGACTTCCAGACTCGCGAGGCGAATGGATGCTCGCGAGGCGAGACTCTTCAACTTCAAAACTGCCACGGCCATGACCTTCAACACGGGCAAGTCGTGATCGTCTCTGACTTTTTCAGGTTTGCAAGACTCGCGGGGCGAGACCTTCTTCGCGAGGCGAACCAGAGACTTAGCAATTTCTTGGAACAATCGAGCCTTAGGTCGCGTGGCGAGCATGGCTTTCGCGGGGCGAATCCCCTGTTTCCTTATTCTCTTGACTTTCACTTAACCTGAAAACAAAGAAATAACTATAAGTGTATTATTTAACTCCAAACTAGCTAAATTAACTTAAAACTACTCTAGAGACTCAAAACCTTGCTTGAGGACAATCTAATCTAATTTGGGTGAAAATACGATATAATTTGCACAAAACCCTGGTCATACTAGCTATAAAACTAGATGAGCCAGAGGCTTATCAAAATACCCCAAACTTAAACTTTGCTTGTCCCCAAGCAAACTAAGACTCAAGAAAAACAAAAAGACTCAGGACCTGGCAAGCTCAAAAGATTCAATCAACATTGCACACATTCAAGCAAAACATCAAAACAGTTTTTCTTCATTGTTTCCCCCTTTTCAAACAGAGCAATCCCCACATTCATTTATTCCAAACAATTGAGAGTTTCATCATGAAAACAATCAGAAATCTAAGCAGGGAATCTAAGTCACACACAAGAGGGAGATCACCAAATCCAAACAACTGCCTTCCTCACAAGGGCATTATTTGTTCACTCAGTCACTCAGTTTATGTCAGGCTAACAACTTGCACTCAGGTTCACTTTTCAAGTACACTTCCCAAAAATTTGCTTTTCACCTCAAAATGGTTCCCACAGAAAACATGCAGCAACATCAAAAGGTCTTTTATGGGTTGTAAGGGGGCCTGGCTAAGGGTAGGATATACAAAATGAACTAAGCTGAAGACCCTAGGAACTAAGAGAGCATGAACTATATTTACACCTTGAAATTCACTCAAGTTCCTTTCTTTATTTTTTTTTCTTTACACTTCTGGGTGGCTACAGCTCTTTTTATTTCTTTTTGGCATTTTTGTATTTTTTTATTTTTCATTTTTTTTTTATATTCTTCTTCAACATTTGTACACTTTTTCTTTCACAAGCTTTTGGCTTCTTTTTTTTTCAATCCCAACAACATATTACACCTTGCAGCCACCCCAAACTTAGTTTCTTGCACCCATTCTAAGATTACATGCTCTCCTAATCCTAAGATCGGGTTAACATGGTTTTCCAGATTTTTGGGCTTATAACATTAGGTTATCAAGAACTAATAGGCTAATAGGCTCAAAAGGGCTAACTAGGGAACATGCAATAGGAATTAGTTTATTCAGGCCAAGTAGCTATTTACAAAGAAACTGCCTAAATCATTTGCTACTCACATATAATCATGCAAACCAAAAAGAGATTCAATCAAATCCAGGGAAGTGCAACTTGAAAGTGATTTTCACACAGTTTAAAAACATGTTGGAGGCTCAAAACCTCACCTGGACATTATTTGCAAATTATTTGAACAGAGATACTATCCCTAGTGTGTGCTCCCTATCACCCCAAACTTATCATTCATCATGCTATCATAACAAAATCCCAAAGTTCAGTTTTCAATTTCACATGGGAATCACAAAAATTTTTTCAAATTTTTCAGCCTAGGGGGGGATCATCACATATCAATCATGCAAGCAATCTGTGCAACATCAATCAAAATCTAACAAACTTGCCAATCAAAAGACTCAACACACAAATGCTCCTGAGCTTCTCAAATTATTCAGGAGCTTTATTCAAAGAAAAGAAAACTTTATTCAAAGAAGAGAAAAACTACAACTAATTCCCTCCCCCACACTTAAAACATGCATTGTCCCCAATGAACAACAGAATTATAAGATCATAGTGAGGGAAAGGAAAAGAGTACTCCCTGATCAAGTGCAGTGTAAGCGGGAGCTGTCACCTGGATCCCATTCCTTGCAGTCTAAGTCCAAAGAGGTAGAGAGGGCCTCCAGTGCTGCTTCATCCTTTTCGTGGTTCTCATCCACTGCACTGACAATCTTATCACCTGCTAAACATGCAGCAATCTCAGCACAAACCACAAAATGGTTAGCGTTAGTACAATCAAGAAAAGAAAGAATATCATCACAGCCAGAATTAAGTGGAAAATTAGAAAACAAGTTCTCATGGTTATCCTCAATAGTCTCAGATACCAGCTCAATGTGGAATACAGAGTGCTCTTCCGCTGGATGTTTCATGGCATCAAATATGTTGAACTTTGCAACTATATCCCCAAACTTCATAGACATGGTCCCATCACCCACATCAATGTTAGTCTTGGCTGTCTTCATGAATGGCCGACCCAGGATGATTGGTGATTTACTGGAATGTGTCTCGCCTGCCATGTCCAAGATGTAGAAATCAGCTGGGAAGATCAGATCATCAACTTGCACTAGTACATCTTCCACCATTCCCATGGGGCGGGCACAGGTCCTGTTGGCCAACTGAATGGTGATACATGTGTACTTCAAAGGACCAAGATCCAGTTTGTTAAAGATGGAGGTAGGCATGACATTGATAGATGCTCCCAAGTCCAACATGCAGTTTTCAAACTTCTTGTCCCCAATAGTGCATGGGATAGTGAAGGTGCCTGGATCCTTGCATTTCGGTGGCAGTGCCTGGGTGAAAGCAACAACTCTTTCTGGCTCGGGATCGGATAAGCGGCTGAGACATTTCTTCCCAAGTCAACCCTCTCATTAGTCTTCATCGTCCTCTTGTTGGTGCATAGGTCCTTGAGAAATTTGGCATATCTGGGCACTTGCTTGATCACATCCAACAGAGGGATATTAACACCCACCTTTCTTAACACATCAAGAATTGCCTTCTCTTTATCTTCACCACCACTCTTCAAATTTTTCTCGGATTCGTGTGGGAATGGAATGGGTGGTCTATACACTCTCTCGGTTTCAACTTCAACCACAGGCTCGGGAGTAACTTCAACAAGAGGGCTCGGGAGTAGCCTTCATAGTTTCTTCATTCTTTCCGAAAATGGCCTCAACAACCTTTCCGGACCTCGGAGATACGTAACTCACATTGGGGTTGGAGGCATTAGGATTGATCACCGGGTCGTCTTGGCAGCTGGGTTGTTCTTTGACCTTGCTTTATATTATTTATGTCTCGTAGTCATCTCTGTCCAATCTGTGTATGCAATGCCTGAATACTCGCATCCGTTCTCTGCTGAAATTGTGCCTGTGAGGCCTGGAATCGTGCCTGGAACTGTCCCATTTGCTTTGGAAAAGTGTAGTCATTTGTGCATTCAATTGTGAAGTTATTTGCTTGCACATATCATCAACTCGACGGTCCTGGACGGTGCGAAGTGGTCACTAGAGGATTACCGAGGTGCCATCGGTTGTTGGGATGAGTTCCCATACCGCAGATTAGGATGATTACTCCAGCTGGGATGGTACCTATTTGTTGAAAGATCCGGAATCTCAGATTCTGCTCTCTGGTTATTGCCCCGATTATACTGATGGACTGCAAAGGCTTGAGGTGATTCAGTATTTGATCCTCCTTGCAAAATAGGACAAGCTTCATATGGGTGCTCAGGAGAACTGCACATGCCACACAATACCGCAGGCTGCACCCTATCCATTGCCAATTTCTCTACCAAGGAAGTGAGCCTCATCAATTCTATCATCACGGTCATGGCTGGAAGAAGAAGTGCGGATCTCATGTACACCTCTAGTCTCAACAGAATTTCTTCTTGTAGTGAATTGCTGGGAATTTAATGACATGTTCTCAATAAGTTGCTTAGCAGGAGTTGGAGTCTTGTCAACCAATGCTCCCCCACTAGCAGCATCCAAAATATTCCTATCCATAGGCTGCAATCCTTCATAAAAATATTGGATGAGGAGCTGTTCAGAAATTTGGTGCTGGGGGCAACTAGATGTCAACTGCTTGAACCTCTCCCAATACTCAGCTAGCGACTCATTTCCTTGCCTTATTCCACAGATTTCTTTCCTAATTGCAGCGGCTCTGGAGGCAGGAAAATATTTCTCCTGGAAGAGCTTCTTCAAGTCGTTCCATGTGGTAATGGAATTCGGCGCAAGGTATAAAAGCCAATCTTTCGCAGCTCCCTGGAGTGAGAATGGAAAAGCCTTCAACTTGATATGATCCTCGCTACTCCTTCCGGCCACAAAGTTATGGAGCGGAGACAACTTGGAACTCCTTCAAGTGCTTGTGTGGATCTTCACCGCAAGACCATTAAATCTAGGCAACAAATGGATTAGCCCAGATTTTTAACTCAAAAGGTGTGTCAAAGACCGGGATAAGCAATGCACAAACCATTGTAATTCACATCAGGGGCAGCAAGCTGCCTCAAAGTCCTTTGGTCTCCCATGTTTTCAAAAGCAGTTTTAAAATTGGTATCACTACTAGTGCTAGCCCGAAATTCCCTACGGAGTGTGTGCAATGTTCTTTCAATTTCCGGGTCAAAATCACACAGTTCAGGGCAATTAGACCTAGTAGCCAGACCAATTCAAAACAAAACAGAAAATAAAAGAAAGAAAAGAAAAGAAAATAAAAACAAATTGCGAAAAATAACAACTCAGAGTCCCCGGCAACGGCGCCAATTTTTGGTCGCGCTGTCGCGCACGCGCCAAAAAGGACGAGCGGGTTAAAACTGTAGTATAATGCGACAACTCGGATGTCGTCTCTCAAGGACTCTGAGAATATTATCTTTCACAAAAATCAGTTTGGGGGGGGTTTGGATTGGAATGCGAATGAGAAAAAAAATGTTAAAAACAGAGCAATTGAAAACAAGCAGTTCAAGAGAGATTATCAAATATCAAATACGATTAATCTACTGTCAAGAATTCTCAACTATCCTTGGTTAATGTAAACCCAAGCCCTAAGCAGATTCTATTCCCCTTTCAGTTACAGTAACAACTAACAACGTAATTGCTACTATGGATGCAAGTTCCTATTCCCGAAATAACAAACGGGGTTAAGCGCTCATGAACGAACGAACATGAATGAACACACGCGAAATAACAAACGCGATTATGTATAGGAAAATAACATCACTGAAACAAATCAATAGAATACTACACACTCATTAAATAATAAACATAAATGTGTATTATGGTATTGAAAAGGGAAAAGCAATTACAATAGGGCTTTACAAAACCTCAAGTATAGAGAATTCCCATACAGTAGACTAATCCTAGAACTTAGTTCTCCATAACAAACGAAATTACACAGAAAAACGTAAAACTAAACAATGGAGAAGCAAGAGTCCCTACAAAATGTTCAGAACAGCCTTTTATACAAATTCTGAAATTAACTAGCTCGCGAGGCGAGCACACATTCGCGAGGCGAATTTCATGAACAGCCAGCAACCTTTGGCATTCTCGTGAGGCGAAGTTCTTCTCGCGAGGCGAGGATGTGAAGAGTTTTCTCCTTACGCCCGTTATGGCCATCAGGGCCTAACCGTGATGCTTTCTGACTTCCAGACTCGCGAGGCGAATGGATGCTCGCGAGGCGAGACTCTTCAACTTCAAAACTGCCACGGCCATGACCTCCAACACGGCCAAGCCGTGATCGTCTCTGACTTTTTTAGGTTTGCAAGACTCGCGGGGCGAGACCTTCTTCGCGAGGCGAACCAGAGACTTAGCAATTTCTTGGAATAGTCAGGCTTCTGGGTCGCGTGGCGAGCATGGCTTTCGCGGGGGGGAATCCCCTGTTTCCTTATTCTCTTGACTTTCACTTAACCTGAAAACAAAGAAATAACTATAAGTGTATTATTTAACTCCAAACTAGCTAAATTAACTTAAAACTACTCTAGAGACTCAAAACCTTGCTTGAGGACAATCTAATCTAATTTGGGTGAAAATACGATATAATTTGCACAAAACCCTGGTCATACTAGCTATAAAACTAGATGAGCCAGAGGCTTATCAAGCACATTGCTAGGATAGAAAGAGGAGAGTTTCCTGAGGGCACACCATTAAGTCCTCTGTCGGACATCGACCGCGAGGATGTCTGGTTAGCCGGCCGCATGACAAAGACAGGATCTTTTAAAATTGATGCCACTCGTGAAGTGGCAGATAAGATTGTAATTAAATAATTAACTTCATTTCAATTGATATTTGTATAGATATTTTTAACACTTTTTCACTTGCACATTTTTTCATTTCTTCATTATAGATGGATCTTAAAGCATAATGCTCCCAGGGCTCATTCGTCCCTTATGGACGGCGGGACGTCTTGATGACTGCTCTAGGCAAGAAAGACCATCCTGGTCGGGTTATCGCTGTTCCTGGGAACGTGACCATCAAAGAATATTATGGCAAGTCTGCTTCACGAAAGCGGGTCGTCAATGAGGCATCAATTTTGGAATCCATGACTCAGCAGCTCATCTCCAACCCTGCTATTACAGCGCATCTGATGAAAACCTTCCTATCCAACCCAGAATTCAAGCAGGCGCTTGCTAAAGAGCTTTCCTCCGTCGGTTCATCCCAGGACACCGTAGGACATGCCAACCCTTCACATGTGAGCACAAAAGAGAGTTATAGTAGGGCACATGTGGAGGACGATGAGTTGGCAGCTAGGGACAGGGAGTTCGAAGTCCAACGCCGTGAGCTTGAGTTGGAAATGCAAAGACATGAGCTTGAGTTGGACTTCAAACGCCGTGAGCTCGAAATGGTAACAAAGGTATGTATTCATTATTAATGTCCAAATTAGTCAAATAATTACTTGTGTTTTTTTTAATTATCAACAACTTATCTATTTTATTTTTTCTAAATTGAAGGCCAAGTCGACGTCGGTGTCGCAGTCACCTGTCACTCGTTTGTTCTCACTTGGTGAGGATTATGCCTTTGAGATTTTTGAATGTCCATTGCATGATGGATGGGTGGCACGCCCAAATCAAGAAAGGATATTTTCCTTCTGTGGTGAAGATCTCAGGCACGCCTGCATAGATAATGTGTGGATGGCCAGCACGGTTTTGAGTCTCTGGTGCACGTAAGTTAATTTTAATTTTATAACTTATTTATTTTTGGTATTTTTCCATTTAATAATTTATTTTAATTTCAATATATATACTATGTAATTAACATCCACACCTTTTCATATCTTAGGTATCTCCATCGTCTTCAGCTTGATAAGGGCTCCGTATTTAATTATGGCTTCTTAGATCCGTCAATCCTTATGCCTCAATTCTTTGCTGGCAATGAATTTAGTAAATACATAGGGAACTTGATGGGAGACAATCGGAAAGAATTATATCTGGCTCCCTACTGTATGAATAACCATTGGCAGTTGCTCGTACTTCACCCGTCTAGGCATACTGTCATATTCTTCTGCTCTCTCCACCAAAACCCGCCGTAGGAGGTGGTGGAAGCTGTAAATACGTAAGTAACTAATTTTCAATTTAATTTAAGTTTTAATATCAATTGTTTTTAGTTTATTACACACATGATATATGAATTTGTTAATTGACATGATTATTTGTTTATGATAGCGCGCTGAAGGCGATTAGCATAAGTTGCGCCAACGGGAGAAGCGGGACTTCTAAGGCTAAAGGAAATCCTGAATGGATCATCCTCAAGGTTTGGTAGTTTATTTATCAAATAATTAATATTATAATTACTAATTTATATGTATATTTAACTGACATTGAAATTAATTTTGTTTGTAGTCTCGATTTCAACCTGACGGGTGGTCGTGCGGCTATTATGTGATGCTTCATATGCTGAACATAGTCTCCACATCTATTACGGATGGATGGAAGAAGGTAATATTTAAACAACTTGTTAAATTATATATTATAGTTTTGGTGATGACTTGCGTTAATGTTATTATTATTTGAATGTGTATAGGCATTTAACAACCAATTGCCTCTTCAAAAAGATGAGTTTAGATACTTGAGGATGCGCTTGACAGAATTCTTCTTCAAGTATGCGGCTGAAAAAGGAATTGACAAGATACCTCCGCAATACTAGTTTTTTTTTGTTAGACTTTAGAAACTAATTAATAACATATATATATATATATATATATATATATATATATATATATATATATATATATATACTTGTAGATAGTTATGTTTTTCCTATACATGGGTTTTTGTTTTAAGTCCCACCATTGTTCCTTTGTAGATTTCTTTTCTTTTAGTTAATATTGAAATTTAAGGGTAGTGTTTGCAATTCTGTAATGTGTGTGATATTCTGTGTTACTGGGATATTTACTGAATGCAGGGATAGCTGAGGGGAGTGATAATTTAAAACTGAATTTAAAAAAAAAATCTATTAACGTTACTTGTATCAAACAACTGATGTTAATATATAGTATTTTATAAAATATACAGTACACTATTAACGTCTGTTGTATTAGGAAACTGACATTAAAAATAAAACCTGTAACGTCAGTTCTTTAACAGAACTGACGTTAGTTTGAACAACATTAACGTCAGTTGTGTTAAAGAACTAACGTTAATAGTTTTATATTTAACGTCAGTTGTTTAAACAACTGACGTTAAAATATTAACTATTAACGTCAGCTGTAAAGAGCCCATGTAACTTACAAATCAATTGAGATATATATAAGCAGCCACGGAAAGCAATCAAGCAGTATAAACCATACTACGAAAATCATACTAAGAACCTATCTATAATAGCCCAATCACATGTTTCATTAACATAAAACACATTAGAAATTAATTGGCATAAATTATAATTTTACTTGATCACTAAAGAAACATTTAATTTTGCATAGACAAATCTCTTAACACATACTTATATGTTACAAATAGACTAACAAGTTCTTCAAAGCTGAGACATGCAACATAATTTCAATTTGATTTAGACATTTTAACAAACATCTCATACACATCCATGTCTTTGTAAGTTCATACAATTTCATACCTTTCTCTCTGGTAAGATGATGAAACTTACCTCCATGGTCTGCCACGAATTTCATTACATCAACGTCTGTATCTCTTTCACAAAGAAAAGGTTTTTTCTTGGTGTTTGCTGCTCCTCGACGGTTACGTTGTCAAACATTATAAACCCTTGAGAATGTTGTTGTACATTTTGTCTTCAACGCAGCACGAGCACGGGAACAAAGCAGCAACAAGTCAAGAACAAACCAACAAATTTAAAACTCACGAACAAATTACAATAGCCTGAGGTACGTGGAATCATACTGCCCTCAAGAGTTTATCCGCATGATGCGCAAACCCCCAGGATACAACAGGTCCCTCCCGCCAAATAAATCGAGGTAAGAGAACAAAATAATAGAGGGGATAATAATTTTTAGAACAAGAATGTGTGCTAAAAGTTGAAAAGCTGCCGTTAAGCTTTGGATAAGATTGGCTTGAAAAAGATAAGATAGCAACAAACTAAATATGGAGCATTAGTTTTTAAGCTGGTCAAAATGTGGTCATTTACTAGTGGGTGGACGTTACCTTTTTATAGGATAAAATCAAAACAAAAACAAAATATGTAACTAGCCAAGTTTAATGTTTACAAGAGATTGAAGAGGTTAGTGACATGGTCATCTCCGTATCATTGGCAAATAATATGGAAACTATTTTAGCATATAATATGGAAGTTGTTAGTCCAATAACATGTTTAAAAGCATGTATGACCAAGTTTAAAAAAAAATAAAATATGCTTTCTGAAATATATAATTATTTTCACATAAATTAATTGGATAAAATAATAACAATTAATAACATTTATTTTACATTTGTTGTGTAATAATAATACAAACAAAATAAATATTTAACTTTTGAAATATCTCAAAAATATCCAACAGTTCATACTTCATACACTCATAAGTTGATGATCCATTGGCTTACTTAGTTTTCTCTATTGTTCTAGAGTGGATTTCGTAAATTAATTTGAGATCCTGAACTTGATTTGACCCTAATTTGACTTTGTTTGACTAAATAAAGGATGGTTGCAATTGGATTTAGAGTAACAATGGAAGCTAAGCTACTGCAACCGTTCATTGCCCATTTCGAGCGGTTAAGCAGCGACGATAACCAAGTGGACAATGAACCAACTAAGGGTAAGCAACTTGAACAAGGCAATGTGATTATCCATTATAAAGTTCTTTAAAAAGAAAATGGCATGGAAGAAACTCTGGTAGCAACAACAAAATTCCATGACCTCCCATTGCATGATGTGAAATTGATTGCAGATTCCCTAAATTTGTTTAATTACATTCTGAATTTTTGAGCTGTCTCATGGGATTTTATGTTAGCAGCTCCTCCATTTGGCAAGAAACAAGCATTAGAAAAATTGGAAGGCTCTCCTTTATGCACTTGGCTCTTGTTTCCAACTAATTTGACTGTTATCAATTATCATGATCCAAATCATGCTCATAGATTGACAATTCTTGAAACATTAGTGGAAAGCCAATTGGGTTGTATAAAGCAGGGTTTGGTTATATTAGAAGCAACCAAACCTTGTGAAGGTGTGACTGAAGAGGTCCTAAAGGGAGAAATACAAAATACAACCATAGTCGCCGTTGATGAGCTAGAAAGACAAACTGTTGACTTCATCATCAAGATGAAACCTAAGATGATGAGGTTCGTACAGTCATCACCCGATATCTTCGTGGCAAAGTTAGTGTAAGCGGAGGAAGAATTTTTTACTTAACAATTGGAATTGGGATTTCTACTTACGAGAGGACCAAAGACGTCTCTTAATGGCCCACGTCGAATGGAGTTTGAAAAAGAGGATTTGTAGTATATAAATAATAAGCAGTGTTAGCGAAAGAGAAAGTTTGTTGCACTGTCATAGGGTGAGATTGGCACTGAGGTCTCATAACGCAGTACAATGAGTGTCTGGGCAATATTCATTATGCAATTTCAGTGGAGTTAATTTGCTAGTTCTTTTCTTGTTCATTCTTTTCTCATGAGTAACTAAAACTCTTTTTCAAGGGTGGTGAAGGGTGGTGATGTAAGTGCGACATGATAGTATAGTGATGTTATTTTAATTTCTTAATTTCTTTTTATCTTCATTTGTGTTTTATTTTTTGTGCTTTGAGGCTTTCAATTAACTGGCCACTAATTGAATGATTTGCCAATCATGATGAGACTGAAAGGTGATTTATGTGTCAAGAGCTTTGAGATAAAACTACGTGATTAATGTGGATAGAGATATACCATATAAATCTGGTGCGGCCTTCCTAAAAATCATTTATTATAATGAGTTCCCCAATAGTTAATCCTCCATATATATAGTGGGTTAGTAATCAGGGAATATTTTCTAAAGTACCCGAGAGAGACTTTAAGATAAATTAGGATTCTTGGTTTGCAAGAGGGGGAGATAAAATATTAGGAAGGGGAGTTAAAATTAAACCAAACCTGAATAACATAAGTAAAATTGGATCCCTAGAGCTTTCTAGTTAATTAATTCAAAAACTCTTAAAATTATTAATTTAGTTTCTTTTCATAATTGCGATTTTAATTGTTGAATTAATCTCTAGCTTATTTATTTGGTCTAAACAATTGTCTACTTTGTCAATTGGTAATTGGTCACCCAATCCTTAAGAATGATATTCGGTTATTTACCATTTATTTATTACTTGCAACAATTCGGTATGCTTACCGCTTATAAGTTCAATTCTCTGGAGTGTTGCAATGGTATTTGAGGCACATTTACACCACAAACATAATTCTCTTCACAAATTCTACCCCATTCAAAACAAGAGTGTGAAAAAATGTGATATTGAATGGATTATTGAATAGTTTAGTAGATAAATAAACTTAGAGTAATACCACAGAGCCTCGATTCTTTCACACTGGATTGTACAAACATATACAATTTGTCAGGTTTGACGAGCTACACAAAGAAACCTACTCTAAGGGATGTTTTTCATCTGGTACATTGAATTGTATATCTTTTAAGATCCTTATCCAATTTTCATAAACTTATATGTAGGCCATAAATGTAACTTCTCATGTGCAAAACTTGTTTTTGTTATAAGCAAAATTATATTAATTACGAGTACTAGGGGTGTCCGAACCCGTATACAACAAAACCAGAATAAGTCTTTGTAGAAATGATAAAGTCCCTAATCAAAAACGAAATCAGATATACAAAGGACATCATCCTATGAACCAACAACTAAACATAACCGATACCCCAATATATACCCAACCAAAAAGATATACCGGTAAACCCACTATATGAGTCCAGAATCAGACTCTAACCCAACAAACCTATCCACCCGCCCACAATAATTTTCCACTCCCTGATCCACTTTATACCCAATGCCACCTATTGTACACAAGCTAGCAAATTGTACTTCATCTCCAACCAAACTAAAATCCATAGCTCATAGTCAACCTGTCTTAATTTTGTTTTCCGACCAGCTTGTGCCCCGTTCTCAATAGATATATACATCACCAAAGTAATTTCCAGCTAATCTCCTTTCCCTTGTATAAGCCCCAACAAAAATCAGATAGAATCCTTCATTACTAATAGCCAAATAATATCAAGATATCCCAAGAAATTGGTTTTCTGCCATGACTTCACTGTCCATGCTGAATTTGCAACCGTTGTCCACCCCTTATATAGTAACCCCAGTTATTCTATCCAGTAAGGGACCTCTTGTCCCCAAATAACCTTGCTTTGTATCCCACCTGCACATGAAATAAACAAAAATGGCCTTGACCACAAAAAGATGTTAGTTATCCAAAACATTTTTGTTGTCTCTCCTAGATTCAGTCTACATTATGTTTTTCTCTCAACTCTTTTCCTCTCTTTCTCACTCTTAGCATCATCCAGTAGATTGGAAATCCAGCATCAACCAAATCGGGTCTCACACCCAGGAAACAAAACATTTTTATCAAACCACCTTCCAAGAAATTATCCCACACTGCTACCAGACAAACAGATTTGAATCCACCACTCCTCCCAGTCCAATAAACATCTCAGTTTCAATCAATCCATATGAGCACGTACCATAACATCACTCAAAAAAACCCCAATAAGATAAATCATGCAAACAACAACAAACATTTGTCAGTGAATAATTAAACAATGTACTGGATTCATACACCAGTCCGAAAACAAATGGATATAGCCCGAAGGAAAACCTATTACTGAAAACCAACCCCAAGACCTTGTTTTAATCAGTTCTAACAACCTAGTCATGTCAAAAGGGGTATTTTTAAAAACTACAGCATTTCTTTCTAACCACAACGACCACACTACAATATGCCATATCAGAAAGGCCTTTTTCCTGCTTTTTGTCCCTCCAAATAAGCCTCCATGTATCACATACAAATCTGGAAGTGTACCTGGTAAAACTACCTCAAAACCAAGCCAGGCATACACTTGTTTCCACACAATGGAGGACACTTTACTAGATAAGAAAAGATGATTTGTAACCTCTAAGCACTCACCACACAACACACAAACAAGATCATGTTGCTCTACCAACACCCTCCTCCTAAAAAGATTTAGCTTTGTGGGAACTCTATCTAACACAACCTGCCAGGAGAAAGCAAGAACTTTGGTTGGCACTTTACTCTTCCAAAAACTTTTAAAAATCTGATTCTCCCTCTCCTGCCTATATATCGAAGGTCCACAGTTTGCTTGCAACCACCTATATGCTGAATTTGTAGAGAACAACTAGACTCATCCCATAACCAAACCCATTCATCCTCTTTTTCTCTTGACAACCTTATTGAGTTTAGGATACTTTGCATCTCCACCACCAACTCCTCCTCCCAATTAAAAAGATTCATCCTCCAACTAAGATTCCAAACCCAAAAGTCATTTTGCCACACACCTAGGGATGCCTTCTTTTTATCTTTGTCCTCAGAAATACTAAAGAGCCTAGGGAAAGACTTTTTCAGGCTATAGGTTCCTACCCACACCTCCTCCCAAAAGCTAGTTGATTCACCATTACCAATCTGTTTTCTCAATCCCAAGTTGAACCAGTAATCCAGATGCCTATATATGCCAATTTTACAGATAACCTTCCACCAATGAGATGCACTTCTCTCTGCATTCTGTCCTCCCGTTGTTAGAGGTCCTCTTCCTTCCACAGAACCATATCTGGATGCCACAACATCACTCCATAATCCTTTTCCTTTTTTTAACAACCACCAATGCCATTTTGCTATCAAAGCTAAGTTGAACCATTCTAAATTCTTTATCCCTAGACCCCCTTCCTCTTTTGGCCTACAGACAGTCTCCCAACTCACCCATGGTATCTTCCTTCTCTCTTCGGTCCCTCCCCATAAAAAATCTCTCTGAATCCTCACTAATTTTTTCACCACCTTTGCCGGAATTCTTAAAAAGGACATGTAATACACCGGAAACTACGAAGTTGACACAGGCAAACACAAGAGGGGGGGGGGGGGGGGGTTGAATTGTGTTTGTTAATAATTTTCGAAAACAACCTTTCAAACAGTTTTTGCACACAAGGAGATTAGAAACAGAAGCAAGCACAAAGTAAAAGATCCTTTTAAAAAGACTTAAAAAAAGAAATATCAAAACCCCTTGGTTAGTAAGAAACAAATAAAGCTGTAAGAGTTAAGAGGTAGAAAAATCACACAAGATGTTTTTATCATGGTTCACTCTCTTCCAACCAAGAGCTATGTCCAGTCCCTTCTACTTGAAGGATTTTCTCCACTATTATCAAAATAGATTACAGCCAAGTATTCAACACCTCTCCAGGCTACAAGTATTTCTTTCTTACCAAGCATCTTCAGGTTCTAACTCTAACAAAGAGATATAATGTTCAATCTTCTTAACACACTATGTGTGAGAATATGACAGTTTAAGATCAAATGAATTTTTTCACAATATTCAAACTAAAAAATACCGACTCTTGTTCTCTAAAGAAATATGAGTATAAGTATAGTTTTACAAAAGTTGAGCTCATAAGATTGTGTAGTCCAGAGTTCTCGTTTCAGTATCTCAGGTATCCTATTTATAGTGACTTTCTTCTTCACTTGTATTTCTTCAACGGTTACTTTGAATAATCCCGTTTAGAGATAGCATTTAATGCATGATATCCGTTGTGACTGAGAGCTTGATTGTGGCAATGCTGAATAGTACTCTTGGTTATCGAGGTAGCATGAAATAGGAGGCTAACTGCCCTGAGTATTGTAGATTGAGAACTTGTTGTTCCTCATTTGTGTATAATTCAGCTTTTTCAGCCATAAAGTTGTCATCGTACAGATCGTTTTGCAGTATCTTATTGTGCGATTCTACTTTTTGCATTTCTTGATGGTACTATGTTTCTTTTACAACAAGGTGAAACATTAAATCAGATAAAACAAATGTAAAGAACAAATATTCTATTGAAATAAATATCAATCATTTGAAATAAACTCAAGAGATTCGGATTGCATTTAATTCATTTCAAAGATGGAGCTCGTCTAAAAAGAAACTCCGTTTACTTAGTTATATGAGAGACTAAGTCTGTTCAATATTTTATTTTGCTCGTCTGGTGACGTGGCATATCCTCTTGTCTATCAAGTCTTCGGACTTGCTATTCCTCAATGAGTTATAAAGATCTCCGTCTGGTGACGTGGCGGTTAGAGCTCGTCTACTAGATTACTTTATGTTTCAATTCATTTACTTGTACTAATTACTTCCGTCTGCTTATGTGGCAAGATGGACGCTCTTATTATCAAGTCTTTGGACTTGATGTATCTAAACAAGTTATTTTGGTATTCATCTAGCAAACACTTAGGGCTTCGTTCACTTAAGTAAACCAGTCTACTCAATTAAATAAAGAAAGTAACTTTACCAAAGTTTTTGAGCAGACCGTCTACAAGGGTGGACGCGTATTTTTCAATGAAAACTTATCCCAAATTTATTTTAATTATATTAAAGTATTCATGCATAACTGAAAGCACATGTTAGATCTCAACTAACACTTTGCCAAGGAAATTTAATCCTTTTGTTAGCATCAAAACTTAGAGATTATTAAATCTAAAACCATTTTGGTTCCAACAATCTCCCCCTTTTTGATGATGACAAAACCAATTAAATTTGAAAAAAAAAAGTCTAAGAGAGCTTGCAGGGCTCCCCCTAAGACAAAGCATTCAAATAATTAAGCTAAATAAGTGTAACATCCCAGGCTGTTTTATGGAGTGACGACTGTCCCCACAAACCAACATGGATTGTGGTAGTGGAGCTTTTCCAAAAACAAAACTTGGGCGCATAGGATGCTTGTTAGAGTTATAATTCTGTATTCTATTCTTTTGGATATTGGACTTGATCAACCCACTGTTTGATTGGTGGTATGCAAATTATGGCAGTGAACAGGCGAGGGAGAAATGATGCACTTGCAACGACTTTGGCTCGAATGGCCAGAGTTATGCAGGAGCAGACGGAGACTTTCCGTCAGATAAGGGATAAGGGGGATATGCTTAACGTGGTACCGGTTGCAGCTCCAAATCCACAGTACAGGGGTCTGTCAGAGTTCAGGAATAATAATCCGCCAGCTTTTCGAGGGACCACCGATCCTATTGAGGCAGAGGAATGGTTACTGAAATTAGAGAAGATCCTCCGGGCCATGGGGTGCTCTGATGCTCAGAAGGTGGATTTTACCACCTATATGTTAAAGTCGAATGCAGAGCACTGGTGGAACTGTGCCAGGGGCGGGTTGCTTGCTTCGGGTGCCCCTATCACGTGGGACAGATTCAAGGAGGTATTTCTGGAGAAGTACTTTCCGCAGTGTCCGGATACAGAAAGAGATGGAGTTTCTACATCTTCGTCAGGGGAGTATGACGGTAGCGGAATATGTGGCCAAGTTTGAGAGGCTTGCAAGGTTCTCTACACAGGTGAGGATAATCCTGATGGTCCATGGAAAGCAATTAAGTTCGAGCAGGGTTTGAAGCCAGAGCTGCAGAGCCTTATTGGGCTCCTAGAGATTCGAGACTACCCCACTTTAGTGAACAAGTGTAGGGTGGCGGAGCAGAATATGAAAGTTGTGCTAGCCGAGAGATCGAAGGAGAAGAACTTCAATGACGGCAAGAGGTTCCATGGGAAAGGGGGTAATTTCCAGAAGAGCCTACGACCTGTGCCTACAATCACGAAGGGTAAGCAGGTTCAAGGTGATCAAGGTGAAAAGGGGACTGCATGTTACAGGTGTGTGTGGCAGCATGGAGATCGTGTGTGCCCCGCGGCACAAACCACTTGCCACAAATGCGGGAAGATGGGACACTTTGCTAGGGTGTGCAAGTCAGGAGGACAATCTCAAACCAGATCATTGAACCACAGAAGGGTTTTTACCATCCAAGGAGAGGAGGTGAAGGAGTCCGACGGTTTGATCCAAGGTAAGGGCTTTATTAAAGGTCATGATGTTATCATATTGTTCGATTCAGGAGCAACACATTCATTCATTTCATTTAAATGTGCTCAATTCTTAGAGTTACCTGTTACTAAACTGTCATATGATTTGTGTGTTTCTACTCCTGCTAAAGATAGATTGATTACTTCTTCTGTATGCCTGCAATGTCCCTTATTGTTTCAAGACCTGACTTATATTGTTGATTTGATATGCTTACCTAAGTGTGGTCTAGATATTATTTTGGGCATGGACTGGTTGTCTCGTAACAATGCTATTATTGATTGTGCTAGTCGAACTATTTCTTTCATTCCACAGTCCATGTCTGTCAACTCTCCTAGGACAGAACATCTTATCTCTGTTGCCTCGTGTCATAAGTGCTTAGTTGAGGGAGCTCAGGGATATATACTTCTCTTTTCTGCTAAGATAGAGGCTGAAAGTGATATAGCGACATTGCCTATTGTGTGTGAGTTCCCATATGTGTTTTCTAAGGATGTCTTTAATTTACCTCCAGATAGAGAGATTGAGTTTACCATAGATCTAGTACCTGGGAGTGGACCTGTATCAGTAGCACCCTATAGGATGGCGCCTCTAGAGTTGAGTGAGCTCAACAAACAGATAGAGGATATGTTACAAAAGGGGTTTATTAGGCCTAGTGTGTCACCTTGGGGAGCACAAGTGCTTCTAGTGAAGAAAAAAGATGGGAGTATGAGGTTGTATGTTGATTATAGACAACTGAATAAGGTGTCCATCAAGAACAAATATCCCTTGCCTAGGATAGAGGACCTCTTAGATCAGTTAAGGGGAGCGTCAATGTTTTCCAAAATAGATCTAAGATCTGGATACCATCAAATTAGAGTTAGAAGCGAGGACATCCCTAAGACAACCTTCAGGACAAGGTATGAGCACTATGAGTATGTAGTGATGCCCTTTGGTGTGACCAACGCCCCAACCGTTTTCATAGACTACATGAATCGGATCTTTAGGACTCTTTTGAACAGGTTTGTGGTGGTGTTCATAGATGATATTTTAATATACTCTAGGACACCATAAGAACATGGAGAACACTTAAGGTTGGTGTTGCAGATCTTGAGGGACGAGCGTCTTTATGCCAAACCAGAGAAGTGTGAGTTTTGGCTAGACGAGGTAAATTTTTTAGGACACACAATCTCATAGGATGCTGTAGCGGTTGATTCCTCTAAAGTTGATGCGGTGTTGGGATGGGAACAACCTAAGACAGTAACCGAAGTGAGGAGTTTCTTAGGCTTAGTTGGTTACTATAGGAAGTTCATAGAAGGGTTCTCTAGACTAGCCTTACCTTTGACCTGGTTGACTAGGAAAGGGGAACCTTTTGTGTGGGATCAGGAGTGCGAGGACGGGTTCCAAGAGTTTAAGAGGAGATTGGTGTCATCACCAATCTTAACTATACCGGATCCCTTAGTGAGTTTTGTGGTTTACTGCGACACGTCTAAGAATGGCTTGGGATATGTCTTGATGCAGGAGGGCAAGGTGGTAGCATATGCCTCTAGGCAGCTTAGGCCACATGAGGGGAATTATCCTACCCATGACCTAGAGCTAGCAGCTGTGGTTTTTGCCCTTAAGATTTGGAGGCATTAACTTTATGGAGCAAAGTTCGAAGTTTTTAGTGACCATAAAAGCCTTAAATATCTGTTCGACCAAAAGGAGTTGAACATGAGACAACGAAGGTGGATGGAGTTCCTTAAGGACTATGAGTTCGAGTTGAAGTACCATCTGGGAAAAGCCAATGTGGTGGCAGATGCTTTGAGTAGGAAGTCCCTACACGTGTCGAGCCTGATGGTGCAAGAGCTTAACCTCATGGAAGAGTTTAGGGACATGAATCTGGAGGTGTTGGATGTGTCCTTAAATGCCTTAAGTTTGAAGCTGAATAGGTTGGAAATTAATAGTGACCTTAGAGATGAGGTTAGGCGGGAACAACTTTTAGACCAAGAATTGTAGTCTCGGTTGGGACAAGAGGGTTATGAGTTGTCTGTTGATGGGCTAGTGAAGTTTAAGAATAAGATCGTTGTTCCTATGGAAGGGAGCCTTAGAAAGAAGATATTAGAGGAAGCTCATAAAGGAAAGTTTACCATACATCCTGGAATAACTAAGATGTACCAAGACCTTAAGAGGATGTATTGGTGGCCAAGAATGAAAAAGGATGTGGCTAGCTTCATAACTAGGTGTTTAGTTTGCCAAAAGGTTAATATATAACATCAAAAGCCTTCGGGGTTGTTGCAGTCCTTGGAGATTCCAGAATGGAAGTGGGAGAGAATTTCTATGGACTTTGTGATGGGGTTACCTAAGATGCGTTTGGGCTTAGACGCCATTTGGGTGATAGTGGATAGGCTGACCAAGTCTACCCACTTCTTGCCAATTAAGGCAACCTATAGCTTAGACAAGTTGGCACACCTCTATATCAAGGAAATAGTCAAGCTTCATGGGATACCCACATCTATAGTATCAGATAGAGACCCGAGGTTTACCTCTAGATTTTGGAGGGCTTTTCAGCAAGCCTTTGGGACTAAGTTGAACCTTAGCACGACCTATCATCCCCAAACAGATGGTCAGTCAGAGCGGACCATTCAGACCCTTGAGGACATGCTTAGAGCGTGTGTCTTGGATGAAGGAGGGAGTTGGGATAAATTCCTACCTCTCATTGAATTTGCGTATAATAATAGTTATCACACTAGTATAGGCATGGCACCCTATGAGGCCCTATATGGGAGAAGGTGTAGGTCTCTGACACGCTGTCGCACGCACGTCAAAAACAACGAGTGGTTTGTAAAAAACTGTAGTCAGGGAGCGACAACTCGAGTATCGTCTCACAAGGACTCTTGGATTGTTATTCGCAGAAAAATCAGTTTTTTTTTTTGGGGGGGGGGGTTTAAGATTTGAAATTCAATTTAGAAAACGGTTAAGAAAAAAACAATGCAAACTAGATAATTATCAATAAGATAAAAACGATTAATCTACTATTTTCGGTTTCCCACTATCATTGATTCATATAATTCCATTCCCTAAGCGGATTCTAATCTATTTTCGATTGTAGTAGTAATTAACAAGCAAAATTGACACTATGAGATTTATGTTCTAATTCCCGAATTAAGCAAACGGGGTGAAGCTCTCGTGAATTAAGCAAACACGATTGAACACACGCGAATTAAGCAAACGCGATTATGTATAGGAACACACAATCATCAAAATAAATCAATACATATTCTATACAATCCTAAATTAAGCAAATAGAACATATAGAACAATATTGAAAGAAAATAGCAATAAGATTGGGAATTACAGAACCTCAAGTGGCAATGGAAACCGATTACAACAGATCAATCCAAGGAGATTAGTTCTCCATCAAAAACGTAATACAACCTAGGAAATTCGTAAACAGTGGATTAATGAAGAGTCTCTATGTTTTGCCCTAAAACAGCAATTTATAACTTTCAGAAACTGCGCACGCTCGCGAGGCGAGTAGCCTCTCGCGACGCGAATATTAAGAATAGCGCCAGTTTGAATTTGGATTCTCGCGAGGCGAATAGTGGCTCGCGAGGCGAGACAGAAAGGGTCTTCTCATTACGCCCGTGATGAGTATTAGGGCCTGGGCGTGATGGCTTCTGGTCCTCAGGCTCGCGAGGCGAGACAGAAATGGTTGCATTCTTTGGCACAGTCAGCCTTCAGGCTCGCGAGGTGAGGTGGTGATTCGCGAGGCGAGACAGAAAGGATGGCATTTTGCTGTTCAGGCTGGTCTTCAGTCTTGCGAGGTGAGTGGCTCCTCGCAAGGCGAATCTCCCAGAATTGCATTTTCCATTGTTTCCTTCATTCCCTTGGCTCTAAGTGCTTCCCTTTTAACCTGAAAACATGAAATAGCAGTGAATTCTTTATTTGACACAAAAACTAACTAAAATGTCCTAAACTACTCAAGAAACTCAAAATGTTGCTTGAGAACAACTAAATCCAAATCTGGGCTAAAACGAGATTGAAACTCGAGTAATTGGTGCAAAAGTCATGGTCTTACTAGTTATAAAACTAGTTAGCCAGAGGGTCATCAAAATACTCCAAACATTAACTTTGCTTGTCCCCAAGCAAACTAAAACTCAAACAGACTCAAACTTGGCAAGCTTAAAGGATTCAACCAATTCCGCACAAATTTCATGCAATTTGACAAGAAAATTTTCCTTCAATGTTTCCCCCCTTTGCAACAGTGTAATCCCCACATTCATTTACTTTAAACAGTTGAGAATTTCATCATTCATGCAATCATTAATCCAAGTTGAGAATCCAAGTTACACACAAAAGGGAGATCACCAAATTCAAACAATCGCCTTCCTCACAAGAGTAATCAATGTTTCACTCATTCGCTCAATTTGTCTAGGCTATGAACCTTTCACTCAGTTTCACATTTCAAGAGCACTTACCATGAATTTGATTTTCATCTCAAAATGGTTCCCACGGAAAACATGAATGCAACATCAAAAGGTCTTTTGAAGGTTGTAATGGGGCCTGGCTAAGGGTAGGATATTCAAAGGTACTAGGCTTAAGTCCCTAGGAACTAAGAGAGCGTGAGCATTTTGACACATTGAACTTCCACTCAAATTCCTTTTTCCATTTTTTTCTTTTTGCTTTGGGTGACTACAGCCTTTTTCCTTTGACACCATCTTTTTTTTTTTTTGACCCTTTTCTTTTGGCAACATTTTTTTTTCTTTTTCTCTTTTTTTTTTCTCTTTTTGCCCTTGGCTTCAACCTTTATTTTTCTTTTTCTCAGCCCAGAATGACATATCAAACCTTGTAGCCACCCCAAACTTAGTTTCTTGCAACCCTTCTCTTGCTAAGCTTCAATGCTCTCCTAATCCTAAGATTGGGTTAACATGGTTTTTCCTGATTTTTGGCTTGTAACATAGGGTCATCACGAAACAATAGGCTAATTAGCCTCAATGTGGTTAACTAGGGAACATGCATTAGGGATTGGTTCAATTTAGGCCAAGTAGTTAATTCAAAGAAAAATTGCCTAAATCATTTGATGCAACACGTAAACATGCAAACCATGAAGAGACTCAAGCAAATTCGGGAAAGTGCAACTTGAAAATGATTCACACAATTAAAAACATGTTGGAGGCTCAAATCCTCACCTGGACATTTTTCGCAAATTGTTTGACCGAGATTCAATCCTTAGTGTGTGCATCCTTTCACCCCAAACTTATCATAAATCATGCAATTATAACAGAATATCTCAAAGTTCAATTTTCAATTTTTCACATGGGGATCAATTTTCAATTTTTCAAAATCTAGGGGAAAATCATCAATGGTCAACAAATATCATGCAATCAATCTATGCAAAATTCAATCAAATTCCAGCACACTTGCCGACACAAGACTCACACACAAACTCTTGATCTTCTCAAATTATTCAAGAGCTAAAAGAAAACAAAACAAAAACAAAGCAAGGATAATTAAAAAGGAGAAAGTTTAGAAAAACTCATGAAGGCGGTTCCACCGGGATCCCACTGTCTGTGATACAGCAGCCAAGGAATGCCCAAAATGCAATATGATCCTCCCGGATCCCATGGTACGCAGCACAAGCATGAGAGTGAGCGCTTGACAATCATGGTGACCTCGCCAAGTGCGGCGGACTTCTCACCCCTCTTGGGTCAAAGATGACCTCCTTGTCAACAAAGTCCTCCCAATAAAAATGGGATTCAACCTCTTGGACCGGCCATAGTGCCTTCATAATGGGATTCAACCTCTTGGACCGGTCATAGTGCCTTCATATTCAAGGATGCAAAATCCAGTCTCTCAGGCAGAGGCTTGAACTCCATCGCTGGTTGTTCCACAGTGGGAGGTGGCAAACCGGTAGAGAGGGTGTCTGGTGCTGCTTCAACTTCTGCACGATTTTCACTTATTGTACTAACAAATCCATTACCTGCTATACATGCAGAAATCTCAGCACACACCACACAATGGTTAGTGTTAGTACAGTCAGTACATATAGTACAATAAGCAGAATCAGAAAAGGCTTGAATGTCTGGAAATTCAACACACAGTTCATCAATAATAGTGTTCTTGACATCATTATCAAAATCATGTTCAAAAGAAGTATTGTCAAGAACAACTATTTGTGAATCTGTATGTTCTTCAAGGACACGTTGAGTTTGCAGTGTGGTCAAGGCGGAGGCAATGTGACCAATTTGAGCAGCCAAATCCTGAAGATTTGCTTCTGTCCTCTGTCGGTATTCAAGAGTGTGCTCTGTCATTTGTTGTACCAAAGAAGCTAACTCATCCAGGCTGCCCTGATCTCCACCATGTTGGCCAGAATAATCATTCACTCCAAACATGCCAAAATCACTGCTAAACTCAAAACCATCAGTGAAGCCAGGATAATATATGCATGATGGCTCATAATACACATTAGGCATATAATTTTGCATATAATTATCCATACTAAGGTTCACAACCAGGCCTAGTAGCCGTAACTAATTCAGCAATGCATTTTTTATTTCTTATATATTTTTTTAATTTTTTTCTGTCAATAACAACAAGAGTCCCCGGCAATGGCACCAATTTTGACACGCAGTCGCACGCGCGTCAAAAAGAACGAGTTGTTTGTAAAAAACTGTAGTCAGGGAGCGACAACTCGAGTATCGTCTCACAAGGACTCTTGGATTGTTATCCGCAGAAAAATCAGTTTTGGGGGGGTTTAAGATTTGAAATTCAATTTAGAAAACGGTTAAGAAAAAAACAATGCAAACTAGATAATTATCAATAAGCTAAAAACGATTAATCTACTGTTTTCGGTTTCCCACTATCATTGATGCAATTAATTCCATGACCTAAGCGGATTCTAATCTCTTTTCGATTGTAGCAGCAATTAACAAACGAAATTGACACTACGAGATTTATGTTCCTAATTCATGAATTAAGCAAACGGGGTGAAGCTCTCGTGAATTAAGCAAACACGATTGAACACACGCGAATTAAGAAAACGCGATTATGTATAGGAACACACAATCATCGAAATAAATCAATACCTATTCTATAAAATCCTGAATTAAGTAAATATATAACAATGTTGAAAGAAAATAGCAATAAGATTGGGAATTACAGAACCTCAAGTGGCAATGGAAACCGATTACACCATATCAATCCAAGGAGATTAGTTCTCCATCAAAAATGTAATACAACCTAGGAAATTCGTAAACAGTGGATTAATGAAAAGTCTCTCTGTTTTGCCCTAAAACAGTAATTTATAACTTTCAGAAACTGCGTACGCTCGCGAGGCGAGTAGCCTCTCGCGACGCGAATATTAAGAATGGCACCAGTTTGAATTTGGATTCTCGCGAGGCGAATAGTGGCTTGCGAGGCGAGACAGAAAGGGTCTTCTCATTACGCCCGTGATGAGTATCAGGGCCTGGGCGTGATGGCTTCTGGTCCTCAGGCTCGCGAGACGAGACATGGTTCGCTAGGCGAGACAGAAATGGTTGCATTCTCTGGCACAGTCAGCCTTCAGGCTCGCGAGGCGAGGTGGTGATTCGCGAGGCGAGACAGAAAGGATGGCATTCTGCTGTTCAGGCTGGTCTTTAGTCTCGCGAGGCGAGTGGCTCCTCGCGAGGAGAATCTCCCAGAATTGCATTTTCCATTGTTTCCTTCATTCCCTTGGCTTTAAGTGCTTCCCTTTTAACCTGAAAACATGAAATAGCAGTGAATGCTTTATTTGACACAAAAACCAACTAAAATGTCCTAAACTACTTAAGAAACTCAAAATGTTGCTTGAGAACAACTAAATCCAAATCTGGGCTAAAACAAGATTGAAACTCGAGTAATTGGTGCAAAAGCCATGGTCTTACTAGTTATAAAACTATTTAGCCAGAGGCTGATCAGTCTCCTTTATGTTGGTATGAGGTAGGTGAGAAAACCTTGATAGGACCTGAATTGGTCCAGGAAACCTCTGAGAGAATCAAAATGATCAGGGAGAGGATGCGCACGGCGCAAAGTAGACAAAAGAGCTATGCCGACAAAAGAAGAAAGCCTCTAGAATTCCAGGAAAGTGAGCATGTATTTTTGAGAGTCACTCCTAAGACGGGGGTAGGGAGGTCAATGAAAATCTGCAAGCTAAATCCTCATTTAATGGGACCTTTCCAAATCCTTAAAAGAGTCGGGCATGTTGCTTATCAATTGGCTCTTCCGCCACAGTTGGTAAACCTTCCTGATGTTTTCCATGTGTCGCAACTCAGAAAATATGTGCCTGATGAATCTCACGTGATAGCTCCCGAGTCTGTACAATTGAAGGATAATTTGATCTATAAGCCAAAGCCTAGTCAGATCATGGACAAGAGCAATAAGACTCTGAGGATCAAGACAATTCCATTGGTGAAGGTGTTATGGGAAGGATTGACTCCTGAGGAAGCCACTTGGGAGATGGAGGAGGACATCGTTCGTCAATATCCAGATTTTATTATCTAAGGTATGGTAACCTTTTAGTTTTGAATATAACATATGTTACAATAGGTGCGTGTGTATGAGATGAATTTCGGGGACAAAATTCTCTAAGGAGGGGAGAAAATGTAACATCCTAAAAATAAAAGAAATATTAAAATTTAATTAAGAGGAGAATTAATAAAATATAATTAAGAGGTTTAGTGGTGAGAATTTATTAGTATAAAATTTATTAGAATTGGTTAGTAAATACAAAAGAAATATTAAATTAAAATAAATATATAAAAAAGAAGAGAATTAATATATATATATATATATATATGTGTGTGTGTGTGTGTGTGTGTGTGTGTGTGTGTGTGTGTGTAAATGGTGTACTGGGCGTTAAGCCCAAGTACATCTAATTACCCTTAAGTTTTTTAAAAAATAAAAAGAAGAAAAGAAAAAGAAAACCTAAAATAACCTATATGCCTATGTAGTATTGTTTGACGAGTCTGGGCAAGTTCACCCAGTCGTACAAGTAATACGGTGGTGAGACCGATATCGTTCCCACGAGGATTGGATGTCAATTACTAGTTCACAAGTTCAGTAACTATCTAGACTATGAAGAGAATTCAAAACAAACAAAACAAAAGGAATAAAATCTTTTTGTATTTTTATTGAATACTTGGAATGCGAAAGGGGATAAAAGATGTTGGGATCAGATTTCACTAAACCTTAACCTCATATACTACCAGGACTAGATACCTCCCATTCATGCTTCAAATATTAAAATCAATCCACTAGATTACTCAAGACCCGATTCCTCAGATGACAAGATTCTAAATCCACAAATAGACCCTAATTCCTTAGGTGGCCTAGATTAATGAAATTGCATTAAGATTAGGGATTACGTGATTACTAGTAAACCAAACTCCATTCCTAGATGCAAGGGTTACTAGGTGATTAATTCCAGTTCTGGTTCTAATACGAATTTTCCAATTGCATACCAAAACACTAATCAAGTCATGGGGGTGCTAGATACAACAGGCATTAAGCGAAGGAAATCAATCACTAACAGAGAAACATAAACACAGATTAATCAGTCAGGACAAATACATAAAGTTTAGTTTAGTTACATCTAATCCCAACAAACAGGGATTAGCTACTCATAATTACAGAGAAAGCCAAACCATAAAAGCAGTAGAGAAAAGGGAAAGGGAGAACTCCATTGAAGCTTCCCACTGTCGTCACAGCAACCCCCTAACCCAACTCCCTTTTAGGGTTGGAAACCCTCCTTGCAACCATCTGGGTCGCACCCTCCTGTAGCAGCTCCAAGTCTCTTTCTTAGGTCTGAAAAGTCTGTGTCAGAGACCCCAGAATCCCCCTAGAATCTATCTTCTGCACTCATATTTATAGAGAGGCCACGCGTCACGGCCGTGACGGCCATCACGGCCAAGTCGTGACGTGTTCTGGAGTGGGCGCGCTTTCAAATTTGGAGCAGCACGGCCGTGAGCCTCATCACGGCTAGACCGTGATCGGTTCTGCTTGGCCTGTCATAGCCGTGATGGTTATCACGGCTAGGCCGTGACATTTTCTGACTTTTGCCTTCAATCTTCTCAGTTTTCTTGATCATGGTCGTGATGGTCATCACGATCGGGCCGTGATGGGCTCTGCTTGGCTTATTTTCTTCACTTTTCAAGCTCTATTTCATCAAAGCTCCATCAAGGCTAATTCTGAGCATTTTTCCTTAAATTCCTGCAAAACAACACCAAGAAACCGCTTCACCCGTTCCAAGGGAAAAACTAACTAAAATCAAATAAAGAATGCCTAATCTATATGAAAAATGCATGCAAAAGTGTACAGGAAACATGATGTAAAATCACACTATCAAATCACCCCAAGCTTATTCAATTGCTTGTCCTCAAGCAATCACTAAGGCCAGAAGAGATAAATAATCGAAGCGTGGATAGTGAACCAAGAACCCGAGTAAATGATCCAAGCAACATGCATTTCAAATAATTCAGCAAGAGACAATCAGTTTCAAGTCTAATTAGAGGCTTAGGTTTCTTAGACTCATATTCTCACCGATTAGGGCACTCTTTATCACATGAAGATCACCCCAAGCTTGTTCATTTGCTTGGCTCTCTTTCTCACCTCACTCAAGTGTTTAGGGATATATGTCAATTCGCTCGATTTTCCTCAAGGAATGAATTCTACCATAAGCTTGACTATCAACCAAATCTCTACTTTATTAAGGAAAACAATTAAGAATCAAGAGGTCTTTTGCTTTGGTTGTTACGGGGCCATGGGATTTTTCGTTAGGTGGGGAAATCAAGAAAAGGACATTTCAAAAGGCTACACAAAACATCAAGCATTGCAAATCATGACACCTTCTAAAATACCCTTTTTTGGGTTTTGATTTATTTTTCCACCTTTCTTTCTTTCTTTTCATTTTATTTCTCACTTTTCTTTTTGTCATCCCCTTCTCTATTTATATTTCTTTTTCTCTTAATTTTCTTTTATTTGGAGAATGGGAGATTTTTCAGCTCAAGAGAAACTTTTTTTTGATTTTCTCATCCCATACTTTTTCAACTACCTTTTTACCCTTTTTTGTAATACTTTAAAAGGTGCCTCATTAAGCATTATTCATCAAACTATTTCGAGGTACCAAGAAAAGTATTTTATTCTTTCAAGCTCAAAATTGGGCAACTAAGGGGTAGCATTTCATCAATCAAAGCTCAGAAGGCCGGAAAAATACCAAGTGCCTCGATCATTTTAAAAAAAATTTAAACTTCAAAACGGTTTCAAATCAAGTTCTAGAGAAAACAATCCAAGAGGAATAACACTCTAACACAAGAAATGGGGTAGATTTGGTGAGTACCCCTTTATGGCTCAAAATCTCACATTTTTAGTAGTTCAAAAAATCAATGAGAATTACAAATCTACGGAACCACATGCTAATTATCAACTATCAAAGATCATCTCAAGCATTTTCATTTGTAGCCTTATCACAAGAATAAAAAAAAAATGGGTTCAACAATTCACTATCTCAATTTATTTGGCACTAAGTTCTTACAATTGGATGCAAAATCTGAGCGAGGGGGGTAATCTGATCATGTGATCATGCAAAATGCAAATGTAAAATACCCCTACCCCAAGCTTAAGAATTTACATTGTCCCCAATGTAAACAACCAAGTCGGAGAGAGGAGAAAAATGGAACGACTTACCGAGGCGGTAGCGGGTGTTGGCTCTCATTCCAGTCAGAAACTTGTTGGGAAATGCATCACGGCCGTGAGCCTTATCACGGGCAGGTCATGATGCTCTCTGCTCTTCAGGGTCTTCTCATCACGCCCGTGATGTGGATCATGGCTGAGCTGTGATCCTTTCTGTTCTTCATGATTAGATTATCACGGTCGTGACCAGTGTCATGGCCTGGGCGTGATGGTTGCTGCCTTTGCTATTTTCCTTGTCTTCTTGCTCTCCCTTCCTTCTTTCCCTGAAATCACTTGGAAAATCTCAATTTATTATTTTTCCTCTTGATCTTCTCAAATTATTCAAGAGTTAAATTCAAAAACAAAAACAAAAACTAACTAAAGAGAACGGTTAAGAAGACTTGGGTTGCCTCCCAATAAGCGCTTCTTTAACGTCACTAGCTTGACTTATTGAAAAGCATCCACCTGGATCCCATAGCTTATGGTATAAGGACCAAGGTGTGCTCAAGATGCAAGATCCTCCACCCGGATCCCATGGTTTATGGAGTGGCAATTGCAGAAGCAATATGGATCTATCCACAATTCCACCTAACCAGTGTGTGAAAACTCCATTGACCTATGAAATTATGAACTCACTTCCTCTCGGGTCAAATGGTGTTTTCACGAGGAAGTGTGCCATACAAGTGGAAGGGGCTAACTTACCAGTGTCCACACATGCATGCAAGCCAACATATTTATTTAATGCAGCAAAATCAGATTGCTCAGCAAGCATGGTGGAGTCCAGTACCACTTCATCTTCATTTTGAACTATCCCCCAAACCAGATTTTGCTCAAATTGTGCTTCATCTGACTCTTTTACTAACTGTTTGCAAATCTCCTCAACTTGCATTTTGAAGTTCTGCTTCACAGTTTCGATACTGTCACAAATGGCTCTTGCCTTGGCCTCAGAGATGGATAGTTCTTGGGAATATTGTTCTAGAGCATCTTTCAAAGGTGTTTGCTCCTTCCATTCCCATTCCTCTTCTTGTTGTTCTTCTACCACCACCACTTCATCTTCATTCACGTCCGTACTAGCAAGTAGATTCTCTTCAATTTGAATTCCATGTGGCTTTTCTGCTAGTAATTTAAAAAATTCACTAGCTTGTTCTTCCAACTTCTGAAAGATGTCGCTTAGTGATGCCACTATATTACTAGCATTTTTCCCTGCTCGCATTTCAGCCCTCTGAATTATGGAACTAACTTCCTCCTTGCTACGCTCTATGCTCAAGCTCAACACATGAGCATCTATATCCCAAAGAATCTCTATCAAATCGGGGTCCAGCTCGAAATATGGTGGTGGTTGCAAGGATGACACATAGGATTCCCATTCCTCTTTGGAGTAAATCTTCACGTGCTTATTGGAGATACCATCAAACACGATCCAATCAAGTTGAGATCCCCAAGTTGGATAGCAATGATCGTCCATGTGTTGTCTCAACCTTGCACAAACAAACACTCAAAATAAAAAAAAATCAAATCTGTACAGAGAAAATGTCAAATCTATACAGAAAATATAAAAAAAATATAAATGTCTAAATTAGTTGCCTCCTTTGTTACTAATGATATTGGCAAAACCAATCCCCGGCAACGGCGCCAAAAACTTATTGACGGGTCTGGGCAAGTATACCCAGTCGTACAAGTAATACGGTGGTGAGACCGATATCGTTCCCACAAGGATTGGATGTAAATTACTAGTTCACAAGTTCAGTAACTATCTAGACTATGAAGAGAATTCAAAACAAACAAAATAAAAGGAATAAAATCTTTTTGTATTTTTATTGAATACTTGGAATGCGAAAGGGGATAAAATATGTTGGGATCAGATTTCACTAAACCTTAACCTCATGTACTACCAAGACTAGATACCTCCCATTCATGCTTCAAATATTAAAATCAATCCACTAGATTACTCAAGACCCGATTCCTCAGATGACAAGATTCTAAATCCACTAATAGACCCTAATTCCTTAGGTGGCCTAGATTAATGAAATTGCATTAAGATTAGGGATTACGTGATTACTAGTAAACCAAACTCCATTCCTAGACGCAAGGGTTACTAGGTGATTAATTTCAGTTCTGGTTCTAATACGAATTTTCCAATTGCATACCAAAACACCAATCAAGTCATGGGGGTGCTAGCCACAACAGGCATTAAGCGAAGGAAATCAATCACTAACAGAGAAACATAAACACAAACTAATCAGTCAAGACAAATACATGAAGTTTAGTTTAGTTACATCTAATCCCAACAAACAGGGATTAGCTACTCATAATTACAGAGAAAGCCAAACCAGAAAAGCAGTAGAGGAAAGGGAAAGGGAGAACTCCATTAAAGCTTCCCACTGTCGTCACAGCAGCCCCCTAACTCAGGTCCCTTTTAAGGTTGGAGACCCTCCTTGCTACCATCTGGATCGTACCCTCCTGTAGAAGCTCCAAGTCTCTTTTTTAGGTCTGAAAAGTCTGTGTCAGAGACCCCAGAATCCCCCCAGAATCTGTCTTCTGCGCTCATATTTATAGAGAGGCCACGCGTCACGACCGTGATGGCCATCACGGCCAGGCCGTGACGTATTCTGGAGTGGGCGCGCTTTCAAATTTGGAGCATCACGGCCATGAGCCTCATCAGCTAGTCCGTGATTGGTTCTGCTTGGCCTGTCACGGCCGTGATGGTTATCACGGCTCGGCCGTGACAGCTTCTGACTTTTGCCTTATATCTTCTCAGTTTTCTTGATCATGGTCGTGACGGGCTCTGCTTGGCTCATTTTCTTCACTTTTCAAGCTCTATTTCATCCAAGCTCCATCAAGGCTAATTCCGAGCATTTTTCCTTAAATTCCTGCAAAACAACACCAAGAAACCGCTTCACCCGTTCCAAGGGAAAAACTAACTAAAATCAAATAAAGAATGCCTAATCTATATGAAAAATGCATGCAAAAGAGTACAGGAAACATGATGTAAAATCACACTATCAAGTATGCGTCCATATATATATAGCATAATAATAATTAGTCACGGCAACAGAGGAGAGGAGGTCAGAAGCGCCGCACAGTAACTTTAGCGAGGGAGTGAGAGACGTTTTTTCTCCTTGCAGTGCCACCATTCCAGCACACTGATCCAATAACGGCAATTAAGGGAAAAAGACTTTTTAGGAAAACACTGGTCTTGGTCATATCTATTTTTTTGAGTATTTTGGAGGTCTTCGAGAGGTAAGTAACAGTACTTTTTGCGAACATTTTCCATCGTATAATTGTCTGTATGTGTGTGGAAGGGTTTACCTTATAGTTTTTTTGGAATTTGAATTGAATATATGATTGATATCACCAACCTAAATTTTAAAATCGGGGGTTTTCAATTAAAACAAAAATCTGTTTAATTGAGTATTTACTCTTGTTATTGATGGCATGAAATACATGATTGAAATTTGTACTAGTTGAATGATATGATTTATGACATATGTTATGTCTTGATGTTCGTGATTGTCATAGTGTAGTTATAAAATTACTTGAAGACATGAGATGAGTCTATTTGGTATGCATGATAAGATTAAATATTTAATTTATGGTAAATGAGTTGTTACATGTATGAGACATGAAATTTATACCTTATGATGAGTTGTATGATGTTTTCTGCAATACCACTGATAATCTTCTAGATTATGTGATTTTTATGTGCTTATTGAGTAGATTTTTGCTCCCAAATATGCTAATTGATTGAGTTTTGTCCCTAAGTTTAGGAAATTTAGTTTTTAATAATCTTTTACGCATTTTATTTTAATTTCTTGTTTTTAGAGTTATTTTAATAGTAATTTTATTTGCTTTGTAGGAAATAATAAAGAATGATTGAGTCAAGAGAATTAAGAGATGAAAGCTGTTTATTTGGGCCACATATTTAATATTGGTTGAATGACATGAGCCCACCATTGGCAAATAGAAATCCAATCCATTTTGAATTGGATTTGGAAGGAAGCATGTAGCCTTGCCATTTCTCACATCGGAATTTTGTGGTTAATGAAAATAAAATGAAGGCCCACGTAGCTTTTGGAAAAAGGCAAGATGAATGGATTTGGATGGGTCTGCACGGGAGGCTACAGGGCCATTTTCGTTTGGAATTAAAATGAAGAAATAGAGCATAAAAGGGGGGAACCGCACAGTAGCAAAAAAGGGAGGGGCAGTGTAACGCACAGGAGGGTAGCAACACAGAGCGCCACAACGGAAAAAAAAGGGCCAGCTGCACAGTATACGAAAACAGCAACGTAGCACAGCGAGCAGCGCAACAGCAGGAGGAAAGGAGAAAATATGAAGCTGCCATGCTTGGACACTGGGATCATCTTCATTTTTTATGAAGTTTTCTCTACTCTCTTTATTTTATTTTATTTTATTTTAAGGTTTAGTATGTCCAGCTAAATCTCTTTTTGTTGGGGGTTAGATGATAGCTTTTCTGAACTTGGTTGTTTGATGATTTGGTTTAACACAAGTTTCTATTTCTTTATGAGGGTTTGATTCCATGCTTAATGCTTTTCTTGGCTTAGCTACCCATGAAATGATTTGTTGCTTTGATAGGCAATTGAAAGATTGATGTTAAGGCATGCTCATGAATCAAATGCCAAGTAGTTCAGGAACCTAGACATAGGTCTTGGGGTGCTTGCAATCTTATAAATCTTGACTCTTAATGCAAAATCTCATGTTACTCCACCTAAGACATTAGGGTTTAATTTGGGGTTTTAGGCTCATTCCACCTAAGACATTAGGGTTTGAGTATTTTAGAAGATTTGATTGTCATAAATGAATTAGGACTTGTGTTAGTAACCATTTCATTGCAATTGAAGGAGTATTAGTGTAGTCTAACCCTGACAATTATAACCATTTCTTTCTGCATTCCAAGTGTTTGTTAAAAATCCTAAAAGACCAAAAACATTTTATTCTTGTCTGTTTTGTTTTGTTTTGTTTACTTTTACTGGGCTCGGTACTTAGTATTGAGCTCCCTTCCATCCAAACTCGATAGTCTAGATAGTTGTATAATTTGTGAAGTGGTAATTGACAACCAATCCCTGTGGACGATATTCGGTCTCACCGATTTATTACTTGTACGACTGGGTACACTTGCCTATTAAAAAATCGCAACAAGTTTTTGGCGCCGTTGCCGGGGATTGGTTTTGCCAATATCATTAGTAACAAAGTAGACAACTACTTTAGACATTTTGTTATATATATATTTTTGTATCTATTTTATTTTTTTCTTTTGAGTTTTATCTGTTCTAGGTGGATTGCAACACATGGAGATTTATTATTTTCCTGCCTTGGATGGAGTTACAAAATATTCCTTTGGGCCTAATGTAGTCCTGGGAGACTATGTGCTCTGGGGAAATCAATGCCCTCATGCACAAGCTTATAGTGTAATCATGAAGCATGAGGAGGAATGGAAATGGAATGAGCCAAATCCTTTGAAATTTGCTCTGGAACAATATTCACAAGAGTTGTCCATCTCTGAGACCAAAATAAGAACCAACTGCGATAGTATCAAAGCTGTGATGCAAAATTTCAAAATGCAAGTTGATGAAATTTGTAAACAGTTGGTACAAGAATCACATGAAGCACAATTTGAGCAAAATCTGGTTTTGGGGATAATTCAAAGTGAAGTTGAAGTGGTAGTGGAAGGTGAGTCACAAGAAAAAGAACATGGAATGGAGAGCAAAGAGGAACTACCTTTCACCATGCTTGCTGAGAAACCGGGAATTTTTGCATTGGATAAATATATTGGTTTGGATGCATGTGTGGATACTACAAAATTGGCTCAAGAAGTAAAACCTCATGTGCTTCATAGAACACTTAAGCCTGAAGAGGTTGAAAGAGGAGCTTATCACTTGCAGTTTGACACAGGAGGAACCGAGAGTAGAATCATATTGCTCCTGCAAGTGCCACTTCACAAGCTATGGGATCCGGGAGGAAGCCTTTCAACTTTGAGCATCTCTTGGCCCCTATGCTACAAGCAATGGGATCCGGGTGGAAGCTTCTCAATGAGTTTTTCTTAACCCTTCACTTTAATTTATTTTTATTTTCTTGTTGTTAGTTGTGTGTTTCACATGTTTTAGTTAGTTGTGTTAGAATAAAATAGACCAAGTACTTAAAGGTTTAGGATGCTGTTTTGAGATGTCACTTTTAGCATTCTCATTATTTTGTGCATTTTGTCTAGCTATTTTCCTTTCTTTGGAAGTTCTTCTTGTAGTATAGTCTTCATTTTTTAAATTTGTTCATAGCAATTTTCATAACCTCTTTGCATATTTTTGTTTCTTTTTATTAAATTCATGGCAATAAGGTATGGAACGAAAATTTGGAATCTTAGTTATAACCTTAGTGAGATATTGGGCTTGATTGTTAATTCCTTGAGTGTGTACCATTGAGTTGATGTGCTGAGATTTGCTTGATTCTTTTATCTAAGATTCATGAATTGCATGTTTTGCATAAAAATGATTTGGGCCATTTTTCATAAGCCACTTGAGCCAAAAATCCAACCTTGCATGAAAAATTCCCCTGCTAACCCCTTTGAGCTTATTGTTACTTTTTGTTCTCACCCTTGCTTCTTGAATGATGATTACCATGTTTATTCCAACCTGAGGATAGGAGAGCATTGGTGAATTGCTTGTGGACAAGCAAAGACTTTGGTTTGGGGGAGAGAGTAATGAAATATTGTAAGCTTTGGAAAAAAAAAAAGGTGAAAAAAAAAAGGACATGAAAAAGTGGGAAAAAATTGATACCCACAAGAAAAAAAAAATTGAAAAAATGGAACTTGAAAAAAAAAGGAAAAAAAAGAAGAAAAAGAAGTTTGAGAAAAAAAAAGAAGAGATTTATGTGAATAAGGTTGAGGAATAAAGTTGAAAGAAGCTTCAAAGAAAGGAAAGGAGAAATGGAAGAAAAAAAAATTCAATTATAGCAATTGGGAATTTGTGCTTTACATTAAAACATTTGAGTTGTTGTAATTGCTCTCCTATTTTCTTGGACATTTTTCTATTGTCGAAAAAGGAGAAATACCACCATGTGCACATGTGAGGTATCGAAATGGAAATGTCCCCGACAGGAGGGTGACATCGAAACACCCCTCGTGAGTAGGGGTGGGCAATGGGACGCCATTGTCATTTGATGTGTGAATTTATGGCATACCGACAATACACCAATTTAATTATGAGGTCTTCGGGCCACTTGGATTAATCTAGAATTTATTTGGTATATGGAACGTGATGTATTGAGATGAGTTGTTGTGCTATATGCTCTCGAGTTGCTGAGTTTATTGTTGTTATTAAAAAGTATTTTCCTTTGTATATATTATTTTGGAAAATTAGCGGATGCCATGGACAGTTTTTCAGGTTACCGCTGAGAACAATACTATTTTCGAAAATATTTTATAAATTGTATTGTTGTTCACTGGGATTTTATATCTCATTATAAGTGTTGTTTTCAGAGTCCGAGGACATCGCCGTTGACCCAGAGATCTGAAGAGTCATCCTTTTGAGTAGCTAGTGGGTTAGTAATGTAGTATGGCTGAGAGTACTATGCAAACGATGTTCTTGATCTTACGTATTATTTTTCTCAGATTGTAATTAGACGTTCGGTTTTGAGGCCTTTAGTTTTTGTTCAAATGATTGGATTTAATGATATTTTTCAATACTTTGTATATACTATTATTTTATTTAATACGAGGTATTTTCGTACTTAGTTATTTGAGGAAAATTGTATGACTTGTGTTTTTTTAATTAAATGTTTTGAAGGATTTTTATTGAAATTAATTTGGATTACTAATGTAACGAAGGGCGTTACAATAAGCATATGAAAAGTAACTGCATATATGCTAACAGATAGGTGCAACAACTTATCATACTTAGAGTATATATATAAGGGAATAAATAAACATAAGTACTAGAGCAACAGATATCACAAATAAGCAAACATAAGTATCAGAACAATTAGCAAGTAGAGGAGAATGTACAAATGCAGACTAATATGAGCTTTTCAAATATGAACTTTTTATATATGAATATAAACAAATCTCTTTTCTTTCCTTTCTCCCCCTTTTTGTCATCAGCCAAAAAGGTAAGAGGAGGGGACCATCATTGTTAGTATAAGAGAAAGAAAAAAAATAAAGGTAAAGGTTCAGCAAGAAGAGGTGGTGGAGGAGGAGGGTTCTGAGCCTGACTTTTCTTTAAGTCCATGAGGAATTCCAGCATTTTATTTACAACCTCTAAGGTTGGATCCATTGAAGTTTGAACTTGCTGTTGGACATCCTCCTTTATCTTCTCAGTCATCTTCTCAACCTTTGACACGCTGTCGCGCACGTGCCAAAAAGCAAGCGGTTTGGAAAAGTATGTAGCTAGGGAAAGTGCGACAACTCGAGTATCGTCTCACAAGGACTCTCGGATTGGTATCAATAGAAAAATCAGTTTGGGGGGGGGGGGGGGGGGGTTTAATATTTGAAACTAAATAAATTAAACAGTTAAGAAAATAATGCAAATAGGTGATTGTCAATAATAGAAATGACTAATCTACTACTTTCAGTTTCCCACTATCATTGGTTCATATAAATCCAAGCCCTAAGCGGATTCTAATCCCTTTTCGATTGTAGCGCCAATTAACAAGAGAAACCGACACTACGAGACGTATGTTCCTAATTCCGAATTATGCAAACGGATGAAGCTCTCGTGAATTAAGCAAACACGAATGAACACACGCGAATTAAGCAAATGCGATTAAGTATAGAAACACACCATCATCGAAATAAATCAATACCTATTCTATATAATCCTGAATTAAGCAAACAGAACATATAGCATAACTATTGAAAGAGAGAAGCAATTAGAATGGGAATTACATAATCTCAAGTGGCAATGGAAACCAATTATAGTAGACTAATCCAAGGGAGTTAGTTCTCCATTACAATATAACAAAAACCTGATTCTCAGCCATCTATTCCCAAAGGAAAAGAAGATGATAAAGAAGATGATCCTTAATCTGCCCCAAACAGCAATTTATAGATTCAGACTCTACGCGCGCTCGCGAGGCGAGAAGCCTCTCGCGACGCGAATATTAAAAGAGGCGCCAGTTCAAATTTGGGCTCTCGCGAGGCGAGAGGATGATTCGCGGGGCGAGACTTACAATTCTAGTTTGTCACGGTCGTGATGTCTATCACGGCCAGGCCGTGATCAATTCTGACTTTGGATGCTGATCTGTCACGGCCGTTACCTTCATCACGGCTAGGCCGTGATGGTCTTTGCCTTCTCATCACCTACTGGTCTTCAGGCATTCGCGAGGCGAGCAGCCTCTCGCGGGGCGAATAGTTCCAGAATTGCTTCTCTTTATTAACCTGAAAACAAGGAATAGCAGTAAGTGCTTTATTTGACTCAAAATCAGCTAAATTACCCTAAAACTACTCTAGAGACTCAAAATGTTGCTTGAAGACAATCGAGTCTAATTTGGGCGAAAACGAGATTAAACTCGAATAAAACCTATGGTTTTACTAGTTAAAAACTAGTCGAGCTAGAGGCTGATCAAAATACCCCAAACTTAAACTTTGCTTGTCCCCAAGCAAAGTAAAACTCAAAAAGACTCAGACTTGGCAAGCTTAGAAGATTCAATCAAATTCGCACAAATTTCATGCAATTACAAGAAAACAAATTTTCTTCAATGTTTTCCCCCCTTTTCAACAATGCAATTCCCACATTCATTTACTTTAAACAATTGAGAATTCCATCATTCATGCAATCATTAATCTAAGTTGAGGATCCAAGTTACACACAAAAGGGAGATCACCAATTTCAAACAATCGCCTTCCTCACAAGGGTATTTAATGTTTCACTCATTCGTTCAATTTTTGTCTAGGCTACCAACTTTTCACTCAATTCACATTTTAAGAGCACTTCCCATGAACTTAGTTTCTTGCAGCCCTTCTCTTGCTAAGCTTCCATGCTCTCCTGATCCTAAGATCGGGTTAACATGGTTTTTCAGATTTTTGGCTTGTAACATAGGGTCATCAAGAAGAAATAGGCTAATTAGGCTCAATGTGGCTAACTAGGGAACATGCATTAGGGGCTGGTTCAATTTAGGCCAAGTAGCTAATTCAAAGAAAATTGCCTAAATCATTTGATGCAAACACATAGACATGCAAACCATTGAGAGACTCAAGCAAATTCGGGAAAGTGCGGCTCAAAAGTGATTCACACAATTAAAAACATGTTGGAGGCTCAAATCCTCACCTGGACATTTTTGCAAATTGTTTGACCGAGATACAATCCCTAGTGTGTGCACCCCTTCACCCCAAACTTATCATAAATCATGCAATCATAATGAAATATCTCAAAGTTTAATTTTCAATTTTTCAAATGGGGATCAATTTTCAATTTTCAAAACCTAGGGGGGAATCATTAGCAGTCAACAATTATCATGCAATCAATCTATGTAAAATTTGACAAAACCCAATCAAGCTTGCCGACACAAGACTCAACACACAAACTCTTGATCTTCTCAAATTATTCAAGAGCTAAAAGAAAAGAAAACAAAAACAAAGCAAGGATAATTAAAAAGGTGAAGGTTTAGAGAAAACTCATGGAGGTGGTTCCACCGGGATCCCACTGTCTGTGATACAGCGGCCACGGAATGCTCAAATTGCGATATGATCTTCCCGGATCCCATGGTATGCAGCATAAGCATGAGAATGGGCGCTTGTCAATTATGGTGACTCTGCCAAGTGCGACGGACTTCTCACTCCCCCTCGGGTCAAAGTTGACCTCCTGGTCAACAAAGTCCTCCCAATAAAAATGGGATTCAACCTCTTGGACTGGCCATAGTGTCTTCACATTCAAGGATGCAAAATCCAGTCTCTCAGGCAGAGGCTTGAACTCCATCGCTGGTTGTTCCACAGTGGGAGGTGGCAAATAGATAGTGAGGATCTCTGGTGCCGCTTCAACTTCTGCACGATTTTCATTCACTGCATTAACAAATCCATCACCTGCTATACATGCAGAAATCTCGGTACACACCACACAATGGTTAGTGTTAGTACAGTCAGTACATATAGTACAACAAACTGAATCAGAAAAGGCTTGAATGTCTGGAAATTCAACACACAGTTCATCCATCCCATCACATTCAACACATGCATATGAATTAATAGGATCATCTAATTCCAAAAGTTCTTCATCATCCTCAAGCGTGGTGAAGCAGATGTCCTCCTGATCCTTATTTTCCATGTTTCTTGGCCGAACAGGATCCTCAACCTCATATGTATCATGTTCCATATGGACGTTTTGTTCCTCATACCCTAAAGAGGATGAGCTTTCAACACATGCTGCACACGAAGCAAATTCATTACAATCAACACATGAAGTATAATAGATAAAATCAGGGAAGGTGTGAATATCTGGAGATTCAACACACAGTTCATCAACAGAGGTATTCTTGACATCATTATCAAAATTATCCCCAGAGGAAGTATTGTCAAGAACAACTGTTTACGAATCTGTACGTTCTTCAAGGAGATGTTGAGTTTGCAGTGCAGCCGAGGTGGAGACAATGTGATCAATTTGAATGGCCAACTTCTGAAAACCAGCTTCTATCATCCGTTGGTTTTGATCAATTTGAGCGGCCAACTTCTGAAAATCAGCTTCTGTCCTCTGTTGGGATTGAAGATTGTGTTCTGCCATCTGTTGCACCAAGTCTTCCAGACTGAGTTGGGCTAGTGTAGGGTCAGGCTGATATTGGTGCTGGCTTACTGTCATTTGATGCACCAAAGAGGCAATCTCATCCAAGCTGCCGCGTTCACCTCCATGTTGGCTATGATAGAAAGGTTGCTCCTCATTCACTCCAATCATGTCAAAACCACTGCTAAACTCATAACTTCCAGCAATGTTAGGATAATATATGCATGGTGGCTCATAATAAACATTAGGCATATAACCTTGCATGTAATCACCCATGGGAAGTATTAACACTCACAACCAGACAAAGCAGCCGTAACTAAATCAGCAATGCAATTTTTTTTTATTTTCTGTTAATAACAACAAGAGTCCCCGGCAACGGCGCTAATTTTGACACGCTGTCGTGCACGCGTCAAAAAGTGAGCGGTTTGGAAAAATATGTATCTAGGGAAAGTGAGACAACTCGAGTATCGTCTCACAAGGACTCTCGGATTGTTATTAATAGAAAAATCAATTTTTTTTTGGGGGGGGGGGGGGGGGGGTAAGATTTGAAACTAAATAAAGACAACAGTTAAGAAAATAATGCAAATAAGTGATTGTCAATAATTGAAACGACTAATCTACTGCTTTCAGTTTCCCACTATCATTGGTTCATATAAATCCAAGCCCTAAGCGGATTCTAATCCCTTTTCGATTGTAGCACCAATTAACAAGCGAAACCGGCACTACGAGACGTATGTTCCTAATTCCGAATTAAGAAAACGGATGAAGCTCTCGTGAATTAAGCAAACACGAATGAACACACGTGAATTAAGAAAACGCGATTAAGTATAGAAACACACCATCATCGAAATAAATCAATACATATTCTATATAATCCTGAACTAAGCAAACAGAACATATAGCATAACTATTGAAAGAGAGAAGCAATTAGAATGGGAATTACATAACCTCAAGTGGCAATGGAAACCAATTACAGCAGACTAATCCAAGGGAGTTAGTTCTCCATTACAATATAACAAAAACCTGATTCGCAGCCATCTATTCCCAAAGGAAAAGAAGATGATAAAGAAGATGATCCCTAATCTGCCCCAAACAATAATTTATAGATTCAGACTCTGCGCGCGCTCGCGAGGCGAGACACCTCTCGCGACGTGAATATTAAAAGAGGCGCCAGTTCAAATTTGGGCTCTCGCGAGGCGAGAGGATGATTCGCGGGGCGAGACTTCCAATTCTAGTTTGTCACGGTCGTGATGTCTATCATGGCCAGGCCGTGATCAATTCTGACTTTGGATGCTGATCTGTCACGGTCGTGACCTTCATCACGGCTAGGCCATGATGGTCTCTGTCTTCTCAGCACTTGCTGATCTTCATGCATTCGCGAGGCGAGCAGCCTCTCGCAGGGTGAATAGTTCCAGAATTGCTTCTCTTTATTAACCTGAAAACAAGGAATAGCAGTAAGTGCTTTATTTGACTCAAAATCAGCTAAATTACGCTAAAACTACTCTAGAGACTCAAAATGTTGCTTGAAGACAATCAAGTCTAATTTGGGCGAAAACGAGATTAAACTCGAATAAAACCTATGGTTTTAATAGTTAAAAACTAGTCGAGCCAGAGGCTGATCAACCTTCTCATCAACTATTTTGCCAACCCTTTCATCAACTAATTTTCCAAGAACCTCTTCAAGATTAGATGGCAGAGCATGTTGCCTTGAGCTTTCAGCAGACTATTGAAATGTACTTAGTGTTCTTGAATGATCTGAAGGGTTTCACAACTAGAGCTAGTGGTTGAGAAGATTGTCTTTCTGATGAGCTCTGAAGGTGAATTGATTCAGCTGTTTCCTCTAAGCCAACAGTAGTGCCAATTTGACCATGTTCTTCAACAACAGGTTCATCTGCAATAGCCTCTGAAGTAGGTGGAGGGATTACTGTGACTTCCTTTGCCCATCTAATGGGGTAGATGAATTCCACATTCTTACTGTTTATAGGAAGTCCCCGGAGGTCTTTATATATCATGTATCTAAATTTTGAAAGACCACATTTCCCTCTGACCTTGGGAATATCCTTCTTCTCTTCTTCAGACAGACCAGAGGAAGATGCGTCTCTGGTGTAGTAGATAATATGAGATTTCCAGAATTCAGTAGCTCTATGTTCATTGATCAACTCAACGGATTCAGTGTGCAAAAGGAAATCCAGCATTGAGTAGTCAAAGGTTTCTTGATGTAGATCAAGCATTGCTGATTCAGCTTCAGGCATCACTCCCTTTAATCTTCTATTTTTCATCTCATTGTCCTTATTTAGATCTAACATTGGCAGTCTTGGACAGATCCTGTAGGGCATGATTCCAATTCTGGTTGCTTCATTATGTCTCAGCCAGGATGGAGGGACAAAATGCATGGCTCTATCAACTCTGATTTGACTGAATTCCCACTTTAGCATTTCATAGTAGAGCTGATCCAGAAAGAAGTCAGAGGCCCTCCCATAGACTCTGGGATGTTCAAAAGACACCCATTTTGTGTCCGTTGACATTATCATGGGAACATGCTTTGAGGATCTTGCTCTACGCTCAGGGATGGTAGGAAGATTTTTCCTATTGGGGTTAGTCTCCCAGACAGGTATGATATGTCTCTCAACTCCATCAGTGAAGGGTAAGAAAGGAGGAGTTTTGACAAGGTTAGGGTGAATTTTTCTGGGGGGGAATTTGTTTAGGGGTAGGTGAGTGACTAATGACCCTAAGTTGTTGTGCATTTGAGAAGGCACATTTTTGATTAATTTACAATCAGGATGAGGTAGGTAAAGGGGTTCAACAGGTTGTCTGACTTCTTCCTCATACTCAGGTAGAGGATACCATCTATTTGGAATGTGTTCGAGTTCAGGTTGGTGAGAATGAAACATAACTTTCCATTCCCTTTTTACCTTGGCCCAATCCTCAGATTTGCCATTAAAAAGAACAGAAGTTGGGGTGAAGGGAAATTAGGTTCTCAAGGGTTTGGAGAAAGGAGCACCAGGGGAAATGCCATCATCTGGTTGATTGAACCAGGTATCATCGGCAGGGATAATAGGTTGAAATTGTGGAGTGGGTATTTGTGTTGGTAGGGGTGTGGGAATGTACACATCATTTGGAGTGGAGACATGCACATCATCAATCCTAGTTTCTAAACTAGACACTAGGGCATCTACTGTTATTTGAACATGATCACTAGCAGAGATGGTTACCTTAGAAGTCTAAGTTGATTTGGATTTTCTTTCTGGTTGCCTTCTAGGTTTTGTTGGAACAATTGTTGGAACAGGCACAATGGCCTCAGCAGCAGCAACAGAGGTCTTCTGCTTCTTCAGAATTGAACTGATAGGAATGCTGTCCTCATCAGCTTCCTCATCTTCATTGTGAGAGAAGATAACTCTTCTTTGCTTCTTTGCAGCAAGGGCATCAGAAGGTTTCCTGATAATAATGGCACCAGCTGGTCTCTTGGGGGCATGCTTCCTTGTTGCAGTGGTCTTTTGCCTAGTTACTCTTTTTACTCCTAGGACTTCAGCATTATTTTGTTCCACCATCTTTTCTTTAGCTTTCATCAACTCCTCAGTCTTGGCCATTGCAGCAGCAGCATAGGTACTGAGGTTCATGTTGGCTGTATTCATTTTACCAAAGTCTGCAACCGAGATTGGTTTTTCAGTTAATATCCTAGCTTGCTCCTCAGGAGTCTTTGCAGCAAGAATCTCATGAATTCTTTGAGCTTTGAAAATCTTGGAAAGAAGATGGCAAAAAGGAAGTGTTGAGAGTCTTTTCTTATTCATCACAGCGTCTCTGAATCTTCCGTACAAAATTCTTGGAAGATTGATCTTTGATTCAGTTAGAAGATGGCAGAGGCAGAATTTGTACAGAGGGGAGAGGTTGTCTTAGGATCCAACCTTGTGAAGAACCTCCTTGTTAAGAAGCTGATGAAGGATTCGAACAATGTCCTTCATTTCAACAGCCTTCCAATTGTGAGTTCTGATTGTATCTTCTTTCATGAGACAGACTTCAATAGTCTCAGAGCCACCCCTGATCCTCTTCCCATGACTCAGTAAAAACTAAACCCTCCTGAGCACAGGAAATTGTATCAGCAATAGTCTTCTTCTAGACTACAATTTTCTTTCTTAGCACCGTTGAGAAAAAGTCAGTATCAGTCACTTGGACGTTTCTCCAGAAATCCCTGATTGGGTTGGGAAAGACAGAGACCTTCTATGTGAAGAGTCATCCCCACCCGGCTGCATTAATATATTTCCTTATGTCTAGACTGTTGTCTTGCAGCACTTCAAGGTTGAAATGATGCTTTATTGCCAAGTTGAGTTTGTCCATGTTAAAGGTTGAAGAAGAAGCCATTTTAGGTGATTAGAGAGCTTAAGGTTTTAAAGTAAAGAGAGGTAGAGAGAGAGATAGCTCGAGAGGTTATGGAAGTGTAAAGTTTTTCTCAGAGGAAAAATATTACTTTTAAAGGAATTTTGAATCTCAAAGGTTAAAAAAAACTTTTGACACGACATGTCATTATGATAAAACGGCGTTGGTAACTTGGAACTATAAAAAGGTCTTGATGGGATTGATGGAAATACTGACTCAGCAAAGAGAATAAAGGATAAATTTGTCTTGAGACAAAATAAATGCATTTATTAACACAAAAAAAAATGCTTAAATACAGGCAGATGTGAGCTCTTATGAAACTATACAATGAATGTGGTAACCAGTTTCTGTGGCCGCGTCATATGGACGTGCAATACAGTATGCAATAGACACACAACTTTTAATAGGTATTATACGAGCATAGGTAACAGACGCAGGATTAACAAAACAAATTTTTCTCGAGGCTAGATGCCTAAATTAATCCACACATATCATATTAAGATGCTTCCTAATAAAGATAAATATGTCCTCTGTAAGAGGTTTAGTAAAGATATCTGCGTATTGATGGTCAGTATCTACAAATTGAATATCAATCACACCTTTTTGCACATGATCCCTAATAAAATGATGTTTAATCTCTATGTGCTTAGCTCTAGAATGCAAAATTGGATTCTTAGTTAGATTTATTGCAGTAGTATTATCACACATAAGCGGAATACTACTTACAAATACATTGTAGTCCTCCAATTGATGTTTGATCCAGAGAAGTTGTGAGCAGCAACTTGCAGCTGATACATACTCAGCTTCAGCAGCTGATAAAGCAATGGTACTTTGTCTTTTGCTTGAGCATGAGACAAGATTAGCTCCAATTAAGTGACATCCTCCACTAGTGCTTTTTCTTTCAATTCTATCTCCAGCATAGTCAGCATCACAGAAACCAACTAATCTGTAATCTTCATTTTTCTTAAAGTACAAACCAATATTAGTAGTACCTTTTAAATATCTAAAAATTCTCTTAACTGCTGATAAGTGAGATTCTCTAGGATCAGACTAAAATCGAGCACATAAACATACACTGAACATAATATCAGGCCTAGACGCGGTAAGATATAAGAGAGATCCTATCATACCTCTGTATACCTTTTGGTCTACCTTTTTCTCTTTATCATCTTTGTTCAGTATGGAAATGGGGTTTGCATAGGAGTATTCATTGGTTTACAATCATTCATCTTAAACTTCTTTATAAGCTCTTTTGTATACTTGGTTTAGTGGATGAGCACCTCGTCCATGGTTTGTTTTACATGAAGTCCAAGGAAGAATTTGTGTTCTCCCATCATGCTCATTTCAAACTCTTTCTGCATTAGCTTAGAAATTTTTTTGCATAGAGACTCATTAGTACCACCAAAAATAATATCATCAACATATATATGTACAACTATGAAATTAGACTTAATGGATTTTCTAAATAAGGTTGTGTCAACCTTTCCTCTATTGAATCCATTTTCCATAAGAAAGGAGCTTAGTCTGTCATACCAAGCTCTAGCAGCTTGCTTAAGACCGTACAAAGCTTTCTTAAGCTTATATACATGTTCAGGATGGTTTTCACACTCAAAACCCGGAGATTACATAAAACATACTTCTTCATTAATAAAGCCATTTAGAAAAGCACTTTTAACATCCATCTGAAAAAGCATAATACTATGATGTGCAGCGAATGAAAGTAGAATTCTAATAGCTTCTAATCTAGCAACAGGTGCAAAAGTTTCAGTATAATCTATACCTTCTTCTTGAGAAAAGCCTTGAGCAACAAGTCTTGCGTTATTTCTGATTACCTTACCATTTTCATCAAGTTTGTTTCTGTAAACCCACTTTGTTCCAATCACTGATTTGTCTTTGGGCAGTGGAACCAGAGTCCAAACATCACTTCTTTCAAACTGATTGAGTTCTTCTTGTATAGCTAGAATGCAACCCTCATCTAACAGAGCCTCGTCTACTGTTTTTGGTTCCAACTCAGACTAGTGCATAACTGTCTTGTTCTCTAAAAATTGATCTGGTTCATAGCTTGTCATTGGGGTTTCCAATGATTTGATCTTGTGGATGATAATTCTTGAAGTACCAAGATTTTTTGAACTGTACCATGTTGAGAAGTGGAAGTTTCTGGTTGTTGAGTGGGGTCATCTTCTTGATCATCAACTTTTATCCCAGGTGAGTCTCCTGGTATGCTTAGATCAAGATCTGTAAAAGCTTCATCTAGCTCTGATAATTTCTTATCAGGCTGTTTGGCATCAAACTTGACATGAATACTTTCCTCTACTATCAAAGTCCTAGAATTATAAACTCTAAAGCCTTTATATGTTTCAGAATATCCTAATAGTATTCCACTATCTGTTTTAGCATCAAACTTACTAAGTTGATCTTTTGTATTTAGTATAAAGCATTTACAACCAAAAGGGTGAAAATAAGATATGTTGGGTTTTCGTCCTTTCCACAATTCATAAGGAGTCTTATTCAGGATAGGTCTAATGTATATTCTATTTTGAATGTAGCAGACAGTATTAACAGCTTCAACCCAGAAGTGTCTAGGGACAGAGTTGTCATTGAGCATATTCCTAGCCATCTCTTGAAGAGATCTGTTCTTTCTCTCTACTACACCATTTTGTTGTGGTGTTCTAGGTATTGAGAAGTTGTGAAGGATATCACTCTCTTCACAGAACTTATGAAATAGCTCATTTTCAAACTCTCCCCCATGGCCACTTCTGATTAAAGTGATACACATGCCTTTTTCATTCTGTACACGTTTGAAGAATATAGAAAAAACCTTAAAATACTCATCCTTGTGAGTTAGGAACATAACCCATGTCCATCTAGTGTAATCGTCTATTATGACAAGACCAAATTTCTTACCACTGACAGAGGCAATCCTTGTTGGACCAAAAAGATCAAGATGTAGCAACTTTAGTGGTCTATTGGTACTAACAACATTCTTAGATTCAAAAGAACCTTTGACTTGTTTTCCCCTTTGACATGCATCACAGAGAGCATCAGATTTGAACTTAAGGTTTGGTAGTCCTCTCACGAGGTTATGCTTGTTTAGCTTTGAAATTAATTTCAAGCTTGCATGACCTAGCCTTTTGTTCCAAATCCATCGCTCATCTTCAATGGACACTAGACATGAGATACTTTGATTTGAGAGTGTTGTTTTGGCTTCAACGACTCAAGAAGGGGGGTGAATTGAGTTTTCTTAAAATCTTTCCCTCTTCAAAACTTTTCACAAAACTTTTCAAATCAGAGTTGCGGATTTGTGGCCTCAGGATCTTTTACAAAATCAATGAGGGGTTTATATAAAATCTTGAATTAGAAGATGATGAAGATAAAAAAGATTAATTCAGAAAGATTAATTCAGAATAGGTTCGGGTTCAAAACTCAGTAATAACGAAATATAGAAATTGATTAAGCCTTTAAAGATTAAGAACAAGTTATGCAAGTTTCAGATACAAGCATTAACAATCAAGAACAAACTTGCAGGTTTCAGTTTCAGTATATGATGCAAGATTCAATTCAAATATTGATCTTTGAGAATAGAATTGAATACACAGTTATTATTACGGTTTACTCAAGGTTCAATAAGGATTATGCAGATCAAGAACTGATATCAATTGAATACATAGAACATCAAGATCACAGTTATATGCGCAAGACAGAAATTAAAGAGTTTGAGTTTAGAGATACCACACAACCAGATTTATCCTGGTTCAGTTACCACCACTGTGACCTACATCCAGTCCCCACTTCACCTGTGGGATTTCACACACTAACACACAAGCTTTAGCCAGGTAGCTTGAAAAACCTTTACACCACAGAGCACTCCTTCACCTCGTGATACCACACTCTTGTGAAGAGCCTCAATGTTATTCCTTAGGGATACCTCACCCTAATCACTCAGAGAGACTCCCTCTCTCTTTACAATCAAATAAAAACAAAAAATTGATTCCTAACTCTCAATAGTCAGATAAACAAATTGAAGCACTTATGAGAATGAAACACTCTTTTCACAGTAAGCTCAAGCAAGAAGATGAATGATTTTCACAATTGATTTTGTATAAAATTTTTTGATCTGGTTGTGATTATTAAAAGTGTTCATTTTATCCCTCTTTATATAGAAAACAAGTTATAGTCATTGGGATCAATCAAAGCAGATTTGGTTTTGATAACAGAATCTGTTTTCTTGATTCTGGTTCTTGAAATAAGATTCTACATCGGCTCTTATAGAATCTGCATCCATATTGAAAATAAGCGTGTCCATCTAGACATTATGAATTAAGATTTTACATCGGACGAGCTAGTAGACGAACTCCATATGCCACGTCATTGGACGGAGCTTCTCATTAAGAACTTAGCAAGTCCAAAGGCTTGAGTGGACTAGCGCTTCTGTCACTTGTGTGGACGAGCACTTCTGTCACTTTAGTGGACGAGCGCTTGTGTCACTTTAGTGGATGAGTACCTCTGTCACTTTAGTGGACGAGCGCTTGTATCACTTTAGTTGACGAGCACTTCAGTCACTTGTGTTGGACGAGCGCTTCTATTACTTGTGTTGGACGTGCGCTTCTACCACTTGTGTTGGACGAGCGCTTTTTATGAAATCTTATTTCCAAAAATCAATTTTCATTAACGAAAACTTATTCCTTTTAATGAAGGTTATGAAATTTGATTTTCTTCATGCATCTTTTCAAAAGAGCTATTTGTGAATAAGAGATTTCATTCTCTTACAAATCATCTAAGACTTAAATCTAATTTCTACTTTAAGCTCTTGTCTTGATGATTCCTTGATCTTTGTCTTTGCTCTTTGATTCCTCCATGTAGCTCTTTTGATTTCTTCAAGTTCTTCCTTGAATATTCTCCTTTAATTACTCACTGAACTTGTTGATTATTGCTTGATACCTATCTTTGCTATTTGACACTAAAACACTTGCATACACATTGAATTATATTTGTCATATATCAAAATCTCTAAGTCATTGAGTCTAACAAACTCCCTCTTTTTGATTATGACAAACCTTTTAACAAATTATAAGATCAGAGTATAAGTGTATCAGACGCTAAGTGTTTTTGACAAATTTATATCATGGTATCAGAGCAGTCAGAGCAGAAGTATATCAGAGCAAAAAAATATTAACATAGCAGAATTTGATTTACTCCCCTTTAATCATGTAAGCTTATTAGCTCCCCCTCAACATATGCATGTATAATTTGTTATTATCCCCTTTCTCTATATCATACTTTTTCCTCCCCCTTTTGGCATCATAAAAAAGGTAAAGAAAAGAAACATTCAAAGCAATAGAGAAGGTAAGCATTTAAACATTCAAACATAGCATATAAAATTGTTCATGATAGAGGGATAGGTGTAGGGAAATGAAAGTCCACTCCTGGGTTATCTTTGAGTTTATCAATGTCCTTTTCTGCCCTTTTTATCATTTCATTCACTTCAGCAATTGCAGCCATTTCAATTTCATGATTTCTCCCTGCTAGGGTTGCGGAATTAGGTGAAGAAAAAGTGGGTTTCAGAAACCATCAGCCAAAACTAAAGCATTTTACCTTGCAGAAAACTAAGTTCCAATTCCTATGAATTCCTAGAACGAGGTCTTCCTTTTTTTTTTATTTTCTTTTGTTTCATTAGAGATTAGATATAGGATTGATCAATTATACCCAATTCTCTTCTAATGAAAAAGAAGCTTTCCTCGTTCAAGGGCTTGGTAAAAATATCTGGAAGTTGTTTAGTTGTATCAACATATTCAATTTCAATTTCTCTACTTTGTATATGGTCTCTAATGAAATGATGTCTGATTTCTATGTGTTTAGTTCTAGAGTGCATTATGGGATTCTTAGTTAAGTTAATTGCACTCGTATTGTCACATCTAATAGGAACTTGGTTTAGTAGTACACCATAATCAACTAATTGTTGTTTCATCCATAAAACCTGGGCACAACAGCTACCAGCTGCTATATATTCAGCCTCTGCAGTGGATAAAGCCACACTAGATTGTTTCTTACTGAGCCATGATACTAACGAGTTTCCTAGTAAATGGCAAGTTCCACTAGTACTCTTTCTATCTAGTTTACAACCAGCAAAATCAGAGTCTGAATAGCTAATTAAAGTACATGTAGCTCCCTTGGGATACCATAATCCCATGTCTTTTGTTCCTAACAGATACTTAATTATTCTTTTAACTGTTGTTAAGTGTGATTCTTTTGGATTTGCTTGATACCTAGCGCACATGCATACACTAAACATGATATCTGGCCTACTAGCAGTAAGATAAAGTAGTGAGCCTATCATACCTCTGAATTTAGAAACATCAACAGATTTACCTTGCTCATCCTTGTTCAGATAACAGGAGGTACTCATTGGAGTAGCCATCTCCTTAGCATTTTCCATGCCAAACTTCTTGATCAACTCATTGAAGTATTTGGTTTGCCTAACAAAGATTCCATTTTTTGTTTGCTTTATTTGCAGTCCAAGGAAAAAGTTCAGCTCACCCATCATTGACATTTCAAACTCACTCTGCATAAGACTTGCAAACTCAATGCACAATTACTCATTCGTGGCACCAAAAATTATATCATCTACATATATTTTTACAAGTAAAATTTTGTGTGCCCTTTTCTTAGTGAACAAAGTTGTGTCAACTTTACCTCTTTTAAATCCTTTTTCAATGAGAAAATTACTTAACCTTTCATACCAAGCTCTAGGAGCTTGCTTTAAGCCATATAGTGCTTTAGACAGTTTATAAACATGGTTAGGCAATTAATTATTCTTAAAACCAGATGGTTGACCAACATACACTTCCTCTTGTATAAATCCACAAAGCACTCTTAACATCCATTTGATACAATTTAAATCCCATTATGGAAACATAAGCAAGTAGCATTCTTATAGCTTGTAATCTTGCTACTGGTGCATATGTTTCATCATAATCTATGCCTTCTTCTTGGTTATACCCTTTGGCTACCAATCTAGCCTTGTTTCTTACTATTATACCATTTTCATCTAGTTTATTCCTAAAAACCCATTTTGTACCTATTACTTGACAGTTCTTGGGTTTAGGTACTAGTTTCCAAACTTGGTTTCTTTCAAACTGGTTTAACTCATCTTGCATAGCCATCATCCAATGTTCATCAATTATAGCATCATCTATGTTCTTAGGTTCTACTTGAGACACAAATGCCATATGATTACTAGCATTTCTAAGAGATTGTCTAGTAGTTACCCCCTTTATAATTTCACCAATGATGTTATCAATTGGATGATTTCTGACAGTCCTCCATTCCTTTGGTAGGTCAGGCTGTTGTTCTGTTTGCTCCTGCTGCAGCCATTCATTCTTTAAGCTTTCATCTTCTTCATTGTCCTGTTTCTCTTCTAGGAGAGTTTTCTCAATTGAATCTGCAAGATCATCAACAACAGAATCCTTTCCCAACCTTTTGGGGTTAGACTCATCAAATGTCACATGCACAGTTTCCTCAATAGTTTGTGTTCTCTTATTATATATTCTAAATGCTTTACTAGATAGAGAGTAACCTAGGAAAATTCCTTCATCAGCCTTTGCATCAAATTTTCCAATATTATTCTTTCCATTGTTAAGAACAAAGCATTTGCAACCAAAAACATGTAAATGTGCTATATTTGGTTTTCTTCCTTTGTAAATCTCATAAGGGGTTTTCTTTAAGATTGGTCTTATCAAGACTCTATTTAGCACATAGCAGGCAGTATTGACAGCATCTGCCCAAAAATGATTTGGCAAGCTAGAGTTATTCAACATAGTTCTTTCTATCTCCTCTAATGATCTAGGAGCAGAAAAATTATGTTGAATGTCATGCTCATCACAAAAGTTTTCAAACACTTCATTTTGAAATTCTCCCCCATGATCTCTTCTTATAGAAACAATTTTCATGTCCTTTTCATTTTGCACAATTTTGGCCATTTTCTTAAATGTAGCAAATGAATCACTCTTATGAGATAGAAAATATGTTCATGTATATCTAGAGTAATCATCTACTATTACCAATGCATACGAGTTACCACCAAAGCTTTTGGTTGTAGATGGACTAAATAAATCTATGTGTAAAAGTTGCAAGGGTCTAGTTGCTGAAACAATGTTCTTTGGTTTAAAAGAGACCTTAACTTGCTTTCCTTTTTGACATGCATCACATAGTCCATTTTTCACAAATTTCAGTTTAGGCAAGCCAACTACAGGATCTTTACGAATCAGTTTATTTAAGTGGTTCATGTGAATGTGTGCAATTCTTCTATGCCAAAGCCAATTCTCTTCTTTTGAAATAAGACAGCATGCAGTATTTGAAGAGATATTATCTAAATCAAGCATATAGATGTTATCTGTCCTATGTCCAATTAATTTCAAATTTTCATCATGCCGATTTTCTATTAAGCAACTATTGGAATTGAATTTTACTTTGAAGCCTTTGTCACATAGTTGACTGATACTTAATAGGTTGTGTTTCAGTCCCTCAACATATAGTACATCCTCAATGACTGTTGTTGAGTCACTTCCAATGTTGCCAATGCCAAGTATTCTCCCTTTATTATTGTCTCCATAGGTAACACTACCACTTGACTTAGGGGTAAAGGAAATGAACTTGGTTTTGTCTCCAATCATGTGCTTGGAACTGCCATTGTCAAAATACCATTTCACATTTTTGGCTTTCCAACACACCTACAAAATAGAATCATGTTTGTGTTTTAGGTACCCAAATCTGTTTGGGTCCTTTCGAGTTAGTTGCAGCATTAGTTCCTTTAGGAACCCATATATACTTAGATTTATTGTATGCTGATTTTCTGTATTGACATGTAGAGGCTGTGTGACCTTTTCTAGAACAAAAATTGCATTTAACAAATGGTGTGTTTGATGTCTTAGGTGCAGCACAAACTTTCTTGAACGATTTCTCATATATCTTAGGTTCATAGCCTATTCCAGCCTTATCATAAACACACTTTTGCTATCCTAATAAAGCAATCAAGTTATCTCTACCATTTGTGAACTTGGCTAAGTCATTTTCCAGTTTTTCAACTTCTTTAGTCAATGTACAACACTTAGAACAATTAGAGCATATAGGTTGTTCCAAAAAAGTAGACAATTTTTCTTTTATAGCACAATTTTCTGTTTTTAATTCATCTAGCTCTTTGTTTAAAACAGAATTATTCTTTTCTAGGCATGTGATGGTTTTCTTAGACTTATTTAGAAATCTAGCAAGTCTAATGGATTCTTTATGAAGTTCTTCAAAAGCATTTTGCAATTCATCATAAGACGGTTGATAATTAGAAGTTACTTCACTTTCTGAATCACTGTGATTGTTGGACATCAAGCACGGGTTAGCCTCCTTAGATTCAGATTCTTCAGTGGATTCTCGATCGTTATCATCCCACTCAATGTAGGCCTTTCTTGGCTTTCTCCACTTCTTGTCCTTTGAGTCAAACTTTTCTGTTTTGTCCTTCTTTTGCAGCTTTGGACAATCAAGCTTCATATGGCTAATCTTTCCATATTCATAGCATGTGATGTTGTTGGAAGAGTTGTCACCTTTGCTGAAATTTCTCCTTTGAAAAGTGGATGGCTTTCTTTTGAAGTTGCCTTTCTTCTTTAGGAAATTCTTGAATTTTCTAACTAGCATTCCCATCTCATCTTCAGATTCAGCCTCTTGTTCTGTATTATCATCACTGTCTTCTACTTCTTTGATTTGTGATTTCAGAGCCAGTCCCTTTTTTCTTTTTGTCAATTTCTTCACTCTCATTCAGTCTGTTCAACTCCAATTCATGCTCTTGCAGTTTTCCAAACAATGTCGCAATGGTCATTGATGAGAGGTCTCTAGATTCTGAGATTGCAGTGACTTTAGGTTTCATTTCTCTGCTCAGGCATCTCATTACTTTGTTAATTTGATCCTCATTTAATATATCTTTTCCAAGACCAGCCAATTAATTTACAATGTGTGTGAATCTCTTTTGCATTTCAGTCATAGGTTCTCCTTGCTTCATTCTGAATATCTCATACTCATGTGTGAGGGTGTTCATTCTTGTTCTTTTGACATCTGTAGTTCCTTCATGTGTTACTTGCAATGTATCCCACATCTCCTTTGCAGATTTGCAATTTGAAACCCTGAAAAACTCATCACGGCTTAAAGCAGATGTTATAATATTCTTAGCACGTGCATTATATTGAACTCTTTTCTTATCATCCTCATTCCATTCAGTTTTAGGCTTATTTCTTGGAGCACCATTAGCATCTATAGCAGAGGGGACAAATGGTCCATTTTCTACTGCATCCCATTTGTCAACACCTGCTGCCTCAAGAAAGATTACCATTCTTTCCTTCCAATAGATATACTCAAATCCATTGAAGGCAGGAGGGCGTGCAAGGGAAGCCCCTTCATTCAAACAGCCATTGGAAGCCATACTCTTATAACTGTTAAACCAAACTTCAGAGTTTAGCTCTGATGCCAATTGTTGTTTTGGCTTCAACGACTCAAGACGGAGGGGGGGGGGGGGGGATTGAGTTTTCTTAAAATCTTTCCCTCTTAAAAACTTTTCACAAAACTTTTAAAATCATAGTTGCGGATTTGTGGCCTCAGGATCTTTTACAAAATCAATGAAGGGTTTATATAAAATCTTGAATTGGAAGATGATGAAGATAAGAAATATTAATTCAGAATAGGTTCGGGTTCAAAACTCGGTAATAACGAAATATAGAAACTTATTAAGCCATTAAAGATTAAGAACAAGTTATGCAAGTTTCAGATACAAACATTAACAATCAAGAACAAACTCGCAGGTTTCAGTTTCAGTATATGATGCAAGATTCAATTCGAATATTGATCTTTGAGAATAGAATTGAATACACAGTTATTATTGCAGTTTACTCAAGGTTCAATACTGATTATGCAGATTAAGAACTGATATCAATTGAATACTTAGAACATCAAGATCACGGTTATATGCGCAAGACAGATATTAAAGAGTTTGTGTTTAGAGATACCACACAACCAGATTTATCCTGGTTCAGTCACCACCACTGTGACCTACATCCAGTCCCCATTCCACCTGTGGGATTTCACACACTAACACAAAAGCTTTAGCCAGGTAGCTTGAAAAACCTTTACACCACAGAGCACTCCTTCACCTCGAGATACCACACTCTAGTGAAGAGCCTCATTGTTCCTCCTTAGGGATACCTCACCCTAATCACTCAGAGAGACTCCCTCTCTCTTTACAATCAAATAAAAACAAAAAATTGATTCCTAACTCTCAATAGTCAGATAAACAAATGGAAGCACTTATGAGAATGAAACACTCTTTTCACAGTAAGCTCAAGCAAGAAGATGAATGATTTTCACAATTGATTTTGTATAAAAATTTCTGATCTGGTTGTGATTATTAAAAGTGTTCCTTTTATCCCTCTTTATATAGAAAACAAGTTATAGTCATTGGGATCAATCAAAGCAGATCTGGTTTTGATAACAAAATCTATTTTCTTGATTCTGGTTCTTGAAATAAGATTCTACATCGGCTCTTATAGAATTCGTGTCCATCTTGAAAATAAGCGCGTCCATCTAGCCATTATGAATTAAGATTTTACATCGGACGAGCTAGTAGACGAGATCCATATGCCACGTCATTGGACGAAGCTTCTCATTAAGAACTTAGCAAGTCCAAAGGCTTGAGTGGACGAGCGCTTCTGTGACTTGTGTGGACGAGCACTTCTATCACTTTAGTGGACGAGCGCTTGTGTCACTTTAGTGGACGAGTACCTCTATCACTTTAGTGGACGAGCGCTTGTATCACTTTAGTGGACGAGCGCTTGTATCACTTTAGTGGACGAGCATTTCTGTCACTTGTGTTGGACGAGCGCTTCTATTACTTGTGTTGGACGTGCACTTCTACCACTTGTGTTGGACGAGCGCTTCTTATGAAATCTTATTTCCAAAAATCATTTTTCATTAACGAAAACTTATTCCTTTTAATGCAGGTTGTAACACCCCAATTTTCACTGTTTCAAAATAATCGAAATGCGGACGATTATTTGTATATATTTATATGAGTATTAGAAAATTATTTTAAATAAACGGAGTTCATCACTCAATCCTACTTAAATGTAGGAAGCTACGATTAAAATTTAGGTTTTGAAAGTCAGGCGAATCCCAGCCCGCGAACTTCATTGACAGTATAATTATACTTCTCAAAAGACCTAATTTTAATTCGTGAACGAAAGACTTAGGATTTTTATTTTATTTCCTACAATTTTGTATTTTTAGAATTATTTCAGAAAAAAAATAATTTATGTTTTACGGGTGAAATACGTAATCGGGTGAACGACCGAGTGGATTTCGGAGTTTCCAAGAGCAGAAAAAGAGGTTACCTTAGAATTTTGAGATGATTCATAGGGGATGAATCTACTTTTGAGTCTAGAGGATTCTACAAGGTTAAAATGGCAATTTATTGATTTTGTACTTTAGTCCTTGAACTTTCTATTAATTACACTTTGGTCCCTAAGTTAGTTCCTATGTTTTTCTAAGTGAATTGGGCCAGAATCCTTGCTTCAAATCCATTAGTGGACCGTGGCTTTGAGGCCCAAATCCTTGTCCATGAATTTAATTTCATGAAGCCCATTAGAAATCATATAAGTTTCCTATGCCATGTTTAAGCTTTAAGCCTTTTGGTGGGCCCCACAATAATTAAATTCAAGCCCAAGTTTTCAAGGCCATGCGCAAGCCCAAGAAGGAGTGGGGGATTCCTTTGTTTGGAAGAGTCAAGTTGATTCTTGAAGCTTCCACCATGTTCCACAATGTTCCACCATGTTCTTCTAAGTTCTACACTTTTCTAACAAGTTCCAAAGTGTTCTAGGTTCTTCCCAATTAGTCTCAAGAAAATTCAACAAAGATGAGTCACATGTGAACACAATAAATGTGGCACATGGCCATCATTTCAAAATATTGGCAATTTGTAAAATAGTCCTTATACTTTTGGAATCTTTGCAAAACGGTCCCTAGGAATTAATTGCACTTAAGTCCTTAGAAAAATCACCTCCTTTCTATTTGATCCTCCAAAGTGGCGCAGCCACACTTCTATAAGTACCCTCCCTCACATTTCATTTTCTTCCTATTGCCATTTGTTTCAAAAACTCTTAAGTTCATAAGCCTTTTAGCATCACTTTGTGAAGCAAGTCTTTGGATCTTCACTTGTCTTTGAACTTCAAGAGGTGAATCCTATTCTTCTTCCCTAATCATGTCTATGTTCTTTAATAAGTTTCATGATTCAAAGTCTATTTCATCTATGTTCATCACTTTTAAGTTTCTAGATCTAGAACTGTGAAAATTCATAACTAATTCTAGAAAAATCCTTTTGACATGAAACCAATTGCTATGATCTTATAATCATCTCTATTTTCATCATCTAGAAGCATATGATCGTGAGAAATTTCTTTCCTAAATTTCTGGACTGGGTCGAACCTAGGAGAATAGGTTTGGTAGGATTTTGTTCATGTGTTGCCATGTATGATCATGTATTTCATATGACATGTATGTCTACACACTCTAATCCATGTTAGTTTATTAAGATGAAAATCCTTACTCAAAATCTCTATGTTGGCCGAACCCTAGGAGGATGAGATTTGATGAGTTTTGTTCAAAGTTTTCATTAATGATCTTGGTAATCAAGCTATTAGTATGTATGCTTAATAAATCCAAGTTGGTTTATCAAACTAAAAACCCTAGCCCCATGAACATGTTAAGGCCGAATCTAGGTATATGAGAGTTAGGAAGTTTTGAGTTTAAAATTTAGTTGTTTAGCCACTAATCCATGATCTTGGTTGACTAAGGACCATTAATCCATGACTTAATCATGATTAGGAATTTTAGTCACTCAAAAACCCCTTGAAGCCATGACCATGTAGTAGGGTTTTGGATATTTTTAGATTCTTGATTTGTAATTATTTGATTGTAATGGTTGAAGGTTAAGTATAAAGCGGTGTACGTGAGTTTCCGACTTCTGACGAATTAAATTCAACTTGTTGTGAATCTTCAAAAGGTAAGGGGAGCTTATCTGAGGGATTTTCTCAATAACTATTTGCTTGTAGTGTGGTTTATATGATTTATATGTGGTTGTGGTTATTTGTTTATGTTGCTTACGTTGTGTTGTTTATCTGTGTATCGGTGATTGATCTGCTTTTAATTGATTTAATTATCTGCAGTAGTATATTATGTTGCTATGATGCATGATCTGCCTGGTGATATAATTATGATGATACTGTTGAATGATGAATGTTGAATGTTGTTTGAGAGGCCTGACAGTGGTCAGTGCACAACCGATTAATCAGATAAAAGCTTTAATGAGTTGTGAAAATTATATTCAACGTTTTATAGGGAATGTTGGAAGATAATAGTGGTGGAAATTATTATTTTAGAAAAATAATGAGTTTAGAGAAATATTATTGTTTTAATGATTTATTAGCGTAAAAGAAATTTATGAGTCACGGTGAGAGCGTAACCGTGAAATTTTTTTTGTACTGCTAATTTTTACGCAATAAATTCCAAAATATTATAAAAAGTTATTTTGTTAAATTAATATTCGAACATACTTTATAAAAATAATAATAATAAAAACAAAAAAAAAGTAAAAGTCAAAGTCAAAGTCAAAGTTTGACTTTAAAAACATTTTCTTGGAAAATGATAAACGACGGCAAGTTTCGAAATTATTTACGGTGGAAGTTTAAAAACAACAGTACTTATTTTAAGAAGAGGTTTAATCTGAATTGATTTAATTTTTAGAGTTGAAGTTTCAGTAAAAGAGTTCTTGATGATTTGACGTTTTACAAACGAATTTCAAGTAAAAAGGATTTTCGGTAAATGAGTTTTACTTAATGACGTAAATGACGATATAGAACTTAGTAACCGAGATGTCGAGGTACTAGTGTTCTTATGACGTGGTCTCATTTTGGATTTGTTTTTCACAGACAAAAACGATGTAAAACGATGTTATGGAACTTAATAACCGAGACGTCGGGGTATTAAGGTTCGTTGTGTTGTAGACAGGGTATCTACTTAAAGAAGTTAAAACGTTTTGAGATGTTTTCTATTACCACGAACCTAAGACTGATTGCAACGGTCTAGGGGTTTCGTGATTGAGCACTCGGACTTTGAGGTCCTGTGTTGTTAATAAAAGTTGTAAAGATGTTAAAACGATGATGCTTTTGAGAGCTTCGATGTTAAAATGATGATGCTTTTGAGAGCATTCGATGTTTGAAACAATGATGGGTTGTAAGCTTTTGAGAGCTTTGACAAATAAAGATATAGCACAAAGAAAAGTGTTGAGAACAAAATGTTTTCTTGCATGCATTTGGCAGACGTGCCATGATCAAACGAGTGATTACTTTGGGGCGTCAGGGTAGATCATACCAACGATGTTCTCATTGTGCCCGGGGTTTGGACAATGAGTCCCCATCAACGTTGTAATCACCTGTGCCTCGAGGTTGGACAGTGTGAGATGGGTTTTGGCTATGTGCCTGTTGCGGTGTGCCTGTTTGCCTAGTGTGGCAATTGAGCCTGATCAACTCATCACGAGGTTGGAGATATCTCATAAGATTAGGTGTGAATGTTTAGATGATGTATTGAAGTGTTCATGCATATTTTTCCAACGTTGATGTTTGGGGGGTGAAACCCATTGATAAACGATGTGATATAATATGAATGAGTACGTTGTTATATACATGTATATGTGTGTGTGCCTTCTTTTGTGTTACGCATTTAGTTATGGTGATAAATCCATATATTGGTGTCTCACCCTTACAACCATATCAGAGTCGTACAAGGAGTATGATCCCTACAAGAAGACGAAGGCTGTCTAGTTTGATGCATGCTGTGCTGATCCTGTTGGCTGTAGTGTCTGTTAGTTACGACTAGCTTAGGTCCTATTATGTTATATTATGTTTTGAGGATAAAACTGAGTATGATTTAGGTGTGAAAACATATTAGGCAGTATAGTTGTATGACTTATATACATTGTGTATTTAACTGTGATTTGATTTCGTTGTTGTGGTTATGAGGTTAAAATAAAAAGGAAAAAAATTTATCACCATATTTTGAAAATATGAACGTTGAGAAAACATTATTTTCTGAAAGCAACCAGCAAATTAAGTTTTATTTCCGCAAACGGGTAACCATGTGATGACCCGAGTTTAAGGTGTTGCATTAGGGGTATCAGAGCTGGTCGAGTCTTTCGGGATCTTTGGGAAATAGGTCTGTTGTGTTGACGTTGTGTTTTATGAGTTAAGTTTTGTTTGAATTACTTCTTAGAAGTAATGTGTGTTAATAAACCAATGCATGTTTCATTTTCTGGTTGCGGTCTAACTGATTTTGTTCTACAGGTCAGTTATGGAACTAGCACCAGAAGGTGGACGTGGATGAAGACGTGGACGCGGTTGTGGATGTGGTCACAGAGGTGGTCCTATTGGTGGTCGTGCCAACGTGAATGAGAACTATGATGATGGAGTGGACTATGATGCTCAGGCTATGGAACATGTGGCAGCTGCAATTGCCAATCAAACTACATCTATGAATGCCCAGAATCTACAAGTTGCGGAAGGCAAAGCTCTGATTGTGTAACACCCTAGTTTTTACACCTATGATTAATTATTTTATTTGGATGTTTAAGTTTATTTTGTTATGTGGTTTAGTTTGAGTAATTAAATTACTCTCTTCAAATTATTTTATTGGGTGCATTAGCACTGACTTATTTCAGTGAATGCACGCTTACTAGACAATAATTTACGTTATTGTCATTATTATACCGGTACAGAAAAAAATATTTTAAATAATATGATTAAGAGAAAAGCATTTTCATATTTTCATTCTATTTAATTTTAGAGTTGAAAATAAACTGGTTTAACCTTAATCGGAGATTAAATTTTGGACCGTTGATTTTCTTAGTAGATCAATTCAACTATCAATCTTGACTCTAATTTAAATTTTGAAAGTATATAATTGTCAACCATTATTTTTAAATCAAAAAGCCAAAAACATATTTATTTTTAGGCTCAATATTGACTACTCATTTTGTACCTACTACTATTACTAATCACAAATTTTTCCTCCTTATATCTCCCTGCCCCGTACGCGATGACAGAAAACCCTTCTTCTTTCATAATCCGGCGCCGCCTCTTGCAGCCACCACCCAGCCGTGGGTCGCCGTCGTAGGTGCCGTCCGGGGCGCTGTTCTGCCGCGTCTAAGGGAGAGATGGTGAATACGTGTGTGGATCTATCTTGGCTCGCGTTGGGTTGCGGTCACCACCACCGTAACGTCGCTAGCCGCCGCAGGAAGCTCCTCCGCCGCTAGTAATGGTGGTGCGGCCATGTCTTGTGGTGTTAAACCTCCCTCCTTCCATTCTCTGAGGTTCACCGTTATTTTTGGTCATGGATGCTTCTGTGAAGTTGCCGCCGTCGTCCCGGCAAGACCGCCACCGCCGCGCCGGTTGGCCATCCAACCATCATGTTCTCTCTTCTTCACCTTGGGTAAGAGTTTTACCTCTAACCTCTTCTCTTTTGTAAATCCCCAAATTGATTTTGAAACCCTAACCCTAACCCTTTGATTTCAGATTTAAATCTTGAAATTTAAGGTTGTTTTATGAGATTGGGACTGTGAATTTGTGTTTCGCTAAACCAATTTCATTATTCTGAGTTTTCCCTAAATTTTAATAAGGGGCCCTAAAACCCCAATTTGATTTTATTTGAATTTGGGTATGTTTTTGTGAAATTAATTATGATTTAGTGCAATTAGGACTCCAAATGGATGATTTCCAAAGTTCTTTTTCATGATCTTTTAATCAAAACAAAGTTTCCTTAAAGCGTATTGGGAAGCGTGAGCTTCAAACATGATTTTCTTTAAAAATAACCTTGTTTGGTAATAAGATAAAGTGTTTAGATCAAATTAGAATGTGTGTTTGATCATGTGTAATTGATTTCTTGGTTTCTGGTCGTTGCGTATTGTTGGATTCCCTCTCTGAGACGTTTGACACGGCTATGCTTGCTTGATGGAGTAGATAGTTACACTCTTAGAGCTAATGTGAGTATTAAGACGAGGATCCTTTACTTGTCTTCAAAGGTAAGGGGAGTTTGCCTAGGGATATTCAATAACTGTATGCATGTGTGTATGTGTTTAACTGGATATTTATATGCTAATTGAGCTTACTTGAATATCTGATGTACTTGAACTGTTATGCTATTATCTGATGTTGAACTGTACTTGTTCTAAATGTTATAATGCATATCTGTGATGAACTGCTTTCAACTGTGATATTAGCATTGAACTGATGATATATACTGTTGTTGATTGGAAGTTTGCTAAGCCAGACATGTGTCTGTGCTCAACCGTTATAAGGATTAAAAACCTTAATAAGCTTTGAAGATGAAGGGATTGGTGTTCTTTTCCAAAAGCTCTTTAACTTAAAGTACTTGTTTTAAATGTTGAAATGGTTTTGGGGAACTATTGTTATACAAGAGAAAAAAATCCTTTTCAAACCATGTATCTTCAAGTGAAAACTTTCAAGATTATTTGGCAATATCCTATTGGGGGAAATATTTCAAAGACAAAAGTATTTCAAAGATGCTTTATAAAAGATTTTCAAAGAAAAGGTTTTTCCTAAATATTTTAGAAACTTTCCCATAACCTGGATAGGTTATCGAGGATTCGGTTTTGAATTTGTTTTTCACTGAACGAAAAATAAGTACTTAAGAAAGAGAATCTAGTACGCGAGACGTCGCCTCTAGTATTCAGTGATGCGCACGTGATCTTGTATCAGTGTTAATTCGGGACTACGAGTCCTGGTTATAATGTTATGGACTGAGAGTCCAATTCTCGAAATTGAGGACAGTTCGTTCTGATTTTGTTGTGATGGACTTAGGTCCTAATCACGCTGTGTTGGACTGTGTATTCTAACCGCGTGTGATGAACATGATTAAAGGTGAAGGTTGTTTTCTACGACCACAACCCTTGACTGCAGCCACAGTCTTGGGCATTGTGATTGAGCATTCGGACTATGAGTCCTATGCTTCTGAGTTTTCAAGTGATGGGGAAACGATGATTTAAGTCGTTAGCTTTGAGCAGCGACAGTGAAAAGAATGAACACAAAGAAATCCTTTTAAATAAAATATTTTCTCATGTGCATTTCCCCAAGCAGACGTGCCTTATTATCGTTGTTCTTAAATTGGACAATGAGACGGTGTATTATCGTTGTGCTTAGCTAGCCAATGAGACGGTGTATTATCGTTGTGCTTAGCTAGCCAATGATACGGTGTATTATCCTTGTGCTTAGCTACCCAATGAGACGGTGTATCGAGACTGATCAACTCATTTGAAGGTTGTTGGGATCTCCGGAGATTAAGTTAGAGCCTGATATTGAAGTGTCATGCATATTTTCAAAAGATTGACTGTGCGGGTTTGAGACCCTTTGATATAACACTGTTATGTTATGTATATGCATGATTTAACTGCTTATATGATTATGTGATGTGTGTATCATGTATATGGTTGTTGTGTGATATATCCATTTGTCAGTTTCTCACCCTTACAAACATATCAGGTTTCTTCTGGTTTGCTATTGTACCCTGGGTACTTTAACACAGATGGTGCAGAGGAGTCTTTCTAAGTCACTCAGAGACTTAGATCTGGTTGCATGATGAGGTATTACTTGAGGAATAATTTTTAGAACGACCAGCTTAGGGTTGAGACTTAGATTATTTTGGATAGTATGTATGAGTTTGGCTCAGAGAGCCTTTATTTTAAAATGGAATGTCTATAGCTTGGAGAGCATATCTTTTGATTGAAAATCTAAGCTATTTCTTTTGGTCTTGTAAAGCTTATGGCTATAACTATTATTCTTATGTATTGATGCCTGGTTGAATTTGGTGTAACTGGAATTCTGAAGTGAAAATGTAATTATTTTAACAGGTGTTATTTTATCTGGGATGTCCGAATTACAGAGGAGACTCTGTCGAAAATTTTGTAAAACCACTATCTTGTATTTAAGTATATCCTTTAAGGCAAGCTATGATAGTAAGTTTGTGTGTCGATTAAGTCTTAGGTATGGAGTCGTGACAAAAAAAAAATTTACACCCAATTTCAGACACTTATGTACTTATATAAGTTATTTTCCGAAAGCACCAGCAAATTATCTTTTAATTTAAATTCCGCATGTGTTACGTAAGTAATGCCCCGAGCGGGGGGGGGGGGGGGGGGGGTTACAAGGTGGTATCAGAGCTGGTCGAGTCTTTCGGGATCTTTGGGGAATAGGTCTGTTAAGTTTTGTTGTGTGATCTCTAGTTGGCTCTTGTTTGAATTGTTTCCTGTTGAAGCAATGTGTGTTGACGCACAAGTATATGTTTCTTGATGGTTTTCCAAGGGCTTTATGTCTTGGGAGACCTTAGATCTTGAATGTTACTTGGGTTCGAATATGACATTCGATTATCCTTGCGAATCGTGTCTGACATTCGAAACAAGGTGCTTGTGTAATGGGTTTTTTCGGGAGTGTTCCCTGGAAATATTCTAGGTTTATGGTTAGCAAAGGACATTGATTTTTGATTGATCTAGTTTCTGGATGCGGTCAGATCTCTGTTCCTTTGTGTAGGATGTTGCCTACGAAGTTAAAACGAGTTAGATGACTCATTCAACTGAAAGATCGGTGGTCTGAACCGTTTGTTAGACCGAGTGTTTTCCTTGTGAAGCACCAATGTTGTGTGAAGGCTCGTGTCACCGTCTGGATTCCTGACAACTAAGTAAAGGACGAATTATGAACAAGTATTTTCTGACTTTAATTTGAAATCTGTCAGGACTCCTGAATTAGTTATGCTAATTCATTAATTTCCAGTTATTCATTTCTTTGTTTGTGAGAAGTCGTACTCACACTTCTAAATAATCCTCGATGTATTAGACGTTTGAGTGAATTGATTTATCGGAATTCATTGGTCTGGATACTTTCACATTTTGTGGAGAGAAGTGGTTATGACTATTTCTTGAGTTATAACCCAGATAATTTCGTGATAGCAGAAGTTTCTTGGTGAAACTTAGTTTTGTCACTTCTATTTTTGGTAGAGGTGAAAGTCGTCATTTTGTAAATTCTTTGTACTAAGAATAAGAATTAATCCTCATTGGATTAGACATTATTCATCCCTTGATTCCTTAAATCCGTTGGAAGATTCTTGTGGAAGAATGAACTTTATTATATTCATGTTTGTAAATGTGTATTGATCATGCATTTTTACACCTGATGGAATGATCTTTTTCCATATGGGACGTTTTGATATCCTTCAAATTAATGAAATTCTTTTCTATGCTTATGTGAAAGTGAAATCCAGAAAAATTTCTTTTCTTGAGAAATTCTTTTATGATCACTAAGGTCATGTCTTATTGTCGTTCGAAAGTGCTTGTTGTCATTGATCATCTTAATTCTACGTATTTTTCAAATGTTGTCGATGTGTGACCTATCTCATCAGTCGTGAGATGGATATCTCCACATCAAGATGTACAATTGAGACCTTCCTTGTTGAGATGTTGGCATTCCTTCAGTCTTTGTTATGAGTTTTCTGAAGACCTACATGAGTCTTGTTTGAATTCAAGTGACCGTTGATTGACTGGTGAAATTTACATCTTCTTACGAGTTAAGATCCACAAGCGGAGTTAGTGAACCGAATAATGTATCGGAGGATTGTTCAGACTTCATGGAGTATCTTTAAGTGTTGTTTCAGATGAAAAACGGAAGTTTATCAACGTGTGTCGGTTAAGTTTACTTGAAGTGTTGAGGACTAAGTTGAGACTAAGTCCAACTGATCATCCTCATTGGGATGGTTAAGGAATGAGGTGACCTATCTTTAGCAGGTTAGTTGGGAGATAGTGTGGTACCTAATTTTTGTCATCTCATGGTAGGACGAACCAGAGTTAATAGGAGTTTCGTTAGTGTATAGATGTGAATGGTATTATGAGAACCCTTAAGTTCAACATTATTGAGTGAGATGATTACAATGGATCTTATCGTGATCTAGGTAGATATATCATTAAAGGAATTTAGAGTAGTGATCAATGTTTATGGTTAATGTTGACTTAGTGAGTCCGAGGGTTAACGGAAAAATATATATGGTAGTTTTCCTTAAGCTGAACGGACGTAGTAAAGAGGAGTTCTTGAGTGAAACTAAGTTGTTAGAAAAGTTTAAGAATTATGATTTGGATAATTCAAACTGAAGTGATTCCCTTTGGTTGTAGTTGCATGGAGAAATGTAATCATATTCTTTAAGATTGAAATAAATGACTATGATATAATTTGGAGTGGTGAAATATGTCCAAAGGAAACTAAGACTATAATTGTGTGCTTTGGGTGGAAAGTTGATATATGTGATAGAGTTAAAGTTGAACTTGATATTCGTAGTGTGGATAAGGTGTTGAAGAAGTTTTGCTAGCGGACTAATTTTGAGGCAAGAAGTGATTTAAGTTTTGATTGTGTCTTTCGAGTGTAATAGACCATGGCGAAATGTTTATAATCTTTGAGGTCTTATTCTGGTAAATATGTGGTTGATGATCCATAGTGGAAACTGGACATTTTAAATCCAAGATTGCCATTGGGGAGTGTCCACCTGGATTTCTTGGCTTTGTTTTGGTGCAACTCCTAGGGGTTATGGCCTTAGAGAAACTCTGTTTTATAATCTCTTTGCTCGGCTGCAAATAAATAAGATAAGGGCATATACGATACAAGCATTTCCTTGCATAAGTGATGGAGCCCTGCCTTTAGATGAAGGAATTGTTAGGAGTTGTGTATTTTCTTTGGGCAATAGGGTAGATGCATGGGAAATTTCTTAAACCAGGGATACTAACGGGGCTTGAGAACTAAATTGAAAATGAGAGTCAAATGAAGGATATGAAATCGAAGTAGGCAAAAGATCCGAGAGGAATTAAGAAGAGAACGGGCTATGTTGGATGTGGTAAGATTCAATTTTAATAAGATTGAATTTCTTAGGTTTTTGGCGCAAAGTATATCATGTGCAACTCAGGAATGTTACGACGTTTTGATTGGAGACTTGAAAAGTGTTAATTTGATATGATTAGAAGTGTAGACTAAGCCTAAATGGACTAAGACTATGATTGCATCTCTTGAGTAGAAGGTTAATTGATGTTATGTAAAGTTAGTGTTGGTTTTGGTGTTAGCTGTGCAAGTTAGATATTGAAGAAAGTTTTCTAATGGATCTATATTGAGAAGTGAAGAGATTAAGCGTTGACTTTGTTCTTTAAAGTGTAATAGACTAAGGTGAAATATCGAAGGTAGTGGGGATAATGCGGTAGTGAAAGGTCTCGAGGATAAACAGAATGGCATAAGAACCGATCCTGTTATAGAGTTATCGTTGAGAGGAATGAAGTGATGAGAATACAAAGTAAGATTTTAGGGTCAAGGTGTGATTACAACATTCTGTTTAGTTTTGAGCTACGAAATTTCGAGGACGAAATTTTTTTTAAGAGGGGTAGTAATGTAACACCCTAGTTTTTACACCTATGATTAATTATTTTATTTGGATGTTTAAGTTTATTTTGTTATGTGGTTTAGTTTGAGTAATTAAATTACTCTCTTCAAATTATTTTATTGGGTGCGTTAGCACTGACTTATTTCAGTGAATGCACGCTTACTAGACAATAATTTACGTTATTGTCACTATTATACCGGTACAGAAAAAAAATATTTTAAATAATATGATTAAGAGAAAAGCATTTTCATATTTTCATTCTATTTAATTTTAGAGTTGAAAATAAACTGGTTTAACCTTAATCGGAGAATAAATTTTGGACCGTTGATTTTCTTAGTAGATCAATTCAACTATCAATCTTGACTCTAATTTAAATTTTGAAAGTATATAAATGTCAACCATTATTTTTAAATCAAAAAGCGAAAAACATATTTATTTTTAGGCTCAATATTTACTACTCATTTTGTACCTACTACTATTACTAATCACAAATTTTTCCTCCTTATATCTCCTTGCCCCGTACGCGATGACAGAAAACCCTTCTTCTTTCTTTTTTTTCCTCCTCTTTCTTCTTTCTTTCTTCTTCTCCTCCCTCTTTCATTATCCGGCGCCGCCTCTTGCAGCCACCACCTAGTCGTGGGTCGCCGTCGTAGGTGCCGTCCGGGGCGCTGTTCTGCCGCGTCTGAGGGAGAGATGGTGAATACGTGTGTGGATCTGTCTTGGCTCGCGTTGGGTTGTGGTCACCACCACGGTAACGCTGCTAGCCGCCGCAGGAAGCTCCTCCGCCGCTAGTAATGGTGGTGCGGCCATGTCTTGTGGTGTTAAACCTCCCTCCTTCCATTCTCTGAGGTTCAGCGTTATTTTTGGTCATGGATGCTTCTGTGAAGTTGCCGCCGTCGTCCAGCACCGTCAGTCGCCGCGCCAACCGTTGGCCATCCAACCATCATGTTCTCTCTTCTTCACCTTGGGTAAGAGTTTTACCTCTAACCTCTTCTCTTTTGTAAATCCCCAAATTGATTTTGAAACCCTAACCTTAACCCTTTGATTTCAGATTTTAATCTTGAAATTTAATGTTGTTTTATGAGATCGGGACTGTGAATTTGTGTTTCGCTAAACCAATTTCATTATTCTGAGTTTTCCCTAAATTTTAATAAGGGCCCCTAAAACCCCAATTTGATTTTATTTGAATTTGGGTATGTTTTTGTGAAATTAATTATGATTTAGTGCAATTAGGACTCTAAATGGATGGTTTCCAAAGTTCTTTTTCATGATCTTTTAATCAAAACAAAGTTTCCTTAAAGCGTATTGGGAAGCGTGAGCTTCAAACATGATTTTCTTTAAAAATAACCTTGTTTGCTAATAAGATAAAGTGTTTAGATCAAATTAGAATGTGTGTTTGATCATGTGTAATTGATTTCTTGGTTTCTAGTCGTTGCGCATTGTTGGATTCCCTCTCTGAGACGTTTGACACGGCTATGCTTGCTTGATGGAGTAGATAGTTACACTCTTAGAGCTAATGTGAGTATTAAGACGAGGATCCTTTACTTGTCTTCAAAGGTAAGGGGAGTTTGCCTAGGGATATTCAATAACTGTATGCATGTGTGTATGTGTTTAACTGGATATTTATATGTTAATTGAGCTTACTTGAATATCTGATGTACTTGAACTGTTATGCTATTATCTGATGTTGAACTGTACTTGTTCTAAATGTTATAATGCATATCTGTGATGAACTGCTTTCAACTGTGATATTAGCATTGAACTGATGATATATACTGTTGTTGATTGAAAGTTTGCTAAGCCAGACGTGTGTCTGTGCTCAACCGTTATAAGGATTAAAAACCTTAATAAGCTTTGAAGATGGAGGGATTGGTGTTCTTTTCCAAAAGCTCTTTAACTTAAAGTACTTGTTTTAAATGTTGAAATGGTTTTGGTGAACTATTGTTATACAAGAGAAAAAAAAATCCTTTTCGAACCATGTATCTTCAAGTGAAAACTTTCAAGATTATTTGGCAATATCCTATTGGGGGAAATATTTCAAAGACAAAAGTATTTCAAAGATGCTTTATAAAAGATTTTCAAAGAAAAGGTTTTTCCTAAATATTTTAGAAACTTTCCGATAACCTGGATAGGTTATCGAGGATTCGGTTTTGAATTTGTTTTTCACTGAACGAAAAATAAGTACTTAAGAAAGAGAATCTAGTACGCGAGACGTCGCCTCTAGTATTCAGTGATGCGCACGTGATCTTGGATCAGTGTTAATTCGGGACTACGAGTCCTGGTTATGATGTTATGGACTGAGAGTCCAATTCTCGAAATTGAGGACAGTTCATTCTGATTTCGTTGTGATGAACTTAGGTCCTAATCACGTTGTGTTGGACTATGTATTCTAACCCCGTGTGATGAACATGATTAAAGGTGAAGGTTGTTTTCTACGACCACAACCCTTGACTGCGACCACGGTCTTGGGCATTGTGATTGAGCATTCGGACTATGAGTCCTATGCTTCTGAGTTTTCAAGTGATGGGGAAATGATGATTTAAGTCGTTAGCTTTGAGCAGCGACAGTGAAAAGAATGAACACAAAGAAATCCTTTTAAATAAAATATTTTCTCATGTGCATTTCCCCAGGCAGACGTGCCTTATTATCGTTGTTCTTAAATTGGACAATGAGACGGTGTATTATCGTTGTGCTTAGCTAGCCAATGAGACGGTGTATTATAGTTGTGCTTAGCTAGCCAATGAGACGGTGTGTTATCGTTGTGCTTAGCTAGCCAATGAGACGGTGTATTATCGTTGTGCTTAGCTACCCAATGAGACGGTGTATCGAGACTGATCAACTCATTTGAAGGTTGTTGGGATCTCCGGAGATTAAGTTAGAGCCTGATATTGAAGTGTCATGCATATTTTCAAAAGATTGACTGTGCGGGTTTGAGACCCTTTGATATAACACTGTTATGTTATGTATATGCATGATTTAACTGCTTATATGATTATGCGATGTATGTATCATGTATATGGTTGTTGTGTGATATATCCATTTGTCGGTATCTCACCCTTACAAACATATCAGGTTTCTTCTGGTTTGCTATTGTACCCTGGGTACTTTAACACAGATGGTGCAGAGGAGTCTTTCTAAGTCACTCAGAGACTTAGATCTCGTTGCTTGATGAGGTATTACTTGAGGAATAATTTTTAGAACGATCAGCTTAGGGTTGAGACTTAGATTATTTTGGATAGTATGTACGAGTTTGGCTCAGAGAGCCTTTATTTTAAAATGGAATGTCTATAGCTCGGAGAGCATATCTTTTGAATGAAAATCTAAGCTATTTCTTTTGGTCTTGTAAAGCTTATGGCTATAACTATTATTCTTATGTATTGATGCCTGGTTGAATTTGGTGTAACTGGAATTCTGAAGTGAAAATGTAATTATTTTAACAGGTGTTATTTTATCTGGGATGTCCGAATTATAGAGGAGACTCTGTCGAAAGTTTTGTAAAACCACTATCTTATATTTAAGTATATCCTTTAAGTCAAGCTATGATAGTAAGTTTGTGTGTCGATTAAGGCTTAGGTATGGAGTCGTGACAAAAAAAAAATTTACACCCAATTTCAGACACTTATGTACTTATATAAGTTATTTTCCGAAAGCACCAGCAAATTATCTTTTAATTTAAATTCCGCATGTGTTACGTAAGTAATGCCCAGAGGGGGGGGGGGGGGCGTTACAGATTGCGTTTCGAAGCCAAAATCCTTCACAATTTGGTAGGGATGCTGATCATGAGAACGCTGACTTATGGATTCAGGAGCTGGAGAAAATCATTGAACTGGTGGCAACTCCTGCAGAAGTAAGGGTTATTTATGCTACTTTCCTGCTGATAGGAGATGCGGAGTATTGGTGGAAGGGTGTTCAACAACTACTTGAAGCTGATCATCAGGAGATTACCTGGAACGTTTTCCGAACTGCATTCATGGATAAGTATTTTCCGGATAGCGTTAGGATAGAGAAAGAGATGGAATTTCTGGGATTACAACAACAAGACATGTCTGTGGGAGAGTATGAGGCTAAGTTTGAATCGCTTGCCAATTACTTCTGTTTCTTTCAAGCATAACCAAATGAGAGCTGGAAGTGTGAGAGGTTCGAAGCGGGACTGAGATTTGAGATTAAGGAATCTGTCTTACCTCTGCAACTTCGAACTTTTCAAGCATTGGTTGAGATAAGTCGAAAGATTGAACAAATGAGGAAAGGAAAAGACAATAAGGGGAATGCTGGAGGACCCTCTCGTTCCAAGAACTAGAATCAGAATCTGAAAGAGGAACGAAATCAGCAAAAGCCTTATTTCCGTCCACCAGGAAATGACCAGAATCGACAACAACATCATTCGAATTTTGTTGCATCGGTGAGTGGTGGCCAAACGAACCAAAGTCAAGGCCAACTTAGAAGGTGCTACAGATGTAGGGATCCAAATCACATGAGGAATACTTGCCCTGAAAAGGGGACTAAGTGTTTCAATTGTAATCAAGTGGGACATTTGGCGAGAGATTGCAATGCGCCAAGGCGTGGATCGACTGTCAATAACACCGATGCTGTCAAGCAAAAGACTGCGGGTAAAGTATATAATGTGTGGGGAGCTGAGACTTCAAACCATGACGGTAACCTCTTAACTATACTATTTTAATTCGGGTACAATTCATACTTTGTTTCTATGGATTGTGTGTAGATGTGTTGAAATTACTTGTTTCTGTGATTATCATGAGATGATCGTTTCAAATTTCAACTATTCAATTGGTCACTGTGACATTTAGTATGTTTAACTGTCCTATTTTGTTCGGGATAGACGCTTTCTTGACAAAACGAGTTTCTCGATGAGACTTAGTCTAGTTACTTCTACCATTGGGGAAAGTGACCCAATCTGCATTTTGTCGGATTGATATCCTTTTAAAATTGTTATGTTCTTGTGAGAGATGAAACTTTCTTAGATTCATGTTTGTAAAAGTGTAGCGATCATACATTTTTACTTCCCTGAATTTGTTAAAGAATCCTTATGCACAGAATATTCTTGTAATCTTATCAGATTGATGAAATTCTTTTATATACTTTCTTGTGAAAGTAAGGCTTCAAGATCTTTCATTCCTGTCTAGCTTCGTGTCATGAAATTTCGAGGCCGAAATTTTTTTTAGAGGGGTAGTAATGTAACACCCCGATTTTCACTGTTTCAAAATAATCGAAATGCGGACGATTATTTGTATATATTTATATGAGTATTAGAAAATTATTTTAAATAAACGGAGTTCATCACTCAATCCTACTTGAATGTAGGAAGCTACCATTAAAAATTAGGTTTTGAAAGTCAGGTGAATCCCGGCCCGCGAATTTCATTGACAGTATAATTATACTGCTCAAAAGACCTAATTTTAATTCGTGAACAAAAGACTTAAGATTTTTATTTTATTTCCTACAATTGTGTATTTTTAGAATTATTTCAGGAAAACATAATAATTTATGTTTTACGGATGAAATACGTAATCGGGTGAACGATCGAGTAGATTTCGGAGTTTCCAAGAGCAGAAAAAGAGGTTAACTTAGAATTTTGAGACGATTCATGGGGGATGAATCACACTTTTGAGTCTAGAGGATTCTACAAGGTTAAAGTGGCAATTTATGGATTTTGCACTTTAGTCCTTGAACTTTCTATTAATTACACTTTGGTCCCTAAGTTAGTTCCTATGTTTTTCTAAGTGAATTGGGCCAGAATCCTTGCTTCAAATCCATTAGTGGACCGTGGCTTTGAGGCCCAAATCCTTGTCCATGAATTTAATTTCATGAAGCCCATTAGAAATCATATAAGTTTCCTATGTCATGTTTAAGCTTTAAGCCTTTTGGTGGGCCCCACAATAATTAAATTCAAGCCCAAGTTTTCAAGGCCATGCACAAGCCCAAGAAGGAGTAGGGGCTGCCTTAGTTTGGAAGAGTCAAGTTGATTCTTGAAGCTTCCACCATGTTCCACAATGTTCCACCATGTTCTCCTAAGTTCTACACTTTTCTAACAAGTTCCAAAGTGTTCTAGGTTCTTCCCAATTAGTCTCAAGAAAATTCAACAAAGATGAGTCACATGTGAACACAATAAATGTGGCACATGGCCATCATTTCAAACTATTGGCAATTTGTAAAATAGTCCTTATACTTTTGGAATCTTTGCAAAATGGTCCCTAGGAATTAATTGCACTTAAGTCCTTAGAAAAATCACCTCCTTTCTGTTTGATCCTCCAAAGTGGCGCAGCCACACTTCTATAAGTACCCTCCCTCACATTTCATTTTCTTCCTATTTCCATTTGTTTCAAAAACTCTTAAGTTCATAAGCCTTTTAGCATCACTTTGTGAAGCAAGCCTTTGGATCTTCACTTGTATTTGAACTTCAAGAGGTGAATCCTATTCTTCTTCCCTAATCATGTCTATGTTCTTTAATAAGTTTCATGATTCAAAGTCTATTTCATCTATGTTCATCACTTTTAAGTTTCTAGATCTAGAACTTTGAAAATTCATAACTAATTCTAGGAAAATCCTTTTGACATGAAACCAATTGCTATGATCTTATAATCATCTCTATTTTCATCATCTAGAAGCATATGATCACGAGAAATTTCTTTCCTAAATTTCTGGACTGGGTCGAACCTAGGAGAATAGGTTTGGTAGGATTTTGTTCATGTGTTGCCATGTATGATCATGTATTTCATATGACATGTATGTCTACACACTCTAATCCATGTTAGTTTATTAAGATGAAAATCCTTACTCAAAATCTCTATGTTGGCCGAACCCTAGGTGGATGAGATTTGATGAGTTTTGTTCAAAGTTTTCATTAATGATCTTGGTAATCAAGCTATTACTATGTATGCTTAATAAATCCAAGTTGGTTTATCAAACTAAAAACCATATCCCCATGAACATGTTAAGGCCGAATCTAGTCAAGTTGATTCTTTAAGCTTCCACCATGTTCCACCATGTTCTCCTAAGTTCTACACTTTTCTAACAAGTTCCAAAGTGTTCTAGGTTCTTCCCAATTAGTCTCAAGAAAATTCAACAAAGATGAGTCACATGTGAACACAATAAATGTGGCACATGGACATCATTTCAAACTATTGGCAATTTGCAAAATAGTCTTTATACTTTTGGAATCTTTGCAAAATGGTCCCTAGGAATTAATTGCAATTAAGTCCTTAGAAAAATCACCTCCTTTCTATTTGATCCTCCAAAGTGGCGCAGCCACACTTCTATAAGTACCCTCCCTCACATTTCATTTTCTTCCTATTGCCATTTGTTTCAAAAACTCTTAAGTTCATAAGCCTTTTAGCATCACTTTGTGAAGTGCGACACGCTACCCTAGGGTCATCACACTATTACCCAAAAACGGAAATTTAATTATTAAACACTGGTTACTTTCGGAAAACATATTTTTAAAGTAAACGTTTCTTTACGAAAATAGTGAAGAATTTTTTTCTTAAACATAGAATCATTGTAAACAAACAACATATATATACATATATATATATATATATATATATATATATATATATATATATATATATATATATATATACATCACCTTTTTAAATACACATTACCTATAACAGGAGATAACAAAAGAGCCCTCATAAGCCTAGGCTATTCTCCATCAAACTAAGCAAAGAAAATAAAGACATATACACATCAGCAACAATTAGTTCAGAACCATATTCAAAAACTTATGGCTCTCAGAAGCCAGATCAAAAACTGTTAAGGCTAACAACCCCATAATTATACCTATAGCTGGTCAAGCTACTAAAACCCATTGGGAAGATCCTGATGATCAATCCCGCCTACAACTGACGAATTTGACGATGATGCATCCGCTTCCGCTACGTCATCTGAAGAATCCTCATCATCAACCGCAGGAGGGTGAAACTCAAGATCATCCTCAATGTATTACCTCGGATCTTCCTCCCCCTCATCTAACTCCACTTCAGCAGGAGGTTCCTCAGGTCCTAATATCTGAAGAGGATGTGGCTGAGGTAATGGATCCATCATTCCATGCTATTCCAAGTACTGCAGATATAGCCAAACTGGAGGTAGAGATACCTCAACCGTCTCCACGACATGAATTCTCTGCTGTGGTCCTTCCTCTATCATGCCGATAATTTCTCTACTCGGGCCATGGTAGGTGGCGCTGAGTGCCCCAAGGTTAATCTCCTAGGCACCACCGTACTGCGCACGATCAAATGTGATCGTTCGAACCCTCGATTGTACCAAAGGTATATCCGGGTCCATCTGAACATGTAAGAGTGAGAAACCAATACATGGATCTTACTCAATAACTACATACTAGCCACCACATAAACACATCAACATTTACCAAATACAAACATTTATAAACAAACAGTTTATCAATGGGTTCAACACCCCAAACATCATTGATTTGAAAATTATGCATGACATTTCATATTCATCATCTAATTTTCGTCCTAATCTCATGAGATATCCCAACATATAATGAGTTGATCAGGCTCCATAGCCACACTGGCTAACTTGGCAACCTGCCGCTAGGCACACTGAGTGTGGCTAATCTTGGCACACTGCCACTAGGCACACTGCCTCTTCCCATCCACACAGGCACACAAGGCCAGGCACGCAGCCAAATACATTGCTACTGTCCACACTCAGGGCACCAATAGCAACGAAGATGGGGTCTCAAATGTCCTCACTAGGCACATGAGAAAAATGCAGTCAGAATTACCTTTCGCCGCTGGTAATTATTGCATCGAACCGCAGGCACGTCTGCCGAATGCATGCAAAAATACTTTTGTTTCGTTCTTTTATTTGTGTTCAATCTTTCTTTTGTCGAAGATCAAAATGGCTTACGATTCACATAGTTGTAAAACACTGTTAAAACTTTTATTACAACATAGGACCTCACAGTCCTAGTGCTCAATCACGACACCTCTCGACCGATGCACCGGTCTTAGGTTCGTGGTACCAGAAAACATCTTCAATGTTTCAACACGGTATACCTCACGTATATGGTACAGGCCCTCAAAGTCCAAATGACCCTGAGCCCATCACAACACAGAACCTTAGTACACCGACGTCTCGGTTACTAAGTTCCACACCACTTTCAACATTGTTGAATTAACTTTTAATTTTCAGAAATTCTTTTCCAAATTGGAAATTCATTAATAAAATCCTTAACTAAGAAAACGTAGTTTTTCACAAACCAATGAGTCACTTGAGGTTTAATTTCTTCAAAATATGCACTGCCGTTTCAAAAATACTTGCCGTCTACATTTTTCCAAATTGCCGTCAAATATTATTTTTAAGGCCTTTTAAGCCAAAACTTAGCCTTTTCCACTTGATTAATTTTCAAAAATCATGATTAATTTATTTTCACCAATTAATTTCATAAAAGAATATTTTGTAATATTCTGGAATTTCTTACGTAAAAATTATCAGTGCTAAAATATTTTCACGGTTTCGTGCTCATTGTGACTCATAATTCACTTTTTCAGAAATAAATTATTAAAATAATATTTTTTCCAAAAATCCTTATTTTTCTCAAAATAAATTCCTTTAATATAATATCTCAATATTTTGCCATTAAAACATGGAATATAATTTGCGAAGCTTCTTAAAGCTTTTATCCGATTAACTTAATTGTGCACTGACCACTGTCAGATTTCTCACACATCAACCAACAGTTATATCACAGATATTTCCCAGGCAGATCATGCATCACAGTAGCATAATATAATTACAGAAAAACAATTAAACACAATTAAAACCACGCAGATACAAATAACACAACATTAAACAACTTAAATAAGTACTAACAAACAAATAATTACAAACAAACACGGGATATCATATAGCCATCGAATAAATCCTCAGGTGTTCCCCTCTTACCTCATGAAGACTTTCTTGTGAACTTACTGATTCCTTCGGAAGTTCGGTTACCACTTAAACGTCGTACTCACTTAACCTTCAACCATTACAAGCAAATAGTTACGATTCAAGAAACTAAAACATTCTAAACCCTAATACATAGTCCCGGCCTCTAGGGTTTTTGAATGACTAAAACTTCTAATCATGATTAAGTCATGGATTAATGATCCTTGATTAACTTAAATCATAGATTAGTGACTAAACAACTAACTTTGAAACTCAAAACTTCCTAACTCTTTTATACAAGGATTCGGCCTCAACATGTTCATAGAGCTAGGGTTCTTAATTTAATAAACCAACTTGGATTTATTAAGCATACATACTGATAGCTTGATTAATAAGATCATTAGGGAAAACTTTGGACAAAAGCTCATCAAATCTCACCCACTTAGGGTTCGGCCAACATAGAGATTTTTGAGTAAAGATTTTCATTTTAAGAAACTAACATGGATTTGAGTGTATAGACATACATGCCATATAGAATACATGATCATACATGACAACACATGAACAAAACTCTACCAAACCTACTTTGATAGATTCAGCCAAGGCTAGGTTTTTAGGAAAGAAAGTTTTGATTACATCATGCTCTTGGATTTAGATAATATGCATGATATCAAGAATATAGAAAGTAGTTTCATCATCATGAGATTTTTCTAGAATTTGTTATGACATTCCAAAGTTCAAGGCTTAGAAACGTGAAAATGATGAACAACTATGAAACAAAATTTGAATCAAGAAACTTGCTAAAGAACATAGGCATGATTAAGGAAGAATATTAGGATTTAACTCTTGAAAATCAATGACAAAGGAAATCCAAGAACTTGCTTCACAAATCTATCACTAAAAGACTTATAACTTTAGGGTTTTTGAACAAATGACAATAGAAACTAAGTGAAAAGTGAGAGAAAGTATTTATATAGATTGCTTGTGCCACTTTTACAAGTATCTAGAGATGATGATTTGTATTGCTAAAAGGATTGAAATGCAAATACTTCCTAGGGACCATTTTGCAAAGATTCCAAAAGTTTAAGGACTTGTTTGCAATTTGCCAATAAATTGTCATGATGACCTTTTTACCACAATTAATGTGAGCTTGTATTGACTAACTTTGGCTGAATTTATGTCATAGATATTTTTAAGAAAAATCATGAATGTTTGAGAAGATTAAAGAATGATGTAGAATAATGTGGAAGATTGTTGAACAATCTAGAAAATCTTGGTTCATCCAACAACAAATGAGGGCAGCCTTCAATCCCTCATGGGCTTGCTCATGGGCTTGGTAAATTTGGGCTTGGATTCATTTTTGTGGGGCCCACTTAAAGATTTAAGCATTAAGCTTGACATAGGAAACTTGTATAGTTTCAAATAGGCTTTATGGAATCAATTCATGAACTAGGAAATTTTGGGCTTCATAGCCACGTCCATTTGAGATTGGGAACAAGGATTCTAGCCCAATTCACTTGAAAAAAACTTAGAAACTAAGGGACAAAAGGGTAATTAACAGAACATTCAGGGACTTAAGCGTAAAATTCCTAAATTTTCACTTTAACCATGAAAAACCTTCTAGACTTAGAAATGTGATTCATCCCCTTGAATCATCTCAAAATCCTAAGATAAACCCTCTATCGACTCTTAGAAACTCCAAAATCCCCTTCCGTCGTCTACTCGATTACGTGTTTCACCCGAAAAACGTAAATTATTTTATTTTTTTCTGAAATAATTCTAAAAATACAGAATTGTAGAAAATAAAATAATAATCTTAAGTCTTTCGTTCACGAATTAAAATTAGGCCTTTTGAGAAGTATTATTATACTGTCAATGGAATTCGCGGGCCGGGTTTCGCCTGACTTTCCAACCTAAATTTTAATTTTAGCTTCATACATTCAAGTAGGATTGAGTGGAAAACTCTATTTATTTAAAATAATTTTCTAAAACTCAAATAAATTTATAAACATATTTATATGTATTACTGTTATTTAAAACAGTGAAATACAGGGTGTTACATTACTACCCCACTAAAAAAAAATTTCGTCCTCGAAATTACGTACCTGTAAATAGATCAGGATACTGTAACTTCATTTTGTCTTCTACTTCCCACATTGCTTCTCCAGTTACTCATCCCAAATAACTTGGATCAATGAGATTTGTTTACCTCTGCTGCTTAGTCATCTTATCCGCGATTTGTACAGGTAAAGTCTCATAAGACCTGTTTTCTTTTAGTTGTACTAAATCAGGTTCAATTACGTGAGATTGATCAGGAATATACTTCCTCAATTGTGAAACATGAAAAACATCATGAAGATTGGATAGAAAAGGCGATAAAGAAATTTTATAAGCTACATGACCTACCCGACGAAGAATTTGGTAAGGTCCAATGAATTTAGGGGTGAGTTTCCTAGATTTAATTACCCTACCAACCCCAGTTGTTGGCGTGACTCTCAAAAACACATGCTCGCCTTCCTCAAACTCAAGAGGTCATCGTCTCTTGTCAGAATAACTTTTTTGTCGACTCTGAGTTGTCCCCATTTTCTCTTGGATCATTTTCACCTTTTCCGTCGTTTGTTGCACGATATCTGGTCCAACCATGAAACTTGCACCATCCTGGTACCAACATAAAGGCGTTCTACACCGTCGACCATACAGCGCTTCATAGGGTGCCATTCCTATGCTCGAGTGAAAACTGTTATTGTAAGTGAATTCTATCAATGATAGATATTCATCCCAGCTTCCAGCATTCTCCAGCATACAGGCTCTCAATAAATCATCAAGAGACTGAATAGTCCTCTCCGATTGTCCATCCGTTTGAGGATGATACGCAGAACTCAGTCTAAGTTTCGTTCCCAACGACTCTTGCAGACTTTACCAAAATCTTGATGTAAATCTCAGATCACGATCTGAAACAATACTCAAAGGCACTCCATGTAATCTAACAATTTCATCTATGTACAACTGGGTTAGTCTTTCCAATGAGTATTTCACATTAACTGGTAAAAAGTGGGCTGACTTTGTCAGCCGATCAACTATTACCCAAATAGAGTCATACCCTTTCCGAGTCTTTGGCAAACCTGACTCAAAATCCATCGCAATACCATCCCATTTCCATTCTGGAATGTCTAAGGATTGTAGCATTCCTGCTGGTCTTTGATGTTCTACTTTAACCTTTTGGCAAGTTAAACACGCAGCTACAAATTCCATTACATCTTTCTTCATGCCATGCCACCAATACAATTTCTTTAAATCCTGATACATCTTAGTTGCTCCGGGATGCAAACTTAACTTACTCCTATGAGCTTCTTCAAGAATCAACTTCCTCATTTCAACATCATTTAGTACACAAATCCTTTCACCAAACCTTAAGATTCCATCATTTCCTTCTTTAAATTCTGATACAGTTCCCCGTCGCACTAATTCTCTTTCTCCTTGTAGGTACTGATCACTTTCTTGCTTTTCCTTAATTTGTTCCATTAGTCCACTTGAAACAGTAATCATACCTAAACACAATTTTTCTGGAAATGTCTTAATCGTCAATCGCATATCTCAGAATTGTTCCAACAACTATTGCTCTTTAACCATCATTACCGATATATGCATTGATTTCCTACTCAAAGCGTCTGCTACAACATTTGTTTTTCCAGGATGATACTGTAGTTGGAAATCATAATCTTTTAAAAGTTCCAGCCAACGCCTCTGTCTCATATTCAGCTCCTTCTGATCAAATAGGTATTTCAAACTTTTATGGTAACTAAAAACATTAAAAGTTGCTCCATACAAATAATGTCTCCAGATTTTTAAAGCAAATACCACTGTTGCTAGCTCCAAATCATGTGTAGGATAATTCCTTTCATGAATCTTCAACTTTCTTGAAGCATATGCCACGACTTTCCGGTCTTGAATCAATACACATCCTAACCCTTGATGTGAAGCATCACAATAAACCTCAAAAGGTTCATGAGGATCAGGTAGTATCAATACCGGTGAAGTAGTCAACCTTCGCTTTAACTCTTGAAAACTTTCTTCACATGCCTCAGTCCATACAATCGCTTGCTCCTTTCGAGTTAATTGGGTAAGAGGTCCTACTATTTTAGAAAATCCCTCAATGAATCTTCTATAGTATCCCGCTAAACCCACAAAACTACGAATCTCAGTCACCGTCTTAGGCCTTTCCCATTGCAAAACAGTCTCAACTTTCGACGGATCAACAACAATTCCTTCACTGGAAACTATGTGTCCTAAGAATTGAACTTTGTCTAACCAAAATTCACACTTTTTAGGTTTCGCATAAAGTTGTTTCTCCTTTAAAATTTGGAGAACCACACTGAGATGTTCAACATGTTTTTCTTTACTGGGAGAATAGATTAGAATATCTTCGATGAAAACAACGACATACTGATCTAAATAAGGACGAAAAATCCTATTCATGTAATCCATGAATATCGCTGGAGCATTCGTAACTCCGAACGGTCTCACAAGGTACTCGTAATGTCCGTAACGTGTCCTAAACGTTGTTTTAAAAACGTCCTCAGCCTTCACGCGAATCTGATGATAACCCGAACGTAAGTCTATCTTTGAGAAAACAACTGCTCCACATAACTGATCCATTAAATCATCTATCCTTGGAAGTGGATACTTATTCTTAATCGTCACTTTATTCAACTGACAAAAATCTACGCATAACCGAGAAGTTCCGTCTTTCTTCTTCACTAATAAAACTGGAGCTCCCCAAGGTGATACACTAGGTCTAATAAATTCCTTCCGCATCAGTTCCACTAGTTGTCCTTTTAATTCCTCAAGTTCTGATGGCGACATTCGATATGGTGCTATGGATATTGGTCCAGTACCTGGAACCAGATCAATCGCGAACTCAATCTCCCGAACAGGTGGTAATCCCGGTACATCTTCAGAAAAAACTTCTAGAAACTCGTTGACAATTGGTATACACTGCAAGTCTAACTCACTCTTAACGTATAAGGAAAATAATAGCATGTATCCTTGCTCTCCCTCTTTTAAAGAAGCTTTTACTTGATTAGCAGTTAACAATCCAGAAATCTCATCCGTAGGAAAAACTAGGGTTTTACGAGCACAATCAATCAGGATATGGTTAGAAGACAACCAATCCATGCCTAAAATTACATATAACTGTATTAAAGGCAAACAGATCAGGTTAACGAGAAAACGTTTATCCTGAATAATGATAGGACATTTCAAGCAAACAGAAGTGACTACCACTGGCTTAGCAGTAGGGGTTGAAACAATAAGATCACACAACAAGGAAGAAACGGGCAATGTCAACAGTTTCACACAATCCATCGAGATAAAAGAATGCGTTGCACCTGAATCAAATAGTACAATTAGAAGATTACCGTTTATGTCGCACTTACCCTGTATGAGATCGTCAGAATTTGAAGCTTCAGTCCCACTCATCGTATAAACTCTCCCTTTGGCTGTCGATTTATTTGCTCCGACGTGATTGACAGTCGACTCCCGCTTTGGTATCTTGCAGTCCTTCATCACGTGTCCCAGTTGATTACAATTATAACATCTTAATTCCCTCATAGGGCAAACATTTGACATGTGTCCTGGATCTCCACAGTTAAAGCATCTCCTAATCTGTCCTTGATTCTGATTTCTTTGACCTCCACTCCCTGATGCAATAAAATTCGAATGGTTCTGTTGTCGATTCTGATTATTCCCTTGTTGACATAAATAAGGCTTCCTCTGATTCTGTTTTCCTCTCCAACTCTGATTCTGGTTCTTAAAGTGAGAGGGTCCACCAACACTTCCTCTATTATCCTTTCCCTTCCTCATTTACTCGATCTTACGACTCATTTCCACTAGAGATTGAAAATTTCGAAGTTGCAAAGGTAAAACGGACTCCTTAATCTCAAATCGCAGTCCTGCTTCAAATCTTTCACACTTCCAGCTTTCATTCGGTTGAGCTTGAAAGAAATGGAAGTAATTAGCTAGAGATTCAAACTTCGCCACATACGCTCCTACCGATAACTCTCTCTGTTGTAGTCCCAGAAATTGTCGTTCTCTCTCGATCCTTATGCTTTCTGGAAAATATTTGTCCATGAACGCAGTTCGAAAGATGTCCCAAGTAATGCCTTGATGCTCAGCCTCCAATAGTAGCCTAGCACCTTTCCACCAATACTCCGCATCTCCCACCAGTAGAAAAGAAGCATAAGTAACCCGAACATCTGCCAGCGTAACAACCAATTCGAAGATTTTCTCCAACTCCTGGATCCACATATCAGCCTTCTCAGGATCAGCATCCAGACCAAACTGTGAAGGATTTTGGCTTCGAAACGCAATCAAAGCCATGCCTTCCGCAGCTTGCAGATTCTGGACATTCATCGCTGCAGTTTGATTTGCAATTGCCGCTGCCATATTCTCCATTGCTTGAGCCGCATAGTCCACTCCTTCTTCAAACTCCTCATTCATATTGCCACGACCGCCAACACGACCACCTCTACGACCTCGTCCACGACCACGTCCACGTCCACGTCCAGCTTCTGGTTCCATAACTGACCTACAATTCAAAATCAGTTAAACCAAAACCAGAAACTGAAACGCAAACTTACTCACTACCACACATTACTTCTATTAAGTAATTAAAACAAGTCTAAGTCAGAGATCACACAACAAAGACATAACAGACCTATTTCCCAACATTCCCAAAAGACTCGACCAGCTCTGCTACCACAAATGCGACACCCTACCCTAGGGTCATCACACTATTACCCAAAAGCGGAAATTTAATTATTAAACGCTGGTTACTTTCGAAAAACATATTTTTAAAGTAAACGTTTCTTTACGAAAATAGTGAAGAATTTTTTTCTTAAACATAGAATCATTGTAAACATACAACATATATATACATATATATACATCACCTTTTTAAATACACATTACCTATAACAGGAGATAACAAAAGAGCCCTCATAAGCCTAGGCTATTCTCCATCAAACTAAGCAAAGAAAATAAAGACTTATACACATCAACAACGATTAGTTCAGAATCATATTCAAAAACTTATGGCTCTCAGAAATCAGATCAAAAACTGTTAAGGCTAACTACCCCAGAACTATACCTATAGCTGGTCAAGTTACTAAAACCCATTGGGAAGATCCTGATGATCAATCCCGCCTACAACTAACGAAATTGACGATGATGCCTCGGCTTCCGCTGCATCATCCGAAGAATCCTCATCATCAACCGCAGGAGGGTGAAACTCAAGATCATCCTCAATGTATTCCTCCGGATCTTCCTTCCCCTCATCTAACTACACTTCAGCAGGAGGTTCCTCAGGTCCTAATATCTGAAGAGGATATGGTTGAGGTAATGGATCCATCATTCCGTGCTCTTCCAAGTACTGCAGATATAGCCAAACTAGAGGTAGAGATACCTCGACCGTCTCCACGACATGAATTCTCTGCTGTGGTCCTTCCTCTATCGTGCCGATAATTTCTCTACTCGGGCCATGGTAGGTGGCGCTGAGTGCCCCAAGGTTAATCTCCCAGGCACCACCGTACTGCACACGATCAAATGTGATCGTTCGAACCCTCGATTGTACCAAAGGTATATCCGGGTCCATATGAACATGTAAGAGTGAGAAACCAATACATGGATCTTACTCAATAACTACATACTAGCCATCACATAAACACATCAACATTTACCAAATACAAACATTGATAAACAAACAGTTTATCAGTGGGTTCAACACCCCAAACATCATTGATTTGAAAATTATGCATGACACTTCATACTCATCATCTAATTTTCGTCCTAATCTCATGAGATATCCCAATATATAATGAGTTGATCAGGCTCCATAGCCACACTGGCTAACTTGGCACACTGCCACTAGGCACACTGCCTCTTCCCATCCACACAGGCACACAAGGCCAGGCACGCAGCCAAACACATTGCCATTGTCCACAATAAGGGCACCAATAGCAACGAAGATGGGGTCTCAAATGTCCTCACTAGGCACATGAGAAAAATGCAGTCAGAATTACGTTTCGCCGCTGGTAATTATTGCATCGAACCGCAGGCACGTCTGCCGAATGCATGCAAAAATACTTTTGTTTCGTTCTTTTCTTTGTGTTCAATCTTTCTTTTGCCGAAGGTCAAAATGGCTTATGACTCACATAGTTTTAAAACACTGTTAAAACTTTTATTACAACACAGGACCTCACAGTCCGTGTGCTCAATCACGACACCTCTCGACCGATGCACCGGTCTTAGGTTCGTGGTACTAGAAAACATCTTCAATGTTTCAACACGGTATACCTCTCGTATACGGTACAGGCCCTCAAAGTCCAAATGACCCTGAGTCCATCACAACACAGAACCTTAGTACACCGACGTCTCGGTTACTAAGTTCCACACCACTTTCAACACTGTTGAATTAACTTTTAATTTTCAGAAATTCTTTTCCAAATTGGAAATTCATTAATAAAATCCTTAACTAATAAAATGTAGTTTTTCACAAACGAATGAGTCACTTGAGGTTTAATTTCTTCAAAATATGCATTGCCGTTTCAAAAATACTTGCCGTCTACATTTTTCCAAATTGCCGTCAAATATTATTTTTAAGGCCTTTTAAGCCAAAACTTAGCTTTTTCCAGTTGATTAATTTTTTAAAATCATGATTAATTTATTTTCACCAATTAATTTCATAAAAGAATATTTTGTAATATTATGGAATTTCTTACGTAAAAATTAGCAGTGCTAAAATATTTTCACGGTTTTGCGCTCATTGTGACTCATAATTCACTTTTTCAGAAATAAATTATTAAAATAATAATTTTCCAAAAATCCTTATTTTTCTCAAAATAAATTCGTTTAAAATAATATCTCAATATTTTGCCGTTAAAACAAGGAATATAATTTGCGAAGCTTCTTAAAGCTTATATCCGATTCACTTAATTGTGCACTGACCACTGCCAGACTTCTCACACATCAACCAACAGTTATATCACAGATATTTCCCAGGCAGATCATTCATCACAGTAGCATAATATATTTACAGATAAACAATTAAACACAATTAAAACCACGCAGATACAAATAACACAACATTAAACAACTTAAATAAATACTAACAATCAAATAATTACAAACAAACATGGGATAGCATATAGCCATTGAATAAATCCTCAGGTGTTCCCCTCTTACCTCTTGAAGACTTTCTTGTGAACTTACTGATTCCTTCAGAAGTTCGGTTACCACTTAAACGTCGTACTCACTTAACCTTCAACCATTACAATCAAATAGTTACGATTCAAGAAACTAAAACATTCTAAACCCTAATACATAGTCACGGCCTCTAGGATTTTTGAATGACTAAAACTTCTAATCATGATTAAGTCATGGATTAATGATCCTTGATTAACTTAAATCATAGATTAGTGACTAAACAACTAACTTTGAAACTCAAAACTTCCTAACTCTTTTATACAAGGATTTGACCTCAACATGTTCATAGAGCTAGGGTTCTTAATTTAATAAACCAACTTGGATTTATTAAGCATACATACTAATAGCTTGATTAATAAGATCATTAAGGAAAACTTTGGACAAAAGCTCATCAAATCTCACCCACTTAGTGTTCGGCCAACATAGAGATTTTTGAGTAAAGATTTTCATTTTAAGAAACTAACAAGGATTTGAGTGTGTAGACATAGATGCCATATAGAATACATGATCATACATGACAACACATGAACAAAACTCTACCAAACCTACTTTGATAGATTCGGCCAAGGCTAGGTTTTTAGGAAAGAAAGTTTTGATTACATCATGCTCTTGCATTTAGATAATATGCATGATATCAAGAATATAGAAAGTAGTTTCTTCATCATGAGATTTTTCTAGAATTTGTTATGACTTTTCAAAGTTCAAGGCTTAGAAACTTGAAAATGATGAACAACTATGAAACAAACTTTGAATCAAGAAACTTGCTAAAGAACATAGGCATGATTAAGGAAGAAGATTAGGATTTACCTCTTGAAAATCAATGACAAAGGAAATCCAAGAACTTGCTTCACAAATCTATCACTAAAAGACTTATAACTTTAGGGTTTTTGAACAAATGACAATAGAAACTAAGTGAAAAGTGAGAGAAAGTATTTATAGAGCTTGCTTGCGCCACTTTTAGAAGTATCTAGAGATGATGAGTTGTCATCCTAAAAGGATTGCAATGCAAATACTTCCTAGGGACCATTTTGCAAAGATTCCAAAAGTTTAAGGACTTGTTTGCAATTTGCCAATAAATTTTCATGATGACCTTTTCACCACAATTAATGTGAGCTTATCTTGACTAACTTTGGCTGAATTTATGTCATAGATATTTTTAAGAAAAATAATGAATGTTTGAGAAGATTAATGAATGATGTAGAATAATGTGGAAGATTGTTGAACATTATAGAAAATCTTGGTTCATCCAACAACAAATGAGGGAAGCCTTCAATACCTCATGGGCTTGCGCATGGGCTTGGTAAATTTGGGCTTGGATTCATTTTTGTGGGGCCCACTTAAAGATTTAAGCATTAAGCTTGACATAGGAAACTTGTATAGTTTCAAATAGGCTTTATGGAATCAATTCATGAACTAGGAAATTTTGGGCTTCATAGCCACGTCCATTTGATATTAGGAACAAGGATTCTATCCCAATTCACTTGAAAAAAACTTAGAAACTAACTAAGGGACAAAAGGGTAATTAACAGAAAGTTCATGGACTTAAGCGTAAAATTCCTAAATTTTCACTTTAACCCTGAAAAAACTTCTAGACTTAGAAATGTGATTCATCCCCTTGAATCATCTCAAAATCCTAAGATAAACCCTCTATCAGCTCTTAGAAACTCCAAAATCCCCTTCCGTCGTCTACCCGATTACGTGTTTCGCCCGAAAAACGTAATTTTTTTTTCTGAAATAATTCTAAAAATACAGAATTGTAGAAAATAAAATAATAATCTTAAGTCTTTCGTTCACGAATTAAAATTAGGTCTTTTGAGCAGTATTATTATACTGTCAATGTATTTCGCGGGCCGGGTTTCACCTGACGTTCCAACCTAAATTTTAATCGTAGCTTCGTACATTCAAGTAGGGTTGAGTGGCAAACTCTATTTATTTAAAATAATTTTCTAAAAATCAAATAAATTTATAAACATATTTATATGTATTACTGTTATTTAAAACAGTGAGATACAGGGTGCTACATGAAGCAAGTCTTTGGATCTTCACTTGTCTTTGAACTTCAAGAGGTGAATCTGATGAGTGTGATTCCACCTCATCTTTGTCCATCATTTTGCATGCATTTTCATGTAGTTTAGGCATATTTTTATTAGATTTTAGGTTAATTTTCCTTTGGAACGGGTAAGGCGGTTTTCGTGTGTTGTTTTGCAGATATCAAGGGTAAATTGCTCAAGATCAACCATGATGAAGTTTGGATGAAGATGGAGCTTTAAAACTGAAGAAAATGAGCCAAACAGAGCCCATCACGGCCTAGCCGTGATGCCCATCACGGCCATGATCGAGCAAAACTGAAAAAGAAGAAAGGCTGAAGTCAGAGTCTGTCACGGCCTGGCCGTGATAGCCATCACGGCCGTGACCCAAAACCACCACAAGTCAGAGCACATCACGGCCCAGCCGTGAAATTCTTCACGGCCATGAAACAGAGGGCTCGCGACGCGAGCACATTCTCGCCCCGCGAGAGACCGGATTTTGCATAACTTCCAGAAGCAGAGACCGTCACGGCCTGGCCGTTATGGCCATCACGGCCGTGACGCGCATTACTTGGACCTGAAGAAACCGAAATAGATCAGATTTTGAGTTGGTTTGGGACTCTAACTTCCCAATTTCTATAAATAAGGACCAAGGCATCAGATACAAGGACACATCTGGATCATCCATAACAACTAGGACTCTAGGCATAGATCTCTCTTCTCCTCTTCTTTTCTCTTCTCTGATTTTTGTATTTTCTACTATGTTGTCAACCCAGCTTGTCATCTCCATGGCAAGACTGGAGTAGTAGCTTAGTTTCTAGGGACTAGGGCTCTGCCCGAGGTTTGTAAATGATGTTGATTTGATGATAAAATCGTTGTTGATTTCGTAATTGTTTTATATCTGATTTCTAGTGTGTTAATCACTCATAAATTTCAGCAACCGTTTATTTACGTGACGTAGACGTTCTAAGGAGGAACCTAGCGGTGAACTTAGGATTTCTAGTGTGTTTCACTCGTAAAGTCCGGCGGCCGCTTGTTTGTGAGATGTGGATGAATCTAAGGAGGAACCTAGCGGTGAACTTAGGTTTATTTGCATGACTGAGACATTTCAAGGAGGAACCTAGCGGTGAACTTGGGTGTCGGACCTATAGAAATCAGACTTGAGACTGAAATCACGAGAGTTAGAAGCCGTCCCTCGAGGAGCAACGAGTTGTCACGGAACGCAAAGGGTCCAATCTTGGATCGACTACCACGAGAGTAGGGGTCGGGTCAATTGGGCACGGCTTTTGTAACCCGAGAGGGAGCTTAAGCTAACAGAGGATAAACTCGCCTTCAAGGCAATTTCGGTAATCAACAAAGGTAAATCAGATTAGCAACATAAACAGCCTCAAAGGTAACCCAAATCCCTAGGAATCCGTTTAAATCGAAAACCCCCAAAAACATTTGTTTTATGTTTTAATTATCTTCTGCTCATCTATCTTTTAATTTCGAATTCAAAATCCTTTTTCCAAAACCATCTAAAAAAGTCCAGATCTAATCGATTCGAAAACCAATTGCGATTCGAGAACACAGTCTCTGTGGGATCGATATCTTTTATTACTTGACGGCAGTCCGGTACACTTGCCGGATACGCACGAGCGCGCGCATCCGCACGCGACATCAAGTTTTTGGCGCCGTTGCCGGGGACTGTGCCTTTTCGAATCTCAATTCATATTTTGAATTGATTTTTCTGGACCCTTTTCTTTTTATTTGATTTTTATTTCTGAAATTTAAAAAAAAAAATTCTTTTCCTTCTATTGTATCCATCTCTCTGTGTGTTATATGCAAAGATCCCTAAGTCTTGGGAGCCTTAGTGAGATTGATCCGGAGATCGAGAGGACCTTCCACAGACGTAGAAGACTACAAAGAGAGGGAGAAAGGTTGAGTCCCGTTCCACTCATGGCGAATCAACCGGATACAAAGCCTTTGAAGGACTACGCAGCCCCAAATGCGAGAGGCTTGCGAACTGGGATTGCAAGGCCAGAGATTGAGGCGGAAAACTATACCATACTTCCCATGCTAATCAACATGATTAGGCAACATCAATTCGGAGGATTGCCTTTGGAGGACCCGACTGAACACATAGAAACATTCTTAGAGTTCACCGACGCAATCAGGATTAATGGAGCCTCAGTCGATGTTGTGCGTTTGAGACTGTTCTCCTCATCTCTCACTGGAAAGGCGAAGGCCTGGCTTAAGCAAATCCCCGCTAACACTTTGACTACTTGGGACCAACTGGAGCAGGCGTTCTTGGAGAAATTCTTCCCTCCATCCAAGACGGCCTACATAAGAACCCAGATCACCGGCTTCTTCCAAAAAGACGGAGAATCATTATCGGAAGCTTGGGATCGATACAAGGGACTGCTGGAGTCGTGCCCACATCACGGACTCGAGAGGTGGTTAATAGTGCACACCTTCTATAACGGATTAGACTACTCTTCGAAGGTGTCACTAGATTTGCAGCCGGTGGAGCGTTTATGAATAGGCCTCTCACTGAGGCATTCAACATCATCGATAATGTCGCCACCAACTACCACCAATGGGGATCCGAAAGAGGTAATAACCCGAACAAGATTTCGGGGGGTAAGTTTGAAGTAAGTAGCATTGATCTGATTATTTCTAAATTTGACTCACTAAATAAACGATTAGATAAGATTGAAAGAGCTAATGTGAGTGCAATAGGTGCTACTAACACTATTTGTGAGGTTTGTGGAATGCAGGGACATGACATGATGGAATGCCCTCGTGGCATCGCTCATGGATCCGGCGCTTCGGGTGAGCAAGTGAACTCTTGTAACAACTTCTACGATACGAACCCGAAGCTGCCCAACTATGCTCCCCCAAATCCCTACAACCAAAGAAGAAACAACCCTTACCTCTCCTACGGCAACTACAACAACACGCTTAATCATGAGTTCCAAGAGGGTCAAGGTAATAAGAGAGCAGCACCGGGGTATCCTCAGGTACAAAGATCTAAACTCGAGACTTTATTTGAAAGTTTTGTTGAAACTCAGACAAAACAGAATAAGGAGTTTAGACAACAAGGAAGGGCAGTGAGTGAAGCAATAAAGGAGCTAGCATCTAAGGTAGACAACTTAGCAACTCATAACAAGATGCTAGAAACCCAGATTGCCCAACAAGCCATCACGTACTCGAGACCTAAGGGTACATTCCCGGGGCAACCCGAAGCAAATCCCAATGAGCATTGCAATGTCATACACTTGAGGGATGATAAGCTTGGGGTAGGGGTAGCTGAAATGGAGGTGGAACCGGAGGAGGACACAAGCGAAAAGGGAGAGCCAGAATCGAAATATGTCCCTCCACCACCGTACCAACCCCCGATACCTTTCCCACAAAGGTTGGTCAGGAAAAAGCAAGTAGATGTAGAGACTAAAATGCCTACTAAACTGAAAGACCCAGGTAGTTTCTCCATCGCTTGCTCGATCGAACAAGTGCAAATAGACCAAGCCTTGTGTGACTTAGGGGCTAGTGCAAGCTTGATGTCCCTCACTATCATGGAAAGGTTGGGAAGCAAAGAGTTGAGACCATTCAAATTCCCCTTACAAATTGCGGATGGCTCAACTAGGACTCCTCTAGGCATACTAGAGAATGTTCCTGTAAAGGTAGGGAAAATTCTCATCCCTACCGACTTCCTGGTATTGGACATGAAAGGGAATTCTAAATTCCCCATCATTTTAGGAAGGCCATTCTTGGCAACCGCTGGAGCGGTAATAGACGTAAGGAATGGTAAACTCTCTCTAAATGTAGAGGAAGGTAGGGTAAATTTTCAGGTGACTAACTCTTGTAACAACCCTCCTTTTGAGAGCCATGTGTGCAGAATTGATACAACGTCTCCAGCGGTAGAGAAAGAGCTCAACATGGAAGCAACTCCGAAGATATGCATGTCTAATGATGCACCCAGCAGTGATGGAGTTGGAGTTGCTGTCCATACAAAACTTCCACCGGAAGGAAGTAAGGCTAGGAAGCTCCGAGAGAAAAGAGCAAAGCGGAAGCGTTACTGGCCGTATGAGCAGAAACGGCTATTTGAAGGAGTTCCTTGGAAGAGAAGTGTGCCTGCACTTCTACGCCCAGCCGACCCCGGTTGACTTGAGGAAGTATGGTCAAGCTTAAGACCATAAATAAACGCTTCTTGGGAGGCAACCCAAGTTTTCTTTCCCTTTTTCCTTTTGCTTTTGTTTTAACCTCTTGAATAATTTGAGAAGATCAAGAGGCAAAAATATCATTAATAGGTTTGTCTAGTGTTTTCAAGTTGAGAAAGAGAAGAAGAGCATAAAAAAAGATAAAGTCAGAAGCCATCACGCCCTGGCCGTGACAGTGGTCACGACCGTGATGAACTAAACAAGAGCACAGAAAGGATCACGGCCTAGCCGTGACAACCATCACGGGCATGATGAGTAGGATGCCAAGATCAGAGAGCATCACGGCCTAGCCGTGATGTAGATCACGGCCGTGACAGGGCAACTCCTGAGGATAGAAACGATCACGGCCTGCCCGTGATGAGCCTCACGGCCGTGATACTATTTCCACCCAAGTTTTGACTGGAATGTGAAGCCAACACCCGCTACCGATTCGGTAAGTTGTTCCATTTTTCTCCTCTCTCCGACTTGATTATTTACATTGGAGACAATGTAAGTAATCAAGCTTGGGGTAGGGGTATTTATTTTTGCATTTGCATTGTTGCATTCATATTGCATTCTCATAGGCATAGATTGGTATGATCACATTCTTTAGATTGCCCCTCACTTAGAACATGCATCCGATTGTAAAAACTTGGAGCCAAATGAATTGAGATAGTGAATTTTGAACCCAATTTTTCATTATTCTTGTGATATGGCTAAAAATAAAAAATTCTTGAGATAGTCATTTGATAGTTGATAGTTAGCATGTGGTTCCTTAGACTTGTGTACCTCACTGATTTTTGAACTACTAAATGTAAGATTTTGAGCCAAAAGGGGTATTCACTAAATCTACCCCATTTCTTGTGATAGAGTGTTGTAATTCCTCATGGACTGTATTTTCTAGAACTTGACTTGAAACCATTTCAAAACTTAAAAAATTTTTGAAAACATTTTTGGAAATGATTGAGGCACTAGGTATTTTTCTGGCCTCCCGAGCTTTGAATGATAAATGCTACCCCTTAGTTGCCCAATTTTGAGCCTAAAAGAAAAAAAAAATACTTTTCTTGGTACCATGAATTAATTTGATAAATAATGCTTGGTATGGCACCTTTTAAAGTATTACAAAAAGGGTAATTGGTAGTTGGAAAAAGTATGGGATAAAAAAAAAAATAGGAAGTAATTTCTCTTGAGCTATAAATCTCCCCTTCTCCAAACAAATAAAAATGAAATAAACAGAAAAAAATGGAGAAGGGGATGACAAGAAAGTGAGAAATGAAAAAAAAAAATTAGAAGGAAGAAAGGTGGAAAAAGTAAATCAAAGCCCCCAAAAGGTATTTTAGAAGGTGTCATACTTTGTAATGTTTGATAATCTATCTAGCCTTCTTGAAAATTCCCTTTCTTTGATTTTCCCACCTAACAATAAATCCCATGGCCACATTACAACCAAAGGAAAAGACCTCTTGATTCTTAAGTGTTTTCTTAAATAAAGTAGAGATTTGGTTAATAGTCAAGCCTATGGTACAATACTTTACTTGAGGAAATGGAGTGAATTGTCATAAACCCTAAAACACTTGAGTGAGGTGAGATGAGTGCCCAAATCAGTGAGGACATGAACTTGAAAAAAAAAAAGAAAAAAAACCTAAGCTTCTAATTGGACTTGAAATTGATTATCTCTTGAGTGCTTATTAAAAATGCCTATTACTTGGATTAGCTTCTAGGGTTTTTGGTTCACTATCCATGCTTTGATTGAATTATCTTATGGCCTGAGTAATTGCTTGAGGACAAGCAAAGTTTTAAGCTTGGGGTGATTTGATGAGTGTGATTCCACCTCATCTTTGTCCATCATTTTGCATGCATTTTCATGTAGTTTAGGCATATTTTTATTAGATTTTAGGTTAATTTTCCTTTGGAACGGGTAAGGCGGTTTTCGTGTGTTGTTTTGCAGATATCAAGGGTAAATTGCTCAAGATCAACCATGATGAAGTTTGGATGAAGATGGAGCTTTAAAACTGAAGAAAATGAGCCAAACAGAGCCCATCACGGCCTAGCCGTGATGCCCATCACGGCCATGATCGAGCAAAACTGAAAAAGAAGAAAGGCTGAAGTCAGAGTCTGTCACGGCCTGGCCGTGATAGCCATCACGGCCGTGACCCAAAACCACCACAAGTCAGAGCACATCACGGCCCAGCCGTGAAATTCTTCACGGCCATGAAACAGAGGGCTCGCGACGCGAGCACATTCTCGCCCCGCGAGAGACCGGATTTTGCACAACTTCCAGAAGCAGAGATCGTCACGGCCTGGCCGTGATGGCCATCACGGCCGTGACGCGCATTACTTGGACCTGAAGAAACCGAAATAGATCAGATTTTGAGTTGGTTTGGGACTCTAACTTCCCAATTTCTATAAATAAGGACCAAGGCATCAGATACAAGGACACATCTGGATCATCCATAACAACTAGGACTCTAGGCATAGATCTCTCTTCTCCTCTTCTTTTCTCTTCTGTGATTTTTGTATTTTCTACTATGTTGTCAACCCAGCTTGTCATCTCCATGGCAAGACTGGAGTAGTAGCTTAGTTTCTAGGGACTAGGGCTCTGCCCGAGGTTTGTAAATGATGTTGATTTGATGATAAAATCGTTGTTGATTTTGTAATTGTTTTAGATCTGATTTCTAGTGTGTTAATCACTCATAAATTTCAGCAACCATTTATTTACGTGACGTAGACGTTCTAAGGAGGAACCTAGCGGTGAACTTAGGATTTCTAGTGTGTTTCACTCGTAAAGTCCGGCGGCCGCTTGTTTGTGAGATATGGATGAATCTAAGGAGGAACCTAGCGGTGAACTTAGGTTTATTTGCATGACTGAGACATTTCAAGGAGGAACCTAGCGGTGAACTTGGGTGTCGGACCTATAGAAATCAGACTTGGGACTGAAATCACGAGAGTTAGAAGCCGTCCCTCGAGGAGCAACGAGTTGTCACGGAACGCAAAGGGTCCAATCTTGGATCGACTACCACGAGAGTAGGGGTCGGGTCAATTGGGCACGGCTTTTGTAACCCGAGAGGGAGCTTAAGCTATCAGAGGATAAACTCGCCTTCAAGGCAATTTCGGTAATCAACAAAGGTAAATCAGATTAGCAACATAAACAGCCTCAAAGGTAACCCAAATCCCTAGGAATCCGTTTAAATCGAAAACCCCAAAAACATTTGTTTTCTGTTTTAATTATCTTCTGCTCATCTATCTTTTAATTTCGAATTCAAAATCCTTTTTCCAAAACCATCTAAAAAAGTCCAGATCTAATCGATTCGAAAACCGATTGTGATTCGAGAACACAGTCTCTGTGGGATCGATATCTTTTATTACTTGACGGCAGTCCGGTACACTTGCCGGATACGCACGAGCGCACGCTTGCGCACGCGACATCAGAATCCTATTCTTCTTCCCTAATCATGTCTATGTTCTTTAATAAGTTTCATGATTCAAAGTTTATTTCATCTATGTTCATCACTTTTATGTTTCTAGATCTAGAACTTTGAAAATTCATAACTAATTCTAGAAAAATCCTTTTGACATGAAACCAATTGCTATGATCTTATAATCATCTCTATTTTCATCATCTAGAAGCATATGTTCGTGAGAAATTTCTTTCCTAAATTTCTGGACTGGGCCGAACCTAGGAGAATAGGTTTGGTAGGATTTTGTTCATGTGTTGTCATGTATGATCATGTATTTCATATGACATGTATGTCTACACACTCTAATCCATGTTAGTTTATTAATATGAAAATCCTTACTCAAAATCTCTATGTTGGCCGAACCCTAGGTGGATGAGATTTGATGAGTTTTGTTCAAAGTTTTCATTAATGATCTTGGTAATCAAGCTATTAGTATTTATGCTTAATAAATCCAGGTTGGTTTATCAAACTAAAAACCCTAGCCCCATGAACATGTTATGGCCGAATCTAGGTATATGAGAGTTAGGAAGTTTTGAGTTTAAAATTTAGTTGTTTAGCCACTAATCCATGATCTTGGTTGATTAAGGACCATTAATCCATGACTTAATCATGATTAGGAATTTTAGTCACTCAAAAACCCCTTGAAGCCGTGACCATGTAGTAGGGTTTTGGATGTTTTTAGTTTCTTGATTTGTAATTATTTGATTGTAGTGGTTGAAGGTTAAGTATAAAGCGGTGTACGTGAGTTTCCGACTTCTGACGAATTAAATTCAACTTGTTGTGAATCTTCAAGAGGTAAGGGGAGCTTACCTGAGGGATTTTATCAATAACTATTTGCTTGTAGTGTGGTTTATATGATTTATATGTGGATGTGGTTATTTGTTTATGTTGCTTATGTTGTGTTGTTTATCTGTGTATCGATGATTGATCTGCTTTTAATTGATTTAATTATCTGCAGTAGTATATTATGTTGCTATGATGCATGATCTGCCTGGTGATATAATTATGATGATGCTGTTGAATGATGAATGTTGAATGTTGTTTGAGAGGCCTGACAGTGGTCAGTGCTAACCGATTAATCAGATAAAAGCTTTAATGAGTTGTGAAAATTATATTCAACGTTTTATGGGGAATGTTGGAATATAATAGTGGTGAAAATTATTATTTTGGAAAAATAATGAATTTTGAGAAATATTATTGTTTTAATGATTTATTAGTGTAAAAGGAATTTATGAGTCACGGTGAGAGCGTAACCGTGAATTGTCTGAATTGATTTAATTTTTAGAGTTGAAGTTTCAGTAAAAGAGTTCTTGATGATTTGACGTTTTACAAACGAATTTCAAGTAAAAAGGATTTTCAGTAAATTAGTTTTACTTAATGACGTAAATGACGATATAGAACTTAGTAACCGAGATGTCGGGGTACTAGTGTTCTTATGACGTGGTCTCATTTTGGATTTGTTTTTTACAGACAAAAACGATGTAAAACGATGTTGTGGAACTTAATAACCGAGACGTCGGGGTATTAAGGTTCGTTGTGTTGTAGATAGGGTATCTACTTAAAGAAGTTAAAACGTTTTGAAATGTTTTCTATTACCACGAACCTAAGACTGATTGCAACGGTCTAGGGGTTTCGTGATTGAGCACTCGGACTTTGAGGTCCTGTGTTGTTAATAAAAGTTGTAAAGATGTTAAAACGATGATGCTTTTGAGAGCTTCGATGTTAAAACGATGATGCTTTTGAGAGCATTCGATGTTAAAACGATGATGCTTTTGAGAGATTTCGATGTTTGAAACAATGATGGGTTGTAAGCTTTTGAGAGCTTTGACAAATAAAGATATAGCACATCGAAAAGTGTTGAGAACAAAATGTTTTCTTGAATGCATTTGGCAGACGTGCCATGATCAAACGAGTGATTACCTTGCGGCATCAGGGTAGATCATACCAACGATGTTCTCATTGTGCCTGGGGTTTGGACAATGAGTCCCCATCAACGTTGTAATCACCTGTGCCTCGAGGTTGGACAGTGTGAGATGGGTTTTGGCTGTGTGCCTGTGGCGGTGTGCCTGTTTGCCTAGTGTGGCAATTGAGCCTGATCAACTCATCATGAGGTTGGAGATATCTGATGAGATTAGGTGTGAATGTTTAGATGATGTATTGAAGTGTTCATGCATATTTTTCCAACGTTGATGTTTGGGGTGTGAAACCCATTGATAAACGATGTGTATGTGCCTTCTTTTGTGTTGCGCATTTAGTTATGGTGATAAATCCATATATTGGCGTCTCACCCTTACAACCATATCAGAGTTGTACAAGGAGTATGATCCCTACAAGAAGACGAAGGCTGTCTAGTTCGATGCATGTTGTGCTGATCCTGTTGACTGTAGTGTCTGTTAGTTACGACCAGCTAAGGTCCTATTATGTTATATTATGTTTTGAGGATAAAACTGAGTATGATTTAGGTGTGAAAACATATGAGGCAGTGTAGTTGTATGACTTATATACATTGTGTATTTAAGTGTGATTTGATTTCGTTGTTGTGGTTATAAGGTTAAAAGAAAAAGGAAAAAAAAATTATCACCATATTTTGAAAAGATGAACGTTGAGAAAACATTATTTTCCGAAAGTAACCAGCAAATTAATTTTTATTTCCGTAAACGGGTAACCATGTGATAACCCGAGTTTAGGGTGTCGCACAGGTTATGAAAATTGATTTTCTTCATGCATCTTTTCAAAAGAGCTATTTGTGAATAAGAGATGTCATTCTCTTACAAATAATCTAAGACTTAAATCTAATTTCTCCTTTAAGCTCTTGTCTTGATGATTCCTTGATCTTTGTCTTTGCTCTTTGATTCCTCCATGATTCATCTGACTCAGGTTTTCCTAAAGATATCTCGACGTTTTCACCCGCAGCAAATATAATATTATATTTTTACGCTAAATTTTTTAAAACTTCTAGTATCGTAGTAAATATGATAAAAACATTTTTCATCTCGATCACGAATTAAAATTAGGTTTTCTGAGCAGTAAACTTTTACTGTCAGTGAAAATACATAAAACGACAGACCGGTTTCCGTCTGAATTTTCAACCCTAAATTTCATCGTAACCCTATGATATAAAGCATGATATAGAAATGACAGTGGTTTACCCAAAATCATTTTGAGTCTCGGATAAGAATATATATGTTTATATATTTATTACCGATATTAGAAAGCAGTGAAAATCGGGGTGTTACACATAGTACAAGATCTTCATCCTTTACCTTGTGACACTCCGAAGGTTCCAATGGTATGGATCTCTCATGAACCCCCTCTTTAATATTCACCCATTCATCTTGTTCCTTACTAAATCCAACATATCGAACACGGGCTTCCTGAGTTAATGTATGTGAATAATTAACCATTTTATTTATAGCATCAATGTAATTCCAACAACTCATACATAGAGTTGCAGATTAATCATTGTATTATTCCTCACACTAGTGCAATAAGTGCTTTTTACGTCAGTTAAAATTGAGTTTTTACGTCAGAAAACTGACTGACGTAAATACAGCTGACGTTAAAAGTTAAAATTTTAACGTCAGTTGAGAACTGACGTTAAATATAAAACTATTAACGTCGGTTCTTCAACACAACTGACGTTAATTTTGTCAAAATTAACGTCAGTTCTTTATTACAACTGACGTTAATTTTGTAAAAATTAACGTCAGTTCTTTTCAAAACGGACGTTAATTTTGTTAAAACTAACGTCAGTTTTTATGAAGAACTGACGTTAAATGTCTTAATTTTAACGTCAGTTGTAATAAACAACTGACGTTAATAGTGTACTGTATATTTTATAAAATACTATTAACGTCAGTTGTATCATACAACTGACATTAATAGTATTATTATTTTTTTTAAAATCAGTTTTAAAATATCACTCCCCTCAGCTATCCCTGCATTCAGTAAATATCCCAGTAACACAGAATATCACACACATTACAGAATTGCAAAGGAAAAATGGAACAATGATCCATATGTATGCCTGTTCAGAAACAATATATATTTATTAACATAGGTTATAACTCAAAATAAATACAGAAATATAAATAAAAATAAATGTATACTAAGTTTAAACTACCTATATCAATATCCCTTCGTGATGATCATCACGAGTGGCATGTACATCGTCCACCCGTGTCTCCTCGATTATAGTAGGCATGTTTGTTGAAAAAGAAGGAGTCTCAGGAATATCAAGATTTGAATCTTCATTTTCATCACTACCATTATACATGCTTTTTCCTTGGAGAACCACGGACAACCTTTTGTTAGAAGGATCAGTGATGTAGAACACTTGTTTTGCTTAGGAAGCCATTATGAATGGCTCATTTATATGACCTAACTTGTTGAGGTCTACCAATATGAACCCCAATTCGTCGGTTTGTACACCACCGTTACTATCAACCCACTTACATTAAAATACCAGCACCGTAAGCTTAGTGTAATCGAGCACCCAAATATCTTCAATATATCCAAAGTAAGGTCTCGGTGCTTTAACGGGTTTTGTGTCCTTTGCACTAGAGAAGTGCATTGCTTCGGCCACGATCATAACCCCACTATTTTGCATGGTACTCTTGTTATCTTGCTCCTTTGTATAAAAGGAAAAGTTATTTATGTCGTATCTGCTCCAACATATGACGTTGAAGCTAGGCCCACGTGCTAGCCATCTTACGTCATCAGAAGCAGTACTACCATCCTAAAGCATTTCTTCCTTGAACCATGGTAAGAAAGTCTTGTTATGCTTGTTCAACAACCACCTTTCGCTCATTCGAGGGTTTTATTGATTGACTTTTGTTTTATGTTCAAATAAGAAAGGCTGAACACATTCGATGTTGTTCAATACATACAAATGTGCTTGAAGCACTTCCTCCCGATCCTTCCTATTAATTCTTAAGCCATATGTACCCTTACCTTGACATCTGATCTCATCATGCCGAGTATTAGGAACCCCTATAGGATCCGTGTTATGAAGGTAGTCCGAACAAAACTCAGTAGCTTCTTCTGGAACATACCTTTGAACAATAGATGCTTCCGGACGATGAGGATTCTTCACGTACCCTTTCAAGATCTTCATGTAGCGCTCAACTGGGTACATCCATCTCAGAAAAACCGGCCCACATAATCTAATCTCCCTCACCAAATGAACAATTAAGTGAACCATTATGTCGAAAAAGGAAGGAGGAAAATACAACACCAATTGGCACAAGATTGTAGCAGCCTCAACTTCCAAGTCGTCCAACATACGGGGGTCAACGACTTTGCTACATATAGAATTGAAGAATGAGCACAACTGAGTAATGGCATGTCTCACATTTTTTGGAGCAATACCACGAATAGCAACGGGCAGAAGTTGTTGCATCAAGATGTGACAATCATGAGACTTTAAGCCAACCAATTTAAGATCACTAGAGACAAGCCTCTTCATATTTGAAGAGTAACTGTAACACCCTATTTTTCGTGTGCTTAATTATTAGTAAATGCATGCTTTAATGTATTTAATTGTGATAAAATCCAGAGGATGATTTTATTTTAAATAAAATCATTTTCTTGTGTTATTTTACTGTATGAAGTCACAGTAAAATTTTCGGTATAAAATTCAGACGAAAGCCGGTCTGGGTTTTCAAAGCCAGTACGAGTTTACTGAGCTATAGACCTAATATTGACTCGTGAACGAGACGATTAGTGTTTTTTTTTGTATGTTTTGTGTGGGTTTGGAGTGTTTTGAGAAATCTTGTTCGGGGCCGAATTTCCGAGTATTACCCGGGCGAATCGTCGGGAAATACGATCGGGAAATTCATCTGATGCATGTTGGAGCAGAGCAAAAATGGAGTAGATTGACTGATGTGAAGGCTATGACATAGGCATGTCCATGGCCATACCTTCCTTACACCAATCAAGTCAAATCACCATACTTTCTTACACACACCTTACCTACACCATACCTCCTTTCTTCTCAACCAAGTCAAGCTCTTCTCTCCCCTCCAATCTGCCCCAAACCTGACGCCCTCCCCCTCTCTTTTCCTTCTTCTATTTAAGTTTCAAAGTGTAACCATTTCACACTTTTGCTTCCTTTCACAAAAACACTTTTTTACAACTATTCATCTTCTTCTTCACACAACTAAAGGTACCATTTTTACTAAGTTTTTCAAGTTGTGTCCTTCATCAAAGTTGTTCATATTGGTAAGGGTAATGTCCCTATACCATTTGTTTTTCGAGTTTTGTCTTTATTTTCATAGTTGATGTTTTGAGTTCATAATATGCTTTTAAACTTCAAAAAATTCTCAAAAATTGTAGAAAACTCCGATTGAGGTGAAACCAATTTCTATATTCTTATTTTTACTTCCTCTACAACATACTAAAATCTTGTGGAAAACAAAAATCTCGAACACCATTTTCTGTACTGGACAGAATCTATGTCTTTTGTGCCATATGAGTTTTGTTTCATCTTTGCTTGGTTAAGCTTGTGTTTGAGTGTTATTCCAACATGATCATGACCAAGAGCTCCTATGTACATAAGGATGCTAGGTTTAAGTGATTGGAAAAGTTTAGAAACTTTTATGTATTTTCATGAAAAAGTGAAAACTCTAAGTGTTTTGTTATATGTACTTTGAGGTTTTTCCAAAGTGATCATGGATTTGGGCTCCTTGATGTATAAGGATGCTAGATCCAAGTGATTGGAAAGTTTGAAAACCTCTAACCCTCATTTTTACTCAAGGCCGAATGGTAGTGTTTGTGGCCTAGGGTATTTGATTTTTTCATTTTTTTCAAAATGATCAAGGTTTTAGGCTCCTTACTAGGTATGGATGCTAACCTAAAGAGATTGGAAAATTTAGAACATCCTAACCTATTTTAGAGGATGAAAACCGAAACCCTAAGTTGATGACTTAGTGGGATTCTTGATTCAAACTTGTTAAACTTTTGGTGTTTAAGAACTCCTAGCACTTAAGGATCATAAATCCATAAGTTGCATGATTTTTGGAAACCTTAATCCAAAACCATTGTTGAAAACCGAACCTATGCCTTGTGGCTAGTGTTCTTTGATTAAAAATCTAACCTATGGTTTCATGTGTGTAACCTTAGATTAGATTCGTGCGGGACGTTCGTGATCCTTAGTTTTCGTAGTCGGAACCCTTATCGTCTTTTGAGGTAAAAGGGGATTTCCGAAAGATATTCAATAACTGTATGCATGTGTGTATTTGATTAATTGTTTACTTGACGGTTATTGAGTTACTGGATTAACTGAAATGTTATGCTATTATATGAAGTTGAACTGTATCGTTATATATGTTGAGATGTATAACTGTGATGAACTGTGATATTGGCATTGAACTGTGAATATATATATGTGTACATACTGTTGTTGTTGTTTGAAGTTTGCTAAGCCGGACGTGTGTCTGTGCTCAATCATTAATAAGGATTAAAAACCTTAATAAGCTTTGAAGATGAAAGGATGGGTGTTCTTTTCCAAAAAGCTTGAATGTTTAAAAGTACTTGTTTTATGTGACAATATAGTTTTAGTGATTTCTAGAATGCAAGAGAAAAACCCTTTTCGAACTATGTGTTTTAAGTGAAAACTTTCGAAAATATTTTACAATATCCTATTCGGGATTTTCAAAGTTAAAAGTGTTTCAAAAACGTTTTATAAAGGATTTTCAAAAGAAAAGGTTTTCTCCCAAATTATTTAGAAACTTTCCGATAGCCAGCATAGGTTATCGAGGCTTTCGATTTCGAAAACTGTTTTCGTCAAATGAAAGATAAGTACTAAAAGAATAGGAATCTAGACGTGAGACGTCGCCTCTAGTTTTCCATGCTTAGCACGTGATCTTGGATCAGTGTTAATTCGGGCCCGTAAAGTCCTATTCGTAATGTTATGGACTTCAAGTCCAATTCGCGGAATCGAGGACAGTTCGTTCTGATTTCCGTTGTTGTGGGCTATTGTCCTTAGCATGATAAGTAAAACATGACTAAAAGTATATTGATTTCCATTACCACAAACCTTGACTGCGGCCACGGTCTAGGTGTTGGGATTGAGCATTCGGACTGTGTGTCCTATGTTTCTAAGTTTTCAAGTGATGGGGAAATAATGTTAAGTCATTAGCTTTGAGCTTTGACAGTGAAATATTTACACAAAGAAAAACCTTAAAAGGAAAGTTTTTATTCATATGCATTTCCCCTGGCAGACGTGCCTTTGCTTATTGAGGATACCCATGGGGTATCTGAGAGTCAGTCACATTGCTAGCTGTTTCGTTAAGGGCATGTGGCGTTGTCTGACCAAGAGGCCTGGTGCATCAGGATGCGGTGGCAACAGCCCGGTGGGCAGAGCTTGACCAACTCTATCTTCTCCAGTGATAACATGGTGTTGTGATCTCATGAGATTAGGATAGAGCCTGATATTGAAGTGTCATGCACATTTTCGAAAACTGATTGTACGGGCTTGAGGACCCCTTGATATAACACTGTTATATTATGATGATTATGCATGTTTTAACTGTTGATCTGATTTCGTGTTGCATGTATCATGTATATGGTTGTTGTGGGATATATCTTATGACGGTATCTCACTCTTGCATGTCTGTATGTTCTTTTATTTTCCTCATACCGGGTATACGTATGCTTTAGATGGACCCTCTTGTCCCTCTTGTACCTGAGGTCACACGGACAGAGACTTTTGACGAGGCCGACAGGATTGGGAATTGGAGGATGGACGCGAATGCGACTACGGCGATGTACCGAGGGCCAATCACTACTACTGAAGCTAATATACATGGAGAGCCTGTTAGGAGGATCAACTCGGTGGAATCCAGGAACATGATTCTTCCACCGCCATGGTTGTACCTGAACATGCTACAGGAAGCCGGTCTACTTCACCCTCACGTTGAGCCTGCCGAGCCAGAAGTGGAGGAACCGATGGAGGAAGATCCTGAAGAAGATCCCGAAGAGGATCCTGAGGAGGAGCCTCATGAGCTAGTAGACGACTGGTGGGATGAGGAGCTCGAGGCGGGTTATCACCCTTTGGATATTGAGGAGGAGGATGTCCCGTTGGATGACGGAGGAGAGGTGATTGACCCGGAGCCGGAGACTTCTTCTTGTGGGAGCGTTTGTGGCCACTCCGAGTGTCGTAGGCATTGGTAGTGGTTGGAGGCTTTGTTTTGAGTGGTCCGTTAGTCTTGGCTTTTGAGCTTTTCTTTTGAGTTTAGATTCCCAGATTCCCATTCCCAGTTGGTGTTTTATTTACCTTATCTTCTCAGTTATGTTTTCGTTTCTGTTGGCCATATTGATTAAGGCCGTGGTGTAATGTTAAAACCTAAGACCTTTCGAGGCAATATTATATGTATGTATCTGTTGTCGTTTTCAAGTTGTGAGTTTCTTTACCTTTTACTTCTTTTCTTTAAAGAAAAAAAAAATTAAGTACCTTTTTGGTAACCTTGTGTATGTTGAATAATCTTTTTCTGAAAGCGACCAGCATTTAAACGAGCATTTTTCCGCAAATAGGGTAACCATGTGATGACCAAGTTAGGGTGTCACAGTAACCATGTGGAACTTTGATGCCCTGAAGACACCCGCAGAAACTTTGTCTCTTTTTTTTTGACAAAGTATGACATGCTGGTAGCAAATAAGTTCGCTTACCATCCTCAACAACTGGAACTAACTGCTCTCGTATACCCATAGCAACGAGGTCGAGACGAGCATTCACACCATCCTTTGTCTTGCCCTGAATGTTGAGAAGCATCCCGATCACACTATCACACACATTTTTCTCCACATGCATCACATCAATGCAGTGTCTGACATCAAGCTTGCGCCAGTATGGAAGATCAAAGAATATCGACCTCTTCTTCCATATGTTTTTCTCAGTAGCTTTACCTTTCTTTTTGGACTTGCCGAATATAACATCGATGTCCTTTACCCTCTGATAAACCTGCTCTCCAATTAAGGCCGCCGGCGCTTCCTCTGTCTCTTGGCATCCATTAAAAGCTTTTTTCATCTTAAGATATGGGTGATCACGTCTAAGAAATCTCCGATGCCCAAGGTAAACCGTCTTCTTTCCATGATGCAACTGAGTGTAGCATGTGCCTTCTTCACATATAGGGCATGCTTTATGCCCCTTGACACTGCATGCTGGACAAGTTACCGTATGCTGGAAAGTCGTTGATGGTGCAAAATAACATGGCACGAAGCTTGAAAGTCTCATGAGAATACCCATCAACTACATCAACACCTTCCACCCACAGCGTTTTCAAGTCTTCAATCAAGGGACCTAGATTAACATCTAAGTCATTTCCCGGTTGCTTTGGGCCCGAAATCATCATAGACAACATCATGTATTTGCGCTTCATGCACAACCAAGGGGGCATGTTGTAAATTACCAACAGAACGGGACATGAACTATGAATACTACTCATGTTACCATAAGGATTCATTCCATCCGTAGGAAGTCCAAGCCTTAGGTTTCTTGGCTCATCGGCGAAATCCGGAAACATAGTATCAATATTCTTCCATTGAATAGAATCAGCAGGATGACGAACCTTTCCATCACGTTTCCTCTCATCATTATGCCATCTAAGGTTCTTCTCATCTTTCGCATTGGCAAACAATCGCTTGAACCTTGGAATTATTGGAAGATACCACAACACCTTCGCAGGAGGACCCTTTTTTCTCACATCATCAAGATCATCATCATCATCACCACCCTTCACTTTGTATCGTGATAACCCACATTTAGGGCAATCGTGATTGTCTTCATGAACACCGGTGTACAATATGCAATCATTGGGGCATGCGTGTATCTTCTTATACTCCATACCCATAGGACACAATACCTTCTTGGCCTCATAGTTACGGTCAGGCAATGTGTTGTCCTCCGGAAGCAAGTCTTTCAACACTTCAAGCAATTCCGTGAAGCTTTTATCGGTCCAACCATTTCTCGCCTTCACCCAAACCAATTTTAGCACCATCGACAACCGTGTATGAGTAGTACACCCTGGATATAAAGGCTTATCCTCATCACCGTACAACCTATCATACACATGAGCTCGATGAAAAGATTCTTGTCCAATATCACGGATCATGTCCTCTACTCGATCATCCTCCATATCTACGTCAACGTCCTCAATTTGGGAGACACTTGCCGTACTACTCAACAACACATCACCATGCCATATCCATCTTGTATAACTCAAGCAAATCCCATCACAAATCAAATGAGTACGTACATCCTTCACCGTACATTTCCTTGTATTCAAACACTTGACACAAGGACAACAGAACATTCCATTACTATTAGGAACATTCCTTTGAGCAAATTCTATAAATTCTCCCACCCCCTTCAAATACTCAGCACTAGTACGCTTACAAACCATCCAACTACGATCCATAACTAGATAGGTCCTGTAGATATACAAAACATATATCCAATATAAGGACAATACGGGAGATTGAAAACTATAGTTTTTGAAGATTGCCAAGCACTGGTCACGGCCTGGCAGTGATGTCCATCACGGCCGTAACGTGCCAACTGAACCAGACCATCACAGGCAGAACTAATCACGGCCTAGCCGTGATGACAGATCAACCAGCAGAGCAACATGCCCTCAATACCAAAAATAGAGACGTACATTCCAAACAACTCAAACTCACGGTTTCAAGTTTCAACTACTGATACTACAATTTCAACATACACTCAAAACCAAAAATAAAAAAATGTGCCCTAAAGACTCACTAGAAATAGGTGCTCGCGTGGTGGTGGGGAGGGGAGCTCGAGTGGTGGCCAACGTTCGATGTGGTTACTGAGAGCAGAGGGACAAGGAGAGTTAGTGCGCGGGAAGGGGAAAGAGAGATGTAAAGTTATTGCAAAGAATGAATGGAAAGACAGAGTTAGGATTAATAGTGTACCTCACGGTGGTGGCGAAGAAGCCCTCACGGTGATTGCGGTGGAGATGAGATCGCGATTAGGGCAGAGTGAGAGTGAGAGTGAGAGTGAGGGTTGAGAGTGAGGGTTGAGCGTGATGAAAAGAGAAAAGAGACATACAGAGCGAAGTACAGAAGGCACGCGGGTGTAAACCAAAATAAAACAACATTTGACGTTAGTTGTTTGTAAAGACTGACGTTAAAGGTCATATATTTAACGTCAGTTGTCTTAAGAAACTGACGTTAAAAGTGTATACCTTTATCCAAAAACATTAATTCCTTTGACTATTTATTTAATTGAAGTAAAAATAAAACTTTTAACGTCAGTTGTATAAAAAACTGACGTTAAAAATAAATAATTTTTATTTTAAAAGCACTTTTAATGTCAGTTTTTGAAGACAACTGACGTTAAAAGTGTATATCTACAAAAAGAATTCATTCCTTTGACTACTGTGCTAACCCATGCACCTTGAAACTTAATCCTCTTAATGAGCATTAAGTTTATAGATAAGTTTTCAAGAAAATCAGAGAGAGACTATTCTCTATATAAAGTGTCATTCTTCTGTATCAGTATGTAAATTCACCCTCTTCTTTTCCTCTATATTTCGTGCGTTTTCTATTCCTTCACAATATGGTTCTATCACATTTGAGACTTTTGTTATTTCTTCCTATACCTATACTTAAAGGTCTCTGTCTTAATGGTCAAAAAACTTTTGAGGTTGTGTAAATCACATAATATGACTCCCTCACTTTATTTCATCTCCTCCCCAAGCGACTGTGGATAAAGCACATATGGAGCATCAAGGACTTCAAATGAGCAGGGAGGGGATCGATGCATCCATTGGAGTTTCTGAGGATAGAACTGAGAAGAAATTGATGTTGAAGTAGAAACTTTTTAATATTTTAGTGCTATGTTGCAGAATTTTTTTTATCTTTTAATCATGTAATTGTAACTTATGAATCGCTTCAATGAGATACGATTTGATTATACATATAACACTTTTATGTTAAGTGTTTATTTATTTTAATTTTCACAAGAATATGTTTACTAATTCAAGCTAATTAATGTAGATTAAAAATAAACTTGTTTAATATTTACACAACTGACGCAAATAGTGATTTAATATTTACAAATTGTCACCATCTCATTTTTAACGTCAACATAATTTATAACTGCCAAGTTCCCGTATATTACATTATTTCCAATATTCATTCTGCACGTTTATAATTTATAGGATTATTTACGTCGGCTATTTATTATACTGAAGTAAAAAACCACACTTTTAACGTCAGTTGTATAAAAAACTGACGTTAAAAATAAATATGACTGCCAATCAGTTGCCACCACCTCATTTTTAACGTCAACTTAATTTATGACTGCCAAGTTCCCGTATATTACATTATTTCCAATATTCATTCTGCACGTTTATAATTTATAGGATTATTTACGTCAGCTATTTATTATACTGAAGTAAAAAACCACACTTTTAACGTCAGTTGTATAAAAAACAGACGTTAAAAATAAACATTTTTTATTTTAAAAACACCTTTAACGTCAGTTGTATTAAACAACTGACGTTAAAGGTGTATAAGTTTTTGCAAGAATTCATTCCTTTGACTACTGTGCTACTGAACGCGCTGTCGCACACGCGCCAAAAAAGTGAGCGGTTTACAAAATATGTAGTGAAGGGCGACAACTCGGATATCGTCTCACAAGGACTCTTGAATTGTTGTTTACCACAAAAATCAGTTTTTTTTTTGGGGGGGGGGGGGGGGGGGTTGGTTTGAAATTCAATTGGAAACAAAGCAATAAAAACAGAGCAGTTTAAAAGATTATCAAATAAGCTAAAGACGATTAATCTACTATTCTCGATTTCCCAACTATCATCGGTTCATGTAAATTCCAAGCCCTAAGCAAATTCTAATCCCCTTTCGGTTGTAGCAACAATTAACAAGCGAAATCGCTACTACGAGATATATGTTCCTATTCCTGAATTAAGCAAATGGGGTTAATCCCTTCGTGAACTAAGCGAACACGAATTGAACACACGCGAATTAAGCAAACGCGATTAAATATAGGAACATAACATCACCGAAATAAATCAACACAACACTATACACTCCTGAATTAAGCAAACAGAAATATATAGCATAGCATTGAAAAGGGAAAAGCATACAAAATAGGAATTACAAAACCTCAAGTGCAGTGGAAATCGATTACAGTAGACTAATCCAAGAAAATTAGTTCTCCATAAAAATGAAACACAACCAGAAAATATGTAAAAAACAATGGAGAAATGAAAAGTTCTTCTAATCTGCCCAGAGCAGCCATTTATATCTTTCAGGAACTGCGCACTTTCGTGAGGCGAACACGCACTCGCGAGGCGAATCTTATGGAGAATATGCAACGTTTGGTCTTCTCGCGAGGCGAAGAAAGGCTCACGAGGCGAGGAATTGAAGAGTCTGACAGTGATGCTTTCTGACTTCCAGGCTCGCGTGGCGAAGAGATGGATTCGCGAGGTGACACCGAAATCTTGCATTTTTCTGGAACAGTCAGCCTTCCTGCTCGCGAGGTGAGAATAGGGTTCGCGGGGCGAGACAGAGTGAATGATATCTGCTACTCAGGCTGGAATTCAGCTTCGCGAGGCGAGTGGACTCTCGCGGGGAGAATACCTCCAGGATTGAAATTTCCCTGTTTCTTTATTCCCTTGACTACTAAGTTAACCTGAAATCAATAAAATAGCCATAAGTGCTTATTTGACTCAAAACTGGCTAAATTAACCTAAAAACTACTTTAGAGACTCAAAACCTTGCTTGAGGACAATCTAATCTAATTTGGGAAAAAACGAAATATAATTAGCACAAAACCATGGTCATACTAGCCATAAAACTAGATGAGCCAAAGGCTGATCAGCTACTTACCCATGCACCTTGTAACTTAATCCTCTTAATGAGCATTAAATTTTATAGGTAAGTTTTCAAGAAAATCAGAATAGCTTAGTAACTTCATCCCCTGCTCCTATAAATAGTTTCCTTCCATCCTTTTAATTTTCTGCTTCACAATATGGCTTTGCCGTGGAGATTAACTCCATCACTCTTTCTTCCTATTCCTAGACTCAAAGGTCTTTGTCTTAATGGTCAAACAACTTCTGAGGTTGTGTAAATCACATAACATGGGTGATATGGTTGTGTAAATCACATAGTGTGAGTTGCTCACCTTATCATCTTTCTGGAGAATCGGCAGCTAGCTACAGCACCAGAACGTCAGCTTTGGAAGCAAATGACTGTTCCAAGACCATTGCTGAAACAGATCAGGTGCACCCTTGCTCAGCCGCTCTGGAAAACTCGGTCGTTCGACTCTCCTCTCTTGCTCACCCGTGAAGGGAACGAAGCCCCTCAACAAAATGTTTAGGATTTTAAAACCTTTCAATATAACTTTTTATAGGATTTTAAACCCTATCAATGTAACTTTTTATAGGATTTTAAAGGATTTTAAACCCTTTCAATGAATGAGATCCGGTTTGGGTTATTGAATCAACTTATACTTCGCACATATATTTTAGTTTTCAAAACAGAAACACAAAACATCAAAGCAATTGTGAAACTGAAACTTTGAGGAAGACAATGCGGAAGGGTACGTATAATAGATAAAAAAAAATTATTAAAATAACCTTTAACGTCTATTGATGAAAGAACAGAAGTTAAAAGTGAAGTGACGCACTTTTAACATCAGTTCAATGAAGAACTGACGTTAAAAGGTTCACTTTTAACGTTAGTTGTTTATTGATCTGACGTTAAAAGTAAGTCACTTCACTTTTAACGTCAGTCCTTAAAACAACCGACGTTAAAATTGAATTAATGAAGTATGATATTTACAAAACTGCCACCGCCTCCTTTTTAACGTCTAGCTTTTGGTTAACTGACGTAAACCTTTACCGTCTAATGTATATTTTCCACTAGTGTCACCATGCCAAGTCTTTTGAAGATCTTGCTTCAAATCCCAACTCCGAGAGATCTGTAACTTCTTGACCTGACATTACAGTAAGAAATTCTAAAGTAATTCAAAGCCTTGTTGATCTTTGAGCATGACTTTATGTCAATCGTCATTTATTAGTACAACATTGCCTATCATTGAATCTTATCGCTTGTAGAAGTTAACCCAAAATCAATTTTTATACAACTTACAAGGCTTTGTAATTCTGTAGGTGTTTTTTACATTCTTTCTCAACAACCCTGATAAGGCTCCACATGAATGCTATGAGCCTATAATTTCCAATGTATGAAGCAATATAAAACAAAACAGAATCAAATATAAACTATTGCAAATGCTCACTGAATTTATTTCCATTAATAGAAATCAATAATTACCATTTTGGCAGGGAAAAATTTGATAAAAGTATACAATAAGCATTATTGTTGTTCGTTAATGAGTCAAAACAATATCATGTTCACTGTAAAATAGATCTGGAAACTCAATTCCCTTTTTATTAATATCAAAAGACAGAGCACATTATCAATAGGAAGGTTATGATTTACAGTGACAGGGTGCGTATCTTTATCTTTATATATATAAAAGAAGTAGTCACTGTGGGCATTTTTTCCTTCAAAACTGGGGTCAAATTTGTCATTTAGTTAACTAATTAATAAACATCAGTAAATCAGTAATTGTTATAATTTATATTAAATTTTTATGCAATTTTCATGGTTATTAATTGGCTAATTGCTGCTCTATACCCATGCACCCTATGTTATTGGGCTGAAGTTAATGAAACCATACAGACATAATGGTCCATCGGGTAATAGATAGATGTTGGGAAAATAAAAAATAAATAAAAAGTAATTAATTCTTTATATTGGAAAGCACATGCCTTTGACTAAGAGACTTTCATCCTTTTTCATTTTAATGGTTTCTGGCTTCTTGGGATAACAAATTTTCCTTCTAACACATGCCTCTTCGGTTCTTTGGCCTTTTCAGGTTTCGACAAACTCCTCCTGTTTATTGATGCGAGGGGTGTAGTTATTTGCCATATAAGCTTCCATCTCTAAGCTGGTGTTTTCTGGTTTCTTTTCTCATGATATTTTTGAACTTTTTTATTTTTTGCTGCATTATCTTATATTGTTAACATATTTCATCTATTCTTTATTTTTTATGTCAAGTGTTAATGTACAAACTGGACAGCCAGGAGAGGAGGTAGCTATCAAGATGGTATGTTATGAATTGCATATTATTCATTATATTCTGAATTGCATTTTTAGTTTCTAAAGTGTCCATATTATTCATTATATTCTTGAAACATGCTTATTTGAGATAAAATGCTTGAGTATTTCTAAGCTGTTTAAAATAAAATCTCATTGCATCATTCTCTAGCAAGGCCATATTCTTCCACTGACTAAGGCTGCTCTATCTAATGACTCAATCATAACATCAATTGAAGAACTACTCCCTACTCCATGAGGTATACTCAAACATACACTTTGAATAACTGTTCTCACATTGGTTGTATTCTCTTCACTTCACTGTATTTTTTATTGCTATAAAAATTGTCAATTCACATTGGTTCTCTCTCTGTGTTTTCATATAAATAACAGCATGTGACTCCATGACCATGTTCATAGAGCCCAAGTATTATAACTTCTTTTCAATAAGCATGGTGCTTTTGAAACTCTTCTGGCCTAGCAGCGCCAAAAATATATATGTGGGAAGAGATTAAGTTTGCAGTTTACTGGGGCAATACTCAACTTGACAAGGTAAATAACATTCTTCCTCTATAGCCTCCAAAAGATTTATGTACTTCAAAGTTAAAATTAGAGCTTAGAGTATACTAGCTGGACAATTAAACATGTTAGTTGTTTCTACTTTCTACATATACATATGACATCTGAGTTTAATTGGGCTTGATTGGTTTTGATCCAACTTGAATTTCAACATAACCTACTTTGACATTGTTTATTTGGAATTACCATTCATGGAGCTATCGTGATGTTCCTATCTCTTTCTTAATTTATTTAGAAAAATAATATCTCTATTTTAGTTGCAGGCACAAGCTAGGGATTGGCAAAGGAGTAACTAACTACATCCTACATACCTGAAGAAAAAAGTGAGATAATTGATGCTACCAAGGGGGAATTAAGTGTTCTTTTTCAAGGTTGAAATGGAAACTTCTGCTAATTCTAACTTTGGAACTTCTTATCATGAGAAAAAAAATTCTGCTGATCCAATCCTCATATTCAAAATTAAGGATTTCACCTTTATAAAAGTAGCAATCAATTGTAAACCAAAAAAAAAAAGTAGCAATCAATTTATTCAATGTTTTTTTATTGATAGGTTTATGTATTATTTGTTATTCAGTTTTGAATATTTGTTTATTTGATTAGGATGTTGTATACAGTATTGGTTATAAAGTGACTGAAATTAAGTTTGCTTACATGCTTCCTTTTGACAAATCTGGGTGTCAAATGAAGTATTGCCCCCTTTATTTCAGAAACTTCCTTACTTTTTAGTTTTACTCTTTCATTGTTGCAACTCATATTTTCCAATTTTTAATATTATATTCTACATTTGGGTTCTGATGTGTTACTTCCTATGTTTGCTTAGACGAGAAGATAACATAGTTGCAACAAGCTTCATCATATTTTAAAAATTTATTTGGACTTCTTTTTTAAAAATTGTGTTGTGATTTAATTTTTGTGTGAAATTTTGTTTATATAAGGCCAATTTGATTCTTCATTTGGGTTTTGAGAAGGTGTTTCATATGTTTGCTTCGACGAGGAGATAACTTAACTGCAACCAAATTAATCTAATACATGTCATAATATTTGTTAAATTTTCTAGAAGTCCTTTATTAAAAAGAAGTGTTTTGAAGTAAAATTTCATTCATTATATATTGTGTTTCTGATAAACATACTATAAGGATTGATTGAACTGAGTACAAGGTACAATTGGAGAAAGTAGAGCAAAGAAATGTTAAAGTATAATAATAATAATTTATAATTTCTAATTGCACATGTATCTAATATTATTTTATGCAGAAATCCTTTAGATATTATTATATTGTTTCAATATTAATTTGTCGACAACTTTTCCCTATAATTTTTAATTTACAAAATAAGTTATTCCAATAAAACTTTACAAGTGCATCGTACGGGAAAACGTGTGATACATGCGTGAATTCTAATCATATTACCTTAATTAGGAGCGTGTTACCTTAATATTTATTTATCCAAAATATTATGTAATCTTACTATTTTTAAGAAATAAAAAAGAAGTTTCCAAATAAATAATGTTTTGTGTTTTCAAATAATATTGTTATATCGCATATGCATATCTCACCCGTGCATCGCACGGGTCCATCGACTAGTAATAAATAAGTTAACACAGCAAATGAGAATACTAGCTAGCATCTTATTTTTAAATATTAAAATTCGATAGTTGGAGCTAAGGACATTTGATGGAACCATGGGCTAAAATGGAGAAAGGGAAAAGTTCAAAAAGGGGAAGGTCCCCCTTGGCTTACTCCCGGATACCAAGAACCCACCGACAAGGTTTAAAGTCGTAGGCGGGAACATTAAATGACGGATTGGTAGACAATTTTATATATATGTATATATATATATATATATATATATATATATATATATATATATATATATATATATATATATATATATATATAGAAAGAAAGAGAGAGAAGCGGTTATACAAAGAGAATATACATATTAGGGCTGGACAAATTACCGGTCCTGACCGTGACCCGTTAAAACCGAAGCAGAAAATAGCTAGGCAGGTATGGACGGGCGCGCGAGTCAGTGGGTGACAGAGTTTAGTTTCATGCGGTCTTGGGCGCGGGGGGTGGGGTTCAGTTTGGGTAAAAATATTCGCTACCGACCTAACCCACCCGATATATTAAAATATGTTTATTTTTATTTTTAATGTCCCTTTAATTTGATTGGTTACCTCAGATTTTCCTTCAATCTGATTGGCTATTATATCTTATCCTTATTTTTCTGATTCCCTCATTTAATATTCAGATTTTAATCTTATCTTTACACAAAAATCAAAATCTCTCATTCTCTCAGCCTCCCTCATTCGTTTAATGACGTTCACTTCACGCACACTTCATCTTCACACTCAGCCTCTCTCGCTCACTCTTCTTCCACCGCCACCGGCCAACGTCACCGCCGTAGTTACCAGCGGCGCTTCTTGTTCCTCTCTTTCTTCCTCTCCTCAGTGATGGTCTCTTCTTGTACCTCTATTGCATAGGCGCCTCGGGTAAAAGCACTGCGTCCAGTCTCATCGTGGAGCTTGCACAACCACCGCATCCAGCCCCCCACTCCAGCCTATCCCCACCACAGAAAATGGAAGATTTTGACCAAGCTTCCTCTAGGATGGATCAACAACGTGGGCAACTCTGCGTAGAAGATCTATAGTGCAAACAAAGAAGACCTGCAAAAAATAGGTATTTTTTTGTTGAAAGTTTGAATCTTTATGTAAAAAGTTTGAATCTTTCTGGTTTATGTTCTTGTTCCCTTCATGTTTCGGGTTCTACTTAAATTTTGAATTATGAGCATTTTAAAGTTTATGAATAATGCTTCTTCTTCTCCATTCTGGATTTCTGGTTTTTTGGGGGTATAAAATCGACCTAGCCCACTCGCCGACCCGACCAAACCAAGGCCGCCTAATCCGAGGGCACCAAACCGACGTGAATGGATGAGGATATCTACCTGTCGTTTTTTTCGGGTTCGGGTTTTTCAGTCCGAATCCCACCAAACCCACCCGCTGTCCATCCCTAATATGTAGGGGACGTAACGAATTGGGGGCATGAACATTATTTATAATTTTGTATTGGGATTTGAGATTAGCATCTCTGGATTGGGGGCATTCTGCTCTTTTCTTCTTTGTACCCTTATATTAAATATAGGCTGCTTACGTTAGGAATTTGGTCCTATCAACATTTAACCCAAATCAGGTGAACCCTTGTTCCCTATAGAAATGACAACATAACAAGATTTTATAGGCTTCAAAGCAAATGGCATTCTGATTATGGGGAATTTAAAGGGGAACATTTTGCAATGGTTTAGCTATATAAAACCAAATTTTCAAAACCACAAGAAAAACCACCCAATATCATCGAGGGACCTTTTTCTTCCTTTTCCAAATTTATAGCCACAATAAAATAGAAGGAAAAAAGGACAACCTTTTGGAGTTGGAGAGCTTTTGTTTCCAATAGAAGCATTTGAAAGATCAACAAATAATTTTACCTCATCTGGTGATGAAGTAACATTAGCCTGTGACTCTTTCTGTTTGTTTTAGAACCAACACTGCACCTAAAACCCAGTAAAACCAATGCACCATTATAAGATGTTCTGTAAAAATGACAAAACATGTCTAAATTACAAAGAAATTGTAACAACATGTTGCCATGATAAGGAAGTTTTATCAGCACGGTTTGATGATGAACTGCAAAATTAAAGCTTTTAAATTATGAAATATCATAGTAAACGTAACACAATGTCCTCTCTATTTTATGTTACAGTTAAGATAAGACTTAATTCACCTCAATTTCGTAGCAACCTCTCAACAGAAATTCTGATCAAGTGATTTTTCTCCCATCTCCTGATACATTCTTTCCAATTCCATGATCTATGTGTTGGTGGCCGTGGGATGAAGCAGAGGAAGAGGGCACGAGTTTGTGGAATGCAATGACAGTATAGACATCAAGTGGAACACAGAACAATCTAACTAAAATATATACCACACTTCCATCCTCAGAGAAATGAAATTACGTCATCTTTAGAGAATTGATGGAATGGAGATTCAGTTAAATCGAGCTTATCCATCATGTCAACTTTATCCTTAATTTAAACACACCCCTAATAAAAGTACATGTTGGCTTTTTATATATATATATATATGTGTGTGTGTGTGTGTGTGTGTGTGTGTGTGTGTGTGTGTGTGTGTGTGTGTGTGTGTGTGTGTGTGTGTGTGTGTATGTGTGTGTGCGTGTGTGTTTGTGTGTGATGAAAAACAAACTTCGCTAGTCAAATACATAAACAAGAAACAAGCAAAGAAAACCAGAACATCCTTCCTTAATTGACAAACTTTCATCTTTTTATTGGGATGAAAGCAAGTCTCCTATTTTCAAAAAAACCCACATAGCTAAATAGAATATTTCCACATTCACCTGATCATCACAGGGACGCAATTATTCAGGAAAAAGAGAATGTAGAATTGTGGATCAGCAAGCCACCGCATGATAAAATTATCAGCCATCCCTATTTATACTATGCAAAGGAAATGATTAAAGATGATACATTGTATAAAATAATCCATTTTGTACTCTAAATAAATGCTAAAACCAAGCAGAAAAGTAGATAAAGATCACAAATTCATGCACAAAAATAGGTTTAGAACTACCTAGCAACTAACCATCTTATATCACATAAGATTTTAAAAAAAAATCAGTAAAATGGGAAATCATTAACCAGTGACCAAATGAGTTCTAGCAATGAAGTCAGAAAAATATATAAGAATTGCATTAAAGGAAATTGATCTGGAAAATAAAAGAAGTAGCAATGACTAAACTATTTGTGAATGTTGAGAAATAAAATAGAAGTGAAGCGGAGCAACTACAAACTATCAAGAGAGAAGAGGCAGACTCTGATAGAAAGGGTATGGCACAAATTTATAGGAAAACAGCGGAAGCTAATTTTTCAAGTTAGTCCCTCAATATTTTACATGAATACGCTTCTGCCCCTACTCTCTATATCTAAGAGTGTGTTTGTTTCAAGGTATCTTTGATTATTCCTGGGAATGTGAAGTTCGGAACAAAATAATCCTATGTTTGTTTCAAGATTTAAAAAAATATTCCTAGGAAATAGTTATTCCCAGGAAAATGAGATACTCATGTTTTTGTCATTTTTCATTCTCACCTCAAAGCTTGGGTATGTTGTATTCCCATCGGAATTATCATGCGAAATTACAAAACTGACCAAATAACTGCTATCCTCCACTCTTTACTTGACCCCACGTCGTGTAGTTTGTTTCCTGCTATGTAGACTCGTCAAATTGGCCACAATGTGTGCCCCTCTCTTACTCTGCTCATGATCGTGAGCAAAGAATTTGTCAATTTGATTTTACAGGAATCATAAAATTCAACAATCTGAATTGTTTTGAAAATTTAAATAATTTCTTTCAATATATATATATATATATAATTATATCCTATATTAATTTTAATTTTGTAGGAGGTAACTATATACAATGTTCAAATTTAAACATTTTTCCTAATTTTTAATCTTAAAGTTAATATCTGTATTAATATCATATTCAAAAAATCATTAAAAATAATCATTTTATATTATAAGTTTCATAATCACCTTTATTTTTATATTTTTATATTTTCATTTCATTTTTATCGATTAAACTGAGAAACTAATATATTTAATAATATTTTACATGCTAAGGGCATTTTGATAATTACAATATTTATTCCTTGAAATATACACATGAAAAAAACAAACTTTTAAAATATTCTTGGGAATTTGAAGAAAGATCCCCATGAATTTTAATTGAGAAACAAACAAGTTTTAAAAAAATACCCAGCAATAACATTCCTGATAATAACATTCATGGGAATCATATACCCGGGAAAAAAAAAAGTCTTGCTTTCTCTCCATGGGTAATTGAAATTATGAAGTAGTATCAACTTTGTTCTTGAAATTATCAAAATTTTAAATTAGTCTCTGAAGTTGCACAGCAATAATCAACTTAATCCATCTGTTGAAATATGGTTCGTGAAATTATGAAGTGGTATCAACTTGGTCCTTGAAATTGTCGAAATTTCAAATGAGTCCCTGAAGTTGTAAAACGGTAATCAACTTAATCAATCAGTTGAAAATCGTATGGATTAAGTTGATTTTAAGTTAGCAGTGTCAGAGACTTAATTGATATTAAATGAGTAAAATGAGGGACCAAATTAATACTAAATTATCATTCGGTGATGCAAATTGGTTTACTAGTTATACAAGGTTGGAAACCACTTCACGTAAGCTATCCAACTAGCTAGGTATGCACAATTTTGTTTCCATAAAGCATAAATAAATACTAAATTAAATTTATTAGTTCAAAATATTAGCAATCAAAAGTCAATTTTAAATGAGCAAATAAAAAACAGAAAACACAAAAGGGTCGCTTTACTCTTCGTTGTGGAATGTTTTGATCATGAAGGACCAAAAGTGTAACTTAGCCTAATTATTAATATTAATGTTTATTTTTAATTTTTTCTAAATATATTTAATTATTAAATTAAGATATTAATATAATTATATTAATTAATAATATAACAATTATGCTATTTATCAATATTCATAATATAATTATTAATAATATAATTTATCATAATTAAGATATTTAATTATCCTAATTATTAATATTAATAATATAATTATGAATTAATAATATTGATATAATTATCCAACTAGGATCAATCCTCTAAGGAGTCTGACTCCTATGCATGTCGGCCGATCTCTCACTAGGGATACTGATCCCCCGGACATTCTCTATCTCTCTCGTGTCTATTCGTCGCTTAGAGAATGTCAGTTGGTTTGTCCTGGTAACATTTTCGCTTGTCGTGACCAATAAGGATGCTTCCCCTATGAGCCCAACTCCAATAGGGGTATCGATCTTGGTCTCCCGGGAACGTCCACCATAGACCGGAACACTCCGGGCCCAGACGTCGAGATAGTCGAGTACTAGCAGAGACCACGACACAATGGGTGCAAACCATTGCCCACTGTCGGTCAATCCAAACCCGGATACATCCCCAAGGTTCCATGAACCGTCCCTCTCTCATTCCGTACCCACACCCGGGAACACCAACCTCACATGACTCCCAGTCACGCAGCTCGCCTCTTTGACAATATGCAATGCAATACAAACCTAAGTTGAAACCGGTACCATCTTTCACTTACACGCATTAAGATGCACACGACATCCACAACCTCGGTACCCATATACCGCTCTCATATCACATTCACAACCACAATTGTCTATTTTTCCAATTGGTAATTGGTCACCCAATCCCTAAGAACGATATTCGGTTATTCACCATTTATTTATTACTTGTAACAATTCGGTATGCTTACTGCGACCCCCACCATATAAGTTCAATTCACTAGAGTGTTGCAATGGTATTTGAGGCACATTTAGACCACAAACATAATTCTCTTCACAAATTCTACCCCATTCAAAACAATAGTGTGAAAAAAAGTAATATTGAAGGGATTATTGAATAGTTTAGTAGATAAATAAACTTAGAGTAATACCACAGAGCCTCCAATCTTTCACACTAGATTGTACAAACATATACAATTTGTCAGGTTTGACGAGCTACACAAAGAAACCTACACTATGAGACTAACCTTTTAGGCACTGCCATGGAAGCAGGGGCGGACCCATGTGTAAGTGAGGGTGTGCACATGCACCTCCTGATTTAAAAATATATATTTAATTAATTTAAATATTTTTAGTTTCCCCCCATTGTTGATTTATTTGCACTCATGACACTCTACCTTCTTCCTTTCTTTCTTCATCTCAAGTCCAGACCACTTGTCTAGTGACTTATATTGAGAGAGAGTTGTTCAATAACATTGACTGATCATTCAATGATTTCAAAACATGAAATCACGTAGAAGACAATTATGAGGTATGCAATTTCTTTGATTATATATATTAAAATTGGTTAAATTAATATGAAGGTCCCAGATGGATCCTTGAACTTTTTGAAAAAATTCAAATAAGTCCCTATACTCTTTAAGATATTTAATTTATCCTAATTATTGATGAGTGTGATTTCACCTCATATTTCCTTGACATTTTGCATGCATTTTCGTATAGTTTAGGCATATTTAATTTGATATTTTTTAGTTTTTACCTTGGAACGCTAAGGTGGTTTTGTGGTGTTTGTGTGCAGGAATTGAAGATTAAAATGCTCAGGATCAGTTATGTTGGAGCTTGCACAAAGACAGAGGTTGAAAAGCAAGAAAAATGAGCCAAACAGAGCCCATCATGGACTGGCCGTGACAGTCATCACGGTCATGATCGAGTAGGGCTGAAAAAGAAGAAGAATGGAAAACTCATAACTGGTCACGACCAGGGTATGATGACCATAACGGCCGTGACATGCCAACTGAACTAGACCTTCACAGGCAGAACTGATCACGGCTAGGCCGTGATAGTGGTCACAACCGTGACAGACCAAACAGTGAAGCCATCTCCCAGTCAGAACCTGTGACGGCCTGCCGTGAAAGGCATCACGGTCGTGACGTGCAAAATCTGGAAATTTAATTGTTGATTTGATCGGATTTTGGAACAACCTTGAATTCAAGTTACCCTACATTATAAATAGGACTCTAAGTGATAAGCCTCTGGCTCATCTAGTTTTATAACTAGAAACACCATGGTTTTGTGCTATTTATGTCTCGTTTTCGCCCAAATTGGATCTAATTGTCCTCAAGCAACACTTTGAGTCTCTTAAGTAGTTTTAAGGATATTTTAGTTAATTTTGAGTCAAATAAAACATTTAATGCTATCTTACATTTTCATGTTAAAAGTGAAGCTCTTAGAGTCAAGGAAAATGAAGAAAACAGTGGAAAGGCAATCGTGGAAGTTTCGCCTCGCGAGACAGTATCTCGCCTCGCGAGCCTGAAGACCAGCCTGCACAGCAACAGTCACCCTTTCGGTCTCGCCTCACGAGGTACCTTCTCGCCTCGCGAGAGAACCAATCTCTGAAGATCAGATTTTTAAGATTAGCCTCACGATCCAGGTCTCGTCCCGCGAGCACGCGAAACTCAGATCCTCTGTTTATAAGTTGTTTTAGGGCAGAATTAAAGGAGGAAGGGGGCCACTAGGCTGCACTTGGAGGCTAGACGACTGGAAGAGGGTTCCAACCCTAAAAGGGGATGTTTTCCTTACTCTGGGAATGGGAGAAGATTGGAGGATTCTTCTATAAGTGTTCTTCATCTCTTCTCTCCTTTGCTTTTGTATTGTCATTCATTATGAGTAGTTAAATCCCCTTGTTGTTGGGGTTAGATGTAGCTTTTCTAAAATTGTTTGTATTTGATTTGGTTTCAATGCAAGTTTCTATTTCTTTATGAGTATTTGATTCTATGCTTAATGCTTTCCTTGGTTTGATCACCCTTGGGATGATTTGTTGCTTTGATAGATAATTGACAGATTGATGTTAAGGCATGCTCATGAATCAAATGCCAAGTAGTTCATGAACCTAGACATAGGAAATGGGGTGCTTGCAATCTTATAAGTCTTGATTCTTAATGCAAAATCTCAGATTAATCCACCTAAGACATTAGGGTTTGATTTGGGGTTTTAGGCTCATTCCACCTAAGACATTAGGGTTTGAGTATTTAAAAAGACTTGATTGTCATAATTGAATTAGGAACTGTGTTGGTAACCATTTCATTGCAATTAAGGGAGGATTAATGTAGTCTAACCCTGACAATCTTGACCACATTTCTGTTGCCCTCCAAGTGTTTGTTAAAATTCCCAAAAGACCAAAAATATTTTATTGCTTTATTTTATCTTCTATTTTGATCTTACTTCATACCATAGTTTAGCCTAGATAGTTGTTGACCTTGTGAATTAGTAATTGGCAACCGATCCCTGAGGTCGATATCCGGTCTTACCACTGTATTACTTGTTTACGACTGGGTACACTTGCCTATTAAAAAATTCGTATCAAGTTTTTGGCGCCGTTGCCTGGGATTGGCTTTGCCAATATCAGTAGTAACAAAGGAGATAACTAATTTAGGCATTTTTATCTTATTTTTTGTATATATTTGATCTCTTTCTTTTGTTAGTTTTGTATATATTTGAATTTGTGTTTCTTTAATCTTGGGCCTTATTTGTCTGTGAGGTGGAAATTGATTTGACAGGATCATGGACTATAATTGTTATTATCCATCTGATGCAGAAATTGAGATGTCTGAGCTTCAGCTGCGGGCAGATATGCTATAATTGTCCATAAACATCCAACAAGTGAGTAATGAGTTGTCAAGGGCAACTGTCTCTCCTCCACCATTGGTAGGCTATTTTGAATGGGGAAATCAATTTCCCAACACTTCCACTCCATGGTGGGGGAATCCTCCACACAATGCTTGGATTGATCAAGAGGAACATTGGGAATCTTCCGCACCTTCATATCAACCACAACCATCTCAATGGTATGATGAGCCATCACCATTGGAAGTTGCTTGGGAGAACTTCAAATCCGAAATCACTGTCAATTTTGAGCAACCTATTCCGGATGGTCGGTCTCACTTAGAGGATATTTTGGAGAACTTCATGGTAACAACAATGGAAAGTTTAAAAAATCAAGAAGATACCATTCGAAGTCTCGGGGTACATATTGAGGAACTCTACCCAAATATCCGAAATGTCAAATGGGAACTTGATGGATGATGATGAAGATGATGCAATGATGGATGAAGAGGAGGATGAAGAGGTGGGAGCGACCGAGTCAAGAAGAGAAGAACCTGTTTGTGAGGACATAGTTGCACCATCTCCCATTGAACCCTTGATTGAAAAGATTGAAAGGAAGAGGCATTTGGAGGACATCTATTTCACCATGCTAGAGGAAGATGAAGAACTGTTGGACTTAGATGATTCTATTGGTTCCTATGCATGTGTTGATTGTGATGGGAGAAACACTTGTGTGGTTTGTGCTGAAATTTCTGCATATATGGAAGGTGATGAATTTGGTGATTCGGTGAATGAAGATTGTGTAGAAGCCAAAGCAACACCAGTGATCCTCTCTACTTGCTTGCCACCTCACACTATGAAGCAACCAACGATGGAGTTCAAGCCTCTGCCTGAGAAACCGGATGTTGAATCTTTAAATATGAAGGCATCATGGCCAGTCCAAGAGGTTGAACCCCATTTTTATTGGGAAGACTTTATTGACAAAGAGGTCAATTTTGAACCAAGAGGGAGTGAGAAGTTCGCCACACTTGGCATGGTCACCATGATTATCAAGCGCTCACTTCCATACTTATGCTGCAGGCCATGGGATCCGACAGGATCATATTATACTTTGAGCATTCCTTGACCGCTGTATCACAGGCAGTGGGATCCCGGTGGAACCGCCTTCATGAGTTTTTCTAAACCTTTTTCTTTTTTTAATTATCTTTACTTTGTTTTTCTTTGCTTCGAGTCTTTTGTGTGTTGACTGTTGTGTCGGTGAGCTTGATGGATTTTAAGTTAATTTAGCATAGATGGATTGCTTGATATTTGTTGACTTTTGATGATTTCCCCTAGGATTTGAAAAGTGAAAATTGATCCCCATGTGAAAAATTGAAAATTGAACTTTGAAATTCTATTGTGATTGCATTAATTATGATAAGTTTGGGGTGAAGGGATGTACACATTAGGGATTGAATCTCTGTCAAACAATTTGCGAAAAAATGTCCAGGTGAGGAATTTGAGCCTCCAACATGTTTCTAATTGTGTGAATCACTTTTGAGTTGCACTTTCCCGGATTTGCTTGAATCTCTTCATGGTTTGCATGTTTATGCGGTTGCATCAAATGATTTAGGCAATTTTCTTTGAAATAGCTACTTGTCCTAATTTGAACCAATCCCTGATGCATGTTCCCTAGTTAGCCACATTGAACCTGATGAGCTTATTGTTTCTTGATGACCTTATGCTTGAAGCCAAAAATCCAAAAAAACCATGTTAACCCAATCTTAGGATTAGGAGAGCATGGATGCTTAGCAAGACAAGGGTTGAAGGAAACTAAGTTTGGGGTGGCTACAAGCATATGATATGTTGTTTTGGATTGAGAAAAAGAAAAATTGAGGTTGGAGCCAAAGGAGAAAAGAAAAAGAAGAAAAGAACAAAAAAATGTCAAAAAAGGGTATTAAAAGAAAGAGGCTGTAGTCACCCAAAGCAAAAAGAAAAATGGAAAAAGGAATTGGAGTTAAAATAAAAGTGTAAAAAGTTTCATGCTCTATTAGTTCCTAGGGACTTAAGCCTAGTACCTTTGAATATCCTACCTTTAGCCAGGCCCCATTACAACCTTTAAAAGACCTTTTGATGTTGCATTCATGTTTTTGTGGGAACCATTGTTGAGATGAAAATCAAATTCATGGAAAGTGCTCTTGAAATGTGAAATTGAGTGAAAGTTGATAGCCTAGACACATTGAGCGAAGGAGTGAAATACTAAATGCCCTTGTGAGGAAGGCAGTTGTTTGAAATTGGTGATCTCCCTCTTGTGTGTAACTTGAACCCTTTGCTTAGATTGATTATTGCCTGAATGATGGAATTCTCTTGGTTTAAAGTAAATGAATGTGGGGGATCACATTGTTGCAAGGGGGATAACATTGAAGAAAAGCTGTATTGCTAAAATGGCATGAAATTTGTGCGAAATTGATTGAATCCTTTAAGCTTGCCAAGTCTTTAGTCTTTTTGAGTTTTAGTTTGCTTGGGGACAAGCAAAGTTTATTTTTGAGGTATTTTGATAAGCCTTTGGCTCATGTAGTTTTATAACAAGAAAGACCATGGTTGTGTGCTATTTATGTCTCGTTTTCGCCCAAATTGGATTTAATTGTCCTCAAGCAACACTTTGAGTCTCTTAAGTAGTTTTCAAGATATTTTAGTTAATTTTGAGTCAAATAAAACATTTCATGCTATCTTACATTTTCAGGTTAAAAGTGAAGCTCTTAGAGTCAAGGAAAATGAAGAAAACAGTGGAAAGGCAATCCTGGAAGTTTCGCCTCGCGAGACAGTATCTCGCTTCGCGAGCCTGAAGATCAGCCTGCACAGCAATAGTCACCCTTTCGGTCTCACCTCGCGAGGTACCTTCTCGCCTCGCGAGAGAACCAATCTCTGAAGATCAGATTTTTAAGATTCGCCTCGCGAGCTAGGCCTCGCCCCGCGAGCGCGCGAAACTCAGATCCTCTGTTTATAGGTTGTTTTAGGGCAGAATTAAAGGAAGGGGGGGTATTAGGCTGCACTTGGAGGCCAGACGGCTGGAAGAGGGTTCCAACCCTAAAAGGGGATGTTTTCCTTGCTCTGGGAATGGGAGAAGATTGGAGGATTCTTCTATAAGTGTTCTTCATCTCTTCTCTCCTTTGCTTTTGTATTGTCATTCATTATGAGTAGTTAAATCCCCTTGTTGTTGGGGTTAGGTGTAGCTTTTCTAAACTTGTTTGTATTTGATTTGGTTTCAATGCAAGTTTCTATTTCTTTATGAGTATTTGATTCTATGCTTAATGCTTTCCTTGGTTTGATCACCCTTGGGATGATTTGTTGCTTTGATAGATAATTGACAGATTGATGTTAAGGCATGCTCATGAATCAAATGCCAAGTAGTTCATGAACCTAGACATAGGTCTTGGGGTGCTTGCAATCTTATAAGTCTTGATTCTTAATGCAAAATCTCATATTAATCCACCTAAGACATTAGGGTTTGATTTGGGGTTTTAGGCTCATTCCACCTAAGACATTAGGGTTTGAGTATTTAAAAAGACTTGATTGTCATAATTGAATTAGGAATTGTGTTGGTAACCATTTCATTGCAATTAAGGGAGGATTAGTGTAGTCTAACCCTGACAATCTTGACCACATTTCTGTTGCCCTCTAAGTGTTTGTTAAAATTCCCAAAGGACCAAAAATATTTTATTGCTTTATTTTATCTTCTATTTTGATCTTACTTCATACCATAGTTTAGTCTAGATAATTGTTGACCTTGTGAATTGGTAATTGGAAACCGATCCCTGAGGACGATATCCGGTCTTACCACCGTATTACTTGTTTACGACTGGGAACACTTGCCTATTAAAAAATTCGTATCACTAAGGCTCAAAAATAGGGATCTCTGGACTACTAACCATAGGCAAAAACTAGGATTTCTCTTCTTCTCAATTTCATCTCTTCTCTTAGGTTTTCTTTTTATGCTTTTGTTAGTTAAGATTGCTAAGAACATGACAATGCTTGAGTAGTCGTTTTATTTCTAGGAATTGGGGCTATGCCCAAGATTCGTTTATTGTGATGAATTGACGTTTTGTTTCTTGTTAATTTCAATTTTGCTTTCGATTTGATTCCTACTGCTTGAATTACTTGTAAATTCGGTGGCCACTTATTTGCTTGTCATAGAAACTCTAAGTACGAACTTAGCAGTGAACTTAGGTATCGGATCTATAGGAATCAAACTTAAGACTTAAATCAAGAGAGTTAGAAGCGGTCCTTCGAGGGTTCATTGAATTGTCACAAAGCTTAAAGGGTTCGATTTAAATTCAATTACCACGAGAGTAGGGGTTGGTTTAATTGGGCACGGTTCTTGTATCCCGAGAGGGAACATTAACTTACTTAGGATAAATTCACATTCAAAGCAAATTTTGGTTATTGACAAGAGGGTAGTCAACTTAGTAGCATGAGCAGTCTTGTTGGTAACCCAATTCCTGGAAATCTCTTTTGATATTGAAAAATCCCAGATTTGATTTGATTGCGATTTTATTTGATTGCGTTTTAAATACTTATTTTTGTTAGTTAATCTGATTTCAAAAACCAAATCTTTTCCAAATCTTTATCCAGTTTAGTTAAATTGATTTATAATTAATTGTTATTTAAGATCACGGTCTCTGTGGTTCGATCTTTTTATTACTTGACGACGAAGCCATTCACTTGCGGATTCGAGCCATCAAGTTTTTGTTGTTGTTGCCGGGGACTGTGCTTTCTTGAATTTCAATTTAATTTTTAAATTGATTTTTCTGGACCTTTTTTTATATATTAAATTTTATTTTTTTTATTTTTTCTAGGGTCTATCTCTCTCTTTGCAAGTATTTTTCTCTTTTATGCGAAGATCCCAAAGTGTTGGAAATCTTGTTGAAGTTGACCCCGAGATCGAAAGGACCTTTCATAGACGCGGGAGACTACAAAGACAAAGGGCAAGAGAAAGGTTGATTCCCATTCCACTCATGGAGAATCTACCAGATACCAAACCACTGAAGGACTACGCCGCCTCAAATGCTAGGGGTTTGCGAACTGGGATTGCTAGGCCATAATTTGAGGCGGAGAACTACACTATACCGCCTCAGTTAATTGGCATGATTAGGCAACATCAATTTGGAGGATTACCCTCGGAGGACCCGACTAATCATGTGGAGACATTCTTGGAGTTCACTGATGCAATAAGAATTCAAGGTGCCCCGATTGATGCTATTCACTTAAGGTTATTCCCCTCCTCTCTTACTGGAAAGGCAAAAGCTTGGTTGAAGCAAGTGCCCGCTAATACCTTCTCAACTTGGGACCAACTGGAGTAGGCATTCTTGTAAAAATTCTTCCCTCTATCCAAGACTGCTTACCTACGAACTCAGATCACCGGCTTCTTCCAAAAGGACAGAGAATGCTTATCCGAAGCTTGGGATCGTTACAAAGGATTGCTAGAGTCTTGCCCACATCATGGGCTCGAGAGATGGTTGTTAGTGCATACCTTCTACAACAGATTGGATTACTCTTCGAAGGTGTCACTCGACTCCGTAGCTGGTGGAGCCTTTATGAATAGACCACCGACTGAAGCATTCAATATCATTGAAAACGTAGCCACCAACTATCACCAATGAGGTTCGGAAAGAGGTAATAACCCGAAAAATCTTTGGGGGGTAAGTTTGAAATGAATAGTAATGATTTAATTATGTCTAAATTTGACTCATTAAATAAACGCTTTGATAAGCTTGAAAAGGCTAATGTGAGTTCAATAGGTGCTACTAATGTTGTTTACGAGATTTGTGGAATTCATGGACATGACATAATGGAGTGTCCACATGGTATTGCTCTTGGATCCGATGCTTCGGGGGAACAAGTGATCCCTTGTCACAATTTCTTTACCCGAAGTTGCCAAATTATGCCCCCCCAAATCCTTACAACCAAGCAAGGAAGAACAATCCCTATCTCTCCTACGGGAACTACAACAACACGTTGAACCACGAATTCCAAGAAGGCCAAGGTAATAGGAAACCCGTATCTGGGTATCCTCTGGTACAAAAGTCTAAGCTTGAGTCTCTTATGGAAAGTTTTGTTGCTACTCAAACTAAGCAGAATAAAGAATTTAGGCGACAAGGTAGGGCAGTTAATGAGGCAATAAAGAGTTAACATCTAAGGTAGATAACTTAGCCATCCATAACAAGATGTTAGAAACTCAAATTACCCAACAAGCGGGAAATTCAAATAGGCAACCGGGCAAGTTTCCTGGACAACCTGAAGTGAACCCAAATAATGAACAATGTAAAGCTGTGAGTTTAAGGAGTGGTAAGAAACTTGAGGATCCCGAGGCTAAAGGGGAGAGTGATAACAAGAGTGTAGATGAGGAGGAGGAACCTACTAAGACACGACCCTTAGAAGAGGAAAAACCTAGTGAAAAAGTGTCTAAGTATGTACCTCCACCACCTTACCAACCTCTGATACCTTTCCCTCAAAGGTTGGCTAAGTCCAAGTTAGATAAGAAATTTGGAAAATTTCTAGAGGTCCTTAAGAAATTGTACATTAATGTACCCTTCACTGAGGCATTACAACAAATGCCCATATATGCTAAATTTCTTAAGGACATCTTGTCAAATAAGAGAAAGCTAGCTGACTATGAAACAGTGGCTTTAACTGAGGAGTGCAGTGCTTTAATTCAAAATAAATTGCCTCCTAAATTGAAATATCCAGGTAGTTTCTTTATTCCTTGCTTGATTGGTAACACAAGTTTTGATAAAGCTCTTTGTGATTTGGGGGCTAGTGTTAGTCTTATGCCCCTCTCTGTTTGCAAGAAGTTGGAGATGGGTGAACTAAAACCCATAACAATCTCCCTTAAATTGGAGGATCGGTCCGTCAAATTCCCTGTAGGCATCTTGGAGGATGTTCCTATTAGAGTGTGTAAATTTTTCATTCCTGCGGATTTTGTGGTACTTGAAATGGAGGAGGATTCCCAAATCCCCATTATTCTTGGTAGGTCTTTCTTGGCTACCACAGGAGCAATTATTGATGTTAAAAATGGAAAATTGACCTTAAGTGTGGGTGATGATAAAGTTGAATTTGATTTAGCTAAATCTATTAAACACCCTTCTTTTGAGGATTCTTGTTGCAGGGTTGACTTAATGCACCAAGCGGTGAAAGAAGAGTCCACTAAAGCTTGTGTTGATGATCCATTGGAAATGTGTTTGATTGGTGGAGACTTAAATGCTCATGGAGGAGAAGTAAGGAATTATGCCCGCTTCCTGGAGGCTAGTCCGAAAATTTCTCTGAACAAAACAAAGAAAGAGAAACTTGAGTTGACACCAAAGAATAAGGATTTGAAAGATGAAGAAGCCCCTAAGGTAGAACTAAAACCTCTTCCTTCCACGTTGAGGTATGAATTTCTTGGTCCTAACTCTTCCTATCCGATGACTGTGAATGGTAGCTTGAATGAGTTGGAAACTGAGAAATTACTTAGGGAGCTTAGAATGCATAGAAAGGTGATAGGATATACAATTGATGATATTAAAGGCATAAATCCTTCTTTTTGCATGCATCGTATTTTAATGGAAGATGAGCATAAACCATCCATTGAGCATCAACGTAGGTTGAACCCTAATATGAAAGAGGTGGTCAAGAAAGAAGTGCTTAAGTTGTTAGATACGGGGTTATATATCCAATCTCCGATAGTGAATGGGTTAGTCTGGTGCATGTGGTTCCAAAGAAAGGGAGGATGACTGTTATTCAAAATGAAAATAATGAAATAATCCCTGCTAGGATGGTAACCAGTTGGAGAATGTGCATCGATTATAGGAAGTTAAATAAGGCAACAAGGAAAGATCACTTCCCTCTCCCATTTATTGATCAAATGCTTGAAATGTTAGCTAGGCATTCATACTTTTGTTACTTGGATGGTTGTTCTGGTTTTCATCAAATTCCTATACATCCGAGTGATCAAGAAAAGACCACGTTTACTTGTCCTTATAGCACTTTTGCCTATAGGAGAATGCCTTTTGGTCTATGTAATGCACCGACTACTTTTCAAAGATGCATGACTGCAAATTTTTTCGAATTTATTGAAAACATCATGGAGGTTTTTATGGATGATTTTTATGTTTATGGAACTACCTTTGATGACTGTTTAACAAATTTATCTAAGATTTTGCAGTGATGTGGAGAAACTAATTTGGTATTGAATTGGGAAAAATTCCATTTTATGGTAAAAGAAGGTATAGTGCTTGGGCACTTGATTTCTGGAAGAGGTGTTGAGGTGGATAGGGGCAAAATTGATGTTATTGAAAAATTGCCCCCACCGGTAAATGTGAAAGGAGTTAGAAGTTTCTTGGGACACGTCGGGTTTTACCGACGTTTCATCAAAGATTTTTCAAAAATTTCAAAACCCTTATCTAACCTATTGATGAAAGATGTTCCATTTGATTTTAATAAGGAATGTTTGAGTGCATTTTATAGGTTGAAGGAAACTTTGACCACCGCTCCCATTTTACAAACACCAGATTGGAATGAGCCATTTGAAGTAATGTGTGATGCTAGTGACTACGCCGTGGGAGCGGTGTTGGGACAAAGGATAGACAAGAAGGTTCATGCAATATACTATGCAAGCAAAACTCTAGATGGAGCTCAAGCCAGTTATGCCACAACTGAGAAAGAGTTGCTTGCGGTTGTCTTTGCATTTGAGAAATTCAGGTCATACCTTGTGGGGTCTAAAGTCATAGTGTACACGGACCACTCCGCACTAAAGTACCTCATGACTAAGAAGGAAGCAAAGCCAAGGCTCATCCGATGGATTCTTCTTCTGTAAGAATTTGACTTGGAGATTCGGGATCGGAAAGGGACATAGAACTTGGTTGCGGACCACTTATCTGGACATGAACCATTGGAACATGAGAAGGACAACTTGCCTATAGATGATTCTTTCCCCGATGAGCAACTGTTCGCCATCTTGGGAGAGGATGCTCCATGGTATGTGGATTTTGTGAATTATATTTTATGTGGGATTCTACCACCGGAGTTCAATTATCAACAGAAGAAGTTCTTTTCCGATCTCAAGAACTACGTGTGGGATGACACTAGTGCAATAAGTGCTTTTTACATCAGTTAAAATTGATTTTTTACGTCAGAATACTGACTGACGTAAATACAGCTGACGTTAATAGTTAATATTTTAACGTCAGTTGAGAACTGACGTTAAATATAAAATTATTAACGTCAGTTATTTAACACAACTGACGTTAATTTTTTAAAAATTAACGTCAGTTTTTTAAACAACTGACGTTAAATATAAAACTATTAACGTCAGTTCTTTAAGACAACGGACGCTAATTTTGTTAAAACTAACGTCAGTTGTTATAAAGAACTGACGTTAAAGGTTTAATTTTAACGTCAGTTGTTTATTACAACTGACGTTAATAGTGTATCTGTATATTTTATAAAATACTATTAACGTCAGTTGTTTGATACAACTGACGTTAATAGATTTTTTTTAAAAATTCAGTTTTAAAATATCACTCCCCTCAGCTATCCCTGCATTCAGTAAATATCCCAGTAAAACAGAATATCAACACATTACAGAATTGGAAAGGAAAAATGGAACAATTGGGGGACTTAAAACCAAAACCCATGTATATATATAAATAAATTTTAGTTCCAATGTCTAAAAAACAAAACTACCAATCTAAGGATATATATATATATATATATATATATACATGTTATTAATTAGTTTCTAAAGTCTAATAAAAAAACTATTTATCTAAGTATTGCGGAGGTATCTTGTCAATTCCTTTTTCAGCCGCATACTTGAAGAAGAATTCAGCGAAGCGCATCCTCAAGTCTCTTAACTCATCTTCTTGAATAGGCGATTGGTCGCTAAATGCCTACACACGTTCAAATAATAACAATAACATCAATGCAAGTCATCTTCAAAACTATAATATATAATTTAACAAGTTGTTTAAATATTACCTTAATCCATCCATCCGTAATAGATGCGGAGACTATGTTCAGCATATGAAGAATCACATAATAGCCGCACGACCACCCGTCAATTTGAAATCGAGACTACCAACAAAATTAATTTCAACGTCAGTTGAATATACATATAAATTAGTAATTATAATATTAATTATTTGATAAATAAACTACCAAACCTTAAGGATTTTCCATACAGGATTTGCTTTAGCCTTAGAAGTCCTACTTCTCTCGTTGGCGCAACTTATGCTACTCGCCTTCAGCGTGCTATCATAAACAAATAATCATATCGATCAATTAACAAATTCATATATCATGTGTGTAATAAACTAAAAACAACTGATATTAAAACTTAAATTAAATTTAAGATTAGTTACTTACTTATTTACAGCTTCCACCACCTTCGGTGGCGGATCTTGGTGGAGAGAGCAGAAGAATATGACAGTATGCCTAGACGGGTGAAGTACCAACAACTGCCAATGGTCATTCATACAGTAGGGAGCCAGATATAATTATTTCTGATTTTCTCCCAACAAGTTCCCTATGTATTTACTCAATGCATCGCCAGCAAAGAATTGGGGCAGAAGGACTGACGGATCTAAAAAGCCGTAAACTGATGCAACGCCCTTATCAAGCTGAAGACAATGGAGATACCTAAGATATGAAAAGGTGTGGATGTTAATTACATAATATATATATTGAAATTAAAATAAATTATTAAATGGAAAAATACCAAAAATAAATAAGTTATAAAATTAATATTAACTTACGTGCACCAGAGACTGAAAACATTGTTGTTCAACCAAACGTTATTTCTGCAGGCGTTCACGAGATCGTCACCACAGAAGGTAAATATCCTCCGTTGATATAGGCGTGCCACCCATCCATCTTGCTCCAATGGAGATTCAAAAATCTCAAACGCATAATCCTCACCAAGTGAGAACAAACGAGTGATAGGTGACAGCGACACCGACGTCGACTTGGCCTTCAGTTTAGGAAAAATAAATTAGATAAGTTGTTGATAATTAAAAAAAACACAAGTAATTATTTGACTAATTTGGACATTAGTAATGAATAAATACCTTTGTTAACATTTCGACCTCACATCATTTGGAGTCCAACTCAAGCTCACGCCTTTTCATTTCCAACTCATGCTCATGGCGCTGGACTTCCAACTCCCGCTCCCTAGCTGCAAACACATCGTCCTCCACATGTGCCCTACTAAAACTCTCTTTTGTGCTCACATGTGAAGGGTTGGCATGCCTTGCGGTGTCCTGGGATATACCGACGGAGGAAAGCTCTCTGGAAAGCGCCTACTTGAATTCTGAGTTGGATATTAAGCCTTGCATCAGATGTGTTGTAATAGCTGGGTTGGACATGAGGTGCTGAGTAATGTCAGTCAAAATTGATGCTTCATTGACCACCCGCTTTCGTGAAGCAGACTTGCCATAATATTATGTGATGGCCACGTTCCTAGGAACACCGAGAACCCGACCATGATGGTCTTTCTTGCCTAGAGCAGTCATCAAGACGTCCTGCCGTCCAGAAGGGACGAATGCGCCCTGGGAGGATTGTGCTTTAAGATCCATCTACAATGAAAAAAAATGAAAAAACGTGCAAGTGAAAAGTGTTGCAAATATCTATACAAATATCAATTGAAATCAAGTTAATTATTTACTAACAATCTTATCTGCCACTTCGCGAGTGGCATCAACTTTAAAAGATCCCGTCTTTGTCATACGGTCGGCTAACCAGACATCCTCGCGGTCGATGTCCGACGGAGGACTTGATGGTGTGCCCTCGGGCACCTCTCCTCTTTCAATCCTAGTAGAGTGCTCTTCCTGCTTCGCCCTCAGCCTATCCGCCATCATCTGCTCGATCCGAGTCTGGTACCCACCCTGAGACATGGTGTGGCGGTGGACTTTCTTCACCTGATTCTGCCGACCCTTATTTGCCTTAGCCTATTCAAACAAAAACACATAATTAAATACAGTTAAATGATCTATAATAAGCATACAAAATTAACTTAATCAACCAACCTGAAATTCTCCATCATATCGACTCCTGGCAAACATATCCCAAGTATCCTGATCAATCCAGGGATAATCCGAGAACATTTTATCAAGCCGCTTCTTCCCAGATACATAGTACCTGGTAAGATCATGCTTGAACCCATTCCAACGCTTTGATGCCATTTTCATACATTTATGACGATGATCCTCGTCATTTGGCACAGTCCAAGCTACCTACACATTAAATACATAACAACTGGATGGATTATAACTCGGATAATTATCTAATAATGTAAATCAAACGAATGTAAAGGTAAAATACCGTGATAGCCTCCCAAATCTGATCCTTATCGTTCTGTGGAACGTCATTCCAGTGGTTGTAGTTGATGCTTACGTGCTGCTTCGCTTGTAGAAACACCCACTTATTAAATTCTTTAGCACGGGGTCCCTGGGCATTTAGATTAGCATCGAAGGACACCTCAAGCTTCTGTCCGCTTTGCCTGTCCTTCTCTAGTTTCTTCAACGAGGTGGCTCCTCTACCCCGTTTCCTATGAGCCTGTGATGTCTGTATGGACAGAAAAAATGATAAAATAGAGGGTTGTAACATTATAAACTTACATTAAAAAGAGGGACTAAAGATAGTATATAACAAGTAAACTTACACTAGAATCAGGCGTAGGCGTGATCGGGTCCTACGAAACCCCCACAGTGTCCTCCCGTGCATGTGGGCTATCCGACTGATCCATATGTATGCCTGTTCAGAAACAATATATATGTATTAACATAGGTTATAACTCAAAATAAATACAGAAGTATAAATAATAATAACTAGATAGGTCCTGAAGATATACAAAACATCTATATATCCAATATAAGGACAATACGGGAGATTGAAAACTATAGTTTTTGAAGATTGCCAAGCACTGGTCACGGCCTGGCCGTGATGGCCATCACGGCCGTAACGTGCCAACTGAACCAGACCCTCATAGGCAGAATTGATCACGGCCTAGACGTGATGAGCATCACGGTCGTGACAGATCAACCAGCAGAGCAACATGCACTCAAAACAAAAAATAGAGACATTCCAAACAACTCAAACTCACGGTTTAAAGTTACAACTACTGAGACTACAGTTTCAACATACACTCAAAACCAAAAATAGAGACATTCCAAACAACTCAAACTCACAGTTTCAAGTTTCAACTACTGAGACTACAGTTTCAACCAGCAGAGCAACATGCATGCACTCGAAACCAAAAATAAAAAAATGTGCCCTAAAGACTCACCAGAAATAGGTGCTCGCGTGGTGGTGGGGGGGGGGGAGCTCGAGTGGTGGCCAACGTTCGATGTGGTTACTGAGAGCAGAGGTACAAGGAGAGTTAGTGCGCGGGAAGGGGAAAGAGAGATGTCAAGTTATTGCAAAGAATGAGCGGGAAAGATAGAGTTAGGGGTTAAGAGTGTACCTCACGGTGGTGGCGAAGAAGCCCTCGCGGTGGTTGCGGTGGAGATGAGCTCGCAATTAGGGCAGAGTAAGAGCGAGAGTGAGGGTTGAGAGTGAGGGTTGAGCGTGATGAAAAGAGAAAAGAGACGTATAGAGAAGTGCAGAAGGTGCGGGGGTGTAAACGTTATAATTAAAATAAAACAACATTTTACGTCAGTTGTTGGTAAAACCTGACGTTAAAGGTCATATATTTAACGTCAATTGTCTTAAGAAACTGACGTTAAAAACACTCACACTTCTTACGTCAGTTGTTAGTAAAAACTGACGTTAAAGGTCATATATTTAACGTCAGTTGTATTAAGAAACTGATGTTAAAAACACTCACACTTCTTACGTCAGTTGTATTACACAACGGACGTTAAAAGTTTATTAGTTTCTGCAAAAACATTCATTCCTTTGACTACTGTGCTACTTACCCATTCACCTTGTACCTAATCCTCTTAATGAGAATTAAGTTTATAGATAAGTTTTCATGAAAATCAGAATAGCTTAGTAACTTCATCCACTGCTCCTATAAATAGCTTCCTTCCATCCTTTTAATTTTTTCTGCTTCACAATATGGCTCTGCCATGGAGATTAACTTCATGGCTAGACTCAAAGATATTTGTCTTAATGGTCAAACAATTTCTGAGGTTGTGTAAATCACATTACATGGATGGTAAGGTTGGGTGAATCACGTAATGTGATTCTCTCACTTTATTTCATCCCCGTCATCCCTTTCACTTTGCTTTGGAAGCAAGTGACTGTGGATTCAAGACGATGCATCAAGGAATTCCAGTGAAGAAGAAAGATGCATAGATCCATTTCACTTTGCTTTCGCTGCTAGTGACTGAGGATTTACTTTGCATCATGGAATTCAAGTGAGGGAGGTGATGCATCCATTGGAGTTTCTGATGACAGGACTGAGAAGAAAATGATGTTGATGCAGAAACTTTTTTATATTTTAGGGCTATGTTGCAGAAATTTTTTATCTTTTAATCATGTAATTTTAACTTATGAATCGCTTCAATGACATACGATTTGATTATACATATAACTTGTTTTATGTTAAGTGTTTATTTATTTTAATTTGCACAAGAATTTGTTTACTAATTCAAGCTAATTAATAAAAATTAAAAATAAACTTGTTTAAAAAAAAGGTTTAGAAATAAACTGCAGTACTATATGGAGTGATCTGCGTTAAGAGGGACAACAAGGACATGACAACCAATGAAATGAGTTTCATAATTATTTACGTCAGTTATTTATAGAACTAACGCAAATAGTGATTTAATATTTACAAACTGCCACCACCTCATTTTTAACGTCAACTTAATTTAAGACTGCCAAGTTCCCGTATATTAATTACATTATTTCCAATATTCATTCTACAAGTTTATAATATATAGGATTATTTACATCAGCTATTTATTTAACTGAAGTAAAAATCAAACTTTTAACGTCAGTTGTATAAAAAACTGACGTTAACAATAAATATTTTTTATTTTTAAAACACTTTTAACGTCAGTTTTTTTAAACAACTGACGTTAAAAGTGTATAGATATCTCCAAAAACATTCATTCCTTTGACTACTGTGCTACTTACCCATGCACCTTGTAACTTAATCCTCTTAATGAGCATTAAGTTTATAGATAAGTGTTCAAGAAAATCAGAATAGCTTAGTAACTTCATCCCCTGCTCCTATAAATAGCTTCCTTCCATCCTTTTAATTTTCGGCTTCACAATATGGCTCTGCCATGGAGATTAACTTCATCACTCTTTCTTCCTATTCCTAAACTCAAAGATCTTTGTCTTAATGGTCAAACAACTTCTGAGGTTGTGTAAATCACATTACATGGGTGATAAGCTTGTGCAAACCACATTATGTGAGTTGCTCACCTTATCATCCTTCCGGAGAATCAGCTGCTGGAGGGCAAATCAGGTGCTCGGGCGTCACAGTTCCAAAACCTCAGCTTTGGCAGCAAGTGACCGTCATGGAAGTCTCTAGAACCACTGCCTTTGCTTGAAACAGATCTAGTGCACCTGTTTTTGCCTCTCTTGAGCTCTCTCATGCCCCCCAGTTTTCTGAGGTCTTCGGAGTATAGTTTTCCCTTTGGCATATTTCATAAAACTCTATGATGGGATGTAGCTTTAATGTTTAGGATTTTAAACCCTTTCAATGTAACTTTTTATAGGATTTTAAACCCTTTCAATCTTCTGTATCAGTCTGTATTACACTTCATGAATGAGATCCGGTTTGGGTTATTGATTCAACTTATACTTCGCACATATATTTTAGTTTTCAAAACAGAAACACAAAACATCAAAGCAATTCATGTGAAACTGAAACTTTGAGGAAGGCAATGCGGTAGGGTACGTATAATAAATAAAAAAATTATTAAAATAACCTTTAATGTCTGTTGATGTAAGGATTGACGTTAAAAGTGAAGTGATTCATTTTTAACGTCAGTTCGATAAAGAACTGACGTTAAAATGTTCACTGTTAACGTCAGTTGTTTATTGAACTGGCGTTAAAAGTCAGTCACTTCACTTTTAACGTCAGTCATTAAAACAACTGACGTTAAAATTGAATTAATGAAGTCTGATATTTACAAAACTGCCACCGCCCACTTTTTAACGTCTAGCTTTTGGTTAACTAACGTAAACCTTTACCGTCTAATGTATATTTTCCACTAGTGTAAACCATACATTTTCTGCAAGTGTGCGGATAGCATTTACAGAAGGTGTATTCCAGAAGTCGAAGTTCTAAGTATCTACAGTTGTTGTCATTCCTCATCTTACGGGGGACATGCTAGTGCCTCAAAGACGGCGGCCAAGGTGCTTCAAGCTGGTTTCTATTGGCCTCATATTTTCATAGATGCCCGAATGTTCGTGCTTGCTTGTGATCCATGTCAAAGAACGGGGAACATCTCTAAGAGGCATGAAATGCCACTCAACACGATGCTAGAAGTAGAGATATTTGATGTTTGGGGAGTTGACTACATGGGAACCTTTCCCTCCTCTTGCAACAATAAGTTCATTCTTGTAGCCGGTGATTACGTCTCTAAATGGGTGGAAGCCATTCCATCCCCAACAAGTGATGCAAAAACCGTAATCAAACTATTCAAGAAGGTGATTTTTCCAAGGTTTGATATTCCAAGGGCAGTTATTAGTGATGGAGGATCGCACTTCATTGAAAAACAATTTGAAAAATTTCTATTCAAATATTGAGTCAATCATAGGGTTGCTACACCTTACCATCCTCAGACAAGTGGCCAAGTCGAAGTTTCCAATCGAGAGATAAAGAGCATTCTAGAGAAGACTGTTTCAAGTTCGAGAAAGGATTGGTCCTTAAAGCTTGATGATGCTCTTTAGGCTTACCGTACGGCTTACAATACTCCTATTGGGATGACACCCTTTAGACTTATTTACGGGAAGCCATGTCACTTACCAATCGAGCTTGAGCATAAGCCCTTGTGGGCTATTAAGATGCTAAACTTTGATATAAAAGCCCCTGGGGAAAAGAGAATCCTTCAACTTCATGAACTTGATGAGTTAAGATTGGATGCTTATGAGTCCGCAAGATCATACAAGGAGAGAACAAAGAGGTGGCATGATAAGCATATCCTTCGTAGAGAATTCCATGAAGGAGAACTGGTGCTACGAGGGAAAGCTCAAGTCTAGATGGTCCGGACCATATAAAGTCATGAAAGTATTTCCGTATGGTGCCATCGAGGTTTGGAACCAGGTCAATGGACAGAGGCTGAAGCACTACCTTGGAGAACATCCCTCGTACCAGAGGAAGTAGGAACCTAGGTAACTATTCTGACTCTGACTCTTCTGACTCTGAAACTGATGAGCATGGATATGGGATTGTTTTCAAAGATAATTCTCAACAAGATAGATCTAATACTTTGAAAAATAGGAAAATTGTCCAAACAAAATATCTTGATGATGCCTGCATAGACACTCTAGGCCTGACTGTTGACATCAACTGGATGTTGGAAAACATAGGGTGGAGCGAGTTTACTCGCACCAGATACCCTGCATTTGCTGGCCCTACTATGGAGTTCTTGAGCTCTCTAAATGCGAAAATTCTCGAAGGGCCGCATTGTCTTGAGGGACGGATTACAATCCGGCTCTTTAACCGGGATTTTGTGCTAACCCTAGCTGAATTTAATGAAATTTTTGGTTTACCTGTAGGGGTTGACAGGAGATACCCCTTAGGGTTTAGTGCACATAATTTCTGGTCAATAATTGACTATGAAGGTAGGAGTTTTGATCCTCGAACATCCAAGTCCACAGCCCTCGTTAACCCAAGCCTAAGGTATATGCATAGGGTCATAGCCAACACCTTGTCTTGCCATGGAGAGAGTGACGGATCTGTCCTCCAGGACAAGGTCTTTATACTTTGGGCCAAGGTCCACCCTGAGAGCAATGTGGACACGGGGTCATTTTTGGCTAGGCACCTCTTAAAGGATGCCAAGAGCTCGAGTGGTACTATTGTCATCGGTGGCTTAATCACCACTATATGCCATCATTTTAACTTTGATTAGGATGTTTTTGAGTCCGCCCTAGGACGGACACGTATCACCTTGCAAGCCTGTGAGGCCAAAGGGATGATCGCCCAGGAGGATGACAAGTACTCCCTGAAACACCCAAGGCGCAGGCACCCAATTCCTCTCCCAAACCCCGCACTCTTGGATATAAAAAATCCGGTAAATTGGAAAGTGCCAGTGGGAGAGGAGCCTGAGCCTATTGGGATACAAAGGCCGTTACGCTCACCACCGTCGGCTAGGCCGTCTGGGTGCCCATCTTCTTCCTCTGCAAGTACATCATCTGAGGATCCCTATGCGTGGTTCTCGTCCACCTTTGACACTATCCTAGCAAACCAGGAGTGCATCATGGAGGAGCAGCGTGAGCAGAAAGCCATGATCCAGCAGCTCTATGAATGGCATCTGAGTCAGAACCCACCACCTCAGTGAGTTGTTTTTATTTTTATTTTTATCCTCCCTCGGACTTAATTATTTACATTGGGGACAATGTTAGTTTTTAAGCTTGGGGTAGGGGTATTATTTTTGCATTCTTGAATGTTGTATTCATATAGGGATAGTTTTGCATAATCATATGTTTTGCATGATCACATGATTAGATTGCCCCTTGCTTAGAGTATGCATCCAATTGTGAAAAACGTTGTGCCAAATAAATTGAGACAGTGAATTGAGAATTTTTTAACCCAATTTTTTTTTTATGCATTCTTGTGATAGGCTAACAATAAAAAAAGCTTGAGATGATCTTTTGATAAGTTGATAATTAGCGTGTGGTTCCTTGGATTTGTATTTCTCATTGATTTTGAACTACTGAATGTGAGATATTTGAGCCAAAAAGGGGTACTCACCAAATCTACCCTATTCTTTGCGATTGAGTATTTTATTCCTCTTGGATCGTGTTCTCTAGAACTTGACTTGAAACCGTTTTGAAACTTAAAAATTTTTGAAAACATATTTGAAAATGATTGAGGCACTAGGTATTTTTCTGGTCTTCTGAGCTTTGACTTATTAAATGCTACCCCTTAGTTGCCTAATTTTGAGCCTAATAGAAAAAATGCTTTTCTTGGTACCTTGATTTATTATGATGAATGATGCTTGGTATGACACCTTTTAAAGTATTGCAAAAAGGGTAAAAAGGTAGTTTGAAAAATAAATTGTGGGATGAAAAAGTTAGAAAAATATTTCTCTTAAGTTGGAAATATCCCTTTCTCCAAAATAAAAAAAACAAAAAAAAAACAAAAATAAACAAAAAAATGGAGAAGGGGATGAGAAAAAGAAAGTGATAAATAAAATGAAAAAGAAAGAAAGGTGGAAGAGTGATTTAAAGCTTAAAAAAAAAGTATTTTAGGAGGTTGTCATGCTTTGCATTGTTGATATTTTATTAGCCTTCTTGAATTTTGTTTTCTTGGTTTCCCCACCTAACGATGAATCCCATGGCCCCTTTACAAACAAAATAAAAGACCTCTTGATTCTTATGTGTTTTCATTAATAAAGTAGAGATTTGGTTAATAGTCAAGCTTAGGTAGAATTCATTCCTTGAGGAAATCGAGTGAATTGTCATATACCCTCAAAACCTTGATTGAGGTGAGAAGATCACCCGAATTAGTGAGAGATATGAATCTAGGGAACCTAATCTTCTAATTGGACTTAAAATTGATTGTCTCTTGGTTTCTTATTGAATATGCCTGTTACTTGGATTTATTACTTGGGTTCTAGGTTCACTGTCCATGCTCTGATTGATTAGCTTTTCTGGCCTTAGTTATTGCTTGAGGACAAGCAAAATCTTAAGCTTGGGGTAGTTTGATGAGTGTGATTTCACATCATATTTCCTTGACATTTTGCATGCATTTTCATATAGTTTCGGCATATTTAATTTGATTTTTGTTAGTTTTTACCTTGGAACGGGTAAGGTGGTTTTGTGGTGTTTGTGTGCAGGAATTGAATATTAAAATGATCCGGATCAGTTATGTTGGAGCTTGCACAAAGACGGAGCTTGAAAAGCAAGAAAATTGAGCCAAACATAGCTCAGCACGGCCTGGCCGTGACAACCGTCACGACCATGATCGAGTAGGGCTGAAAAGAAAGAAGAATGGAAAACTCAGAACTGGTCACGGCCATGACATACCAACTGAACCAGACCCTCGCAGGCAGAACTGATCACGGCTAGGCTGTGATGGTGGTCACGGTCATGACAAACCAAGCAGTGAAGCCATATCCCAGTCAGAACCTGTCACGGTCGTGACTCGCAAAATCTGAAAATTTAATTGTTGATTTGATCTGATTTTGTAACAACATTGAATTCAAGTTACCATACATTATAAATAGGACTCTAAGGCTCGAAAATTGGGATTTTTCGACTGCTACCCATAGGCAAAAACTAGGATTTCTCTTCTTCTCAATTTTTTCTTTTCTCTTAGGTTTTCTTTTTATTCTTTTGTTAATTAAGATTGCTATGAACATGACAATGCTTGAGTAGTCATTTTATTTCTAGGAATTGGGGCTATGCCCAAGATTCGTTTATTGTGATGAATTGACGTTTTGTTTCTTGTTAATTTCAATTTTGCTTTCGATTTGATTCCTACTGCTTGAATTACTTGTAAATTCGGTGGCCACTTATTTGCTTGTCATAGAAACTCTAAGGACGAACTTAGCGGTGAACTTAGGTATCGGATCTATAGGAATCAAACTTAGGACTTAAATCAAGAGAGTTAGAAGCGGTCCTTCGAGGGTTCATTGAATTGTCACTAAGCTTAAAGGGTTCGATTTAAATTCAATTACCACAAGAGTAGGGGTTGGTTTAATTGGGCACGGTTCTTGTATCCCGAGAGGGAACATTAACTTATTTAGGATAAATTCACATTCAAAGCAAATTTTGGTTATTGACAAGAGGGTAATCAACTTAGTAGCATGAGCAGTCTTGTTGGTAATCCAATTCCTGGAAATCTCTGTTGATATTGAAAAATCCCAGATTTGATTTGATTGCGATTTTATTTGATTGCGTTTTAAATACTTGATTTGTTAGTTAATCTGATTTCAAAAACCATATCTTTTCCAAATCTTTATCCAGTTTAGTTAAATTGATTTAATAATTAATTATTATTTAAGATCACGATCTCTATGGTTCGATCTTTTTATTACTTGACGATGAAGCCGTTCACTTGCGGATTCGAGCCATCAGTTATTAATTATTAATATTAATAATAGAATTATGTATTAATAATATTAATATTAATATATTAATAATATAATAATGGGTGGGTCCAATATGTGCCACGTGGTGCACTCTGGAGCAGTGGATCCATTGCAACCGGCACCACTCCCCCAGAGTGCCCCACATGGCGCTTGCTTGAATTTTATTAATTTTTTAAAAGTTTTTCCGTCCAAAATTTTTATTTTATTTTAATTTTTTTCACAATAGGACACTGCCATGTGGCAGGTCAAAACTGGTGCGATTACGTTAGCAAAAAAAAAGTAATATTTTATTCCAGCATGTCAAAAAGGAGGTCACTTTGGTAAATTGTTTCAAAAGGAGGTCATTTTGGTAAATAGCTTCTAAAGGGGGGTCACTTTGGTCAAAAAGTCAATCGTTGTGAGATAATAACAAGGCATCGAGATGGAATCAAGATTGTTGCAATATTAACTCATGACACTATAAGGTTTAATGGTTGTTTTGGATTGCATAAGATTTTTATGGGGTTTTGCTTACTGTTTTCTGGGTTAAAGTGTGTCTTGTGGGAATGCTTATTGAGGTTTTTTTTTGTTGGAGTTGATTTATAACCCTTTGAAGTAACGAGTGATAATTGAAATGAGATTCTGAATGTGATTTTGCATTCCTGTGTTATGAGAGATGAAATGGGAAAGTGTAAGAGTTCCTATAGTGAGGTTGTTAAAAGATGTGTGAAAAACTTGATTTCAACAACTACCACATGCCTAATGAAATGAGTGAGTGTAAGAGTTCCTATAGGTTTTTATTTTGAAAAGCAAAACAATTATATTAACAAAGGCACAAGGAAACCCCACCCAACAAATTACAAAACAAACCTGAAAAATTCAACAAAACAAACCCAACCACAGTAATTGATGCCTAACCTCAATTGGCTAAAGAGAAAAGATATTCCCAAAATCTAAAACATGATGCCACACCTGCCCACAACAATACACACAACAAATAACCCATAAAAACTGACACGCCGTCACACACGCGTCAATAAGCGAGTGGTTTGTAAAAAAAACCGTAGTCAGGGAGAGACAACTCGAGTATCGTCTCACAAGGACTCTTGGAGTGTTATTTGCAGAAAATTCAGTTTTTTTTTGGATGGGGGGGGGGGGGGGGGGTTGGTTTGAGATTCAATTAAGAAAACAGAGCGAGAGGTGATTATCAATGATCAAAACGATTAATCTACTGCTCTCGGTTTCCCACTATCATTGGTTCATACAATTCCCATGCCCTAAGCAGATTCTAATCCCTTTTCGATTGTAGCAGCAATTAACAAGCGAAATTGATGCTACGAGATATATGTTTCTAATTCCGAATTAAGCAAACGGATGAAGTTCTCGTGAATTAAGCAAACACGATTGAACGCACGCGAATTAAGCAAACGCGATTAAGTATAGGAACATACAATCATCGAAATAAATCAATACTTAGTCTACACAATTCTGAATTAAGCAAACAGAAAATATAGCATAGCATTGAAAGGGAGAAGCAATTTAATCCGGGAATTACATGAACCTCAAGTGTCGGCGAAGACCGATTACAGCAGATTAACCAAAGAGAATTAGTTCTCCATCACAAATATGACAAAAACCTAAGAATAATGTGTAAACAGTGAGAATTCTGGGATGCCTCTTCTGTCTGGTGCGCTTCTATTTATAAGGTGGCCACGAATCACGGCCGTGATGGCCATCACGGCCTGGCCGTGATGCATTCTGTCAAGGGCGCGCTTTCAAATCCTAGCCTGTCACGGCCGTGATATGTATCACGACCTGGCCGTGATCCTTTTTGTCCAGGGGTGCTGATCTGTCACGGCCGTGACCTCTATCACGGTCAGGACCTGATCAATTCTGACTTCCAGGTTCTCCTCATCACGCCCGTGATGTGTGTCACGGCTGGGCCGTGATGTCTTCTGGTCTTCAGGGTCTTCACATCACGCCCGTGATGTGTGCACGGTTGGGTCGTGATGCTTTCTGAATTTCATGATCTCCTCATCACACCCGTGATGTGTATCACGGCTGGGCCGTGACGTTTTCTGTCTTCCATGGGTAGCTCATCACGACTGTGACCAGTGTCACGGCCTGGGCGTGATGGCCTCTGCCTCAGGTGTCCTTCCCTTTTTGCTCTTCTTATTATCCTGAAAACATGAAATAGCAGTAAATGCTTTATTTGACTCAAAATCAACTAAAATACCCTGAAACTACTTTACAGACTCAAAATGTTGCTTGAGGGCAATTATGTCCAAATTTGGGCGAAAACGAGATTAAACTCGAATAAAACCATGGTCTTACTAGTCATAAAACTAGTCGAGCCAGAGGCTGATCAAAATACCCCAAACTTAGACTTTGCTTGTCCCGATGCAAACTAAAACTCAAAAAGGACTCAACTTGGCAAGCTTAAAGGATTTAATCAATTTCGGACAAATTTCATGCAATTACAGCAAAACAATTTTTTCTTCAGTGTCCCCCCCCCCCCCCCCCCCCACATTCATTTACTTTAAACTATTGAGAATTCCATCATTCATGCATTCAATAATCTAAGCAAGGGATCCAAGTTACACACAAAAGGGAGATCACCAAATTCAAACGATCTCCTTCCTCACAAGGGCATTTAGCGTTTCACTCATTCGCTCAATTTGTCTAGGCTATCAACATTTCACTCAATTTCACTTTTAAGAGAACTTCCCATGAATTTGATTTTCATCTCAAACAATGTTCCCACGGAAACATGCATGCAACATCAAAAGGTCTTTTAAAGGTTGTAATGGGGCTTGGCTAAAGGTAGGATATTCAAAGGTACTAGGCTTAAGTCCCTAGGAACTAAGAGAGCATGAGCATTTTGATACATTGAATTTCCACTCAAGTTCCTTTTTCCATTTTTTCTTTCTTTTTGCCTTTGGTGACTACAGCCTTTTTCCTTTGACACCTTTTTTTTTCTTTTCTTTTTTTCTCTTTTTTTTTCTTGCCTTTGGCTCCAACCTTTATTTTTTTTTTCTTTTTCTCAATCCCAAACAACACATCATATCCTTGTAGCCACCCCAAACTTAGTTTCTTGCAACCCTTCTCTTGCTAAGCTTCCATGCTCTCCTAATCCTAAGATCGGGTTAACATGGTTTTTCCAGATTTTTTTTGGCTTATAATGTAGGTCCATCACGAAACAATAGGCTAATTAGGCTCAAAGGGGCTAACTAGGGAACATGCATTAGGGATGGTTCTTTTCAGGCCAAGTAGCTAATTCAAAGAAAATTGCCTAAATCATTTGATGCAAGCACATAAACATGCAAACCATGAAGACACTCAAGCAAATTCGGGAAAATGCAACTCAAAAGTGATTCACACAATTAAAAACATGTTGGAGGCTCAAATCCTCACCTGGACATTTTTCGCAAATTTTTTGACCGAGATTCAATCCCTAGTGTGTGCATCCCTTCACCCCAAACTTATCATAAATCATGCAATCACAATGAAATATCTCAAAGTTTAATTTTCAATTTTTCAAATGGGGATCAATTTTCAATTTCAAAACCTAGGGGGAAAATCATCAACAGTCAACACATATCATGCAATCCATCTATGCAAAATTCAACAAAACCCAATCAAGCTTGCCGACACAAGACTCACACACAAACGACTCAAAGCAACACAAACAAAACAAAAAAAAAAACAAATGGTTCCCTCCCCCACACTTAAAACATGCATTGTCCTCAATGAAAGAACACAAATATAGAGTAAGAGTGAGGGAAAGGAAGAGGTGCTCCCTGGTCAAGTTGTAGTGTAGGTGGGCTCCCCCAAGGAGAGCTCCTCAACAGTAGCATCTTCAGGCACCGAGCTCTCATGGAATAGCTTCAAGCGCTGCCCGTTAACCTTAAAGACCTTGTTGCTACCTGCACTTCTTATTTCTACTGCACCATGAGGGAAAACACTAGTAACAACAAATGGGCCAATCCACTTGGATCGAAGTTTCCCAGTCATCACTTTCAGGCGGGAGTTAAATAGTAAGACCTGTTGGCCCATAGAGAATTCCTTCCTAGAAATCATCTGATCATGGAAGTGCTTGGTTTTCTCTTTATAGATCCGAGAGCTTTCATAGGCTTCCATCCTAAGCTCTTCAAGATGCTGTAATTGGAGTTTCCTTTCAATGCCTGCCTTGTGCATTTCCAAATTACAACTTCTGACCGCCCAATAAGCTCGGTGCTCAATCTCTACAGGAAGGTGACATGCCTTACCGAATACAAGTGTATAGGGAGACATCCCTATTGGTGTCTTGAAGGCTGTCCTTTGAGCCCAAAGTGCGTCTTCTAGACGGTGGCTCCAGTCCTTCCTGTTTGCCTGCACCACTTTCTCTAAGATCAGTTTGACCTCTCTGTTTGAGATCTCAGCCTGCCCATTAGTCTGGGGATGGTATGCAGTGGAGACCCTGTGCACAACTCCATACTTCCGGAGTAAAGCTTCCATGGTGCGGTTGCAGAAATGAGTGCCCTGGTTACTTATGATAGCCCGAGGTATTCCGAACCTGCAGAAAATATTGGACTTGATAAAATTTGTAACAACTCTAGAATCATTAGTCCTAGTGGGGACAGCTTCCACCCACTTTGAAACATAGTCAACAACCAATAAAATATAGAGAAAGCCAAAAGATGCGGGGAAATGACCCATAAAGTCAATTCCCCACACATCAAACACCTCACAAAAAAGCATAGGCTGCTGAGGCATTTCACTCTTACGAGTGATGGCTGTACCTACTGTCTGACACTATTTGCAAGTCCGGCAAACCTCATAAGCATCCCTAAAAATGGTGGGCCAGTAAAAACCTGAATCTAGGACCTTTCTTGCAGTCCTCCGTGGCCCAAAGTGCCCCCCTACTTGAGAAGCATGAGAAAAATGTAAAATAGACTGAATCTCATAGTCGGGGACACATCTCCTAATTACCTAATCACTGCCAAATTTCCAAAGATATGGATCATCCCAAACATAGTATTTGGCATCACTCTTGAGTTTATGAATTTGCGCCCTAGTTGCACCTGTGGGAAAAATACCAGCAACAAGATAGTTAACAATATCAGCAAATCAAGGAGTTACCCCATGCAACTGTAAAAGCTGCTCATCAGGAAAGTCATCCTGAATGGAAGAAGGATCCTCATCCCTCTCTATTCTGGTCAAGTGATCAGCTACTAAGTTCTCAGCTCCACTCTTATCTTTTATCTCCACATCAAACTCTTGGAGCAACAACATCCACCGAATCAATCTCGGTTTTGCTTCTGTTTTCTTCAATAAGTACTTTAGAGCTGCATGGTCAGTGAAAACAACAATCTTGGAACCTAGTAAATATGATCTAAATTTATCAAGAGCAAAAACATTGACTAGAAGTTCCTTTTCAGTAGTGGTGTAATTAGCCTGTGCAGCATCTAAAGTCCTAGAAGCATAGTAAATCACATGGGCAACCTTGCCCACCCTTTGTGCAAGGACCGCCCCCACATCATAGTTAGAGGCATCACACATAAGCTCAAAAGGGAGGGTCCAGTCAGGAGGCTAGATGATGGGAGTGGAGGTCAATGCCTTCTTCAAGAAATAAAATGCCTTCTTGCAGTTGTCATCAAAGTTGAAAGTGGCATCATTCTTCAGCAGGTTGGACAAAGGAAGGGCTATCTTGCTGAAATCCCTTATGAAGCGCCTGTAGAAACCTGCATGACCAAGAAAAGAACGGATCTCGCGAACGCAAGATGGGTAAGGCAGTGTAGAAATCACATCAATCTTAGCAGGATCTACTGAAATACCATTTTCATAAATAATATGCCCCAAAACAATCCCATGTTCAACCATAAAATGGCATTTTTCATAGTTCAAAACAAGGTCAGTTTCAATGCATCTTTCCAAAACCAAGTTCAGACTATGCAAGCATGCATCAAATGAGGAGCCATAAACAATAAAATCATCCATGAACACTTCCATACAATTTTCAATATATTTAGTAAAAATGCTAATCATGCATCTCTGGAATGTGCCGGGAGCATTGCAAAGACCAAATGACATCCTCCTGTAAGTAAATGTGCTGAAGGGGCACGTGAAAGTAATCTTTTCCTGATCCTCTGGTGCAATGTGGATCTGGAAGTAACCTGAAAAACCATCAAGAAAACAGTAGTGTGATTTACCAGCTAGCCGTTCAAGCATCTGATCGATGAACGGTAAAGGAAAGTGATCCTTTCTAGTAGCCTGGTTTAACCTCCTGTAATCAATGCAAACTCTCCAACTATTCTGGACTCTAGTGGGAACAAGTTCATCATTTTCATTTTTCACCACTGTGAGTCCAGATTTCTTAGGCACAACTTGCACTGGGCTCAGCCAATTACTATCAGAGATAGGATATATGATACCCGCATGCAAGAGTTTTGTTACCTCCTTCTTCACAACATCAAGAATCAAGGGATTGAGCCTCCTTTGGGGCTGCCTAACTGTTTTAGCCCCATCCTCCAACAGAATCCTATGCATACACCTGGAGGGGCTAATACCTGGTATGTCAGCCAAGGTCCAACCAATCGCCTTCTTATGCTTCTTCAAAACCTCCAAGAACTTAGTTTCCTGGTCAGAATCAAGGTTAGAGGAAATGATGTCCGGAAGTTTTTCATCCCTCTCCAAGTAAGCATACTTCAGATTTCCAGGAAGTGGCTTAAGATCTAAGGAGGGTGGCTGCTCAATAGATGGTACGTTCGGGGCAGCCGGGCTGTCAAGAACTTTAGATGAATAAACAGCCTCATTTACACTGTCACCCTGCAAAGTGGCATCAATATCAACACAAACAGCACAAAGGTCAGTGTTAGTACAATCAGTACATGAATAAACATCATCAAAATCAGGAAAAGAAGGAAAATCAGCAGCTGCAACCAGATCATGGTAAGTGTCCTCAACAATTTCAGAGAGCAATTCTATTTGAAAAACAGAATGCTCTTCCAAGGGATGCTTCATAGCATCGAAAATGTTGAATTTTGCCACAATGTCACCGAACTCCATGGACATGGTTCCGTCATCCACATCAAACTTTGTCTTTTTCGTCTTCATGAACGGTCTGCCCAGAATGATCGGTGATCTGCTTGAATTTGTTTCCCCCGCCATGTCCAAGATGTAAAAATCAGCAGGGAAAATCAAATCATTAACCTGTACCAATACATCTTCTACCACTCCAATGGGGCGAGCATTGGTCCTGTTTGCCAACTGAATAGTAAGACCTGTATGTTGCAAAGGACCAAGATCAAGATTGCTGAAGACAGAAGTGGGCATGACATTGATAGAAGCTCCTAAATCCAACATGCAATTGTCGAATTTACTGTCCCCAATGTTGCATGGAATAGCAAAAGTGCCCGGATCCTTACACTTCTGTGGCATTGCCTGAGTGAGGGCTGAAACAATGACTTTCTCAGGTGCAGGCTTAGGTTGAATGAGGGCTGAAACATTTCGCCCCAAATTGACTCTCTCATTACCCTTCAACATCCTCTTGTGTGTGCACAAATCCTTCAGAAACTTCGCATATCTCGGAACCTGCTTAATCACATCAAGAAGCGGAATGTTTACCGCCACTTTTCTAAACACATCTAGAATCTCCCTCTCCTTGTCTTCCCCATCAATCTTTTTATTTTTCAGCACTCTTTGCGGGAAGGGGATGGGTGGCACATATTCTCTTTCAGCCTAAACAACAGCAGAAGGCTCAGGTGTTACCTCAACAGTTTCCTTATCTTTTTCAGGGGCTGCCTTTGCAACTTTCCCGGACCTCAAAGAGATTGCACTCACATTAGAATTTGGAACATTAGTATTCAGCACTGTTTGTGCAGGTAGTTGGTTCGATCCTTGAGCTTGCTGCATGGCATTCATGGAAGTGGCAAGCTGTACAATCTGTGTCTGTAGAGCATGAATACTAGAGTCTGTTCGCTGCTGAAATTGGAGATTTTGTGCAGCCATTTGCTTGACCAAGTCCTCTAGTGAAGGTCCAGAAGGTGCAGAGGTGGTCACTTGGGAAGGATTCTGTGGTGGTGCCATCGGCTGTTGCTGTTGTGCAGATGAGTTCCCATACCGGAGGTTCGGATGGTTTCTCCAGTTGGGGTGGTACCTATTAGTGGAGAGGTCAGGAATGTCGTACCGGTTCTGATTGTTGCCTTGATGGTAAAGGTTGGCTGCATATGCTTGAGGCAAATCAGTGACCGACTCATCTTTCAGAATGGGGCATGCATCGGTCAGGTGCTCAGGAGAAGTACAAATGCCACATACCCTTGCTGTCTGAACCTTGTCCACTGCCAACTGTTTCACTAAAGAAGTGAGCTCATCAAGTCTGGTTTCAAGGGCCTTGTTGGAAGAAGAAACGTGGACCTCATTCACCCTCTTTGCTTCGACAGAATTACTTCTAGTTGTGAACTGTTGGGAGTTGAGTGACATGTTCTCAATCAACTGCTTGGCAGCGGCTGGGGTCTTATCAACAAGTGCTCCCCCACTAGCAGCATCCAAAATGTTTCTGTCCATCGGTAGCAACCCCTCATAAAAGTAATGAATAAGGAGCTGTTCGGAAATCTGGTGTTGAGGGCAACTGGATACCAACTTCTTGAATCTCTCCCAGTACTCAGCCAAAGATTCATTGCCCTATCTAATACCACATATCTCCTTCCTGATTGATGCAGCTCTGGAGGCAGGGAAGTACCTATCTAAGAAGACCTTCTTCAAATCCTTCCAGGTTGTAACAGAATTTGGCTTAAGGTAGTATAACCAATCCTTCGCAGCACCTTGAAGTGAGAACGGGAAGGCTCTCAGCTTGATATGGTCTTCAGTTATTCCTTCCGGTCTCAAGGGTGTAGAGCAGACAACCTGGAATTCCTTCAGATGCTTGTGTGGATCCTCACCTGCAAGACCACTAAACCTTGGCAACAAGTGTATTAAACCAGATTTTAGTTCAAAAGGAGCAACCACATCAGCATACTCAATACACAACCCATTATAATTAACATCAGGGGCAACAAGCTGTCTTAATGTTCTTTGGTCAGCCATGTTATTAGAAACAGGTGCAGAATTAGAATTACTACTAGTGCTAGTCCGAATTGCTCTACGACGTGTGTGCAAAGTTCTTTCAATTTCAGGATCAAAATCACACAAGTCAGAACAAGTAGACCTAGTAGCCAGACTAAATCAGCAGAAAAACAGAAAAACGAAAAATCCGAAATTAACAAACAAGAGTCCCCGGCAATGGCGCCAACTTTGACACGCTGTCGCGCACGCGTCAAAAAGCGAGTGGTTTGTAAAAAAAATGTAGTCAGGAAGCGACAACTCGAGTATCGTCTCACAAGGTTTCTTGGAGTGTTATTTGCAGAAAATTTAGTGTTTTTGGGATTGGGGGGGGGGGGGGGTGGTTGGTTTGAGATTCAATTAAGAAAACAGAGCGAGAGGTGATTATCAATGATCAAAACGATTAATCTACTTCTCTCGGTTTCCCACTATCATCGGTTCATACAATTCCCATGCCCTAAGAAGATTCTAATCCCTTTTCTATTGTAGCAGCAATTAACAAGTGAAATTGACGCTACGAGATATATGTTTCTAATTCCGAATTAAGCAAACGGATGAAGCTCTCGTGAATTAAGCAAACATGATTGAACGCATACGAATTAAGCAAACGCGATTAAGTATAGGAACATACAATCATCGAAATAAATCAATACTTAGTCTACACAATTCTGAATTAAGCAAACAGAAAATATAGCATAGCATTGAAAGGGAGAAGCAATTTAATCCGGGAATTACATGAACCTCAAGTGTCGGCGAAGACCGATTACAGCAGATTAACCAAAGAGAATCAGTTCTCCATCACAAATATGACAAAAACCTAAGAATAATGTGTAAACAGTGAGAATTCTGGGATGCCTCTTCTGTCTGGTGCGCTTCTATTTATAAGGTGGCCACGCATCACGACCGTGATGGCCATCACGGCCTGGCCGTGATGCATTCTGTCAAGGACGCGCTTTCAAATCCTAGCCTGTCACGGCCGTGATATGTATCATGGCCTGGTCGTGATCCTTTCTGTCCAGGGGTGCTGATTTGTCACGATCGTGACCTCTATCACGGCCAGGACGTGATCAATTCTGACTTCCAGGTTCTCCTCATCACGCCGGTGATGTGTGTCACGGCTGGGCCGTGATGTCTTCTGGTCTTCAGGGTCTTCACATCACGCCCGTGATGTGTGTCACGGCTGGGCCGTGACCTTTTATGTCTTCCATGGGTAGTTCATCACGGCCGTGACCAGTGTCACGGCCTGGGTGCGATGGCCTCTGCTTCAGGTGTCCTTCCCTTTTTGCTCTTCTTATTATCCTGAAAACATGAAATAGCATTAAATGCTTTATTTGACTCAAAATCAACTAAAATACCTGGTCGCGCTGTCGCCACGCGCCAAAAAGAACGAGCGTTTACAAAATAATGTAGATAGGGAAGCGACAACTCGAGTATCGTCTCACAAGGACTCTTAGGTTGTTATTATTAACAGAAAATTAGTTTTGGGGGGTTTTGGAATGAATGCAAATAATAAACAACGCAAAACAAAGCAATGAAAACAAGGCAGTTCAAAGAGATTAACAAATAGCTAAAGACGATCAACCTATTGTTCTCTGTTTCCCACTATCATTGGTTGATATAATTCCAAGCCCTAAGCAGATTCTAATCCCCTCCCGGTTGTAGCAACAATTAACAACGAAATCGCTACTACGGATATATGTTCCTATTCCCGAAATAACAAACGGGGTTAAGCCCTCATGAACTAACGAACATGAATGAACACACGCGAAATAACAAACGCGATTAAATATAGGAACATAACATCACCGAAATGAATCAACACAACACTATACACTCCTGAAATAACAAACAGAAATGTATAATATGGTATTAAAAAGGGAAAAGCAAATAAAATAGGAATTACAAAACCTCAAGTGTAGTGGAATTCGATTACAGTAGACTAATCTAGGAGACTAGCTCTCCATTACAGAAATAAACACAAAAGAAAAGAAAAGAAAATAAACTACTGAAAACTACTACTACTCACTCCTCCTCTGACTAACTGCCTTCAGTTCTACCTAAAACAGGCTTATATACAACTTCTAGATTCCGCGGACTCGTGAGGCGAACACTGTCTCGCGAGGCGAGTAATACGAATAGTCTTCAGCTTTTGGTTCTCTCGCGAGGCGAGCATATATTCGCGAGGCGAGACTCTTCAAATTCCAAACTGTAACGCCCCTGACCTTCAACATGGATAAGCCGTGATGGCTTCTGGTCTTCCAGGGTTGGATTACTCGCCAGGCGAGTCATGTTTCGCGGGGCGAGACAGAGAGGATTGCATTTTCTGGAACAATCACGCTTCTGGTTCGCGGGGCGAATGCCTTCTCGCGGGGCGAGGAAATCCAGAATTATTTCACTTTATTAACCTGAAAACAAGAAATAACAGTAAGTGATTTATTTGACTCTAAATCAACTAAATTAACCTAAAAATACTTTAGAGACTCAAAATGCTTCTTAAAGGCAATCAAGTCTAATTTGGGCGAAAATGATATAAAATTAGCACAAAACCACGGTCATACTAGCTATAAAACTAGATGAGCCAACGGCTTATCAAAATACCACAAACTTAAAATTTGCTTGTCCCCAAGCAAACTAAAACTCAAACAAGACTCAGACATGGCAAGCTTAAAAGATTCCATCAACCTTGCACAAATTCAAGCAGTTTCATCAAAACAGTTTCTTCAATGTCCCCCCCCCCCCCCCTTTCAAACAAAGTAATCCCCACAATCATTCATTCTAAACAATTGAGAATTTCATCATTCAAACAATCATTAATCTAAGCAGGGGATCCAAGTTACACACAAGAGGGAGATCACCAAATTCAAACAACTGCCTTCCTCACAAGGGCATTTAGTGTTTCACTCAATCGCTCAGTTTTTTGTCAGGCAATCAACATTTCACTCAAGTTCACCTTTAAGAGCACTTCCCATAAATTTGATTTTCATCTCAAAATGGTTCCCAAAGAAAACATGCATGCAACATCAAAAGGTCTTTTATGGTTGTAATGGGGCCTGGCTAAGGGTAGGATATACAAAGGTATTAGCTGAAGTCCCTAGGAACTAAGAGAGCATGAACACTTCAACACACAGAATTTCCACTCAAGTTCCTTTATTCATTTTTATTACTTTTTGCCTTGGGTGACTACAGCCTTGTTATTTTAACATTTTTTATTTTTATTGTTTTTCTTTTTTTTCTTTTCTTTTTTTTTCTATTTTTTTCTTTTTGACCTTTGGCTCCAACATTTTTATTATATTTTTTTTCTCAATCCCAAACAACACATTACACCTTGCAGCCACCACAAACTTAGTTTCTTGCACCCATTCTCTTTCTAAGATTTCATGCTCTCCTAATCCTAAGATCGGGTTAACATGGTTTTTCAGATTTTAGCTTATAACATTTGGTTATCAAGAATTAACAGGCTAATTAGGCTCAAAGGGGCTAACTAAGGAACATGCATTAGGGATGGTTATTTTAGGCTAAGTAGTTATTTACAAAGAAAATGCCTAAATCATTTGAAGCAAACACATAATCATGCAAACCAAAAAGAGATTCAAGCAAATTCAGGAAAGTGCAACTTAAAAATGATTTCACACAGTTTAAAACATGTTGGAGGCTCAAATCCTCACCTGGACAATTTTGCAATTTGTTTGACAGAGATTCTATCCCTAGTGTGTGCTTCCCTATCACCCCAAACTTATCATAAATCATGCCATCATAACAAAATCTCAAAGTTCAGTTTTCAATCACATGGGGATCAATTTTCAAAAATTTTCAAGACCTAGGGGGAAACAGTCACACATAACATGCAATCAATCTATGCAAATTTAACCAAATCCATCAAACTTGCCAACACCAGACTCAACACAACTCCTAAGCTTCTCAAATTTTTCAGGAGCTTTATTGAAAACAAAATAGAAATAAAGCAAAGCAATAACTAACAAGAAAACAAAAGTAAACTAAAAAGAAAAGGGTTTAAGAAAACTCATTGGGGGCGGTTCCACCGGGATCCCACTGCCTGTGATACAGTGGCCAAGGGATGCTCAAATTGCAGTACGATCCTCCCAGATCCCATGGCCTACAGCATAAGTATGAGAGCGGGCGCTTGATAATCTTGGTAACTCCGCCAAGTGCAGCGGACTTCTCGCTCCCCTTCAGGTCACAGTTGACTTCTTTCTCAACTTTGTCCATAAAATCCTCCCAATAGAAGTGGGGTTCAACCTCTTGAAATGGCCACAATGAAAAATCCAAAGGCTTGAACTCCATCACCGGTGGTTCCACAGGGGGAGGTGGCAGATAGGTAGATGGGGTCTCCGGTGCTGCTTCAACTTCTGCAAGGTCTTCATCCATTGCTTTACCAGATTCATCACTTGTTAAACCTGCAGAAATCTCAGCACACACCACAGAAAGGTTAGAGTTAGTACAGTCAGTAAATACAGTACAAGAAACTGAGGAGGGTGGCTGCTCAATGGATGGCATATTTGGAGTAGCCATGATGTCAAGAGCTTCGGATGAACAATCAGCTTTACTCACACTATCACCCTGCAAAATAGAATCAAGAAACTCAGCACAAACAGCACACGGGTTAGTGTCAGTACAGTTAGTACATGTAGTAAAAGAAACTGAATTAGTAAAGGTCTGATTGTCTGGAATTTCAGCGCACGGTTCATCCATCCCATCACTTTCAATACATGCATTTGATTCCACAGGTTCTTCATTATCCTCAAGCTTTTTGCCTTGATTGTCAGGATGGAATGTATAAGCTCGAGGCCAATACGTAGCATCTGTCAGAATGGGGCATGCCTCATACAGGTGCTCAGGAGAACCGCACATGCCACAAAACTATGTCTGCTGAAACAATTGCTTCAAATAAGTGAGCTTATCAGTAAGATCCATAACCAAACAAATTCAGCAAAAATGTTTTGTTTTTTTTGTTTTATTTATTTATTTATTTATTTATTTTTTATTTTCTGCTAATAACACAACAAGAGTCCCCGGCAACGGCGCCAATTTTTGGTCGCGCTGTCGCCACGCGCCAAAAAGAACGAGAGTTTACAAAATAATGTAGATAGGGAAGCGACAACTCGAGTATCGTCTCACAAGGACTCTTAGGTTGATATTATTAACAGAAAATTAGTTTTGGGGGGTTTTGGAGTGAATGCAAATAAGAAACAAGGCAAAACAAAGCAATGAAAACAAGGCAGTTCAAAGAGATTAACAAATAGCTAAAGACGATCAACCTACTGTTCTCGATTTCCCACTATCATTGGTTGATATAATTCCAAGCCCTAAGCAGATTCTAATCCCCTCCCGGTTGTAGCAACAATTAACAACGAAATCGCTACTACGGATATATGTTCCTATTCCCGAAATAACAAACGGGGTTAAGCCCTCATGAACTAACGAACATGAATGAACACACACGAAATAACAAACGCGATTAAATATAGGAACATAACATCACCGAAATGAATCAACACAACACTATACACTCCTGAAATAACAAACAGAAATGTATAATATGGTATTAAAAAGGGAAAAGCAAATAAAATAGGAATTACAAAACCTCAAGTGTAGTGGAATTCGATTACAGTAGACTAATCTAGGAGACTAGCTCTCCATTACAGAAATAAACACAAAAGAAAAGAAAAGAAAATAAACTACTGAAAACTACTACTACTCACTCCTCCTCTGACTAACTGCCTTCAGTTCTACCTAAAACAGGCTTATATACAACTTCTGGATTCCGCGGACTCGTGAGGCGAACACTGTCTCACGAGGCGAATAATACGAATAGTCTTCAGCTTTTGGTTCTCTCGCGAGGCGAGCATATATTCGCGAGGCGAGACTCTTCAAATTCCAAACTGTAACGCCCGTGACCTTCAACATGGATAAGCCGTAATGGCTTCTGATCTTCCAGGGTTAGATTACTCGCGAGGCGAGTCATGTTTCGCGGGGCGAGACAGAGAGGATTGCATTTTCTGGAACAGTCACGCTTCTGGTTCGCAGGGCGAATGCCTTCTCGCGGGGCGAGGAACTCCAGAATTATTTCACTTTATTAACCTGAAAACAAGAAATAGCAGTAAGTGATTTATTTGACTCTAAATCAACTAAATTAACCTAAAAATACTTTAGAGACTCAAAATGCTTCTTAAAGGCAATCAAGTCTAATTTGGGCGAAAATGATATAAAATTAGCACAAAACCACGGTCATACTAGCTATAAAACTAGATGAGCCAGCGGCTTATCAAAATACCCCAAAACTAATTTACAGACTCAAAATGTTGCTTGAGGACAATTATGTCCAAATTTGGGCGAAAACGAGATTAAACTCGAATAAAACCATGGTCTTACTAGTCATAAAACTAGTCGAGCCAGAGGCTGATCAAAAACCACCCAATCTATATAACGAACACAACTCCAAATCAAGAAAACAGCCACAACACAATAAAAAATGCAGAGCACATCAAACTGAGCCAATAATAGATATGGCCAAGGTGCAAAATCAGATTGAGCAGCAATAACAACCAGGCCGCAAGAACTCCCCACCACAATTAAGCTGTATAACAGGTGAAAACTCAAGAGATCAGGCAAGACACTTCCTATAGGTTGTTAAAAGATATACTAAAAACTTGATTATAACAACTACCACATGCCTAGATGAAGAAAATCAAATTTATTAGAGAAAACAAGCGAAAAAACAACAATTACAAAACTTACGTTCTTGAAATGTAAAATAAACACAGAAGCTCAAGACTATTTTTTATTTACTCACCCACCTTATGCCTTATGCTACTGCCTCCCCCTCTGAATTGTCCCCTTAAACAAGGACCTAGAAGAAATGTTCCCCCAAGTATCTGAAGGATTTTGACGCAAAATTTTGGGGTGGCTATTTTTATATTTACTTATGCCTAAGTAAAGTGCTACTCTTAAAAATTTTAATGTTGAATTATCACATTAAAACTAAGTTTTTTAAGAGGTGAAGGATGATACTATAGTTATATATAATGAATAAATATGGGAATACCCAAAACAAGAATAAACAAAGATTGCACATAAACAATTGGAGAAACTCTCATTATATCAAGTGACGTCATTTGTCTAATATCTACTTTTGTATGTTGAAGGATATTGGTTACTCACTGATTCTAGAGACTATAACTAAGGTAATAAATCAGCGTATATTCTAAAGTCTAACCTCACAGTTCTGTGCTATGAGGTCTCAAGTCCTTTACACTTCAATCCTCACACTATAGCCACTCATTCCTTCGTCGTGAATACATTTGACTATCATTAATGAGCACATATTAAGATCAACTTTTCGAAGCCCTTGTCATAAGCCAATGCTAGAATTTCTGATGCCCCCAAAAAATCAGCTATTTAGGTTATAACAACCTTGACATTTTGAACAATGCCACCAATCCATTTCCCCTTGTAATTGCCAATGCTCTTAACTCAAGGCAGGTTGGACATTACCTGCAACAACTGAAAATCCAAAGGCCTCAAGTTCTGGAGGAGGAAATGAGCAGTGTAAAGTTATCCACTTGAGGAGTGGCAAAGATGTAGAGGTTGCTGAACCAAAGAAGAGACTAGAAGTGCAGAAGGCAGAACCTGAGACGAAGGCAATAGGAGAAGATACTGCAACAGAACAACCTGCAGTTGCTGAGAAAATACCTAATGCTGCAACATCACATTCAACCCCTAAACTGATTCCAGAAAGACCTCCTCAACCTTTCCCTCAAAGAGTAAAGAAGGTCCACCAAGAAAAATAGTTCTATAAGTTTTTGGATGTGCTGAAGCAGCTTCAAATCAACATACCCTTGGTGGAAGCCTTGCAACAAATGCCTAATTATACAAAGTTCATGAAGGATATGCAAACTAAGAAGAGGAGATTGGGTGAATTTGAAATAGTGGCCATGACTTAAGAGTGCAGTATGATGTTGCAGACCAAAGTTCCACAAAAGATGAAAGATCCGGGAAGCTTCACCATGCCTTGCTCCATTGGAAATACTTATTGTGGTAAAGCTCTATGTGACTTGGGAGCAAGCATCAACCTTATGCCAATGTCAATTTTCAGAAAGTTGGGGATTGGAGAAGCTCGTTCTACATCTGTTACCCTTCAGTTGGTAGACAGATCTATTGCATATCCAAAAGGAAAGATTGAAGATGTTTTGATTAAAGTTGACAAATTTGTATTCCTTGTTTTCTTTATCATTCTAGATTTTGAGGCAGATAGGGAAGTCCCTATCATTCTTGGGAGGCCATTCTTAGCAACAGGAAAGACCTTGATTGATGTACAAAAAGGAGAACTCATAATGAGGGTTAATGATCAACAAGTCACTTTCAATGTTTTCAATGCCCTCAAATACCTAGATTAAGGGATGGAAGAATGCTCTTTCATTCAGTCATTTGATGAACTGGTGCAACAACATTTCTCAAAGAATTCATCTGATTACTGCAATGTTGCAGCAGCAGTAGAAGCTGAAAACTCATCTAATGAGGAAGTAGTGGATTTCTTGGATAGCAGGGCAGCTCAACATGTATGGTCCAAGAAATATGAGTCATTGGAGGTAATTGATGGTACTTTTAAGGATAATATTCCTTCTATTATTAAACCTCCTACTTTAGAATTGAAGAAGTTGCCAACCCATTTGAAATATGCATATCTTGGTGACAATGACACATTGCCTGTAATAATTTCTGCTTCACTAACCTATCCTCAAGAGGATCATTTGCTAACATTTTTAAAGAGGCACAAAAAGGCAATAGGATGGTAGGTGGCTTACATCAAGGGAATTAGTCCCTCAATTTTCATGCATATGATCCTTTTGGAAGACAATTCAAAGAATAGTATTGAAAGCCACAGGAGACTACATCCAATCATGAAGGAGGTGGTCAAGAAAGAAATCATCAAGTGGTTGGATGCTGGCATTATCTACCCCATTTCAGACAGTTTACGGGTGAGTCCCATCCAGTGTATGCCTAAGAAAGGGGGAGTGACTGTTATTACAAATGAAAAGAATGATGTCATCCCAACAAGAACTGTAACTGGTTGGAGGATTTGCATGGACTATAGGAAGCTAAATAAATCAACAAGAAAGGATCACTTCTCATTGCCATTTATTGATCAAATGATGGATATGTTGGCTGGAAAGGAATTTTATTGCTTCATGGATGGTTATTCTGGTTACAACCAAATTGCTATAGCACCAGAAGATCAGGAGAAAACAACTTTCACCTGTCCTTATAGCACCTTTGCTATCAGAAGGATGCCATTCGGACTATGCAATGCTCCAACAACCTTCCAGAGATGTATGATGGATATGTTCTCTGACTTGATTGAAAAATCCTTGGAAGTTTTCATGGATGGTTTGTGTTTGGGGAGACTTTCCAGAACTGTTTGGTGAATTTAGAGCAAATCTTGGATAGATGGGAAGAGACTAATCTTGTATTAAACTGGGAGAAATGCCACTTCATGGTGATAGAAGGGATTGTGCTTGGTCACAGAATTTCCAAAAATGGCATTGAAGTTGACAAGGCAAAGATTGAGGTTATTGAAAAGTTGCCTCCTCCCACATTAGTGAAGGGCATCAGAAGTTTCCTTGGCCATGCTGGTTTCTACAGAAGGTTCATCAAGGATTTCTCCAAAATATCCAAGCCACTGTGTCAGTTGCTGGAGCATGATAGGAATTTTGACTTCACAGCTGAATGTCTGAAAGCCTTTGAGCTTCTAAAGGAGGCTCTCATCACTGCACCTATCATAGTTCCACCTGATTGGGAAAAGCCTTTTGAGCTTATGTGTGATGCAAGTGACTTTACAATAGGAGAAGTCCTGTGACAAAGGAACAATAGAGTGTTACACCCTGTTTACTATGCAAGCAAGTCCTTGATTGGTGCTCAGATCAACTATACCACCACTGAAAAGGAGTTACTAGCTGTGGTATTTGCTTGAGAAGTTTAGATCCTATCTTGTTGGTACAAAAGTGGTAGAATACACCGACCACTCAGCCATCAAATATCTCATTGACAAGAAGGTTGCTAAACCAAGGCTTATAAGGTGGGTGTTGCTGCTGCCAGAATTTGATTCAGAGATCACGGACAAGAAGGGAGTGGAGAACCATGTAGCAGATCATCTCTCAAGGTTACCAGAGGATGCTGCAGCATCAAAGGGAATCGCCATTGTTGAATCTTTCCCTGATGAACAATTGCTAGCAATGCAAGATGCTGCAGCACCATGGTATGTTGACCTGGTGAAATTTTTGTCTAGTGGTGTGGTTCCCCCAGACATGAACTCACATCAGAAAAGAAGATTATTTCATCAAGGAAAACAATATGTCTGGGATGAACCACAGCTCCACAAGATGTACCCAGATAGATTGAACAGAAGATATGCTGCAGATGAAGAGTTCTAGAGTATATTGAACCAGTGTCATGCTTCAGCATATGGTGGGCACTTTGGGGGCATGAGAACTGCTGCCAAGGTGCTCCAATCAGGTTTTTTCTAGCCTACTTTATTTAAAGATGCACATGAATTTGTAAAACACTGTGATAGGTGCCAAATGGTAGAAATTTGTCTAACAAAAATGAAATGCCTCTGAACACTATTTTAGAAATTGAACATTTTGATATGTGGGGTATTGACTTTATGGGTCCATTTCCTCCTTCCTTTGGCAACCTCTATATTTTGGTAGCTGTTGATTATGTGTCCAAATGGGTGGAGGTCATGGATACAATAAAAAATGATGCTAGGGCGGTGACCAAATTCTTACAAAAGAACATTTTTTCTAGATTTGGCACCCCTAGAGCCATCACAAGTGATGAAGGAACCCATTCTTGCAACCAAGTATTTTCCAAATTGCTTGCAAAATATGGAGTTAAACATAAAAAAGTAGTCACTGCCTACCATCCCTAAACTAATGGGCAATATGAGTTATCTAACAGGGAAATCAAAAGAATCTTGGAAAAGATGATTAATCCTACAAGGAAGGATTGGTCCACACATCTAGATGAGGCCTTGTGGGCTTACATAACTGCATTCAAGACTCCCCTGGGAATGTCCCCATACAAACCGGTGTATGGAAAGGCTTGCCATCTGCCCCTGGAATTGCAACACAAAGCTTTTTGGGCAGTCAAAAAGTTGAACTTTGATCTTCAGTCTGCTGGAGCAGCTCGTATGCTGCAGCTTAATGAACTGGAAGAACACAGGCTGTTCTCCTATGAAAATGCTGAACCTTACAAGGGAAAGACCAAAGCTTGGCATGACAAAAGGATCCATCACAAGTCATTCTATGAAGGATAACAAGTCCTGATATTTAATTCAAGACTGAAGCTCATCTCAGGCAAGCTCAAAACAAGGTGGTCTGGCCCATTCAAATTCATGAAAGTCTATCCATATGGAGATGTGGATTTACTAGATACAGAGAGTGGCAAAGAGTTCAAGGTCAATGGACAAAGAATCAAGCATTACCTTGGTGAACCGTTGGACAGAATGAAGGTTACCACCACTCTTGATGATACAGAATGATGCTAAAACATGATCTGGCTGAGGACCTAATAAACCAAGCGCTCATGGGAGGCAGTCCCTCAATACATTCAAGTGGTTTATAGTTATGCTGGAGCATTACATAGTCTGCAGTAAATAATTAGGAAGCATAGAAGGCAAGAATTGAGTTCAGGTTGTAGCATAAGGAAAAGAACTGGTGTGTTGTTGGGCAATGATACATGAGGTTACCATTTGTCGATAATGGCCAATATCTGAGGGAAGTACAAGGTAGGGCCCAACATGTTTTGTCTGTTATGGGTATAGCAAGTTGGACAGTTTTGAAAAAAATTCACATCGCAATAATTAGTGGGATGTGGAGAGGGAAGATCACGGGTTCCCACTCCTCATGACCCAATCGTACAACCTTTTTCTATCTCCCACTTTATTTCCTCCTTTCCCACGCCTCACCTCCACAAACAGCCAACCCACACCCTTCCTGACACATTAAATAGCCCATCCTCATTCCACTCAACCCACTACACTCTCTCTGTTAAACCCTTCCTTCTTACTTGGTCACAAACCCTAACTATTCTAACCCTTCCCCTAACCCTACTCAATCACCATGACCACAAAAGAAAGGAGGATGTGTGAAACACCGTGCAATCAAGACCCCAACACCCACCTCTGCAACAAAAAACACCCAACCTCCCTCTTGGACTGATGCAAGGGCCAAGGAAAAATTTGAAACTAAGACACTAGGCCATTACCTATTTCCAGAAAAAGGTTTCAAATTTGGAAAAGGGGCGAACTTTAGGATTCTGCCTGAGGTGGCAGATGTGGTTGATGCTCTAAACTGGAGGATCTTTGCTCAGCATCCAGAGGTCTTCTGTACCCAGTTGGTAAGGGAGTTTTATGCCAACATTGGGTCAGAATCTCAGACCTTCGTGATCATCAGGGGAGGCAAGGTCTCCTTCTCAGCTGCAACCATAAACATGCACCTAGGGCTGGAAGAGCTGGAGGATGAGTACCAAGACATCCTAAAGAAAATGACAACCGCCAAGTTGCAACAAATCAAAAAGGACCTAGCTATTGCTGGAGCATAATGGATCCAGCAGATAGAAGGTCGGGTAAAGCTCCCAAGGCCCTTGCTGCAGCCCCTTGCCAAAGTCTGGCACCATTTCCTAAGACACTCTCTGTCCACAACTGTCCACAACTGTCCACTTGGAAACAATGGAGAAAGAGCACCTAGTTCTTCTCTACTGTATCATGAACAAGAAGAAAATCAATGTTGGGGAGATGATAAAGGATCAGATCTCCACCTGTGCCATGAAGAAGTAGGGTAACTTGATATTCCCCTGCCTGATAACTGAGTTGCGCACTAAGAAGGGAGTGGAGTACAATCCTGGAGAGGGGCTGGAGAAAAACTATGGTCCTATAGATATGATTGCATCCTGAGGATGTACTCCAATTGTGACAAAACTGAAGTGAGCGCCAGCAAACCCCCAAGATCTAGCACCCCAGAGCAACATGATCGCTCTAGGATGCTGGAGCAGAAGATTGACCAATTGACTAATATGCTGTAGCAACATGTGCAGCGAGAAAAAGTGTTTTGGGAGTTCTGCTTCATCAAATACCAATGGGAGCAGCAGACCATTAAGCTAAACAATTGCAAGCTAGAAACTCCCATTCCCCAGTTCCCAATAGAGATCCTACCACCTATGCAAGAAGATGAATCAGTCCCCCCCCCCCCCCCCCCCAACGATAAAACAGTTCCCAACCCTGCATCTGAGAACCCAGAAATTAACATCAACTCCACCCCTGCAAACAGTTCCTCCTCTGACAAAGAATGGATGAGCGTTTCCCCATCCTAGCAACAAAATGTGGTTGTGGCTTCTATGCTAATGAAGAAAAAGATAACTTCCCAAGGCTCCCAACAGGATCAAGGGAGTCTCAAAAGGGGCCATGCTACAGCCCAAGAAAAAGTTCCCTCATCTGCCCCTGCTACAGCAAAAGCCTCCCCTTAAGTCCCCAAACCAGCACAGAAAATCAAGACCACTGTTGGGAAGGGGAATTCTGTGATGAAAGTTGTTGTTGAAGTTGCTTCTGCAGAAGAAGAAGAGGAGGATGAAATCCCTCTCTCCAAAAACTCAAGACTGCTGTGTCAAATGATGCACTCAAGATTAAGAAAGAAAAGGTTGCAGCACTGCAGGCTGAGAAGGAGGCGGCTGCTGCAGGAAAGCAAGCTGAAGAAGCATCTGGAGTAGAGGAAGGAGGTGAAGAAGAGGAGGCTGAAGCAGGTGAAGAAGAAGAAAAAAAAGAAGAGGAAGGGAAAGAGATTGAATAAGGAGAGGCTCAAACACCCCAGACTTGAAACAGAGCCCTAATCCCACAAGAAGATGCTTTCTGAGTCTTCCACCCCATTCCCAGCATTATGTTCTTTTTAATTATTTGCTAGTAGTGGTCACTAGGACCTTTTAGATCTGATTGTGTGTAGGGCCATTAGGGCCATAGTTGTTTAAAACTTTGTCTGATGTTGACTTGCATGTGCCCCACCCTGTTAATTCCATATGATTAAAGATTAAATGGAAGTGGCATCTGGCCTTTTGATGTGTTCAAACACTTGTCTCTTTAGTTAAAACTCTTGCTTAATAACTAATGATATGACTTAACTTCACAATTTTAACCTTGCTGCATCACTGCTTTAAGTAAGAGGACACATATGCTGCAACAGAAACAGATAAATGTGAGCTTGAGTGTCTAAATTACACTGCTCACACTCATGCATTTTCTATAAGACTTGATTTGATTCTATTTAATCTGAACACATATGATTGCACCCAATTTATGCTTGAGGCATTTTCTTGTTTTGTTTTCATTTTTGCTAGAGCTCAAACAGCCAACCCTATAACTCTGAATGTCCATAGTGTGCCCCATTGAGCCTGAGCCCTTTCTTCTTTTATCAAGCACATTATAAGCCCTTAACTCGAAAAACAAAGAATACTAAAATAGGTGGAGCTTAAGTATGCTTTTGAAGTCATGTTCTAAGATAAGTTTGGGGGCGGCTTGAGGATAAGCACCGGCTCAAAGTTTGGGGGTGCTGTGCTACAGCAACTGTGCAGCAAAGCTGTATAGGAAAAATGAAAAAAAAAATTAAAAAAAGGGGGAAATCAGCAAAGAAAATGAGAAGCTCACAAATGTGTAATGTGAAGCTGCATTTCCCTCTGAAAAATTATGCAAAAAAAAAAAAAAACACAGAAATTTTGAAAAATGAGAACAAAGAACATTGAAAAATCTAAAAGTACAACAATAATAAAGAATGGGTCGTGATGGGGAAAGTAGTGAATTATAAGGACCAAAAGGATTTGAAGGAAGGAATACTTGGAATATAGAGCTGACTTGAAAAGCATCCTTTTGCTAGACCTAGAATTCAGCTACTTATCCATAAATTTTCAACCTCACATGTCCTAAGCCCCTTACAACCATAAAAGACCTCTTGCTGTGTGTTTTTGTGTTGTTTTAATTATGATAGAACCTTATCAAGTTTAAATTAGAGATGTATATGTTTGTGATTGAGAGTGAAAGCCTGATGAGGGTGTGAGAAACAGAACCAACTGTTCTGAGTGACTTACTGCAGCATATGTTAATCAGAACCTAGATCAGTTTGTAATAATTGTTGAAATGTGCATGATACATTAGTGCAGAAAAGGGTTTTAACGTCGGTTAAAATTGACCTCTAAAGTCGATTTTAGAACAGATGTTGAAACGGGCGATGTTGTTAATTGGAACTTTAGACATCAGATTTCAAACAGATGTTAAAAGTTCACTTTAGACATCGGTTATAAGATAAAACCGATGTCTATAGTTCTCATTCAACAAAAAATATAAGAAGAATAAAACTTTAGACATTGGTTAAAATAAAGAACCGATGTCTAAAGTGCACTTTTAACATCGGTTTTTATTTTAACCGATGTCTAAAGTTCTTCTATTCTCTTTTTAAAAATACTACACGACTTTTAACATCAGTTTTGTTAGTAACCGATGTTAAAAGTGCACTTTAGACATCGATTATTTATTTTAACCGATGTCTAAAGTGCTTCTATTCTGTTTTTAAAAATAGCACACGACTTTTACCATCGGTTTTGGTAATAACCGATATCTAAAGTGGTTTTTTTTAAATAACTAATTTACATTAGTTACAATCCTTTCCCCTGATTCAGTATTACATCCAGATCATTCCCAGTAAGTTAACAGAATCTATATATTCTCAACATTGAATCACTTATACAACCAAAACACACTAAATTAATATACTATATTGATTACGAACGATACATACACTTCAATTAAATTCAGAGCTAAATACGTAATAATTTCGCAAGTAGTGTAAACCGAACAATATGACAACAAAGATACTTAGAATCCAAAAAACTAGCTAGTACATGATATGTTATAGATTTCAAGTCAAAATATATATAAGTCAAAAAACTAGCAAGTGTATACATGATATGTTTATAAACGGGAAACATAAACTATGATTGGTACAGTACTTCAAAAAAGAAGGTTGCCCAACGCAACCTTATGTCAATAATGTCCCCTGTAGCGAGTGTAGTCGGACTGTCGAACATCTGCACATTCAATTGGACATAAGATTAATCTTATAAGTAATAAAATAAAACATAACTAATCTATAATTAATTGTTACAACTAATTGTGTTACTAATTAGTTACCTCCTGCCATCTTTCAGTAGTACCGGTGGAGACAATTTCGAGCATCCACTTCATCACGTAATATCCGCACTCCCATCCGCCACGTTGTCTACGAGACTACAAATGAAACCGAATTTGAATATAAGGAATTAAACACAGAGTAATAACTAATGTAAACTACACTTGAAGCATTTGTAGTAATATCTTATGTTAGGAATAATCCACCTAATAGGCCTACGCCTTTCAGCACCCAAAATGCGACTCTCATCCATAGAACTATCATAAGAAATTAACATTAATTAAACTATATGTTATAAATTTTGGTTAAATAAAACAACTTGATTACTGATTAAATAAATGCTTACGTTTCAATAGCGGTCTTGAGATCCTTCGTCGGCTTCCTTCCCACCGAGCAGAAGAAGACCACGGCATTCACACGAGGACATATGATCAATAATTGCCAATGTTCACTGCATTTGCGAAACAGTTAGTGACAAGACATATATAGTTATAATTAAATAATAACTTGTAAACTTGTACTTAGTCGTTGAGGTAAGGCGCAAGGTAGCACTGATGATTGTCTCGAGCAAGTATAGGGTGTATGTTCGCGACCATGTCTTCTGATAGAATGAGAACATCACCCTGAATGAGAATAGGGTCAATGAATCCATAAACGGCGAGGTTGCCCTTATCAAGACACATGCGATGCAGATACCTAAGATATTGATAAAACATGTTAATTATAATAATATTTAAAATTTAATTAGTTAAATTAAAAATAAAATGTACTTACGTGAACCATAACGAGATGTTCGCTGCGCTAACCATTTTACCCTCAACAGCGATCTCCATAATATCCCTCCTTTGGATATAAATATGGTCATTACACCTTCCATCATGTTCCAACTTTACATAAGCTGCAGCTGATCCCATAGCCACAACCTCTACAGCCAGACATCTTATAACATCATGAGGATCCCCCTTGTCAATCCCCTAAACAACAAACACAAAACATTAGTGATCACAGTTAAGTTATTTCATTCGTTAGTAATTGAATGAATAAATGAATACCTTGGCAGGAGCAGACTTCTCGGGTCTTCCTGGATCCGACCTTTTAGGCGGAACATCTTTTCCAACATCCTAAATAAAAAAACATAAAGCATTAATAGTAAACACAAATAAATTATTTCAATTGTAAATATAGAAAAACACAAGTAATTGAATACCACAGATGCAACAAAAAACATGACCAATCTTCTTGGCCAGGGGATGAAGTTATCGGGGGCCTTGCCCACTGTTTGAACCTCTTCAGTGGGCACAGAGACTCGAGCATCAGCATCTCGAATATCTTCAACCTGTACCCTCACCTGATCATCCGCTAATGTACGGTGGTGTATGGTATTCCCCAAGTTGTGTGCCCTCCCTAATGCCCACTAAGCAGCGATCATGATGATCATCAACATACAACTCACACATATCAGGATCCTCCTCATCATCATCAGGGTGATGAGGAGGATCACATGAGCCCTTAGTGCTCACCTGGCTAGAGGGTTGGACACATGTTTTGCATGGCCATACCAGCCAAAGCTGCTAATTGCTGGGAAAACTGCTGGGTCATCTCTTGTCTAAGCTCATCTGCAATCTCTCGTTTTAGCTGTTCTCTATATGCATCATCATCCCTGTGGCGCCGGTGTGAAGATGAACCATGGTATTGGCGAATGCCAATGCCCCATCCAACACTAATCACAAGGCCCGGGTGTTCTTGTTTACCAATGGCAGCAGCTAAGATATGAGAGAGTCTGACTTAGGGCACAAGTTGGTTTAAACATCATTGTACAAAGCACAGTGGACATTCCTTCTCAAGATAAAAACAAAAAAAGACCATCACAGCCTGCACTATGAGTGAAGGAAACACCAGTGCATGAAAATTGCAAAACCACTGAATAAACTACAAAAGACATGGCTTACATACCGAATCACATTGCTACAAACACAAATAACAGAATTGCCCATATGGACATAATTCTATAGTGACTAATTAGAGATCACTTTCATGTTAAAAATTGCTTGACATGATGAAAAGTATCATCTTAAGATGAAAATTTTGCAAGGGTTGGACCCTCCATGCACCTAGGCCCTTTGACATTGGGAAAGCCCTCTACTCAATAATTGAAACTCATGACAATAGCATTTTGTGTAATGTCAAACTTTTATGTTCTATAGTTGTAAGATCAATTTGTTTTTTCCACAATCTACCAATAAAAATCAAACAAATTCCTTGACTTTTGTAAGCTATTTTTTTGTTTCACCAATCTCGCCGAAAGACTCTTGCCAAATATCATGGATCATGTCCTCTAGTCCATCATCCATATCTACGTCATCAGCTTCTTCTCTACGCGACACCCTTGGCCTGTCTAAAAATTCACCATGGCATATCCATATTGTATAACTCTTGCGAATCCCCTCACAAATAAGATGCTCCTGTATCTCCTCAGCTTCTAGTCGTCTCTCATTCAAACAGTTAACACAAGGATAACAAAACCTTCCGTCACTACTATCAGGAGCATTTGTTTTTGCAAAGTGTAGAAAATCTTCCACTCCATTCTCATACTCATCACTTGTCCGTCTAGCATTCATCCAACCGCAATCCATGACTCAACAATAACTTCGTACTTAGGCCAATATATTCATCAAATACTTCTTATGACAGGGTATGACCCTATCCCATTCAAGAAGAAACTTTTTCAATATTCGGTTAACAGTTAGTCATTAACTCTCATGCTCATACTCGACGAAATTTCAGCAGTATTTCCCATCAGTCTCCGGCATACACGACTTGAACGCAATGAAAAACACCACGATAAGGTATGCACTCGGAGAACCAAAGGAAATGCATCAGACCGAACTTTCATCAAGTATATAACATATGAGAATCAATGAATAACTATTTTAACTGAATGAAGAAAAAGTTTTTCCCCAAACTGTCCAACATGGACAATTCAAGATTCAATACAATGAGTGGTACCTTAAACAAGTACACGTATGCTCATTAATATTGAATCTCAAACGGGAAACTAAGGCTTTAATAATTAATTAACACTAAAAAAATAATAAAACACTACAATCCCTAACTTAAAGCAAACAAAAATCAAAATAGAATAATAGAGAGGAGAAAGCTTACCGGGTATGGGAAGAACACACAAATGGGGAAACGAAATCCTAAGCGTCAAATAATCAAGAAACCCTGAATGAAAGAAAGAGAGAAGCTAAAGCTAATTGAACAAAGGAGTAAATTTAGCATTGATGAAATCAAATCATTATTACCACTATAGTAGCGAACTAAGGAGTAAATTTAGCTTTGATTTCTGGTTCATATCAATCTGAATCACTTGTTCTGTAACCTACAAGTCAACAAAAAAGGGATCAGTTAGCACATGTAATGCCACAATACTAATCCATCGAAATGGTCATAGTGGAGACTTTTCATCCACCACATATTCACTATAATTAGTAATTCTAAAAAACTACAGAAAGAAAAGCAACCTATTAGTCTTCAACGCAAGATGAATAAATATTTTCCACAATTTCATTTGCCTAGTGGCTCATAGTATGTTTTAGAGAACCATCTATGAAAAAATTGAATGACAATTGTAACGCCCCCCTTGGGCATTACTACGTAACATATGCGGAAGTAAATTAAAAGATAATTTGCTGGTTGCTTTCGGAAAATTTGTTTTCTCTTAAGTCAGAAAATTGGGGTATAAAATTTTCTTCTATAGGGAATACTCTGAAATCCATCATACATACATTTAAAACGTAAAGTCACGTTCGTAACAAAGTTACCATGACATACAACATTTCTCTAAGTTTCCACTTTCGAAAGAAAAGTTCAAACTACAGATGGATGTATATAACACTACATTTACCGACCTCTTTAGTTATACAACCCAACTCAGACTCCTAAGCTGGTCATTATATCAAATATTCATTGGAGAGACCCCCAATCAGAATACTTTCCCAACCCCTAACAATAGGTCTTCAAGTGACTTAGAAAGACTCCTCTGCAACATCGGTACTGGAGTACCAAGGTACTACAACAAAACCCGAAGAGACCTGATATAACTGTAAGAGTGAGATACCATCATAAGATATATCCCACAACAACCATATACATGATACATACATCACATAATCATATAAGCAGTTAAATCATGCATATACACAATATAGCAGTGTTATATCAAAGGGTCTCAAACCCGCACAGTCAATCTTTGAAAATATGCATGGCACTTCAATATCAGGCTCTAAGTTAATCTACGGAGACCCCACCATCCTCAAAATGAGTTGATCAGGCTCGATACAACGTCTCATTGGCTAGCTAAGCACAACGATAATACACCGTCTCATTGGTCATTTAGGGACAACGATTATGCACACCGTGTCATTGTCCATTTAGGCACAACGATACAGGTACACCATCTCATTGTCCATTTTAAGAACAACGATAATACACCGTCACATGATACCTTTCCTGTTAAGGTCTCACGTTAAAACCACATCGGGCACGTCTGCCGTAAATGCAAATATAAAACATTTAGTTCTCGATGTTTTCTTAGTGTTCGTTCTCATTCGTTTTCGAAGCTTAAAGGCTAGCGACTATTCATCATTTCCCCATCACTTGAAAACTTAGAAGCATAGGACACACAGTCTGAATGCTGAGCAATCACAACGCCCGAGATCGATGCACCGGTCTTAGGCTTGTGGTCGTAGAAAACAACATTCACCTTTAACAACGTTCATCACAATGTGGTTAGGACACACAGTCCATAACAACGTGATTAGGACACACAGTCCACAACAACGAAATCAGAATGCACGGTCCTCAATTTCGAGAATTGGACTCTCAGTCCATAACGTCATGAATAGGACCATTGGCCCCGAATTAACACGGATCCAATATCACGTGCGTATAACTGAATACTAGAGGCGACGTCTCGCGTACTAGATTCTCTTTCTTAAGTACTTATTTTTCATTCAGTGAAAATCAAATTCAAAACCGAATCATCGATAACCTATCCAGGCTATCGGAAAGTTTCTAAAACATTTAGGAGAAAACCTTTTCTTTGAAAATCTTTTATAAAGCATCTTTAAAATACTTTTATCTTTGAAAATTCCCAATAGGATATTGCCAAATAATCTTGAAAGTTTTCACTTGAAGACACATAGTTCGAAAAGGATTTTTCTCTTGTATAACAATAGTTCACCAAAACCATTTCAACATTTAAAACGAGTACTTTAAGTTAATTAGCTTTTGTAAAAGAACATCAATCCCTTCATCTTCAAAGCTTATTAAGGTTTTTAATCCTTATAACAGTTGAGCACAGACACAAGTCTGGCTTAGCAAACTTTCAATCAACAGCAGTATATATTATCAGTTCAATGCTAATATCACAGTTGAAAGCAGTTCATCACAGATATGCATTATAACATTTAGAACAAGCACAGTTCAACATCAGATAATAACATAACAGTTCAAGTACATTAGATAACCAAGTAAGCTCAATCAACATATAAATATCCAGTTAAACACATACACACATGCATACAGTTATTGAATATCTTTAGGAAATCCCCTCTTACCTCACGTGGAAGTTAAGAGACGCGGATTCGAAGAGAAAAGCTCACGAACGTCCTCGCTCCGCTTGGCGATGGAAGTCTAAGGTTACAAAACATGAAATAATGAGTTAAAACTCAATCAAAGAACACTAACCACAAGGTATAGGTTCGGTTTAGACAATAATTTAGGATTAGGGTTTCCGATATTTATGCGACTCTTGGATTTATGATCCTCAAGTGCTAGAAGTTCATAAACAACAATCTTTTAACAAAGTTGAATTAAAAATCCCACTAAGTACTTGACTTAGGGTTTTGGCCAAGCATAGGTAAATAGGTTAGGAATTTCTAAGCTTTCCAATCTCTTTAGGTTAGCATCCATACATAGTAAGGAGCTTGAAACCATGATCATTTTGGAAAATAGAAAAATCAAATGTCTTAGACCATGAACTCTGAGGTTCGGTCTTAACAAGTTTGTGAGGTTAGAGATCTTTAAATCACCCAATCTTTTGGACATAGCATCCTTTAACATGAAGGAGCTTTAATCCATAATCATCTTGGAAAACAAAATAAAATAACACATTCTAGGTCAAATGTTACATTCGGCCATCATAGGAAAATAAAGCAAGAAAATATTTTAAACTTTCCAATCACTTTAGACATAGCATCCTTTATTACAAGGAGCTTTAATCTATGATCATTTTGGAAGAAAACAAAACTTAATATTTTTGCCAAAAACCTTTAAAGTTCGGCCTTGATACAAAATAGAGGTTAGAAAATTTCAAACTTTCCAATCCCTTGGATTTAGCATCCTTATACATCAAGAAGGCTTAATCCATGATCACTTTGGAGAAACATCAACTAAGCATCAATGTCTTAAACTACTTAAAGTTTAGGCCTTTACATGAAAATGTGTAAAATCTCTAAACTTTTCCCATCACTTACACCTAACATCCTTTAGTACCAAGGAGCCCTTGGTCATGATCATCTTGGAATAGAACTCAAATACAAGTCCATACAAGCAAAGTTAAACAAAACCCACCAAAACCAAAAAGCATGGTTTCGGCCTCATCAAGAAAATATGGTTAGTATGTTGTAGTAGGAGTAAAAATAAGAACATTGAAATTGGTTTCAACTCAAACGGAGTTTTCTACCATTTTTAAGAGATTTTAGAAGTTAAAAGCACATAAATGACATACGAAGAAAACTTTGAAATAAAAGATGAAACTTTGTAAAAGAACTACATAGGAGTATTACCCTTAACAAGATGAACAACTTTGATGAAGAACTTTAAGAGAAAAGCTTGGTAAAAATGTAAACTTTGTAAGAGAGAAGAATAAGAAATGTAATAAGGTGTAAATGTGAGAAAATGGAGGAAAAGTGGTGAAGTGTGGAAATGAAGAGTATTTATAGAGAGTGAGAGAGGGGCATGGTTTTGGAGAGGAAAAAGAAGAGAAAAAGAAGGTTTGCTTGTAGGGAAAGAAAGAAGGTAAGGTGTGGTAAGGTGGAGGTATGGTTGGAGAGAAAATGTAAGAAAAAGTGAGATTTTGAAAAAATTCAAGATTCACTTTTGAGATGTGTCATAGCCTTCACATCAAGTCACTCTATGTCACTTCATCCTCTTGATGCTCTGCTCCATTGCATATCAGATGACTTCCCTTATCGTATTTCCCGACGATTTCACCCGGGAAATCTCTAAGATTTGGCCCCGAACAAGATTTTTCGAAAAACTCCAAACACCAAACATCATAAAAACACTAACCGTCTCGTTCACCAATTAAAATTTGGTCTCTAGCTCAGTAAACTTGTACTGGCAGTGATAACGCAGACCGACTTCCATTTGAATTTTCAACCGAAATTTTTACCGTAACTTCATATGATATAACAACACAAGAAAATGATTTTAGTTTGATTAAAATCATACTATGGGTTTAATCTAAAATAAACACATTTAAATATGTAATTACTGCTATAGACAGTATAGGAAAAACAGCGTGTTACAATACTACCCCTCTAAAAAGAATTTCATCCTCGAAATTACGTAGCTTAAAACTAAACAGGATCTCTCACTATCAAGATCATACTATCAGAAGAAAGTATCTAAAAGAACTTCATCAATCAAAAAGAATACAGAAACATCCAGTGTATGAAGATCCTTTAGTATATTCAGGGAGGTAAAAATGTATGATTGGTACATGTTTACAATCATGAATCTAAAACGTTTCACCTTTCACTAGAATTTCCTGGTCAACAATTTAAAAGAGCAACAGTTTGATAAGAATTCAAACTGAATCACTTCCACCAAAAGTAAAAGTGATTAGATTAAGTTTCATTAAGAAACTTCTTTTATAAATATACCCATCCCGTGCAACAACAAGGCAATTAACAACTCTAGGAAAAGAAAGATTGGATCCAAAGTCTAAACTGCCCACAACGATCAAAAAGAGAAGGGAATTGGAATAAATTTCTTAAAGAGACTTTTATTCCCAAAAGTCATAAGAAACATACATTCACTGAAAAGACTAGTAACATAGGAGACCCTAGAGAATCAAATACTTAAGGGTGTCAAAACACGATTATACTTAGAATCCTATTACAACTTAGAATTATAGACCACTGCCATAAAATCTTCAATTGCACACTACTTCTATTGTAAAAGATCATCAGATTGTGAAGCTCCAGCGCCAGCCATGGTGTAAACTCTTCCCTTTGCCATGGGTCTATCAGTCCCTAAGGTGTTGACAGCCCTTTCAAACCTTGGTGCATTACAATCCCTTGACAAGTGTCCTATTTGTCCACAGTTGTAACATTTTGTTCCCTTGCGTGGGCAAACATAAGCCATGTGATCTGGGTACAAACCTAGCTTCTTGTCTAGTGGTTAGTCTTTTAGAGGGCACATATTTTTTGTTTTTCCTTTCACTTGATACTTCTTGTATATTAGGGTACCCCTTGTACTCTATTTTATATACTTTTGGCTTATAAAAAAATGATTTAGTCATATGCACAAAGTTGAAAAAGAAAACAAAATATTTCATTGACAAAAGTAAATCAAATCCAAAAGAAGTCAAATTACAGTATATGAATATCAAAGAAAACATTATGATAGATCTTTAAAAGGAACTTGATCTAAATATATTTTTTAAAAACTTTCTAGAACAAATACAACAAGTAACAACCGCCAAGTCTTTTCTCACTTGTTGTGGCGAATACATGGATTAAACAATACTATATAATGTTGTAGGAAAAATCATGTCTATAAACAAATCATTAATATGTAAATCTCTCTTTGAACGTTTTCACATAGGGTTTTTCTTAATCTTTGTCTACCTCTAACAATTAAGCCTCTCTCCATCTGATATATACTTGGTTTTCAAAACTGAATATTTAGACAAAAATATTTAAAGGACAATAACTTAAGAGTTAATTGGATAATATTTAGTTACTTTTGTACATGAGATCACAATACTTAATTCAATTTTATAACAAATAATATACATTTTCTTTTAAAAAAAATGGCAAATAATATAATATTTATAATAAGATAAGTAAAATGACACAAAATAAAGATCATCCAAATACTAAAATTTACATAGTTTTAATGTCAACAAGCTCGCAAGAAAGGTTAACTATAATTTGTGGGAATTGTGGGAATTACGGAGACCACAGGTCCCTCTTGTGTAGGTCTACGGCATAACTTTTCCCAAGAAACAACTTCCTGAACATGCATTTAAAACAACATTAGGTAGAGGTAACACTGAAGTATTTACCTAACAAAGAACCCAAGAAAGCAAAAGTTGACGGCATGAATGCTTTATGACATGGTACGAGTTTGGGCACATGGTAAAGAGGTAAATTAGCAACTCTAGAGGAAAGCATCAATGATCACCTCCATATTGTCATGGAGAAATTGGACATTAAATATGCACATACAATTTTCTTGAATGTGTGGCCACCTCTGGATTTTTACAACTCGATCATCACAATGTAAGGGGTAAGCATCTGTTATGTGTGACAAACCAAGAAATGCACATGAGAGTTCTAATAGTTATAGATGTTTGGGAGTACTTAAAAGCCAAAAATAACTATATGTACCACTTTGTTATTTGTTGTACAAAAGTCATGCGATTTGGCAAACATGTCAATCATGTGGCCAATGGACACACACATTATATAGACAAATTGTAGTAAAATAAAAGAGTTTGATTTCCTTACCTTGAAACATAGTACAAGATCTCCATCCTTCACCTTGTGACACTCCAAAGGTTCCAATGGTATGGATCTCTCACGCACCCCTTCTTTAATATTCACCCATTCATCTTGTTCCTTACTAAATCCAACATATCAAACACAGGCTTCCCGAGTTAATGTATGTGAATAATTAACCATTTTATTTATAGCATCAATGTAATTCCAACAACTCATACTTGGGTAGAAACTTGAAGATAATATTTGAACAGAAATTAGGCAAGCATTGCAGGCATGAAATGAACTATCACTCCTCTGTTGATTACAAATCCTAAAGAAAATGTCTAGTTTCTTAACAAGAAGAAAGACATAAATTAGAATATAAGAATCTTACAACTTCGTCTGTGCTCACAACTCTGTAGTTAAAGAATAATGCTACATCATACCTACAATTGAAATATAATCCACAATGTATAAAAATACAACATACATATCATATGGCTAAGCTTAAAACATAGAGTTGCAGCTTAATCATAGTATTATTCCTCACCATGCCAAGTCTTTTGAAGATCTTGCTTCAAATCCCAACTCCGAGAGATCTGTAACTTCTTTACTTGATATTACAGTAAGGAATTCTAATTAAACTCTAAAGTATTCAAAGCCTTGTTGATCTTTGAGCATGACTTTATGTCAATCGTCATTTATTAGTACAACATTGCCTATCATTGAGTCTTATCGCTTGTTGAAGTTAACCCAAAATCAATCTTTATACAACTTACAAGGCTTTATAAATGTGTTGGTGTTTTTTACATTCTTTCTCAACAACCTTGACAAGGCTCCACATGAATGCTATGAGCCTATAATTTCCAATGTATGAAGCAATATAAAACAAAACAGAATCAAATATAAACTATTGTAAATGCTCACTGAATTTATTTTCATTAATAGAAATCAATAATTACCATTTTGGCAGGGAGAAATTTGATAAAAGTATACAATAAGCATTATTGTTGTTCGTCAATGAGTCAAAACAATATCATGTTCACTATAAAATAGATATGGAAACTCAATCCCCTTATAATTAATATCAAAAGAAATGAAAAAAAACAGAGCACATTATCAATACGAAGGTTATGCTTTACAGTGACAATGTGCATATCTTTATCTTTATATATATAAAAGAAGCCGTCACTGGGGGCATTTTTTCCATCCAAAACTGGGGTCAAATTTGTCATTTAGTTAACTAATTAATAAACATCAGTAAATCAGTAATTGTTATAATTTATATTAAATTTTTATGCAATTTCGTGGTTATTAATTGGCTAATTAAGGCTCCATACCCATGCACCCTAGGTTATTGGGCTGGAGTTAATGAAACCATACAGACATAATGGTCTATCGAGTAATAGATAGATGTTGGGAAAATAAAAAATAAATAAAAAGTAATTAATTCTTTATATTGGAAAACACATGCCTTTGACTAAGAGACTCTCACCCTTTTTCATTTTAATGGTTTCTCGCCTCTTGGGATAGCAAATTTTCCTTCTAACACATGCCTCTGCGGTTCTTTGGCCTTTTCATGTTTCTACAAACTCATCCTATTTATTGATAAGAGTGGTGTAGTTATCTGCCATATAAGCTTCCATCTCTAAGCTGGTGTTTTCTGGTTTCTTTTCTCATGATTTTTGTGAAATTTTTTATTTTTTGCTGCATTATCTTATATTGTTAACATATTTCATCTATTCTTTATTCTTTATGTCAAGTGTTAATGTACAAACTGGAGAGCCAGGAGAGGAGGTAGCTATCAAGCTGGTATGTTATGAATTGCATATTATTCATTATATTCTGAATTGCATTTTTAGTTTTTAAAGTGTCCATATTATTCATTATATTCTTGAAGCATGCTTCTTTGAGATAAAATGCTTGAGTATTTCAAATGACTCAATCATAACATCAACTGAAGAATTACTCCCTATTCTATGAGGTATACTCAAACATATACTTTGAATAACTATTCTCACATTGGTTGTATTCTCTTCACTTCTATTAGCTAAAATAGTGCTAAATCAGTTTCAAATTAGCTAAAATAGTGCTAAATCAGTTATAATTGTTATAGTTATTTTAGCTATTATTTCTCTTGTTCTGTTAGGCTCCCCTCCCATTGTATCTATATATAGGCATGTAACCTTATAGGAATTGTATTCTTTTCTTCAAGATATCAAAGAAGTTTGTATACACAATTTGCCATTTGTGATTCCTGTTGTAATATGGTATCAGTTTTATTTTAGTATCCTCCAACACCACTGGTGACAACCCACCTTCACCTCCTCCACCACCACAAGTCGATCCAACCCAGAACCCAAACAGCCCCTATTTTCTGCACCCAGGTGAGAATCCAGGATTCGTTCTTGTTTCTCCCCCGTTCAATGGCAACAATTACTATACATGGAGCAAGGCCATTACACGAGCCTTGTCCTCCAAAAACAAGATCAAATTCATTGATGGCACCCTTCCTCAACCAGCTGCCACCGATTCTTTGCATGATCCCTGGCTTCGATGCAACCATCTAGTCGTTTCTTGGATCACCAGAACCTTGTCTCCACATATCATTCATAGCACCATCTCCTTCGATAATGCTCGAGCCTTATGGCTGGACCTTCAACATTGATTCACCAAAGGCAATCACTTTCGCATGTCAGATTTACTCCAAGAAATTCATTCCATGCGCCATTAATGACCATTCACATGATATTACTGATTTTAATACCCATGATTCTGACTCTGTTTTTCTTTTTGATGCACCACATTCCACTCCTGTTCCAACCATTCCTTCCCCTGCCATTCCCACAGAAGCTCCCCCTACACATACTCAGGACAGTAATGCAGACACTCCCTCTTTAGAGCCTCCTGTACTCAGACATTCTGATAGGATCCATAGACGTCCCACTTACTTGAAAGATTGTCATTGTAATTTGGTATCGGTTCCAAGTATCTCTTCTAACACAGTTCAATATCCTTTATCTACTGTACTCTCTTATTCGCGATTGTCTGTTAACCATCTTCATTACACCATGTCCATTTCTATTCATGATGAACCCAATACATATAAACAGGCTGTTCTTCATGATCACTGGGTTAAAACCATGAATTCTGAATTAGATGCCTTGGATGCGAATCACACTTGGATCATAACTGATCTTCCTCAAGGTAAGCAACCCATAGGTTGTAAATGGGTATATAAAATAAAATACTTGGCTGATGGTAGCATAGAAAGGTATAAGGCTAGATTAGTTGCACAAGGTTTTAACCAAGTTGAGGGCATTGATTTTTTTGATACCTATTCCCCTGTTGCTAAACTCACTTCCATTAGACTCCTGATTGCTCTTGCATCTGCCCAAAACTGGCACTTACATCAACTGGAAGTATATAATTCCCTTTTACATGGTTCTTTAGATGAAGAGGTTTATATGCATCACCCCCCTGGCCTCACTGTTCAGCAAACTAATAAGGTTTGCGACTGCTCAAATCCATTTATGGCTTGAAGCAATCTAGCCGTCAATGGTTTTCTAGTTTATCCTCCTTTTTAATTTGTCATGGCTATTCTCAATCTACTTCTGATTCTTCTTTGTTTGTTAAACATCACACTAACTCAGTTACTATTTTATTAGTATATGTTGATGATCTTATTATTGCAGGTAATGATTCCATTGAAATTGCTAACATCAAAACTGTTTTACATAGAAAGTTTCGAATTAAGGATCTCGGACCCTTGAAATATTTTCTGGGACTCGAGATTGCTAGAGCAAAGGCAGGGATCCATATTTGTCAAAGAAAATACGCCTTAGACATCTTATCTGAATGTGGTTTACTTGCCTCCAAATCGGTTTCCACGCTATGCCTAAAGGAACCCGCCTAAGTGGAAATGCAGGGACTCTGCTCTCGGATCCTGCAGCATACAGAAAATTGGTTGGTAAGCTTTTGTATTTAACAGCTACTCACCCTGACATTTCTTATTCTGTTCAACAGCTCAGTCAATACATGGCGAAGCCGACATCCTTGCACCATGAAGCTGTTGTTCGTGTACTCAAATATATCAAACACTCCCCTGCTCTTGGATTGTTCTATCCAAGCACTTATCAGTTACAGATCAAATCCTTTAGCGACTCCGATTGGGCCAGTTGTCCAGATCCACGCAAGTCAATAACCGGTTATTGTGTCTTTCTTGGTGACTCTCTCATTTCCTGGAAATCAAAGAAACAACCAACTGTTTCCAGATCTTCTTCAGAAGCGGAATACTGTGCATTGGCTTCCACAGTTTGTGAAATTCAGTGGATTCATTATCTCCTACGTGATCTTCATTTTAACTCCATCCCTTCGGCTTTGCTATATTGTGATAGCCAGTCCGCACGTCATATTTCCAGCAATGCTTCCTTCCACGAGCGCACCAAGCATATCGAATTAGATTGTCATATCGTCCGTGAAAAGCTTTAGGCTAAGCTATTTCATCTATTACCGATTTCAAGTATTAATCAGTTGGCTGATGTTCTGACCAAGGCTTTGGATCCAACTCCATTTCAAACTTTTATCTCCAAGATGGGTTTGCTTAATATTCATTCACCGGATTCCAGCTTGAAGGGGGGTATTAGCTAAAATAGTGCTAAATCAGTTTCAGATTAGCTAAAATAGTGTGAAATCAGTTATAGTTGTTATAGTTATTTTAGCTACTATTTCTCTTGTTCTGTTAGGCTCCTCTCCCATTGTATCTATATATAGGCATGTATTCCTTATAGGAATTGTATTCTTTTCTTCAAGATATCAAAGAAGTTTATATAAACAATTTGCCATTTGTGATTCCTGTTGTAATAACTTTACCGTATTTTTTATTGCTATAAAAATTGTCAAATCACATTGGTTCTCTCTCTGTGTGTTTTCATATAAATAACAGCATGTGACTCCATGACCATGTTCATAGAGCCCAAGTATTATAACTTCTTTTCAATAAGCATGGTGCTTTTGAAACTCTTCTGGCCTAGCAGCGCCAAAGATATATATGTGAGAATAGATTAAGTTTGCAGTTTACTGGGGCAATACTCAACTTGACAAGGGAAATAACCTTCTTCCTCTATAGCCTCCAAAAGATTTATGTACTTCAAAGTTAAAATTAGAGCTTAGAGTATACTATCCAGACAATTAAACATGTTAGTTGTTTCTACTTTCTACATATACATATGGCATCTGAGTTTAATTGGGCTTGATTGTATTTGATCCAACTTGAATTTCAACGTAACCTACTTTGACATTGTTTATTTGGAATTACCATTCATGGAGCTATCGTGATTTTCCTATCTCTTTCTTAATTTATTTAGAAAAATAATATCTCTATTTTAGTTGCAGGCACAAGGGATTGGCAAAGGAGTAACTAACTACATCCTACATACCTGAAGAAAAAAGTGAGATAATTGATGCTAACAAGGGGGAATTAAGTGTTCCTCTTCAAGGTTGAAATGAAAACTTCTGCTAATTCTAACTTTGGAACTTCTTATCATGAGAAAAAAATTTCTAATGATATAATCCTCATATTCAAAATTAAGGATTTCGCCTTTATAAAAGTAGCAATCAATTGTAAACCAAAAAAAAAAGTAGCAATCAATTTATTCAATATTTTTTTATTGATAGGTTTATGTATTATTTGTTATTCAGTTTTGAATATTTGTTTATTTGATTAGAATGTTGTATACAGTATTGGTTATAAAGTGACTGAAATTAAGTTTGCTTACATGCTTCCTTTAGACAAATCTGGGTGTCAAATGAAGTATTGCCCCCTTTATTTCAGAAACTTCATTACTTTTTGGTTTTACTCTTTCATTGTTGCAACTCATATTTTTCAATTTTTAATATTATATTCTACATCTGGGTTCTGATGTGTTACTTCCTATGCTTGCTTAGACGAGAAGATAACATAGTTGCAATAAGCTTCATCATATTTTAAAAATTTATTTGGACTTCTTTTTTAAAAATTGTGTTGTGATTTAATTTTTGAAATTTTGTTTATATAAAGCCAATTTGATTCTTCATTTGGGTTTTCAGAAGTTGTTTCATATGTTTGCTTCGACCGGGAGATAACTTAACTGCAACCAAATTAATCTAATACATGTCATAATATTTGTTAAATTTTTTAGAATTCCTTTATTAAAAAGAAGTGTTTTGAAGTAAAATTTCATTCATTATATATTGTGTTTCTGATAAACATACTATAAGGATTGATTGAACTGAGTACAAGGTACAATTGGAGAAAGTAGAGTAAAGAAATGTTAAAGTATAATAATAATAATTTATATTTTCTAATTGCACATGTATCTAATATTATTTTATGCAGAAATCCTTTAGATATTATATATTGTTTTAATATTAATTTGTCGACAACTTTTCCTAATAAGTTTTAATTTAAAAAATAAGTTATTCCAACAAAACTTTACATGTGCATCGTACGGGAAAACGTGTGATACATGCATGTATTCTAATCGTGTTACCTTAATTAGGAGCATGTTACCTTAATATTTATTTATCAAAAATATTATGTAATCTTACTATTTTTAAGAAATAAAAAATAAATTCCCAAATAAATAATGTTTTGTGTTTTCACATAATATTAAGTTATATCGCATATGCATATCTCACCCGTGCATCGTTGTAACACCCGGGTGCCGACGAGGCCAGGAAGTTGTCGCCGGTGCAAGAAGGCACGGACAAGGAGCGGCTCCTGGCAGGCTTCTAGGCGGAGGGACACATGAATGAACCGATTACACACCCGAATGAGAGGGATCCTGAGACTGTGTAGGTATGGGACTATACAGTTGAGGAAGGCTTATATGAATTGATTGGAACTACCTATACTAACAAGATGCATCTTCTTTTCGGGAGCCCATCACTTAAGAACTCCACAGTTAAGCGTGCTTGACTTGGAGCAATTCTGGGATGGGTGACCTCCTGGGAAGTTTTCCCAGGAAGCGTGTGAGTGAGGACAAAGCACGCTGAAAAGACCCGTGTTGGTTTGTGGGGACAGTCATCAATCCATAGAGCAGCCAGGGATGTTACAATCGCACGGGTCCATCGACTAGTAATAAATAAGTTAATACAGCAAATGAGAATACTAGCTAGCATATTATTTTTAAATATTAAAATTCGTTAGTTGGAGCTAAGTGCATTTGATGGAACCATGGGCTAAAATGGAGAAAGGAAAAAGTTCAGAAAGGGGAAGGCCCTCTTGGTTTACTCCAGTATACCAAGAACCCACCGACAAGGTTTAAAGTCATAGGCGGGAACATTAAATGATGGTGAGGTAGACAATTATATATATATATATATATATATCTATATATATATATATATATATATATATATATATATATATAGAAACAGTTATACAAAGAGAATATACATATTAGGGCTGGACAAATTATCGATCCCGACCGTGACCCGTTAAAGACGAAGAAAAAAATAGCTAGGCAGGTATGGGTGGGCGCGCGGTCAGCGGGTGACAGAGTTTAGTTTCATGCGGTCTTGGGCGCGCCCGATATATTAAAATATTTTTATTTTTATTTCCCCTTCAATTTGATTGGCTCTTATATCTTATCATTATCTTTTCTGATTCCCTGATTTAATATTCAGATTTCAATCTTATCTTTACACAAAAATCAAAATCTCTCATTCTCTCAGCCTCCCTCATTCGTTTAATGACGTTCACTTGACACACACACTTCATCTTCACACTCAGCCTATCTCGCTCACTCTTTAGCGACCGCAACCACCGTAGTTACCAGCAGCGCTCCTTTCTCCTCTCTTTCTTCCTCTCCTCGGTGATGGTCTCTTCTTGCACCTCTGCTGCATAGGTGCCTCCGGCCAAAGCACCACGTCCAGCCCCACTCTCCAGCCTATCCCCACCAAACAAAATGGAAGATTTTGACCAAGCTTCCTCTGGGATGGATCTGTGATGTGGACAACTCTGCGAAGAAGATCTATAGTGCAAACAAAGAAGACCTGCGAAGAATAGGTATTTTTTTGTTGAAAGTTTGAATCTTTCTGGTTTATATTCTTGTTCCCTTCATGTTTAGGGTTCTGCTTCAATTTTGAAGTATGAGCATTTTAAAGTTTATGAATGATGCTTCTTCTTATCCATTCTGTATTTCTGGGTTTTTTTTTGGTATAAAATTGACCCAGCCCACTCCCCGACCCGACCAAACCAAGCCGGCCTAATCCGAGGGCACTAAACCGACGGGAATGGGTGAGGATATCTACCTGTCGTTTTTTTCGGGTTGGGGTTTTTGGGTCCGAATCTGATCAAACCCGCCCGTTGTCCACCCCTAATATGTAGGGGACGTGACAAATTGGGGGCATGAACAGTGTTTATAACTTTGTATTGGGATTCAAGATTAGCATCTCTGGATTGGGAGCATTTTGCTCTTTTCTTCTTTGTACCCTTATATTAAATATAGGCTGCTTACGTTAGGAATTTAGTCATATCAACATTTAACCCAAATCAGGTGAACCCTTGTTCCCTACAGAATGACAACATAACAAGATTTTATAGGCTTCAAAGCAAATGGCATTCTGATTATGGGGAATTTAAAGGGGAACATTTTGCAATGGTTTAGCTGTATAAAACCAAATTTTCAAAACCACAAGAAAAACCACCCAATATCATCGAGGGACCTTTTTCTTCCTTTTCCAAATTTATAGCCACAATAAAATAGAAGGAAAAAAGGACAACCTTTTGGAGTTGGAGAGCTTTTGTTTCCAATAGAAGCATTTGAAAGATCAACAAATAATTTCAGCTCATCGGGTGATGAAGTAACATTAGCCTGTGACTCTTTCTGTTTGTTTTGCAACCAACACTGCACCTAAAACCCAGTAAAACCAATGCACCATTATAACATGTTCTATAAAAATGATAAAACATGTCTAAATGACAAAGAAATTGTAACAACCTGTTACCATGATAAGGATGTTTTACCAGCACGGTTTGATGATGAATGGCAAAATTAAAGCTTTTAAATTATGAAATATCATAGTAAAAGTAACACAAAGTCCTCTCTATTTTATGTTACAGTTAAGATAAGACTTAATTCACCTAAATTTCGTAGCAACCTCTCGACAGAAATTCTGATCTAGTGATTTTTCTCCCATCCCCTGATACATTCTTTCCAATTCCATGATTTATGTATTGGTGGCCATGGGATGAAGCAGAGGAAGAGGGCACGAGTTAGTGGAATGCAACGAGAGGGGCACACATTGTGGCCAATTTGACGAACTCTTTGGTACAAATTCTTTGCTCACGATCATGAGCAGAGTAAGAGAGGGGCACACATTGTGGCCAATTTGACGAGTCCACATAGCAGGAAACAAACTACTCGACGTGGGGTCAAGTAAAGAGTGGAGCATAGCAGTTATTTGGTCAGTTTTGTAATTTCGCATGATAATTCCGATGGGAATACAACATACCCAAGCTTTGAGGTGAGAATGAAAAATGAAAAAAACATGAATATCTCATTTTCCTGGGAATATTTTTTTAAATCTTGAAACAAACATAGGATTATTTTGTTCCGAACTTCGTATTCACAGGAATAATCAAAGATACCTTGAAACAAACACACTCTTAGATATAGAGAGTAGGGGCAAAAGCCTATTCATGTAAGATATTGAGGGACTAACTCGGAAAATTAGCTTCCGCTGTTTTCCTATAAATTCGTGCCATACCCTTTCTGTCAGAGTCTGCCTCTTCTCTCTTGATAGTTGGTACGTTGCTCCGCTTCACTTCTCTTTTATTTCTCAACGTTCACAAATAGTTTAGTCATTGCTACTTCTTTTATTTTCCAGATCAATTTCCTTTAATGCAACTCTGATATATTTTTCTGACTTCATTGCTAGTACTCATTCGGTCACTGGTTAATGATTTCCCATTTTGCTGATTTTTTTTTAAAATCTTTATCTACTTTTCAGTTTGGTTTTAGCATTTATTTAGAGTACAAAATGGATTCTTTTATACAATGTATCATCTTTAATCATTTCTTTGGCATAGTAGAAGATAATTTTATCATGTGGTGGCTTGCTGATCCACAATTCTACGTTCTTTTTTTCCTGAATAATTGCGTCCCTGTGATGATCAGATGAATGTGGAAATATTCTATTTAGCAGTGTGGGTTTTTAGGAAAATAGGAGACTTGTTTTCATCCCAAGAAAAAGATGAAAGTTTGTCAATTAAGGAAGGATGTTCTGGTTTTATTTGCTTGTTTCTTGTTTATGTATTTGACTAGAGAGGTTTGTTTTTCATCATATATATATATATATATATATATATATATATATATATATATATATATATATATATATATATATATATAAAGTGTCAACATGTACTTTTATTAGGGGTGTGTTTAAAGTAAGGATAAAGTTTACATCTTGGCCACCCCTGTTTGCGGAGATGGATAAGCTCGATTTAACTGAATCTCCATTCCATCAATTCTCTAAAGATGAGGTAATTTCATTTCTCTGGGGATGGAAGTGCGGTATATATTTTAGTTAGATTGTTCTGTGTTCCACTTGATGTATATACTATCGTTGCATTCCACTAACTCGTGCCCTCTTCCTCTGCTTCATCCCATGGCCACCAACACAAAGATCATGGAATTAGAAAGAATGTAACAGGAGATGGGAGAAAAATCACTTGATCAGAATTTCTGTCGAGAGGTTGCTATGAAATTTAGGTGAATTAAGTCTTATCTTAACTGTAACATAAAATAGAGAGGACTTTGTATTACGTTTACTATGATATTTCATGATTTAAAAGCTTTAATTTTGCAGTTCATCATCAAACCGTGCTGGTAAAACTTCCTTATCATGGCAACAGGTTGTTATAATTTCTGTCATTTAGACATGTTTTGTCATTTTTACAGAACATGTTATAATGGTGCATTGGTTTTACTGGGTTTTAGGTGCAGTGTTGGATCCAAAACAAACAAAGAGTCACATGCTAATGTTACTTCATCACCCGATGAGCTGAAATTATTTGTTGATATTTCAAATGCTTCCATTGGGAAGAAAAGCTCTTCAACTCCAAAAGGTTGTCCCTTTTTCCTTCTATTTTATTATGGCTATAAATTTGGAAAAGGAAGAAAAAGGTCCCTCGATGATATTGGGTGGTTTTTCTTGTGGTTTGGAAATTTTGGTTTTATACAGCTAAACCATTGCAAAATGTTCCCCTTTAAATTCCCCATAATCAGAATGCCATTTGCTTTGAATCTATAAAATCTTGTTATGTTGTCATTTCTATAGGGAACAAGGGTTCACCTGATTTAGGTTAAATGTTAATATGACTAAATTCCTAAGGTAAGCAGCCTATATTTAATATAAGGGTACAAAGAAGAAAAGAGAAGAATGTTCCCAATCCAAAGATGCTAATCTCAAATCCCAATAAAAAATTATAAACCGTGTTCATTCCCCCAATTTGTTGTGTCCCTTACATATTAGGGTGGACAGTGGGTGGGTGTGGTCGGATTCGGACCGAAAAACCCCAAACCCGAAAAAAAAATGATAGGTAGATATCCTCACCCATTCCAATCGGTTTAGTGCCCTCGGATTAGGCGGGCTTGGTTTGGTCGGGTCGGCGGGTGGACTGGGTCGATTTCATACCCAAAAAAAACCAGAAATCCAGAATGGAGAAGAAGAAGCATCATTCATAAACTTTAAAATGCTCATACTTCAATATTGAAGCAGAACCCGAAACATGAAGGGAATAAGAACATAAACCAGAAAGATTCAAACTTTTTACAGAAAGATTCAAACTTTCAACAAAAAAATACCTATTCTTCGCAGGTTTTCTTTGTTTGCACTATAGATCTTCTTCTTCGCAGAGTTGTCCATGTCACAGATCCATCCCAGAGGAAGCTTGGTCAAAATCTTCCATTTCGTGCGGTGGGGATAGGCTGGAGAGTGGGGCTGGACGCGGTGGTTGTGCAAGCTCCACGATGAGACAGGACGCGGTGCTTTGGCCGGAGGCGCCTATGCAGTAGAGGTGCAAGAAGAGACCATCACTGAGGAGAGGAAGAAAGAGAGGAGCAAGAAGCGCCGCTGGTAACTACGACGGTTGCGGTGGAAGAAGAGTGAGCGAGATAGGCTGTTTGTCTAGCCCTAATATGTATATTCTCTTTCTATAACTGTTTCTCTCTCTCTCTCTCTCTCTCTCTCTCTCTATATATATATATATATATATATATATATATAATTGTCTAGCTCACCATCATTTAATGTTCCCGCCTACGACTTTAAACCTTGTCGGTGGGTTCTTGGTATACGGGAGTAAACCAAGAGGGCCTTCCCCTTTTTTAACTTTTCCCTTTCTCCATTTTAGCCCATGGTTCCATCAAATGCCCTTAGCTCCAACTAACAAATTTTAATATTTAAAAATAAGATGCTAGCTAGTATTCTCATGTGTCGTATTAACTTATTTATTACTAGTCGATGGACCCATGCGATGCATGGGTGAGATATGCATATGCGATATAACTTAATATTACTTGAAAACGCGAAACATTATTTATCTGGAAATTTATTTTTTATTTCTTAAAAATAGTAAGATTACATAATATTTTTGATAAATAAATATTAAGGTAACACGCTCCTAATTAAGGTAACACGATTAGAATACATGCATGTATCGCACGTTTTCCCGTACGATGCACATGTAAAGTTTTGTTGGAATAACTTATTTTGTAAATTAAAACTTATAAGGAAAAGTTATCGACAAATTAATATTAAAACAATATAATAATATCTAAAGGATTTCTACATAAAATAATATTAGATACATATGCAATTAGAAAATATAAATTATGATTATTATACTTTAACATTTCTTTGCTCTACTTTCTCCAATTGTACCTTGTACTCAGTTCAATCAATCCTTATAGTATGTTTATCAGAAACACAATATATAATGAACGAAATTTTACTTCAAAACACTTCTTTTTAATAAAGGACTTCTAAAAAATTTAACAAATATTATGACAAGTATTAGATTAATTTGGTTGCGGTTAAGTTATCTCCCCGTCAACGCAAACATATTAAAAACTTCTGAAAACCCAAATGAAGAATCAAATTGGCCTTATATAAACAAAATTTCACACAAAAATGAAATCACAACACATTATTTAAAAAAGAAGTCCAAATAAATTTTTAAAATATGATGAAGCTTATTGCAACTATGTTATCTTCTCGTCTAAGCAAACATAGGAAGTAACACATCAGAACCCAGATGTAGAATATAATATTAAAAATTGGAAAATATGAGTTGCAACAATGAAAGAGTAAAACCAAAAAGTAATGAAGTTTCTGAAATGAAGGGGGCAATACTTCATTTGACACCCAGATTTTTCTAAAGGAAGCATATAAGCAAACTTAATTTCTGTCACTTTATAGGGTTGGGCTATGGTGCACCACCCACATTTTACACCATCCACTACACCACCCATGTGGTAAATTTTGGGCCAATCAAATTGCCACATAGGTTGGTCAAAATTTCAAACTTTCTAGTTGTATTATACTGTAGTCAAATTATATGAATATAGTATATTGTAGTATAATATATGTGCTTTTTGTATTTGCAAATTTAACTCATATTAAAATACTGTTTTTTGATTAAAAAACTGATTATATTGCAAAATATTATTGACAATGAATATTATTTTAATTCATATTAAGATATTATTTTGCAATATAATCAGTTTTTTTAATCAAAAAACGTTATTTTAATATGGGTTAAATTTGCGAATACAAAGAGTACATATACTATACTACAATATATTGTATTCATATATTTGACTACAGTAGAAATACAACTAGAAAGTTTGAAATTTTGACCAAACCCATGTGGCAATTTGATTGGTCTAAAATTTGTCACATATGAGTGGTGTAGTGGGTGGTACAAAATATTGGTGGTGCACCTTAGCCCAACCCTCTGTATTAATATCATACCAGATATGGTCATAATCATAATATATTTTTCATAAAAAATATTCAAAAAATCATTAAAAATAATCATTTTATATTATAAGTTTGATAATTGTGACACCCTAACTCGGGTCATCACATGGTTACCCGTTTTTGGAAATAAAACTTAACTTGCCGGTTGCTTCCGGAAAATAATGTTTTCTGAACGTTTATCTTTTCAAAATATGGTGATAAATTTTTTTCTTCTTTTTAACCTCAAAACAACAACAACGAAATCAAATCACACTTAAATACATAATGTATATAAGTCATACAACTATACTGCCTCATATGTTTTCTCACCTAGATCATTACCAGTTTAATCTATTCTAAAAACATAATATAACACAATAGGACCTAAGTTGTAGAAGCAGCAACGGCATGCCCCGAACTAGACAGCCTTCTTCTTCTTGTAGAAATCATACCCCTTGTGCGGCTCTGCTATGTTTGTAAGGGTGAGACGCCAATATATGGATTTAACACAACAACTAAATGCTCAACACAAAAGAAGACACACACACATATACATGTTTATAACAACATAAGCAATCCATATTATAGCATACAGTTTATCAATGGGTTCCACACCCCAAACATCAACGTTGGAAAACTATGCATGAACACTTCAATACATCATCTAAACATTCACCCTTAATCTCCGGAGACCCCCAACGTCATTTTAAATGAGCTGATCAAGCTCGATTGCCAACAGAGGCACGTCGATTTTGCCAAAAGAGGCACGTCGATTTTACCATAGCCCATTGTCCGGCACAGTGAGAACGTCGATTTATGGTTTGTCATTGTACGTCGATTGCCCAAAGGCACAATGAATACGTCGATTACATGAATATCATAAATATACCATGATTAACAAATACGTCGAGACATGAATATCATTAAGATACCATGATTAACTCGTTAGGCATGTCTGCCGAATATGCATGTAAAATACTTTGTTCTCGTCATTTTTCTTTGTGTTCAATCTTTCCTTTACCGAAGCTCAAAGCTTGCGACCAACATAGTTTTAACATTTTAAAACTTTCACTAATAACACAGGACTTCAAGGTCCGAGTGCTCAATCACGAAACCTCTAAACCGATGCACCAGTCTTAGGTTCGTGGTAATAGAAAACATCATTAATCTTTTACCATCGTTTATTACGTCGCGAAGTAGACACACCGTCTACCTACTAAACACCAAATCTACAACATCATAAGAACACTAGTACCCCGACATCTCAATTGCTAAGTTCCATATCATCATTTACATTATTTTCGTTCTATGAAAAACAAATCCAAAATAAGATCTCCGCAGCTTATCCAAGTTACTGGAAATACGTCATTGAGTAAAACTCATTTACAGAAAATCCTTTCTACTTGAAATTCGTTTGTAAAACGTCAAATCATAAAAAATCTATTTTCCTTTGGAAACTCATTTTTCCCGGAATAATGTCAAATCATCAAGAACTCTCTTAATAAAACTTCTATTAAAAAAAAAGGATAAATCAATTGAGATTAAATCTGTTTTCAAAATAAGTACCACTGTTTTTAAACTCCCACTGTAAATAATTTCGAAACTTGCCGTCGTTTAGCATTTCCAAGGAAAACGTTTTTAAGTCAAACTTTGACCTTTCTTCTAAAACAATTTTCTTATATAATAAATAAGTTATTTTTGAAAATTAATTTCACAAAATAAATTTTTACAATATTACGGAATTTCTTATGTAAAAATTAGCAGTAGTAAAATATTTTCACGGTTACGCCCTCACCGTGACTCATAAATTACTTTTACACTAATAAATCATTAAAATAATAATAATTCTCAAAACTCACTATTTTCCCAAAACTATATTTTCCACCACTATTATATTCCAACATTTCCCATAAAACATTGAATATAATTTTCACAGCTTATTAAAGCTTTTATCTGATTAATCGGTTGTGCACTGACCACTATCAGGCCTCTCAAACAACATTTAATAACATCATCAGAATTATATCACCAGGCATATCATGCATCATAGCAATATAATATACTACTGCAGATAATCAAATAAATTAAAAGCAGATTAATCACCGATACACAGATAAACAACACGTAAACAACATAAACAAATAACCACAACCACATATAACTTACATAAACTACACTAAAAGCAAATGGTTATTGATATAAATCCCTCAGGTAAGCTCCCCTTACCTCTTGAAGATTCACAACAAGTTGAATTTAATTTGTCGGAAGCCGGAAACTCACGTACACCGCTTTATACTTAACCTTCAACAATACAACCAGACAACCACATAAATAAACAATCACAAAACATCAAAATCCTCCTATGTTGGTCACGGCCTCATAGTGTTTAAGGACTAAACAAACTCCAAAATTGTTTAAGTCATGGGTTAATGATTCTAGAATACTTAAGGAAATGGATTAAGGCTACACAACAAAGTTAAGAATCAAAACCATCCTAACCCTTTAAATGGTAGATTCGGCCAAGACATGAAAGACATGGTTATAAATTTCAACTTGATACAAGAACTTGGATTTAGCAAGTACATACCCTAGAAGCATGAGATCTATGATCATTTTCAAGTAGAAAAACAACAAGGTTCCTCCACCTCTCACTATAGGTTTCGGCCATGCTCAAAAACATGAGGAGGAAGATTTTGTTTGAAATAATCTCTTGGATTATGATAGTAGGGATGATTATAAGAACATAGGAAGTGGTTTCACATTTTTAGGATTTTTCTAGAATTTGTTATGAATTTTCAAAGTTCTAGATCTAGAAACTTAAAAGTGGTGAACATAGATGAAATAGACTTTGAATCATGAAACTTATTGAAGAACATAGACATGATTAGGGAAGAATAATATGATTCACCTCTTGAAGATCAAAGACAAGTGAAAATCCAAGAACTTGCTTCACAAAGTGATGGTATGAACTTAGAGCTTTTGAGTAGTTTTTGTGCAAAGTGTGAAAATGGCAAATAATGAAATGAAAGTATGACTTTTAGAGAGGTAGGTTGTGCCACTTTTGAGGGACCAAGTAGAAAGGAGGTGGCTTCTCCAAGGATTTAGGTGCAATTAATTTTTAGGGACCATTTTGCAGAAATTCCAAAAGTATAAGGACTATTTTGCAAATTGCCAATAGTTTGGAATGATGACCATGTGCAACACTTAATGTGTTCACATTGTGACTCATCTTTTGAATTATCTTGAAGCTTTTTAAGAAAAATCTAGAATGCTATGGAGCTTTTTAGATTTATGTAGTACTTTGGAGAATATTGGAGAATAGTGTGGAATGTTCAAGAATAAACTTGGCTCATCCAAGTTAAGGGCAGCCACCACTCCCCCTTGGGCTTGCGCATGGGCCATGGAGTTTTGGGCTTGGATTCAATTGTTTTGGCCCACCAAAATGCTTAAGGCGTAAACATAAACTAATAAACTTATATGATTTCAAATGGGCTTTATGAAATTTAATCCATGGAAAAAGAATTTGGGCCTCCAAGGCCACGGTCCTCTAATGGGTTTGGAGCAAAGATTCTGGCCCAATTCACTTGGAAAAGCATAGAAAACAACTTAGGGCCCAAAGTGAAATTAAGAATAAGTTTAAGGACCAAAATGCAATTTCCATAGAAATTGTCATCATGAGGCCATGTGCACCATTAATGTGTTCACATGGGTGACTCGCCATATTTGACTCATTGGTATCATCCGTTAGCGGCTCCCGGAAATCCCGTAATCTGCTCCGTTGATTCCCCTATTTAATATGACGCTCGGATAAAATATAATATTTCACTTTTTAGTGAAATATTTCAAAATAACCAAAATCATATGAAATTAAATAAAAACCTTAAGTTTTTCGTTCACGAGTAAAAATTAGGTCTTTTGAGTAGCATAATTATACTGTCAATGAAATTCGCGGGCCGCGATTCACCTGAGTTTTCCACCTAAATTTTTATCGTAACACTCTACAGTAAAGTAGAGTGTAAATAAGGTTTTGGAATAATTAAAATAATTTTCTAAGTCTCTGATAAAAATATAAACGTAATTATATAAATTTCAGATATTAGAAAACAGCGAAAAGTCGGGGTGTTACAATAATCACCTTTATTTTTATATTTTTATATTTTTATTTAATTTTTATCTATAAAATTGAGAAACCAATATATTTAATAATATTTTATATTCTAGGGGCATTTTGATAATTACAATATTTATTCCCAGAAATATACACATGAAAAAAACAAACTTTTAAAATATTCTTGGGAATTTGAAGAAAGATCCCCATGAATTTTAATTGCGAAACAAACAAGTTTTAAAAAATACCCAGCAATAACATTCCTGATAATAACATTCCGGGGAATCATATACCCGAGAAAAAAAAAGTCTTGCTTTCTCTCCATGGGTAATTGAAATTTTGAAGTAGTATCAACTTTGTTATTGAAATTATCAAAATTTTAAATTAGTCTCTGAAGTTGCAAAACGGTAATCAACTTAATCCATCTGTTGAAATATGGTCCGTGAAATTATGAAGTAATATCAACTTGGTCCTTGAAATTATCGAAATTTCAAATTAGTCCCTGAAGTTGTAAAACGGTAATCAACTTAATCCATCAGTTGAAAATCGTATGGATTAAGTAGATTTTATGTTATCAGTGTCAGAGACTTAATAGATATTAAATGAGTAAAATGAGGGACCAAATTAATACTAACTTATCATTCGGGGATGGAAATTGGTTTACTAGCTATACAAGGTTGGAAACCACTTCACGTGAGCTATCCAACTAGCTAGGTATGCGCAATTTTGTTTCCATAAAGCATAAATAAATACTAAATTAAATTTATTTGTTCAAAATATTAGCAATCAAAAGTCAATTTTAAATGAGCAAATAAAAAACAGAAAACACAAAAGGGTAGCTTTAATCTTTGTCGTGGAATGTTTTGATCATGAAGGACCAAAAGCGTAATTTAGCCTAATTATTAATATTAATGTTTATTTTATTTTTTTTGTAAATATATTCAATTATTAAATTAATATATTAATATAATTATATTAATTAATAATATAATAATTATGCTATTTATTAATATTCATAGTATAATTATTAATAATATAATTTATACTAACTAAGATATTTAATTTATCCTAATTATTAATATTAATAATATAATTATGTATTAATAATATTAATATAATTATCCAACTAGGATCAATCCTTTAAGGAGTCACACTCCTATGCATGTCAGCCGATCTCTCACACTAGGGATACTGATCCCCCGGACATTCTCTATCTCTCTCGGATCTATTCATCGCTCAGAGAATGTCAGTTGGTTTGTCCTGGTAACATTTTCGCTCGCCGTGACCAATAAGGATGCTTCCCCTATGAGCTCAACTCCAATAGGGGTACACTAGTGCAATAAGTGCTTTTTACGTCAGTTAAAATTGATTTTTTACGTCAGAATACTGACTGACGTAGATACAGCTGACGTTAAAAGTTAAACTTTTAACGTCAGTTGAGAACTGACGTTAAATATAACACTATTAATGTCGGTTCTTTAACACAACTTACGTTAATTTTGTCAAAATTAACGTCAGTTCTTTAACATAACCGATGTTAATTTTGTTAAAACTAACGTCAATTGTTATAAAGAACTGACGTTAAAGGTCTTAATTTTAACGTCAGTTGTAATAAACAACTGACGTTAATAGTGTACTGTATATTTTTATAAAATACTTTTAACGTCAGTTGTATGATACAACTGACGTTAATAGTATTTTTTTTTAAATTCAGTTTTAAAATATCACTCCCCTAAGCCATCCCCGCATTCAGTAAATATCCCAGTAACACAGAATATCACACACATTACAGAATTGCAAAGGAAAAATGGAACAATGATCCATATGTATGCCTGTTCAAAACAATATATATTTATTAACATAGGTTATAAATGTATACTAAGTTTAAACTACCTATATCAATATCCCTTCGTGATGAACATCACGAGTGGCATGTACATCGTCCACCTGTGTCTCCTCGATTATAGTAGGCATGTTTGTTGAAAAAGAAGGAGTCTCAGGAATATCAAGATTTGAATCTTCATTTTCATCACTACCATTATACATGCTTTTTCCTTGGAGAACCACGGACAACCTTTTGTTAGAAGGATCAATGATGTAGAACACTTGTTTTGCTTGGGAAGCCATTATGAAAGGCTCATTTATATGACCTAACTTGTTGAGGTCTACCAATGTGAACCCCAATTCGTCGGTTTGTACACCACCGTTACTATCAACCCACTTACATTTAAATACCGGTGCCGTAAGCTTAGTGTAATCGAGCACCCAAATATCTTCAATATATCCAAAGTAAGGTGTCGGTGTTGTAACGGGTTTTGTGTCCTTTGCACTAGAGAAGTGCATTGCTTCGGCCACGATCATAACCCCACTATTTTGCATGGTACTCTTGTTATCATGTTCCTTTGTATAAAAGGAAAAGTTATTTATGTCATATCCGCTCCAAGATATGACGTTGAAGTTAGGCCCACGTGCTAGCCATTTTACGTCATCAGAAGCAGTACTACCATCCTTAAGCATTTCTTCCTTGAACCATGGTAAGAAAGTCTTGTTATGCTTGTTCAACAACCACCTTTCGCTCATTCGAGGGTTTTCTTGATTGACTTTTCTTTTATGTTCAAATAAGAAAGACTGAACACATTCGATGTTGTTCAATACATACAAATGTGCTTGAAGCACTTCCCCCCGATCCTTCCTATTAATTCTTAAGCCATGTGTACCCTTACCTTGACATCTGATCTCATCATGCCGAGGCTTAGGAACCCCTATAGGATCCGTGTTATGAAGGTAGTCCGAACAAAACTCAATAGCTTCTTCTGCAACATACCTTTGAACAATAGATGCTTCCGGACGATGAGGATTCTTCACGTACCCTTTCAAGATCTTCATGTAGCGCTCAACTGGGTACATCCATCTCAGAAAAACCGGCCCACATAATCTAATCTCCCTCACCAAATGAACAATTAAGTGAACCATTATGTCGAAAATGGAAGGAGGAAAATACATCTCCAATTGGCACAAGATTGTAGCAGCCTCAACTTCCAAGTCATCCAACATACGGGGGTCAACGACTTTGCTACATATAGAATTGAAGAATGAGCACAACCGAGTAATGGCATGTCTCACATTTTTTGTAGCAATACCACGAATAGCAACGGGCAGAAGTTGTTGCATCAAGATGTGACAATCATGAGACTTCAAGCCAACCAATTTAAGATCACTAGAGACAAGCCTCTTCATATTTGAAGAGTAACCATGTGGAACTTTGATGCCCTGAAGACACCCGCAGAAACTTTGTCTCTCTTTTTTTGACAAAGTATGACATGCTGGCGGCAAATAAGTTCGCTTACCATCCTCAACAACTGGAGCTAACTGCTCTCGTGTATAGCAACGAGGTCGAGACGAGCATTCACACCATCCTTTGTCTTGCCCTGAATGTTGAGAAGCGTCCCGATCACACTATCACACACATTTTTCTCCACATGCATCACATCAATGCAGTGTCTGACATCAAGCTTACGCCAGTATGGAAGATCAAAGAATATCGACCTCTTCTTCCATATGTTTTTCTCAGCAGCTTTACCTTTCTTTTTGGACTTGCCGAATATAACATCGATGTCCTTTACCCTCTGATAAACCTGCTCTCCAATTAAGGCCGTCGACGCTTCTTCTGTCTCTTGGCATCCATTAAAAGCTTTTTTCATCTTACGATATGGGTGATCACGTCTAAGAAATCTCCGATGCCCAAGGTAAACAGTCTTCTTTCCATGATGCAACTGAGTGTAGCATGTGCCTTCTTCACATATAGGGCATGCTTTATGCCCCTTGACACTGTACCCGGACAAGTTACCGTATGCTGGAAAGTCGTTGATGGTGCAAAATAACATGGCACGAAGCTTGAAAGTCTTATGAGAATACCCATCAACTACATCAACACCTTCCACCCACAACGTTTTCAAGTCTTCAATCAAGGGACCTAGATAAACATCTAAGTCATTTCCCGGTTGCTTTGGGCCCGAAATCATCATAGACAACATCATGTATTTGCGCTTCATGCACAACCAAGGGGGCATGTTGTAAATCACCAACAGAACAGGTCATGAACTATGAATACTACTCATGTTACCATAAGGATTCATTCCATCCGTAGCAAGTCCAAGCCTTAGGTTTCTTGGCTCATCGGCGAAATCCGGAAACATAGTATCGATATTCTTCCATTGAATAGAATCAGCAGGATGACGAACCTTTCCATCACGTTTCCTCTCAGCATTATGCCATCTAAGATTCTTCACATCTTTCGCATTGGCAAACAATCGCTTGAACCTTGGAATTATTGGAAGATACCACAACACCTTCGCAAGAGGACCCTTTTTTCTCACATCATCAACATCATCATCATCATCACCACCCTTCACTTTGTATCGTGATAACCCACCTTTGGGGCAATCGTGTTTGTCTTCATGAACACCGGTGTACAATATGCAATCATTGGGGCATGCATGTATCTTCTTATACTCCATACCCATAGGACACAATACCTTCTTGGCCTCATAGTTACGGTCAAGCAATGTGTTGTCCTCCGGAAGCAAGTCTTTCAACACTTCAAGCAATTCCGTGAAGCTTTTATCGCTCCAACCATTTCTCGCCTTCACACAAACCAATTTTAGCACCGCCGACAACCGTGTATGAGTAGTACACCCTGGATATAAAGGCTTATCCGCATCACCGCACAACCTATCATACACATGCGCTCGATGAAAAGATTCTTGTCCAATATCATGGATCATGTCCTCTACTCGATCATCCTCCATATCTACGTCAACGTCCTCACTTTGGGAGACACTCGCCGTATTACTACTCAACAACATATCACCATGCCATATCCATCTTGTATAACTCAAGCAAATCCCTTCACAAATCAAATGAGTACGTATATCCTTCACCGTACATTTCCTCGTATTCAAACACTTGACACAAGGACAACAGAACATTCCATTACTATTAGGAACATTCCTTTGAGCAAATTCTATAAATTCTCCCACCCCCTTCAAATACTCAGCACTAGTACGCTTACAAACCATCCAACTATGATCCATAACTAGATAGGTCCTGTAGATATACAAAACATATATATATCCAATATAAGGACAATACGGGAGATTGAAAACTATAGTTTTTAAAGATTAATTGCCAAGCACTAGTCACGGCCTGGCTGTGATGTCCATCACGACCGTAATGTGCCAACTGAACAGACCATGCCATCACAGGCAGAACTGATCACGGCCTAGCCGTGATTAGCATCACGGCCGTGATAGATCAACCAGCAGAGCAACATGCACTCAAAATAAAAAACAGAGACATACATTCCAAACAACTCAAACTCACGGTTTCAAGTTTCAAATACTGAGACTACAGTTTCAACATACACTCAAAACCAAAAATACAAAAATGTGCCCTAAATACTCACCAGAAATAGGTGCTCGCGTGGTGGTGGGGAGGGGAGCTCGAGTGGTGGCCAACGTTCGATGTGGTTACCGAGAGCAGAGGGACAAGGAGAGTTAGTGCGCAGGAAGGGGAAAGAGAGATGTACGTCAAGTTATTGCAAAGAATGAATGGAAAGACAGAGTTAGGGTTAATAGTGTACCTCATGGTGGTGGCGAAGAAGCCCTCGCGGTGGTTGCGGTGGAGATGAGCTCGCTATTAGGGTTCTGTGCTGGGTGAGAGTGTGAGTGAGGGTTGAGAGTGCTTTAGGGTTGAGCGTGATGAAAAGAGAAAAGAGACGTACGTACAGAGCGAAGTGCAGAAGGCGCGCGGGTGTAAACGTTATATAAAACAACATTTAACGTCAGTTGTTTTAAACAACTGACGTTACAATTAATTTTTTAACGTCAGTGTTATTAACAAACTGACGTTAAATATTAATATTTTTTAAAAAAAAACACTTTTAACGTCCGTTGTTGAACACAACTGACGTTAAAAGTGTTAAAGTAACATTCTTCTGTAACAGTCTGTAATACTGCCTCTTCTTTTCCTCTATATTTCTATTCCTTCACAAAATGGCTCTGAGACCTGTGTTAATTGAGTGACAACAGGGCATTTCAGATAGCTAGGGATATAGGATTATTTACGTCAGCTATTTATTTAACTGAAGTAAAAATCACACTTTTAACGTCAATTGTATAAACAATGAGCGTTAAAAATAAATATTTTTTATTTTAAAAACACTTTTAACTTCAGTTTTATTCAACAACTGACGTTAACAGACCTGTGTTAAGAGTGACAACAGGGCATTTCAGATAGGGATATAGGATTATTTACGTCAGCTGTTTATTTAACTGAAGTAAAAATCACACTTTTAACGTCAGTTGTTTATACAACTGACGTTAAAAATAAATATTTTTTATTTTAAAAACACTTTTAACGCCAGTTTTATTCAACAACTGACGTTAAAAGTGTATAAGTTTCTTCCTATTCCTTCGGGCGTTTTCTTTTCTGCACGTTTATATATAATATATGACTGCCAACTCCCAATGCGCCTTGGAACCTAATGCTCTTAATGATCAATTTAATTTTTTAGCAACTTACGACGCCTAGTAACTTCATCCCCTACTCCTATAAATAGCTTCCTTCCTTCCTTTAATTTTTCTGCTTCACAATATGGCTCTGCCATGGAGATTTATAACTTCATCACTCTTTCTTCCTATACCTAGACTTAAAGGTCTCTGTCTTAATGGTCAAACAACTTCTGAGGTTGTGTAAATCGCATTACATGGGTGATAAGGGTGTGTAAATTGCATTATGTGAATTGCACACACCATCATCCTTCTGGAGAATCAGCAGCTACAGTTCCAAAACCTCAGCTTTGGAACCAAGTGGCTATTCCAAGAATATTGCTGAAACAGATCGAGTGCACACCCTTCACTCGGCCACGGCTCCAAAGTGACTGGATTCAGATGGAGCATCGACTTCAAATGAGGGAGGGGATGCATTCAATGTTGGAGATTCTGAGGACAGGACTGAGAATAAAATGATGTTGAAGCAGAAACTTTTTTATATTTTAGTTCTATCTTGCGGAAATTTTTTATCTTTTAAACATGTAATTGTAACTTATGAATCGCTTCAATGAGATACGATTTGATTATACATATATAACTTGTTTTATGTTAAGTGTTTATTTATTTTAATTTGCACAAGAATTTGTTAATTTACTGATTGAAGCTAATTAATTAAGATTAAAAATAAACTTTTATAAAAAAAAAGATTAGAAATAAACTGTACTATATGGAGTGATGATCTGCGTTAAGAGTGACAACAGGGAGATGACAACGAAAGAAAGATAGGAATGAGTTGATTATTTACGTCAGTTATTTATTTAACTGAAGTAAAAATCACACTTCTAACGTCAGTTTTATAAACAACTGACGTTAAAAGTTTTAATAATTTCTTGCAAAACATTTTTAACGTCAGTTCATTAAACAACTAACGCAAATAGTGATTTCATATTTACAAAACTGCCACCGCCTCACTTTTAACGTCAGTCCTTAAAACAACTGACGTTAACAGTGAATTAATGAAGTCTGATATTTACAAAACTGCCACCGCCCCCTTTTTAACGTCTAGTTTTTGGTTAACTGACGTAAACCTTTACCGTCTAATGTATATTTTCCACTAGTGGTATCTTGGTCTCCTAGGAACGTCCAACGTAGACTGGAACACTCCAGGTCCAGACGTCGAGATAGTCGAGTACCAGCAGAGACCACGACAAAATGGGTGCAAACCATTGGCCACAGTCGGTCAATCCAAACCCGGCTACATCCCTAAGGTTCCATGAATCGTCCCACTCTCATTCCGTACCCACACCTGGGTGCACCAACCTCACATGACTCCCAGTCACGCGGCTCGCCTCTTTGACAATATGCAATGCAATACAAACCTAAGTTGACACCGGTACCATCTTTCACTTATGTGACACCCTAAACTCGGGTCATCACATGGTTACCCGTTTGCGGAAATAAAACTTAACTTGCAGGTTACTTTCGGAAAATAATGTTTTCTCAACGTTCATATTTTCAAAATATGGTGATAAATTTTTTTTTCTTTTAACTTCACGACCACAACAACAACAACGTAATCAAATTACATTCAGATACACAAAGTATATAAATCTTACAACTATACTGCCTCATACATTTTCATACCTAAATCAACATCAGTTTTATCTTCAAAACATAATATAATATAAAAGGACCTAAGCTGGTCGTAACTAACAGACACTACAGCCAATAGGAGCTGCACAACACGCTTCCAACTAGACAGCCTTCCTCTTCTTGTAGGGATCATACCCCTCGTACGTCTCTGAGATGTGTTGTAAGGGTGAGACACCAATATACGGATTTATCACCATAACTAAATGCGCAACACAAAAGAAGGTGTAACACCCTACTTTTTATTTTCCGATTTTTATTTTTTTCAGTAAAAATATTTTCGCTGTATTAACCGGTATAAATGTATTTATTTATATTTTTATCCGAGTTCATGGAGATTGATTTTTATGAAATAAAAATCATATTCATACTCTATCTTAGGGTAGAAGCTTACGGTAAAAATTTGGGTTGAAAATTCGACGGGAACCCTCTGCGTTTTCACCGACAAGATAATTTTCTTTGCGTAAAAACCAAATTTTGACTCGTGAACGAAATGTTTTATATACATGATGACTCATGGAGGATGAGTCACTAAGCATTTATGAGCATTAAATGCAAGTAATCATGACATTAGGTAAAAAGACCAAAATACCCCCAAGCTTTCGCGGGTATTAACAAGACGCATCTACGCACTCTTATCCACTCATTTTACGTGGTTGAAAACCTCCCAAATCTCTCCAATTTCGTGCCTCCACCTCCAATAAATCTTACCTATTTCATTTTGCTTTCGTTTCATTATTTTCCTATCAAAAACCGAAATCGGGTAAACGACAGAGTCAAGCGTATGCAATTTCGGGAACCGCTAATGGATAAGATCGATGACTCATTGGTGAGTCATCTTGTGTGGCCCAAAATCAGTCACACCTCCATCAAATGTGAGCCACATATTATTAACCATGGTTAGCTAAAATAACCTTAGTTAAGTTAATTATAACCTTAGTTAAGTTAATTATAACCTTAGTTAAGCTTATATTAATTTAATAATCACAAAACCCATTAAACCAATTCCTTTTAACCAAACAAGGCATAAGATTACTCCTATAAATACCCCAAAACCGTGGCCTCCCTCACCATTTCACTCATCTTCTTCATTCTCTTCATCTTCCCCACCAACTAAGTTACAAAACCCTAAGAACACCGAATTCCCACCAAACATATGACCCTCTTACATTCTGAAACTCGGAAAACACTCAACATAAAAGTTGTTCCTCTTTCTCTCTTATTTCCAACAAGCTAAAGAGCATCAAAAACGGATAAGTGGATTGGGAGAAAGGCCCAAAATACAGAAACTGCCCAGAATTCCCAGCAACCCACGAAACAGCATAAAGAAGGCCCTTTTCACCCCTGTTATGATCCGAACCAAATGAAACCTTAAACACCAAAGTTGTTCCTTTTCTTCTTATCTTTCTATCAAGCCAAAGTTCGTAATTTTTGGATGAGTATATTGTGATATACACTCACAATACCATCACACCCCAAACATCAACGTTGAAAAACTATGCATGAACAATTCAAAACATCATCTAACATTCATACCTAATATCATGAGATATCTCCAACATCGTAATGAGTTGATCAGACTTGATAGTTACAGGCGCACAGCCACAGACACGCAGTCACAGACACGCAGTCAAAACCCATCTCACACTGTCCAACATCGAGGCACAGGTGATATCAACGTTGATGGGGCCTCATTGTCCACCCGGCACAATAAGAACATCTTTATGATCTACCATGACGCCGCATGGTAATCACTCATATAAAACCTATCACACACTGTCCAACATCGTGGCACAGGTGTCCCAACGTAGATAGGGCCTCATTGTCCACTAGGCACAATAAGAACATCTTTATGATCTACCATGACGCCGCATGGTAATCACTCGTTTGATCATGGCACGTCTGCCAAATGCATGCAATAAAAACCTTTTGTTCTCAACACTTTTCTTTGTGCTATATCTTTATTTGTCAAAGCTCTCAAAAGCTTTCGACCCATCATCATTTTTAAACATCAAAGCTCTCAAAAGCTTTCAACTTATCATCGTTTTTAAACATCAAAGCTCTCAAAAGCATCATCGTTTTCAACATCGAATGCTCTCAAAAGCATCATCGTTTTCAACATCTTTACAACTTTTATTAACAACACAGGACCTCAAAGTCCGAGTGCTCAATCACGAAGCCCTTAGACCGTTGCAATCAGTCTTAGGTTCGTGGTAATAGAAAACTTCTCAAAACGTTTTAACTTATTTACGTAGATACCCAGTCTACAACACAACGAACTTTAATACCCCGACGTCTCGGTTATTAAGTTCCATAACATCGTTTTACATCGTTTTTGTCTGTGAAAAACAAATCCAAAATAAGACAACGTCATAAGAACACTAGCACCCCAACATCTCGGTTACTAAGTTCTATATCGTCGTTTAGTAAAACTCATTTATAGAAAATCATTTCTACTTGAAAACTCTTTGACTGAAACTTCAGCTTTAAAAATTAAATCAATTCCGATTAAACCTCTTCTCAAAACAAGTACTGCTATTTTTAAACTTTCACCGTAAATAATTTCAAAACTTGCCATCGTTAATAATTTTCCAAGAAAATATTTTTAAAGTCAAACTTTGACTTTTTATTTTATATTATTATTTCATTATTTTTATTTTTATTTTTATTTTTATTTTTATAAAGTATTTTTGAATATTAATTTCACAAAATAACTTTTTATAATATTTCAGAATTTCTTCCATAAAAATTAGCAGTACTAAAAGAATTTCACGGTTACGCTCTCACCGTGACTCATAAATTTCTTTTACACTGATAAATTATTAAAATAATAATAATTCTCAAAAACTCATTATTTTTCCAAAATAATATTTTCCACCATTATTATATTCCAACATTTCCCATAAAACGTTGAATATAATTTTCACAACTTATTAAATCTTTTATCTGATTCATCGGTTGTGCACTGACCACTGTCAGGCCTCTCAAACAACATTCAACATTCATCATTCAACAACATCATCATAATTATATCACCCGGAAGATCATGTATCATAGCAACATAATATACTACTGCAGATAATTAAAAGCAGATAAATCACCGATACACAGATAAACAACACAACGTAAGCCACATAAACAAATAACCACAACGACATATAATTCATATAAATCACACTACACACAAATAGTTATAGAGAAAATCCCTCAGGTAAGCTCCCCTTACCTGTTGAAGACTCGAACTAAAGGTTTCAAATAATCTCCCGATTTGATCTGGTTTCCTCCGTCGGCTTTAGGTCAAACCAACTCGATCGATTCCTTCATAACGAATTGCAACCAAAATAAATTAAATCAAACAAAAACATACTTGACTCATGGAGATTAAGGTTCGGCCTCAACAACTTTTCTAGGTTAGGAAAGTTAAAATTTTGTTAACTTAAGGATTTATGATCCATAAGTAACTTAAACATGATTAAGCACTTAACCCAAGATTATGAACCAAGAACATGAACTAAAACTCATCTAGTTACAAGAACTAGGGTTTCGGCCAAGGGCTGAGTTTGGAGTTAGAAATCTCTAAAATTTCTAAACTCTTGGATTGAATCAACATACAAAACCTAGAGTTAGATTCAAGTGTTACAAACAACTTTTGAATCATAAAACCAACAAGTGCTCATACCTAGGGTTTCGGTTTTGATGAGATCAATAGGTTAAAGTTTGGTTTTTGATCTTCTATATACTTGAATACAAGAACTATCAAGTTATAATCATGAATCAAGGCATGAAATTGAAACAAAACCTAAGAACACAAAGTTAACCTAGGTTCGGCCCAGTCCAGATTTTAGGGAAAGACATTTTTCATGATCTTGTGCTTCTAGATGATGAAAATAGAGATGATTATAAGATCATAGCAATTGGTTTCATGTCAAAAGGATTTTTCTAGAATTAGTTATGAATTTTTGAATCTAGTTCCATGAACTTTGAACAAATGAAGAACATATGAATCTTAGCCATGAATCTACAAAAGTTGTGAAGAGAAATGATTCAAATGTCAAGAGAAGAAGTTTTTAACTCTTGATGATTCAAGGAAATCAATATTTGGATGATGTTCTTCACAAATTTCTCATGGTGTTCTTGACAAACTTAAGGAAGAAGATGAACATAGTTAGGGTTTAGAACATCTTTAGTATTTTGGGTGGATCTCTCAACATACTTGTCCGTTTTGGATGATCTTTATGTCGTTGGAAATAAGAGAGAAAGATGAACAACTTTCATGTTGAAAGTTTTCGAGATTCAAAATAGAAACTGGTCATAATTGCCAATCAAAATCTGACGAATTATGAACTTTTGGAGCAAAAGAACATGAAAATGGAAAAATGGCTTAATGAAGAAGACAACCTATTTAAATGAAGAAAAAACCAAACTTAATGAAGAAGGCATTGGAGCCGTGGGTTTTGGGCAAGAGTTGGTCAACTTTTTCCAATGGCATTTGTTTGAAATTGTCATAAAAAGACAAGGGCAATTTGGTCATTTCATAGGAAAAATTAACTGTCATAAATGTGCCATTATGGCCATTATGACTCGGATAAGCTCGTCATAAATGCTCGTCAAGTCGGTCAATCCAACATCTTTGGTACGTTACCGACTTCTTGATTCATCTGGCGCAAGCTTTTTCTAGAGACATCTCGACGTATACGCACGCAACAAATATAATATTTTAATTTTTTTTACCAAAATATTCAAAACTTCCAATATCGTAATAAATATGATAAAAATATTTTTCATCTCGTTCACGACTCAAAATTAGGTTTTCTGAGTAGTAAACTTTTACTGTTAGTGAAAACACAGAAAACAGCAGACTGGCTTCCGTCTGAGTTTTCAACCAAAAACTTCCCCGTAACCTTATGAAAATAAGTATAACAAGGAAATGACCTTGGTTTATCCAAAATCATTTTCTAAGTCTCGGATAAAAATATATATTTATATATTTATTACCGATATTACAAAGCAGCGAAAATCAGGGTGTTACATTACTACCCCACTTAAAAAAAAATTTCGTCCTCGAAATTTCGTCACTCGAAACTTAAAACAGAATTTTGTAATCCCATCTTAACCATAAAATTCTACATTGCCCTTCACATCATCTTTCCTCTTATTCTATATTCTATAACACAATTCATTCTTATGTCATTTCTATATATCCGTACTATCCTCAAAATTTCATCAGAGTCTATCACACTCGAAAAAAACAAAATCGAAACTTAATCACTTCTTTTATGAACATGGTTCTACCAGAAACATTATTCAAATCATCTAACTCTGAATATTATCACTAATACCAACAATATCTACACAACACCACGTATCAATTCCCTACTCAAAATATTTAATCATAGTCTTAATTTCTCTTCATTATAATTCACCACTCCAATTTGATATTACCTAACACATCTCATCCTCAAAATAATCTCATTGCATATCTTAATGCAATTAAACCAAAAGGGATTATATAAAATAGAATTATCTAACTCTTAGCTTTCAAACTTTTCTAACAACTTAATTTTACTCAAGAACTTCTCTTTTCCGCTCACGTTCATCCTAGGTAAAACTACCATAGACACCTTTCTATAATTCCTTACAATCACACGATTAAATCTCAGAGATGATCTTGTTATCATTATCCTAGCTCCTTGAGCAAACTCTACCTCGATCATAACAAAATCTGCCGAAATCATCTTACTTACTGATCTTACTTCTGAAAATTCTCAGATTACTAATCACATCTACACCTCAATAAAAATCCATTCACCTCTTGTCATGCTTAGGTATTACACTTACTCTCAGCTAACCTTCTAAGGATCAATTCCTTTCTTCTTTATCCATCTAACTTAGGATGATAAGCTGAACATTAACTTCAACTTGGATCTTAACACTAGATGTAACTTTAGCCCAACACTCGAAGTAAGCCTTGCTCAGAATGATGTTGGAAAATTCTTTATCACATTGGATCAGTCCTCTGATACACGCCTCTGTTGGTTTTTCCATTCCATCGTGGACCTAAGCATGTAAAAAGATGTTGACTCCGTCAACCTACTCACAATAATCTGAAAAGAGATTTTCAAGACAAGAATTTTATTGATTTTGCTTTCACAAGAAAGCACAAAGAATAATTTGACCAATCTGAAAGATATAAGTGTCCAATATGTAAAAATATTCTTCAATAGGTTCGTGAGTGTAAAAATGCATGGCCAATACATGTTTACAAACATGACTCTAATAAAGTTTCTTTCTTCACAAGAACTATACAACGATTTAAAAGAACATCAGTCCGACAAAATTTAGACTGGATCACTTCCATCAAAAGTAAAAGTGAATCGACTAAGTCTCATCAAGAAACTTCTATCATCAAGAATTCATATATGTCGCATAACTCAAGAAATACTCATAATACATTTCTAAAGAAGTATGAAAATATCCAGACTATCAAAACCAAAGTCAGGATAGATTTTAAATCAAGGTCAGAAAAATGAATTTGGCATGTACAAAACGTACCGCTATGATTGTCTAATACAACCATAGGAATTTGAAAAGCAATTTGTCCATAAGGAACAATTTTTCTGAATCCTGAGACCCTCATCTAAGGTTGAAGATTTAAATCTATTTGCCTTGGTTTCTCACAAGCACAATGGTCTTTTATGACGCACTTAGTATGGTCATCCTGAATCGGCACGATTCCTGATGACTTGGTCAATCACTCAGACACATGAACAATTGATCTTTCCTCATATGCTGAGTTTACAGTATAAAATCTTTAATAAGTCCTTACTCCAATCTGGTGGTAACTTGTTCTCAAGTCGATCCTTGAATATAGAACAACTCCTTGTGAGGGATCTGTAACAGTTGGTACAGAAGTCTCTCATACTCCTAGTGACTCTTAGAGTAAACGAGAACATCATCGATGAAGATGATGACTTACTTATCGAGAAATGGACCAAAATTCCATTTCATGAAGTCTAACCCAACTAACCTTGTTGGCGATATCCTACACAAAGCGATTGAGATCTGAATAAATCTAGAAACTAGATCAATCAGAAACTCAACATCCGTCCGTCCGTACAAACTTGGGACATTCTCAGAAAATTTTCCCCAAAAACTTTCAATGACAGGTACCTTATTCAAATGTCTGATACCGTCCTAAGGAATAAATGAATGTATCAACATGAACATAAGTACCCTTTACTAAACATGAGTTCTCCCAAGGTCTCAACCCAATCGGAACCCACCAAACATACTTACTTGTGTGTCAACACACATTGTTTCAATCAAGAAACAATTCAAACAAGTTTCGACCAGAGATCACACAACAAAAACCTAACAGACCTATTCCCCAACATTCCCGAAAGACTCGACCAGCTCTGATACCACTAATGTGACACCCTAAACTCGGGACATCACATGGTTACCCGTTTGCGGAAATAAAACTTAATTTGCTGGTTACTTTCGGAAAATAATGTTTTCTCAACGTTCATATTTTCAAAATATGGTGATAAATTTTTTTTCTTTTAACTTCACAACCACAACAACAACAACGTAATCAAATTACATTCAGATACACAAAGTATATAAATCTTACAACTATACTGCCTCATATATTTTCATACCTAAATCAACATCAGTTTTATCTTCAAAACATAATATAATATAATAGGACCTAAGCTGGTCGTAACTAATGTACACTACAGTAATAGGAGCAGCGCAACAACACGCTTCCAACTAGACAACCTTCCTCTTCTTGTAGGGATCATACCCCTCGTACGTCTCTGAGATGTGTTGTAAGGGTGAGACACCAATATACGGATTTATCACCATAACTAAATGCGCAACACAAAAGAAGGCACATACACATATACATATTTATAACCACATACTCATTCATATTATATCACATCGTTTATCAATGGGTTTCACACCCCAAACATCAACGTTGAAAAACTATGCATGAACAATTTAAAACATCATCTAACATTCATACCTAATCTCATGAGATATCTCCAACATCGTAATGAGTTGATCAGACTCGATAGTTACAAAGACAGCCCACGTACACGCGATCACGCACACGCAGTCAAAACCCATCTCACACTGTCCAACATCGAGGCACAGGTGATATCAACGTTGATGGGGCCTCATTGTCCACCCGGCACAATAAGAACATCTTTATGATCTACCATGACGCCGCATGGTAATCACTCATATAAAACCTATCACACACTGTCCAACATCGTGGCACAGGTGTCCCAACGTAGATAGGGCCTCATTGTCCACTAGGCACAATAAGAACATCTTTATGATCTACCATGACGCCGCATGGTAATCACTCATTTGATCATGGCACGTCTGCCAAATGCATGCAATAAAAACCTTTTGTTCTCAACACTTTTCTTTGTGCTATATCTTTATTTGTCAAAGCTCTCAAAAGCTTTACCATCATCCTTTTAAACATCAAGCTCAGCTTTCTTATACTTTAAACATCAAAGCTCTCAAAAGCTTTCAACTTATCATCGTTTTTAAACATCAAAGCTCTCAAAAGCATCATCGTTTTCAACCTCGAATGCTCTCAAAAGCATCATCGTTTCCAACCTCGAATACTCTCAAAAGCATCATCGTTTTCAAAATCTTTACAACTTTTATTAACAACACATGACCTCAAAGTCCGAGTGCTCAATCACGAAGCCCTTAGACCGTTGCAATCAGTCTTAGGTTCGTGGTAATAGAAAACTTCTCAAAACGTTTTAACTTATTTACGTAGATACCCAGTCTACAACACAACGAACTTTAATACCCCGACGTCTCGGTTTTTAAGTTCCATAACATCATTTTACACCGTTTTTGTCTGTGAAAAACAAATCCAAAATAAGACAACGTCATAAGAACATTAGCACCCCAACATCTCGGTTACTAAGTTCTATATCGTCGTTTAGTAAAACTCAATTACAGAAAATCATTTCTACTTGAAAACTCTTTGACTGAAACTTCAGCTTTAAAAATTAAATCAATTCCGATTAAACCTCTTCTCAAAACAAGTACTGCTATTTTTAAACTTTCACCGTAAATAATTTCAAAACTTGCCATCGTTAATCATTTTCCAAGAAAATATTTTTAAAGTCAAACTTTGACTTTTTATTTTATATTATTATTTCATTATTTTTATTTTTATTTTTATTTTTATAAAGTATTTTTGAATATTAATTTCACAAAATAACTTTTTATAATATTTCGGAATTTCTTCCATAAAAATTAGCAGTACTATAAAAATTTCACGGTTACGCTCTCATCGCGACTCATAAATTTCTTTTACACTGATAAATTATTAAAATAATAATAATTCTCAAAAACTCATTATTTTTCCAAATTAATATTTTCCACCATTAATATATTCCAACATTTCCCATAAAACGTTGAATATAATTTTCACAACTTATTAAATCTTTTATCTGATTAATCGGTTGTGCACTGACCACTGTCAGGCCTCTCAAACAACATTCAACATTCATCATTCAACAACATCATCATAATTATATCACCAGGCAGATCATGCTTCATAGCAACATAATATACTACTGCAGATAATTAAAAGCAGATAAATCACCGATACACATATAAACAACACAACGTAAGCCACATAAACAAATAACCACAACCACATATAATTCATATAAATCACACTACACACAAATAGTTATAGAGAAAAATCCCTCAGGTAAGCTCCCCTTACCTGTTGAAGACTCGAACTAAAGGTTTCAAATAATCTCCTGATTTGATCCGGTTTCCTCCGTCGGCTTTAGGTCAAACCAACTCGATCGATTCCTTCATAACGAATTGCAACCAAAATAAATTAAATCAAACAAAAACATACTTGACTCATGGAGATTAAGGTTCGGCCTCAACAACGTTTCTAGGTTAGGAAAGTTAAAATTTTGTTAACTTAAGGATTTATGATCCATAAGTAACTTAAACATGATTAAGCACTTAACCCAAGATTATGAACCAAGAACATGAACTAAAACTCATCTAGTTCCAAGAACTAGGGTTTCGGCCTAGGGATGAGTTTGGAGTTAGAAATCTCTAAAATTTCTAAACTCTTGGATTTAATCAACATGCAAAACCTAGAGTTAGATTCAAGTGTTACAAACAACTTTTGAATCATAAAACCAACAAGTGCTCATACCTAGGGTTTCGGTTTTGATGAGATCAATAGGTTAAAGTTTGGTTTTTGATCTTCTATATACTTGAATACAAGAACTATCAAGTTATAATCATGAATCAAGGCATGAAATTGAAACAAAACCTAAGAACACAAAGTTAACCTAGGTTCGGCCCAGTCCAGATTTTAGGGAAAGAAATTTCTCATGATCTTTTGCTTCTAGATGATGAAAATAGAGATGCTTATAAGATCATAGCAATTGGTTTCATGTCAAAAGGATTTTTCTAGAATTAGTTATGAATTTTTGAATCTAGTTCCATGAACTTTGAACAAATGAAGAACATATGAATCTTAGCCATGAATCTACAAAAGTTGTGAAGAGAAATGATTCAAATGTCAAGAGAAGAAGTTTTTACCTCTTGATGATTCAAGGAAATCAAGATTTGGATGATGTTCTTCACAAATTTCTCATGGTGTTCTTGAGAAACTTAAGGAAGAAGATGAACATAGTTAGGGTTTAGAACAGTTTTAGTATTTTGGGTGGATCTCTCAACATACTTGTCCGTTTTGGATGATCATTATGTCGTTGGAAATAAGATAGAAAGATGAACAACTTTCATGTTGAAAGTTTTTCGAGATTCAAAATAGACACTGGTCAAAATTGCCAATCAAAATCTGATGAATTATGAACTCTTTGGAGCAAAAGAACATGAAAATGGAAAAATGGCTTAATGAAGAAGACAACCTATTTAAATGAAGAAAAAACCAAACTTAATGAAGAAGGCATTGGAGCCGTGGGTTTTGGGCAAGAGTTGGTCAACTTTTTCCAATGGCATTTGTTTGAAATTGTCATAAAAAGACAAGGGCAATTTGGTCATTTCATAGGAAAAATTAACTTTGTCATAAATGTGCCATTATGGCCATTATGACTCGGATAAGCTCGTCATAAATGCTCGTCAAGTCGGTCAATCCAACATCTCTGCTACGTTGCCGACTTCTTGATTCATCTGGCGCAAGATTTTCCTAGAGACATCTCGACATATACGCCCGCAACAAATATAATATTTTAATTTTTTTACCAAAATATTCAAAACTTACAATATCGTAATAAATATGATAAAAATATTTTTCATCTCGTTCACGACTCAAAATTAGGTTTTCTGAGCAGTAAACTTTTACTGTCAGTAAAAACGCAGAAAACAGCAGACCGGCTTCCGTTTGAGTTTTCAACCAAAAACTTCCCCGTAACCTTATGAAAATAAGTATAACAAGGAAATGACCTTGGTTTATCCAAAATCATTTTCTAAGTCTCGGATAAAAATATATATTTATATATTTATTACCGATATTACAAAGCAGCGAAAATCGGGGTGTTACAACTTACACGTATTATGATGCACACGACATCCACAACCTCGGTACCCATATACCGCCTCATATCACATTCACAACCACAGTTATCTATTTTTCCAATTGGTAATTGATCACGCAATCCCTAAGAATGATATTAATTTATTCACCATTTATTTATTACTTGTAATAATTCGGTACGCTTACCACGACCCCCACCATATAAGTTCAATTCTATAGAGTTTTGCAGTGGTATTTGAGGCACATTTAGACCACAAACATAATTCTCTTCACAAATTCTACCCCATTCAAAACAATAGTGTGAAAAAAAGTGACATTGAAGGGATTATTGAATAGTTTAGTAGATAAATAAAGTTAGAGTAATACCACAGAGCCTCAAATCTTTCACATTAGATTGTACAAACATATACAATTTATCAGGTTTGACTAGCTACACAAAGAAACCTACACTAAGGGATGTTTTTCATGTGGTACAATGAGTTGTATATCTTTTAAGATCTTTATCCAATTTCCATAAACTTATATGTTGGTCATAAAGGTAACTTCTCAAGTGCAAAACTTGTTTCTACCAGGGAAATGCAAACTTGGCATAGTCTTTGGTTTTTCACTATTGTATTCCAACAGGCATTCATTGCTATGAGACTAACCTTTTAGGCACTGCCATGGAAGCAGGGGCGGACCCATGTATTAGTGAGGGTGTGCACATGCACCCCCTGAGAGAGAGTTGTTCAATAACATTGACTGATCATTCAGTGATTTCAAAACATGAAATCACGTAGAAGACAATTATGAAGTATGCAATTTATTTTATTAGATATATTAAAATTGGTTAAATTAATATGAAGGTCCCAAACGGGTCCTTGAACTTTTTGAAAAAAATTCAAATAAGTCCCTATACTCTTTTATTTAATTTATCCTAATTATTAATATTAATAATAGAATTATGTATTAATAATATTAATAATATTAATATAATTACATTAATTAATAATATAATAATGGGTGGGTCCAGGATGTGCCACGTGGTGCACTCTGGAGCAGTGGCTCCTTTGCAACTAGCACCACTCCACCAGAGTGCCCACATGGCGCTTGCTTGAATTTTATTAATTTTTGAAAAGTTTTTCCGTCCAAAATTTTTATTTTATTTTAATTTTTTTTGCACAATAGGACACTGCCATGTGGCAGGTCAAACTGGCGCCATTACGTTAGCAAAAAAATTAATATTTTATTCCAGTATGTCAAAAAGGAGGTCACTTCACTAGTGCAGAAAAAGGGATTCTACATCGGAGTTTACACATCGGTTTTTGAGAAACCGATGTGTAAAACGAGGCGGTGGCATTTTTGAAATTAAAACCAAATTATTACACATCGGTTTCTAAATAACCGATGTAGAAAAGTATAAAGAAAAAAAAAAGAAAATAAAATCTTACTTTTACACATCGGTTTCTATATAACCGATGTAGAAAAGTATAAAGAAAAAAAAAAGAAAAAAAAATCTTACTTTTACACATCAGTTTCTATATAACCGATGTAGAAAGAAAAAAAAAGAAAAAAAAAATCTTACTTTTACACATCGGTTTCTTATAACCGATGTAGAAAATTATAAAGAAAAAAAAAGAAAAAAAAATATTAATTTTACACATCGGTTTTTAGTAACCGATGTATAAAATTTAAAAGAAAAAAATCAGAATTTAAAAGTTTAATGTTTACACATCGGTTTCTCTATAACCGATGTGTATAAGATGTTTAACACATCGGTTTTGCGTATAACCGATGTGTAATAGTCCCAATTTTTCTTTTTCCCTCCTTCGCTTCCGCGCATTATCCCATTTTTCAGAAAACCCCATTGTTCCTCCCTCCTCCGCGACCTAGTTCCCCTCCTCCCCCAAACATCAACTCACCACTACCACCATCTCTGCATCTGAACCACCGCGAGCACCACCACAACCCTAACCTGACCTGCATTTTTCGTGCAGCCCTTTGCACCACCGCGCCTCTCTGTAACCAAAACACCAACTCATTCGGTTTTCACTCACCACCGCCACCACCACCACCGTGTGTGCCTCTCTCATACCTTCATCGTCGCGACCATCATCTCTGGTGAGTCTCTTCTCTTTCTACTCTGATCTTCTCTCATCTATCTACTCTATCTTTGAAGCTTCAATGTCATTCTCTCCTTTCTCATTGAAGCTATCTGTCTCATTGAAGCTTCGGCCGCCACTTCTCTTCCCTTCTCCACTCCGCTCAGTTGCGCAATAAGAACCCTAACCGCGTGAACCTTAACAGAGAGTAGTTGGCAACCCCTTCAACGTCTGTGCCCTCCTCTTCTCACAAGTCACCTTTAGCGGCCATATCCTTTAGAGGTAGGTTTCTTTCCTTCACTGGTTATTGGTGGTTATTGCTGGTTAGTTCTATATTGCTAGTTATTTATTTGGAAAACAGAGTTCATATAATGTTGTCCTGGTGGTTACTGTTGGTTTGTTCTTCTCTAATTGGTGGTTATTGCTGGTTAGTTCTCATATTAAGGTGTTAAGTGCTACATACCGAGTAGTTCATTGTATTAGGTAGATGCTAAGTGCTAGGTGTTTCCCTTGAACATAATGTTTGAAAACTAGTGTCAAGAACATAATGTTTTCTTCTCATAATGTTTTAAGATCACTTTCTAGTTACTAGATTTCATGAGAAGAAAACATTATGTTCTTGACACTAGTTTCAGGGAATGAAGGAATTACCACTCTCTTCTACATCTATAAATAGTTCTGTTAACATTTATTAATTGAAGCATTATGTTTATTGATGTTTGAAAACTGAAAAATTATGAAGCTAATTAATGCTCGGTCAAATTTATTGGTCTCCTACATTCTTTCGTAGCTCACTAGAGAGGGATAAGAACCTCATTTTTTAGGAGAAAAATGCTAAGCATGTTGGACATCAATCAATGGAATGATGAATATTGTCTTTGGTTTCATTATAAAGTAGGCAAGTCATTAGAAACACTTGATGTGAGGATCATCTCCATTTGAGGTCCACATGGGTATAGTTTTTTTTTGGGGTTGGATTTCTAGTTTACTAGGTAATAGGCTTATTGTTGGCATTAAAATGATGATTAACATATATTAGGATGATGTTTTAGCCAATTACTCAATTAAGAAATATATGGTTGTTAGTTTTTCAAATACTAGTGCGCTTTTCCAATCTCCCTTGCATTGGACTTGGGGATTGGAGTGTTTTATTATTTTTCTTAATGTTAATTATTTAGTAAAGCCTTAGTTTCCCGTTTGAGATGCAATACTAATGAGCGTACGTGTACGTGTAATGTGCTTAATGTACCGCTCATTGTGTTGGATCTTGAATTGTCCAAAGTTGGACAGTTTGGGAAAAAACTTTTTCTTAATTCAGTTATAATAGTTATTCATTGATTCTAATGTTATATACTTGATGAAAGTTCGGATTGATACATTTCCTTTCGTTCTCCGGGTGCATACTTTATCGTGGTGGATGTCATCACGTTCAAGTAGTGTACGTCGGAGAGCTGGGGAAATGCTTTGCCAAATTTTGTCGAGTATGAGCATGAGAGTTAAGGACTAACTGTTAACCGAATGTTGAAAAAGTTTCTTCTCGAATGGGATAGGGCCATACCCTGTCATAAGAAGTGGTTGATGAATATGTTGGACTAAGTACGAAGGTATTGGTTTAGTCATGGATCGCGGTTGGATGAATGCTAGACGGACAAGTGATGAGTATGAGAATGGAGTGGAAGATTTTCTACAGTTTGCAAAAACAAATGCTCCTGATAGTGGTAACGGAAGGTTTTATTGTCCTTGTGTTAACTGTTTGAATGAGAGACGACTAGAAGCTGAGGAGATACGTGATCATCTTATTTGTGAGGGGATTTGCAAGAGTTATACAACATGGATATGCCATGGTGAATCGTTAGACAGGCCGAGGGTGTCGGATAGAGAGGAAGTTGATGACGTGGAAATGGACGATGGACTAGAGGACATGATCCGTGATGTTGGGCAAGAGTCTTTTCGGCGCGCACATGTGTATGATACTTTGTGCAGTGATGCGCAAGTGGCTTTGTATCCGGGGTGCACTAATTTCACACGGTTGTCAACGGTGTTAAGATTGTTCAATGTGAAGGCGAGAAATGGGTGGAGCGATAAAATCTTTACCGAATTGCTTGAGTTGTTGAAAGAAATGCTTCCAGAAGGCAACACATTGCTATCTCGAAACTATGAGGCGAAGAAGATATTGTGTCCGATGGGTATGGAGTATAAGAAAATACACGCTTGCCCCAATGATTGCATATTGTACAGGAAAGAGTTTGAAGAGATGCACGAGTGCCCCAGGTGTGGGGTATCACGCTACAAAGTGAAGGATGGTGATTCTAGTTGTGATGTGGTCACCAAAGGTCCTCCTGCGAAGGTGTTATGGTATCTTCCCGTGATTCCGCGGTTCAAGCGATTGTTTGCTAATGTAAATGACGCAAAGAACATTAGATGGCATGCAGATGAGAGGAAGTGTGATGGAAAGTGACCGCGCTGTCGCCACGCGCCAAAAAGAACGAGCGTTTACAAAATAATGTAGTATAGAGCGACAACTCGGATCGTCTCTCAAGGAATCTTTAGTTGTTGTTATTATTAACAGAAAAAGTTAGAAAAAGTCAGAATTGGGGGTTTTGGATTGAAAACTAAATTAAGAAGCAAAACAGAAAACAAAGCAAGAAAACAGAGCAGTTACCAAATAAGCTAAGCGATTAACCTACTGTTCTCGGTTTCCCAACTATCATCGGTTCATGCAACCCTAAGCAGATTCTAATCCCCTCCCGGTTGTAGCAACAATTTACAAGCGAAACCACTACCACAAATATATGAGCCTCTGGTTGACTGGTTTTATAACTAATAAAGACCATGGCTTTGTGCTTATTTTATATCATTTTTCACCCAAATTAGACTTGATTGTCCTTAAGCAGTATTTTGAGTCTATAAAGTATTTTTAGGATAATTTAGTTGATTTAGAGTTGAATAAAATACTTATGCTATTTTCTTGTTTTCAGGTAATAAAAAGGAAGCCCAACAACTTTCATGAAGAACTCAGATGCTGAATTGGATGTATAGTGGGTCACATTGGGCCTTGAAGTCAGAACATAATTGCTGTCACTGGAACCTGAACTGGTCATGAAGATTGGGCCATAACTTGGGCTGTAGATGTCGGTTTGAACTGAAACCGGTGGCAAATGAAAGATCAAACAAAGAGCTTTAACTCTCATGAAGACCATTATTCCAAACAGAGCCGTTTTGAAGGGCTTTAATCCATGTGAAGTCAGAGGCGTTTCAGCTGCCCTATGAGTTGAATGTGGACATAACTCCCTCATCTTAATTCATAATTAAGCAAATTAAGTGGCTTTGGAAAGCTAAGAGGCAGAGGTTGAAGTTAATAAAATGAGCATTCAGATATTGAGAGAGGAGTTAGTCATAGTTAGTCAGAGTGAGGCTAGTCAGTTTTGGCTAGTCTTAGCTAGTCAGTAGTTGTAGTTTGTTTTGTTTCCTTTTCTGCTTATGTTTGTTATGGAGAACTAGTCTCCTAGATTAATCTACTGTAATTGGTTTCTATCCATACTTGAGATTCTTGTATTTCCTGTTTTCATTTCCTTTTCTCTTTTCAATGCCATGCTTTATATTTCCGTTTGCTTAATTCAGGAGTATATTGTGTTGTGTTGGTTTATCTCGGTGATATCATGTTCCTATAATTAATCGCGTTTGCTTAATTCGCGTGTGTTCATTTCGTGTTCGCTTAGTTCACGAAGGGCTTAACCCCGTTTGCTTAATTCGGGAATAGGGACATATATCTGTAGTAGTGGTCCCGCTTGTGAATTATTGCTACAACCGGGAGGGGATTAGAATCTGCTTAGGGCTAGGAATTTGCATGAACCAATGATAGTTGGGAAACCAAAAGCAGTAGGTTAATCGCTTTAGTTTATTTGTTAATCTGTTTTACTGCTCTGTTTCCTTTTCTCTGTTTTGTTTTGTTTTCTTTAATTTAGTTTCAATCTCAAAACCCCCAACTTCTGACTTTTTTTCTAACTTTTTCTGTTAATAATAACAACACTAAAGAGTCCTTGAGAGACGATCCGAGTTGTCGCTCTATACTGCATTATTTTTATAATCGCTCGTTCTTTTTGGCGCGTGGCGACAGCGCGTTCAAAAATTGGCGCCGTTGCCGGGGACTCTGGTTTGTTGTTATTAGCAGAAAGTTACATTAAAAAAAAAAAACTTTTTGCATTGCTAATTAGTTTTGTCTGCTTTGTCTGGTCTGTAAATTTTATTTTCCCCCATGGATAATTACATGTATGGATATTTGCCTAATGTTTATTATGAATCACCACCTTGCATGTATTATCCTAATTTTAGTGAGCCACCACCATACTATCCTAGCCAAGTGACCACCTCTGCACCTTCCGAACCTTCCCTAGAGGACCTGTGCAAACAGATGACTGCACAGATAAGTGCACATATGGAAGGAATGAGGCAACAAATGGCCGAGCAAACTCAACAGATGATAGAGGAATTTCAACAGAAGATGGAGGCTGAATACCAGAGGGACCAAGCTGAATCTCAGAAGTTGTGGGCTCTAATTGATCAAGTTACCGCCAACTCAGCTGCAATGCTAACTCCACAGCCCATTGAAGAACATAAAGATTCACAAGTCATTCTTGAAAATATTTCTGATGATGATTTTGATAATGTTTCTGTTGATGATGAATTATGTGTTGAATCCCCTGATCCTAATGCTTGTTATTGTGATGGAACTGCTTTGTGTGTAGAATGTTTTACAGGTTTATACTTTTCAGGAAAAATAGAAAATGCAGATCGTTTTGCAAGTTTATTTTTTTCAGGAAACTTAGATCAGGAGGATCAGGAGAACATTTGCTCCACCGTGCTTGAGGATAAAGAAGAATCTTTGGTCTTAGATGCATGTGTTGAGAGTAATGGGGTGGATGATGAATTAATTGCAGAATTTCCAGACATTGTAGATTTTTCTGATTCATTTTCTTGTAATATATGTACTAACTCTAACCTTTGTTTGGTGTGTGCTGAAATTTCTGCATGTATAGCAGGTGAAAAATTTGATAGTGCAGTGGATGAAGACCTTGCAGAAGTTGAAGCAGCACCGATAACCATTTCTAACTGTTTGCCACCTTCCCCTGAGGAACCAGTGATGGAGTTTAAGCCCTTGGATTTTGCACCATGGCCAGTCCAAGAGGTTGAAACCCACTTCTATTGGGGAGACTTTGTAGATAAAGAGGTCAGATGTGACCCGAAGGGGAGTGAGAAGTCCGCCGCACTGGGTGGAGTTATCATAGTTATCAAGTGCTCACTCCCACATAAAGGCTGCAAGTTAGGGAGGCTTGGAATGAATTTCAGTCCTTTGGCTACCATGTGGGACTTATGCTACAAGCAATGGGATCCTGGTGGAACCGCCCTTCAATGAGTTTTCTTAACCCTTTCTTCTTTTTAATTTTCTTTTCCTTATTTTATTTCTGTTTTATTTTCAATAAAGCTCCTGAATAATTTGAGAAGCTCAGGAGTTGTGTTTGTGTCTTGGTTATGGCAAGTTTATTGGATTTTGTTAATTTTTGCATAGATGGATTGCATGATAGTGTTGACTGTTTCCCCCCTAGGATTTGAGAAAAATTTTTGAAAAATGATCCCCATATGATCGAAAACTGAACTTTGGGATTTTATTATGAAAACATGATTTATGATAAGTTTGGGGTGATAGGAAGCACACACTAGGGATAGAATCTCTATCAAATAATTTGCATAAATGTCCAGGTGAGGTTTTGAGCCTCCAACATGTTTTAAATTGTGTGAAAATCACTTTTTAAGTTGCACTTTCCTGAATTTGCTTGAATCTCTTTTTGGTTTGCATGATTATATGTTTGCTTCAAATGATTTAGGCATTTTCCTTGTAAATAGCTACTTAGCCTAAAATAACCATTTCTAATGCATGTTCCCTAGTTAGCCCCATTGAGCCTATTAGCCTGTTAATTCTTGATAACCTAATGTTATAAGCCCAAAAATCTGGAAAACCATGTTAACCCGATCTTAGGATTAGGAGAGCATGTAATCTTAGAATGGGTGCAAGAAACTAAAGTTTGGGGTGGCTGCAAGGTGTAATATGTTGTTGGGATTGAGAAAAAAAAAATTTTTGAAAAAAAAAAAGAGAAGAAAAAAAGAAAGAAAGAAAAGAAATAGAAAAAAAAAGAAGAAGAGAAAAACAATAAAAATAAAAAGTGTTGAAATAAAAAGGCTGTAGCCACCCAGAAGCATAAAGAAAAAAATTAAGAAAGGAACTTGATTTAAATTCAAAGTGTAAATAATGTTCATGCTCTCTTAGTTCCTAGGGTCTTCAGCCTAGTACCTTTGTATATCCTACCCTTAGCCAGGCCCCATTACAACCCATAAAAGACCTTTTGATGTTGCTTGCATGTTTTCTGTGGGAATCATTTTGAGATGAAAATCAAATTTATGGGAAGTGCTCTTAAAAGTGAAATTGAGTGAATTGTTGATAGCCTGACACAAACTGAGCGAATGAGTGAACACAAATTTCCCTTGTGAGGAAGGCAGTTGTTTGAATTTGGTGATCTCCCTCTTGTGTGTAACTTAGATCCCCTGCTTTGATTAATGATTGTTTGAATTATGAAACTCTCAATTGTTTGGAATAAATGAATGTGGGGATTACTTTGTTTAAAAGGGGGGAACATTGAAGGAAAAATTGTTTTGATAAATTGCTTGAAATCTGTGCAAAAGTTGATTGAATCTTTTGAGCTTGCCAGGTCTTGAGTCTGTTTAAGTTTTTGAGTGTAGTTTGCTTGGGGACAAGCAAAGTTTAAGTTTGGGGGTACTTTGATGAGCCTCTGGTTGACTGGTTTTATAACTAATAAAGACCATGGCTTTGTGCTTATTTTATATCATTTTTCACCCAAATTAGACTTGATTGTCCTTAAGCAGTATTTTGAGTCTATAAAGTATTTTTAGGATAATTTAGTTGATTTAGAGTTGAATAAAATACTTATGCTATTTTCTTGTTTTCAGGTAATAAAAAGGAAGCCCAACAACTTTCATGAAGAACTCAGATGCTGAATTGGATGTATAGTGGGTCACATTGGGCCTTGAAGTCAGAACATAATTGCTGTCACTGGAACCTGAACTGGTCATGAAGATTGGGCCATAACTTGGGCTGTAGATGTCGGTTTGAACTGAAACCGGTGGCAAATGAAAGATCAAACAAAGAGCTTTAACTCTCATGAAGACCATTATTCCAAACAGAGCCGTTTTGAAGGGCTTTAATCCATGTGAAGTCAGAGGCGTTTCAGCTGCCCTATGAGTTGAATGTGGACATAACTCCCTCATCTTAATTCATAATTAAGCAAATTAAGTGGCTTTGGAAAGCTAAGAGGCAGAGGTTGAAGTTAATAAAATGAGCATTCAGATATTGAGAGAGGAGTTAGTCATAGTTAGTCAGAGTGAGGCTAGTCAGTTTTGGCTAGTCTTAGCTAGTCAGTAGTTGTAGTTTGTTTTGTTTCCTTTTCTGCTTATGTTTGTTATGGAGAACTAGTCTCCTAGATTAATCTACTGTAATTGGTTTCTATCCATACTTGAGATTCTTGTATTTCCTGTTTTCATTTCCTTTTCTCTTTTCAATGCCATGCTTTATATTTCCGTTTGCTTAATTCAGGAGTATATTGTGTTGTGTTGGTTTATCTCGGTGATATCATGTTCCTATAATTAATCGCGTTTGCTTAATTCGCGTGTGTTCATTTCGTGTTCGCTTAGTTCACGAAGGGCTTAACCCCGTTTGCTTAATTCGGGAATAGGGACATATATCTGTAGTAGTGGTCCCGCTTGTGAATTATTGCTACAACCGGGAGGGGATTAGAATCTGCTTAGGGCTAGGAATTTGCATGAACCAATGATAGTTGGGAAACCAAAAGCAGTAGGTTAATCGCTTTAGTTTATTTGTTAATCTGTTTTACTGCTCTGTTTCCTTTTCTCTGTTTTGTTTTGTTTTCTTTAATTTAGTTTCAATCTCAAAACCCCCAACTTCTGACTTTTTTCTAACTTTTTCTGTTAATAATAACAACACTAAAGAGTCCTTGAGAGACGATCCGAGTTGTCGCTCTATACTGCATTATTTTTATAATCGCTCGTTCTTTTTGGCGCGTGGCGACAGCGCGTTCAAAAATTGGCGCCGTTGCCGGGGATATATATTTGTAGTATAGAGCGACAACTCGGATCGTCTCTCAAGGACTCTTTAGTTGTTGTTATTATTAACAGAAAAAGTTAGAAAAAGTCAGAATTGGGGGTTTTGGATTGAAAACTAAATTAAGAAGCAAAACAGAAAACAAAGCAAGAAAACAGAGCAGTTACCAAATAAGCTAAGCGATTAACCTACTGTTCTCGGTTTCCCAACTATCATCGGTTCATGCAACCCTATGCAGATTCTAATCCCCTCCCGGTTGTAGCAACAATTTACAAGTGAAACCACTACTACAAATATATGTCCCTATTCCCGAATTAAGCAAACGGGGTTAAGCCCTTCGTGAATTAAGCGAACACGAAACGAACACACGCGAATTAAGCAAACGCGATTAATTATAGGAACATGATATCACCGAGATAAACCAACACAACACAATATACTCCTGAATTAAGCAAACAGAAATATAAAGCATGGCATTGAAAAGAGAAAAGCAAATGAAACTGGATTACAGAAACCTCAAGTCTTAACAGAAACCAATCACAGTAGATTAATTTAGGAGATTAATTCTCCATTACGGATATAGCGAAAAAGAAAAGAAAAGGAAAATAAACTATTGAAACTACCACTACTCCTACTGTCTACCAAAGATTAGCCACAACTGGCTAACTCTGATTAACTTCTTCATTTCTGCCTAAGACTGCTTATATACACGTTTCTGGAGTCAGAGTACTCGCGAGGCGAAGCACTTCTCACGAGGCGAATTACATGAAAGGTCTGCAACTCTTGGTCTTCTCGTGAGGCGAGCACATCCTTCGCGAGGCGAACTCTTCAGCTTCCAACTATTACGCCCGTGGCATTCAACACGCCCAAACCGTGATGGCTTCTGATCTTCCAAGACTCGCGAGGCGAAGGATTGCTCGCGGGGCGAACTCTTCAACTTCAGAATTGCCACGGCTGTGATCTTCAACACGGGCAAGCCGTGATCGTCTCTGACTTTTTCATGGTTACAATACTCGCGGGGCGAGAGATTATTCGCGGGGCGAGTGGCTCCAGATTTATTACTTTTTATTAACCTGAAAATAGAAAATAAAAGTAAATAATTATTCAACTCTAAAACAACTAAATTAACATAAAAACAATTTACAGACTCAAAATACTACTTAGGAACAATCAAGTCTAATTTGGGTAAAAATGGTATAAAATAAGCACAAAGCCAAGGTCTTTACTAGTTATAAAACCAGTCAAACAGAGGCTCATCAAAATACCCCAAACTTAAACTTTGCTTGTCCCCAAGCAAACTACACTCAAAAACTTAAAAAGACTCAAGACCTGGCAGAACATGGCAAGCTTAAGGACTCAATTAACTTTCACACAGATTTCAAGCAATTTATCAAAATATTTTTCAATGTTCCCCCTTTCAAACAAATCAATCCCCACATTCATTTATTCTAAACAGTTGAGAATTTCATTACTCAAACAATCATCAATCTAAGCAGGGGATCTAAGTTACACACAAAAGATAGATCACCAAAATCAAACAACTGCCTTCCTCACAAGGGAAATTTGTGTTCACTCAATCACTCAATTTTTGTCAGGCAATCAACAATTCACTCAATTTCACTTTTAAGAGCACTTCCCATAAATTTGATTTTCATCTCAAAATGGTTCCCACAGAAAACATGCAAGCAACATCAAAAGGACTTTTATGGGTTGTAATGGGGCCTGGCTAAGGGTAGGATATACAAAGGTACTAGGCTGAAGACCCTAGGAACTAAGAGAGCATGAATATTATTTACACTTTGAAATTCACTCAAGTTCCTTTCTTAATTTTTTTCTTTATGCTTCTGGGTGACTACAACCTTTTATTTCTTTTTGGCATTTTTGCACTTTTAAAATTTTTTCTGTTTTTCTCTTTTCTTTTTTTTTTTTTCTTTTTTTTTTTACATAATATTTTTTCTCAATCCCAAACAACATATTACACCTTGCAGCCACCCCAAACTTAGTTCTTGTACCCATTCTAAGATTCCATGCTCTCCTAATCCTAAGATCGGGTTAACATGGTTTTTCAGATTTTAGCTTGTAACATAAGGTTATCAAGAATTAACAGTCTAATCAGGCTCAAAGGGGCTAACTAGGGAACATGCATCAGGAATTGGTTATTTTTAGGCTAAGTAGCTATTTACAAAGAAAATGCCTAAATCATTTGAAGCAAACATATAATCATGCAAACCAAAAAGAGATTCAATCAAATTCAGGAAAGTGCAACTTAAAAGAGATTTTCACACAGTCAAAAACATGTTGAAGGCTCAAAACCTCACCTGGACATTATTTGCAAATTATTTGAAAGAGATTCTATCCCTAGTGTGTGCTTCCTATCACCCCAAACTTATCATAAATCATGCCATCATAACAAAATCTCAAAGTTCAGTTTTCAATCATATGGGGATCATTTTTCTAAAATTTTCAAGTCCTAGCGGGAAAACAGTCAACACTATCATGCAATCAATCTATGCAATTTCAATCAAATCCATCAAACTTGCCAATACCAGACTCAACACAACTCCTGAGCTTCTCAAATTATTCAGGAGCTTTATTAAAACAAAACAGAAATAAAGCAAGGAAAAGAAAATTAAAAAGAAGAAAGGGTTAAGAAAACTCATTGAAGGGCGGTTCCACCAGGATCCCATTGTCTGTAGCATAATGCCCAAGTGATGGACAAAGAGTGGGAGTTCATTCCATGCTTCCATGACTTGCAGCCTTGATGTGGGAGTGAGCACTTGACAATTACGGTGACCTCGCCCAGTGCGGCGGACTTCTCACTCCCCTTCGGGTCACAGCTGACCTCTTTATCTACAAAGTCTCCCCAATAGAAGTGGGGCTCAACCTCTTGGACCGGCCATGGTGCAAAATCCAAGGGTTTAAACTCCATCACTGGTTCCTCAGGGGGAGGTGGCAAACAGTTAGCTGGGGTTACTGGTGCTGCTGCAACTCCTGCAAGGTCTTCATCCACTGCACTAACAAATTTTTCACCTGCTATACACGCAGAAATTTCAGCACACACCAAACAAAGGTTAGAGTTAGTACATATATTACAAGAAAATGAATCAGAAAAATCTACAATGTCTGGAAATTCTTCAATCAATTCATCCACCCCATTACTCTCAACACATGCATCTAAGACCAAAGAGTCTTCTTTATCCTCAAGCACGGTGGAGCAAATGTCCTCTTGATCCTCCTGATCCTCATTTTCTTTGTTTCCTTTCAAGTATAAACCTGCATAATAGTGTATACACAAAGCAGCAGTACCATCACAATAACAATCATTAGAATCAGGGGATTCAACACATAATTCATCATCGACAGCAATATCATCATCAGAATTATCATCAAAAGTATTTTCAGGAATAACCATCTGTGAATCCTTATGTTCCTCAAGGGGCTGTGGAGTTAGCATTGCAGCTGAGTTGGCGGTAACTTGATCAATTAGAGCCCACAACTTCCGAGATTCAGCTTGGTCCCTCTATTGGGCTTCAAGATTACTTGCCTCCATTGCCTCCATCCTCTGTTGAAATTCAAGATTGTATGCTTCCGTTTGTGCAGCCATTTGTTGTAGCATTTCTTCCAAACTGAGTTGGGCTAGTGTAGGGTCAGCCGGGTATTGTTTGGCTTACTGCCATCTGTTGATTGTTCTCTTCCATTTGTTGTATCATAGAAGCAATCTCATCCAAGGTGCTCTGTGAAGGTTCGGAAGGTGCAGAGGTGGTCACTTGGCTAGGATAGTATGGTGGTGGCTCACTAAAATTAGGATAATACATGCAAGGTGGTTGTTCATGATAAACTTTAGGCAAATATCCATACATGTAATTATCCATGGGGGAAAATAAAATTTACAGACCAGACAAAGCAGACAAAACTAATTAGCAATGCAAAAAGTTTTTTTTTTTTTAAATGTAACTTTCTGCTAATAACAACAAACCAGAGTCCCCGGCAACGGCGCCAATTTTTGACCGCGCTGTCGCCACGCGCCAAAAAGAACGAGCGTTTACAAAATAATGTAGTATAGAGCGACAACTCGGATCGTCTCTCAAGGACTCTTTAGTTGTTGTTATTATTAACAGAAAAAGTTAGAAAAAGTCAGAATTGGGGGTTTTGGATTGAAAACTAAATTAAGAAGCAAAACAGAAAACAAAGCAAGAAAACAGAGCAGTTACCAAATAAGCTAAGCGATTAACCTACTGTTCTCGGTTTCCCAACTATCATCGGTTCATGCAACCCTAAGCAGATTCTAATCCCCTCCCGGTTGTAGCAACAATTTACAAGCGAAACCACTACTACAAATATATGTCCCTATTCCCGAATTAAGCAAACGGGGTTAAGCCCTTCGTGAACTAAGCGAACACGAAACGAACACACGCGAATTAAGCAAACGCGATTAATTATAGGAACATGATATCACCGAGATAAACCAACACAACACAATATACTCCTGAATTAAGCAAACAGAAATATAAAGCATGGCATTGAAAAGAGAAAAGCAAATGAAACAGGATTACAGAAACCTCAAGTCTTAACAGAAACCAATCACAGTAGATTAATTTAGGAGATTAATTCTCCATTACAGACATAAGCAGAAAAGAAAAGAAAAGGAAAATAAACTATTGAAACTACCACTACTCCTACAGTCTACCAAAGATTAGCCACAACTGGCTAACTCTGATTAACTTCTTCATTTCTGCCTAAGACTGCTTATATACACGTTTTTGGAGTCAGAGTACTCGCGAGGCGAAGCACTTCTCGCGAGGCGAATTACATGAAAGGTCTGCAACTCTTGGTCTTCTCGTGAGGCGAGCACATCCTTCGCGAGGCGAACTCTTCAGCTTCCAACTATTACGCCCGTGGCATTCAACACGCCCAAACCGTGATGGCTTCTGATCTTCCAAGACTCGTGAGGCGAAGGATTGCTCCCGGGGCGAACTCTTCAACTTCAGAATTGCCACGGCTGTGATCTTCAACACGGGCAAGCCGTGATCGTCTCTGACTTTTTCATGGTTGCAATACTCGCGGGGCGAGAGATTATTCGCGGGGCGAGTGGCTCCAGATTTATTACTTTTTATTAACCTGAAAATAGAAAATAAAAGTAAATAATTATTCAACTCTAAAACAACTAAATTAACATAAAAACAATTTACAGACTCAAAATACTACTTAGGAACAATCAAGTCTAATTTGGGTAAAAATGGTATAAAATAAGCACAAAGCCAAGGTCTTTACTAGTTATAAAACCAGTCAAACAGAGGCTCATCAGAAAGCTTCGCCATCCGGCCGATTCTTTGCAATGGAAGAGAATTGATAGTTTGTTTCCGGATTTCGGCAATGAGCCCAGAAACCTCAGGCTTGGACTTGCTACCGATGGAATGAATCCATATGGAAACTTAAGTAGTATTCATAGTTCATGGCCTGTTCTCCTTGTAATTTACAACCTGTCTCCTTGGTTGTGCATGAAGCGCAAATACATTATGTTAAGTATGATGATTTCGGGTCCTAAACAGCCAGGAAATGATATTGATGTTTATCTGAGTCCCTTGATTGAAGACTTGAGAATGATGTGGGATGAAGGCGTTGATGTGATCGACGGGTATTGCCGTAAGACATTCAGATTGCGTGCCATGTTATTTTGCACCATCAATGACTTTCCAGCATACGGGAACCTGTGTGGGTATAGTGTTAAGGGGCATAAAGCATGTCCAATATGTGAAGAAGGCACATGTTACCATCAACTGCAACATGGAAGGAAGACAGTCTACCTTGGGCATCGGAGATTTCTCCGACGTAATCATCCTTATCGTAGATTGAGGAAAGCTTTCAATGGACTTCCGGAGAATGAAATTGCTCCGGTGGCCTTGACTGGAGAGCAAGTTTATGAAAGGGTGAACAACACTAATGTTATCTATGGGAAGACCCAGAAGAAGGCTACAGAGAAGAAAATATGGAAGAAGAGGTCGATCTTCTTTGATCTTCCATACTGGTGCAAGCTTGATGTAAGACATTGTATTGATGTGATGCATGTAGAGAAAAATGTGTGTGACAGTTTAATCGGAACGCTTCTCAACATTCAAGGCAAGACAAAGGATGGTGTGAATGCTCGTCTGGATCTAGTTGCGATGGGTATACGAGAGCAGTTAGCTCCACTTAAAGTGGGGGATAAGAAGACTTATTTGCCCCCAGCATACGTGATATACTTGCCCGAGACGATCATCAATTCTATCTTGCGCCTTATCTCAATAAGTAAGTACCAGTTATTTAAGTATAACTATATATGACTTAGTCACTAACTGTTCCGCAAATTACAGCCGGCATTGGCAACTGTTGCTCTTGTACCCAAGAATGAACGTCGTGGTCTTCTTCTGCTCATTGGGAAATAAGCCGGCGAATGAACTGAAGACGATCATCGAAATGTAAGCGTTAAAATACTTTATAATCAGTAATGCAGTTGTTTTAATTATCTGAAATCTATTATATATACTTTAATTAATGTTTTTGTCATGATAGGTCTATTAATGCATCCCACATGTTGCGTGGTGAAAGGCGTAACCGGGCTATCAGATGGATTATTCCCAGCGTAAGATATTTATTAGTTCGAATGCATCAAATGCAGTGGGTACAATAATTGATTTCTATTTTATTTAATTCCTCATATTCTAATTGGGTTTCATTTGTACGTAGTCACGTATACAACGTGGGTCATGGGAATGTGGCTACTATGTGATGCAGTGGATGTTGGAAATTATCTCCTCCGGGATCACTGAAAGATGGAGTGAGGTAAATGTTAATTGACACAATTAGAAGTAATAGTATAGATTCGTTATATGTTTTATGTTAGTTTATTACTTAAAAGATATAATCTTTTGTCCAATTAAACTTGCAGATATTCAACAATCCAACTCCATTGTCTCATTCTGACATCAACATCATAAAGAGGCGTTGGGCAACTTTCTTTCTTGAAGTGTACCACCCATAGTTTGTATATATGTAGTTAGTTTAAAAACTTATCATATACTAGCTATAGTGTACCTTTGACTGATGATATGTATTAGCTATAGTTTAAAAACTTATCATATTGAATGAAGTATGTTTTGCTTTTGAATGATTGTGTCAAAATTGGTTTGGTGTTCTGTTGTTGTTTCTTGTTTGATCAGGGTACTGCTGGTTTGTTTATTGATCTGCAACCTGTGTCTCTGTCATTGGCATAAAATGATTCTTAATAATGTTTGATTCACTAAGGTAGTTCTCATGCTTCTTTGCTGACTGGAAATTTTGAGATTATACATTAAATTGAACAGATTTTTAGCACTTCAATTTTGAGTATGGAGGAGCTGAGTCACTCTTGGTCATTCCTTTCATTTATACCTCTTCTTTTATGCAATCATTTAGTTCTACCAACTGAAATGCTTTTTGTTGTAAGAGCTAATCAGCGGTTTTGTTAATGCCCAGATGATGAGTGTAGAAGGGGGGTTTGAAAAAAATTTGTATAGACTTGTAATTTGGAAAATTTTGTACAGACTTGTAATTGTTTACTGTACATGGAGCTTGAAGCATTTGATACATTTTTTAACCAATATTTTTTAGTGAAACAGGGGAAAGGAATGATTGAAATTTAAATAACAGATTAAAAAAAAAAAGAGATTTTACACATCGGTTCTCAATAACCGATGTGTATATTTAACTTTCTACATCGGTTTTGCTTAAAACCGATGTGTAAATTTAACTTTACACATCGGTTCTTAATAAAACCGATATAGAAAGTCAAATTTACACATCGGTTTTAAGAAAAACCGATGTAGAAAGTTAAATTTACAACTGCTTATTAATTGCTAAATTAATTTTCCACATCGGTTAATATAAAACCGATGTTTAAAATATACTTTACACATCGGTTTTATAACCGATGTGTAAAGTGGCAATAAACCACATCGGTCGTTTCCACATCAGTTTCAAAACCGATGTGGAAAGCCAAAAATAACCGACGTGGAATCCCTTTTCTGCACTAGTGCTTTGGTAAATTGTTTCAAAATGAGGTCATTTTGGTAAATAGTTTCTAAAAGGGGGTCACTTTGGTCAAAAAGCCAATCGTTGTGAGATAATAACAAGGGGTCGAGATGCAATCAGATTGTTGCATCATTGACTCATGACACTATAAGGTTTAATGGTTGTTTTGGATTGCATAAGATTTTTATGAGGTTTTGCTTACTGTTTTCTGGGTGAAAGTGTGTCTTGTGGGAATGCTTATTGAGGGTATATTTTTTTTTGTTGGAGTTGATTTATAACTCTTAGAAGTAACGAGTGATAATTGAAATGACATTCTGAATGTGTTTTTTTTTTTTTGATACAAAATTCTGAATGTGTTTTTGCATTCATGTGTTATGAGAGATGAAATGGTAGAGTGTAAGAGTTCCTATAGTGAGGTTGTTAAAAGATGTGTGAAAAACTTGATTTCAGCAACTACCACATGCCTAATGAAATGAGTGAGTGTAAGAGTTCCTATAGGTTTTTGTTTTTGAAAAGCAAAAGAATTATATTAACAAAGGTACAAGGGAACCCAACCCAACAAATTACAAAACAAACCTGAAAAATTCCACAAAACAAACCCAACCACAGTAATTGATGCCTAACCTCAATTGGCTAAAGAGAAAAGATATTCCCAAAATATAAAACATGATGCCACACCTGCCCACAACAATACACACAACAAATAACCCATAAAAACCACCCAATCTATATAACGAACACAACTCCAAATCAAGAAAACAGCCACAGCACAATAAAAAACGCAAAGCACATCAAGCTGAGCCAATAATAGATATGGCCAAGGTGCAAAATCAGATTGAGCAGCAATAACAACCAGGCCTCAAGAACTCCCCACCACAATTAAGCAGCATAACAGATGAAAACTCGAGATCAGGCACGACACTTCCTATAGGTTGTTAAAAGATATACTAAAAAAGATATACTAAAAACTTGATTATAACAACTACCAGATGCCTAGATGAAGAAAATCAAATTTATTAGAGAAAACAATCGAAAAAACAACAATTACAATTGGCAAAAGAAACTTACCTTCTTGAATTGTAAAATAAACATAGAAGCTCAAGACTATTTTTTCTTTACTCACCCACCTGATGTCTCATTCTACCGCTTCCCCTCTGAATTGTCCCCTTAAACAAGGACCTAGAAGAAATGTTCCCCCAAGTATCTGAAGGATCTTGACGCAAAATTTTGGGGTGGCTATTTTTATATTTACTTATGCCTAAAAAAAGTGCTAGTCTTAAAAAATTTAATGTTGAATTATCACATTAAAACTAAGTTTTTTAAGAGGTGAAGGATGATACTATAGTTATATATAATGAATAAATAGGGTAATACCCAAAACAAGAATAAACAAAGATTGCACATAAAAAATTGGAGAGACTCTCATTATATCAAATGACGTCATTTGTCTACTATCTACTTTTGTATGTTGAAGGATATTGGTTACTCACCGAATCTAGAGACTATAACTAAGGTAATAAATTAGCGCATATTCTAAAGTCTAACCTCACAGTTTTGTGCTGTGAGGTCTCAAGTCCTTTACACTGCAATCCTCACACTATAGCTACTCATTCCTTCGTCGTGAATACATTTGACTATCATTAATGAGCACATATTAACATCAACTTTTTGAAGCCCTTGTCTTAAGCCAATGCTAGAACTTCTAATGCCCCCCAAAAATCAGCTATTTAGGTCATAACAAACTCGAAATTTTGAACAACGCCATTAATCCATTTCCCCTTGTAATTGCCAATGCTCCCAACTTAAGGCAGGTTTCTACATTACCTGCAACAACTGAAAATCCAAAGGCCTCAAGTTCATTGAGGAGGAAATGAGCAGTGTAAAGTTATCCACTTGAGGAGTGGCAAAGATGTAGAGGTTGCTGAACCAAAGAAGAGACCAGAGGTGCAGAAGGCAGCACCTGAGAAGAAGGCAATGGGAAAAGATACTGCAACAGAACAACCTACAGTTGCTGAGAAAATACCTAATGCTGCAGCATCACATTCAACCCCTAAACTGATTCCAGAAAGACCTCCTCCACCTTTCCCTCAGCGAGTAAAGAAGGTCCACCAAGAAAAACAGTTCTATAAGTTTTTGGATGTGCTGAAGTAGCTTCATATCAACAAAGCCTTGGTGGAAGCCTTGCAACAAATGCCTAATTATACAAAGTTCATGAAGGATGTGCTTACTAAGAAGAGGAGATTGGGTGAATTTGAAACAGTGGCCATGACTTAAGAGTGAAGTATGATGTTGCAGAACAAAGTTCCACAAAAGATGAAAGATCCGGGAAGCTTTACCATACCTTGCTCCATTTGATGAACTGGTGCAACGACATTTCTCAAAGAATTCGTCTGATTACTGCAATGTTGCAGCAGCAGTAGAAACTGAAAACTCATCTAATGAGGAAGTAGTGGATTTGTTGGATAGCAGGGCAGCTCAACATGTATGGTCCAGGAAATATAAGTCATTGGTGGTAATTGATGGTACTTTTAAGGATAATATTCCTTCTATTATTTAACCTCCTACTTTAGAATTGAAGAAGTTGCCAACCCATTTGAAATATGCATATCTTGGTGACAATGACACATTGCCTGTAATAATTTTTGCTTCACTAACCTGTCCTCAAGAGGAACATTTGCTAACACTTTTAAAGAGGCACAAAAAGGCAATAGGATGGCAGATGGCTGACATCAAGGGAACCAGTCCCTCAATTTGCATGCATAGGATCCTTTTGGAAGACAATTCAAAGAATAGTATTAAAAGCCAAAGGAGACTGGATCTAATCATGAAGGAGGTGGTCAAGAAAGAAATCATCAAGTGGTTGGATGCTCGCATTATCTACCCAATTTCAGACAGTGTATGGGTGAGTCCCATCCAGTGTGTGACTAAGAAAGGGGGAGTGACTGTTATTACAAATGAAAAGAATGAAGTCATCCTAACAAGAATTGTAACTGGTTAGAGGATTTTCATGGACTACAGGAAGCTAAGTAAAGCAACTAGAAAGGATCACTTCCCATTGCCATTTATTGATCAAATGATGATATGTTGACTGGAAAGGATTTTATTGCTTCATGGATGGTTATTCTGGTTACAACCAGATTGCTATAGCACCAGAAGATCTGGAGAAAACAACTTTCACTTGTCCTTATGGCACCTTTTCTTTTAGAAGGATGCCATTCGGACTATGCAATGCTCCAGCAACCTTCCAGAGATGTATGATGGCTATGTTCTCTGACCTGATTGAAAAGTCCATGGAAGTTTTCATGGATGATTTCTGTGTTTGGGGAGACTTTCCAGAATTGTTTGGTGAATTTAGACAAATCCTGGATAGATGTGAAGAGACTAATCTTGTATTAAACTGGGAGAAATGCCACTTCATGGTGATAGAAGGGATTGTGCTTGGTCACAAAATTTCCAAAAATGGCATTGAAGTTGACAAGAAAAGATTAAGGTTATTGAAAATTTTCCTCCTCCCACATCAGTGAAGGGCATCAGAAGTTCCCTTGGCCATGCTGGTTTCTACAGAAGGTTCATCAAGGATTTCTCCAAAATATCCGAGCCACTATGTCAGTTGCTGGAGCATGATAGGATTTTTGACTTCATAGCTGAATGTCTGAAAGCCTTTGAGCTTCTAAAGGAGGCTCTCATCACTGCACCTATCATAGTTCCACCTGATTGGGAAAAGCCTTTTGAGCTTATGTGTGATGCAAGTGACTTTGCAGTAGGAGCAATCCTGGGACAAAGGAACAATAAAGTGTTACACCCTGTTTACTATACAAGCAAGTCATTGATTGATGCTCAGATCAACTATACCACCACTCAAAATGAGTTACTAGCTGTGGTATTTACCTTTGAGAAGTTTAGATCCTATCTTGTTGGTACAAAAGTGGTAGAATACAATGACCACTCAGCCATCAAATATCTCATTGACAAGAAGGATGCTAAACCAAGGCTCATAAGGTGGGTGTTTCTGCTGCAAGAATTTCATTCAGAGATCAGGGACAAGAAGGGAGTGGAGAACCAAGTAGCAGATCATCTCTCAAGGTTACCAGAGGATACAGCAGCATCAAATGGAATAGCCATTGTTGAATCTTTCCCTGATGAACAACTACTAGCAATGCAAGATGTTGCAGCACCATGGTAAGTTGACCTGGTGAATTTTTTGGCTAGTGGTGTGGTTCCCCCAGACATGAACTCACAGCATAAAAGAAGATTCTTTCATCAAGCAAAACAATATGTCTGCGATGAACCATACCTCCATAAGATGTGCCCAAAGAACTTGAACAGAAGATGTGCTGCAGATGAAGAGTTCTAGAGTATATTGACCAAGTGCCATGCTTCAGCATATGGTGGACACTTTGGGGGCATGAGAACTGTTGTCAAGGTTCTCCAATCAGGTTTATTCTGACCTACTTTATTTAAAGATGCACATGAATTTGTAAAACACTGTGATAGGTGCCAAATGGTAGGAAATTTGTCTAACAAAAATGAAATGCCCCTGAACACTATTTTAGAAATTGAACTTTTTGATGTGTGTGGTATTGACTTTATGGGACCATTTCCTCCTTCCTTTGGCAACCTATATATTTTGTTAGCTGTTGATTATGTGTCCAAATTGGTGGAGGTCGTGGCTACAATAAAAAATGATGCTAGGGTGGTGACCCAATTCTTACAAAAGAACATTTTTTCTAGATTTGGCATCCCTAAAGCCATCATAAGTGATGAAGGAACCCATTTTTGCAACCAAGTATTTTCCAAATTGCTTTCAAAATATGGAGTTAAACATAAAGTAGCCACTGCCTACCATCCCCAAACTAATGTGCTAGCTGAGTTGTCTAACTGGGAATTCAAAAGAATCTTGGAAAAGATGATTAATCCTACAAGGAAGGATTGGTCCACACATCTAGATGAGGCCTTGTGGGCTTACAGAACTGCATTGAAGACTCCCCTGGGAATGTCCCCATACAAAATGGTGTATGGAAAGGCTTGCCATCTACCCTTGGAGTTGCAACACAAAGCTTTTTGGGTAGTCAAAAAGTTGAACTTTGATCTTTAGTTTGCTGGAGCAGCTCGTATGCTGCAGCTTATTGAACTGGAAGAGCACAGGCTGTTCTCTTATGTAAATGTTGAAGCTTACAAGGCAAAGACTAAAGCTTGGCATGACAAAAGGATCCCTCATAGGTCATTCCATGAAGGATAACAAGTCCTGGTATTTAATTCAAGGCTGAAGCGCTTCTCAGGCAAGCCAAATCAAGGTGGTCTGGCCCATTCAAAATCATGAAAGTCTATCCACATGGAGATGTGGATTTACTAGATATAGAGAGTGGCAAAGAGTTCAAGGTCAATGGACAAAGAATCAAGCATTACTTTGGTGAACCTTTGGACAGAATGAAGGTTACCACCACTTTTAATGATACTGAATGATGCTAAAACAGGGTCTGGCTGAGGACCTTATAAACTAAGCGCTCATGGGAGGCCACCCATCAATAAATTCAAGTAGTTTATAGTTATGCTGGAGCATTACATGGTCAGCAACAAATAATTAGGAAGCATATAAGGCAAGAATTAAGTTCAGGTTGTAGCATAAGGAAAAGAACTGGTGTGCTGTGGGGCAATGCTACATTATGCTCCCGAAATTCTGAGAGCAGAGGTTACCATATGTAGATAATGACCAATATCTGAGGGAAGTACAAGGTAGGGCCCAACACGTTTTGTCTGTTTTGGGTAAAGCAAGTTGGACAGTTTTGAAAAAATTCAAATTGCAATAATTAGTAGGGTGTGGAGAGAGAATGTCATGGGTTCCCACTTCTTATGACCCAATCATACAACCTTTTTCTCTCTCCCACTTTATTTCCTCCTTTCCCACGCCTCACCTCCACAAACAGCCAACCCACACCCTTCCTGACACATTAAATTGCCCCTCCTCACTCCACTCAACCCACTACATTCTCTCTGTTAAACCCTTCCTTCTTCCTTGCTCACAAACCCTTACTGTTCTAACCCTTCCCCTAACCCTACTCAATCACCATGACCATAAAAGAAAGGAGGATGTGTGAAACACCATACAATCAAGACCCCAGCACCCATCTCTACAACAGAAAAAGCCCAACCTTCCTCTTGGACTGATGCTGAGACCAAGGAAAAATTTGAAACTGAGACACTAGGTCGTAACCTATTTCCATAAAAAGGTTTCAAATTTGGAAAATGTATGAACTTTGGGATTCTACCTGAGGTGGCAGATGTGGTTGAAGCTCTAAACTGGAGGATCTTTGCTCAGCATCCAGAGGGCTTCTGTACCCAGTTGGTAAGGGAGTTTTATGCCAACATTGGGTCAAAATCTCAGACCGTCGTGATCATCAGGGGAGGAAAGGTCTCCTTCTCAGCTGTAACCATAAACATGCACCTAGGGCTGGAAGACCTGGAGGATGAGTACCAAGACATCCTAAAGAAAATGACAACCGCTAAGCTGCAACAAATCAAAAAGAACCTAGCTGTTGCTGGAGAAGAATGGATCCAACAACCAGAAGGTCAAGTAAAGCTCCCAAGGCCCTTGCTGTAGCCCCTTGCCAAAGTCTAGTACCATTTCCTAAGACACTCTCTATCCCCAACTGCCCACTTGGAAACAGTGGAGAAAGAGCGCCAAGTTCTTCTCTACTGTATCATGAACAAGAAAAAAAATCAATGTTGGGGAGAAGATAAAGGATCAGATCTCCACCTGTGCCATGAAGAAGAAAGGTAACTTGATCTTCCCCTGCCTAATAATTGAGTTGTGCACTGAGTAGGGATTGGAGTACAATCCTGGAGAGGGGCTGGAGAAAAACTCTGGCCCTATATATATGAATTGCATCCTGAGGATGTACTCCAATTCTGACAAAACCGAAGTGAGCGACACAAAACCCCCAAGATCTAGCACCCCAGAGCAGCATGATCGCTCTGGGATGCTAGAGCAGAAGATTAACCAATTGACTGATATGCTGCAGCAACATGTGCAGCGAGAAAAAGTGTTTTGGGAGTTCTGCTTCATCAAATACCAATGTTAGAAGCAGACCATGAAGCTAAACAATTGGAAGCTAGAAACTCCCATTCCCCAGTTCCCAAGAGAGATCCTGCCACCTATGTAAGTAGATGAACCAGTCCCCCCAGAGAAAACAGTTCCCAACCCTGTATCTAAGAACCCAGAAATCAACATCAACTCTACCCCTACAAACAATTCCTCCTTTGACAAATAATGGATGGGCGTTTCCCCATCCCAGCAACAAAATGTGGTTGTGGTCTCTGCGCCAATAAAGAAAAAGGTAACTTCCCAAGGCTCGCAGTAGGATCAAGGGAGTCTCAAAAGGGGTCGTGCTGCAGCCCAAGAAAAATTTCCCTCCTCTGCCCCTGCGACAACAAAAGTGTCCCCTTAAGTCCTCAAACCAGCATAGAAAATCAAGACCACTATTGGGAAGGGGAATTATGTGATGAAAATTGCTGTTGAAGCTGCTTCTGCAGTAGAGGAAGAGGACGATGAAATCCCTCTCTCCAAGAAACTCAAGACTGCTGGGCCAAATGATGCACTCAAGATTAAGAAAGAAAAGGTTACAACATAGCAGGCTGAGAAGGAGGCGGTTGCTGCAGCAGAGCAAGCTCAAGAAGCAGCTAGAGTAGAGGAAGGAAGTGAAGAAGAGGAGGCTAAAGCAGGTGAAGAAGAAGAAGAAAAAGAGGAGGAAGAAAAAGAGATTGAAGAAGGAAAGGCTAAAACACCCCAGGCTTGAAATAGAGCCCTAATCCCACAACAAGATGCTTTCTGAGCCTTCCACCCCATTCCCAGCATTATGTTCTTTTTCATTATCTGCAAGTAGTGGTCACTAGGACCTTTTAGATATAATTGTGTGTAGGGCCATTAGCGCCATAGTTGTTTAAAACTTTGTCTGATGTTGGCTTGCATGTGCCCCACCCTGTTAATTCCATATGATTAAAGATTAAATGGAAGTGGCCTCTGGCCTTTTGATGTGTTCAAACACTTGTCACTTTAGTTAAAACTCTTGATTAATAGCTAATGATATGACTTAACTACACAATTTTAACCTTGCTGCATCACTGCTTTAAATAAGAGGACACATATGTTGCAACAAAAACAGATAAATGTGAGCTTGAATGTCTAAATTACACTGCACCTATGCTACACACTCATGCATTTTCTGTAAGGCTTGCTTTGATTCTATTTAATCTGAACACATATGATTGCACACAATTTATGCTTGAGTCGTTTTCTTGTTTTGTTTTCATTTTTGCTAGAGCTCAAACAGTCAACCCTCTAACTCTGAATGTCCATAGTGTGCCCCATTGAGCTTGAGCCCTTTCATCTTATATCTAGCACATTATAAGCCCTTAACTCGAAAAACAAAGAATACCTAAATAGGTAGATCTTAAGGATGCTTTTGAAGTCATATTCTAAGATAAGTTTGGGGGTGGCTTGAGGACAAGCACCAGAAAAATGAGAAAATGAGAAGATCACAAATGTGTAATGTGAAGCTGCATTTCCCTCTGAAAAATCATGCAAAAAAAACACAAATTTTGAAAAATGAGAACAAAGAACATTGAAAAATCTAAAAGTACAACAATAATATGTTCTTCGTTCTCAACAAAAATAATAAAGTATGGGTCGTTATGGGGAAAGTAGTGAATTATAAGGACCAAAAGGTTTTGAAGGAAGGAATACTTGGAATAGAGAGTTGACTTGAAAACATCCTTTTGCTAGACCTAGAATTCAGCTACTTATCCATAAATTTTCAACCTCACCTGTCCTAAGCCCCCTTACAACCATAAAAGACCTCTTGCTGTGTGTTTTTCTGTGTTGTTTTAATTATGATAGAACCTTATCAAGTTTAAATCAGAGATGTATGTCTGTGATTGGGAGTGAAAGCCTGATGAGAGTGTGAGAAACATAACCAACTGTTCTGAGTGACTTGCTGCAGCATATGTTCTGAACCTAGATCAGTTTTGTAATAATTGTTGAAATGTGCATGATAGGAAGAGTGTTGTGTTATGATTGCAAGTGTAGAATTTTGAGCCTTAAAAAGAAATGAAAGTCAGGATGAGCCATGTATGCCATGCAAAGTACAGAAGTATTTTGTTGTCACGTTTTCTTGCATTGCTTGAGGACAAGCAATAATTCAAGTTTGGGGGTGTGATAACTCTTTGTAATAAGAGTTATTTATTACCTTCATGCCTTGAATTATTGTTTCCCTCTAAGTTTAAGTTTACATTTATGTGAATAAATTGCTATGTGGTAAATGTTGGTGCTGAAACATGCAAAAGCCAATATTATGCTTTTCTGTGCTGCATCATTGTCTTGGATTTTTCTACATGTTTAAGCAGAAAGGTGATGTAGCAAGCTTAAAGCATGGAACAAGGATACCTTTTCTCTCTCCTCACATGCGCTGATGCCCTGATAATGCGGAGCCCACACGTCTAGGGTTCATGCCGTCCCACGTTTTTGGAAATGGGTCAGGACTCTCTTTTATAATGTTATTTGTTGTCCCAAAAAGGAATCACTACAACATTTTTTACTTTAGGCAACATTAATCATACCAACAATTGAAAAACTGTTCCTAAAACATAGAATAGGCAACAATTTTGTGACCGTTGTCAGTATTTTATGTATTTTATATTTTCTTTTAGAGTACAACATAAAACTGTTGTCTATCTATATTAAGAATATCAGAGGCAACATTTTTATACCATTGACACGTTAAGCATCATCTTTTTTTGACTTTTTGGATAATTTTTATTTTTAAAATATTTGCATTTTAAAACACAAAATACCCGCGACCCCGAAATCCCGTGAAACCCACAATGCCCCATTTTCCCTTTTCATTTTGAACGTGATCCATTTCGCACGAAACCATCGATGACCTTTTTCACCGGCACCGCGGTTCCGCCCCGTTGTTCTGCCGCCATCGGCCATTCTGTTCCACAGTCCTGGTTCTCTTAATTTTGCATTTTGTTGCTATCGATCGTGAATTGCCTCTCTCACTTACATCTATATTTAAGAATTCTCATTGTGATTCTTCAAATTTCATGTATGTTTGCGTGATTGTGTGTTTTTCTTTTATTAACACTATCACTTTTGTTGAATTTGCTGCTATTACCTAATTTCGATTACTTGGACCATTTATATATTTGTGTGTGCTTTATGACCAGTTCGGTTTTTTGATGGATTAAGAATTCATGCAATTTGTTTCACTATTAGATTTGTTGCACTAAATTGCTTCCTATTTCTTGATTTTGGAATCGGCGGTGACGGCGGAGATGAGGTTGAAGGTAAGGAAGAGAGGGCAACACAGCTACGGCGACGACAGTGAAGAAGATGAACCTGTAACAAAGAGGTGGAGGAGGTTGTATTTGGAAATCGAATTTCCATGGTTTCTCACTTTTCACTTTTCCCCTGACTCTCTTGTTATCTTCATATATGTATTTTTTTTTCCTTTCTTGATATAAATAATTAAATGTTTGGTTATTAGTGATGGTTTTCCAGTAATTCTCGGAGAAATCAAAGAAGGGAAAAGTAAGCTTGAGTGGTGTTGGTAGAGCATTGTCAAGCTACCACCAACACTGCTAAATGGGTTGCCATGATTTCACTGAAAAACAAGCACATGAGTCTTCTTCTTCCACTAATATTGCCACCACCAAAAGAATTAAGGTTCCAAAAAATATTATAAGTTATATTATTATGCGTTCATTTTAATTATTTTTTAATTCATGGCAATGACTATGTCTGAATCATGTTTATGAGGTTTTATTATTTATTTATTTTTTTGTTTTGTTGATTTGATTCTTAATGTTTGAATGACTGCAATGGTGTTCATCATGCATCTGTTCCAAGGAAGCTACGTTCAGGTGGGTGTGTAATTTTCAAATTAAAAAACAAAGCTTTCATCTTTAATCTGAAGTTCAGCAATTTCCATTCTATTAATCACAGAAAACACTATTCATTGTTGGTAATTTTGGATTAGAGTTGAAGCATTCCTTTGAAGCTTTTTACTTTTTATTTTCAATGATTTGGGCTCCAGATTTGTTCTTTTTTGTTTTCTCTTTGTTCTATAACTCTTATTTATTCCATTTAGTGAAATAAAAGGTTTTGACTGTTTTGTTTTATGTGTACAGCCATGAAGAAGGGCAGGTGTGAATCCAAGTTACTTGATTCAGAAAAGGCGAAGAACCATAAGATGAATGGAATAGAATCTCCGAAAAAAGATACAATAAAGATATCCAGATTGAATAGTGTAAGTAACACATTTGTGGACTATACATGGCTGCCAGTTTCAAAACTTGGCATTTTGCTTCTATTTCACTCACCTTTTATAATTAGGAATTTTCCTTTTTGTAGAAACGAGGAATTAGGCCACACTGGTCCCCAAGACAAGGTGTATCATTTTTATTTTTCAAGAAAAGCTAAATCCTTTAGTTATGTTATCAAATTGAAATAAGGATCAGTTTGTATGAGGAGAAGTATGATTTTAAGATGAGTTACTTTTAGTATTTTAGGAACTAAACTGAGCTGCTTCTGAAGTAGCAAAACCCAAAGTAGGTTCCAAATTAGCACTTAGTAATCAAGTTTGTGAAAGTAATAAAATTCTCCTGTTTATTAATTTTCTTCTCCCTAATATTTTCATTAGCACATTTATTGAGTTTGATCAATGCTATTGATTCTTCAATGCAGATTCTGCCACTTTTTGGTAAGCATAAGGTGGTACACTTCAACAAAACAGATGCACGTCTAGCAATTTAATTCGGATACTTCGTGAGAAGGGACCTTTTGTGGCATTGCATCTAAAAGATATGATATGGACAAGTTGGCCTTCTCGGGTTGTACTCATGGTTTTTAGTCAGTCTTGCTTCTATACTGTAGTTAGTTAAGAGGCAGGTGCTTCTTATATCTTATCTGACAGTTGCCAGGAAAGATACAGATCAAGATAACTTTTTTTTTTCTATTACCATCAATTCTAAATATTTAATTCATCGTGCCACCTGTTCTATACATAGACCACAAACGAGAAATCAACATACTTTCTTTTTTCTTTCATTTTATTTAATTGATATCTTAGCATATTTATGATTATGTTCAGTTTGTACTTTAGTTTTTGAAGACATTTATGGTTGCTTCTGTTATAAGGTTTCTCTTTAAATTTGCAAAAAAAAAAAAACGGGGGGCAAATTTAGGAATGGTGTAAATACTTACTTTTTTTTGCTTGGAAGGAAGTTTCTCGGCTGACATTATCATTTGGATGCAGATGGAATCATTTTTTAGTTACACTGGGTTGATCTCTATAGTTTTATAGAGGGATAGCATGATCTGATTTGAGAGGACACATCTCTCATTTCATCAGCTAAGCTTTTCCTCAAATAAGACTGAGTGTAATCTGATGATTCATTATGTGTTATTAAATATGCACGTTATTAAAGATATATGCATAATTGTTGCTTATAATAATGAATTTACCTGTTGTGAGTTTACAATTGTGTTGCTACTGATTTGCAGGAAAATGGTAACTTTAGTTGAGCTTCCAAACAGAATTAAGCCAAAGGGGAAGCATTATTATACTTCATAGGTGTAAAGTAAAGTCCGAACCAAGTCTCATAGCTTATAATTTTTTAATAAGGTAATTAACGGATGAACTTGTCCTATTGTTGCTGTTACTATTATTTTTAATAAGTTTGTGTTTTGCTGCTACTAAGTGTAGATGCATAATTTTCTTGAGTGGCTTAAAAGTGTGTTCAACGTGGCCATACCCATTAGATTTGGTTCTTGCCATTTTACACTGTATAATCCAATTTCAAGAGTTAGTTTGGCTATGGCCATGGGCTTGAACTCAGCGGGAATAATGGGCAGTGCAGAGATCAGTTGCTTGACCCCGAGTTCTAGGCTGCCTAAAGTGTGGAATATGTATACTAGGAGGAAATGAGTGGAGTTGGGTAGGCTTGAGTAGTGTAGGAATTTTGCTTGTTAAATGTTGCTTGTTGTCATGCTTTTGTTACTTGATATAAAATGGTGGAGAATTACCTATCATTTTTATTGGTTCATTACTTGGCATTAATGCTTGAGACTTGTTTCCATGGTATCATTAGGGAGCGAAGAGACTAGGTAGCTTATAAAGACTTGTGTTATATAAAGTGCAATAACATGTTTCCATTTTCTCCTCATTTCATTATCTAATTGAACCTACGGGTTCTTTTTTATAAGTTTTTTTGTCCTTCACATGGTAATTCTCCATGGTTTAGGAGTTCTCTGTAAAAGAAATTTATATTAGAGAAGCCAAGTCTGCAATGTGGTTTTTCTAGTTTAACTATTAGAATTAATTTTGGATGTATAATGGGGTATTAGAGGTGTTACACTAGACTCAACATTTGCTCTATACTGTTGGGGATCTGTGTTTTTTCTTCCCTTGAGAGGTGGGATGCGACTGGTTCAGGTTTCATTCTAGCCATGTGTGTTTATTTTCATCTGTTTTGACAATCACAGGCGGTTCTCCTTTTGGTGATGTTTTATCAGTTTAGGTAGTAATTTTTGTAGGGTTTTTTTTTTATTTGTGCTTAACAGGTTACTATTTGGTTGTTACGGGTATATTTTGGGATTCTAGTGTAAAGCTAATACTGTGTAGTTTTACACAGTATTTTATTTTCATTGGTTGGCCCTTTGTTTGTTTTAAATTTTCAGGGTCTTTGTATATGGGTTTGTGTATCCCTTCTACTCTAATTAGTATACTTTTTGCTTATCAATTTTTTTTTTTATCTAATTGAACTATATAACTCATCTTCTAACTTGTGTATCTTTTGTCATATATGCAGGAAGATTTTCTTGGTGAGGAAGAACAATATCAAGACATGGAAGAGGAATGATGATATAAACAAGCATGGAAGCATATAATCTTTATGGATGTTTTTTTTCTCTTTTTCTTTTGGATTTTAGAAAAAAACTATTATGTTTGCTTTTTTCACTTGATGAATATAATTTAGTATTCTATATTTTGGAGTTAGACTTGTGACAAATTGATGCTATGATATATGATAGTGTTTTATGGATGCAGATGTTGTCAATGTACATAATATTTCAATGTAGTATCGTGGTTTCACTTTTATTTTAATGTGCAAGTAAAATAATATACCCTATACTATCTTACAACAGTTAAATAAATGTTCCCTATATTATCTGCCAACAATTCAATAAATGTTCCCTATATTAGTTGTCAACATTTTAATAACCGTTGCTGAAATGTATAGCAACGGTTTTAAAACCGTTGCCTAAATGTGAAACAAGGAAAACTGTTGCCGATAGGTAGTCAAAAAAACCGTTGCCTATTTCTCATATTTAAGCAACGGTTATTGATATACCGTGGCCTAAAGCGAAAAACCGTTGCCTTTGGGAATAGGCAACGGCCACCTAGAGAACACTTATAAAACCGTTGCCTGAACCTTAGGCAACGGTTTTCATACTTTTAGGAACAATTTTTTGTTGTTGCCTAAAGTACAAAATATTGTAGTGAATGAAAGAGAATTGGGTATATATACCAATTAGGGTAACCCTAAAAAGGAGGCTTGGACAAATTTATGACATATCCTTTCTTGTTTTAACCTAGGGAGCTGCGCCATCTTCAACCTCCAGTAGTTGCTTTGTTTTTATTTTCTTTACCTTCACCATTGTAATGACTTCTTTATCTTTTATTCATTTTGATTTTTGTAAGCTCAACATGAGCTAAACTCTTCAATCTTTAGGTATGATTATGTAATGAATGCTTAGCTGTCTTTATGCAATGAATATGTTCTGCATTTCTTTTATCATGCGTTAACTGTGTTTAGTTAAGAGTGATCAACTTAATTAAATGCCAAGCTTGCTTGGTTTGCAAAAATTGAGTAAAGTGGAAAGAGATAAAATATAGGGGGTTAAATAAATGATTAGAAAATTATTTGATGTTGAATAGACTAGGAATAGTTATTCAAGTCCCTAAACTAACTGGAACATGCTTATTAAGAGGACGGTGTAATTAATCTGAATCTAGGAATAGAAGGCAGTTAATGAACCTAGTCTTTAAGTGTTGGAAAACACATTTTTACTTCCTGGAGTTAATACTTGCGCATAGGCAAAGCATAATATAGGATAAACAGGATTTATGAAAGAGCATACCTAGAGCTACTTTTACCATATTTTGCAACTCAACTCATTTTAATTCTTTTCTTTTTAAGTTTTAACTTTCTCAAGTTTAATTTACAATTACACACACCAAATTTTTATTACCAATCTAATTGCTAGAGCATATAGTCTAAATATGATTTTTGCTACAGCATTTCAATCCTCGTAGGAACGATATGTGATTTACTTTCTATACTACTTGCTGTGATTGTGTATACTTGCACAAGCTTAAAGACAACTGTTTTTAAGGCAACAGGGGTACCTTGGTGTGAGAGGGATTTAGATGGGGGAGAGGCGTCTCTGTGGTGGAGAGATTTAGGCAATTTAGAAGGGTTGGGGAGTCCCAAATTGGGGTGGTTGACAAATAGGATCACAAAAAGGGTACGGGATGGGGCATCAGTGTCTTTTTGGAAGGATTGTTGGTCTGGTGTTTCTTCTTTTCAAAACAAGTTTCAAAGACTTTTTTCAGTTTCAACAGCAAAGGTGTAAAAAGTTGCAAATCTGGGAGAATGGAGAAATGGATCTTGGTTTTGGAACTTGCCATGGCGTAGGAGACTCTTTGAGTGGAAGGAGGAACAACTAAAGGAATTGATACTCATTTTGGAAGGCCAACAGATTCTTCATGATGTGGATGACTCGTGGAGCTGGTTGGGTGATAACAACTTGAAATATTCTGTAAACACCGCATATGAACATATTACAGCTGCTATTCACAAGGTAGATGATTGCAATTTCGGAGTTCTTTGGGATAGGAGCATCCCTTTGAAGATTGAGACCTTTTGTTGGAGACTGATTTTGGATAATATTCCAACGGCGGTTAATCTACAAAGAAAGGGAATTATTATCTCAAATGACTCTTTACTTTGCTGGTTTTGTAAGACTAATTGTGAAACTGCTGCTCATTTGTTCTTTTTTGTAACTTCTCTTATGTTGTGTGGATATATGGTTGCGTTTGATTTGTAAAAAGTATCAGGACAACACAGGACAGGCAGTACAGCACAAGACAGTACAACACAGGAGAGAGAGGAGGGAGGGAGAGAGGAGAGAGATAGAAGAGAGAGGAGAGAGATGTAAGGATAATTTTGTCTTTTGTTAGCCTGTCCATGGGACAACTTTTTGTCCCATGGTTTGGTGGGGGACAAAATTTTGGGTTTTTGTCCTGTCCCTCACCCCTTTTTTTGTCCTGTCCCTTGACCACTTTTCAGATCAAACAGGGGACAAAAATTTTTGTGCTGTCCAGTCCCCTGATTTTTTGCAAATCAAACGCACCCTATATGTATAATTGGCTAGGCATTCAAAAAACTCTTACAGGGAATGTGTGGGATCTACTATCATAGCATGATGGACTGCATTTTTGTAAGGGATAAAAAATGATTTGGAGGATGTTTTGGTTCGCTGTAATTTGGTCATGATGGATGCACACTAATGACATGATCTTCAATCAGAGCTCCTTGGATTTTGATAAGGTAATGAAGTTGATCAAATTTAGAGTGTGGAGTTGGTGTCAAGGTTTAGTAAAGAAAGCAAAATTCTCATATATAGATTGGATTGTTAACCCTTTGATTTGTATGGAATCTGCTGTGTGATCTTTTGTTAGGGAGGATAGGCGACTTCAAACTATAGAAGCATAGTTTTTACATGTTATTGGCAAATGTGAAATACCCTGTACAAACTTAGCTTCTTGTCTGGTGGTTAGTCTTTTAGAGGGCACATATTTTTTGTTTTTCCTTTCACTTGATACTTATTGTATATGGGTTTAGGGTACCCCTTGTACTCTATTTTATATACTTTTGGCTTATCAAAAAAAAAATGATTTAGTCAAATGCACAAAGATTGAAAATATATATATATATATATTTCATTGACAAAAGTAAATCAAATCCAAAAGAAGTCAAATTACAGTATATGAATATCAATGAAAACATTATGATTGATCTTTAAAAGGAACTTGATCTAAATATATTTTTTTAAAACTTGCTAGAACAAATACAACAAGTAACAACCACCAAGTCTTTTCTCACTTGTTGTGGCGACTACCAGGATTAAACAATACTATATAATGTTCTAGGAAAAATCATGTCTATAAACAAATCATTAATATGTAAATCTCTCTTTTAACGTTTTCACATAGGGTTTTTCTTAACCCTTGTCTACCTCTAACAATTAGGCCTCTCTCCATCTGATATATACTTGGTTTACAAAACTGAATATTTAGACAAAAATATTTAAAGCACAATAACTTAAGAGATAATTGAATAATATTTAGTTACTTTTGTACATGAGATCACAATACTCAATTCAATTTTATAACAAATAATATATACTTTCGTAAAAAAAAGGTAAATAATATAATATTTATAATAAGATAAGTAAAATGACATAAAATAAAGATCATCCAAATTTCTAAAGTTTACATAGTTTTAATGTCAACAAGCTCGCAAGAAAGGTAACTATAATTTCTCCTTATAACAAACAGGGAAATTCAAAAGAAAAATAGGTTCTTTTCATCCCCATAAGCCCTCAATGGGATTTGTGGGAATTACGGAGACCACAGGTCCGTCTTGTGTATGTCTACGGCATTACTTTTCCCAAGAAACAACTTCCTGCACAAGCATGTAAAACAACATTAGGTTGAGGTAACACTGAAGTATTTACCTAACAAAGAACCAAAGAAAGCAAAAGTTGACAGCATCAATGCTTTATGACATGGTACCAGTTTGGGGACATGGTAAAGAGGTAAATTAGCAACTCTAGAGGAAAGCATCAATGATCACCTCCGTATTGTCATGGAGAAATCGGACATTAAAGATGCACATACAATTTTCTTGAACGTGTGGCCTCCTCTAGGTTTTTACAACTCGAGCATCACAATGAAAGGCGTAATCATCTGTTATCTGTGACAAACCAAGAAAGGCACATGAGAGTTCTAATAGTTATAGATGTTTGGGAGTACTTAAAAACCAAAAATAACTATATGTTCCACTTTGTTATATGTTGTACAAAAGTCATGCGATTTTGCAAACATGTCAATCATGTGGCCAATGGACACACACATTATATAGACAAATTGTAGTAAAATAAAAGAGTTTGATTTCCTTAACTTGAAACATAGTACAATATCTCCATCCTTCACCTTGTGACACTCCGAAGCCTCCAATGGTATGGATCTTTCTGTTGACGATTTCGGCAAGTGTACCGAATCGTTGCAAGTAAGAACCGGATATCGTCCACAGGGATTAGTTACCAAGTACCAATTCACAAATTAAACCACTATTTAGACTAAAATTTGGTATGAAGAGAGATCAAAATAAATAAAATAAAATAAAAGAGAAATAAAATATTTTTGGAATTTTTGTTGAGATAAAATAGAAATAAAAATGCTAGGGATTTGATTTCATCCAATTATGAATCTGGATTCCTCATAGACAAGGAATTCTATGAATTACCAACACTCTAATTATCTTAATCTCAATTGGCATATGTTGAAGGACAAAATCCCTTAATTAATTGAAGCCTAATTCCTTAGTGAATCAATTCTATCAAACCTTACTAATGACCCTAATTCCTTAGGTCTAATTAACAAAGCATGATGATCATAGCTCTATCGAATTTGCAAAATGCCCACATTAATCAGTTATTTATTCCTAGATTAACCAAATTAACAGTGATTATTACAAGAGGCAAAGTCCAAAAATCACTATTCCTAGCATATTATTGAACCCTCAAAACACAAGAATGGTAGCTAAGCATTCAAATGTAAGCAAGCACCGTAAACATCACATCAACAATTTCAATTGTTCATAAGATAATCAAACTATCAGATAAAACTTCATCATAAAATGAATACATCAAAGCCCCGGCAAAAAGGAATTTAGCTAGACATGCTAAACCTTAAAATAAAATAAAATAAAGAGAAAGAGGAGAAAAGAGAAAACTCCATAAAAATGTACTGATCCCAGCAGTATAGCTTCGCAACACCGTTTCCACGCTGTCGTTTCTACTTCCTGTTCGTCCGGTTCCCCGTTCCAGAAGCCCCTATCCCTCTTTTTTATTATTTTTCTACTAGTTGTTGTCTCTCTCTCCTTTTTTATTATTTTTATATTAGATCTGTCCCCTTGCTTTTTTTCACGTTGTCCCTCTTTATATTTTTCGTGCAGCCCCACTTAGGTTGCTATTTCAATTAATTAGAATCAAAATAATAATAATGCGTGGGCCCTGCTGCTGATTTTGCCATATCTTTCTATCCAATTTTCAATCTCTATTGGATTCAAATTGATCACATGATTCCAAAATCATTCAATAGGTAATGCTTCACGTGGGATTCTTCTATCAATTCAAATGATTTTTTTATTAATGACAAATAACTAGCTCCAGAATATAGGAATCATATTTCCTTTAAATTAGCATGTCCCTAATTTAATTGGATTCTCCCATTAATTTGCAAGCTTCAATTGCAATCCTTCTTCTGATTTTATCTGATTATGGTCAAGCATTTATTTCCAAATCACAAGAGAATCTCAATTATGTGGGCCCTTTTGATTATTATTTCATGCTGCTTCCTTAATTGCACGTTGCTACATCCCTTTTATCGTGCAGCCCTCTAAGCCTCTGACGCGGGCCTCCAATTCCATCTCAAATTAAATATGGCCACTTATTCTTGTTTCACGTTCTCTATTACTGGCCAAGCTATTGTGCTTTCAATTAATTTACCAACACAAATCCAAATTGAAATTTCAATTCCTTAAACTTGGGTCCTGGTGGCTACTTTTAATCCAAGCCCATTTGGACTATTCCAATACATAAGACCCTTGTATCACTTTAGTTGCACCTGGAGTTGTCTTCAATTGCCAAAGTCTGGGAATCTTTATTTCATGTGGACCAAGGTTTCTTTGTATTTCCATTTTATTTTAATTATTTCCTACAAAAGTAAAAAGAAGTGAAAACAATATTAGATTAATACTAAAAACATGAAATTAAACTAAAAAATTAAAAACACTATTAAAAACTAAATTACCTAAACTTAGTTACAAAAATCAATCAATCGACACAATTGGGGGCAAAAATCCATCCAATAAGCACAAAAAAAATACATAATCTAGAAGATTATCACACCCCCAAACCTAAGACTTTGCTTGTCCCCAAGCAAAAGTAACCCAAACTAACACACAAAACACTAAGGACAACAGACCAAGCAAATATTGACTCAAGAGACACCCTAACTTAACAATAACAAAGCAATGCAACCACCCAACCATGTAAGAAATCATAAAACAAAAGAATCACCTTATAACAAGTTCACATCCAAGAATATTCCAAAGAAGAAATCATAACAATGGTGCTCCAATATTTCCACACTTGAAAAATGAAAGAACATGGCTAATTCAATTAAGGAAGAACTATTGGATACCCAACTACTCACAGGAAGTGCAATTTCACTCAATCACTCAAATTTATGTAGGTAATAATTGCAAGTTTATCAATCAATTTCACACATCAAAACCATGCAACTTCAAGTTTGATTTTCATCTCAATCATTCATCATCAATTCACAACATGCATAAATCAAAGGGACTTTATTTAGGATGTAATGTGGCCAAGGTAAATGGGAAGGATAAGAAAGGATAAACAAGCTAGCACCAAAGGAAATAGGAGAGCAACAATTACTTTTAAAGAACCATGCTTTGCATACAATCCTTTTCTCACCTCTTTCTTTTTGACTTCCTTCACCTTCTTTTCTTTCAAAGCACCACTTTGTTTTTTTTTCCTCAAGTATTCATACCATTTTCCATTTTTTTTGTCTTCTTTTTTCTTTTCTTTTTTTCTTTTTTTTTCCTTTTTGGTAACCATTCCTTTCTTTCACCAACATATAAGCACAATATTCTCCCCCATACTTATGTCAAACCCACACACAATAATTCAATGCTCTCTTATCCACTGAGGTTGGGTAGAAACATTGTTTTTCAAGGTAAGGCTCATGGGTAAAAACAAACAAAGATTTACATATAAAGCTCAAATGGGCTAAGCAAAGGGAAAAATTCACGGTTGGCTATTTGGTCAAAGTGGCTATATGAAAAACGACCCAAATCATTTTTATAACATGCATGTGAATCATGAACTTCAAACAAGAACCAAGCAAACTCAAGAGTATGAGTTTCAATGGTGCACTCACAAGAAAAAAAATTTGACAATTATAGTCCCAAATGACTCACAAGGATAAAGTTAAGCAATCCAATTAATTCTCACCAAAATTTTATAGCCATGAACTTTAATCAACAAGGTTTAACACAATGCACCAAAGTTATGAAATCTAGTCAAGAACAAACTCAAATGACAAACTAAACCACAAGTGTCATCTTCGTATCAAAGGAAAACAAACATGGTGGGTTCACAATACAATGAAATTTCCAAGAATGGGGGGTCCACACGAGCATGCTTATTATTTTGTTATTAATTTTTTTTTTCAAAGAATGGTAATGACCTTAACTTGCGAACACTCAAAAATAAAATAGCACACAAATAAAAAATAAATAAAGAAAAACAAAATAAAGAAAAAGAAAAGAAAACTCCCCTATCTTGCGCTTCCAAAATTTGGTCCAAACTTGAGGTCGCCATCATTAGTGCCTCCTATCCTTCCTTTTTGCCATAAGATACCATGAAGCACAACTAAATATATATCTCAAACAGAGAAAACATTAGCACAAGATAGACAAGTCATAAAAGAAAAAACAACTAAATATATATCTGAATCAATATTTTTTTTCTATTTTCTAAATTTTCAAATTTTTTTTCTTCTTTTTATTAATTATTATTATTATTATTATTATTATTATTATTTTCAACAAGAAAATGAAAATAAACTAAAGAGAATGGTTAAGAAAACTCATTGAGAAGCTTCTACCTGGGTCCCATTGCTTGTAGCATAGGGGCCAAGAGATACTAAATATGTAAAGGGTTCCTCCCGGATCCCATAGCTTGTGGAGTGGCGATTGCAGAAGCAAGATGAATCTACCCTCAATTCCTCCTGGCAAGTGTGTGAAAACTCCATTGACCTCTTTAGGTACAATAATGAACCCACTTCCTCTAGGGTCAAATGGTATTTTCACAAGGACATTTGACAGACAGGTGGAAGGGACTAACTTTGCAGTGTCCACACATGCATGTAAGCCAACATATTTATCCAATGCAAAAATTTTAGGTTTCTTAGCAAGCATGGTGGAGTGAATGTTTTCCAAATGACTTGCCTTCTCAATTGTTCTTTCCCAAGGATTTGTGAAAGGCAATTCCTCTTCTTGTGACTCGTCTACCACCACCATTTCATCTTCATTTTGATCCATCCCCAGAACCATATTTTGCTCAAATTTTGCTTCACGTGGCTCTTTGGGAATCACTTGTAAACATGGTGGTGGAGGTGGTAAACATGAACAAAAGGTTTCCCATTCCTCCTTGGAGCCTCTATATACAAGCTTACCCGTCATACAATCAACTTGTGTTGGAATATCATGATTCCCAAATCTATGTAGTCTCCCCAACACAAGTTGTTCTCTAAAGTATGACTTGAGGCTTCCTCATCAGATGGATAATAATAGTGGTGCATCCACCTTGAACAAACAAAACTGAAAAGAAAAGATCAAATATATACACAAAAAAATATCTAAATTAGTTACCTCCTTTGTTACTAATGATATTGGAAAAACCAGTCCCCGACAACGGCGCCAAAAACTTGTTGACGATTTCGGCAAGTGTACCGGATCGTTGCAAGTAATAAATCGGTAAGAACCGGATATCGTCCACAAGGATTAGTTACCAAGTACCAATTCACAAATTAAACCACTATTTAGACTAAAATTTGGTATGAAGAGAGCTCAAAATAAATAAAATAAAATAAAAGAGAAATAAAATATTTTTGGAATTTTGTTGAGATAAAATAGAAATAAAAATGCTAGGGATTTGATTAAATCCAATTATGAATCTGGGTTCCTCATAGACAAGGAATTCTATGAATTACCGACACTCTAATTATCTTAATTTCAATTGGAATATGTTGAAGGACAAATTCCCTTAATTAATTGAAGCCTAATTCCTTAGTGAATCAATTCTATCAAACCTTACTAATTACCCTAATTCCTTAGGTCTAATTAACAAAGCATGATGATCATAGCTCTATGGAATTTGTAAAATGCCCACATTAATCAGTTATCTATTCCTAGATTAACCAAAATTATTACAAGAGACAAAGTCCAAAAATCACTGTTCCTAGCATATTATTGAACCCTCAAAACACAAGAATGGTAGCTAAGCATTCAAATGTAAGCAAGCACCGTAAACATCACATCAACAATTTCAATTGTTCATAAGATAATCAAACTATCATATAAAACTTCATCATAAAATGATTACATCAAAGCCCTGGCAAAAAGGAATTTAGCTAGACATGCTAAACCTTCAAATAAAATAAAATAAAATAAAGAGAAAGAGGAGAAAAGGGAAAACTCGATAAAAATGAATTGATCCCAGCAGTATAGCTTCGTAACACCGTTTCCACGCTGCCGTTTCTACTTCCTGTTCGTCTGGTTCCCCATTCCAGAAGCCCATATCCCTCTTTTTTATTATTTTTCTACTAGTTGTTGTCTCTCTCTCCTTTTTTATTATTTTTCTATTAGCTCTGTCCCCTTGCTTTTTTCATGCCGCCCCTCTTTATATTTTTCGTGCAGCCCCACTTAGGTTGCTATTTCAATTAATTAGAATCAAAAAAATAATAATGCGTGGGCCATTCTCCTGATTTTGCCATATCTTTCTATCCAATTTTCAATCTCTATTGGATTCAAATTGATCACATGATTCCAAAATCATTCAATAGGTAATGCTTCACGTGGGATTCTTCTATCAATTCAATTGATTTTTTTATTAATGGCAAATAACTAGCTCCAGAATATAGGAATCATATTTCCTTTAAATTAGCATGTCCCTAATTTAATTGGATTCTCCCATTAATTTGCAAGCTTCAATTGCAATCCTTCTTCTGATTTTATCTGATTATGGTCAAGCATTTATTTCCAAATCACAAGAAATCTCAATTATGTTGGCCCTTTGGATTATTATTTCATGTTGCTTCCTTAATTGCACGTTGCTACCTCCCTTTTATCGTGCAACCCTCTAAGCCTCTGACGCGGGCCTCCAATTCCATCTCAAATTAAATATGGCCACTTATTCTTGTTTCATGTTCTCTATTACTGGCCAAGCTATTGTGCTTTCAATTAATTTACCAACACAAATCCAAATTGAAATTTCAATTCCTTAAACTTAGGTCCTGGTGGCTACTTTTAATCCAAGCCCATTTGGATTATTCCAATACATAAGACCCTTGTATCACTTTAGTTGCACCTGGAGTTGTCTTCAATTGCCAAAGTCTGGGAATCTTTATTTCATGTGGACCAAGGTTTCTTTGTATTTCCATTTTATTTTAATTATTTCCTACAAAAGTAAAAAGAAGTGAAAACAATATTAGATTAATACTAAAAACATGAAATTAAACTAAAAAATTAAAAACACTATTACAAACTAAATTACCTAAACTTAGGGACAAAACTCAATCAATCGACACAATTGGGGGCAAAAATCCATCCAATAAGCACACAAAAAATACTTAATCTAGAATATTATCACTTTCACGCACCCCCTCTTTAATATTCACCCATTCATCTTGTTCCGTACTCAATCCAACATATCGAACACAGGCTTCCTGAGTTAATGTATGTGAATAATTAACCATTTTATTTATGGCATGAATGTAATTCCAACAACTCATACTTGAGTAGAAATTTGAAGATAATATTTGAACAAAAATTAGACAAGCATTGCAGGCATGAAATGAACTATCACTCCTCTATTGATTACAAATTCTAAAGAAAATGTCTAGTTTCTTAACAAGCAGAAAGACATAAATTAGAATATAAGAATTTTACAACTTCTCCATGTGCTCACAACTCTATAGTTAAGGAATAATGCTACATCATACCTACAATTGAAATATAATCCACAAAGTATAAAAATGCAACATACATATCATATGGCTAAGCTCAAAACATAGAGTTGCAGTCTAATCATAGTATTATTCCTCACCATGCCAAGTCTTTTGAAGATCTTGCTTTAAATCCCAACTCCGAGAGATCTGTAACTTCTTTACCTGACATTACCGTAAGAAATTCTAATTAAACTCTAAAGTATTCATAGCCTTGTTGATCTTTGAGCATGAATTTATGTCAATCGTCATTTATTAGTACAACATTGCCTATCATTGAATCTAATCGCTAGTTGAAGTTAACCAAAAATCTATCTTTATACAACTTACAAGGTTTTATAATTGTGTAGGTGTTTTTTACACTCTTTCTCAACAACCCTGATAAGGCTCCACATGAATGCTATGAGCCTATAATTTCCAATGTACGAAACAATATAAAACAAAAAAGAATCAAATATAAACTATTGCAAATGCTCACTGAATTTATTTTCATTAATAGAAATCAATAATTACCACTTTGGCAGGGAGAAATTTGATAAAAGTTTACAATAAGCATTATTGTTGTTCGTTAATGAGTCAAAACAACACCATGTTCACTGTAAAATACATCTAGAAACTCAATTCCCTTATTAATAATATCAAAAGAAATAAAAAAAGACAGAGCACATTATCAATATGAAGGTTATGATTTACAGTGACAGGGTGAATATATTTATCTTTATATATATAAAAGAAGCAGTCACTGGGGGCATTTTTTCCCCTCCAAAACTGGGGTCAAATTTGTCATTTAGTTAACTAATTAATAAACATCAGTAAATCAGTAATTGTTATAATTTATATTAATTTTTTATGCAATTTTTGTGGTTATTAATTGGCTAATTGTTGCTCTATACCCATGCGCCCTAGGTTATTGGGCTGGAGTTAATGAAACCATACAGACATAATGGTCCATCGGGTATTAGATAGATGTTGGGAAAATAAAAAATAAATAAAAAATAATTAATTCTTTATATTGGAAAGCACATGCCTTTGACTAAGAGACTCTCATCCTTTTTCATTTTGGGATAGCAAATTTTCCTTCTAACACATGCCTCTTCGATTCTTTGGCCTTTTCAGATTTTTACAAACTCATCTTGTTTATTGATGCGAGGGGTGTAGCTATCTGCCATATAAGCTTCCATCTCTAAGCTGGTGTTTTCAGGTTTCTTTTCTCATGATTTTTTTGAAGTTTTCTATTTTTTGCTGCATTATCTTATATTGTTAACATATGTCATCTATTCTTTATTCTTTATGTCACGTGTTAATGTACAAACTGGAGAGCCAGGAGGGGAGGTAGCTATCAAGCTGGTATGTTATGAATTGCATATTATTCATTATATTCTGAATTGCATAATTTTAGTTTTTAAAGTGTCCATATTATTCATTATATTCTTGAAGTATGCTTATCTGAGATAAAATCCTTGAGTATTTCAAAGCTGTTTAAAATAAAATCTCATTGCATCATTCTCTAGCAAGGCCTTATTCTTCCACTAACTAAGGCCGCTCTATCTAATGACTCAATCATAACATCAACTGAAGAACTACTCCCTACTCCATGAGGTATACTCAAACATATACTTTGAATAACTATTCTCACATTGGTTTTATTCTCTTCACTTCACTGTATTTTTTTTTTTTTTTGCTATAAAAATTGTCAATTCACATTGGTTCTCTCTCTATGTTTTTTCATATAAATAACAGCATGTGACTCCATGACCATGTTCATAGAGTCCAAGTATTATAAAGTGACTGAAATTAAGTTTGCTTACATGCTTCCTTTAGACAAATCTGGGTGTCAAATGAAGTATTGCCCCCTTTATTTCAGAAACTTCGTTACTTTTTGGTTTTGCTCTTTCATTGTTGCAACTCATATTTTCCAATTTTTAATATTATATTCTACATCTGGGTTCTGATGTGTTACTTCCTATGTTTGCTTAGACGAGAAGATAACATAGTTGCAATAAGCTTCATCATATTTTAAAAATTTATTGGGACTTCTTTTTTAAAAATTGTGTTGTGATTTCATTTTTGTGTGAAATTTTGTTTATATAAGGCCAATTTGATTCTTCATTTGGGTTTTGAGAAGTTGTTTCATATGTTTGCTACGACGGATAGATAACTTAACTGCAACCAAATTAATCTAATACATGTCATAATATTTGTTAAAGTTTTTAGAAGTCCTTTATTAAAAAGAAGTGTTTTGAAGTAAAATTTCATTCATTATATATTGTGTTTCTGATAAACATACTATAAGGATTGATTGAACTGAGTACAAGGTATAATTGGAGATAGTAGAGCAAAGAAATGTTAAAGTATAATAATAATTTATATTTTCTAATTGCACATGTATCTAATATTATTTTATGCAGAAATCCTTTAGATATTATTATATTGTTTTAATATTAATTTGTCCACAACTTTTCCTTATAAGTTTTAATTTACAAAATGAGTTATTCCAACAAAACTTTACATGTGCATCGTACAGGAAAACGTGTGATACATGCATGTATTCTAATCGTGTTACCTTAATTAGGAGCGTGTTACCTTAATATTTATTTATAAAAAATATTATGTAATCTTAATATTTTTAAGAAATAAAAAATAAATTTCCAAATAAATAATGTTTTGTGTTTTCAAATAATATTAGGTTACATCGCATATGCATATCTCACCCGTGCATCGCACGGGTCCATCGACTAGTAATAAATAAGTTAATACAGCAAATGAGAATACTAGCTAGCATCTTATTTTTAAATATTAAAATTCGTTAGTTGGAGCTAAAGGCATTTGATGGAACCATGGGCTAAAATGGAGAAAGGGAAAAGTTCAAAAAAGGGGGAAGGCCCTCTTGGTTTACTCCCGTATACTAAGAACCCACTGACAAGGTTTAAAGTCGTAGGTGGGAACATTAAATGATGGTGAGGTAGACAATTATATACAAAGAGAATATACATATTAGGGCTTGACAAATTATCGGTCCCGACAGTGACTTGTTAAAACCGAAGCAGAAAATAGCTAGGCAGGCCGGTATGGGTGGGTCAGCGGGTGACAGAGTTTAGTATCTTGCGGTCTTGGACACGGGGTGGGGTGGGGTGGGGGTGGGGGGGTTCGGTTTGGGTAAAAAAATTCGCTACCGACCGAACCCACCCGATATATTAATTTTTTTTAATTTCCCTTTAATTTGATTGGTTACCTCAGATTTTCCTTCAATTTGATTGACTCTTATATCTTATCCTTATCTTTTTTGATTCCCTTATTTAATATTCAAATTTCATATCTTATCTTTATACAAAAATCAAAATCTCTCGTTCTGTCAGCCTCTCTCATTCGTTTAATGACATTCACTTCACACACACACTTCATCTTTACACTCAGCCTCTCTCGCTCACTTTTCTTCCACCGCCACCGCCACCGCTGTAGTTACCAGCGGTGCTTCTTGCTCCTATCTATCTTCCCCTCCTCAGTGATGGTCTCTTCTTGCACCTCTGTTGCATAGGCGCCTCCGGCCAAAGCACCGAATCCAGTCTCATCATGGAGCTTGCACAACCACCGTATCCAGCCCCACTCTCCAGTCTATCCCCAACGCACGAAATGGAAGATTTTGACCAAGCTTTCTATGGGATGGATCTGCAACGTGGACAACTCTGCAAAGAAGAATATCTATAGTGCAAACAAAGAAGACCTGCGAAGAATTGGTATTTTTTGTTGAAAGTTTGAATCTTTCTAGTTTAAGTTCTTGTTCCCTTCATGTTTCGGGTTCTGCTTCAATTTTGAAGTATGAGCATTTTAAAGTTTACGAATGATGGTTCTTCTTCTCCATGATGGATTTCTGGTTTTTTTTGGGTATAAAATCGACCCATCCCACTTGCCGACCCACCGACCCGACCAGACCAAATCAAGCAGGCCTAATCCGAGGGCACTAAACGGACGGGAGTAGGTGAGGATATCTGCCTATCGTATTTTTTGGGTTGGGGTTTTTAGGTTCGAATCCGACCAAACCCGCCCACTGTCCACCCCTAATATGTAGGGGACATAACAAATTGGGGGCATGAACAGTATTTATAATTTTGCATTGGGATTTGAGATTAGCATATCTGGATTGGGGGCATTCTGCTATTTTCTTCTTTATACCCTTATATTAAATATAGACTGCTTACGTTAGGAATTTAGTCCTATCAACATTTAACCCAAATTAGGTGAACCCTTGTTCCCTACAGAAATGACAACATAACAAGATTTTACAGGCTTCAAAGCAAATGGTATTCTGATTATGGGAAATTTAAAGGGGAACATTTTGCAATGGTTTAGCTGTATAAAACCAAATTTTCAAAACCACAAGAAAAACCACCCAATATCATCGAGGGAACTTTTTCTTCCTTTTCCAAATTTATAGCCACAATCAAATAGAAGGATAAAAGGACAACCTTTTGGAGTTGGAGAGCTTTTGTTTCCAATAGAAGCATTTGAAAGATCAACAAATATTTTCAGCTCATCGGGTGATGAAGTAACATTAGCCTGTGACTCTTTCTGTTTGTTTCGGAACCAACACTTCACCTAAAACCCAGTAAAATCAATTCACCATTATAACATGTTCTGTAAAAATGACAAACCATGTCTAAATGACAAAGAAATTGTAACAACCTGTTGCCATGGTAAGGAAGTTTTACTAGCACGGTTTGATGATGAACTGCAAAATTAAAGCTTTTAAATTATGAAATATCATAGTAAACGTAACACAAAGTCCTCTCTATTTTATGTTACAGTTAAGGTATGACTTAATTCACCTAAATTTCGTAGCAACCTCTCGACAGAAATTCTGATCAAGTGATTTTTCTCCCATCTCCTGATACATTCTTTCCAATTCCATGATCTATATGTTTGTGGCCGTGCGATTAACCAGAGGAAGAGGGCACGAGTTAGTGGAATGCAACGACAGTATACATGTCAAGTGGAACACAGAACATTCTAACTAAAATATATACCGCCAGAGAAATGAAATTACCTCATCTTTAGAGAATTGATGGAATGGAGATTTAGTTAAATCGAGCTTAACCATCTCTGCAAACAGGGCTAGCCAAGATGTCAACTTTATCCTTACTTTAAACACACCCCTAGTAAAAATAGGATCAGAACTAGCTAGCCAATTAACCATCTTATATCACGGCAGACTTAAAAAAAAAAATCCGCGAAATGGGAAATCATTAACCAGTGAACGAATGAGTTCTAGCAATGAAGTCAGAAAAATATATCAGAGTTGCATTAAAGGAAATTGATCTGGAAAATAAAAGAAGTAGCAATGACAAAACTATTTATGAATGTTGAGAAATAAAAGAGAAGGGAAGCAGAGCAACGTCCAACTATCAATTCAGAAGAGGCAGACTCTGACAGAAAGGGTTTGAAACGAATTTATAGGAAAAAAGCAGAAGCTAATTTTCCAAGTTAGTCCCTCAATATTTTACATGAATACGCTTATGCCCCTACTCTCTATATCTAAGGAGTCACTATCTTGGATTTGACGTGGAGAGAGGGAAGAAAAAAGTCTTGCTTTCTCTCCATGGAAAATCATGTGGATTAAGTCGATTTTAAGTTAGTAGTGTTAGAGACTTAATTGATATTAAATGAGTAAAATCAAGGATCAAATTAATAATAACTTATTATTCGGGGATGCAAATTGGTTTACTAGTTATACAAGGTTGGAAACCACTTCACCTAAGCTATCCAACTAGCTAGGTATGCGCAATTTTATTTCCATAAAGCATACATAAATACTAAATTAAATTTACTAGTTCAAAATATTAGCAATCAAAAGTCAATTTTAAATGAGCAAATAAAAAACGGAAAACACAAAAGGGTCGCTTTAGTCTTCATCGTGGAATGTTTTGATCATGAAGGATCAAAAGCGTAATTTAGCCTAATTTGTAATATTAATGTTTATTTTTAATTTTTTCTAAATATATTTAATTATTAAATTAAGATATTAATATAATTATATTAATTAATAATATAATAATTATGCTATTTATTAATATTCATAATATAATTATTAATAATATAATTTATCCTAATTATTAATATTAATAATATAATTATGTATTAATAATATTAATATAATTATCCAACTAGGATCAATCCTCTAAGGAGTCACACTCCTATGCATGTCGGTGGATCTCTCACACTAGGGATACTGATCCCCCGGACATTCTCTATCTCTCTCGGGTCTATTCATCATTAGGGATTGTCAGTTGGTTTGTCCTGGTAACATTTTCGCTCGCCGTGACCAATAAGGATGCTTTCCCTATGAGCTCAACTCCAATAGGGGTATCTTGGTCTCCTGGGAACGTCCACCATAGACTGGAACACTCCGGGCCCAAACGTCGAGATAGTCGAGTACCAGCAGAGACCACGACACAATGGGTACAAACCATTGGCCACTGTCAGTCAATCCAAACCTCATATGACTCACAGTCACGCGGCTCGCCTCTTTGACAATATGCAATGCAATACAAACCTAAGTTGACACCGGTATCATCTTTCACTTACACGCATTACGATGCACACAACATCCACAACCTCGATACTCATATACTGCTCTCATATGACATTCACAACCACAATTGTCTATTTTTCCAATTGGTAATTGCTCACCCAATCCCTAAGAACGATGTTCGGTTATTCACCATTTATTTATTACTTGTGACAATTCAGTACGCTTACAGCGACCCCCACCATATAAGTTCAATTCTCTATAGTGTTGCAATGGTATTTGAGGCACATTTAGACCACAAACATAATTCTCTTCGAAAATTCTACCCTATTCAAAACAATAGTGTGAAAAGTGTGATATTGAAGGGATTATTGAATAGTTTAGTAGATAAATAAACTTAGAGTAATACCACAGAGCCTCAAATCTTTCACACTAGATTGTACAAACATATACAATTTGTTAGGTTTGACGAGCTACACAAAGAAACCTGCACTAAGGGATGTTTTTCATGTGGTACATTGAGTTTTATATCTTTTAAGATCTTTATCCAATTTCCATAAACTTATATGTAGGCCATAGAGGTAACTTCTCAAGTGCAAAACTTGTTTCTACCAGGGAAATGCAAACATGCATGGCAAAGTCTTTGGTTTTTCACTATTGTATTCCAACGGGCATTCATTGCTTTGAGACTAACCTTTTAGGCACTGCCATGGAAGTAGGGACGGACCCATGTGTTAGTGAGGGTGTGCACATGCACCCCCTAATTTAAAAATATATATTTAATTACTTTAAATATTTTTTGTTTCCCCCCATTGTTGATTTATTTGATTGCACTCATGACACTCTACCTTCTTCATTTCTTTCTTAATCTCAAGTCTAGACCACTTGTCTAGTGACTTATATTGAGAGAGAGTTGTTCAATAACATTGACTGATCATTCAATGATTTCAAAACATGAAATCACGTAGAAGACAATTATGAGGTATGCAATTTATTTGATTAGATATATTAAAATTGGTTAAATTAATACGAAGGTCCCAAATGGGTCCTTGAACTTTTTGAAAAAATTCAAATAAGTCCCTATAGTCTTTAAGATATTTAATTTATCCTAATTATTAATTATTAATTAATAATATTAATATAATTATATTAATTAATAAGATAATAATGACTGGGTCCAGGATGTGCCACGTGGTGTACTCTGGAGCAGTGGCTCCATTGCAACTGGCATCACTCCACCAGAGTGCCCCACATGGCGCTTGCTTGAATTTTATTAATCTTTTAAAAGTTTTTTCATCCAAAATTTTTATTTTATTTTTATTTTTTTTGTACAATAGGACACTGCCACGTGACAGGTCAAAACAGGCGCCATTACGTTAGCAAAAAAAAGTTATTTTATTCCAGCATGTCAAAAAGGAATTCACTTTGGTAAATTGTTTCAAAAGGATGTCTTTTGGTTAATAATTTCTAAAAGGGGGTCCACTTTGGTCAAAAAGCCAATCGTTGTGAGATAATAACAAGGGGTAGAGATGGAATCAAGATTGTTGTAGTATTGACTCATGACACTATAATGTTTAATGATTGTTTTGGATTGCATAAGATTTTTATGGGGTTTTGCTTACTGTTTTCTGGGTTAAAGTGTGTCTTGTGGGAATGTTTGTTGATGGTTTTTTTTTTTGTTGGAGTTGATTTATAACTCTTTGAAGTAACGAGTGATAATTGAAATGACATTCTGATTTTTTTTTTTTTGATGAAAGATTCTGAATGTGTTTTTGCATTCATGTGTTATGAGAGATGAAATAGGAGAGTGTAAGAGTTCCTATAGTGAGGTTGTTAAAAGATGTGTTAAAAACCTGAATTCAACAACTACCACATGCCTAAAGAAATGAGTGAGTGTAAGAGTTCCTATAGGTTTTTTTTTTTGAAAGTAAAAGAATTATATTAACAAAGGTACGGAACCCAACCCAACAAATTATAAAACAAACTTGAAAAATTCAACAAAACAAACCCAACCACAATAATTGATGCCTAACCTCAATTGGCTAAAGAGGAAAGATATTCCCAAAATCTAAAACATGATGCCACACCTGTCCACAACAATACACACAACAAATAACCCATAAAAACCACACAATCTATATAACGAACACATCTCCAAATCAAGAAAATAGTCATAGCACAATAAAAACGCAAAGCACATCAAGCCGAGCCAATAATAGATATGGCCAAGGTGCCAAATCAGATTGAGCAGCAATAACAACCAGGCCGCAAGAACTCCCCACTACAATTAAGCAGCATAACAGATGAAAACTCAAGAGATCAGGCACGACACTTCCTATAGGTTGTTAAAATATATACTAAAAAAGATATATTAAAAACTTGATTATAACAACTACCACATGTCTAGATGAAGAAAATCAAATTTATCAGAGAAAACAAGCGAAAAACAACAATTACAATAGCCAAAAGAAACTTACCTTCTTGAAATGTAAAATAAACACAAGCTAAAGACTATTTTTTCTTTACTCACCCACCTGATGCCTCATGCTATTGCTTCCCCTCTGAATTGTCCCCTTAAGCAATGACCTAGAAGAAATGTTCCCCCAAGTATCTGAAGGATCTTGAAGCAAAATTTTGGGGTGCCTATTTTTATATTTACTTATGCCTAAAAAAGTGCTATTATTAAAAATTTTAATGTTGAATTATCACATTAAAACTAAGTTTTTTAAGAGGTGAAGGATGATACTATAGTTATATATAATGAATAAATAGGGGAATACCCAAAACAAGAATAAACAAAGATTGCATATAAACAATTGGAGAACTCTCATTATATCAAATGACGTCATTTGTATAATATCTACTTTTGAATGTTGAAGGATACTGGTTACTCACCGATTCTAGAGACTACAACTAAGGTAATAAATCAGCGCATATACTAAAGTCTAACCTCACAGTTTTGTGCTATGAGGTCTCAAGTCCTTTACACTTCAATCCTCACACTATAGCTACTCATTCCTTCATCGTGAATACATTTGACTATCATTAATGAGCACACATTAATGGGCTAGCTGAGTTGTCTAACTGGGAATTCAAAAGAATCTTGGAAAAGATGATTAATCCTACAAGGAAGGATTGGTCCACACATCTAGATGAGGCCTTGTGGGCTTACAGAACTGCATTCAAGCCTCCCCTGGGAATATCCCCATACAAACTGGTGTATGGAAAGGCTTGCCATCTACCCCTGGAGTTGCAACACAGCTTTTTGGGCAGTCAAAAAGTTGAACTTTGATCTTCAGTCTGCTGGAGCAGGTCGTATGCTGCAGCTTATTGAACTGGAAAAGCACAAGCTGTTCTCCTATGAAAATGCTAAAGCTTACAAGGCAAAAACCAAAGCTTGGCATGACAAAAGGATCCATCAGAAGTCATTCCATGAAGGATAACAAGTCCTGATATTTAATTCAACACTGAAGCTCTTCTCAAGCAAGCTTAAATCAAGGTGGTATGGCCCATTCAAAATCATGAAAGTCTATCCACGTGGAGATGTGGATTTACTAGATACAGAGAGTGTCAAAGAGTTCAAGGTCAACGGACAAAGAATCAAGCATTACTTTGATGAACCTTTGGACAGAATGAAGGTTACCACCACAATTGATGATAGTGAATGATGCTAAAACAGGATCTGGATGAGGACCTTATAAACCAAGCACTCATGGGAGGCAGCCCATCAATAAATTCAAGTAGTTTATAGTTATGCTGGAGCATTACATGGTCGGCAACAAATAATTAGGAAGCATAGAAGGCAAGAATTGAGTTCAGGTTGTAGCATAAGGAAAAGAACTGGTGTGCTGTTGGGCAATGCTACATCATGCTCCTGAAATTCTGAGTGCAAAGGTTACCATTTGTCGATGATGACCAATATCTGAGGGAAGTACAAGGTAGGGCCCATCACATTTTGTCTGTTGTGGGTAAAGTAAGTTGGACAGTTTTGAAAAAAATTCAAATTACAATAATTAGTGGGATGTGGAGAGAGAAGATCACAGGTTCCCACTCCTCATGACCCAATCGTACAAGATTTTTCTCTCTCCCACTTTATTTACTCCTTTCCCACGCCACACCTCCACAAACAGCCAACCCACACCCTTCCTGACACATTAAATAGCCCCTCCTCACTCCACTCAACCAACTACACTCTCTTTGTTAAACCCTTCCTTCTTACTTGCTCATAACCCTAACTGTTCTAACCCTTCCCCTAACCCTACTCAATCACCATGACCACAAAAGAATGGAGGATGTGTGAAACACGGTGCAATCAAGACCCCAGCACCCACCTCTGCAATAGAAAAAGCCCAATCTTCCTCTTCGACTGATGTATAGGCCAAGGAAAAAATTGAAACTGAGACACTAGGCCATAACCTATTTCCAGAAAAAAGTTTCAAATTTGGAAAAGGTACGAACTTTGGGATTCTGCCTGAGGTGGCAGATGTGGTTGAAGCTCTAAACTGGAGGATCTTTGCTCAGTATCCAGAGGGCTTCTGTACCCAGTTGGTAAGGGAGTTTTATGCCAACATTGGGTCGGAATCTCAGACGGTCGTGATCATCATGGGAGGAAAGGTCTCCTTCTTAGCTACAACTATAAACATGCTCCTAGGACTGGAAGATCTGGAGGATGAGTACCAAGACATCCTAAAGAAAATGACAACCGCCAAGCTGCAACAAATCAAAAAGACCTAGCTATTGCTGGAGCAGAATGGATCCAGCAGCCAGAAGGTCAGGTAAAGCTCCTGGTGCCCTTGCTGCAGTCCCTTACCAAAGTCTAGTACCATTTCCTGAGACACTCTAGGTCCCCAACTGCCCACTTGGAAACAATGGAGAAAGAGCGCCTAGTTCTTCTATACTGTATCATGAACAAGAAGAAAATCAATGTTGGGGAGATGATAAAGGATCATATCTCCACCTGTGCCATGAAGAAGAAAGGTAACTTGATCTTCCCTTGCCTGATAACTGAGTTGCGCACTGAGAAGGGAGTGGACTACAATCCTGGAGAGGGGCTGGAGAAAAACTATGGGCCTATAGTTATGAATTGCATTATGAGGATGTACTCCAATTGTGACAAAACTAAAGTGTGCACTAGTAAACCCCCAAGATTTAGCATCCTCAGAGCAGCATGATCACTCGGGGATGCTGGAGCAGAAGATTAACCAATTGACTGATATGATGCAGCAACATGTGCTGCAAGAACAAGTGTTTTGGGAGTTCTGCTTCATCAAATACCAATGGGAGAAGCAGACCATGAAGCTAAACAATTGGAAGCTAGAAAATCCCATTCCCCAGTTCCCAAGAGAGATCTTGCCACCTATGCAAGAAGATAAACCGGTCCCCCCTGATAAAATAGTTCCCAACCCTGCATCTGAGAACCCAGAAATCAACATCAACTCTACCCCTGCAAACAGTTCATCCTCTTACAAAGAATGGATGGGCGTTGCCCCATCCTAGCAACAAAATGTGGTTGTGGCCTCTGCTCCAATGAAGAAAAAGGTAACTTCCCAAGGCTCCTAGCAAGATCAAGGGAGTCTCAAAAGGGGCTGTGCTACAGCCCAAGGAAATTTTTCCTCCTCTGCCCCTGCTACAGCAAAAGCCTCACGTTAAGTCCTCAAACCAGCATAGAAAATCAAGACCACTGCTGGGAAGGGGAATTCTGTGATAAAAATTGCTGCTGAACCCTTCTTGCAGCAGAGGAAGAGGAGGATGAAATCCCTCTATCCAAGAAACTCAAGACTGATGTGCCAAATGATGCACTCAAGATTAAGAAAGAAAAGGTTGCAGCATTGCAGGCTGAGAAAGAGGCGGTTGCTGCAGCAAAGCAAGCTGAAGAAGCAGCTGGAGCAGAGGAAGGAGGTGAAGAAGAGGAGGCTGAAGTAGGTGAATAAGAAGAAGAAAAAGAGGAGGAAGAGAAATTTGTTGAAGAAGGAGAGGCTAAAACACCCCAGGCTTGAAACAGAGGCCTAATCCCACAACAAGATGCTTTCTGAGCCTTCCACCCCATTCCCAGCATTATGTTCTTTTTAATTATCTGCAAGTAGTGGTCACTAGGACCTTTTAGATCTGATTGTGTGTAGGGCCATTAGGGACATAGTTGTTTAAAACTTGGTCTGATGTTGGCTTGCATGTGCCCCACCTTGTTAATTCTATATGATTAAAGATTAAATGGAAGTGGCCTCTGGCCTTTTGATGTGTTCAAACACTTGTCTCTTTAGTTAAACCTTTTACTTAATAACTAATTATATGACTTAACTGCACAATTTTAACCTTCCTTCATCACTACTTTAACTAAGAGCACACATATGCTGCAACAAAAACAGATAAATGTGAGCTTGAGTGTCTAAATTACACTACACCTATGCTTCACACTCATGCATTTTCTATAAGGCTTGATTTGATTCTATTTAATCTGAACACATATGATTGCACATAATTTATGCTTGAGGCATTTTCTTGTTTTGTTTTCATTTTTGCTAGAGCTCAAACAGCCAACCATCTAACTCTGAATGTCCATTGTGTGCCCCATTGAGCCTGATCCCTTTCTTCTTATATCAAGCACATTATAAGTCCTTAACTCGAAAAACAAAGAATACCAAAATAGGTAGAGCTTAAGGATGCTTTTGAAGTCATGTTCTAAGATAATTTTGGGGGTGGCTTGAGGACAAGAACCAGCTCAAAGTTTGGGGGTGCTGTGCTGCAGCAACCGTACAGCAAAGCTGTATAGGAAAAATTAAAAAAAGAATAAAAAAGGGGGAAATCAGCAAAGAAAATGAGAAGCTCACAAATGTGTAATGTGAAGCTTCATTTCCCTCTGAAAAATTATGCACAAAAAAAAACAGAGAAATTTTAAAAAATGAGAAGAAAGAACATTGAAAAATCTAAAAGTACAACAATAATATGTTTTTTGTTCTCAACATAAATAATAAAGAATGGATCATGATGGGGAAAGTAGTGAATTATAAGGACCAAAAGGTTTTGAAGGAAGGAATACTTGGAATATAGAGCTGACATGAAAAGCATCCTTTTTCTAGACCTAGAATTCAGCTACTTATCCATAAATTTTCAACCTCACCTATCCTAAGCCCTTTTGCAACCATAAAGACCTCTTACTGTGTGTTTTTCTGTGTTGTTTTAATTATGATATAACCTTATCAAGTTTAAATCAAAGATGTATGTTTGTGATTGAGAGTGAAAGCCTGATGAGAGTGTGAGAAACAGAACCAACTATTCTGATTAACTTGCTGCAGCATATGTTAATCAGAACCTAGATCAGTTTTGTAATAATTGTTGAAATGTGCATGATACACTAGTGCGGAAAAGGGTTTTAACGTCGGTTAAAATTGACCTCTAAATTCGGTTTTAGAACCAATGTTGAAACGAGCAATGTTGTTAATTAGAACTTTAGACATCGATTTTCAAACTGATCTTAAAAGTTCACTTTAGACATCGGTTATAAGAAAAATCCGATGTCTATAGTTATCATTCAACAAAAAATGTAAGCAGAACAAAACTTTAGACATTGGTTAAAATAAAGATCCGATGTCTAAAGTGCACTTTTAACATCGGTTTTTATTTTAACCGATGTCTAAAGTTCTTCTATTCTATTTTTAAAAATACCACACGACTTTTAACATCCGTTTTGTTAATAACTTATGTGAACAAAACCGATGTTAAAAGTGAACTTTAGACATCGGTTATTTATTTTAACCGATGTCTAAAGTGCTTCTATTCTATTTTTAAAAATAGCTTTAAATAACTAATTTATGTAACACCCCGATTTTCGCTGCTTCGTAATATCGGTAATAAATATATAAACATATATATTTTTATCCAAGACTTAGAAAATGATTTTGGACAAACCAAGGTCATTTCCTTGTTATACTTATTTTCATAAGGTTACGGGGAAGTTTTTGGTTGAAAATTCAGACGGAAGCCGGTCTGCCATTTTCTGTGTTTTCACTGACAGTAAAAGTTTACTGCTCAGAAGACCTAATTTTAATTCGTGAATGAGATGAAAAATGTTTTTATCATATTTGCTACGATACTGAAAGTTTTGAAAATTTTGGTAAAAAATAAAATAATTTACGTTTTACGGGCGGAATACGTAATCGGGTAGACGACGGAGTGGATTTCGGAGTTTCCAAGAGCAGCAAAAGAGGTTATCTTAGGATTTTGAGATGATTCATGGGGATGAATCATACTTTTAACTCTAGAAGGTTCCACAAGGTTAAAGTGAAAATTTATGAATTTTACGCTTAAGTCCCTGAACTTTCTGTTAATGACCTTTTTGTCCCTGAGTTAGTTTCTATGTTTTTCCAAGTGAATTGGGCTAGAATCCTTGTTCCAAATCCATAGAGGACCGTGGCTTTGAGGCCCAAATTCCTTACCCATGACTTAAGTTCCATAAAGCCTATTTGAAGCCATATAAGTTTCCTATGTCATCATAAGCCTAAAATCTTTTTGGTGGTCCCCACAAAGATGAATTCAAGCCCAAATTCCCTAGGCCCATGCGCAAGCCCAATATGGAGTGAAGGTTTCCCTCATCTTGGATGAGCAAAGAGCAAAGAACATTCTAGAATTTTCTACTACATTCCACACCATTCTACATTCTTCCACATTATTCTACTATTTTCTCAAATCTTCTTCAACAAGATAGGTTTTCCTAAGATATTTATGACAAAAATCAGCCAAAGTTAGTCAAGATAAGACCACATTAAATGTGGCAAGTGGTCATCATGACAATTTATTAGCAATTTGAAAAATAGTCCTTATACATTTGGAATCTTTGCAAAATGGTCCCTATGAGTTATTTGCACTTTAATCCTTTGAAAAGCCACCTCCTTTCTACTTGGTCCTCAAAAGAGGGGCAGCCCACATGCCTATAAATACCTTCTCTCACTTTTCACTTAGTTTCTATTGTCATTTGTTTAAAAACCCTAAAGTTATAAGTCTTATAGTGTTAGATTTGTGAAGAAAGTTCTTGGATCTTCACTTGTTTTTGATCTCCAAGAGGTGAATCCTATTCTTCTTCTCTAATCATGTCTATGTTCTTCAATCAATTTCTTGATTCAAAGTTTATTTCATAGTTGTTCATCACTTTTAAGTTTCTAGATCTAGAACTTTGAAAATTCATAACTAATTCTAGAAAAATCCTTTTGACATGAAGCCAATTGCTATGATCTTATAATCATCTCTATTTTCATCATCTAGAAGCATAAGATCATGAGAAATTTTTTCCCCTAATTTCTGGACTTGGCCGAACTTAGCCAATATCATGTTCATAAGTTTTGTTTCATTTTCATGTCTTGATTCATGATTCAATCTTCTAGTATCTTGATAGTTCATGTATTTAAGTATATATAAGATCAAAAATCAAACCCTAACCTATTTCTTTCATAACGGCCGAAACCCTAGTTCTTGGAACTAGATGAGTTTTGTTCAAAGTTTTCATTAATGATCTTAGTAATCAAGCTATTAGTATGTATGCTTAATAAATCCAAGTTGGTTTATTAAATTAAGAACCCTAGCCCTATGAACATGTTGAGGCCCAATCTTGGTATAGAAGAGTTAGGAAGTTTTGAGTTTGAAACTTAGTTGTTTAGTCACTAATCTATGATTCAAGTTAATTAAGGACCATTAATCTATGACTTAATCATGATTAGAAATTTTAAGGATTTTGAACCCTAAAAGTCAGCCCTTGACCGAAACCTAACCCTCATGAACTAAGTATGTTGTGGGTTGATTTGATTTATTTTGGTTGCAATTTGTTTGAAGGAAACAACGAGTTAACTGATTTAAGCCGACGGAGGAAACCGGATCGAATCGGGAGATTGTTTGAAAACGTTAGTTTGAGTCTTCAAGAGGTAAGGGGAGCTTACCTGAGGGATTTTCTCTATAACTATTTACTTTTAATGTGGCTTATATGATTTATATGTGGTTTGTGATTAATTGTTTATGTTGTTTACAATGTGTTGTTTATCTGTGTATCGGTGATTGATCTGCTTTTCATTATCTGCAGTAGTATATTATGTTGTTATGATGCATGATATGCCTGGGGATATAATTATGATGATGTTGTTGAATGTTGTTTGTGAGTGTTGTTTGAGAGGCCTGACAGTGGTCAGTGCACAACCGATTAAGCATATAAAAGATTTAATAAGCTGTGAAAGTTGTATTCAACGTTTTATGGGAAATGTTGGAATATAATAGTAGAGGAAAATATGATTTTGGAAAAATAATGAGTTTTGAGAAATATTATTATTTTAATGATTTATTAGTGTAAAGGAAGTTTATGAGTCACGGTGAGAGTGTAACCGTGAAAATTTTTTAGTACTGCTAATTTTTACACAAGAAATTCCGAAATATTATAAAAAGTGATTTTGTGAAATTAATATTCGGAAAGACCTTATTTATTATATAAGAAAATTATTTTAGAAGAAATGTCAAAGTTTGACTAAAAGACGTTTTCTTTAAAAATGTTAAACGACGGCAAGTTTCGAAATTATTTCCGGTGAGAGTTTAAAACAACAGTACTTATATTGAGAGGAGGTTTAATCTGAATTGATTTATTAGAGTTGAAGTTTCAATAAAAAGAAGTTGTTGATGATTTGACATTATTTTGGAAAAAAATGTGTTTCCAAAGGAAAAGTGGATTTTTTTTTATGAATTGACGTTTTATAAACGAATTTCAAGTAGAAAGAATTTTCGGTAAATGAGTTTTACTTAATGACGTAAAGTATGATATAGAACTCAGAAAAGATGTAAAATGATGTAAATGATGTAAAACGATGTAAAAAGATGTAAAAATGATGTAAGACGATAATATGGAACTTAATAACCGAGACGTCGGGGTATTAAGGTTCGTTGTGTTGTAAACTGGGTATCTATTTAAAGAAGTTAAAACGTTTTAAGTTGTTTTATACTACCACGAACCTAAGACTGATTACAAGGTCTAGGGGCTTCGTGATTGAGCACTCGGACTTTGAGGTCCTGTGTTGTTAATAAAAGATGTAAAGATGTTTCTAAAGATGTTAAGTTGTAAGCTTTTGAGATCTTTGACAAATAAAGATATAGCACAAAGAAAAGTGTTGAGAACAAAATGTTTTCTTGCATGCATTTGGCAGACGTGCCATGATCAGAAGAGGTATTACCTTGCGGCGTCAGGGTAGATGATACAAAGATGTTCTCATTGTGCCCGGGGTTTGGACAATGAGGCCCCATCTCAGATTGTATCACTGTGCCACGATGTTGGGACAGTGTACGATGGGCGTGCTGTGGCGGTGTGCCTGTGGCAATCGAGTCTGATCAACTCATCAAGAGGTTGGAGATATCTCATGAGATTAGGTACGAATGTTTAGATGATGTATTGAAGTGTTCATGCATAGTTTTTAAACGTTGATGTTTGGGGTGTGAAACCCATTGATAAACAAGATGTTATGATATGAATGAGTACGTTGTTATGGACATGTATATGTGTATGTGCCTTCTTTTGTGTTGCGCATTTAGTTATTGTGGTAAATCCATATATTGACGTCTCACCCTTACAACCATATCATAGTTGTACAAGGGGTATGATCTCTACAAGTAGACGAAGGCTGTCTAGTTCGAGGCATGCTGTTGTTGCTTTTATTGGTTGTAGTGTCCGTTAGTTACGACCAGCTTAGGTAATGTTATGTTTTAAGAATAAAGTTGATTATGATTTATGAGAGAAAACATACGAGGCAGTATAGTTGGAGGACTTATACACATTATGTATTTAAGTGTGATTTGATTACGTTGTTGTGGTTATGAGGTTAAGAGGAAAAAAAAATATCACCATATTTTGAAGAGATAAACGTTGAGAAAACATTATTTTCCAAAAGCAACCAGCAAATTAAGTTTTATTTCCGCAAACGGGTAACCATGTGATGACCCGAGTTTAGGGTGTCACAATTTACATTAGTTACAATCCTTTCCCCTGATTCGGTATTACATCCAGATCATTCCCATTAAGTTAACAGAATCTAAATATTCTCAACATTGAATCACTTATACAACCAAAACACACTAAATTAATATACTATATTGATTACGAACGATACATACACTTCAATTACCTTCAGAGCTAAATACGTAATAATGTCGCAAGTAGTGTAAACTGAACAATATGACAACAAAGATACTTAGAGTCTAAAAAACTAGCTAGCACATGATATGTTATAGATTTCAAGTCAAAATATATATAAGTCAAAAAAAACTAGCTAGTGTATACATGATATGTTTATAAACGGGAAACGCAAACTATGTTTGGTACAATACTTCAAAAAAGAAGGTTGTCCAACGCAACCTTATGTCAATAATGTCTCCTGCAGAGAGTGGAGTCGGACTGTCGAACATCTGCACATTCAATTGAACATAAGATTAATCTTATAAGTAATAAAATAAAACATAACTAATCTATAATTAATTGTGTTACTAATTAGTTACCTCCTGCCATCTTTCAGTAATACCGGTGGAGACAATTTCGAGCATCCTCTTCATCAAGTAATCCGCACTCCCATCCGCCACGTTGTCTACGAGACTACAAATGAAACCAAATTTGAATATAAGGAATTAAACACAAAGTAATAACTAATGTAAACTGCACTTGAAGCATTTGTAGTAATATCTTACATTAGGAATAATCCACCTAATAGGCCTACGCCTTTCACCACCCAAAATGCGACTCGCATCCATAGAACTATCATAAGAAAATAAACATTAATTAAACTATATGTTATATATTTTGGTTAAATAAAACAACTTGATTACAGATTAATTAAATGCATACGTTCCAATAGCGGTCTTGAGATCCTTCGTCGGCTTCCTTACCACCAAGCAGAAGAAGACCACGACATTCACACGAGGACATATGATCAATAATTGCCAATGTTCACTGCATTTACGTTACAATTAGTGACAAGTCATATATAGTTATAATTAAATAATAACTTGTAAACTTGTACTTACTCGTTGAGGTAAGGCGCAAGGTAGCACTGATGATTGTCTTGAGCAAGTATAGGGCGTATGTTCGCGACCATGTCTTCTGATAGAATGAGAACATCACCCTGAATGAGAATAGGGTCAATGAACCCATAAATGGCGAGGTTGCCCTTATCAAGACACATGTGATGCAGATACCTAAGATATTGATAAAACATGTTAATTATAATAATATTTAAAATTTAATTAGTTAAATTACAAATAAAATGTACTTACGTGCACCATAACGAGATGTTCACGGTGCTAACCATTTCACCCTCAACAGCGATATCCATAATATCCCTCCTTTGGATATAAATATGGTCATTACACCTTCCATCATGTTCCAACTTTACATAAGCTGCAGTCGACACCATAGTCATAACCTCTACAGCTAGACGTTTTATAACATCATGAGGATCCCCCTTGTCGATCCCCTAAACAACAAACACAAAACATTAGTGATCACAGTTAAGTTATTTCATTTGTAAGTAATTGAATGATTAAATGAATACCTTGGTAGAAGCAGACTTCTCGGGTCTTCCCGGATCCGACCTTTTAGGCGGAACATCTTTTCCAACATCCTAAATAAAAAAAACATAAAGCATTAATAGTAAACACAAATAAATTATTTCAATTGTAAATATAGAAAAACACAAGTAATTGAATACCTCAGATGCAACAAAAATCCTGACTAATCTTCTTGGCCAAGGGATGAAGTATCCGGGGACCTCACCCACTGTTTGAACCTCCTCAGTGGGTATAGGGACTCGAGTATCAACATCTCGAATATCTTCAACCTGCACCCTCACCTGATCATCCGCTAATGTATGGTGGTGTATGGTATTCCCCAAGTTGTGTGCCCTCCCCAATGCCACTAAGCAGCGATCATGATGGTCATCAACATACAACTCACACATATCAGGATCCTCATCATCATCATCAGGGTGATGAGGAGGATCACATGAGCCCTTAGTGCTCACATGGCCAGAGGGTTGGACACATGTGTTTTGTATGGACATACCAGCCAAAGCTGCTAATTGCTGGGAAAATTGCTGGGTCATCCCCTGTCTAAGCTCATCTGCAATCTCCCGTTTTAATCGTTCTCTATATGCATCATCATCCCTGTGGCGCCGGTGTGAATATGAACCATTCGCCAATGCCCCATCCAACACCAATCACACAGCCCGGGTGTTCTTGTTTATCGATGGCAGCAGCTAAGATATCCCGGCGGCCTTCAGGAACAAAGGTTCCTTGAGTGGCCTGTTCGTCCAAGGCATCCTATAACATATAGAATATTACGTCACATTACAATTAAGTAACATTGTTAAAATCACAATTAGAATTCAAACTATACTTACAATCTTCTCAGCTACTTGGCGTGCCTCCTCAGATGTATATTGTCCCGTACTTCTTTGTCGGGCTCTCTTCCATACACGATGGCGTGGGGGTGGAGGTGGATCAACAACTTCTGGACGATTTTAAACGGTAGGATCAGGCATAGATGCTTCTTCCTGATGTCTTTTCTTTTCCTCTTCCACCATTTTCTTGTTAAGCCTTTTATATCCCCCACGAGACAATATATGGGTGTGGAGATTCATACTTTGGATTTCCTACCCCTTTTTGCTCTTCTCCTGTTATAAATAAAAGACATTTAAATTACATAAGTAAATTAATAAAATTAATTAAATTTAGAGACAACTCAATTAAGTTAACCTGAAAGCTGGGGTCATGTCGGCTCTAAACAAAGCGATCCCACGTCTCCTGGTCAAGAAACGGGTACACCTCAAGTGGGTTCTTCTGACTCGAATTAAATATGTAGTTTCTGCCTAGGTCTGTCTTAAATGCCCTCCAACGCTCACTTGTATACTTTATCAAACGCCTCCTCATATTCTTGGTATCCAGCACGTCAAAGGTGAGCTACATTAACACCAACAAATCATGGAATTAGCGTATGATATTAATAAGATTAAAATAAAATAGATGCAAACAAAGAGTGTAAAAGTATAGATACCAGAATACTATCCCATATCTTATCATTCACGCCCTCCGGTACATTCTTCCAATTCTCAATAAATATACTAGGCTTGTTTCGAGCAAGGGTCCCCAAAAAACTATTAAACTGCTCGGCCATTGGCCCTATAGGATTGAGGTCATGATCAAACTCGATTCTTATCCTTTGATTTGCACCACGTTTGACAGTCAAATTCTTCATACGTGTGGCACGTCTTCCCTTTTTGCCCGTCGACGATGCATCAGACCCACTGTGTGGAGGAGGGATATCCTCGGGATCAGCCATATATGCCTGTTTAGACAAAAGAAAAATACATAACGTCAATAAGTCTAGATAAACATAAATCACACGTTCACTTCAATATATGAACCAACCTATTGCCACCGGGAAGTTATGTTTCTCTAGTGGACATCATAAAGCACACGTTCACTTCATTGAATTAGCTTCAACCTTTTTTATTTTATTTTTTGTTAGTTTGGTGATTATGATGGCGATTTGTATAATTTCCTAGATTTGTGTATGTTTTGTATTTAGAAATCTTATGCTCCACCACTTTAAGCCCCTCATAGAAAGTGGGAATCATGGTGAAGCCATGAGAGAGTCTGACTTAGGGCTCAAGTTGGTTTAAACATCATTGTACAAAGCACAATGGGCATTCCTTCTCAAGATATCACTAGTGGAAAATATACATTAGACGGTAAAGGTTTACGTCAGTTAACCAAAAACTAGACGTTAAAAAGGGGGTGGTGGCAGTTTTGTAAATATCAGACTTCATTAATTCAATTTTAACGTCAGTTGTTTTAAGGACTGACGATAAAAGTGAAGTGACTCACTTTTAACGTCAGTTCAATAAACAACTGACGTTAACAGTGAACGTTTTAACGTCAGTTATTTATCGAACTGACGTTAAAAGTGAGTCACTTCATTTTTAACGTCAGTCCTTACATCAATAGACGTTAAAGGTTATTTTAATAATTTTTTTATCTAGTATACGTACCCTTCTGCATTGCCTTCCTCAAAGTTTTAGTTTCACAATTGCTTTGATGTTTTGTGTTTCTGTTTTGAAAACTAAAATATATGTGCGAAGTATAAGTTGAATCAATAACCCAAACCGGATCTCATTCATGAAGTGTAATACAGACTGATACAGAAGATTGAAAGGGTTTAAAATCCTATAAAAAGTTACATTGAAAGGGTTTAAAATCCTAAACATTAAAGCTATATCCCATCAGAGAGTATTATGAAATATGCCAAAGGGAAAACTATACTCTGAAGACCTCAGAAAACTGGGGGGCATGAGAGAGCTCAAGAGAGGCAAAAACAGGTGCACTAGATCTGTTTCAAGCAAAGGCAATGGTTCTAGAGACTTCCATGATGGTCACTTGCTGCCAAAGCTGAGGTTTTGGAACTGTGACACCCGAGCACCTGATTTGCCCTCCAGCAGCTGATTCTCCGGAAGGATGATAAGGTGAGCAACTCACATAATGTGGTTTACACAAGCTTATCACCCATGTAATGTGATTTACACAAACTCAGAAGTTGTTTGACCATTAAGACAAAGATCTTTGAGTCTGGGAATAGGAAGAAAGAGTGATGAAGTTAATCTCCATGGCAGAGCCATATTGTGAAGCCGAAAATTAAAAGGATGGAAGGAAGCTATTTATAGGAGCAATGGATGAAGTTACTAAGCTATTATGATTTTCTTCAAAACTTATCTATAAACTTAATGCTCATTAAGAGGATTAAGTTACAAGGTGCATGGGTAAGTAGCACAGTAGTCAAAGGAATAAATGTTTTTGCAGATATCTATACACTTTTAACGCCGCTTGTTTAAAAAAACTGACGTTAAAAGTGTTTTTAAAATAAAAAATATTTATTGTTAACGTCAGTTTTTTATACAACTGACGTTAAAAGTGTGATGTTTACTTCAGTTAAATAAATAGCTGACGTAAATAATCCTATATATTATATACGTGCAGAATGAATATTGGAAATAATGTAATTAATATACGGGAACTTGGCAGTCATAAATTAAGTTGACGTTAAAAATGAGGTGGTGGCAGTTTGTAAATATTAAATCACTATTTGCGTCAGTTCTATAAATAACTGACGTAAATAATTATGAAACACATTTCATTGGTTGTCATGTCCCTGTTGTCCCTCTTAACGCAAATCACTCCATATATTGCAGTTTATTTCTAAACCATTTTTTTAAACAAGTTTATTTTTAATTTTTATTAATTAGCTTGAATTAGTAAACAAATTCTTGTGCAAATTAAAATAAATAAACACTTAACATAAAACAAGTTATATGTATAATCAAATCGTATCTCATTGAAGCGATTCATAAGTTAAAATTACATGATTAAAAGATAAAAAATTTCTGCAACATAGCCCTAAAATATAAAAAAGTTTCTGCTTCAACATCATTTTCTTCTCAGTCCTGTCATCAGAAACTCCAATGGATGCATCACCTCCCTCACTTGAATTCCATGATGCAAAGTAAATCCTCAGTCACTAGCAGTGAAAGCAAAGTGAAATGGATCTTTGCATCTTTCTTCTTCACTGGAATTCCTTGATGCATCGTCTTGAATCCACAGTCACTTGCTTCCAAAGCAAAGTGAAAGGGATGACGAGGATGAAATAAAGTGAGAGAATCACATTACGTGATTCACCCAACCTTACCATCCATGTTATGTGATTTACACAACCTCACAAGTTGTTTGACCATTAAGACAAAGATCTTTGAGTCTAGGAATAGGAAGGAAGAGTGATGAAGTTAATCTCCATGGCAGAGCCATATTGTGAAGCAGAAAATTAAAAGGATGGAAGGAAGCTATTTATAGGAGCAGGGGATGAAGTTACTAAGCTATTCTGATTTTCTTGAAAACTTATATAAAAACTTAATGCTCATTAAGAGGATTAGGTTACAAGGTGAATGGGTAAATAGCACAGTAGTCAAAGGAATGAATGTTTTTGCAGAAACTATTAAACTTTTAACGTCCGTTGTGTAATACAACTGATGTTAGAAGTGTGAGTGTTTTTACAGTCAGTTTCTTAAGACAACTGACGTTAGAAGTGTGAGTGTTTATTAGTTTTTGCAGAAACTAATAAACTTTTAACGTCCGTTGTGTAATACAACTGACGTTAGAAGTGTGAGTGTTTTTAACGTCAGTTTCTTAAGACAACTGACGTTAAATATATGATCTTTAACGTCAGTTTTTACTAACAACTGACGTAAAATGTTGATTTATTTTGATTTTAACATTTACACCCGCGCGGCTTTTGTACTTCTCTGTACGTCTTTTTTCTCTTTTCATCACGCTCAACCCTCACTCTCAACCCTCACTCTCACTCTCACTCTGCCCTAATCGCGAGCTCATCTCCACCGCAACCACCGCGAGGGCTTCTTCGCCACCACCGTGAGGTACACTCTTAACCCCTAACTCTGTCTTTCCCGCTCATTCTTTGCAATAACTTGACATCTCTCTTTCCCCTTCCCACGCACTAACTCTCCTTGTCCCTCTGCTCTCAGTAACCACATCGAACGTTGGCCACCACTCGAGCTTCCCACCCACCACCACGCGAGCGCCTATTTCTGGTGAGTCTTTAGGGCACATTTTTTTATTTTTGGTTTTGAGTGTATGTTGAAACTGTAGTCTCAGTAGTTGAAACTTGAAACTGTGAGTTTGAGTTGATTGGAATGTCTCTATTTTTGGTTTTGAGTGTATGTTGAAACTTGAAACCTTGAGTTTGAGTTGTTTGGAATGTCTCTATTTTTGGTTTTGAGTGCATGCATGTTGCTCTGCTGGTTGATCTGTCACGGCCGTGATCAGTTCTACCCTTGAGGTTCTGGTTCAGTTGGCACGTTACGGCCGTGACCAGTGCTTGGCAATCTTCAAAAACTATAGTTTTCAATCTCCCGTATTGTCCTTATATTGGATAGATGTTTTGTATATCTATAGGACCTATCTAGTTATTTTTATTTATACTTCTGTATTTATTTTGAGTTATAACCTATGTTAATACATATATATTGTTTCTGAACAGGCATACATATGGATCAATCGGATAGCCCGCATGCACGGGAGGACACTGTGGGGGCTTCGCAGGACCCGATCACGCCTACGCCTGATTCTAGTGTAAGTTTACATGTTATATACTATCTTTAGTCCTTCTTTTTAATGTAAGTTTATAATGTTAAAACCCTCTATTTTATCATTTTTTTGTCCATACAGACATCACAGGCTTATAGGAAACGGGGTAGAGGAGCCACCTCGTTGAAGAAACTAGAGAAGGACAGGCAGAGCGGACAGAAGCTTGAGGTGTCCTTCGATGCTAATCTAAATGCCCAGGGACCCCGTGCTAAAGAATTTAATAAGTGGGTGTTTCTACAAGCAAAGCAGCACGTAAGCATCAACTACAACCACTGGAATGACGTTCCACAGAACGTTAAAGATCATATTTGGGAGGCTATCACGGTATTTTACCTTTACATTCGTTTGATTTACATTATTATATAATTATCCGAGTTATAATCCATCCAGTTGTTATGTATTTAATGTGTAGGTAGCTTGGACTATGCCAAATGACGAGGATCATCGTCATAAATGTATGAAAATGGCATCAAAGCGTTGGAATGGGTTCAAGCATGATCTTACCAGGTACTATGTATATAGGAAGAAGCGGCTTGATAAAATGTTCTCGGATTATCCCTGGATTGATCAGGATACTTGGGATATGTTTGCCAGGAGTCGACAGAATGGAGAATTTCAGGTTGGTTGATTAAGTTAATTTTGTATGTTTATTATAGATCATTTAACTGTATTTAATTATGTGTTTTTGTTTGAATAGGCTAAGGCAAATAAGGGTCATCAGAATCAGGCGAAGAACGTCCACCGCCACACCATGTCTCAGGGTGGGTACCAGACTCGGATCGAGCAGATGATGGCAAATAGGCTGAGGGCGAAGTAGGAAGAGCACTTTGCTAGGATTGAAAGAGGAGAGGTGCCTGAGGGCACACCATTAAGTCCTCCGTCGGACATCGACCGCGAGGATGTCTGGTTAGCCGGCCGCATGACAAAGACGGGATCTTTTAAAGTTGATGCCACTCGCGAAGTGGCAGATAAGATTGTAAGTAAATAATTAACTTGATTTCAATTGATATTTGTATAGATATTTGCAACACTTTTCACTTGCACGTTTTTTCATTTTTTTTTCATTGTAGATGGATCTTAAAGCACAATCCTCCCAGGGCGCATTCGTCCCTTCTGGACGGCGGGACGTCTTGATGACTGCTCTAGGCAAGAAAGACCATCCTGGTCGGGTTCTCGGTGTTCCTGGGAACGTGACCATCAAAGAATATTATGGCAAGTCTGCTTCACGAAAGCGGGTGGTCAAGGAAGCATCAATTTTGGCTGACATTACTCAGCACCTCATGTCCAACCCAGCTATTACAACACATCTGATGCAAGGCTTAATATCCAACCCGGAATTCAAGCAGGCGCTTGCCAAAGAGCTTTCATCTGTTGGTACATCCCAGGACACCGCAGGGCATGCCAACCCTTCACATGTGAGCACAAAAGAGAGTTTTAGTAGGGAACATGTGGAGGACGATGAGTTGGCAGCTAGGGAGCGGGAGTTCGAAGTCCAACACCATGAGCATGAGTTGGAAATGAAAAGGCGTGAGCTTGAGTTGGACTCCAAACGACATGAGCTCGAAATGTTAACAAAGGTATGTATTCATTATTAATGTCCAAATTAGTCAAATAATTACTTGTGGTTTTTTTAATTATCAACAACTTATCTAATTTATTTTTCCTAAACTGAAGGTCAAGTCGACGTCGGTGTCGCTGTCACCTATCACTCGTTTGTTCTCACTTGGTGAGGATTATGCGTTTGAGATTTTTGAATGTCCATTGGAGCACGATGGATGGGTGGCACGCCCAGATCAACGGATGATATTTACCTTCTGTGGTGACGATCTCGGGAACGCCTGCAGAAATAACGTCTGGATGAACAACAATGTTTTGAGTCTCTGGTGCACGTAAGTTAATTTTAATTTTATAACTTATTTATTTTTTGTATTTTTCCATTTAATAATTTATTTTAATTTCAATATATATATATATATATATTATGTAATTAACATCCACACCTTTTCATATCTTAGGTATCTCCATCGTCTTCAGCTTGATAAGGGCGTTGCATCAGTTTACGACTTCTTAGATTCGTCAGTCCTTCTGTCCCAATTATTTGATGGCGATGGATTAAGTAAATACATAGGGAACTTGTTGGGAGATGTTGTGACTCCGGCAAGTGTACCGGGTCGTCGCAAGTAATAAAAATAACACGGTAAGTAAATACCGAGGTCGAACTCAAGGATTGGGTTACCAATTCGACTAATCCGCGGGAAGTCAGATATGTTCGGTCAAGTTACGGAAGACGGTGGTTGAGAGAGAGCGAAATTCAACTAACAATCTAAATAAACTAATTAACTAAAAATCAGAAAACTAAAATGTCCAAGGTCACAAATCCACCTACCCAATATGTACACCCAAGTGATGATGAATCCCTCCCTAAATTCAATTACAATGTCAACCGCGACCCCTAAAATCTCCTAAATCCACCTCGTGCTCATTAGGACGTATTCGATGATTTGAGTTAATTACTTGCTAGGTCTCTTAACCCTAATCTCGAATTCTGTTAATTCGTGTTCCCTATATGGTTGCACCGATCTCCTATTCACTCTCGTGCAATATTCGATCGATGATTCTAATTCAAGTTCTAAACGCGAATCGTTGACTAAGCCTCATCATGTTAACAAGTCAATCACGCTAGCATATAATTGACACAATCAAATCAGAATTAGAAAACAAGAATTGAATTAAGGAGAAAGACATACATCATATCGGATTTACATCGCCATGGGTGGCTTCATCGTTCCCTCGGACGAGGGGATTAGTTCCTCATGCTCACAGACAAGCGCTCGAACATAATCTCCATAAGAAAAAGGGAGACGCAGCTCCAAAGAGAAAAGAAACTACCCTAAACGCTACTCTAAACAGTGGAAAACTGGATGCTAACACTGGATCCCCCGTTCTGATATGCAACAGCCCTTAAATAGTAATCCTGATCTGCGCTCTCTCGCGAGGCGAGCAGACATTCGCGAGGCGAGAATTAAAATTAGCGCGCTTTCAATTTAAACTCTCGCGAGGCGAAGGTATGTTCGCGAGGCGAGTCTTCAATTCTAGGCTGTGACCTTCATCACGGCTGGGCCGTGATGGTCTCCGACTTCCCGTGGTCTTCAAACGCTCGCGGGCGAGAGGCTTCTCGCGGGGCGAGTCTTCAACCTTAAACTGCCACGGCGTGGTATTTCATCACGCCAAGCCGTGATGCTCTCTCGTCTTGCAGGTCTTCATGATTCGCGGGCGAGACACATCTCGCGTGGCGAGACTGAAGTGATGACTTTGCTGCTTTGCTGACCTTCGAGGCTCGCGGGCGAGTATACACTCGCGAGGCGAGTGTCTCCGCACTTGCAATTTCCACTGCGCCGACTTTCCTTGACTCCCGGAGCTTCACTTATTTAACCTGAAACAACAAAAGCACCCACAAGCGTAATTCTACTCAAAATAATCTAAAAACTACACAAAAGACGCAAAACGAGTCAAATTCCAACTTAGGAACAAAACAAGGTAAATTTGGGCGAAAACGAGAGTGAACTCGAATAAATTGCACGAAAACCACAGTCCATCTAGTTATAAAACTAGATAAGCCAGAGGCTTATCAAAATACCCCAAACTTAAACCTTGCTTGTCCCCAAGCAAGCTTAAAACTCAAAAACGACTCAAGACTTGGCAAGCCTAAAGGAATCAATCGATTTCGCACAAATTTAATGCAATCAAAACAGTTTTTCTCCAATGATCTCCCCCCTACATAAATGGAATCCCCACATTCATTTACTTTAAACCATTGAGAACTCATCATTCATTCCATCATTACTCTAAGTTGAGGATCAGAGATACACACAAAGGAAGATCACCTATCTCAAACAATTGCCTTCCTCACAAGGGCATTTAAAATTTCACTCATTCGCTCAAGTTTGTCAAGGTTTTCAACTTTTTCACTCAATTTCACTTATCAAGAGCACTTCCCATGAATTTGATTTTCATCTCAAAAATGGTCCCACGTAAACATGTATGCAACATCAGAAGGTCTTTTAAAGGTTGTAATGGGGCCTGGCTGAGGGTAGGATAATGAAGGATATTTAGGCTTAAGTCCCTAGGAACTAAGAGAGCATGAACCTTTTTACACGTATTCGACTCAAATTCCTTTTTTCATTTTTCTTTTTGTCTCGGGTGACTACAGCCTTTTTCCTTGCTAATCTCTTGACTTGCCCCTTTTCTTTTGGCAATTTATTTTGAATATTTTTTTTTCTTTTTTTATTTATTATTGCCTTGGGTTCCAACCTTTGTTTTCTTTTTCTCACCCCAATATGACATATCACCTCGTAGCCACCCCAAACTTAGTTTCTCACAACCTTTCTCTTGCTCATTTCCATGCTCTCCTAATCCTAAGATTGGGTTAACATGGTTTTTCAGATTTTGGCTCGTAATGTAAGGTCATCAAGAAACAATAGGTCAATTGGGCTCAATTTGGCTAACTAGGGAACATGCATTAGGGATGGTTCATTTTAGGCCAAGTAGTTAATTCAAAGAAAATTGCCTAAATCATTTGATGCAACACATAAACATGCAAACCATATAGAGATTCAAGCAAATTCGGGAAAGTGCAACTTAACAGTGATTCACACATTCAAAAACAGAGTTGGAGGCTCAAATCCTCACCTGGACATTTTGCAAATTGTTTGACGTTAATAGTATTTTATAAAATATACAGTACACTATTAATGTCAGTTGTTTATTACAACTGACGTTAAAATTAAACCTTTAACGTCAGTTCTTTATAACCACTGACGTCAGTTTTAACAAAATTAACGTCCGTTGTCTTAAAGAACTGACGTTAATAGTTTTATGTTTAACGCCAGTTGTTTAAAAAACTGACGTTAATTTTTACAAAATTAACGTTAGTTGTTGAAAAAACTGACGTTAATTTTTAAAAAATTAACGTCAGTTCTCAACTGACGTTAAAATATTAACTATTAACGTCAGTTGTATTTACGTCAGTCAGTATTCCGACGTAAAAAATCAATTTTAACTGACGTAAAAAGCACTTATTGCACTATATAAAAACAAAAAAAGACCATCACATCCTGCACTATGAGTTAAGGAAACACCAGCGCATGCAAATTGCAAAACCACTGAATAAACTACAAAAGACATGCCTTACATACCGAATCACATTGCTACAAACACAAATAACAGAATTGGCCATATGGACATAATCCTATAGTGACTAATTAGAGATCACTTTCATGTTACAAGTTGCTTGACACGATGAAAAGTCTCATCTTAAGTTGAAAATTTTGCAAGGGTTGGACCCTCCATGCACCTAGGCCCTTTGACATTGGGAAAGCCCTCTACTCAATAATTGAAGCTCATGAAAATAGCATTTGGTGTAATGTCAAACTTTTATGTTCTATAGTTGTATGATCAATTTGTTTTTTCCACAATCTACCAATAAAACTCCCACAAATTCCTTGACTTTTGTAAGCTATTTTTTCATTTCACCAATCTCGCCGAAAAGACTCTTGCCCAATATCACGGATCATGTCCTCTAGTCCATCGTCCATATCTACCTCATCAGCTTCCTCTCTATGTGAGACCCTTGGCATGTCTAACGATTCACCATGACATATCCATATTGTATAACTCTTGCAAATCCCCTCACAAATAAGATGCTCCCGTATCTCCTCAGCTTCTAGTCGTCTCTCATTCAAACAGCTTAACACAAGGACAACAAAATCTTCCGTCACTACTATCGGAGCATTTGTTTTTATAAATTGTAGAAAATCTTCCACTCCATTCTCATACTCATCACTTGTTCATCTAACATTCATCCAACCGCGATCCATGACTACAACAATAACTTCGTACTTAGGCCAAGATCTTCATCAAATACTTCTTATGACAGGGTATGGCCCTATCCCATTCAAGAAGAAACTTTTTCAATATTTGGTTAACAGTTAGTCCTTAACTCTCATGCTCATACTCGATGAAATTTTGGCAGCATTTCCCATCAGTCTCCGGCGTACACGACTTGAACGCAGTGAAAAACACCACGATAAAGTATGCACTCGGAGAACCAAAGGAAAAACATCATACCGAACTTTCATCAAGTATATAACATATGAGAATCATTGAATAACTATTTTAACTGAATGAAGAAAACATTTTCCCCCAAACTGTCCAACATAGACAATTCAAGATTCAATACAATGAGTGGTACCTTAAACAAGTACACGTATGCTCATTAATATTGAATCTTAAACGGGAAATTAAGGCTTTACTAATTAATTAACACTAAAAAATTAATAAAACACTACAATCCCTAACTTAAAGTAAACAAAAATCAAAATAGAATAATAGAGAGGAGAAAGCTTACCGGGTGTGGCAAGAACACACAAATGGGGAAACGAAATCCTAAGCGTCAAATAATCAGGAAACCCTGAATGAAATAAAGAAAGAAGCTAAAGCTAATTGAACAAAGGAGTAAATTTAGAATTGATGAAATCAAATCATTATTACCACTAGAGTAGCGAACTAAGGAGTAAATTTTGCTTTGATCTCTGGTTCATATGAATCTGAATCACTCATTCTGTAACTTTGAAGTCAACAAAAAAGGGATCAGTTAGGACATGTAATGCCACAATATTAATCCATCAAAAGGGTCATAGTGGAGACTTTTCACCCACCACCTATTCACTACAATCAGCAATTCTAAAAAACTACAGAAATAAAAGCAACCTATTAGTCTTCAACGCAAGATGAATAAATATTTTCCACAATTTCATTTGCCTAGTGGCTCACAGTATGTTTTAGAGAACCATCTATGAAAAAATTGAATGAAAATTAAATCAGTGATGTACATCCTTAGATGCCCACACCATTGGGTATTCTCACTCTACATCAACAGTGATTTTATTCTCAGTCTTCGCCAATGCTACACATCAAAAAATTTAAAAACACAAGAGATGATTATGGAATAACCTTAGCTTATGAAAATGAAGAAAACACAAGGCCCCAGTTTGTATCAACTTAGCCAAAGAAAAAGGAATACTGGTCTCCAAGATAAGGGTGCAGGCAATGACAAAGAGAGCTACAATCTTAAGAATCTAACTGCCCTGACATATTTACATGGAAATATGAAGCTTCAACATCATCTGATAGTAACAAAAGTTCATCAAAATGGAACTGTTCTCATTCATATGCATCTTCTAACTCTTCAACCAGTCAGCTCGGACCTGACAACTTCTTATTTGAAGAAATTTACAAGGCAACAACAAAATCCTCTCTAGATAATAAGATTAGGGAAGGTGGGTTTGGAACAATATATAGGGGAAAGCTTAGTAATGGATCTCTTGTAGCTGTAAATCGTGCAAAGAAGGTATGGAATTATGATTATCTTTTCATTGTTTCCCATTTTCAGAACTTGTTCAATTGTGATTGTAAGCAAAACTTAACTCTACGGAACCTTCATATGCATAATGAAATATCAAACCTTGCCCATCAATTTGTAATGAGATAAATCCATCACCTGAAAGTAGTCCTATAATCTCTCCAATCATCAAAATTATACTTGATGGGTCAAGTTATATTGTACATTCATCCTCAAATAAAGTCCTCGATCTCATTGTACCTACCAAAGTAAATGAAGGAAACCTAATCCACTCCATATAAGATCTTACTAATAACTTACTCCAGAACCTGCGAGATAACCTTCCCCACGCACAGTAAAACACTTAGTCTATAGCCCTTTGATCTAATATATATAGAAATAGAACAGAAGGAATAGTCATAAGAGAGAAGTGTATAAAAGAAACATGCAACTTCTAAATTTACCTACAGGGTCATAGATGGAAGGATGGTGGCGCACCGGTGACGAAAAGAAGACTTGAGGCTACATGGTCATAGTGGCGACGCGACGGATCAAGCGGAGGACAACGGGCTTCATGGCTGAGGTGATGCGGTGGTCCTACTAAGCGGTAGATGGCGTCACGACGAAGCGAGCAAGAGGAGGACTGGTGGTTAGTGGTGACAGATGGAAGAAGAGGAGGCGGATGGCATGAGCGTTACAGTGGAGGACCAGAGGTGAGGAGTGGTGGTTAGCGGTGACAGATGGAAGAAGAGGAGGCGAAGGGTGTGAGCATTATGGCGGTGTTAGGGTTCGAATGGACAGAGAGAACTAAGTGTGCAAGAGAGAAAATCTTTTTGGGTTGAAATGTTTGAGTAGCGCGCAAGAGGAATGAGGTAAGTGAATAGAAAATAAGATATTTAACATCGGTTCTAAAAAAAACCAATGTCTTAAGTGGTGCTCGTTAAAAAATTCAATTTTTTTTTCTCCACTATCAACATGGGGTAAAAAGAACGGATGTCTTACAATTTTCACAGCGGTTTTAATAACGGATGTAACACCCTATTTTTCCTGTACTTAGATTATCAGTAAAATTTTCGATTGAAAATTCAGACGAAAACCGGTTTGCGTTTTCTCTGTCAGTACTAGTTTAATCGAGCCAGAAACCTAATTTTAATCCATGAACGAGACGATGGATCTTTTCATGAGGTTTTGTGTGGGTTTGGTAAATTTTCGAATTTTGTTGTCCGGGAATAAAATATAATATTTTATCCGGACGAAACCTTCAGAAAATACGATCGGATGTGCAACCGGTTACGTATTTAAGCAGTTAAAGGAACCCTAAAGGATGAGAGAAGGCTTGATGGGATGCCTAATCAAATGCTTATGACACACTTTAAAGTAATCATGATTACTTTTTCAAATTATAATCTATTTTATTCCAAAAACCCATTAAACCTTCCTTATATGATCCAAACAAAGCCTTAAACCAAAACTTCCTCTCCAAGCCTTGCTCCCTCTCCTCTAGGCCGTGCACCCCTTCCCCTTCCTCTATAAATACCACTCTTCATCTTCACTTCATCACTTTCCTTTTCTTCTAATCCATTAAAACTCTTAAGCTTTCATATTTTTCTTAACTTCAAGCTTCCATAGCTCTAGTTTTTCTTCTTCTTCTTTTCACTAAGTGTTCTTCATCAAAGTTGTTCCTCTTGCTTAGGGTAATGCTCTCATGTATTCTTTTCTTTAAAAACATCATCTTTGACTAAAGTTTCTTCTTTATGTCATATATGAGCTTTAATCTTCAAAAATCTATCAAAAAATGTAGAAAACTCCTTTTGAGTTGAAACCAATTTCTATGGTCTTGTATTTACTTGTAGTTTAACATACTAAGAGGTTGTATAAATCAAAAATCTCCATCCTCTATTTCTTGAGGAGGCCGAATCTACTCATGATGGCCTAGGGAGTGTTTTGTTTCAACTTCTTTTACATGATCATGTGTTAGTTTTTTTTTAAAGTGTTCCTTGATCATTGAATCCATAAATATTGAAAGGTTTTGATAGCTTGTTTTCCCATGATTGCCAAAACTATGTATTAGTGGCCTAGGATACTATGTTTCAACTTATCCAAGTGTGATCATGAACTTAGAACCCTAATACATTGTGATGCTTTACTTTATTCTTGCTTCATTTATTTATTGTGCTTTCTTTATGGCTTTCCTTACTTGTTCTTATTTATTTTTATGTCATTTACATTATGTCATTTACTTTTATGTCATTTATGTTTATGTCATTTATGATTCATTTACTTATGTCATTATGCTTTAATTACTTATAGGCTTATGTTATTCTTACTTTATGTGCTTATGAGCTTTGTTATTTAAAGTCCTATGTTGCTTTCAAGATGATCATAGACTTGAGCAACATAAGTTATTGGATGCTAAAAGGTCTAAGAGATTGGAAAAATTTAAAGATTTCTATCATGAAAACCCAAGGATGGCCGAATCTTAAAGGTTATGGACCTAGGGTGTTTCATTTTTCATTTTCCAAAGTGATCATGGTTTTGAGCTCCTTACTATTAATGGATGCTAAACCAAAGAGATTGGAAAGTTTAAATGTTCCTAGCCTATCTTATTGGTCAAGGCCGAATCTCCATCAACTGTAACTTGGTGGGATTTTTGTTCAACTTTGTTTAATAATCTTGTTTCAAACTCCTAGCACTTAAGGATCATAAATCCCTAAGTTGCATGTGTTTTAGAAACTTCTAGCCCTAAGTTCTTGGTTGAGTACTAATCCTTTGAACCTTGTGTCTTAAAACCTAGACTTGCATCCTAACCGAGTTTGAAGAACGTTCGTGAAACCGTCTATTTTCTCTCATTCTCTTACCTTCTTGAGGTAAGAGGGGATTGCCTTAAGATATTCAATAACTATATGCATGTGTGTATGTGTTTACTTGAATAACTTGAATATGATTATGATGTTGAGCAAATACTTGTCTAACTTGGTTACTTGAATTAATGTGATTATTATGTGAGGTTGAGATTTACTTGCTTTAAAGTATGGTGAATTGAACATATATGATGAATTACCCTTTTATTGTGATATTATTGTTGGTTGAAGTTTGTGAAGATGGACTTGAGTCCATGCCCAATGATTTTAAGGGTTAAAAGCTTTAATAAGCCTTGAATAAAACTCTAAGAGTATTTGGTTTATCATCACAACCTTTGTTTAAAAGTGCTTACCTTATGAGGATGAGTTTCTTATTTTAGAAATGGAACTTGAGTTGATTTCAAACCCAAGGGAACTACATTTGTGAACTAAGTTTCTTATTCAAGAGAAAACCTTTTTGTTTGTAACCTTTACTTGATGAAGAAAAACCCTTCTGAAAATACTTAACTAAGGATTTCAAAAGAGAAAAGGATTTACAATATGTTTTACAAAAGGTTTGTAAAAGAAAAGGATTTATCCTAAACGATTTAGAAATATTCCGGTTACTTGGACAAGTAGCCGAGACTTTGTTTTCTATTTGATTTTCACCGAATGAAAAGTAAGTACATTTGAAAGAGAATCTAGTTCGCGAGACGTCGCCTCTAGTATTCAGTGGTATGCACGTGATCTAGGATCCGTGATAAATGGGCCTAGGGTCCTAATGATGATATTATGGGCTAAGAGTCCTAAATCTCAGAACTGAGGACTGTGTGTCCTAATTTCGTTGTTGTGGACTAGGAGTCCTTATCATGTTAAGATAAAACATGGATAAAACTATAAGTATTTATATGAGCACAACCCCTCGACCGAGGCATCGGTCTAGGTTGTTGTGATTGAGCACTCCTGACTGCATGTCCTGTGTTATTTTTCCAAGTGTCGGAAATTATGAATAGTCGTCAGCCTTGAGCTTCGACAACGAAAAAGAGTAAACACAAAGAAAAGCTCGATAATGAAAAGACTTTTATTCATATGCATTTCCCCTTGGCAGATGTGCTAGAGTAATCTGAATACCCGCTTAAGTTGAGGTATTCGATGAGGTGTTTATCCGAATGGCATGCGTAATGAGGCATTCGAGATGATGTTGTTCCGGGTACCTTGGTGCACGAGGTGACGGAGACAACTTGCCAATGTGGCATTTGAGCCTGATCAACTCTTTATTCCCTTATGATAAAACGGTGACAGTATCTCATGAGATTAAGTTAGAACCTGATTATTGAAGTGACATGCATAGTTTTATAAAGTTGAGTGTACGGGTATGAAGCCCTTTGCTATAATTCCTGTTGCCTGTATCATGTTCATGGTTATTGTATGATATATCTGTTATTGATATCTCACTCTTGCATTTCTTATTCGTTATGTTCTACTTCCTTTTGGATGGACCTATATGTGTGGGTTCAGATGGATCCCAACATCCCCCTTATACCAATCGTGTCAAAGACTGAAGTCTTCGACAACGCGGGAGACATTAGAGCTTGGCTCATACATCAAGGAGCTACCACCGCTACGTACACGGGACCGGTGACGACCACGGACTTGAATGAGGATGTGGACCCCATCCGTCGGAGTCAGACCGAGGAGGCGCGGAGAGTGGCATTACCTCCGACTTGGTTATACCTACACTCTCTTCAGGTTCAGGGCCTACTCCATATAGACCCTCCTGAGGTAGACGTTTCGGAGGAGGATCCGGAGGAGGACCCGGAGGAGTATCCGGAGGACAACCCCGAAGAGGGACCCGAGGGAAACCCTGGAGATTTCATGGAGGTAGAGGCCAACGACGCACCCGAGTACGATGTCCACGACCATGACGACGATGACGAGTCTATAGATGATGGCGGCGAGGTCATCGACCCTATTCTCGACGATTCTTCTATGGGGAGCACGTGTGGGAACCCTGCCTGTAGGGATTGCCACTGACGTGCCGAGTTTAGGTCGTGGGTAGTTCGTGTTTAGTGATAAGCCTCTGACTTATCTAGTTTCCAGCTAGAAAAGAGGTATATTTTGTGCCTAATTGGGCGAGTCACCCTCGCTAATCTCCCAAATTGGCCTTGTTTTGTTCCTAAGTTAGAATTTGACTCGTTTTAGGCATTTTTAGTAGTTTTTAATCTATTTTGAATAGAATTATGCTTTTCGTTTTCTTTTGTTGTTTCAGGTTAAAAGTGAAGCTTATAGAGTCAAGGAAAATGAATAAAACAGTGGAAAAGCAATTCTGGAGGTTTCGCCTCGCGAAACAAGAGCTCGCCTCGCGAGCCTGAAGACCAGCCTGAACAGCAATTGTCACCCTCTCTGTCTCGCCCCGCGAATCCCATCTCGACTCGTGATTCTGAAGGTATGACTGTGCCAGAATTAACATCCTCTCTGTCTCGCCTCGCGAGAGACTGCTCGCCTCGCGAGAATCCAATTTGAAAGCGCGCCATTTTTAATATTCGCCTCGCGAGCGAGCGCAGATCCTGAATTCTATAAATTGCTATTTTAGGGCAGATGGAAAAACTTTTGATTCTCCACTTGTTGAAGAGCATTTTGAGGCGATTCCTTGTTCTCGGGAGCTGCGTCTCCTAATTTTCTTTTTCTATTGTACATGAATTCCGATTGCTAGTGTCTTGTTACAAGCATGAGGAGCTAATCCCCTTGTCTAAGGGAACAATGAAACCACCCATGATGGTGTAGATTCAATGTGACGTATGTTTCTCTCCTTTGTCTCAATTATTGTTTTCCAATTCTGAATTTATTGCGTTAATCATATGCATGCGTGATTGACCAGTTAACGTTGATGAGGCTTAGTAGGCAATTCGCGCCGCTGCCATCGCTACCATCTTCAGCCACCACGTCTCCTTCTTCCTCATGGTTGGGTGAGTGATTTTCTCACTTTATTTAATTTCAAGAATCCACAAATTTTCCCAAACCCTAACCCTAGCTTTTGAATTCAGATTTCAATTTTGAAATTGAAACTTGTTTTGTGCAATTGGGGTAGTGAATTAGTGTTATCCTAAACTAATTTCATTATTATTTGAGTAGTTTCGTTTTCCCCAATTTGGATTATGAACCTTAAAGCTGGTAAGAATTCTGTATGTTATGGATAATCTATTCTTTAAAAAAACTTGGGAAGTATGATATCCTTCTTGATTCTTCTCCTCTAACGATGTGGAATTCATAGTTTCCTAAACTTGATTCAACCTCTGATCATTTGATTTCTACCCTCTAGGTTTTTCTAATGCGGATCACTTGGAGCGTAATTTGCTTCTTGTCCCTCCCAAAACTTTCGAGATCGACCTCGAAGCTAGTCCCAACGAACAAATTCAGTGTCGGATTTGTCTCGAAACCGATGGTAATTGTTATTTCATCATATTATTTTTATTTCAAATTTCATTTTCATGTTAGGGCAAATTATATTTCGATAATTCGTCGTGAGAATCTGTTCTTAGTTTTGGAGATAAATAAATTGTGATTTGAAATTTTTTTATGCGCTCACTTTATTGTATTTAGTTTGTTAATTTATGAAGTACTGGAAACTTGAATTGTGAAGTTGAAGCTTAGTTTTAGGATTTTAGGAAAGCTTAGTTGAATTGTCATGGTAGCATTTTAGTTGAAACTGGAATGTTGATGTATATTATTGAAGCTATGTATATTATTGTAGCTAGGTTGATGAAAGATGATGATCATGATTGTTAATTTGTATGGTAGCTGAACTAAAGTGGAATGGGGAAAGGAGTGAGATCTATGCTTCTTTTCTTCTATCTTTTTTGTTGTGTAAAAGAGGAAAATGAATGGAAGAGAGTGGTAGCAGAAGAGTTTCACGGGTTTCTTTGTTTGTTCAAGTTCAATGAAGGGTTTGATGTACTTCAAAAGCTGCAAAGCCTACATGGTAATGAAGTGTAAAATGTAAATGAAAATTTGTGATTGGAAATTTTCTTTATTTCTGAATTTTTATGAATTGAACTTCCTAGCATGCACATTAGATATGGAACTTGCTGGACATTTTAATTTGGTTTCCACCTTGTATAGTTACTTTGTTTGAGGTTGAATTAGTTTTACTTGGTTTGAACATATACTATTTGGTAAAATACCAAACTTATTTTACTGAAGATCTTTTAGACATATATTTCTATTTATGTTGAGGTATGGATTCCAGAACCTGGGGATGAGTATGGGATTCCAGAACCTGTGGATGAGTTATGGGATTCCAGAACCTCTTGTTTCTCAACACTTCTTGAGTTTCAATCTGGTTTCCTTTCTATATAGAACTTTTATATAGAATTTCCTAACTGAAGGCACATATTTGTCAAGGCTAAACTGGAATTTCTGTTTTCACCACCTTCTTTTTCTCCATTTGTTTCCTATGTATTTTCCTCTTGTTGGTGCAGCTGTTGTGTTCTAGTCTTCTTTGTTCTCTTCCTTAAATAATCAAAATATTAGAAAAGTTAGCTGAAACAATTTAGTACTGTGTATTTATTTTGCGTTTACATGCGATTACTTTATAAATATGTATATGAATAAGTACATGCATATCTGTATATGTATCAAGTGTTTAAAGTCACTTTCACACACTCATTGCCTCGTGCTCTCCCCATCCATGTATATCTTGTATTTTCTTAATATTTGGTTATAGATCAGTTGAATGGTTATCTTTGGTTCTTATCATTTAACTTTATTGTTGCAATTGTTTGGAGACCCTCAACTCCAAGTATATATGGATGCAGGGTTCCATTTTATCTTTTCAACAAAGATGACACTCTAAAGGTGAATTGCCATTTTCAATTTCCTTATTTCATTGTTTGACCTCATGCTCTCCCCACCCATGTATATCTGTATGCTTGTAAAGTAAGAAGTCTAAAGTTCCAGGACTAATTGTTTAATATAGTTATTGACATTTTTGAAATATTGAGTTCAGTATTACCTTTTTATTAGTATGGTTTTTTACAGCAATTCTTTAGATGCAGAGGCAAAGCTTATAAATCGTAATTTTATAAAAAAAATATTTAAAAATAAATAGTTGTCAATAAAATGCTCACTGATGGGGTAGAATATAAATGCCCTTAGTTTAAAGAAGTTCTTTTATCATTATGGGGAGATCAAATTGGTCTTTGGTTTCATTTTGTTATTTTATTGAAATCATTATCCTTTGAAATATTGTCTTCTGACCTTTTGACTGAAACCTTCGTATCCTGATTTTTGTTTTAATATGCATCTTGGACTTGTTTGTGCAGGGTTATCCCAAGAAGTCTCATGTCAAGAGAGGTAAATCACTGTGTCACTTGCTATTATGTTGTCCTTTATGTAGTGATGACATAATCAATTGAGCTAGAATCAATAAACACTGACTAATGACTATATATACATTTGCAATTTGCTATTATAGATAACTGGTGATCCTATTGGGAAGTGAGAGTCGATTCGATATGCACCAAAGGTACAAGAATCTAAGCATATAGAAAAACACTTGTTGAGGTCAGTCTCTAAACTATTTTATTTGTGTTATATTGGAATTTGCAAGTATTTTAGCTTTTAAATACACACACAACATCAACGGTACTAATTACTTTATACTGACAGTTAATTTTCTAGTCATTCTCGCTTATTACCTTTAAGTAGTAGAACTGATCTTGTGTTTTTAATTTTCTTTTCCTTGTTATTGTTTCATCTTGTAATTGTGATGTTAAGATGATGTGCAAGTTTGACTTTTTTTTTTTTAGAGTTTGGCTTTCATGGTGGATGGTATAAATTGATGTTATTAAACTAAATTGTGGCAGGACTTGATGGCCCAGATTTAATGTTGCCCATCTTCAATTTGCTATATGTTTTGGTGCGGTTGTTATTGGTCCACTTGTTACAGGGGTAGAGCCTCAAGTTAATAAGATGACATTTACTCATTTTCCCATTACAAAGAAGCATATGAGAGGAATCATTCCCATTATTGAGATGACAACGACGATGATATGATGATGATGAGGAGATGATGGATGATGTGCTAGATGAAGATGAAGAGTTTAGTGATCAAAGTAACAATGAGGAATAAATTTATGTCTTTGATGTTTGTAATGATATTTTAATGCTTTGAATCTTAATATATCATTCTTGTATTTCAAGATACTTTGTGTTTTTGTTTATTTGAAGCTTAATACTTGTCTAGAGTGGTACCCTAATAATAATTATTTTTTATTATATTATAATAGATTCCAAGTCCAGGTACCTAATTTGGTATGCATAATTATTTAAGTTTGGCCCTTTTTTATTAATAAACATGATTTGTTTATCACAAAATATTATTTAAATATGATTATCTAATCCGTGGGAAATCTGTCCAAAATAAATATCATAACATTCGCTCGAAATCCTTCCGGAATTTGCATGAATAGCAATATTGAATCCGGTCTGAAATTCGACCGAAATTAAGCCAATATAACCAAAATTCAGATTTTTGTGTTTGTTTGAAAGTCTGTCCAAATCTGTCCTGGAACTAATTTCGACAGAATTTTTAATTTGCAACGGGACTTTTTCGAACGGGGGTGTTTCGTCTGAAATCCGTCCGAAAATAATTGTTCATCCAAAATCTGTGGGAAAAGTGTCCAAATTCCGTCTAAAATCCGTCCGTGAATCCGTCCGAAAATAACAATTTTCTAGTAGTGTACAATCCTGAAGAGGGGCTGGAGAAAAACTCTGGCCCTATAGATATGAATTGCATCCTGAGGATGTACTCCAATTCTGACAAAACTGAAGTGATAGACAAAAACCCTCAAGATCTAGCACTCCAGAGCAGCATGATCGCTATGGGATGCTGGAGCAGAAGATTGACCAATTGACTTATATGCTGCAACAACATGTGCAGTGAGAAAAAGTGTTTTGGGAGTCCTGCTTCATCAAATGCCAATGGGAGAAGTAGACCATGAAGCTAAACAATTGGAAGATAGAAACTCCCATTCCCAGTTCCCAAGAGAGATCATGCCACCTATACAAGAAGATGAACCAGTCACCCCCCCCCCCCCCGAGAAAACAGTTCCCAACCCTGCATCTGAGAACCTAGAAATCAACATCAACTCTACCCCTGAAAACAGTTCCTCCTCTGACAAAGAATGGATGGGTGTTGCCCCATCCCAGCAACAAAATGTGGTTGTGGCCTCTGCGCCAATGAAGAAAAAGGTGACTTCCCAAGGCTCCCAGCAGGATCCAGGGAGTCTCAAAAGGGGTCGTGCTGCAGCCCAAGAAAAATTTCCCTCCTCTGCCCCTTCTACAGCAAAAGCCTCCCCTTAAGTCCTCAAACCAGCAAAGAAAATCAAGACCACTGCTGGGAAGGGGAATTCTGTGATGAAAATTGTTGCTAAAGCTACTTCTGCAGCAAAGGAAGAGGAGGATGAAATTCCTCTCTCCAAGAAACTCAAGACTGTTGTGCCAAATGATGCACTCAAGATTAAGAAAGAAAAGGTTGCAGCACTACAGGCTGAGAAGGAGGCGGTTGCTGCAGCAGAGCAAGCTAAAGAAGCAGCTAGAGCAGAGGAAGGAAGTGAAGAAGAGGAGACTGAAGTAGGTGAAGAAGAAGAGGAAAAATATGAGGAAGAGAAAGAGATTGAAAAAGGAGAGGCTTAAACACCCCAGGCTTGAAACAGAGCCCTAATCCCACAACAAGATGCTTTCTGAGCCTTCCACCCCATTCCCAGCATTATGTTCTTTTTAATTATCTGCAAGTAGTGGTCACTGGGACCTTTTAGATCTGATTGTGTGTAGGGCCATTAGGGCCATAGTTGTTTAAAACTTTGTCTGATGTTGGCTTGCATGTGCCCCACCCTGTTAATTCCATATGATTAAAGATTAAATGCAAGTAGCCTCTGGCCTTTTGATGTGTTCAAACACTTGTCTCTTTAGTTAAAACTCTTGCTTAATAACTAAAGATATGACTTAACTACATAATTTTAACCTTGCTGCATCACTGCTTTAACTAAGAGGACACATATGTTGCAATGAAAATGAGATAAATGTGAGCTTGAGTGTCTAAATTACGCTGCACCTATGCTTCACACTCATGCATTTTCTGTAAGGCTTGATTTGATTCTATTTAATCTGAACACATATGATTTCACACAATTTATGCTTGAGGCATTTTCTTGTTTTGTTTTCATTTTTTCTAGAGCTTAAATAGCCAACCCTCGAACTCTGAATGTCCATAGTGTGCCCTATTGAGCCTGAGCCCTTTCTTCTTATATCTAGCACATTATAAGCCCTTAACTCGAAAAACAAAGAATACCTAAATAGGTGGAATTTGGATGCTTTTGAAGTCATGTTCTAAGATAAGTTTGGGGGTGGCTTGAGGACAAGCACCACCTCAAAGCTTGGGGGTCCTGTGTTGCGATAATCGTGGCAAAGAAAAGCTATATAAGAAAAATGAAAAATAAAATAAAAAAGGGGGAAATATGGAAAGAAAATGAGAAGCTCACAAATTTGTAATGTGAAGCTGCATTTCCCTCTAAAAAATTTTTCAAAAAAAAAAACACCTAAATTTTGAAAAATGAGAACAAAGAACATTAAAAAATATAAAAGTACAACAATAATTTGTTCTTTGTTCTCAACAAAAATAATAAAGTATGGGTCGTGATGGGGAAAGTAGGGAATTATAAGGACCAAAAGGTTTTGAAGGAAGGAATACATGGAACATAGAGCTGACTTGAAAAACATCCTTTTGCTAAACCTAGAATTCAGCTCCTTATCCATAAATTTTCAACCTCACCTGTCCTAAGCCCCCTTACAACCATAAAAGACCTCTTGGTGTGTGTTTTTGTGTTGTTTTAATTATGATAGAACCTTATCAAGTTTAAATCAGAGATGTATGTCTGTGATTCAGAGTGAAAGTCTGATGAGAGTGTGAGAAACAGAACCAACTGTTCTGAGTGACTTGCTGCAGCATATGTTAATTTGAACCTAGATCAGTTTTGTAATAATTGTTGAAATGTGCATGATAGGAAGAGTGTTGTGTTATGATTGCAAGTGTAGAATTTTGAGCCATAAAAAGAAAGGAAAATCAGGGTGAGCCACGTATGCCATGCAAAGGACAAAAGTATTTTGTTGTCATGTTTTCTTGCATTGCTTGAGGACAAGCAATAATTCAAGTTTGGGGGTGTGATAACTCTTTGTAAGAAGAGTTATTTATTACCTTCATGCTTAAATTATTGTTGCCCTCTATGTTTAAGTTTGCAATGATGTGAATAAATTGTTATGTGGTAAATGTTGGTGCTGAAACATGCAAATGCCAGTATTATGCTTTTCTGTGCTTCATCATTGTCTCAGATTTTTCTACATGTTTAAGCAAAAAGGTGATGGAGCAAGCTTAAAGCATGGAAAATGAACTACTTGACTGCTACAGCATAGCCAAACTTCAGTAGCTGTACACTAGAAGACAAAAGCTGACATGGATACCTTTTCTCTCTCCTCACATGCGCTGATGCCCTGATAATGTGGAGCCCACGCGTCTAGGGATCATGCCCTCCTGCGTTTTTGGAAATGGGTCAGGACTCTATTTTATAATGTTATTTGTTGGCACAAAAAGGAATGAAAGAGAATGGGGTATATATACCAATTAGGGTAACCCTAAAAAAGAGGCTTGGACACATTTATGACATATCCTTTCTTGTTTTAACGTAGGGAGTTGCGCCGTCTTCAACCTCCAGCAGCTGCTGTGTTTTTATTTTCTTTACCTTCACCATTGTAATGACTTCTTTATCTTTTATTCATTTTGATTTTTGTAAGCTCAACATGAGCTAAACTCTTCAAGCTTTAGGTATGATTATGTAATGAATGCTTAGCTATCTTTATGCAATGAATATGTTCTGCATTTCTTTTATCATGCGTTAATTGTGTTTAGTTAAGAGTGATCAACTTAATTAAATGTCAAGCTTGCTTGGTTTTGAAAAATTTAGTAAAGTGGAAAGAGATAAAACATAGGGGTTAAATCAATGATTAGAAAATTATTTGATGTTGAATAGACTAGGAATACTTATTCAAGTCCCTAAACTAACTGGGACATGCTTATTAAGAGGATGGTGTAATTAATATGAATCTAGGAATAGAAGGCAGTCAATAAACCTAGTCTTTAAGTGTTGGAAAACACATTTTTACTTCCTGGAGTTAATGTTGGAGCATAGGCAAAGCATAATATAGGCTAAGCAGGATTTATGAAAGAGCATACCTAGAGCTACTTTTACCATATTTCGCAACTCAACTCATTTTAATTATTTTCTTTTTAAGTGTTAACTTTCTCAAGTTTAATTTACAATTACCTTGCACACACACAAAATTTTTGTTACCAATCTAACTGCTAGAGCATATAGTCTAAATAGGAATTTTCCTACAGCATTACAATCCTCGTAGGAACGATATCTGATTTACTTTCTATACTACTTGTTGTCATTGTGTGTACTTGCACAAGCTTAAAGACAACTGTTTTTAAGGAAACAATGGTACCTTGGTGTGAGAGGGCTTTAGATGGGGGAGAGGCATCTCTGTGGTGGAGAGATTTAGGCAATTAAGAAGGGTTGAGGAGTCCCAAATTGGGGTGGTTGACAAATTGGTTTAAAAAGAGGGTAGGGAATGGGACTTCAGTGTCTTTTTGGAAGGATTGTTGGTCTGGTGTTTCTTCTTTTCAAAACATGTTTCAAAGGGTTTTTTCAGTTTCAACAGCAAAGGAGGAAAAAGTTGTAAAACTGGGAGAATGGAGAGATGGATCTCAGTTTTGGAACTTGTCATGGCGTAGGAGACTCTTTGAGTGGAAGGAGGAACAACTAAAGGAACTGATGCTCATTTTGGAAGGCCAACAAATTCTTCATGATGTGGATGACTCATGGAGCTGGTTGGGTGATAACAACTTGTAATATGCTGTAAAAACAGCATATGAACATATTACAGCTGCTGTTCACAAGGTAAATGATAGCAATTTCGGAGTTCTTTGGGATATGAGCATCCCTTTGAAGATTGAGACCTTTTGTTGGAGGTTGATTTTGGATAGGATTCCAACGGCGGTTAATCTACAAATAAGGGGAATTATTATCTCAAATGACTCTTTACTTTGCTGGTTTTGTAAGACTAATTGTGAAACTGCTGCTCATTTGTTCCTTTTGTTGTAACTTATCTTATGTTGTGTGGATGTATATGTATAATTGGCTAGGCATTCAAACAACTCTTACAGGGAATGTGTGGGACCTACTATCACAGCATGATGGACTGTGTTTTTGTATGATTTGGAGGATGTTTTGGTTCGCAGTAATTTGGTCATGATGGATGCACAGAAATGACATGATCTTCAATCAGAGCTCCTTGGATTTTGATAAGGTAACGAAGTTAATTAAATTTAGAGTGTGGAGTTGGTGTCAAGGTTTAGTAAAGAAAGCAAAATTTTCATACATAGATTGGATTGCTAACCCTTTGATTTGTATGGAATCGGCTGTGTGATCTTTTCTTAGGGAGGATAGGCGACTTCAAAGTATAGAAGCATAGTTTTTACTTGTTATTGGTAAATGTGAAATACCCTGTACAAACTTAGCTTCTATGGAGGTTGATGTTCTCTTGTTTGGTGGTTAGTCTTTTAGAGGGCACATATTTTTTGTTTTTCCTTTCACTTGATACTTCTTGTATATGGGTTTAGGGTACCCCTTGTACTCTATTTTATATACTTTTGGCTTATAAAAAAATGATTTAGTCATATGCACAAAGTTGAAAAAGAAAACAAAATATTTCATTGACAAAAGTAAATCAAATCCAAAAGAAGTCAAATTACAGTATATGAATATCAAAGAAAACATTATGATAGATCTTTAAAAGGAACTTGATCTAAATTTTTTTTTTTAAAACTTTCTAGAACAAATACAACAAGTAACAACCGCCAAGTCTTTTCTCACTTGTTGTACGACTACATGGATTAAACAATACTATATAATGTTGTAGGAAAAATCATGTCTATAAACAAATCATTAATATGTAAATCTCTCTTTTAACGTTTTCACATAGGGTTTTTCTTAACCTTTGTCTACCTCTAACAATTAAACCTCTCTCCATCTGATATATACTTGGTTTTCAAAACTGAATATTTAGACAAAAATATTTAAAGGACAATAACTTAAGAGATAATTGGATAATATTTAGTTACTATTGTACATGAGATCACAATACTTAATTCAATTTTATAACAAATAATATACATTTTCAAAAAAAAATGGCACATAATATAATATTTATAATAAAATAAGTAAAATGACACAAAATAAAGATCATCCAAATACTAAAATTTACATAGTTTTAATGTCAACAAGCTAGCAAGAAAGGTTAACTATAATTTGGGGGAAATATGGGAATTACGGAGACCACAGGTCCCTCTTGTGTAGGTCTACGGCATAACTTTTCCCAAGAAACAACTTCCTGCACAGGCATTTAAAACAACATTAGGTAGAGGTAACACTGAAGTATTTACCTAACAAAGAACCAAAGAAAGCAAAAGTTGACAGCATGAATGCTTTATGACATGGTACGAGTTTGGGGACATGGTAAAGAGGTAAATTAACAACTCTAGAGGAAAGCATCAATGATCACCTCCGTATTGTCATGGAGAAATCGGACATTAAAGATGCACATACATTTTTCTTGAACGTGTGGCCACCTCTGGATTTTTACAACTCGAGCATCACAATGAAAGGGGTAATCATCTATTATCTGTGACAAACCAAGAAATGCACATGAGAATTCTAATAGTTATATATGTTTGGGAGTACTTAAAAGTCAAAAATAACTATATGTTCCACTTTGTTATTTGTTGTACAAAAGTCATGCGATTTTGCAAACATGTCAAACATGTGGCCAATGGACACACACATTATATAGACAAATCACTACAAAAAAAAAACTGTTTAGCGACCGACATATTCGGTCGTTAAACGTTCTAATTAGTCGCTATTTAAGTTAGCGACCGATTCATGGTGGTAGCTGATAACCTGGTCGCTAAGCATTTAGAGACCGAAATGGCGACCGTAATTTCGGTCGCAAAAAAAAAGGTCTCTACACGGTTGGTCGCATTGTTTGGGTAACCATTTTTAGCGACCAATTATCGGTCGCTAGTTCGGTCGCCAATGTTGGTTACTGTTAACCTATATTATCGACGAATTTTCGGTCGCTAAACCACAATCTGTTAATTGTAACTAAAGTTTAGCGACCAAATTATTGGTTTCTAATTCGGTCGCTAAACTGGTTTTTATTAATTTTTTGTTTTTATTTAAAGTTTAGAAAAAATACTAATAAAACACACCAAATTACTAATGAAATATACAATCATAAGAAATAATGAATATATATATAAAAAAAATAATCCAAAGTGTCGTACAAGAATCATTTAAAATGAAAATTATGAAGAAAAAAATCAGTCATGATGAGGGGGAGATGGAGGAATCCAATCATCCTCAGCGTCCGTACCACCGACGTCTGCTATCTGATCGTCCTCTGCAGTAGCAGCATCAGTAGCTGGCGGTGGAACTAGAGGAGTGACAGCAGACGGCACAGCCGTCAGCATCACCCTGAGCAACTAGAGTCTGGATCCGCATCTGCTCCAACACCAGCCGCAGTGTCTGGCCCTGCTCGATGCTCGTCTGCATCAGCTGCTGGTGTGCCTGAGTCAACTGTGCAATCTGGTTCGCCATCTGCTGCTCTCTCTCGCTCTTCTCTTGAAATCTGGTTCGTTACATGCATAAACATTAAATTATCAACATACAATAAGACAAGATCACATCCTATTGAGCTCAGCTCTCCACTACCAAACAACACGATAATTCACATAATACATTAGAAGCACCACACATATCAGTACCTATTAGACAAAGCAAAACCTTAAAAGAGAGTATTGAGAGAACTTACCTATTCGACAAAGCAAAACCAAGTAAGGATAAGGGAGGAGCCGCGGACAACGAAGATCAGACAAGGACCTATAATGCATAAATAAAAATAATCGTATCAGAGCAGAAATGACAACATTTGATAATATTACTTTAACCTTATACTAATTTGATATATATTTTCAAAAACCAAATATCATCGAGGGACCTTTTTCTTCCTTTTCCAAATTTATAGCCACAATAAAATAGAAGGAAAAAAGGACAACCTTTTGGAGTTGGAGAGCGTTTGTTTCCAATAGAAGCATTTGAAAGATCAACAAATAATTTCAGCTCATCAGGTGATGAAGTAACATTAGCCTGTGACTCTTTCTGTTTGTTTTGCAACCAACACTGCACCTAAAACCCAGTAAAACCAATGCACCATTATAACATGTTCTATAAAAATGATTAAACATGTCTAAGTGACAAATAAATTGTAACAACCTGTTGCCATGATAAGTAAGTTTTACCAGCAAGGTTTGATGATGAATGGCAAAATTAAAGCTTTTAAATTATGAAATATCATAGTAAAAGTAACACAAAGTCCTCTTGACAGAAATTTTGATCAAGTGATTTTTCTCCCATCTCCTGATACATTCTTTCCAATTCCATGCCATGATCTATGTATTGGTGGCCATGGGATGAAGCAGAGGAAGAGGGCACGAGATAGTGGAATGCAACGACAGTATACACATCAAGTGGAACATAGAACAATCTAACTAAAATATATACCACACTTCCGTCCTCAGAGAAATGAAATTACCTCATCTTTAGAGAATTGATGGAATGGAGATTTAGTTAAATCGAGCTTATCCATCTCTGCAAATAGGGGTGGCCAAGATGTCGACTTTATCCTTACTTTAAACACACCCCTAATAAAAGTACATGTTGGCTTTATATATATATATATATATATATATATATATATATATATATATATATATATATATATATATATATATATATATATATATATATATATATATATGATGAAAAACAAACTTCTCTAGCGAAATACATAAACAAGAAACAAGTAAAGAAAACCAGAACATCCTTCCTTAATTGACAAACTTTCATCTTTTTCTTGGGATGAAAACAAGTCTCCTATTTTCATTAAAACCCACATAGCTAAATAGATTAATATTTCCACATTCATCTGATCATCACAGGGACTCAATTATTCAGGAAAATAAGAACGTAGAATTGTGGATCAGCAAGCCAGCACATGATAAAATTATCCGTCATCCCTATATCTGCTATGCAAAATAAATGATTAAAGATGATACATTGTATAAAAGAATCCATTTTGTACTCTAAATAAATGCTGAAACCAAGCGGAAAAGTAGAAAAAGATCACAAATTCATGCACAAAAATAGGTTCAGAACTACCTAGCCAATTAACCATCTTATATCACAGAAGATTTAAAAAAAAATCAGCAAAATGGGAAATCATTAACCAGTGACCGAATGAGTTCTAGCAATCAAGTCAGAAAAATATATCAGAGTTGCATTAAAGGAAATTGATCTAGGAAATAAAAGAAGTAGCAATGACTAAACTATTTGTGGACGTTGAGAAATAAAAGAGAAGTGAAGCGGAGCAACGTACCAACTATCAAGAGAGAAGAGGCAGACTATGACAGAAAGGGTATGGCACGAATTTATAGGAAAATAGCGGAAGCTAATTTTCCGAGTTAGTCCCTCAATATTTTACATGAATACGCTTCCTACCCTACTCTCTATATCTAAGAGTGTGTTTGTTTCAAGGTATCTTTGATTATTCCCGGGAATGTGAAGTTCGGAACAAAATAATCCTATGTTTGTTTCAAGATTTAAAAAAATATTCCCAGGAAATAGTTATTCCCAGGAAAATGAGATATTCATGTTTTTGTCATTTTTCATTCTCACCTTAAAGCTTGGGTATGTTGTATTCCCATCGGAATTATCATAAGAAATTACAAAACTGACAAAATAACTGCTATGCTCCACTCTTTACTTGACCCCACGTCGAGTAGTTTGTTTCCTACTATGTAGACTCGTCAAAATGGCCACAATGTGTGCCCCTCTCTTACTCTGCTCATGATCGTGAGCAAATAATTTGTACCAAAGAGTTTGTCAATTTGATTTTACAGGAATCATAAATTAAATTCAACAATCTGAATTGTTTTGAAAATTTAAATAATTTATTTCAATATATATATATATATATATATATATATATATATATATATATATATACACTACATTAATTTTAATTTTTTAGGAGGTAACTATGAACAATGTAATTTTTTAGGAGGTAACTATGTACAATGTTCAAATTTAAACATTTTTCCTAATTTTTAATCTTAAAGTTAATATATGTATTAAATAGATATATATATATATATATATTGAAATAAATTATTTAAATTTTCAAAACAATTCAGATTGTTGAATTTTATAATTCCTGTAAAATCAAATTGACAAACTCTTTGGTACAAATTCTTTGCTCACGATCATGAGCAGAGTAAGAGAGGGGCACACATTGTGGCCAATTTGACGAGTCCACATAGCAGGAAACAAACTACTCGACGTGGGGTCAAGTAAAGAGTGAAGCATAGCAGTTATTTGGTCAGTTTTGTAATTTCGCATGATAATTCCGATGGGAATACAACATACCCAAGCTTTGAGGTGAGAATGAAAAATGACAAAAACATGAATATCTCATTTTCCTGGGAATATTTTTTTAAATCTTGAAACAAACATAGGATTATTTTGTTCCGAACTTCGCATTCACAGGAATAATCAAAGATACCTTGAAACAAACACACTCTTAGATATAGAGAGTAGGGGCAGAAGCGTATTCATGTAAAATATTGAGGGACTAACTCGGAAAATTAGCTTCCGCTGTTTTCCTATAAATTCGTGCCATACCCTTTCTGTCAAAGTCTGCCTCTTCTCTCTTGATAGTTGGTACGTTGCTCCGCTTCACTTCTCTTTTATTTCTCAACGTTCACAAATAGTTTAGTCATTGCTACTTCTTTTATTTTCCAGATCAATTTCCTTTAATGCAACTCTGATATATTTTTCTGACTTCATTGCTAGTACTCATTCGGTCACTGGTTAATGATTTCCCATTTTACTTTTTTTTTTTAAAATCTTTATATACTTTTCCTTTTGGTTTTAGCATTTATTTAGAGTACAAAATGGATTCTTTTATACAATGTATCATCTTTAATCATTTCTTTGGCATAGTAGAAGATAATTTTATCATGTGGTGGCTTGCTGATCCACAATTCTACGTTCTTTTTTTCCTGAATAATTGCGTCCCTGTGATGATCAGATGAATGTGGAAATATTCTATTTAGCTATCTGGGTTTTTAGGAAAATAGGAGACTTGTTTTCATCCCAAGAAAAAGATGAAAGTTTGTCAATTAAAGAAGGATGTTCTGGTTTTATTTGCTTGTTTCTTGTTTATGTATTTGACTAGAGAGGTTTGTTTTTCATCATATATATATATATATATATATATATATATATATATATAAAGTCAACATGTACTTTTATTAGGGGTGTGTTTAAAGTAAGGATAAAGTTGACATCATGGCCAAGCCTGTTTGCAGAGATGGATAAGCTCGATTTAACTGAATCTATCTCCATTCCATCAATTCTCTAAAGATGAGGTAATTTCATTTCTCTGGGGATGGAAGTGCGGTATATATTTTAGTTAGATTGTTCTGTGTTCCACTTGATGTGTATACTATCGTTGCATTCCACTAACTCGTGCCCTCTTCCTCTATTTCATCCAACGGCCACCAACACATAGATCATGGAATTGGAAAGCATGTAACAGGAGATGGGAGAAAAATCACTTGATCAGAATTTCTATGGAGAGGTTGCTACGAAATTTAGGTGAATTAAGTCTTATCTTAACTGCAACATAAAATAGAGAGGACTTTGTGTTACGTTTACTATGATATTTCATGATTTAAAAGCTTTAATTTTGCAGTTCACACTACAACAGAATAGACTTTTAATAACGCACCTTTAATAGCATTTCCGTGTGGAAATGCTATTAAAAGTGATGGGGACTTTTAATAGCGTTTCCCTCAGGAAACGCTATCTTAGGTATCACCTAAGATAGCGTTTCCGTGTGGAACCGCTATTAAAAGTGCCACTTAGGAAAAGATAGCGGTTCCACACGGAAACGCTATCTTAGGTGATACCTAAGATAGCATTTCCAGAAGGAAACGCTATCTTAGGTATCACCTAAGATAGCGTTTCCTATAGGAAACACTATCGTAGGTCTTCAGTGCAAAATTAAACGCGCGACGCGGCCTTCCCTCTGTTTCTTCCTCATTTTCATTCTACTGTTTCCTTCCCTCTGTTGCATGCCATCTCTTTTTTCTTCCCTCACCTTCGCCATTGCTCGCCGCCGCTACTCCGAAAGAGAAAGAACCCACTCGAACCCAAACCCCCGTGTCGCCGCTCCCTCGCCACCGCGAGTTCTCTCCATACCCCCATCGGTTATAGAAGAGCCATCAACATCAACCTCTATTTTACACGAGTCTCATACTAAGAGCTTCACACTCTAGCTCAGGGTCTGTGACACAGTCACAGGGGCGCATTCCCGGTTGAACCCACTTCCAAGTTTGCAGCTTTATTGGAACCCACTTCCAAGTTCACAGTCTGTGTTCAGGTGATTTTCTTTGTGCTATTTCATTGGAACTCTTTTATATGAAAAAAAAAGGGTGACATACTAAATCAAGCACATTTCTCCTGTGGATTTGAATACTCTGCAATCAAGCACATTTCGTTGTTTTTGTTTTTGTTTTTTCTGGATGAATTTCTTGAAGCGTTATTCAGGCTGTTTAAGGCTATAGATATAATCTTCTTAATGTTTTTAGTTATTGAACACTCTAAAGATTTTAGCTTTTTCAATTTTCTGTTTCTGGGTTGTTGAGAACATTACGGATAGAAAACTTTGCCAAATGATCGAGTTTTCTTTTTTTTTTAAAAAGAAAAAAAATAAGAAAAAAATTTAGTTGAGAAAATAGAGAGTAAAGATGGAAAGTACAACTATGGAGATTTCGGATAATTTAGTTAAATAAATTAACTAAAGTAATTGATTTTCTCATGCATTGTTTGTGTGTGCGCCCTCGATTAAAATAACGAATGGCGTGATGTGCCAAAAAGAGAAAGAGAGTGAATGAAGAAAAATAATTTGATTAAAATATAATTTTGGTCTCTATAGTTTATACCCGCTTTTAAGTTGGTCCAAATTTTTTAAACTAGTCATCATTATTGCATATATTATCAATATCAAATATCAAATTTGTCTACTAAATGTTATAACATTGTCAAGGCTTATCTACACGGCTAATGGCATGTCAACTAAAAGTTTACAATTAGGACGACTTAATGTAAAATGTTTTTAAAATTTTGATCTAATAGCTGAGACTAATTTGATTTTTTATTTAGTTTACAATTAGGAAGACTTGATGTAAAGAGTTTTTAAATATAAGGGCCAACTTGAAAACAGTTTTAAACTATGTCAAATAATGTTTAACCAGTAGTTCTCATATTTCTGTTGCATCAAGCAATCATAATGATGTTTATTGCCATTGAACTTACATGTTAATTGCTGCCAAACTGTTCTTACAATCCTTTGATATCTTGTCATCTCTGTTCTTACATCGCATTTTACTCTTCACATCTCATTTTCTAACTGATCTACTGTTGGAAAAACTCTTGCCAGCATCATCCATAAATAAGTCAGACCACTCTCCGGTGAAGATCAAACCGTCTAGCTTGTCACTGCACCTAAATCGTCAAGGGAGAGTGCAACCATCTTTAACAAGAAGGCCTCTAACAGTTCAAGCTACATATAGGTATTCTATCTGGTGTTAATTTGTTATGAGATCTATGTAGTTTGTCTGCATGAGTGCATTGAATTAGTTACACAGTGACAGTATATGAATAGTTGATAAGAGTCTTAATTATGTTAATTGCTTAGTTATAGAAACTTAAGGGTTTTTGGGTTTCATTTTATACTTGTGCCACACTTTTTGTTAGACATGTGAGCAGTAGTGATTAACTTGGAGCTGAGAAGTTTTTATCTCTGTTATTTAGTGAGAACATTGGGGAGAAAAATCTAAACATGGTAAAGAACCATTTTGGGATGTTTTGATATGTCAGTTTGATATGCCCTAGCTCGTTCAACCTATCTAGTAGCTGCCTTGCCATTGGATGCCAAGATTGAAATCGAGTGCATGGCTGCACTATAAGCACCGGTTGGTTCCTTCAGCAAACTCAGGTTAATAATGAACGTGGAATCTTAACCTAGTATTGGAGTTTAATTTTGGTTTGTCCTCCTTGAATCATGGTGCTCTTGTCATTACAATTATTGCTCTAGTATCCTGATAGGAAGGAATTTAATCATCGGATTCTCTCTCAAGATTATGTGCCCCATTAAAAGGGAAAGAAACTAAGTCAGCGACAATGTGTTTTGTTTGCAGCCTTTCATTCCTTTAATCTGTATACATTGCATGTAGACCTCAACCACTATAAACTCAAAGTAAATATGTTTAATAAATATTTTTGTAGATCGGAAAAGCATGGATCGGAAATGGATGTCTGCCAATCGTTTAACGAAGGAGTATGAGGATGGGGTGAAAGAGTTCATTAGTTTTGCAGTTCGGCATGCGGAAAACCCTAATACAATCATATGTCCTTGTTTAGATTGTTGTTATGCAAGGCGAGTTAGTGCAGCCGATTTGGAAGACCATTTAGTGTGTAATGGAATCGATCAAAGTTATACATGTTGGACAAAACATGGTGAGACAAGAGCTGAGTCTAGTGAAATGAGGAATCGTGTGAGATATTCATCATACGATACCGACACAAATACTTATGAGGGCGATCGTTTTGAAGACATTGCAAATGCTGTTGAAGAGGATCTTCGGGATTGTCCTCAAATGTTTGGGAGGTTGGTAAGTGATGCAGAGCAACCATTGTATGATGGATGTACTAAATTCATTAGATTGTCGGCGATGTTAAAGTTGTATAACTTGAAATAGGGCAACGGATGGACTGATAAGAGCTTTACGGACTTACTCACACTATTGAAAGACATGTTGCCAGATGATAATGTGCTTCCTAGTCGGACATACGAGGCTAAACAAATGTTACGCTCTATTGGCATGAGCTACGAGAGGATACATGCTTGTCCTAACGATTGCATTTTATTTCGGAATGAATATGCATTGTTACAGATGTGTCCTAAATGTAATGCCTCACGATATAAGAAGAAAGAATCAGATCCAGAGAAGGTTGTGTGGTATTTTCCCATAATACCCAGATTTAGGCGCATGTATCGTAGTTCTGAAGATTCAAAGCACTTGACATGGCATGAGGATGAAAGGATCAAAGATGGCAAGTCATGACCCGGCAGATTCTCCGCAATGGAAGAAATTTGATTATGATTATCCTGATTTTGGGCAAGATTCAAGAAACCTACGACTTGCATTGGCTATTGACGGATTTAACCCGCATGGTGTTCAAAGTAGCTCTCACAGTACATGGCCTGTGATTTTGGTGATTTATAACCTATCCCCATGGCTATGCATGAAGCGCAAATTTATGATGTTATCTATGTTAATTTCTGGGCCCAAACAACCAGGAAATGATATAGACGTCTATTTGACTCCTTTGATTGAAGACTTGAAACGACTGTGGGAGACAGGTGTGGAGGTGTATGATGGGTATAAGGAAGAAAGTTTCAATTTGAGAGCTATGTTGTTTGGGACAATTAATGATTTTCCAGCCTACGGTAATCTGTCATGATATAGCATCAAGGGTTAGTGTGCATGCCCTATATGTGAAGAGGGTACGGATTGGATGCAGTTAGAACATTGTAAGAAGAATGTCTTTCTTGGGCATCATAGATTTTTGCATCCAAGTCATCATTACCGGTGGTGGAGAAAGGCGTTCAATGGGAACTCGGAAGAAGGTAGAGCTCCTTCACCTTTGACGGGTGATCAACTTTTTGAAAAGGTAAAGGATTTGAATATCCAATTCGGTAAACCTTTTGCGAGAGATATTGTCACGAGAGGGTGGAAGAAAAGGTCGATTTTCTTTGAGTTGCCATATTGGAAATCATTATATGTAAGACATTTCCTCGATGTGATGCACGTTGAAAAAAATATCTGTGATAGTGTCATTGGTACGTTACTCAATGTGCCAGGGAAGACTAAAGATGGCATCAATGCAAGGTTGGACTTGGTTAGTATGGGAATAAGAAGAGAATTGGGACCGACGAAGAAGGGTAAAAGTACATATCTTCCTCCTACGCTGCTTACACTCTATCTAGAAAAGAAAAAACTGTTTTTTGTAAGTTTCTTGAAGGAGTTAAGGTTCCGAAAGGGTACTCTTCAAACATTAGGAACCTCGTATCGACGAAAGATCTCAAGTTAAAAGGTCTAAAGTCCCACGATTGTCATGTTCTCATGGAGCAGTTGATACCCATTGGTATACGGTCTATTTAACCTAACAAAGTGCGGGGGGCCTTAACTAAACTCTGTTTCTTCTTCAAGGCAATTTGCAGCAAAGTGATTGACCCTGGGAAGTTGCCATCATTGCAAAGAGAAATTGTTGTGACTTTATGCGAGCTTGAGATGTACTTTCCACCTTCATTCTTTGACATAATGGTTCATCTAACCATTCACCTTGTCAGAGAGACACAACTGTGTGGGCCAGCTTATATGAGATGGATGTACCCGATTGAGCGTTATATGAAGATATTAAAAGGGTATGTGAAAAACCGATCACGACACCGGAAGGTTGTATTGTTGAACGGTATATTGTCGAAGAAGCTGTTGAATTCTGTACCGAATACCTATCCAATGCTGATTCTATAGGGCTGCCAAAGTCTCGTCACACATGGAGAATGATGGGGCAAGGAATTAATGGAAATGAAATAGTGACTATAACAAGGACAGAATGGGAGCAAGCACACTTATATGTTCTGCACAATGCCGATGAGGTTGAGCCATATGTTGAAAAACACAAGGACATGCTTAAGAGTTTGTATCCAAATAAGAATCAAAATTGGCTAACTAGAGAACACAATCGTTGTTTTATAACGTGGCTAAGAGATCACATTTATGCAGAGTTGACTGAAAATGCTACTTCAGTTTCAAATAGATTGAGATGGTTAGCCAAAGGTCCAAGTTTGCATGTATTCTCTTACCACGGTTATCAAATTAATGGGTACACATTCTATACAAAAGAACAAGATGGTCGGAGTACAATGCAAAACAGTGGTGTGACTCTAGTAGCTCAGTCGATGCATATCTCAAGTGCCAAAGACAAAACCCGATATATGCAAATATGTCATACTTCGGCGTCATTGAACGCATATGGGAGTTGGATTACACAAAGTTTAAGGTTGGTGTGTTTGGTTGCAAGTGGGTTGACAATAATAACGGTGTTCCGATTGATGAGTCGGGGGTTCATGCGGGTGGATCTTAATAGGGTGGGGTATAAAGATGAGCCTTTTATATTAGCATCTCAAGCTCAACAAGTGTTCTATGTCACTGATCCAGGTGATATGAAAAGGTCCATTGTTCTTTTGACTAACAAAATAATTACTAATGTTGATGATCAAGACCATCGAGATGTTGATATTGAAGATGATCCTTTCGTCGGGACATTACAATCACTTGAGATTGATCCAACTAGGGATGATGGTATGTATATGAGAGATGATCATGATGAGGGGCTTTTGGTCAATCCACCATTTCGTACTAATAAAGGACAAACAAATCTCAATCCAATGAAGAAAAGAAAAAGGTTGACTTAAACATGTATGTAGTGTTTGTGTTTAAATGAACTTTCTGATCCTTTTATATTATAGTTAGCATCTTCCGGTAATGCTAGTGTTGATTTTGTTATTCATAGTTGTTTTATATTTTGCATCAATTAATGTTATATTAATGTCCATTGATGTTTTACTTGTATCTAATATTTTTGTAGGTAAATGGCATCTTCAAGTAATTCTAGTGATGCCAAAGCGGCGAGACGTGGGCCACCAGTTATGAAGGCGGTCATCCGCGCTAGGAGTAAAGGACAAAAATTTGATGTAATTTACTTACTAATCTAAGGATTTCATAATGTTGTTTGATATCTAGATTTAATTACTTTATTATTTTTATTAGGTTGAATGGAATTCTTTGGACCAACCTATTCGTGCTAATGGTAAAATATTGAAGAGTTACATTGGGGCCGTTGCTCGGCAAACGGTCCCAATTATTTGTTCTAATTGGAAGGATGAAGCTTTGGATGGTTTCAAAGAGAGCATATGGGCTGATGTACATGTAATTGTTAAAATTTATAAATTATATTGTAAACTATGTAAACATACTTACTTTGACACGTTTATATTGTTTTGCAGATGTCTTTTAATGTTGATGAATCTCGGAAAAAATTTGTACTTCAGAAGTCGGTAACCTACATAGGGCATTCAGAACTAGATTGACCAAAAAATTTCTAAGAGATGCCAACGGGAATATCAATGAGGAACCTCCATCAAAATATCCACACATATCAAGGGATGAGTGGACAGATTTTATAGCAATACGCACAGGAGATGCTCAATTCCTGGTATGTTTAATATCACGTTAGTCCTTATAATTTTATAGCAATACGTACATATGACATTAACCATGTATTAATATTACTTATATGTGTCTGAATAGAAATTAAGCAATGAAAATCGCAACAGGGCGTTAGATCCTGCATGCCCTTACAAAGCATCACGTAAGGGGTATGCTGACATTGAGGATGAATTGGTATGTATATATATATATATATATATATATATATATATATTTAACTGCATGTGTGGTAAATATGACTTTTAAACTGTTTGGTTAATATATATTATCTCAATATACAGATGCAGGAGGCAGGGCCAGAAGTTAAGAAAATTAAACGCCATATTGTGTGGAGGAAAGCCCGCGAGAACAAGGCGGGTGTAATTGACAACAAAAATACGCAGACCGTGTGGAATAAATGTGTTAGTAGACTAACGTTTACATTATCATTTGTTATTTTCTTATGATAATATATAATAATTTTAACATTTGCATTTCACCAATAACTATGTGTCAGGAGGAACTGTCACAGTCTGCGGTAGAGGGAGAGATACAAGACTTTGGTCGCCAGGATATTCTTGCCAAAGCCCTAGGTGTGCCAGAGAACCCTGGTCGTGTTAGGGGTGTGGGTTTCGGCGTCTCACAAAAAGACTACTTCCCACCCGAAGGTCGTGCAAGAAATAACTCGGAAACGAAAAAGTGGGAGACATTGGTGTCTCAACTCTCTGAAAGATTGAACATTTTGGAAGAAAAGCTGAAACAAAAGGATGATGAGGAGAGGCAGGCTAATTTCACAGCCCAAGCAAGCGTCAAAGATAGTTGCACTCTACCATCTCGCAAAGAGAGGCTTCCAGAGGTAATGCATGTCTTTTTTTTTACTAGTATTGCATTCGCAGTTAAATACATTCAATTGGATGCCTTAATTCACAGCTTATTCATCTACCATTGGATTAGGGCGTCGACTCCTGTCAGCTATATTTATCGACCCCAAACTATCGTATGGTTGCTATGGGTAAAGTATACAATGAGCCGGGTGTTACACTGCACACTGGACCAGTACCCCTTAACCATGTGAAAGTTGGAGTTGATGTTGCAACTGAGGGGGATGCGCCATTGCCGGTACCTATCGATCGTGCAGATGTGATGACAGTAAGAGATGCAATAGGTACTTATGTGGCATGGCCAATTGATCTCGTGGTTGTAATTAATATGGTATGTAAGTGCATTTTTCCACCTTTTCATATACGGCATATATGCATTACATTAGTTGATCACTAACTGGCATATTGAAATGCAAAATTTCTAGGCACCTGCAAAAGCTAAAGGCAAGGGCAGAGTGTCTGGATATACAAAGGAGTCAATTACAACCCCAGAAAATAAAGGAGGCAACTCTGAGGCCAACCCTCCTACAGCTGGTTCAACTACAATTTCTCTGGAATATTTGAATTTTCTTAAAATACATGAACGAAAGAATATGAAAAATGCTGACCAATTATACGTAGAGATGGAACAAAATATTTTTGGTCACCATTTCATTGAGATGCTCAATACTGAAAATATCAGAGAAGTTGTAAATCATGAATGGGTATCTGCCTCCGTTATTTCCGCATATATCAGGTAATAAATCAGGCTTAAAGTGTACAATATTTTTTTAGTCTTTCCATTTAAATGTTGATATCATTGGTGTAATCCATTTTTATATTTTAATTGAAGGTATTTGTATGAAGAATTGTTGCTTCCAAAGGAAATAACGAGGAGGTTTCTGTTCTTGTCCCCACACCAAACAAATACATACGGCTACTTCGGGAGGGATTCACAGACAACGTATCTAGCTGACCGGTTTGCAACTAAAGAAATAGAATATCAGCCCTTGTTTTTAGCGCCGTGCAATGTTGGGTGAGTCGCTTATCCTATAGGACTTAATTCACAATAATGAATTACATAAAAGTTGAGGTGCTTAGGATTTGTTATCTCAACATTTTTGTAGGAATCATTGGGTGCTGTGCGCGATAAATATTGTTGAAGAGATTATTTACTATCTGGATCCCTTGTATATTGATCCTAGGGATCACCCAGAATTAAAGAATCTGTTCGATACGTAAGCATGTTTTTATAGTAAGCATGCGTGTGTTTGTGATGATTGAAAATATGTTTCTTAATGAAGTCTGTTTGATTTTGTGATTAGTACTTTGCAAGTTTATCGCGCAAATATCGGAGCTAAGGTGCCGCTTTTAAAGGCAACCAACATTAAATGGATTCAGATACAGGTATATTTGCAAAAACTTAATGCGCAATTAGATAAAAAAAAACTATATTGATTTACTATTTTATTTTTTATAGTGCCCAAGACAACCCAACAGTACAGATTGTGGGTACTATGTCATGCGTTTCATGAAGGAGACTATCTTGCAGAACCAAGTTAAAATACAAATGGTGGTATGTTGTTTACTTAGCTTTTAACTGTGATTGTTCAAATGTTTTAGCAATTGTAACTTAATTTATTTAATTTTTATGTCGCAGTACTTCTCTGACTTCAAATGCTCCACATACTCCACTGCTCAACTATCTGAAGTCAAGGAAGAGTGGTGTCGCTATATTGTTGAAAAGTTCGTTTGATTATGTCAAATTGATCACAGTAGTTGCAGCAATACTCATTGGTATGTGAATAATGCTTTATATTTATCAACCCCAAACTATCTATGTATTTGTTTTTCATTGGTACATGCCTTCGAGTTGATGTGCATGGAAAGGAGAAAATAAGTTCAAACTTGCACTTTTTGGTTCACACAAATTCAATCAACATCTATGTATTTCACTCAACTGATTACTATTTTCTTCTCCAGTGAGTGCTCTGCTGCTTTCGATTTCTCTTTCTCTCCCAAACTAAATGTGTTGTTTAGGTTCTTATTTTATATGTGTAGGATCTATTGAAATTTAAGCATGATTTGGTAATTTAAGCTTGATTTCGTAATCTATTTATTTGAATTCCTTTGTATCAGTAATTTAGTTATCTTTTATTTAAGTGGTACATTAATATCATTTTTCTTCTATGTATCGACATCGAACACATAATCTGGAAAATAATCAGATTATCAACCACCGCAACATGGAATTACTTGGAGCTGATTCTCTTGAGATGGTATGATCATATTTAATTATTTATACATACATGATTTGTTTCTTGCTATTATTTTTGTTAGACTTTGTTAATGCTTGATTTGAATTCTGTTTCTTGCTACAGTAGTATTTACCTAATTAGTCTGCTGTATCCCAATGTAACAGGTTAGTCTTTGTGGTGGAAATGCAGTATGTATGCTACAGAGGCTTTGGATCACACATGCATTTCGACACATTACTTTGGTGTTGTCTTGGTCTCATGAAAAACAAACAGAAGCTGTAAATGTAGATTAATTGTAGATGTATGTTGGTTTTCTGATTTTGGTTTCTTAAGGATTGAGATCTGGTATAGTTGCTGCACTTTGATTTTGTCTTACTCGTGTGAATTTGAATACTTTAGAAACAGAGTGGTGTACTTATATCTGGTTATATATATAGTTGCTGTATAGAGTGTTGCACTTTGATTGTATAGTTACTGGTTTGCTGCACAAACACATGCAGTGCTGCATTGAACACTTATATTTGAACACTTATATTTTGAACACATTTTGAACAATTGTGTTGACTGCAACAATTGTGGTTTTTTTGTGTAGTTCAATATGCAGGAATAATGGATGTAAAAGTTAAGAAATAAAATTAAAAAAAAAGGGCTTTAGATAGCGTTTCCTTGTACAAACGCTATCTAAAGTCAGACTTTAGATAGCGTTTGTACACGGAAACGCTATCTAAAGTCAGACTTTAGATAGCGTTTGTACAAGGAAACGCTATCTAAAGTCAGACTTTAGATAGCGTTTCCGTGTACAAACGCTATCTAAAGTCTGACTTTAGATAGCGTTTCCGTGTACAAACGCTATCTAAAGTCACCTATTAATAGCACTTCCTAAATGCTATCTTTGCTAACGAGTTTTAATAGCTGTAGCATAGATAGCGGTTACAAACGCTATTAAAAGGCATACGGAAATGCTATCTAAAGTCTAATCTGTTGTAGTGTCATCATCAAACCGTGCTGGTAAAACTTCCTTATCATGGCAACAGGTTGTTACAATTTCTGTCATTTAGACATGTTTTGTCATTTTTACAGAACATGTTATAATGGTGCATTGGTTTTACTGGGTTTTAGGTGCAGTGTTGGATCCAAAACAAACAAAGAGTCACATGCTAATGTTACTTCATCACCCGATGAGCTGAAATTATTTGTTGATCTTTCAAATGCTTCTATTGGAAAGAAAAGCTCTCCAACTCCAAAAGGTTGTCCCTTTTTCCTTCTATTTTATTATGTCTATAAATTTGGAAAAGGAAGAAAAAGGTCCCTCGATGATATTGGGTGGTTTTTATTGTGGTTTGGAAAATTTGGTTTTATACAGCTAAACCATTGCAAAATGTTCCCCTTTAAATTCCCCATAATCAGAATGCCATTTGCTTTAAAGCCTATAAAATCTTGTTATGTTGTCATTTCTATAGGGAACAAGGGTTCACTTGATTTAGGTTAAATGTTGATATGACTAAATTCCTAAGGTAAGCAGCCTATATTTAATATAAGGGTACAAAGAAGAAAAGAGCAGAATGCTCCCAATCCAAAGATGCTAATCTCAAATCCCAATACAAAAATATAAACCGTGTTCATGCCCCCATTTTGTTGCGTCCCTTACATATTAGGGTGGACAGTGGGCGGGTGTGGTCGTATTCAGACCGAAAAATCCCAAACCCGAAAAAAATGATAGGTAGATATCCTCACCCATTCCCGTCGGTTTAGTGCCCTCGGATTAGGTGGGCTTGGTTTGGTCGGGTCGGCGTGTTGGCGAGTGGGCTGGGTCAATTTTGTACCCAAAAAAAACCAGAAATCTAGAATGAAGAAGAAGAAGCATCATTCAAAAACTTTAAAATGCTCATACTTCAATATTGAAGCAAAATCCGAAACATGAAGGGAACAAGAACATAAACCAGAAAGATTCAAACTTTTTACAGAAAGATTCAAACATTCAACAAAAAAATACCTATTCTTCGCAGGTCTTCTTTGATTGCACTATAGATCTTCTTCGCAGAGTTGTCCATGTCGTAGATCCATCCCAGAGGAAGCTTGGTCAAAATCTTCCATTTCGTGCGGTGGGGATAGGCTGGAGAGTGGGGCTGGACGCGGTGGTTGTGCTAGCTCCACAATGAGACATGATGCGGTGCTTTGGCCGGAGGCGCCTATGCAGTAGAGATGCAAGAAGAGACCATCATTGAGGAGAGGAAGAAAGAGAGGAGCAAGAAGCGCCGTTGGTAACTACGACGGTTGCGGTGGAAGAAGAGTGAGCGAGATAGGCTGTTTGTCCAGCCCTAATATGTATATTCTCTTTGTATAACTCTCTCTCTCTCTCTCTCTCTCTATATATATATATATATATATATATATATATAATTGTCTAGCTCACCATCATTTAATGTTCCCGCCTACGACTTTAAACCTTGTCGGTGGGTTCTTGGTATACGGGAGTAAACCAAGAGGGCCTTCCCCTTTTTTAACTTTTCCCTTTCTCCATTTTAGCCCATGGTTCCATCAAATGCCCTTAGCTCCAACTAACAAATTTTAGTATTTAAAAATAAGATGCTAGCTAGTATTCTCATATGCCGTATTAACTTATTTATTACTAGTCGATGGACCCGTGCGATGCATGGGTGAGATATGCATATGCGATATAACTTAATATTATTTGAAAACATAAAACATTATTTATCTGGAAATTTATTTTTTATTTCTTAAAAATAGTAAGATTACATAATATTTTTGATAAATAAATATTAAGGTAACACTCTCCTAATTAAGGTAACACGATTAGAATACATGCATGTATTACACGTTTTCCCGTACAATGCACATGTAAAGTTTTGTTGGAATAACTTATTTTGTAAATTAAAACTTATAAGGAAAAGTTATCGACAAATTAATTTTAAAACAATATAATAATATCTAAAGGATTTCTACATAAAATAATATTAGATACATGTGCAATTAGAAAATATAAATTATGATTATTATACTTTAACATTTCTTTGCTCTACTTTCTCCAATTGTACCTTGTACTCGGTTCAATCAATCCTTATAGTATGTTTATCAGAAACACAATATATAATGAACGAAATTTTACTTCAAAACACTTCTTTTTAATAAAGGACTTCTAAAAAATTTAACAAATATTATGATAAGTATTAGATTAATTTGGTTGCGGTTAAGTTATCTCCCCGTCAACGCAAACATATGAAAAACTTCTGAAAACCCAAATGAAGAATCAAATTGGCCTTATATAAACAAAATTTCACACAAAAATGAAATCACAACACATTATTTAAAAAAGAAGTCCAAATAAATTTTTAAAATATGATAAAGCTTATTGCAACTATGTTATCTTCTCGTCTAAGCAAACATAGGAAGTAACACATCAGAACCCAGATGTAGAATATAATATTAAAAATTGGAAAATATGAGTTGCAACAATGAAAGAGTAAAACCAAAAAGTAATGAAGTTTCTGAAATAAAGGGGGCAATACTTCATTTGACACCCAGATTTTTCTAAAGGAAGCATATAAGCAAACTTAATTTCAGTCACTTTATAGGGTTGGGCTATGGTGCACCACCCACATTTTACACCATCCACTACACCACCCATGTGGTAAATTTTGGGCCAATCAAATTGCCACATAGGTTGGTCAAAATTTCAAACTTTCTAGTTGTATTATACTGTAGTCAAATTATATGAATACAGTATATTGTAGTATAATATATGTGCTTTTTGTATCTGCAAATTTAACTCATATTAAAATAATGTTTTTTGATTAAAAAAAACTGATTATATTGCAAAATATTATTGACAACGAATATTATTTTAATTCATATTAAAATATTATTTTGCAATATAATCACATTTTTTAATCAAAAAACGTTATTTTAATATGGGTTAAATTTGCGAATACAAAAAGTACATATACTATACTACAATATATTGTATTCATATATTTGACTATAGTAGAAATACAACTAGAAAGTTTGAAATTTTGACCAAACCCATGTGGCAATTTGATTGGTCCAAAATTTGTCACATATGGGTGGTGTAGTGGGTGGTGCAAAATATCGGGGGTGCACCTTAGCCCAACCCTCTGTATTAATATCATACCAGATATGGTCATAATCATAATATATTTTTCATAAAAAATATTCAAAAAATCATTAAAAATAATCATTTTATATTATAAGTTTGATAATTGTGACACCCTAACTCGGGTCATCACATGGTTACCCGTTTTTGGAAATAAAACTTAACTTGTCGGTTGCTTCCGGAAAATAATGTTTTCTGAACGTTTATCTTTTCAAAATATGGTGATAAATTTTTTTCTTCTTTTTAATCTCAAAACAACAACAACGAAATCAAATCATACTTAAATACATAATGTATATAAGTCATACAACTATACTGTCTCATATGTTTTCTCACCTAGATCATTACCAGTTTAATCTATTCTAAAAACATAATATAACACAATAGGACCTAAGCTGGTCGTAACTAACAGATGCTACAACCAATAAAAGCAGCAACAGCATGCCCCGAACTAGACAGTCTTCTTCTTCTTGAAGAAATCATACCCCTTGTGCGGCTCTGCTATGTTTGTAAGGGTGAGACGCCAATATATGGATTTAACACAACAACTAAATACTCAACACAAAAGAAGACACATACACATATACATGTTTATAACAACATAACCAATCCATATTATAGCATACAGTTTATCAATGGGTTCCACACCCCAAACATCAACATTGGAAAACTATGCATGAACACTTCAATACATCATCTAAACATTCACCCTTAATCTCCGGAGACCCCCAACGTCATTTAAAATGAGCTGATCAAGCTCGATTGCCAACAGAGGCACGTCGATTTTGCCAAAAGAGGCAGGTCGATTTTACCATAGCCCACTGTCCGGCACAGTGAGAACGTCGATTTATGGTTTGTCATTGTACGTAGATTGCCCAAAGGCACAATGAATACGTCGATTACATGAATATCATAAAGATACCATGATTAACAAATACGTCGAGACATGAATATCATTAAGATACCATGATTAACTCGTTAGGCATGTCTGCCGAATATGCATGTAAAACACTTTGTTCTCGTAATTTTTCTTTGTGTTCAATCTTTCCTTTGCCGAAGCTCAAAGCTTGCGACCAACATAGTTTTAACATTTTAAAACTTTCACTAATAACACAGGACTTCAAAGTCCGAGTGCTCAATCACGAAACCTCTAGACCGATGCACCAGTCTTAGGTTCGTGGTAATAGAAAACATCATTAATCTTTTACCATCGTGTATTACGTCGCGAAGTAGACACACCGTCTACCTACTAAACACCAAATCTACAACATCATAAGAACACTAGTACCCCGACATCTCGATTACTAAGTTTCATATCGTCATTTACGTCATTTTCGTTCTATGAAAAACAAATCCAAAATAAGATCTCCGCATCTTATCCAAGTTACTGGAAATACGTCAGTGAGTAAAACTCATTTACAGAAAATCCTTTCTACTTGAAATTCGTTTGTAAAACGTCAATTCATAAAAAATCTATTTTCCTTTGGAACTCATTTTTCCCGGAATAATGTCAAATCATCAGGAACTCTATTAATAAAACTTCTATTAAAAAAAAGGATAAATCAATTGAGATTAAATCTGTTTTCAAAATAAGTACCGCTGTTTTTAAACTCCCACCGTAAATAATTTCGAAACTTGTCGTCGTTTAGCATTTCCAAGGAAAACGTTTTTAAGTCAAACTTTGACCTTTCTTCTAAAACAAATTTATTATATAATAAATAAGTTATTTTTGAAAATTAATTTCACAAAATAACTTTTTACAATATTACGGAATTTCTTATGTAAAAATTAGCAGTAGTAAAATATTTTCATGGTTCCGCCCTCACCGTGACTCATAAATTACTTTTACACTAATAAATCATTAAAATAATAATATTTCTCAAAACTCACTATTTTCCCAAAACTATATTTTCCACCACTATTATATTCCAACATTTCCCATAAAACATTGAATATAATTTTCTCAGCTTATTAAAGTTTTTATCTGATTAATCGGTTGTGCACTGACCACTGTCAGGCCTCTCAAACAACATTTAATAACATCATCAGAATTATATCACCAGGCAGATCATGCATCATAACAATATAATTTACTACTGCAGATAATTAAATAAATTAAAAGCAGATCAATCACGGATACACAGATAAACAACGCGTAAACAACATAAACAAATAACCACAACCACATATAACTTACATAAACTACACTAAAAGCAAATGGTTATTGATGTAAATCACTCAGGTAAGCTCCCCTTACCTCTTGCAGATTCACAACAAGTTGAATTTAATTCGTCGGAAGCCGGAAACTCACGTACACCGCTTTATACTTAACCTTCAACAATACAACCAGACAACCACATAAATAAACAATCACAAAACATCAAAATCCTCCTATGTTGGTCATGGCCTCATAGTGTTTAAAGACTAAACAAACTCCAAAGTTGTTTAAGTCATGGGTTAATGATTCTAGAATACTTAAGGAAATGGATTAAGGCTACACAACAAAGTTAAGAATCAAAACCATCCTAACCCTCTAAATGGTAGATTCGGCCAAGACATGAAAGACATGGTTAGAAATTTCAACTTGATACAAGAACTTGGATTTAGCAAGTACATACCCTAGAAGCATGAGATCTATGATCATTTTCAAGTAGAAAAACAACAAGGTTCCTCCACCTCTCACTATAGGTTCCGGTCATGCTCAAAAACATGAGGAGGAAGATTTTGTTTGAAACAATCTCTTGGATTATGATAGTAGGGATGATTATAAGAACATAGGAAGTGGTTTCACATTTTTAGGATTTTTCTAGAATTTGTTATGAATTTTCAAAGTTCTAGATCTAGAAACTTAAAAGTGGTGAACATAGATGAAATAGACTTTGAATCATGAAACTTATTGAAGAACATAGACATGATTAGGGAAGAAGAATAGGATTCACACCTTGATGATCAAAGACAAGTGAAAATCCAAGAACTTGCTTCACAAAGTGATGGTATGAACTTAGAGCTTTTGAGTAGCCTTTGTGCAAAGTGTGAAAATGGCAAATAATGAAATGAAAGTATGACTTTTAGAGAGGTAGGTTGCGCCACTTTTGAGGGACCAAGTAGAAAGGAGGTGGCTTCTCCAAGGATTTAGGTGCAATTAATTCCTAGGGACCATTTTGCAGAAATTCCAAAAGTATAAGGACTATTTTGCAAATTGCCAATAGTTTGGAATGATGACCATGTGCAACACTTAATGTGTTCACATTGTGACTCATCTTTTGAATTATCTTGAAGCTTTTTAAGAAAAATCTAGAATGCTTTGGAGCTTTTTAGATTTATGTAGTACTTTGGAGAATATTGGAGAATAGTGTGGAATGTTCAAGAATAAACTTGGCTCATCCAAGTTAAGGGCAGCCACCACTCCCCCTTGGGCTTGCGCATGGGCCATGGAGTTTTGGGCTTGGATTCAATTGTTTTGACCCACCAAAATGCTTAAGGCATAAACATAAACTAATAAACTTATATGATTTCAAATGGGCTTTATGAAATTTAATCCATGGAAAAAGAATTTGGGTCTCAAGGCCACGGTCCTCTAATGGGTTTGGAGCAAAGATTCTGGCCCAATTCACTTGGAAAAGCATAGAAACTAACTTAGGTCCCAAAGTGAAAGTAAGAATAAGTTTAAGGACCAAAATGTAATTTCCATAGAAATTGTCATCATGAGGACATGTGCACCATTAATGTGTTCACATGGGTGACTCACCATATTTGACTCATTGGTATCATCCGTTAGCGGCTCCCGGAAATCCCGTAATCTGCTCCGTTGATTCCCCGATTTAATATGACGCCCGAATAAAATATAATATTTCACTTTTTAGTGAAATATTTCAAAATAACCAAAATCATAGGAAATTAAATAAAAACCTTAAGTTTTTCTTTCATGAGTAAAAATTAGGTCTTTTGAGCAGTATAATTATACTGTCAATGAAATTCATGGGCCGGGATTCGCCTGACTTTTCCACCTAAATTTTTATCGTAACACTCTAAGATAAAGTAGAGTGTAAATAAGGTTTTGGAATAATTAAAATAATTTTCTAAGTCTTGGATAAAAATATAAACGTAATTATATAAATTTCTGATATTAGAAAACAGCGAAAAGTCGGGGTGTTACAGACTACCCCTCTTAAAAAAAATTTCGTCCTCGAAATTTTGTGACACGAAGCTAGACAAGAATGAAAGATCCCGAAGCCTTACTTTCTCAAGAAAGTATATAAAAGAATTTCATCAATCTGATAAGGATACAAGAATATTTTGTGCATAAAGATTCTTTAACAAATTCAGGGAAGTAAAAATGTATGATCGATACACTTTTACAAACATGAATCTAAGAAAGTTTCATCTCTCACAAGAACATAACAATTTTAAAAGGATATCAATCTGACAAAATGCAGATTGGGTCACTTTCCCCAATGGTAGAAGTAACTAGACTAAGTCTCATCGAGAAACTCGTTTTGCCAAGAAAGCGTCTATCCCGAACAAAATAGGACAGTCAAACATACTAAATGTCACGGTGACCAATTGAATAGTTGAAATTTGAAACAATCATCTCATGATAATCACAGAAACAAATAATTCCAACACATCACACACAATCCATCGAAACAAAGTATGAATTGTACCCGAATTAAAATAGTATAGTTAAGAGATTACGATCCTGGTTTGAAGTCTCAGCCCCCCACACATTATATACTCTGCCCGCAGTCATTGGCTTATTAATGTTGATGTTGTTGTCCACTGATCTACGCTTTGGTGCGTTACATTCCTTCGATATGTGTCCCACTTGACCACAGTTGAAACATTGGACTCCTCCCAAGGGACAAGTTTTAGACACATGTCTTGGGTCTCCCCAATTGTAACATTTCCTAACTTGGCCTTAACTTTGGTTCCTCTGGCCTGCACTCCATGATGTAGAAGAATTAGAACGATATTGTTGTTGATTTTGGTTATTTCCTAGTGGACGGAAGTAAGGCTTCTGCTGATTTCGTCTCTTTCTGATCTTGATTCTGGTTCTTGGAATGAGACAGTCCTCCAACAATCCCCTTATTGTCTTTTCCTTTCCTCATCTTTTCAATCTTCTGACGAATCTCAACCAATGCTTGAAAAGTTCAAGGTTGCAGAGGTAAGACAGACTCCTTAATCTCAAATCTCAGTCCCGCCTCGAACCTCTCACACTTCCAGCTCTCGTTAGGTTGTGCTTGAAAGAAATGAAAGTATTTGGCAAGCGATTCAAACTTTGCCGCATACTCTCCCACAGACAGGTCTTGTTGTTGTAATCCCATAAATTCCATCTCTTTATCGATCCTAACGCTCTCCGAAAAATACTTATCCATGAATGCAGTTCGAAAAACATTCCAGGTAATCTCCTGATGATCAGCTTCAAGCAGTTGTTGAACACCCTTCCACCAATACTCCGCATCTCCTATCAGTAGGAAAGTAGCATAAATAACCCTTACTTCTGCAGGAGTAACTACTAGTTCAAAGATTTTCTCCAGCTCCTGAATCCATAAATCAGCTTTCTCATGATCAGCATCCCCACCAAATTGTGAAGGATTTTGGCTTCGAAACGCAATCAGAGCCTTGCCTTCCGCAGCTTGTAGATTCTGGGCATTCATAGAAGCAGTTTGATCGGCAATTGCAGCTGCCATATGTTCCATAGCCTGAGCGGTATAGTCCACTCCATCGTCATAGTTCTCATTCATATTACCACGGCCACCAATAGCACCACCTCTGCGACCGCGTCCGCGACCACGTCCACGTCCACCTTCTGGTGCTGGTTCCATAACTGACCTGTAGAACAAAATCAATTAGACCGAAACCAGAAAATGAAACATGCATTGGTGTATTAACACACATTACTTCTAAGAAGTAATGCAAACAAAACTTAACTCAGAGAAAACACAACGTCAACACAACAGACCTATTCCCCAAAGGTCCCGAAAGACTCGACCGGCTCTGATACCACTAATGTGACACCCTAACTCGGGTCATCACACGGTTACCCGTTTTCGGAAATAAAACTTAACATGCTGGTTGCTTCTGGAAAATAATGTTTTCTCAACGTTTATCTTTTCAAAATATGGTGATAAAATTTTTTCTTCTTTTTAACCTCAAAACAACAACAACGAAATCAAATCACACTTAAATACATAATGTATATAAGTCATACAACTATACTGCCTCATATGTTTTCACACCTAGATCATTACCAGTTTAATCTATTCTCAAAACATAATATTACACAATAGGACCTAAGCTGGTTGTAACTAACAGACGCTACAACCATTAGAAGCAGCAACAGCATGCCCCGAACTAGACAGCCTTCTTCTTCTTGTAGAAATCATACCCCTTGTGCGGTTCTGCTATGTTTGTAAGGGTGAGACGCCAATATATGGATTTAACACAACAACTAAATGCTCAACACAAAAGAAGACACATACACATATACATGTTTATAACAACATAAGCAATCCATATTATAGCATATAGTTTATCAATGGGTTCCACACCCCAAACATCAACATTGGAAAACTATGCATGAACACTTCAATATATCATCTAAACATTCACCCTTAATCTCCGGAGACCCCCAACATCATTTAAAATGAGCTGATCAAGCTCGATTGCCAACAGAGGCACGTCGATTTTGCCAAAAGAGGCACGTCAATTTTACCATAGCCCACTGTCCGGCATAGTGAGAACGTCGATTTATGGTTTGTCATTGTACGTCGATTGCCCAAAGGCACAATGAATACATCGATTACATGAATATCATAAAGATACCATGATTAACAAATACGTCGAGACATGAATATCATTAAGATACCATGATTAACTCGTTAGGCATGTCTACCGAATATGCATGTAAAACACTTTGTTCTCGTCATTTTTCTTTGTGTTCAATCTTTCCTTTGCCGAAGCTCAAAGCTTGCGACCAACATAGTTTTAACATTTTAAAACTTTCACTAATAACACAGGACTTCAAAGTCCGAGTGCTCAATCACGAAACCTCTAGACCGATGCACTAGTCTTAGGTTCGTGGTAATAGAAAAATCATTAATCTTTTGCCATCGTTTATTACGTCGCGAAGTAGACACACCGTCTACCTACTAAACACCAAATCTACAACATCATAAGAACACTAGTACCCCAACATCTCGATTACTAAGTTCCAAATCATCATTTACGTCATTTTCGTTCTATGAAAAACAAATCCAAAATAAGATCTCCGCAACTTATCCAAGTTACTGGAAATACGTCATTGAGTAAAACTCATTTACAGAAAATCCTTTATACTTGAAATTCGTTTGTAAAACGTCAAATCATAAAAAAAATATTTTCCTTTGGAAACTCATTTTTCCCGGAATAATGTCAAATCATCAAGAACTCTCTTAATAAAACTTCTATTAAAAAAAAGGATAAATCAATTGAGATTAAATCTGTTTTCAAAATAAGTACCACTGTTTTTAAACTCCCACCGTAAATAATTTCGAAACTTGCCGTCGTTTAGCATTTCCAAGGAAAACGTTTTTAAGTCAAACTTTGACCTTTCTTCTAAAACAATTTTCTTATATAATAAATAAGTTATTTTTGAAAATTAATTTCACAAAATAACTTTTTACAATATTACAGAATTTCTTATGTAAAAATTAGCAGTAGTAAAATATTTTCACGGTTACGCCCTCACCGTGACTCATAAATTACTTTTACACTAATAAATCATTAAAATAATAATATTTCTCAAAACTCACTATTTCCCCAAAACAATATTTTCCACCACTATTATATTCCAACATTTCCCATAAAACATTGAATATAATTTTCACAGCTTATTAAAGCTTTTATCTGATTAATCGGTTGTGCACTGACCACTCTCAGGCCTCTCAAACAACATTTAATAACATCATCAGAATTATATCACCAGGTAAATTATGCATCATAGCAACATAATATACTACTGCAGATAATCAAATAAATTCAAAGCAGATCAATCACCGATACACAGATAAACAACACGTAAACAACATAAACAAATAACCACAACCACATATAACTTACATAAACTACACTAAAAGCAAATGGTTATTGATATAAATCCCTCAGGTAATCTCCCCTTACCTCTTTAAGATTCAAAACAAGTTGAATTTAATTCGTCGGAAGCCGGAAACTCACGTACACCGCTTTATACTTAACCTTCAACAATACAACCAGACAACCACATAAATAAACAATCACAAAACATCAAAATCATCCTATGTTGGTCACGGCCTCATAGTGTTTAAGGACTAAACAAACTCCAAAATTGTTTAAGTCATGGGTTAATGATTCTAGAATACTTAAGGAAATGGATTAAGGCTACACAACAAAGTTAAGAATCAAAACCATCCTAACCCTTTAAATGGTAGATTCGGCCAAGACATGAAAGACATGGTTAGAAATTTCAACTTGATACAAGAACTTGGATTTAGCAAGTACATACCCTAGAAGCATGAGATCTATGATCATTTTCAAGTAGAAAAACAACAAGGTTCCTCCACCTCTCACTATAGGTTTCGGCCATGCTCAAAAACATGAGAAGGAAGATTTTGTTTGAAACAATCTCTTGGATTATGATAGTAGGGATGATTATAAGAACATAGGAAGTGGTTTCACATTTTTAGGATTTTTCTAGAATTTGTTATGAATTTTCAAAGTTCTAGATCTAGAAACTTAAAAGTGGTGAACAAAGATGAAATAGACTTTGAATCATGAAACTTATTGAAGAACATAGACATGATTAAGGAAGAATAATAGGATTCACCTCTTGAAGATCAAAGACAAGTGAAAATCCAAAAACTTGCTTCACAAAGTGATGGTATGAACTTAGAGCTTTTGAGTAGTTTTTGTGCAAAGTGTGAAAATGGCAAATAATGAAATGAAAGTATGACTTTTAGAGAGGTAGGTTGCGCCACTTTTGAGGGACCAAGTAGAAAGGAGGTGGCTCCTCCAAGGATTTAGGTGCAATTAATTCCTAGGGACCATTTTGCAGAAATTCCAAAAGTATAAGGACTATTTTGCAAATTGCCAATAGTTTGGAATGATGACCATGTGCAACACTTAATGTGTTCACATTGTGACTCATATTTTGAATTATCTTGAAGCTTTTTAAGAAAAATCTAGAATGCTTTGGAGCTTTTTAGATTTATGTAGTACTTTGGAGAATATTGGAGAATAGTGTGGAATGTTCAAGAATAAACTTGGCTCATCCAAGTTAAGGGCAGCCACCACTCCCCCTTGGGCTTGCGCATGGGCCATGGAGTTTTGGGCTTGGATTCAATTGTTTTGGCCCACCAAAATGCTTAAGGCATAAACATAAACTAATAAACTTATATGATTTCAAATGGGCTTTATGAAATTTATTCCATGGAAAAAGAATTTGGGCCTCAAGGCCACGGTCCTCTAATGGGTTTGGAGCAAAGATTCTGGCCCAATTCACTTGGAAAAGCATAGAAACTAACTTAGGGCCCAAAGTGAAATTAAGAATAAGTTTAAGGACCAAAATGCAATTTCCATAGAAATTGTCATCATGAGGCCATGTGCACCATTAATGTGTTCACATGGGTGACTCACCATATTTGACTCATTGGTATCATCCGTTAGCGGCTCCCGGAAATCCCGTAATCTGCTCCGTTGATTCCCTGATTTAATATGACGCTCGGATAAAATATAATATTTCACTTTTTAGTGAAATATTTCAAAATAACCAAAATCATAGGAAATTATAAAAACCTTAAGTTTTTCGTTCACGAGTATATATTAGGTCTTTTGAGCAGTGTAATTATACTGTCAATGAAATTCGCGGGCCGGGATTCACCTGACTTTTCCACCTAAATTTTTATCGTAACACTCTACGGTAAAGTAGCATGTAAAAAAGGTTTTGGAATAATTAAAATAATTTTCTAAGTCTCTGATAAAAATATAAACGTAATTATATAAATTTCTGATATTAGAAAACAACGAAAAGTCGGGGTGTTACCATAATCACCTTTATTTTTATATTTTTATATTTTTATTTCATTTTTATCTATAAAATTGAGAAACCAATATATTTAATAATATTTTATATTCTAGGGGAATTTTGATAATTACAATATTTATTCCCAGAAATATACACATGAAAAAAACAAACTTTTAAAATATTCTTGGGAGTTTGAAGAAAGATCCCCATGAATTTTAATTGAGAAACAAACAAGTTTTAAAAAATACCCAGCAATAACATTCCTGGGAATCATATACCCAGGAAAAAAAAAGTCTTGCTTTCTCTCCATGGGTAATTGAAATTATGAAGTAGTATCAACTTTGTTATTGAAATTATCAAAATTTTAAATTAGTCTCTGAAGTTGCAAAATGACAATCAACTTAATCCATCTGTTGAAACATGGCCCGTGAAATTATGAAGTAATATCAACTTGGTCCTTGAAATTATCGAAATTTCAAATTAGTCCCTGAAGTTGCAAAACGGTAATCAACTTAATCCATCAGTTGAAAATCGTATGGATTAAGTAGATTTTATGTTATCAGTGTCAGAGACTTAATTGATATTAAATTAGTAAAATGAGGGACCAAATTAATACTAACTTATCATTCGGGGATTGAAATTGGTTTACTAGCTATACAAGGTTGGAAACCACTTCAGTGAGCTATCCAACTAGCTAGGTATGCGCAATTTTGTTTCCATAAAGCATAAATAAATACTAAATTAAATTTATTAGTTCAAAATATTAGCAATCAAAAGTCAATTTTAAATGAGCAAATAAAAAACAGAAAACACAAAAGGGTCGCTTTAATCTTCGTCGTGGAATGTTTTGATCATGAAAGACCAAAAGTGTAATTTAGCCTAATTATTAATATTAATGTTTATTTTTAATTTTTTGTAAATATATTGAATTATTAAATTAATATATTAATATAATTATATTAATTAATAATATGATAATTATGCTATTTATTAATATTCATAATATAATTATTAATAATATAATTTATACTAAGATATTTAATTTATCCTAATTATTAATATTAATAATATAATTATTTATTAATAATATTAATATAATTATCCAACTAGGATCAATCCTCTAAGGAGTCACACTTCTATGCATGTCAGCCGATCTCTCACACTAGGGATACTGATCCCCCCAGACATTCTCTAACTCTCTCGGATCTATTCATCGCTCAGAGAATGTCAGTTGGTTTGTCCTGGTAACATTTTCGCTCGCCGTGACCAATAAGGATGCTTCCCCTATGAGCTCAACTCCAATAGGGGTATCTTGGTCTCCTGGGAACGTCCACCATAGACTGGAACACTCCAGGTCTAGACGTCGAGATAGCCGAGTACCAGCAGAGACCACGACACAATGGGTGCAAACCATTGGCCACTGTCGGTCAACCAAAACCCGGCTACATCCCCAAGGTTCCATGAATTGTCCCACTCTCATTCCATACCCGCACCCGGGTACACCAACCTCACATGACTCCCAGTCACACGGCTCGCCTCTTCGACAATATGCAATGCAATACAAACCTAAGTTGACACCGGTACCATCTTTCACTTACATGAATTCCGATGCACACGACATCCACAACCTCGGTACCCATATACCGCTCTCATATCACATTCACAACCACAGTTGTCTATTTTTCCAATTGGTAATTGATCACTCAATCCCTAAGAATGGTATTCGTTTACTCACCATTTATTTATTACTTGTAATAATTCGGTACGCTTACCACGACCCCCACCATATAAGTTCAATTCTCTAGAGTTTTGCAATGGTATTTGAGGCACATTTAGACCACAAACATAATTCTCTTCACAAATTCTACCCCATTCAAAACAATAGTGTGAAAAAAAGTGACATTGAAGGGATTATTGAATAGTTTAGTAGATAAATAAAGTTAGAGTAATACCACAGAGACTCAAATCTTTCACACTAGATTGTACAAACATATACAATTTATCAGGTTTGACTAGCTACACAAAGAAACCTACACTAAGGGATGTTTTTCATGTGGTACATTGAGTTGTATATCTTTTAAGATCTTTATCCAATTTCCATAAACTTATATGTAGGCCATAAAGGTAACTTCTCAAGTGCAAAACTTGTTTCTACCCGGGACATGCAAACTTGGCATAGTCTTTGGTTTTTCACTATTGTATTCCAACGGGCATTCATTGCTATGAGACTAACCTTTTAGGCACTGCACATGCACCCCCTTATTTAAAAATATATATTTAATTACTTTATATATTTTTAGTTTCCCCCCATTGTTGATTTATTTTCACTCATGACACTCTACCTTCTTCCTTTCTTTCTTCATCTCAAGTCCAGACCATTTGTCTAGTGACTTATATTGATAGAGAGTTGTTCAATAACAATGGCTGATCATTCAATGATTTCAAAACATGAAATCACGTAGAAGACAATTATGAGGTATGCAATTTATTTGATTAGATATATTAAAATTGGTTAAATTAATATGAAGGTCCCAAATGGGTCCTTGAACTTTTTGAAAAAATTCGAATAAATCCCTATACTCTTTAAGATATTTAATTTATCCTAATTATTAATTATTAATATTAATAATAGAATTATGTATTAATAATATTAATATAATTATATTAATTAGTAATATAATAATGGGTGGGTCCAGGATATGCCACGTGGTGCACTCTGGAGCAGTGGCTCCATTGCAACTGGCACCACTCCACAAGAGTGCCCACATGGCGCTTGCTTGAATTTTATTAATTTTCTAAAAGTTTTTCGGTCCAAAATTTTTATTTTATCTTTTTTTTTTTTACACAATAGGACTGCCACGTTGCAAGTCAAAACTGGAGCCATTACGTTAGCAAAAAAAATTAATATTTTATTCCAACATGTCAAAAAGAAGGTCACTTTGGTAAATTGTTTCAAAATGAGGTCATTTTGGTAAATAGTTTTTAAAAGGGGGTCACTTTGGTCAGAAAGCCAATCGTTGTGAGATAATAACAAGGGGTCGAGATGGAATCAAGATTGTTGCAGTATTGACTCATGACACTATAAGGTTTAATGGTTGTTTTGGATTGCATAAGATTTTTATGGGGTTTTCCTTACTGTTTTCTGGGTGAAAGTGAGTCTTGGGGGAATGCTTATTGAGGTTTTTTTTTTGTTGGATTTGATTTATAACTCTTTGAAGTAACTAGTGATAATTGAAATGACATTCTGAATGTTTTTTTTTTTTTGATGCAATATTCTGAATGTGTTTTTGCATTCATGTGTTATGAGAGATGAAATGTGAGAGTGTAAGAGTTCCTATAGTGAGGTTGTTAAAAGATGTGTTAAAAACTTGATTTCAGCAACTACCATATGCCTAATGAAATGAGTGAGTGTTAGAGTTCCTATAGGTTTTTTTTTTTTTGAAAAGCAAAAGAATTATATTAACAAAGGTACAAGGGAACCCAACCCAACAAATTACAAAATAAACCTGAAAAGTTCAACAAAACAAACCCAGTCACAGTAATTGATGCCTAACCTCAATTAGCTAAAGAGAAAAGATATTCCCAAAATATAAAACACGATGCCACACCTTCCCACAACAATACACACAACAAATAACCCATAAAAACAACCCAATCTATATAACGAACACAGCTCCAAATCAAGAAAACAGCCACAACACAATAAAAAACGCAAAGCACATCAAGCTGAGCCAATAATAGATATGGCCAAGGTGCAAAATCAGATTGAGCAGTAATAACAACCATGCCGCAAGAACTCCCCACCACAATTAAGCAGCATAACAGATGAAAACTCAAGATCAGGCCCGACACTTCCTATAGGTTGTTAAAAGTTATACTAAAAACTTGATTATAACAACTACCACATGCCTAGATGAGGAAAATCAAATTTATTAGAGAAAACAAGCGAAAAAACAACAATTAAAAGCATCAACCTTGCTCCATTGGAGATGCTTATTGTGGCAAAGCTCTATGTGACTTGGGAGCAAGCATCAACCTTATGCCAATGTCTATTTTCAGAAAGTTGGGGATTGGAGAAGCTCGTCCTACATCCGTTACCCTTCAGTTGGCAGACAGATCTATTGCTTATCCAGAAGGAAAGATTGAAGATGTTCTGATTAGAGTTGACAAATATATATTCCCTGTGGACTTTATCATTCTAGATTTTGAGGCAGATAGGGAAGTCCCTATCATTATTGGGAGGCCATTCTTAGCAACAGGAAAGACCTTGATTGATGTACAAAAAGGAGAACTCACAATGAGGGTTAATGATCAACAAGTCACTTTCAATGTTTTCAATGCCCTCAAATACCTAGATGAAGGGATGGAAGAATGCTCTTTTATTCAGTCATTTGATGAACTGGGGCAACAACATTTCTCAAAGAATTCATCTGAATACTGCAATGTTGCAGCAACAGTATAAGCTGAAAACTCATCTAGTGAGGAAGTAGTGGATTTCTTGGACAGTAGGGCAGCTCAACATGCATGGTCCAGGAAATATGAGTCATTGGAGGTAATTAATGGTACTTTTAAGGATAATATTCCTTCTATTATTAAACCTCCTACTTTAGAATTGAAGAAGTTACCAACCCATTTGAAATTTGTATATCTTGGTGACAATGACACATTGCCTGTAATAATTTCTTCTTCACTAACCTGTCCTCAAGAGGAACATTTGCTAACATTTTTAAAAAGGCACAAAAAGGCAATAGGATGGCAAATGGCCGACATCAAGGGAATCGGTCCCTCAATTTGCATGCATAGGATCCTTTTGGAAGACAATTCAAAGAATAGTATCGAAAGCCAAAGGAGACTGGATCCAATCATAAAGGAGGTGGTCAAGAAAGAAATCATCAAGTGGTTGGATGCTGGCATTATCTACCCTATTTCAGACACTGTATGGGTGAGTCCCATCCAGTGTGTACCTAAGAAAGGGGGAGTGACTGTTATTACAAATGAAAAGAATGAAGTCATCCCAACAAGAACTGTAACTGGTTTGAGGATTTGCATGGACTACAGGAAGCTAAGTAAAGCAACTAGAAAGGATCATTTCCCATTGCCATTTATTGATCAAATGATGGATATGTTGGATGGAAAGGAATTTTATTGCTTCATGGATGGTTATTCTGGTTACAACCAGATTGCTATAGCACCAGAAGAGCAGGAGAAAACAACTTTCACCTATCCTTATGGCACCCTTGCTTTTAGAAGGATGCCATTCGGACTATGCAATGCTCCAGTAACCTTCCAAAGTTGTATGGTGGCTATGTTCTCTGACTTGATTGAAAAATCCATGGAAGTTTTCATGGATGATTTATATGTTTGGGGAGACTTTCCAGAATTGTTTGGTGAATTTAGACAAATCCTGGATAGATGTGAAGAGACTAATCTTGTATTAAACTAGGAGAAATGCACTTCATGGTGATAGAAGGGATTGTGCTTGGTCACCGAATTTCCACAAATGGCATTGAAGTTGACAGCAAAGATTGAGGTTATTGAAAAGTTGCCTCCTCCCACATCAGTGAAGGGCATCAGAAGTTTCCTTGGCCATGCTGGTTTCTACAGAAGGTTCATCAAGGATTTCTCCAAAATATCCAAGCCACTATGTCAGTTGCTGGAGCATGATAGGATTTTTGACTTCACAGCTGAATGCCTGAAAGCCTTTGAGCTTCTAAAGGAGGCTCTCATCACTGCACCTATCATAGTTCCACCTGATTGGGAAAAGCCTTTTGAGCTTATGTGTGATGAAAGTGACTTTGCAGTAGGAGCAGTCCTGGGACAAAGGAACAATAAAGTGTTACACCTTGTTTAATATACAAGCAAGTCATTGATTGATTCTCAGATCAACTATACCACCACTCAAAAGGAGTTACTAGCTATGGTATTTGCCTTTGAGAAGTTTAGATCCTATCTTGTTGGTACAAAAGTGGTAGAATACAATGACCACTCAGCCATCAAATATCTCATTGACAAGAAGGATGCTAAACCAAGGCTCATAAGGTGGGTGTTTCTGCTGCAAGAATTTCATTCAGAGATCAGGGACAAGAAAGGAGTGGAGAACCAAGTAGCAGATCATCTCTCAAGGTTACCAGAGGATGCAGCAACATCAAATGGAATAGCCATTGTTGAATCTTTCCCTGATGAACAACTGCTAGCAATGCAAGATGCTGCAGCACCATGGTAAGTTGACCTGGTGAATTTTTTGGCTAGTGGTGTGGTTCCCCCAGACATGAACTCACAACAGAAAAGAAGATTATTTCATCAAGCAAAACAATATGTCTGGGATGAACCATACCTCCATAAAATGTGCCCAAATAACTTGAACAGAAGATGTGCTGCAGATAAAGAGTTCCAGAGTATATTGACCCAGTGACATGCTTCAGCATATGGTGGACACTTTGGGGGCATGAGAACTGTTGTCAAGGTTCTCCAATCAGGTTTATTCTGACCTACTTTATTTAAAGATGCACATGAATTTGTAAAACACTGTGATAGGTGCCAAATGGTAGGAAATTTGTCTAACAAAAATGAAATGCCCCTGAACACTATTTTAGAAATTGAACTTTTTGATGTGTGGGGTATTGTCTTTATGGGACCATTTCCTCCTTCCTTTGGCAACCTCTATATTTTGGTAGCTGTTGATTATGTGTCCAAATTGGTGGAGGTCGTGGCTACAATAAAAAATGATGCTAGGGTGGTGACCCAATTCTTACAAAAGAACAATTTTTCTAGATTTGGCACCCCTAAAGCCATCGTAAGTGATGAAGGAACCCATTTTTGCAACCAAGTATTTTCCAAATTGCTTGCAAAATATGGAGTTAAACATAAAGTAGCCACTGCCTACCATCCCCAAACTAATGTGCTAGCTGAGTTGTCTAACTGGGAATTCAAAAGAATCTTGGAAAAGATGATTAATCCTACAAGGAAGGATTGGTCCACACATCTAGATGAGGCCTTGTGGGCTTACAGAACTGCATTCAAGACTCCCCTGGGAATGTCCCCATACAAACTAGTGTATGGAAAGGCTTGCCATCTACCCCTGGAGTTGCAACACAAAGCTTTTTGGGTAGTCAAAAAGTTGAACTTTGATCTTCAGTTTGCTGGAGCAGCTCGTATGCTGCAGCTTATTGAACTGGAAGAGCACAGGCTGTTCTCTTATGTAAATGCTAAAGCTTAAAAGGCAAAGACCAAAGCTTGGCATGACAAAAGGATCCATCACAGGTCATTCCATGAAGGATAAGAAGTCCTGGTATTTAATTCAAGGCTGAAGCGCTTCTCAGGCAAGCTCAAATCAAGGTGGTCTGGCCCATTAAAAATCATGAAAGTCTATCCACATGGAGATGTGGATTTACTAGATACAGAGAGTGGCAAAGAGTTCAAGGTCAATGGACAAAGAATCAAGCATTACTTTGGTGAACCTTTGGACAGAATGAAGGTTACCACCACTCTTAATGATACTGAATGATGCTAAAACATGGTCTGGCTGAGGACCTTATAAACCAAGCGCTCATGGGAGGCAGCCCATCAATAAATTCAAGTAGTTTATAGTTATGATGGAGCATTACATGGTCAGCAACAAATAATTAGGAAGCATATAAGGTAAGAATTAAGTTCAGGTTGTAGCATAAGGAAAAGAACTGGTGTGCTGTGGGGCAATGCTACATCATGCTCCCGAAATTCTGAGTGCAGAGGTTACCATATGTAGATAATGACCAATATCTGAGGGAAGTACAAGGTAGGGCCCAACACGTTTTGTCTGTTGTGGGTAAAGCAAGTTGGACAGTTTTGAAAAAATTCAAATTGTAATAATTAGTAGGGTGTGGAGAGAGAAGGTCATGGGTTCCCACTTCTCATGACCCAATCATACAACCTTTATCTCTCTCCCACTTTATTTCCTCCTTTCCCACGCCTCACCTCCATAAACAGTCAACCCACACCCTTCCTGACACATTAAATAGCCCCTCCTCACTCCACTCAACCCACTACATTCTCTCTATTAAACCCTTCCTTCTTCCTTGCTCACAAACCCTTACTGTTCTAACCCTTCCCCTAACCCTACTCAATCACCATGACCATAAAAGAAAGGAGGATGTGTGAAACACCGTACAATCAAGACCCTAGCACCCACCTCTACAACAGAAAAAGCCCAACCTTCCTCTTGGACTGATGCTGAGGCCAAGGAAAAATTTGAAATTGGGACACTAGGACGTAACCTATTTCCATAAAAAGGTTTCAAATTTGGAAAATGTATGAACTTTGGGATTCTGCCTGAGGTGGCAGATGTGGTTGAAGCTCTAAACTGGAGGATCTTTGCTCAGCATCCAGAGGGCTTCTGTACCCAGTTGGTAAGGGAGTTTTATGCCAACATTGGGTCAAAATCTCAGATCTTCGTGATCATCAGGGGTGGAAAGGTCTCCTTCTCAGCTGCAACCATAAACAAGCAGCTAGGGCTGGAAGAGCTGGAGGATGAGTACCAAGACATCCTAAAGAAAATGACAACCGCTAAGCTGCAACAAATCCAAAAGAACCTAGCTGTTGCTGGAACAGAATGGATCCAGCAACCAGAAGGTCAGGTAAAGCTCCCAAGGCCCTTGCTGTAGCCCCTTGCCAAAGTCTAGTACCATTTCCTAAGACACTCTTTATCCCCAACTGCCCACTTGGAAACAGTGGAGAAAGAGCGCCTAGTTCTTCTCTACTGTATCATGAACAAGAAAAAAAATCAATGATGGGGAGATGATAAAGGATCAAATCTCCACCTGTGCCATGAAGAAGAAAGGTAACTTGATCTTCCCCTACCTAATAACTGAGTTGTGCACTGAGTAGGGATTGGAGTACAATCCTGGAGAGGGACTGGAGAAAAACTCTGGCCCTATAGATATGAATTAAATCCTGAGGATGTACTCCAATTCTCACAAAACCGAAGTGAGAGACACAAAACCCCCAAGATCTAGCACCCCACAGCAGCATGATCGCTCTGGGATGCTAGAGCAGAAGATTGACCAATTGACTGATATGCTGCAGCAACATGTGCAGCGAGAAAAAGTGTTTTGGGAGTTCTGCTTCATCAAATACCAATGTTAGAAGCAGACCATGAAGCTAAACAATTGGAAGCTAGAAACTCCCATTCCCCAGTTCCCAAGAGAGATCCTGCCACCTATGCAAGTAGATGAACCAGTCCCCCCTGAGAAAACAGTTCCCAACCCTGCATCTAAGAACCCAGAAATCAACATCAACTCTACCCCTGCAAACAGTTCCTCCTCTGACAAATAATGGATGGGCGTTGCCCCATCCCAGCAACAAAATGTGGTTGTGGCCTCTGCACCAATGAAGAAAAAGGTAACTTCCCAAGGCTCGCAGCATGAACAAGGGAGTCTCAAAAGGGGTCGTGCTGCAGCCCAAGAAAAATTTCCCTCCTCTGCCCCTGCTACAACAAAAGCATCCCCTTAAGTCCTCAAACCACCATAGAAAATCAAAACCACTATTGGGAAGGGGAATTCTGTGATGAAAATTGCTGTTGAAGTTGCTTCTGCAGTAGAGGAAGAGGACGATGAAATCCCTCTCTCCAAGAAACTCAAGACTGCTGGGCCAAATGATGCACTCAAGATTAAGAAAGAAAAGGTTGCAACACAGCAGGCTGAGAAGGAGGTGGTTGCTGCAGCCGAGCAAGCTGAAGAAGCAGCTAGAGTAGAGGAAGGAAGTGAAGAAGAGGAGGCTGAAGCAGGTGAAGAAGAAGAAGAAAAATAGAAGGAAGAAAAAGAGATTGAAGGAGGAAAGGCTGAAACACCCCAGGCTTGAAATAGAGCCCTAATCCCACAACAAGATGCTTGCTGAGCCTTCCACCCCATTCCTAGCATTATGTTCTTTTTCATTATCTGCAAGTAGTGGTCACTAGGACCTTTTAGATCTAATTGTGTGTAGGACCATTAGGGCCATAGTAGTTTAAAACTTTGTCTTATGTTGGCTTGCATGTGCCCCACCGTGTTAATTCCATATGATTAAAGATTAAATGGAAGTGGCCTCTGGCCTTTTGATGTGTTCAAACACTTGTCTCTTTAGTTAAAACTCTTGCTTAATAACTAATGATATGACTTAACTACACAATTTTAACCTTGCCTCATCACTGCTTTAACTAAGAGGACACATATGCTGCAACAAAAACAGATAAATGTGAGCTTGAGTGTCTAAATTACATTGCACCTATGCTACACACTCATGCATTTTCTGTAAGGCTTGATTTGATTCTATTTAATCTGAACACATATGATTGCACACAATTTATGCCACATATGATTGCACACAATTTATGCTTGAGTCATTTTCTTGTTTTGTTTTCATTTTTGCTAGAGCTCAAACAGCCAACCCTCTAACTTTGAATGTCCATAGTGTACCCCATTGAGCTTGAGCCCTTTCTTCTTATATCTAGCACATTATAAGCCCTTAACTCGAAAAACAAAGAATACCTAAATAGGTAGAGCTTAAGGATGCTTTTGAAGTCATATTCTAAGATAAGTTTGGGGGTGGCTTGAGGACAACCACCAGAAAAATGAGAAAATGAGAAGATCAAAAATGTGTAATGTGAAGCTACATTTCCCTCTGAAAAATCATGCAAAAAAAAAAAAACACATAAATTTTGAAAAATGAGAACAAAAAACATTGAAAAATCTAAAAGTACAACAATAATATGTTCTTTGTTCTCAACAAAAATAATAAAGTATGGGTCATGATGGGGAAAGTAGTGAATTATAAGGACCAAAAGGTTTTGAAGGAAGGAATACTTGGAATATAGAGCTGACTTGAAAACATCCTTTTGCTAGACCTAGAATTCAACTACTTATCTATAAATTTTCAACCTCACCTGTCCTAAGCCCCCTTACAACCATAAAGACCTCTTGTTGTGTGTTTTTCTGTGTTGTTTTAATTATGATAGAACCTTATCAAGTTTAAATCAGAGATGTATGTCTGTGATTGGGAGTGAAAGCCTAATGAGAGTGTGAGAAACAGAACCAACTGCTCCGAGTGACTTGCTGCAGCATATGTTCTGAACCTAGATCAGTTTTGTAATAATTGTTGAAATGTGCATGATAGGAAGAGTGTTGTGTTATAATTGCAAGTGTAGAATTTTGAGCCTTAAAAAGAAATGAAAATCGGGGTGAGCCATGTATGCCATGCAAAGTACAGAAGTATTTTGTTGTCACGTTTTCTTGCATTGCTTGAGGACAAGCAATAATTCACGTTTGGGGGTGTGATAACTCTTTGTAATAAGAGTTATTTATTACCTTCATGCCTTGAATTATTGTTGCCCTCTAAGTTTAAGTTTACATTTATGTGAATAAATTGCTATGTGGTAAATGTTGGTGCTGAAACATGCAAAAGCCAATATTATGCTTTTCTGTGCTTCATCATTGTCTCGGATTTTTCTACATGTTTAAGTAGAAAGGTGATGGAGCAAGCTTAAAGCATGGAACATGGATACCTTTTCTCTCTCCTCACATGCGCTGATGCCCTGATAATGCGGAGCCCACGCGTCTAGGGTTCATGCCGTCCTGTGTTTTTGGAAATGGGTCAGGACTCTCTTTTATAATGTTATTTGTTTTCCCAAAAAGGAATGAAAGAGAATTGGGTATATATACCAATTAGGGTAACCCTAAAAAGGAGGCTTGGACAAATTTATGACATATCCTTTCTTGTTTTAACCTAGGGAGTTGCGCCATCTTCAACCTCCAGTAGTTGCTTTGTTTTTATTTTCTTTACCTTCACCATTGTAATGACTTCTTTATCTTTTATTCATTTTGATTTTTGTAAGCTCAACATGAGCTAAACTCTTCAAGCTTTAGGTATGATTATGTAATGAATGCTTAGCTGTCTTTATGCAATGAATATGTTCTACATTTCTTTTATCATGCGTTAACTGTGTTTAGTTAAGAGTGATCAACTTAAGTAAATGTCAAGCTTGCTTGGTTTGCAAAAATTGAGTAAAGTGGAAAGAGATAAAAGATAGGGGTTAAATAAATGATGAGAAAATTATTTGATGTTGAATAGACTAGGAATAGTTATTCAAGTCCCTAAACTAACTGGAACATGCTTATTAAGAGGATGGTGTAATTAATCTGAATCTAGGAATAGAAGGCAGTTAATGAACCTAGTCTTTAAGTGTTGGAAAACACATTTTTACTTCCTGGAGTTAATACTTGCGCATAGGCAAAGCATACTATAGGATAAGCATGATTTATGAAAGAGCATACCTAGAGCTACTTTTACCATATTTCGCAACTCAACTCATTTTAATTCTTTTCTTTTTAAGTGTTAACTTTCTCAAGTTTAATTTACAATTACACACACCAAATTTTTATTACCAATCTAATTGCTAGAGCATATAGTCTAAATAGGATTTTTGCTACAGCATTACAATCCTCGTATGAACGATATCTGATTTACTTTCTATACTACTTGCTGTGATTGTGTATACTTGCACAAGCTTAAAGACAACTGTTTTTAAGGTAACAGGGGTACCTTGGTGTGAGAGGGCTTTAGATGGGGGAGAGGCGTCTCTGTGGTGGAGAGATTTAGGCAATTTAGAACGGTTGGGGAGTCCCAAATTAGGGTGGTTGACAAATGGGATCACAAAAAGGGTACGGGATGGGGCTTCAGTGTCTTTTTGGAAGGATTGTTGGTCTGGTGTTTGTTCTTTTCAAAACAAGTTTCAAAGGTTTTTGTCAGTTTCAACAGCAAAGGTGTAAAAAGTTGCAAATCTGGGAGAATGGAGAAATGGATCTTGTTTTTGGAACTTGCCATGGCGTAGGAGACTCTTTGAGTGGAAGGAGGAACAACTAAAGAAATTGATACTCATTTTGGAAGGCCAACAGATTCTTCATGATTTGGATGACTCGTGGAGTTGGTTGGGTGATAACAACTTGAAATATGCTGTAAACACAGCATATGAACATATTACAGCTGCTGTTCACAAGGTAGATGATTGCAATTTCGGAGTTCTTTGGGATAGGAGCATCCCTTTGAAGATTGAGACCTTTTGTTGGAGGCTGATTTTGGATAGAATTCCAACGGCGGTTAATCTACAAAGAAAGGGAATTATTATCGCAAATGACTCTTTACTTTGCTGGTTTTGTAAGACTAATTGTGAAACTGCTGCTCATTTGTTCCTTTTTTGTAACTTCTATTATGTTGTGTGGATGTATATGTATAATTGGCTAGGCATTCAAACAAGTCTTACAGGGAATGTGTGGGATCTACTATCATAGCATGATGGACTGCATTTTTGTAAGGGATAAAAAATGATTTGGAGGATGTTTTGGTTCGCTGTAATTTGGTCGTGATGGATGCACACTAATGACATGATCTTCAATCAGAGCTCCTTGGATTTTGATAAGGCAACAAAGTTGATCAAATTTAGAGTGTGGAGTTGGTGTCAAGGTTTAGTAAAGAAAGAAAAATTTTCATATATAGATTGGATTGTTAACCCTTTGATTTGTATGGAATCTGTTGTGTGATCTTTTGTTAGGGAGGATAGGCGACTTCAAACTATAGAAGCATAGTTTTTACATGTTATTGGCAAATGTGAAATACCCTGTACAAACTTAGCTTCTTGTCTGGTGGTTAGTCTTTTAGAGGGCACATATTTTTTGTTTTTCCTTTCACTTGATACTTCTTGTATATGGGTTTAGGGTACCCCTTGTACTCTATTTTATATACTTTTGGCTTATCCAAAAAAAAAATTGATTTAGTCAAATGCACAAAGATTGATATATATATATATATATATATATATATATATATATATATATATATATATATATATATATATATATATATATATATATTTCAATGACAAAAGTAAATCAAATCCAAAAGAAGTCAAATTACAGTATATGAATATCAATGAAAACATTATGATTGATCTTTAAAAGGATCTAAATATTTTTTTTAAAACTTGCTAGAACAAATACAACAAGTAACAACCACCAAGTCTTTTCTCACTTGTTGTGGCGACTACATGGATTAAACAATACTATATAATGTTCTAGGAAAAATCATGTCTATAAACAAATCATTAATATGTAAATCTCTCTTTTAAGGTTTTCACATAGGGTTTTTCTTAACCCTTGTCTACCTCTAACAATTAGTCCTCTCTCCATCTGATATATACTTGGTTTACAAAACTGAATATTTATACAAAAATATTTAAAGCACGATAACTTAAGAGATAATTGGATAATATTTAGTTACTTTTGTACATGAGCTCACAATACTTAATTCAATTTTATAACAAATAATATATACTTTCGTAAAAAAAAAGGTAAATAATATAATATTTATAATAAGATAAGTAAAATGACATAAAATAAAGATCATCCAAATTTCTAAAATTTACATAGTTTTAATGTCAACAGACTCGCAAGAAAGGTAACTATAATTTCTCCTTATAACAAACAGGGAAATTCAAAAGAAAAATAGGTTCTTTTCATCCCCATAAACCCTCAATGGGATTTGTGGGAATTACGGAGACCACGGGTCCCTCTTGTGTAGGTCTACGACATAACTTTTCCCAAGAAACAACTTCCTGCACAAGCATGTAAAACAACATTAGGTTGAGGTAACACTGAAGTATTTACCTAACAAAGAACCAAAGAAAGCAAAAGTTGACAGCATAAATGCTTTATGACATGGTACCAGTTTGGGGACATGGTAAAGAGGTAAATTAGAAACTCTAGAGGAAAGCATCAATGATCACCTCCGTATTGTCATGGAGAAATCGGACATTAAAGATGCACTTACAATTTTCTTGAACGTGTGGCCTCCTCTAGACTTTTACAACTCGAGCATCACAATGAAAGGCGTAATCATCTGTTATCTATGACAAACCAAGAAAGGCACATGAGAGTTCTAATAATTATAGATGTTTGGGAGTACCTAAAAACCAAAAATAACTATATGTTCCACTTTGTTATATGTTGTACAAAAGTCATGCGATTTTGCAAACATGTCAATCATGTGGCCAATGGACACATACATTATATAGACAAATTGTAGTAAAATAAAAGAGTTTGATTTCCTTACCTTGAAACATAATACAAGATCTCCATCCTTCACCTTGTGACACTCCGAAGCCTCCAATGGTATGGATCTTTCTGTTGACGATTTCGGCAAGTGTACCAAATCGTTGGAAGTAATAAATCGGTAAGAACCGGATATCATCCACAGGGATTAGTTACCAAGTACCAATTCACAAATTAAACCACTATTTAGACTAAAATTTGGTATATGAAGAGAGCTCAAAATAAATAAAATAAAATAAAAGAGAAATAAAATATTTTTGGAATTTTTGTTGAGATAAAATAGAAATAAAATTGCTAGGGATTTGATTTCATCCAATTATGAATCTGGATTCCTCGTAGACAAGGAATTCTATGAATTACCGACACTATAATAATCTTAATCTCAATTGGCATATGTTGAAGGACAAAATCCCTTAATTAATTGAAGCCTACTTCCTTAGTGAATCAATTCTATCAAAGCTTACTAATTACCCTAATTCCTTAGGTCTAATTAACAAAGCATGATGATCATAGCTCTATCGAATTTGTAAAATGCCCACATTAATCAGTTATCTATTCTGAGATTAACCAAATTAACAATGATTATTACAAGAGGCAAAGTCCAAAAATCACTATTCCTAGCATATTATTGAACCCTCAAAACACAAGAATGGTAGCTAAGCATTCAAATGTAAGCAAGCACTGTAAACATCACATCAACAATTTCAATTGTTCATAAGATAATCAAACTATCAGATAAAACTTCATCATAAAATGATTACATCAAAGCCCCGACAAAAAAGAATTTAGCTAGACATGCTAAACCTTAAAATAAAATAAAATAAAGAAAAAGAGGAGAAAAGAGAGAACTCCATAAAAATGAACTGATCCCAGTAGTATAGCTTCGCAACACCGTTTCCACGCTGTCGTTTCTACTTCCTGTTCGTCTGGTTCCCCGTTCCAGAAGCCCCTATCCCTCTTTTTTATTATTTTTCTACTAGCTGCTGTCTCTCTCTCCTTTTTTATTATTTTTCTATTAGCTCTGTCCCCTTGCTTTTTTTACGCTGTCCCTCTTTATATTTTTCGTGCAGCCCCACTTAGGTTGCTATTTCAATTAATTAGAATCAAAAAAATAAAAATGCGTGGGCCCTGCTGCTGATTTTGCCATATCTTTCTATCCAATTTTCAATCTCTATTGGATTCAAATTGATCACATGATTCAAAAATCATTCAATAGGTAATGCTTCACGTGGGATTCTTCTATCAATTCAATTGATTTTTTATTAATGGCAAATAACTAGCTCCAGAATATAGGAATCATATTTCCTTTAAATTAGCATGTCCCTAATTTAATTGGATTCTCCCATTAATTTGCAAGCTTCAATATAATTGCAATCCTTCTGATTATGGTCAAGTATTTATTTCCAAATCACAAGAGAATCTCAATTATGTGGGCCCTTTGGATTATTATTTCATGCTGCTTCCTTAATTGCACGTTGCTACCTCCCTTTTATCGTGCAGCCCTCTAAGCCTCTGATACGGGCCTCCAATTCCATCTCAAATTAAATATGGCCACTTATTCTTGTTTCACGTTCTCTATTACTGGCCAAGCTATTGTGCTTTCAATTAATTTACCAACACAAATCCAAATTGAAATTTCAACTCCTTGAACTTGGGTCCTGGTGGCTACTTTTAATCCAAGCCCATTTGGATTATTCCAATACATAAGACCCTTGTATCACTTTAGTTGCGCCTGGAGTTGTCTTCAATTGCCAAAGTCTGGGAATCTTTATTTCATGTGGACCAAGGTTTCTTTGTATTTCCATTTTATTTTAATTATTTCCTACAAAAGTAAAAAGAAGTGAAAACAGTATTAGATTGATACTAAAAACATGAAATTAAACTAAAAAATTAAAAACACAATTAAAAACAAAATTACCTAAACTTAGTGACAAAACTCAATCAATCGACACAATTGGGGGCAAAAATACATCCAATAAGCACACAAAAAATATATAATCTAGAAGATTATCACACCCCCAAACCTAAGACTTTGCTTGTCCACAAGCAAAAGTAACCCAAACTAACACACGAAACACTAAGGACAACAGACCAAGCAAACATTGACTCAAGGGACACCCTAACTTAACAATAACAAAGCAATGCACCACCCAACCATGTAAGAAATCCTAAAACAAAAGAATCACCTTATAACAAGTTCACATCCAAGAATATTCCAAAGAAGAAATTATAACAATGGTGCTCCAATATTTCCACACTTGAAAAATGAAAGAACATGGCTAATTCAATTAAGGAAGAACTATTGGATACCCAACTACTCACAGGAAGTGCAATTTCACTCAATCGCTCAAATTTATGCAGGTAATAATTGCAAGTTTATCACTCAATTTCACACATCAAAACCATGCAACTTAAAGTTTGATTTTCATCTCAATCATTCATCCTCAATTCACAACATGCATAAATCAAAGGGACTTTATCTACGATGTAATGTGGCCAAGGTAAATGGGAAGGATAAGAAAGGATAAACAAGCTAGCACCAAAGGAAATAGGAGAGCAATAATTACTTTTAAAGAACCATGCTTTGTATACAATCCTTTTCTCACCTCTTTCTTTTTGACTTCCTTCACCTTCTTTTCTTTCAAAGCACCACTTTGTTTTTTTTCCCTCAAGTATTCATACCATTTTTCATTTTTTTTTCTTCTTTTTTCTTTTTTTTTCTTTTTTTTTTCCTTTTTTGGTAACCATTCCTTCCTTTCACCAACATATAAGCACAATATTCTCCCCCATACTTATGTCAAACCCACACACAATAATTCAATGCTCTCCTATTCACTGAGGTTGGGTAGAAACATTGTTTTTCAAGGTAAGGCTCATGGGTAAAAACAAACAATGATTTACATATATAGCTCAAATGGGCTAAGCAAAGGGAAAAATTCACGGTTGACTATTTGGTCAAAGTGGCTATATGAAAAACGGCCCAAATCATTTTTATAACATGCATGTGAATCATGAACTTCAAACAAGAACCAAGCAAACTCAAGAGCATGAGTTTCAATGGTGCACTCACAAGATTTTGTTTTTTTTTTTTGACAATTATCACTCTCAAGGATAAAGTTAAGCAATCCAATTAATTCTCACCAAAATTTTATAGCCATGAACTTTAATCAACAAGGTTTAACACAATGCACTAAAGTTATGAAATCTAGTCAAGAACAAACTAAAATGACAAACTAAACCACAAGTGCCATCTTCATATCAAAGGAAAACAAACATGGTGGGTTCACAATACAATGAAATTTCCAAGAATGGGGGGTCCACACGAGCATGCTTATTATTTTGTTATTATTTTTTTTTTCAAAGAATGGTAATGACCTTAACTTGCGAACACTCAAAAATAAAATAGCACACAAACAAAAAAAAAATAAAAAAAATAAAAAGAAAATAAAGAAAAAGAAAAGAAAACTCCCCTAACTTGCGCTTCCAAAATTTGGTCCAAACTTGAGGTCGCCATCATTAGTGCCTCCTATCCTTCCTTTTTGCCATAAGATACCATGAAGCACAACTAAATATATATCTCAAACAGAGAAAACATTAGCGCAAGATAGACAAGTCATAAAAGAAAAAAAAACTAAATATATATCTGAATCAAATTTTTTTTCTATTTTCTAAATTTTCAAATTTTTTTCTTCTTTTTATTTATTTATTATTATTATTATTATTTTCAACAAGAAAATGAAAATAAACTAAAGAGAATGGTTAAGAAAACTCATTGAGAAGTTTCCACCTGGGTCCTATTGCTTGTAGCATAAGGGCCAAGAGATTCTAAATATGTAAAGGCTTCCTCCCGGATCCCATAGCTTGTGGAGTGGCGATTGCAGAAGCAAGATGAATCTACCCTCAATTCCTCCTGGCAAGTGTGTGAAAACTCCATTGACCTCTTTAGGTACAATAATGAACCCACTTCCTCTAGGGTCAAATGGTATTTTCACAAGGACATTTGATAGACAAGTGGAAGGGACTAACTTTGCAGTGTCCACACATGCATGTAAGCCAACATATTTATCCAATGCAGCAATTTCAGGTTTCTTAGCAAGCATGGTGGAGTGAATGTTTTCCAAATGACTTGCCTTCTCAATTGTTCTTTCCCAAGGATTTGTGAAAGGCAATTCCTCTTCTTGTGACTCGTCTACCACCACCACTTCATCTTCATTTTGATCCATCCCCATAACCATATTTTGCTCAAATTTTGTTTCACGTGGCTCTTTGGGAATCACTTGTAAACATGGTGGTGGAGGTGGTAAATACGAACAAAAGGTTTCCCACTCCACCTTGGAACCTCTATATACAAGCTTACCTGTCATACAATCAACTTGTGTTGGAATATCATGATCTCCCAAATCTATGTAGTCTCCCCAACACAAGTTGTTCTCTAAAGTGTGACTTGAGGCTTCCTCATCAAATGGATAATAATAGTTGTGCATCCACCTTGCACAAACAAAACTGAAAAGAAAAGATCAAATATATACAAAAAAATTGTCTAAATTAGTTGCCTCCTTTGTTACTAATGATATTGGCAAAACCAGTCTGCGACAACGGTGCCAAAAACTTGTTGACCATTTCGGCAAGTGTACCGGATCGTTGCAAGTAATAAATCGGTAAGAACCGGATATCGTCCACAAGGATTAGTTACCAAGTACCAATTCACAAATTAAACCACTATTTAGACTAAAATTTGGTACGAAGAGAGCTCAAAATAAATAAAATAAAATAAAGAGAAATAAAAATGCTAGGGATTTGATTTCATCCAATTATGAATCTGGGTTCCTCATAGACAAGGAATTCTATGAATTACCGACACTCTAATTATCTTAATCTCAATTGGAATATGTTGAAGGACAAATTCCCTTAATTAATTGAAGCCTAATTCCTTAGTGAATCAATTCTATCAACCCTTACTAATTACCCTAATTCCTTAGGTCTAATTAATAAAGCATGATGATCATAGCTCTATGGAATTTGTAAAATGCCCACATTAATCAGTTATCTATTCCTAGATTAATCAAATCAACAGTGATTATTACAAGAGGCAAAGTCCAAAAATCACTATTCCTAGCATATTATTGAACCCTCAAAACACAAGAATGGTAGCTAAGCATTCAAATGTAAGCAAGCACCGTAAACATCACATCAACAATTTCAATTGTTCATAAGATAATCAAACTATCAGATAAAACTTCATCATAAAATGATTACATCAAAGCCCCGGCAAAAAGGAATTTAGATAGACATGCTAAACCTTAAAATAAAATAAAATAAAATAAAGAGAAAGAGGAGAAAAGGGAAAACTCCATAAAAATGAACTGATCCCAGCAGTATAGCTTCGCAACACCGTTTCCACGCTGCCGTTTCTACTTCATGTTCGTCTGGTTCCCTCTTTTTTATTATTTTTCTCTGCTGTCTCTCTCTCCTTTTTTATTATTTTTCTATTAGCTCTGTCCCCTTGCTTTTTTCATGCCGTCCTCTTTATATTTTTCGTGTAGCCCCACTTAGGTTGCTATTTCAATTAATTAGAATCAAAAAAATAATAATGCGTGGGCCCTACTGCTGATTTTGCCATATCTTTCTATCCAATTTTCAATCTCTATTGGATTCAAATTGATCACATGATTCCAAAATCATTCAATAGGTAATGCTTCACGTGGGATTCTTCTATCAATTCAATTTATTTTTTATTAATGGCAAATAACTAGCTCCAGAATATAGGAATCATATTTCCTTTAAATTAGCATGTCCCTAATTTAATTGGATTCTCCCATTAATTTGCAAGCTTCAATTGCAATCCTTCTTCTGATTTTATCTGATTATGGTCAAGCATTTATTTCCAAATTACAAGAGAATCTCAATTATGTGGGCCCTTTGGATTATTATTTCATGCTGCTTCCTTAATCGCACGTTGCTACCTCCCTTTTATCGTGCAACCCTCTAAGCCTCTGACGCGGGCCTCCAATTCCATCTCAAATTAAATATGGCCACTTATTCTTGTTTCATGTTCTCTATTACTGGCCAAGCTATTGTGCTTTCAATTAATTTACCAACACAAATCCGAATTGAAATTTCAACTCCTTGAACTTGGGTCCTGGTGGCTACTTTTAATCCAAGCCCATTTGGATTATTCCAATACATAAGTCCCTTTCATGTGGACCAAGGTTTCTTTGTATTTCCATTTTATTTTAATTATTTCCTACAAAAGTAAAAAGAAGTGAAAACAATATTAGATTAATACTAAAAACATGAAATTAAACTAAAAAATTAAAAACACTATTAAAAACTAAATTACCTAAACTTAGGGACAAAACTCAATCAATCGACACAATTGGGGGCAAAAATCCATCCAATAAGCACACAAAAAATACATAATCTAGAAGATTATCACTTTCACGCACCCCCTCTTTAATATTCACCCATTCATCTTGTTCCTTACTCAATCCAACATATCGAACACAGGCTTCCTTAGTTAATGTATGTGAATAATTAACCATTTTATTTATAGCATCAATGTAATTCCAACAACTCATACTTGAGTAGAAATTTGAAGATAATATTTGAACAAAAATTAGACAAGCATTGCAGGCATGAAATGAACTATCACTCTTCTATTGATTACAAATTCTAAAGAAAATGTCTAGTTTCTTAACAAGCAGAAAGACATAAATTAGAATATAAGAATTTTACAACTTCGCGTGTGCTCACAACTCTGTAGTTAAGGAATAATGCTACATCATACCTACAATTGAAATATAATCCACAAAGTATAAAAATGCAACATACATATCATATGGCTAAGCTCAAAACATAGAGTTGCAGCTTAATCATAGTATTATTCCTCACCATGCCAAGTCTTTTGAAGATCTTGCTTCAAATCCCAACTCCGAGAGATCTGTAACTTCTTTACCTGACATTACAGTAAGAAATTCTAATTAAACTCTAAAGTATTCATAGCCTTGTTGATCTTTGAGCATGACTTTATGTCAATCGTCATTTATTAGTACAACATTGCCTATCATTGAATCTAATTGCTAGTTGAAGTTAACCAAAAATCTATCTTTATACAACTTACAAGGCTTTATAATTGTGTAGGTGTTTTTTGCACTCTTTCTCAACAACCCTGATAAGGCTCCACATGAATGCTATGAGCCTATAATTTCCAATGTATGAAGCAATATAAAACAAAAAGAATCAAATATAAACTATTGCAAATGCTCACTGAATTTATTTTCATTAATAGAAATCAATAATTACCATTTTGGCAGGGAGAAATTTGATAAAAGTTTACAATAAGCATTATTGATGTTCGTTAATGAGTCGAAACAACATCATGTTCATTGTAAAATACATCTGGAAACTCAATTCCCTTATTATTAATATCAAAAGAAATGAAAAAAGACAGAGCACATTATCAATATGAAGGTTATGATTTACAGAGTGACATGGTGAATATATTTATCTTTATATATATAAAAGAAGCAGTCACTGGGGGCATTTTTTCCCCTCCAAAACTGGGGTCAAATTTGTCATTTAGTTAACTAATTAATAAATATCAGTAAATCAGTAATTTTTAGAATTTATATTAATTTTTTTATGCAATTTTTGTGGTTATTAATTGGCTAATTGCTGCTCTATACCCATGCGCCCTAGGTAATTGGGCTGGAGTTAATGAAACCATACAGACATAATGGTCCATCGGGTATTAGATAGATGTTGGGAAAATAAAAAATAAATAAAAAGTAATTAATTCTTTATATTGGAAAGCACATGCCTTTGACTAAGAGACTCTCATCCTTTTTCATTTTGGGATAGAAAATTTTCCTTCTAACACACGCCTCTTCGATTCTTTGGCCTTTTCAGATTTCTACAAACTCATCTTGTTTATTGATGCGAGGGGTGTAGCTATCTGCCATATAAGCTTCCATCTCTAAGCTGGTGTTTTCAGGTTTCTTTTCTCATGATTTTTTTGAACTTTTCTATTTTTTGCTGCATTATCTTATATTGTTAACATATTTCATCTATTCTTTATTCTTTATGTCAAGTGTTAATGTACAAACTGGAGAGCCAGGAGGGGAGGTAGCTATCAAGCTGGTATGTTATGAATTGCATATTATTCATTATATTCTGAATTGCATTTTTAGTTTTTAAAGTGTCCATATTATTCATTATATTCTTGAAGTATGCTTATCTGAGATAAAATCCTTGAGTATTTCAAAGCTGTTTAAAATAAAATCTCATTGCATCATTCTCTAGCAAGGCCTTATTCTTCCACTAACTAAGGCCGCTCTATCTAATGACTCAATCATAACATTAACTGAAGAACTACTCCCTACTCCATGAGGTATACTCAAACATATACTTTGAATAACCATTCTCACATTGGTTGTATTCTCTTCACTTCACTGTATTTTTTATTGCTATAAAAATTGTCAATTCACATTGGTTCTCTCTCTGTGTTTTTTCATATAAATAACAACATGTGACTCCATGACCATGTTCATAGAGTCCAAGTATTATAAAGTGACTGAAATTAAGTTTGCTTACACGCTTCCTTTAGACAAATCTGGGTGTCAAATGAAGTATTGCTCCCTTTATTTCAGAAACTTCATTACTTTCTGGTTTTACTCTTTCATTGTTGCAACTCATATTTTCCATTTTTTAATATTATATTCTACATCTGGGTTCTGATGTGTTACTTCCTATGTTTGCTTAGACGAGAAGATAACATAGTTGCAATAAGCTTCATCATATTTTAAAAATTTATTTGGACTTCTTTTTTAAAAATTGTGTTGTGATTTCATTTTTGTATGAAATTTTGTTTATATAAGGCCAATTTGATTCTTCATTTGGCTTTTGAGAAGTTGTTTCATATGTTTGCTATGACGGAGAGATAACTTAACTGCAACCAAATTAATCTAATACATGTCATAATATTTGTTAAATTTTTTAGAAGTCCTTTATTAAAAAGAAGTGTTTTGAAGTAAAATTTCATTCATTATATATCGTGTTTCTGATAAACATACTATAAGGATTGATTGAACTGAGTACAAGGTATAATTGGAGATAGTAGAGCAAAGAAATGTTAAAGTATAATAATAATTTATATTTTCTAATTGCACATGTATCTAATATTATTTTATGCAGAAATCCTTTAGATATTATTATATTGTTTTAATATTAATTTGTCCACAACTTTTCCTTATAAGTTTTAATTTACAAAATGAGTCATTCCAACAACACTTTACATGTGCATCGTACGGGAAAACGTGTGATACATGCATGTATTCTAATCGTGTTACCTTAATTAGGAGCGTGTTACCTTAATATTTATTTATCAAAAATTTTATGTAATCTTAATATTTTTAAGAAATAAAAAATAAATTTCCAAATAAATAATGTTTTGTGTTTTCAAATAATATTAGGTTACATCGCATATGCATATCTCACCCGTGCATCGCACGGGTCCATCGACTAGTAATAAATAAGTTAATACGGCAAATGAGAATACTAGCTAGCATCTTATTTTTAAATATTAGAATTTGTTAGTTGGAGATAAGGGCATTTGATGGAACCATGGGCTAAAATGGAGAAAGGGAAATTTTCAAAAAAGGGGAAGGCCCTCTTGGTTTACTCCCGTACACTAAGAACCCACTGACAAGGTTTAAAGTCGTAGGTGGGAACATTAAATGATGGTGAGGTAGACAATTATATACAAAGAGAATATACATATTAGGGATGGACAAATTATCGGTCCCGACCGTGACCTGTTAAAACCGAAGCAGAAAATAGCTAGGCAGGCTGGTATGGGTGGGTCAGCGGGTGACAGAGTTTAGTATCTTGCGGTCTTGGGCACGGGGTGGGGGTGGGGGGGTGGGTGGGGGGGTTGGGGTTCGGTTTGGGTAAAAAAGTTCGCTACCGACCGAACCCACCCGATATATTAATTTTTTTTAATTTCCCTTTAATTTGATTGGTTACTCAGATTTTCCTTCAATTTGATTGGCTCTTATATCTTATCCTTATCTTTTTTGATTCCCTTATTTAATATTCAGATTTCAATCTTATCTTTATACAAAAATCAAAATCTCTCGTTCTGTCAGCCTCTCTCATTCGTTTAATGACATTCACTTCACACACACACTTCATCTTTACACTCAGCCTCTCTCGCTCACTCTTCTTCCACCGCCACTGCCGTAGTTACCAGCGATGCTTCTTGCTCCTATCTATCTTCCCCTCCTCAGTGATGGTCTCTTCTTGCACCTCTGCTGCATAGGTGCCTCCGGCCAAAGTACCGAGTCCAGTCTCATCATGGAGCTTGTACAACCACCGTATCCAGCCCCACTCTCCAGTCTATCCCCAACACACGAAATGGAAGATTTTGACCAAGCTTCCTCTGGGATGGATCTGCGATGTGGACAACTCTGCGAAGAAGAATATCTATAGTGCAAACAAAGAAGACCTGCGAAGAATTGGTATTTTTTGTTGAAAGTTTGAATCTTTTGTAAAAAGTTTGAATCTTTCTGGTTTAAGTTCTTGTTCCCTTCATGTTTCGGGTTCTGCTTCAATTTTGAAGTATGAGCATTTTAAAGTTTACGAATGATGCTTCTTCTTCTCCATTATGGATTTCTGGTTTTTTTTTTTGGTATAAAATCGACCCAGCCCACTTACCGACCCACCGACCCGACCAAATCAAGCCGCCCTAATCCGAGGGCACTAAACCGACGGGAGTAGGTGAGGATATCTACCTATCTTATTTTTTGGGCTGGGGTTTTTAGGTTTGAATCCGACCAAACCCGCCCGCTGTCCACCCCTAATATGTAGGGGACATAACAAATTGGGGGCATGAACAGTATTTATAATTTTGCATTGGGATTTGAGATTAGCATATCTGGATTGGGGGCATTCTGCTATTTTCTTCTTTATACCCTTATATTAAATATAGGCTGCTTACGTTAGGAATTTAGTCCTATCAACATTTAACCCAAATTAGGTGAACCCCTGTTCCCTACAGAAATGACAACATAACAAGATTTTACAGGCTTCAAAGCAAATGGCGTTTTGATTATGGGAAATTTAAAGGGGAACATTTTGCAATGGTTTAGCTGTATAAAACCAAATTTTCAAAACCACAAGAAAAACCACCCAATATCATCGAGGGACCTTTTTCTTCCTTTTCCAAATTTATAGCCACAATAAAATAGAAGGAAAAAGGGACAACCTTTTGGAGTTGGAGAGCTTTTGTTTCCAATAGAAGCATTTGAAAGATCAACAAATATTTTCAGCTCATCGGGTGATGAAGTAACATTAGCCTGTGACTTTTTCTGTTTGTTTTGGAACCAACACTTCACCTAAAACCCAGTAAAACCAATGTACCATTATAACATGTTCTGTAAAAATGACAAACCATGTCTAAATGACAAAGAAATTGTAACAACCTGTTGCCATGATAAGGAAGTTTTACCAGCACGGTTTGATGATGAACTGCAAAATTAAAGCTTTTAAATTATGAAATATCATAGTAAACGTAACACAAAGTCCTCTCTATTTTATGTTACAGTTAAGATATGACTTAATTCACCTAAATTTCGTATCAACCTCTCGACATAAATTCTGATCAAGTGATTTTTCTCCCATCTCCTGATACATTCTTTCTAATTCCATGATCTATATGTTGGTGGCCGTGCGATTAAGCAGAGGAAGAGGGCACGAGTTAGTGGAATGCAACGACAGTATACACATCAAGTGGAACACAGAACAATCTAACTAAAATATATACCGCCAGAGAAATGAAATTACATCATCTTTAGAGAATTGATGGAATGGAGATTTAGTTAAATCGAGCTTAACCATCTCTGCAAACAGGGGTGGCCAAGATGTCAACTTTGTCCTTACTTTAAACACACCCCTAGTAAAAGTACACGTTGGCTTTATATATATATATATATATATATATATATATATATATATATATATATATATATATATATATATATATATATATATATATATGATGAAAAACAAACTTCTCTAGTCAAATACATAAACAAGAAACAAGTAAAGAAAACCAGAACATCCTTCCTTAGTTGACAAACTTCATCTTTTTCTTGGGATGAAAACATGTCTCCTATTTTCATAAAAACCCACATAGCTAAATAGAAGTTTTCCACATTCATCTGATCATCACAGGGACACAATTATTAAGGAAAAAAATAACGTAGAATTGTGGATCAGCAAGCCACCACATGATAAAATTATCACTCATCCCTATTTCTACTATGAAAAAGAAATGATTAAAGATGATACATTGTATAAAAGAATCCATTTTGTACTCTAAATAAATGCTAAAACCAAGCGGAAAAGTAGATAAAGATAAAAAATTCATGCACAAAAATAGGATCAGAACTAGCTAGCCAATTAACCATCTTATATCACAGCAGACTTAAAAAAAAATTCTGCGAAATGGGAAATCATTAACCAGTGAACGAATGAGTTCTAGCAATGAAGTCAGAAAAATATATCAGAGTTGCATTAAAGGAAATTGATCTGGAAAATAATAGAAGTAGCAATGACAAAACTATTTATGAACGTTGAGAAATAAAAGAGAGGTGAAGCAGAGCAACGTCCAACTATCAATTCAGAAGAGGCAGACTCTGACAGAAAGGGTTTGAAACGAATTTATAGGAAAAAAGCGGAAGCTAATTTTCCGAGTTAGTCCCTCAATATTTTACATGAATACGCTTTTGCCCCTACTCTCTATATCTAATGGGTCACTATCTTGGATTTGACGTGGAGAGAGGGAAGAAAAAAGTCTTGCTCTCTCTCCATGGAACAAATTGGTTCACTAGTTACGTTGTAATTGAAATTATGAAGTAGTATCAATTTTGTTCTTGAAATTATCGAAATTTTAAATTAGTCTCTGAAGTTGTAATACGGTAATCAACTTAATCCATCTGTTGAAAATCGTATGGATTAAGTCGATTTTAAGTTAGTAGTGTCAGAGACTTAGTTGATATTAAATGAGTAAAATCAGGGATCAAATTAATAATAACTTATTATTCAGGGATGCAAATTGGTTTACTAGTTATACAAGGTTGGAAACCACTTCACCTAAGCTATCCAACTAGCTAGGTATGCGCAATTTTATTTCCATAAAGAATAAATAAATACTAAATTAAATTTATTAGTTCAAAATATTAGCAATCAAAAGTCAATTTTAAATGAGCAAATAAAAAACTTAAAACACAAAAGGGTCGCTTTAGTCTTCATCGTGGAATGTTTTGATCATGAAGGATCAAAAGCGTAATTTAGCCTAATTATTAATATTAATGTTTATTTTAATTTTTTCTAAATATATTTAATTATTAAATTAAGATATTAATATAATTATATTAATTAATAATATAATAATTATGGTATTTATTAATATTCATAATATAATTATTAATAATATAATTTATCCTAATTAAGATATTTAATTTATCCTAATTATTAATATTAATAATATAATTATGTATTAATAATATTAATGTAATTATCCAACTAGCATCAATCCTCTAAGGAGTCACACTCCTATGCATGTCGGTTGATCTCTCACACTAGGGATACTGATCCCCCGGACATTCTCTATCTCTCTCGGGTCTATTCATCGTTAGGGATTGTCAGTTGGTTTGTCCTGGTAACATTTTCACTCGCCGTGACCAATAAGGGTGCTTTCCCTATGAGCTCAACTCCAATACGGGTACCTTGGTCTCCTGGGAACGTCCACCATAGACTGGAACACTCCGGGCCCAAACGTCGAGATAGTCGAGTACCAGTAGAGACCACGACACAATGGGTGCAAACCATTGGCCACTGTCGGTCAATCCAAACCCGGCTACATCCCCAAGGTTCCATGAACCATCCCGCTCTCATTCCATACCCGCACCTAGGTACACCAACCTCACATGACTCGCATTCACGCGACTCGCCTCTTTGACAATATGCAATGCAATACAAACCTAAGTTGACACCGGTACCATCTTTCACTTACACGCATTACGATGCACACAACATCCACAACCTCGGTACCTATATACAGCTCTCATATGACATTCACAACCACAGTTGTCTATTTTTCCAATTGGTAATTGCTCACCCAATCCCTAAGAACGATATTCGGTTATTCACCATTTATTTATTACTTGTGACAATTCAGTATGCTTACAGCGACCCCCACCATATAAGTTCAATTCTCTATAGTGTTGCAATGGCATTTGAGGCACATTTAGACCACAAACATAATTCTCTTCGAAAATTCTACCCCATTCAAAACAATAGTGTGAAAAGTGTGATATTGAAGGGATTATTGAATAGTTTAGTAGATAAATAAACTTAGAGTAATACCACAGAGCCTTAAATCTTTCACACTAGATTGTACAAACATATACAATTTGTCAGGTTTGACGAGCTACACAAAGAAACCTACACTAAGGGATGTTTTTCATGTGGTACATTGAGTTTTATATCCTTTAAGATGTTTATCCAATTTCCATAAACTTATATGTAGGCCATAAAGGTAACTTCTCAAGTGCAAAACTTGTTTCTACAAGGGAAATGCAAACATGGCATAGTCTTTGGTTTTTCACTATTGTATTCCAACGGGCATTCATTGCTATGAGACTAACATTTTAGGCACTGCCATGGAAGCAGGGACGAACCCATGTGTTAGTGAGGGTGTGCACATGCACCCCCTGATTTAAAAATATATATTTAATTACTTTAAATATTTTTAGTTTCCCCCCATTGTTGATTTATTTGCACTCATGACACTCTACCTTCTTCCTTTCTTTCTTAATCTCAAGTCTAGACCACTTGTCTAGTGACTTATATTGAGAGAGAGTTATTCAATAACATTGACTGATCATTCAATGATTTTAAAACATGAAATTACGTAGAAGACAATTATGAGGTATGCAATTTATTTGATTAAATATATTAAAATTGGTTAAATTAATATGAAGGTCCCAAATGGGTCCTTGAACTTTTTGAAAAAATTCAAATAAGTCCCTATACTCTTTAAGATATTTAATTTATCCTAATTATTAATATTAATTAATAATATTAATATAATTATATTAATTAATAATATAATAATGGCTGGGTCCAGGATGTGCCACGTGGTGTACTCTGGAGCAGTGGCTCCATTGCAACTGGCATCACTCCACCAGAGTGCCCCACATGGCGCTTGCTTGAATTTTATTAATCTTTTAAAAGTTTTTTCATCCAAAATTTTTATCTTATTTTAATTTTTTTTTGTACAATATGACACTGCCACATGACAGGTCAAAACAGGCGCCATTACGTTAGAAAAAAAATTATTTTATTCCAGCATGTCAAAAAGGAATTCACCTTGGTAAATTGTTTCAAAAGGAGGTCTTTTGGTTAATAGTTTCTAAAAGGGGGTCACTTTGGTCAAAAAGCCAATCATTGTGAGATAATAACAAGGGGTAGAGATGGAATCAAGATTGTTGTAGTATTGACTCATGACACTATAATGTTTAATGATTGTTTTGGATTGCATAAGATTTTTATGGGGTTTTGCTTACTGTTTTCTAGGTCAAAGTGTGTCTTGTGGGAATGCTTATTGATGGTTTTTTTTTGTTGGAGTTGATTTATAACTCTTTGAAGTAACGAGTGATAATTGAAATGACATTCTGAATGTTTTTTTTTTTTTATGAAAGATTCTGAATGTGTTTTTGCATTCATGTGTTATGAGAGATGAAATAGGAGAGTGTAAGAGTTCCTATAGTGAGGTTTTTAAAAGATGTGTTAAAAACTTGAATTCAACAACTACCACATGCCTAATGAAACGAGTGAGTGTAAGAGTTCCTATAGGTTTTTTTTTTTGAAAGCAAAAGAATTATATTAACAAAGGTACAAGGGAACCCAACCCAACAAATTATAAAACAAACTTGAAAAATTCAACAAAACAAACCCAACCACAATAATTAATGCCTAACCTCAATTGGCTAAAGAGGAAAGATATTCCCAAAATCTAAAACATGATGCCACACCTGCCCACAACAATACACACAACAAATAACCCATAAAAACCACACAATCTATATAACGAACACATCTCCAAATCAAGAAAATAGTCACAGCACAATAAAAAACGCAAAGCACATCAAGCCGAGCCAATAATAGATATGGCCAAGGTGCCAAATCAGATTGAGCAGCAATAACAACCAGGCCGCAAGAACTCCCCACCACAATTAAGCAGCATAACAGATGAAAATTCAAGAGATCAGGCACGACACTTCCTATAGGTTGTTAAAAGATATACTAAAAAATATATATTAAAAACTTGATTATAACAACTACCACATGTCTAGATGAAGAAAGCCAAATTTATTAGAGAAAACAAGCGAAAAAACAACAATTACAATAGCCAAAAGAAACTTACCTTCTTGAAATGTAAAATAAACGCAGAAGCTAAAGACTATTTTTTCTTTACTCACCCACCTGATGCCTCATGCTACTGCTTCCCTTCTGAATTGTCCCCTTAAGAAATGACCTAGAAGAAATGTTCCCCCAAGTATCTGAAGGATCTTGAAGTAAAATTTTGGGGTGCCTATTTTTATATTTACTTATGCCTAAAAAAGTGCTATTCTTAAAAATTTTAATGTTGAATTATCACATTAAAACTAAGTTTTTTAAGAGGTGAAGGATGATACTATAGTTATATATAATGAATAAATAGGGGAATACCCAAAACAAGAATAAACAAAGATTGCATATAAACAATTGGAGAAACTCTCATTATATCAAATGACGTCATTTGTATAATATCTACTTTTGTATGTTGAAGGATACTGGTTACTCACCGATTCTAGAGACTACAACTAAGGTAATAAATCGGCGCATATACTAAAGTCTAACCTCACAGTTTTGTGCTATGGGGTCTCAAGTCCTTTACACTTCAATCCTCACACTATAGCTACTCATTCCTTCATCGTGAATACATTTGACTATCATTAATGAGCACACATTAATGGGCTAGTTGAGCTGTCTAACTGGGAATTCAAAAGAATCTTGGAAAAGATGATTAATCCTACTAGGAAGGATTGGTCCACACATCTAGATGAGGCCTTGTGGTCTTACAGAACTGCATTCAAGCCTCCCCTGGGAATATCCCCATACAAACTGGTGTATGGAAAGGCCTGCCATCTACCCCTGGAGTTGCAACACAGCTTTTTGGGCAGTCAAAAAGTTGAACTTTGATCTTCAGTCTGCTGGAGCAGCTCGTATGCTGCAGCTTATTGAACTGGAAGAGCACAAGTTGTTCTCCTTATGAAAATGCTAAAGCTTACAAGGCAAAGACCAAAGCTTGGCATGGCAAAAGGATCCATCACAAGTCATTCCATGAAGGATAACAAGTCCTGATATTTAATTCAACATTGAAGCTCTTCTCAAGCAAGCTTAAATCAAGGTGGTCTGGCCCATTCAAAATCATGAAAGTCTATCCACATGGAGATGTGGATTTACTAGATACAGAGAGTGGCAAAGAGTTCAAGGTCAACGGACAAAGAATCAAGCATTACTTTGGTGAACCTTTGGACAGAATGAAGGTTACCACCACAATTGATGATAGTGAATGATGCTAAAACAGGATCTGGCTGAGGACCTTATAAACCAAGCACTCATGGGAGGCAGCCCATCAATAAATTCAAGTAGTTTATAGTTATGATGGAGCATTACATGGTCGGAAACAAATAATTAGGAAGCATAGAAGGCAAGAATTGAGTTCAGGTTGTAGCATAAGGAAAAGAACTGGTGTGCTGTTGGGCAATGCTACATCATGCTCACGAAATTTTGAGTGCAAAGGTTACCATTTGTCGATGATGACTAATATCTGAGGGAAGTAAAAGGTAGGGCCCATCACATTTTGTCTGTTGTGGGTAAAGTAAGTTGGGACAATTTTGAAAAAAATTCAAATTGCAATAATTAGTGGGATGTGAAGAGAAAAGATCATGGGTTCCCACTCCTCATGACCCAATCGTACAACATTTTTCTCTCTCCCACTTTATTTACTCCTTTCCCATGCCTCACCTCCACAAACAGCCAACCCACACCCTTCCTGACACATTAAATAGCCCCTCCTCACTCCACTCAACCAACTACACTCTCTTTGTTAAACCCTTCCTTCTTACTTGCTCATAACCCTAACTGTTCTAACCCTTCCCCTAACCCTACTCAATCACCATGACCATAAAAGAATGGAGGACGTGTGAAACACGGTGTAATCAAGACCCCAGCATCCACCTCTGCAATAGAAAAAGCCCAATCTTCCTCTTGGACTGATGTAGAGGCCAAGGAAAAATTTGAAACTGAGACACTAGGACATAACCTATTTCCAAAAAAAAGTTTCAAATTTGGAAAAGGTGCGAACTTTGGGATTCTGCCTGAGGTGGCAGATGTGGTTGAAGCTCTAAACTGGAGGATCTTTGCTCAGTATCCAGAGGGCTTCTGTACCTAGTTGGTAAGGGAGTTTTATGCCAACATTGGGTCAGAATCTCAGACGGTCGTGATCATCAGGGGAGGGAAGATCTCCTTCTTAGCTGCAACTATAAACATGCTCCTAGGGCTGGAAGAGCTGGAGGATGAGTACCAAGACATCCTAAAGAAAATGACAACCGCCAAGTTGCAACAAATCAAAAAGGACCTAGCTATTGCTGGAGCAGAATGGATCCAGCAGCCAGAATGTCAGGTAAAGCTCCCGGTACCCTTGCTGCAGCCCCATGCCAAAGTCTGGTACCATTTCTTGAGACACTCTATGTCCCCAACTGCCCACTTGGAAACAATGGAGAAAGAGCGCCTAGTTCTTCTCTACTGTATCATGAACAAGAAGAAAATCAATGTTGGGGAGATGATAAAGGATCAGATCTCCACCTGTGCCATGAAGAAGAAAGGTAACTTGATCTTCCCCTGCCTGATAACTGAGTTGTGCACTGAGAAGGGAGTGGACTACAATCCTGGAGAGGGGCTGGAGAAAAACTATGGGCCTATAGATATGAATTGCATTCTGAGGTTGTACTCCAATTGTCACAAAACTAAAGTGTGCGCCAGCAAACCCCCAAGATTTAGCACCCCCAGAGCAGCATGATCGATCGGGGATGCTGGAGGAGAAGATTGACCAATTGACTGATATGCTGCAGCAACATGTGCTGCGAGAACAAGAGTTTTGGGAGTTCTGCTTCATCAAATACCAATGGGAGAAGCAGACCATGAAGCTAAACAATTGGAAGCTAGAAAATCCCATTCCCCAGTTCCCAAGAGAGATCTTGCCACCTATGCAAGAAGATGAACCAGTCCCCCCCTGATAAAACAGTTCCCAACCCTGCATCTGAGAGCCCAAAAATCAACATCAACTCTACCCCTGCAAACACTTCATCCTCTGACAAAGAATGGATGGGCGTTGCCCCATCCTAGCAACAAAATGTGGTTGTGGCCTCTGCTCCAATGAAGAAAAAGGTAACTTTCCAAGGCTCCCAACAGGATCAACGGAGTCTCAAAAGGGGCTGTCCTACAGCCCAAGGAAAATTTCCCTCCTCTGCCCCTGCTACAGCAAAAGCCTCCCGTTAAGTCCTCAAACCAGCATAGAAAATCAAGACCACTGCTGGGAAGGGGAATTCTGTGATGAAAATTGCTGCCGAACCTGCTTCTACAGCAGAGGAAGAGGAGGATGAAATCCCTCTCTCCAAGAAACTCAAGACTGATGTGCTAAATGATGCACTCAAGATTAAGAAAGAAAAGGTTGCAGCATTGCAGACTGAGAAAGAGGCGGTTGCTGCAGCAAAGCAAGCTGAAGAAGCAGCTGGAGCAGAGGAAGGAGGTGAAGAAGAGGAGACTGAAGTAGGTGAAGAAGAAGAAGAAAAAGAGGAGGAAGAGAAAGTGGTTGAAGAAGGAGCGGCTAAAACACCCCAGGCTTGAAACAGAGCCCTAATCCCACAACAAGATGCTTTCTGAGCCTTCCACCCCATTCCTAGCATTATGTTCTTTTTAATTATCTGCAAGTAGTGGTCACTAGGACCATTTAGATCTGATTGTGTGTAGGGCCATTAGGGCCATAGTTGTTTAAAACTTGGTTTGATGTTGGCTTGCATGTGCCCCGCCCTGTTAATTCTATATGATTAAAGATTAAATGGAAGTGGCCTCTGGCCTTTTGATGTGTTCAAACACTTGTCTCTTTAATTAAAACTTTTGCTTAATAACTAATTATATGACTTAACTGCACAATTTTAACCTTCCTCCATCATAACTTTAACTAAGAGGACACATATGCTGCAACAAAAACAGATAAATGTGAGCTTGAGTGTCTAAATTACACTGCACCTATGCTTCATACTCATGCATTTTCTGTAAGGCTTGATTTGATTCTATTTAATCCGAACACATATGATTGCACACAATTTATGCTTGAGGCATTTTCCTGTTTTGTTTTCATTTTTGCTAGAGCTCAAACAGCCAACCATCTAACTCTGAATGTCCATAGTGTGCCCCATTGAGCCGGAGCCCTTTCTTCTTATATCAAGCACATTATAAGCCCTTAACTTGAAAAATAAAGAATACCAAAATAGGTAGAGCTTAAGGATTCTTTTGAAGTCATGTTCTAAGATAATTTTGGGGGTGGCTTTAGGACAAGAACCAGCTCAAAGTTTGGGGGTGCTGTGCTGCAGCAACCGTGCAGCAAAGCTGTATAGGAAAAATGAAAAAAAAAATAAAAAGGGGGAAATCAGCAAAGAAAATGAGAAGCTCACAAATGTGTAATGTGAAGCTGCATTTCCCTCTGAAAAATTATGCATAAAAAAAAACATAGAAATTTTAAAAAATGAGAACAAAGAACATTGAAAAATCTAAAAGTACAACAATAATATGTTCTTTGTTCTCAACATAAATAATAAAGAATGGGTCGTGATGGGGAAAGTAGTGAATTATAAGGACCAAAAGGTTTTGAAGGAAGGAATACTTGGAATATAGAGCTGACTTGAAAAGCATCCTTTTGCTAGACCTAGAATTCAGCTACTTATCCATAAATTTTCAACCTCACCTATCCTAAGCCCCTTTACAACCATAAAGACCTCTTGATGTGTGTTTTTCTGTGTTGTTTTAATTATGATAGAACCTTATCAAGTTTAAATCAAAGATGTATGTTTGTGATTGAGAGTGAAAGCCTGATGAGAGTGTGAGAAACAGAACCAACTGTTCTGATTAACTTGATGCAGCATATGTTAATCAGAACCTAGATCAGTTTTGTAATAATTGTTGAAATGTGCATGATACACTAGTGCAGAAAAAGGTTTTAACGTCGGTTAAAATTGACCTCTAAATTCGGTTTTAGAACCAATGTTGAAACGGGCGATGTTGTTAATTGGAACTTTAGACATCGGTTTTCAAACTGATGTTAAAAGTTCACTTTAGACATCGATTATAAGAAAAATCCGATGTCTATAGTTATCATTCAACAAAAAATGTGAGCAGAACAAAACTTTAGACATTGGTTAAAATAAAGATCCGATGTCTAAAGTGCACTTTTAACAACGGTTTTTATTTTAACTGATGTCTAAAGTTCTTCTATTCTGTTTTTAAAAATATCACATGACTTTTAACATCGGTTTTGTTAATAACTGATGTGAACAAAACCGATGTTAAAAGTGCACTTTAGACATCGGTTATTTATTTTAACCGATGTCTAAAGTGCTTCTATTCTATTTTTAAAAATAGGACACGGCTTTTAACATCGGTTTTGGTAATAACCATGTCTATAGTTGTTTTTTTAAATAACTAATTTACATTAGTTATAATCCTTTCCCCTGATTCACTATTACATCCAGATCATTCCTAGTAAGTTAACAAAATCTAAATATTCTCAACATTGAATCACTTATACAACCAAAACACACTAAATTAATATACTATATTGATTACGAACGATACATACACCTCAATTACCTTCAGAGCTAAATACGTAATAATGTCGCAAGTAGTGTAAACTGAACAATATGACAACAAAGATACTTAGAGTCTAAAAAACTAACTAGTACATGATATGTTATAGATTTCAAGTCAAAATATATATAAGTCAAAAAAACTAGCTAGTGTATACATGATATGTTTATAAACGGGAAACACAAACTATGTTTGGTACAGTACTTCGAAAAAGAAGGTTGCCCAACGCAACCTTATGTCAATAATGTCTCCTGCAGAGAGTGGAGTCGGACTGTCGAACATCTGCACATTCAATTGAACATAAGATTAATCTTATATGTAATAAAATAAAACATAACTAATCTATAATTAATTGTTACAACTAATTGTGTTACTAATTGGTTACCTCCTGCCATCTTTCAGTAATACCGGTGGAGACAATTTCGAGCATCCTCTTCATCAAGTAATATCCGCACTCCCATCCGCCACGTTGTCTACGAGACTACAAATGAAACCAAATTTGAATATAAGGAATTAAACACAAAGTAATAACTAATGTAAACTGCACTTGAAGCATTTGTAGTAATATCTTACGTTAGGAATAATCCACCTAATAGGCCTACGCCTTTCACCACCCAAAATGCGACTCACATCCATAGAATTATCATAAGAAAATAAACATTAATTAAACTATATGTTATAGATTTTGGTTAAATAAAACAACTTGATTACAGATTAATTAAATGCTTACGTTTCAATAGCGGTCTTGAGATCCTTCGTCGACTTCCTTCCCACCAAGCAGAAGAAGACCACGACATTCACACGAGGACATATGATCAATAATTGCCAATGTTCACTGTATTTACGAAACAATTAGTGACAAGTCATATATAGTTATAATTAAATAATAACTTGTAAACTTGTACTTACTCATTGAGGTAAGGCGCAAGGTAGCACTGATGATTGTCTTGAGCAAGTATAGGGCGTATGTTCGCTACCATGTCTTCTGATAGAATGAGAACATCACACTGAATGAGAATAGGGTCAATGAACCCATAAACGGCGAGGTTGCCCTTACCAAGACACATGTGATGCAGATACCTAAGATATTGATAAAACATGTTAATTATAATAATATTTAAAATTTAATTAGTTAAATTACAAATAAAATGTACTTACGTGCACCATAACGAGATGTTCACGGCGTTAACCATTTCACCCTCAACAGCGATATCCATAGTATCCCTCCTTTGGATATAAATATGGTCATTACACCTTCCATCATGTTCCAACTTTACATAAGTTGCAGTCGACCCCATAGTCATAACCTCTACAGCCATACGTTTTATAACATCATGAGGATCCCCCTTGTCGATCCCCTAAACAACAAACACAAAACATTAAATGAATACCTTGGCAGAAGCAGACTTCTCGGGTCTTCCCGGATCCGACCTTTTAGGCGGAACATCTTTTCCAACATCCTAAATAAAAAAACATAAAGCATTAATAGTAAACACAAATAAATTATTTCAATTGTAAATATAGAAAGACACAAGTAATTGAATACCTCAGATGCAACAAAAATCCTGACCAATCTTCTTGGCCAAGGGATGAAATTACCGGGGACCTCACCCACTGTTTGAACCTCCTCAGTGGGTACAGGTACTCGAGTATCAGCATCTCGAATATCTTCAACCTGCACCCTCACCTGATCATCCGCTAATGTATGGTGGTGTATGGTATTCCCCAAGTTGTGTGCCCTCCCCAATGCCACTAAGCATCGATCATGATGATCATCAACATACAACTCACACATATCAGGATCCTCATCATCATCATCAGGGTGATGAGGAGGATCACATGAGCCCTTAGTGCTCACATGGCCAGAGGGTTGGACACATGTGTTTTGTATGGACATACCAGCCAAAGCTGCTAATTGCTGAGAAAACTACTGGGTCATCTCCTGTCTAAGCTCATCTGCAATCTCCCGTTTTAATCGTTCTCTATATGCATCATCATCCCTGTGGTGCCGGTGTGAAGATGAACCATGGTATTGGCGAATGCCAATGCCCCATCCAACACCAACCACACGGCCCGGGTGTTCTTGTTTACCGATGGCAGCAACTAAGATATCCTGGCGGCCTTCAGGAACAAAGGTTCCTTGAGTGGCCTGTTCGTCCAAGGCATCCTATAACATATAGAATATTACGTCACATTACAATTAAGTAACATTGTTAAAATCACAATTAGAATTCAAACTATACTTACAATCTTCTCAGCTACTTGGCGTGCCTCCTCAGATGTATATTGTCCCGTACTTCTTTGTCGGGCTCTCTTCCATACACGATGGCATGGGGGTGGAGGTGGATCAACAACTTCTGGACGATTTTTAGCGGTAGGATCAGGCAGGCTTCTTCCTGATGTCTTTTCTTTTCCTCTTCCACCATTTTCTTGTTAAGCCTTTTATATCCCCTACGAGACAATTTATGGGGGTGGAGATTCATACTTTGGATTTCCTACCCCTTTTTGCTCTTCTCCTGTTATAAATAAAAGACATTTAAATTACATAAGTAAATTAATAAAATTAATAAAATTAATTAAATTTAGAGACAACTCAATTAAGTTAACCTGAAAGCTGGGGTCATGTCGGCTCTGAACAAAGCGATCCCACATCTCCTGGTCAAGAAACGGGTACACCTCAAGTGGGTTCTTCTGACTATGATTGAATATGTAATTTCTGCCTAGGTCCGTCTTAAATGCCCTCCAACGCTCACTTGTATACTTTATCAAACGCCTCCTCATATTCTTGGTATCCGGCACGTCAAAGGTGAGCTACATTAACACCAACAAATCATGGAATTAGCGTATGATATTAATAAGATTAAAATAAAATAGATGCAAACAAAGAGTGTAAAAGTATAGATACCAGAATACTATCCCATATCTGATCCTTCACGCCCTCTGGTACATTCTTCCAATTCTCAATAAGTATACTAGGCTTGTTTCGAGCAAGGGTCCCCAAAAAACTGTTAAATTGCTCAGCCATTGACCCTATAGGATTGAGGTCACGATCAAACTCGATTCTTATCCTTTGATTTGCACCACGGTTGACGGTCAAATTCTTCATACGTGTGGCACGTCTTCCCTTTTTGCCCGTCGACGGTGCATCGGACTCACTGTGTGAAGGAGGGATATCCTCGGGATCAGCCATATATGCCTGTTTTGACAAAAAAAATACATAATGTCAATAAGTCTAGATAAACATAAATCACACGTTCACTTCAATATATGGACCAACCTATTGCCACCGGGAAGTTATGTTTCTCTAGTGGACATCATAAAGCACACGTTCACTTCATTTAATTAGCTTCAACCTTTTTTCTTTTTCTTTTTTTTTGGTTAGTTTGGTGATTATGATGGCGATTTGTTTAATTTCCTAGATTTGTGTATGTTTTGTATTTAGAAATCTTATGCTCCACCACTTTAAGCCCCTCATAGAAAGTGGGAATCATGGTGAAGCCATGAGAGAGTCTGACTTAGGGCTCAAGTTGGTTTAAACATCATTGTACAAAGCACAATGGACATTCCTTCTCGAGATAAAAAAAAAAGACCATCACAGCCTGCACTATGAGTGAAGGAAACATCAGCGCATGCAAATTGCAAAACCACTGAATAAACTACAAAAGACATGCCTTTGATACCGAATCACATTGCTACAAACACAAATAACAGAATTGCCCATATGGCCATAATCCTATAGTGACTAATTAGAGATCACTTTCATATTACAAGTTGCTTGACACGATGAAAAGTCTCATCTTAAGATGAAAATTTTGCAAGGGTTGGACCCTCCATGCACCTAGGCCCTTTGACATTGGGAAAGCCCTCTACTCAATAATTGAAGCTCATGAAAATAGCATTTTGTGTAATGTCAAACTTTTATGTTCTATAGTTGTATGATCAATTTGTTTTTTTCCACAATCTACCAATAAAACTCCCACAAATTCCTTGACTTTTGTAAGCTATTTTTTCATTTCACCAATCTCACCGAAAAGACTCTTGCCCAATATCACGGATCATGTCCTCTAGTCCATCGTCCATATCTACGTCATCAACTTCCTCTCTATGCGACACCCTTGGCATGTCTAACGATTCACCATGACATATCCATATTGTATAACTCTTGCAAATCCCCTCACAAATAAGATGCTCCCGTATCTCCTCAGCTTCCAGTCGTCTCTCATTCAAACAGTTAACACAAGGACAAAAAAACCTTCCGTCACTACTATCAGGAGCATTTGTTTTTATAAATTGTAGAAAATATTCCACTTCATTCTCATACTCATCACTTGTTCGTCTAGCATTCATCCAACCGCGATCCATGACTACAACAATAACTTCGTACTTAGGCTAAGATCTTCATCAAATACTTCTTATGATAGGGTATGGCCCTATCCCATTCAAGAATAAACTTTTTCAATATTCGGTTAACAGTTAGTCCTTAACTCTCATGATCATACTCGATTAAATTTTGGCAGCATTTCCCATCAGTCTCCGACGTACACGACTTGAACGCAGTGAAAAACACCACGATAAAGTATGCACTCGGAGAACCAAAGGAAATGCATCAGACCGAACTTTCATCAAGTATATAACATATGATAATCATTGAATAACTATTTTAACTGAATGAAGAAAAAGTTTTTCCCCAAACTGTCCAACATAGACAATTCAAGATTCAATACAATGAGTGGTACCTTAAACAAGTACACGTATGCTCATTAATATTGAATCTCAAACGGGAAACTAAGGCTTTACTAATTAATTAAAACTAAAAAATTAATAAAACACTACAATCCCTAACTTAAAGTAAACAAAAATCAAAATAGAATAATAGAGAGGAGAAAGCTTACCGGGTGTGGGAAGAACACACAAATGGGGAAACGAAATCCTAAGCGTCAAATAATCAGGAAACCTTGAATGAAAGAAAGAAAGAAGCTAAAGCTAATTGAACAAAGGAGTAAATTTAGAATTGATGAAATCAAATCATTATTACCACTATAGTAGTGAACTAAGGAGTAAATTTTGCTTTGATCTCTGGTTCATATGAATCTGAATCACTCGTTCTGTAACCTAGAAGTCAACAAAAAAGGTATCAGTTAGGACATGTAATGCCACAATATTAATCCATCGAAAGGGTCATAGTGGAGACTTTTCACCCACCACCTATTCACTACAATCAGCAATTCTAAAAAACTACAGAAAGAAAAGCAACCTATTAGTCTTCAACGCAAGATGAATAAATATTTTCCACAATTTCATTTGCCTAGTGGCTCACAGTATGCTTTAGAGAACCATCTATGAAAAAATTGATTGAAAATTAAATCAGTGATGTACATCCTTAGATGCCCACACCATTGGGTATTCTCATTCTACATCAACAGTGATTTTATTCTCAGCCTTCGCCAATGCTAGACATCAAAAGATTTAAAAATACAAGAGATGATTCTGGAATAACCTTAGCTTATGAAAATGAAGAAAACACAAGGCCCCAGTTTGCATCAACTTAGCCAAAGAAAAAGGAATACTGGTCTCCAAGATAAGGGTGCAGGCAATGACAAAGAGAGCTACAATCTTAAGAATCAAACTGCGCTGACATATTTACATGGAAATGTGCATCTTCAACATCATCTGATAGTAACAAAAGTTCATCAAAATGGAACTGTTCTCATTCCTATGCATCATCTAACTCTTCAACCAGTCAGCTTGGACCTGACAACTTCTCATTTGAAGAAATTTACAAGGCAACAACAAAATTCTCTCTAGATAATAAGATTAGGGAAGGTGGGTTTGGAACAGTATATAGGGGAAAGCTTAGTAATGGATCTCTTGTAGCTGTAAAACGTGCAAAGAAGGTATGGAATTATGATTATCTTTTCATTGTTTCCCATTTTCAGAACTTGTTCAATTGTGATTGTAAGAAAAACTTAACTCCATGGAACCTTCATATGCATAATGAAATATCAAACCTTGCCCATCAATTTGTAATGAGATAAATCCATCACCTAAAAGTAGTCCTATAATCTCTCCAATCATCAAAATTATACTTGATGGGTCAAGTTATATTGTACATTCATCCTCAAATAAAGTCCTCGATCTCACTGTACCTACCAAAGTAAATGAAGGAAACCTAATCCACTCCATATAAGATCTTACTAATAACTTACTCCAGAACCTGCGAGATAACCTTCCCCACGCACAGTAAATCACTTAGTCTATAGCCCTATGATCTAATATAGATAGAAATAGAACAGAAGGAATAGTCGTAAGAGACAAGTGTATAAAAGAAACATGCAGCTTCTTAATTTACCTACAGGGTCATAGATGGAAGGATGGTGGCGCACCGGTGACGAGAATAAGACTTGAGGCTACAGGATCATGGTGGCGACGCGACGGAGCAAGAGGAGGACAACAGGCTTCGTGGCTGAGGTGACGCGGTGGTCCTGCCAAGCGGTAGATGGCGTCGCGGCGGAGCGAGCAAGAGGAGGACTGGTGGTTAGTGGTGACAGATGGAAGAAGAGGAGGCGGATGGCATGAGTGTTACAGTGGAGGACCAGAGGTGAGGAGTGGTGGTTAGCGGTGACAGATGGAAGAAGAGGAGGCGAAGGGTGTGAGCATTACGGCGGTGTTAGGGTTCGAATGGACTAAGAACTAAGTGTGCAAGAGAGAAAATCTTTTTGGGTTGAAATGTTTGAGTAGCGCGCAAGAGGAATGAGGGAAGTGAATAGAAAATAAGATATTTAACATCGGTTCTGAAAAAAAAAACCAATATCTTAAGTGGTGCTCGTTAAAAAATTCAATTTTTATTTCTCAACTTTCAACATCGGGTAAAAAAAACTGATGTCTTACAATTTTCACATCGGTTTAAATAACCGATGTAACGCCCTATTTTTCCTGTACTTCGATTATCAGTAAATATATGTTTAATTGTATTTATTTTTTATAAAACATATATGATGATTTTAATTAAAATAAAATCATTTCCTCGTGTTGTTTTATTGTATGATGTCACGGTAAAATTTTCGGTTGAAAATTCAGACGAAAATTGATCTGCGTTTTCTCTGTCAGTACTAGTTTACTGAGCCAGAAACCTAATTTTAATCCGTGAACGAGACGATGGATCTTTTCATGAGGTTTTGTGTGGGTTTGGTAAATTTTTGAATTTTGTTGTCCAGGAATAAAATATAATATTTTATCCGGACGAAACCTTCAGAAAATACGATCGGATGTGCAACCGGTTACGTATTTAAGTAGTTAAAGGAACCCTAGAGGATGAGATAAGTCTTGATGGGATGCCTAATTAAATGATTATGACACACTTTAAAGTAATCATGATTACTTTTTCAAATTATAATCTATTTTATTCCAAAAACCCATTAAACATTCCTTAAATGATCCAAATAAAGCCTTAAACCAAAACTTCCTCTCCAAGCCTTGATCCCTCTCCTCTAGGCCGTGCACCCCTCCCCCTTCCTCTATAAATACCACTCTTCATCTTCACTTCATCACTTTCCTTTCTTCTACTCCATTAAAACTCTTAAGCTTTCATATTTTTCTTAACTTCAAGCTTCCAAAGCTCTAGTTTTTCTTCTTCTTTTCACTAAGTGTTCTTCATCAAAGTTGTTCCTCTTGCTTAGGGTAATGCTCTCATGTATTCTTTTCTTTAAAAACTTCATATTTTTCTAAAGTTTCTTCTTTATGTCATATATGTGCTTTTATCTTCAAAAAATCTCTCAAAAATGGTAGAAAACTCCTTTTGAGTTGAAACCAATTTCTATGGTCTTGTATTTACTTGTAGTTTAACATACTAAGAGGTTGTATAAATCAAAAATCTCCATCATCTATTTCTTGAGGAGAGCGAATCTACTCATGATGGCCTAGGGAGTGTTTTGTTTCAACTTCTTTTACATGATCATGTGTTAGTTTTTTTTAAGTGTTCCTTGATCATTGAATCCATAAATATTGAAAGGTTTTGATATCTTGTTTTCCCATGATGGCCAAAACTATGTATTAGTGGCCTAGGATACTATGTTTCAACTTATCCAAGTGTCATCATGAACTTAGAACCCTAATACATTGTGATGCTTTACTTTATTCTTGCTTCATTTATTTATTGTGCTTTCTTTATGGCTTTTCTTACTTGTGATTATTTATTTTTATGTCATTTACATTATTTCATTTACTTTTATGTCATTTACGTTTATGTCATTTATGATTCATTTACTTATGTCATTATGCTTTAATTACTTATAGGCTTATGTTGTTCTTACTTTATGTGCTTATGAGATTTGTTATTTAAAGTCCTATGTTGCTTTCAAGATGATCATAGACTTGAGCTCCATAAGTTATTGGATGCTAAAAGGTCTAAGAGATTGGAAAAATTTAAATATTTCTATCTTGAAAACCCAAGGATGGCCGAATCTTAAAGGTTATGGACCTAGGGTGTTTCGTTTTTCATTTTCCAAAGTGATCATGATTTTGAGCTCCTTACTATTAATGGATGCTAAACCAAAGAGATTGGAAAGTTTAAATGTTCCTAGCCTATCTTATTGGTCAAGGCCGAATCTCCATCAAGTGTAACTTGGTGGGATTTTTGTTCAACTTTGTTTAAAGTAATCTTGTTTCAAACTCCTAGCACTTAAGGATCATAAATCCCTAAGTTGCATGTGTTTTAGAAACTTCTAGCCCTAATTTCTTGGTTGAGTTCTAATCCTTTGAACCTTGTGTCTTAAAACCTAGACTTGCATCCTAACCGACTTTGAAGAACGTTCGTGAAACCCTCTATTTTCTCTCATTCTCTTACCTTCTTGAGGTAAGAGGGGATTGCCTTAAGATATTCAATAACTATATTCATGTGTGTATGTGTTTACTTGAATAACTTGAATATGATTATGATGTTGAGCAAATACTTGTCTAACTTGGTTACTTGAATTATTGTGATTATTATGTGAAGTTGAGCTTTACTTGCTTTAAAGTATGGTGAATTGTACATATATGATGAATTGCCCTTTTATTGTGATATTATTGTTGGTTGAAGTTTGTGAAGCGGGACTTGAGTCCGTGCCCAATGATTTTAAGGGTTAAAAGCTTTAATAAGCCTTGAATAAAACTCTAAGAGTATTTGGTTTATCATCACAACCTTTGTTTAAAAGTGCTTACCTTATGAGGATGAGTTTCTTATTTTAGAAATGGAACTTGAGTTGATTTCAAACTCAAGGGAACTACTTTTGTGAACTAAGTTTCTTATTCAAGAGAAAACCTTTTGTTTGTAACCTTTAATTGATGAAGAAAAACCCTTGTGAAAATACTTAACTAAGGATTTCAAAAGAGAAAAGGATTTACAATATGTTTTACAAAAGGTTTGTAAAAGAAAAGGATTTCTCCTAAATGATTTAAAAATATTCCGGTTACTTGGACAAGTAGCCGAGACTTTGTTTTGTATTTGATTTTCACCGAACGAAAAGTAAGTACATTTGAAAGAGAATCTAGTTCACGAGACGTCGCCTCTAGTATTCAGTGGTATGCACATGATCTAGGATCCGTGATAAATGGGCCTAGGGTCCTAATGATGATATTATGGGCTAAGAGTCCTAAATCTCAGAACTGAGGACTGCGTGTCCTAATTTCGTTGTTGTGGACTAGGAGTCCTTATCATGTTAAGATAAAACATGGATAAAACTATAAGTATTTATATGAGCACAACCCTCGACTGAGGCATCGGTCTAGGTTGTTGTGATTGAGCAGTCGGACTGCGCGTCCTGTGTTATTTTTCCAAGTGTCGGAAATTGTGAATAGTCGTCAGCCTTGAGCTTCGACAACGAAAAAGAGTAAACACAAAGAAAAGCTCGATAATGAAAATGCTTTTATTCATATGCATTTCCCCTTGGCAGACGTACTTGAGTAATCTGAATACCCACTTAAGTTGAGGTATTCGATGAGGTGTTTATCCGAATGGCCTGCGTAATGAGGCATTCGAGATGATGTTGTTTCGGGTACCTTGGTGCACGAGGTGACGGAGACAACTTGCCAATGTGGCATTTTAGCCTGATCAACTCTTTATTCCCTTATGATAAAACGGTGACAGTATCTCATGAGATTAAGTTAGAGCCTGATTATTGAAGTGACATGCATAGTTTTATAAAGTTGAGTGTACGGGTATGAAGCCCTTTGCTATAATTCCTGTTGCCTGTATCATGTTCATGGTTATTGTATGATATATCTGTTATTGATATCTCACTCTTGCATTTCTTATTCGTTATGTTCTACTTCCTTTTGGATCGACGTATATGTGTGGGTTCAGATGGATCCCAACATCCCCCTTATACCAATCGTGTCGAAGACTGAAGTCTTCGACAACGCGGGAGACATTAGAGCTTGGCGCATACATCAAGGAGCTACCACCGCTACGTACACGGGACCGGTGACGACCACAGACTTGAATGAGGATGGGGACCCCATCCGTCGGAGTCAGACCAAGGAGGCGCGGAGAGTGGCATTACCTCCAACTTGGTTATACCTACACTCTCTTCAGGTTAGGGCCTACTCCACGTAGACCCTCCTGAGGTAGACGTTCCGGAGGAGGATCCTGAGGAGGACCCAGAGGAGTATCCGGAGGACGACCCCGAAGAGGAACCCGAGGGAAACCCTGGAGATTTCATGGAGGTAGAGGCCAACGACGCACCCGAGTACGAGGTCCTTGACCATGACGACGACGAGTCTATAGATGATGGCGGCGAGGTCATCGACCCTATTCTCGACGATTCTTCTATGGGGAGCACGTGTGGGAACCCTGCCTGTAGGGATTGCCACTGACGTGCCGAGTTTAGGTCGTGGGTAGTCCGTGTTTAGACTTTTAGAGTCATCTTTTGAGTAGTATGCCCAGTTCCCTTTTCCCGTAGTTTGATTTTATGCTCAGTGGTATTTCCTTTTAATGTAGATTCCTTCAATGGCCGTTGATAAGGCCCTGGTTCTTTTGTGTTAGTCAGATGTACCTCTTGAAGGAATTATATATATATATATATATATATATATATATATATATATATTTATCCAGTATTCTGCTTTTGTTTACAGTTTAAGTTCATGTTCTGAGTATCCATCTGTCTAAGTTATTTATTCCACCTTTATTTTCAAAAAAAAAATTAACTCCTAATTTTAGTTAACCTTTAATTGAAAATAATATTTTTTTCCTAAAATAATTCGTGGTGATAAACAATTTATTTTCCACGTTTTTGGTAACCATGTGATACCGGTTTTAGGGTGTCACAACCGATGTCTAAACTTTTGCCTGGTTTTTAATTCCATTTTTTTTTGTTCAATTTTCAACATCAGTTAATTTGTGAAACCGATTTAAAAAATATTATCACATCGGTTAATTTTGGAACCGATGTTAAAAGTTTTCAATTTAATTTCAAAAATGCCACCGCCTCTTTTTTAACATCGGTTTTGTTAGAAACCGATGTTAAATCCCCGATGTTAAAAGCATATTTTGCACTAGTTATAGGAAGAGTGTTGTGTTATGATTGGAAGTGTAGAATTTTGAGCCTTAAAAAGAAAAGGAAAATCAGGGTGAGCCATGTATGCCATGCAATGGACAGAAGTATTTTGTTGTCATGTTTTCTTGCATTGCTTGAGGACAAGCAATAATTCAAGTTTGGGGGTGTGATAACTCTTTGTAAGAAGAGTTATTTATTACCTTCTTGCCTTGAATTATTGTTGCCCTCTAAGTTTAAGTTTGCATTGATGTGAATAAATTGCTATGTGGTAAATGTTGGTGCTGAAACATGCAAATGCCAATATTATGCTTTTCTGTGCTTCATCACTGTCTCAGATTTTTCTACATGTTTAAGCAAAAAGGTGATGGAGCAAGCTTAAATCATGGAAAATGGACTACTTGACTACTACAGCATAGCCAAACTTCAGAAGTTGTACACTAGAAGACAAAAGCTGACATGGATACCTTTTCTCTCTCCTTGTAACACCCCCCCTTAGGCATTACTATGTAACACATGCGGAAGTAAATTTAAAAGATAATTTGCTGGTTGCTTTCGAAAAATTTGTTTTCTCTTAAGTCAGAAAATTGGGGTATAAAATTTTCTTCTATAAGGATAACTCTGAAATCCATCATACATACATTTAAAATGTAAAGTCACGTTCATAACAAAGTTACCATGACATACAACATTTCTCTAAGTTTCCACTTTAGGAAGAAAAGTCCAAACTATAGATGGATGTATATAACACTATATTTACCGACCTCTTTATATATACAACCCAACTCAAAACTCCTAAGCTGGTCATTCTATCAAATATTAATTGGAGAGACCCCCAATCGGAATACTTTCCCAACCTCAAACACTAGGTCTTCCAGTGACCTAGGAAGACTCCTCTGCAACATCGGTACTAGAGTACCAAGGTACTACAGCAAAACCCGAAGAGACCTGATATAATTTTAAGAGTGAGATACCATCATAAGATATATCCCACAACAACCATATACATGATACATACATCACAGAATCATATAAGCAGTTAAATCATGCATATACACAATATAACAGTGTTATATCATAGGGTCTCAAGCCCGCACAGTCAATCTTTGAAAATATGCATGGCACTTCAATATCAGGCTCTAACTTAATCTCATGAGATATCAACACCGTTTTTCCACTGGAGAAGAATTAGAGTTGGTCAATCTCTAGCCCACAGGGCAGTTGCCTCCATACCTTCATGCATTTAAGGTCTCAGGACGAGCAACGTCACATGTGCCTTTGAACTCGGCTTACATGGACAGACTCCCAGATACCACCTTGTATCTGATATATATCAAAAAGCACGTCTGCTTGGGGAAATGCACATGAGAAAATATTTTATTTAAAAGGTTTTCTTTGTGTTCATTCTTTTCATTGTCGTAGCTCAAAGCTAACGACTTAATCATCATTTCCCCATCACTTGAAAACTCAGAAGCATAGGACACATAGTCCGAATGCTCAATCACAACGCCCAAGACTGATGCCGCAGTCAAGGGTTGTGGTCGTAGAAAACAACATTCACCTTTAACAATGTTCATCACAACGTGGTTAGGATACGCAGTCTAAAACAACGTGATTAGGACATACAGTCCATCACAACGAAATCAGAACGCATTGTCCTCAATTTCGAGAATTGGACTCTTAGTCCATAACATCATGAATAGGACTCAAAGTCCCGATTAACACTGATCCAAGATCACGTGCGCATAACTGAATACTAGAGGCGACGTCTCGCGTACTAGATTCTCTTTCTTAAGTACTTATTTTTTGTTCAGTGAAAAACAAATTCAAAACCGAATCCTCGATAACCTATCCAGGCTATCGGAAAGTTTCTAAAATATTTAGGAAAAACCTTTTCTTTGAAAATCTTTTATAAAGCATCTTTGAAATATGTCCCCCAATAGGATATTGCCAAATAATCTTGAAAGTTTTAACTTGAAGACACATAGTTCGAAAATGATTTTTCTCTTGTATAACAATAGTTCACCAAACCATTTCAACATTAAAACAAGTACTTTAAGTTAATGAGCTTTTGGAAAAGAACACCAATCCCTTCATCTTCAAAGCTTATTAAGGTTTTTAATCCTTATTGTGACACCCTAACTCGGGTCATCACATGGTTACCCGTTTGCGGAAATAAAGCTTAATTTGCTGGTTGCTTTCGGAAAATAATGTTTTCTCAATGTTCATCCTTTCAAAATATGGTGATAAATTTTTTTTCTTTTTTTTTTAACCTTATAACAACAACAACGTAATCAAATCACACTTAAATACATAATGTATATAAGTCATACAACTATACTGCCTCATATGTCTTCACACCTAGATCATTACCAGTTTTATTCTCCTAAACACAATATATCAAAATAGGACCTAAGCTGGTCGTAACTAACAGACACTACCGCCAACTGGAGCAACACAGCATGCCTCGAACTAGACAGCCTTCTCCTTTTTTGTAGAGATCTCATCCCTTGTGCGACTCTGATATGTTTGTAAGGGTGAGACGCCAATATATGGATTTAACAAAATAACTAAATGCTAGCACAAAAGAAGACACCTGCACATATACATAAACATCTCAATTATAGCATACAGTTTATCAGTGGGTTTCACACCCCAAACATCAACATTGGAAAACTATGCATGAACACTTCTATCCAGCATCTAAACATTCACACTTAATCTCATGAGATATCCCAACCAGAATTGAGTTGATCAGACTCCAGGAACGCAACCAGAATACAGGCCCACAGCCAGAATACAGGCACACAGCAAGAATACAGGCACGCAGCCAGAACACCAGGCACGCAGCCAGAACACCAGGCACGCAGCCAGAACACAGGCACGTCTGCCAAATGCATGGAAAACACTCTGTTCTTGACGCTTTTCTTTGTGTTCGATCTTTTTTCTTGCCAAAGCTCAAAATGTCTTACGACTCACACAGTTTTAACCTCTTTAAAACTTTCATTAAAACACAGAACCTCACAGTCCGAGTGCTCAATCACAACATCTCTCGACCTTGCAATCAGTCTTAGGTTTGTGGTAATAGAAAACATCTTAAATGTTTAAACACAGTATACACCACGTATACAGTAGACACCAAGTCTACAGGACCTCAAAGTCCAAAGGACCCCAAGTCCATAACAACAAAGAACCTTAGTACCTCGACGTCTCGGTTACTCAGTTCAACACCACTTTCAACACGGTTGAATTAATTTTGTTTTCGGAAAATCTTTTCACTTTCAGAAATTCTTTTTCTAAGGTAGAAATTCATTATAAAATCCTTAAATCATAAAACTTAGTTTTTCACAAACCAATGAGTCACTTGAGGTTTATTCTCCTCAAAATATGCACTGCCGTTTCAAAAATACTTGCCGTCTACACTTTTCCAAATTTGCCGTCAAATATTATTTTTAAGGCTTTTTAAGCCAAACTTAACTTTTTCCACTTAATTAATTTTCTAAAATCATGATTAACTTATTTTCACCAATTAATTTCATAAAAGAATATTTTGTAATATTCCGGAATTTCTTACGTAAAAATTAGCAGTGCAAAAATATTTTCACGGTTTCGCTCTCATTGTGACTCATAAATTACTTTTACACTAACAAATCATTAAAATAATAATATTTCATAAAACTCATTATTTTTCCAAAATAATATTTCCCATAAAACATTGAATACAATTTACACAGCTTATTAAAGCTTTTATCTGATTAATCGGTTGTGCACTGACCACTGTCAGGCTTCTCAAACAACACTCACAAATAACATTCAACAACAATTATCAGAATTATATCCCCAGGCAGATCATGCATCATAGCAATATAATATACAACTACAGATAATTAAATAAATTAAAAGCAGATCAAACACCGATACACATATAAACAACACAACGTAAACAACAAAAAAAAATGACCACAACCACATATAAATCATATAAACCACACTACAAGCAAATAGTTATTGAGAAAAATCCCTCAGGTAAGCTCCCCTTACCTCTCGAAGAACTTAGCTTCCGATTTAAAACTTTGTCGTGAATCTGGGAACCGTCAACGCACGTACACGATAATCTAGTTTATCCTTCATCAAACATAACACTCAATCAACAAACAAACAACTAAATCAAGCCTAAAATCCTACATGTTGGTTTCGGCCAAGGGCTGACTTTGGTATTAGAAATCTCTAAAATTTCTAAACTCTTGGATTAATGATTCCTAGTTACTTAAAACCCTAAATCAATGATCGTTGTACAAAGATTGAAATCAAATCTTCCAATCCTCAAACAATTAAATTTCAGCCATGAAAACTAAATTAGCTTAGAGACCTTGATTCATTTCAAACAACATAGATCCAATACCTACATAACTTATAAGATTGGATCATGTAAAGAAAATGAACAAAATCCTTCCCCCACCAAGACATAGGTTCGGCCTCTTTAGGTTAACTAGGCACGAAAATTTATTTTTATGCACACTCTTGGATCTTGAATGTATAGAGGATAATAGGATCATAGAAATTGGTTTCACATTTTTAGGATTTTTCTATGATTTACTATGATTTTTCAAAGTTCTAGATCTAGAAATTGGAAAGGATGATCAAGGCTTTAAATCATGAAAGTAAATGAAGAACATGATGCTAAACAAGGAAGATGAGAAAGGTTTACCTCTTGGAATCAAGAAATGAGCAAGAAATCTCCTACTTCCTTCACAAAATGAAGCTATGGCAACTTAGGAGTTTTAATGGAAAATGGCAAAGTTGATGAAGAAGATGAAGTGCTCCTTAAATAGGTGTGAAGTTGGGCTTCTTGGCAGCCTTGAGGACGTGGGTTTCAAGGGCAAAAGGGTCAATATGCCAAAAATCCAAGGACAAAGGTGTAATCTTGCTTTAGGTTAATTTGTAATTAAAATCAACCATAAGGGCAAAATGGTCATTTCCCCTAAAAAGTAATCATGACCATGAGGAGTCATCCTATGACTCACCCCTTGTGACTCATCATGATTTGACATCCTATTTATCCGTTAGCGGGTCCCGAAAATCCCGTTTTCAGCTCCGTCGTTTACCCGATTTCGTATAACGCCCGCATAATATATTTTAATTCACTTTTTAAGTGAAAAATTTTAAAATAGCCAAAGAAGTTGGAAACTTCATAAAAAATCTTAATTGTTTCGTTCACGAGTCAAAATTAGGTCATTTGAGCAGTAAAATCTTACTGTCAATAAATCGCAGACCGGGTTTCATCTGAATTTTTGACCCAAAATTTCACCGTATACTGATGTCATGCGAATGCACGCGCGCGTGCGATTCCGGCAAGTGTACCGGATCTGCCGTCAAGTAATAAAAGATATCGAACCCACAGAGACTGTGTTCTCGAATCGCAATTAAATTCTAATCGATTAAGTTCTGGACTTTTTAGAGAGGGTTTTGAAATTGGTTTTTGAATTGAAAGATAGATGAGCAGAGAACAATTAAAACAGAAAACAATTGTTTATGGGGTTTTTATCTAAAACGGATTCCTAGGGATTTGGGTTACCTTTGAGGTTGTTTATGTTGCTAACTGATTTACCTTTGTTGATTACCGAAATTGCCTTGAAGGCGAGTTTATCCTCTGATAGCTTAAGCTCCCTCTCGGGTTACAAAAGCCGTGCCCAATTGACCCGACCCCTACTCTCGTGGTAGTCGATCCCAGATTGGACCCTTTGCGTTCCATGACAACTCGTTGCTCCTCGAGGGACGGCTTCTAACTCTCGTGATTTCAGTCCCAAGTCTGACTTCTATAGGTCTGACACCCAAGTTCACCGCTAGGTTCCTCCTTGAAATGTCTCGGTCATGCAAACAACCTAAGTTCACCGCTAGGTTCCTCCTTGGATCATTCACATCTCACAAACCAGTGGCTGTCGGGCTTTACGTGTGAAACACCCTAGAAATCCTAAGTTCACCGCTAGGTTCCTCCTTAGAACGTCTATGTCACGTAAATAAACGGTTGCCAAAATTCATGAGTGATAAACACACTAGAAATCAGATCTAAAACAATTCGTAATTAACAAAGATTTTACATCAAATTAACATCATTTACAAACCTTGGGCAGAGCCCTAATCCCTAGAAACTATGCTACTACTCCAGTCTTGCCATGGAGATGACAAGCTGGGATGACAACATAATAAAAATCAGAAAAGAGAAGAGAGGAGAAGAGGAGAAGAGATCCTAAATCTATGCCTAGAGTAGTAGCCCCTAATGTGTTGATGTATCCCCCCCTCAGATCTGATGCCCTGGTCCATATTTATAGAAATGGGGAAGTTAGAGTCCCAAACCAACTCAAAATCTGATCTATTTCGGTTTCTTCAGGTCCAAGTAATGCGCGTCACGGCCGTGATGGCCATCACGGCCAGGCCGTGACGGTCTCTGCTTCTGCAAATCTAGAAATTTCAATTTCTCGCGACGCGAGCCCTCTGTTTCATGGCCGTGAAGAATTTCACGGCTGGGCCGTGATGTGCTCTGACTTGTGGTGGTTTTGGGTCACGGCCGTGATGGCTATCACGGCCAGGCCGTGATGACTCGACTTGACCTTTCTTCTTTTTCAGTTTTGCTCGATCATGGCCGTGATGGGCATCACGGCTAGGCCGTGATGGGCTCTGTTTGGCTCATTTTCTTCAGTTTTAAAGCTCCATCTTCATCCAAACTTCATCATGGTTGATCTTGAGCAATTTACCCTTGATATCTGCAAAACAACACACGAAAACCGCCTTACCCGTTCCAAAGGAAAATTAACCTAAAATCTAATAAAAATATGCCTAAACTACATGAAAATGCATGCAAAATGATAGACAAAGATGATGTGGAATCACACTCATCAAATCACCCCAAGCTTAAAACTTTGCTTGTCCTCAAGCAATTACTCAGGCCATAAGATAATTCAGTCAAAACATGGATAGTGAACCAAGAACCCTAGAAGCTAATCCAAGTAATAGGCTTTTTTAATAAGCACTCAAGAGATAATCAAGTTCAAGTCCAATTAGAAGCTTAGGTTCTTCAAGTTCATGTCCTCACTGATTTGGGCACTCATCTCACCTCACTCAAGTGTTTTAGGGTTTATGACAATTCACTCCATTTCCTCAAGTAAAGTATTTTACCATAGGCTTGACCTTTAACCAAATCTCTACTTTATTTAAGAAAACACTTAAGAATCAAGAGGTCTTTTCCTTTGGTTGTAATGTGGCCATGGGATTTGTTATTAGGTGGGAAAATCAAGGAAAGGGAATTTCAAGAAGGCTAGACAGATTATCAAACATTACAAAGCATGACACCTTCTAAAATACCCCTTTTTGGGCTTTGGTTTACTTTTCCACCTTTCTTCCTTCATTTAATATTTTTTTTTTCTTTTTCTTTTCATTTCTCACTTTCTTTGTCATCCCCTTCTCCATTTTTTTTTTCTGTTTATTTCATTTTTATTTTTTTGGAGAAGGGGAGATTTATAGCTCAAGAGAAATTACTTTCTAACTTTTTCTTCTCATACTTTTTCCAACTACCAATTTGCCCTTTTTGTAATACTTTAAAAGGTGCCATACCAAGCATTATTTCTCAAATTAATTCAAGGTACCAAGAAAAGTATTTTATCTTTAGGCTCAAAATTGGGCAACTAAGGGGTAGCATTTATCATTCAAAGCTCGGGAGGCCGGAAAAATACCTAGTGCCTCAATCATTTTCAAAAATGTTTTCAGAAATTTTTAAGTTTTGAAATGGTTTCAAGTCAAGTTCTAGAAAATACAGTCCATGAGGAATTAAATCACTCTATCACAAGAAATGGGGTAGATTTAGTGAATACCCCTTTTGGCTCAAAATCTTACATTTAGTAGTTCATAAATCAGTGAGGAACACAAGTTTAAGGGACCACATGCTAATTATCAACTATCAAATGACTATCTCAAGAATTTTTATTTTTAGCCATATCACAAGAATAATGAAAAATTGGGTTCAAAATTCACTATCTCATTTCATTTGGCTCCAAGTTCTCACAATCGGATGCATGTTCTAAGTGAGAGGCAATCTAGAGAATGTGATCATACCAATCTAAGCCTATGTGAATGCAACATGAATGCAACAATGCAAATGCAAAAAATAGATACCCCTACCCCAAGCTTGATTACTTACATTGTCTCCAATGTAAATAATCAAGTCGGAGAGAGGAGAAAAATGGAACAACTTACCGAGTCGGTAGCGGGTGTTGGCTTCACATTCCAGTCAAAACTTGGGTAGAAATTGTATCACGGCCGTGAGGCTTATCACGGGCAGGCCGTGATCGTTTCTGATCCTCGGGAGTTGCCCTGTCACGGCCGTGATCTACATCACGGCTAGGCCGTGATGCTCTCTGATCTTGGCATCCTACTCATCACGCCCGTGATGGTTGTCACGGCTAGGCCGTGATCCTTTCTGTGCTCTTGTTTAGTTCATCACGGTCGTGACCACTGTCACGGCCAGGGCGTGATGGCCTCTGACTTTATTTTTTTATGCTCTTCTTCTCTTTCTCAACCTGAAAACACTAGACAAACCTATTAATGATATTTTTGCCTCTTGATCTTCTCAAATTATTCAAGAGGTTAAATCAAAAACAAAAGGAAAAAGGGAAAGAAAACTTGGGTTGCCTCCCAAGAAGCGCTTATTTATGGTCTTAAGCTTGACCATACTTCCTCAAGTCAACCGGGGTCGGCTGGGCGTAGAAGTGCAGGAACACTTCTTTTCCATGGAGCTCCTTCAAATAGCCGTTTCTGCTCATACGGCCAATAATGCTTCCGCTTTGCTCTTTTCTCTCGGAGCTTCCTAGCCTTCCTTCCTCCCGGCGGAAGTATTGTTTCTGCATGGACAGCAATTCCAACTTCACCACTGGGTGCATCTCCAACCATGCATATCTTTGGGGTTGCTTCCATGCTAAGTTCTTTCTCTACCGCTGGAGACGTTACATCAATTCTGCACACATGGCTCTCAAAAGGAGGGTTGTTACAAGAGTTAATCAACTGAAAATTTACCCTACCTTCCTCTACATTTAGAGAGAGTTTGCCATTCCTTACGTCTATTAATGCTCCAGCGGTTGCCAAGAATGGCCTTCCTAAAATGATGGGGAATTTAGAATTCCCTTTCATGTCCAATACCAGGAAGTCGGTAGGGATGAGAATTTTCCCTACCTTTACAGGAACATTCTCTAGTATGCCTAGAGGAGTCCTAGTTGAGCCATCCGCAATTTGTAAGGGGAATTTGAATGGTCTCAACTCTTTGCTTCCCAACCTTTCCATGATAGTGAGGGACATCAAGCTCGCACTAGCCCCTAGGTCACATAAGGCTTGGTCAATTTGCACTTGTTCAATCGAGCAAGCGATGGAGAAACTACCTGGGTCTTTCAGTTTAGTAGGCATTTTAGTCTCTACATCTACTTGCTTTTTCCTGACCAACCTCTGTGGGAAAGGTATCGGGGGTTGGTACGGTGGTGGAGGGACATATTTCGGTTCTGGCTCTTCTTTTTCGCTCGTGTCCTCCTCCGGTTCCACGTCCATTTCAGCTACCCCCACCCCAAGCTTATCATCCCTCAAGTGTATGACATTGCAATGCTCATTGGGATTTGCTTCGGGTTGCCCCGGGAATGCACCCTTAGGTCTCGAGTACGTGCTGGCTTGTTGGGCAATCTGGGTTTCTAGCATCTTGTTATGAGTTGCTAAGTTGTCTACCTTAGATGCTAGATCCTTTATTGCCTCACTCACTGCCCTTCCTTGTTGTCTAAACTCCTCATTTTGTTTTGTCTGAGTTTCGACAAAACTTTCAAATAAAGTCTCGAGTTTAGATCTTTGTACCTGAGGGTACCCCGGTGCTACTCTCTTATTACCTTGACCCTCTTGGAGCTCATGATTAAGCGTGTTGCTGTAGTTGCCGTAGGAGAGGTAAGGGTTGTTTCTTCTTTGATTGTAGGGATTTGGGGGAGCATAGTTGGGCAGCTTCGGGTTCGTATCATAGTAGTTGTTACAAGAGTTCACTTGCTCACCCGGCGCCGGGATCCATGTGGGCATCCCATCATGTCATGTCCCTGCATTCCACAAATCTCACAAACAAGGTTAGTAGCACCTATTGCACTCACATTAGCTCTTTCAATCTTATCTAATCTTTTATTTAGTGAGTCAAATTTAGACATAATCAGATCAATGCTACTTACTTCAAACTTACCCCCCGAAATCTTGTTCGGGTTATTACCTCTTTCGGATCCCCATTGGTGGTAGTTGGTGGCGACATTCTCGATGATGTTGAATGCCTCAGTGAGAGGCCTATTCATAAACGCTCCACCGGCTGCAGAATCTAGTGACACCTTCGAAGAGTAGTCCAATCCGTTATAGAAGGTGTGCACTATCAACCACCTCTCGAGTCCGTGATGTGGGCACGACTCCAACAGTCCCTTGTAACGATCCCAAGCTTCCGATAATGATTCTCCGTCTTTCTGGAAGAAGCCGGTGATCTGGGTTCTTATGTAGGCCGTCTTGGATGGAGGGAAGAATTTCTCCAAGAACGCCTGCTCCAATTGGTCCCAAGTGGTCAAAGTGTTAGCGGGGATTTGCTTTAGCCAGGCCTTCGCCTTTCCAGTGAGAGATGAGGGGAACAATCTCAAACGCACAACATCGACTGAGGCTCCATGAATCCGGATTGCATCGGTGAACTCTAAAAATGTCTCTATGTGATCGGTTGGGTCCTCCGAAGGCAATCCTCCGAATTGATGTTGCCTAATCATGTTGATTAGCATAGGCGGTATGGTATAGTTTTCCGCCTCAATCTCTGGCCTTGCAATCCCAGTTCGCAAGCCTCTCGCATTTGGGGCTGCGTAGTCCTTCAAAGGCTTTGTATCCGGTTGATTCGCCATGAGTGGAACGGGACTCAACCTTTCTCCCTCTCTTTGTAGTCTTCTACGTCTGTGGAAGGTCCTCTCGATCTCCGGATCAATCTCACTAAGGCTCCCAAGACTTAGAGATCTTTGCATATAACACAAGAGAGATGGATACAATAGAAGGAAAAGAATTTTTTTTTCTTTTTTTTTTTTTTAAATTTCAGAAATAAAAATCAAACAAAAAGAAAAGAAAAGGTCCAGAAAAATCAATTCAAAATTTGAATTGAAATTCGAAAAGGCACAGTCCCAGGCAACGGCGCCAAAAACTTGATGTCGTGCGAATGCACGCGCGCGTGCGATTCCGGCAAGTGTACCGGATCTGCCGTCAAGTAATAAAAGATATCGAACCCACAGAGACTGTGTTCTCGAATCGCAATTAAATTCTAATCGATTAAGTTCTGGACTTTTTAGAGAGGGTTTTGAAATTGGTTTTTGAATTGAAAGATAGATGAGCAGAGAACAATTAAAACAGAAAACAATTGTTTATGGGGTTTTTATCTAAAACGGATTCCTAGGGATTTGGGTTACCTTTGAGGTTGTTTATGTTGCTAACTGATTTACCTTTGTTGATTACCGAAATTGCCTTGAAGGCGAGTTTATCCTCTGATAGCTTAAGCTCCCTCTCGGGTTACAAAAGCCGTGCCCAATTGACCCGACCCCTACTCTCGTGGTAGTCGATCCCAGATTGGACCCTTTGCGTTCCGTGACAACTCGTTGCTCCTCGAGGGACGGCTTCTAACTCTCGTGATTTCAGTCCCAAGTCTGACTTCTATAGGTCCGACACCCAAGTTCACCGCTAGGTTCCTCCTTGAAATGTCTCGGTCATGCAAACAACCTAAGTTCACCGCTAGGTTCCTCCTTGGATCATTCACATCTCACAAACCAGTGGCTGTCGGGCTTTACGTGTGAAACACCCTAGAAATCCTAAGTTCACCGCTAGGTTCCTCCTTAGAACGTCTATGTCACGTAAATAAACGGTTGCCGAAATTCATGAGTGATAAACACACTAGAAATCAGATCTAAAACAATTCGTAATTAACAAAGATTTTACATCAAATTAACATCATTTACAAACCTTGGGCAGAGCCCTAATCCCTAGAAACTATGCTACTACTCTAGTCTTGCCATGGAGATGACAAGCTGGGATGACAACATAATAAAAATCAGAAAAGAGAAGAGAGGAGAAGAGGAGAAGAGATCCTAAATCTATGCCTAGAGTAGTAGCCCCTAATGTGTTGATGTATCCCCCCCTCAGATCTGATGCCCTGGTCCATATTTATAGAAATGGGGAAGTTAGAGTCCCAAACCAACTCAAAATCTGATCTATTTCGGTTTCTTCAGGTCCAAGTAATGCGCGTCACGGCCGTGATGGCCATCACGGCCAGGCCGTGACGGTCTCTGCTTCTGCAAATCTGGAAATTTCAATTTCTCGCGACGCGAGATATGTCTCGCGACGCGAGCCCTCTGTTTCATGGCCGTGAAGAATTTCACGGCTGGGCCGTGATGTGCTCTGACTTGTGGTGGTTTTGGGTCACGGCCGTGATGGCTATCACGGCCAGGCCGTGACAGACTCTGACTTCAGCCTTTCTTCTTTTTCAGTTTTGCTCGATCATGGCCGTGATGGGCATCACGGCTAGGCCGTGATGGGCTCTGTTTGGCTCATTTTCTTCAGTTTTAAAGCTCCATCTTCATCCAAACTTCATCATGGTTGATCTTGAGCAATTTACCCTTGATATCTGCAAAACAACACACGAAAACCGCCTTACCCGTTCCAAAGGAAAATTAACCTAAAATCTAATAAAAATATGCCTAAACTACATGAAAATGCATGCAAAATGATAGACAAAGATGATGTGGAATCACACTCATCATATACTTATAAAAATAAGTATGGTATGAATATGACTTTGGTTTTCCCAAAATCATTTTCTAAGTTTCAGATAAAAATATAAACATTTATTTATATTTATATCGATCTTGGAAAGCGAAAAAATCGGGGTGTTACAGACTACCCCTCTTAAAAAAATTTCGTCCTCGAAATTTCGTGACACGAAGCTAGACAGGAATGAAAGATCCCAAAGCCTTACTTTCTCAAGAAAGTATATAAAAGAATTTCATCAATCTGCTGAGAATACAAGAATGTTATGTGCATAAAGATTCTTTAACAAATTCAGGGAAGTAAAAATGTATGATCGGTACACTTTTACAAACATGAATCTAAGAAAGTTTCTCCTTTCACAAGAACATAACAATTTTAAAAGGATAGCAATCCGATAAAATGCAGACTGGGTCACTTTCCCCAATGGTAGAAGTAACTGGACTAAGTCTCATCGAGAAACTTGTTTTGTTAAGAAATGTCTATCCCGAACAAAATAGGACAGTCCAAACATACTAAATTTCACAATGACCAATTGAATAGTTGAAATTTGAAACAATCATCTCATGATAATCACAGAAACAAGTAATTTCAACACATCCACACACAATCCATCGAAACAAGTATGAATTGTACCCGAATTAAAATAGTATAGTTAAGAGATTACCGTCCTGGTTTGAAGTCTCAGCGTTTCACGCATGAAAAACTCTACCCGCAGCCGTCGGTTTATTCGCTCTGGTATTATTGACAGCCGGTCCATGCTTTGGTGCATTGCAATCCTTCGCCCAATGTCCCATTTGGCCACAGTTGAAACACTTAGCTCTCTTTATTGCATTGCAATCCTTTGCCAAATGTCCTACTTGACCACAGTTGAAACACTTAGCTCCCCTCACAGGGCAAGCATCCAATATATGTCTTGTATCTCCACAGCTGAAACACCTTCTAACTTGACTTCGATTTTGATTATTTTGGCCACTACTCCCCATTGCAACAAAATTCGAATGATGTTGTTGTATATTCTGTTCATTCCCTGGTGGTCGGAAATAAGGTTTTCTATGCACTTGCTTTTCTCCCTGATTCTCATATTGATCCTTGGATCTAGTGGGTCCTCCAACATTTCCCTTATCATTTCTTCCTTTCCTCATCTGCTCAATCTTCCGACTCATTTCGACTAACGCTTGAAAAGTTCGAAGTTGCAGAGGTAAAACAGATTCCTTAATCTCAAATCTTAATCCCGCTTCAAACCTCTCACACTTCCAGCTCTCATTGGGTTGTGCTTGAAAGAAACGGAAGTATTTGGCAAGCGATTCAAACTTAGCCGCATACTCTCCCACAGACATGTTTTGTTGTTGTAATCCCAAAAATTCTTGTTCTTTCTCGATCCTAACGCTCTCCGGAAAATACTTGTCCATGAATGCAGTTCGGAAAATGTTCCAGGTAATTTCCTGATGATCAGCTTCAAGCAGTTGTTGAACACCCTTCCACCAATACTTCGCATCTCCTATCAGTAGGAAAGCAGCATAAGTAACCCTAACTTCTGCCGGCGTGACTACCAACTCGAAGATTTTCTCCAGCTCCTGAATCCACAAATCAGCCTTCTCATGATCCGCATTCAGACCAAACTGAAGGATTTTGACTTCGAAACACAATCAAAGCCTTGCCTTCCGCAGCTTGCAGATTTTGAACATTCATAGCTGCAGTTTGATTTGCAATCGCCGCTGCCACATTTTCCATTGCTTGAGCCGCATAATCCACTCCTCCTTCATACTCTTCATTCATGTTACCACGACCACCAACACGTCCACCTCTACGGCCTCTTCCACGATCGTGTCTACTTCCTCGTCCACGTCCACCTTCTGGTGCTGGTTCCATAACTGACCTGTAGAACAAAATCAGTTAGACCGCAACCAGAAAATGAAACGTGCATTGGTGTCTTAACACACATTACTTCTAAGAAGTAGTTCAAACAAAACTTAACTCAGAGAAATCACAACGTCAACACAACAGACCTATTCCCCAAAGATCCCGAAAGACTCGACCAGCTCTGATACCACTAATGTGACACCCTAACTCGGGTCATCACATGGTTACCCGTTTGCGGAAATAAAGCTTAATTTGCTGGTTGCTTTCGGAAAATAATGTTTTCTCAATGTTCATCCTTTCAAAATATGGTGATAAATTTTTTTTCTTTTTTTTTTACCTTATAACAACAACAACGTAATCAAATCACACTTAAATACATAATGTATATAAGTCATACAACTATATGCCTCATATGTCTTCACACCTAGATCATTACCAGTTTTATTCTCCTAAACACAATATATCAAAATAGGACCTAAGCTGGTCGTAACTAACAGACACTACCGCCAACTGGAGCAACACAGCATGCCTCGAACTAGACAACCTTCTCCTTTTTTGTAGAGATCTCATCCCTTGTGCGACTCTGATATGTTTGTAAGGGTGAGACGCCAATATATGGATTTAACAAAATAACTAAATGCTATCACAAAAGAAGACACATGCACATATACATAAACATCTCAATTATAGCATACAGTTTATCAGTGGGTTTCACACCCCAAACATCAAGATTGGAAAACTATGCATGAACACTTTTATCCAGCATCTAAACATTCACACTTAATCTCATGAGATATCCCAACCAGAATTGAGTTGATCAGACTCCAGGAACGCAACCAGAATACAGGCCCACAGCCAGAATACAGGCACACAGCCCGAATACGGGCCCACGGCGGCGAATACGAGGCACGCGCGCCGAGAATCTGCGGGCACGCAGCCAGAATACAGGCACGCAGCTAGAACACCAGGCACGCAGCCAGAACACCAGACACGCAGCCAGAACACAGGTACGTCTGCCAAATGCATGGAAAACACTCTGTTCTTGACGCTTTTCTTTGTGTTCGATCTTTTCTTGCCGAAGCTCAAAATGTCTTACGACTCACACAGTTTTAACCTCTTTAAAACTTTCATTAAAACACAGAACCTCACAGTCCGAGTGCTCAATCACAACACCTCTCGGCCTTGCAATCAGTCTTAGGTTTGAGGTAATAGAAAACATCTTAAATGTTTAAACACAGTATACACCACGTATACAGTAGACACCAAGTCTACAGGACCTCAAAGTCCAAAGGACCCCAAGTCCATAACAACAAAGAACCTTAGTACCCCGACGTCTCGGTTACTAAGTTCAACACCACTTTCAACACGGTTGAATTAATTTTGTTTTCGGAAAATCTTTTCACTTTCAGAAATTCTTTTTCCAAGGTAGAAATTCATTATAAAATCCTTAAATCATAAAACTTAGTTTTTCACAAACCAATGAGTCACTTGAGGTTTATTCTCCTCAAAATATGCACTGCCGTTTCAAAAATACTTGCCGTCTACACTTTTCCAAATTTGCCGTCAAATATTATTTTTAAGGCTTTTTAAGCCAAAACTTAACTTTTTCCACTTAATTAATTTTCTAAAATCATGATTAACTTATTTTCACCAATTAATTTCATAAAAGAATATTTTGTAATATTCCGGAATTTCTTACGTAAAAATTAGCAGTGCAAAAATATTTTCACGGTTTCGCTCTCATTGTGACTCATAAATTACTTTTACACTAACAAATCATTAAAATAATAATATTTCACAAAACTCATTATTTTTCCAAAATAATATTTCCCATAAAACATTGAATACAATTTACACAGCTTATTAAAGCTTTTATCTGATTAATCGGTTGTGCACTGACCACTGTCAGGCTTCTCAAACAACACTCACAAATAACATTCAACAACAATTATCAGAATTATATCCCCAGGAAGATCATGCATCATAGCAATATAATATACAACTACAGATAATTAAATAAATTAAAAGCAGATCAAACACCGATACACATATAAACAACACAACGTAAACAACAAAAACAAATGACCACAACCACATATAAATCATATAAACCACACTACAAGCAAATAGTTATTGAGAAAAATCCCTCAGGTAAGCTCCCCTTACCTCTCGAAGAACTTAGCTTCCGATTTAAAACTTTGTCGTGAATCTGGGAACCGTCAACGCACGTACACGATAATCTAGTTTATCCTTCATCAAACATAACACTCAATCAACAAACAAACAACTAAATCAAGCCTAAAATCCTACATGTTGGTTTCGGCCAAGGGCTGACTTTGGTATTAGAAATCTCTAAAATTTCTAAACTCTTGGATTAATGATTCCTAGTTACTTAAAACCCTAAATCAATGATCGTTGTACAAAGATTGAAATCAAATCTTCCAATCCTCAAACAATTAAATTTCAGCCATGAAAACTAAATTAGCTTAGAGACCTTGATTCATTTCAAACAACATAGATCCAATACCTACATAACTTATAAGATTGGATCATGTAAAGAAAATGAACAAAATCCTTCCCCCACCAAGACATAGGTTCGGCCTCTTTAGGTTAACTAGGCACGAAAATTTATTTTTATGCACACTCTTGGATCTTGAATGTATAGAGGATAATAGGATCATAGAAATTGGTTTCACATTTTTAGGATTTTCTATGATTTACTATGATTTTTCAAAGTTCTAGATCTAGAAATTGGAAAGGATGATCAAGGCTTTAAATCATGAAAGTAAATGAAGAACATGATGCTAAACAAGGAAGATGAGAAAGGTTTACCTCTTGGAATCAAGAAATGAGCAAGAAATCTCCTACTTCCTTCACAAAATGAAGCTATGGCAACTTAGGAGTTTTAATGGAAAATGGCAAAGTTGATGAAGAAGATGAAGTGCTCCTTAAATAGGTGTGAAGTTGGGCTTCTTGGTAGCCTTGAGGACGTGGGTTTCAAGGGCAAAAGGGTCAATATGCCAAAAATCCAAGGACAAAGGTGTAATCTTGCTTTAGGTTAATTTGTAATTAAAATCAACCATAAGGGCAAAATGGTCATTTCCCCTAAAAAGTAATCATGACCATGAGGAGTCATCCTATGACTCACCCCTTGTGACTCATCATGATTTGACATCCTATTTATCCGTTAGCGGGTCCCGAAAATCCCGTTTTCAGCTCAAACCGTTTACCCGATTTCGTATAACGCCCGCATAATATATTTTAATTCACTTTTTAAGTGAAAAATTTTAAAATAGCCAAAGAATTTGGAAACTTCATAAAAAATCTTAATTGTTTCGTTCACGAGTCAAAATTAGGTCATTTGAGCAGTAAAATCTTACTGTCAATAAATCGCAGACCGGGTTTCGTCTGAATTTTTGACCCAAAATTTCACCGTATACTTATAAAAATAAGTATGATATGAATATGACTTTGGTTTTCCCAAAATCATTTTCTAAGTTTCAGATAAAAATATAAACATTTATTTATATTTATATCGATCTTGGAAAGCGGAAAAATCGGGGTGTTACACTTATAATAGTTGAGCACAGACGCAAGTCTGGCTTAGCAAACTTTCAATCAACAGCAGTATATATTATCAGTTCAATGCTAATATCACAGTTGAAAGCAGTTCATCACATATATGCATTATAACATTTAGAACAAGTACAATTCAACATCAGATAATAGCATAACAGTTCAAGTACATTAGATAATCAAGTAAGCTCAATCAACATATAAATATCCAGTTAAACACCTACACACATGCATACAGTTATTGAATGTCTTTAGGAAATCCCCTCTTACCTCAAGAAGGTAAGAGAATGCGAGAAAATAAACAGTTTCACGAACGTTCTGCAAGGTTGGTTAGGATGAAAGTCTAGGTTTCAAGACACAAGGTTCAAAGGATTAGAACTCAACCAAGAACTTAGGGCTAGAAGTTTCCAAAACACATGCAACTTAGGGATTTATGATCCTCAAGTGCTAAGAGTTTAAAACATGATTACTTTAAACAAAGTTGAACAAAAATCCCACCAAGTTACACTTGATGGAGATTCGCCCTTGACCAATAAGATAGGCTAGGAACATTTAAACTTTCCAATCTCTTTGGTTTAGCATCCATTAATAGTAAGGAGCTCAAAACCATGATCACTTTGGAAAATGAAAAACAAAACACCGTAGGTCCATAACCTTTAAGATTCGGCCATCCTTGGGTTTTCATGATAGAAATCTTTAAATTCTTCCAATCTCTTAGACCTTTTAGCATCCAATAACTTATGGAGCTCAAGTCTATGATCATCTTGAAAGCAACATAGGACTTTAAATAACAAAGCTCATAAGCACATAAAGTAAGAACAACATAAGCCTATAAGTAATTAAAGCATAATGACATAAGTAAATGAATCATAAATGACATAAAAATAAATGACATAAAAGTAAATGACATAATGTAAATGACATAAAGTAAATGGCATAAATATAAATGACGTAAAAGTAAATGACATAATGTAAATGACATAAAGTAAATGGCATTAATATAAATGACATAAAGGTAAATGACATAATGTAAATGACATAAAGTAAATGGCATTAATATAAATGACATAAAAGTAGAGTAAAAATCTTTAAACTTTCCAATAACTTAGACATAGCATCCTTTAACATAAAGGAGCCTTGGTCCATGATCATTTTGGGAAACAAATCTTTAAATACAAACTCATACTTGTAAAAGTTGAAACAAGATCCATCTAAACCATATGCATGGTTTCGGCCTCATTAGAAAGTAGAGGTTAGGAAACTTTGTTTTACACAACCTTTTATTATGTTAAACTACAAGTAAATACAAGACCATAGAAATTGGTTTCAACTCAAAAGGAGTTTTCTACCATTTTTGAGAGATTTTTGAAGATAAAAGCTCATATATGACATAAAGAAGAAACTTTAGAAAAAGATGAAGTTTTTAAAGAAAAGAATACATGAGAGTATTAACCTAAGCAAGAGGAACAACTTTGATGAAGAACACTTAGTGAAAAGAAGAAGAAAAACTAAAGCTTTGGAAGCTTGAAGTTAAGAAAAAGAGGAAAGCTTAAGAGTTTTAAAAGGAAAGTGATGAAGTGAAGTTGAAGAGTGGTATTTATAGAGTAAGAGGGAGGGGGGACACGATTTTGGAGAGGAAGAAGAGAAGAAAGAAGAAGAAAGAAGGTGGGTTGCTTGTAGAGAGGATAATGAGTTAAGGTGATGTGATGTGATTGGAGAGAGAAAGATGAAAAAGAAAGATTTTGGAATGAAGTCAAGAATTATTTTTCTTAGGTGTGTCATAAGCATTTAATTAGGCTTCCCATCAAGCCTTCTCTCATCCTTTAGGGTTCCTTTAAATGCTTAAATACGTAACCGGTTTCATATCCGATCGTATTTTCTGAAGGTTTCGTCCGGATAAAATATTATATTTTATTCCCGGACAACAAAATTCGAAAATTTACCAAACCCACACAAAACCTCATGAAAACACTAACCGTGTCATTCACGAATTAAAATTTTGTCTCTAGCTCAGTAAACTTGTACTGGCAGAGAAAACGCAGACCGGTTTTCGTCTAAATTTTCAATCGAAAATTTTACTGTGACTTCACACAATAAAACAACACAAGAAAATGATTTTATTTTAAATTAAATCATCCTCTGGATTTTATCAAAAATAAATACATTAAAGCATGTATTTACTGATAAAGAAGCATACGAAAAACAGGGTGTTACAACTCTACCCCTCTAAAAAGAATTTCGTCCTCGAAATTATGTAACTAGAAACTTAACAGGATCTCTCACCATCCAGATCATACTATCAGAAGAAAGTATCTAAAAGAATTTCATCGATCCAAAAGAATACAGAAACATCTAATGTAAGAAGATCCTTTAGTATATTCAAGGAGGTAAAAATGCATGATCGGTTCACATTTACAATCATGAATCTTACAAGTTTCTCCTTTCACTAGAATTTCCTGGTCAACAATTTAAAAGAACAACAGTTTGATAAGAGTTCAAACTGAATCACTTCCACCAAAAGTAAAAGCGATTAGATTTAGTTTCATCAAGAAACTTCTTTTATAAACATACCCATCCCGTGCAACAACAAGGCAATTCACAACTCTAGGAAAAGAAAGATTGGATCCAAAGTCTTAACTGACCACAACAATCAAAAGAGAAGGGAACTGGAATAAATTTCTTAAGGAGACTTTTATTCCCAAAAGTCATAAGAAACATACATTCACTGGAAAGACTAGTAACATAGGAGACCCTAGAGAGTCAAATACTCAAGGGCGTCAAAACGCGATTATACTTAGAATCCTATTACAACTTAGAATTATAGACCACTGCCATAAGACCTTCAAATTGTGAAAATTTTCAACACTACTTCTATTGTAAAAGATCGTCAGATTGTGAAGCTCCAGTGCCAGTCATGGTGTAGACTATTCCCTTCGCCGTGGGTCTATCAGTTCCTAAGGTGTTGACAGCCTTTTCAAACCTCGGTGCATTACAATCCCTTGAGAAGTGTCCTAATTGTCCACAATTGAAATACTTCACTCTTTTGCGTGGGCAAACATTAGCCATGTGGTCTGGGTCTCCACACTTGTAACATCTCCTAACTTGGTCTCGGTTTTGGTTCTGTTGACCTCCACTTCCCGATTCAGAATTATCAGAACGATGTTGTCGTTGATTCAGGTCATTCCCTTATGGCCGGAAATAAGGTTCCCTCCGATGTTGCTTCCCTTTCTGATTATGATCTTGATATTGGTCTTTGGAATGAGTGGGTCCTATAACAGTTTCTCTGTTGCCTCTTTCCTTCCTCATTAGTTCCACTTTTCTACACTCCTCTACTAAGGCTTGGAAATTCCGGATTTCCAATGGCATCACAGATTCCTTGATCTCGAAGCGAAGACCGGCTTCGAACCTTTCGCATTTCCATTCGTCATCGGGGTTGTTCTGGAAAAAGCGAAAATATTTGGCAAGGGACTCAAACCTTGCCGCATATTCCCCCACTGACATGTCCCGCCGACTCAGCCTCAGGAATTCTTGCTCTTTCTCTGTCCGAGCACTCTGGGGAAAATATTTGTCCAAAAATTTGTTGCGGAATACTCCCCAAGTGATCGCCTGATGCTCAGCTACCAGCAGTTGTCTGGCGCCTTCCCACCAGTATTCAGCATCTCCAATCAGTTGGAATGTTGCATAAGGCACCTTTGCTCCCTCTGGGGTGTGAACCAGCTCAAAGATCTTCTCTAGCTCTTGAATCCAAAGATCAGCCTTTATTGGATCCACGTCTCCATCAAACTGTGATGGATTCTGACATCGGAAAGCATCCAAATGTCTTCCCTCTGCAGCTTGTTCTGCCCTCTGTTGCTCCTGTTGGTTCTGGGCAGCAGCATTAGCCGTCTGAAGAGCTATGGCAGCAGCAACGTCAGCCAAAGCTTGGGCAGCGAAGTCCATCCCGCCGTCATAATTCGCATTCATGTTGGCACGACCGCCAATAGGACCACCTCTGTGACCACGTCCACGTCCACGACCACGTCCACGTCCTCGTCCACGTCCACCTTCTGGTGCTGGTTCCATAACTGACTTGCCGAACAAATCAGTCAGTCCACAACCAGAAAATGAAACGTGTAAAAGCGTATCAACACACATTACTTCTAAGAAGTAATCCGAATAAAACTTAATTCAGAGAAAACACAACGTCAACACAACAGACCTATTTCCCAAAGATCCCGAAAGACTCGACCAGCTCCGGTACCACCTTGTAACACCCCACCCCCCCCCCCCCCTTGGGCATTACTATGTAACACATGCGGAAGTAAATTTAAAAGATAATTTGCTGGTTGCTTTCGGAAAATTTGTTTTCTCTTAAGTCAGAAAATTGGGGTATAAAATTTTCTTCTATAAGGATAACTCTGAAATCCATCATACATACAGTTAAAATGTAAAGTCACGTTCGTAACAAAGTTACCATGACATACAACATAAGTATATTGAGAAAGTATTAGAGAGGTTTAACATGAGCAATTCCGAACCTGTTAGTACTCCACTTGCAAGTCATTTCAAGTTGAGCTCTCAACAATGCCCTACAAGTGAGAAAGACAAAGAAGAGATGAAGAAGGTTCCTTATGCATCTGTGGTTGGTAGTTTGATGTATGTTATGCTATGCACAAGGCCGGATATTGCCCATGCTGTTAGAGTTGTTAGTCGTTTTCTCTCTAATCCTGGTAGAGACCACTGGCAAGCAGTGAAGTGGATTTTCAGGTATCTCAGAGGCACTTCTAGAGTATGTTTATGCTTTGGGGGTGGTCAACCTGTGTTAGACGGCTACACAGATTCATATATGGCCGGTGATGTTGATTCTAGAAAATCTACTTCTGGATATTTGATGACTTTTGCAGGGGGAGCGGTGTCTTGGCAATCAAGATTACAAAAATGTGTTGCTTTGTCTACCACTGAGGCTGAGTATATTGCCATTACTGAAGCTTCTAAAGAACTTTTGTGGATGCAGAAATTCCTACAAGAGTTGGGCCTCAAGCAAGAGAAGTTTGTGTTGTTTTGTGACAGTCAGAGTGCTATCCATCTCAGCAAGAATCCAACTTTTCATTCCAGGTCAAAGCACATTGAGGTGCGGTATCATTGGATACGAGATGCGCTAGAGATGAAGACATTTTCACTTGAAAAGATCCATACTAATGAAAATGGTTCAGATATGATGACAAAGACCTTGCCTGCGACAAAGTTGATTTGTTGCAGAAAGATAGCAGGCATGGTTGAGCAGTATCTTCCCACTTAGGGTGCGTTTGGGTAAACAACTTAATTAAGAGATTATCACATAAGACCTTATCACATGAGAGCTTATGCCATAAGCGCTTAAAGAAAGAAAAAGAAAGAACGGGTCATGAGAGGATTGAATAGTGAAAAACATGGAGATGGTGTTTAGCGCATAAGCTCTTATGATAATTCCATAAGCTTCTCCCGGTGACTTATGAAAATAAGTCAAAAACTCCTTATGGGATGTCATAAGTTATTTTTATAAGCTCTGGCAAACACGCTGCATAAGAGCTTATGTCATCAGATAAGTCAAAAGGAGCTTAAATAAGCTCTTCCAAACGCCACCTTAGTCGGGAAGGGGGAGATTTGTTGGGTGGGTTCCCTCCTAAATGGGACCCACTAGATAAAAAAGTAAAAAAGAAAAGAAAAAAAGGGAATGGTTAATAATGGGCCCAAGCCCATGTGGCATTAAAATAAAAAAAAAGGAACTTAAAAGTTCAAATAAAAAGGAAATAAAGGGTTTTAGTCAGTGTGTGTGCCTGACGTGAAAGAAAAATAAGTGAGCAATAGGGGAGGGGTTTCGGCGCGCAGGGAGGAGAAGAAGAAAAGGGAGGAACTTTGTGCTCTTCATCAGAAGAGTAAACTGTCTCCATTCTTTATGAAATTTTAGTATGTGGTTCTTGGTGTTGAGAGCAATATTTTGATATCATTATATTGTTGGTTTGCCTTCTCTTTGAGCTGAGTTGTTATACCCATTGTTGTGGGGTTTCTGTCTTCTTGGTTGCTTGTATCCACCTTTTGGGTGATGTATTGTTGATTTGGTGTTCCCTAGTATTTCTAGGAAAACTTGGTGTACCCATTATTATTTATAGTGGAAGTTTTTGCTGGACTTGATCCCTTAGATTTTATCCCTACACTGGGGAGTTTTCCATGTTAAAAATTGTGGTGTCATTGCTATTTATTTTTCTGCCATTGATATTATCCTGTGGAAGAATATTTTTGTTGTGCCTATTTATTTACACAGGTGAAGGGAAAAAATATTTGCTTCATTAGAGATTGTTATCTCTGGCTTTTTACCCAACAATATATATATATATATATATATATATATATATATATAATATATATATATATATAAAGTCAACATGTACTTTTATTAGGGGTGTGTTTAAAGTAAGGATAAAGTTGACATCTTGGCCACCCCTATTTGCAGAGATGGATAAGCTCGATTTAACTGAATCTCCATTCTATCAATTCTCTAAAGATGAGGTAATTTCATTTCTCTGGGGATGGAAGTGCGGTATATATTTTAGTTAGATTTTTGTGTGTTCCACTTGATGTGTATACTGTCGTTGCATTCCACTAACTCGTGCCCTCTTCCTCTGCTTCATTCCACGGCCACCAACACATAGATCACGGAATTGGAAATAATGTAACAGGAGATGGGAGAAAAATCACTTGATCAGAATTTCTGTCGAGAGGTTGCTACGAAATTTAGGTGAATTAAGTCTTATCTTAACTGTAACATAAAATAGAGAGGACTTTGTGTTACGTTTAACATGATATTTCATGATTTAAAAGCTTTAATTTTGTAGTTCATCATCAAACCGTGCTGGTAAAACTTCCTTATCATGGCAACAGGTTGTTACAATTTCTGTCATTTAGACTTGTTTTGTCATTTTTACAGAGATGTTATTATGGTGCATTGGTTTTACAGGGTTTTAGGTGCAGTGTTGGATCCAAAACAAACAAAGAGTCACATGCTAATGTTACTTCATCACCCGATGAGCTGAAATTATTTGTTGATCTTTCAAATGCTTCTATTGGAAAGAAAATCTCTCCAACTCCAAAAGGTTGTCCTTTTTTCCTTCTATTTTATTGTGGCTATAAATTTGGAAAAGGAAGAAAAAGGTCCCTCGATGATATTGGGTTGTTTTTCTTGTGGTTTGGAAATTTTGGTTCTATACAGCTAAACCATTGCAAAATGTTCCCCTTTAAATTCCCCATAATCATAATGTCATTTTCTTTGAAGCCTATAAAATCTTGTTATGTTGTCATTTCTGTAGGGAACAAGGGTTCACTTGATTTGGGTTAAATGTTGATATGACTAAATTCCTAAGGTAAGCAGCCTATATTTAATATAAGGGTACAAAGAAGAAAGAGCAGAATGCTCCCAATCCAAAGATGCTAATCTCGAATCCTAATACAAAATTATAAACCCTGTTCATGCCCCCAATTTGTCGCATCCCCTACATATTAGGGTGGACAGTGGGCAGGTGTGGTCAAATTCGGACCCAAAAACCCCAACCCGAATAAAAATGACAGGTAGATATCCTCACCCATTCCTGTCGGTTTAGTGCCCTCGGGTTAGGCGGGCTTGGTTTGGTCGGGTCGGCGAGTGGGCTGGGTCGATTTTATACCAAAAAAAAACAGAAATCCAGAATGGAGAAGAAGAAGCATCATTCATAAACTTTAAAATGCTCATACTTCAATATTGAAGCAGAACCCGAAACATGAAGGGAACAAGAACATAAACCAGAAAGATTCAAACTTTTTACAGAAAGATTCAAACTTTCAACAAAAAAAACCTATTCTTCACAGGTCTTCTTTGTTTGCACTATAGATCTTCTTCTTCACAGAGTTGTCCATGTCGCAGATCCATCCCAGAGGAAGCTTGGTCAAAATCTTCCATTTCGTGCTGTGGGGATAGGCTGGAGAGTGGGGTTGGACGCGGTGGTTGTGCAAGCTCCACGATGAGACTGGACGTGGTGCTTTGGCCGGAGGCGCCTATGCAGTAGAGGTGCAACAAGAGACCATCACTGAGGAGAGTAAGAAAGAGAGGAGGAAGAAGGGCCGCTGGTATAACTATGGCGGTTGCGGTGGAAGAAGAGTGAGCGAGATAGGCTGTTTGTCCAGCCCTAATATGTATATTCTCTTTGTATAACAGTTTTCTCTCTCTCTCTCTCTCTCTCTCTCTCTATATATATATATATATATATATATATATATATATATATATATATATATATAATTGTCTACCTCACCATCATTTAATGTTCCCGCCTACGACTTTAAACCTTGTCAGTGGGTTCTTGGTATACGGGAGTAAACCAAGAGGGCCTTCCCCTTTTTGAACTTTTCCCTTTCTCCATTTTAGCCCATGGTTCCATCAAATGCCCTTAGCTCCAACTAACAATGTTTAATATTTAAAAATAAGATGCTAGCTAGTATTCTCATATGCCGTATTAACTTATTTATTACTAGTTGATGGACCCGTGCGATGCATGGGTAAGATATGCATATGCGATATAACTTAATATTATTTGAAAACACAAAACATTATTTATCTGGAAATTTATTTTTTATTTATTAAAAATAGTAAGATTACATAATATTTTTGATAAATAAATATTAAGGTAACACGCTCCTAATTAAGGTAACACGATTAGAATACACGCATGTATCACACGTTTTCCCGTGCGATGCACATGTAAAGTTTTGTTGGAATAACTTTTATTTTAAATTAAAACTTATAAGGAAAAGTTATCGACAAATTAATATTAAAACAATATAATAATATCTAAAGGATTTCTGCACGAAATAATATTAGATACATGTGCAATTAGAAAATATAAATTATGATTATTATACTTTAACATTTCTTTGCTCTACTTTCTCCAATTGTACCTTGTACTCAGTTCAATCAATCCTTATAGTATGTTTATCATAAACACAATATATAATGAATGAAATTTTACTTCAAAACACTTCTTTTTAATAAAGGACTTCTAAAAAATTTAACAAATATTATGACAAGTATTAGATTAATTTTGTTGCTGTTAAGTTATCTCCCCATCAACGCAAACATATGAAAAACTTCTCAAAACCCAAATGAAGAATCTAATTGGCCTTATATAAACAAAATTTCACACAAATATGAAATCACAACACATTATTTAAAAAAGAAGTCCAAATAAATTTTTAAAATATGATGAAGCTTATTGTAACTATGTTATCTTCTCATCTAAGCAAACATAGGAAGTAACACATCAGAACCCAAATGTAGAATATAATATTAAAAATTGGAAAATATGAGTTGCAACAATGAAAGAGTAAAACCAAAAAGTAATGAAGTTTCTGAAATAAAGGGGGCAATACTTCATTTGACACCCAGATTTTTCTAAAGGAAGCATATAAGAAAACTTAATTTCAGTCAATTTATAGGGTTGGGCTATGGTGCACCACCCACATTTTACACCACCCACTACACCACCCATGTGGCAAATTTTGGGCCAATCAAATTGCCACATAGGTTGGTCAAAATTTCAAACTTTCTAGTTGTATTATACTGTAGTCAAACTATATGAATACAGTTTATTGTAGTATAATATATGTGCTTTTTGTATTTGCAAATTTAACTCATATTAAAATAATATTTTTTGATTAAAAAAACTGATTATATTGCAAAATATTATTGACAACGAACATTATTTTAAATCATATTAAAATATTATTTTGAAATATAATTATTTTTTTAATCAAAAACCATTATTTTAATATGGGTTAAATTTGCGAATACAAAGAGTACATATACTATACTACAATATATTGTATTCATATATTTGACTACAGTAGAAATACAACTAGAAAGTTTGAAATTTTGACCAAACCCATGTGGCAATTTGATTGGAACAAAATTTGTCACATATGGGTGGTGTAGTAGGTGGTGCACCTTAGGCTAACCCTCTGTATTAATATCATACCAGATATGGTCATAATCATAATATATTATTCATAAAAAATATTCAAAAAATCATTAAAATAATCATTTTATATTATAAGTTTGATAATCACCTTTATTTTTATATTTTTATTTCATTTTTATCTATAAAATTGAGAAACTAATATATTTAACAATATTTTATATGCTTGGGGCATTTTGATAATTACAATATTAATTCCCAGAAATATACACATGAAGAAAACAAACTTTTAAAATATTCTTGGGAATTTGAAGAAAGATCCCCAGGAATTTTAATTGCGAAACAAACAAGTTTTAAAAAATACCCAGCAATAACATTCCTGTGAATCATATCCCTAGAAAAAAAGTCTTGCTTTCTCTCCATGGTTAATTGAAATTATGAAGTAGTATCAACTTTGTTCTTGAAATTATCAAAATTTTAAATTAGTCTCTGAAGTTGCAACACGGTAATCAACTTAATCCATCTGTTGAAATATGGTTCGTGAAATTATGAAGTAGTATCAACTTGGTCCTTGAAATTGTCGAAATTTAAATTAGTCCCTGAAGTTGTAAAACGGTAATCAACTTAATCCATCAGTTGAAAATCGTATGGATTAAGTAGATTTTAAGTTATTAGTGTCAGAGACTTAATTGTTATTAAATGAGTAAAATGAGAGACCAAATTAATACTAACTTATCATTCGGGGATGGAAATTGGTTTACTAGTTATACAAGGTTGGAAACCACTTCACGTGAGCTATCCAACTAGCTAGGTATGCGCAATTTTGTTTCCATAAAGCATAAATAAATACTAAATTAAATTTATTAGTTCAAAATATTAGCAATCAAAAGTCAATTTTAAATGAGCAAATAAAAAACAAAAAACACAAAAGGGCCGCTTTAATCTTCATCGTGGAATGTTTTGATCATGAAGGACCAAAAGCGTAATTTGGCCAATTATTAATATTAATGTTTATTTTAAATTTTAATTTTTTGTAAATATATTTAATTATTAAATTAATATATTTATATAATTATATTAATTAATAATATAATAATTATGCAATTTATTAATATTCATAATATAATTATTAATAATATAATTTGTACTAATTAAGATATTTAAGTTATCCTAATTATTAATATTAATAATATAATTGTATTAATAATATTAATATAATTATCCAACTAGGATCAATCCTCTAAGGAGTCACACTTCTATGCATGTCGGCCGATCTCTCACACTAGGGATACTGATACCCCGGACAGTCTCTATCTCTCTCGGATCTATTCGTCGCTCAGAGAATGTCAGTTGGTTTGACCTGGTAACATTTTTGCTCGTCGTGACCAATAAGGATGCTTCCCCTATGAGCTCAACTCCAATAGGGGTATCTTGGTCTCCTGGGAACGTCCACCATAGACTGGAACACTCCAGGCCCACACGTCGAGATAGTCGAGTACCAACAGAGACCACGACACAATGGGTGCAAACCATTGGCCACTGTCGGTCAACCCAAACCCGGCTACATCCCCAAGGTTCCATGAACCGTCCCACTCTCATTCCATACCCGCACCCGGGTACACCAACCTCACATGACTCCCAGTCACGCGGCTCGCCTCTTTGGCAATATGCAATGCAATACAAACCTAAGTTGACACCGGTACCATCTTTCACTTACACACATTACGATGCACACGACATCCACAACCTCGATACCCATATACCGCTCTGATATCACATTCACAACCACAGTTTTCTATTTTTCCAATTGGTAATTGACACCCAATCCCTAAGAACGATATTCGTTTATTCACCATTTATTTATTACTTGTAACAATTCGGTACGCTTACCGTGTCCCCCACCATATAAGTTCAATTCTCTAGAGTGTTGCAATGGTATTTGAGGCACATTTAGACCACAAACATAATTCTACTACCCCATTCAAAACAATAGTGTGAAAAAAGTGACATTGAAGGGATTATTGAATAGTTTAGTAGATAAATAAAGTTAGAGCCTCAAATCTTTCACACTAGATTGTACAAACATATACAATTTGTCAGGTTTGACTAGCTACACAAAGAAACCTACACTAAGGGATGTTTTTCATGTGGTACATTGAGTTGTATATCTTTTAAGATCTTTATCCAATTTCCATAAACTTATATGTAGGCCATAAAGGTAACTTCTCAAGTGCAAAACTTGTTTCTACCAGGGACATGCAAACTTGGCATAGTCTTTTGATTTTTCACTATGGTATTCCAACGGGCATTCATTGCTATGAGACTAACCTTTTAGACACTACCATGGAAGCAGGGGCGGACCCATGTGTTAGTGAGGGTGTGCACATGCACCCCCTGATATTTTTAGTTTCCCCCCATTGTTGATTTATTTGCACTCATGACACTCTACCTTCTTCCTTTAATTTCTTTCTTCATCTCAAGTCCAGACCACTTGTCTAGTGATTTATATTGAGAGAGAGTTGTTCAATAACATTGACTGATCATTCAATGATTTCAAAACATGAAATCATGTAGAAGACAATTATGAGGTATGCAATTTATTTGATTAGATATATTAAAATTGGTTAAATTAATATGAAGGTCCCAAATGGGTCCTTGAACTTTTTGAAAAAATTCAAATAAATCCCTATACTCTTTAAGATATTTAATTTATCCTAATTATTAATTATTAATATTAATAATAGAATTATGTATTAATAATATTAATATAATTATATTAATTAATAATATAATAATGGGTGGGTCCAGGATGTACCACGTGGTGCACTCTGGAGCTGTGGCTCCATTGCAACTGGCACCACTCCACCAAAATGCCCACATGGCGCTTGCTTGAATTTTATTAATTTTTTAAAAGTTTTTCGATCTAAAACTTTTATTTTATTTTAATTTTTTTTGCACAATAGGACACTGCCACGTGGCAGGTCAAAACTAGCGCCATTACGTTAGCAAAAAAAACTTAATATTTTATTCCATCATGTCAAAAAGGAGGTAACTTTGGTAAATTGTTTCAAAATGAGGTCATTTTGGTAAATAGTTTTTAAAAGGGGGTCACTTTGGTCAAAAAGCCAATCGTTGTGAGATAATAACAAGGTGTCGAGATGGAATCAAGATTGTTGCAGTATTGACTCATGACACTATAAGGTTTAATGGTTGTTTTGGATTGCATAAGATTTTTATGGGGTTTTGCTTACTGTTTTCTAGGTGAAAGTGTCTTGTGGGAATGCTTATTTAGGGTTTTTTTGTTGGAGTTGATTTATAACTCTTTGAAGTAACGAGTGAAAATGACATTCTGAATGTTTTTTTTTTTTGATGCAAAATTCTGAATGTGTTTTTGCATTTATGTGTTATGAGAGATGAAATGGGAGAGTGTAAGAGTTCCTATAGTGAGGTTGTTAAAAGATGTGTTAAAAACTTGATTTCAGCAACTACCACATGCCTAATGAAATGAGTGAGTGTAAGAGTTCCTATAGGTTATTTGGGATACCCCACAAAGAAGCATTTATCAGATTTGGAATACACCAGTCCGTGCGACAAACACTTTGCCTTCGGAAGGATTATAGAAATAATATCCCTTGGTTTCTTTGGGATACCCCACAAAGAAGCATTTATCAGATTTGGGATCAAGCTTATTAGAAACTTGACGTTTTACATATGCTTCACAACCCCAAATCTTCATAAAAGACATGCTGGGTCGTCTACCAGTCCATATCTCATATGGTGTCTTTTCTACCGTTTTGGATGGAACACGGTTAAGTGTAAAAGCTGCTGTTAATAGAGCATGTCCCCAGAAAGATTTTGGAAGGTTTGCATGACTCATCATAGATCGAACCATGTCCAACAAGGTCCGATTTCTCCTCTCAGAAACACCATTCCATTGTGGTGTTCCAGGTGGAGTGAGTTGAGATAAAATTCCACACTCTCTCAGATGATCATCAAACTCTATGCTCAAATATTCACCACCTCGATCTAATCGAAGAGTTTTAATATTCTTACCAAGTTGGTTTTGTACCTCATTTTTGAATTCCTTGAACTTTTCAAAGGATTCCGACTTATGTTTCATAAGTGGTCGCGCTGTCGCGCACGCGCCAAAAAGAACGAGCGGGTTTTAAAACTGTAGTTTAGGGCGACAACTCGGATATCGTCTCACAAGGACTCTTAAAGTGTTATTTTCCACAAAAATCAGTTATTTTTGTGGGGGGGGGGGGGGGTTTGGATTGGGATGCAATCAAAGAAAATAAGACAATGAAAACAGAGCAATAAAACAAGACAGTTCAAAGAGGTTATCAAATAGCTAAAAACAGATTAATCTATTGTTCTCGATTTCCCAACTATCATAGGTTCATGCAATTTCCAAGCCCTAAGCAGATTCTAATCCCCTCCCAGTTGTAGCAACAATTTACAAGCGAAACCACTACTACAGATACATGTCCATATTCCCGAATTAAGCAAATGGGGTTAAGCCCTTCGTGAACTAAGCGAACACGAAACGTACACACGCGAATTAAGCAGACGCGATTAATTATAGGAACATGATATCACCGGAAATCAATCAACACAATACAATATACCCCTGAATTAAGCAAACAGAAATATAAAGCATGGCATTGAAGAGGGAAAAGCATACAAAACAGGAAATACAAGAACCTCAAGTATAGTGGAAATCGATTACAATAGATTAATCCTATAAACTTAGTTCTCCATAGAAAACGAAAACACACAGAAAAATGCAAAAACAATGGAGAAGCAAAAGTTGTTCATAATCTGCCCAGACAGCTATTTATAACATTCATGAATTTTGCCCACTCGCGAGGCGGAGTCTCTCTCGCGACGCGATTCTTGTGAATAATCTGCAACCTTTGGTATTCTCGCGAGGCGAACACACCTTCCGCGAGGCGAGAATTGGAAGGGTCTTCTTATTACGTCCGTTACGAACATCAGGGGCAAACCGTGATACTTTCTGACTTCCAGGCTCGCGAGGCGAATGGATGCTCGCGAGGCGAGACTCTTCAACTTCGAAACTGTCACAGCCGTGACCTTTAACATGCATAAATCGTGCTGACTTTTGGTCTTCAGGGATGGATTACTCGCGACGCGAGTCAAGTCTTCGCGAGGCGACACAGAAACCTTGCATTTTCCTGGAACAGTCAGCCTTCGGGGTCGCGAGGCGAGAAGAGTAGTCGCGGGGCGAACCAGAGAGGATGTCAATTTCACTGTTCTGCTGGCTTTCAGGTTCGTGAGGCGAGCAAAACTCTCGCGAGGCGAATCCCCTTTTTTTTTATTCTCTCAACTTCTACTTAACCTGAAAACAAAGAAATAGCTATAAGTGCATTATTTGACTCAAAACTGGATAAATTAACCTAAAACTACTTTAGAGACTCAAAACCTTGCTTGAGGACAATCTAATCTAATTTGGGTGAAAATAGGATATAATTAGCACAAAACCCTGGTCATACTAGCCATAAAACCAGATGAGCCAGAGGCTTATCAAAATACCCCAAACTTAAACTTTGCTTGTCCCCAAGCAAACTAAGACTCAAAAATCAAAAAGACTCAAGACCTGGCAAGCTTAAAAGATTCAATCAACCTTGCGCAAATTCAAGCAATACATCAAAACAGTTTTCTTCAATGTCCCCCCTTTCAAACAAAGCAATCCTCACATTCATTTAATCTAAACAATTGAGAATTTCATCAATCAAATAATCATTAATCTAAGAAGGGGGTCCAAGTTACACACAAGAGGGAGATCACCAATTCCAAACAACTGCCTTCCTCACAAGGGCAATTATTGTTCACTCAATCACTTAGTTTGTGTCAGGCTAACAACTTTGCACTCAGTTTCACTTTTCAAGAACACTTCCCATAAACTTGATTTTCATCTCAAAATGATTCCCACAGAAAACATGCATACAACATCAAAAGGTCTTTTATGGGTTGTAATGGGGCCTGGCTAAGGGTAGGATATACAAAGGTACTAGGATGAAGACCCTAGGAACTAAGAGAGCATGAGCTTTATACACTTTGCAATTCCACTCAAGTTCCTTTTCTCATTCATCTTTTCAATTGCCTTGGGTGACTACAGCCATTTCTTTTTTTTTCTAATACTTTTATTTTTTTTCCAACATTTATACATTTTTTTTTCTTTTTTTTACAAGCCTTTGGCTCCTACCTTTTTATTGTATTTTTTTCTCAATCCCAACAACATATTACACCTTGCAGCCACCCCAAACTTAGTTTCTTGCACCCTTTCTCTTTCTAAGATTCCATGCTCTCCTAATCCTAAGATCGGGTTAACATGGTTTTCCAGATTTTGGGCTTATAACATTAGGTTATCAAGAATTAACAGGCTAATAGGCTCAATGGGGCTAACTAGGGAACATGCATTAGGGATGGTTATTTTTAGGCTAAGTAGCTATTTACAAAGAAAATGCCTAAATCATCTGAAGCAAACACATAATCATGCAAACCAAAAAGAGACTCAAGCAAATTCAGGAAAGTGCAGCTTGAAAAGTGATTCTCACAATAAAAAAAAACATGTTGGAGACTCAAAACCTCACCTCGACATTCATGCAAATTGTTTGACAGAGATTCTATCCTTAGTGTGTGCTTCCTATCACCCCAAACTTATCATAAATCATGCCATCATAACACAATCTCAAAGTTCAGTTTTCAATCACATGGGGATCATTTTTCAAAAATTTTTCAAATCCTAGGGGGAAAACAATCATCACATAAATCATGCAATCAATCTGTGCAACATCAATAAAAATCCAATAAACTTGCCAACAAAAGACTCAACACAACTCCTGAGCTTCTCAAATTATTCAGGAGCGCTTTATTCAAAGAAAAGGAAAAACTACAACTAGTTCCCTCCCCCACACTTAAAATATACATTGTCCCCAATGAACAACAGAATTATAAAAACATAGTGAGGGAAAGGAAAGGGAACTCCCTGATCAAGTATCAGTGTAGGTGGGAGCTTCCAAGGAGAGCTCCTCAACATTAATATCCACAGGAACACCAGCATCCACACCATGGAATGGCTTCAGCCTCTTCCCGTTAACCTTGAAGGTCTTGTTGGTACCTGTACTTTGAATCTCTACTGCACCATAAGGAAACACATTAGTAACAACAAATGGTCCAATCCACCTGGACCTAAGTTTCCCAGCCATCAATCTCAGGCGGGAGTTAAACAGTAAGACTTTCTGACCCACAAAAAATTCTTTCCTAGCAATCATCCTATCATGAAAAAAATTTTGTTTTCTCTTTATAAATCCTGGAGCTTTCATAGGCTTCTAGCCTAAGCTCCTCAAGTTGCTGCAACTGCAGTTTTCTTACAACACCAGCTTCCTTCATGTCCATGTTACAACACTTTACTGCCCAATATGCCCGGTGCTCAACTTCCACCGAGAGGTGACATGCCTTACCAAATACAAGCCGAAAGGGGGACATTCCTATAGGTGTCTTGAAAGCAGTCCTCTGAGCCCACAGTGCGTCTTCCAGACGACGGCTCCATTCCCTTCTGTTCGGCTGCACCATCTTCTCTAGAATTTGCTTGATCTCCCTGTTTGATATTTTAGCCTGGCCATTGGTTTGGGGATGGTAAGCAGTGGAAACTCTATGTACAACCCTATATTTCCTGAGTAAGGCCTCCATGGTTCTGTTGCAGAAGTGAGTGCCCTGGTCACTGATGATTGCCTTAGGTATGCCAAACCTGCAAAAAATGTTGGACCTAACAAATTTGGAAACAACTTTAGCATCGTTAGTCCTAGTGGGGATTGCTTCCACCCACTTTGAAACATAGTCTACAGCCAAAAGAATATATACAAAACCAAAAGAGGGAGGGAAAGGACCCATAAAATCCATCCCCCACACATCAAAAATCTCACAAAAGAGCATGGGTTGCTGAGGCATCTCACTCATACGAGTGATGGCAGGGCCTGTTGTTTGACATTCTTTGCAATTCCTGTATACCTCATAGGAATCTCTAAAAATTGTGGGCCAGTAGAACCCAGAATCCAGGACTTTTCTTGCTGTCCTCTGTGGTCCAAAATGCCCTCCAACTGGAGAGGCATGTGAGAAGTGCAAAATGGACTCTGTCTCATGATCGGGGACACACCTCCGAATCACCTGATCACTGCAAAACTTCCACAGGTAGGGATCATCCCACACATAGTACTTTGCATCACTTTTGAGCTTGTGGAACTTATGTGCCTTGTACTGCAGGAACAACACCAAAGAACCAGAAAGTTAACTATGTCAGCAAACCAGGGGGTTACCCCATACATATGCAGAAGCCTCTCATCAGGGAAATCATCTTGGATGGGAGAAGGATCCTCATCCCTAGCTATGCGGCTCAAGTGATCGGCTACCAAATTTTCAGCTCCACTCTTGTCCTTTATCTCCACATTGAACTCTTGGAGCAAAAGCATCCACCGGATCAGTCTTGGCTTAGCTTCTGGCTTCTTTAACAGGTACTTCAGAGCTGCATGGTCAGTGAAAACAATAACCCTAGAACCTAGCAAATATGACCTAAACTTATCAAGTGCAAATACAACAGCTAGCAGTTCTTTCTCAGTGGTGGTGTAATTTGACTGTGCAGCATCTAATGTCCTAGAAGCATAATGAATTACATGGGCAGCCTTGCCCACCCTTTGTGCCAGAACCGCTCCCACAGCAAAATTGGAAGCATCACACATTAGTTCAAAAGGGAGTGTCCAGTCTGGGGGCTGGATGATGGGGGTAGATGTTAATGCTTTTTTCAGATAGTCAAATGACTCCTTGCAATGGTCATCAAAATGGAACAGGGCATCATTCTTCAGCAGGTTTGACAATGGCAGTGCTATCTTGCTGAAGTCCTTTATAAAGCGCCTGTAGAAACCTTCCAGTAGAAGCTTAGTCACCTCTTTCTTCACCACATCCAGAATCAGTGGATTAAGTCGCCTTTGGGCCTGTCTTACTGGTTTAGCTCCATCCTCCAATAGAATTCTGTGCATGCATCTGGAGGGGCTAATTCCTGGAATATCAGCTAAAGTCCACCCAATAGCCTTCTTGTGCTTCTTCAGAACCTCCAACAGTTTGGCTTCCTGGTCAGAATCAAGGCTGGAGGAAATGATGACTGGCAGTTTCTCATTTGTCTCCAGGTAGGCATACTTCAGGTTCCCAGGAAGTGGCTTGAGTTCTAGGGATGGTGGCTGCTCAACAGATGGTACATTGGGAGTAGCCATGATGCCACGGACTTCTGCAGAACAGACAGCTTCACTCTCACTATCATTATCACCCTGCAAAGTTGAATCCAGAAACTCAGAACAAACAGAACAAGGGTTAGTGTCAGTACAGTTAGTACAAGTATATACATCATCAAAACCAGAAATGAATGGAAAATCAGAAATAAAGTCCTCATGGGTATCCTCAATAAGCTCAGAAAGTAACTCTAAGTGGAAAACAGAGTGCTCCTCCAGTGGGTGTTTCATAGCATCAAAGATCTTGAACTTGGCCACAATACCACCAAACTCCATAGACATAGTCCCATCATACACATCAATCTTAGTCTTGGATGTCATCATGAATGGTCTGCCCAAGATTATTGGTGATCTACTGGAAGGTGTCTCTCCTGCCATGTCTAGGATGTAGAAGTCCGCAGGGAAGATCAAATCATCAACTTGCACTAGCACATCTTCTACCATTCCCATGGGGCGGGCACTGGTCCTGTTAGCCAACTGGATGGTGAGACCTGTATAGTGCAAAGGCCCAAGATCAAGGTTGTTAAAGATGGAGGTAGGCATGACATTTATGGATGCTCCCAAGTCCAGCATGCAGTTTTCAAACTTCCTGTCCCTAATAGTGCATGGAATGGTGAATGTGCCCGGATCCTTGCACTTCTGTGGTAATGCCTGAGTAGGGGTATAACAGCAACTCTTTCTGGTGCAGGCCTAGACTGGATAAGAGCTGAGACATTTCTTCCCAAATCAACCCTCTCATTGTTCTTCAACTTCCTCTTGTTGGTGCACAAATCCTTAAGAAATTTGGCATACTTGGGCACCTGCTTGATCACATCTAGGAGAGGAATATTCACAGCTACCTTTCTGAACACATCTAAGATCTCCCTTTCCTTGTCTTCACCACCAATTTTTTTATTTTTCTGAATTCTGTGTGGGAATGGGATGGGTGGTCTGTACACTTTCTCAACTTCAACTTCAACAATAGGCTCAGGAGTTACCTCAATATTTTCTTCATCCTTTCCAGAGGTGGCCTCAACAACTTTTCCAGATCTCAGAGATATGGCACTCACATTAGGATTGGAGGCATTAGGATTTATCACTGGTTGTGCTGGCAGCTGGTTTGTCCCTTGACCTTGCTGTATGTTATTTATGGATGTGGCCATCTGTCCAATCTGTGTCCTCAAATCTTGAATGATGGCATCTGTTCGCTACTGATACTGTGCCTGTGAGGCCTGGAACTGTCCCATTTGCTGCTGGAAAAGTGTAGTCATTTGTGCATTCAATTGTGAAGTTATTTGCTTGCACATGTCTTCCAGTGAAGGTCCAGAAGGTGCAGAAGTGGTCACTTGAGGAGGATTCTGAGGTGCCATCGGTTGTTGTTGGGATGAGTTCCCATACCGTAGATTAGGATGATTCCTCCAATTGGGATGGTACCTATTGGTAGAGAGGTCTGGAGTGCTGTACCGATTCTGGCTGTTTCCTTGATTATATGGATTAGCTGCATAAGCTTGAGACACTTCACTGACAAACTCGTCTCTCTGGATGGGGCATGGATCATATGGGTGCTCAGGAGAGTTGCACATGCTACATAACTTTGCAGGCTGACCTCTGTCTATTGCCAATTGCCTTACAAAAGAGATCAGCTCATCCAATCTATTCTCAAGGGCGGCCTGGTTGGAAGATGAACTATGGACCTCATGCACACCTCTTGTCTCAACTGAATTTCTTCTTGTAGTAAACTGTTGGGAATTCAATGACATATTCTCAATGAGTTGCTTGGCAGCAGCTGGGGTCTTATCAACAAGCGCCCCCCACTAGCAGTATCCAAAAGATTCCTATCCATTGGCAGTAATCCTTCATAAAAGTACTGGATCAGGAGCTGTTCAGAAATCTGATGCTGGGGGCAACTGGATACCAAATGCTTGAACCTCTCCCAATATTCAGCTAGCGACTCATTCCCTTGCCTGATGCCACATATCACTTTCCTTATTGACGCAGCTCTTGAAGCAGGAAAATATCTTTCTAGGAAAACCCTCTTCAAATCATTCCAAGTGGTGATAGAGTTGGGCTCAAGATACAACAGCCAATCCTTTGCAGCTCCCTGGAGTGAAAACGGAAAAGCCTTCAACTTGATGCTATCCTCAGTGACTCCCTCTGATCTTGAGGTTGTGGAGAATACAACTTGGAATTCCTTCAAGTGCTTGTGTGGATCCTCACCTGCAAGACCATTAAACTTTGGCAACAAGTGAATGAAACCAGATTTTAGTTCAAAAGAAGTATCAGCACTAGGATATGAAATACACAATCCATTATAGTTAACATCAGGGGCAGCAAGCTGTCTTAATGTCCTTTGTCTCCCATGCTTTCAAAAACAGTTTTGAAATTAGAATCACTACTAGTGCTAGCCCGAAATTCTCTATGGAGTGTGTGCAGTGTTCTTTCAATTTCCGGGTCAAAATCACACAATTCAGGGCAATTAGACCTAGTAGCCAGACCAATTCAAAACAAAAACAGAAAATAAAAGAAAAAGAAAAGAAAGGGAAAAAAAATGGAAAAATAACAAATAAGAGTCCCCGGCAACGGCGCCAATTTTTGGTCGCGCTGTCGCGCACGCACCAAAAAGAACGAACGGGTTTTAAAACTGTAGTTTAGGGCGACAAATCGGATGTCGTCTCAAAAGGACTCTTAAAGTGTTATTTTCCACAAAAATCAGTTTGGGGGGGAGGGGGGGGGGGGGGGGGGTTGGATTGGGATGCAATCAAAGAAAATAAGACAATGAGAGCAGAGCAATAAAACAAGACAGTTCAAAGAGGTTATCAAATAGCTAAAAACAGATTAATCTATTGTTCTCGATTTCCCAACTATCATAGGTTCATGCAATTTCCAAGCCCTAAGCAGATTCTAATCCCCTCCCGGTTGTAGCAACAATTTACAAGCGAAACCACTACTACAGATACATGTCCCTATTCCCGAATTAAGCAAACAGGGTTAAGCCCTTCGTGAACTAAGCGAACACGAAACGTACACACGCGAATTAAGCAGACACGATTAATTATAGGAACATGATATCACCGGAAATAAATCAACACAATACAATATACCCCTGAATTAAGCAAACAGAAATATAAAGCATGGCATTGAAGAGGGAAAAGCATACAAAACAGGAAATACAAGAACCTCAAGTATAGTGGAAATCGATTACAATAGATTAATCCTAGAAACTTAGTTCTCCATAGAAAACGAAAACACACAGAAAAATGCAAAAACAATGGAGAAGCAAAAGTTATTCATAATCTGCCCAGACAGCTATTTATAACATTCATGAATTTTGCCCACTCGTGAGGCGAAGCCTTTCTCGCGACGCGATTCTTGTGAACAGTCTGCAACCTTTGGTATTCTCGCGAGGCGAACACACCTTCCGCGAGGTAAGAATTGGAAGGGTCTTCTTATTACGCCCGTTACGAACATCAGGGGCAAACCATGATGCTTTCTGACTTCCAGGCTCGCGAGGCGAATGGATGCTCGCGAGGCGAGACTCTTCAACTTCAAAACTGTCACAGTCGTGAACTTTAACATGCATAAACCGTGCTGACTTCTGGTCTTCAGGGATGGATTACTCGCGACGCGAGTCAAGTCTTCGCGAGGCGACACAGAAACCTTGCATTTTCCTGGAACAGTCAGCCTTCGGGGTCGCGAGGCTAGAAGAGTAGTCGCGGGGCGAACCAGAGAGGATGTCAATTTCACTGTTCTGCTGGCTTTCAGGTTCGCGATGCGAGCAAAACTCTCGCGAGGCGAATCCCCTGTTTCTTTATTCTCTCAACTTCTACTTAACCTGAAAACAAAGAAATAGCTATAAGTACATTATTTGACTCAAAACTGGATAAATTAACCTAAAACTACTTTAGAGACTCCAAACCTTGCTTGAGGACAATCTAATCTAATTTGGGTGAAAATAGGATATAATTTGCACAAAACCCTGGTCATACTAGCCATAAAACTAGATGAGCCAGATGCTTATCAATAAGATACACATATCCATATCTACTGAAATCATCAGTAAATGTGATGAAGTACTGAAAACCACCTCTAGCTAATGTGTTTAGGGGTCCGCATACATCGCTATGTATAAGACCCAAAAGATCGTTGGCTCTTTCACCTTTTCCGGTGAATGGAGCTTTAGTCATCTTTCCCAATAAACAAGACTCACATATCTCATATGGTTCATAATCAAATGAGTCCAAGAGTCCATCTTTATGGAGCTTCGAAATGCGCTTCTCATTTATATGGCCTAAACGACAATGCCAAAGATAAGACGGGTTCAACTCATTTGGTTTGAACCTCTTAGTATTTATGTTATAGATAGGCATTTCAAGATCAAGGACATAAAGTCCATTACTCATGTGTGCACTAGCATAGAAAATATCATCCAAATAAATAGAACAACTTTTGTTCTTTATTATAAAAGAAAAACCAATCTTGTCCAAACAAGAAACGGAAATGATATTCCTGCTAATTGCAGGACCAAAATAACAGTTCTCTAACTGAATAGTAAGCCCAGTGGGCAAAGTCAATACATAAGTCCCTACAGCTAAAGCAGCAACATTTGCTCCATTTCCGACTCGTAGATCGACTTCGCCCTTTGTCAATGGTCTACTCCTGTCTAGGTCCTGCACATTTGTACAAATGTGAGAACCACATCCAGTATCTAATACCCATGATGCAGAAGTAGATAAATTGACTTCTATAACAAACATACCTGAAGCGGAAGTCTCACTTCCCTTCTTCTTCTTGATCTCTTCCAGGTATTTTGGGCAGTTCCTCTTCCAATGTCCGGTCCGACCACAGTGGAAGCAATTGCCTTCCTTAGCCACACCACCCACAGGCTTCAAACCAGAAGTACTGGGTTTGATCTTGTTGATGGCCTTGCCCTTGCCCTTGCCCTTGCCCTTGCCCTTTTGTTTGTTCTTGGGCTTCTTGGGCTGCTTCTTGCTATTTCCAGCCTGGACCATCAAAATGGCCTTCCCCTTTCCTTTGTTAATATTTTGTTCAGTAGTTCTCAACATGCTCAACAATTCTGGCAAAGGTTTGTCAAGATCATTCATATTGAAGTTCATGACAAACTGACTATAGCTCTCAGGCAACGATTGCAGAACCAAGTCGGTGGCCAACTCTTGGCATAAAGGAAATCCCAGTCTCTCGAGATTCTCAATGTACCCGATCATCTGTAGTACATGAGGACTCACAGGGCTCCCTTCTGCCAATTTACACTGGAAAAGGGCTCTGGAAACTTCGAACCGCTCATGCCTTGCTTGCTCTTGGTAGAGCAGCTTGAGGTGCACGATCATATCGTACGCCTCCATCGTCTCATGTTGCTTTTCCAGCTCAGAGGTCATGGTAGCAAGCATAAAACAGTCGACGTCTAAGGCGTCATCCTGATGCTTCTTATAAGCATCTCTGTCAGCCCTAGGAGCAGTTGAAGCCGGTGGCTCCTCAGGAATAGGCTCCTCAAGAACATACAGCTTTTTCTCATGTTTGAGGACAATCCTCAAGTTTCTGTACTAGTCCAGAAAATTCGTTCCGGATAGTTTGTCCTTCTCAAGGACGGATCGCAATGACAGGTTACTTGATGTGTTTGATGCCATGGTAATCTACAGAGATAAATATGCAAAATATAAGTATCATGCCATGAAGTTATTTAATTAGGTCTTTAATTAAATACGCCTCCCACTATTTTACTCAAAATAATGACCCTCATCATTGATTCGGAAAATCCCGTTGGAAGATTTTCTAGTGGGCCAAGATCCATATTTCACCTAGCTTTAAGTCAGCTTTGGCTGATCACTTAAAATTCGGTTATTTAGGTAGGAAACACTTTCCGATTGCATCTCATGCAACTCTTGGACAGTTGGGTGAATAACTCTTATTCTAATCCATCACATGGACTAAAGCCCAACTTATGAGCCTCTAAGCCTTTCAATCCTATTGAAGTTGGCTTAGTTAAGTCAGACCCAATGGATAGCAGTTGAACATTACATTTGTCCCATCGCGCCTTACTATTATAGATAAAGGTACCCCGCTTTGGCGGACCCACACTTAATCGATCATAGTCTTGACGAGTGACATGCATCGGAAGGCCTTTAAGTGTGACTTAATATTTCCTTTTGAGGGATTTGTTTAAAGTTTGATCTCATCATTTGTTAAACTCTTTAACTTATTATTTACATATATGCATCTCATAGATATATTAGTTTAACTCTTTTGACATACTATATACATACATAAGGCAAATAAATGTGATATGGTTATGGCCCCTAACGCATTGATTCTCCAAGTCAATGAGAGAATCTAAACTAAAACCTAGGAGCGTCCAAGCTTCTCCAAGCAAGATCTCCCACGTGATAACGTCTTCTTATCTCCATCATTAAATTACATAAACAGAAACCTCATTTTCATATGAGGGGAGTGAGATGAGAAAAGAAGATACATATGGAATATAAGAGAAAGGCACGGCACACAGGCCGTATTTCAAAATATAAACCAAAAGATAAAAGGACTAAGGCCGTAACCATTCACCATACATCACCAAATAAAAAGTAACAACCAATAATAATACACAATTATTATTATTATTAATTTCATTAATTAGAGATTTCAAAATCTGAATTTTTTTTAACGTAACATATATATAACAAATCACATTTATTATAATTGATGTTACTATAAATCACATTTATTACAATTGTTGTTACTACAAATCACATTTATTGTAATTGATATAAATCACATTTATATAAATCACATTTATTGTAACAAATCACATTTATTGTAATTGATATAAATCACATTTATATAAATCACATTTATTGTAATTGATATAAATCACATTTATTGTAATTGATATAATTATTAAATGGTGACATAAAATTTTCAAAATTTGAATTTCGAAATTACACACTACGCAGAGGTAGCACGGGGGTCCTTGGTGGCTAGGGCGTCAACCTTTCAACCCTAAAACCGCAAGGCCCGTGAACACTTCACGTTGCAAGGAACGGCGGCTACGGTTTCAACACTTGGAACCTCAGCCGCAACAACATGAACTTTTAATGTCTGAAACCCCTTAACACCGCCAACACAGAACTGAAAACAATCATGTTTAACATCAACATTTGACGCCATCGTAGAACATAATAAGGATTCAGAACCAACGTACATATCGCATACATACACAAACATGCAATAGACGTATATATCATACACATACGAAAATCACAGAAACAAGGTTTCGCAAACCAGATGCAAACGATTTTCAAAAACAATTTTCAGAAAAACGATTCACATTATAAACATGTTATCATACATAACAGATAAACCATGTAACAGAATCATGGTTTCGCAAGCGGCTCTGATACCACTGTTGGGAATTTGCGTATAAAACAAAATAAAACGCAGCGGAAAAATTCCCATCGAAGGATCCATGCGAATGGTCATGATTCATGATTAGAAAGTTTACCTCTTGAAGCGATGGCTGTTGGTTGAAATTCGTCTATCACGAACACCGCACGAACGGTGTCTCCAGAGGTATCCACACGAGCGGACTCCGTGAACGTCCAACGTCACGAACCTGAAGCGTCTCTGTCTTGCAGTGCTAGCTTCAAAACCGAGACTTACTGTTCACTCTTACTCTCTCTGTGCGGCTAGGGTATCAACCTTGTGTGCACAACAACTTAAGTGTTCTACTTATAGTAGCGCCTCCTTAAGTGAGTTAGTGAGCAACACTTGACCTAAGCCCATGTACTATGCACTAGGCCCAATAGGAAAGTCCAACTCTCCTTTTAATGCTTCTTTTAATCCGCTCTTATGTGTGTGACCCTATAGGTTCCCAAAACGTTAGTAGTAACATTAAATCCCATTTAATATTACAAACAGTGAGCGGTATCTAGCAATACATCACTGCTACCTAAGTAGTGAGAAAGTCAGTGATTTGACGAAACCTTTCTGTGACAAATATTCATGTGCATTATTATCCCTTTGTCCATATATCTATATTGAACACAAGGCGTAGAATGTGTCACCCTTGTATGGTTCAATATCATGTTCCCTGATACCCGAGTAGACTTAACAACAAATGAGGTCAATATCTCATATTGACTCATTTCAGCATGGCCATGCATTTTATAGTCTCACTCTATCAGGGGGCCCACAGATATCACTCCTGTCATGTAGGAGGGACAAATTCCATCTAGGTCACTCACATCCCTCTGCATGGCTCGTGGTATGCCTAATGACCGTCTTTATAATCATCCTATTACAGATGCCGTTTGACGATATTAAAGCACACGACTCCTCATGTAGGGATCGTAGTGATTTCAGGTCGAAGGATTGTATGCACCATTGTCACTATGAGAACTACTTATGACACTCACATAACGCTCCATGTAGTGTTCTCATGGCGGGTCAATCCAGTACATCATTACTCTAATGTGTACTCTAATGTACCTCATATCATATATATATATATATATATATATATATATAAAATAGCAAGATACAAATGTAAGTCTAAAGAAATACATTGGCCTCTAGGGCTTATACCAACAATAACAACTACCACATGCCTAGATGAAGAAAATCAAATTTATTAGAGAAAACAAGCGAAAAAACAACAATTACAATAGCCAAAAGAAACTTACCTTCTTGAATTGCAAAATAAACACAGAAGCTCAAGACTATTTTTTCTTTACTCACCCACCTGATGTCTCATGCTACTGCTTCCCCTCTGAATTGTCCCCTTAAACAAGGACCTACAAGAAATGTTCCCCCTAGTATCTGAAGGATCTTGAAGCCAAATTTTGGTGTGGCTATTTTTATATTTACTTATGCCTAAAAAAAGTGCTAGTCTTAAAAATTTTAATGTTGAATTATGACATTAAAACTAAGTTTTTTAAGAGGTGAAGGATGATACTATAGTTATATATAATGAATAAATAGGGGAATACCCAAAACAAGAATAAACAAAGATTGCACATAAAAAATTGGAGAAACTCTCATTATATCAAATGACGTCATTTGTCTAATATCTACTTTCGTATGTTGAAGGATATTGGTTACTCACCGATTCTAGAGACTATAACTAAGGCAATAAATCAACGCATATTCTAAAGTCTAACCTCACAGTTTTGTGCTATGAGGTCTCAAGTCCTTTAGACTTCAATCCTCACACTATAGGTACTCATTCCTTCATCGTGAATACATTTGACTATCATTAATGAGCACATATTAACATCAAATTTTTGAAGCCCTTGTCTTAAGCCAATGCTAGAACTTCTTATTCCCCCCAAAAATCAGCTATCTAGGTCATAACAAACTCAACATTTTGAACAATGCCACCAATCCATTTCCCCTTGTAATTGCCAATGCTCCCAACTCAAGGCAGGTTGGTACATTACCTACAACAACTGAAAACCCAAAGGCCTCAAGTTCATTGAGGAGGAAATGAGCAGTGTAAAGTTATCCACTTGAGGAGTGGCAAAGATGTAGAGGTTACCGAACCAAGAAGAGACCAGTGGTGCAGAAGGCAGAACCTGAGAAGAAGGCAATAGGAAAAGATACTGCAAGAGAACAACTTGCAGTTGCTGAGAAAATACCTGATGTTGCAGCATCACATTCAACTCCAAAACTGATTCCAGAAAGACCTCCTCCACCTTTCCCTCAGAGAGTAAAGAAGGTCCACCAAGAAAAACAGTTCTATAAGTTTTTGGATGTGCTGAAGTATCTTCATATCAACATAGCCTTGGTGGAAGCCTTGCAACAAATGCCTAATTATACAAAGTTCATGAAGGATGTGCTAACTAAGAAGAGGAGATTGGGTGAATTTGAAACAGTGGCCATGACTTAAGAGTGCAGTATGATGTTGCAGAACAAATTTCCACAAAAGATGAAAGATCCGAGAAGCTTCACCATACCTTGCTCCATTTGATGAACTAGTGCAACAACATTTCTCAAAGAATTCGTCTAATTACTGCAATGTTGCAGCAACAGTAGAAGCTGAAAACTCATCTAATGAGGAAGTGGTGGATTTCTTGGACAGCAGGGCAGCTCAACATGTATGGTCAAGGAAATATGAGTCATTGGAGGTAATTGATGGTACTTTTAAGGATAATATTCCTTCTACTATTTAACCTCCTATTTTAGAATTGAAGAAGTTGCCAACCCATTTGAAAATGCATATCTTGGTGACAATGACACATTGCCTATAATAATTTCTGCTTCACTAACCTGTCCTCAAGAGGAACATTTGCTAACATTTTTAAAGAGGCACAAAAAGGCAATAGGATGGCAGATGGCTGACATCAAGGGAATCAGTCCCTCAATTTGCATGCATAGGATCCTTTTGGAAGACAATTCAAAGAATAGTATTGAAAGCCAAAGGAGACTGGATCCAATCATGAAGGAGGTGGTCAAGAAAGAAATCATCAAGTGGTTGGATTCTAGCATTATCTACCCCATTTCAAACAGTGTATGGGTGAGTCCCATCCAGTGTATGCCTAAGAAAGGGGGAGTGACGGTTATTACAAATGAAAAGAATGAAGTCATCCCAACAAGAACTGTAACTGGTTGGAGGATTTGCATGGACTATATGAAGCTAAGTAAAGCAACTAGAAAGGATCACTTCCCATTGCCATTTATTGATCAAATGCTGGATATGTTGGCTGGAAAGGAATTTTATTGCTTCATGGATGGTTATTCTGGTTACAACCAGATTGCTATAGCACCAGAAGATCAGGAGAAAACAACTTTCACCTGTCCTTATGGCACCTTTGCTTTCAGAAGGATGCCATTCAGACTATGCAATGCTCCAGCAACCTTCCAGAGATGTATGATGGCTATGTTCTCTGACTTGATTGAAAAATCCATGTAAGTTTTCATGGATGATTTGTGTTTGGGGAGACTTTCCAGAACTGTTTGGTGAATTTAGACAAATCCTAGATAGATGTGAAGAGACTAATCTTGTATTAAACTGGGAGAAATGCCACTTCATGGTGATAGAAGGGATTGTGCTTGGTCACGGAATTTCCAAAAATGGCATTGAAGTTGACAAGCAAAGATTGAGGTTATTGAAAAGTTGCCTCCTCCCACATCAGTGAAGGGCATCAGAAGTTTCCTCGGCCATGCTGGTTTCTATAGAAGGTTCATCAAGGATTTCTCCAAAATATCCAAGCCACTGTGTCAGTTACTGGAGCATGATAGGATTTTTGACTTCACAGCTGAATGTCTGAAAGCCTTTGAGCTTCTAAAGGAGGCTCTCATCACTGCACCTATCATAGTTCCACCTGATTGGGAAAAGCCTTTTGAGCTTATGTGTGATGCAAGTGACTTTGCAGTAGGAGCAGTCATGGGACAAAGTAACAATAAAGTGTTACACCCTGTTTACTATACAAGCAAGTCCTTGATTGATGCTTAGATCAGCTATACCACCACTCAAAAGGAGTTACAAGCTGTGGTATTTGCCTTTGAGAAGTTTAGATCCTATCTTGTTGGTACAAAGTGGTAAAATACAATGACCACTTAGCCATCAAATATCTCATTGACAAGAAGGATGCTAAACCAAGACTCATAAGGTGGGTGCTGCTGCTGCAAGAATTTGAATCAGAGATCAGGGACAAGAAGGGAGTGGAGAACCAAGTAGCAGATCATCTCTCAAGGTTACCAGAGGATGCTGCAGCATCAAAAGGAATAGCCATTGTTGAATCTTTCCTTGATGACTGCTAGCAATGCAAGATGCTGCAGCACCATGGTATGTTGACCTCATGAATTTTTGGCTAGTGGTATGGTTCCCCCAGACATGAACTCACAGCAGAGAAGAAGATTCTTTCATCAAGTATAACAATATGTTTGGGATGAACCATACCTCCACAAGATATGCCCAGATAACTTAAACAGAAGATGTACTGCAGATGAAGAGTTCCAAAATATATTGACCCAGTGCCATGCTTCAGCATATGGTGGACACTTTGGGGGTATGAGAATTGCTGCCAAGGTGCTCCAATCAGGTTTATTCTGGCCTACTTTATTTAAAGATGCACATGAATTTGTAAAACACTTTGATAGGTACCAAATGGTAGGAAATTTGTCTAACAAAAATGAAATGCTCCTGAACACTATTTTAGAAATTGAACTTTTTGATGTGTGGGGTATTGACTTTATGGGAAATTTCCTCCTTCCTTTGGTAACCTCTATTTTTTGGTATCTGTTGATTATGTGTCCAAATGGGTGGAGGTCATGGCTACAATAAAAAATGATACTAGGGTGTTGACCAAATTCTTACAAAAGAACATTTTTTTTTTCTAGATTTGGCACCCCTAGAGCCATCATAAGTGATGAAGGAACCCATTTTTGAAACCAAGTATTCTCCAAATTGCTTGCAAAATATGGAATTAAACATAAAGTAGCCACTGCCTACCATCCCCAAACTAATTTGCTAGCTAAGTTGTCTAACAGGGAAATCAAAAGAATCTTGGAAAAGATGATGAATCCTACAAGGAAGGATTGGTCCACACATCTAGATGAGGCCTTGTGGGCTTACAAAACTGCATTCAAGACTCCCCTAAGAATGTCCCCATACAAACTGGTGTATGGAAAGGCTTTCCATTTGCCCCTGGAGTTGCAACACAAAGCTTTTTGGGCAGTCAAAAAGTTGAACTTTGATCTTCAGTCTGCTGGAGCAGCTCGTATGCTGCAGCTTAATGAACTGGAAGAGCACAGACTGTTCTCCTATGAAAATGCTGAAGCTTACAAGGCAAAGACCATAGCTTGGCATGACAAAAGGATCTATCGTAGGTCATTCCATGAAGGATAACAAGTCCTAATATTTAATTCAAGGCTGAAGCTCTTCTCAGGCAAGCTCAAATCAAGGTGGTCTGGCCCATTCAAAATCATGAAAGTTTATCCACATGGAGATGTGTATTTACTAGATATAGAGTGTGGCAAAGAGTTCAAGGTCAATGGACAAAGAATCAAGCATTACTTTGGTGAACCTTTGGACAGATTGAAGGTTACCACCACTCTTGATGATATTGAATGATGCTAAAACATGGTCTGGCTGAGGACCTTATAAACCAAGTGCTCCTGGGAGGCCGCCCATCAATAAATTCAAGTAGTTTATAGTTATGATGGAGCATTACATGGTCAGCAACAAATAATTAGGAACCATAGAAGGCAATAATTGAGTTCAGGTTGTAGCATAAGGAAAAGAACTGGTGTGATGTGGGGCAATGCTACATCATGCTCCCGACATTCCGAGTGCAGAGGTTACCATTTGTGGATAATGACCAATATCTGAGGGAAGTACAAGGTAGGACCCAACACGTTTTGTCTGTTCTGGGTAAAACAAGTTGGACAATTTTGAAAAAATTAAAATTGCAATAATTAGTGGGGAGTGGAGAGAGAAGGTCACGGGTTCCCACTCCTCATGACCTAATCGTGCAACCTTTTTCTCTCTCCTATTTTATTTCCTCCTTTCCCACGCCTCACCTCCACAAACAGCCAACCCACACCCTTCCTGACACATTAAATCGACCCTCCCCACTCCACTCAACCCACTACACTATCTTTGTTAAACCCTTCCTTCTTCCTTGCTCACAAACCCTAACTGTTCTAACCCTTCCCCTAACCCCAGCACCCACCTCTGCAACAGAAAAAGCCCAACCTTCCTCTTGGATTGATGCAGAGGCCAAGGAAAAATTTGAAACTGAGACACTAAGCCGTAACCTATTTCCAGAAACAGGTTTCAAATTTGGAAAATGTGTGACCTTTGGGATTCTGCCTGAGGTGGCAGATGTGGTTGAAGCTCTAAACTGGAGGATCTTTGCTCAGCATCCAGTGGGCTTCTGTACCCAGTTGGTAAGGGTGTTTTATGCCAACATTGGGTCAGAATCTCAGACCTTCGTGATCATCATGGGAGGAAAGGCCTCCTTCTCAGCTGCAACCATAAACATGCACCTAGGGCTGGAAGAGGTGGAGGATGAGTACCAAGACATCCTAAAGAAAATGACAACCGCCAAGCTGTAACAAATCAAAAAGGACCTAGTCATTCTTTGGAGCGAGAATGGATCCAAAGAACCGAAGGTCAGGTAAAGCTCCCAAGGCCCTTGTTGCAGCCCCTTGCCAAAGTCTGGTACCATTTCCTGAGACAGTCTCTGTCCCTAACTGGCCACTTGGAAACAGTGGAGAAAAAGCGCCTTGTTCTTATTTACTGTATCATGAACAAGAAACAAATCAATGTTGGGGAGATGATAAAGGATCAGATCTCCACCTGTGCCATGAAGAAGAAAGGTAACTTGATCTTCCCCTGCCTGATAACTGAGTTGTGCACTCAGAAGGGAGTGGAGTACAATCCTGCAGAAGGGTTGGAGAAAAACTATGGCGCTATAGATATGAATTGCATCCTGAGGATGTACTCCAATTCTTATAAAACTGAAGTGAGCGACAGAAAACCCCCAAGATCTAGCACCCCAGAGCAGCATGATCGCTCTGGGATGCTGGAGCAGAAGATTGACCAATTGACTGATATGCTGCAGCAACATGTGCAGCGAGAAAATGTGTTTTGGGAGTTATGGTTCATCAAATACCAATGGGAGAAGCAAACCATGAAGCCAAACAATTAGAAGCTAGAAACTCCCATTCCCCAGTTCCCAAGAGAGATCATGCCCCATATGCAAGAAGATGAACCAGTCCCCCTTGAGAAAACAGTTCCCGACCCTGCATCTGAGAACCCAGAAAACAACATCAACTATACCTCTGCAAACAGTTCCTCCTATAACAAAGAATGGATGGGAGTTTCCCCATCCCAGCAACAAAATATGGTTGTGGCCTCTGCACCAATGAAGAAAAAGGTAACTTCCCAAGGCTCCCAATAGGATCAAGGGAGTCTCAAAATGGGCCGTACTGCAGCTGAAGAAAAATTTCCCTCCTCTGCCCTTGCTACAGCAAAAGCCTCCCCTTAAGTCCTCAAACCAGCATAGAAAATCAAGACCACTGCTGGGAAGGGGAATTCTGTGATGAAAATTGCTGCTGAAGCTGCTTCTGTAGTAGAGGAAAAGGAGGATGAAATCCCTCTCTCCAAGAAACTCAAGACTGTTGTGCCAAATGATGCACTCAAGATTAAGAAAGAAAAGGTTGCAACACTGCAGGCTGAGAAGGAGGGGGTTGCTGCAATAGAGCAAGCTGAAGAAGCAGTTGGAGCAGAGGAAGGAAGTGAAGAAGAGGAGGCTAAAGCAGGTGTAGAAGAAGAAGAAAAAGAGGAGGAAGAGAAAGAGATTGAAGAAGGAGAGGCTAAAACACCACAGGCTTGAAACAGAGCCCTAAACCCACAACAAGATGCTTTCTGAGCCTTCCACCCCATTCTCAGCATTATGTTCTTTTTAATTATTGCAAGTAGCACTAGTGCAATAAGTGCTTTTTACGTCAGTTAAAATTGATTTTTTACGTCAGAATACTGACTGACGTAAATACAGCTGACGTTAATAGTTACTATTTTAACGTCAGTTGAGAACTGACGTTAAATATAACACTATTAACGTCAGTTCCTTAACAAAACCGATGTTAAAATAAAACTATTAACGTCAGTTCTTTAATACAACGGACGTTGATTTTCTTAAAACTAACGTCAGTTGTTTTAAAGAACTGACGTTAAAGGTTTAATTTTAACGCCAGTTGTAATAAACAACTGACGTTAATAGAGTACTGCATATTTTATAAAATACTATTAACGTCAGTTGTTTGATACAACTGACGTTAATAAGTTTTTTTTTTTAAATTCAGTTTTAAAATATCACTCCCCTCAGCTATCCCTGCATTCAGTCCCAGTAACACAGAATATCACACACATACAGAATTGCAAAGGAAAATTGAACAATGGGGGACTTAAAACCAAAACTCATGTATATATATAAATAAATTTTAGTTCCAATGTCTAAAAAACAAAACTATCTAAGGATATATATATATACATGTTATTAATTAGTTTCTAAAGTCTAACAAAAAAACTATTTATCTAAGTAGTGCGGAGGTATGTTGGCAATTCCTTTTTCAGCCGCATACTTGAAGAAGAATTCGGCGAAGCGCATCCTCAAGTCTCTTAACTCATCTTGTTCAATAGGCGATTGGTCGATAAATGCCTAGACACGTTCAAATAATAACAATAACATCAATGCAAGTCATCTTCAAAACTATAATATATAATTTAACAAGTTGTTTAAATATTACCTTCTTCCATCCATCCGTAATAGATGCGGAGACTATGTTCAGCATATGAAGCATCACATAATAGCCGCACGACCAACTGTCAGGTTGAAATCGAGACTACCAACAAAATTAATTTCAACGTCAGTTGAATATACACATAAATTAGTAATTATAATAATAATTATTTGATAAATAAACTACCAAACCTTGAGGATGTTCCATACAGGATTTGCTTTAGCCTTAGAAGTCCTACTTCTCCCGTTGACGCAACTTATGCTACTCGCCTTCAGCGCGCTATCATAAACAAATAATCATGTCGATCAATTAACAAACTCATTTATCATGTTTGTAATAAACTAAAAACAACTGATATTAAAACTTAAATTAAATTTAAGATTAGTTACTTACATATTTATGACTTCCACCACCTTCGGTGGCGGATCATGGTGGAGAGAGCAGAAGAATATGACAGTATGCCTAGACGGGTGAAGTACCAACAACTGCCAATGGTCATTCATACAGTAGGGAGCCAGATATAATTCTTTCGGATTGTCTCCCAACACCTTCCCTATGTATTTACTCAATGCATCGCCAGCAAAGAACTCGGGCAGAAGGATTGACGGATCTAAGAAATCGTAAACTGATGCAACGCCCTTATCAAGCTGAAGATGATGGAGATACCTAAGATATGAAAAGGGTGTGCATGTTAATTACATAATATATATATTGAAATTAAAATAATTTATTAAATGGAAAAATACCAAAAATAAATAAGTTATAAAATTAAAATTAACTTACGTGCACCAGAGACTGATGACATTGCTGTTCATCCAAACGTTATTTCTGCAGCCGTTCCCGAGATCGTCACCAACGAAGGAAAATATCCTCTGCTGATCTGGGTGTGCCACCCATCCATCGTGCTCCAATGGACATTCAAAAATCTCATACGCATAATCCTCACCAAGTGAGAACAAACGAGTGATAGGTGACAGCGACACCGACGTCGACTTGGCCTTCAGTTTAGGAAAATAAAATATATAAGTTTTTGATAATTAAAAAAAACACAAGTAATTATTTGACTATTTTGGAAATTAATAATGAATAAATACCTTTGCTAACATTTCGAGCTCACGTCGTTTGGAGTCCAACTCAAGCTCACGCCTTTTCATTTCCAACTCATGCTCATGGCGCTGGACTTCCAACTCCCGCTCCCTAGCTGCCAACTCATCGTCCTCCACATGTGCCATACTAAAACTCTCTTTTGTGCTCACATGTGAAGCGTTGGCAAGCCTTGCGGTGTCCTGGGATGTACCGACGGAGGAAAGCTCTATGGCAAGCGCCTGCTTGAATTCTGGGTTGGCTATTAAGCCTTGCATCAGATGTGATGTAATATCTGGGTTGGTCATGAGGTGCTGAGTAATGTCAACCAAAATTGATGCTTCATTGACCACCCGCTTTCGTGAAGCAGACTTGCCATAATATTGTTTGATGGTCACGTTCCCAGGAACACCGAGAACCCGACCAGGATGGTCTTTCTTGCCTAGAGCAGTCATCAAGACGTCCTGCCGTCCAGAAAGGACGAATGCGCCCTGGGAGGATTTTGCTTTAAGATCCATCTACAATGAAAAAAAAATGAAAAAATGTGCAAGTGAAAAGTGTTGCAAGTATCTATACAAATATCAATTGAAATCAAGTTAATTATTTACTTACAATCTTATCTGCCACTTCGCGAGTGGCATCAGCTTTAAAAGATCCCGCCTTTGTCATGCGGCCGGCTAACCAGACATCCTCGCGGTCGATGTCCGACGGAGGACTTGATGGTGTGCCCTCAGGAACCTCTCCTCTTTCAATCCTAGCAAATGCTCTTCCTGCTTCGCCCTCAGCCTATCCGCCATCATCTGCTGGATCCGAGTATGGTACCCACCCTGAGACATGGTGTGGCGGTGGATGTTATTCGCCTGATTCTGCCGACCCTTATTTGCCTTAGCCTATTCAAACAAAAACACATAATTAAATATAGTTAAATGATCTATAATAAGCATACAAAATTAACTTAATCAACCAACCTGAAATTCTTCATCCTGTCGACTCCTGGCAAACATATCCCAAGTATCATGATCAATCCAGGGATAATCCGAGAACATTTTATCAAGCCGCTTCTTCCCAGATAGATAGTACCTGGTAAGATCATGCTTGAACCCATTCCAACGCTTTGATGCCATTTTCATACATTTATGACGATGATCCTCGTCATTTGGCACAGTCCAAGCTACCTACACATTAGATACATATATAACAACTGGATGGATTATAACTCGGATAATTATCTAATAATGTAAATCAAACGAATGTAAAGGTAAAATACGGTGATAGCCTCCCAAATCTGATCCTTAACGCTTACGGGAACGTCATTCCGATGGTTGTAGTTGATGCTTACGTGCTGCTTCGCTTGTAGAAACAACCACTTATTAAATTCTTTAGCACGGGGTCCCTGGGCATTTAGATTAGCATCGAAGGACACCTCAAGCTTCTGTCCGCTCTGCCTGTCCTTCTCTAGTTTCTTCAACGAGGTGGCTCCTCTACCCCGTTTCCTATGAGCCTGTGATGTCTGTATGGACAAAAAAAATGATAAAATAGAGGGTTGTAACATTATAAACTTACATTAACAAGAAGGACTAAAGATAGTATATAACATGCATGTAAACTTACACTAGAATCAGCAGGCGTAGGCGTGATCGGGTCCTGCGAAACCCCAACAGTGTCCTCCCGTGCATGTGGGCTATCCAACTGATCCATATGTATGCCTGTTCAAAAACAATATATATGTATTAACATAGGTTATAACTCAAAATAAATATAGAAGTATAAATAAAAATAACTAGATAGGTCCTGTAGATATACAAAACATCTATATATCCAATATAAGGACAATACGGGAGATTGAAAACTATAGTTTTTGAACATTGCCAAGCACTAGTCACGGCCTGGCCATGATGTCCATCACGGCCGTAATGTGCCAACTGAACCAGACCCTCATAGGCAGAACTAATCACGGCCTAGCCGTGATGAGCATCACGGCCGTGACAGATCAACCAGCAGAGCAACATGCACTCAAAACAAAAAAATAGAGACATTCCAAACAACTCAAACTCACGGTTTAAAGTTACAACTACTGAGACTACAGTTTCAACATACACTCAAAACCAAAAATAGAGACATTCCAAACAACTCAAACTCATAGTTTCAAGTTTCAACTACTGAGACTACAGTTTCAAACCAGCAGAGCAACATGCATGCACTCAAAACCGTGAATAAAAAAATGTGCCCTAATTAAAGACTCACCAGAAATAGGCGCTCGCGTGGTGGTGGGGGGGGAAGCTCGAGTGGTGGCCAACGTTCGATGTGGTTACTGAGAGCAGAGGGACAAGGAGAGTTAGTGCGCGGGAAGGCCAGGGGAAAGAGAGATGTCAAGTTATTGCAAAGAAGGAGCGGGAAAGACAGAGTTAGGGGTTAAGAGTGTACCTCACGGTGGTGACGAAGAAGCCCTCGCGGTGGTTGCGGTGGAGATGAGCGCGTGATTAGGGCAGAGTGAGAGCGAGAGTGAGGGTTGAGCGTGATGAAAAGAGAAAAGACGTAGAGAAGTGGAGAAGGCGCGCGGGGGTAAACGTTATAATTAAAATAAAACAACATTTTACGTCAGTTTTTGGTAAAACCTGACGTTGAAGATCATATATTTAACGTCAGTTGTCTTAATAAACTGACGTTAAAAACTCTCAGACTTATTACGTCAGTGGTTAGTAATAACTGACGTTAAATGTCATATATTTAACGTAAGTTGTATTAAGAAACTGACGTTAAAAACACTCACAACTTCTTACGTCAGTTGTATTACACAACGGACGTTAAAGGTTTATTAGTTTCTGCAGAAACATTCATTCCCTTGACTACTGTGCTACTTACCCATTCACCTTTGTACCTAATCCTCTTAATGAGCATTAAGTTTATAGATAAGTTTTCAAGAAAATCAGAATAACTTAGTAACTTCATCCACTGCTCCTATAAATAGCTTCCTAGCTTCCATCTCCTTTTAATTAATTTTCTGCTTCACAATATGGCTCTGCCGTGGAGATTAACTTCATCACTCTTTCTTCCTATTCCTAGACTCAAAGGTCTTTGTCTTAATGGTCAAACAACTTCTGAGTTTGAGTAAATTACATTGCATGGATATTAAGGTTGGGTGAATCACGTAATGTGATTCTCCCACTTTATTTCATCCCCGTCATCCCTTTCACTTTGCTTTGGAAGCAAGTGATTGTGGATTCAAGATGATGCATCAAGGAACTCCACTGAAGAAGAAAGATGCAAAGATCCATTTCACTTTGCTTTCGCTTCTAGTGACTGAGGATTTACTTTGCATCTTGGAATTCAAGTGAGGGAGGTGATGCATCCATTGGAGTTTCTGATGACAGGGCTGAGAAGAAAATGATGTTGATGCAGAAACTTTTTTATATTTTAGGGCTATTTTGCAGAAATTTTTTATCTTTTAATCATGTAATTTTAACTTATGAATCGCTTCAATGTCATACGATTTGATTATACATAAAACTTGTTTTATGTTAAGTGTTTATTTATTTTAATTTGCACAATAATTTGTTTACTAATTCAAGCTAATTAATAAAAATTAAAAATAAACTTGTATAAAAAAAAGGTTTAGAAATAAACTGCAGTACTATATGGAGTGATCTGCGTTAAGAGGGACAACAGGGACATGACAACCAATGAAATGAGTTTCATAATTATTTACGTCAGTTATTTATAGAACTGATGCAAATAGTTTACCCACCACCTCATTTTTAACGTCAACTTATTTGATGACTGCCAAGTTCCCGTATATTAATTACATTATTTCCAATATTCATTCTGCACGTGTATAATATATAGGATTATTTACGTCAGCTATTTATTTAATCAAGTAAAAAATCAAACTTTTAACGCCGCTTGTATAAAAACCTCGACGTTAACAATTAATATTTTTTATTAAAAACACTTTTAACGCCGCTTTTTTAAAAAATCGACGTTAAAAGTGTATAGATATCTGCAAAAACATTCATTCCTTTGACTGCATCTTGTGCTACTTACCCATGCACCTTGTAACTCAATCCTCTTAATGAGCATTAAGTTTATAGGTAAGTTTTCAACAAAATCGAGAATAGCTTAGTAACTTCATCCCCTGCTCCTATAAATAGCTTCCTTCCATCCTTTTAATTTTCTCGCTTCACAAAATGGCTTTGCCGTGGAGATTAACTTCATCACTCTTTCTTCCTATTCCTAGACTCAAAGGTCTTTGTCTTAATGGTCAAACAACTTCGAGTTTGAGTAAATTACATTGCATGGGTGATAAGTCCGAGTAAATTACATTGTGTGAGTTGCTCACCTTATCACCTTCCTGGAGAATCACCGTGGAGGGCTAATCAGTGTGCTCGGGGTCACAGTTCCAAAACCTCGGCTTTGGCAGCAAGTGACCGTCTTGGAAGTCTCTGGAACCACTGCCTTTGCTTGAAACGGATCTCGTGCACCTGTTTTTGCCTCTCTCTTGAGATCTCTCATGCCCCCAGCTTTCGAGGTCTTCTGGGAGTATATATAGTTTTCCCTTTGGCATATTTCATAAAACTCTCTCGATGGGATGTAGCTTTAATGTTTAGGATTTTAAACCCTTTCAATGTAACTTTTTATAGGATTTTAAACCATTTCAATGTAACTTTTTATAGGATTTTAAACCCTTTCAATCTTCTCAGATCGATCGACCAGTATTACACTTCATGAATGAGATCCGGTTTGGGTTATTGATTCAACTTATACTTCGCACATATATTTTAGTTTTCAAAACAGAAACACAAAACATCAAAGCAATTCATGTGAAACTAAAACTTTGAGGAAGGCAATGCGGAAGGAATCGTATACTAGATAAAAAAATTATTAAAATAACTTTTAACGTCTGTTGATGTAGGGACTGACGTTAAAAGTGAAGAGACTTACTTATAACGTCAGTTCTTTATCGAACTGACGTTAAAATGTTCACTTTTAACGTCAGTTCTTTATTGAACTGACGTTAAAAGTGAGTCACTTCACTTTTAACGTCAGTCATTAAAACAATTGACGTTAAAATTGAATTAATGAAGCCTGATATTTACAAAACTGCCACCGCCTCCTTTTTAACGTCTAGCTTTTGGTTAACTGACGTAAACCTTTACCGTCTAATGTATATTTTCCACTAGTGTAGTGGTCACTAGGACCATTTAGATCTGATTGTGTGTAGGGCCATTAGGGCCATAGTTGTTTAAAACTTTGTATGATGTTGGCTTGCAGGTGCCCCACCTTGTTAATTCCGTATGATTAAAGATTAAATGGAAGTGGCCTCTTACCTTTTGATGTGTTCAATCACTTGTCTCTTTAGTTAGAACTATTGCTTAATAACTAATGATATGACTTAACTGCACAATTTTAACCATGCTACATCACTGCTTTATCTAAGAGGACACATATGCTGCAACAGAAACAGATAAATGTGAGCTTGAGTGTCTAAATTACACTGCACCTATGCTTCACACATGCATTTTCTGTAAGGCTTGATTTGATTCTATTTAATCTGAACACATATGATTGCACACAATTTATGCTTGAGGCATTTTCTTGTTTTGTTTTCATTTTTGCTAGAGCTCAAACAGCCAACCCTCTAACTCTGAATGTCCTTAGTGTGCCCCATTGAGCCTGAGCCCTTTCTTCTTATATCTAGCACATTTTAAGCCCTTAACTCATAAAACAAAGAATACCTAAATAGGTAGAACTTAAGGATGCTTTTGAAGTCATGTTCTAAGATAAGTTTGGGGGTGGCTTGAGGACAAGCACCACCTCAAAGTTTGGAGGAGCTGGCTGCAGCAACTATGCAACAAAGCTGTATAGGAAAAAATAAATAAAAAATAAAAAAGGGGGAAATCAGGAAAGAAAATGAGAAGCTCACAATTGTGTAATGTGAATCTGCATTTCCCTCTTAAAAATTATGCAAAAAAAAAAACGCAAAAATTTTGAAAAATGAGAACAAAGAACATTGAAAAATCTAAAAGTACAACAATAATCTGTTCTTTGTTCTCAACAAAAATAATAAAGTATGGGTCGTGATGGGGAAAGTAGTGAATTGTAAGGACCAAAAGGTTTTGAAGGAAGGAATACTTGGAATATAGAGCTGACTTGAAAAGCATCCTTTTGCTAGACATAGAATTCAGCTACCTATCCAGAAAATTTCAACCTGACATGTCCTAAGCCCCCTTACAACCATAAAAGACCCCTTGCTGTGTGTTTTTCTGTGTTGTTTTAATTATGATAAAACCTTATCAAGTTTAAATCATAGATGTATGTATGTCATTAAGAGTGAAAGTCTGATGAGAGTGTGAGAAACATAAACAACTATTCTGAGTGACTTGCTGCAGCATATGTTAATCTGAACCTAGATCAATTTTGTAATAATTAATGAAATGTGAATGATAGGAAGAGTGTTGTGTTATGATTGAAAGTGTAGAATTTTGAGCCTTAAAAAGAAATGAAAATCAGGGTGATCCATGTATGCCATGCAAAGGATAGAAGTATTTTCTTGTCATGTTTTCTTGCATTGCTTGAGGACAAGCAATAATTCAAGTTTGCTGGTGTGATAACTCTTTGTAAGAAGAGTTATTTATTACCTACATGCCTTGAATTATTGTTGCCCTCTAAGTTTAAGTTTACATTTATGTGAATAAATTGCTGTGGTAAATGTTGGTGCTGAAACATGCAAATGCCAGTATTATGCTTTTCTGTGCTTCATCATTGTCTCAAATTTTTCTACATGTTTAAGCATAAAGGTGATGGAGCAAGCTTAAAGAATGTAAAATGAACTACTTGACTACTACAGCATAGCCAAACTTCAGTAGCTCTACAACTAGAAGACAAAAGATGACATGGATACCTTTTCTATCTCCTCATATGCGTTGATGCCCTGATAATGTGGAGCCCACGCATCATGGGATCATGCCTTCCCGTATTTTTGGAAATGGGTCAGGACTCTATTTTATAATGTTATTTTTTGGCCGAAAAAGGAATGAAAGACAATGGAGTATACATACCAATTAGGGTAACCCTAAAAAGGAGACTTGGACACATTTATGACATATCCTTTCTTGTTTTAACCTAGGGAGCTGCATCGTCTTCAACCTCTAGCAGCTGTTGTGTTTTTATTTTCTTTACCTTCACCATTGTAATGACTTCTTTAACTTTTATTCATTTTGATTTTTGTAAGCTTAACATGAGCTAAACTCTTCAAGCTTTGGGTATGATTATGTAATGAATGCTTAGCTGTCTTTATGCAATAAATATGTTCTGCATTTCTTTTATCATGCATTAACTGTGTTTAGTTAAGAGAATTCAAATTAATCAAATGTCAAGCTTTCTTGGTTTGGAAAATATGAGTAAAGTGGAAAGAGATAAAAGATAGGGGTTAAATAAATGATTAGAAAATTATTTGATGTTGAATAGACTAGGAATAGTTATTCAAGTCCCTAAACTAACTGGAACGTGCTTATTAAGAGGATGGTGTAATTAATCTGAATCTAGGAATAGAAGGCAGTTAATGAACCTAGTCTTTAAGTGTTTTAAAACACATTTTTACTTCCAGGAGTTAATTCTGGAGCATAGGCAAAGCATAATATAGGCTAAGCAGGATTTATGAAAGAGCATACCTAGAGCTACTTTTACCATATTTCGCAACTCGACTCATTTTAACTCTTTTCTTTTTAAGTGTTAACTTTCTCAAGTTTAATTTACAATTACCTTGCACACATACCAAATTTTTGTTACCAATCTAACTGCTAGAGAATATAGTCTAAATAGGATTTTTGCTACAGCATTACAATCCTCGTAGGAACAATATCTGACTTACTTTCTATACTACTTGATGTGATTTTGTATACTTGCACAAGCTTAAAGACAACTGTTTTTAAGGCAACAGGGGTACCTTGGTGTGATAGGACTTTAGATGGGGGAGAGGCATCTCTGTGGTGGAGAGATTTAGGCAATTCAGAAGGGTTGAGGAGTCCCAAATTGGGGTGATTGACAAATGCGATCACAAAAAGGGTAGGGAGTGGGGCTTCAGTGTCTTTTTGGAAGGATTGTTGGTCTTGTGTTTCTTCTTTTCAAAACAGGTTTCAAAGACTTTTTTTAGTTTTAACAGCAAAGGAGTAAAAAGTTACAAATCTGGGAGAATGGAGAAATGGATCTTGGTTTTGGAACTTGCCATGGCGTTGGAGACTCTTTGAGTGGAAGGAGGAACAACTAAAGGAATTGATGCTCATTTTGGAAGGCCAATAGATTCTTCATGAAGTGGATGACTCGTGGATTTGTTTGGGTGATAACAACTTGAAATATGCTGTAAAAATAGTATATGAATATATTACGGCTGCTGTTCACAAGGTAGATGATTGCAATTTCAGAGTTCTTTGGGATAGGAGCATCCCTTTGAAGATTGAGACCTTTTGTTGGAGGTTGGTTTTGGATAGAATTCCAACGGCGATTAATCTACAAAGAAGGGGAATTATTATCTCAATTGACTCTTTACTTTGCTGGTTTTGTAAGACTAATTGTGAAACTACTGCTCATTTGTTCCTTTTTTTGTAACTTCTCTTATGTTGGGTGGATGTATATGTATAATTGGCTAGGCATTCAAACAACTCTTACAAGGAATGTTTGGGATCTACTATCGCAGCATGATGGACTGCGTTTTTGTAAGGGATAAAAAATGATTTGGAGGATGTTTTGTTTTGCTGTAATTTGGTCATGATGGATGCACGGAAATGACATGATCTTCAATCAGAGCTCCTTGGATTTTGATAAGGTAACGAAGTTGATCAAATTTAGCGTGTGGAGTTGGTGTCAAGGTTTAGTAAAGAAAGCAAAATTTTCATACATAGATTTGATTGTTAATCCTTTGATTTGTATGGAATCTGCTGTGTGATCTTTTGTTAGGGAGGATAGGTGACTTCGGAGTATAGAAGCATAGTTTTTAAATGTTATTGGAAAATGTGAAATACCCTGTACAAACTTAGCTTCTAGGGAGGTTGATGTTCTCTTGTCTGGTGGTTAGTCTTTTAGAGGGCACATATTTTTTGTTTTCCCTTTCACTTGATACTTCTTGTAAATGGGTTTAGGGTACCCCTTGTACTCTATTTTATATACTTTTGGCCTATAAAAAAATGATTTAGTCATATGCACAAAGTTGAAAAAAATATATATTTATTTCATTGACAAAAGTAAATCAAATCCAAAAGAAGTCAAATTACAGTATATGAATATCAAAGAAAACATTATGATTGATCTTTAAAAGGAACTTGATCTAAATATTTTTTAAAAAACACTTGCTAGAACAAATACAACAAGTGACAACCACCATGTCTTTTCTCACTTGTTGTGGCGACTACAAGGATTAAACAATACTATATAATGTTCTAGGAAAAATCATGTCTATAAACAAATCATTAATATGTAAATCTCTCATTTAACGTTTTCACATAGGGTTTTTCTTATCCCTTGTCTACCTCTAACAATTAGGCCTCTCTCCATATGATATATACTTGGTTTTCAAAACTGAATATTTAGACAAAAATATTTAAAGCACAATAACTTAAGAGATAATTGGATAATATTTAGTTACTTTTGTACATGCGATGCAAATACCTAAGATATTGATAAAACCTGTTAATTATAATAATATTTAAAATTTAATTAGTTAAATTACAAATAAAATGTATTTACGTGCACCATAACGAGATGTTTGCGGTGCTAACCATTTCACCCTCAACAGCGATCTCCATAATATCCCTCCTTTGGATATAAATATGGTCATTACACCTTCCATCATGTTCCAACTTTACATAAGTTGAAGTCGACCCCATAGTCACAACCTCTACAGCTAGATGTTTTAAAACATCTTGAGGATCCCCCTTGTCGATCCCCTAAACAACAAACACAAAACATTAGTAATCACAGTTAAGTTATTTCATTTGTAAGTAATTGAATGATTAAATGAATACCTCGGCAGGAGCAGACTTCTCGGGTCTTCCCGGATCTGACCTTTTAGGCGGAACATCTTTTCCAACATCATAAATAAAAAAACATAAAGCATTAATAGTAAACACTAATAAATTATTTCAATTGTAAATATAGAAAAACACAAGTAATTGAATACCTCAGATGCAACAAAAAACCTGACCAATCTTCTTGGCCAGGGGATGAAGTTACCGGGGACCTCGGCCACTATTTGAACCTCCTCAGTGGGCATAGGGACTCAAGCATCAGCATCTCGAATATCTTCAACCTGCACCCTCACCCGATCATCCGCTAATGTATGGTGGTGTATGGTATTCCCCAAGTTGTGTGCCCTCCCCAATGCCACTAAGCGGCGATCACGATGATCATCAACATACAAGTCACACATATCAGGATCCTCATCATCATCATCAGGGAGATGAGGAGGATGACATGAGCCCTTAGTGCTCACATGGCCAGAGGGTTGGATACATGTGTTTTGCATGGACATACCAGCCAAAACTGCTAGTTGCTGGGAAAACTGCTGGGTTATCTCCTGTCTAAGCTCATCTACAATCTCCCGTTTTAGCCGTTCTCTATATGCATCATCATCCCTTTGACGTCGGTGTGAAGATTAACCATGATATTGGTGAACGCCAATGCCAATGCCCTATCCAACACCAATCACACGGCCCGGGTGTTCTTGTTTACCGATGGCAGTAGCTAAGATATCTCGGCGGCCTTCAGGAACAAAGGTTCCTTGAGTGGCCTGTTCGTCTAAGGCATCCTATAACATATAGAATATTACGTCACATTACAATTAGGTAACATTGTTAAAATCACAATTAGAATTCAAACTATACTTACAATCTTCTTAGCTACTTGGCGTGCCTCCTCAGATGTATATTGTCCCGTTCTTCTTTGTCGGGCTCTCTTCCATGCACGATGGCACGGTGTAACACCCTGTTTTTCGTATACTTCTTTATCAGTAAATACATGCTTCAATGTATTTATTTTTTATAAAATCCAGAGGATGATTTTATTTAAAATGAAATCATTTTCTTGTGTTGTTTTACCATATGAAGTCACAATAAAATTTTCGATCGAAAATTCAGACGAAAATCGGTCTGGGTTTTCACTGCCAGTACAAGTTTAATGAGCTAGAGACAATATTTTAATTCGTGAACGAGACGGTTAGTGTTTTTATGATGTTTTGTGTGGGTTTGGAGTTTTTTGAAAAATCTTGTTCGGGACCAAATCTTAGGGATTTCCCGGGCAAAATCGTCGGGAAATACGATCGGGGAAGTCATCTGATACGCAATGGAGCAGATCATCAAGAGGATGAAGTGACATGGAGTGACTTGATGTGAAGGCTATGACACACCTAAGAAAAAGTGAATCTTGACTTTATTTCAAAATCTCACTTTTTCATCTTTTTCTCTCCAATCACATCACATCACCTTAACTCCTTATCCTCTCTACAAGCAACCCACCTTCTTTCTTATTCTTTCTTCTCTTCTTTATTATTCTTTCCCCTCAAAACCGTGACCCCCTCCCTCATTCTCTATAAATACCCATCATTTCCACCATTCATCACTTTCCTCCATTTTCTCACATTTTCACTTTACTACCTTTCTTCTTCTTCTTCTTTCTTACAAAGTTTACATTTTTATCAAGCTTTTTACTGTAAGTTCTTAATCAAAATTCTTCATATTGTTGAGGGTAATGATCCTATGTTGTTTATTTTTCAAGTTATTGTGTTTATGTTCATAGTTTTGCTTTAAGTTTCCTTTAAGCTTTCAAACTTCTAAAATCTCTTAAAAATGGTAGAAAACTCCTTTTGAGTTGAAACCACTTTCTATATTCTTGTATTTACTCATACTATCACATACTAAAAGGTTGTTTAAAACAAAGTTTCCTAACCTCTTCTTTCTAAGGAGGCCGAAACATTGTATATGGTTTGGATGAATCTTGTTTCAACTTTTACATGTATGAGTTTGTATTTAAGTTTCATTTCCAAGATGATCATGGACCAAGGCTCCTTTATGTTAAAGGATTCTATGTCTAAGTGATTGGAAAGTTTAAATATTTGTTTTCTAAAATGATCACGGACCAAGGCTCCTTAATGTTAAAGGATGCTATGTCTAAGTGATTGGAAAGTTTAAAAATTTTTACTCTATTTTATGTAAAGACCAAAACCAATGAGTTTTAAGGCAATGGTGTTTAAGTTTTGTTTTCCAAAATGATCATGGATTAATAATCCTTGATATAGGAGGATGCTAGGTCCAAGAGATTGGAAAGTTTGAAGATTTCTAACCCTTATTTCTTGAAAAGGCCGAAACCTTCAATAGTTATGGCAAAGATGTTGAGTTTTGTTTTCCAAAGTGATCATGGACTAAAAAGCTCCTTTATGTTAAAGGATGCTATGTCTAAGTGATTGGAAAGTTTAAAATATTTTCTTGCTTTATTTTCCAATGATGGTCGAATGTAACATTTGACCTATGATGTGTTATTTTATTTTGTTTTCCAAGATGATTATGGATTAAAGCTCCTTTATGTTAAAGGATGCTATGTCCAAAAGATTGGATGGTTTAAAGATCTCTAACCTCACAAACTTGTTAAGGCCGAACCTAAGAGTTCATGGTCTAAGACATTTGATTTTTCCATTTTCCAAAATGATCATGGTTTCAAGCTCCTCACTATGTATGGATGGCAACCTAAAGAGATTGGAAAGTTTATAAATTCCTAGCCTATTTATCTATGCTTGGCCGAAACCCTAAGTCAAGTACTTAGTGGGATTTTTAATTCAACTTTGTTAAAAGATCATTCTTTATGAACTCCTAACACTTAAGGATCATAAATCCATGATTTGTATAATTTTCGGGAATCTCTAACCCTAAGAACTAGTCTTGGCCGAACCTATACCTTGTGGTTTAGTGTTCTTGTTTGATTTTAACTTGTGATTTTGTGTTCATAACCTTAGACTTTCATCACGGAGGAAACAAGGACGTTCGTGGTTTACCTCTCCAAGCATCTAATCTCCTTATATGTTGATTGAAATGACTTGGTTATCTAAAGTACTTGAACTGTTATGCTATTATCTGATGTTGAACTGTACTTGCTCTAAATGTTATAATGCATATATGTGATGAGTACTGCTTTCAACCGTGATGTTAGCATTGAAATGATAATATATACTGTTGTTGATTGAAAGTTTGCTAAGCCAGACTTGTGTCTGTGCTCAACTGTCATAAGGATTAAAAACCTTAATAAGATTTGAATACGAAGGGATTGGTGTTCTTGTCCAAAAGCTCATTAACTTAAAGTACTTGTTTTAAATGTTGAAATGGTTTTGATGAACTATTGTTATACAAGAGAAAACCCCTTTCCGAACTATGTGTCTTCAAGTGAAAACTTTCAAGATTATTTGGCAATATCCTATTGGGGATTTTCAAATATAAAAGTATTTCAAAGATGCTTTACAAAAGATTTTTAAAGGAAAGGTTTTCTCCTAAATGTTTTAGAAACTTTCTGATAGCCTGGATAGGTTATCGAGGATTCGGTTTTGAATTTGATTTTCACTGAATGAAAAATAAATACATAAGAAAGAGAATCTAGTACGCCAGACGTCGCCTCTAGTATTCAGTTATACGCACGTGATCTTGGATCAGTGTTAATTTGGGGCCATGAGTCCTATTCATGATGTTTCTGGACTGAGGTTCCAATTCTCGAAATTGAGGACAGTGCGTTCTTATTTCGTTGTGGTGGACTGTGTGTCCTAATCACGTTGTTGTGGACTGTGTGTCCTAATCACTTTGTTGTGGACTATGTGTCCTAACCACGTTGTGATGAACATTGTTAAAGGTGAATGTTGTTTTCTACGACCACAACCCTTGACTGCGACATCGGTCTCGGGTGTTGTGCTTGAGCATTCAGACTGTGTGTCCTATGCTTTTAAGGTTTCAAGTGATGGGGAAATGATGATTAAGTCTTTAGGTTTGAGCTGCAACAGCGAAAAAGAATGAACACAAAGAAAACCTTTTAAATAAAACATTTTCTCATGTGCATTTCCCCAGGCAGACGTGATTTCTTATATATCAGATACAAGGTGGTATCTGGGAGTTTGTCCATGTAAACCGAGTTTAGAGGCACATGTGACGTTGCTCATCCTGAGACCTTAAATGCATGAGGGAATGGAGGCAACTTCCCGGTGGGCTAGAGATTGACCAACTCTAATTCTTCTCCAGTGGAAAACGGTGTTGATATCTCATGAGATTAAGTTAAAGCCTGATATTGAAGTGCCATGCATATTTTCAAAGGTTGACTGTGCGGGTTTGAGACCCTTTGATATAACACTGCTATGCTATGTATGTGCATGATTTAACTGCTTATATGATTCTGTGATGTATTTATCATGTATATGGTTGTTGTGGGATATATCTTATGACGGTATCTCATTCTTGCACAACTGTATGTTCTATTCTTTTCTTCTTGTATCGGGAATGCGCGTGCTCATAGATGGATCCGGACGTTCCCTTGGCACTGACGAGTTCGAGGAGCGAGGTATTTGATCACGCTAGGTTGGCGGGGAATTGGACTATACACGAGGGAGCGACGACCGCGACATATCGGGGACCAGTCACGACCACCGAAACAATTGGTAATGGAGTGCCCGTACGAAGGATTCATACCGTCGAGACGAGGACTGTGACACTTCCACCTCCATGGTACTACCTCCATACGCTACAAGTTACCGGACTCCTTCATGAGCACTTTGAACCAGTGGAACCGCTTGCGGAGGATCCAGTGGAGGAGGATCTCGAAGAGGATCCCGAGGAAGAGCCTCTTGAGTTCATAGAGGTCGAGGAGGAGGAGGAGAAGGAGGAGCCAAAGTACCATCCTCAGGATCCCGGTGATGACGACGTCCCTATCGACGATGGCGGTGACGTTATTGATCCGGCAACTGATATCTCGTCTGAGGGTAGCGTCTGTGGCCAATCTGCATGCAGGAGGCATATTGGTAGATCGTTTGTCGGCTTTTGGAGTTGTCCCGATAGTCCCTAGGCTTTTAGAGCCATCTTTTGAGTCTTGTACCCAATTCCCTATTCCCGGTTTGATGTTTTCTTTTTACCTATTTCTTCAGTAGCTGTTTCAGTGTATGTTGGCCAATTCGACAAGGCCTGTTTTGTAATCAAACCTAAGATCCCAAGTGGGACAGTCATATCTATATGTATGATGTTTATTTTCATGTTCTGAGTGTTCATCACCTTTTCTTAACTACTTTTAACTATTATATATATATAAAAAATGGGTACCCTTTTTCAGTAACCCTATATAAAAGGTTTTTTTTCCGAAGGCGACCATCATTTTAAATAAGTTTATTTTCCCCAACGGGTAACCATGTGATGTCGGGTTTCAGGGTGTCACATTAGTTGGTATCAGAGCTAGTCGAGTCTTTCGGGAATGTTTGGGTTCAGGTCTATTGTGTTGAAGTTGTGTTTTTCTCTGTCTGGACGTTGTTTGAATTACTTCTTTGAGGTAATGTGTGATAAACCGTGGTTCGCATCCCTTTTCTGGCCAATGCTTGCCCGAAGAAGGATTACAAGTGTAACAACTGTGACCGTGTGGGACACTTGGCAAAGGAGTGCCGTGCACCGAAGAGGGAGCATTCTTTCAACCATGCCAGAGTAAACAAGCCAACTGTTAAGGGAAGAATGTATACCATGAGTGGAGGTGGATCAACAACTTCTGGATGATTTTCAGCGGTAGGATCAGCCAGAGATGCTTCTTTCTGATGTCTTTTCTTTTCCTCTTCCACCATTTTCTTGTTAAGCCTTTTATATCCCCCACGAGACAATATATGGGGGTGGAGATTCTTACTTTGGATTTCCTACCCCTTTTTGATCTTCTCCTGTTATAAATAAAAGACATTTAAATTACATAAGTAAATTAATAAAATTAATTAAAGTTAGAGACAACTCAATTTAGTTAACCTGAAAGATGGGGTCATGTCGGCTCTGAACAAAGCGATCCCACGTCTCCTGGTCAAGAAACGGGTACACCTCAAGTGGGTTCTTCTGACTTGGATTGAATATGTAGTTTCTGCCTAGGTCCGTCTTAAATGCCCTCCAATGCTCACTTGTATACTTTATCAAACACCTCCTCATATTCTTGGCATACGGCAAGTCAAAGGTGAGCTACATTAACACCAACAAATCATGGAATCCCACAATCTTTGCGACAATGGACATAGATTGTGATGGCGATTTGTATAATTTCCTAGATTTGTGTCTGTTTTGTATTTATAAATCTTGTGGAATCCCACATCCTGACTTAGGGCTCAAGTTGGTTTAAACATCATTGTACAAAGCACAATGGACATTCCTTCTCAAGATAAAAACAAAAAAAAGACCATCACAGCCAGCACTATGAGTGAAGGAAACACCAGTGCATGCAAATTACAAAACCATTTAATAAACTACAAAAGACATGCCTTACATACCGAATCACATTGCTACAAACACAAATAACAGAATTACCCATATGACCATAATCCTATAGTGACTAATTACAGATCACTTTCATGTTACAAGTTGCTTGACATGATGAAAAGTCTCATCTTAAGATGAAAATTTTGCAAGGGTTGGACCCTCCATGTACCTAGGCCCTTTGACATTGGGAAAGCCCTCTACTCAATAATTGAAGCTCATGAAAATAGCATTTTGTGTAATGTCAAACTTTTATGTTCTATAGTTGTATGATCAATTTAGTTTTCCACAATCTACCAATAAAACTCCCACAAATTCCTTGACTTTTGTAAGCTATTTTTTCATTTCACCAATCTCGCCGAAAAGACTCTTGCCCAATAACACGGATCATGTCCTCTAGTCCATCTTCCATATCTACGTCATCAGCTTCCTCTCTATGCGACACCCTTGGCATGTCTAACGATTCACCATGACATATCCATATTGTATAACTCTTGCAAATCCCCTCACAAATAAGATGCACCCGTATCTCCTCAGCTTCTAGTCGTCTTTCATTCAAACAGTTAACACAAGGACAACAAAACCTTCCGTCACTACTATCAGGAGCATTTATTTTTGCAAAGTGTAGAAAATCTTCCACTCCATTCTCATACTTATCACTTGTCCGTCTAGCATTCATCCAACCGCGACCCTTGACTACAACAATAACTTCGTACTTAGGCCAAGATCTTCATCAAATACTTCTTATGACAGGGTATGGCCCTATCCCATTCAAGAAGAAACTTTTTCAATATTCGGTTAACAGTTAGTCCTTAACTCTCATGCTCATACTCGACGAAATTTCGGCAGTATTTCCCATCAGTCTCCGGTGTACACGACTAGAACGCAGTGAAAAACACCACGATAAAGTATGCACTCGGAGAACCAAAGGAAATGCATCAGACCGAACTTTCATCAAGTATATAACATATGAGAATCAATGAATAACAATTTTAACTGAATGAAGTAAAAGTTTTTCCCCAAACTGTCCAACATAGACAATTCAAGATTCAATATAATGAGTGGTACCTTAAACAAGTACACGTATGCTCATTAATATTGAATCTCAAACGGGAAACTAAGGCTTTACTAATTAATTAACACTAAAAAAATAACAAAACACTACAATCCCTAACTTAAAGCAAACAAAAATCAAGATAGAATAATAGAGAGGAGAAAACTTACCGGGTGTGGGAAGAACACACAAATGGGAATCGAAATCCTAAGCGTCAAATAATCAAGAAACCCTGAATGAAAGAAAGAAAGAAGCTAAAGCTAATTGAACAAAGGAGTAAATTTAGCATTGATGAAATCAAATCATTATTACCACTATAGTAGAGAACTAAGGAGTAAATTTAGCTTTGATCTCTGGTTCATATGAATCTGAATCACTCGTCCTGTAACCTAGAAGTCAACAAAAAAGGGATATGTTAGGACATGTGATGCCACAATATTAATCCATCGAAAGGGTCATAGTGGAGACTTTTCACCCACCACCTATTCACTACAATCAGCAATTCTAAAAAACTACAGAAATAAAAGCAACCTATTAGTCTTCAACGCAAGATGAATAAATATTTTCCATAATTTCATCTGCCTAGTGGCTCACAGTATGTTTTAGAGAACCATCTATGAAAAAATTGAATGACAATTAAATCAGTGATGTACATCCTTAGATGCCCACACCATTGGGTATTCTCACTCTACATCAATAATGATTTTATTCTCAGCCTTCGCCAATGCTACACATCAAAAAATTTAAAAACACAAGAGATGATTCTAGAATAGCCTTAGCTTATGCAAATGAAGAAAACAAAAGGCCCCAGTTTGCATCAACTTAGCCAAAGAAAAAGGAATACTGGTCTCTAAGATAAGGGTGCAGTCAATGACAAAGAGAGCTACAATCTTAAGAATCAAAATGCCCTGACATATTTACATGGAAATGTGCAGCTTCAACATCATCTGATAGTAACAAGAGTTCATCAAAATGGAACTGTTCTCATTCCTATGCATCATCTAACTCTTCAAGCAGTCAGCTTGGACCTGACAACTTCTCATTTGAAGAAATTTACAAGGCAACAACAAAATTCTCTCTAGATAATAAGATTGGTGAAGGTGGGTTTGGAACAATAAATAGGGGAAAGCTTAGTAATGGATCTCTTGTAGCTGTAAAACGTGCAAAGAAGGTATGGAATTATGATTATCTTTTCATTGTTTCCCATTTTCAGAACTTGTTCAATTGTGATTGTAAGATGATGGAATAGAAGCAGAATCATGGAAGTGGGCTGTAAGCAAAATGTAACTCTACAGAACCTTCATATGCATGATGAAATATCAAACCTTGCCCATAAATTTGTAATGAGATAAATCCATCACCTGAAAGTAGTCCTATAAACTCTACAATCATCAAAATTATACTTCATGGGTCAAGTTATATTGTACATTCATCCTCAAATAAAGTCCTCGATCTCATTGTACCTACCAAAGTAAATGAAGGAAACCTAGTCCACTCCATATAAGATCTTACTAATAACTTACTCCAGAACCTGCGAGATAACCTTCCCCACACACAGTAAATCACTTAGTCTATAGCCCTATGGTCTAATATATATAGAAATAGAACAGAAGGAATAGTCATAAGAGAGAAGTTTATAAAAGAAACATGCAACTTCAAAATTTACCTACAGGGTCATAGATGGAAGGATGGTGGCGCACCGGTGACGAGAATAAGACTTGAGGCTACAGGATCATGGTGGCGACGCGACGGAGCAAGAGGAGGACAACAGGCTTCGTGGCTGAGGTGACGCGGTGGTCCTGCCAAGCGGTAGATGGCGTCGCGGTGGAACGAGCAAGAGGAGGACTGGTGGAAGAAGAGGAGGCGGATGGCGTGATCATTACAGTGGAGGACCAGAGGTGAGGAGTGGTGGTTAAAGGCGACAGATGGATGCGAAGGGTGTGAGCATTACGGTGGTGTTAGGGTTCAAATGTGTGACACCCTAAACCAGGTCATCACATGGTTACCCGTTTACGGAAATAAAACTTAATTTGCTGGTTACTTTTGGAAAATAATGTTTTCTCGACGTTCATCTTTTCAAAATATGGTGATAAAATTTTTCCTTCTTAATCCTCAAGACAACAACAACAAAATCAAACCACACATAATTACATATTGTATATAAGTTATACAACTATACTGTCTCATATATTTTCACATCTAGATCATTATCAGTTTAGTGACTCTCAAAACATAACATAACTCAATATAACCTAAGCTGGTCGTATCTAACTGACACTACCATTCAACTTCGAGCAAAGACAAAGATGTCTCGAACTAGACAGCCTTCTCCTTCTTGTAGAAATCTCATCCCTTGTGCGGCACTGATATGTTTGTAAGGGTGAGACGCCAATATATGGATTTAACAAAATAACTAAATGCTCGCACAAAAGAAGGCACATGTACAATTTCAGGTTATAACAACATAAGCATCCCTACTATAGCATACAATTTATCAATGGGTTTCACACCCCAAACATCAACGTTGGAAAACTATGCATGAGCACTTCAATACATCATCTAACTTTTCCTAATCTCCGGAGATCCCACAACACCGCGTAAATGAGTTGATCAAGCTCAATAGCCAAATATATTAGGCACTTCGTGGCATGGAATACTTTATCAAAGCACCATACATACTTCGTAGCCAAAATACCCTATCATCAAGGTATCCGACATAACTTCGTAGCCAAAATACCCTATCATCAAGGTATCCGACATAACTTCGTAGCCAAAATACCCTGTCATCAAGGTATCCGACATAACTTCGTAGCCAAAATACCCTATCATCAAGGTATCCGACATAACTTCGTAGCCAAAATACCCTATCATCAAGGTATCCGACATAACTTCGTAGCCAAAATACCCTATCATTAAGGTATCCGACATAGGACATCGTGGGCACGTCTGCCAATGCATGCATATAAAATATTTTGTTCTCGTCGTTTTCTTCGTGTGTAATCTTTCCTTTGCCAAAGCTCAAAAACTTATGACCAACGTAGTTTTCAATGTCTTAAAGTCTTTTATTAACAACACAGGACATGCAGTCCGAGTGCTTAGTCACGAAACCCTAAACCTTGCAATCGTTTATTACGTCGTGAAGTAGACACACCGTCTACCTACTAGACACCAAGTCTATAACATCATAAGAACACTAGTACCCCGACGTCTCGGTTACTAAGTTCCATATCGTCGTTTTACATCATTTTTGTCTGTGAAAAACAAATCCAAAATAGGATAACGTCATAAGAACATTAGTACCCCCGACATCTCGGTTACTAAGTTCCACATCGTCGTTTACGTCGTTTACGTCGTTTACGTCATTTTTCGTCTATGAAAACATATCCAAAATAATATCTCCGTAATTTATCCAAATTACCAAAAATACGTCATTGAGTAAACTCATTTACAGAAAATCTTTTTCCAAGGTAGAAATTCATTATAAAATCCTTAAATCATAAAACTTAGTTTCTCTCAAACCAATAAGTCACTTGAGGTTTATTCTCCTCAAAATATGCACTGCCGTTTCAAAAATACTTGCCGTCTACACTTTTCCAAATTTGCCGTCAAATATTATTTTTAAGGCTTTTTAAGCCAAAACTTAACTTTTTACACTTAATTAATTTTCTAAAATCATGATTAACTTATTTTCACCAATTAATTTCATAAAAGAATATTTTGTAATATTTCGGTTTTCTTATATAAAATCTAGCAGTGCTAAAATATTTTCCAAAACTCCTCACTTTCCTCAAAATAAAATTCCTTTAATATTATATATCAATATTTTGCCGTTAAAACATTGAATATAATTTGCGTAGCTTCTTAAAGCTTTTATCCGATTAACTTTAATTGAGCACTGACCACTGTCAGGCTTCTCACACATCAACTAACAGTTATATCACAGATATTTCCCAGGCAGATCATGCATCATAGCAGTATAATATACAATTGCAAATAATTAAATAAATTAAACACAACTCCACACCAACACACAGATAAACCACACCACGTAAATGACAAAACCAATAACCACAACCTCATATAAATCATATAAACCACACCACTAACAAAACCAATAACCACAACCACATATAAATCATATAAACCACACCACAAGCAAATAGTTATTAAGAAAAATCCCTCAGGTAAGCTCCCCTTACCTCTTGAAGACTCAAACTAAATAATCTCCCGAACTTGATTCGATTCCTCTTCGTCAGTGTAAATCGGCTAACTCCATAGTTTCCTTCAAACGAATTGCAACCAAAATAAATCAAATCAAACAACAACACACTTAAATCAATGGGGTTAGGGTTCGGCTTTACCCAATTTTCTAGGTTAGGAAACTTAAAATTTGATTAACTTAGGGATTAATGATCCATAAGTTACTTAAGCATGATTAATCACTTTAACCATGATTATGAACCAAGAACATGAACTAAAACTCATCTAGTTCCAAGAACTAGGGTTTCGGCCAAGGGCTGAGTTTGGAGTTAGAAATCTCTAAAATTTCTAAACTCTTGGATTTAATCAACATACAAAACCTAGAGTTAGATTCAAGTGTTACAAACAACTTTTGAATCATAAAACCAACAAGTGCTCATACCTAGGGTTTCGGTTTTTGAAGAAGCAAATAGGCTCAAGTTAGATTTTTGATCTTCTATATACTTGAATACAAGAACTATCAAGATATAATCATGAATCAAGACATGAAAATGAAACAAAACCTAAGAACACAAATTTAACCTAGGTTCGGCCATGACCAGAATTTAGGGAAAGGAATTTCACATGATAATAGGCTTCTAGATGATGACAATAGAGATGATTATAAGATCATAGCAATTGGTTTCATGTCAAAAGGATTTTTCTAGAATTAGTTATGAATTTTTGAATCTAGTTCCATGAACTTTAAACAAATGAAGAACATGTTGATCAAAGGCATAAACTAAAGAATCTTATGAAGAGAAAAGCTTAGAATAGCAAGATTAAGAGAGACTACCTCTTGATTATCAAAGAAAATGATGATTTGGATGATGTTCTTCAAGAATTTCTCATGGTGTTCTTGAGAAACTTAAGGGAGAAGATGAACATAGTTAGGGTTTTAGAACAGTTTCGGTATTTTGGGTATATCTCTCAACATACTTATCCGTTTTGGATGATCTTTATGTCGTTGGAAAGAAGAGAGAAAGATGAACAACTTTCATGTTGAAAGTTTTCCGAGATTCAAAATAAAAACTGATCAGAATGGCTATTCAAAATCGGACGAGTTATGAACTCTTTGGAGCAAAGAACATGAAAATGGAAAAAAATGGCTTAAGGAAGAAGACATCCTATTTAAATGAAGAAGAAACCAACTTAATGAAGAAGAAACAAATGCTTAATGAAGAAGAAATCAATACTTGGAGAAGGAGAAATGAATACTTGATTAAGAAGAATTCAAAACTTCATAAAGAAGAAGTCAAAACTTAATGAAGAAGAATTCAAAACTTGATGGAGAAGAATTCAAAACTTAATGAAGAAGATGTTGGAGCCATGAGGATGGGGCAAAGCTTGGTCAATTTGTCCAATGGCATTTGGTAGAAATTGTCATAAAAAGACAAGGGTATTTTGGTCATTTCATAACAAAATTAAATGTTGCCATAAATGTGCTATTATTGCCATTTATGATAGGATAAACTCGTCATAAATGCTTGTCAAGTCATCAATCCAATGTCTCTGCTACTTCGCCGACTTCCCGATTCATCTGACTCAGGCTCTGCCTAGAGACATCTCGACGTATAGGCCCGCAACAAACATAATATTTTAATTTTATTTCCAAAATTTTGAAAACTTTCAGTATCATAGTAAATATGATAAAAATATTTTTCATCTCGTTCATGATTCAAAATTAGGTCTTCTGAGCAGTAAACTTTTACTGTCAGTGAAAACACATAAAACAATGAGACATCGGCTTCAAATCGAGTTTTCAACCAAAAACTTCCCTGTAACCTTATAAAAATAAGTATAACAAGGAAATGACCTTGGTTTATCCAAAATCATTTTCTAAGTCTCGGATAAATATATATATTTATATATTTATTACCGATATTACAAAACAGCGAAAATCGGGGTGTTACAAAATGGACTGAGAGAACTAAGAGCGCAAGAGAGAAAATCTTTTTGGGTCGAAATGTTTGAGTAGCGCGCAAGAGGAAGGAGGGAAGTGAATATAAAATAAGATATTTAACATCGGTTCTGAAAAAAACCGATGTCTTAAGTGGTGCTCGTTAAAAAATTCAATTTTTTTTCTCAACTTTCAACATCGGGTTAAAAAAACTGATGTCTTACAATTTTCACATCGGTTTAAATCATAACCGATGTCTAAACTTTTTCCTGGTTTTTAATTCTATTTTTTGGTTCAACTTTCAACATCGGTTAATTTGGGAAACCGATTTAAAAAACATTATCACATCGGTTAATTTTGGAACCGATGTTAAAAGTTTTCGATTTAATTTCAAAAGTGCCACCGCCTCATTTTTAACATCGGTTTTGTTAGAAACCGATGTTAAATCCCCGACGTTAAAAGCATATTTTGCACTAGTGATAGGAAGAGTGTTGTGTTATGATTCCAAGTGTAGAATTTTGAGCCTTAAAAAGAAAGGAAAATCAGGGTGAGCCATGTATGCCATGCAAAGGACAGAAGTATTTTGTTCTCATGTTTTCTTGCATTGCTTGAGGACAAGCAATAATTCAAGTTTGGGGGTGTGATAACTCTTTGTAAGAATGGTTATTTATTACCTTCATGCCTTGAATTATTGTTGCCCTCTAAGTTTAAGTTTGAATTTATGTGAATAAATTGCTATGTGGTAAATGTTGGTCCTGAAACATGCAAATGCCAGTATTATGCTTTTCTGTGCTTCATCATTGTCTCAGATTTTTCTACATGTTTAAGCAGAAAGGTGATGGAGCAAGGTTAAAGCATGGAAAATGGACTACTTGACTGTTACAGCATAGCCAAACTTTAGTAGCTCTACACCAGAAGACAAAACCTGACATGGATACCTTTTCTCTCTCCTCACATGCGCTGAAGCCCTGATAATGTGGAGCCCACACATCTAGGGATCATGCCCTCCTGCATTTTTGGAAATGGGCCAGGACTCTATTTTATAATGTTATTTGTTGGCCCAAAAAGGAATGAAAGAGAATGGGGTATATATACCAATTAAGGTAACCCTAAAAAGGAGGCTTGGACACATTTATGACATATCCGTTCTTGTTTTAAGCTAGGGAGCTGCACCGTCTTCAACCTCCAGCTGTTGCTGTGTTTTTATTTTCTTTACCTTCACCATTGTAATGACTTCTTTATCTCTTATTCATTTTGATTTTTGTAAGCTCAACATGAGCTAAACTCTTCAAGTTGTAGGTATGCTTATGTAATGAATGCTTAGTTTTCTTTATGCAATGAATATGTTCTGTATTTTCTTTATCATGTGTTAACTGTGGTTACGAATAGTTATTCATGTCCCTAAACTAACTGGAACATGCTTATCAAGAGGATGGTGCAATTAATCTGAATCTAGGAATAGAAAGCAGTTAATGATGAACCTAGTCCTTAAGTGTTGGAAAACACATTTTTATTTCCTGGAGTTAAAGCTGGAGCATAGGCAAAGCATAATATAGGCTAAGCAGGATTTATGAAAGAGCATACCTAGAGCTACTTTTACCATATTTCGCAACTCAACTCATTTTAATTCTTTTCTTTTTAAGTGTTAACTTTCTCAAGTTTAATTTACATTTACCTTGCACACACACCAAATTTTTGTTACCAATCTAACTGCTAGAGCATATAGTGTAACACCCTGTTTTTTGTATGCTTCTTTATCAGTAAATACATGCATTAATGTATTTATTTTTGATAAAATACATAGGATGATTTTATTTAAAATATTTAAATAAAATCATTTTCTTGTGTTGTTTTACCGTATGAAGTCACAGTAAAATTTTCGATCGAAAATTCAGACAAAAACCGGTCTGGGTTCTCACTGCCAGTACAAGTTTACTGAGATAGAGACAAAATTTTAATTCCTGAACGAGACGGTTAGTGTTTTTATGATGTTTTGTGTGGGTTTGGATTTTTTCGAAAAATCTTGTTCGGGGCCAAATCTTAGGGATTTCCCGGGCGAAATCGTCGGGAAATACGATCGGGGAAGTCATCTGATACGCAATGGAGCAGAGCATCAAGAGGATGAAGTGACATGGAGTGGCTTGATGTGAAGGCTATGACACACCTAAGAAAATGTGAATCTTGACTTTATTTCAAAATCTCACTTTTTCATCTTTCTCTCTCCAATCACATCACATCACCTTAATTCATTATCCTCTTTACAAGCAACCCACCTTCTTTCTTCTTCCTTCTTCTCGTCTTTATTCTTCTTTCCCCTCAAAACCATGACCCCCTCCCTCATTCTCTATAAATACCCTTCATTTACACCATTCATCACTTTCCTCCATTTTCTCACCTTTTCACTTTACTACATTTCTTCGTCTTCTTCTTTCTTACAAAGTTTATATTTTTATCAGGATTTTTACTTTAAGTTCTTCATCAAAGTTCATTGTATTGTTGAGGGTAATGATCCTATGTTGTTTATTTTTCAAGTTATTGTCTTTATGTTCATAGTTTTACTTTAAGTTTCCGTTAAGCTTTCAAACTTCTAAAATCACTTAAAAATGGTAGAAAACTCCTTTTGAGTTTAAACCACTTTCTATATTATTGTATTTACTCATACTATAACATACTAAAAGGTTGTGTAAAAAAAAGTTTCCTAACCTCTTATTTCTAAGGAGGCCGAAACCATGTATATGGTTTGGATGAATCTTGTTTCAACTTTTACATGTATGAGTTTGTATTTAAGTTTCATTTCCAAGATGATCATGGACCAAGGCTCCTTTATGTTAAAGGATGCTATGTCTAAGTGATTGGAAGGTTTAAAGATTTGTTTTCCAAAATGATTATGGACCAAGGCTCCTTTATGTTAAAGGATGCTATGTCTAAGTGATTGGAAAGTTTAAAGATTTTTACTCTATTTTATGTAAAGACCAAAACAATGAGTTTTAAGGCAATGGTGTTTAAGTTTTGTTTTCCAAAATGATCATGGATTAAGACTCCTTGATATAGGAGGATGCTAGGTCCAAGAGATTTGAAAGTTTGAAGATTTCTAACCCTTATTTCTTGAAAAGGCCGAAAACTTCAATAGTTATGGCAAAGATGTTGAGTTTTGTTTTCCAAAGTGATCACGGACTAAAAAGCTCCTTTATGTTAAAGGATGCTATTTCTAAGTGATTGGAAAGTTTAAAATATTTTCTTGCTTTATTTTCCTATAATGGCCGAATGTAACATTTGACCTAGGATGTGTTATTTTATTTTGTTTTCCAAGATGATTATGGATTAAAGGTCCTTTATGTTAAAGGATGCTATGTCCAAAAGATTGGATGATTTAAAGATCTCTAACCTCACAAACTTGTTAAGGCAGAACCTAAGAGTTCATGGTCTAAGACATTTGATTTTTCCATTTTCCAAAATGATCACGGTTTCAAGCTCCTCACTATGTATGGATGCTAACCTAAAGAGATTGGAAAGTTTAGAAATTCCTAGCCTATTTATCTAAGCTTGGCTGAAACCCTAAGTCAAGTACTTAGTGGGATTTTTAATTCAACTTTGTTAAAAGATCATTGTTTAAGAACTCCTAACACTTAAGGATCACAAATCCACGAGTTGTATAATTTTCGGGAATCTCTAACCCTAAGAAATAGTCTTGGTCGAACCTATACCTTGTGGTTTAGTGTTCTTGTTTGATTTTAACTTGTGATTTTGTGTTCATAACCTTAGACTTTCATCACGGAGGAAACAAGGACGTTCGTGGTTTACCTCTCCAAGCATCTAATCTCCTTACCTTCACGGAAGGTAAGAGGGGATTTCCTAAAGATATTCAATAACTGTATGCATGTGTGTAGATGTTTAACTGGATGTTTATATGTTGATTGAGCTTACTTGGTTATCTAATGTACTTGAACTGTTATGCTATTATCTGATGTTGAACTGTACTTGCTCTAAATGTTATAATGCATATCTGTGATGAACTGCTTTCAACCATGATGTTAGCATTGAAATGATAATATATACTGCTGTTGATTGAAAGTTTGATAAGCCAGACTTGTGTCTGTGCTCAACTGTCATAAGGATTAAAAACCTTAATAAGCTTTGAAGACGAAGGGATTGGTGTTCTTGTCCAAAAGCTCATTAACTTAAAGTACTTGTTTTAAATGTTGAAATGGTTTTGATGAACTATTGTTATACAAGAGAAAAACCCTTTTCGAACTATGTGTCTTCAAGTGAAAACTTTCAAGATTATTTGGTAATATCCTATTGGGGATTTTCAAATATAAAAGTATTTCAAAGATGCTTTACAAAAGATTTTCAAAGGAAAGGTTTTCTCCTAAATGTTTTAGAAACTTTCCGATAGCCTGGATAGGTTATCGAGGATTCGGTTTTGAATTTGATTTTCACTGAATGAAAAATAAATACTTAAGAAAGAGAATCTAGTACGCGAGACGTCACCTCTAGTATTCAGTTATACGCACGTGATCTTGGATCAGTGTTAATTCGGGGCCATGAGTCCTATTCATGATGTTTCTGGACCGAGGTTCCAATTCTCAAAATTGAGGACAGTACGTTCTGATTTGGTTGTGGTGGACTGTGTGTCCTAATCACGTTGTTGTGGACTGTGTGTCCTAATCACGTTGTTGTGGACTGTGTGCCCTAACCACGTTGTGATGAACATTGTTAAAGGTGAATGTTGTTTTCTACGACCACAACCCTTGACTGCGGCATCGGTCTCGGGCGTTGTGCTTGAGCATTCGGACTGTGTGTCCTATGCTTTTAAGGTTTCAAGTGATGGGGAAATGATGGTTAAGTCGTTAGCTTTGATCTGCGACAGCGAAAAAGAATGAATACAAAGAAAACCTTTTAAATAAAACATTTTCTCATGTTCATTTCCCCAGGTAGACGTGCTTTCTTATATATCAGATACAAGGTGGTATCTGGGAGTCTGTCCATGTAAACCGAGTTCAGAGGCACATGTGACGTTGCTCGTCTTGAAACCTTAAATGCATGAGGGTATGGAGGCAACGGCCCGGTGGGCTAGAGATTGACCAACTCTAATTCTTCTCCGGTGGAAAACGATGTTGATATCTCATGAGATTAAGTTAGAGCCTGATAATGAAGTGTGATGAGTGTGATATCACCTCATATTTCATATACATTTCTGCATGCATTTTCATATAGTTTAGGAAATTTTTATTTGATTTTTGTTAGTTTTTACATTGGAATAGGTAAGGCGGTATCGTGGTGTTGTTTTGCAAGAATTAAGGGTAAAATGCTCAAGATTGACCATGAAGGAGCTTGGATGAAGATAGAGCTTGAAAAGTGAAGAAAATGAGCCAAATATAGCTCATCATGGCCTAGCCGTGATGACCATCACGGCCATGATCAAGAAGAGATGGAAAGAAAAGAAGGAAAAAGTCAAAAGCTGTCACGACTTAGCCGTGATGCCCATCACGGCCGTGACATGTTAACTGAGCCAGACCCCTTCTAGGCAGAATCTGTCATGGCCTAGCCGTGATGCCCATCACGGTTGTGACAGACCATTTGGTGCAGCAACGTTACAGGCAGAACTGATCACGGTCGTGATAATACAAAAGTTGAAAGCGTGCCCATGGCAGAGCCCGTCACAGCCTGGCCGTCATGGCCATCACGGCCGTGACGCGCATTATTTGAACCCAATTCTGTAAATAAGGAATCAGGGGGTTGCACAAAAGAGAAGAGAACAGAGCAGACTTTTACCCTAAAAAGAAAAGATGTTCTCTCTGACCCAGGAGCTGCTGTGACGGCTGTGAAAAGCTTCATGGATTTTCTTCTCTCCCACTTCTCTATTGTTTTGGTTTTGGATTTCTCTATGACTATGAGTAGCTAAATTCCCCTTTTGTTGGGATTAGATGTAGCCAAACTGAATATCATGTATTTGCCTTGATTTATTAATCTATGTTTATGCTTTCATATTAGTGTTTGATTCCTATGCTTAATGCTTTTTGTGGTTTGATCACCCATGAAATGTTTTTGAGATTTGATTTGCAATGGGGACGTTCTTATCGATTCTTGATCTGGAATTAATCACCTAGTAAACCTTGCATCTAGGAATGGATTTTGGTTTATTAGTAATCGTGTAATCCTTACTCTTAATGCAAATTCACTAATTAGGCCACCTAAGGAATTAGGGTTTAATTAGGGGATTTAGGCTCTTGTCATCTAAGGAATTAGGACTTGAGTAATCTTGTGGGTTGATTTTGATATTTGAAGCATAAACTGGATTGGTGGTCTTGTATTGCATGAGAGAAAGGTTTAGTGAAGTCTAGTCCCATCATCTTTCATCATATTTGAAGAACCATTTTTCTGCATTGCAACTGTTTGATAAAAATACAAAAAGAATTTTTTCCTTTTATTTTGTTTAGTTTAACTCTTGGTCTTGGTATTTAGTATTGAGCTCCCTTCCATCCAAAGATTTGCTTAGATAGTAATTGTTTTGTTACGTGCTAGTACTTATCTCAGTCCTCGTGGGAACGATATCCCTCTTACCTCTTTATTACTTGTACGACTAGGTATACTTGCCTAGATATCGTAAATCAAACAAGTTTTTGGCACCGTTGCCGGGGACTGAGTTTCAATATTAGCATACCCATTTCGATTACTAATTTAAGAACAATTTTGTTTTTCTATTTTATTATCTGTTTTTCTTTGCTATCATTGAGTGCTAACAGTCTTGGTCTCTAGGCTTTTGTGCATGCGAGGTACTATCCCAGCTGACCAACTTCTCTATGATCCAGAAATAGAGAAAGCGGCTAGGAAGAATCGAAGTCAAGCAAGACAGTAGAAGTTATTAGCACAACAAGAAAGAGAACAAGAGACCTCCACTGCACAAGTTCATCAAGAACCACTTGAGATGGCAGGCAATGGTGAGGGTGCTCCACGGAGGACACTTGGGGATTATGCCAACACAAATGTCAATCGGCCTGTCACTAGCATAGTGAGGCCTCCAGTGAATTCCAACAATTTTGAGATCAAGCCGGCTCTCTTGAATATGATGCAACAGAATCAATTTGTCGGGCTGGAAAAGGAGGATCCTAATAATCATGTCTCCAACTTCATTGAGTTGTATGATACGGTGAAGATAAATAGTGCTATCGATGATGCAATTCGCCTAAGGTTGTTCCCATTCTCTGTAAGAGATAGAGCCAAGGCTTGGCTCCAATCTCAACCAAGGGGGAGCATCACTACATGGGTTGACTTAGTGGCTAAATTTCTTTCAAGGTTCTTTCCCGCCTTAAGATTTGTGAAGACACGGGGTGATATCACAAGCTTTGCTCAACAAGAGGGTGAGACTCTTCATGACACATGGGAAAGGTTCAAAGACTTGCTCCGAAGATGTCCAAATCATGGGTTTGATGATCTTGTCCAAATGCAAACATTTTGCAATGGATTGAGGCCGTCAACCAAGCTTATGTTGGATGCCTCAGCTGGAGGTTCCATGAACACAAAGACACCAGAGGAAGCATTGACTTTGATAGAAGCTATGGCATCTAATGACTATTTGATGCATCATGACAGAGGTACCACATCAAGAAAGGGAGTGTTGGAGTTAGATTCACAAACTGCACTTTTGGCTCAAAACAAGCTTATGACACAACAACTTGAGGCCATTACCAAGCAACTAGCTCAACTCCCACAACAACTCCAAACCATTCAAGGGATAGCCACGCCACCTCAACAGGTAATGAGATGTGATTTTTGTGGAGGAGATCATGATAATGGAAATTGTGAAGCCACACCTAGTTCCCATGAGGAAGCTAATTATATGGGGAACTATGGGCGGCAAGGTAACAACCAATTTTCCAACAATTACAACCAATGGTGGAGGAATCAAACAAGTTTTGGTTGGAAACAAGATGCCGGACAAGCAAGTAAGCCTCTTCCCACACAACCGTCTCAAGACCGGACTTCTATCTTGGAGAACACCCTCAATCAATTCATGCAAATGTCCATGTCAAACCAGAAAAACACCGATACTGCCATAAAGAACTTGGAGGTTCAAGTTGGACAAATTGCAAAGCACTTAGAGGAACAATCTAGCGGCAGTTTTTCAGGTAATACTCAAACAAATCCTAAAGAGCATTGTAAGGCTATTGTTTTGAGGAGTGGTAAAAGTCTTGAGAAAGTGACCGGTGAGTCTTTGTTGAAAAATCAGAGAGATGCTGAAAAAACAGAGTTGATTACTGAAAAAAGAGAGAAAATTGAGGAAAAAGGCAAAGAGGTTGTAATAGAGGAAGAAGAAAAAGACAAGAGATAAAAGTTAGTGGATGAAAATTCAATTTTGAGGAAGAGTAAAAGTCAGATTTTGAAAGATGGAGACAAGCCTCAAGAGATCCCTTCTTATGTAAAGATGCCATACCCTCATTTAAGCAAGAAGAAGGAGAAGAAAGAGATGTTTACCAAATTTCTTGACATCTTCAAGAGGTTACAAATCAACATACCCTTTGCTGAAGCACTAGAGAAAATGCCAACTTATGCAAAGTTCATGAAGGAGCTACTCACAAAGAAAAGAAGGTTTAAAGAAGGTAAGTGATAAGCCTCTGGCTCATCTAGTTTTATGGCTAGTATGACCAGGGTTTTGTGCAAATTATATCCTATTTTCACCCAAATTAGATTAGATTGTCCTCAAGCAAGGTTTTGAGTCTCTAGAGTAGTTTTGGGTTAATTTAGCTAGTTTGAGTCAAATAATACACTTATAGTTATTTCTTTGTTTTCAGGTTAAGTAGAAGTTGAGAGAATAAAGGAGCAGGAGATTCGCCTCGCGATAGTTTTGCTCGCCTCGCGAACCTAAAAGCAGCAGAACAGTGAAATTGACATCTCTCTGGTTCGCCCCGCGACTGCTCTTATCGCCTCGCGACCCCAAAGCTGACTGTTCCAAGAAAATGCAAGGTCTCTGGTTCTCCCCGCGAAGAAGATCTCGCCCCGCGAGTCACCCAAACCTGAAAAGTCAGAGACGATCACGGCTTGCCCGTGTTGTAGGTCACGGCTGTGGCAGTTTTGAAGTTGAAGAGTCTCGCCTCGCGAGAATCCATTCGCCTCGCGAGCCTGGAAGTCATAAAGCATCACGGTTGGCCCCTGATATTCATAACGGGCGTAATAAGAAGACTCTTCAGTGACTCGCCTCACGAAGATGTGTTCGCCTCGCGAGAATACCAAAGGTTGCAGACTGTTCACAGGATTCGCGTCACGAGAGAGGCTTCGCCTCGCGAATAGACTTAATTTCTGATTAGTATAAATAGTTGTTCTGAACAGTTTGAGAGGACTTTTGCTTCTCCATTGTTCTGTTTACATTTTTTTCTCTGTGTGTTTTCGTTTTTGTTAATGGAGAACTAAGTTTCTAGGATTGATCTATTGTAATTGATTTCCATATACTTAAGGTTCTTGTATTTCCTGTTTTGTATGTTTTTTCCCTCTTCAATGCCATGCTTTATATTTCTGTTTGCTTAATTCAGGAGTATATTGTATTGTGTTGATTTAATTCCGGTGATATCATGTTCCTATAATTAATCGCATCTGCTTAATTTGCGTGTGTACGTTTCGTGTTCGCTTAGTTCACGAAGGGCTTAACCCCGTTTGCTTAATTCGGGAATAGGGACATGTATCTGTAGTAGTGGTTTCGCTTGTAAATTATTGCTACAACCGGGAGGGGATTAAAATCTGCTTAGGGCTTGGAAATTGCATGAACCTATGATAGTTGGGAAATCAAGAGCAATAGATTAATCTGTTTTTGGCCATTTGATAACCTCTTTGAACTGTCTTGTTTTATTGCTCTGTTTTCATTATTTTGTTTTCTTTGATTGCATCTCAATCCAAACCCCCCCAAAACTTATTTTTGTGGAAAATAACACTTTAAGAGTCCTTGAGAACGACATCCGAGTTGTCGCCCTAAACTACAATTTTAAAACCCGCTCGTCCTTTTTGGCGCGTGCGCGACAGCGCGACCAAAAATTGGCGCCGTTGCCGGGGACTCTGATTTGTTATTTTTCGCATTTTTTTTATTTTATTTTCTTTTCTTTCTTTTATTTTCTGTTTTTGTTTTGAATTGGTCTGGCTACTAGGTCTAATTGCCCTGAACTGTGTGATTTTGACCCGGAAATTGAAAGAACATTGCACACACTCCGTAGGGAATTTCGGGCTAGCACTAGTAGTGATTCCAATTTCAAAACTGTTTTTGAAAACATGGGAGACCAGAGGACATTAAGACAGCTTGCTGCCCCTGATGTCAACTATAATGGATTGTGTATTTCATATCCTGGTGCTGACACTCCATTTGAATTAAAATCTGGTCTAATCCATTTGTTGCCTAGGTTCAATGGTCTTGCAGGTGAGGATCCACACAAGCACCTCAAGGAATTTCAAGTCGTCTGCTCCACAACCTTGAGACCAGAGGGAGTAACTGAAGATCACATTAAGTTGAAAGCTTTTCCGTTCTCACTCCAGGGAGCTGCAAAGGATTGGCTGTTGTATCTTGAGCCAAACTCCATCACCACATGGAACAATTTGAAGAGGCTCTTCCTAGAGAAATATTTTCCTGCCTCCAGAGCTGCCTCAATCAGGAAAGAAATCTGTGGCATTAGGCAAGGGAATGAGTCGTTGGCTGAGTATTGGGAAAGATTCAAGCATTTGGTATCTAGTTGCCCCCAGCATCAGATTTCTGAACAGCTTCTCATCCAATATTTTTATGAAGGGTTACTTCCGATGGATAGGAATATTTTGGATGCTGCTAGTGGGGGAGCTCTTGTTGATAAGACCCCAGCTGCTGCCAAGCTACTCATTGAAAATATGTCACTGAATTCCCAGCAGTTTACTACCATAAGAAATTCGGTTGAGACAAGAGGAGTACATGAGGTCCACAGTTCTACTTCCAGCCATGACCGTGATGATAGAATTGATAGGCTCACTTCTTTGGTAGAGAAATTGGCAATGGATAGGGTTCAGCCTGCGGTGTTGTGTGGCATGTGCAGTTCTCCTGAGCACCCATATGAGGCATGCCCCATTCTGCAAGGAGGATCATTTACTGAATCACCTCAAGCCTTTGCAGTCCATCCGTCTAATCAAGGCAATAACCGAAACAGTGCAATGACTCCAGGACCTCTCAACAAATAGGTACCATCCTAACTGGAGTAATCATCCTAATCTGCGGTATGGGAACTCATCCCAACAACGACCGATGGCACCTCAGAATCCTCCTCCAGTGGCCACTTCTGCACCTTCCGGACCTTCAGTAGATGACATGCTCAAACAAATGGCTGCACAAATGGCTGCATAAATGGCTGCACAAAATCTACAGTTTCAGCAGCAAATGGGGATGATTCGGCCCTCACAGCACGATTTCAAAGAAAAATGGGACAGATTCAGGCCTCACAGGCACAGTTTCAGCAGCAAACAAATGCCAGCATTAAAAATTTGGAGACACAGATTGGACAGATGGCCACATCAATGAATAGCACACCGCAAGGTCAAAGGACAACCCAGCTGCCAGCACAGCCAGTGATAAATCCCAATGCCTCCAACCCTAATGTGAGTGCCATATCTTTGAGATCTGGAAAAGTTGTTGAGGCCACCTCTGGAAAGAATGAAGAAACTATTGAGGTAACTCCTGAGCCTACTGTTGAGGTTACTCCTGAGCCTACGGTTGAAGTTGAAGATGAGAAAGTGTATAGACCACCCATCCCATTCCCACACAGATTGCAGAATAATAAGAAGATTGGTGGTGAAGATAAGGAGAAAGAGATTCTTGATGTTTTCAGAAAAGTAGCTGTAAATATTCCTCTCCTAGATGTGATCAAGCAAGTGCCCAGATATGCCAAATTTTTTAAGGATCTATGCACCAACAAGAGGAAGATGAAGACTAATGAGAGGGTTGACTTGGGAATGAATGTCTCAGCGCTTATCCAGTCTAAGCCAGAAAGAGTTGTTGCTTTAACCCCTACTCAGGCACTACCACAGAAGTGCAAGGATCCAGGCACATTCACCATTCCATGCACTATTGGCGACAGGAAGTTTGAAAACTGCATGTTGGACTTGGGAGCATCAATCAATGTCATGCCTACCTCCATCTTTAACAACCTTGATCTTGGGCCATTGCAGTATACAGGTCTTACCATCCAGTTGGCTAACAGGACCAGTGCCCGACCCATGGGAGTGGTAGAAGATGTACTAGTGCAAGTTGATGATTTGATCTTCCCTGCGGACTTCTACATCCTAGACATGGCAGGAGAAACACCTTCCAGTAGATCACCTATAATCTTGGGCAGACCATTCATGATGACATCCAAGACTAAGATTGATGTGTATGATGGGACTATGTCTATGGAGTTTGGTGGTATTGTGGCCAAGTTCAAGATCTTTGATGCTATGAAACACCCACTGGAGGACCACTCTGTATTCCACTTAGAGTTGCTTTCTGAGCTTATTGAGGATACCCATGAGGACTTTATTCCTGATTTTCCTTTTATTTCTGGTTTTGATGATGTATATACTTGTACTAACTGTACTAACACTAACCCATGTTCTGTTTGTTCTGAGTTTTTGGATTCAACTTTGCAGGGTGATGGTGATAGTGATAGTGATAGTGATAGTGAAAATGAAACTGTTTGTTCTGTAGGAGTCTTTAACATCATGGCTACTCCCAATGCACCATCTGTTGAGCAGCCACCATCCTTAGAGCTCAAGTCACTCCCAGAGAACCTGAAGTATGCTTACCTAGAGACAAATGAAAGACTTCCAGTCATCATCTCTTCCAGCCTTGACTCTGACCAGGAAGCAAAACTATTGGAAGTTCTGAAAAAGCACAAGAAGGCTATTCGGTGGACATTGGCTGATATTCCAGGAATTAGCCCCTCCAGATGCATGCACAGAATTCTATTGGAGGATGGAGCTAAGCCAGTCAGACAGGCCCAAAGGCGACTTAACCCACTGATTCTGGATGTGGTGAAGAAAGAGGTGACTAAGCTTCTACAGGCAGGTATTATATACCCCATCTCTGATAGTACTCGGGTAAGTCCGGTGCAAGTTGTACCAAAGAAGTCTGGTCTAACAGTAGTTAGGAATGAAAATAATGAGCTTGTGCCTACTAGAGTCCGGAATAGCTGGCGAGTTTGTATAGACTATAGGAAGTTGAACCAGGCCACCAGAAAGGATCATTTTCCTTTGCCGTTCATAGATCAGATGCTGGATCGGCTGGCTGGTCAATCTCATTATTGCTTTCTTGATGGCTTTTCCGGGTATTTCCAGATTCATATTGCCCCTGAGGATCAGGAAAAGACCACCTTCACGTGCCCCTTCGGTACGTTTGCTTATAGGAGGATGCCATTTGGCCTTTGTAATGCTCCTGGCACCTTTCAAAGATGCATGCTTAGCATTTTCTCTGAATTTATTGAAAATTGCATAGAGGTGTTCATGGATGATTTTACTGTATATGGCTCCTCATTTGATGCTTGTCTGCATAGTCTAAGTCTAGTTCTACAAAGATGCATTGATACTGATCTGATTTTGAATTATGAGAAATGTCACTTTATGGTAGAACAGGGGATAGTTTTGGGTCATGTAATTTCTAAAGAGGGTATTTCTGTAGATCCTGCAAAAATTAATGTGATTTCTTCATTGCCTTACCCATCTTGCGTACGCGAGATCCGTTCTTTTCTTGGACATGCAGGTTTCTACAGGTGCTTTATAAAGGACTTCAGCAAGATCGCTCTGCCATTGTCAAACCTGCTGAAGAATGATGCCCTGTTCCAGTTTGATGAAAAGTGCAATGAGTCATTTGACTATCTGAAAAAAGCGTTGACTTCTACCCCTGTCATCCAGCCCCAGACCGGACACTCCTTTTGAACTAATGTGTGATGCTTCCAATTTTGCTTTGGGGAGCAGTTACGCACAAAGGGTGGGCAAGGTTTCCCATGTAATTCATTATGCTTCTAGGACCTTAGATGCTGCACAGGCAAATTACACCACCACTGAGAAAGAACTGCTAGTTGTTGTATTTGCACTTGATAAGTTTAGGTCTTATTTGCTAGGTTCTAGGGTGACTGTTTTCACTGACCATGCAGCTTTGAAATATCTATTGAAGAAGCCAGAAGCTAAGCCAAGACTGATCCGGTGGATGCTTTTGCTCCAAGAATTCAATGTGGAGATAAAGGATAAAAGTGGAGCTGAAAATTTGGTAGCAGATCACTTGAGCAGGATAGCAAGGGATGAGGATACTTTCCCATCCAAGATGATTTCCCTGATGAGAGACTTTTACATCTGTATGGGGTAACCCCCTGGTTTGCTGACATTGTAAATTTTCTTGTTGCTGGTGTTGTTCCTGCAGGTACAAGTAGACATAAGTTCCACAAGCTCAAAAGCGATGCAAAGTACTATGTGTGGGATGATCCGTACCTGTGGAAGTTTTGCAGTGATCAAGTTATTCGGAGGTGTATCCCCGATCATGAGACAGAGTCCATCCTGCATTTCTCTCATGCCTCTCCAGTTGGAGGACATTTTGGACCACAGAGGACAGCAAGAAAAGTCCTGGATTCTGGGTTCTACTGGCCCTCAATTTTTAGGGATTCCTATGAGGTATACAAGAATTGTAAAGAATGTCAAACAGCAGGCCCTGCCATCACTCGTAGGAGTGAGATGCCTCAGCAGCCCATGCTTTATTGTGAGGTTTTTGATGTGTGGGGGATGGATTTTATGGGTCCTTTCCCTCCTTCTTTTGGTTTTGTATATATTCTTTTGGCTGTAGATTATGTTTCAAAGTGGGTGGAAGCAATCCCCACTAGGACTAACGATGCTCAAATTGTTTCCAAATTTGTTAGGTCCAACATTTTTTGCAGGTTTGGCATACCCAAGGCCATCATCAGTGACCAGGGCACTCACTTCTGCAACAGAACCATGGAAGCCTTACTCAGAAATATGGGGTTGTACATAGAGTGTCCACTGCTTACCATCCCCAAACCAATGGCCAGGCTGAAATATCAAACAGGGAGATCAAGCAAATTCTAGAGAAGATGGTGCAGCCGAACAGAAGGGAATGGAGCCGCCGTCTGGAAGACGCACTGTGGGCCCAGAGGACTGCTTTTAAGACACCTATAGGAATGTCCCCCTTCCGGCTTGTATTTGGCAAGGCATGTCACCTCCCGGTGGAAGTTGAGCATAGGGCATATTGGGCAGTAAAGAGCTGTAACTTGGACTTGAATGAAGCTGGTGTTGAAAGAAAACTGCAGTTGCAGCAACTTGAGGAGCTTAGGCTAGAAGCCTATAAAAGCTCCAGGATTTATAAAGAGAAAACAAAACTTTTTCATGATAGGATGATTCTTAGGAAAGAGTTTTTTGTGGGTCAGAAGGTCTTATTGTTTAACTCCCGCCTGAGATTGATGGCTGGGAAACTTAGGTCCAAGTGGATTGGACCATTTGTGGTTACTAATGTGTTTCCTTATGGTGCGGTAGAGATTCAAAGTACAAGTACCAACAAGACCTTCAAGGTTAACGGGCAGAGGTTGAAGCCATTCCATGGTGTGGATGCTGGTATTCCTGTGGAAGTTAATGTTGAGGAGCAATCCTTGGAAGCTCCAACCTATACTGACACTTAATCAGGGAGTTTCTTTTCCTTTCCCTCACTCTGATTGTATAGTTCTATTGTTCATTGGGGACAATGCATGTTTTAAGTGTGGGGGAGGGAACTAGTTGTAGTTTTTCCTTTTCTTTGAATAAAGCTCCTGAATAATTTGAGAAGCTCAGGAGTATTTGTATGTTGAGTCTTTTGTTGGCAAGTTTATTGGATTTTGGTTGATGTTGCACAGATTGCTTGCTTGATTGATATGTGATGATTCCCCCTAGGCTGAAAAAATTTTTGTTTTTGAAAAGTGATTCCCATATGATTGAAAACTGAACTTTGAGATTTTGTTGTGATAGCATGATTTATGATAAGTTTGGGGTGATAGGAAGCACACACTAGGGATAGAATCTCTTTCAAACAATTTGCATGAATGTCCAGGTGAGGTTTTGAGCCTCTAACATGTTTTTGACTGTGTGAAAATCACTTTCAAGTTGCACTTTCCTGAATTTGATTGAATCTCTTTTTGGTTTGCATGATTATGTGTTTGCTTCAGATGATTTAGGAATTTTCCTTGTAAATATCTACTTAGCCTAAAAATAACCAATTCCTAATGCATGTTCCCTAGTTAGCCCCATTGAGCTTATTAGCCTATCAATTCTTGATAACCTAATGTTATAAGCCCAAAAATCTGGAAAACCATGTTAACCCGATCTTAGGATTAGGAGAGCATGTAATCTTAGAATGGGTGCAAGAACTAAGTTTGGGGTGGCTACAAGGTGTAATATGTTGTTGGGATTGAGAAGAAAAAAAAAAGAAGAAGAAAAAGAAAAAGAAAAGAGAAGTGTAAAAATGATAAAAATAAAAGAGGCTGTAGTCACCCAAGGCATAAAGAAAAAAATGAGAAAAGGAACTTGAGTGGAATTTCAAAGTGTAAATAATGTTCATGCTCTCTTAGTTCCTAGGGTCTTCAGCCTAGTACCTTTGTATACCCTACCCTTAGCCAGGCCCCATTACATCCCATAAAAGACCTTTTGATGTTGCATGCATGTTTTCTGTGGGGACCATTTGGAGATGAAAATCAAATTTTTGGGAAGTGTTCTTGAAAAGTGAAACTGAGTGCAATGTTAATAGCCTGACACAAACTGAGTGATTGAGTGATATACTAAATGCCCTTGTGAGGAAGGCAGTTGTTTGAAGTTGGTGATCTCCCTCTTGTGTGTAACTTAGATCCCCTTCTTAGATTAATGATTGTTTGATTGATGAAATTCTCAATTGTTTAGAATAAATGAATGTGGGGATTGCTTTGTTTGAAAGGGGGGACATTGAAGAAAACTGTTTTGATGTGTTGCTTGAATTTGTGCAAGGTTGACTGAATCTTTTAAGCTTGCCAGGTCTTGAGTCTTTTTGATTTTTGAGTCTTAGTTTGCTTGGGGACAAGCAAAGTTTAAGTTTGGGGTATTTTGATGAGCCTCTGGCTCATCTAGTTTTATGGCTAGTATGACCAGGGTTTTGTGCAAATTATATCCTATTTTCACCCAAATTAGATTAGATTGTCCTCAAGCAAGGTTTTGAGTCTCTAGAGTAGTTTTGGGTTAATTTAGCTAGTTTGAGTCAAATAATACACTTATAATTATTTCTTTGTTTTCAGGTTAAGTAGAAGTTGAGAGAATAAAGGAGCAGGGGATTCGCCTCGCGATAGTTTTGCTCGCCTCGCGAACCTGAAAGCAGCAGAACAGTGAAATTGACATCTCTCTGGTTCGCCCCACGACTGCTCTTATCGCCTCGTGGTCGTGCTGTCGCGCACGTGCCAAAAAGGACGAGCGGGTTTAAAACTGTAGTCTAGTGCGACAACTCGGATGTCGTCTCTCAAGGACTCTAAGAATATTATTTTTCACAAAAATAAGTTTTGGGGGGGTTTGGATTGGAGTGCAAATAAGAAATAAACAAAACAGAGCAATTAAAAACAGGGCAGTTAAAAGGAGATTATCAATTATCAAACAACGATTAATCTATTGTCAAGAATTCCCAACTATCCTTGGTTAATGTAATCCCAAGCCCTAAGCAGATTCTTATCCCCTCCTGGTTGTAGTAGCAATTTACAAGCGAAACTACTACCACAGATACATGTCCCTATTCCCGAATTAAGCAAACGGGATTAAGCCCTTCGTGAACTAAGCGAACACGAAATGTACACACGTAAATTAAGCAGATGCGATTATTTATAGGAACATGATATCACCAGAAATAAATCAATACAATACAATATACTCCTGAATTAAGCAAACAGAAATACAGAGTATGGTATTGAAGAGGGAAAAGCAATTAAAATAGGGATTTACATAACCTCAAGTATATAGGATCCTCAAACAGTAGACTAATCCTAGGACTTAGTGCTCCATGGCAAAAACGAAATCGCAGAGAAAAAATGTATATCAAAAAGTTGGAGTAGCCAAAAGTCTCTACAAAATGTTCAGAACAGCCTTTTATACAAATTCTGAAATTAACTAGCTCGCGAGGCGAGCACACATTCGCGAGGAGAATTTCATGAACTGTCAGCAACCTTTGGCATTCTCGCGAGGCGAAGTTCTGCTCGCGAGGCGAGACTCTTCAACTTCAAAACTGCCACGGCCATGACCTTCAACACGGGCAAGCCGTGATCGTCTCTGACTTTTTCAGGTTTGCAAGACTCGCGGGGCGAGACCTTCTTCGCGAGGCGAACCAGAGACTTAGAAATTTCTTGGAACAGTCAGGCTTCGGGGTCGCGTGGCGAGCGTGTCTTTCGCAGGGCGAATCCCCTGTTTCCTTATTCTCTTGACTTTCACTTAACCTGAAAACAAAGAAATAACTATAAGTGTATTATTTAACTCCAAACTAGCTAAATTAACTTAAAACTACTCTAGAGACTCAAAACCTTGCTTGAGGACAATCTAATCTAATTTGGGTGAAAATACGATATAATTTGCACAAAACCCTGGTCATACTAGCTATAAAACTAGATGAGCCAGAGGCTTATCAAAATACCCCAAACTTAAACTTTGCTTGTCCCCAAGCAAACTAAGACTCAAAAATCAAAAAGACTCAGGACCTGGCAAGCTTAAAAGATTCAACCAACATTGCACAAATTCAAGCAACTTCAAAAACAATTTGTCTTCATTGTTTCCCCCTTTTCAAACAGAGCAATCCCCACATTCATTTATTCCAAACAATTGAGAGTTTCATCATGAAAACAATCAGAAATCTAAGCAGGGAATCTAAGTCACACACAAGAGGGAGATCACCAAATCCAAACAACTGCCTTCCTCACAAGGGCATTATTTGTTCACTCAGTCACTCAGTTTATGTCAGGCTAACAACTTGCACTCAGTTTCACTTTTCAAGTACACTTCCCAAAAATTTGATTTTCATCTCAAAATGGTTCCCACAGAAAACATGCAAGCAACATCAAAAGGTCTTTTATAGGTTGTAAGGGGGCCTGGCTAAGGGTAGGATATACAAAAGGAACTAAGCTGAAGACCCTAGGAACTAAGAGAGCATGAACTATATTTACACCTTGAAATTCACTCAAGTTCCTTTCTTTATTTTTTTTTTCTTTACACTTCTGGGTGGCTACAGCTCTTTTTATTTCTTTTTGGCATTTTTGTATTTTTCTTTTTTTTTTCTTTTTTTTTCCAACATTTGTACACTTTTTCTTTCACAAGCTTTTGGCTCCAACTCTTTTTTTTTTCTTTTTTTTTTCTTTTTTTTTAACAACATATTACACCTTGCAGCCACCCCAAACTTTAGTTCTTGCACCCATTCTAAGATTACATGCTCTCCTAATCCTAAGATCGGGTTAACATGGTTTTCCAGATTTTTGGGCTTATAACATTAGGTTATCAAGAACTAACAGGCTAATAGGCTCAAAAGGGCTAACTAGGGAACATGCATTAGGAATTGGTTTATTCAGGCCAAGTAGCTATTTACAAAGAAACTGCCTAAATCATTTGCTACACATATAATCATGCAAACCAAAAAGAGATTCAATCAAATCCAGGGAAGTGCAACTTGAAAGCGATTTTCACACAGTTTGAAACATGTTGGAGGCTTAAAACATCACCTGGACATTCATGCAAATTGTTTGAAAGAGATACTATCCCTAGTGTGTGCTCCCTATCACCCCCAAACTTATCATTCATCATGCCATCATAACAAAATCCCAAAGTTCAGTTTTCAATTTCACATGGGAATCACATTTCAAAAAAAAAAAAATTCTTTTTTTTTTTCAGTTAGGGGGGATCATTACATATCAATCATGCAAGCAATCTGTGCAACATCAATCAAAATCTAACAAACTTGCCAACAAAAGACTCAACACACAAATGCTCCTGAGCTTCTCAGATTATTCAGGAGCTTTATTCAAAGAAAAGAAAACTTTATTCAAAGAAAAGAAAAACTGCACCTTATTCCCTCCCCCACACTTAAAACATGCATTGTCCCCAATGAACAACAGAATTATAAGATCATAGTGAGGGAAAGGAAAAGAGTACTCCCTGATCAAGTGCAGTGTAAGCGGGAGCTGTCACCTGGATCCCATTCCTTGCAGTCTAAGTCCAAAGAGGTAGAGAGGGCCTCCGGTGCTGCTTCATCTTCTTCTTGTTTCTCATCCACTGCACTGACAATTTCATCACCTGCTAAACATGCAGCAATCTCAGCACAAACCACAAAATGGTTAGCGTTAGAACAATCAAGAAAAGAAAGAATATCATCACAGCCAGAATTAAGTGGAAAATTAGAAAACAAGTTCTCATGGGTGTCCTCAATAGTCTCAGATATCAGCTCAATGTGGAATACAGAGTGCTCTTCCGCTGGATGTTTCATGGCATCAAATATGTTAAACTTTGCAACTATATCCCCAAACTTCATAGACATGGTCCCATCATCCACATCAATGTTAGTCTTGGCTGTCTTCATGAATGGCCGGCCCAGGATGATTGGTGATTTACTGGAGTGTGTCTACTTTGCCATGTCCAAGATGTAGAAATCAGCTGGAAAGATCAGATCATCAACTTGCACTAGTACATCTTCCACCATTCCCATGGGGCGGGCACAGGTCCTGTTGGCCAACTGAATGGTGATACCTGTGTACTTCAAAGGACCAAGATCCAGTTTATTAAAGATGGAGGTAGGCATGACATTGATAGATGCTCCCAAGTCCAACATGCAGTTTTCAAACTTCTTGTCCCCAATAGTGCATGGGATAGTGAAGGTGCCTGGATCCTTGCACTTCGGTGGCAGTGCCTGGGTGAAAGCAACAACTCTTTCTGGCTTAGACTGGATAAGCGCGGAGACATTTCTTCCCAAGTCAACCCTCTCATTAGTCTTCATCTTCCTCTTGTTGGTGCATAGGTCCTTGAGAAATTTTGCATATCTGGGCACTTGCTTGATCACATCCAACAGAGGGATATTAACACCCACCTTTCTTAAAACATCAAGAATCTCCTTCTCTTTATTCTCACCACCACTCTTCAAATTTTTCTGTAATCTGTGTGGGAACGGAATGGGTGGTCTATACACTCTCTCAGTTTCAACTTCAACCACAGGTTCAGGAGTAACTTCAACAGTAGGCTCAGGAGTAGCCTTCATAGTTTCTTCATTCTTTCCAGAAGTGGCCTCAACAACCTTTCCAGACCTCAGAGATATAGAACTCACATTGGGGTTGGAGGCATTAGGATTGATCACTTTCAGTCTTTGGCAGCCGGGTTGTTCTTTGACCTTGCTTTATATTATTTATGTCCGTAGCCATCTGTCCAATCTGTGTATGCAATGCCTGAATACTCGCATCCGTTCTCTGCTGAAATTGTGCCTGTGAGGCCTGGAATCGTGCTGGAACTGTCCCATTTGCTTTCTGGAAAAGTGTAGTCATTTGTGCATTCAATTGTGAAGTTATATGCTTGCACATATCATCAACTGACGGTCCGGGAGGTGCAGAAGTGGTCACTGGAGGATTCTGAGGTGCCATCGGTTGTTGGGATGAGTTCCCATACCGCAGATTAGGATGATTACTCCAGCTGGGATGGTACCTATTTGTTGAAAGATCCGGAATGTCAGATCTGCTTGCAGTTATTGCCACTGATTATACGGATGGACTGCAAAGGCTTGAGGTGATTCAGTGAATTGATCCTCCTTGCAAAATAGGACAAGCTTCATATGGGTGTTCAGGAGAACTGCACATGCCACACAATACCGCAGGCTGCACCCTATCCATTGCCAATTTCTCTACCAAGGAAGTGAGCCTGTCAATTCTATCATCACGGTCATGGCTGGAAGAAGAAGTGCGGATCTCATGTACACCTCTAGTCTCAACAGAATTTCTTCTTGTAGTGAATTGCTGGGAATTTAATGACATGTTCTCAATGAGTTGCTTGCGAGAAGATGGAGTCTTGTCAACCAATGCTCCCCACTAGCAAAGATCCAAAATATTCCTATCCATAGGCTGCAATCCTTCATAAAAATATTGGATGAGGAGCTGTTCAGAAATTTGGTGCTGGGGGCAACTAGATGTCAACTGCTTGAACCTCTCCCAATACTCAGCTAGCGACTCATTTCCTTGCCTTATTCCACAGATTTCTTTCCTAATTGCAGCGGCTCTGGAGGCAGGAAAATATTTCTCCAGGAAGAGCTTCTTCAAGTCGTTCCATGTGGTAATGGAATTCGGCGCAAGGTATAAAAGCCAATCTTTTGCAGCTCCTTGGAGTGAGAATGGAAAAGCCTTCAACTTGATATGATCCTCGCATTACTCCTTCGGCCTCAAAGTTGTGGAGCAGACAACTTGGAACTCCTTCAAGTGCTTGTGTGGATCTTCACCTGCAAGACCATTAAATCTAGGCAACAAATGGATTAGCCCAGATTTTAACTCAAAAGGGGTGTCAGCACCAGGATAAGCAATGCACAAACCATTGTAATTCACATCAGGGGCAGCAAGCTGCCTCAAAGTCCTTTGGTCTCCCATATTTTCAAAAGCAGTTTTAAAATTGGAATCACTACTAGTGCTAGCCCGAAATTCCCTACGGAGTGTGTGCAGTGTTCTTTCAATTTCCGGGTCAAAATCACACAGTTCAGGGCAATGAGACCTAGTAGCCAGACCAATTCAAAACAGAACAGAAAATAAAAGAAAGAAAAGAAACGAAAATAAAATAAAAACAAATTGCGAAAAATAACAACTCAGAGTCCCCGGCAACGTCGCCAATTTTTGGTCGCGCTGTCACGCACGCGCCAAAAAGGACGAGCGGGTTTAAAACTGTAGTCTAGTGCGACAACTCGGATGTCGTCTCTCAAGGACTCTAAGAATATTATTTTTCACAAAAATAAGTTTTGGGGGGGTTTGGATTGGAGTGCAAATAAGAAATAAACAAAACAGAGCAATTAAAAACAGGGCAGTTAAAAGGAGATTATCAATTATCAAACAACGATTAATCTATTGTCAAGAATTCCCAACTATCCTTGGTTAATGTAATCCCAAGCCCTAAGCAGATTCTTATCCCCTCCTGGTTGTAGTAGCAATTTACAAGCGAAACTACTACCACAGATACATGTCCCTATTCCCGAATTAAGCAAACGGGATTAAGCCCTTCGTGAACTAAGCGAACACGAAATGTACACACGCAAATTAAGCAGATGCAATTATTTATAGGAACATGATATCACCAGAAATAAATCAATACAATACAATATACTCCTGAATTAAGAAAACAGAAATACAGAGTATGGTATTGAAGAGGGAAAAGCAATTAAAATAGGGATTTACATAACCTCAAGTATATAGGATCCTCAAACAGTAGACTAATCCTAGGACTTAGTGCTCCATGGCAAAAACGAAATCGCAGAGAAAAAATGTATATCAGAAAGTTGGAGTAGCCAAAAGTCTCTACAAAATGTTCAGAACAGCCTTTTATACAAATTCTGAAATTAACTAGCTCGCGAGGCGAGCACACATTCGCGAGGCGAATTTCATGAACTGTCAGCAACCTTTGGCATTCTCGCGAGGCGAAGTTCTGCTCGCGAGGCGAGACTCTTCAACTTCAAAACTGTCACGGCCATGACCTTCAACACGGGCAAGCCGTGATCGTCTCTGACTTTTTCAGGTTTGCAAGACTCGCGGGGCGAGACCTTCTTCGCGAGGCGAACCAGAGACTTAGAAATTTCTTGGAACAGTCAGGCTTCGGGGTCGCGTGGCGAGCGTGTCTTTCGCGGGGCGAATCCCCTGTTTCCTTATTCTCTTGACTTTCACTTAACCTGAAAACAAAGAAATAACTATAAGTGTATTATTTAACTCCAAACTAGCTAAATTAACTTAAAACTACTCTAGAGACTCAAAACCTTGCTTGAGGATAATCTAATCTAATTTGGGTGAAAATACGATATAATTTGCACAAAACCCTGGTCATACTAGCTATAAAACTAGATGAGCCAGAGGCTTATCACCTCGCGACCCCGAAGCTGACTGTTCCAAGAAAATGCAAGGTCTCTGGTTCGCCCCGCGAAGAAGATCTCGCCCCGCGAGTCACCCAAACCTGAAAAGTCAGAGACGATCACGGCTTGCCCGTGTTGTAGGTCACGACTATGGCAGTTTTGAAGTTGAAGAGTCTCGCCTCGCGAGAATCCATTCGCCTCGCGAGCCTGGAAGTCAGAAAGCATCACGGTTGGCCCCTGATATTCATAACGGGCGTAATAAGAAGACTCTTCAGTGACTTGCCTCGCGAAGATGTGTTCGCCTCGCGAGAATACCAAAGGTTGCAGACTGTTCACAGGATTCGCGTCGCGAGAGAGGCTTCGCCTCGCGAATAGACTTAATTTCCGATTAGTATAAATAGTTGTTCTGAACAGTTTGAGAGGACTTTTGCTTCTCCATTGTTCTGTTTACATTTTTTCTGTGTGTTTTCGTTTTTGTTAATGGAGAACTAAGTTTCTATGATTGATCTATTGTAATTGATTTCCATATACTTGAGGTTCTTGTATTTCCTGTTTTGTATGTTTTTTCCCTCTTCAATGCCATGCTTTATATTTCTGTTTGCTTAATTCAGGAGTATATTGTATTGTGTTGATTTAATTCCGGTGATATCATGTTCCTATAATTAATCGCATCTGCTTAATTTGCGTGTGTACGTTTCGTGTTCGCTTAGTTCACGAAGGGCTTAACCCCGTTTGCTTAATTCGGGAATAGGGACATGTATCTGTAGTAGTGGTTTCGCTTGTAAATTATTGCTACAACCGGGAGGGGATTAAAATCTGCTTAGGGCTTGGAAATTGCATGAACCTATGATAGTTGGGAAGTCAAGAGCAATAGATTAATATGTTTTTGGCCATTTGATAACCTCTTTGAACTGTCTTGTTTTATTGCTCTGTTTTCATTATTTTGTTTTCTTTGATTGCATCTCAATCCAAACCCCCCCCCCCCCCCCAAACTTATTTTTGTGGAAAATAACACTTTAAGAGTCCTTGAGAACGACATCCGAGTTGTCGCCCTAAACTACAGTTTTAAAACCCGCTCGTCCTTTTTGGCGCGTGCGCTACAGCGCGACCAGTGAGACTGTTGCCTTGACGGAAGAATGTAGTGCGATACCTCAAAGGAAGCTACCTCCAAAGCTTAAAGATTCTGGTAGTTTAACAATCCCCTGCACAATTGGGAGTGTTGCTATTGGGAAGGCCTTGTGTGACTTGGGGGTGAGTATCAATTTGATGCCGCTTTCAATCTTGAACAAGCTTGGAGGTGGTGAAGTGAAACCAACAAGGATGGCATTGCAACTAGCCGATAGATTAATCAAGCGTCCTTTTGGTATATTGGAAGATGTTTTGGTTAAAGTGGATAAGTTTATCTTCCCAGTGGATTTTGTGATATTAGACATGGAGGAGGATGCAGAAGTTCCACTTATATTAGGGAGACCTTTTCTAGCAATTGGTCGTGCTTTGATAGATGTACAAAAAGGTCAACTTCGACTCAAAGTGAAAGATGAAGAGGTTACTTTCAATGTATTTGAAGCTATGCATCGCCCGAGTGATGAAGAGAATTGTTTCCGCATGGACCTTGTGGAAATAATGGCTAAAGAAGTCTTTGCACATCAGCACCATTCCTCCACTCTTGAGAAGGTGATTGCGAACTCTATTGAAAATCTTTATGAGAGAGAGGAGAAGGAAATAGAGGAGTGTTTGTGTGATTTGGAAGCTCAACCCAAACAGCTTTCTGTCAATTCTAAGAAAGAAGAGCTCAAGAAGGAAGAAGTCCAAGAGAAGCTCAAGTTAGAGCTTAAACCTTTACCTCCCCACTTGAAATATATGTTTCTTGGTGAGAATGATGAAAATCCTGTCATAGTGAGCAATGTATTGTCCAAATTGGAAGAGGAGAAGCTTGTAAGGGTGCTTAGAGAGCATAAAACAGCTATTGGATGGTCCATCTTGGATTTCAAAGGTAATAGCCCCACATTTTGTATGCACAAGATCATAATGGAGACTGAATTTAAATCGGTGGTCCAACCGCAAAGGAGGCTCAACCCTACAATGAAAGAAGTGGTAAGGAAGGAGGTGCTGAAACTCCTTGAAGCCGGAATGATATATCCGATTTCCGATAGTGCTTAGGTGAGTCCGGTACAAGTGGTTCCCAAGAAAGGTGGCATGACCGTCATGAACAACGAGAAGAATGAGTTGATCCCAACTAGAACGGTCACCGGTTGGCGAATGTGTAGAGATTACCGGAAGCTAAATCAAGCTACTAGGAAAGATCACTTCCCACTTCCATTCATGGACCAAATGTTGGAGAGGTTGGCTGGGCAAGCTTATTATTGTTTCTTGGATGTTTATTCGGGTTATAACCAAATTGAGGTTAACCCGGAAGACAAAGAGAAAACTGCCTTCACATGTCATTTTGGAGTTTTTGCCTATCGGAAGATGCCTTTCGGTCTTTGTAATGCGCCTGCAACATTTCAAAGGTGCGTGCTTTCCATTTTCTTTGATATGGTAGAAAAATACATTGAAGTTTTTATGGATGATTTTTTTGTTTTCGGTTCCTCTTATGATAATTGGTTGTCTAACTTTGCTGCTGTGTTAAAGAGGTGCATGGACACCAATTTATTCTTAAATTGGGAGAAGTGTCATTTTATGGTGCAGGAGGGCATCGAGGTGGATAAATCCAAGGTTGATGTAATTGAGAAACTACCTCCACCAGTGAATGTCAAGGGTGTGAGGAGTTTTATTGGGCATGCAGGCTTTTACCGGCGGTTCCTCAAAGACTTCTCAAAGATAGCCAAGCCGTTGTGTAGCCTTTTGAACAAGGACACACCATTTCTGTTTGATACTGCTTGCCTTACTTCTTTTTAGATTTTGAAAGAAAAGTTGATCACTGCTCCCATTCTTGTTGCACCCAACTGGGAGTCACCATTTGAATTAATGTGTGATGCCAGTGACTACGCAGTTGGGGAAGTTTTGGGACAACGAAGGGAAAAGTTTTTCCATGCCATTCACTATGCTAGCAAGGTTCTCAATGAGAACCAAATAAATTATGCAACAACTGAAAAAGAGTTGCTAGCCATAGTGTTTGCATTGGAAAAATTTCGTTCATACTTGATTGGGTCACAAGTCACTGTTTTTACTGATCATGCTGCAATTAAATATTTGTTGACAAAGTTAGATTCAAAACCAAGACTCATGAGGTGGATTCTATTGTTGCAAGAATTTGACTTAGTCATCAAGGACAAAAAGGGCAGCGAAAATATGGTGGTTGACCACTTATCTCGGTTGGTGAATGAAGAGGTTACTGCAAAAGAAAAGGATATTCGGGATGAGTTCCTGGATAAGGCTTTATTTCTGGTGCATGAAAGACCATGGTTTGCCGACATGGCAAATTTCAAGGCAGCCAACATTGTTCCAGAGCACCTCACTTGGCAGCAAAAGAAAAATTCTTCCGGGATGCCAACCATTTCATGTGGGACGACCCATTTTTGTTCAAGGTTGGACCAGATGGCTTATGGAGGAGGTGCGTTAGTCAAGAGGAAGCGAGGAGTATTTTGTGGCATTGCCATAACTCTCCATATGGTGGACATTACAATGGGGATAGAACAGCTGCAAAGGTCCTCCAATCTAGGCTCTTCTGGCCCTCAATCTTCAAGGACTCTTACAATCATGTGAAGAGTTGTGACAAGTGCCAAAGGACCGGGAACATATCTAAAAGGGATGAGATGCCACTGCAAAACATATTGGAGGTTGAAGTATTTGACTGTTGAGGCATAGATTTTATGGGTCCACTTCCACCTTCATTCTCCAATCAATATATCTTGGTGGCGGTGGACTATGTTTCTAAATGAGTGGAGGCCATTGCAACACCGAAGAATGATGCACAAACAGTGATTAAGTTCATCAAGAAGAACATTTTTGCCCGGTTCGGTGTCCCAAGGGTCCTTATAAGTGATGGGAGATCTCACTTCTGCAACTCACAACTGAAAAATGTGTTGACCAAGTATGATGTGAGGCATAAGGTGGCATCTCCATATCATCCGCAAACAAATGGGCAAGCGGAGGTCTCTAACCGGGAGATTAAGAGAATTTTGGAAAAAACTGCGGCCACTTCAAGAAAAGATTGGGCAAAGAAGCTTGACGATACCTTGTGGTCTTACCAGACTGCATTAAAAACTTCTGTGGGGTTATCTCCGTTTCAGATGGTCTATGGGAAGGTATGTCATCTACCCGTAGAGTTGGAGCATCGAGCCTTTTGGGCATTGAAGTTCCTGAATTTTGATGCCATTGTGGCAGGTGAGAAAAGAGTCAATCAGCTGCATGAATTAGAGGAGATGCGTGTTGAGTCACTGTCAAGTGTACCGGGTCGTCGCAAGTAATAAAATAAACACGGTAAGAATTTATCGAGGTCGAACACAAGGATTGGGCTACCAATTCGACTAATTCGCGGGAAATCCAATACGTTTGGTCAAGCGTGGAAAGTGGTTGTGAGAGATAGATTAAGATCGCAATTCAATTAACAAATCTAATAAAACTAAGCTATTAAAATCTGAAATTAAAATGTCCAAGGTCACAAATCCACCTATCCAATTATGCATACCCAAGTGATGATGAATTCCTAAGTTCAATTACAATGTCAACCAGGACCCCCAAATTCTCCTAAATCCACCGTCGTGCTCATTAGGACGTATTCAATGATTGAGTTAATTACTTACTAGGTCTCATAACCCTAATCATCAAACTCTGTTAATTCTTGTTCCCTATAGGTTGCACTAATCTCCTACTCACTCTCGTGCAATATTCAATTAGTGATCCCAATTCAAGTTCTAAACACGAATCGCTGACTAAGCCTCATCAACGTTAACAAGTCAATCACGCATGCATATGATCAACACAATCAAATCAGAATTGGAAAACATTAATTGAGAAAAAGGGAGAAAGACATACATCACATCGAATCTACACCGCCATTGGTGGCTTCATTGTTCCCTCAGACGAGGGGATTAGTTCCTCATGCTCATAGACAAACAATCGGACATAACCACCATGGTAAAATAAAAAGAAAAGAGGAGACGCAGCTCCAAAGAGACAAGAAATTCGGCCTAAAACTACTCTATACAGTGGAAAAAACTACTAGGATTCGAATCCCCATTCTTCTGATATGAAACAGCAATATATAGAGTTTTGATTCTGCGCTCGCTCGCGAGGCGAACATTAAATTGGCGCGCATTCAACTTGGATTCTCGCGAGGCGAGCATCCTCTCGCGGGGCGAATTTCAGTTTTGGCTCCATCCTGAGTTTGAATGATCGCGAGGCGAACTGTGATTGGCGATGCGAGACCGAAAGGATGACTTCTCTAGCATAGTCAGGTCTTCAGGTTCGCGAGGCGAGCTGGTGACTCACAAGGCGAGACATAATTGATGATTGTTGCTGCTCAGCTGGTCTTCAGGGTCGCGAGACGAGAATACTTTCGCGAGGCGAGTATCTCCAGAATGGAAATTTCCACTGTTTCTTGACTTTCCTTGACCCTCGGAGCTTCACTTCTAACCTGAAACGATAAAAAGAAAAAAAAAGCGTAATTCTATTCAAAATAGACTAAAAACTACTAAAAATACCTAAAACGAGTCAAAGTCCAACTTAGGAACAAAACAAGGTCAAATTTGGGCGAAAACAAGATTGAACTCGTATAATTAGCACAAAAACCACAGTCTATCTAGTTATAAAACTAGATAAGCCAAAGGCTTATCAATACGCCTTAATGCATATGAGAATACAGCTATTTACAAGCAGCGAGTCAAGACGTATCATGATAAAAAGATCGTGATGAAAGCATTTCAGCCAGGACAACAAGTTTTATTATTCAATTCTCGGCTAAGATTGTTTCCGGGCAAGTTGAAGTCTAAGTGGTCGGGACCGTTCATTGTCAAAGAAGTCTCATCTCATGGAGCTATAGAAGTGGATGATCCTACTTCAAAAAGGACCTTCAAAGTCAATGGCCAAAGGCTCAAGGCCTACTTGGGTGGTGACATCGAGAGATTGACCACAGCTGTGCGCCTTCATGATCCTTGAGATCACCGACCCGTCAAGCTAGTGACGTTAAAGAAGCGCTTATTGGGAGGCAACCCAAGTTTTCTTTTCCTTTTCCATTTGTTTTTTATTTTAACTCTTGAATAATTTGAGAAGATCAAGAGGAAAAAGATCATAAATTAATAGATTTATTAAGTGTTTTCAGGGTAAGAAGGAAGGAGAAGCAAAAAGGGCAAGGACAAGCAAAGTCAGCAACCATCACGCCCAGGTCGTGACACTGGTCACGGCCGTGATGAATCAGCTATGAAGATCAGAAAGGGTCACGGCCCAACCGTGACACCCATCACGGGCGTGATGAGAGGACCCTGAAGATCAGAGAGCATCACGGTCTAGCCGTGATGGAGGTCACGGCCGTGGCAGGCCAGCTCCTGTGGACAGAATTGATCACAGCCTGCCCGTGATGAGCATCACAGTCGTGACCCATTTACCAGAATCCCTTTGCCTAGGCATGTGATCCAACACCCGCTACCACCTCGGTAAGTTGTTCCATTTTTCTCCTCTCTTCGACTTGATTATTTACATTGGGGACAATGTAAGTTTTTAAGCTTGGGGTAGGGGTATTTTTGCAAATTTTTGAAATTTTGCATTTTTCATGTTGCATTCATATAGGCATAATTTAGCATAATCACATGATTAGATTGCCCCTTGCTTAGATTATGCATCCAATTGTGAGAACTTAGTGCCAAATAAATTGAGATAGTGAATTGTTGAACCCAATTTTTTTTATTCTTGTGATAAGGCTACAAATAAAAATGCTTGAGATGATCTTTGATAGTTGATAATTAGCATGTGGTTCCGTAGATTTCTGTTTCTCACTGATTTTTGAACTACTAAAATGTGAGATTTTTGAGCCAAAAAAGGGGTACTCACTAAATCTACCCCATTCCTTGTGATAGAGTGTTTTAATTCCTCTTGGATTGTATTCTCTAGAACTTGACTTGAAACCGTTTTGAACCTTAAAAATTTTTTGAAAACATTTTTGAAAATGATTCAGACACTAGGTATTTTTCCGGCCTTCTGAGCTTTGATTGACTAAATGCTACCCCTTAGTTGCACAATTTTGAGCCTGAAAGAATGAAATACTTTTCTTGGTACCTTGAAATATTTTGATGAATGATGTTTGGTATGAGACCTTCTAAAGTATTACAAAAAAGGGTAAAAAGGTAGTTGAAAAAAGTTTGGGATGAGAAAGTTAGAAAAAAATATTTCTCTTGAATTGAAAATCTCCCCTTCTCCCAATATAAAAAAATAAAATAAAATAGAGAGAAGGGGATGACAAAAGGAAGTGAGAAATAAAATAAAAAGAAAGAAAGAAAGGTGGGAAAATGAGGTATTTTAGAAGGTGTCATGCTTTGCAATGCTTGATATTTTGTTTAGCCTTTTTGAAATTTCCTTTTCTTGATTTCCCCACCTAACGATTAATCCGATGGTCCCGTTACAACCAAAGCAAAAGACCTCTTGATTCTTAGGTGTTTTCATCAATAAAGTAGAGATTTGGTTAATAGTCAAGCTTATGGTAGAATTCATCCCTTGAGGAAATTGAGCGAATCATCATATATCCTTAAACATTTGAGTGAGGTGAGAAAGAGTGCCCGAATCAGTGAGAATATGAGTCTAGGAAACCTAAGCTTCTAATTGGACTTGAAATTGATTGTCTCTTGCTGAATTATTTGAAAATGCCTATTACTTGGATTAGTTACTCGGGTTCTTGGTTCACTATCCATGTTTTGATTATTTATCTCTTCTGGCCTTAGTGATTGCTTAAGGACAAGCAAATGAACAAGCTTGGGGTGATTTGATGAGTGTGATCTCACCTCATATTTCATGTACATTTCTGCATGCATTTTCATATAGTTTAGGCAATTTTTATTTGATTTTTGTTAGTTTTTACCTTGGAACGGGTAAGGCGGTTTCGTGGTGTTGTTTTGCAGGAATTAAGGGTAAAATGCTCAAGATTAACCATGATGGAGCTTGGATGAAGATAGAGCTTGAAAGGTGAAGAAAATGAGCCACACACAGCTCATCACGGCCATCATCAAGCATACCTGGAAAGAAAAGAAGGCAAAAGTCAGAAGCTGTCACGACCTAGCCGTGATGCCCATCACGGCTGTGACATGTTAACTGAGTCAGACCCCTTCTAGGCAGAATCTGTCACGGCCTAGCCGTGATGCCCATCACGGTCGTGACAGACCATTTGGTGCAGCAACGTTACAGGCAGAACTGATCACGACCTAGCCGTGATAAGCATCACGGCCGTGATAATCCAAAAGCTGAAAGCACGCCCATGGCAGAGCCCGTCACGGCCTGGCCGTGATGGCCATTACGACCGTGACGCGCGTTATTTGAACCCAATTCTATAAATTAGGCATCAGGGGGCTGCACAAAAGAGAAGAGAACATAGCAGACTTTTACGCTAAAAAGAAAAGACGTTCTCTCTGACCCAGGAGCTACTGTGACGGCTGTGAAAAGCTTCATGGAGTTTCTTCTCTCCTTCTTCTCTATTGTTTTGGTTTTTGGCTTTCTCTATGACTATGAGTAGCTAAATTCCCCTTTTGTTGGGATTAGATGTAGCCAAACTGAATATCATCTATTTGCCTTGATTTATTAATCTATGTTTATGCTTTCATATTAGTGTTTGATTCCTATGCTTAATGCTTTTTGTGGTTTGATCACCCATGAAATGTTTTTGAGATTTGATTTGCAATGGGGACGTTCTTATCAATTGTTGATCTGGAATTAATCACCTAGTAAACCTTGCATCTAGGAATGGATTTTGGTTTATTAGTAATCGTGTAATCCTTACTCTTAATGCAAATTCACTAATTAGGCCACCTAAGGAATTAGGGTTTAATTAGGGGATTTAGGCTCTTGTCATCTAAGGAATTAGGACTTGAGTAATCTTGTGGGTTGATTTTGATATTTGAAGCATAAACCGGATTGGTGGTCTTGTATTGCATGAGACAAAGGTGTAGTGAAGTCTAGTCCCAACATCTTTCATCATATTTGAAGAACCATTTTTCTGCATTCCAACTATTTGATAAAAATACAAAAAGAACTTTTTCCTTTTATTTTGTTTAGTTTAACTCTTGGGCTTGGTATTTAGTATTGAGCTCCCTTCCATCCAAAGATTCGCTTAGATAGTAATTGATTTGTTACGTGCTAGTACTTGTCTCAGTCCTCGTGAGAACGATATCCCTCTTACCTCTTTATTACTTGTACGACTAGGTATACTTGCCTAGATATCGTAAATCAAATAAAGTGCCATGCATATTTTCAAAGGTTGACTGTGCGGGTTTGAGACCCTTTGATATAACACTGTTATGCTATGTATGTGTATGATTTAACTGCTTATATGATTCTGTGATGTATGTATCATGTATATGGTTGTTGTGGGATATATCTTATGACGGTATCTCACTCTTGCACAACTGTATGTTCTTTTCTTTTCTTCTTGTATCGGGAATGTGCGTGCTCTTAGATGGATCCAGACGTTCCCTTGGCACTGACGAGCTAGAGGAGTGAGGTATTTGATCATGCTGGATCGACGGGGAATTGGACTACACACGAGGGAGCGACGACCGCGACATATCGGGGACCAGTCACGACCACTGAAACAAATGCTAACGGAGTGCCCATACGAAGGATTCATACCATCGAGCTGAGGATTGTGACACTTCCACCTCCATGGTACTACCTCCATACGCTACAAGTTACTGTACTCCTTCATGAGCACTTTGAACCAGTGGAACCACTTGCGGAGGATCCAGTGGAGGAGGATCTCGAAGAGGATCCCGAGGAAGAGCCTATTGAGTTCATAGAGGTCGAGGACGAGGACGAGGACGAGGTGGAGCCAGAGTACCATCCGCAGGATCCCGGCGATGACGACGTCCCTATCGACGATGGCGGTGATGTTATTGATCCAATAACTGATATCTCATCTGAGGGTAGCATCTGTGGTCACTCTGCATGCACGAGGCATGGGTAGATCGTTTGTTGGCTTTTGGAGTTGTCCCAATAGTCCCTAGGCTTTTAGAGCCATCTTTTGAGTCTTGTACCCAATTCCCTATTCCTAGTTTGATGTTATCTTTGTACCTATTTCTTCAGTAGCTGTTTCAGTGTAAGTTGGCCAGTTCGACAAGGCCTGTCTTGTAATCAAACCTAAGATCCCAAGTTGGATAGTTATCATTATATGTGTGATGTTTATTTTCATGTTCTGAATGTTCATCACCTTTTCTTGACTGCTTTTAACTATTATATATATATATATATACAAAAAAATGAGTACCCTTTTTCAGTAACCCTATATAAAAGGTTATTTTTCGGAAGGCGACCAGCGTTTTAAATAAGTTTCTTTTCCGCAACGGGTAACCATATGATGTCGGGTTTCAGGGTGTCGCATATAGTCTAAATAGGAATTTTGCTACAGCATTACAATCCTCGTAGGAACGATATCTGATTTACTTTCTATACTACTTGTTGTGATTGTGTATACTTGTACAAGCTTAAAGACAACTGTTTTTAAGGCAACAGTGGTACCTTGGTGTGAGAGGGCTTTAGATAGGGGAAAGGCGTCTTTGGGGTGGAGAGATTTAGGCAATTAAGAAGGGTTGGGGAGTCCCAAATTGGGGTGGTTGGCAAATGGGTTTACAAAGAGGGTAGGGAATGGAACTTCAGTGTCTTTTTGGAAGGATTGTTGGTCTGGTGTTTCTTCTTTTCAAAACATGTTTCAAAGGCTTTTTTCATTTTCAACAGCAAAGGAGGAAAAAGTTGCAAAACTAGGAGAATGGAGAGATGGATCTCGGTTTTGGAACTTGTCATGGCGTAGGAGACTCTTTGAGTGGAAGGAGGAACAACTAAAGGAATTGATGCTCATTTTGGAAGGCCAACAGATTCTTCATGATGTGGATGACTCGTGGAGCTGGTTGGGTGATAACGACTTGAAATATGCTGTAAAAACAGTATATGAACATATTACAGCTGCTGTTCACAAGGTAAATGATTGCAATTTCGGAGTTCTTTGGGATAGGAGCATCCCTTTGAAGATCGAGCCCTTTTGTTGGAGGTTGATTTTGGATAGAATTCCCATGGCGGTTAATCTACAAAGAAGGGGAATTATATCATAAATGACTCTTTAATTTTCTGGTTTTGTAAGACTAATTGTGAAACTGCTGCTCATTTGTTCCTTTTTTTGTAACTTCTCTTATGTTGTGTGGATGTATATGTGTAATTGGCTAGGCATTCAAACAACTCTTACAGGGAATGTGTGGGATCTACTATCACAGCATGATGGACTGCGTTTTTGTAAGGGATCAAAAAGGATTTGGAGAATGTTTTGGTTCGCTGTAATTTGGTCATGATGGATGCACATATATGACATGATCTTCAATCAGAGCTCCTTGGATTTTGATAAGGTAACGGAGTTGATCAAATTTAGAGTGTGGAGTTGGTGTCAAGGTTTAGTAAAGAAAGTAAAATTTTCATACATAGATTGGATTGTTAACCCTTTGATTTGTATGGAATCTGTTGTATGATCTTTTGTTCGGGAGGATAGGCGACTTCAAAGTATAGAAGCATAATTTTTACATGTTATTGCAAATGTGAAATACCCTGTACAAACTTAGCTTCTAGGGAGGTTGATGTTCTCTTGTCTGGTGGTTAGTCTTTTAGAGGGCACATATTTTTTGTTTTTCCTTTCACTTAATACTTCTTGTATATGGGTTTAGGGTACCCCTTGTACTCTATTTTATATACTTTTGGCTTATAAAAAAATGATTTAGTCATATGCACAAAGTTGAAAAAAAATATATTTCATTGACAAAAGTAAATCAAATCCAAAAGAAGTCAAATTACCATATATGAATATCAAAGAAAACATTATGATTGATCTTTAAAAGGAACTTGATCTAAATATTTTTTTTTTAAACTTGCTAGAACAAATACAACAAGTAACAACCACCAACTCTTTTCTCACTTGTTGTGGCGACTACATGGATTAAACAATACTATACAATGTTGTAGGAAAAATCATGTCTAAAAACAAATCATTAATATGTAAATCTCTCTTTTAAAGTTTTCACATAGGATTTTTCTTAACCCTTGCCTACCTCTAACAATTAGGCCTCTCTCCATATGATATATACTTGGTTTTCAAAACTGAATATTTAGACAAAAATATTTAAAGCACAATAACTTAAGAGATAATTGGATAATATTTAGTTACTTTTGTAAATGAGATCACAATACTTTATTCAATTTTATAACAAATAATATATATTTTCGTAAAGAAAAAGTAAATAATATAATATTTATAATAAGATAAGTAAAATGACACAAAATAAAGACCGTCCAAATTTCTAACCTTTACATAGTTTTAATGTCTACAAGCTCGCAAGAAAGGTAACTATAATTTCTCCTTATAACAAAGAGGGAAATTCAAAAGAAAAATAGGTTTTTTTCATCCCCATAAGTCCTCTATGGGATTTGTGGGAATTACGGAGACCACAGGTCCCTCTTGTGTAGGTCTACGGCATAACTTTTCCCAAGAAACAACTTCCTGCACAGGCATGTAAAACAACATTAGGTAGAGGTAACACTGAAGTATTTACCTAACAAAGAACCAAAGAAAGCAAAAGTTGAGTCCATGAATGCTTTATGACATGGTACGAGTTTGGGGACATGGTAAAAAGGTAAATTAGCAACTCTAGAGGAAAGCATCAATGATCACCTCCGTATTGTCATGGAGAAATCGGACATTAAAGATGCACATACAATTTTCTTGAACGTGTGACCTCCTCTGGATTTTTACAACTCGAGCATCACAATGAAGGGCATAATCATCTGTTATCTGACAAACCAAGAAAAGCACATGAGTGTTCTAACAGTTATATATGTTTGGGAGTACTTAAAAGCCAAAAATAACTATATGTTCCACTTTGTTATATGTTGTACAAAAGTCATGCGATTTTGCAAACATGTCAATCATGTGGCCAATGGACACACACATTATATAGACAAATTGTAGTAAAATAAAAGAGTTTGATTTCCTTACCTTGAAACAAACTATAAGATCTCCATCCTTCACCTTGTCACACTCCGAAGGTTCATACTTGAGTAGAAACTTGAAGATAATATTTGAACAAAAATTAGACAAGCATTGCAGGCGTGAAATGAACTATCACTCCTCTTTTGATTACAAATCCTAAAGAAAATGTCTTGTTTCTTAACAAGCAGAAAGACATAAATTAGAACATGAGAGTTCTAATGGACACACACATTATATAGACAAATTGTAGTAAAATAAAAGAGTTTGATTTCCTTACCTTGAAACAAACTACAAGATCTCCATCCTTCACCTTGTGACACTCCGAAGGTTCCAATGGTATGGATCTCTCACACACCCCCTCTTTAATATTCACCCATTCATCTTGTTCCTTACTAAATCCAACATATCGAACACGGGCTTCCTGAGTTAATGTATGTGAATAATTAACCATTTTATTTATAGCATCAATGTAATTCCAACAACTCATACTTGAGTAGAAACTTGAAGATAATATTTGAACAAAAATTAGGCAAGCATTGCAAGCATGAAATGAACTATCACTCCTCTATTGATTACAAATTCTAAAGAAAATGTCTAGTTTCTTAACAAGCAAAAAGACATAAATTAGAATATAAGAATCTTACAACTTCGCCTGTGCTCACAACTCTATAGTTAAGGAATAATGCTACATCATACCTACAATTGAAATATAATCCACAATGTATAAAAATGCAACATACATATCATATGGCTAAGCTCAAAACATAGAATTACAGCTTAATCATAGTATTATTCCTCACCATGCAAAGTCTTTTGAAGATCTTGCTTCAAATCCTAACTCCGAGAGATCTGTAACCTCTTTACCTGACATTATAGTAAGAAATTCTAATTAAATTCTAAAGTATTCAAAGCCTTGTTGATCTTTGAGCATGACTTTATGTCAATCGTCATTTATTAGTACTACATTGCCTATCATTGAATCTTATCGCTTGTTGAAGTTATCCCAAAATCAATCTTTATACAACTTACAAGGCTTTATAATTGTGTAGGTGTTTTTTACATTCTTTCTCAACAACCCTGATAAGGCTCCACATGAATCCTATGAGGCTATAATTTCCAATGTATGAAGCAATATAAAACAAAACAGAATCAAATATAAACTATTGCAAATGCTCACTGAATTTATTTTCATTAATAGAAATCAATAATTACCATTTTGGCAGGGAGAAATTTGATAAAAGTATACAATAAGCATTATTGTTGTTCGTTAATGAGTCAAAACAATATCATGTTCACTGTAAAATACATCTGGAAAGTCAATTCCCTTATTATTAATATCAAAAGAAATGAAAAAAGACAGAGCACATTATCAATATAAAGGTTATGATTTACAGTGACAGGGTGTATATCTTTATCTTTATATATATAAAAGAAGCAGTCACTGGTGGAATTTTTTCCTTCCAAAACTGGGGTCAAATCTGTCATTTAATTTACTAATTAATAAACATCAATAAATCAGTAATTGTTATAATTTATATTAAATTTTTATGCAATTTTCGTGGTTATTAATTGGCTAATTGCTGCTCTATACCCATGCACCCTAGGTTATTGTGCTGGAGTTAATGAAACCATACAGACATAATGGTCCATCGGGTAATAGATAGATGTTGGGAAAATAAAAAATAAATAAAAAGTAATTAATTCTTTATATTGGAAAGCACATCCCTTTGACTAAGAGACATTTTAATGGTTTCTCGCTTCTTGGGATTGTAAATTTTCCTTCTAACACACGCCTCTTCGGTTCTTTGGCCTTTTCAGGTTTCTACAAACTCATCCTTTTTATTGATGCGAGGGGTGTACCTATCTGCCTCTTCGGTTCTTTGGCCTTTTTCTGGTTTCTTTTCTCATGATTTTTTTGAACTTTTTTATTTTTTGCTGTATTATCTTATATTGTTAACATATTTCATCTATTCTTTATTCTTTATGTCAAGTGTTAATGTACAAACTGGAGAGCCAGGAGAGGAGGTAGCTATCAAGCTGGTATGTTATGAATTGCATATTATTCATTATATTCTGAATTACATTTTTAGTTTTTAAAGTGTCCATATTATTCATTATACTCTTGAAGCATGCTTCTTTGAGATAAAATGCTTGAGTATTTCAAATGACTCAATCATAACATCAACTGAAGAACTACTCCCTACTCCACGAGGTATACTCAAACATATACTTTGAATAACTATTCTCACATTGGTTGTATTCTCTTCACTTCTCTGTATTTTTTATTGCTATAAAAATTATCAATTCACATTGGTTCTCTCTCTGTGTTTTTTCATATAAATAACAGCATGTGACTCCATGACCATGTTCATAGAGCCCAAGCATTATAACTTCTTTTCAATAAGCATGGTGCTTTTGAAACTCTTCTGGCCTAGCAGCGCCAAAAATATACATGTGGGAAGAGATTAAGTTTGCAGTTTACTGGGGCAATACTCAACTTGACAAGGTAAAATTAGAGCTTAGAGTATACTAGCTGGACAATTAAACATGTTAGTTGTTTCTACTTTCTACATATACATATGGCATCTGAGTTATAACCTGGTGAGGGTCGATGCCGTTTAAATAGAAAGAAAACTATGGGTAAGGGAGAGGGAGACTTTGGAAACGTGGTGTGGTGGTGTTGCAAGAGAATCGAAAGCGCGATAGAGGTCACCAAAAACGCCATGCGAGCTCTCTTCGGTTTTTTCTGGACCAGTGAAACCTTATAATGCACTGGTTTTGCCTCGGTTTACTCAGTTCTGTACCTGTTCCACGGCTTTTCATCTATTTTTTTAACAAAACAGTTTAGGGGATCATCCGGACTTGATGACTGGTCGGTTCCCAGTCCAACCATTAAAACCGGCGGGTCCGGTTTGGGTTTGACAACTATGCCAGTTAGTCACTTCTCAGGTCATACTATTGAGTCCTCTTCCTCTCCTCTATCCACATCTTCTTCACTTTTCTCCTGACCTACTCAGCCTTCCACCAGTGAACCTCCTAGGCCAGTCAATAACCATCCCATGCAAACAAGATCCAAATGGAGGATTGTCAAACCCAGACTTCAGCCCACCCTTCTCCTCACTCATGTGAGGGTTAGAAAAGCCCTCCAAGATCCCAAATGGTTTGCTGCAACGCATGATGAGTTTGCTGCCCTTCAACAGAATGGCACTTGGTCTCTTGTCCCGTTACCTCCCAACCAAATTCCATAGGCTGCAGATGGGTTTTTCGGGCAAAGGAGATTTCAGATGGATCTTTAAACAAATATAAAACAATGCTAGTGGCCATGGGCTTCCATCAGCAGGAAGGTTTTAATTTTAATGAGACTCCCCTATTATTAAACCAGTTACCATCAGAATTATTCTCACTTTGGCTAAGACAAGTATGACTGATGCTAAACCTATATCCTCACCGATGGCTTCTGGCTTCAAATTAACCAAATAGGGTGATGATTTTCTATCTTACCCTTCCCTCTATAGATTTGTCATTGGTGCATTGCAGTATGCTACCATGACAAGACCTAAACTTGGTTACTTTGTAAATAAAGTTTGCCAGGTCATGTCAGCCCCACTGCAGTTACATTGGGTTGATTGTATTTGATCCAACTTGAATTTCAACGTAACCTACTTTGACATTGTTTATTTGGAATTACCATTCATGGAACTATCATGATGTTCCTATCTCTTTCTTAATTTATTTAGAAAAATAATATCTCTATTTTAGTTGCAGGCACAAGGGATTGGAAAAGGAGTAACTAACTACATCATACATACCTGAAGAAAAAAGTGAGATAATTGATGCTAACAAGGGGGAATTAAGTGTTCCTCTTCAAGGTTGAAATGGAAACTTCTGCTAATTCTAACTTTGGAACTTCTTATCATGATAAAAAAATTTCTGCTGATATAATCCTCATATTCAAAATTAAGGATTTCGCCTTTATAAAAGTAGCAATCAATTGTAAACCAAAAAAAAAAAAAGTAGCAATCAATTTATTCAATGTTTTTTTATTGATAGGTTTATGTATTATTTGTTATTCAGTTTTGAATATTTGTTTATTTGATTAGGATGTTGTATACAGTATTGGTTATAAAGTGACTGAAATTAAGTTTGCTTACATGCTTCCTTTAGACAAATCTGGGTGTCAAAGAAGTATTGCCCCCTTTATTTCAAAAACTTCATTACTTTTTGGTTTTACTCTTTCATTGTTGCAACTCATATTTTCCAATTTTTAATATTATATTCTACATCTGGGTTCTGATGTGTTACTTCCTATGTTTGCTTAGACGAGAAGATAACATAGTTGCAATAAGCTTCATCATATTTTAAAAATTTATTTGGACTTCTTTTTTAAAAATTGTGTTGTGATTTCATTTTTGTGTGACATTTTGTTAATATAGGGCCAATTTGATTCTTCATTTGGGTTTTGAGAAGTTGTTTCATATGTTTGCTTTGACGGGGAGATAACTTAACTGCAACCAAATTAATCTAATACATGTCATAATATTTGTTAAATTTTTTAGAAGTCCTTTATTAAAAAGAAGTGTTGTGAAGTAAAATTTCATTCATTATATATTGTGTTTCTGATAAACATACTATAAGGATTGATTGAACTGAGTACAAGGTACAATTGGAGAAAGTAGAGCAAAGAAATGTTAAAGTATAATAATAATAATTTATATTTTCTAATTGTACATGTATCTAATATTATTTTATGCAGAAATCCTTTAGATTTTATATATTGTTTTAATATTAATTTGTCGACAACTTTTCCTTATAAGTTTTAATTTACAAAATAAGTTATTCCAACAAAACTTTACATGTGCATCGTACGGGAAAACATGTGATACATGCGTGTATTCTAATCGTGTTACCTTAATTAGGAGCGTGTTACCTTAATATTTATTTATCAAAAATATTATGTAATCTTACTATTTTTAAGAAATAAAAAATATATTTCCAAATAAATAATGTTTTGTGTTTTCACATAATATTAAGTTATATCGCATATGCATATCTCACCCGTGCATCGCACGGGTCCATCGACAAGTAATAAATAAGTTAATACGGCAAATGAGAATACTAGCTATCATCTTATTTTTAAATAATAAAATTCGTTAGTTGGAGCTAAGGGCATTTGATGGAACCATGGGCTAAAATGGAGAAAGGGAAAAGTGCAAAAAGGAGAAGGCCCTCTTGGTTTACTCCCGTATACCAAGAACCCACCGACAAGGTTTAAAGTCGTAGGCGCGAACATTAAATGATGGTGAGGTAGGCAATTATATATATATATATATATATATATATAGAGAGAGAGAGAGAGAGAGAGAGAGAGAGAGAGAGAGAGAGAAACAGTTATACAAAGAGAATATACATATTAGGGCTGGACAAGTTACCAATCCCGACCGTGACCCGTTAAAACTGGAGAAAAAAATAGCTAGGCAGGTATGGGCAGGCGCACGATCAGCGGGTGACAGAGTTTAGTTTCATGCGGTCTTGGGCACCCGGTTTGGGGGGGGGGGGGGGGGTTGTTCCGGTTTGGGTAAAAAATTCCGTTACTGACCGAACCCGCTCGATATATTAAAATATTTTTATTTTTAATTCCCTTTCCACCGCAACCATCGTAGTTACCAGTGGCGCTCCTTGCTCCTCTCTTTCTTCCTCTCCTCAATGATGGTCTCTTCTTGCACCTCTGCTGCATAGGCGCCTCCGGCCAAACCAACGCGTCCAGTCTCATCTTGGAGCTTCCATAACCAGCGCATCCAGCCCCACTCTCCAGCCTATCCCCACCGCACGAAATGGAAGATTTTGACCAAGCTTCCTCTGGGATGGATCTATAACGTGGACAACTCTGTGAAGAAGGAGATCTATAGTGCAAACAAAGAAGACCTGCGAAGAATAGGTATTTTTTGGTGAAAGTTTGAATCTTTCTGTAAAAAGTTTGAATCTTTCTGGTTTATGTTCTTGTTCCCTTCAAGTTTCGGGTTCTGCTTCAATTTTGAAGTATGCGCATTTTATAGTTTATGAATGATGCTTCTTCTTCTCCATTCTGGATTTCTGGTTTTTTTTGGAATAAAATTGACCCAACCCACTTGCCGACCCGCCGACCCGACCAAACCAAGCAAGCCTAATCCGAGGGCACTAAACCGATGGGAATGGGTGAGGATATCTACCTGTCTTTTTTTCAGGGTGGGGTTTTTCGGTCCGAATCCGACCAAACCCGCCTGCTGTCCACCCCTAATATGTATGGGACGTAACAAATTGGGGGCAAGAACAATGTTTATAATTTTGTATTGGGATTCGAGATTAGCATCTTTGGATTGGGAGCATTCTGTTCTTTTCTTCTTTGTACCCTTATATTAAATATAGGCTGCTTACGTTAGGAATTTAGTCATATCAACATTTAACCCAAATCAGGTGAACCCCTGTTCCCTACAGAAATGACAATATAACAAGATTCTATAGGCTTCAAAGCAAATGGCATTCTGATTATGGGGAATTTAAAGGGGAACATTTTGCAATGGTTTAGCTGTATAAAACCAAATTTTCAAAACCACAAGAAAAACCACCCATTATCATCGAGGGACCTTTTTCTTCCTTTTCCAAATTTATAGCCACAATAAAATAGAAGGAAAAAAGGACAACCTGTTCGAGTTGGGGAGCTTTTGTTTCCAATAGAAGCATTTGAAAGATCAACAAATAATTTCATCTCATCGGGTGATGAAGTAACATTAGCCTGCGACTCTTTCAGTTTGTTTTGGAACCAACACTGCACCTAGAACCCAGTAAAACCAATGCACTATTATAACATGTTCTATAAAAATGACAAAACATGTCTAAATGACAAAGAAATTGTAACAACCTGTTGCCATGATAAGGAAGTTTTACCATCATGGTTTGATGATGAACTGCAAAATTAAAGCCTTTAAATTATGAAATATCATAGTAAACGTAACACAAAGTCCTCTCTATTTTATGTTACAGTTAAGATAAGACTTAATTCACCTAAATTTCGTAGCAACCTCTCGACAGAAATTCTGATCAAGTGATTTTTCTCCCATCTCCTGATACATTCTTTCCAATTCCATGATCTATGTGTTGGTGGCCGTGGGATGATGCAGAGGAAGAGGGCACTAGTTAGTGGAATGCAATGACAGTATACACATCAAGTGGAACACAGAACAATCTAACTAAAATATATACCACACTTCCATCCTCAGAGAAATGAAATTACCTCGTCTTTAGAGAATTGATGGAATGGAGATTCAGTTAAATCGAGCTTATCCATCTCTGCAAACAGGGGTGGCCAAGATGTCAACTTTATCCTTACTTTAAACAAACCCCAAATAAAAGTACATGTTGGCTTTATATATATATATATATATATATATATATATATATATATATATATATATATATATATATATATATATATATAATATGAAAAACAAACTTCTCTAGCCAAATACATAAACAAGAAACAAGCAAAGAAAACCATAACATCCTTCCTTAATTGACAAACTTTCATCTTTTTCTTGGGATGAAAACAAGTCTCCTATTTTCATAAAAACCCACATACTAAATAGAATATTTCCACATTCATCTGATCATCACAGGGACGCAATTATTCAGGAAAATAAGAACGTTGAATTGTGGATCAGCAAGCCACCACATGATAAAATTATCAGTCATCCCTATTTCTACTATGCAAAAGAAATGATTAAAGATGATACATTGTATAAAAGAATCCATTTTATACTCTAAATAAATGCTAAAACCAAGCGGAAAAGTAGATAAATATCAGAAATTCATGCAGAAAATAGGTTCAGAACTAGCTAGCCAATTCACCATCTTATATCACAGAAGATTTAAAAAAAAAAAAATCAGCAAAATGGGAAATCATTAACCAGTGACCGAATGAGTTCTAGCAATGAAGTCAGAAAAATATATCAGAGTTGCATTAAAGGAAATTGATCTGGAAAATAGAAGAAGTAGCAATGACTAAACTATTTGCGAACGTTGAGAAATAAAAGAGAAGTGAAGCGGAGCAACGTACCAACTATCAAGAGAGAAGAGGCAGACTCTGACAGAAAGGGTATGGCATGAATTTATAGGAAAATAGTAGAAGCTAATTTTTTGAGTTAGTCCCTCAATATTTTACATGAATACGCTTCTGCCCCTACTCTCTATATCTAAGAGTGTGTTTGTTTCAAGGAATCTTTGATTATTCCTCGGAATGTGAAGTTCGGAACAAAATAATCCTATGTTTGTTTCAAGATTTAAAAAAATATTCCCATGAAATAGTTATTCCCAGGAAAATGAGATATTCATGTTTTTGTCATTTTTCATTCTCACCTCAAAGCTTGGGTATGTTGTATTCCCATCGGAATTATCATGCAAAATTACAAAACTGACCAAATAACTGATGTGCCCCTCTCTTACTCTGTTCATGATCGTGAGCAAAGAATTTGTCAATTTGATTTTATAGGAATCATAAAATTCAACAATATGAATTGTTTTGAAAATTTAAATAATTTATTTCAATATATATATATATATATATATAATTATATCCTACATTAATTTTAATTTTTTAGGAGGTAACTATGTACGATGTTCAAATTTAAACATTTTTCCTAATTTTTAATCTTAAAGTTAATATCTGTATTAATATCATACCAGATATGGTCATAATCATAATATATTATTCATAAAAATATTCAAAAAATCATTAAAAATAATCATTTTATATTATAAGTTTGTTAATCACCTTTATTTTTATATTTTTATATTTTTATTTCATTTTTATCTATAAAATTGAGAAACTAATATATTTAATAATATTTTATATGCTAGGGGAATTTTGATAATTACAATATTTACTCCCAGAAATATATACATGAAAAAAACAAACTTTTAAAATATTCTTGGGAATTTGAAGAAAGATCCCTAGGAATTTTAATTGCGAAACAAACAAGTTTAAAAAAATACCCAGCAATAACATTCATGATAAAAACATTCCTGAGAATCATATTTCTGGGAAAAAAAAAGTCTTGCTTTCTCTCCATGGGTAATTGAAATTATGAAGTAGTATTAACTTTGTTCTTGAAATTATCAAAATTTTAAATTAGTCTCTGAAGTTGCCAAACAGTAATCAACTTAATCCATCTGTTGAAATATGGTCCTTGAAATTATGAAGAAGTATCAACTTGGTCCTTGAAATTGTCAAAATTTCAAATTAGTCTCTGAAGTTGCAAAACAGTAATCAACTTAATCCATCTGTTGAAATATGGTCCGTGAAATTATGAAGAAGTATCAACTTGGTCCTTGAAATTGTCGAAATTTCAAATTAGTCCCTGAAGTTGTAAAACGGTAATCAACTTAATCCATCAGTTGAAAATCATGTGGATTAAGTCGATTTTAAGTTAGCAGTGTCAGAGACTTAATTGATATTAAATGAGTAAAATGAGGGACCAAATTAATACTAACTTATCATTCGGGGATGGAAATTGGTTTACTAGTTATACAAGGTTGGAAACCATTTCATGTAAGCTATCCAACTAGCTAGGTATGCGCAATTTTGTTTCCATAAAGCATAAATAAATACTAAATAAAATTTATTAGTTCAAAATATTAGCAATCAAAAGTCAATTTTAAATGAGCAAATAAAAAACAGAAAACACAAAAGGGTCGCTTTATTCTTCGTCGTGGAATGTTTTGATCATGAAGGACGAAAAGCGTAATTTAGCCTAATTATTAATATTAATATTTATTTTTAATTTTTTCTAAATATATTTAATTATTAAATTAAGATATTAATATAATTATATTAATTAATAATATAATAATTATGCTATTTATTAATATTCATAATATAATTATTAATTATATAATTTATCCTAATTAAGATATTTAATTTATCCTAATTATTAATATTAATAATATAATTATGTATTAATAATATTAATATAATTATCCAACTAGGATCAATCCTCTAAGGAGTCACACTCCTATGCATGTCGGTCGATCTCTCACACTAGGGATACTAATCCCCCGGACATTCTCTATCTCTCTCGGATCTATTCGTCGCTCAGAGAATGTTAGTTGGTTTGTCCTGGTAACATATTCGCTCGCCGTGACCAGTAAGGATGCTTCCCCTATGAGCTCAAATCCAATAGGGGTATCTTGGTATCCAGGGAACGTCCACCATAGACTGGAACACTCCGAACCCAGACGTTGAGATAGTCGAGTACCAGCAGAGACCAGGACAAAATTGGTGCAAACCATTGGCCACTGTCGGTCAATCCAAACCCGGCTACATCCCCAAGGTTCCATGAATCGTCCCACTCTCATTCCGTACCCACACCCGGGTACACCAACCTCACATGACTCCCAGTCACACGGCTCACCTCTTTGACAATATGCAATGCAATACAAACCTAAGTTGACACTGGTACCATCTTTCACTTACACGCATTACGATGCACACGACATCCACAACCTCGGTACCCATATACCGCTCTCATATCACATTCACAACCATAGTTGTCTATTTTTCCAATTGGTAATTGGTCACCCAATCCCTAAGAATGATATTCAGTTATTCACCATTTATTTATTACTTGTAACAATTCAGTACGCTTACCGCGACCCCTACCATATAAGTTCAATTCTCTAGAGTGTTGCAATGGTATTTGAGGCACATTTAGACCACAAACATAATTCTCTTCACAAATTCTACCCCATTCAAAACAATAGTGTGAAAAAAAGTGACATTGAAGGGATTATTGAATAGCTTAGTAGATAAATAAAGTTAGAGTAATACCACAGAGCCTCAAATCTTTTACACTAGATTGTACAAACATATACAATTTGTCAGGTTTGACTAGCTACTCAAAGAAACCTACACTAAGGGATGTTTTTCATGTGGTACATTGAGTTGTATATCTTTTAAGATCTTTATCCAATTTCCATAAACTTATATGCAGGCCATAAAGGTAACTTCTCAAGTGCAAAACTTGTTTCTACCAGGGAAATGCAAACTTGGCATAGTCTTTGGTTTTTTACTATTGTATTCCAACGGGCATTCATTGCTATGAGACTAACCTTTTAGGCACTGCCATGGAAGCAGGGGCGGACCCATGTATTAGTGGGGGTGTGCACATGCACCCCCTGAGAGAGAGTTGTTCAATAACATTGACTGATCATTCAATGATTTCAAAACATGAAATCACGCAGACGAAAATTATAAAGTATGCAATTTATTTGATTAGATATATTAAAATTGGTTAAATTAATATGAAGGTCCCAAACGGGTCCTTGAACTTTTTGAAAAAAAATTCAAATTAGTCCCTATACTCTTTAAGATATTTAATTTATCCTAATTAGTAATTATTAATATTAATAATAGAATTATGTATTAATAATATTAATATAATTACACTAATTAAGAATATAATAATGGGTGGGTCCAGGATGTGCCACGTGGTGCACTTTGGAGCAGTGGCTTCATTGCAACTCACACCACTCCACCAGAGTGCCCACATGGCGCTTGCTTGAATTTTATTAATTTTTTAACAGTTTTTCTGTCCAAAATTTTTATTTTATTTTAAATTTTTTTGCACAATAGGACACTGCCATGTGGCAGGTCAAAATTGGTGCCATTACGTTAGCAAAAAAAATTAATATTTTATTCCAGTATGTCAAAAAGGAGGTCACTTTGGTAAATTGTTTCAAAATGAGGTCATTTTAGTAAATAGTTTCTAAAATGGGGTCACTTTGGTCAAAAAGGCAATCGTTGTGAGATAATACCAAGGGGTCGAGATGCAATCAGATTGTTGCAGCATTGACTCATGACACTATAAGGTTTAATGGTTGTTTTGGATTGCATAAGATTTTTATGGGGTTTTGCTTATTGTTTTCTGGGTGAAAGTGTGTCTTGTGGGAATGCTTATTGAGTTTTTTTTTTGTTGGAGTTGATTTATAACTCTTTGAAGTAACGAGTGACAATTGAAATGACATTCTGAATGTTTTTTTTTTTTTGATACAAAATTCTGAATGTGTTTTTGCATTCATGTGTTATGAGAGATGAAATGGGACAATGTAAGAGTTCCTATAGTGAGGTTGTTAAATGATGTGTTAAAAACTTGATTTCAGCAACTACCACATGCCTAATGAAATGAGTTTGTGTAAGAGTTCCTATAGGTTTTTGTTTTTGAAAAGCAAAAGAATTATATTAACAAAGGTACAAGGGAACCCAACCCAACAAATTACAAAACAAACCTGAAAAATTCAACAAAACAAACCCAACCACAGTAATTGATGCCTAACCTCAATTGGCTAAAGAGAAAAGATATTCCCAAAATATAAAACATGATGCCACACCTGCCCACAACAATACACACAACAAATAACCCATAAAAACCACCCAATCTATATAACGAACACAGCTCCAAATCAAGAAAACAGCCACAGCACAATAAAAAACGCAAAGCACATCAAGCTGAGCCAATAATAGATATGGCCAAGGTGCAAAATCAGATTGAGCAGCAATAACAACCAGGCCGCAAGAACTCCCCACCACAATTAAGCAGCATAACAGATGAAAACTCGAGATCAGGCACGACACTTCCTATAGGTTGTTAAAAGATATACTAAAAAAAATATACTAAAAACTTGATTATAACAACTACCAGATGCCTAGATGAAGAAAATCAAAGTTATTAGAGAAAACAAGCAAAAAAAACAACAATTACAATAGCCAAAAGAAACTTACCTTCTTGAATTGCAAAATAAACACAAGCTCAAGACTATTTTTTCTTTACTCACCCACCTGATGTCTCATGCTATTGCTTCCCCTCTGAATCGTCCCCTTAAACAAGGACCTAGAAGAAATGTTCCCCCAAGTATCTGAAGGATCCTGACGCAAAATTTTGGGGTGGCTATTTTTATATTTACTTATGCCTAAAAAAAGTGCTAGCCTTAAAAAAATTTAATGTTGAATTATCACATTAAAACTAAGTTTTTTAAGAGGTGAAGGATGATACTATAGTTATATATAATGAATAAATAGGGTAATACCCAAAACAAGAATAAACAAATATTGCACATAAAAAATTGGAGAGACTGTCATTATATCAAATGACGTCATTTGTCTACTACCTACTTTTGTATGTTGAAGGATATTGGTTACTCACCGAATCTAGAGACTATAACTAAGGTAATAAATTAGCGCATATTCTAAAGTCTAACCTCACAGTTTTGTGCTCTGAGGTCTCAAGTCCTTTACACTTCAATCCTCACACTATAGCTACTCATTCCTTCGTCGTGAATACATTTGACTATCATTAATGAGCACATATTAACATCAAATTTTTGAAGCCCTTGTCTTAAGTAAATGCTAGAACTTCTGATGCCCCCAAAAAATCAGCTATCTAGGTCATAACAAACTCGACATTTTGAACAACGCCACCAATCCATTTCCCCTTGTAATTGCCAATGCTCCCAACTCAAGACAGGTTGGTACATTACCTGCAACAACTGAAAATCCAAAGGCCTCAAGTTCATTGAGGAGGAAATGAGCAGTGTAAAGTTATCTACTTGAGGAGTGGCAAAGATGTAGAGGTTGCTGAACCAAAGAAGAGACCAGAGGTGCAGAAGGCAGCACCTGAGAAGAAGGCAATAGGAAAAGATACTGCAACAGAACAACCTGCATTTGCTGAGAAAATACCTAATGCTGCAGCATCACATTCAACCCCTAAACTGATTCCAGAAAACCTCCTCCACCTTTCCCTCAGCGAGTAAAGAAGGTCCACCAAGAAAAACAGTTCTATAAGTTTTTGGATGTGCTGAAGTAGCTTCATATCAACAAAGCCTTGGTGGAAGCCTTGCAACAAATGCCTAATTATACAAAGTTCATGAAGGATGTGCTAACTAAGAAGAGGAGATTGGGTGAATTTGAAACAGTGGCCATGACTTAAGAGTGAAGTATGATGTTGCAGAACAAAGTTCCACAAAAGATGAAAGATCCGGGAAGCTTTACCATACCTTGCTCCATTTGATGAGCTGGTGCAACAACATTTCTCAAAGAATTCGTCTGATTACTGCAATGTTGCAGCAGCAGTAGAAACTGAAAACTCATCTAATGAGGAAGTAGTGGATTTCTTGGACAGCAGGGCAGCTCAACATGTATGGTCCAGGAAATATAAGTCATTGGTGGTAATTGATGGTACTTTTAAGGATAATATTCCTTCTATTATTTAACATCCTACTTTAGAATTGAAGAAGTTGCCAACCCATTTGAAATATGCATATCTTGGTGACAATGACACATTGCCTGTAATAATTTTTGCTTCACTAACTTGTCCTCAAGAGGAACATTTGCTAACACTTTTAAAGAGGCACAAAAAGGCAATATGATGGCAGATGGCTGACATCAAGGGAATCAGTCCCTCAATTTGCATGCATAGGATCCTTTTGGAATACAATTCAAAGAATAGTATTAAAATCCAAAGGAGACTAGATCCAATCACGAAGGAGGTGGTCAAGAAAGAAATCATCAAGTGGTTGGATGCTAGCATTATCTACCCAATTTCAGACAGTGTATGGGTGAGTCTCATCCAGTGTGTGCCTAAGAAAGGGGGAGTGACTGTTATTACAAATGAAAAGAATGAAGTCATCCCAACAAGAATTGTAACTGGTTAGAGAATTTGCATGGACTACAGGAAGCTAAGTAAAGCAACTAGAAAGGATCACTTCCCATTGCCATTTATTGATCAAATGATGGATTTGTTGGCTGGAAAGGAATTTTATTGCTTCATGGATGGTTATTCTGGTTACAACCAGATTGCTATAGCACCAGAAGATCAGGAGAAAACAACTTTCACTTGTCCTTATGGCACCTTTGCTTTTAGAAGGATGCCATTCGGACTATGCAATGCTCCAGCAACCTTCCAGAGATATATGATGTCTATGTTCTCTAACCTGATTGAAAAATCCATGGAAGTTTTCATGGATGATTTCTGTGTTTGGGGAGACTTTCCAGAACTGTTTGGTGAATTTAGAAAAATCCTGGATAGATGTGAAGAGACTAATCTTGAATTAAACTGGGAGAAATGCCACTTCATGGTGATATAAGGGGTTGTGCTTGGTCACAGAATTTCCAAAAATGGCATTGAAGTTGACAAGCAAAGATTGAGGTTATTGAAAAGTTTCCTCCTCCCACATCAGTGAAGGGCATCAGAAGTTTCCTTGGCTAAGATGGTTTCTATAGAAGGTTCATCAAGGATTTCTCCAAAATATCCAAGCCACTATGTCAGTTGCTGGAGCATGATAGGATTTTTGACTTCATAGCTGAATGTCTGAAAGCCTTTGAGCTTCTAAAGGAGGCTCTCATCACTGCACCTATCATAGTTCCACCTGATTGGGAAAAGCCTTTTGATCTTATGTGTGATGCAAGTGACTTTGCAGTAGGAGCAGTCCTGGGACAAAGGAACAATAAAGTGTAACACCCTTTTAATATACAAGCAAGTCATTGATTGATGCTCAGATCAACTATACCACCACTCAAAAGGAGTTACTAGCTGTGGTATTTGCCTTTGAGAAGTTTAGATCCTATCTTTTTGGTACAAAAGTGGTAGAATACAATGACCACTCAGCCATCAAATATCTCATTGACAAGAAGGATGCTAAACCAAGGCTCATAAGGTGGGTGTTTCTGCTGCAAGAATTTCATTCAGAGATCAGGGACAAGAAGGGAGTGGAGAACCAAGTAGCAGATCATCTCTCAAGGTTACCAGAGGATGCAGCAGCATCAAATGGAATAGCCATTGTTGAATCTTTCCCTGATGAACAACTGCTAGCAATGCAAGATGCTGCAGCACCATGGTAAGTTGACCTGGTGAATTTTTTGGCTAGTGGTGTGGTTCCCCCAGACATGAACTCACAGCAGAAAAGAAGATTCTTTCATCAAGCAAAACAATATGTCTGGGATGAACCATACCTCCATAAGATGTGCCCAAATAACTTGAACAGAAGATGTGCTGCAGATGAAGAGTTCCAGAGTATATTGACCCAGTGCCATGCTTCAGCATATGGTGGACACTTTGGGGGCATGAGAACTGTTGTCAAGGTTCTCCAATCAGGTTTATTCTGACCTACTTTATTTAAAGATGCACATGAATTTGTAAAACACTGTGATAGGTGCCAAATGGTAGGAAATTTGTCTAACAAAAATGAAATGCCCCTGAACACTATTTTAGAAATTAAACTTTTTGATGTGTGGGGTATTGTCTTTATGGGACCATTTCCTCCTTCCTTTGGCAACCTCTATATTTTGGTAGCTGTTGATTATGTGTCCAAATTGGTGGAGGTCGTGGCTACAATAAAAAATGATGCTAGGGTGGTGACCCAATTCTTACAAAAGAACTTTTTTTCTAGATTTGGCACCCCTAAAGCCATCATAAGTGATGAAGGAACCCATTTTTGCAACCAAGTATTTTCCAAATTGCTTGCAAGATATGGAGTTAAACATAAAGTAGCCACTGCCTACCATCCCCAAACTAATGTGCTAGCTGAGTTGTCTAACTGGGAATTCAAAAGAATCTTGGAAAAGATGATTAATCCTACAAGGAAGGATTGGTCCACACATCTAGATGAGGCCTTGTGGGCTTACAGAACTGCATTCAAGACTCCCCTGGGAATGTCCCCATACAAACTAGTGTATGGAAAGGCTTGCCATCTACCCCTGGAGTTGCAACACAAAGCTTTTTGGGTAGTCAAAAAGTTGAACTTTGATCTTCAGTTTGCTGGAGCAGCTCGTATGCTGCAGCTTATTGAACTGGAAGAGCACAGGTTGTTCTCTTATGTAAATGCTGAAGCTTACAAGGCAAAGACCAAAGCTTGGCATGACAAAAGGATCCATCACAGGTCATTCCATGAAGGATAACAAGTCCTGGTATTTAATTCAAGACTGAAGCGCTTCTCAGGCAAGCTCAAATCAAGGTGGTCTGGCCCATTCAAAATCATGAAAGTCTATCCACATGGAGATGTGGATTTACTAGATACAGAGAGTGGCAAAGAGTTCAAGGTCAATGGACAAAGAATCAAGCATTACTTTGGTGAACCTTTGGACAGAATGAAGGTTACCACCACTCTTAATGATACTGAATGATGTTAAAACATGGTCTGGCTGAGGACCTTATAAACCAAGCGCTCATGGGAGGCCTCCCATCAATAAATTCAAGTAGTTTATAGTTATGCTGGAGCATTACATGGTCAGCAACAAATAATTAGGAAGCATATAAGGCAAGAATTAAGTTCAGGTTGTAGCATAAGGAAAAGAACTGGTGTGCTGTGGGGCAATGCTACATCATGCTCCCGAAATTCTGAGTGCAGAGGTTACCATATGTAGATAATGACCAATATCTGAGGGAAGTACAAGGTAGGGCCCAACACGTTTTGTCTGTTGTGGGTAAAGCAAGTTGGACAGTTTTGAAAAAATTCAAATTGCAATAATTAGTAGGGTGTGGAGAGAGAAGGTCATGGGTTCCCACTTCTCATGACCCAATCATACAACCTTTTTCTCTCTCCCACTTTATTTCCTCCTTTCCCACGCCTCACCTCCACAAACAGCCAACCGACACCCTTCCTGACACATTAAATAGCCCCTCCTCACTCCACTCAACCCACTACATTCTCTCTGTTAAACCCTTCCTTCTTCCTTGCTCACAAACCCTTACTGTTCTAACCCTTCCCCTAACCCTACTCAATCACCATGACCATAAAAGAAAGGAGGATGTGTGAAACACCGTACAATCAAGACCCCAGCACCCACCTCTACAACAGAAAAAGCCCAACCTTCCTCTTGGACTGATGCTGAGGCCAAGGAAAAATTTGAAATTGGGACACTAGGACGTAACCTATTTCCATAAAAAGGTTTCAAATTTGGAAAATTTACGAACTTTGGGATTCTGCCTGAGGTGGCAGATGTGGTTGAAGCTCTAAACTGGAGGATCTTTGCTCAGCATCCAGAGGGCTTCTGTACCCAGTTGGTAAGGGAGTTTTATGCCAACATTGGGTCAAAATCTTAGACCTTCGTGATCATCAGGGGAGGAAAGGTCTCCTTCTCAGCTGCAACCATAAACATGCAGCTAGGGCTGGAAGAGCTGGAGGATGAGTACCAAGACATCCTAAAGAAAATGACAACCGCTAAGATGCAACAAATCCAAAAGAACCTAGTTGTTGCTGGAGCAGAAAGGATCCAGAAACCAGAAGGTCAGGTAAAGCTCCCAAAGCCCTTGCTGTAGCCCCTTGCCAAAGTCTAGTACCATTTCCTAAGACACTCTCTATCCCCAACTGCCCACTTGGAAACAGTGGAGAAAGAGCGCCTAGTTCTTCTCTACTGTATCATGAACAAGAAAAAAAATCAATGTTGGGGAGATGATAAAGGATCAGATCTCCACCTGTGCCATGAAGAAGAAAGGTAACTTGATCTTCCCCTACCTAATAACTGAGTTGTGCACTGAGTAGGGATTGGAGTACAATCCTGGAGAGGGGCTGGAGAAAAACTCTGGCCCTATAGATATGAATTGCATCTTGAGGATGTACTCCAATTCTGACAAAGAGCGACACAAAACCCCCAAGATCTAGCACCCCAGAGCAGCATGATCGCTCTGGGATGCTAGAGCAGAAGATTGACCAATTGACTGATATGCTGCAGCAACATGTGCAGCGAGAAAAAGTGTTTTGGGAGTTCTGCTTCATCAAATACCAATGTTAGAAGTAGACCATGAAGCTAAACAATTGGAAGCTAGAAAATCCCATTCCCCAGTTCCCAAGAGAGATCCTGCCACCTATGCAAGTAGATGAACCAGTCCCCCCCTGAGAAAACAGTTCCAAACCTTGCATCTAAGAACCCAGAAATCAACATCAACTCTACCCCTGCAAACAGTTCCTCCTCTGACAAATAATGGATGGGCGTTGCCCCATCCCAGCAACAAAATGTGGTTGTGGCCTCTGCACCAATGAAGAAAAAGGTAACTTCCCAAGGCTCACAGCAGGAACAAGGGAGTCTCAAAAGGGGTCGTGCTGCAGCCCAAGAAAAATTTCCCTCCTCTGCCCCTGCTACAACAAAAGCATCCCCTTAAGTCCTCAAACCAGCATAGAAAATCAAGACCACTATTGGGAAGGGGAATTCTGTGATGAAAATTGTTGTTGAAGCTGCTTCTGCAGTAGAGGAAGAGGACGATGAAATCCCTCTCTCCAAGAAACTCAAGACTGCTGGGCCAAATGATGCACTCAAGATTAAGAAAGAAAAGGTTGCAACACAGCAGGCTGAGAAGGAGGCGGTTGCTGCAGCAGAGCAAGCTGAAGAAGCAGCTAGAGCAGAGGAAGGAAGTGAAGAAGAGGAGGCTGAAGCAGGTGAAGAAGAAGAAGAAAAAGAGGAGGAAGAAAAAGAGATTGAAGAAGGAAAGGCTGAAAAACCCCAGGCTTGAAATAGAGCCCTAATCCCACAACAAGATGCTTTCTGAGCCTTCCACCCCATTCCCAGCATTATGTTCTTTTTCATTATCTGCGAGTAGTGGTCACTAGGACCTTTTAGATCTAATTGTGTGTAGGACCATTAGGGCCATAGTTGTTTAAAACTTTGTCTTATGTTGGCTTGCATGTGCCCCACCCTGTTAATTCCATATGATTAAAGATTAAATGGAAGTGGCATCTGGCCTTTTGATGTGTTCAAACACTTGTCTCTTTAGTTAAAACTCTTGCTTAATAACTAATGATATGACTTAACTACACAATTTTAATATTGCTGCATCACTGCTTTAACTAAGAGGACACATATGCTGCAACAAAAACAGATAAATGTGAGCTTGAGTGTCTAAATTACACTGCACCTATGCTACACACTCATGCATTTTCTGTAAGGCTTGATTTGATTCTATTTAATCTGAACACATATGATTGCACACAATTTATGCTTGAGTCATTTTCTTGTTTTGTTTTCATTTTTGCTAGAGCTCAAACAGCCAACCCTCTAACTCTGAATGTCCATAGTGTGCCCCATTGAGCTTGAGCCCTTTCTTCTTATATCTAGCACATTATAAGCCCTTAACTCGAAAAACAAAGAATACCTAAATAGGTAGAGCTTAAGGATGCTTTTGAAGTCATATTCTAAGATAAGTTTGCGGGTGGCTTGAGGACAAGCACCAGAAAAATGAGAAAATGAGAAGATCACAAATGTGTAATGTGAAGCTGCATTTCCCTCTGAAAAATCATGCAAAAAAAAAAAACACAGAAATTTTGATAAATGAGAACAAAGAACATTGAAAAATCAAAAAGTACAACAATAATATGTTCTTTGTTCTCAACAAAAATAATAAAGTATGGGTCGTGATGGGGAAAGTAGTGAATTATAAGGACCAAAAGGTTTTGAAGGAAGGAATACTTGGAATATAGAGCTGACTTGAAAACATCCTTTTGCTAGACCTAGAATTCAGCTACTTATCTATAAATTTTCAACCTCACCTGTCCTAGCCCCCTTACAACCATAAACGACCTCTTGTTGTGTGTTTTTCTGTGTTGTTTTAATTATGATAGAACCTTATCAAGTTTAAATCAGAGATGTATGTCTGTGATTGGGAGTGAAAGCCTAATGAGAGTGTGAGAAACAGAACCAACTGCTCTGAGTGACTTGTTGCAGCATATGTTCTGAACCTAGATCAGTTTTGTAATAATTGTTCAAATGTGCATGATAGGAAGAGTGTTGTGTTATGATTGCAAGTGTAGAATTTTGAGCCTTAAAAAGAAATGAAAATCGGGGTGAGCCATGTATGCCATGCAAAGTACAGAAGTATTTTGTTGTCACGTTTTCTTGCATTGCTTGAGGACAAGCAATAATTCAAGTTTGGGGGTGTGATAACTCTTTGTAATAAGAGTTATTTATTACCTTCATGCCTTGAATTATTGTTGCCCTCTAAGTTTAAGTTTACATTTATGTGAATAAATTGCTATGTGGTAAATGTTGGTGCTGAAACATGCAAAAGCCAATATTATGCTTTACTGTGTTGCATCATTGTCTCAGATTTTTCTACATGTTTAAGCAGAAAGGTGATGGAGCAAGCTTAAAGCATGGAACATGGATACCTTTTCTCTCTCCTCACATGCGCTGATGCCCTGATAATGCGGAGCCCACGCGTCTAGGGTTCATGCCGTCCTGTGTTTTTGGAAATGGGTCAGGACTCTCTTTTATAATGTTATTTGTTGTCCCAAAAAGGAATGAAAGAGAATTGGGTATATATATCAATTAGGGTAACCCTAAAAAGGAGGCTTGGACAAATTTATGACATATCCTTTCTTGTTTTAACCTAGGGAGTTGTGTAACACCCTAGTTTTTACACCTAGGATTAATTATTTTATTTGGATGTTTTTGTTTATTATGTTATGTGGTTTAGTCTGAGTAATTAAATTACTCTTTTCAAATTATTTTATTGGGCGCGTTAGCACTGACTTATTTCAGTGAATGCACGTTTAATAGACAATAATTTATGTTATTGTCACTATTATACCAGTACAGAAAAATATTTTAAATAATATGATTAAGAGAAAAGCATTTTCATATTCCTATTCTATTTAATTTTAGAGTTAAAAATATTTTGGTTTGACCTTAATCGGAGATTAAATTCTGGACTGAGTATTTCCTTAGTTGATCAGTTCAACTATTAATCTTTACTCTAACTTGAATTTCGAAAACATATCTTTATCAATCTTTATTTTTAGATTTTAAAAAAATAAAAACATGTTTATTTTAGGCCTAATATTTATCACTCATTTTGTACCTATCACTAAGTAACTAGTTTAAAAACTAAAGTCTCTCTTTTCTCTCTCTCACTCACTCGACGCCCTCACTCTCTCTTTTCTTCTTTGCAACTTCTTCTTCTTTCTTTCTTTCTTCCTTCTCTTTTCTTCTTCTTCCTCCTCCTTCTCAACCAAACAGCAGTGCCGCTCACCCCACCAGGATCGCCGCCGGCCGCCGCTCGAGATGGAAGGACGAAGACGCACCACCTGCACACGTTCGCCTCTGCAGCCGCGTGAAGAAGCATCTCCGCCGCAGTGAGCAGTCGCGGTAAGTCCGATCAGCCGCCTTCCATGGTGGTTTCGAACCCAACTCGTTGGTTAAGCTTATCTCTTTTCTTTTATGCTCTCTTTCAACTCTGTTGTTCTTGTTCACTGTAGAACCGCCGTTGTCCTCCGTGCCGTCGCCTTCCGCCGCCGCGAGGAGCACCACAGCACCACCTTCCAGTTATCTTCAAGCTTGGGTGAGTCAAAACCCTCTCTTGTGTCTCAGATTTAAAACCCCAAATATGATTTTTTGAAACCCTAACCCTAACCCTTTGATTTCAGATTTTAATCTTGAAATTTAAGGTTGTTTTATGAGATTGGGACTGTGAATTTGTGTTTCCCTAAACCAATTTCATTATTCTGAGTTTTCCCTAAATTTTAATAAGGAGCCCTAAACCCCCAATTTGATATTATTTGAAATTGGGTATGTTTTTGTGAAATTAGTTATGATTTAGTGTAATTAAGATTCTTAATGGATGATTTCCAAAGTTCTTTTTCATGATCTTGTAATCAAAACAAAGTTTCCTTAAAGGGTATTGGGAAGCGTGAGCTTCAAACATGATTTTCTTTGAAAATAACCTTGTTTGGTAATTAGATTAAGTGTTTAGATCAAGTTAGAATGTGTGTTTGAGCATGTGTAATTGATTTTTGGTTGTTGCGCGTTGTTGGATTTACTCTCTGAGACGTTTGGACACGGCTATGCTTGCTTGATGGAGTAGATATGAGCTAACGTGAGCATTAGGACGAGGATCCTTTACTTGTCTTCAAAGGTAAGGGGAGTTTACCTAGGGATATTCAATAACTATATGCATGTGTGTATGTGTGTAATTGAGTGTTGTGAATATTATTGTGATGTTGACCCAATACTTGAATAACTTGTTTACTTGAACCATTGTGGTTATTACTTGGAGTTGAACCTTCCTTGCTTTAAAATGTTATGAATTATATGTGATTAACTGTCATTAAATGTGATATTATTATTGTTGATTGAAGTTTGAGAAGCCACACTTGAGTCTGTGCCCAATAATGATAAGGATTAAAAGCCTTAGTAAGCCTTGAATAGAACTTTGAAAGTTTTGGGTTTACTTATAAAAGTCCCTTGTTTCAAGTGCTTACTTCAGAAGAATAAGATCCTTGTTTTTAGAAAATTTTAAAGTGATTTTGAGTTGAAGGAAACTATATTTTTAAAATCAAAAGTTTTGTACGAGAGAAAACCTTTTCGAACGGTGTGCTTTATGAAGGAAAGACCCTTTGAAAATATTTATTATGAAGGAAAGACCTTTTGAAAATATTTAACTTTATTCCATCAATGAATTTCAAATACAAATGAATTTCCTAGATGTTTTAGAAAAGATTTTACAAAGGAAAAGGATTTTCTCCCAAATAATTTTGGAAACGTTCCGGTTACTTGGATAAGTGACCGAGGTTTTGTTTTGGTCTTGATTTTCACTGAGCGAAATGTTTTACAAGTCGATAAATTAGCCTAGAAACCGAGATGTCGGGGTTCTAGTGTTGTATGGACACGTAAGATCAAGGATCTGTGTCAGGGGACGGAGTGTCCTGTAAAGTTTTGTTTTTGGACTGTGTGTCCTAAATTGATGTGGAAAGTGTGAGTTCCATATCCGCGAGCCTAAAACTGGTGCATCGGTTTAAGGGCTTCGTGATTGAGCATTCGGACTGTGTGTCCTGTGTTGAGATTAAAAGATTTGGACAGTGTGTCCTGTATTTGTTTTAAGTGAAAAGTCTTAATTAAAAGAATTAAGCATGGTCGTTAAGCTTTGTGCTTTGACAAGGAAAGATTATTACGATAAAGAAAACAAAACGAGAATAAAAGTTTTTCTCATGCATTCAATGGCAATTGTGTCATGTAAATGGCATTGAATCCAGAGTGGATCAATGTATATGACAGACGTGTCAGGTGGTGATGATCATTGAGTTCCGGAGTGGATCAATGTATCTTTTATGGACTGTGTTCCATTTAAATATTGGGCCTCTATATGTGTGAGCCAATATATAGGACTGTATGTCCAGATTGAATATATGTGCCGCTATTTCCTAACTGGAATGGGGGAATAGTGTCATTGCTTTGCATGAGCATCCTAACGGGAATGGGGATGTGCACAATTGTGTCATTGCTTTGCATGAGCATCCTAACGGGAATGGGGATGTGCACAATTGTGTTAGGTGCTGGCATGAACATCCTATCGGGAATGGGGATGTGCACCATTGATTTTCTTGGGCATTGTTTTGTTCGTTTTTACAATGCGCCATGTGCGAGCCTGATCAGCTTGAAACGAAACAGAAAGTTGTGGGATCTCCGGAGATTAGGTATCAAGATAGAGTTGAATATTGAAGTGCCATGCATTCTTTTTATAAAACTGATTGTTCGGGTTTGAGACCCTTTGATATAACACTGTTATGTTATGTATATGTAGGTTTTAACTGTTTATATGATTATGTGATGTATGTATCATGTATATGGTTGTTGTGTGATATATCCATTTGTCGGTATCTCACCCTTACAAACATATCAGGTTTCTTCCGGTTTGCTATTGTACCATAGGTATTTTAGTACAGATGATGCAGAAGAGTCTCCCTAAGTCACTCAGAGACTTAGATATGGTGGTTTGATGAAGTACTTAATTGTGGAGTGATCACGTGAGTTTTCCTCCTGAATAACTTTTAGAATGACCAGCTTAGGGTTTGAGACTTAGATTATTTTTATAGTGTGTATGAGTATGGCTCGGAGAGTCTTTGTTTTATAATGGAATGTTTATGGCTCGGAGAGCCTATCTTTTGAAATAAAATTTAAACTTTTCCTTTGGTCTTGTAAAAGCTTATGGTTATAACTATTATTCTTATATATTGCTGCCTGGTTGAACTTGGTGTAACTGAAATTCTGGAGTGAAAATGTGATTATTTTAGCAGGTGTTCTTTTAAGCCTGGGATGTCCGAATTACATAGGAGTCTCTGTTGAAATTTTTGTAAAAACACCAACTTTTATTTAAATATATTCTTTAAATTAAATAGGCTTGCCAGGATATGATAGTAAGTCTGTATGCCGATCGAGGCTTCGGTTTGGAGTCGTGACAAAATTTTTATACCCAATTTCAGACACTTATGTATTTATATAAATTATTTTCCAAAAGCACCAGCAAATTATCTTTAATTTAAATTCCGTATGTGTTATGTAAGTAATGCCCAAGGGAGGGGTGTTACAAGTTGCGCCATCTTCAACCTCCAGTAGTTGCTTTGTTTTTATTTTCTTTACCTTCACCATTGTAATGACTTCTTTATCTTTTATTCATTTTGATTTTTGTAAGCTCAACATGAGCTAAACTCTTCAAGCTTTAGGTATGATTATGTAATGAATGCTTAGCAGTCTTTATGCAATGAATATGTTCTGTATTTCTTTTATCATGCGTTAACTGTGTTTAGTTAAGAGTGATCAACTTAATTAAATGTCAAGCTTGCTTGGTTTGCAAAAATTGAGTAAAGTGGAAAGAGATAAAAGATAGGGGTTAAATAAATGATTAGAAAATTATTTGATGTTGAATAGACTAGGAATAGTTATTCAAGTCCCTAAACTAACTGGAACATGCTTATTAAGAGGATGGTGTAATTAATCTGAATCTAGGAATAGAAGGCAGTTAATGAACCTAGTCTTTAAGTGTTGGAAAACACATTTTTACTTCCTGGAGTTAATACTTGCGCATAGGCAAAGCATAATATAGGATAAGCAGGATTTATGAAAGAGCATACCTAGAGCTACTTTTACCATATTTCGCAACTCAACTCATTTTAATTCTTTTCTTTTTAAGTGTTAACTTTCTCAAGTTTAATTTACAATTACACACACCAAAATTTTATTACCAATCTAATTGCTAGAGCATATAGTCTAAATAGGATTTTTGCTACAGCATTACAATCCTCGTATGAACAATATCTGATTTACTTTCTATACTACTTGCTGTGATTATGTATACTTGCACAAGCTTAAAGACAACTGTTTTTAAGGCAACAGGGGTACCTTGGTGTGAGAGGGCTTTAGATGGGGGAGAGGCGTCTCTGTGGTGGAGAGATTTAGGCAATTTAGAAGGGTTGGGGAGTCCCAAATTAGAGTGGTTGACAAATGGGATCACAAAAAGGGTATGGGATGGGGCTTCAGTGTCTTTTTGGAAGGATTGTTGGTCTGGTGTTTCTTCTTTTCAAAACAAGTTTCAAAGGCTTTTTTCAGTTTCAACAGCAAAGGTGTAAAAAGTTGCAAATCTGGGAGAATGTAGAAATGGATCTTGGTTTTGGAACTTGCCATGGCGTAGGAGACTCTTTGAGTGGAAGGAGGAACAACTAAAGAAATTGATACTCATTTTGGAAGGCCAACAGATTCTTCATGATGTGGATGACTCGTGGAGCTGGTTGGGTGATAACAACTTGAAATATGCTGTAAACACAGCTTATGAACATATTACAGCTACTGTTGACAAGGTAGATGATTGCAATTTCGGAGTTCTTTGGGATAGGAGCATCCCTTTGAAGATTGAGACCTTTTGTTGGAGGCTGATTTTGGATAGAATTCCAACGGCGGTTAATCTACAAAGAAAGGGAATTATTATCGCAAATGACTCTTTACTTTGTTGGTTTTGTAAGACTAATTGTGAAACTGCTGCTCATTTGTTCCTTTTTTGTAACTTCTCTTATGTTGTGTGGATGTGTATGTATAATTGGCTAGGCATTCAAACAACTCTTACAGGGAATGTGTGGGATCTACTATCATAGCATGATGGACTACATTTTTGTAAGGGATAAAAAATGATTTGGAGGATGTTTTGGTTCGTTGTAATTTGGTCGTGATGGAGGCACACTAATGACATGATCTTCAATCAGAGCTCCTTGGATTTTGATAAGGTAACGGAGTTGATCAAATTTAGAGTGTGGAGTTGGTGTCAAGGTTTAGTAAAGAAAGAAAAATTTTCATATATAGATTGGATTGTTAACCCTTTGATTTGTATGGAATCTGTTGTGTGATCTTTTGTTAGGGAGGATAGGCGACTTCAAACTATAGAAGCATAGTTTTTACATGTTATTGGCAAATGTGAAATACCCTGTACAAACTTAGCTTCTTGTCTGGTGGTTAGTCTTTTAGAGGGCACATATTTTTTGTTTTTCCTTTCACTTGATACTTCTTGTATATGGGTTTAGGGTACCCCTTGTACTCTATTTTATATACTTTTGGCTTATCAAAAAAAAAAATTGATTTAGTCAAATGCACAAAGATTGAATATATATATATATATATTTCATTGACAAAAGTAAATCAAATCCAAAAGAAGTCAAATTACAGTATATGAATATCAATGAAAACATTATGATTGATCTTTAAAAGGATCTAAATATTTTTTTTTAAACTTGCTAGAACAAATACAACAAGTAACAACCACCAAGTCTTTTCTCACTTGTTGTGGCGACTACATGGATTAAACAATACTATATAATGTTCTAGGAAAAATCATGTCTATAAACAAATCATTAATATGTAAATCTCTCTTTTAACGTTTTCACATAGGGTTTTTCTTAACCCTTGTCTACCTCTAACAATTAGTCCTCTCTCCATCTGATATATACTTGGTTTACAAAACTGAATATTTAGACAAAAATATCTAAAGCACGACAACTTAAGAGATAATTGGATAATATTTAGTTACTTTTGTACATGAGCTCACAATACTTCATTCAATTTTATAACAAATAATATATACTTTCGTAAAAAAAAGGTAAATAATATAATATTTATAATAAGATAAGTAAAATGACATAAAATAAAGATCATCCAAATTTCTAAAATTTACATAGTTTTAATGTCAACAAGCTCGCAAGAAAGGTAACTATAATTTCTCCTTATAACAAACAGGGAAATTCAAAAGAAAAATAGGTTCTTTTCATCCCCATAAGCCCTCAGTGGGATTTGTGGGAATTACGGAGACCACAGGTCCCTCTTGTGTAGGTCTACGGCATAACTTTTCCCAAGAAACAACTTCCTGCACAAGCATGTAAAACAACATTAGGTTGAGGTAACACTGAAGTATTTACCTAACAAAGAACCAAAAAAAGCAAAAGTTGACAGCATAAATGCTTTATGACATGGTACCAGTTTGGGGACATGGTAAAGAGGTAAATTTGCAACTCTAGAGGAAAGCATCAATGATCACCTCCGTATTGTCATGGAGAAATCGGACATTAAAGATGCACTTACAATTTTCTTGAACGTGTGGCCTCCTCTAGATTTTTACAACTCGAGCATCACAATGAAAGGCGTAATCATCTGTTATCTATGACAAACCAAGAAAGGCACATGAGAGTTCTAATAGTTATAGATGTTTGGGAGTACTTAAAAACCAAAAATAACTATATGTTCCACTTTGTTATATGTTGTACAAAAGTCATGCGATTTTGCAAACATGTCAATCATGTGGCCAATGGACACATACATTATATAGACAAATTGTAGTAAAATAAAAGAGTTTGATTTCCTTACCTTGAAACATAGTACAAGATCTCCATCCTTCACCTTGTGACACTCCGAAGCCTCCAATGGTATGGATCTTTCAGTTGACGATTTCGGTAAGTGTACCGAATCGTTGCAAGTAATAAATCGGTAAGAACCGGATATCGTCCACAGGGATTAGTTACCAAGTACCAATTCACAAATTAAACCACTATTTAGACTAAAATTTGGTATGAAGAGAGCTCAAAATAAATAAAATAAAATAAAAGAGAAATAAAATATTTTTGGAATTCTTGTTGAGATAAAATAGAAATAAAAATGCTAGGGATTTGATTTCATCCAATTATGAATCTGGATTCCTCATAGACAAGGAATTCTATGAATTACCGACACTCTAATTATCTTAATCTCAATTGGCATATGTTGAAGGACAAGATCCCTTAATTAATTGAAGCCTAATTCCTTAGTGAATCAATTCTATCAAACCTTACTAATTACCCTATTTCCTTAGGTCTAATTAACAAAGCATGATGATCATAGCTCTATCGAATTTGTAAAATGCCCCCATTAATCAGTTATCTATTCTTAGATTAACCAAATTAACAGTGATTATTACAGGAGGCAAAGTCCAAAAATCACTATTCATAGCATATTATTGAACCCTCAAAACACAAGAATGGTAGCTAAGCATTCAAATGTAAGCAAGCACCGTAAACATCACATCAACAATTTCAATTGTTCATAAGATAATCAAACTATCAGATAAAACTTCATCATAAAATGATTACATCAAAGCCCCGGCAAAAAAGAATTTAGCTAGACATGCTAAACCTTAAAATAAAATAAAATAAAGAGAAAGAGGAGAAAAGAGAAAACTCCATAAAAATGAACTGATCCCAGCAGTATAGCTTCGCAACACCGTTTCCACGCTGCCGTTTCTACTTCCTGTTCGTCTAGTTCCCCGTTCCAGAAGCCCCTATCCCTCTTTTTTATTATTTTTCTACTAGCTGCTGTCTCTCTCTCCTTTTTTATTATTTTTCTATTAGCTCTATCCCCTTGCTTTTTTCACGCTGTCCCTCTTTATATTTTTCGTGCAGCCCCACTTAGGTTGCTATTTCAATTAATTAGAATCAAAAAAATAATAATGCGTGGGCCCTGCTGCTGATTTTGCCATATCTTTCTATCCAATTTTCAATCTCTATTGTATTCAAATTGATCACATGATTCCAAAATCATTCAATAGGTAATGCTTCACGTGGGATTCTTCTATCAATTCAATTGATTTTTTATTAATGGCAAATAACTAGCTCCAGAATATAGGAATCATATTTCCTTTAAATTAGCATGTCCCTAATTTAATTGGATTCTCCCATTAATTTGCAAGCTTCAATTGCAATCCTTCTTCTGATTTTATCTGATTATGATCAAGCATTTATTTCCAAATCACAAGAGAATCTCAATTATGTGGGCCCTTTGGATTATTATTTCATGCTGCTTCCTTAATTGCACGTTGCTACCTCCCTTTTATCGTGCAACCCTCTAAGCCTCTGACGCGGGCCTCCAATTCCATCTCAAATTAAATATGGCCACTTATTCTTGTTTCACGTTCTCTATTACTAGCCAAGCTATTGTGCTTTCAATTAATTTACCAACACAAATCCAAATTGAAATTTCAACTCCTTGAACTTGGGTCCTGGTGGCTACTTTTAATCCAAGCCTATTTGGATTATTCCAATACATAAGACCCTTGTATCACTTTAGTTGCGCCTGGAGTTGTCTTCAATTGCCAAAGTCTGGGAATCTTTATTTCATGTGGACCAAGGTTTCTTTGTATTTCCATTTTATTTTAATTATTTCCTACAAAAGTAAAAAGAAGTGAAAACAGTATTAGATTGATACTAAAAACATGAAATTAAACTAAAAAAATTAAAAACACTATTAAAAACTAAATTACCTAAACTTAGTGACAAAACTCAATCAATCGACACAATTGGGGGCAAAAATCCATCCAATAAGCACACAAAAAATACATAATCTATAAGATTATCACACCCCAAACCTAAGACTTTGCTTGTCCACAAGCAAAAGTAACCCAAACTAACACACAAAACACTAAGGACAACAGACCAAGCAAACATTGACTCAAGGGACACCCTAACTTTACAATAACAAAGCAATGCACCACCCAACCATGTAAGAAATCCTAAAACAAAAGAATCACCTTATAACAAGTTCACATCCAAGAATATTCCAAAGAAGAAATCATAACAATGGTGATCCAATATTTCCACACTTGAAAAATGAAAGAACATGGCTAATTCAATTAAGGAAGAACTATTGGATACCCAACTACTCACAGGAAGTGCAATTTCACTCAATCACTCAAATTTATGTAGGTAATAATTGCAAGTTTATCACTCAATTTCACACATCAAAACCATGCAACTTCAAGTTTGATTTTCATCTCAATCATTCATCCTCAATTCACGACATGCATAAATCAAACGGACTTTATCTACGATGTAATGTGGCCAAGGTAAATGGGAAGGATAAGAAAGGATAAACAAGCTAGCACCAAAGGAAATAGGAGAGAAACAATTACTTTTAAAGAACCACGCTTTGTATACAATCCTTTTCTCACCTCTTTCTTTTTGACTTCCTTCACCTTCTTTTCTTTCAAAGCACCACTTTGTTTTTTTTTTCTCAAGTATTCATACCATTTTTCATTTTTTTTTCTTCTTTTTTCTTTTTTTTCTTTTTTTTTCCTTTTTGGTAACCATTCCTTCCTTTCACCAACATATAAGCACAATATTCTCCCCCATACTTATGTCAAACCCACACACAATAATTCAATGCTCTCCTATTCACTGAGGTTGGGTAGAAACATTGTTTTTCAAGGTAAGGCTCATGGGTAAAAACAAACAATGATTTACATATATAGCTCAAATGGGCTAAGCAAAGGGAAAAATTCACGGTTGGCTATTTGGTCAAAGTGGCTATATGAAAAACGGCCCAAATCATTTTTATAACATGCATGTGAATCATGAACTTCAAACAAGAACCAAGCAAACTCAAGAGCATGAGTTTCAATGGTGCACTCACAAGAAATTTTTTTTGACAATTATAGGCCCAAATGACTCACAAGGATAAAGTTAAGCAATCCAATTAATTCTCACCAAAATTTTATAGCCATGAACTTTAATCAACAAGGTTTAACACAATGCACTAAAGTTATGAAATCTAGTCAAGAACAAACTCAAATGACAAACTAAACCACAAGTGTCATCTTCATATCAAAGGAAAACAAACATGGTGGGTTCACAATACAATGAAATTTCCAAGAATGGGGGGTCCATACGAGCATGCTTATTATTTTGTTATTAATTTTTTTTTCAAAGAATGGTAATGACCTTAACTTGCGAACACTCAAAAATAAAATAGCACACAAACAAAAAAAAAATTAAAATAAAAACAAAATAAAGAAAAAGAAAAGAAAACTCCCCTATCTTGCGCTTCCAAAATTTGGTCCAAACTTGAGGTCGCCATCATTAGTGCCTCATATCCTTCCTTTTTGCCATAAGATACCATGAAGCACAACTAAATATATATCTCAAACAGAGAAAACATTAGCGCAAGATAGACAAGTCATAAAAGAAAAAACAACTAAATATATATCTGAATCAATTTTTTTTTCTATTTTCTAAATTTTCAAATTTTTTCTTCTTTTTATTTATTATTATTATTATTATTTTCAACAAGAAAATGAAAATAAACTAAAGAGAATGGTTAAGAAAACTCATTGAGAAGCTTCCACCTGGGTCCCATTGCTTGTAGCATAGGGGCCAAGAGATGCTAAATATGTAAAGGCTTCCTCGCGGATCCCATAGCTTGTGGAGTGGTGATTGCAGAAGCAAGATGAATCTACCCTCAATTCCTCCTGGCAAGTGTGTGAAAACTCCATTGACCTCTTTAGGTACAATAATGAACCCACTTCCTCTAGGGTCAAATGGTATTTTCACAAGGACATTTGACAGACAAGTGGAAGGGACTAACTTTGCAGTGTCCACACATGCATGTAAGCCAACATATTTATCCAATGCAACAATTTCAGGTTTCTTATCAAGCATGGTGGAGTGAATGTTTTCCAAATGACTTGCCTTCTCAATTGTTCTTTCCCAAGGATTTGTGAAAGGCAATTCCTCTTCTTGTGACTCGTCTACCACCACCACTTCATCTTCATTTTGATCCATCCCCATAACCATATTTTGCTCAAATTTTGCTTCACGTGGCTCTTTGGGAATCACTTGTAAACATGGTGGTGGAGGTGGTAAATACGAACAAAAGGTTTCCCACTCCTCCTTGGATCCTCTATATACAAGCTTACCCGTCATACAATCAACTTGTGTTGGAATATCATGATCTCCCAAATCTATGTAGTCTCCCCAACACAAGTTGTTCTCTAAAGTGTGACTTGAGGCTTCCTCATCAGATGGATAATAATAGTTGTGCATCAACCTTGCACAAACAAAAATGAAAAGAAAAGATCAAATATATACAAAAAAAAATGTCTAAATTAGTTGCCTCCTTTGATACTAATGATATTGGCAAAACCAGTCCCCGACAACGGCGCCAAAAACTTGTTGACGATTTCGGCAAGTGTACCGGATCGTTGCAAGTAATAAATCGGTAAGAACCGAATATCGTCCACAAGGATTAGTTACCAAGTACCAATTCACAAATTAAACCACTATTTAGACTAAAATTTGGTATGAAGAGAGCTCAAAATAAATAAAATAAAATAAAAGAGAAATAAAAATGCTAGGGATTTGATTTCATCCAATTATGAATCTGGGTTCCTCATAGACAAGGAATTCTATGAATTACCGACACTCTAATTATCTTAATCTCAATTGGAATATGTTGAAGGACAAATTCCCTTAATTAATTGAAGCCTAATTCCTTAGTGAATCAATTCTATCAAACCTTACTAATTACCCTAATTCCTTAGGTCTAATTAACAAAGCATGCTGATCATAGCTCTATGGAATTTGTAAAATGCCCACATTAATCAGTTATCTATTCCTAGATTAATCAAATTAGCAGTGATTATTACCAGAGGCAAAGTCCAAAAATCACTATTCCTAGCATATTATTGAACCCTCAAAACACAAGAATGGTAGCTAAGCATTCAAATGTAAGCAAGCACCGTAAACATCACATCAACAATTTCAATTGTTCATAAGATAATCAAACTATCAGATAAAACTTCATCATAAAATGATTACATCAAAGCCCCGGCAAAAAGGAATTTAGATAGACATGCTAAACCTTAAAATAAAATAAAATAAAATAAAGAGAAAGAGGAGAAAAGGGAAAACTCCATAAAAATGAATTGATCCCAGCAGTATAGCTTCGCAACACCGTTTCCACGCTGCCGTTTCTACTTCCTGTTCGTCTGGTTCCCCGTTCCAGAAGCCCCTATCCCTCTTTTTTATTATTTTTCTCTCTTGTCTCTCTCTCCTTTTTTATTATTTTTCTATTAGCTCTGTCCCCTTGCTTTTTTCATGTCGTCCTCTTTATATTTTTCGTGTAGCCCTACTTAGGTTGCTATTTCAATTAATTAGAATCAAAAAAATAATTATGCGTGGGCCCTACTGCTGATTTTGCCATATCTTTCTATCCAATTTTCAATCTCTATTGGATTCAAATTGATCACATGATTCCAAAATCATTCAATAGGTAATGCTTCACGTGGGATTCTTCTATCAATTCAATTGATTTTTTATTAATGGCAAATAACTAGCTCCAGAATATAGGAATCATATTTCCTTTAAATTAGCATGTCCCTAATTTAATTGGATTCTCCCATTAATTTTTCCTTTAAATTAGCATGTCCCTAATTTAATTGGATTCTCCCATTAATTTGCAAGCTTCAATTGCAATCCTTCTTCTGATTTTATCTGATTATGGTCAAGCATTTATTTCCAAATCACAAGAGAATCTCAATTATGTGGGCCCTTTGGATTATTATTTAATGCTGCTTCCTTAATCGCACGTTGCTACCTCCCTTTTATCGTGCAACCCTCTAAGCCTCTGACGCGGGGCACCAATTCCATATCAAATTAAATATGGCCACTTATTCTTGTTTCATGTTCTCTATTACTGGCCAAGCTATTGTGCTTTCAATTAATTTACCAACACAAATCCAAATTGAAATTTCAACTCCTTGAACTTGGGTCCTGGTGGCTACTTTTAATCCAAGCCCATTTGGATTATTCCAATACATAAGACCCTTTCATGTGGACCAAGGTTGCTTTGTATTTCCATTTTATTTTAATTATTTCCTACAAAAGTAAAAAGAAGTGAAAACAATATTAGATTAATACTAAAAACATGAAATTAAACTAAAAAAATTAAAAACACTATTAAAAACTAAATTACCTAAACTTAGGGACAAAACTCAATCAATCGACACAATTGGGGGAAAAAATCCATCCAATAAGCACACAAAAAATACATAATCTAGAAGATTATCACTTTCACGCACCCCGTCTTTAATATTCACCCATTCATCTTGTTCCTTACTCAATCCAACATATCGAACACAGGCTTCCTGAGTTAATGTATGTGAATAATTAACCATTTTATTTATAGCATCAATGTAATTCTAACAACTCATACTTGAGTAGAAATTTGAAGATAATATTTGAACAAAAATTAGACAAGCATTGCAGGCATGAAATGAACTATCACTCCTCTATTGATTACAAATTCTAAAGAAAATGTCTAGTTTCTTAACAAGCAGAAAGACATAAATTAGAATATAAGAATTTTACAACTTCGCCTGTGCTCGCAACTCTGTAGTTAAGGAATAATGCTACATCATACCTACAATTGAAATATAATCCACAAAGTATAAAAATGCAACATACATATCATATGGCTAAGCTCAAAACATAGAGTTGCAGCTTAATCATAGTATTATTCCTCACCATGCCAAGTCTTTTGAAGATCTTGCTTCAAATCCCAACTCCGAGAGATCTGTAACTTCTTTACCTGACATTACAGTAACAAATTCTAATTAAACTCTAAAGTATTCATAGCCTTGTTGATCTTTGAGCATGACTTTATGTCAATCGTCATTTATTAGTACAACATTGCCTATCATTGAATCTAATTGCTAGTTGAAGTTAACCAAAAATCTATCTTTATACAACTTACAAGGCTTTATAATTGTGTAGGTGTTTTTTGCACTCTTTCTCAACAACCCTGATAAGGCTCCACATGAATGCTATGAGCCTATAATTTCCAATGTATGAAGTAATATAAAACAAAAAGAATCAAATATAAACTATTGCAAATGCTCACTGAATTTATTTTCATTAATAGAAATCAATAATTACCATTTTGGCAGGGAGAAATTTGATAAAAGTTTACAATAAGCATTATTGATGTTCGTTAATGAGTCAAAACAACATCATGTTCATTGTAAAATACATCTGGAAACTCAATTCCCTTATTATTAATATCAAAAGAAATGAAAAAAGACAGAGCACATTATCAATATGAAGGTTATGATTTACAGAGTGACATGGTGAATATATTTATCTTTATATATATAAAAGAAGCAGATCATCAGGGGCATTTTTTCCCCTCCAAAACTGGGGTCAAATTTGTCATTTAGTTAACTAATTAATAAATATCAGTAAATCAGTAATTTTTAGAATTTATATTAATTTTTTTATGCAATTTTTGTGGTTATTAATTGGCTAATTGCTGCTCTATACCCATGCGCCCTAGGTAATTGGGCTGGAGTTAATGAAACCATACAGACATAATGGTCCATCGGGTATTAGATAGATGTTGGGAAAATAAAAAATAAATAAAAAGTAATTAATTCTTTATATTGGAAAGCACATGCCTTTGACTAAGAGACTCTCATCCTTTTTCATTTTGGGATAGAAAATTTTCCTTCTAACACACGCCTCTTCGATTCTTTGGCCTTTTCAGATTTCTACAAACTCATCTTGTTTATTGATGCGAGGGGTGTAGCTATCTGCCATATAAGCTTCCATCTCTAAGCTGGTGTTTTCAGGTTTCTTTTCTCATGATTTTTTTGAACTTTTCTATTTTTTGCTGCATTATCTTATATTGTTAACATATTTCATCTATTCTTTATTCTTTATGTCAAGTGTTAATGTACAAACTGGAGAGCCAGGAGGGGAGGTAGCTATCAAGCTGGTATGTTATGAATTGCATATTATTCATTATATTCTGAATTGCATTTTTAGTTTTTAAAGTGTCCATATTATTCATTATATTCTTGAAGTATGCTTATCTGAGATAAAATCCTTGAGTATTTCAAAGCTGTTTAAAATAAAATCTCATTGCATCATTCTCTAGCAAGGCCTTATTCTTCCACTAACTAGCGTTTGTACACGGAAACGCTATCTAAAGTCAGACTTTAGATAGCGTTTCCTTATACAAACGCTATCTAAAGTCTGACTTTAGATAGCGTTTGTACACGGAAACGCTATCTAAAGTCTGACTTTAGATAGCGTTTACTTATACAAACGCTATCTAAAGTCTGACTTTAGATAGCGTTTGTACAAGGAAACGCTATCTAAAGCCCTTTTTTTTTTTAAATTTTATTTCTTAACTTTTACATCCATTATTCCTGCATAAATACACAAAAAAACCACAATTGTTGCAGTCAACACAATTGTTCAAAATGTGTTCAAAATATAAGTGTTCAATGCAGCACTGCATGTGTTTGTGCAAAGAAACCAAGAACTATACAATCAAAGTGCAACACTCTATACAGCAACTATATATATATATATAACCAGATATAAGTACACCACTCTGTTTCTAAAGTATTCAAATTCACACGAGTAAGACAAAATCAAAGTGCAGCAACTATACCAGATCTCAATCCTTAAGAAACCAAAATCAGAAAACCAACATACATCTACAATTAATCTACATTTACAGCTTCTGTTTGTTTTTCATGAGACCAAGACAACACCAAAGTAATGTGTCGAAATGTGATCCAAAGACTCTGTAGCATACATACTGCATTTCCACCACAAAGACTAACCTGTTACATTGGGATACAGCAGACTAATTAGGTAAATACTACTGTAGCAAGAAACAGAATTCAAATCAAGCATTAACAAAGTGTAACAAAAATAATAAGTTTGAACTTATTTTCTCCTTTCCATGCACATCAACTCGAAGGCATGTACCAAGGAAAAACAAATACATAGATAGTTTGGGGTTGATAAATATAAAGCATTATTCACATACCAATGAGTATTGCTGCAACTACTGTGATCAATTTGACATAATCAAATGAACTTTTCAACAATATAGCGACACCACTCTTCCTTGACTTCAGATAGTTGAGCAGTGGAGTATGTGGAGCATTTGAAGTCAGGGAAGTACTGCGACATAAAAATTAAATAAAGTAAGTTACAATTGCTAAAACATTTGAACAGTCACAGTTAAAATCTAAGTAAACAACATACCGCCATTGGTATTTTAACTTGGTTCTGCAAGATAGTCTCCTTCATGAAACGCATGACATAGTACCCACAATCTGTACTGTTGGGTTGTCTTGGGCACTATAAAAAATAAAATAGTAAATCAATATAGTTTTTTTTTATCTAATTGCGCATTAAGTTTTTGCAAATATACCTGTATCTGAATCCATTTAATGTTGGTTGCCTTTAAACGCGGCACCTTAGCTCCGATATTTGCGCGATAAACTTGCAAACCACTAATCACAAAATCAAACAGACTTCATTAAGAAACATATTTTCAATCATCACAAACACACGCATGCTCACGTATCGAACAGAATCATAGGTCTATATCAAAGGAGTCAAATAGACGTCTATATCATTTCCTGGTTGTTTGGGCCCAGAAATTAACATAGATAACATCATAAATTTGCGCTTCATGCATAGCCATGGGGATAGGTTGTAAATCACCAAAATCACAGGCCATGTACTGTGAGAGCTACTTTGAACACCATGCGGGTTAAATCCGTCAGTAGCCAATGCAAGTCGTAGGTTTCTTGAATCTTGCCCAAAATCAGGATAATCATGATCAAATTTCTTCCATTGCGGAGAATCTGCCGGGTGCCGCAGCTTGCCATCTTTGATCCTTTCATCCTCATGCCATGTCAAGTGCTTTGAATCTTCAGAACTACGGTACATGCGCCTAAATCTGGGTATTATGGGAAAATACCACACAACCTTCTCTGGATCTGATTCTTTCTTCTTATATCGTGAGGCATTACATTTAGGACACATCTGTAACGATGCATATTCATTCCGAAATAAAATGCAATCGTTAGGACAAGCATGTATCCTCTCGTAGCTCATGCCAATAGAGCGTAACATTTGTTTAGCCTCGTATGTCCGACTAGGAAGCACATTATCATCTGGCAACATGTCTTTCAATAGTGTGAGTAAGTCCGTAAAGCTCTTATCAGTCCATCTTTTGCCCTATTTCAAGTTATACACCTTTAACATCGCCGACAATCTTGTGAATTTAGTACATCCATCATACAATGGTTGCTCTGCATCACTTACCAACCTCCCAAACATTTGTGGACAATCCCGAAGATCCTCTTCAACAAGCATTTGCAATGTCTTCAAAACGATCGCCCTCATAAGTATTTGTGTCGGTATCGTATGATGAATATCTCACACGATTCCTCATTTCACTAGACTCAGCTCTTGTCTCACCATGTTTTGTCCAACATGTATAACTTTGATCGATTCCATTACACACTAAATGTTCTTCCAAATCGGCTGCACTAACTCGCCTTGCATAACAACAATCTAAACAAGGACATATGATTGTATTAGGGTTTTTCGCATGCCGAACTGCAAAACTAATGAACTCTTTCACCCCATCCTCATACTCCTTCGTTAAACGATTGGCGGACATCCATTTCCGATCCATGCTTTTCCGATCTACAAAAATATTTATTAAACATATTTACTTTGAGTTTAGAGTGGTTGAGGTATACATGCAATGTATACTGATTAAAGGAATGAAAGGCTGCAAACAAAACACATTGTCGTTGAGTATTCTTGAAGGAACCAAGATGTCACTTGTTGATGAGTGTGATTCCACATCATCTTTGTCTATCATTTTGCATGCATTTTCATGTAGTTTAGGAATATTTTTATTAGATTTTAGGTTAATTTTCCTTTGGAACGGGTAAGGCAGTTTTCGTGTGTTGTTTTGCAGATATCAAGGGTAAAATGCTCGAGATCAACCATGATGAAGTTTGGATAAAGATAGGGCTTTAAAAGTGCAGAAAATGAGCCAAACAGAGTCCATCACGGCCTAGCCGTGATGCCCATCACGGCCATGATCGAGCAAAACTGAAAAAGAAGAAAGGCTGAAGTCAGAGTCTGTCACGGCCTGGCCGTGATATCCATCACGGCCGTGACCCAAAACCAATACAAGTCAGAGCACATCACGGCCATAACAGAAGGCTCGCGACGCGAGCATAGGCTCACCTCGCGAGAGACTGGAATTTCGCAGAGCAACCAGAAACAGAGACCGTCACGGCCTGGCCGTGATGGCCATCACGGCCGTGACGCGCATTACTTGGACCTGAAGAAACCGAAATAGATCAGATTTTGAGTTGGTTTGGGACTCTAACTTCCCAATTTCTATAAATAAGGATCAAGGCATCAGATCAGGGGATACACAATACACATTGGATGAGATCCATAACAACTAGGACTTAGGCATAGGACTAAGGCAAACTTGCTCACTCTCTAAAAACACCAAAATCTGAGCACAGAACATTAAATTAAATGATATATAAAGGGAAATGATCAACAAACTGAAGCAACAAAAACAAACATATGAACCCATTCTTCACATTCCGAAAAACATTGAAACAAAACAAAACAGGATACCAGCAAAGATTAGGTTCAAAATGCATACAAATCAATCCGTCAATCCATATTCATATTTTCAAATAATGATTGACACACAAACAAGTCACATTCCATTCAACACCAATCAAACCGAAAATTAAAGAGCAAGTAAAATAAAACCTTGAACACAGATTGTGAACTTGGATAAAAACACACTCCCACAAATATTAAGAATGTCCGAAAATAAAATTTGTAAATGATAGAAAATCACCCGAACACAGATCGTGAACTTGGAAGTGGGTTCCACTAAAGCTGCAAACTTGGAACTGGGTTCAACCGGGAATGCGCCCCTGTGACTGTGTCACAGACCCTGAGCCAGAGTGTGAAGCTCTTAGTATGAGACTTAATCATATTTAAAAAGGGACAGATTGGCAAACAAATTTGTCTTGCATTTGAGATTTAACACTAATAAGAAATGTGATGAATTAATGTTAGCACAATCAAGGACCATTTAAACATATTTCAGTTCTAAAAGTAAGACAATGCTGAAACTGATATTTAGTGGGTAACATCTATCTACTTGTTTCCTCATTAAAAGGTCATACAGAACATTGAGCTATGAAGGGAAAAAAAAAAGGATATCCAAGTTGTCCAAAGATACATGGAAAACAAAATTTTCAAACTCTTTCGGAAACGCACACAGCCAAAGCATTCATACTCAAGTATAATATCGGGATACTTTTGACACAAAATCCACAAAACCCATTCTGACCATTCATACTCAAACTTTCCAAAATGAATTTATGAAGTTAAATCATATAAAAATAATCTCATAACAAATATAAAATCAAAATAACTAATTTCTGACCATTCATACTCACTTTCACTTTGTCTGTCATCTATCTATCTGAGTTTGTGCAGTGTCAAAGTGTGAAGAGATGGGGGTATGGAGAGAACTCGCGGTGGCAAAAGGAGCAGCGGCGGGTATGGAGAGAACTCGCGGTGGCAGTAGGAGCAGCGGCACAGGGGTTTGGGTTCGAGTGGGTTCTTTCTCTTTCGGAGTAGCAGCGGCGGCGAGCAATGGCGAAGGTGAGGGAAGAAAAAAGAGATGGCATGCAGAGGGAAGGAAACAGTAGAATGAAAATGAGGAAGAAACAGAGAGGGAAGGCCGAGCGCGCGTCTAATTTTACTGTATAGCGTTTCCTGTAGCGTTTCCTGAAGGAAACGCTATCTTAGGTATCACCTAAGATAGCGTTTCCGTGTGGAACCGCTATCTTTTCCTAAGTGACACTTTTAATAGCGGTTCCACACGGAAACGCTATCTTAGGTGATACCTAAGATAGCGTTTCCCTTAGGGAAACGCTATTAAAAGTCCCCCATCACTTTTAATAGCATTTCCACACGGAAATGCTATTAAAGGTGCGTTATTAAAAGTCTATTATGTTGTAGTGATCTGGGTTATGATGTGTTACTTCCTATGTTTGTTTAGACGAGAAGATAACATAGTTGCAATAAGCTTCATCATATTTTAAAAATTTATTTGGACTTCTTTTTTAAAAATTGTGTTGTGATTTCATTTTTGTGTGAAATTTTGTTTATATAAGGCCAATTTGATTCTTCATTTGGCTTTTGAGAAGTTGTTTCATATGTTTGCTACGACGGAGAGATAACTTAACTGCAACCAAATTAATCTAATACATGTCATAATATTTGTTAAATTTTTTAGAAGTCCTTTATTAAAAAGAAGTGTTTTGAAGTAAAATTTCATTCATTATATATTGTGTTTATGATAAACATACTATAAGGATTGATTGAACTGAGTACAAGGTATAATTGGAAATAGTAGAGCAAAGAAATGTTAAAGTATAATAATAATTTATATTTTCTAATTGCACATGTATCTAATATTATTTTATGGAGAAATCCTTTAGATATTATTATATTGTTTTAATATTAATTTGTCCACAACTTTTCCTTATAAGTTTTAATTTACAAAATGAGTTATTCCAACAAAACTTTACATGTGCATCGTACGGGAAAACGTGTGATACATGCATGTATTCTAATCGTGTTACCTTAATTAGGAGCGTGTTACGTTAATATTTATTTATCAAAAATATTATGTAATCTTAATATTTTTAAGAAATAAAAAATAAATTTCCAAATAAATAATGTTTTGTGTTTTCAAATAATATTAGGTTATATCGCATATGCATATCTCACCCGTGCATCGCACGGGTCCATCGACTAGTAATAAATAAGTTAATATGGTAAATGAGAATACTAGCTAGCATCTTATTTTTAAATATTAGAATTCGTTAGTTGGAGCTAAGGGCATTTGATGGAACCATGGGCTAAAATGGAGAAAGGGAAAATTTCAAAAAAGGGGAAGGCCCTCTTGGTTTACTCCCGCATACTAAGAACCCACTGCCAAGGTTTAAAGTCGTAGGTGGGAACATTAAATGATGGTGAGGTAGACAATTATATACAAAGAGAATATACATATTAGGGCTGGACAAATTATCGGTCCCGATCGTGACTTGTTAAAACCGAAGCAGAAAATAGTTAGGCAGGCTGGTATGGGTGGGTCAGCGGGTGACAGAGCTTAGTATCTTGCGGTCTTGGGCACGGGGTGGGGTGGGGGGGGGGGGGTTTGGGGTTCGGTTTGGGTAAAAAAATTCGCTACCGACCAAACCCACCCGATATATTATTTTTTTTTAATTTCCCTTTAATTTGATTGGTTACCTCAGATTTTCCTTCAATTTGATTGGCTCTTATATCTTATCCTTATCTTTTTTGATTCCCTTATTTAATATTCAGATTTCAATCTTATCTTTATACAAAAATCAAAATCTCTCGTTCTGTCAGCCTCTCTCATTCGTTTAATGACATTCACTTCACACACACACTTCATCTTTACACTCAGCCTCTCTCGCTCACTCTTCTTCCACCGCCACCGCCGTAGTTACCAGCGGTGCTTCTTGCTCCTATCTATCTTCCCCTCCTCAGTGATGGTCTCTTCTTGCACCTCTGCTGCATAGGTGCCTCCGACCAAAGTACCGAGTCCAGTCTCATCATGGAGCTTGCACAACCACCGTATCCAGCCCCACTCTCCAGTCTATCCCCAACGCACGAAATGGAAGATTTTGACCAAGCTTCCTCTGGGATGGATCTGCGATGTGGACAACTCTGCGAAGAAGAATATCTATAGTGCAAACAAAGAAGACCTGCGAAGAATTGGTATTTTTTGTTGAAAGTTTGAATCTTTTGTAAAAAGTTTGAATCTTTCTGGTTTAAGTTCTTGTTCCCTTCATGTTTCGGGTTGTGCTTCAATTTTGAAGTATGAGCATTTTAAAGTTTACGAATGATGCTTCTTCTTCTCCATTATGGATTTCTGCTTTTTTTTGGTATAAAACCGACCCAACCCACTTACCGACCCACCGACCCGACCAAATCAAGCCGGCCTAATCCGAGGGCACTAAATCGACGGGAGTATGTGAGGATATCTACCTATCATATTTTTTGGGTTGGGGTTTTTAGGTTCAAATACGACCAAACCCGCCTGCTGTCCACCCCTAATATGTAGGGGACATCACAAATTTGGGGCATGAACAGTATTTATAATTTTGCATTGGGATTTGATATTAGCATATCTGGATTGGGGGCATTCTGCTATTTTCTTCTTTATACCCTTATATTAAATATAGGCTGCTTACATTAGGAATTTAGTCCTATCAACATTTAACCCAAATTAGGTGAACCCCTGTTCCCTACAGAAATGACAACATAACAAGATTTTACAGGCTTCAAAGCAAATGGCATTTTGATTATGGGAAATTTAAAGGGGAACATTTTGCAATGGTTTAGCTGTATAAAACCAAATTTTCAAAACCACAAGAAAAACCACCCAATATCATCGAGGGACCTTTTTCTTCCTTTTCCAAATTTATAGCCACAATAAAATAGAAGGAAAAAAGGACAACCTTTTGGAGTTGGAGAGCTTTTGTTTCTAATAGAAGCATTTGAAAGATCAACAAATATTTTCAGCTAATCGGGTGATGAAGTAACATTAGCCTGTGACTCTTTCTGTTTGTTTTGGAACCAACACTTCACCTAAAACCTAGTAAAACCAATGTACCATTATAACATGTTCTGTAAAAATGACAAACCATGTCTAAATGACAAAGAAATTGTAACAACCTGTTGCCATGATAAGGAAGTTTTACCAGCACGGTTTGATGATGAACTGCAAAATTAAAGCTTTTAAATTATGAAATATCATAGTAAACGTAACACAAAGTCCTCTCTATTTTATGTTACAGTTAAGATATGACTTAATTCACCTAAATTTCGTAGCAACCTCTCGACAGAAATTCTGATCAAGTGATTTTTCTCCCATCTCCTGATACATTCTTTCCAATTCCATGATCTATATGTTGGTGGCCGTGCGATTAAGCAGAGGAAGAGGGCACGAGTTAGTGGAATGCAACGACAGTATACACATCAAGTGGAACACAGAACAATCTAACTAAAATATATACCGCCAGAGAAATGAAATTACCTCATCTTTAGAGAATTGATGGAATGGAGATTTAGTTAAATCGAGCTTATCCATCTCTGCAAACAGGGGTGGCCAAGATGTCAACTTTGTCCTTACTTTAAACACACTCCTAGTAAAAGTACACGTTGGCTTTATATATATATAGTCAAATAAGTAAACAAGAAACAAGTAAAGAAAACCAGAACATCCTTCCTTAGTTGACAAACTTTCATCTTTTTCTTGGGATGAAAACAAGTCTCCTATTTTCATAAAAACCCACATAGCTAAATAGAAGTTTTCCACATTCATCTGATCATCACAGGGACGCAATTATTTAGGAAAAAAAGAACCTGTGGATCAGCAAGCCACCACATGATAAAATTATCAGCCATCCCTATTTCTACTATGCAAAAGAAATGATTAAAGATGATACATTGTATAAAAGAATCCATTTTGTACTCTAAATAAATGCTAAAACCAAGCGGAAAAGTAGATAAAGATCAAAAATTCATGCACAAAAATAGGATCAGAACTAGCTAGCCAAATAACCATCTTATATCACAGCAGACTTAAAAAAAAAATTCTGCGAAATGGGAAATCATTAACCACTGAACGAATGAGTTCTAGCAATGAAGTCAGAAAAATATATCAGAGTTGCATTAAAGGAAATTGATCTGGAAAATAAAAGAAGTAGCAATGACAAAACTATTTATGAACGTTGAGAAATAAAAGAGAAGGGAAGCAGAGCAACGTCCAACTATCAATTCAGAAGAGGCAGACTCTGACAGAAAGGGTTTGAAACGAATTTATTGGAAAAAAGAGGAAGCTAATTTTCCGAGTTAGTCCCTCAATATTTTACACGAATACGCTTCTGCCCCTACTCTCTATATCTAAGGGGTCACTATCTTGGATTTGACGTGGAGAGAGGGAAGAAAAAAGTCTTGCTTTCTCTCCATGGAACAAATTGGTTCACTAGTTACGTTGTAATTGAAATTATGAAGTAGTATCAATTTTGTTCTTGAAATTATCGAAATTTTAAATTAGTCTCTGAAGTTGTAAAACAGTAATCAACTTAATCCATCTGTTGAAAATCGTATGTATTAAGTCGATTTTAAGTTAGTAGTGTCAGAGACTTAATTGATATTAAATGAGTAAAATCAGGGATCAAATTAATAATAACTTATTATTCGGGGATGCAAATTGGTTTACTAGTTATACAAGGTTGGAAACCACTTCACCTAAGCTATCCAACTAGCTAGGTATGCGCAATTTTATTTCCATAAAGCATAAATAAATACTAAATTAAATTTATTAGTTCAAATATTAGCAATCAAAAGTCAATTTTAAATGAGCAAATAAAAAACTGAAAACACAAAAGGGTCGCTTTAGTCTTCATCGTGGAATGTTTTGATCATGAAGGATCAAAAGCGTAATTTAGCCTAATTATTAATATTAATGTTTATTTTAATTTTTTCTAAATATATTTAATTATTAAATTAAGATATTAATATAATTATATTAATTAATAATATAATAATTATGGTATTTATTAATATTCATAATATAATTATTAATAATATAATTTATCCTAATTAAGATATTTAATTTATCCTAATTATTAATATTAATAATATAATTATGTATTAATAACATTAATATAATTATCCAACTAGCATCAATCCTCTAAGGAGTCACACTCCTATGCATGTCGGTCGATCTCTCACACTAGGGATACTGATCCCCCGGACATTCTCTATCTCTCTCGGGTCTATTCATGTTAGGGATTGTCAGTTGGTTTGTCCTGGTAACATTTTCGCTCGCCGTGACCAATAAGGATGCTTTCCCTATGAGCTCAACTCCAATAGGGGTATCTTGGTCTCCTGGGAATGTCCACCATAGACTGGAACACTCCGGGCTCAAACGTCGAGATAGTCGAGTACCAGCAGAGACCACGACACAATGGGTGCAAACCATTGGCCACTGTCGGTCAATCCAAACCCGGCTACATCCCCAAGGTTCCATGAACCATCCCGCTCTCATTCCGTACCCGCACCTGGGTACACCAACCTCACATGACTCACTGTCACGCGGATCGCCTCTTTGACAATATGCAATGCAATACAAACCTAAGTTGACACCGGTACCATCTTTCACTTACACGCATTACGATGCACACAACATCCACAACCTCGGTACCCATATACCGCTCTCATATGACATTCACAACCATAGTTGTCTATTTTTCCAATTGGTAATTGCTCACCCAATCCCTAAGAACGATATTCGGTTATTCACCATTTATTTATTACTTGTGACAATTCAGTACGCTTACAGCGACCCCCACCATATAAGTTCAATTCTCTATAGTGTTGCAATGGTATTTGAGGCACATTTAGACCACAAACATAATTCTGTTCGAAAATTCTACCCCATTCAAAACAATAGTGTGAAAAGTGTGATATTGAAGGGATTATTGAATAGTTTAGTAGATAAATAAACTTAGAGTAATACCACAGAGCCTCAAATCTTTCACACTAGATTGTACAAACATATACAATTTGTCAGGTTTGACGAGCTACACAAAGAAACCTACACTAAGGGATGTTTTTCATGTGGTACATTGAGTTTTATATCCTTTAAGATCTTTATCCAATTTCCATAAACTTATATGCAGGCCATAAAGGTAACTTCTCAAGTGCAAAACTTGTTTCTACCAGGGAAATGCAAACATGGCATAGTCTTTGGTTTTTCACTATTGTATTCCAACGGGCATTCATTGCTATGAGACTAACATTTTAGGCACTGTCATGGAAGCAGGGACGGACCCATGTGTTAGTGAGGGTGTGCACATGCACCTCTTGATTTAAAAATAATATTTAATTACTTTAAATATTTTTAGTTTCCCCCCATTGTTGATTTATTTGCACTCATGACACTCTACCTTCTTCCTTTCTTTCTTAATCTCAAGTCTAGACCACTTGTCTAGTGACTTATATTGAGAGAGAGTTGTTCAATAACATTGATTGATCATTCAATGATTTCAAAACATGAAATCACGTAGAAGACAATTATGAGGTATGCAATTTATTTGATTAAATATATTAAAATTGGTTAAATTAATATGAAGGTCCCAAATGGGTCCTTGAACTTTTTGAAAAAATTCAAATAAGTCCCTATACTCTTTAAGATATTTAATTTATCTTAATTATTAATATTAATTAATAATATTAATATAATTATATTAATTAATAATATAATAATGGATGGGTCCATGATGTGCCACGTGGTGTACTCTGCAGCAGTGGCTCCATTGCAACTGACATCACTCCGTTCATCCAAAATTTTTATTTTATTTTAATTTTTTTTTTGTACAATAGGACACTGCCACATGACAGGTCAAAACAGGCGCCATTACGTTAGAAAAAAAATTATTTTATTCCAGCATGTCAAAAAGGAATTCACTTTGATAAATTGTTTCAAAAGGAGGTCTTTTGGTTAATAGTTTCTAAAAGGGGTCACTTTGGTCAAAAAGCCAATCGTTGTGAGATAATAACAAGGGGTAGAGATGGAATCAAGATTGTTGTAGTATTGACTCATGACACTATAATGTTTAATGATTGTTTTGGATTGCATAAGATTTTTATGCGGTTTTGCTTACTGTTTTCTAGGTTAAAGTGTGTCTTGTGGGAATGCTTATTGATGGTTTTTTTTTTGTTGGAGTTGATATATAACTCTTTGAAGTAACGAGTGATAATTGAAATGACATTTTGAATGTGTTTTTTTTTATGAAAGATTCTAAATGTGTTTTTGCATTCATGTGTTATGAGAGATGAAATAGGAGAGTGTAAGAGTTCCTATAGTGAGGTTGTTAAAAGATGTGTTAAAAACTTGAATTCAACAACTACCACATGCCTAATGAAATGAGTGAGTGTAAGAGTTCCTATAGGTTTTTTTTTTTGAAAGCAAAAGAATTATATTAACAAAGGTACAAGGGAACCCAACCCAACAAATTATAAAACAAACTTGAAAAATTCAACAAAACAAACCCAACCACAATAATTGATGCCTAACCTCAATTGGCTAAAGAGGAAAGATATTCCCAAAATCTAAAACATGATGCCACACCTGCCCACAACAATACACACAACAAATAACCCATAAAAACCACACAATCTATATAACGAACACATCTCCAAATCAAGAAAATAGTCACAACACAATAAAAAACGCAAAGCACATCAAGCCGAGCCAATAATAGATATGGCCAAGGTGCCAAATCAGATTGAACAGCAATAACAACCAGGCCGCGAGAACTCCCCACCATAATTAAGCAGCATAACAGATGAAAACTCAAGAGATCAGGCACGACACTTCCTATAGGTTGTTAAAAGATATACTAAAAAAGATATATTAAAAACTTGATTATAACAACTACCACATGTCTAGATGAAGAAAATCAAATTTATTAGAGAAAACAAGCGAAAAAACAACAATTACAATAGCCAAAAGAAACTTACCTTCTTGAAATGTAAAATAAACGCAGAAGCTAAAGACTATTTTTTCTTTACTCACCCACCTGATGCCTCATGCTACTGCTTCCCCTCTGAATTGTCCCCTTAAGCAATGACCTAGAAGAAATGTTCCCCCAAGTATCTGAAGGATCTTGAAGCAAAATTTTGGGGTGCCTATTTTTATATTTACTTATGCCTAAAAAAGTGCTATTCTTAAAATTTTTAATGTTGAATTCTCACATTAAAACTAAGTTTTTTAAGAGGTGAAGGATGATACTATAGTTATATATAATGAATAAATAGGGGAATACCCAAAACAAGAATAAACAAAGATTGCATATAAACAATTGGAGAAACTCTCATTATATCAAATGACGTCATTTGTATAATATCTACATTTGTATGTTGAAGGATACTAGTTACTCACCGATTCTAGAGACTACAACTAAGGTAATAAATCAGCGCATATACTAAAGTCTAACCTCACAGTTTTGTGCTATGAGGTCTCAAGTCCTTTACACTTCAATCCTCACACTATAGTTACTCATTCCTTCATCGTGAATACATTTGACTATCATTAATGAGCACACATTAATGGGCTAGCTGAGTTGCCTAACTGGGAATTCAAAAGAATCTTGGAAAAGATGATTAATCCTACAAGGAAGGATTAGTCCACACATCTAGATGAGGCCTTGTGGTCTTACAGAACTGCATTCAAGCCTCCCCTGGGAATATCCCCATACAATCTGGTGCATGGAAAGGCTTGCCATCTACCCCTGGAGTTGCAACACAGCTTTTTGGGCAGTCAAAAAGTTGAACTTTGATCTTTAGTCTGCTGGAGCAGCTCGTATGCTGCAACTTATTGAACTAGAAGAGCACAAGCTGTTCTCCTATGAAAATGCTAAAGCTTACAAGGCAAAGACCAAAGCTTGGCATGACAAAAGGATCCATCACAAGTCATTCCATGAAGGATAACAAGTCCTGATATTTAATTCAACACTGAAGCTCTTCTCAAGCAAGCTTAAATCAAGGTGGTCTGGCCCATTCAAAATCATGAAAGTCTATCCACATGGAGATGTGGATTTACTAGATACAGAGAGCGGCAAAGAGTTCAAGGTCAACGGACAAAGAATCAAGCATTACTTTGGTGAACCTTTGGACAGAATGAAGGTTACCACCACAATTGATGATAGTGAATGATGCTAACACAGGATCTGGCTGAGGACCTTATAAACCAAGCACTCATGGGAGGCAACCCATCAATAAATTCAAGTAGTTTATAGTTATGATGGAGTATTACATGGTCAAAAACAAATAATTAGGAAGCATAGAAGGCAAGAATTGAGTTCAGGTTGTAGCATAAGGAAAAGAACTGGTGTGCTATTGGGCAATGCTACATCATGCTCCCAAAATTTTGAGTGCAAAGGTTACCATTTGTCGATGATGACCAATATCTGAGGGAAGTACAAGGTAGGGCCCAGCACATTTTGTCTGTTGTGGGTAAAGTAAGTTGGGACAGTTTTGAAAAAAATTCAAATTTCAATAATTAGTGGGATGTGAAGAGAGAAGATCACGGGTTCCCACTCCTCATGACCCAATCGTACAACATTTTTCTCTCTCCCACTTTATTTACTCCTTTCCCATGCCTCACCTCCACAAACAGCCAAACCACACCCTTCCTGACACATTAAATAACCCCTCCTCACTCCACTCAACCAACTACACTCTCTTTGTTAAACCCTTCCTTCTTACTTGCTCATAACCCTAACTGTTCTAACCCTTCCCCTAACCCTACTCAATCACCATGACCATAAAAGAATGGAGGACGTGTGAAACACGGTGTAATCAAGACCCCAGCATCCACCTCTGCAATAGAAAAAGCCCAATCTTCCTCTTGGACTGATGTAGAGGCCAAGGAAAAATTTGAAACTGAGACACTAGGCCATAACCTATTTCCAGAAAAAAGTTTAAAATTTGGAAAAGGTGCGAACTTTGGGATTCTGCCTGAGGTGGCAGATGTGGTTGAAGCTCTAAACTGGAGGATCTTTGCTCAGTATCCAGAGGGCTTCTGTACCTAGTTGGTAAGGGAGTTTTATGCCAACATTGGGTCAGAATCTCAGACGGTCGTGATCATCAGGGGAGGAAAGATCTCCTTCTTAGCTGCAACTATAAACATGCTCCTAGGCCTGGAAGAGCTGGAGGATGAGTACCAAGACATCCTAAAGAAAATGACAACTGCCAAGCTGCAACAAATCAAAAAGGACCTAGCTATTGCTGGAGCGGAATGGATCCAGCAGCCAGAAGGTCAGGTAAAGCTCCTGGTGCCCTTGCTGCAGCCCCATGCCAAAGTCTGGTACCATTTCCTGAGACACTCTATGTCCCCAACTGCCCACTTGGAAACAATGGGGAAAGAGCGCCTAGTTCTTCTCTACTGTATCATGAACAAGAAGAAAATCAATGTTGGGGAGATGATAAAGGATCAGATCTCCACCTGTGCCATGTAGAAGAAAGGTAACTTGATCTTCCCCTGCCTGATAACTGAGTTGCGCACTGAGAAGGGAGTGGACTACAATCCTGGAGAGGGGCTGGAGAAAAACTATGGGCCTATAGATATGAATTGCATTCTGAGGATGTACTCCAATTATGACAAAACTAAAGTGTGCGCCAGCAAACCCCCAAGATTTAGCACCTGATCAGCCTCTGGCTAGTCTACTTTTATAACTAGAAAAACCTTGGCTTTGTGCTAATTTTATCTCATTTTCACCCAAATTAGACTTGATTGTCTTTAAGCAGCATTTTGAGTCTGTAAAGTATTTTTAGGTTAATTTAGTTAATTTAGAGTCAAATAAAGCACTTATGCTTTTTCCTATTGTTTCAGGTTAGAATAAAGCACTTAGAGCCAAAGAAATGAAGGAAATAATGGAAAAATGCAATTCTGGAGGATTCGCCTCGCGAGGGGATTCTCCCCTTGCGAGCCCGAAGACCAGCACGAGCAGCAACAGTCACCCTCTTTGGCTCGCCTCGCGAAACCTGTTTCACCTCACGAAAGAGCAACTGTTCATATGATTCGCCTCGCGAAACGTGTTTCGCCTCGCGAGCGACCGCAACCTGTAACCCCCTGTTTTTCGCGTGCTTAATTATTAGTAAATGCATGCTTTAATGTATTTAATTGTGATAAAATCCAGAGGATGATTTTATTTTAAATAAAATCATTTTCTTGTGTTATTTTACTGTATGAAGTCACAGTAAAATTTTCGATATAAAATTCAGACTAAAGCCGGTCTGGGTTTTCAAAGCCAGTACGAGTTTACTGAGCTAGAGACCTAATATTGACTCGTGAACGAGACGATTAGTGTTTTTTTTAATGTTTTGTGTGGGTTTGGAGTGTTTTGAGAAATCTTGTTCGGGGCCGAATTTCCGAGTATTACCCGGGCGAAATCGTCGGGAAATACGATCGGGAAATTCATCTGATGCATGTACGTTGGAGCAGAGCAAAAATGGAGTAGATTGACTGATGTGAAGGCTATGACATAGGCATGTCCATGGCCATACCTTCCTTACACCAATCAAGTCAAATCACCATACTTTCTTACACACACCTTACCTACACCATACCTCCTTTCTTCTCAACCAAGTCAAGCTCTTCTCTCCCCTCCAATCTGCCCCAAAACTGACGCCCTCCCCCTCTCTTTTCCTTCTTCTATTTAAGTTTCAAAGTGTAACCATTTCACACTTTTGCTTCCTTTCACAAAAACACTTTTTTTACAACTATTCATCTTCTTCTTCACACAACTAAAGGTACCATTTTTACTAAGTTTTTCAAGTTGTGTTCTTCATCAAAGTTGTTCATATTGGTAAGGGTAATGTCCCTATACCATTTGTTTTTCAAGTTTTGGCTTTATTTTCATAGTTGATGTTTTGAGTTCATAATATGCTTTTAAACTTCAAAAAATTCTCAAAAATTGTAGAAAACTCCGATTGAGGTGAAACCAATTTCTATATTCTTATTTTTACTTCCTCTACAACATACTAAAATCTTGTGGAAAACAAAAATCTCGAACACCATTTTCTGTACTGGACAGAATCTATGTCTTTTGTGCCATATGAGTTTTGTTTCATCTTTGCTTGGTTAAGCTTGTGTTTGAGTGTTATTCCAACATGATCATGACCAATAGCTTCTATGTACATAAGGATGCTAGGTTTAAGTGATTGGAAAAGTTTAGAAACTTTTATGTATTTTCATGGAAAAGTGAAAACTCTAAGTGTTTTGTTATATGTACTTTGAGGTTTTTCCAAAGTGATCATGGATTTAGGCTCCTTGATGTATAAGGATGCTATATCCAAGATATTGGAAAGTTTGAAAACCTCTAACCCTCATTTTTACTCAAGGCCGAATGGTAGTGTTTGTGGCCTAGGGTATTTGATTTTTTTTTCATTTTTCCAAAATGATCAAGGTTTTAGGCTCCTTACTAGGTATGGATGCTAACCTAAAGAGATTGGAAAATTTAGAAAATCCTAACCTATTTTAGAGGATGAAAACCGAAACCCTAAGTTGATGACTTAGTGGGATTCTTGATTCAAACTTGTTAAACTTTTGGTGTTTAAGAACTCCTAGCACTTAAGGATCATAAATCCATAAGTTGCATGATTTTTGGAAACCTTAATCCAAAACCATTGTTGAAAACCGAACCTATGCCTTGTGGCTAGTGTTCTTTGATTAAAAATCTAACCTATGGTTTCATGTGTGTGACCTTAGATTCGTTACGCGCGGACGTTCGTGATCCTTAGTTTTCGTAGTCGGAACCCTTATCGTCTTTTGAGGTAAGAGGGGATTTCCGAAAGATATTCAATAACTGTATGCATGTGTGTATTTGATTAATTGTTTACTTGACTGTTATTGAGTTACTGGATTATCTGAAATGTTATGCTATTATATGAAGTTGAACTGTATCGTTATATATGTTGAGATGTATAATTGTGATGAACTGTGATATTGGCATTGAACTGTGAATATATATATATGTGTACATACTGCTGTTGTTGTTTGAAGTTTGCTAAGCCGGACGTGTGTCTGTGCTCAATCATTAATAAGGATTAAAAACCTTAATAAGCTTTGAAGATGAAAGGATGGGTGTTCTTTTCCAAAAAGCTTTAATGTTTAAAAGTACTTGTTTTATGTGACAATATAGTTTTAGTGATTTCTAGAATGCAAGAGAAAAACCCTTTTCGAACTATGTGTTTTAAGTGAAAACTTTCGAAAATATTTTACCATATCCTATTGGGGATTTTCAAAGTTAAAAGTGTTTCAAAAACGTTTTATAAAGGATTTTCAAAAGAAAAGGTTTTCTCCCAAATGATTTAGAAACATTCCGATAGCCAGCATAGGTTATCGAGGCTTTCGATTTCGAAAATTGTTTTCGTCAAATGAAAGATAAGTACTAAAAGAATAGGAATCTAGACGTGAGACGTCGCCTCTAGTTTTCCATGCTTAGCACATGATCTTGGATCAGTGTTAATTCGGGACCGTAAAGTCCTATTCGTAATGTTATGGACTTCAAGTCCAATTCACGGAATCGAGGACAGTTCGTTCTGATTTCCGTTGTTGTGGTCTATTGTCCTTAGCATGATAAGTAAAACATGACTAAAAGTATATTGATTTCCATTACCACAAACCTTGACTGCGGCCACAGTCTAGGTGTTGTGATTGAGCATTCGGACTGTGTGTCCTATGTTTCTAAGTTTTCAAGTGATGGGAAAATAATGTTAAGTCATTAGCTTTGAGCTTTGACAGTGAAATATTTACACAAAGAAAAACCTTAAAAGGAAAGTTTTTATTCATATGCATTTCCCCTGGCAGATGTGCCTTTGCTTATTGAGGATACCCATGGGGTATCTGAGAGTCAGTCACATTGCTAGCTGTTTCGTTAAGGGCATGTGGCGTTGTCTGACCAAGAGGCCTGGTGCATCAGGATGCGGTGGCAACAGCCCGGTGGGCAGAGCTTGACCAACTCTATCTTCTCCAGTGATAACATGGTGTTGTGATCTCATGAGATTAGGATAGAGCCTGATATTGAAGTGTCATGCACATTTTCGAAAACTGATTGTACAGGCTTGAGGACCCCTTGATATAACACTGTTATATTATGATGATTATGCATGCTTTAACTGTTGATCTGATTTCGTGTTGCATGTATCATGTATATGGTTGTTGTGGGATATATCTTATGACGGTATCTCACTCTTGCATGTCTGTATGTTCTTTTATTTTCCTCGTACCGGGTATGCATATGCTTTAGATGGACCCTCTTGTCCCTCTTGTACCTGAGGTCACACGGACAGAGACTTTTGACGAGGCCGACATGATTGGGAATTGGAGGATGGACGCGAATGCGACTACGGCGACGTACCGAGCGCCAATCACTACTACTGAAGCTAATATACATGGAGAGCCTGTTAGGAGGATCCACTCGGTGGAATCCAGGAACGTGATTCTTCCACCGCCATGGTTGTACCTGAACACACTACAGGAAGCCGGTCTACTTCACCCTCACGTTGAGCCTGCCGAGCCAGAAGAGGAGGAACCGATGGAGGAAGATCCTGAAGAAGATCCCGAAGAGGATCCTGAGGAGGAGCCTCATGAGCTGGTAGACGACTGGTGGGATGAGGAGCTCGAGGCGGGTTATCACCCTTTGGATATTGAGGAGGAGGATGTCCCGTTGGATGACGGAGGAGAGGTGATTGACCCGGAGCCAGAGACTTCTTCTTGTGGGAGCGTTTGTGGCCACTCCGAGTGTCGTAGGCATTGGTAGTGGTTGGAGGCTTTGTTTTGAGTGGTCCGTTAGTCTTGGCTTTTGAGCTTTTCTTTTGAGTTTAGATTCCCAGATTCCCATTCCCAGTTGGTATTTTATTTATCTTATCTTCTCAGTTATGTTTCAGTTATGTTTTCGTTTCTGTTGGCCATATTGATTAAGGCCGTGGTGTAATGTTTAAAACCTAAGACCTTTCGAGGCAATATTATATGTATGTATCTGTTGTCGTTTTCAAGTTGTGAGTTTCTTTACCTTTTACTTCTTTTCTTTTCAAAAAAAAATTAAGTACCTTTTTGGTAACCTTGTGTATGTTGAATAATCTTTTTCCGAAAGCGACCAGCATTTAAACGAGTATTTTTCCGCAAAAAGGGTAACCATGTGATGACCAAGTTAGGGTGTCACAAACCCAGAATCTGTATTTATAGTTGTTTTAGGTCAGAATTGAGGGATCTTCTTTTCTCTTCTTCTTTTCTTTTCATAGTGCGGCTACAAGTAGGTTTAGGTTTATGTTTGTAATGGAGAACTAGTCTCCTTTGATTAATCTACTGCGATTGGGTTCCATTGCCGCTTGAGGTTTTGTAATTCCTATTTTATTTGCTTTTCCCTTTTTAATACCATATTATACATTTCTGTTTGTTAATTCAGGAGTGTATAGTGTTGTGTTGATTCATTTCGGTGATGTTATGTTCCTATACTTAATCGCGTTTGTTAATTCGCATGTGTTCGTTCATGTTCGTTTAGTTCATGAGGGCTTAACCTCGTTTGTTAATTCGAGAATAGGAACATATATCCGTAGTAGCGATTTCGTTGTTAGTTGTTGCTACAACCGGGAGGGGATTAGAATCTGCTTAGGGCTTGGAATTATATGAACCGATGATAGTGGGAAACCGAGAACAATAGGTTAATCGTCTTTAGTTTATTTGTCATTTTAACTGCTTTGTTTTTACTGCTCTATTTTCTGTTTTGTTTCCTTTATTTAATTTCAAATATCCAACCCCCAAAATTGATTTTGTGTTAATAACAACAACCCAAGAGTCCTTGTGAGACGATACTCGAGTTGTCGCTCCCTATCTACATATTTTGTAATTCGCTCGCTTTTTGGCGCGTGCGCGACAGCGCGACCAAAAAATTGGCACCGTTGCCGGGGACTCTTGTTGTTATTAACAGAAAAAAAAAACCTTTTTTTTTCTTTGCTGAATTAGTTTTGGCTGCTCTGTCTGATTATGGATCTTAATACTGCTATGGATAATTTCCTGTTTGGTGATATGCCTAATGTTTATTATGAGCCACCGCCACCATGCATAGGTTATCCTAATTTTGATAGAATGGATAGGCTCACTTATTTGAAGCAATTGTTTCAGCAGAGAAGGTTTTGTGGCATGTGCGGCTCTCATGAGCACCTATTTGAGGCATGCCCCATTCTGACAGAAGATACTTATATGCCTCGATGTTATGCACTCCATCCTCACAATCAAGGCAATAAGCTTGAGGATAATGAAGAACCTTTGGAATTAGATGCATGTGTTGAGAGTGATGGGGTGGATGAACTGTGTGTTGAAAGTCCAGACATTCAGACCTTTACTGATTCAGTTTCTTGTACTACATGTACTGACTGTACTGACACTAACCCATGTGCTGTTTGTGCTGAGTTTCTTGATTCTATTTTGCAGGGTGATAGTGAGAGTGATGTTGTTTGTTTAGCCGAAGTTCCAAATATACCATCCATTGAGCAGCCACCCTCCTTAGAGCTCAAGCCACTTCCAGACATTCAGACCTTTTCTAATTTAGTTTATTGTAACATATCTACTAACTGTACTAACTCTAACCTTTCTGTGGTGTGTGTTGAGATTTCTGCAGGTTTAACAGGTGATGGACTTGTCAGTGCAGTGAATGAAGAACGTGCAGAAGTTGAAGCAACACCGGAGACCCCAGCTACCTGTTTACCACCTCCCACTGTGGAACCACCAGTGATGGAGTTCAAGCCTCTGGATCTTGCTCCCTTGGATATGAAGGCACCATGGCCAGTCCAAGAGGTTGAACCCCACTTTTATTGGGAGGACTTCACGGACAAAGTTGAGAAGGAAGTCAACTGTGACCTGAGAGGGAGTGAGAAGTCCGCCGCACTTGGCGGAGGTACCATGATTATCAGGCGGCCGCTCTAATACTTATGCTGTAGGCCATGGGATCGGGGAGGATCATTTCGTACTTTGAGCATTCTGTGGCCACTGTATCACAGACAGTGGGATCCTGGTGGAACCGCCCCCAATGAGTTTTCTCTAAACCTTTTCCTTTTAATTATGCTTGCTTTATTTCTGTTTTGTTTTCAATAAAGCTCCTGAATAATTTGAGAAGCTCAGGAGTTGTGTTGAGTCTTGTGTTGGCAAGTTTGCTGGATTTGATTGAATTTTGCATAGATTGATTGCATGTTATGTGTTGACTATTTTCCCCCTAAGTCCTGAAAATTTGAACATCTGATCCCCATGTGATTGAAAACTGAACTTTGAGATATTTTGTTGTGATGGCATGATTTATGATAAGTTTGGGGTGAAGGGATGTACACACTAGGGATAGAATCTCAGTCAAACAATTTGCAAAAATGTCCAGGTGAGGATTTGAGCCTCCAACATGTTTTTAACTGTGTGAATCACTTTCAAGTTGCACTTTCCCGAATTTGCTTGAATCTCTTTATGGTTTGCATGTTTATGTGTTTGCTTCAGATGATTTAGGCATTTTCTTTGTAAATAACTACTTAGCCTAAAATAACCATCCCTAATGCATGTTCCTTAGTTAGCCCCATTGAGCTTAATTAGCCTATTGTTTCTTGTTGACCTTATGTTATAAGCTAAAATCTGGAAAACTATGTTAACCCGATCTTAGGATTAGGAGAGCATGGAATCTTGACAAGAGAATGTTTGCAAGAAACTAAGTTTGGGGTGGCTACAAGGTGTATTGTGTTGTTTGGGATTGAAAGGAAAAATAATAATAAAAAGGTTGGAGCCAAAGGCCAAAAAGAATAAAAAAAAAGAAAAAATAAAAGCAAAGTGTAAAAATGTTTTAAAAAAAAGTATTAGAAGAAAAGGATGTAGTCACCAAGGTAAAAAGGAAAGAAATGGAAAAAGGAACCTGAGTGGAAATTCAAAGTGTAAAAAGTTCATGCTCTCTTAGTTCCTAGGGTCTTCAGCCTAGTACCTTTGTATATCCTACCCTTAGCCAGGCCCCATTACAACCTTAAAAGACCTTTTGATGTTGCATGCATGTTTTCCGTGGGAACTATTTTGAGATGAAAATCAAATTTATGGGAAGTGTTCTTGAAAGGTGAATTGAGTGAATTGTTGATAACCTAGACAAACTGAGCGATTGAGTGAAACACTAAACTCCCTTGTGAGGAAGGCAGTTGTTTGAATTTGGTGATCTCCCTCTTGTGTGTAACTTGGATCCCTTGGTTAGATTAATGACTGTTTGAATGATGAAATTCTCAAATGTTCAGAATAATTGAATGTGGGGATTGCTTTGTTTGAAAGGGGGGGAACATTATGAAGAAAACTGTTTTGATGAAATTGCTTGAATTTGTGCAAAGTGGAATGAATCCCTTAAGCTTGCCATGTCTTGAGTCTTTTTAAGTTTTAAGTTTTAGTTTGCTTGGGGATAAGCAAAGTTTAAGTTTGGGGTATTTTGATCAGCCTCTGGCTAGTCTAGTTTTATAACTAGAAAAACCTTGGCTTTGTGCTAATTTTATCTCATTTTCACCCAAATTAGACTTGATTGTCTTTAAGCAGTATTTTGAGTCTGTAAAGTATCTTTAGGTTAATTTAGTTAATTTAGAGTCAAATAAAGCACTTATGCTATTTCCTATTGTTTCAGGTTAGAATAAAGCACTTAGAGCCAAAGGAATGAAGGAAATAATGGAAAATGCAATTCTGGAGGATTCGCCTCGCGATAGGATTCTCGCCACGCGAGCCAGAAGACCAGCACGAGCAGCAACAGTCACCCTCTTTGGCTCACCTCGCGAAACCTGTTTCGCCTCGCGAAAGAGCGACTGTTCATATGATTCGCCTCGCGAAACGTGTTTCGCCTCGCGAGCGACCGCAACCCAGAATCTGTATTTATAGTTGTTTTAGGTCAGAACTGAGGGATCTTCTTTTCTCTTCTTTTTTTCTTTTCATAGTGCGGCTACAAGTAGGTTTAGGTTTATGTTTGTAATGGAGAACTAGTCTCCTTTGATTAATCTACTGCGATTGGGTTCCTTTGACGCTTGAGGTTTTGTAATTCCTATTTTATTTTCTTTTCCCTTTTTAATACCATATTAGTCATTTCTGTTTGTTAATTCAGGAGTGTATAGTGTTGCGTTGATTCATTTCGGTGATGTTATGTTCCTATACTTAATCGCATTTGTTAATTCGCGTGTGTTCGTTCATGTTCGTTTAGTTCATGAGGGCTTAACCCCGTTTGTTAATTCGGGAATAGGAACATATATCCGTAGTAGCGATTTTGTTGTTAATTGTTGCTACAACCAGGAGGGGATTAGAATCTGCTTAGGGCTTGGAATTATATGAACCGATGATAGTGGGAAACCGAGAACAGTAGGTTAATCGTCTTTAGTTTATTTGTCATTTTAACTGCTTTGTTTTTACTGCTCTGTTTTCTGTTTTGTTTCCTTTATTTAATTTCAAATATCCAACCCCCAAAACTGATTTTGTGTTAATAACAACAACCCAAGAGTCCTTGTGAGATGATACTCGAGTTGTCGCTCCCTATCTACATATTTTGTAATTCGCTCGCTTTTTGGCGCGTGCGCGACAGCGCGACCAGCTCCCCCAGAGCAGCATGATCAATCGGGGATGCTGGAGCAGAAGATTGACCAATTGACTGATATGCTGCAGCAACATGTGCTGCGAGAACAAGTATTTTGGGAGTTCTGCTTCATCAAATACCAATGGGAGAAGCAGACCATGAAGCTAAACAATTGGAAGCTAGAAGATCCCATTCCCCAGTTCCCAAGAGAGATCTTGCCACCTATGCAAGAAGATGAACCAGTCCCCCCTGATAAAACAGTTCCTAACCTTGCATCTGAGAACCCAGAAATCAACATCAACTCTACCCCTGCAAACAGTTCATCCTCTGACAAAGAATGGATGGGCGTTGCCCCATCCTAGCAACAAAATGTGGTTGTGGCCTCTGTTCCAATGAAGAAAAAGGTAACTTCCCAAGGCTCCCAGCAGGATCAAGGGAGTCTCAAAAGGGGTTGTGCTACAGCCCAAGGAAAATTTCCCTCCTCTGCCCCTGCTACAGCAAAAGCCTCCCGTTAAGTCCTCAAACCAGCATAGAAAATCAAGACCACTGCTGGGAAGGGGAATTCTGTGATGAAAATTGCTGTTGAACCTGCTTCTGCAGCAGAGGAAGAGGAGGATGAAATCCCTCTCTCCAAGAAACTCAAGACTGATGTGCCAAATGATGCACTCAAGATTAAGAAAGAAAAGGTTGCAGCATTGCAGACTGAGAAAGAGGCGGTTGCTGCAGCAAAGCAAGCTGAAGAAGCAGCTGGAGCAGAGGAAGGAGGTGAAGAAGAGGAGTATGAAGTAGGTGAAGAAGAAAAAGAAAAAGAGGAGGAAGAGAAAGTGGTTGAAGAAGGAGAGGCTAAAACATCCCAGGCTTGAAACAGAGCCCTAATCCCACTACAAGATGCTTTCTGAGCCTTCCACCCCATTCCCAGCATTATGTTCTTTTTAATTATCTGCAAGTAGTGGTCACTAGGACCATTTAGATCTGATTGTGTGTAGGGCCATTAGGGCCATAGTTGTTTAAAACTTGGTCTGATGTTGGCTTGCATGTGCCCCACCCTGTTAATTCTATATGATTAAAGATTAAATGGAAGTGGCCTCTGGCCTTTTGATGTGTTCAAACACTTGTCTCTTTAGTTAAAACTTTTTCTTAATAACTAATTATATGACTTAACTGCACAATTTTAACCTTCCTCCATCACTACTTTAACTAAGAGGACACATATGCTGCAACAAAAACAGATAAATGTGAGCTTGAGTGTCTAAATTACACTGCACCTATGCTTCACACTCATGCATTTTCTGTAAGGCTTGATTTGTTTCTATTTAATCCGAACACATATGATTGCACAAAATTTATGCTTGAGGCATTTTCCTGTTTTGTTTTCATTTTTGCTAGAGCTCAAACAGCCAACCATCTAACTCTGAATGTCCATAGTGTGCTCCATTGAGCCGGAGCCCTTTCTTCTTATATCAAGCACATTATAAGCCCTTAACTTGAAAAACAAAGAATACCAAAATAGGTAGAGCTTAAGGATGCTTTTGAAGTCATGTTCTAAGATAATTTTGGGGCTGCCTTGAGGACAAGAACCAGTTCAAAGTTTGGGGGTGCTGTGCTGCAGCAACCGTGCAACAAAGCTGTATAGGAAAAATGAAAAATAAAAATAAAAAGGGGGAAATCAGCAAAGAAAATGAGAAGATCACAAATGTGTAATGTGAAGCTGCATTTCCCTCTGAAAAATTATGCATAAAAAAAACATAGAAATTTTAAAAAATGAGAATAAAGAACATTGAAAAATCTAAAAGTACAACAATAATATGTTCTTTGTTCTCAACATAAATAATAAAGAATGGGTCGTGATGGGGAAAGTAGTGAATTATAAGGACCAAAAGGTTTTGAAGGAAGGAATACTTGGAATATAGAGCTGACTTGAAAAGCATCCTTTTGCTAGACCTAGAATTCAGCTACTTATCCATAAATTTTCAACCTCACCTATCCTAAGCCCCTTTACAACCATAAAGACCTCTTGCTGTGTGTTTTTCTGTGTTGTTTTAATTATGATAGAACCTTATCAAGTTTAAATCAAAGATGTATGTTTGTGATTGAGAGTGAAAGCCTGATGAGAGTGTGAGAAACAGAACCAACTGTTCTGATTAACTTGCTGCAGCATATGTTAATCAGAACCTAGATCCGTTTTGTAATAATTGTTGAAATGTGCATGATACACTAGTGCAGAAAAGGGTTTTAACGTTGGTTAAAATTGACCTCTAAATTCGGTTTTAGAACCAATGTTGAAACGGGTGATGTTGTTAATTGGAACTTTAGACATAGGTTTTCAAACTGATGTTAAAAGTTCACTTTGGACATCGATTATAAGAAAAATCCGATGTCTATAGTTATCATTCAACAAAAAATGTAAGCAGAACAAAACTTTAGACATTGGTTAAAATAAAGATCCGATGTCTAAAGTGCACTTTTAACATCGGTTTTTATTTTAACCGATGTCTAAAGTTCTTCTATTCTGTTTTTAAAAATACCACATGACTTTTAACATCGGTTTTGTTAATAACTGATGTGAACAAAACCGATGTTAAAAGTGCACTTTAGACATCGGTTATTTATTTTAACCGATGTCTAAAGTGCTTCTATTCTATTTTTAAAAATAGCACACGACTTTTAACATCGGTTTTGGTAATAACCATGTCTATAGTGGTTTTTTAAATAACTAATTTACATTAGTTACAATCATTTCCCCTGATTCAGTATTACATCCAGATCATTCCTAGTAAGTTAACAGAATCTAAATACTCTCAACATTGAATCACTTATATAACCAAAACACACTAAATTAATATACTATATTGATTACGAACGATACATACACTTCAATTACCTTCAGAGCTAAATACGTAATAATGTCGCAAGTAGTGTAAACTGAACAATATGACAACAAAGATACTTAGAGTCTAAAAAACTAACTAGTACATGCTATGTTATAGATTTCAAGTCAAAATATATATAAGTCAAAAAAACTAGCTAGTGTATACATGATATGTTTATAAACGGGAAACACAAACTATGTTTGGTACAGTACTTCAAAAAAGAAGGTTGCCCAACGCAACCTTATGTCAATAATGTCTCCTGTAGAGATTGGAGTCGGACTGTTGAACATCTGCACATTCACTTGAACATAAGATTAATCTTATAAGTAATAAAATAAAACATAACTAATCTATAATTAATTGTTACAACTAATTGTGTTACTAATTAGTTACCTCCTGCCATCTTTCAGTAATACCGGTGGAGACAATTTCGAGCATCCTCTTCATCAAGTAATATCCGCACTCCCATCCGCCACGTTGTCTACGAGACTACCAATGAAACCAAATTTGAATATAAGGAATTAAACACAAAGTAATAACTAATGTAAACTGCACTTGAAGCATTTGTAGTAATATCTTACGTTAGGAATAATCCACCTAATTAAACTATATGTTATAGATTTCGGTTAAATAAAACAACTTGATTACAGATTAATTAAATGCTTACGTTTCAATAGCGGTCTTGAGATCCTTCGTCGGGTTCCTTCCCACCAAGCAGAAGAAGACCACGACATTCACACGAGGACATATGATCAATAATTGCCAATGTTCACTGCATTTACGAAACAATTAGTGACAAGTCATATATAGTTATAATTAAATAATAACTTGTAAACTTGTACATACTCGTTGAGGTAAGGCGCAAGGTAGCACTGATGATTGTCTTGATCAAGTATAGGGCGTATGTTCGTGACCATGTCTTCTGATAGAATGAGAACATCACCCTGAATGAGAATAGGGTCAATGAACCCATAAACGGCGAGGTTGCCCTTAGCAAGACACATGTGATGCATATACCTAAGATATTGATAAAACATGTTAATTATAATAATATTTAAAATTTAATTAGTTAAATTACAAATAAAATGTACTTACGTGCACCATAACGAGATGTTCACGACGCTAACCATTTCACCCTCAACAGCGATATCCATAATATCCCTCCTTTGGATATAAATATGGTCATTACACCTTCCATCATGTTCCAACTTTACATAAGCTGCAGTCGACCCCATAGTCATAACCTCTACAGCCAGACGTTTTATAACATCATGAGGATCCCCCTTGTCGATCCCCTAAACAACAAACACAAAACATTAGTGATCACAGTTAAGTTATTTCATTTGTAAGTAATTGAATGATTAAATGAATACCTTGGCAGGAGCAGACTTCTCGGGTCTTCCCGGATCTGACCTTTTAGGCGGAACATCTTTTCCAACATCCTAAATAAAAAAACATAAAGCATTAATAGTAAACACAAATAAATTATTTCAATTGTAAATATAGAAAGACACAAGTAATTGAATACCTCAGATGCAACAAAAATCCTGACCAATCTTCTTGGCCAAGGGATGAAGTTACCGGGGACCTCACCCACTGTTTGAACCTCCTCAGTGGGTACAGGGACTCGAGTATCAGCATCCCGAATATCTTCAACCTGCACCCTCACCTGATCATCCACTAATGTATGGTGGTGTATGGTATTCCCCAAGTTGTGTGCCCTCCCCAATGCCACTAAGCAGCGATCATGATGATCATCAACCTACAACTCACACATATCAGGATCCTCATCATCATCATCAGGGTGATGAGGAGGATCACATGAGCCCTTAGTGCTCACATGGCCAGAGGGTTGGACACATGTGTTTTGTATGGACATACCAGCCAAAGCTGCTAATTGCTGAGAAAACTGCTGGGTCATCTCCTATCTAACCTCATCTGCAATCCCCCGTTTTAATCGTTCTCTATATGCATCATCATCCCTGTGGTGCCGGTGTGAAGATGAACCATGGTATTGGCGAATGCCAATGCCCCATCCAACACCAATCACACGGCCCGGGTGTTCTTGTTTACCGATGGCAGTAGCTAAGATATCCTGGCGGCCTTCAGGAACAAAGGTTCCTTGAGTGGCCTGTTCGTCCAAGGCATCCTATAACATATAGAATATTACGTCACATTACAATTAAGTAACATTGTTAAAATCACAATTAGAATTTAAACTATACTTACAATCTTATCAGCTACTTGGCGTGCCTCCTCAGATGTATATTGTCCCGTACTTCTTTGTCGGGCTCTCTTCCATACACGATGGCATGGGGGTGGAGGTGGATCAACAACTTCTGGACGATTTTCAGCGGTAGGATCAGGCAGAGATGCTTCTTCCTGATGTCTTTTCTTTTCCTCTTCCACCATTTTCTTGTTAAGGCTTTTATATCCCCCATGAGAAAATATATGGGGGTGGAGATTCATACTTTGGATTTCCTACCCCTTTTTTCTCTTCTCCTATTATAAATAAAAGACATTTAAATTACATAAGTAAATTAATAAAATTAATTAAATTAATTAAATTTAGAGACAACTCAATTAAGTTAACCTGAAAGCTGGGGTCATGTCGGCTCTGAACAAAGCGATCCCACATCTCCTGGTCAAGAAACGGGTACACCTCAAGTGGGTTCTTCTGACTATGATTGAATATGTAGTTTCTGCCTAGGTCCATCTTAAATGCCCTCCAACGCTCACTTGTATACTTTATCAAACGCCTCCTCATATTCTTGGTATCCGGCACGTCAAAGGTGAACTACATTAACACCAACAAATCATGGAATTAGCGTATGATATTAATAAGATTAAAATAAAATAGATGCAAACAAAGAGTGTAAACGTATAGATACCAGAATACTATCCCATATCCGATCCTTCACGCCCTCCGGTACATTCTTCCAATTCTCAATAAGTATACTAGGCTTGTTTCGAGCAAGGGTCCCCAAAAAACTGTTAAACTGCTCAGCCATTGGCCCTATAGGATTGAGGTCACGATCAAACTCGATTCTTATCCTTTGATTTGCACCACGGTTGACGGTCAAATTCTTCATACGTGTGGCACGTCTTCCCTTTTTGCCCATCGATGGTGCATCAGACCCACTGTGTGAAGGAGGGATATCCTCGGGATCAGCCATATATGCCTGTTTAGACAAAAAAAATATACATAATGTCAATAAGTCTAGATAAACATAAATCACACGTTCACTTCAATATATGAACCAACCTATTGCCACCGGGAAGTTATATTTCTCTAGTGGACATCATAAAGCACACGTTCACTTCATTTAATTAGCTTCAACCTTTTTTCTTTTTTTTTTTTGGTTAGTTTGGTGATTATGATGGCGATTTGTTTAATTTCCTAGATTTGTGTATGTTTTGTATTTAGAAATCTTATGCTCCACCACTTTAAGCCCCTCATAGAAAGTGGGAATCATGGTGAAGCCATGAGAGAGTCTGACTTAGGGCTCAAGTTGGTTTAAACATCATTGTACAAAGCACAATGGACATTCCTTCTCAAGATAAAAATAAAAAAAAGACCATCACAGCTTGCACTATGAGTGAAGGAAACACCAGCGCATGCAAATTGCAAAACCACTGAATAAACTACAAAAGACATGCCTTACATACCGAATCACATTGCTACAAACACAAATAACAGAATTGCCCATATGGCCATAATCCTATAATGACTAATTAGAGATCACTTTCATGTTACAAGTTGCTTGACACGATGAAAAGTCTCATCTTAAGATGAAAATTTTGCAAGGGTTGGACCGTCCATGCACCTAGGCCCTTTGACATTGGGAAAGCCCTCTACTCAATAATTGAAGCTCATGAAAATAGCATTTTGTGTAATGTCAAACTTTTATGTTCTATAGTTGTATGATCAATTTGTTTTTTCCACAATCTACCAATAAAACTCCCACAAATTCCTTGACTTTTGTAAGCTATTTTTTCATTTCACCAATCTCGCCGAAAAGACTCTTGCCCAATATCATGGATCATGTCCTCTAGTCCATCGTCCATATCTACGTCATCAGCTTCCTCTCTATGCGACACCCTTGGCATGTCTAACGATTCACCATGACATATCCATATTGTATAACTCTTGCAAATCCCCTCACAAATAAGATGCTCCCGTATCTCCTCAGCTATTAGTCGTCTCTCATTCAAACAGTTAACACAAGGACAACAAAACCTTCCGTCACTATTATCAGGAGCATTTGTTTTTATAAATTGTAGAAAATATTCCACTCCATTCTCATACTCATCACTTGTTCGTCTAGCATTCATCCAACCGCGATCCATGACTACAACAATAACTTCGTACTTAGGCCAAGATCTTCATCAAATACTTCTTATGACAGGGTATGGCCCTATCTCATTCAAGAAGAAACTTTTTCAATATTCGGTTAACAGTTAGTCCTTAACTCTCATGCTCATACTTGACAAAATTTTGGCAGCATTTCCCATCAGTCTCTTGCGTACATGACTTGAACGTAGTGAAAAACACCACGATAAAGTATGCACTCGGAGAACCAAAGGAAATGCATCAGACCGAACTTTCATCAAGTATATAACATATGAGAATCATTGAATAACTATTTTAACTGAATGAAGAAAAAGTTTTTCCCCAAACTGTCCAACATAGACAATTCAAGATTCAATACAATGAGTGGTACCTTAAACAAGTACACGTATGCTCATTAATATTGAATCTCAAACGGGAAACTAAGGCTTTACTAATTAATTAAAACTAAAAAATTAATAAAACACTACAATCCCTAACTTAAAGTAAACAAAATTCAAAATAGAATAATAGAGAGGAGAAAGCTTACCGGGTGTGGGAAGAACACACAAATGGGGAAACGAAATCCTAAGCGTCAAATAATCAGGAAACCCTGAATGAAAGAAAGAAAGAAGCTAAAGCTAATTGAACAAAGGAGTAAATTTAGCATTGATGAAATCAAATCATTATTACCACTATAGTAGCGAACTAAGGAGTAAATTTTGCTTTGATCTCTGGTTCATTTGAATCTGAATCACTCGTTCTGTAACCTAGAAGTCAACAAAAAAGGTATCAGTTAGGACATGTAATGCCACAATATTATTCCATCGAAAGGGTCATAGTGGAGACTTTTCACCCACCACCTATTCACTACAATCAGCAATTCTAACAAACTACAGAAAGAAAAGTAACCTATTAGTCTTCAACGCAAGATGAATAAATAGTTTCCACAATTTCATTTGCCTAGTGGCTCACAGTATGTTTTAGAGAACCATCTATGAAAAAATTGATTGAAAATTAAATCAGTGATGTACATCCTTAGATGCCCACACCATTGGGTATTCTCACTCTACATCAACAGTGATTTTATTCTCAGCCTTCGCCAATGCTACACATCAAAAGATTTAAAAACACTAGAGATGATTCTGGAATAACCTTAGCTTATGAAAATGAAGAAAACACAAGGCCCCAGTTTGCATAAACTTAGCCAAAGAAAAAGGAATACTGGTCTCCAAGATAAGGGTGCAGGCAATGACAAAGAGAGCTACAATCTTAAGAATCAAACTGCGCTGACATATTTACATGGAAATGTGCAGCTTCAACATCATCTGATAGTAACAAAAGTTCATCAAAATGGAACTGTTCTCATTCCAATGCATCATCTAACTCTTCAACCAGTCAGCTTGGACCTGACAACTTCTCATTTGAAGAAATTTACAAGGCAACAACAAAATTCTCTCTAGATAATAAGATTAGGGAAGGTGGGTTTGGAACATTATATAGGGGAAAGCTTAGTAATGGATCTCTTGTAGCTGTAAAACGTGCAAAGAAGGTATGGAATTATGATTCTCTTTTCATTGTTTCCCATTTTCAGAACTTGTTCAATTGTGATTGTAAGCAAAACTTAACTCTACGAAACCTTCATATGCATAATGAAATATCAAACCTTGCCCATCAATTTGTAATGAGATAAATCCATCACCTAAAAGTAGTCCTATAATCTCTCCAATCATCAAAATTATACTTGATGGGTCAAGTTATATTGTACATTCATCCTCAAATAAAGTACTCGATCTCACTGTACCTACCAAAGTAAATGAAGGAAACCTAATCCACTCCATATAAGATCTTACTAATAACTTACTCCAGAACCTGCGAGATAACCTTCCCCACGCACAGTAAATCACTTAGTCTATAGCCCTATGATCTAATATATATAGAAATAGAACAGAAGGAATAGTCGTAAGAGAGAAGTGTATAAAAGAAACATGCAGCTTCTAAATTTACCTACAGGGTCATAGATGGAAGGATGGTGGCGCACCGGTGACGAAAAGAAGACTTGAGGCTACAGGGTCATAGTGGCGACACGACGGAGCAAGCGGAGGACAACGGGCTTCGTGGCTGAGGTGACGTGGTGGTCTTGCTAAGCGGTAGATGGCGTCACGACGAACCGAGCAAGAGGAGGACTGGTGGTTAGTGGTGACAGATGGAAGAAGAGGAGGCCGATGGCATGAGCGTTACAGTGGAGGACCAGAGGTGAGGAGTGGTGGTTAGCGGTGACAGATGGAAGAAGAGGAGGCGAAGGGTGTGAGCATTACGACGGTGTTAGGGTTCGAATGTACTAAGATAACTAAGTGTGCAAGAGAGAAAATCGTTTTGGGTTGAAATGTTTGAGTAGCGCGCAAGAGGAATGAGGGAAGTGAATAGAAAATAAGATATTTAACATCGGTTCTGAAAAAAATAACCAATATCTTAAGTGGTGCTCGTTAAAAAATTCAATTTTTATTTCTCAACTTTCAACATCGGGTAAAAAAAAAACTGATGTCTTACAATTTTCACATCGGTTTAAATAACCGATGTAACGCCCTATTTTTCCTGTACTTCGATTATCAGTAAATATATGTTTAATTGTATTTATTTTTGATAAAACATATATGATGATTTTAATTAAAATAAAATCATTTCCTTGTGTTGTTTTATTGTATGAAGTCACGGTAAAATTTTCGGTTGAAAATTCAGACGAAAACCGGTCTGCGTTTTCTCTGTCAGTACTAGTGTACTGAGCCAGAAACCTAATTTTAATCCGTGAACGAGACGATGGATCTTTTCATGAGGTTTTGTGTGGGTTTGGTAAATTTTTGAATTTTGTTGTCCAGGAATAAAATATAATATTTTATCCAGACGAAACCTTCAGAAAATACGATCGGATGTGCAACCGGTTACGTATTTAAGTAGTAAAGGAACCCTAAAGGATGAGAGAAGGCTTGATGGGATGCCTAATTAAATGCTTATGACACACTTTAAAGTAATCATGATTACTTTTTCAAATTATAATCTATTTTATTCCAAAAACCCATTAAACCTTCCTTAAATGATCCAAACAAAGCCTTAAACCAAAACTTCCTCTCCAAGCCTTGCTCCCTCTCCTCTAGGCCGTGCACCCCTCCTCCTTCCTTTATAAATACCACTCTTCATCTTCACTTCATCACTTTCCTTTCTTCTACTCCATTAAAACTCTTAAGCTTTCATATTTTTCTTAACTTCAAGCTTCCAAAGCTCTAGTTTTTCTTCTTCTTTTCACTAAGTGTTCTTCATCAAAGTTGTTCCTCTTGCTTAGGGTAATGCTCTCATGTATTCTTTTCTTTAAAAACTTCATCTTTTTCTAAAGTTTCTTCTTTATGTCATATATGAGCTTTTATCTTCAAAAAATCTCTCAAAAATGGTAGAAAACTCCTTATGATGGCCTAGGGAGTGTTTTGTTTCAACTTCTTTTACATGATCATGTGTTAGTTTTTTTTAAGTGTTCCTTGATCATTGAATCCATAAATATTGAAAGGTTTTGATAGCTTGTTTTCCCATGATGGCCAAAACTATGTATTAGTGGCCTAGGATACTATGTTTCAACTTATCCAAGTGTCATCATGAACTTAGAACCCTAATACATTGTGATGCTTTACTTTATTCTGGCTTCATTTATTTATTGTGCTTTCTTTATGGCTTTCCTTACTTGTGATTATTTATTTTTATGTCATTTACATTATGTCATTTACTTTTATGTCATTTACGTTTATGTCATTTATGATTCATTTACTTATGTCATTATGCTTTAATTACTTATAGGCTTATGTTGTTCTTACTTTATGTGCTTATGAGCTTTGTTATTTAAAGTCCTATGTTGCTTTCAAGATGATCATAGACTTGAGCTCCATAAGTTATTGGATGCTAAAAGCTCTAAGAGATTGGAAAATTTTAAAGATTTCTATCTTGAAAACCCAAGGATGGCCGAATCTTAAAGGTTATGGACCTAGGGTGTTTCGTTTTTCATTTTCCAAAGTGATCATGGTTTTGAGCTCCTTACTATTAATGGATGCTAAACCAAAGAGATTGGAAAGTTTAAATGTTCCTAGCCTATCTTATTGGTCAAGGCCGAATCTCCATCAAGTGTAACTTGGTGGGATTTTTGTTCAACTTTGTTTAAAGTAATCTTGTTTCAAACTCCTAGAACTTAAGGATCACAAATCCCTAAGTTGCATGTGTTTTAGAAACTTCTAGCCCTAAGTTCTTGGTTGAGTTCTAATCCTTTGAACCTTGTGTCTTAAAACCTAGACTTGCATCCTAACCGACTTTGAAGAACGTTCGTGAAACCATCTATTTTCTCTCATTCTCTTACCTTCTTGAGGTAAGAGGGGATTGCCTTAAGATATTCAATAACTATATGCATGTGTGTATGTGTTTACTTGAATAACTTGAATATGATTATGATGTTGAGCAAATACTTGTCCAACTTGGTTACTTGAATTAATGTGATTATTATGTGAAGTTGAGCTTTACTTGCTTTAAAGTATGGTGAATTGTACATATATGATGAATTTCCCTTTTATTGTGATATTATTGTTGGTTGAAGTTTGTGAAGCCGGACTTGAGTCTGTGCCCAATGATTTTAAGGGTTAAAAGCTTTAATAAGCCTTGAATAAAACTCTAAGAGTATTTGGTTTATCATCACAACCTTTTTTTAAAAGTGCTTACCTTATGAGGATGAGTTTCTTATTTTAGAAATGGAACTTGAGTTGATTTCAAACTCAAGGGAACTACTTTTGTGAACTAAGTTTCTTATTCAAGAGAAAACCTTTTGTTTGTAACCTTTACTTGATGAAGAAAAACCCTTGTGAAAATACTTAACTAAGGATTTCAAAAGAGAAAAGGATTTACAATATGTTTTACAAAAGGTTTGTAAAAGAAAAGGATTTCTCCTAAACGATTTAGAAATATTCCGGTTACTTGGACAAGTAGCCGAGACTTTGTTTTGTATTTGATTTTCACCGAACGAAAAGTAAGTACATTTGAAAGAGAATCTAGTTCAAGAGACGTCGCCTCTAGTATTCAGTGGTATGCACGTGATCTAGGATCCGTGATAAATGGGCCTAAGGTCCTACTGATGATATTATGGGCTAAGAGTCCTAAATCTTAGAACTGAGGACTGCGTGTCCTAATTTCGTTGTTGTGGACTAGGAGTCCTTATCATGTTAAGATAAAACATGGATAAAACTATAAGTATTTATATGAGCACAACCCTCGACTGAGGCATCGGTCTAGGTTGTTGTGATTGAGCACTCGGACTGCACGTCCTGTGTTATTTTTCCAAGTGTCGGAAATTGTGAATAGTCGTCAACCTTGAGCTTCGACAACGAAAAAGAGTAAACACAAAGAAAAGCTCGATAATGAAAAGACTTTTATTCATATGCATTTCCCCTTGGCAGACGTACTTGAGTAATCCAAATAGCCACTTAAGTTGAGGTATTCGATGAGGTGTTTATCCGAATGGCCTGCGTAATGAGGCATTCGAGATGATGTTGTTCCGGGTACCTTGGTGCACGAGGTGACGGAGACAACTTGCCAATGTGGCATTTTAGCCTGATCAACTCTTTATTCCCTTATGATAAAACGGTGACAGTATCTCATGAGATTAAGTTAGAGCCTGATTATTGAAGTGACATGCATAGTTTTATAAAGTTGAGTGTACGGGTATGAAGCCCTTTGCTATAATTCCTGTTGCCTGTATCATGTTCATGGTTATTGTATGATATATCTGTTATTGGTATCTCACTGTTGCATTTCTTATTCGTTATGTTCTACTTCCTTTTGGATCGACGTATATGTGTGGGTTCAGATGGATCCCAACATCCCCCTTATACCAATCGTGTCGAAGACTGAAGTCTTCGACAACGCGGGAGACATTAGAGCTTGGCGCATACATCAAGGAGCTACCACCGCTACGTACACGGGACCGGTGACGACCACGGACTTGAATGAGGATGGGGACCCCATCCGTCGGAGTCAGGCCAAGGAGGCGCGGAGAGTGGCATTACCTCCGACTTGGTTATACCTACACTCTCTTCAGGTTCAGGGCCTACTCCACATAGACCCTCCTGAGGTAGACGTTCCGGAGGAGGATCCTGAGGAGGACCCGAAGGAGTATCCGGAGGACGACCCCGAAGAGGAACCCGAGGGAAACCCTGGAGATTTCATGGAGGTAGAGGCCAACGACGCACCCGAGTACGAGGTCCTCGACCATGACGATGACGACGAGTCTATAGATGATGGCGGCGAGGTCATCGACCCTATTCTCGACGATTCTTCTATGGGGAGCACGTGTGGGAACCCTGCCTGTAGGGATTGCCACTGACGTGCCGAGTTTAGGTCGTGGGTAGTCCGTGTTTAGACTTTTAGAGTCATCTTTTGAGTTGTATGCCCAGTTCCCTTTTCCCGTCGTTTGATTTTCTGCTCAGTGGTATTTCCATTTAGTGTAGATTCCTTCAATGGTCGTTGATAAGGCCCTGGTTCTTTTGTGTTAGTCAGATGTACCTCTTGAAGGAATTATATATATATATATATATATATATATATATATATATATATATATATATATATATTTATTTATCCAGTGTTCTGCTTTTGTTTACAGTTTAAGTTCATGTTCTGAGTATCCATCTGTCCAAGTTATTTATTCCACCTTTATTTTCAAAAAAAAATTAACTCCTAATTTTAGTTAACCTTCAATTGAAAATAATATTTTTTTCCTAAAATAATTCGTGGCGATAAACAATTTATTTTCCGCGTTTTTGGTAACCATGTGATACCGGTTTTAGGGTGTCACAACCGATGTCTAAACTTTTGCCTGGTTTTTAATTCCATTTTTTTTGTTCAATTTTCAACATCGGTTAATTTGTGAAACCGATTTAAAAAATATTATCACATCGGTTAATTTTGGAACCGATGTTAAAAGTTTTCAATTTAATTTCAAAAATGCCACCGCCTCTTTTTTAACATCGGTTTTGTTAGAAACCGATGTTAAATCCCCGATGTTAAAAGCATATTTTGCACTAGTTATAGGAAGAGTGTTGTGTTATGATTGGAAGTGTAGAATTTTGAGCCTTAAAAAGAAAAGGAAAATCAGGGTGAGCCATGTATGCCATGCAAAGGACAGAAGTATTTTGTTGTCATGTTTTCTTGCATTGCTTGAGGACAAGCAATAATTCAAGTTTGGGGGTGTGATAACTCTTTGTAAGAAGAGTTATTTATTACCTTCTTGCCTTGAATTATTGTTGCCCTCTAAGTTTAAGTTTGCATTGATGTGAATAAATTTCTATGAGGTAAATGTTGGTGCTGAAACATGCAAATACCAATATTATGCTTTTCTGTGCTTCATCATTGTCTCAGATTTTTCTACATGTTTAAGCAAAAAGGTTATGGGGCAAGCTTAAAGCATGGAAAATGGACTACTTGACTGCTACAGCATAGCCAAACTTCAGAAGCTGTACACTAGAAGACAAAAGCTGACATGGATAACTTTTCTCTCTCCTCACATGCGCTGATGCCCTAATAATGTGGAGCCCATGCATCTAGGGATCATGCCCTCCTGCGTTTTTGGAAATGGGTCAGGACTCTATTTTATAATGTTATTTGTTGGCCCAAAAAGAAATGAAAGAGAATGGGGTATATATACCAATTAGGGTAACCCTAAAAAGAAGGCTTGGACACATTTATGACATATCCTTTCTTGTTTTAACCTAGGGAGCTACGCCGTCTTCAACCTCCAGCAGCTGCTGTGTTTTTATTTTCTTTACCTTCACCATTGTAATGACTTCTTTATCTTTTATTCATTTTGATTTTTGTAAGGTCAACATGAGCTAAACTCTTCAAGCTTTAGATATGATTATGTAATGAATGCATAGCTGTCTTTATGCAATGAATATGTTATGCATTTATTTTATCATGCGTTAATTGTGTTTAGTTAAGAGTGATCAACTCAATTAAATGTCAGGCTTGCTTGGTTTGCAAAAATTGAGTAAAGTGGAAAGAGATAAAAGATAGGGGTTAAATCAATGATTAGAAAATTATTTGGTGTTGAATAGACTAGGAATACTTATTCAAGTCCCTAAACTAACTGGAACAAGCTTATTAAGAGGATGGTGTAATTAATCTGAATCTAGGAATAGAAGGCAGTTAATGAACCTAGTCTTTAAGTGTTGGAAAACACATTTTTACTTCCTGGAGTTTATACTTGAGCATAGGCAAAGCATAATATAGGCTAAGCAGGATATATGAAAGAGCATAACTAGAGCCACTTTTACCGTATTTCGCAACTCAACTCATTTTAATTCTTTTCTTTTTAAGTGTTAACTTTCTCAGGTTTAATTTACAATTACCTTGCACACACACCAAATTTTTTGTTACCAATCTAACTGGTAGAGCATATAGTCTAAATAGGAATTTTGCTACAGCATTACAATCCTCGTAGGAACAATATCTGATTTACTTTCTATACTACTTGTTGTAATTGTGTATACTTGCACAAGCTTAAAGACAACTATTTTTAAGGCAACAATGGTACCTTGGTGTGAGAGGGCTTTAGATGGGGGAGAGGTATCTCTGTGGTGGAGAGATTTAGGCAATTAAGAAGGGTTGAGGAGTCCTAAATTGGGGTGGTTGACAAATGGGTTTACAAAGAGGGTAGGGAATGAGACTTCGGTGTCTTTTTGGAAGGATTGTTGGTCTGGTGTTTCTTCTTTTCAAAACATATTTCAAAGGCTTTTTTCAGTTTCAACAGCAAAGGAGGAAAAAGTTGCAAAACTGGGAGAATGGAGAGATGGATCTCAGTTTTGGAACTTGTCATGGCGTAGGAGACTCTTTGAGTGGAAGGAGGAACAACTAAAGGAATTGATGCTCATTTTGGAAGGCCAACAGATTCTTCATGATGTCGATGACTCGTGGAGCTGGTTGGGTGATAACAACTTATAATATGCTATAAAAACAGCATATGAACATATTACAGCTGCTGTTCACAAGGTAAATGATTGCAATTTCGGAGTTCTTTGGGATAGGCGCATCCATTTGAAGATTGAGACCTTATGTTGGAGGTTGATTTTGGATAGAATTCCAACGGCGGTTAATCTACAAAGAAGGGGAATTATTATCTCAAATGACTCTTTACTTTGCTGGTTTTGTAAGACTAATTGTGAAACTGCTGCTAATTTGTTCCTTTTTTTGGTAACTTCTCTTATGATGTGTGGATGTATATGTATAATTGGCTAGGCATTCAAACAACTCTTACAGGGAATGTGTGGGATCTACTATCACAGAATGATGGACTGCATTTTTGTAAGGGATCAAAAAGGATTTGGAGAATGTTTTGGTTCGCTGTAATTTGGTCATGATGGATGCACAGAAATGACATGATCTTCAATCAGAGCTCCTTGGATTTTGATAAGGTAACGAAGTTGATCAAATTTAGAGTGTGGAGTTTGTGTCAAGGTATAGTAAAGAAAGCAAAATTTTCATACATAGATTGGATTGTTAACCCTTTGATTTGTATGGAATCTGCTGTGTGATCTTTTGTTAGGGAGGATTGGCGACTTCAAAGTATAGAAGCATAGTTTTTACATGTCATTGGCAAATGTGAAATACCGTGTACAAACTTAGCTTCTAGGGAGGTTGATGTTCTCTTGTCTGGTGGTTAGTCTTTTAGAGGGCACATATTTTTTGTTTTTCCTTTCACTTGATACTTCTTGTATATGGGTTTAGGGTACCCCTTGTACTCTATTTTATATATTTTTGGCTTATAAAAAAAATGATTTAGTCATATGCACAAAGTTGAAAAAAAAACAAAATATTTCATTGACAAAAGTAAATCAAATCCAAAAGAAGTCAAATTACAGTATATGAATATCAAAGAAAGCATTATGATTGATCTTTAAAAGGAACTTGATCTAAATATATTTTTTTAAAACTTGCTAGAACAAATACAACAAGTAACAACCGGCAAGTCTTTTCTCACTTGTTGTGGCGACTACATGGATTAAACAATACTATATAATGTTGTAGGAAAAATCATGTCTACAAACAAATCATTAGTATGTAAATCTCTCTTTTAACGTTTTCACATAGGGTTTTTCTTAACCCTTGTCTGCCTCTAACAATTAAGCCTCTCTCCATCTGATATATACTTGGTTTTCAAAACTGAATATTTAGACAAAAATATTTAAAGCACAATAACTTAAGAGATAATTGGATAATATTTAGTAGAGGTAACACTGAAGTATTTACCTAACAAAGAACCAAAGAAAGCAAAAGTTGACAGCATGAATGCTTTATGACATAGTACGAGTTTGGGGACATGGTAAAGAGGTAAATTACCAACACTAGAGGAAAGCATCAATGATCACCTCCGTATTGTCATGGAGAAATCAGACATTAAATTGCACATACAATTTTCTTGAACGTGTGGCCACCTCTGGATTTTTACAACTTGAGCATCACAATGAAAGGCGTAATCATCACATGAGAGTTCTAATAGTTATAGATGTTTGGGAGTACTTAAAAGCCAAATATAACTATATGTTCCACTTTGTTATTTGTTGTACAAAAGTCATGCGATTTTGCAAACATGTCAATCATGTGGCCAATGGACACACACACTATATAGACAAATTGTAGTATAATAAAAGAGTTTGATTTCCTTACCTTGAAACATAGTACAAGATCTCCATCCTTCACCTTGTGACACTCTGAAGGGTCCAATGGTATGGATCTCTCACGCACCCCCTCTTTAATATTCACCCATTCATCTTGTTCCTTACTAAATCCAACATATCGAGCATGGGCTTCCTGAGTTAATGTATGTGAATAATTAACCATTTTCTTTATAGCATCAATGTAATTCCAACAACTCATATTTGAGTAGAAACTTGAAGATAATATTTGAACAAAAATCAGACAAGCATTGCAGGCATTCAATGAACTATCACTCCTCTATTGATTACAAATTCTAAAGAAAATGTCTAGTTTCTTAACAAGCAGAAAGACATAAATTAGAATATAAGAATCTTACAACATCGCCTGTGCTCACAACTCTGTTGTTAAGGAACAATGCTACATCATACCTACAATTGAAATTTAATCCATAATGTATAAAAATGCAACATACATATCATATGGCTAAGCTCAAAACATAGAGTTGCAGCTTAATCATAGTATTATTCCTCACCATGCAAAGTCTTTTGAAGATCTTGCTTCAAATCCCAACTCCGAGAGATTTGTAACTTCTTTACTTGACATTACAGGAAGAAATTCTAATTAAATTCTAAAGTATTCAAAGCCTTGTTGATCTTTGAGCATGACTTTATGTCAATCGTCATTTATTAGTACAACATTGCCTATCATTGAATCTTGTCGCTTGTTGAAGTTACCCAACATCAATCTTTATACAACTTACAAAGCTTTATAATTGTGTAGGTGTTTTTTACATTCTTTCTCAACAACCCTGATAAGGCTCCACATGAATGCTATGAGCCTATAATTTCCAATGTATGAAGCAATATAAAACAAAACAAATCAAATATAAACTATTGCAAATGCTCACTGAATTTATTTTCATTAATAGAAATCAATAATTACTGTTTTGGCAGGGAGAAATTTGATAAAAGTATACAATAAGCATCATTGTTGTTTGTTAATGAGTCAAAACTATATCATGTTCACTGTAAAATAGATCTGGAAACTCAATTCCCTTATTATTAATATCAAAGGAAATGAAAAAAGACAGAGCACATTATCAATATGAATGTTATGATTTACAGTGATAGGGTGTATATATTTATCTTTATATATATATATATATAAAAGAAGCAGTCATTGGAGGCATTTTTTTCCTCCAAAACTAGGGTCAAATTTGTCATTTAGTTAACTAATTAATAAACATCACTAAATCAGTAATTGTTATAATTTATATTAAACTTTTATACAATTTTCGTGGTTATTAATTGGCTAATTGCTGCTCTATACTCATGCACCCTAGGTTATTGGGATGGAGTTAATGAAACCATACAGACATAATGGTCTATCGGGTAATAGATAGATGTTGGGAAAACAAAAAATAAATAAAAAGTAATTAATTCTTTATATTGGAAAGCACATGCCTTTGACTACTCTCATCCTTTTTCATTTTAATGGTTTCTCGCCTCTTGGGATAGTAAAGTTTCCTTCTAACACATGCCTCTTCGGTTCTTTGGCCTTTCCAGGTTTCTACAAACTCATCGTGTTTATTGATGCGAGGGGTGTAGCTATCTGCCATATAAGCTTCCATCTCTAAGCTGGTGTTTTCAGGTTTCTTTTCTGGTGTATTATCTTATATTGTTAACATATTTCATCTATTCTTTATTCTTTATGTCAAGTGTTAATGTTCAAACTGGAGAGCCAGGAGAGGAGGTAGCTATCAAGCTGGTATGTTATGAATTGCATATTATTCATTATATTCTGAATTGTATTTTTAGTTTTTAATTACTTTTTTAGTTTTTAAAGTGTCCATATTATTCATTATATTCTTGAAGCATGCTTATTTGAGATAAAATGCTTGAGTATTTCAAAGCTGCTTAAAATAAAATCTCATTGAGGTATACTCAAACATATACTTTGAATAACTATTCTCACATTGGTTGTATTCTCTTCACTTCACTGTATTTTTTATTGCTATAAAAATTGTCAATTCACATTGGTTCTCTCTTTGTGTGTTTTCATATAAATAATAGCACGTGACTCCATGACCATGTTCATAGAGCCCAAGTATTATAACTTCTTTTCAATAAGCATGGTGCTTTTGAAACTCTTCTGGCCTAGCAGCGCCAAAAATATGTGGGAAGAGATTAAGTTTGCAGTTTACCGGGGCAATACTCAACTTGACAAGGTAAATAACCTTCTTCCTCTATAGCCTCCAAAAGATTTATGTACTTCAAAGTTAAAATTAGAGCTTAGAGTATACTAGCTGGACAATTAAACATGTTAGTTGTTTCTACTTTCTACATATACATACGACATCTGAGTTTTATTGGGCTTGATTGTATTTGATCCAACTTGAATTTCAACGTAACCTACTTTGACATTGTTTATTTGGAATTACCATTCATAGAGCCCAAGTATTACAAAGTGGGGTTGGGCTATGGTGCACCACCCACATTTTATACCACCCACTACACCACCCATGTGGCAAATTTTGGGCCAATCAAATTGCCACATAGGTTGGTCAAAATTTCAAACTTTCTAGTTGTATTATACTGTAGTCAAACTATATGACAGTATATTGTAGTATAATATATGTGTTTTTTGTATTTGCAAATTTAACTCATATTAAAATAATGTTTTTTGATTAAAAAACCGATTATATTGCAAAATATTATTGACAACGAACATTATTTTAATTCATATTAAAATATTATTTTACAATATAATCAGTTTTTTAATCAAAAAACATTATTTTAATATGGGTTAAATTTGCGAATACAAAGAGTACATATACTATACTACAATATACTGTATTCGTATAGTTTGACTACAGTATAATACAACTAGAAAGTTTGAAATTTGACCAAATCCATGTGGCAATTTGATTGGTCCAAAATTTGCCACATATGGGTGGTGTAGTGGGTGGTGCAAAATATGCGTGGTGCACCTTAGCCTAACCCCTAATTTATATCCTACATTTATTTTAATTTTTTAGGAGGTAACTATGTACAATGTTCAAATTTAAACATTTTTCCTAATTTTTAATCCTAAAGTTAATATCTGTATTAATATCATACCAGATATGGTCATAATCATAATATATTATTCATAAAAAATATTCAAAAAATCATTAAAAACAATCATTTTATATTATAAGTTTGATAATCACCTTTATTTTATATTTTTATTTCATTTTTATCGATTAAATTGAGAAACTAATATATTTAATAATATTTTATATGCTAGGGGCCTTTTGATAATTACAATATTTATTCCCAGAAATATACACATGAAAAAAACAAACTTTTAAAATATTCTTGGGAATTTGAAGAAAGACCCCCAGGAATTTTAATTGCGAAACAAACAAGTTTTAAAAAATACCCAGCAATAACATTCTTGATAATAACATTCCTGGGAATCATATACCCGGGAAAAAAAAAGTCTTGCTTTCTCTCCATGGGTAATTTAAATTATGAAGTAGTTTCAATTTTGTTCTTGAAGTTATCAAAATTTTAAATTAGTCTCTGAAGTTGCAAAATGGTAATCAACTTAATTCATCTGTTGAAATATGGCCCGTGAAATTATGAAGTAATATCAACTTGGTCCTTGAAATTGTCGAAATTTCAAATTAGTCCCTGAAGTTGTAAAACGGTAATCAACTTTATCCATCAATTGAAAATCGTATGGATTAAGTCGATTTTAAGTTAGCAGTGTCAGAGACTTAATTGATATTAAATGAGTAAAATGAGGGACCAAATTAATACTAACTTATCATTCGGGGATGCAAATTGGTTTACTAGTTATACAAGGTTGGAAACCCCACTTCACGTAAGCTATCCAACTAGCTAGGTATGCACAATTTTGTTTCAATAAAGCATAAATAAATACTAAATTAAATTTATTAGTTCAAAATATTAGCAATCAAAAGTTAATTTTAAATCAGCAAATAAAAAACAGAAAACACAAAAGGGTCGCTTTAGTCTTCGTCGTGGAATGTTTTGATCATGAAGGACCAAAAGTGTAATTTAGCCTAATTATTAATATTAATGTTTACTTTTAATTTTTTCCTAAATATATTTAATTATTAAATTAAGATATTAATATAATTATATTAATTAATAATATAATAATTATGCTATTTATTAATATTCATAATATAATTATTAATCATATAATTTATCCTAATTAAGGTATTTAATTTATCCTAATTATTAATATTAATAATATAATTATGTATTAATAATATTAATATAATTATCCAACTAGGATTAATCCTCTAAGGAGTCACACTCCTATGCATGTCGGCCGATCTCTCACACTAGGGATACTGATCCCCTGGACATTCTCTATCTCTCTCGGGTCTATACGTCGTTCAGAGAATGTCAGTTGGTTTGTCCTGGTAACATTTTCCCTCGCCGTGGCCAATAAGGATGCTTCCCCTATGAGCCCAACTCCAATAGGGGTATCTTGGTCTCCTGGGAATGTCCACCATAGACTGGAACACTCCGGGCCCAGATGTCGAATACCAGCAAAGACCACGACACACACTAGTGGAAAATATACATTAGACGGTAAAGGTTTACGTCAGTTAACCAAAAGCTAGACGTTAAAAAGGAGGCGGTGGCAGTTTTGTAAATATCAGACTTCATTAATTCAATTTTAACGTCAGTTGTTTTAATGACTGACGTTAAAGGTTATTTTAATAATTTTTTTTTATCTAGTATACGATCCCTTCCGCATTGCCTTCCTCAAAGTTTCAGTTTCACATGAATTGCTTTGATGTTTTGTGTTTCTGTTTTGAAAACTAAAATATTTGTGCGAAGTATAAGTTGAATCAATAACCCAAACCGGATCTCATTCATGAAGTGTAATACAGACTGATACAGAAGATTGAAAGGGTTTAAAATCCTATAAAAAGTTACATTGAAAGGGTTTAAAATCCTATTAAAAGTTACATTGAAAGGGTTTAAAATCCTAAACATTAAAGCTACGTACATCCCATCAGAGAGTTTTATGAAATAAACAAGTTTCTGCTTCAACATCATTTTCTTCTCAGTCCTGTCCTCAGAATCTCCAACATTGAATGCATCCCCTCCCTCATTTGAAGTCGATGCTCCATCTGAATCCACAGTCACTTTGGAGCCGTGGCAGAGTGAAGGGTGCACTCGATCTGTTTCAGCAATATTCTTGGAACAGCCACTTGGTTCCAAAGCTGAGGTTTTGGAAGTGTAGCTACTGATTCTCCAGAAGGATGATGGTGTGTGCAATTCACATAATACGATTTACACACCCTTATCACCCATGTAATGCGATTTACACAACCTCAGAAGTTGTTTGACCATTAAGACAGAGACCTTTAAGTCTAGGTATAGGAAGAAAGAGTGATGAAGTTAATCTCCATGGCAGAGCCATATTGTGAAGCAGAAAAATTAAAGGAAGGAAGGAAGCTATTTATAGGAGTAGGGGATGAAGTTACTAGGCGTCGTAAGTTGCTAAAAAATTAAATTGACCATTAAGAGCATTAGGTTCCAAGGCGCATTGGGAGTTGGCCTGGCAGTCATATATTATAAACGTACAGAAAAGAAAACGCCCCAAGGAATAGGAAGATACACTTTTAACATCAGTTGTTGAATAAAACTGACGTTAAAAGCGTTTTTAAAATAAAAATATTTATTTTTAACGTCAGTTGTTTATACAACTGACGTTAAAAGTGTGATTTTTACTTCAGTTAAATAAATAGCTGACGTAAATAATCCTATATCCCTAGCTATCTGAAATGCCCTGTTGTCACTCAATTAACACAGGTCTCAGAGCCATTTTGTGAAGGAATAGAAATATAGAGGAAAAGAAGAGGCAATATTACAGACTGTTACAGAAGAATGTTACTTTAACACTTTTAACGTCAGTTGTATTCAACAACTGACGTTAAAAGTGTTTTTTTTTAAAAAATATTAATATTTAACGTCAGTTTGTTAATAAAACTGACGTTAAACAATTAATTGTAACGTCAGTTGTTTAATACAACTGACGTTAAATGTTGTTTTATGTTTACACCCACGCGCTTTCTGCACTTCGCTCTGTACGTACGTCTCTTTGCTCTTTTCATCACGCTCAACCCTAAATCACTCTCAACCCTCACTCTCACTCTCACCCAGCACAGAACCCTAATCGCGAGCTCATCTCCACCGCAACCACCGCGAGGGCTTCTTCGCCACCACCGTGAGGTACACTATTAACCCTAACTCTGTCTTTCCATTCATTCTTTGCAATAACTTGACGTACATCTGTCTTTCCCCTTCCCGCGCACTAACTCTCCTTGTCCCTCTGCTCTCAGTAACCACATCGAATGTTGGCCACCACTCGAGCTCCCCTCCCTACCACCACGCGAGCACCTATTTCTGGTGAGTATTTAGGGCACATTTTTGTATTTTTGGTTTTGAGTGTATGTTGAAACTGTAGTCTCAGTAGTTGAAACTTGAAACCATGAGTTTGAGTTGTTTGGAATGTACGTCTCTGTTTTTGGTTTTGAGTGCATGTTGCTCCGCTGGTTGATCTGTCATGGCCGTGATTCTAATCACGGCTAGGCCGTGATCAGTTCTGCCTGTGATGGCATGGTCTGTTCAGTTGGCATGTTACGGTCGTGATGGACATCACTGCCAGGCCGTGACCAGTGCTTGGCAATTAATATTTAAAAACTATAGTTTTCAAACTCCCGTATTGTCCTTATATTGGATATATATATGTTTTGTATATCTACAGGACCTATCTAGTTATGGATCGTAGTTGGATGGTTTGTAAGCGTACTAGTGCTGAGTATTTGAAGGGGGTGGGAGAATTTATAGAATTTGCTCAAAGGAATGTTCCTAATAGTAATGGAATGTTCTGTTGTCCTTGTGTCAAGTGTTTGAATACGAGGAAATGTATGGTGAAGGATATACGTACTCATTTGATTTGTGAAGGGATTTGCTTGAGTTATACAAGATGGATATGGCATGGTGATATGTTGTTGAGTAGTAATACGGCGAGTGTCTCCCAAAGTGAGGACGTTGACGTAGATATGGAGGATGATCGAGTAGAGGGCATGATCCGTGATATTGTTTGCCAATGCGAAAGATGCGAAGAATCTTAGATGGCATAATGATGAGAGGAAACATGATGGAAAGGTTCGCCATCCTGCTGATTCTATTCAATGGAAGAATATCGATACTATGTTTCGGATTTCGCCGATGAGCCAAGAAACCTAAGGCTTGGACTTGCTACGGATGGAATGAATCCTTATGGTAACATGAGTAGTATTCATAGTTCATGGCCTGTTCTGTTGGTGATTTACAACATGCCCCCTTGGTTGTGCATGAAGCGCAAATACATGATGTTGTCTATGATGATTTCGGGCCCAAAGCAACCGGGAAATGACTTAGATGTTTATCTAGGTCCCTTGATTGAAGACTTGAAAACGTTGTGGGTGGAAGGTGTTGATGTAGTTGATGGGTATTCTCATGAGACTTTCAAGCTTCGTGCCATGTTATTTTGCACCATCAACGACTTTCCAAAGATACGGTAACTTGTCCGGGTACAGTGTCAAGGGGCATAAAGCATGCCCTATATTTGAAGAAGGCACATGTTACACTCAGTTGCATCATGGAAAGAAGACAGTTTACCTTGGGCATCGGAGATTTCTTAGACGTGATCACCCATATCGTAAGATGAAAAAAGCTTTTAATGGATGCCAAGAGACAGAAGAAGCGCCGGCGGCCTTAATTGGAGAGCAGGTTTATCAGAGGGTAAAGGACATCGATGTTATATTCGGCAAGTCCAAAAAGAAAGGTAAAGCTGTTGAGAAAAACAAATGGAAGAAGAGGTCGATATTCTTTGATCTTCCATACTGGCGCAAGCTTGATGTCGATTCTTTGCATTGATGTGATGCATGTGGAGAAAAATGTGTGTGATAGTGTGATCGGACGCTTCTCAACATTCAGGGCAAGACAAAGGATGGTGTGAATGCTCGTCTCGACCTCGTTGCTAAGGGTATACGAGAGCGATTTAGCTCCGAGTTGTTGAGGATGGTAAGCGGACTTATTTGCCGCCAAAGATGTCATACTTTGTCAAAAAAAGAGAGACAAAGTTTCTGCGGGTGTCTTCAGGGCATCAAAGTTCCACATGGTTACTCTTCAAATATGAAGAGACTTGTCTCTAGTGATCTTAAATTGGTTGGCTTGAAGTCTCATGATTGTCACATCTTGATGCAACAACTTCGCCCGTTGCTATTCGTGGTATTGCTACAAAAAATGTGAGACATGCCATTACTCGGTTGTGCTCATTCTTCAATTCTATATGTAGAAAAGTCGTTGACCCGCGTATGTTGGATGACTTGGAAGTTGAGGCTGCTACAATCTTGTGCCAATTGGAGATGTATTTTCCTCCTTCCTTTTTCGACATAATGGTTCACTTAATTGTTCATTTGGTGAGGGAGATTAGAGTATGTGGGCCGTTTTTCTGAGATGGATGTACCCAGTTGAGCACTACATGAAGATCTTGAAAGGGTGCGTGAAGAATCCTCATCGTCCGGAAGCATCTATTGTTCAAAGGTATGTTGCAGAAGAAGCTATTGAGTTTTGTTCGGACTACCTTCATAACACGGATCCTATAGGGGTTCCTAAGCCTCGGCATGATGAGATCAGATGTCAAGGTAAGGGTACACATGGCTTAAGAATTAATAGGAAGGATCGGGAGGAAGTGCTTCAAGCACATTTGTATGTATTGAACAACATCGAATGTGTTCAGCCTTTCTTATTTGAACATAAAAGAAAAGTCAATCAAGAAAACCCTCGAATGAGCGAAAGGTGGTTGTTGAACAAGCATAACAAGACTTTCTTGCCATGGTTCAAGGAAGAAATGCTTAAGGATGGTAGTCTTTCTCGATGACGTAAAATGGCTAGCACGTGGGCCTAACTTCAACGTCATATGTTGGAGCGGATACGACATAAATAACTTTTCCTTTTATACAAAGGAACAAGATAACAAGAGTACCATGCAAAATAGTGGGGTTATGATCGTGGCGAAAGCAATGCACTTCTCTAGTGCAAAGGACACAAAACCCGTTCTGACACCGAGACCTTACTTTGGATATATTGAAGATATTTGGGTGCTCGATTACACTAAGCTTACGGTGCCGGTATTTAAATGTAAGTGGGTTGATAGTAATGTTGGTGTACAAACCGACGAATTGGGGTTCACATTGGTAGACCTCAACAAGTTAGGTCATATAAATGAGCCTTTCATAATGGCTTCCCAAGCAAAACAAGTGTTCTACATCACTGATCCTTCTAACAAAAGGTTGTCCGTGGTTCTCCAAGGAAAAAGCATGTATAATGGTAGTGATGAAAATGAAGATTCAAATCTTGATATTCCTGAGACTCCTTCTTTTTCAACAAACATGCCTACTATAATCGAGGAGACACAGGTGGACGATGTACATGCCACTCGTGATGATCATCACGAAGGGATATTGATATAGGTAGTTTAAACTTAGTATACATTTATAACCTATGTTAATAAATATATATTGTTGTGAACAGGCATACATATGGATCATTGTTCCATTTTTCCTTTGCAATTCTGTAACGTGTGTGATATTCTGTGTTACTGGGATATTTACTGAATGCAGGGATGGCTTAGGGGAGTGATATTTTAAAACTGAATTTAAAAAAAAATACTTTTAACGTCAGTTGTATCATACAACTGACGTTAAAAGTATTTTATAAAAATATACAGTACACTATTAACTTCAGTTGTTTATTACAACTGACGTTAAAATTAAGACCTTTAACGTCAGTTCTTGACAACAATTGACGTTAGTTTTAACAAAATTTACGCCGGTTTTGTTAAAGAACTGACGTTAATTTTGACAAAATTAACGTCAGTTGTGTTAAAGAGCCGACGTTAATAGTGTTATATTTAACGTCAGTTCTCAACTGACGTTAAACTTTTAACGTCAGCTGTATTTACGTCAGTCAGTATTCTGACGTAAAAAATCAATTTTAACTGACGTAAAAAGCACTTATTGCACCAGTGACAATGGGTGCAAACCATTGGCCACTGTCGGTCAATCCAAACCCGGCTACATCCCCAAGGTTCCATGAACCCTCCCGCTCTCATTCCGTACCCGCACCCGGGTACACCAACCTCACATGACTCCCAGTCACGCGGCTCGCATCTTTGACAATATGCAATGCAATACAAACCTAAGTTGACACCGGTACCATCTTTCACTTACACGCATTACGATGCACACGACATCCACAACCTCGGTACCCATATACCGTTCTCTTATCACATTCACAACCACAGTTGTCTATTTTTCTAATTGGTAATTGGTCACCCAATCCCTAAGAACGATATTCGGTTATTCACCATTAATTTATTACTTGTAACAATTCGGTACGCTTACCGCGACCCCCACCATATAAGTTCAATTCTCTAGAGTGTTGCAATGGTATTTGAGGCACATTTAGACCACAAACATAATTGTCTTCATAAATTCTACCCCATTCAAAACAATAGTGTGAAAAAAGTGATATTGAAGGGATTATTGAATAGTTTAGTAGATAAATAAACTTAGAGCAATACCACAGAGCTTCAAATCTTTCACACTAGATTGTGGAAACATATACAATTTGTCAGGTTAGACGAGTAACACAAAGAAACCTACACTAAGGGATGTTTTTCATGTGGTACATTGAGTTGTATATCTTTTAGGATCTTTATCCAATTTCCATAAACTTATATGTAGGCCATAAATGTAACTTCTCAAGTGCAAAACTTGTTTCTACCAAGGAAATGTAAACTTGGCATAGTCTTTGGTTTTTCATTATTGTATTCCAACGGGCATTCATTGCTATGAGACTAACCTTTTAGGCACTGCCATGGAAGCAGGGGCGGACCCATGTGTTAGTAAGGGTGTGCACATGCACCCCCTGATTTAAAAATATATATTCAATTACTTTAAATATTTTTAGTTTCCCCCCATTGTTGATTTATTTGCACTCATGACACTCTACCTTCTTCCTTTCTTTCTTCTTCTCAAGTCCAGACCACTTGTCTAGTGACTTGTATTGAGATAGAGTTGTTCAATAACATTGACTGATCATTCAATGATTTCAAAACATGAAATCACGTAGAAGACAATTATGAGGTATGCAATTTATTTGATTAGATATATTAAAATTGGTTAAATTAATATGAAGGTCCCAAATGGGTCCTTGAGCTTTTTGAAAAGATTCCAATAAGTCTTTATACTCTTTAAGATATTTAATTTATCCTAATTATTAATTATTAATTAATAATATTAATAATAGAATTATGTATTAATAATATTAATATAATTATATTAATTAATAATATAATAATGGGTGGGTCCAGGATGTGCCACGTGGTGCACTCTGGAGCAGTGGCTCCATTGCAACTGGCACTACTCCACCAGAGTGCTCCACATGGCGCTTGCTTGAATTTTATTAATTTTTTAAAAGTTTTTCCCTCCAAAGTTTTTTATTTTATTTTAATTTTTTTTGAAAAATAGGACACTGCCACGTGGCAGGTCAAAACTGCCATCATTACGTTAGCAAAAAAAAATTAATATTTTATCCCAGCATGTCAAAAAGGAAGTCATTTTGGTAAATTGTTTCAAAATGAGGTCATTTTGGTAAATAGTTTCTAAAAGGGGGTCACTTTGGTCAAATAGCCAATCGTTGTGAGATAATAACAAGGGGTCAAGATGGAATCAAGATTCTTGCAGTATTGACTCATGACACTATAAGGTTTAATGGTTGTTTTGGATTGCATAAGATTTTTATGGGGTTTTGCTTACTGTTTTCTGGGTTAAAGTGTGTCTTGTGGGCTTATTGAGGGTTTTTTTTTTTGTTGGAGTTGATTTATAACTCTTTGAAGTAATGAGTGATAATTGAAATGATATTCTGAATGTGTTTATTTATTTATTTTTTTGATGAAAGATTCTGAATGTGTTTTTGCATTCATGTGTTATAAGAGATGAAATGGAAGAGTGTAAGAGTTCCTATAGTGAGGTTGTTAAAAGATGTGTTAAAAACTTGATTTCAACAACTACCACATGCCTAATGAAATGAGTGAGTATAAGAGTTCCTATAGGTTTTTTTTTTTTTTGAAAAGCAAAAGAATTACATTAACAAAGGTACAAGGGAACCCAACCCAACAAATTACAAAACAAACCTGAAAAATTCAACAAAACAAACCCAGCCACAGTAATTGATGCTTAACCTCAATTGGCTAAAGAGGAAAGATATTCCCAAAATCTAAAACATGATGCCACACCTGCCCACAACAATACACACAACAAATAACCCATAAAAACCACACAATCTATATAACGAACACAACTCCAAATCAAGAAAACAACCACAGCACAAAAAACGCAAAGCACATCAAGCTGAGCCAATAATAGATATGGCCAAGGTGCAAAATCAGATTGAGCAGCAATAACCACCAGGCCGCAAGAACTCCCCATCACAATTAAGCAGCATAACAGATGAAAACTCGACATCAGGCACGACACTTCCTATAGGTTGTTAAAAGATATACCAAAAAAGATATACTAAAAACTTGATTATAACAACTACCACATGCCTAGATGAAGAAAATTACATTTATTAGAGAAAACAAGCGAAAAAACAACAATTACAATAGCCAAAAGAAACTTACCTTCTTGAAATACAAAATAAACACAAGCTCAAGACTATTTTTTTTTACTCACCCACCCGATGCCTCATGCTACTGCTTCCCCTTTGAATTGTCCCCTTAAACAAGGACCTAGAAGAAATGTTCCCCCAAGTATCTGAAGGATCTTGATGCAAAATTTTGGGGTGGCTATTTTTATATTTACTTATGCCTAAAAAAAGTGCTACTCCTAAAAATTTTAATGTTGAATTATCACATTAAAACTAAGTTTTTTAAGAGGAGAAGGATGATACTATAGTTATATATAATGAATAAATAGGGGAATACCCAAAACAAGAATAAACAAAGATTGTACATAAACAATTGGAGAAACTCTCATTATATCAAATGACGTCATTTGTCTAATATCTACTTTAATATGTTGAAGGATCGATATTGGTTACTCACCGATTCTAGAGACTACAACTAACGTAATAAATCAGCGCATATTCTAAAGTCTAACCTCACAGTTTTGTGCTATGAGGTCTCAAGTCCTTTACACTTCAATCATCATACTATAGGTACTCATTCCTTCGTCGTGAATACATTTGACTATCATTAATGAGCATATATTAAGATCAACTTTTTGAAGCCCTTGACTTAAGCCAATGCTACAACTTCTGATGCCCCCAAAAAATCATCTATCTAGGTCATAACAAACTCTACATTTTGAACAACGCCACTAATCCATTTCCCCTTGTAATTGCCAATGCTCTCAACTCAAGGCAGGTTGGTACATCACCTGCAACAACTGAAAATCCAAAGGCCTCAAGTTCTGGAGGAGGAAATGAGCAGTGTAAAGTTATCCACTTGAGGAGTGGCAAAGATGTAGAGGTTGCTGAACCAAATAAGAGACTAGAGGTGCAGAAGGCAGAACCTGAGAAGAAGGCAATAGGAGAAGATGCTGCTACACAACAACCTGCAGTTGCTGAGAAAATACCTAATGCTACAGCATCACATTCAACCCCTCTACTGAATCCAGAAAGATCTCCTCCACCTTTCCCTTAGAGAGTAAAGAAGGTTCACCAAGAAAAACAGTTCTATAAGTTTTTGGATGTGCTGAAGCAGCTTCATTTAAACATTGCCTTGGTGGAAGCCTTGCAACAAATGCCTAATTATACAAAGTTCATGAAGGATGTGCTAACTAAGAAGAGGAGATTGGGTGAATTTGAAATAGTGGCCATGACTTAAGAGTGCAGTATGATGTTGCAGAACAAAGTTCCACAAAAGATGAAAGATCCGGGAAGCTTCACCATACCTTGCTTCATTGGAGATACTTATTGTGGCAAAGCTCTATGTGACTTGGGAGCAAGCATCAACCTTATGCCAATGTCAATTTTCAGAAAGTTGGGGATTGGAGAAGCTCGTCCTACATCTGTTACCCATCATTTGGCAGACAAATCTATTACTTATCTAGAAGGAGAACTCACAATGAGGGTTAATGATCAAGAAGTCGCTTTCAATGTTTTCAATGCCCTCAAATACCTAGATGAAGGGATGGAAGAATGCTCTTTCATTCAGACATTTGATGAATTGGTGCAACAACATTTCTCAAAGAATTCTTCTGATTACTGCAATGTTGTAGCAGCAGTAGAAGCTGAAAACTCATCTAATGAGGAAGTAGCGGATTTCTTGGACAGTAGGGCAGCTCAACATGTATGGTCGCGGAAATATGAGTCATTGGAGGTAATTGATTGTACTTTTAAGGATAATATTCCTTCTATTATTAAACCTCCTACTTTAGAATTGAAGAAGTTGCCAACCCATTTGAAATATTCATATCTTGGTGACAATGACACATTGCCTGTAATAATTTCTACTTCACTAACCTGTCCTCAAGAGGAACATTTGCTAACATTTTTAAAGAGGCACAAAAAGGCAATAGGATGGCAGATGGCTGACATCAAGGGAATCAGTCCCTCAATTTGCATGCATAGGATCCTTTTGGAAGACAATTCAAAGAATAGTATTGAAAGCCAAAGGAGACTGCATCCAATCATGAAGGAGGTGGTCAAGGAAGAAATCATCAAGGGGTTGGATGCTGGCATTATCTACCCCATTTCAGATAGTGTATGGGTGAGTCCCATCCAGTGTGTACCTAAGAAAGGGGGAGTGACTGTTATTACAAATGAAAAGAATGAAGTCATCCCAACAAGAACTGTAACTGGTTGGAGGATTTGCATGGACTATAGGAAGCTAAATAAAGCAACTAGAAAGGATCACTTCCCATTGCCATTTATTGATCAAATGCTGGATATGTTAGCTGGAAAGGAATTTTATTGCTTCATGGATGGTTAATCTGGTTACAACCAGATTGCTATAGCACCAAAAGATTAGGAGAAAACAACTTTCACCTGTCCTTATGGCACATTTGCTTTCAGAAGGTTGCCATTCAGACTATGCAATGCTCCAGCAACCTTCCAGAGATGTATGATGGCTATGTTCTCTGACTTGATTGAAAAATCCATGGAAGTTTTTATGGATGATTTCTGTGTTTGGGGAGACTTTCCAGAACTGTTTGGTGAATTTAGAGCAAATCCTAGATGGATGTGAAGAGACTAATCTTGTATTAAACTGGGAGAAATGTCCCTTCATGGTGACATAAGGGATTGTGCTTGGTCACAGAATTTCCAAAAATGGCATTGAAGTTGACAAGGCAAAGATTGAGGTTAATGAAAGGTTGCCTCCTCCCACATCAGTGAAGGGCATTAGAAGTTTCCTTGGCCATGCTGGTTTCTACAGAAGGTTCATCAAGGATTACTCCAAAATATCCAAGCCACTATGTCAGTTGCTGGAGCATGATAGGATTTTTGACTTCACAGCTGAATGTCTGAAAGCAATTGAGCTTCTAAAGGAGGCTTTCATCACTGCACCTATCATAGTTCCACCTGATTAGGAAAAGCCTTTTGAGCTTTTGTGTGATGCAAGGGACTTTGCAGTAGGAGCAGTCCTGGGACAAAGGTACAATAAAGTGTTACACCCTGTTTACTATGCAAGCAAGTCCTTGATTGATGCTCAGATCAACTATACCACCACTGAAAAGGAGTTACTAGTTGTGGTATTTATTTACCTTTGAGAATTTTAGATCCTATCTTGTTGGTACAAAAGTGGTAGTCTACACTGACCACTCAGCCATCAAATATCTCATTGACAAGAAGGATGCTAAACCAAGGCTCATAAGGTGGGTGCTGCTGCTGCAAGAATTTGATTCAGAGATCAGGGACAAGAAGGGAGTGGAGAACCAAGTAGCATATCATCTCTCAAGGTTACCTAAGGATGCTGCATCATGAAAGGGTATAGCCATTGTTGAATCTTTCCCTGATGAACAACTGCTAGCAATGCAAGATGATGCAGCACCATGGTATGTTGACCTGGTGAATTTTTTGGCAAGTGGTGTGGTTCCCCCAGACATGAACTCACAGTAGAAAAGAAGATTCTTTCATCAAGCAAAACAATATGTCTGGGATGAACCATACCTCCACAAGATGTGCCCAGATAACTTGAACAGAAGATGTGCTGCAGATGAAGAGTTCCAGAGTATATTGACCCAGTGCCATGCTTCAGCATATGGTGGACACTTTGGGGGCATGAGAACTGCTGCCAAGGTGCTCCAATCAGGTTTATTCTGGCCTAATTTATTTAAAGACGCACATGAATTTGTAAAACACTGATAGGTGCCAAATGGTAGGAAATTTGTCTGACAAAAATGAAATGCCCCTGAACACTATTTCAGAAATTGAACTTTTTGATGTGTGGGGTATTGACTTTATGGGACCATTTCCTCCTTCCTTTGGCAACCTCTATATTTTTGTAGTTGTTGATTATGTGTCCAAATGGGTGGAGGTCGTGGCTACAATAAAAAATAATGCTAGGGTGGTGACCAAATTCTTACAAAAGAACATTTTTTCTAGATTTGGCACCCCTAGAGCTATCATAAGTGATGAAGGAACCCATTTTTGCAACCAAGTATTTTCTAAATTGCTTGCAAAATATGGAGTTAAACATAAAGTTGCCGCTGCCTACCATCCCCAAACAAATGGGCTAGCTGAGTTGTCTAACAGGGAAATCAAAAGAATCTTGGAAAAGATGATTAATCCTACAAGGAAGGATTGTTCCACACATCTAGATGAGGCCTTGTGGGCTTATAGAACTGCATACAAGACTCCCCTGGGAATGTCCCCATACAAACTGGTGTATGGAAAGGCATGCCATCTACCCCTGGAGTTGCAACACAAAGCTTTTTGAGCAGTCAAAAAGTTGAACTTTGATCTTCAGTCTGTTGGAGCAGCTCGTATGCTGCAGCTTAATGAACTGGAAGAGCATAGGCTGTTCTCGTATGAAAATGCTGAAGCTTACAAGGCAAAGACCAAAGCTAGGCATGACAAAAGGATCCATCACAGGTCATTCCATGAAGGATAACAAGTCCTGATATTTAATTCAAGGCTGAAGCTCTTCTCAGGCAAGCTCAAATGAAGGTGGCCTGGCCCATTCAAAATCATGAAAGTTTATCCACATGGAGATGTGATGGGAATTTGCGTATAAAACAAAATAATGCAGCAGAAAAAAATTCCCATCGAAGGATCCTTGCGAATGGTCATGATTCATGGTTAGAAGATTTAACTCTTGAAGCGATGAGAATTGATTGAAATCGTCTATCACGAACACCGCACGAACGGTGTCTCTAAGGTATCCACACGAGCAGATTCCGTGAACGTCCAACGTCAAGAACCCGAAGCGTCTCTGTCTCACAGTGCTAGCTTCAAAACCGAGACATGCTGCTCACTCTTACTCTCTATGTGCGGCTAGGGTAAAATCGTGAGTGCACAAAAGCTTAAGTGGTCTACTTATAGCAGCACCTCCTTAAGTGAGTTAGTGAGTAGCGTCTGACCTAAGCCCATGTACAATGCGCTAGACCCAATAGAAAAGTCCAACTCTCCTTTTAATGCTTCTTTTAATCCGCTCTAATGTGTGTGACCCTATAGGTTCCCAAAACGTTAGTAGTAATATTAAATCCCATTTAATATTACAAACAGTGAGCGGTATCTAGCAATACATCACTGCTACCTAAGTAGTGAGAAAGTCAGTGATTTGATGAAACCTTTCTGTGACAAATATTCATGTGCATTATTATCCCTTTGTCCATATATCTATATTGAACACAAGACATAGAATGTGTCACCCTTGTATGGTTCAATATCATGTTCCCTGATACCCGAGTAGACTTAACAACAAATGAGGTCAATATCTCATATTGACTCATTTCAGCACGGCCATGCATTTTACAGTCTTACTCTATCAAGGGGCCCACAGATATTACTCCTGTTATGTAGGAGGGACAAATTCCGTCTAGGTCACTCACATCCCTCTGCATGGCTCGTGGTATGCCCAATGACCGTCTTTATAATCATCCTATTACAGATGACGTTTGACGATATTAAAGCACACGACTCCTCATGTAGGGATCGTAGTGATTTCAGGTCGAAGGATTGCATACACCATTGTCACTATGAGAACTACTTATGACACTCACATAACGCTCCATGTAGTGTTCTCATGGTGGGTCAATCCAAAGACATCATTACCTTAATGTGTACCTATGTGGCGACTCGATATCTCATATCCATGACCCGTGAGATATGGTCATCGGTCTGCACACATAATAGTCTCAATTGTATTATTATTGTCCTTATTAATAAAATACTTGACTACGGATATTTAAGAATAGGATTTCATTGTTCAATAGTGTCTCACGATCAAGTCATATACTTGATATTCTATTAAACTGAAATTTCTATTCTAAGGACTTTATTATGTTTAAACAAGTAACACAATAAACTGGAATGCCTCATATCATATATATATGAAATAGCAAGATACAAATGTAAGTCTAAAGAAATACATTGGCCTCTAGGGCTTACACCAACAATCTCCCACTAGCACTAGAGCCAATCAGGCATAAATCTAATGCCCATCGATCTAGTGTGACCTTCATGCTTCTGTTGTGCAAAAGGTTTCGTAAATGGGTCAGAAACGTTATCAAGTGTTGGTACTCTGCATATTTTCACATCTCCTCTATCGATGATCTCTCGAATGAGATGGAAACGCCTAAGTATATGCTTGGATCGCTGATGAGATCTAGGTTCCTTAGCTTGTGCAATGGCCCCATTGTTATCACAATAGAGATCAATGGGGTCCACAATACTAGGAACCGTACCAAGTTCAGTAATGAACTTCCTGATCCAAACAGCCTCCTTTGCTGCATTGGAGGCGGCAATATACTCAGCCTCTATAGTAGAATCGGCAACTGTCTCCTGCTTCGAACTCTTCCAGCTCACAGCCCCGCCATTCAGGCAGAACACATAACCAGATTGCGATCTGGAATCATCCTTATCGGTCTGGAAGCTAGCATCGGCGTAACCTATTACAGCAAGCTCTTCCTCGCCTCCATATACCAAGAACGAATCCTTAGTTCTTCTCAAGTACTTAAGGATGTTCTTGACAGTAGACCAGTGACTTTCACAAGGATCAGACTGGTACCTGCTCGTTATGCTTAAAGCATACGATACATCTGGTCGAGTACATAACATGGCATACATGATAGATCCAATTGCGGATGCATATGGAATCTTACTCATGCGATCCCTATCTTCTTGAGTGGAAGGGGATTGTGCCTTTGATAGGCATATACCATGTGACATAGGCAATAGTCCTTTCTTGGATTCATGCATGTTAAAGCGTCTCAACACTTTGTCTATGTATGTACTTTGACTTAGGCCAAGCAATTTCAGCGATCTATCCCTATAGATCCTGATTCCCAATACATAGGTAGCCTCACCCAAATCTTTCATAGAGAAGCAATTCCCTAACCATGTCTTTACATTTTGTAGTGTAGGGATGTCATTTCCAATGACTAATATGTCATCTACATATAACACCAGAAAAACAGCAATGCTCCCACTAACCTTCTTGTAGACACAAGGTTCATCTTCATTTTTGATGAATCAGATTGTCTTACAAAGATCATCAAAATGAAGGTTCCAACTTCTGGAAGCTTGCTTCAATCCATAGATTGACCGCTGCAATTTACATACCTTTCGGGCATCCTCTGAAATGTCAAAGCCTTCAGGTTGTGTCGTGTACACATCCTCAAGAAGCTTTCCATTGAGGAAAGCATTTTTGACATCCATCTGCCATATCTCATAATCATGGTATGCAGCGATAGCAAGTAAGATCCGGGCGGATTTAAGCATCGCAACAGGAGAAAAGGTCTCATCATAGTCGACACCATGAATTTGCTTGAAACCCTTAGCGACCAATCGCGCCTTAAAGGTGTGTACCTTACCATCCATGTCAGTTTTCTTTTTGAAAACCCACTTGCACCCTATGGGTTTTACCCCTTCAGGTGGCTCTACCAAGGTCCAAACCTGGTTGGTGTACATGGAATCCATCTCAGATTTCATGGCCTCAAGCCACTTCTCAGATTCTGGGCCAGTGATGGCTTCCTGGTAGGTCACAGGCTCATCTTGATCCATGAGCAATACATCACCTTGTGGAGTCATGAGAAATCCATATCTCTCAGGCTGGTGACGTATCCTGTTAGACCTACGCTGGTCTTGTGCTACTGGAGCAGGTTGTTCCTCCACAACATTCTGTGAAGGTTGCTCCTGTTCCACCAATGGTAGGTCGCTACTCTGTGATTCTTGAATTTCTTCAAGCTCTATCTTCCTCCCACTGGTCCCTATGGAGATAAACTCCTTTTCTAGGAATACACCAGTCCGTGCGACAAACACTTTGCCTTCGGAAGGATTATAGAAATAGTATCCCTTGGTTTCTTTGGGATACCCCACAAAGAAGCATTTATCAGATTTGGGATCAAGCTTATTAGAAACTTGACATTTTACATATGCTTCACAACCCCAAATCTTCATAAAAGACATGCTGGGTCGTCTACCAGTCCATATCTCATATGGTGTCTTTTCTACCGTTTTGGATGGAACACGATTAAGTGTAAAAGCTGCTGTTAATAGAGCATGTCCCCAGAAAGAGTTTGGAAGGTTTGCATGACTCATCATAGACCGAACCATGTCCAACAAAGTTCGATTTCTCCTCTCAGAAACACCATTCCATTGTGGTGTTCCAGGTGGAGTGAGTTGAGATAAAATCCCACACTCTCTCAGATGATCATCAAACTCTAGGCTCAAATATTCACCACCTCGATCTGATCGAAGAGTTTTAATATTTTTACCAAGTTGGTTTTGTACCTCATTTTTGAATTCCTTGAACTTTTCAAAGGATTCCGATTTATGTTTCATAAGATACACAAATCCATATCTACTGAAATCATCAGTAAATGTGATGAAGTACTGAAAACCACCTCTAGCTGATGTGTTTAGGGGTCCGCATACATCGCTATGTATAAGACCCAAAAGATCGTTAGCTCTTTCACCTTTTCCGGTGAATGGAGCTTTAGTTATCTTTCCCAATAAACAAGACTCACATATCTCATATGATTTATAATCAAATGAGTCCAGGAGTCCATCTTTATGGATCTTCGAAATGCGCTTCTCATTTATATGGCCTAAACGACAATGCCAAAGATAAGACGGGTTTAACTCATTTGGTTTGAACCTCTTAGCATTTATGTTATAGATGGGCATTTCGAGATCAAGGACATAAAGCCCATTACTCATGTGTGCACTAGCATAGAAAATATCATCCAAATAAATAGAACAACTTTTGTTCTTTATTATAAAAGAAAAACCAATCTTGTCCAAACAAGAAACGGAAATGATATTCCTGCTAATTGCAGGCACAAAATAACAGTTCTCTAACTGAATAGTAAGCCCAGTGGGCAAAGTCAATACATAAGTCCCTACAGCTAAAGCAGCAACCTTTGCTCCATTTCCAACTCGTAGATCGACTTCGCCCTTTGTCAATGGTCTACTCCTGTTTAGATCCTGCACATTTGTACAAATGTGAGAACCACATCCAGTATCTAATACCCATGATGCAGAAGTAGATAAATTGACTTCTATAACAAACATACCTGAAGCGGAAGTCTCACTTCCCTTCTTTTTCTTGATTTCTTCCAGGTATTTTGGGCAGTTCCTCTTCCAATGTCCGGTCCGACCACAGTGGAAGCAATTGCCTTCCTTAGATACACCACCCACAGGCTTCAAGCCAGAAGTACTGGGCTTGATCTTGTTGATGGCCTTGCCCTTGACCTTGCCCTTTTGTTTGTTCTTGGGCTTCTTGGGCAGCTTCTTGCTATTTCCAGCCTGGACCATCAAAATGGCCTTCCCCTTTCCTATGTTAATATTTTGTTCAGCAGTTCTCAGCATGCTCAACAATTCTGGCAAAGGTTTGTCAAGATCATTCATATTATAGTTCATGACAAACTGACTATAGCTCTCAGGCAACGATTGCAGAACTAAGTCGGTGGCCAACTCTTGGCCTAAAGGAAATCACAGTCTCTCGAGATTCTCAATGTACCCGATCATCTGGAGTACATGAGGACTCACAGGGCTTCCTTCTGCCAATTTACACTGGAAAAGGGCTCTGGAAACTTCGAACCGCTCATGCCTTGCTTGCTCTTGGTAGAGCAGCTTGAGGTGCACGATCATATCGTACGCCTCCATGGTCTCATGTTACTTTTGCAGCTCAGAGGTCATGGTAGCAAGCATAAGACAGCCGACGTCTAAGGCGTCATCCCGATGCTTCTTATAAGCATCCCCTGTCGCCCCTAGGAGCACTTGAAGTCGGTGGCTCCTCGGGAATAGGCTCCTCAAGAACATACAGCTTTTTCTCATGTTTGAGGACAATCCTCAAGTTTCCGTGCCATCCGAGAAAATTTGTTCCGGATAGTTTGTCCTTCTCAAGGACGGATCGCAATGACAGGTTACTTGATGTGTTTGATGCCATGGTAATCTACAGAGATAAATATGCAAAATATAAATATCATGCCATGAAGTTATTTAATAAGGTCTTTAATTAAATACGCCTCCCACTATTTTACTCAAAACAATGACCCTCATCATTGATTCGGAAAATCCCGTTGGAAGATTTTCTAGTGGGCCAAGATCCATATTTCACCTAGCTTTAAGTCACTTTGGTGATCACTCAAAATTCGGTTATATAGGTAGGAAACACTTTCCGATTGCATCTCATGCAACTCTTGGACAGTTGGGTGAATAACTCTTATTCTAATCCATCACATGGACTAAAGCCCAACTTTTAAGCCTCTAAGCCTTTCAATCCTATTGAATTTGGCTTAGTTAAGTCAGACCCAATGGATAGCAGTTGAACATTACATTTGTCCCATCGCGTCTTACTATTATAGATAAAGGTACCCCGCTTTGGCGGACCCACACTTAATCGATCATAGTCTTGACGAGTGCCATGCATTGGAAGGCCTTTAAATGTGACTTAATATTTCCTTTTGAGGGATTTGATTAAAATTTGATCTCATCATTTGTTAAACTCTTTAACTTACTATTTACATACATGCATCTCATACATATATTAGTTAAACCCCTTTTAACATACTATATACATACATGCATCTCATACATATATAAGGCAAATAAATGTGATATGGTTATGGCCCCTAACGCATTGATTCTCCCAAGCCAATGAGAGAATCTAAACTGAAACCTAGGAGCGTCCAGGCTTCTCAAAGCATGAGCTCCCACAGGATAACGTCTTCTTGTCTCCATCATTACATTACATAAACAGAAACCTCATTTTACATATGAGGGGAGTGAGAGGAGAAAAGAATATACATATGGAATATAAGAGAAAGGCATGGCACGCAGGCCGTATTTCAAAATATAAACCAAAATATTAAAGGACTAAGGCCATAACCATTCACCATACATTACCAAATAAATAGCAACAACCAATAATAATACACAATTATTATTATTATTATTATTATTATTATTATTATTATTATTATTATTATTATTATTATTATTATTATTAATTAGAGATTTCAAAATCTGAATTTTGAAAACATAACATCTATATAATAAATCACATTTATTGTAATTGATGTTACTATAAATCACATTTATTGTAATTGATGTTGTTATTAAATGGTGACATAAAAGATTTCAAAAATTGAATTTCGAAATAACACACTACGTAGAGGTAGCACGGGGTTCCCGCTTCCTTAGCGGCTAGGGCTTCAACCTCTCAACCCTAAAACCGCAAGGCCCGTGAACACTTCACGCTGCAAGGAACGGCGGCTAGGGTTTCAACCCTTGGAACCTCAGCCGCAAGAAGATGAACTTTTCATGTCTGACACCCTTTAACGCCGCCAACAGAGAACTGAAACCGATCATGTTTAACATCAACACTTGACGCCATCGCAGAACATAATAAGGATTCCAGAACCAATGTACATATCGCATATATACACATAAATGTGCTATAGATGCATATATCATATACATACGAAAATTACAGAAACAAGGTTTCGCAAAAACGGATGCAAACGATTTTCAGAAAACAATTTTCAGAAAAACGATTCACATTATTAACATGTTATCATACATAACAGGTAAACCACGTAACAGAATCATGGTTTCACAACCTGGCTTTGATACCACTGTTGGGAATTTGCGTATAAAACAAAATAACGCAGCAGAAAAAAAATTCCCATCGAAGGATCCTTGCGAATGGTCATGATTCATGGTTAGAAGATTTACCTCTTGAAGCGATGAGAATTGATTGAAATCGTCTATCACGAACACCGCACGAACGGTGTCTCTAAGGTATCCACACGAGCAGATTCCGTGAACGTCCAACGTCACGAACCCGAAGCGTCTCTGTCTCACAGTGCTAGCTTCAAAACCGAGACCTGTTGCTCACTCTTACTCTCTATGTGCGGCTAGGGTAAAACCGTGAGTGCACAAAAGCTTAAGTGGTCTACTTATAGCAGCACCTCCTTAAGTGAGTTAGTGAGTAGCGTCTGACCTAAGCCCATGTACAATGCGCTAGGCCCAATAGAAAAGTCCAACTCTCCTTTTAATGCTTCTTTTAGTCCGCTCTTATGTGTGTGACCCTATAGGTTCCCAAAACGTTAGTAGTAATATTAAATCCCATTTAATATTACAAATAGTGAGCGGTATCTAGCAATACATCACTGCTACCTAAGTAGTGAGAAAGTCAGTGATTTGACGAAACCTTTCTGTGACAAATATTCATGTACATTATTATCCCTTTGTCCATATATCTATATTGAACACAAGACATAGAATGTGTCACCCTTGTATGGTTCAATATCATGTTCCCTGATACCCGAGTAGACTTAACAACAAATGAGGTCAATATCTCATATTGACTCATTTCAGCACGACCATGCATTTTACAGTCTCACTCTATCAGGGGGCCCACAGATATTACTCCTGTTATGTAGGAGGGATAAATTCCGTCTAGGTCACTCACATCCCTCTGCATGGCTCGTGGTATGCCCAATGACCGTCTTTATAATCATCCTATTACAGATGACGTTTGACGATATTAAAGAACACGACTCCTCATGTAGGGACCGTAGTGATTTCAGGTCGAAGGATTGCATACACCATTGTCACTATGAGAACTACTTATGACACTCACATAACGCTCCATGTAGTGTTCTCATGGTGGGTCAATCCAGTACATCATTACCTTAATGTGTACCTATGTGGCGACTCGATATCTCATATCCATGACCCGTGAGATATGGTCATCAGTCTGCACACATAATAGTCTCAATTGTATTATTATTGTCCTTATTAATAAAATACTTGACTACGGATATTTAAGAATAGGATTTCATTGTTCAATAGTGTCTCACGATCAAGTCATATACTTGATATTCTATTAAACTGAAATTTCTATTCTAAGGACTTTATTAAGTTTAAACAAGTAACACAATAAACTGGAATGCCTCATATCATATATATATGAAATAGCAAGATACAAATGTAAGTCTAAAGAAATACATTGGCCTCTAGGGCTTACACCAACAGATGTGCATTTACTAGATACAGAGAGTGGCAAAGAGTTCGAGGTCAATGGACAAAGAATCAAGCATTACTTTGGCGAACCTTTGGACAGAATGCACGTTACCACCACTCTTGATGATACTGAATGATGTTAAAACATGGTCCGGCCGAGGACCTTATAAACCAAGCGCTCATGGGAGACCGCCCATCAATAAATTCAAGTAGTTTATAGTTATACTGGAGCATTACATGGTCAGCAACAAATAATTAGGAAGCATAGAAGGAAAGAATTGAGTTCAGGTTGTAGCATAAGGAAAAGAACTGGTGTGCTGTGGGCAATGCTACATCATGCTCCCAAAATTCTAAGTGCAGAGGTTACCATTTGTGGATAATGACCAATATTTGAGGGAAGTACAAGGTAGGGACCAACACGTTTTGTCTGTTGTGGGTAAAGCAAGTTGGACAGTTTTGAAAAAAATTCAAATTGCAATAATTAGTGGGGTATGGAAAGAGAAGGTCACGGGTTCCCACTCCTCATGACACAATCGTACCACCTTTTCTCTCTCCCACTTTATTTCCTCCTTTTCCACGCCTCACCTCCACAAATAGCCAACCCACACCCTTCCTGACACATTAAATAGCCCCTCCTCACTCCACTCAACCCACTACACTCTCTCTGTTAAACCCTTCCCTCTTCCTTACTCACAAACCCTAACTGTTCTAACCCTTACCCTAACCCTACTCAATCACCATGACCACAAAAGAAAGGAGGACGTGTGAAACACCGTGTAATCAAGACCCCGGCACCCACCTCTGCAACAAAAAAAGTCCAACCTTCCTCTTGGACTGATGCAGAGGCCAAGGAAAAATTTGAAATTGAGACACTAGGTCGTAACCTATTTCCAGAAAAAGGTTTCAAATTTGGAAAATGTACGAACTTTGGGATTCTTCCTGAGGTGGCAGATGTGGTTGAAGCTCTAAACTGGAGGATCTTTGCTCAGCATCCAGAGGGCTTTTGTACCCAGTTGGTAAGGGAGTTTATGCCAACATTGGGTCATAATCTCAGACCTTCGTGATCATCATGGGAGGAAAGGTCTCCTTCTCAACTGCAACCATAAACATGCACCTAGGGCTGGAAGAGGTGGAGAATGAGTACCAAGACATCCTAAAGAAAATGACAACCGTCAAGTTACAACAAATCAAAAAGGACCTAGCTATCCCTGGAGCGGAATGGATCCAGCAACTAGAAGGTCAGGAAAAGCTCCCAAGGCCCTTGTTGCAGCCCCTTGCCAAAGTCTGGTACTATTTCCTGAGACACTCTCTGTCCCTAATTGCCCACTTGGAAACGGTGGAGAAAGAGTGCCTAGTTCTTCTCTACTGTATCATGACCAAGAAAAAAATTAATGTTAGGGAGATGATAAAGGATCAGATCTCCACCTGTGCCATGAAGAAGAAAGGTAACTTGATCTTCCCCTGCCTAATAATTGAGTTGTGCACTGAGATGGGAGTGGAGTACAACTACTAGAAAAATTGAATTTTCAGACGGAATTTTCGGACGGAAATGTTTCCGTATGAAATTTTATGAACATTTCGGACGGATTTGAGACGAATGTAATTTTTAATGAGATTCCATCTCAAATCCGTCTCTACTTTGTCTCAAACTTTCGTGCCAATAACGCGCCAAAATATTTCCCACAGATTTCGCACGGATCGATTTCATATTTTTTTTTTATCTTGGGTCTTTTCAATCATTCGTCTGAAATCTGTCCGAAAATTTGAGACAGATTTCACACGGATTTGTTATTTTTTATATTTTTCTTGATTTATCTTACATCCGTCTTAAACCTGTCTAAAAATTTGAGACATGTTTCACACTGATTTGTTATTTTTTATATTTTTCTTGATTTATCTTACATCCGTCTGAAATCTGTCCGAAAACAAAGAAAATGAAAAAGGAATTTTTTTCTCTTCTTTCTCGGTCAGAAAACGCACGACCCCTTCCTTTCTTATTTCTCCTTTTCTTCTTCAACAAGCACACACCCATATCTTCACTTTTCCACCCTCTGACTTTGCAAAAGACCGAAATCCTCTCCTCCTTCTCTCTGTCTTGTCCAGTCGCGCCGCCTCCCCTGAGAACCTCCGACCGCCGTTCGCGCCTGGACCAGGGAAGAAACCACGCAAGCCTCGCGCTTGGTTCGTTTGCTCCGCCGCTGCGACTTTGTTCCCCCGCCGTGGTTGAGGTTCCAGCCACCAAGTGAGCCGTCGTGGAGCACCGTCCACCGCCGCATGGAGTGGAGAGGACGACAACCTGGCTTTCTGTCAGGTTGGTGAGCCGTTAGGAAGCCGTTTCCGTCATGGTTGCTTCTAGAACGTTGATGCTGCCGTCGCGCCGCTGCCGTCGCCACCATCTTCAGCCACCACGTCTGCTTCTTCCTCATGGTTGGGTGAGTGATTTTCTCACGTTATCTAATTTCAAGAATCCCCAAATTTTCCCAAACCCTAACCCTAGCTTTTGAATTCAGATTTCAATTTTGAAATTGAAACTTGTTTTGTGCAATTGGGGTAGTGAATTAGTGTTATCCTAAACTAATTTCATTATTCTTTGAGTAGTTTCGTTTTCCCCAATTTGGATTATGAACCTTAAAGCTGGTAAGAATTATGTATGTTATGGATAATCTATTCTTTAAAAAAACTTGGGAAGTATGATATCCTTCTTGATTCTTCTCCTCTAACGATGTGGAATTCATAGTTTCCTAAACTTGATTCAACCTCTGATCATTTGATTTCTACCCTCTAGGTTTTTCTAATGCGGATCACTTGGAGTGTAATTTGCTTCTTGTCCCTCCCAAAACTTTCGAGATCGACCTCGAAGCTAGTCCCAACGAACAAATTCAGTGTCGGATTTGTCTCGAAACCGATGGTAATTGTTATTTCATCATATTATTTTTATTTCAATTTTCATTTTCATCATTCATTTTCATTTTAGTTGAAACTGGAATGTTGATGTATATTATTGAAGCTATGTCTAAACTCTAAAGCCTATGATGTAGCTAGGTTGATGAAAGATGATGATCATGATTGTTAATTTGTATGGTAGCTGAACTAAAGTGGAATGGGAGAAGGAGTGAGATCTATGCTTCTTTTCTTCTATCTTTTTTGTTGTGTAAAAGAGGAAAATGAATGGAAGCGAGTGGTAGCAGAAGAGTTTCACGGGTTTCTTTGTTTGTTCAAGTTCAATGAAGGGTTTGATGTACTTCAAAAGCTGCAAAGCCTACATGGTAATGAAGTGTAAGATGTAAATGAAAATTTGTGATTGGAAATTTTCTTTATTTCTGAATTTTTATGAATTGAACTTCCTAGCATGCACATTAGATATGGAACTTGCTGGACATTTTAATTTGGTTTCCACCTTGTATAGTTACTTTGTTTGAGGTTAAATTAGTTTTACTTGGTTTGCAGATATACTATTTGGTAAAATGCCAAACTTATTTTACTGAAGATCTTTTAGACATATATTTCTATTTATGCTGAGGTATGGATTCCAGAACCTGGGGATGAGTATGGGATTCCAGAACCTGTGGATGAGTTATGGGATTCCAGAACCTCTTGTTTCTCAACACTTCTTGAGTTTCAATCTGGTTTCCTTTCTATATAGAACTTTTATATAGAATTTCCTAACTGAAGGCACGTATTTGTCAAGGCTAAACTGGAATTTCTGTTTTCACCACCATCTTTTCTCCATTTGTTTCCTATGTATTTTCCTCTTGTTGGTGCAGCTGTTGTGTTCTAGCCTTCTTTGTTCTCTTCCTTAAATAATCAAAATACTAGAAAAGTTAGCTGAAACAATTTAGTACTGCGTATTTATTTTGCGTTTACATGCGATTACTTTATAAATATGTATATGAATAAGTACATGCATATCTGTATATGTATCAAGTGTTTAAAGTCACTTTCACACACTCATTGCCTCGTGCTCTCCCCATCCATGTATATCTTGTATTTTCTTAATATTTGGTTATAGATCAGTTGAATGGTTATCTTTGGTTCTTATCATTTAACTTTATTGTTGCAATTGTTTGGAGACCCTCAACTCCAAGTATATATGGATGCAGGGTTCCATTTTATCTTTTCAACAAAGATGACATTCTAAAGGTGAATTGCCATTTTCAATTTCCTTATTTCATTGTTTGACCTCATGCTCTCCCCACCCATGTATATCTGTATGCTTGTAGAGTAAGAAGTCTAAAGTTCCAGGACTAATTGTTTAATATATTTATTGACATTTCTGAAATATTGAGTTCAGTATTACCTTTTTATTAGTCTGGTTTTTTACAGTAATTATTTAGATGCAGAGGCAAAGCTTATAAATCGTAATTTTATAAAAAAAATATTTAAAAATAAATAGTTGTCAATAAAATGCTCACTGATGGGGTAGAATATAAATGCCCTTAGTTTAAAGAAGTTCTTTTATCATTATGGGGAGATCAAATTGGTCTTTGGTTTCATTTTGTTATTTTATTGAAATCATTATCCTTTGAAATATTGTCTTCTGACCTTTTGACTGAAACCTTCGTATCCTGATTTTTGTTTTAATATGCATCTTGGACTTGTTTGTGCAGGGTTATCCCAAGAAGTCTCATGTCAAGAGAGGTAAATCACTGTGTCACTTGCTATTATGTTGTCCTTTATGTAGTGATGACATAATCAATTGAGCTAGAATCAATAAACACTGACTATATATACATTTGCAATTTGCTATATATTATAGATAACTGGTGATCCTATTGGGAAGTGAGAGCCGTATCTGATATGCACCAAAGGTACAAGAATCTAAGCATACAGAAAAACACTTGTTGAGGTCAGTCTCTAAACTATTTTATTTTTGTTATATTGGAATTTGCAAGTATTTTAGCTTTTAAATACACACACAACATCAACAGTACTAATTACTTTATACTGACGTTAATTTTCTAGCTGTTACTGCTTATTACCTTTAAGTAGTAGAACTAACCTTGTGTTTTTAATTTTCTTTTCCTTGTTATTGTTTCATCTTGTAATTGTGATGTTAAGATGATGTGCGAGTTTGGCTTTTTTTTTGGTTAGAGTTTGGCTTTCATAGTGGATGGTATAAATTGGTGTTATTAAACTAAATTGTGGCAGGACTTCGATGGCCCAAATTTAATGTTGCCCATCTTCAATTTGCTATATGTTTTGGTGCGGTTGTTATTGGTCCACTTGTTACAGGACAGAGCCTCAAGTTAATAAGATGACATTTACTCATTTTCCCATTACAGCAAGCATATGAGAGGAACCATTCCCATTATTGAGATGACAACGATGATGATATGATGATGAGGAGATGATGGATGATGTGCTAGATGAAGATGAAGAGTTTAGTGATCAAAGTAACGAGGAATAAATTTATGTCTTTGATGTTTGTAATGATATTTTAATGCTTTGAATCTTAATATATCATTCTTGTATTTCAAGATACTTTGTGTTTTTTTTATTTGAAGCTTGATACTTGTCTAGAGTGGTACCTTAATAATAATAATTTTTTATTATATTATATTAGATTCCAAGTCCAGGTACCTAATTTGGTATGCATAATTATTTAAGTTTTGACCCTTTTTTATTAATAAACATGATTTGTTTATCACAAAATATTATTTAAATATGATTATCTAATCCGTGGGAAATCTGTCCAAAATAATATCATAACATTCGTCTGAAATCCTTCCAGAATTTGCATGAATAGCAATATTGAATCCGTCTGAAATTCATCCGAAATTAAGCCAATATTACCAAAATTCAGATTTGTGTTTGTCTGAATGTTGTCCGAAATCTGTCTGGAACTAATTCCGGACGAAATTTCGGACAGAATTTTTAATTTGCAACGGGACTTTTTAGAATGGGGGGTGTTCCGTCCGAAATTAATTGTTCGTCCAAAATCCGTGGGAAAAGTGTCCAAATTCCGTCTAAAATCCGTCTGTGAATCCGTCCGAAAATAACAATTTTGTAGTAGTGTACAATCCTGAAGAGGGGCTGGAGAAAAACTCTGGCCCTATAGATATGAATTGCATCCTGAGGACGTACTCCAATTCTGACAAAACTGAAGTGATAGACAAAAAAATCCTCAAGATCTAGCACTCCAGAGCAGCATGATCGCTATGGGATGCTGGAGCAGAAGATTGACCAATTGACTGATATGCTGCAACAACATGTGCGGTGAGAAAAAGTGTTTTGGGAGTTCTGCTTCATCAAATACCAATGGGAGAAGTAGACCATGAAGCTAAACAATTGGAAGCTAGAAACTCCCATTCCTATTTCCCAAGAGAGATCATGCCACCTATACAAGAAGATGAACCAGTCACCCCCCTACAAGAAGATGAACTAGTCACCACCCCACCCCCCCCGAGAAAACAGTTCCCAACCCTGCATTTGAGAACCTAGAAATCAACATCAACTCTACCCCTGAAAACAATTCCTCCTCTAACAAAGAATGGATGGGTGTTGCCCCATCCCAGTAACAAAATGTGGTTGTGGCCTCTGCGTCAATGAAGAAAAAGGTGACTTCCCAAGGCTCCCAGCAGGATCAAGGGAGTCTCAAAAGGGGCCGTGCTGTAGCCCAAGAAAAATTTCCCTCCTCTGCCCCTACTACAGCAAAAGCCTCCCCTTAAGTCCTCAAACCAGTAAAGAAAATCAAGACCACTGCTGGGAAGGGGAATTCTGTGATGAAAATTGTTCCTAAAGCTACTTCTGCAGCAAAGGAAGAGGAGGATGAAATTCCTCTCTCCAAGAAACTCAAGACTGTTGTGCCAAATGATGCACTCAAGATTAAGAAAGAAAAGGTTGCAAGACCTCGCAGCCGAGAAGGAGGCGGTTGCTGCAGCAGAGCAAGCTGAAGAAGCAGCTAGAGCAGAGGAAGGAAGTGAAGAAGAGGAGGCTGAAGTAGGTGAAGAAGAATAAGAAAATAGGAGGAAGAGAAAGAGATTGAAAAAGGAGAGGCTTAAACACCCCAGGCTTGAAACAGAGCCCTAATCCCACAACAAGATGCTTTCTGAGCCTTCCACCCCATTCCCAGCATTATGTTCTTTTTAATTATCTGCAAGTAGTGGTCACTGGGACCTTTTAGATCTGATTGTGTGTAGGGCCATTAGGGCCATAGTTGTTTAAAACTTTGTTTGATGTTGGCTTGCATGTGCCCCACCCTGTTAATTCCATATGATTAAAGATTAAATGCAAGTAGCCTCTGGCCTTTTGATGTGTTCAAACACTTGTCTCTTTAGTTAAAACTCTTGCTTAATAAATAAACATATGACTTAACTACACAATTTTAACCTTGATGCATCACTGCTTTAACTAAGAGGACACATATGCTTTGCAAAAGTAAATGATAAATGTGAGCTTGAGTGTCTAAATTACACTGCACCTATGCTTCACACTCATGCATTTTCTGTAAGGCTTGATTTGATTCTATTTAATTTGAACACATATGATTTCACACAATTTATGCTTGAGGCATTTTCTTGTTTTGTTTTCATTTTTGCTAGAGCTCAAATAGCCAACCCTCGAACTCTGAATGTCCATAGTGTGCCCTATTAAGCCTGATCCTGAGCCCTTTCTTCTTATATCTAGCACATTATAAGCCCTTAACTCGAAAAACAAAGAATACCTAAATAGGTGGAGCTTAAGGATGCTTTTGAAGTCATGTTCTAAGATAAGTTTGGGGGTGGCTTGAGGACAAGCACCACCTCAAAGCTTGGGGGTGCTGTGCTGCAGCAACTGTGCAGCAAAGCTGTATAAGAAAAATGAATAAAAAATAAAAACGGGTGAAATATGGAAAGAAAATGAGAAGCTCACAAATGTGTAATGTGAAGCTGCATTTCCCTCTAAAAATTTTTTCAAAAAAAAAAACACATAAATTTTGAAAAATGAGAACAAAGAACATTGAAAAATATAAAAGTACAACAATAATCTGTTCTTTGTTCTCAACAAAAATAATAAAGTATGGGTCGTGATGGGGAAAGTAGGGAATTATAAGGACCAAAAGGTTTTGAAGGAAGGAATACTTGGAATATAGAGCTGGCTTGAAAAACATCCTTTTGCTAAACCTAGAATTCAGCTCCTTATCCATAAATTTTCAACCTCACCTGTCCTAAGCCCCCTTAAACCATAAAAGACCTCTTGCTGTGTGTTTTTGTGTTGTTTTAATTATGATAGAACCTTATCAAGTTTAAATCAGAGATGTATGTCTGTGATTGAGAGGGAAAGTCTGATGAGAGTGTGAGAAACAAAACCAACTGTTCTGAGTGACTTGCTGCAGTATATGTTAATCTGAACCTAGATCAGTTTGTAATAATTGTTGAAATGTGCATGATAGGAAGAGTGTTGTGTTATGATTGCAAGTGTAGAATTTTGAGCCTTAAAAAGAAAGGAAAATCAGGGTGAGCCACGTATGCCATGCAAAGGACAAAAGTATTTTGTTGTCATATTTTCTTGCATTGCTTGAGGACAAGCAATAATTCAAGTTTGGGGGTGTGATAACTCTTTGTAAGAAGAGTTATTTATTACCTTCATGCTTGAATTATTGTTGCCCTCTAAGTTTAAGTTTACATTGATGTGAATAAATTGCTATGTGGTAAATGTTGGTGCTGAAACAAGTAAATGCCAGTATTATGCTTTTCTGTGCTTCATCATTGTCTCAGATTTTTCTACATGTTTAAGCAAAAAGGTGATGGAGCAAGCTTAAATCATGGAAAATGAACTACTTTACTGCTACAACATAGCCAAACTTCAGTAGCTGTACACTAGAAGACAAAAGCTGACATGGATACTTTTTCTCTCTCCTCACATACGCTGATGCCCTGATAATGTGGAGCCCACGCGTCTAGGGATCATGCCCTCCTGCGTTTTTGGAAATGGGTCAGGACTCTATTTTATAATGTTATTTGTTGGCACAAAAAATAATGAAAGAGAATGGGGTATATATACCAATTAGGGTAACCCTAAAAAGGAGGCTTGGACACATTTATGACATATCCTTTCTTGTTTTAACGCAGGGAGCTGCGCCGTCTTCAACCTCCAGCAGCTGCTGTGTTTTTATTTTCTTTACCTTCACCATTGTTATGACTTCTTTATCTTTTATTCATTTTGATTTTTGTAATCTCAACATGAGCTAAACTCTTCAAGCTTTAGGTATGATTATGTAATGAATGCTTAGCTATCTTTATACAATGAATATGTTCTGCATTTCTTTTATCATGCGTTAATTGTGTTTAGTTAAGAGTGATCAATTTAATTAAATGTCAAGATTGATTGGTTTGGAAAAATTGAGTAAAGTGGAAAGAGATAAAACATAGGGGTTAAATCAATGATTAGAAAATTATTTGATGTTGAATAGACTAGGAATACTTATTCAAGTCCCTAAACTAACTGGAACATGCTTATTAAGAGGATGGTGTAATTAATATGAATCTAGGAAAAGAAGGCAGTTAATGAACCTAGTCTTTAAGTGTTGGAAAACACATTTTTACTTCCTGGAGTTTATACTGGAGCATAGGCAAAGCATAATATAGGCTAAGCAGGATTTATGAAAGAGCATACCTAGAGCTACTTTTACCATATTTCGCAACTCAACTCATTTTAATTATTTTCTTTTGAAGTGTTAACTTTCTCAAGTTTAATTTATAATTACCTTGCACACACACAAAATTTTTGTTACCAATCTAACTGCTAGAGCATATAGTCTAAATAGGAATTTTCCTACAGCATTACAATCCTCGTAGGAACGATATCTGATTTACTTTCTATACTACTTGTTGTGATTGTGTGTACTTGCACAAGCTTAAAGACAACTATTTTTAAGGAAACAATGGTACCTTGGTGTGAGAGGGCTTTAGATGGGGGAAAGGCATCTCTGTGGTGGAGAGATTTAGGCAATTAAGAAGGGTTGAGGAGTCCCAAATTGGGGTGGTTGACAAATTGGTTTAAAAAGAGGGTAGGGAATGGGACTTCGGTGTCTTTTTGGAAGGATTGTTGGTCTGGTGTTTCTTCTTTTCAAAACATGTTTCAAAGGGTTTTTTCAGTTTCAACAGCAAAGGAGGAAAAAGTTGTAAAACTGGGAGAATGGAGAGATGGATATCAGTTTTGGAACTTGTCATGGCGTAGGAGACTCTTTGAGTGGAAGGAGGAACAACTAAAGGAATTGATGCTCATTTTGGAAGGCCAACAAATTCTTCATGATGTGGATGACTCGTGGAGCTGGTTGGGTGATAACAACTTGTAATATGCTGTAAAAATAGCATATGAACATATTATAGCTGCTGTTCACAAGGTAAATGATAGCAATTTAGGAGTTCTTTAGGATATGAGCATCCCTTTGAAGATTGAGACCTTTTGTTGGAGGTTGATTTTGGATAGAATTCCAACGGCGGTTAATCTACAAATAAGGGGAATTATTATCTCAAATGACTCTTTACTTTGCTGGTTTTGTAAGACTAATTGTGAAACTGCTGCTCATTTGTTCCTTTTTTTGTAACTTATCTTATGTTGTGTGGATGTATATGTATAATTGGCTAGGCATTCAAACAACTCTTACAGGAAATGTGTGGGATCTACTATCACAGCATGATGGACTGTGTTTTTGTAAGGGATAAAAAATGATTTGGAGGATCTTTTGGTTCGCAGTAATTTGGTCATGATGGATGCACAAAAATGACATGATCTTCAATCAGAGCTCCTTGGATTTTGATAAGGTAACGAAGTTAATCAAATTTAGAGTGTGGTGTTGGTGTCAAGGTTTAGTAAAGAAAGCAAATTTTCATACATAGATTGGGTTGTTAACCCTTTGATTTGTACGGAATCGGTTGTGTGATCTTTTGTTAGGGAGGATAGGCGACTTCAAAGTATAGAAGCATAGTTTTTACTTGTTATTGGCAAATGTGAAATACCCTGTACAAACTTAGCTTCTATGGAGGTTGATGTTCTCTTGTTTGGCGGTTAGTCTTTTAGAGGGAACATATTTTTTGTTTTTCCTTTCACTTGATATTTCTTGTATATGGGTTTTGGGTACCCCTTGTACTCTATTTTATATACTTTTGGCTTATAAAAAAATGATTTAGTCATATGCACAAAGTTGAAAAAGAAAACAAAATATTTCATTGACAAAAGTAAATCAATTCCAAAAGAAGTCAAATTACAGTATATGAATATCAAAGAAAACATTATGATAGATCTTTAAAAGGAACTTGATCTAAATATAATTTTTTAAAACTTTCTAGAACAAATACAACAAGTAACAACCGCCAAGTCTTTTCTCACTTGTTGTGGCGACTACATGGATTAAACAATACTATATAATGTTGTAGGAAAAATCATGTCTATAAACAAATCATTAATATGTAAATCTCTCTTTTAACGTTTTCACATAGGGTTTTTCTTAACCTTTGTCTACCTCTAACAATTAAGCCTCTCTCCATTTGATATATACTTGGTTTTCAAAACTGAATATTTAGACAAAAATATTTAAAGGACAATAACTTAAGAGATAATTGGATAATATTTAGTTACTTTTGTACATGAGATCACAATACTTACTTCAATTTTATAACAAATAATATAAATTTTCAAAAAAAATGGCAAATAATATAATATTTATAATAAGATAAGTAAAATGACACAAAATAAAGATCATCCAAATACTAAAATTTACATAGTTTTAATGTCAACAAGCTCGCAAGAAAGGTTAACTATAATTTGGGGGAATTATGGAAATTACGGAGACCACAGGTCCCTCTTGTGTAGGTCTACGGCATAACTTTTCCCAATAAACAACTTCCTGCACAGGTATTTAAAACAACATTAGGTAGAGGTAACACTGAAGTATTTACCTAACAAAGAACCAAAGAAAGCAAAAGTTGATAGCATGAATGCTTTATGACATGGTACGAGTTTGGGGACATGGTAAAGAGGTAAATTAGCAACTCTAGAGGAAAGCATCAATGATCACCTCCGTATTGTCATGGAGAAATCGGACATTAAAGATGCACATACATTTTTCTTGAACGAGTGGCCACCTCTGGATTTTTATAACTCGAGCATCACAATGAAAGGGGTGATCATCTATAGATGTTTGGGAGTACTTAAAAGCCAAAAATAACTATATGTTCCACTTTGTTATTTGTTGTACAAAAGTCATGCGATTTTGCAAACATGTCAATCATGTGGCCAATGGACACACACATTATATAGACAAATCACTACAAAAAAAAAAAAGAACTGTTTAGCGACCGGCATATTCGGTCGCTAAACGTTCTAATTCGGTCGTTATTTAAGTTAGCGACCGAATTAGCGACCGATTCATGGTGGTGGCTGATAACCTGGTCGCTAAGCATTTAGAGACCAAAATAATAATTCAGTCGCTAAATGGCGACCGTAATTTCGGTCGCAAAAAAAAAATGGTCGCTACACGGTTGGTCACATTGTTTGGGTAACCATTTTTAGCGACCGATTATCGGTCGCTGGTTCGGCCGCCAATGTTGGTTACTGTTAACCTATATTAGCAACGGATTTTCGGTCGCTAAACCACAATCTGTTAATTGTAACTAAAGTTTAGCGACCGAATTATTGGTTTCTAATTTGGTCGCTAAACTGGTTTTTATTATTTTTTTAAATTTAATTTTTAAAATAATAAATTTTTTGTTTTTCTTTAAAGTTTAGCAAAAATACTAATAAAACACACCAAATTACTAATGAAATATACAATCATAAGAAATAATGAATATATATATAAAAAAATAATTCAAAGTGTCGTACAAGAATCGTTTAAAGTGAAAATTATGAAAAAAAAATTTCAGTCATGATGAGGGGGAGATGGAGGAATCCAATCATCCTCAGTGTCCGTACCACCAACGTCTGCTATCTGATCGTCCTCTGCAGTAGCAGCATCAGTAGCTGGCGATGGAACTGGAGGAGTGACAGCAGGCGGCACAACCGTCAGAGCATCACCCTGAGCAACTGGAGTCTGGATCCGCATCTGCTCCAACACCAGCCGCAGTGTCTGGCCCTGCTCGATGCTCATGCATCAGCTGCTGGTGTGCCTGAGTCAACTGTGCAATCTGGTTCGCCATCTGCTGCTCTCTTTCGCTCTTCTCCCAAAATCTGGTTCGTTACATGCATAAACATTAAATTATCAGCATACAATAAGACAAGATCACATCCTATTGAGCTCAGCTCTCCACTACCAAACAAAACGATAATTCACATAATACATTAGAAGCACCACACATATCAGTACCTATTAGACAAAGCAAAACCTTAAAAGAGAGTATTGAGAGAACTTACCTATTCGACAAAGCAAAACCAAGTAAGGATAAGGGAGGAGCCGCGAACAACGAAGATCAAACAAGGACCTATAATGCATAAATAAAAATAATCGTGTCAGAGCTGAAATGACAACATTTGATAATATTACTTTAACCTTATACTAATTTGATATATATTTTCAAAAACCAAATATCATCGAGGGACCTTTTTCTTCCTTTTCCAAATTTATAGCCACAATAAAATAGAAGGAAAAAAGGACAACCTTTTGGAGTTGGAGAGCGTTTGTTTCCAATAGAAGCATTTGAAAGATCAACAAATAATTTCAGCTCATCGGGTGATGAAGTAACATTAGCCTGTGACTCTTTCTATTTGTTTTGCAACCAACACTGCACCTAAAACCCAGTAAAACCATTGCACCATTATAACATGTTCTATAAAAATGATAAAACATGTCTAAGTGACAAAGAAATTGTAACAACCTGTTGCCATGATAAGGAAGTTTTACCAGCAAGGTTTGATGATGAATGGCAAAATTAAAGCTTTTAAATTATGAAATATCATAGTAAAAGTAACACAAAGTCCTCTCGACAGAAATTCTGATGAAGTGATTTTTCTCCCATCTCCTGATACATTCTTTCCAATTCCATGATCTATGTATTGGTGGCAATGGGATGAAGCAGAGGAAGAGGGCACGAGTTAGTGGAATGCAACGACAATATACACATCAAGTGGAACATAGAACAATCTAACTAAAATATATACCACACTTCCATCCTCAGAGAAATGAAATTACCTCATCTTTAGAGAATTGATGGAATGGAGATTTAGTTAAATCGAGCTTATCCATCTCTGCAAATAGGGGTGGCCAAGATGTCGACTTTATCCTTACTTTAAACACACCTAATAAAAGTACATGTTGGCTTTATATATATATATGTGTGTGTGTGTGTGTGTGTGTGTGTGTGTGTGTGTGTGTGTGTGTGTGTGTGTGTGTGTGTGTGTGTGTGTGTGTGTGTGTGTGATGAAAAACAAACTTTTCTAGCGAAATACATAAACAAGAAACAAGTAAAGAAAACCAGAACATCCTTCCTTAATTGACAAACTTTCATCTTTTTCTTGGGATGAAAACAAGTCTCCTATTTTCATTAAAACCCACATAGCTAAATAGATTAATATTTCCACATTCATCTGATCATCACAGGGACTCAATTATTCAGGAAAATAAGAACGTAGAATTGTGGATCAGCAAGCCAGCACATGATAAAATTATCCGTCATCCCTATTTCTGCTATGCAAAAGAAATGATTAAAGATGATACATTGTATAAACGAATCCATTTTGTACTCTAAATAAATTCTGAAACCAAGCGGAAAAGTAGAAAAAGATCACAAATTCATGCACAAAAATAGGTTCAGAACTACCTATCCAATTAACCATCTTATATCACAGAAGATTTTAAAAAAAAAATTAGCAAAATGGGAAATCGTTAACCAGTGACCGAATGAGTTATAGCAATGAAGTCAGAAAAATATATCAGAGTTGCATTAAAGGAAATTGATCTAGAAAAGAAAAGAAGTAGCAATGACTAAACTATTTGTGGACGTTGAGAAATAAAAGAGAAGTGAAGCGGAGCAACGTACCAACTATCAAGAGAGAAGAGGCAGACTCTGACAGAAAGGGTATGGCACGAATTTATAGGAAAATAGCAGAAGCTAATTTTCCGAGTTAGTCCCTCAATATCTTACATGAATACGCTTCTGCCCCTACTCTCTATATCTAAGAGTGTGTTTGTTTCAAGGTATCTTTGATTATTCCTGGGAATGTGAAGTTTGGAACAAAATAATCTTGTGTTTGTTTCAAGATTTAAAAAAATATTCCCAGGAAATAGTTATTCCCAGGAAAATGAGATATTCATGTTTTTGTCGTTTTTCATTCTCACCTTAAAGCTTGGGTATGTTGTATTCCCATCGGAATTATCATGAGAAATTACAAAACTGACAAAATAACTGCTATGCTCCACTCTTTACTTGACCCCACGTCGAGTAGTTTGTTTCCTGCTATGTAGACTCGTCAAAATGGCCACAATGTGTGCCCCTCTCTTACTCTGCTCATGATCGTGAGCAAAGAATTTGTACCAAAGAGTTTGTCAATTTGATTTTACAGGAATCATAAATTAAATTCAACAATCTGAATTGTTTTGAAAATTTAAATAATTTATTTCATATATATATATATATATATATATCCTTCATTAATTTTAATTTTTTAGGAGGTAACTATGAACAATGTAATTTTTTAGGAGGTAACTATGTACAAGTTCAAATTTAAACATTTTTCCTAATTTTTAATATTAAAGTTAATATATGTATTAATTAGATATATATATATATATATATATATATATATATAGAAATAAATTATTTAAATTTTCAAAACAATTCAGATTGTTGAATTTTATGATTCCTGTAAAATCAAATTGACAAACTCTTTGGTACAAATTCTTTGCTCACGATCATGATCAGAGTAAGAGAGGGGCACACATTGTGGCCAATTTGACGAGTCTACATAGTAGGAAACAAACTACTCGATGTGGCGTAGAGTAAAGAGTGGAGCATAGTAGTTATTTGGTCAGTTTTGTAATTTCGCATGATAATTCCGATGGGAATACAACATACCCAAGCTTTGAGGTGAGAATTAAAAATGACAAAAACATGAGTATCTCATTTTCCTGGGAATATTTTTTTAAATCTTGAAACAAACATAGGATTATTTTGTTCCGAACTTCGCATTCACTGGAATAATCAAAGATACCTTGAAACAAACACACTCTTAGATATAGAGAGTAGGGACTGAAACCTATTCATGTAAAATATTGAGGGACTAACTCGGAAAATTAGCTTCCGCTGTTTTCCTATAAATTTGTGCCATACCCTTTCTGTCAGAGTCTGCCTCCTCTCTCTTGATAGTTGGTACGTTGCTCCGCTTCACTTCTCTTTTATTTCTCAACGTTCACAAATAGTTTAGTCATTGCTACTTCTTTTATTTTCCAGATCAATTTCCTTTAATGCAACTCTGATATATTTTTCTGACTTCATTGCTAGTACTCATTCGATCACTGGTTAATGATTTCCCATTTTGCTTATTTTTTTTTTAAAATCTTTATCTACTTTTCCATTTGGTTTTAGAATTTATTTAGAGTACAAAATGGATTCTTTTATACAATGTATCATCTTTAATCATTTCTTTGGCATAGTAGAAGATAATTTTATCATGTGGTGGCTTGCTGATCCACAATTCTACGTTCTTTTTTTCCTGAATAATTGTGTCCCTGTGATGATCAGATGAATGTGGAAATATTCTATTTAGCTATGTGGGATTTTAGGAAAATAGGAGACTTGTTTTCATCCCAAGAAAAAGATGAAAGTTTGTCAATTAAGGAAAGATGTTCTGGTTTTCTTTGCTTGTTTCTTGTTTATGTATTTGACTAGAGAGGTTTGTTTTTCATCATATATATATATATATATATAAAGTCAACATGTACTTTTATTAGGGGTGTGTTTAAAGTAAGGATAAAGTTGACATCATGTCCACCCCTGTTTGCAGAGATGGATAAGCTCGATTTAGCTAAATCTATCTCCATTCCATCAATTCTCTAAAGATGAGGTAATTTCATTTCTCTGGGGATGGAAGTGTGGTATATATTTTAGTTAGATTGTTCTGTGTTCCACTTGATGTGTATACTATCGTTGCATTCCACTAACTCGTGCCCTCTTCCTCTGCTTCATCCAACGGCCACCAACACATAGATCATGGAATTGGAAAGAATGTAACAGGAGATGGGAGAAAAATCACTTGATCAGAATTTCTGTCGAGAGGTTGCTACGAAATTTAGGTGAATTAAGTCTTATCTTAACTGTAACATAAAATAGAGAGGACTTTGTGTTACGTTTACTATGATATTTCATGATTTAAAAGCTTTAATTTTGCAGTTCATCATCAAACCGTGCTGGTAAAACTTCCTTATCATGGCAACAGGTTGTTACAATTTTTCATTTAGACATGTTTTGTCATTTTTACAGAACATGTTATAATGGTGCATTGGTTTTACTGGGTTTTAGCTGTAGTGTTGGATCCAAAACAAACAAAGAGTCACATGCTAATGTTACTTCATCACCCGATGAGCTGAAATTATTTGTTGATCTTTCAAATGCTTCTATTGGAAAGAAAAGCTCTCCAAATCCAAAAGGTTGTCCCTTTTTCCTTCTATTTTATTATGGCTATAAATTTGGTAAAGGAAGAAAAAGGTTACTCGATGATATTGGGTGGTTTTTCTTGTGGTTTGGAAAATTTGGTTTTATACAGCTAAACCATTGCAAAATGTTCCCCTTTAAATTCCCCATAATCAGAATGCCATTTGCTTTGAAGCCTATAAAATCTTGTTATGTTGTCATTTCTATAGGGAACAAGGGTTCACTTGATTTAGGTTAAATGTTGATATGACTAAATTCCTAAGGTAAGCAACCTATATATAATATAAGGGTACAAAGAAGAAAAGAGCAGAATGCTCCCAATCCAAAGATGCTAATCTCAAATCCCAATACAAAAATATAAACTGTGTTCATGCCCCCAATTTGTTGCGTCCCTTACATATTAGGGTGGACAGTGGGCGGGTGGGGTCGGATTCGGACCGAAAAATCCCAAACCCGAAAAAAAATGATAGGTAGATATCCTCACCCATTCTCATCGGTTTAGTGCCCTTGGATTAGGCGGTCTTGGTTTGGTCGGGTCGGTGGGTTGGCGAGTGGGCTGGTCGATTTTATACCCAAAAAAAACCAGAAATCTAGAATGGAGAAGAAGAAGCATCATTCAAAAACTTTAAAATGCTCATACTTCAATATTGAAGCAGAATCCGAAACATGAAGGGAACAAGAACATAAACCAGAAAGATTCAAACTTTTTACAGAAAGATTCAAACTTTCAACAAAAAATACCTATTCTTCGCAGGTCTTCTTTGTTTGCACTATAGATCTTCTTCGCAGAGTTGTCCATGTCGTAGATCCATCCCAGAGGAAGCTTGGTCAAAATCTTCCATTTCATGTGGTGGGGATAGGCTGGAGAGTGGGGCTGGATGCGGTGGTTGTGCTAGCTCCACAATGAGACAGGATGCGGTGCATTGACCGGAGGTGCCTATGCAGTAGAGGTGCAAGAAGAGACCATCACTGAGGAGGGGAAGAAAGAGAGGAGCAAGAAGCGCCTCCGGTAACTACGATGGTTGCAGTGGAAGAAGAGTGAGCGAGATAGGCTGTTTGTCCAGCCCTAATATGTATATTCTCCTTGTATAACTGTTTATCTCTCTCTCTCTCTCTCTCTATATATATATATATACATATATATATATATATATATATATATATATATATATATAATTGTCTAGCTCACCATCTTTTAATGTTCCTCGACCTTCTAAAACCTTGTCGGTGGGTTCTTGGTATACGGGAGTAAACCAAGAGGGCCTTCCCCCTTTTTTAACTTTTCCCTTTCTCCATTTTAGCCCATGTTTCCATCAAATGCCCTTAGCTCCAACTAACAAATTTTAATATTTAAAAATAAGATGCTAGCTAGTATTCTCATATGCCGTATTAACTTATTTATTACTAGTCGATGGACCCGTGCGATGCATGGGTGAGATATGCATATGCGATATAACTTAATATTATTTGAAAACACAAAACATTATTTATCTGGAAATTTATTTTTTATTTCTTAAAAATAGTAAGATTACATAATATTTTTGATAAATAAATATTAAGGTAACACGGTCCTAATTAAGGTAACACGATTAGAATACATGCATGTATCACACGTTTTCCCGTACGATGCACATGTAAAGTTTTGTTGGAATAACTTATTTTGTAAATTAAAATTTATAAGGAAAAGTTATCGACAAATTAATATTAAAACAATATAATAATATCTAAAGGATTTCTACATAAAATAATATTAGATACATGTGCAATTAGAAAATATAAATTATGATTATTATACTTTAACATTTATTTGCTCTACTTTCTCCAATTGTACCTTGTACTCGGTTCAATCAATCCTTATAGTATGTTTATCAGAAACACAATATATAATGAACGAAATTTTACTTCAAAACACTTCTTTTTAATAAAGGACTTCTAAAAAATTTAACAAATATTATGACAAGTATTAGATTAATTTGGTTGCGGTTAAGTTATCTCCCCGTCAACGCAAACATATGAAAAACTTCTGAAAACCCAAATGAAGAATCAAATTGGCCTTATATAAACAAAATTTCACACAAAAATGAAATCACAACACATTATTTAAAAAAGAAGTCCAAATAAATTTTTAAAATATGATGAAGCTTATTGCAACTATGTTATCTTCTCGTCTAAGCAAACATAGGAAATAACACATCAGAACCCAGATGTAGAATATAATATTAAAAATTGGAAAATATGAGTTGCAACAATAAAAGAGTAAAACCAAAAATTAATGAAGTTTCTGAATACCCAGATTTTTCTAAAGGAAGCATATAAGCAAACTTAATTTCAGTCACTTTATAGGGTTGGGCTATGGTGCACCACCCACATTTTACACCATCCACTACACCACCCATGTGGTAAATTTTGGGCCAATCAAATTGCCACATAGGTTGGTCAAAATTTCAAACTTTCTAGTTGTATTATACTGTAGTCAAATTATATGAATACAGTATATTGTAGTATAATATATGTGCTTTTTGTATTTCCAAATTTAACTCATATTAAAATACTGTTTTTTGATTAAAAAAACTGATTATATTGCAAAATATTATTGACGATGAATATTATTTTAATTCATATTAAAATATTATTTTGCAATATAATCAGTTTTTTTTTATCAAAAAACGTTATTTTAATATGGGTTAACTTTGCGAATACAAAGAGTACATATACTATACTACAATATATTGTATTCATATATTTGACTACAGTAGAAATACAACTAGAAAGTTTGAAATTTTGACCAAACCCATGTGACAATTTGATTGGTCCAAAATTTGTCACATATGGGTGGTGTAGTGGGTGGTGCAAAATATCGGTGGTGCACCTTAGCCCAACCCTCTGTATTAATATCATACCAGATATGGTCATAATCATAATATATTTTTCATAAAAAATATTCAAAAAATCATTAAAAATAATCATTTTATATTATAAGTTTGATAATTCTGACACCCTAACTCGGGTCATCACATGGTTACCCGTTTTTAGAAATAAAACTTAACTTGCCAGTTGCTTCCGGAAAATAATGTTTTCTGAACGTTTATCTTTTCAAAATATGGTGATAAATTTTTTTCTTCTTTTTAACCTCAAAACAACAACAACGAAATCAAATCACACTTAAATACATAATGTATATAAGTGATACAACTATACTGCCTCATATGTTTTCTCACCTAGATCATTACTAGTTTAATCTATTCTAAAAACATAATATAACACAATAGGGCCTAAGCTGGTCGTAACTAACAGATGCTACAACCAATAGAAGCAGCAACATCATGCCCTGAACTAGACAGCCTTCTTCTTCTTGTAGAAATCATACCCCTTGTACGGCTCTTCTATGTTTGTAAGGGTGAGACGCCAATATATGGATTTAACACAACAACTAAATGCTCAACACAAAAGAATACACGTACACATATACATGTTTATAACAACATAAGCAATCCATATTATAGCATACAATTTATCAATAGGTTCCACACCCCAAACATCAACATTGGAAAACTATGCATGAACACTTCAATACATCATCTAAACATTCACCCTTAATCTCCGGAGACCCCCAACGTCATTTAAAATGAGTTGATCAAGCTTGATTGCCAACAGAGGCACGTCGATTTTGCCAAAAGAGGCACGTCGATTTTACTATAGCCCACTGTCCGGCACAGTGAGAACGTCGATTTATGGTTTGTCGTTGTATGTCGATTGCCCAAAGGCACAATGAATACGTCGATTACATGAATATGATAAAGATACCATGATTAACAAATACGTCGAGACATGAATATCATTAAGATACCATGATTAACTCGTTAGGCATGTCTACCGAATATGCATGTAAAACACTTTGTTCTCGTCATTTTTCTTTGTGTTCAATCTTTCCTTTGCCGAAGCTCAAAGCTTGCGACCAACATAGTTTTAACATTTTAAAACTTTCACTAATAACACAGGACTTCAAAGTCCGAGTGCTCAATCACGAAACCTCTAGACCGATGCACCAGTCTTAGGTTCGTGGTAATAGAAAACATCATTAATCTTTTACCATCGTTTATTACGTCTCGAAGTAGACACATCGTCTACCTACTAAACACCAAATCTACAACATCATAAGAACACTAGTACCCCGACATCTCGATTACTAAGTTCCATATCGTCATTTACGTCATTTACGTCATTTACGTCATTTTCGTTTTATGAAAAACAAATCCAAAATAAGATCTCCGCAACTTATCCAATTTACTGGAAATACGTCATTGAGTAAAACTCATTTACAGAAAATCCTTTCTACTTGAAATTCGTTTGTAAAACGTCAAATCATAAAAAATCTATTTTCCTTTGGAAACTCATTTTTCCCGGAATAACGTCAAATCATCAAGAACTCTCTTACTGAAACTTCTATTAAAAAAAAGGATAAATCAATTGAGATTAAATCTCTTTTCAAAATAAGTACCGCTGTTTTTAAACTCCCACCGTAAATAATTTTGAAACTTGCCGTCGTTTAGCATTTCCAAGGAAAATGTTTTTAAGTCAAACTTTGACCTTTCTTCTAAAACAATTTTCTTATATAATAAATAAGTTATTTTTGAAAATTAATTTCACAAAATAACTTTTTACAATATTATGGAATTTCTTATGTAAAAATTAGCAGTAGTAAAATATTTTCACGGTTACGCCTTCATCGTGCTCATAAATTACTTTTACACTAATAAATCATTAAAATAATAATATTTCTCAAAACTCACTATTTTTCCAAAACTATATTTTCCACCACTATTATATTCCAACATTTCCCATAAAACATTGAATATAATTTTCACAGCTTATTAAAGCTTTTATCTGATTAATTGGTTGTGCACTGACCACTGTCAGGCCTCTCAAACAACATTTAATAACATCATCAGAATTATATCACCAGGCAGATCATGCATCATAGCAATATAATATACTACTGCAGATAATCAAATAAATTAAAAGCAGATCAATCACTGATACACAGATAAACAACACGTAAACAACATAAACAAATAACCACAACCACATATAACTTACATAAACTACACTAAAAGCAAATGGTTATTGATATAAATCCCTCAGGTAAGCTCCCCTTACCTCTTGAAGATTCACAACAAGTTGAATTTAATTCGTCGGAAGCCGGAAACTCAAGTACACCGCTTTATACTTAACCTTCAACAATACAACCAGACAACCTCATAAATAAACAATCACAAAACATCAAAATCCTCCTATGTTGGTCACGGCCTCATAGTGTTTAAGGACTAAACAAACTCCAAAGTTGTTTAAGCCATGGGTTAATGATTCTAGAATACTTAAGGAAATGGATTTAAGGCTACACAACAAAGTTAAGAATCAAAACCATCCTAACCCTCTAAATGGTAGATTCGGCCAAGACATGAAAGACATGGTTAGAAATTTCAACTTGATACAAGAACTTGGATTTAGCAAGTACGTACCCTATAAGCATGAGATCTATGATCATTTTCAAGTAGAAAAACAACAAGGTTCCTCCACCTCTCACTATAGGTTCCGGTCATGCTCAAAAACATGAGGAGGAAGATTTTGTTTGAAACAATATCTTGGATTATGATAGTAGGGATGATTATAAGAACATAGGAAGTGGTTTCACATTTTTAGGATTTTTCTAGAATTTGTTATGAATTTTCAAAGTTCTAGATCTAGAAACTTAAAAGTGGTGAACATAGATGAAATAGACTTTGAATCATGAAACTTATTGAAGAACATAGACATGATTAGGGAAGAAGAATATGATTCACCTCTTGAAGATCAAAGACAAGTGAAAATCCAAGAACTTGCTTCACAAAGTGATGGTATGAACTTAGAGCTTTTGAGTAGTTTTTGTGCAAAGTGTGAAAATGGCAAATAATGAAATGAAAGTATGACTTTTAGAGAGGTAGGTTGCGCACTTTTAGGGACCAAGTAGAAAGGAGGTGGCTTCTCCAAGGATTTAGGTACAATTAATTCATAGGGACCATTTTGCAGAAATTCCAAAAGTATAAGGACTATTTTGTAAATTGCCAATAGTTTGGAATGATGACCATGTGCAACACTTAATGTGTTCACATTGTGACTCATCTTTTGAATTATCTTGAAGCTTTTTAAGAAAAATCTAGAATGCTTTGGAGCTTTTTAGATTTATGTAGTACTTTGGAGAATATTGGAGAATAGTGTGGAATGTTCAAGAATAAACTTGGCTCATGCAAGTTAAGGGCAGCCACCACTCCCCCTTGGGCTTGCTCATGGGCCATGGAGTTTTGGGCTTGGATTCAATTGTTTTGGCCCACCAAAATGCTTAAGGCATAAACATAAACTAATAAACTTATATGATTTCAAATGGGCTTTATGAGATTTAATCCATGGAAAAAGAATTTGGGCCTCAAGGCCACGGTCCTCTAATGGGTTTGGAGCAAAGATTCTAGCCCAATTCACTTGGAAAAGCATAGAAACTAACTTAGGGCCTAAAGTGAAATTAAGAATAAGTTTAAGGACCAAAATGCAATTTCCATAGAAATTGTCATCATGAGGCCATGTGCACCATTAATGTGTTCACATGGGTGACTCACCATATTTGACTCATTGGTATCATCCGTTAGCGGCTCCGGGAAATCCCGTAATCTGCTCCATTGATTCCCCGATTTAATATGACGCTCGGATAAAATATAATATTTCACTTTTTAGTGAAATATTTCAAAATAACCAAAATCATAGGAAATTAAATAAAAACCTTAAGTTTTTCGTTCACGAGTAAAAATTAGGTCTTTTGAGCAGTATAATTATACTGTCAATGAAATTCGCGGGCCGGGATTCACCTGAGTTTTCCACCTAAATTTTTATCGTAACACTCTATGGTAAAGTAGAGTGTAAATAAGGTTTTGGAATAATTAAAATAATTTTCTAAGTCTCTAATAAAAATATAAATGTAATTATATAAATTTCTGATATTAGGCAACAACGAAAAGTCGGGGTGTTATAATAATCATCTTTATTTTTATATTTTTATATTTTTATTTCATTTTTATCTATAAAATTGAGAAACCAATATATTTAATAATATTTTATATTCTAGGGGTATTTTGATAATTACAATATTTATTCCCAGAAATATACACATGAAAAAACAAACTTTTAAAATATTCTTGGGAATTTGAAGAAAGATCCCCATGAATTTTAATTGCGAAACAAACAAGTTTTAAAAAATACCCAGCAATAACATTCCTGATAATAACATTCATGGGAATCATATACCCGGGAAAAAAAAGTCTTGCTTTCTCTCCATGGGTAATTGAAATTATGAAGTAGTATCAACTTTGTTATTGAAATTATCAAAATTTTAAATTAGTCTTTGAAGTTGCAAAACGGTAATCAACTTAATCCATCTGTTGAAATATGGTCCGTGAAATTATGAAGTAATATCAACTTGGTCCTTGAAATTGTCGAAATTTCAAATTAGTCCCTGAAGTTGTTAAACGGTAATCAACTTAATCCATCAGTTGAAAATCGTATGGATTAAGTAGATTTTATGTTATCAGTGTCAGATACTTAATTGATATTAAATGAGTAAAATGAGGGACCAAATTAATACTGACTTATCATTCGGGGATGGAAATTGGTTTACTAGCTATACAAGGTTGGAAACCACTTCACGTGAGCTATCCAACTAGCTAGGTATGCACAATTTTGTTTCCATAAAGCATAAATAAATACTAAATTAAATTTATTAGTTCAAAATATTAGCAATCAAAAGTCAATTTTAAATGAGCAAATAAAAAACAGAAAACACAAAAGGGTCGCTTTAATCTTCGTCGTGGAATGTTTTGATCATGAAGGACCAAAAGCATAATTTAGCCTAATTATTAATATTAATGTTTATTTTTATTTTTTTTGTAAATATATTGAATTATTAAATTAATATATTAATATAATTATATTAATTAATAATATAATAATTATGCTATTTATTAATATTCATAATATAATTATTAATAATATAATTTATACTAACTAAGATATTTAATTTATCCTAATTATTAATATTAATAATATAATTATGTATTAATAATATTAATATAATTATCCAACTAGGATCAATCCTCTAAGGAGTCACACTCCTATGCATGTCAGCCGATCTCTCACACTAGGGATACTGATCCCCCGGACATTCTCTAACTCTCTCGGATCTATTCATCGCTCAGAGAATGTCAGTTGGTTTGTCCTGGTAACATTTTCGCTCGCCGTGACCAATAAGGATGCTTCCCCTATGAGCTCAACTCCAATAGGGGTATCTTGGTCTCCTGGGAACGTCCACCGTAGACTGGAACACTCCAGGTCCAGACGTCGAGATAGTCGAGTACCAACAGAGACCACGACACAATAGGTGCAAACCATTGGCCACTGTTGGTCAACCAAAACCCGGCTACATCCGCAAGGTTCCATGAACCGTCCCACTCTCATTCCATACCCGCACCCGGGTACACCAACCTCACATGACTCCCAGTCACACGGCTCGCCTCTTTGATAATATGCAATGCAATACAAACCTAAGTTGACACCGGTACCATCTTTCACTTACACGAGTTCCGATGCACACGACATCCACAACCTCGGTACTCATATACCGCTCTCATATCACATTCATAACCACAGTTGTCTATTTTTCCAATTGGTAATTGATCACCCAATCTCTAAGAATGATATTCGATTATTCACCATTTATTTATTACTTGTAATAATTCGGTACGCTTACCACGACCCCCACCATATAAGTTCAATTCTCTAGAGTTTTGCAATGGTATTTGAGGCACATTTAGACCACAAACATAATTCTCTTCACAAATTCTACCCCATTTAAAACAATAGTGTGAAAAAAAGTGACATTGAAGGGATTATTGAATAGTTTAGTAGATAAATAAAGTTAGAGTAATACCACAGAGCCTCAAATCTTTCACACTAGATTGTACAAACATATACAATTTATCAGGTTTGACTAGCTACACAAAGAAACCTACACTAAGGGATGTTTTTCATGTGGTACATTGAGTTGTATATCTTTTAAGATCTTTATCCAATTTCCATAAACTTATATGTAGGCCATAAAGGTAACTTCTCAAGTTCAAAACTTGTTTCTACCCGGGACATGCAAACTTGGCATAGTCTTTGGTTTTTCACTATTGTATTCCAACGGGCATTCATTGCTATGTGACTAACCTTTTAGGCACTGCACATGCACCCCCTGATTTAAAAATATACATTTAATTACTTTATATATTTTTAGTTTCCCCCCATTGTTAATTTATTTTCACTCATGACACTCTACCTTCTTCCTTTCAGACCACTTGTCCAGACCACTTGTCTAGTGACTTATATTGAGAGAGAGTTGTTCAATAACAATGGCTGATCATTCAATGATTTCAAAACATGAAATCACGTAGAAGACAATTATGAGGTATGCAATTTATTTGATTAGATATATTAAAATTGGTTAAATTAATATGAAGGTCCCAAATGGGTCCTTGAACTTTTTGAAAAAATTCGAATAAATCCATATACTCTTTAAGATATTTAATTTATCCTAATTATTAATTATTAATATTAATAATAGAATTATGTATTAATAATATTAATATAATTATATTAATTCGTAATATAATAATGGGTGGGTCCAGGATGTGCCACGTGGTGCACTCTGAAGCAGTGGCTCCATTGCAACTGGCACCACTCCACAAGAGTGCCCACATGGCACTTGCTTGAATTTTATTAATTTTCTAAAAGTTTTTCGGTCCAAAATTTGTATTTTATTTTAAATTTTTTTTTTGCACAATAGGACACTGCCACGTTGCAAGTCAAAACTGGAGCCATTACGTTAGCAAAAAAATTAATATTTTATTCCAGCATGTCAAAAAGGAGGTCACTTTGGTAAATTGTTTCAAAATGAGGTCATTTTGGTAAATAGATTTTAAAAGGGGGTCACTTTGGTCAGAAAGCCAATCGTTGTGAGATAATAACAAGGGGTCGAGATGGAATCAAGATTGTTGCATTATTGACTCATGACACTATAAGGTTTAATGGTTGTTTTGGATTGCATAAGATTTTTATGGGGTTTTCCTTACTGTCTGGGTGAAAGTGTGTCTTGGGGGAATGCTTATTGAGGGTTTTTTTTTGTTGGATTTGATTTATAACTCTTTGAAGTAACTAGTGATAATTGAAATGACATTCTGAATGTGGTTTTTTTTTTTTTTTTGATGCAATATTCTGAATGTGTTTTTGCATTCATGTGTTATGAGAGATGAAATGTGAGGGTGTAAGAGTTCCTATAGTGAGGTTGTTAAAAGATGTGTTAAAAACTTGATTTCAGCAACTACCACATGCCTAATGAAATGAGTGAGTGTAAGAGTTCCTATAGGGTTTTGTTTTTTTTTTTGAAAAGCAAAAGAATTATATTAACAAAGGTACAAGGGAACCCAACCCAACAAATTACAAAACAAACCTGAAAAGTTCAACAAAACAAACCCAGTCACAGTAATTGATGCCTAACCTCAATTGGCTAAAGAGAAAAGATATTCCCAAAATATAAAACATGATGCCACACCTGCCCACTACAATACACACAACAAATAACCCATCAAAACAACCCAATCTATATAACGAACACAACTCCAAATCAAGAAAACAGCCACGTCACAATAAAAAACGCAAAGCACATCAAGCTGAGCCAATAATAGATATGGCCAAGGTGCAAAATCAGATTGAGCAGTAATAACAACCAGGCCGCAAGAACTCCCCACCACAATTAAGCAGCATAATAGATGAAAACTCGAGATCAGACACGACACTTCCAATAGGTTGTTAAAAGTTATACTAAAAACTTGATTATAACAACTACCACATGCCTAGATGAAGAAAATCAAATTTATTAGAGAAAACAAGCGAAAAAACAACAATTACAAGCATCAACCTTGCTCCATTGGAGATGCTTATTGTGGCAAAGCTCTATGTGACTTGGGACCAAGCATCAACCTTATGCCAATGTCAATTTTCAGAAAGTTGGGGATTGGAGAAGCTTGTCCTACATCCGTTACCCTTCAGTTGGCAGACAGATCTATTGCTTATCCAGAAGGAAAGATTGAAGATGTTCTGATTAGAGTTGAAAAATATGTATTCCTTGTGGACTTTATCATTCTAGATTTTGAGGCAGATAGGGAAGTCCCTATCATTCTTGGAAGGCCATTCTTAGCAACAGGAAAGACCTTGATTGATGTGCAAAAAGGAGAACTCACAATGAAGGTTAATGATCAACAAGTCACTTTCAATGCTTTCAATGCCCTCAAATACCTAGATGAAGGGATGGAAGAATGCTCTTTTATTCAGTCATTTGATGAACTGGTGCAACAACATTTCTCAAAGAATTTGTCTGAATACTGCAAAGTTTCAGCAACAGTAGAAGCTGAAAACTCATCTAGTGAGGAAGTAGTGGATTTCTTGGACAGTAGGGCAGCTCAACATGTATGGTCCAGGAAATATGAGTCATTGGAGGTAATTAATGGTACTTTTAAGGATAATATTCCTTATATTATTAAACCTCCTACTTTAGAATTGAAGAAGTTGCCAACCCATTTGAAATTTGTTTATCTTGGGGACAATGACACACTGCCTGCAATAATTTCTGCTTCACTAACCTGTCCTCAAGAGGAACATTTTCTAACATTTTTAAAAAGGCACAAAAAGGCAATAGGATGGCAGATGGCCGACATCAAGGGAATCAGTCCCTCAATTTGCATGCATAGGATCCTTTTGGAAGACAATTCAAAGAATAGTATCGAAAGCCAAAGGAGACTGGATCCAATCATAAAGGAGGTGGTCAAGAAAGAAATCATCAAGTGGTTGGATGCTGGCATTATCTACCCTATTTCAGACATTGTATGGGTGAGTCCCATCCAGTGTGTGCCTAAGAAAAGGGGAGTGACTGTTATTACAAATGAAAAGAATGAAGTCATCCCAATAAGAACTGTAACTGGTTTGAGGATTTGCATGGACTACAGGAAGCTAAGAAAAGCAACTAGAAAGGATCATTCCCTATTGCCATTTATTGATCAAATGATGGATATGTTGGATGGAAAGGAATTTTATTGCTTCATGGATGGTTATTCTGGTTACAACCAGATTGCTATAGCACCAGAAGATCAGGAGAAAATAACTTTCACCTATCCTTATGGCACCTTTGCTTTTAGAAGGATGCCATTCGGACTATGCAATGCTCCAGCAACCTTCCAAAGATGTATGGTGGCTATGTTCTCTGACGTGATTGAAAAATCCATGGAAGTTTTCATGGATGATTTATATGTTTGGGGAGACTTTCCAGAACTGTTTGGTGAAGTTAGACAAATCCTGGATAGATGTGAAGATACTAATCTTGTATTAAACTGGGAGAAATGCACTTCATGGTGATAGAAGGGATTGTGCTTGGTCACCGAATTTCCACCAATGGCATTAAAGTTGACAGCAAAGATTGAGGTGATTGAAAAGTTGCCTCCTCCCACATCAGTGAAGGGCATCAGAAGTTTTCTTGGCCATGCTGGTTTCTACAGAAGGTTCATCAAGGATTTCTCCAAAATATCCAAGCCACTGTGTCAGTTGCTGGAGCATAATAGGATTTTTGACTTCACAGATGAATGCCTGAAAGCCTTTGAGCTTCTAAAGGAGGCTCTCATCACTGCACCTATCATAGTTCCACCTGATTGGGAAAAGCCTTTTGAGCTTATGTGTGATGCAAGTGACTTTGCAGTAGGAGCGGTCCAGGGACAAAGGAACAATAAAGTGTTACACCCTGTTTACTATACAAGCAAGTCCTTGATTGATGCTCAGATCAACTATACCACCACTGAAAAGGAGTTACTTGCTGTGGTATTTGCCTTTGAGAAGTTTAGATCCTATCTTGTTGGTACAAAAGTGGTAGAAGACATTGACCACTCAGCCATCAAATATCTCATTGACAAGAATGATGCTAAACCAAGGCTCATAAGGTGGGTGTTGCTGCTGTGAGAATTTGATTCAGAGATCAGGGACAAGAAGGGAGTGGAGAACCAAGTAGCAGATCATCTCTCAAGGTTACCAGAGGATGATGCAGCATCAAGGGGAATAACCATTGTTGAATCTTTCCCTGATGAACAACTGCTAGCGATGCAAGATGCTGCAACACCATGGTATGTTGCCCTGGTGAATTTTTTGGCTAGTGGTGTGGTTCCCCTAGACATGAACTCACAGCAGAAAAGAATATTCTTTCATCAAGTAAAACAATATGTCTGGGATGAACCATACCTCCACAAGATGTGCCCAGATAAATTGAACAGAAGATGTACTGCAGATGAAGAGTTCCAGAGTATATTGACCCAGTGCCATGCTTCAGCATATGGTGGACACTTTGGGGGCATGAGAACTGTTGCCAAGGTGTTCCAATCAGGTTTATTCTGGCCTACTTTATTTAAAAATGCACATGAATTTGTAAAACACTGTGATAGGTACCAAATGGTAGGAAATTTGTCTAACAAAAATGAAATGCCCATGAACACTATTTTAGAAATTGAACTTTTTGATGTGTGGGGTATTGACTTTATGGGACCATTTCCTCCTTCATCTGGCAACCTATATATTTTGGTAGCTGTTGATTATGTGTCCAAATGGGTGGAGGTCATGGCTACCATAAAAAATGATTCTAGGGTGGTGACCAAATTATTACAAAAGAACATTTTTTCTCAGGCAAGCTCAAACCAAGGTGGTCTGGCCCATTAAAAATCATGAAAGTTTATCCACATGGATATGTGGATTTACTAGATATAGAGAGTGGTAAAGAGTTCAAGGTCAATGGACAAAGAATCAAGCAATACTTTGGTGAAACTTTGGACAAAATGAAGGTTACCACCACTCTTGATGATACTGAATGATGCTAAAACATGGTCTGGCTGAGGACCTTATAAACCAAGCGCTCATGGGAGGCTGCCCGTCAATAAATTCAAGTAGTTTATAGTTATGCTGGAGCATTACATGGTCAGCAACAAATAATTAGGAAGCATAGAAGGCAAGAATTGAGTTCAGGTTGTAGCATAAGGAAAAGAACTGGTGTGCTGTGGGGAAATGCTACATCATGCTCCTGAAATTCTGAGTGCAGAGGTTACCATTTGTGGATAATGACCAATATCTGAGGGAAGTACAAGGTAGGGCCCAACACGTTTTGTCTGCTGTGGGTAAAGCAAGTTGGACAATTTTGAAAAAAATAAAACTGCAATAATTAATGGGGTGTGGAGAGAGAAGGTCACGGGTTACCACTCCTCATGACCTAATCGTACAACCTTTTTCTCTCTCCCACTTTATTTCCTCCTTTCCCACGTCTCACCTCCACAAACAGCCAACCCACACCCTTCCTGACACATTAAATAGCCCCTCCTCACTCCACTCAACCCACTACACTCTCTGTTAAACCCTTCCTTCTTCCTTGCTCACAAACCCTAACTGTTCTAACCCTTCCCCTAACCCTACTCAATCACCATGACCACAAAAGAAAGGAGGACGTGTGAAACACCGTGCAATCAAGACCCCATCACCCACCTCTGCAACAGAAAAAGCCCAACCTTCCTCTTGGACTGATGCAGAGCTAAGGAAAAATTTGAAACTGAGACACTAGGCCATAACCTATTTCCAGAAAAAGGTTTCAAATTTGGAAAATGTACCAACTTTGGGATACTGTCTGAGGTGGCAGATGTGGTTGAAGCTCTAAACTGGAGGATCTTTGCTCAGCATCCAGAGGGCTTCTGTACCCAGTTGGTAAGGGTGTTTTATGCCAACATTGGGTCAGAATCTCAGACCTTCGTGATCATCAGGGGAGGAAAGGTCACATTCTCAGCTGCAACCATAAACATGCACCTAGGGCTGGAAGAGGTGGAGGATGAGTACCAAGACATCCTAAAGAAAATGACAACTTCCAAGCTGGAACAAATCAAAAAGGACCTAGCTGTTGCTGGAGCGGAATGGATCCAGCAACCAGAAGGTCAGGTAAAGCTCCCAAGGCCCTTGTTGCAGTCCCTTGCCAAAGTCTGGTACCATTTCCTGAGACACACTCTGTCCCCAACTGCCCACTTGGAGAAAAAGCGCCTACTTCTTCTTTACTGTATCATGACCAAGAAAAAAATCAATGTTGGGGTGATGATAAAGGATCAGATCTCCACCTGTGCCATGAAGAAGAAAGGTAACTTGATCTTCCCCTACCTGATAACTAAGTTGTGCACTGAGAAGGGAGTGGAGTACAATCCTGGAGAGGGGTTGGAGAAAAACTCTGGCCCAATAGATATGAATTGCATCCTGAGGATGTACTCCAATTATGACAAAACTGAAGTGAGTGACAAAAAACCCCCAAGATCCAGCACCCCAGAGCAGCATGATCGCTCTGGGATGCTGGAGCAGAAGATTGACCAATTGACTGATATGTTGCAGCAACATGTGCAGCGAGAAAAAGTGTTTTGGGAGTTCTGCTCCATCAAATACCAATGGGAGAAGCAGACCATGAAGCTAAACAATTGGAAACTAGAAACTCCCATTCCCTAGTTCCCAAGAGATATCCTGCCACCTATGCTAGAAGATGAACCAATCCCCCCCCCCCCCCCTGAGAAAACAGTTCCCAACCCTGCATTCTACAACCCAGAAATCAACATCAACTCTACCACTACAAACAGTTCCTCCTCTGACAAAGAATGGATGGGCGTTGCCCCATCCCAGCAACAAAATGTGGTTGTGGCCTCTACAGCCCAAGAAAAATTTCCTTCCTCTACCCCTACTGCAATAAATGCCTCCCCTTAAGTCCTCAAACCAGCATACAAAATCAAGACCATTGTTGGGAAGGGGAATTCTATGATGAAAATTGCTGCTGAAGCTGCTTCTGCAGTAGAGGAAGAGGAGGATGAAATCCCTCTCTCCAAGAAACTCAAGACTGTTGTGCCAAATGATGCACTCAAGATTAAGAAAGAAAAGGTTGCAACACTACAGGCTGAGAAGGAGGGGGTTGCTGCAGCAGAGCAAGCTGAAGAAGCAGCTGGAGCAGAGGAAGGAAGTGAAGAAGAGGAGTCTGAAGCAGGTGAAGAAGAAGAGGAGTAAGAGAAAGAGATTGAAGAAGGAGAGGCTGAAACACCACAGGCTTGAAACAGAGCCCTAAACCAACAACAAGATGCTTTCTGAGCCTTCCACCCCATTCCCAGCATTATGTTCTTTTTAATTATCTGCAAGTAGTGGTCACTAGGACCATTTAGATCTGATTGTGTGTAGGGCCATTAGGGCCATAGTTGTTTAAAACTTTGTATGATGTTGGCTTGCAGGTGCCCCACCATGTTAATTCCGTATGATTAAAGATTAAATGGAAGTGGCCTCTTACCTTTTGATGTGTTCAATCACTTGTCTCTTTAGTTAGAACTATTGCTTAATAACTAATGATATGACTTAACTGCACAATTTTAACCATGCTACATCACTGCTTTATCTAAGAGGACACATATGCTGCAACAGAAACAAATAAATGTGAGCTTGAGTGTCTAAATTACACTGCACCTATGCTTCACACACATGCATTTTCTGTAAGGCTTGATTTGATTCTATTTAATCTAAACACATATGATTGCACACAATTTATGCTTGAGGCATTTTCTTGTTTTGTTTTCATTTTTGCTAGAGCTCAAACAGCCAACCCTCTAACTCTGAATGTCCTTAGTGTGCCCCATTGAGCCTAAACCCTTTCTTCTTATATCTAGCACATTTTAAGCCCTTAACTCAAAAAACAAAGAATACCTAAATAGGTAGAGCTTAAGGATTCTTTTGAAGTCATGTTCTAAGATAAGTTTGGGGGTGGCTTGAGGACAAGCACGACCTCAAAGTTTGGGGGTGCTGGCTGCAACAACTATGCAGCAAAGCTGTATAGGAAAAATGAAAAAGAAATTAAAAAAGGGGGAAATCAAGAAAGAAAATGAGAAGCTCACAATTGTGTAATGTGAAGCTGCATTTCCCTCTTAAAAATTATGCAAAAAAAAAAACACAGAAATTTTGAAAAATGAGAACAAAGAACATAGAAAAATCTAAAAGTACAACAATAATCTATTCTTTGTTCTCAACAAAAATAATAAAGTATGGGTCGTGATGGGGAAAGTAGTGAATTGTAAGGACCAAAAGGTTTTGAAGGAAGGAATACTTGGAATATAGAGCTGACTTGAAAAGCACCCTCTTGCTAGACATAGAATTCAGCTACCTATCCATAAATTTTCAACCTCACCTGTCCTAAGCCCCCTTTCTGTGTTGTTTTAATTATGATAGAACCTTATCAAGTTTAAATCAGAGATGTATGTCTGTGATTGAGAGTGAAAGTCTGATGAGAGTGTGAGAAACAAGACCAACTATTCTGAGTGACTTGCTGCAGCATATGTTAATCTGAACCTAGATCAGTTTTGTAATAATTGTTGAAATGTGCATGATAAGAAGAGTGTTGTGTTATGATTGCAAGTGTAGAATTTTGAGCCTTAAAAAGAAAGGAAAACCAGGGTGAGAGATGTATGCCATGAAAAGGACAGAAGTATTTTGTTGTCATGTTTTCTTGCATTGCTTGAGGACAAGCAATAATTCATGTTTGGGGGGTGTGATAACTCTTTGTAAGAAGAGTTATTTATTACCTTCATGCCTTGAATTATTGTTGCCCTCTAAGTTTAAGTTTGCATTTATGTGAATAAATTGCTATGTGGTAAATGTTGGTGCTGAAACATGCAAATGTCAGTATTATGCTTTTCTGTGCTTCATCATTGTCTCAGATTTTTCTACATGTTTAAGAAGAAAGGTGATGGAGCAAGGTTAAAGTATGGAAAATGGACTACTTGACTGCTACAGCATAGCCAAACTTTACAGCTATACACCAGAAGACAAAAGCTGACATGGATACCTTTTCTCTCTCCTCACATGCGCTGATGTCCTAATAATGTGGAGCCCACGCATCTGGGGATCATGCCCTCCTGCGTTTTTGGAAATGGGCCACGTTGCTGTGTTTTTATTTTCTTTATCTTCACCATTGTAATGACTTCTTTATCTTTTATTCATTTTGATTTTTGTAAGCTCAACATGAGCTAAACTCTTCAAGCTTTAGCTATGCTTATGTAATGAATACTTAGTTGTCTTTATGCAATGAATATGTTCTGCATTTTTTTTATCATGCATTAACTGTGTTTAGTTAAGAGTGGTCAACTTAATTAAATGTCAAGCTTGCTTGGTTTGGAAAAATTGAGTAAAGTGGAAAGAGATAAAAGATAGGGGTTAAATCAATGATAAGAAAATTATTTGATGTTGAATAGACTAGGAATAGTTATTCAAGTCCCTAAACTAACTGGAACATGCTTATCAAGAGGATGGTGTAATTAATCTGAATCTAGGAATAGAAGGCAGTTAATGATGAACCTAGTCCTTAAGTGTTGGAAAACACATTTTTACTTCCTGGAGTTAATGCTGGAGCATAGGTAAAGCATAATATAGGCTAAGCAGGATTTATGAAAGCGCATACATAGAGCTACTTTTACCATATTTCGTAACTCAACTCATTTTAATTCTTTTCTTTTTAAGTGTTAACTTTCTCAAGTTTAATTTACAATTACCTTGTACACACACCAAATTTTTTTACCAATCTAACTGCTGGAGCATATAGTCTAAATAGGAATTTTGCTACAGCATTACAATCCTCGTAGGAACGATATCTGACTTACTTTCTAAACTACTTGTTGTGATTGTGTATACTTTCACAAGCTTAAAGACAAATGTTTTTAAGGCAACAATGGTACCTTGGTGTGAGAGGGCTTTAGATGAGGGAGAGACGTCTCTGTGGTGGAGAGATTTAGGCAGTTTAGAAGGGTTGGGGAGTCCCAAATTGGAGTGGTTGACAAATGGAATCACAAAGAGGGTAGGGAATAGGGCTTCAATGACTTTTTGGAAGGATTGTTGGTCTGGTGTTTCTTCTTTTCAAAACATTTTTCGAAGGCTTTTTTCAGTTTCAACAGCAAAGGAGGAAAAAGTTGCAAATCTGGGAGAATGGAGAGATGGATCTTGGTTTTGGAACTTGCCATGGCGTAGGAGACTCTTTGAGTGGAAGGAGGAACAACTAAAGGAATTGATGCTCATTTTGGAAGGCCAACAGATTCTTCATGTTGTGGATGACTCGTGGAGCTGGTTGGGTGATAACAACTTGAAATATGCTATAAAAATAGCATATGAACATATTACAGCTGCTGTTCACAAGGTAAATGATTGCAATTTCGAAGTTCTTTGGGATAGGAGCATCCCTTTGAAGATTGAGACCTTTTGTTGGAGGTTGATTTTGGATAGAATTCCAACAGCAATTAATCTACAAAGAAGGGGAATTATTATCTCAAATGACTCTTTACTTTGCTGGTTTTGTAAGACTAATTTTGAAACAGTTGCTCATTTGTTCCTTTTTTGTAACTTCTCTTATGTTGTGTGGATGTATATGTATAATTGGATAGGCATTCAAACAACTCTTACGGGGAATGTGTGGGATCTACTATCACAACATGATGGACTGCGTTTTTGTAAGGGATCAAAAAGGATTTGGAGAATGTTTTGGTTCACTGTAATTTGGTCATGATGGATGCACAGAAATGACATGATCTTCAATTAGAGCTCCTTGGATTTTGATAAGGTAAAGGAGTTGATCAAATTTAGAGTGTGGAGTTGGTGTCAAGGTTTAGTAAAGAAAGAAAAATTTTCATACATAGATTGGATTGTTAATCCTTTGATTTGTATGGAATCTGTTGTGTGATCTTTTGTTAGGGAGGATAGGCAACTTCAAAGTATAGAAGCATAGTTTTTACATGTCATTGGCAAATGTGAAATACCTTGTACAAACTTAGCTTCTAGGGAGGTTGATGTTCTCTTGTCTGGTGGTTAGTCTTTTAGAGGGCACATATTTTTTGTTTTTCCTTTCACTTGATACTTCTTGTATATGGGTTTAGGGTACCCCTTATACTCTATTTATATACTTTCGTCTTATAAAAAAATGATTTAGTCATATGCACAAAGTTGAAAAAAAAAAAATATTTCATTGACAAAAGTATCAAATCCAAAAGAAGTCAAATTACAGTATATGAATATCAAAGAAAACATTATGATTGATCTTTAAAAGGAACTTGATCTAAATATATTTTTTTAAAACTTGCTAGAACAAATACAACAAGTAACAACCACCAACTCTTTTCTCAGTCGTTGTGGCGACTACATGGATTAAACAATACTATATAATGCTGTAGGAAAAATCATGTCTAAAAACAAATCATCAATATGTAAATCTCTCTTTTAAAGTTTTCACATAGGATTTTTCTTAACCCTTGTCTACCTCTAACAATTAGGCCTCTCTCCATCTGATATATACTTGGTTTTCAAAACTGAATATTTAGACAAAAATATTTAAAGCACAATAACTTAAGAGATAATTGGATAATATTTAGTTACTTTTGTACATGAGATCACAATACTTTATTCAATTTTATAACAAATAATATATTTTTTCGTAAAGAAAAAGTAAATAATATAATATTTATAATAAGATAAGTAAAATGACACAAAATAAAGAGCATCCAAATTTCTAAGCTTTACATAGTTATAATGTCAACAAGCTCGCAAGAAAGGTAACTATAATTTCTCCTTATAACAAAGAGGGAAATTCAAAAGAAAAATAGGTTTTTTTCATCCCCACAAGTCCTCTATGGGATTTGTGGGAATTACGGAGACCACGGGTCCCTCTTGTGTAGGTCTACGGCATAACTTTTCCCAAGAAACAACTTCCTGCACAGGCATGTAAAATAACCAAAGAACCAAAGAAAGCAAAAGTTGAGTGCATGAATGCTTTATGACATGGTACGAGTTTGGGGACATGGTAAAAAGGTAAATTAGTAACTCTAGAGGAAAGCATCAATGATCACCTCCGTATTGTCATGGAGAAATCGGACATTAAAGATGCACATACAATTTTCTTGAACGTGTGGCCTCCTCTGAATTTTTACAACTCGAGCATCACAATGAAAGGCATAATCATCTGTTATCTGTGACAAACCAAGAAATGCACATGAGAGTTCTAATAGTTATATATGTTTGGGAGTACTTAAAAGCCAAAAATAACTATATGTTCCACTTTGTTATATGTTGTACAAAAGTCATGCGATTTTGCAAACATGTCAATCATGTGGCCAATGGACACACACATTATATAGACAAATTGTAGTAAAATAAAAGAGTTTGATTTCCTTACCTTGAAACAAACTACAAGATCTCCATCCTTCACCTTGTGACACTCCGAAGGTTCCAATGGTATGGATCTCTCACGCACCCCCTCTTTAATATTCACCCATTCATCTTGTTCCTTACTAAATCCAACATATCGAACACGGGCTTCCTGAGTTAATGTATGTGAATAATTAACCATTTTATTTATAGCATCAATGTAATTCCAACAACTCATACTTGAGTAGAAACTTGAAGATAATATTTGAACAAAAATTAGACAAGCATTGCAGGCATGAAATGAACTATCACTCCTCTATTGATTACAAATTTTAAAGAAAATGTCTAGTTTCTTAACAAGCAAAAAGACATAAATTAGAATATAAGAATCTTACAACTTCGCCTGTGCTCACAACTCTATAGTTAAGGAATAATGCTACATCATACCTACAATTGAAATATAATCCACAATGTATAAAAATGCAACATACATATCATATGGCTAAGCTCAAAACATAGAGTTACAGCTTAATCATAGTATTATTCCTCACCATGCAAAGTCTTTTGAAGATCTTGCTTCAAATCCCAACTCCGAGAGATCTGTAACTTCTTTACCTGACATTACAGTAAGAAATTCTAATTAAATTCTAAAGTATTCAAAGCCTTGTTGATCTTTGAGCATGACTTTATGTCAATCGTCATTTATTAGTACTACATTGCCTATCATTGAATCTTATCGCTTGTTGAAGTTATCCCAAAATCAATCTTTATACAACTTACAAGGCTTTATAATTGTGTAGGTGTTTTTTACATTCTTTCTCAACAACCCTGATAAGGCTCCACATGAATCCTATGAGGCTATAATTTCCAATTTATGAAGCAATATAAAACAAAACAGAATCAAATATAAACTATTGCAAATGCTCAGTGAATTTATTTTCATTAATAGAAATCAATAATTACCATTTTGGCAGGGAGAAATTTGATAAAAGTATACAATAAGCATTATTGTTGTTCGTTAATGAGTCAAAACAATATCATGTTCACTGTAAAATAGATCTAGAAACTCAATTCCCTTATTATTAATATCAAAAAAAAATGAAAAAAGACAGAGCACATTATCAATATGAAGGTTATGATTTACAGTGACAGGGTGCATATCTTTATCTTTATATATATAAAAGAAGCAGTCACTGGAGGAATTTTTTCCTTCCAAAACTGGGGTCAAATCTGTCATTTAATTTACTAATTAATAAACATCAATAAAACAGTAATTGTTATAATTTATATTAAATTTTTATGCAATTTTCGTGGTTATTAATTGGCTAATTGTTGCTCTATACCCATGAACCCTAGGTTATTGTGCTGGAGTTAATGAAACCATACAGACATAATGGTCCATCGGGTAATAGATAGATGTTGGGAAAATAAAAAATAAATAAAAGGTAATTAATTCTTTATATTGGAAAGCACATCCCTTTGACTAAGAGACTCTCATCCTTTTTCATTTTAATGGTTTCTCGCCTCTTGGGATTGTAAATTTTCCTTCTAACACATGCCTCTTCGGTTCTTTGGCCTTTTCAGGTTTCTACAAACTCATCCTTTTTATTGATGCGAGGGGTGTAGCTATCTGCCATATAAGCTTCCATCTCTAAGCTGGTGTTTTCTGGTTTTTTTTCTCATGATTTTTTTGAACTTTTTTTATTTTTTGCTGTATTATCTTATATTGTTAACATATTTCATCTATTCTTTATTCTTTATGTCAAGTGTTAATGTACAAACTGGAGAGCCAGGAGAGGAGGTAGCTATCAAGCTGGTATGTTATGAATTGCAAATTATTCATTATATTCTGAATTACATTTTTAGTTTTTAAAGTGTCCATATTATTCATTATATTATTCAAATGACTCAATCGTAACATCAACTGAAGAACTCCTCCCTACTCCATGAGGTATACTCAAACATATACTTTGAATAACTATTCTCACATTGGTTGTATTCTCTTCACTTCTCTGTATTTTTTATTGCTATAAAAATTGTCAATTCACTTTGGTTCTCTCTGTGTTTTTTCATATAAATAACAGCATGTGACTCCATGACCATGTTCATAGAGCCCAAGTATTATAACTTCTTTTCAACAAGCATGGTACTTTTGAAACTCTTTTGGCCTAGCAGTGCCAAAAATATATATGTGGCATATGAGTTTAATTGGGCTTGATTGTATTTGATCCAACTGGAACTTCAACGTAACCTACTTTGACATTGTTTATTTGGAATTACCATTCATGGAGCTATCGTGATGTTCCTATCTCTTTCTTAATTTATTTATAAAAATAATATCTCTATTTTAGTTGCAGGCACAAGGGATTGGAAAAGGAGTAACTAACTACATCGTACATACCTGAAGAAAAAAGTGAGATAATTGATGCTAACAAGGGGGAATTAAGTGTTCCTCTTCAAGGTTGAAATGGAAACTTCTGCTAATTCTAACTTTGGAACTTCTTATCATGAGAAAAAAAAATTCTGCTGATATAATCCTCATATTCAAAATTAAGGATTTCGCCTTTATAAAAGTAGCAATCAATTGTAAACCAAAAAAAAAAAAAAAAGTAGCAATCAATTTATTCAATGTTTTTTTATTGATAGGTTTATGTATTATTTGTTATTCAGTTTTGAATATTTGTTTATTTGATTAGGATGTTGTATACAGTATTGGTTATAAAGTGACTGAAATTAAGTTTGCTTACATGCTTCCTTTAGACAAATCTGGGTGTCAAATGAAGTATTGCCCCCTTTATTTCAAAAACTTCATTACTTTTTGGTTTTACTCTTTCATTGTTGCAACTCATATTTTCCAATTTTTAATATTATATTCTACATCTGGGTTCTGATGTGTTACTTCCTATGTTTGCTTAGACGAGAAGATAACATAGTTGCAATAAGCTTCATCATATTTTAAAAATTTATTTGGACTTCTTTTTTAAAAATTGTGTTGTGATTTCATTTTTGTGTGAAATTTTGTTTATATAGGACCGATTTGATTCTTCATTTGGGTTTGGAGAAGTTGTTTCATATGTTTGCTTTGACGGGGAGATAACTTAACTGCAACCAAATTAATCTAATACATGTCATAATATTTGTTAAATTTTTTAGAAGTCGTTATTAAAGAGAAGTGTTTTGAAGTAAAATTTCATTCATTATATATTGTGTTTATGATAAACATACTATAAGGATTGATTGAACTGAGTACAAGGTACAATTGGAGAAAGTAGAGCAAAGAAATGTTAAAGTATAATAATAATAATTTATATTTTCTAATTGTACATGTATCTAATATTATTTTATGCAGAAATGCTTTAGATATTATATATTGTTTTAATATTAATTTGTCGACAACTTTTCCTTATAAGTTTTAATTTACAAAATAAGTTATTCCAACAAAACTTTACATGTGCATCGTACGGGAAAACATGTGATACATGCGTGTATTCTAATCGTGTTACCTTAATTAGGAGCGTGTTACCTTAATATTTATTTATCAAAAATATTATGTAATCTTACTATTTTTAAGAAATAAAAAATATATTTCCAAATAAATAATGTTTTGTGTTTTCACATAATATTAAGTTATATCGCATATGCATATCTCACCCGTGCATCACACGGGTCCATCGACTAGTAATAAATAAGTTAATACGGCAAATGAGAATACTAGCTAGCATCTTATTTTTAAAATATTAAAATTCGTTAGTTGGAGCTAAGGGCATTTGATGGAACCATGGGCTAAAATGGAGAAAGGGAAAAGTGCAAAAAGGGGAAGGCCCTCTTGGTTTACTCCCGTATACCAAGAACCCACTGACAAGGTTTAAAGTCGTAGGCGGGAACATTAAATGATGGTGAGGTAGGCAATTATATATATATATATATATATATATATATATATATATATATATATATATATATATATAGAGAGAGAGAGAGAGAGAGAGAGAGAGAGAAACAGTTATACAAAGAGAATATACATATTAGGGCTGGACAAGTTACCGATCCCGACCGTGACCCGTTAAAACTGGAGAAAAAAATAGGTAGGCAAGTATGGGCAGGCGCGCGATCCGCGGGTGACAGAGATTAGTTTCATGCGGTCTTGGGCACCGCGGGGGTAAAAAATTTCGTTACTGACCGAACCCGGCCGATATATTAAAATATTTTATTTTTAATTCCCCTTCAATTTAATTGGCTCTTATATCTTATCCTTATCTTTTCTGATTCCCTCATTTAATATTCAGATTTCAATCTTATCTTTACACAAAAATCAAAATCTCTCATTCTCTCAGCCTCCCTCATTCTTTTAATGACGTTCACTTCACACACACACTTCATCTTCACACTCAGCCTATCTCGCTCACTCTTCTTCCACTGCAACCACCGTAGTTACCAGTGGCGCTCCTTGCTCCTCTCTTTCTTCCTCTCCTCAATGATGGTCTCTTCTTGCACCTCTGCTGCATAGGCGCCTCCGGCCAAACCAACGCGTCCAGTCTCATCGTGGACCTTCCATAACCAGCGCATCCAGCCCCACTCTCCAGCCTATCCCCACCGCACGAAATGGAAGATTTTGACCAAGCTTCCTCTGGGATGGATCTGTAACGTGGACAACTCTGCGAAGAAGGAGATCTATGGTGCAAACAAAGAAGACTTGTGAAGAATAGGTTTTTTTTTGGTGAAAGTTTGAATCTTTCTGTAAAAAGTTTGAATCTTTCTGGTTTATGTTCTTGTTCCCTTCATGTTTCGGGTTCTGCTTCAATTTTGAATTATGAGCATTTTAAAGTTTATGAATGATGCTTCTTCTTCTCCATTCTGGATTTCTGGTTTTTTTTTGGTATAAAATTGACCTAGCCCACTTGCCGACCCGACCAAACCAAGCAAGCCTAATCCGAGGGCATTAAACCGATGGGAATGGGTGAGGATATCTACCTGTCTTTTTTTCGGGGTGGGGTTTTTCGGTCCGAATCCGACCAAACCCGCCTGCTATCCACCCCTAATATGTAGGGGACGTAACAAATTGGGGGCAAGAACAATGTTTATAATTTTGTATTGGGATTCGAGATTAGCATCTTTGGATTGGGAGCATTCTGCTCTTTTCTTCTTTGTACCCTTATATTAAATATAGGCTGCTTACGTTTGGAATTTAGTCATATCAACATTTAACCCAAATCAGGTGAACCCTTGTTCCCTACAGAAATGACAATATAACAAGATTCTATAGGCTTAAAAGCAAATGGCATTCTGATTATGGGGAATTTAAAGGGGAACATTTTGCAATGATTTAGCTGTATAAAACCAAATTTTCAAAACCACAAGAAAAACCACCCAATATCATCGAGGGAACTTTTTCTTCCTTTTCCAAATTTATAGACACAATAAAATAGAAGGAAAAAAGGACAACCTGTTCGAGTTGGAGAGCTTTTGTTTCCAATAGAAGCATTTGAAAGATCAACCAATAATTTCAGCTCATCGGGTGATGAAGTAACATTAGCCTGCGACTCTTTCTGTTTGTTTTGGAACCAACACTGCACCTAAAACCCAGTAAAACCAATGCACCATTATAACATGTTCTATAAAAATGACAAAACATGTCTAAATGACAAAGAAATTGTAACAACCTGTTGCCATGATAAGGAAGTTTTACCATCATGGTTTGATGATGAACTGCAAAATTAAAGCTTTTAAATTGTGAAATATCATAGTAAACGTAACACAAAGTCCTCTCTATTTTATGTTACAGTTAAGATAAGACTTAATTCACCTAAATTTCGTAGCAACCTCTCGACATAAATTCTGATCAAGTGATTTTTCTCCCATCTCCTGATACATTCTTTCCAATTCCATGATCTATGTGTTGGTGGCCGTGGGATGATGCAGAGGAAGAGGGCACTAGTTAGTGGAATGCAATGACAGTATACACATCAAGTGGAACACAGAACAATCTAACTAAAATATATACCACACTTCCATCCTCAGAGAAATGAAATTACCTCGTCTTCAGAGAATTGATGGAATAGAGATTCAGTTAAATTGAGCTTATCCATCTCTACAAACAGGGGTGGCCAAGATGTCAACTTTATCCTTACTTTAGACACACCCCAAATAAAAGTACATGTTGGCTTTATATATATATATATATATATATATATATATATATATATATATATATATATATATATATATGATGAAAAACAAACTTCTCTAGCCAAATACATGAACAAGAAACAAGCAAAGAAAACCAGAACAACCTTCCTTAATTGACAAACTTTCATCTTTTTCTTGGGATGAAAACAAGTCTCCTATTTTCATAAAAACCCACATAACTAAATAGAATATTTCCACATTCATCTGATCATCACAGGGACACAATTATTCAGGAAAATAAGAACGTTGAATTGTGGATCAGCAAGCCACCACATGATAAAATTATCAGTCATCCCTATTTCTACTATGCAAAAGAAATGATTAAAGATGATACATTGTATAAAAGAATCCATTTTGTACTCTAAATAAATGCTAAAACCAAGCGGAAAAGTAGATAAATATCACAAATTCATGCAGAAAATAGGTTCAGAACTACCTAGCCAATTCACCATCTTATATCACAGAAGATTTTTTAAAAAAAAATCAGTAAAATGGGAAATCATTAACCAGTGACCGAATGAGTTCTAGCAATGAAGCCAGAAAAATATGTCAGAGTTGCATTAAAGGAAATTGATTTGGAAAATAGAAGAAGTAACAATGACTAAACTATTTGCAAATGTTGAGAAATAAAAGAGAAGTGAAGCGGAGAAACGTACCAACTATTAAGAGAGAAGAGGCAGACTCTGACAGAAAGGGTATGGCACGAATTTATAGGAAAACAGTAGAAGCTAATTTTCCGAGTTAGTCCCTCAATATTTTACATGAATACGCTTCTGCCCCTACTCTCTATATCTAAGAGTGTGTTTCCTTCAAGGTATCTTTGATTACTCCTCGGAATGTGAAGTTCGGAACAAAATAATCCTATGTTTGTTTCAAGATTTAAAAAAATATTCCCAGGAAATAGTTATTCCCAGGAAAATGAGATATTCATGTTTTTGTCATTTTTCATTCTCACCTCAAAGCTTGGGTATGTTGTATTCCCATCGGAATTATCATGCGAAATTACAAAACTGACCAAATAACTGTTGTGCCCCTCTCTTACTCTGTTCATGATCGTGAGCAAAGAATTTGTCAATTTGATTTTACAGGAATCATAAAATTCAACAATATGAATTGTTTTGAAAATTTATTTTAATATATATATATATATATATATATATATATATAATTATATCCTACATTAATTTTAATTTTTTAGGAGGTAACTATGTACAATGTTCAAATTTAAACATTTTTCCTAATTTTTAATCTTAAAGTTAATATATGTATTAATATCATACCAGATATGGTCATAATCATAATATTATTCATAAAAAATATTCAAAAAATCATTAAAAACAATCATTTTATATTATAAGTTTGATAATCACCTTTATTTTTATATTTTTATTTCATTTTTATCTATAAAATTGAGAAACTAATATATTTAATAATATTTTTATGCCAGGGGAATTTTGATAATTACAATATTTACTCCCAGAAATATATACATGAAAAAAAGAAACTTTTAAAATATCATACAAGTTTAAAAAAATACCCAGCAATAACATTCCTGATAAAAACATTCCTGAGAATCATATACCCGGTAAAAAAAAAGTCTTGCTTTCTCTCCATGGGTAATTGAAATTATGAAGTAGTATTAACTTTGTTCTTGAAATTATCAAAATTTTAAATTAGTCTCTGAAGTTGCAAAACAGTAATCAACTTAAGCCATCTGTTGAAATATGGTCCGTGAAATTATGAAGAAGTATCAACTTGGTCCTTGAAATTGTCGAAATTTCAAATTAGTCCCTGAAGTTGTAAAACGGTAATCAACTTAATCCATCAGTTGAAAATCATGTGGATTAAGTCGATTTTAAGTTACCAGTGTGAGAGACTTAATTGATATTAAATGAGTAAAATGAAGGACCAAATTAATACTAACTTATCATTCGGGGATGGAAATTGGTTTACTAGTTATACAAGGTTGGAAACCACTTCATGTAAGCTATCCAACTAGCTAGGTATGCGCAATTTTGTTTCCATAAAGCATAAATAAATACTAAATTAAATTTATTAGTTCAAAATATTAGCAATCAAAAGTCAATTTTAAATGAGCAAATAAAAAGCAGAAAACACAAAAGGGTCGTTTTAATCTTCGTCGTGGAATGTATTGATCATGAAGGACCAAAAGCGTAATTTAGCCTAATTATTAATATTAATGTTTATTTTTAATTTTTTCTAAATATATTTAATTATTTCTCTTCCTCTTCTCCACTAACATTGTAACTTCTAATCACTCCACCAACATTGTAACTTTTAATTAAGATATCTTTTTGAAAATGCACAACTGCACATCTTCTCCACTAACTGCATCATCCGTTCGTGTGTATAAATAGAACCATTCCATATTTTAAAACCATCCAGAACTCCGAAACCCTTCACTCTCCTAATAACCTTTCAATCTCCGAAATCCAAATAGCTCCCAAATGCCATCCCATTACAATGAGGGCAATGAATCTTGAAGAGCTTAAACGTGATGGATATGAAATTAAGATATTAATATAATTATGTTAATTAATAATATAATAATTATGCTATTTATTAATATTCATAATATAATTATTAATTATATAATTTATCCTAATTAAGATATTTAATTTATCCTAATTATTAATATTAATAATATAATTATGTATTAATAATATTAATATAATTATCCAACTAGGATCAATCCTCTAAGGAGTCACACTCCTATGCATGTCGGTCGATCTCTCACACTAGGGATACTGATCCCCCGGACATTCTCTATCTCTCTCGGATCTATTCGTCGCTCAGAGAATGTCTGTTGGTTTGTCCTGGTAACATTTTCGCTCGCCATGACCAACAAGGATGCTTCCCCTATGAGCTCAAATCCAATAGGGGTACCTTGGTCTCCTGGGAACGTCCACCATAGACTGGAACACTCCGGGCCCAGACGTCGAGATAGCCGAGTACCAGCAGAGACCACGACAAAATGGGTGCAAACCATTGGCCACTGTCGGTCAATCCAAACCCGGCTACATCCCCAAGGTTCCATGAATCGTCCCACTCTCATTCTGTACCCGCACCCGGGTACACCAACCTCACATGACTCCCAGTCACGCGGCTCGCCTCTTTGACAATATGCAATGCAATACAAACCTAAGTTGACACCGGTACCATCTTTCACTTACATGCATTACGATGCACACGACATCCACAACCTCGGTACCCATATACCGCTCTCATATCACATTCACAACCATAGTTGTCTATTTTTTCCAATTGGTAATTGGTCACCCAATCCCTAAGAACGATATTCAGTTATTCACCATTTATTTATTACTTGTAACAATTCAGTACGCTTACCGCGACCCCCGCCATATAAGTTCAATTCTCTAGAGTGTTGCAATGGTATTTGAGGCACATTTAGACCACAAACATAATTCTCTTCACAAATTCTACCCCATTCAAAACAATAGTGTGAAAAAAAAGTGATATTGAAGGGATTATTGAATAGTTTAGTAGATAAATAAAGTTAGAGTAATACCACAGAGCCTCAAATCTTTCACAATAGATTGTACAAACATATACAATTTGTCAGGTTTGACTAGCTACACAAAGAAACCTACACTAAGGGATGTTTTTCATGTGGTACATTGAGTTTTATATCTTTTAAGATCTTTATCCAATTTCCATAAACTTATATGTAGGCCATAAAGGTAACTTCTCAAGTGCAAAACTTGTTTCTACCAGGGAAATGCAAACTTGGCATAGTATTTGGTTTTTCACTATTGTATTCCAACGGGCATTCATTGCTATGAGACTAACCTTTTAGGCACTGCCATGGAAGCAGGGGCGGACCCATGTGTTAGTGAGGGTGTGCACATGCACTGTCTGAGAGAGAGTTGTTCAATAACACTGACTGATCATTCAATGATTTCAAAACATGAAATCACTTAGAAGACAATTATGAAGTATGCAATTTATTTGATTAGATATATTAAAATTGGTTAAATTAATATGAAGGTCCCAAACGGGTCCTTGAACTTTTTGAAAAAAATTCAAATAAGTCCCTATACTCTTTAAGATATTTAATTTATCCTAATTATTAATTATTAATATTAATAATAGAATTATGTATTAATAATATTAATATAATTACATTAATTAATAATATAATAATGGGTTGGTCCAGGATGTGCCATGTGGTGCACTCTGGAGCAGTGGCTCCTTTGCAACTAGCACCACTCCACCAGAGTGCCCACATGGCACTTACTTGAATTTTATTAATTTTTTAAAAGTTTTTCCGTCCAAATTTTTTATTTTATTTTAATTTTTTTGCACAATAGGACACTGCCATGTGGCAGGTCAAAACTGGCACCATTACATTAGCAAAAAAAATTAATATTTTATTCCAGTATGTCAAAAATGTCACTTTGGTAAATTGTTTCAAAATGAGGTCATTTTGGTAAATAGTTTCTAAAAGGGGTCACTTTGGTCAAAAAGCCAATCGTTGTGAGATAATAACAAGGGGTCGAGATGCAATCAGATTGTTGCAGCATTGACTCATGACACTATAAGGTTTAATGGTTGTTTTGGATTGCATAAGATTTTTATGGGGTTTTGCTTACTGCTTTCTGGGTGAAAGTGTGTCTTGTGGGAATGCTTATCGAGGGTATTTTTTTTTTTGTTGGAGTTGATTTATAACTCTTAGAAGTAACGAGTGATAATTGAAATGACATTCTGAATGTGTTTTTTTTTTTGATACAAAATTCTGAATGTGTTTTTGTATTCATGTGTTATGAGAGATGAAATGGGATAGTGTAAGAGTTCCTATAGTGAGGTTGTTAAAAGATGTGTTAAAAACCTGATTTCAGTAACTACCACATGCCTAATGAAATGAATGAGTGTAAGAGTTCCTATAGGTTTTTGTTTTTGAAAAGCAAAAGAATTATATTAACAAAGGTACAAGGGAACCCAACCCAACAAATTACAAAACAAACCTGAAAAATTCAACAAAACAAACCCAACCACAGTAATTGATGCCTAACCTCAATTGGCTAAAGAGAAAAGATATTCCCAAAATATAAAACATGATGCCACACCTGCCCACAACAATACACACAACAAATAACCCATAAAAACCACCCAATCTATATAACGAACACAGCTCCAAATCAAGAAAACAGCCACAGCACAATAAAAAACGCAAAGCACATCAAGCTGAGTCAATAATAGATATGGCCAAGTTGCAAAATCAGATTGAGCAGCAATAACAACCAGGCCGCAAGAACTCCCCACCACAATTAAGCAGCATAACAGATGAAAACTCGAGATCAGGCACGACACTTCCTATAAGTTGTTAAAAGATATACTAAACAAGATATACTAAAAACTTGATTATAACAACTACCAGATGCCTAGATGAAGAAAATCAAATTTATTAGAGAAAACAAGTGAAAAAACAACAATTACAATAGCCAAAAGAAACTTACCTTCTTGAATTGCAAAATAAACATAGAAGCTCAAGACTATTTTTTCTTAACTCACCCACCTGATGTCTCATTCTACTGCTTCCCCTCTGAATTGTCCCCTTAAACAAGGACCTAGAAGAAATGTTCCCCCAAGTATCTGAAGGATCTTGATGCAAAATTTTGGGTTGGCTATTTTTATATTTACTTATGCCTAAAAAAAGTTCTAGTCTTAAAAAATTTAATGTTGAATTATCACATTAAAACTAAGTTTTTTAAGAGGTGAAGGATGATACTATAGTTATATATAATGAATAAATAGGGTAATACCCAAAACAAGAATAAACAAAGATTGCACATAAAAAAATTGGAGAGACTCTCATTATATCAAATGACGTCATTTGTCTACTATCTACTTTTGTATGTTGAAGGATATTGGTTACTCACCGAATCTAGAGACTATAACTAAGGTAATAAATTAGCGCATATTCTAAAGTCTAACCTCACAGTTTTGTGTTGTGAGGTCTCAAGTCCTTTACACTTCAATCCTCACACTATAGCTACTCATTCCTTCGTCGTGAATACATTTGACTATCATTAATGAGCACATATTAACATCAACTTTTTGAAGTCCTTGTCTTAAGCCAATGCTAGAACTTCTGATGCCCCCAAAAAATCAGCTATCTAGGTCATAACAAACTTGACATTTTGAACAACGCCACCAATCCATTTCCCCTTGTAATTGCCAATGCTCCCAACTCAAGGCAGGTTGGTACATTACCTGCAACAACTGAAAATCCAAAGGCCTCAAGTTCATTGAGGAGGAAATGAGCAGTGTAAAGTTATCCACTTGAGGAGTGGCAAAGATGTAGAGGTTGCTGAACCAAAGAAGAGACCAGAGGTGCAGAAGGCAGCACCTGAGAAGAAGACAATAGGAAAAGATACCGCAACAAAACAACCTACAGTTGCTGAGAAAATACCTAATGCTGCAGCATCACATTTAACCCCTAAACTGATTCCAGAAAGACCTCCTCCACCTTTCCCTCAGCGAGTAAAGAAGGTCCACCAAGAAAAACAGTTCTATAAGTTTTTGGATGTGCTGAAGTAGCTTCATATCAACAAAGCCTTGGTGGAAGCCTTGCAACAAATGCCTAATTATACAAAGTTCATGAAGGATGTGCTAACTAAGAAGAGGAGATTGGGTGAATTTGAAACAGTGGCCATGACTTAAGAGTGAAGTATGATGTTACAAAACAAAGTTCCACAAAAGATGAAAGATCCGGGAAGCTTTACCATACCTTGCTCCATTTGATGAACTGGTGCAACAACATTTCTCAAAGAATTCGTCTGATTACTTCAATGTTGCAGCAGCAGTAGAAACTGAAAACTCATCTAATGAGGAAGTAGTGGATTTCTTGGACAGCAGGGTAGCTCAACATGTATGGTCCAGGAAATATAAGTCATTGGTGGTAATTGATGGTACTTTTAAGGATAATATTCCTTCTATTATTTAACCTCCTACTTTAGAATTGAAGAAGTTGCCAACCCATTTGAAATATGCATATCTTGGTGACAATGACACATTGCCTGTAATAATTTTTGCTTCACTAACCTGTCCTCAAGAGGAACATTTTCTAACACTTTTAAAGAGGCACAAAAAGGCAATAGGATGGCAGATGGTTGACATCAAGGGAATCAGTCCCTCAATTTGCATGCATAGGATCCTTTTGGAAGATAATTCAAAGAATAGTATTAAAAGCCAAAGGAGACTGGATCCAATCATGAAGGAGGTGGTCAAGAAAGAAATCATCAAGTGGTTGGATGCTAGCATTATCTACCCAATTTCAGACAGTGTATGGGTGAGTCCCATCCAGTGTGTGCCTAAGAAAGGGAGAGTGACTGTTATTACAAATGAAAAGAATGAAGTCATCCCAACAAGAATTGTAACTGGTTAGAGGATTTGCATGGACTACAGGAAGCTAAGTAAAGCAACTAGAAAGGATCACTTCCCATTGCCAATTATTGATCAAATGATGGAAATGTTGGCTGGAAAGGATTTTATTGCTTCATGGATGGTTATTCTGGTTACAACCAGATTGCTATAGCACCAGAAGATCAGGAGAAAACAACTTTCACTTGTCCTTATGGCACCTTTGCTTTTAGAAGGATGCCATTCGGACTATGCAATGCTCCAGCAACCTCCTAGAGATGTATGATGGCTATGTTCTCTGACCTGATTGAAAAATCCATGGAAGTTTTCATGGATGATTTCTGTGTTTGGGGAGACTTTCCAGAACTGTTTGGTGAATTTAGACAAATCCTGGATAGATGTGAAGAGACTGATCTTGTATTAAACTGGGAGAAATGCCACTTCATGGTGATAGAAGGGATTGTGCTTGATCACATAATTTCCAAAAATGGCATTGAAGTTGACAAGCAAAGATTAAGGTTGTTGAAAAGTTTCCTCCTCCCACATCAGTGAAGGGCATCAGAAGTTTCCTTGGCCATGCTGGTTTCTACAGAAGGTTCATCAAGGATTTCTCCAAAATATCCAAGCCACTATGTCAGTTGCTGGAGCATGATAGGATTTTTGATTTCATAGTTGAATGTCTGAAAGCCTTTGAGCTTCTAAAGGAGGCTCTCATCACTGCACCTATCATAGTTCCATCTGATTGGGAAAAGCCTTTTGAGCTTATGTGTGATGCAAGTGACTTTGCAGTAGGAGCAGTCCTGGGACAAAGGAACAATAAAGTGTTACACCCGGTTTACTATACAAGCAAGTCATTGATTGATGCTCAGATCAACTATATCACCACTCAAAAGGAGTTACTAGCTATGGTATTTGACTTTGAGAAGTTTAGATCCTATCTTGTTGGTACAAAAGTGGTAGAATACCATGACCACTCAGCCATCAAATATCTCATTGACAAGAAGGATGCTAAACCAAGGCTCATAAGGTGGGTGTTTCTGCTGCAAGAATTTCATTCAGAGATCAGGGACAAGAAGGGATTGGAGAACCAAGTAGCAGATCATCTCTCAAGGTTACCAGAGGATGCAGCAGCATCAAATGGAATAGCCATTGTTGAATCTTTCCCTGATGAACAACTGCTAGCAATGCAAGATGCTGCAGCACCATGGTAAGTTGACCTGGTGAATTTTTTGGCTAGTGGTGTGGTTCCCCCAGACATGAACTCACAACAGAAAAGAAGATTCTTTCATCAAGCAAAACAATATGTCAGGGATGAACCATACCTCCATAAGATGTTCCCAAATAACTTGAACAGAAGATGTGCTGCAGATGAAGAGTTCCAGAGTATATTGACCTAATGCCATGCTTCAGCATATGGTGGACACTTTGGGGGCATGAGAACTATTGTCAAGGTTCTCCAATCAGGTTTATTCTGACCTACTTTATTTAAAGATGCACATGAATTTGTAAAACACTGTGATAGGTGCCAAATGGTAGGAAATTTGTCTAACAAAAATGAAATGCCCCTGAACACTATTTTAGAAATTGAACTTTTTGATGTGTGGGGTATTGGCTTTATGGGACCATTTCCTCCTTCCTTTGGCAACCTCTATATTTTGGTAGATGTTGATTATGTGTCCAAATTGGTGGAGGTCGTGGCTACAATAAAAAATGATGCTAGGGTGGTGACCCAATTCTTACAAAAGAACATTTTTTCGAGATTTGGCACCCCTAAAGCCATCATAAGTGATGAAGGAACCCATTTTTGCAACCAAGTATTTTCCAAATTGCTTGCAAAATATGGAGTTAAACATAAAGTAGCCACTGCCTTCCATCCCCAAACTAATGTGCTAGCTGAGTTGTCTAACTGGGAATTCAAAAGAATCTTGGAAAAGATGATTAATCCTACAAGGAAGGATTGGTCCACACATCTAGATGAGGCCTTGTGGGCTTACAGAACTGCATTCAAGACTCCCCTGGGAATGTCCCCATACAAACTGGTGTATGGAAAGGCTTGCCATCTACCCTTGGAGTTGCAACACAAAGCTTTTTGGGTAGTCAAAAAGTTGAACTTTGATCTTCAGTTTGCTGGAGCAGCTCGTATGCTGCAGCTTATTGAACTGGAAGAGCACAGGCTGTTCTCTTATGTAAATGCTGAAGCTTACAAGGCAAAGACCAAAGCTTGGCATGACAAAAGGATCCATCACAGGTCATTCCATGAAGGATAACAAGTCCTGGTATTTAATTCAAGGATGAAGCGCTTCTCAGGCAAGCTCAAATCAAGGTGGTCTGGCCCATTCAAAATCATGAAAGTCTATCCACATGGAGATGTGGATTTACTAGATATAGAGAGTGGCAAAGAGTTCAAGGTCAATGGACAAAGAATCAAGCATTACTTTGGTGAACCTTTGGACAGAATGAAGGTTACCACCACTCTTAATGATACTGAATGATGCTAAAACATGGTCTGGCTGAGGACCTTATAAACCAAGCGCTCATGGGAGGCCGCCCATCAATAAATTCAAGTAGTTTATAGTTATGCTGGAGCATTACATGGCCAGCAACAAATAATTAGGAAGCATATAAGGCAAGAATTAAGTTCAGGTTCTAGCATAAGGAAAAGAACTGGTGTGCTGTGGGGCAATGCTACATTATGCTCTCGAAATTCTGAGTGTAGAGGTTACCATATGTAGATAATGACCAATATCTGAGGGAAGTACAAGGTAGGGCCCAACACGTTTTGTCTGTTGTGGGTAAAGCAAGTTGGACAGTTTTGAAAAAAATTCAAATTGAAATAATTAGTAGGGTGTGGAGAGAGAAGGTCATGGGTTCCCACTTCTCATGACCCAATCATACAACCTTTTTCTCTCTCCCACTTTATTTCCTCATTTCCCACGCCTCACCTCCACAAACAGCCAACCCACACCCTTCCTGACACATTAAATTGCCCCTCCTCACTCCACTCAACCCACTACATTCTCTCTGTTAAACCCTTCGTTCTTCCTTGCTCACAAACCCTTACTATTATAACCCTTCCCCTAAACCTACTCAATCACCATGACCATAAAAGAAAGGAGGATGTGTGAAACACCGTACAATCAAGACCCCAACACCCACCTCTACAACAGAAAAAGCCCAACCTTCCTCTTGGACTGATGTTGAGGCCAAGGAAAAATTTGAAACTGAGACACTAGGTCGTAACCTATTTCCATAAAAAGGTTTCAAATTTGGAAAATGTAAGAACTTTGGGATTCTGCCTGAGGTGGCAGATGTGGTTGAAGCTCTAAACTGGAGGATCTTTGCTCAGCATCCAGAGGGCTTCTGTACCCAGTTGGTAAGGGAGTTTTATGCCAACATTGGGTCAAAATCTCAGACTGTCGTGATCATCAGGGGAGGAAAGGTCTCCTTCTCAGCTGCAACCATAAACATGCACCTAGGGCTGGAAGAGCTGGAGGATGAGTACCAAGACATCCTAAAGAAAATGACAACCGCTAAGCTGCAACAAATCAAAAAGAACCTAGCTATTGCTGGAGCAGAATGGATCCAACAACCAGAAGGTCAGGTAAAGCTCCCAAGGCCCTTGCTGTAGCCCCTTGCCAAAGTCTAGTACCATTTCCTAAGACACTCTCTATCCCCAACTGCCCACTTGGAAACAGTGGAGAAAGAGCGCCAAGTTCTTATCTACTGTATCATGAACAAGAAAAAAAATCAATGTCGGGGAGATGATAAAGGATCAGATCTCCACCTGTGCCATGCGGAAGAAAGGTAACTTGATCTTCCCTTGCCTAATAACTGAGTTGTGCACTGAGTAGGGATTGGAGTACAATCCTGGAGAGGGGCTGGAAAAAAACTCTGGCCCTATAGATATGAATTGCATCCTGAGGATGTACTCCAATTCTGACAAAACTGAAGTGAGCGACACAAAACCCCCAAGATCTAGCACCCCAGAGCAACATGATCGCTCTGGGATGCTAGAGCAGAAGATTGACCAATTGACTGATATGCTGCAGCAACATGTGCAGCGAGAAAAGTGTTTTGGGAGTTCTGCTTCATCAAATACCAATGTTAGAAGCAGACCATGAAGCTAAACAATTGGAAGCTAGAAACTCCCATTCCCCAGTTCCCAATAGAGATCATGCCACCTATGCAAGTAGATGAACCATTCCCCCCCTGAGAAAACAGTTCCCAACCCTGCATCTAAGAACCCAGAAATCAACATCAACTCTACCCCTACAAACAGTTCCTCCTCTGACAAATAATGGATGGGCGTTGCCCCATCCCAGCAACAAAATGTGGTTGTGGCCTCTGCGCCAATAAAGAAAAAGGTAACTTCCCAAGTCTCCCAGCAGGATCAAGGGAGTCTCAAAAGGGGCTGTACTGCAGCCCAAGAAAAATTTCCCTCATCTGTCCCTGCTACAACAAAAGCCTCCCCTTAAGTCCTCAAACTAGCATAGAAAATCAAGACCACTATTGGGAAGGGGAATTCTGTGATGAAAATTGCTGTTGAAGCTGCTTCTGCAGTAGAGGAAGAGGACGATGAAATCCCTATCTCCAAGAAACTCAAGACTACTGGGCCAAATGATGCACTCAAGATTAAGAAAGAAAAGGTTGCAACACAGCAGGCTGAGAATGAGGCGGTTGCTGCAGCAGAGCAAGCTGAAGAAGCAGCTAGAGCAGAGGAAGGAAGTGAAGAAGAGGAGGCTGAAGCAGATGAAGAAGAAGAAGAAAAAGAGGAGGAAGAAAAAGAGATTGAAGAAGGAAAGGATAAAACACCCCAGGCTTGAAATAGAGCCCTAATCCCACAACAAGATGCTTTCTGAGCCTTCCACCCCATTCCCAGCATTATGTTCTTTTTCATTATCTGCAAGTAGTGGTCACTAGGACCTTTTAGATATAATTGTGTGTAGGTCCATTAGCGCCATAGTTGTTTAAAACTTTGTCTGATGTTGGCTTGCATGTGCCCCACCCTGTTAATTCCATATGATTAATGATTAAATGGAAGTGGCCTCTGGCCTTTTGATGTGTTCAAACACTTGTCTCTTTAGTTAAAACTCTTGCTTAATAACTAATGATATGACTTAACTACACAATTTTAACCTTGCTGCATCACTGCTTTAGCTAAGAGGACACATATGCTGCAACAAAAACAGATAAATGTGAGCTTGAGTGTCTAAATTACACTGCACCTATGCTACACACTCATGCATTTTCTGTAAGGCTTGCTTTGATTCTATTTAATCTGAACACATATGATTGCACACAATTTATGCTTGAGTCATTTTCTTGTTTTGTTTTCATTTTTGCTAGAGCTCAAACAGCCAACCCTCTAACTCTGAATGTCCATAGTGTGCCCCATTCAGCTTGAGCCCTTTCATCTTATATCTAGCACATTATAAGCCCTTAACTCGAAAAACAAAGAATACCTAAATAGGTAGAGCTTATGGATGCTTTTGAAGTCATATTCTAAGATAAGTTTGGGGGTGGCTTGAGGACAAGCACCAGAAAAATGAGAAAATGAGAAGATCACAAATGTGTAATGTGAAGCTGCATTTCCCTCTGAAAAATCATGCAAGAAAAGAAAACACAAATTTTGAAAAATGAGAACAAAGAACATTGAACAATCTAAAAGTACAACAATAATATGTTCTTTGTTCTCAACAAAAATAATAAAGTATGGGTCGTGATGGGGAAAGTAGTGAATTATAAGGACCAAAAGGTTTTGAAGGAAGGAATACTTGGAATAGAGAGCTGACTTGAAAACATCCTTTTGCTAGACCTAGAATTCAGCTACTTATCCATAAATTTTCAACCTCACCTGTCCTAAGCCCCCTTACAACCATAAAAGACCTCTTGCTGTGTGTTTTTCTGTGTTGTTTTAATTATGATAGAACCTTATCAAGTTTAAATCAGAGATGTATGTCTGTGATTGGGAATGAAATCCTGATGAGAGTGTGAGAAACAGAACCAACTGTTCTGAGTGACTTGCTGCAGCATATGTTATGAACCTAGATCAGTTTTGTAATAATTGTTGAAATGTGCATGATAGGAAGAGTGTTGTGTTATGATTGCAAGTGTAGAATTTTGAGCCTTAAAAAGAAATGAAAGTCGGGGTGAGCCATGTATGCCATGCAAAGTACAGAAGTATTTTGTTGTCACGTTTTCTTGCATTGCTTGAGGACAAGCAATAATTCAATTTTGGGGGTGTGATAACTCTTTGTAATAAGAGTTATTTATTACCTTCATGCCTTGAATTATTGTTGCCCTCTAAGTTTAAGTTTACATTTATGTGAATAAATTGCTATGTGGTAAATGTTGGTGCTGAAACATGCAAAAGCCAATATTATGCTTTTCTGTGCTGCATCATTGTCTTGGATTTTTCTACATGTTTAAGCAGAAAGGTGATGGAGCAAGATTAAAGCATGGAACATGGATACCTTTTCTCTCTCCTCACATGCGTTGATGCCCTGATAATGCGGAGCCCACGTGTCTAGGGTTCATGCCGTCCTGCGTTTTTGGAAATGGGTCAGGACTCTCTTTTATAATGTTATTTGTTGTCCCAAAAAGGAATGAAAGAGAATTGGGTATATATACCAATTAGGGTAACCCTAAAAAGGAGGCTTTGACAAATTTATGACATATCCTTTCTTGTTTTAATCTAGGGAGCTGCGCCATCTTCAACCTCCAGTAGTTGCTTTGTTTTTATTTTCTTGACCTTCACAATTGTAATGACTTCTTTATCTTTTATTCATTTTGATTTTTGTAAGCTCAACATGAGCTAAACTCTTCAAGCTTTAGGTATGATTATGTAATGAATGCTTAGATGTCTTTATGCAATGAATATGTTCTGCATTTCTTTTATCATGCGTTAACTGTGTTTAGTTAAGAGTGATCAACTTAATTAAATGTCAAGCTTGCTTGGTTTGCAAAAATTGAGTAAAGTGGAAAGAGATAAAAGATAGGGGTTAAATAAATGATTAGAAAATTATTTGATTTTGAATAGACTAGGAATAGTTATTCAAGTCCCTAAACTAACTGGAACATGCTTATTAAGAGTACGGTGTAATTAATCTGAATCTAGGAATAGAAGGCAGATAATGAACCTAGTCTTTAAGTGTTGGAAAACACATTTTTACTTCCTGGAGTTAATACTTGCGCATAGGCAAAGCATAATATAGGATAAGCAGGATTTATGAAAGAGCATACCTAGAGCTACTTTTACCATATTTCGCAACTCAACTCATTTTAATTCTTTTCTTTTTAAGTTTTAACTTTCTCAAGTTTAATTTACAATTACACACACCAAATTTTTATTACCAATCTAATTACTAGAGCATATAGTCTAAATAGGATTTTTGCTACAGCATTACAATCCTCGTAGGAACGATATCTGATTTACTTTCTATACTACTTGCTGTGATTGTGTATACTTGCACAAGCTTAAAGACAACTGTTTTTAAGGCAACAGGGGTACCTTGGTGTGAGAGGGCTTTAGATGGGGGAGAGGCGTCTCTGTGGTGGAGAGATTTAGGCAATTTAGAAGGGTTGGGGAGTCCCAAATTGGGGTGGTTGACAAATGGGATCACAAAAAGGGTACGGGATGGGGCTTCAGTGTCTTTTTGGAAGGATTGTTGGTCTGGTGTTTCTTATTTTCAAAACAAGTTTCAAAGGCTTTTTTCAGTTTCAACAGCAAAGGTGTAAAAAGTTGCAAATCTGGGAGAATGGAGAAATGGATCTTGGTTTTGGAACTTGCCATGGCGTAGGAGACTCTTTGAGTGGAAGGAGGAACAACTAAAGGAATTGATACTCATTTTGGAAGGCCAACAGATTCTTCATGATGTGGATGACTCGTGGAGCTGGTTGGGTGATAACAACTTGAAATATGCTGTAAACATAGCATATGAACATATTACAGCTGCTGTTCACAAGGTAGATGATTGCAATTTCGGAGTTCTTTGGGATAGGAGCATCCCTTTGAAGATTGAGACCTTTTGTTGGAGGCTGATTTTGGATAGAATTCCAACGGCGGTTAATCTACAAAGAAAGGGAATTATTATCTCAAATGACTTTACTTTGCTGGTTTTGTAAGACTAATTGTGAAACTGCTGCTCATTTGTTCCTTTTTTGTAACTTCTCTTATGTTGTGTGGATGTATATGTATAATTGGCTAGGCATTCAAAAAACTCTTACAGGGAATGTGTGGGATCTACTATCATAGCATGATGGACTGCATTTTTGTAAGGGATAAAAAATGATTTGGAGGATGTTTTGGTTCGCTGTAATTTGGTCATGATGGATGCACACTAATGACATGATCTTCAATCAGAGCTCCTTGGATTTTGATAAGGTAACGAAGTTGATCAAATTTAGAGTGTGGAGTTGGTGTCAAGGTTTAGTAAAGAAAGCAAAATTTTCATATATAGATTGGATTGTTAACCCTTTGATTTGTATGGAATCTGCTGTGTGATCTTTTGTTAGGGAGGATAGGCGACTTCAAACTATAGAAGCATAGTTTTTACATGTTATTGGCAAATGTGAAATACCCTTTACAAACTTAGCTTCTTGTCTGGTGGTTAGTCTTTTAGAGGGCACATATTTTTTGTTTTTCCTTTCACTTGATACTTCTTGTATATGGGTTTAGGCCAGGTACCCCTTGTACTCTATTTTATATACTTTTGGCTTATAAAAAAAAATGATTTAGTCAAATGCACAAAGATTGAAAAAATAGATATATATTTCATTGACAAAAGTAAATCAAATCCAAAAGAAGTCAAATTACAGTATATGAATATCAATGAAAACATTATGATTGATCTTTAAAAGGAACTTGATCTAAATATTTTTTTTAAAACTTGCTAGAACAAATACAACAAGTAACAACCACCAAGTCTTTTCTCACTTGTTGTGGCGACTACAAGGATTAAACAATACTATATAATGTTCTAGGAAAAATCATGTCTATAAACAAATCATTAATATGTAAATCTCTCTTTTAACATTTTCACATATGGCTTTTCTTAACCCTTGTCTACCTCTAACAATTAGGCCTCTCTCCATATGATATATACTTGGTTTACAAAACTGAATATTTAGACAAAAATATTTAAAGCACAATAACTTAAGAGATAATTGGATAATATTTAGTTACTTTTGTACATGAGATCACAATACTTAATTCAATTTTATAACAAATAATATATACTTTCGTAAAAAAAGGTAAATAATATAATATTTATAATAAGATAAGTAAAATGACATAAAATAAAGATCATCCAAATTTCTAAAATTTACATAGTTTTAATGTCAACAAGCTCGCAAGAAAGGTAACTATAATTTCTCCTTATAACAAACAGGGAAATTCAAAAGAAAAATAGGTTCTTTTCATCCCCATAAGCCCTCAATGGGATTTGTGGGAATTACGGAGACCACAGGTCCCTCATATGTAGGTCTACGACATAACTTTTCCCAAGAAACAACTTCCTGCACAAGCTTGTAAAACAACATTAGGTTGAGGTAACACTGAAGTATTTACCTAACAAAGAACCAAAGAAAGCAAAAGTTGACAGCATCAATGCTTTATGACATGGTACCAGTTTGGGGACATGGTAAAGAGGTAAATTAGCAACTCTAGAGGAAAGCATCAATGATCACCTCCGTATTGTCATGGAGAAATCGGACATTAAAGATGCTCATACAATTTTCTTGAACGTGTGGCCTCCTCTAGATTTTTACAACTCGAGCATCACAATGAAAGGCGTAATCATCTGTTATCTGTGACAAACCAAGAAAGGAACATGAGAGTTCTAACTGTTATAGATGTTTGGGAGTACTTAAAAACCAAAAATAACTATATGTTCCACTTTGTTATATGTTGTACAAAAGTCATGCGATTTTGCAAACATGTCAATCATGTGGCCAATGGACACACACATTATATAGACAAATTGTAGTAAAATAAAAGAGTTTGATTTCCTTAACTTGAAACATAGTACAAGATCTCCATCCTTCACCTTGTGACACTCCGAAGCCTCCAATGGTATGGATCTTTCTATTGACGATTTCGGCAAGTGTACCGAATCGTTGCAAGTAATAAATCGGTAAGAACCGGATATCGTCCACAGGGATTAGTTACCAAGTACCAATTCACAAATTAAACCACTATTTAGACTAAAATTTGGTATGAAGAGAGCTCAAAATAAATAAAATAAAATAAAAGAGAAATAAAATATTTTTGGAATTTTTGTTGAGATAAAATAGAAATAAAAATGCTAGGGATTTAATTTCATCCAATTATGAATCTGGATTCCTCATAGACAAGGAATTCTATGAATTATCGACACTCTAATTATCTTAATCTCAATTGGCATATGTTGAAGGACAAAATTCCTTAATTAATTGAAGCCTAATTCCTTAGTGAATCAATTCTATCAAACCTTACTAATTACCCTAATTCCTTAGGTCTAATTAACAAAGCATGATGATCATAGCTCTATCGAATTTGTAAAATGCCCACATTAATCAATTATCTATTCCTAGATTAACCAAATTAACAGTGATTATTACAAGAGGCAAAGTCCAAAAATCACTATTCCTAGCATATTATTGAACCCTCAAAACACAAGAATGGTAGCTAAGCATTCAAATGTAAGCAAGTACCGTAAACATCACATCAACAATTTCAATTGTTCATAAGATAATCAAACTATCAGATAAAACTTCATCATAAAATGATTACATCAAAGCCCCGGCAAAAAGGAATTTAGCTAGACATGCTAAACCTTAAAATAAAATAAAATAAAATAAAAAGAAAGAGGAGAAAAGAGAAAACTCCATAAAAATGTACTGATCCCAGCAGTATAGCTTCGCAACACCGTTTCCACGCTGGTGTTTCTACTTCCTGTTCGTCGGGTTCCCTGTTCCAGAAACCCCTATCCCTCTTTTTTATTATTTTTCTACTAGTTGCTGTCTCTCTCTCCTTTTTTTATTATTTTTCTATTAGCTCTATCCCCTTACTTTTTTCACGTTGTCCCTCTTTATATTTTTCGTGCAGCCCCACTTAGGTTGCTATTTCAATTAATTAGAATCAAAAAAATAATAATGCGTGGGTCCTGCGGCTGATTTTGCCATATCTTTCTATCCAATTTTCAATCTCTATTGGATTCAAATTGATCACATGATTCCAAAATCATTCAATAGGTAATGCTTCACGTGGGATTCTTCTATCAATTCAATTGATTTTTTTATTAATGGCAAATAACTAGCTCCAGAATATAGGAATCATATTTCCTTTAAATTAGCATGTCCCTAATTTAATTGTATTCTCCCATTAATTTGCAAGCTTCAATTGCAATCCTTCTTCTGATTTTATCTGATTATGGTCAAGCATTTATTTCCAAATCACAAGAGAATCTCAATTATGTGGGCCCTTTTGATTATTATTTCATGCTGCTTCCTTAATTGCACGTTGCTACCTCCCTTTTATCGTGCAGCCCTCTAAGCCTCTGACGCGGGCCTCCAATTCCATCTCAAATTAAATATGGCCACTTATTCTTGTTTCACGTTCTCTATTACTGGCCAAGCTATTGTGATTTCAATTAATTTACCAACACAAATCCAAATTGAAATTTCAATTCCTTAAACTTGGGTCCTGGTGGCTACTTTTAATCCAAGCCCATTTGGACTATTCCAATACATAAGACCCTTGTATCACTTTAGTTGCGCCTGGAGTTGTCTTCAATTGCCAAAGTCTGGGAATCTTTATTTCATGTGGACCAAGGTTTCTTTGTATTTCCATTTTATTTTAATTATTTCCTACAAAAGTAAAAAGAAGTGAAAACAATATTAGATTAATACTAAAAACATGAAATTAAACTAAAAAATTAAAAACACTATTAAAAACTAAATTACCTAGACTTAGTGACAAAAATCAATCAATCGACACAATTGGGGGCAAAAATCCATCCAATAAGCACACAAAAAATACATAATCTAGAAGATTATCACACCCCCAAACCTAAGACTTTGCTTGTCCCCAAGCAAAAGTAACCCAAACTAACACACAAAACACTAAGGACAACAGACCAAGCAAACATTGACTCAAGAGACACCCTAACTTAACAATAACAAAGCAATGCACCACCCAACCATGTAAGAAATCCTAAAACAAAAGAATCACCTTATAACAAGTTCACATCCAAGAATATTCCAAAGAAGAAATCATAACAATGGTGCTCCAATATTTCCACACTTGAAAAATGAAAGAACATGGCTAATTCAATTAAGGAAGAACTATTGGATACCCAACTACTCACAGGAAGTGCAATTTCACTCAATCGCTCAAATTTATGTAGGTAATAATTGCAAGTTTATCAATCAATTTCACACATCAAAACCATGCAACTTCAAGTTTGATTTTCATCTCAATCATTCATCCTCAATTCACAACATGCATAAATCAAAGGGACTTTATTTAGGATGTAATGTGGCCAAGGTAAATGGGAAGGATAAGAAAGGATAAACAAGCTAGCACCAAAGGAAATAGAAGAGCAACAATTACTTTTAAAGAACCATGCTTTGCATACAATCCTTTTCTCACCTCTTTCTTTTTGACTTCCTTCACCTTCTTTTCTTTCAAAGTACCACTTTGTTTTTTTTCTCAAGTATTCATACCATTTTTAATTTTTTTTGTCTTCTTTTTTCTTTTTTTTTTCTTTTTTTTTTTCTTTTTTTTCCTTTTTGGTAACCATTCCTTTCTTTCACCAACATATAAGCACAATATTCTCCCCCATACTTATGTCAAACCCACACACAATAATTCAATGCTCTCCTATCCACTGAGGTTGTGTAGAAACATTGTTTTTCAAGGTAAGGCTCATGGGTAAAAACAAACAAAGATTTACATATATAAATCTCAAATGGGCCAAGCAAAGGGAAAAATTCACGGTTGGCTATTTGGTCAAAGTGGCTATATGAAAAACGGCCCAAATCATTTTTATAACATGCATGTGAATCATGAACTTCAAACAAGAACCAAGCAAACTCAAGAGCATGAGTTTCAATGGTGCACTCACAAGAAAAAAAAATTGACAATTATAGGCCCAAATGACTCACAAGGATAAAGTTAAGCAATCCAATTAATTCTCACCAAAATTTTATAGCCATGAACTTTAATCAACACGGTTTAACACAATGCACTAAAGTTATGAAATCTAGTCAAGAACAAACTCAAATGACAAACTAAACCACAAGTGTCATCTTCGTATCAAAGGAAAACAAACATGGTGGGTTCACAATACAATGAAATTTCCAAGAATGGGGGGTCCACACGAGCATGCTTATTATTTTGTTATTAATTTTTTTTTCAAAGAATGGTAATGACCTTAACTTGCGAACACTCAAAAATAAAATAGCACACAAATAAAAAAAAAAAAAACAAAATCAAGAAAAAGAAAAGAAAACTCCCCTATCTTGCGCTTCCAAATTTTGGTCCAAACTTGAGGTCGCCATCATTAGTGCCTCCTATCCTTCCTTTTTGCCATAAGATACCATGAAGCACAACTAAATATATATCTCAAACAGAGAAAACATTAGCGCAAGATAGACAAGTCATAAAAGAAAAAATAACTAAATATATATCTGAATCAACTTTTTTTTTTCTATTTTCTAAATTTTCAAATTTTTCTCTTCTTTTTATTTATTATTATTATTATTTTCAACAAGAAAATGAAAATAAACTAAAGAGAATGGTTAAGAAAACTCATTGAGAAGCTTCCACTTGGGTCCCATTGCTTGTAGCATAGGGGCCAAGAGATGCTAAATATGTAAAGGGTTCCTTCCGGATCCCATAGCTTGTGGAGTGGCGGTTGCAGAAGCAAGATGAATCTACCCTCAATTCCTCCTGGCAAGTGTGTGAAAACTCCACTGACCTCTTTAGGTACAATAATGAACCCACTTCCTCTAGGGTCAAATGGTATTTTCACAAGGACATTTGACAGACAAGTGGAAGGGACTAACTTTGCAGTGTCCACACATGCATGTAAGCCAACATATTTATCCAATGCAGCAATTTCAGGTTTCTTAGCAAACATGGTGGAGTGAATGTTTTCCAAATGACTTGCCTTCTCAATTGTTCTTTCCCAAGGATTTGTGAAAGGAAATTCCTCTTCTTGTGACTCGTCTACCACCACCACTTCATCTTCATTTTGATCCATCCCCACAACCATATTTTGCTCAAATTTTGCTTCACGTGGCTCTTTGGGAATCACTTGTAAACATGGTGGTGGAGGTGGTAAATACAAACAAAAGGTTTCACATTCCTCCTTGGAGCCTCTATATACAAGCTTACCCGTCATACAATCAACTTGTGTTGGAATATCATGATCTCCCAAATCTATGTAGTCTCTCCAACATAAGTTGTTCTCTAAAGTGTGACTTGAGGCTTCCTCATCAGATGGATAATAATAGTTGTGCATCCACCTTGCACAAACAAAACTGAAAAGAAAAGATCAAATATATACAAAAAAAATGTCTAAATTAGTTGCCTCCTTTGATATAATGATATTGGCAAAACCAGTCCCCGACAACGGCGCTAAAAACTTGTTGACGATTTCGGCAAGTGTACCAGATCGTTGCAAGTAATAAATCAGTAAGAACCGGATATCGTCCACAAGGATTAGTTACCAAGTACCAATTCACAAATTAAACCACTATTTAGACTAAAATTTGGTATGAAGAGAGCTCAAAATAAATAAAATAAAATAAAAGAGAAATAAAATATTTTTGGAATTTTGTGGAGATAAAATAGAAATAAAAATGCTAGGGATTTGATTTCATCCAATTATCAATCTGGGTTCCTCATAGACAAGGAATTCTATGAATTACCGACACTCTAATTATCTTAATCTCAATTGGAATATGTTGAAGGACAAATTCCCTTAATTAATTGAAGCCTAATTCCTTAGTGAATCAATTCTATCAAACCTTACTAATTACCCTAATTCCTTAGGTCTAATTAACAAAGCATGATGATCATAGCTCTATGGAATTTGTAAAATGCCCACATTAATCAGTTATCTATTCCTAGATTAACCAAATTAACAGTGATTATTACAAGAGGCAAAGTCCAAAAATCACTATCCCTAGCATATTATTGAACCCTCAAAACACAAGAATGGTAGCTAAGCATTCAAATGTAAGCAAGCACTGTAAAATTCAATTGATTTTTTTATTAATGGCAAATAACTAGATCCAGAATATAGGAATCATATTTCCTTTAAATTAGCATGTCCCTAATTTAATTGGATTCTCCCATTAATTTGCAAGCTTCAATTGCAATCCTTCTTCTTATTTTATATGATTATGGTCAAGCATTTATTTCCAAATCACAAGAGAATCTCAATTATCTGGGCCCTTTGGATTATTATTTCATGCTGCTTCCTTAATTGCACGTTGCTACCTCCCTTTTATCTTGCAGCCCTCTAAGCCTCTGACGTGGGCCTCCAATTCCATCACAAATTAAATGTGGCCACTTATTCTTGTTTCATGTTCTCTATTACTGGCCAAGCTATTGTGCTGTCAATTAATTTACCAACACAAATCCAAATTGAAATTTCAATTCCTTAAACTTGGGTCCTGGTGGCTGCTTTTAATCCAAGCCCATTTGGATTATTCCAATACATAAGACCCTTGTATCACTTTAGTTGCGCCTGGAGTTGTCTTCAATTGCCAAAGTCTGGGAATCTTTATTTCATGTGGACCAAGGTTTCTTTGTATTTCCATTTTATTTTAATTATTTCCTACAAAAGTAAAAAGAAGTGAAAACAATATTAGATTAATACTAAAAACATGAAATTAAACTAAAAAATTAAAAACACTATTAAAAACTAAATTACCTAAACTTAGGGACAAAACTCAATCAATCGACACAATTGGGGGCAAAAATCCATCCAATAAGAACACAAAAATACATAATCTAGAAGATTATCACTTTCACGCACCCTCTTTTAATATTCACCCATTCATCTTGTTCCTTACTCAATCCAACATATCGAACACAGGCTTCCTGAGTTAATGTATGTGAATAATTAACCATTTTATTTATAGCATCAATGTAATTCCAACAACTCATACTTGAGTAGAAATTTGAAGATAATATTTGAACAAAAATTAGACAAGCATTGCAGGCATGAAATGAACTATCACTCCTCTATTGATTACAAATTCTAAAGAAAATGTCTAGTTTCTTAACAAGCAGAAAGACATAAATTAGAATATAAGAATTTTACAACTTCGCCTGTGCTCACAACTCTGTAGTTAAGGAATTATGCTACATCATACCTACAATTGAAATATAATCCACAAAGTATAAAAATGCAACATACATATCATATGGCTAAGCTCAAAACATAGAGTTGCAGCTTAATCATAGTATTATTCCTCACCATGCCAAGTCTTTTGAAGATCTTGCTTTAAATCCCAACTCCGAGAGATCTGTAACTTCTTTACCTGACATTACAGTAAGAAATTCTAATTAAACTCTAAAGTATTCATAGCCTTGTTGATCTTTGAGCATGACTTTATGTCAATCGTCATTTATTAGTACTACATTGCCTATCATTGAATCTAATCGCTAGTTGAAGTTAACCAAAAAACTATCTTTATACAACTTACAAGGCTTTATAATTGTGTAGGTGTTTTTTACACTCTTTCTCAACAACCCTGATAAGGCTCCACATGAATGCTATGAGCCTATAATTTCCAATGTATGAAGCAATATAAAACAAAAAAGAATCAAATATAAACTATTGCAAATGCTCACTCAATTTATTTTCATTAATAGAAATCAATAATTACCATTTTGGCAGGGAGAAATTTGATAAAAGTTTACAATAAGCATTATTGTTGTTCGTTAATGAGTCAAAACAACATCATGTTCACTGTAAAATACATCTGGAAACTCAATTCCCTTATTATTAATATCAAAAGAAATGAAAAAAGACAGAGCACATTATCAATATGAAGGTTATGATTTACAGTGACAGGGTGAATATATTTATCTTTATATATATAAAAGAAGCAGTCACTGGGGGCATTTTTTCCCCTCCAAAACTGGGGTCAAATTTGTCATTTAGTTAACTAATTAATAAACATCAGTAAATCAATAATTGTTATAATTTATATTAATATTTTATGCAATTTTGGTGGTTATTAATTGGCTAATTGCTACTCTATACCCATGCGCCCTAGGTTATTGGGCTGGAGTTAATGAAACCATACAGACATAACGGTCCATCGGGTATTAGATAGATTTTGGGAAAATAAAAATAAATAAAAAGTAATTAATTCTTTATATTGGAAAGCACATGCCTTTGACTAAGAGACTCTCATCCTTTTTCATTTTGGGATAGAAAATTTTCCTTCTAACACATGCCTCTTCAATTCTTTGGCCTTTTCAGATTTCTACAAACTCATCTTGTTTATTGATGCGATGGGTGTAGCTATCTGCCATATAAGCTTCTATCTCTAAGCTGGTGTTTTCAGGTTTCTTTTCTCATGATTTTTTTGAACTTTTCTATTTTTTGCAGCATTATCTTATATTGTTAACATATTTCATCTATTCTTTATTCTTTATGTCAAGTGTTAATGTACAAACTGGAGAGCCAGGAGGGTAGGTAGCTATCAAGCTGGTATGTTATGAATTGCATATTATTCATTATATTCTGAATTGCATTTTTAGTTTTTAAAGTGTCCATATTATTCATAATATTCTTGAAGTGTGCTTATCTGAGATAAAATCCTTGAGTATTTCAAAGCTGTTTAAAATAAAATCTCATTGCATCATTCTCTAGCAAGGCCTTATTCTTCCACTAACTGAGGCCGCTCTATCTAATGACTCAATCATAACATCAACTGAAGAACTAATCCCTACTCCATGAGGTATATTCAAACATATACTTTGACTATTCTCACATTGGTTTTATTCTCTTCACTTCACTGTATTTTTTTATTGCTATAAAAATTGTCAATTCACATTGGGTCTCTCTCTATGTTTTTTCATATAAATAACAGCATGTGACTCCATGACCATGTTCATAGAGTCCAAGTATTATAAAGTGACTGAAATTAAGTTTGCTTACATGCTTCCTTTAGACAAATCTGGGTGTCAAATGAAGTATTGCCCCCTTTTTTTTCCAGAAACTTCATTACTTTTTGGTTTTACTCTTTCATTGTTGCAACTCATATTTTCCAATTTTTAATATTATATTCTACATCTGGTTCGATGTGTTACTTCCTATGTTTGCTTAGACGAGAAGATAACATAATTGCAATAAGCTTCATCATATTTTAAAAATTTATTTGGACTTCTTTTTTAAAAATTGTGTTGTAATTTCATTTTTGTGTGAAATTTTGTTTATATAAGGCCAATTTGATTCTTCATTTGGGTTTTGAGAAGTTGTTTCATATGTTTGCTACGACAGAGAGATAACTTAACTTCAACCAAATTAATCTAATACATGTCATAATATTTGTTAAATTTTTTAGAAGTCCTTTAATAAAAAGAAGTGTTTTGAAGTAAAATTTCATTCAATATATATTGTGTTTCTGATAAACATACTATAAGGATTGATTGAACTGAGTACAAGGTATAATTGGAGATAGTAGAGCAAAGAAATGTTAAAGTATAATAATAATTTATATTTTCTAATTGCACATGTATCTAATATTATTTTATGCAGAAATCCTTTAGATATTATTATATTGTTTTAATATTAATTTGTCCACAACTTTTCCTTATAAGTTTTAATTTACAAAATGAGTTATTCCAACAAAACTTTACATGTGCATCCTACAGGAAAATGTGTGATACATGCATGTATTCTAATCGTGTTACCTTAATTAGGAGCGTGTTACATTAATATTTATTTATCAAAAATATTATGTAATCTTAATATTTTTAAGAAATAAAAAATAAATTTCCAAATAAATAATGTTTTGTGTTTTCAAATAATATTAGGTTATATCGCATATGCATATCTCACCCGTGCATCGCACGGGTCCATCGACTAGTAACAAACAAGTTAATACGGCAAATGAGAATACTAGATAGCATCTTATTTTTAAATATTAAAATTCGTTAGTTGGAGCTAAGGGCATTTGATGGAACCGTGGGCTAAAATGGAGAAAGGGAAAAGTTCAAAAAGGGGGAAGGCCCTCTGGGTTTACTCCCGTATAGTAAGAACCCGCTGACAAGGTTTAAAGTCGTAGGTGGGAACATTAAATGATGGTGAGGTAGACAATTATATACAAAGAGAATATACATATTAGGGCTGGACAAATTATCGGTCCCGACCGTGACCTGTTAAAAACGAAGCGAAAAAATAGCTAGGCAGTGGGTATGGGTGGGTCAGGGATAAGCCTCTGGCTTATCTAGTTTTACGACTAGATGAACTAGGGTTCATGTGCCTATTTATTCGAGTTCACTCTCATTTTCGCCCAAATTTGCCTTGTTTCGTTCCTAAGTTGGACTTTGACTCATTTTGCGTATTTTGTGTAGTTTTTAGGTTATTTTGAATAGAATTACGCTCGTGGGTGCTTTTGTTGTTTCAGGTTAAATAAGTGAAGCTCAGGGAGTCAAGGAAAGTCGAAGCGGTGGAAATTGCAAGTGCGGAGACACTCGCCTCAAGGAGTGTATGCTCGCCCAGCGAGCCCGAAAGTCAACAAAGCAAAGAAAAGTCATCACTTCCAGTCTCGCCACGCGAGAGGTGTCTCGCCTCGCGATATCCTCAAGACCTGCAAGGATAGAGACCATCACGGCCAAGCCGTGATGAAGACCATGCCCGTGGCGATTTAAGATTTGAAGTCTCGCCCGCGAGAGTTTGAAGACCCTGGGAAGTCAGAGACCATCACGGCCCAACCGTGATGAAAGTCACAGCCTAGAATTGAAGACTCGCCCCGCGAACACACTTTCGCCTCGCGAGAGTTCAAATTGAAAGCACGCCAATTATGAGACTGAACAAGTAATTAATCCAATCCTCGAATACGTCCTATTGAGCACGAAAGTGGATATAGGAGAATTTAGGGGTCCCGGTTGACATTAAAATTGAACTTAGGGAGGAATACATCATCACTTGGGTACTTAACATGAGTGGGTAGGTGGATTTGAGACCTTGGATACTTTAATTTCTGACTTTAATCATCGTAGTCTTAATCTATTTGTTACTTGAAATTGCGATCTTACTCTCTCTCTCACAACAGCTTTCTTCGCTTAACTAAACCTATCGAATTTCTCACGAATTGGTAGAATTGGTAGCCCAATCCTTGTGTTCGACCTCGGTAAATTCTTACCCTGTTTTTATTACTTGCGACGACCCGGTACACTTGCCGGAGTCACAACAAGTTTTTGGCACCGTTGCCGGGGATTGGCACACCAATTTTTCCTAATTTTTAGGAAATTTGATTATTTGGTTAAGCGGTTTTATTTTTATTTTTCTGTTATTTCGTTATTATTTCTCTCTACTTCTTTGATTCCACTTGGTCTTGCCGTGTTTTTGTATGCGAGGTACCCTCTCACAAGAGGAACTGCTATTTGATTCGGAGATCACCAAGACCGAGAAGCGCTTAAGGAAAGAAGCCAGAGAAAGAAAGAGGCTTGAAGCAATTGCTATCGAGAGGATGGCCGAAGAAAATCCTCCTCCTCCTCCTCGTTACAAGCCTCTCTTTGAGTACGATCTACCAAGCTTGGGAGATTGTGACTCTTCTATTGTGAGGGGCAACCTGAACACAGACTCCTTCAGAGTTGAAGCATGTGTCACATTCCAGATCCGGGAGAATCAGTTTGATGGGAGTGGCAAACAGGACCCTCATAGACACATCACTCGCTTCCTTGAAGCTTATGACTTGCAGAAGACAAGGGGAGTCTCTCAGGATGAGTTTCGCTTGCGGCTTTTCCCTCTCTCTCTTAGGGATGTCGCTCGCGATTGGGTAGACAGTTTGGATAGGAACAGCATCAGAACTTGGGAACAGATGGCACAAAAGTTCCTAACCAAATATTTTCCTCCTCAGAAAGCGGCACAACCAAGAATAGCCGTTACGTCTTTCAGGCAGACAGAGGATGAAACATATAATGAAGCTTGGGAGAGGTACAATGGCTTATTGAGAAGATGCCCTTCAGCGTTCTTTGACCCCGTCTCCAAAGTTTAGCACTTCTTTAATGGGTTGAGGGGACGCTATCAGATGAATTGTGATGTCGCAGCTGGCGGTTCTTTCTCATATTTATCAGCTGAGGATGGATGGGCATTATTGGAGAAGATGTCATATAATGATTACAACCGTGGTCGGGAAAACTCAACTGGAGTCAGTACTGGAACCATGGAGGCCATTCTAGAGCAAGTCAAATCATTGAAGATGCAAGTTGCGGCTTTGTCAGAAAACAAGAAGGCTAATGCGATACACGAGGGAATGCCTCCGGGATGTGAAATTTGTAATGGAGATCATGACACTCGGAGCTGCCAGTTCAATTTCCCTCAGGAACATGTGGACTCATGCCACAACTTTTATGACACTGTGCCCCAGAATAACTATCAGAGGAACAGACAAAATGACTACAATCAGAATCAGAATAGGGGGTACATGAGGAGAGACCATCCGGGTTTCGCTTGGAGTAATGCTAATGGTGGTCTAGCCGGGTCAACAACCTCCTCAAAGAGAATTGGCAACAACCTCAGCAGGGTCTAAGGCCGAACATTGGAATTCAACAGTGTAATACTCAGCAGGCTCTACCGGGGAATAATCAGTTGCAATTAACAGATAGTGGAAGGCAGCCTTGGGAATTGGCTTTTGAGAAGATGAATGCGGCAATGGAAAAGATGGTAATCAAAACAGAGATGGTAAATACAAAAGTTGACAAGTTAACAACGCATACAGGGGCGGCAATTCACAATCTAGAGACACAGATGGCCCAACTCGCAAAGCAACTTAATGAGCGTCTCCCAGGCACTTTCCCAGGTAATACCGAGAACAACCCCAAGGGACAATGCAATGTCATATCTACTAGAAGCGGAAGGGTGTTGGAACCTAACAGGGGTACAACTAGTTCTCAGGATGACAAGGCCCCGGAACAACTACCCGTTGAGGAAGAGCAACCAGAGAAAGAAGGGTTAGCAAATGACAAGGCACCGGAGCAAGGGGGAAGGCTGAAACTTGTGGATGAAGAGTTCCGAAAGAAGAAGTGGGTTGAACCCCAAGACCTCCCACCTTACATGAAGGTACCGTATCCTGAAAGATTGAAGAAGCCTCAACAGGATAAGCAATTCAATAAGTTCCTTGATGTCTTCCGAAAACTTCAGATTAACATTCCATTTGCGGAAGCCTTAGAACAGATGCCATCATATGCCCGGTTTATGAAGGCTCTTCTCACCAAGAAGCGGAAATTAGTGGACGAGGAAATGTTTGCTTTGACCGAGGAGTGTAGTGCCATTCTTCAGAGAAAACTCCCTCCAAAGTTGAAGGATCCCGGTTCCTTTTCAATACCATGTACCATTGGGGAGATGACTGTAGGGAAGGCATTATGTGATCTAGGGGCAAGCATCAACTTGATGCCCCTCTCTATGATGAAGAGGTTGGGGATCCAAGAAGTTAAGGATACATGGATGTCGCTCCAACTGGCCGACCGCTCTATAAAATATCCTTATGGGGTGGTCGAAGACTTGTTAGTAAAAGTGGACAAGCTCATATTTCCGGCGGACTTTGTAGTGCTTGATATGGATGAAGACGCCGAGGTTCCTCTCATATTGGGTAGGCCCTTCTTGGCCACTGGGGGTGCCTTGATAGATGTGCGGCAAGGGAAACTCACTCTAAGGGTGCAAGATGATGAGGTAGTCTTCAATCTCTTTGAAGTAATGAAGCACCCTGCAGAGAGGACAGAAGTGTATCGATTGGATATGGTGGACCCAACTGCCAAGGCAAGGGCAACTAGGGAAGCCCATGGTTCTTCACTTGCAAAAGTGTCGGTAAAATCCCATGATGGGGACAGTGAGGAAAAAGACCCTTTGGGGGATGAGGTCTATCTCGAGTGGTTGAAAGACATGGAAGCCTTACCGAGTCTCCCAGGGGAAGAATGTGCAAAGGAAGAGCTCAGCAGCAAGGGCAAGAAAAAGAAGGGTAAAGCACCAAGGTTGAAAGGTGGCACAACCGTGGTGGTCAATGAAGACAATGAGTTGATCTCAAAAAGGACCACCACGGAGTGGAGAGTTCGTGCTGATTATAGAAGGATGCTGGACTTAGATAAGTTGTCCGGGAACAGTAGGAGAGCTTATGAAAGGGCAAGAGCCTACAGAATACAGACTGAGGCATGGAATGGCAAGCAAGATCTACATCCGGATTAACCCTTAGGGGTGACTTGAGTCAGGCTCGGGACGTTAAACAAGCGCTACTTGGGAGGCAACCCAAGCTAGGTATCCCTCTCCTCTCTTAACTTTTGTTTTCTTTTCCTTTTTTGTTTTTGTTGTCACTCTTGAATAATTTGAGAAGATCAAGAGTTGTTGTATGAATGATGTGTCGGCAAGTTTTTTGGATTTTGATTAATTGGAGCATAGATGGATTGCATGAATTATATTAACCATTGATGATTTCCCCCTAGGTTCTAATAATAGAAAAGTTGATCCCCATTTAAAAATTGAAAATTGAACTTTGAGATTTATTATGATTGCTTGATTTATGATAAGTTTGGGGTAAGGGGGTGCACACACTAGGAATCGTATCTCGGTCAAACAGTTTGCAAAAGAAAAACGGAAGTAAGGGCCGAAGGCTTGAAATAAAAAAAAAATGGGTGATAAAAAGCATTGAATATGTGCCAAAAAGGGCAAAGAAAAATAAATATAAAAAGGAAGAGGTGTGTAGCCACCAACTGCAAGGAAGAGAATAATATGAGAGTGAATTCAATTGTTATGATATTAGTTTCATGCTCTCATTGATCCTAGGGACTTAGCTTCTATCCTTTGATTATCCTACCCTTAGCCAGGCCCCATTACAACCTTTGAAAGACCTATTGATGATGCATGCATGTTTTCGTGGGAACTATGTTTGAGATGAAAATCAAATTCATGGGAAGTGCTCTTAGAATGTGAAAGTGAGTGAAAAGTTGATAGCCTAGACAAACATGAGCGAATGAGTGAAATACTAAATGCCCTTGAGAGGAAGGCAATTGTTTGAAATAGGTGATCTTCCTTTGTGTGTATCTTTGAGCTTCAACTTAGAGTAATGATGGCATGAATGATAACTTCTCAATTGTTTAAAGTAGATGAATGTGGGGATTACATTGATGAAAGGGGGGGAATCAAAGAAGAAAAAATGTTTTGAGTGCATGAAATTTGTGCGAAATCGATTGGTTCCATTAGGCTTGCCAAGTCTTGAGTCGTTTTTGAGTTTTAATCTTGCTTGTGGAAAAGCAAACGTTAACTTTGGGGTGGTTTTATAAGACACAGGCTAATATAGTTTTATGAATATATGAAATAGTGTTTATGTGCCAATTAGTCGAGGTCACTATCGTTTTCGCCAAAATTTTGCCTTGTTTTGTTCCTAAGTTGGACTTTGACTCGTTTTGCATCTTTTGTGTAGTTTTTAGCTTATTTTGGATAGAATTATGCTTTTGGTTGTTTTTTGTGTTTTCAGGTCAATAAAGTGAAGCTCCGGAGTCAAGGAAAGCAAAGAAATAGTGGAAATTGAAATTCGAGACACTCGCCCCCGCGAGTGTACTCTCGCCTCGCGAGAGTCCGAAGACCAAAAAGACAGAGACTATCACGGCATAGTCGTGATTAAGGTCACGGCTGTGACAAATTGAGGGTTGAAGACTCGCCCCGAAGAGACAGACTCGCCCCGAGAGCATAAAGACTTGGAAGTCAGAGACCATCACGGCCTAGCCGTGATGAAGGTCACAGCCCAGAATTGAAGACTCGCCCCGCGAAAGGTGTCTCGCCTCGCGAGTCCCCGAAGACCATGGAAGACAGAGACAATCACGGTTTAGCCGTGATGGATATCACTACTGTGATGATTAGGGTTTGAAGACTCGCCCCGCGAATACAAGCCCGCCTCACGAAAATACAAAATTTGAAGCGCGCCAATGCTTAATTTCGCGTCGCGAGAGTAAGCTCGCGTCGCGAGAGTAAGCTCGTCCCGCGAGCTGGCGAGAAACAGAATCCTTATTTAAAGGCTGTCTCAGATCAGGATTGGATATCAAGTTGTAAGCCACAGATCAGAATTGTAGTGCGAATCCTTGTTCCTGGAGCTGCGTCTCCCTTCTCTTTTCTTTGCTTCTTTTAGTTTATTATTATGGAGATTATTGCCGATTGTTTGTGCGTCGTCACGGGCATGAGGAACTAATCCCCTCGTCCGAGGGATCAATGAAGCCACCCAAGGCGGTATAGTGTTCATATGATGTATGTGTTTCTCCCCTCTTTTTGTGACTCCGGCAAGTGTACCGGGTCGTCGCAAGTAATAAAAGAAACACGGTAAGTAATTACCGAGGTCGAACTCAGGGATTGGGCTACCAATTCGACTAATCCATGGGAAATCCGATACGTTGGTCAAGCGAGAGAAGGTGGTTGAGAAAGAGAGATTAATATCTAAAATTCAATTAACAAATCTAATGAAATAATTAACTAAAAATCAGAAGTTAAAATATCCAAGGTCACAAATCCACCTACCCAATATGTACACCCAAGTGATGATGAATTCCTCCCTAAGTTCAATTACAATGTCAACCGGGACCCCTAAATTCTCCTAAATCCACTCTCGTGCTCATTAGGACATATTCGACGATTGGATTAATTACTTGTTCAGTTTCATAACCCTAATCTCGAATTCTATTAAACCTTGTTCCCTATATGGTTGCACTAATCAAATAAATCCACGGTCGTGCTCATTATTCGATTAATGATTCCAATTCAAGTTCTAAAACGCGCCTCGCCGTTTGGCCTCAAACACGTTAACTAGTTAATCACGCAACACATATGATTAACACAATCAATTCAGAATTGGCAAACATTTATGATCCCAATTAAAGTTCTGAAACGCGAATCGCCGTTAGGCTTCAAACACGTTAACTAGTTAATCACGCAACACATATGATCAAACATTCAAATCAGAATCGGAAAACAAGAATTGAATTAAAGGAGAAAGACATACATCATATCGGATTTACATCGCCATGTGTGGCTTCATCGTTCCCTCGGACGAGGGGATTAGTTCCTCATGCTCATAGACAAGCGATCGGACATAACCTCCATGAGAGAAAGGGAGACGCAGCTCCAAAGAGAAAAGAAATTACCCTAAACGCTACTCTAAACAAAGGGAAAACTACTAGGATTCGCGGCCCTCCTAAAGCCCTACAGCCTCCTCCAAGATGGTTCCCTCAATCTGATCTCCTGACAGCCTTTAAATAGGATTCCCGATCTGCGCTGTCATTCGCGAGGCGAGCAGCCTTTCGCGAGGCGAGAATTAAAATTGGCGCTTTCAATTTGAACTCTCGCGAGGCGAAAGTGTGTTCGCGGGGCGAGTCTTCAATTCTAGGCTGTGACTTTCATCACGGCTGGGCCGTGATGGTCTCTGACTTCCAGGGTCTTCAAACTCTCGCGGGGCGAGATTCTTCTCGCGGGGTGAGACTTCAAATCTTAAACTGCCACGGGCGTGGTCTTCATCACGGCTTGGCCGTGATGGTCTCTGTCTTGCAGGTCTTCAGGATATCGCGAGGCGAGACACCTCTCGTGTGGCGAGACTAAAGTGATGACTTTTGCTAGTTTGTTGACTTTCAGGCTCGCGGGGCGAGCATACACTCGCGAGGCGAGTGTCTCCAGACTTGCAATTTCCACTGCTTTTCGACTTTCCTTGACTCCCGGAGCTTCACTTATTTAACCTGAAACAACAAAAGCACCCACAAGCGTAATTCTATTCAAAATAACCTAAAAACTACACAAAATACGCAAAATGAGTCAAAGTCCAACTTAGGAACGAAACAAGGCAAATTTGGGCGAAAACGAGAGTGAACTCGAATAAATAGGCACATGAACCCTAGTTCATCTAGTCATAAAACTAGATAAGCCAGAGGCTTATCAAAATACCCCAAACTTAAACCTTGCTTGTCCCCAAGCAAGCTTAAAACTCAAAAACGACTCAAGACTTGGCAAGCCTAAAGGAATCAATCGATTTAGCACAAATTTCATGCAACTTTACAAAACAGTTTTCTTCTTTGATTCCCCCCTTTTTTTCATCAATGTAATCCCCACATTCATCTACTTTAAACAATTGAGAATTTATCATTCATGCCATCATTACTCTAAGTTGAGGCTCAAAGACACACACAAAGGAAGATCACCTATTCCAAACAATTGCCTTCCTCACAAGGGTATGTAAAATTTCACTCATTCGCTCAATTCCTCAAGGCTTTCAACTTTTTCACTCAATTTCACTTATCAAGAGCACTTCCCATGAATTTGATTTTCATCTCAAAAGTAGTTCCCACGAAAACATGTATGCAACATCAGAAGGTCTTTCAAAGGTTGTAATGGGGCCTGGCTCAGGGTAGGATAATGAAGGATATTTAGGCTTAAGTCCCTAGGAACTAAGAGAGCATTCCACTCAAATTCCTTTTTTCATTTTTCTTTTTTGTCACAGGTGACTACATCCTTTTTCCTTGCTAATCTCTTGATTTGCCCCTTTTCCTTTTGGCAATTTATTTTGAATATATATATATATATATATATATATATATATATATATATATATATTTATTGCCTTGGGTTTCAACCTTTATTTTTCTTTTTTCTCACCCCAAAATGGCATACCTCCTTGTAGCCACCCCAAACTTAGTTTCTCACAACCTTTCTCTTGCTCATTTCCATGCTCTCCTAATCCTAAGATTGGGTTAACATGGTTTTTCAGATTTTTGCTCGTAATGTAGGGTCATCAAGAAACAATCGGTCAATTGGGCTCAATTTGGCTAACTAGGAATCATTCATCAGGGTTGGTTCAATTTATGGCCAAGTGGTTATTCAAAGAAAATTTCCTAAATCATTTGATGCAACACATAAACATGCAAACCATATAGAGATTCAAGCAAATTCGGGAAAGTGCAACTTAACAGTGATTCACACATTCAAAAACAGAGTTGGAGGCTCAAATTCCTCACCTGGACATTTTGCAAATTGTTTGACCGAGATACGATTCCTAGTGTGTGCACCCCATCACCCCAAACTTATCATAAATCAAGTAATCACAACAAAGTTCTCAAAGTTCAGTTTTCAATTTTTAAGTGGGGATAAACTTTTCTGTTATTAGAACCTAGGGGAAATCATCAATGGTCAAATAATTCATGCAATCAATCTACGCTCAATCTAATTAAAAATCCAACAAGCTTGCCGACACGACATTCATACAACAACTCTTGATCTTCTCAAATTATTCAAGAGTGACAAACAAAAACAAAACAAAAATCAAAAACAAAACAAAAGTTGGGAAAAGAGAGGGATACCTAGCTTGGGTTTCCTCCCAAGTAGTGCTTGTTTAACGTCCCGAGCCTGACTTATTAAGAAGCATCCACCTGGATCCCATAGTCTGTGGTACAGAGGCCAAGAGATGCTCATCATGTGAGGTCTTCCACCCGGATCAAATGGTAATTGGAGTGGAGATTGTAGCAAAGAATATGACTTTATCATCAACTCCACCCAGCCAATGTGTGAAACCTCCATTGACCTTTGTTGTTATGAATTCACTTCCTCTCGGGTCAAATGGTGTTTTCTGAGGAAGTGTGCCGATTGAGTGGGAGGGTCTAACTTACCCATGTCCACACATGCATGTAAGCCAACATAGTTATCCAATGCAGAAATTTTCGGTTGCTTGGCAAGCAGTGTGGAATCCACTACCACTTCGTCTTCATTTTGATCTATCCCCAAAACCAGATTTTCTTCAAATTGGGCTTCATGTGACCCTTGTACTAATTGCTTGCAAATCTCCTCGACTTGCGTTTTGAAATTCTTCATCACAGTTTCGATACTGTCACAGTTGGCTCTTGCCTTGGCCTCAGAGGTGGATAGCTCTTTGGAATATTGTTCTGGAGCAGCTCTGAACGGTGTTTGCTCACTCCATTCCCATTCCTCCTCATGCTTCATGATTATACTATAAGCTTATGCATGAGGGAAATTACGTCCCCAGCGCCAGTGATCTCCCAGGGATATATTAGGCCCAAAGTTATATTTTGTAACACCGTCCAAGGCTGGAAAATAAACAGTCTCCATGATTCGCAATCCGCCTTGAAAGGGTACCCCGCATACAAAACAGGGCCAAGACCAAGTGGGATCAAGAAATAGAGAATAGAAATTAAAAATAAAAATAAAAGTAACTTAACCAAATAATCAAACTTCCCTAAAATCAGAAAAATTGGTTGTGCCAATCCGCGGCAACGGCGCCAAAAACTTGTTGTGACTCCGGCAAGTGTACCGGGTCGTCGCAAGTAATAAAAGAAACACGGTAAGTAATTACCGAGGTCGAACTCAGGGATTGGGCTACCAATTCGACTAGTCCGTGGGAAATCCGATACGTTGGTCAAGCGAGAGAAGGTGGTTGAGAAAGAGATATTAATATCTAAAATTCAATTAACAAATCTAATGAAATAATTAACTAAAAATCAGAAATTAAAATATCCAAGGTCACAAATCCACCTACCCAATATGTACACCCAAGTGATGATGAATTCCTCCCTAAGTTCAATAACAATGTCAACCAGGACCCCTAAATTCTCCTAAATCCACTATCGTGCTCATTAGGACGTATTCGACGATTGGATTAATTACTTGTTCGGTCTCATAACCCTAATCTCGAATTCTATTAAACCTTGTTCCCTATATGGTTGCACTAATCAAATAAATCCACTAGTCGTGCTCATTATTCGATTAATGATTCCAATTCAAGTTCTAAATCGCCTCGCCGCTTGGCCTCAAACACGTTAACTAGTTAATCATGCAACACATATGATTAACACAATCAATTCAGAATTGGAAAACATTTATGATCCCGATTCAAGTTCTGAAACGCGAATCGCCGTTAGGCTTCAAACACGTTAACTAGTTAATCACGCAACACATATGATCAAACATTCAAATCAGAATCGGAAAACAAGAATTGAATTAAAGGAGAAAGACATACATCATATCGGATTTACATCGCCACGGGTGGCTTCATCGTTCCCTCGGACGAGGGGATTAGTTCCTCATGCTCATAGACAAGCGATCGGACATAACCTCCATGAGAGAAAGGGAGACGCAGCTCCAAAGAGAAAAGAAATTACCCTAAACGCTACTCTAAACAAGGGGAAAACTACTAGGATTCGCGGCCCTCCTAAAGCCCTACAGCCTCCTCCAAGATGGTTCCCTCAATCGATCTGCAATGACCTTTTAAATAGGATTCCTGATCTGCGCTCGTTCGCGAGGCGAGCAGCCTTTCGCGAGGCGAGAATTAAAATTGGCGCGCTTTCAATTTGAACTCTCGCGAGGCGAAAGTGTGCTCGCGGGGCGAGTCTTCAATTCTAGGCTGTGACTTTCATCACGGCTGGGCCGTGATGGTCTCTGACTTCCAGGGTCTTCAAACTCTCGCGGGGCGAGATTCTTCTCACGGGGTGAGACTTCAAATCTTAAACTGCCACGGGCGTGGTCTTCATCACGGCTTGGCCGTGATGGTCTCTGTCTTGCAGGTCTTCAGGATATCGCGAGGCGAGACTGAAGTGATGACTTTTGCTGCTTTGTTGACTTTCAGGCTCGTGGGGCGAGCATACTCGCTGGCGCAGTGTCTCCGCATTTCTGCAATTTTCATCGCTTCAACTTTCCTTGACTCCCGGAGCTTCACTTATTTAACCTGAAACAACAAAAGCACCCACAAGCGTAATTCTATTCAAAATAACCTAAAAACTACACAAAATACGCAAAATGAGTCAAAGTCCAACTTAGGAACGAAACAAGGCAAATTTGGACGAAAACGAGAGTGAACTCGAATAAATAGGCACATGAACCCTAGTTCATCTAGTCATAAAACTAGATAAGCTAGAGGCTTATCAAAATGATAAGCCTCTGGGTTATCTAGTTTTATAACTAGTAAGACGGTGGTTTACGTGCTAATTAGTCGAGTTCACTCTCGTTTTCGCCCAAATTTGCCTTGTTTTGTTCCTAAGTTGGACTTTGACTCGTTTTGCGTCTTTTGTGTAGTTTTTAGCTTATTTTGGATAGAATTACGCTTTTTGTTTGCCTTTGGTGTTTTCAGGTCAATAAGTGAAGCTCCGGGAGTCAAGGAAAGTCAAGAAGCAGTGGAAAAAGCACTTCTGGAGACACTCGCCTCGCGAGTGTATGCTCGCCCCGCGAGACTGAAGGTCAACAAAGTAGCAAAAGTCATCATTCTGTCTCGCCCCGCGAGAGTTTGAAGACCCTGGAAGTCAGAGACCATCACGGCCCAGCCGTGATGAAGGTCACAGCCTAGAATAAAAGACTCGCCCCGCGAACACACTTTCGCCTCGCGAGAGTTCAAATTGAAAGCGCGCCAATTTTAATTCTCGCCTCGCGAACGAGCGCAGATCAGGAATCCTATTTAAAGGCTGTTGCAGATCAGATTGAGGAAGAATCTTGAGGAGGATGTAGGGCTTTTGGAGGGTCGCGAATCCTAGTAGTTTTTCACTGTTTAGAGTAGCGTTTAGGGTAATTTCTTTTCTCTTTGGAGCTGCGTCTCCCTTATTCTTATGGAGATTATGTCTGATTGTTTGTCTATGAGCATGAGGAACTAATCCCCTCGTCTGAGGGAACGATGAAGCCACCCACGGCAGTGTATTGTTCATATGATGTATGTCTTTCTCCCCTTATTTTAATTGATGTTTTCCGATTCTGATTTGAATGCTTGATCATATGTATTGCGTGATTAATCAGTTAAACGTGTTGGAGGCCGAACGGCGATTCGCGTTTTAGAACTTGAATCGGGATCGCTAATTGAATATTGCACGGCAGTGAGTAGGATATTAGTGCAACCATATAGGGAACAAGAATTAACCGAATTCGAGATTAGGATTATGAGACCTAGTAAGTAATTAATACAATCGTCGAATACGTCCTAATGAGCACGAGAGTGGATTTAGGAGAATTTAGGGGTCCCGGTTGACATTGTAATTGAACTTAGGGAGGAATTCATCATCACTTGGGTGTACATATTGGGTAGGTGGATTTGTGACCTTGGATATTTTAATTTCTGATTTTTAGTTAATTATTTCATTAGATTTGTTAATTGAATTTTAGATATTAATCTCTCTCTCTCAACCACCTTTCTGTAACTTGACCAAACGTATCGGATTTCCCGCGGATTAGTCGAATTGGTAGCCCAATCCCTGAGTTCGACCTAGGTAATTACTTACCGTGTTATTTTTATTACTTGCGACGACCCGGTACACTTGCTGGCGTCACAACAAGTTTTTGGCGCCGTTGCCGGGGATTGGTACAACCAATTTTTCTGATTTTAGGGGAGTTTGATTATTTGGTTAAGTTATTTTTGTTCTTGTTTTTATTTTTATTTTTATTATTTTCTTTTATTTTCTACTATCTCTCTCTACTTCTTTGATTCCACTTGGTCTTGCCTTGTTTTGTATGCGAGGTACACGAAGGAATGCTTCCGGGTTGCGAATATTGTGATGGGAACCATGACACTTGGAGTTGTCCGTTCTACTTCCCTCAAGTATATGTGGAACCATGGCATAATGACAAAGTGCCCCCAGAACAACTATCAGAGTCAGAATCAGTATTGGGGTGATATGAGTAGAGACCATCCGGATTTCGTTTGGAGTAATGCTGACGATGGTCTAGCCTGGCAACCACAACCTCAACAAAATTGGCAACCACAACCTTGGGAGTTGGCTCTTGAGAGGTTGAGTGCGACACTTGAGAAAGTGTCAATCAATACAAATGCAAATATTGACAAGATGGCCACATCATTTGAGAAGACGAATGCGGCATTAGAGATGAAGATTGCCCAACTCGCAAGGCAAATAAATGAGCATCCCCGGATACTTTCCCGGCTTGATACCGAGAACGACCCTAAGAACCAATGCAATGCCACAACAACTAGAAGCAGTGGGGTGTTGGGATATGACTGGGATGTAACTAGTTCTCGTGGAGTTGAGGAAGAACTGCCACATGTTGAGGAAGAACAACCGAGAGGAAGAGAAATTGACAAGCAACAAGGCCCCGGAACAACCACATGTTGAGAAAGAGCAGCCTAAGGAAGAGGAGTTGGCAAAGGACAAGACACCGGAGCAAGGGGGTAGAGATCAAGATGAAGATAAAGTGGCAGAGGATTTCACCATGCTTGCCAAGCAACCTGATTTTGATGCATTGGATAACTATGTTGGCTTGCATGCATGTGTGGACATTGGTAAGTTGGTCCCTCCCACTTGTCTGACACACTTCCTCGTGAAGACACCATTTGACCCGAGAGGAAGTGGGTTCATAATTACAGTGGTCCATGGGGTTTTCACACTCGGGCTAGGCGGAATCATGGATAGAGTCGTATTGCTCCTGCGAGGGCCACTTCATAAACCATGGGATCCGGGTGGAGGATTTGATATGATGAGCGTCTCTTGGCCCTTGTACCACAGACTATGGGATCCAGGTGGATGCTTCTTAATAAGTCGCTCGGGGACGTTAAACAAGCGCTACTTGGGAGGCAACCCAAGCTAGATATCCTTATTTATTTATAGTTTCTGTTCAAAAAAAATAAAAAAATAAACAGAGGCTCGCCTCGCGAGCTCATGATGGCCACGCGAATCTGGGCTTCAACAACTTTCTGGAAATTCCAGATTCACCTCGCGAGCTACCACTCGCCTCGCGATTCTGGAAAATGGGAAGAACAAGTTTCCATATTCGCCTCGTGAGTGTTTTCTCGCCTCGCGAATCTGCAATTAGGGTTTTCAATTTGGGGCAGAATTTTAAAATTCGCGTCGCTAGTATACACTCGCCTCGCGAAAGAGGAAAATTATAAAGCCCCGCGAGCGGCCGCGCGGCACTCGCGCAACCTTCCCTCTCCTTCTTCTCTCTCAGACTGCGAGACACTCTCTCTCTCTGTCTCTCTTTCTCTCTCACACTCATCACCCATCACTACCACACACTACCCCACGTCCATTCACTCAGTTCACTCTCACCATCACGCATTTGTCTCTGCAAGGTAAGAACACTCACTTGACTTTAACTTGTTCTTAGGAATGCAAACAGTCACTACACACACTGTGCACGAAATTCATTGTTATGACTGGTAATAGGGTAGAGGCCATGTTCATGAACTGATATAGTCTTAGGAATGCTGCTAGGCATAGTCTCTGCTCTGAGTGTTATGAATATAGTGGGGATACTGCCATGATTTTTACTGCAGATCTCTGTATGACAAGAGGGACAAAGGGGGGTTAATCTCAGAATGTGCCTGGGTTTTATTCTAAATTGCTAAATATAAACTGCATTGGGACTTTTCTGATTTTCAGGTATGGCTCCGCCTAAGAGCAACCCTGCTGAAAAGCAGCCGGTCAAGCGCAAGAAGCGCGCATCTGCTCCTGGCGATGACGTAGTGTTGCCTTCGAGGGCCGGCGCGCTCCTCTAGGGCCAACTCCTACTCCCCCAGGTTCCGCTCTCCTGATCACAGGGAGCATTGGAACTTGGTTGTGAGGAAGGAGATGGTTCTAGAGAGGCGTGTGTCCCTCGTGGGGCAGGACTATGCCAGTGTCCGAGAGCGGATTCGCGACCGAGGTTGGGAGATGTTGGCTGACCTCCCGCACCGGTATGATATTAAACTGGTGCAGGAGTTCTATGCCAACGCTCTCAAACTCGAGGTCACAGGCCCGAGTTGCGTTACAGAGGTTCAGGGGGTCCCCATCACTTTCACAGCTGCAGACATTAACTCATGTTTGGGGATCCCCATTGGAGAGGAGCCCTGCGACTATGAGCAGCTCCCAGCAGTACAGGCACTCGCTCAGGCCATCTTAGACACATGCTGTGTCCCAGGAGCTGCCTGGGAAATGGGGACATCTGGGAACCTCCTGAGACTTAGGAGACAGGACCTCACCCCGGATGCCAAGGTCTGGTCGGCGTTCTTACACGCCAACTTACGAGTGAGCTCGCATGAGTCCACAGTCACCGCCGCCAGAGCCCACTTACTGTATGGCATCTTGACAGGTAGCACTATTAATGTGGGAGGAGTCATTGCCGCAGACATACAGATGAAGGCAAACTCCCGAGTGCTGAAGGAGAGTCTGGGACACGGACAGCTGATCACCGAGCTTATCCGCCGGGCAGGGATACCAGTGAGTAGGATGATGGAGAAGGTGCCGAGGCAGCCGATTGATCAGGATTACATCCGGCGCTTCTGCTATGTAGCCCCTACCGCACCTAGGAGGCCGCCACCCTTACCCACTCAGAGGCCACGATCATCAGACATGACTCTGCTCTTGCAGAACTAGCAGGCTTTGAGGAGGGATAATGAGGTGATGCGGGAGTTTTTCAGAGCGATGGCACTGGCCCAACAGAGGGGGCCGGGTGCCCGTATACCCCTCCGAGGAGGAGCCGTCCCCTCGACTTGGGTGGCAGGACTATCCACAGGACCCAGAGGAGGAGCAGGCACCACAGGACCAGGGCGACCCGGTGGACGACATCGATTTCGACACTTGATCCGGGCCCCTGTACTTTTTGTTTAGTTCTAGCTAGGATGATTCGATATGGTTGTATATTATTTTGCTAGCTAGAAACTATTTTTATACTGACTTGTTACTAGCAGGCATGGATAACTATTAATTATTATGATATATTGCTTAACATTCATGTTTGCTTGTGATGGCATTATGTGGAGTGCCCGGAACTACAAGGGTCAATCAATTGGGCAAGGATGAGGTCAAAACCAGCCTCGCTGTGAAGCGGGGCAGAAGAGAGATGGAAAGAGGAAGGAGGGTTAGCTGAAAACATGGGGTCCACTCGGATCCCATTAAGATAAAAAGTTTTCTTACCCTTCACTTTTGTTTTGTTTTTGTTTTTGCTTTGTTTTTTTTTTGTCACTCTTGAATAATTTGAGAAGATCAAGAGTTTTTGTATGAAATGTCGTGTCGGCAAGCTTGTTGGATTTTAATTAGATTGAGCGTAGATTGATTGCATGAATTATTTGACCATTGATGATTTCCCCTAAGTTCTGAAATTAGAAAAGTTTATCCCCACTTAAAAATTGAAAACTGAACTTTGAGGATTTTATTGTGATTACTTGATTTATGATAAGTTTGGGGTGAGGGGGTGCACACACTAGGAATCGTATCTCGGTCAAACAATTTGCAAAATGTCCAGGTGAGGATTTGAGCCTCCAACTCTGTTTTTGAATGTGTGAATCACTGTTAAGTTGCACTTTCCCGAATTTGCTTGAATCTCTTTATGGTTTGCATGTTTATGTGTTGCATCAAATGATTTAGGCAATTTTCTTTGAAAAACCACTTGGCCTAAAAAGGACCATCCCTAATGCATGTTCCCTAGTTAGCCAAATTGAGCCCAATTGACCTATTGTTTCTTGATGACCCTATATTACGAGCCAAAATCTGAAAAACCATGTTAACCCAATCTTAGGATTAGGAGAGCATGGAAGCGTAGCAAGAGAATGGTTGTGAGGAACTAAGTTTGGGGTGGCTACAAGGAGATATGTCATTTTGGGGTGAGAAAAAGAAAAATAAAGGTTGAAACCCAAGGCAATAAAAAAAAAGGAAACAAAATATATTCAAAATAAATTGCCAAAAGAAAAGGGGCAAATCAAGAGATTAGCAAGGAAAAAGGCTGTAGTCACCCGAAACAAAAAGAAAAATGAAAAAAGGAATTTGAGTGGAATACGTGTAAAAAGGTTCATGCTCTCTTAGTTCCTAGGGACTTAAGCCTAAATATCCTTCATTATCCTACCCTCAGCCAGGCCCCATTACAACCTTTAAAAGACCTTCTGATGTTGCATACATGTTTTCGTGGGAACTACTTTTGAGATGAAAATCAAATTCATGGGAAGTGCTCTTGATAAGTGAAATTGAGTGAAAAAGTTGAAAGCCTAGATGAATTTGAGCGAATGAGTGAAATTTTATATACCCTTGTGAGGAAGGCAATTGTTTGAAATTGGTGATCTTCCTTTGTGTGTATCTTTGAGCCTCAACTTAGAGTAATGATGGAATGAATGATAAATTATCAATTGTTTAAAATAGATGAATGTGGGGATTACATTGATGAAAAAAAAAGGGGGGGAATCAAAGAAGAAAACTGTTTTGTAAAGTTGCATGAAATTTGTGCGAAATTGATTAGATCTTTAGGCTTGCCAAGTCTTGAGTCGTTTTTGAGTTTTAAGCTTGCTTGGGGACAAGCAAGGTTTAAGTTTGGGGTGTTTGATAAGCCTCTGGCTTATCTAGTTTTATAACTAGTAAGACGGTGGTTTACGTGCTAATTAGTCGAGTTCACCCTCGTTTTCGCCCAAATTTGCCTTGTTTTGTTCCTAAGTTGGACTTTGACTCGTTTTGCGTCTTTTGTGTAGTTTTTAGCTTATTTTGGATAGAATTACGCTTTTTGTTTGCCTTTGGTGTTTTCAGGTCAATAAGTGAAGCTCCGGGAGTCAAGGAAAGTCAAGAAGCAGTGGAAAAATCACTTCTGGAGACACTCGCCTCGCGAGTGTATGCTCGCCCCACGAGATTGAAGGACAACAAAGCAGCAAAAGTCATCATTCTGTCTCGCCCCGCGAGAGTTTGAAGACCCTGGAAGTCAGAGAACATCATGGCCCAGCCGTGATGAAGGTCACAGCCTAGAATTGAAGACTCGCCCCGCGAACACACTTTCGCCTCGCGAGAGTTCAAATTGAAAGCGCGCCAATTTTAATTCTCACCTCGCGAGAGGCTGCTCGCCTCACGAACGAGCGCAGATCAGGAATCCTATTTAAAGGTTGTTGCAGATCAGATTGAGGATGAATCTTGAGGAGGCTGTAGGGCTTTTGGAGGGCCGCGAATCCAAGTAGTTTTCCACTGTTTATAGTAGCGTTTAGGGTAATTTCTTTTCTCTTTGGAGCTGCGTCTCCCTTATTCTTATGGAGATTATGTCTGATTGTTTGTCTATGAGCATGAGGAACTAATCCCCTCGTCTGAGGGAACGATGAAGCCACCCACGGCAGTGTATTGTTCATATGATGTATGTCTTTCTCCCCTTCTTTTAATTGATGTTTTCCGATTCTGATTTAAATGCTTGATCATATGTATTGCGTGATTAATCAGTTAAACGTGTTTGAGGTTTGAACGGCGATTCGCGTTTTTGAACTTGAATCGGGATCGCTAATTGAATATTGCACTGCAAAGGAGTAGGATATTAGTGCAACCATATAGGGAACAAGAATTAACCGAATTCGAGATTAGGATTATGAGACCTAGTAAGTAATTAATCCAATCGTCGAATACGTCCTAATGAGCACGAGAGTGGATTTAGGAGAATTTAGGGGTCCCGGTTGACATTGTAATTGAACTTAGGGAGGAATTCATCATCACTTGGGTGTACATATTGGGTAGGTGGATTTGTGACCTTGGATATTTTAATTTCTGATTTTTAGTTAATTATTTCATTAGATTTGTTAATTGAATTTTAGATATTAATCTCTCTCTCTCTCAACCACCTTTCTGTAACTTGACCAAACGTATCGGATTTCCCGCGGATTAGTCGAATTGGTAGCCCAATCCCTGAGTTCGACCTCGGTAATTACTAACCGTGTTATTTTTATTACTTGCGACGACCCGGTACACTTGCCGGATAAGTTTTTCAAAAACTTGTTGTGACTCCGGCAAGTGTACCGGGTCGTCGCAAGTAATAAAAGAAACACGGTAAGTAATTACCGAGGTCGAACTCAGGGATTGGGCTACCAATTCGACTAATCCGTGGGAAATCCGATACGTTGGTCGAGAGAGAAGGTGGTTGAGAAAGAGAGATTAATATCTAAAATTCAATTAACAAATCTAATGAAATAATTAACTAAAAATCAGAAATTAAAATATCCAAGGTCACAAATCCACCTACCCAATATGTACACCCAAGTGATGATGAATTCCTCCCTAAGTTCAATTACAATGTCAACCGGGACCCCTAAATTCTCCTAAATCCACTATCGTGCTCATTAGGACGTATTCGACGATTGGATTAATTACTTGTTCGGTCTCATAACCTTAATCTCGAATTCTATTAAACCTTATTCCCTATATGGTTGCACTAATCAAATAAATCCACGGTCGTGCTCATTATTCGATTAATGATTCCAATTCAAGTTCTAAAACGCGCCTCGTCGTTTGGCCTCAAACACGTTAACTAGTTAATCACGCAACACATATGATTAACACAATCAATTCAGAATTGGAAAACATTTATGATCCCGATTCAAGTTCTGAAACGCGAATCGCAGTTAGGCTTCAAACACGTTAACTAGTTAATCACGCAACACATATGATCAAACATTCAAATCAGAATCGGAAAACAAGAATTGAATTAAAGGAGAATGACATACATCATGTCGGATTTACATCGCCATGGGTGGCTTCATCGTTCCCTCGGACGAGGGGATTAGTTCCTCATGCTCATAGACAAGCGACCGGACATAACCTCCATGAGAGAAAGGGAGACGCAGCTCCAAAGAGAAAAGAAATTACCCTAAATTCTACTCTAAACAGTGGAAAACTACTAGGATTCGCGGCCCTCCTAAAGCCCTACAGCCTCCTCCAAGATGGTTCCCTCAATCTGATCTGCAACAGCCTTTAAATAGGATTCCTGATCTGCGCTCGTTCGCGAGGCGAGCAGCCTTTCGCGAGGCGAGAATTAAAATTGGCGCGCTTTCAATTTGAACTCTCGCGAGGCGAAAGTGTGTTCGCGGGGCGAGTCTTCAATTCTAGGCTGTGACTTTCATCACGGCTGGGTCGTGATGGTCTCTGACTTCCAGGGTCTTCAAACTCTCGCAGGGCGAGATTCTTCTCGCGGGGCAAGACTTCAAATCTTAAACTGCCACGGGCGTGGTCTTCATCACGGCTTGGCCGTGATGGTCTCTGTCTTGCAGGTCTTCAGGATATCGCGAGGCGAGACACCTCTCGCGTGGCGAGACTGAAGTGACGACTTTTGCTGCTTTGTTGACTTTCAGGCTCGCGGGGCGAGTAACACTCGCGAGGCGAGTGTCTCCAGACTTGCAATTTCCATCGCTGACTTTCCTTGACTCCCGAAGCTTCACTAATTTAACCTGAAACAACAAAAGCACCCACAAGCGTAATTCTATTCAAAATAACCTAAAAACTACACAAAATACGCAAAATGAGTCAAAGTCCAACTTAGGAACGAAACAAGGCAAATTTGGGCGAAAACGAGAGTGAACTCGAATAAATAGGCACATGAACCCTAGTTCATCTAGTCATAAAACTAGATAAGCTAGAGGCTTATCATTTTGATAAGCCTCTGGGTTATCTAGTTTTATAACTAGTAAGACGGTGGTTTACGTGCTAATTAGTCGAGTTAACTCTCGTTTTCGCCCAAATTTGCCTTGTTTTGTTCCTAAGTTGGACTTTGACTCGTTTTACGTCTTTTGTGTAGTTTTTAGCTTATTTTGGATAGAATTACGCTTTTTGTTTGCCTTTGGTGTTTTCAGGTCAATAAGTGAAGCTCCGGGAGTCAAGGAAAGTCAAGAAGCAGTGGAAAAAGCACTTCTGGAGACACTCGCCTCGCGAGTGTATGCTCGCCCCGCGAGACTGAAGGTCAACAAAGCAGCAAAAGTCATCATTCTGTCTCGCCCCGCGAGAGTTTGAAGACCCTGGAAGTCAGAGACCATCACGGCCCAGCCGTGATGAAGGTCACAGCCTATAATTAAAGACTCGCCCCGTGAACACACTTTCGCCTCACGAGAGTTCAAATTGAAAGCGTGCCAATTTTAATTCTCGCCTCGCGAGAGGCTGCTCGCCTCGCGAACGAGCGCAGATCAGGAATCCTATTTAAAGGCTGTTGCAGATCAGATTGAGGATGAATCTTGAGGAGGCTGTAGGGCTTTTGGAGGGCCGCGAATCCTAGTAGTTTTCCACTGTTTAGAGTAGCGTTTAGGGTAATTTCTTTTCTCTTTGGAGCTGCGTCTCCCTTATTCTTATGGAGATTATGTCCGATTGTTTGTCTATGAGCATGAGGAACTAATCCCCTCGTCTGAGGGAACGATGAAGCCACCCACGACAGTGTATTGTTCATATGATGTATGTCTTTCTCCCCTTCTTTTAATTGATGTTTTCCGATTCTGATTTGAATGCTTGATCATATGTATTGCGTGATTAATCAGTTAAACGTGTTTGAGGCCGAACGGCGATTCGCGTTTTAGAACTTGAATCGGGATCGCTAATTGAATATTGCACGGCAGTGAGTAGGATATCAGTGCAACCATATAGGGAACAAGAATTAACCGAATTCGAGATTAGGATTATGAGACCTAGTAAGTAATTAATCCAATCGTCGAATACGTCCTAATGAGCACGAGAGTGGATTTAGGAGAATTTAGGGGTCCCGGTTGACATTGTAATTGAACTTAGGGAGGAATTCATCATCACTTGGGTGTACATATTGGGTAGGTGGATTTGTGACCTTGGATATTTTAATTTCTGATTTTTAGTTAATTATTTCATTAGATTTGTTAATTGAATTTTAGATATTAATCTCTCTCTCTCAACCACCTTTCTGTAACTTGACCAAACGTATCGGATTTCCCGCGGATTAGTCGAATTGGTAGCCCAATCCCTGAGTTCGACCTCGGTAATTACTTACCGTGTTATTTTTATTACTTGCGATGACCCGGTACACTTGCCGGCGTCACAACAAGTTTTTGGCGCCGTTGCCGGGGATTGGCACAACCAATTTTTCTGATTTTAGGGGAGTTTGATTATTTGGTTAAGTTATTTTTGTTCTTGTTTTTATTTTTATTTTTATTATTTTCTTTTATTTTCTACTATCTCTCTCTACTTCTTTGATTCCACTTGGTCTTGCCTTGTTTTGTATGCGAGGTACACGAAGGAATGCTTCCGGGTTGCGAATATTGTGATGGGAACCATGACACTTGGAGTTGTCCGTTCTACTTCCCTCAAGTATATGTGGAACCATGGCATAATGACAGCGTGCCCCAGAACAACTATCAGAGTCAGAATCAGTATTGGGGTGATATGAGTAGAGACCATCCGGATTTCGTTTGGAGTAATGCTGACGATGGTCTAGCCTGGCAACCACAACCTCAACAAAATTGGCAACCACAACCTTGGGAGTTGGCTCTTGAGAGGTTGAGTGCGACACTTGAGAAAGTGTCAATCAATACAAATGCAGTCATTGACAAGATGGCCACATCATTTGAGAAGACGAATGCGGCATTAGAGATGAAGATTGCCCAACTCGCAAGGCAAATAAATGAGCATCCCCCAGATACTTTCCCAGTTGATACCGAGAACGACCCTAAGAACCAATGCAATGCCACAACAACTAGAAGCAGTGGGGTGTTGGGATATGACTGGGATGTAACTAGTTCTCAGGGAGTTGAGGAAGAACTGCCACATGTTGAGGAAGAACAACCGGAGGAAGAGAAATTGACAAGCAACAAGGCCCCGGAACAACCACATGTTGAGAAAGAGCAGCCTAAGGAAGAGGAGTTGGCAAAGGACAAGACACCGGAGCAAGGGGGTAGAGATCAAGATGAAGATAAAGTGGCAGAGGATTTCACCATGCTTGCCAAGCAACCTGATTTTGATGCATTGGATAACTATGTTGGCTTGCATGCATGTGTGGACATTGGTAAGTTGGTCCCTCCCACTTGTCTGACACACTTCCTCGTGAAGACACCATTTGACCCGAGAGGAAGTGGGTTCATAATTACAGTGGTCCATGGGGTTTTCACACTCGGGCTAGGCGGAATCATGGATAGAGTCGTATTGCTCCTGCGAGGGCCACTTCATAAACCATGGGATCCGGGTGGAGGATTTGATATGATGAGCGTCTCTTGGCCCTTGTACCACAGACTATGGGATCCAGGTGGATGCTTCTTAATAAGTCAGGCTCGGGACGTTAAACAAGCGCTACTTGGGAGGCAACCCAAGCTAGATATCCTTATTTATTTATAGTTTCTGTTCAAAAAAAAAATAAACAGAGGCTCGCCTCGCGAGCTCATGATGGCCACGCGAATCTGGGCTTCAGCAACTTTCTGGAAATTCCAGATTCGCCTCGCGAGCTACCACTCGCCTCGTGATTCTGGAAAATGGGAAGAACAAGTTTCCATATTCGCCTCGTGAGTGTTTTCTCGCCTCGCGAATCTGCAATTAGGGTTTTCAATTTGGGGCAGAATTTTAAAATTCGCATCGCTAGTATACACTCGCCTCGCGAAAGAGGAAAATTATAAAGCCCCGCGAGCGGCCGCGCGGCACTCGCGCAACCTTCCCTCTCCTTCTTCTCTCTCAGACTGCGAGACACTCTCTCTCTCTGTCTCTCTTTCTCTCTCACACTCATCACCCATCACTACCACACACTACCCCACGTCCATTCACTCAGTTCACTCTCACCATCACGCATTTGTCTCTGCAAGGTAAGAACGCTCACTTGACTTTAACTTGTTCTTAGGAATGCAAACAATCACTACACACACTGTGCACGAAATTCATTGTTATGACTGGTAATAGGGTAGAGGCCATGTTCATGAACTGATATAGTCTTAGGAATGCTGCTAGGCATAGTCTCTGCTCTAAGTGTTATGAATATAGTTGGGATACTGTCATGATTTTTATTGCAGATCTGTATGACAGTAGGACAGTGGGGGGTTAATACTGTAATGTGCCTGGGTTTTATTCTAAATTGCTAAATATAAACTGCATTGGGACTTTTCTGATTTTCAGGTATGGCTCCGCCTAAGAGCAACCGTGCTGAAAAGCAGTCCAGGCCCAAGCAAGCGCGCATCTCTGCTTCTCGGCGATGACGTAGTGTTGCCTTCAGGGCCAGGCGGCTCCTCTAGGGCCAACTCCTACTCCCCCAGGTTCCGCTCTCCTGATCACAGGGAGCATTGGAACTTGGTTGTGAGGAAGGAGATGGTTCTAGAGAGGCGTGTGTCCCTCGTGGGGCAGGACTATGCCAGTGTCCGAGAGCGGATTCGCGACCGAGGTTGGGAGATGTTGGCTGACCTCCCGCACCGGTATGATATTAAACTGGTGCAGGAGTTCTATGCCAACGCTCTCAAACTCGAGGTCACAGGCCCGAGTTGCGTTACAGAGGTTCAGGGGGTCCCCATCACTTTCACAGCTGCAGACATTAACTCATGTTTGGGGATCCCCATTGGAGAGGAGCCCTGCGACTATGAGCAGCTCCCAGCAGTACAGGCACTCGCTCAGGCCATCTTAGACACATGCTGTGTCCCAGGAGCTGCCTGGGAAATGGGGACATCTGTTGTGACTCCGGCAAGTGTACCGGGTCGTCGCAAGTAATAAAACACGGTAAGAGTCTACCGAGGTCGAACACAAGGATTGGGTTACCAATTCGATTAATTTCGCGAGAAATCCGATAAGTTGGTTAAGTAGAGAAAGTGGTTGGAAAGAAATTAGGGTCACAATTTAAATTGACAAATCGGAACAATCAAAGATATGGTGATGAAATCTGGAATTAAAAGCATCTAAGGTTTCGAATCCACCTACCCAATCATGCAAAGTACCCTAGTGATATTTCTCTCCTCCCTAGGTTCAATTTTAATGTCAACGGGACCCCTAAATTCTCCTATATCCACTGTCGTGCTCAATAGGACGTATTCGATGATTTGAGTTAATTACTTCCTAGGTCTCTTAACCCTAATCTCGAATTCTATTAATTCTTGTTCCCTAAAAGTTGCATCGATCTCCTATTCACTCTCGTGCAACAGTCGATCGATGTTCCCAATTCAAGTTCTGAAACGCGAATCGCCTCTCGGCCTCACACACGTTTAACAAGTTGATCACGCGAGCATATAACCAACACAATGAAATCAGAATTGAAAAACAATAATTGAATTAAGAGGGAGAGAGTTACATCACATGAATACTATGCCGCCATAGGTGGCTTCATCGATCCCTTAGACAAGAGGATTAGTTCCTCATGTCCGTAACAACAACGCACGTACAATCGGAATTCATCCTAAGCCTAAGAATTAAGACAGGAGAAGAGGAGAAGAAACCCCAGAATAAGGATTACAAAAGATCTCTGAAAATTCTGATCCAAAAAGTCCCCCTTTTCTGTTCTGATCTGCTCTATTTATAAGGAGGCCACGCGTCACGGCCGTGACGGTCATCACGGCCAGGCCGTGACGGTTTCTGTTTCTGGCTCACTTCTGGAATTCGAACTCTCGCGACGCGAGCCCGCCTTTCACGGCCCGTGATGTGAATCACGGCCAGGCCGTGATGTTCTCTGCCTTGTGTGGATCTTGGGTCACGGCCGTGATAAACATCACGGCTAGGCCGTGATGGTCCCTGACTTGTGTGGCTTTTAGGTCACGGCCGTGATATATGTCATGGCTAGGCCGTGATGGTCTCTGACTCTGGTACTTTTATGGAATTCACACACTCGCGACGCGAAGGACGTCTCGCGACGCGAACCTTCCTTTCACGCCCCGTGATATGAATCACGGCTAGGCCGTGATGGTTTCTGTCTTCCCGGGTCTTCAAACTCTCGCGGGGCGAGAATCTCCAGAATAGCAATCTCCACTATTTCTTGACTTTCCTTAATTCTTAGAGCTTCACTTATGGACCTGAAAACAACACAAGCAACCACAAGCGTAATTCTATCCAAAAGAAGCTAAAAACTACACAAAAGACGCAAAACGAGTCAAAGTCCAACTTAGGAACAAAACAAGGCAAATTTGGGCGAAAACGAGAGTGAACTCGAATAAATTGGCACATAAACCCTAGTTCATCTAGTCATAAAACTAGATAAGCCAGAGGCTTATCAACATCTGGGAACCTCCTGAGACTTAGGAGACAGGACCTCACCCCGGATGCCAAGGTCTGGTCGGCGTTCTTACATGCCAACTTACGAGTGAGCTCGCATGAGTCCACAGTCACCGCCGCCAGAGCCCACTTACTCTATGGCATCTTGACAGGTAGCACTATTAATGTGGGAGGAGTCATTGCCGCAGACATACAGATGAAGGCAAACTCCCGAGTGCCGAAGGAGAGTCTGGGACACGGACAGCTGATCACCGAGCTTATCCGCCGGGCGGGGATACCGGTGAGTAGGATGATGGAGAAGGTGCCGAGGCAGCCGATTGATCAGGATTACATCCGGCGCTTCTGCTATGTAGCCCCTGCCGCACCTAGGAGGCCGCCACCCTTACCCACTCAGAGGCCACGATCATCAGACATGACTCTGCTCTTGCAGAACCAGCATGCTTTGAGGAGGGATAATGAGGTGATGCGGGAGTTTTTCAGAGCGATGGCACTGGCCCAGCAGGAGGGTCGGGTGCCCGTATACCCCTCCGAGGAGGAGCTGTCCCCTCGACTTGGGTGGCAGGACTATCCACAGGACCCAGAGGAGGAGCAGGCACCACAGGACCAGGGCGACCCGGTGGACGACATCGATTTCGACACTTGATCCGGGCCCCTGTACTTTTTGTTTAGATCTAGCTAGGATGATTCGATATGGTTGTATATTATTTTGCTAGCTAGAAACTATTTTTATACTGACTTGTTACTAGTAGACATGGATAACTGTTAATTATTATGATATATTGCTTAACATTCATGTTTGCTTGTGATGGAATTATGTGGAGAGCCCGGAACTACAAGGGTCAATCAATTGGGCAAGGATGAGGTCAAAACCAGCCTCGCTGTGAAGCGGGGCAGAAGAGAGATGGAAAGAGGAAGGAGGGTCAGCTGAAAACATGGGGTCCGCTCGGATCCCATTAAGATAAAAAGTTTTCTTACCCTTCACTTTTGTTTTGTTTTTGTTTTTGCTTTGTTTTTTTTTTTTGTCACTCTTGAATAATTTGAGAAGATCAAGAGTTTTTGTATGAAATGTCGTGTCGGCAAGCTTGTTGGATTTTAATTAGATTGAGCATAGATTGATTGCATGAATTATTTGACCATTGATGATTTCCCCTAAGTTCTGAAATTAGAAAAGTTTATCCCCACTTAAAAATTGAAAACTGAACTTTGAGGATTTTATTGTGATTACTTGATTTATGATAAGTTTGGGGTGAGGGGGTGCACACACTAGGAATCGTATCTCGGTCAAACAATTTGCAAAATGTCCAGGTGAGGATTTGAGCCTCCAACTCTGTTTTTGAATGTGTGAATCACTGTTAAGTTGCACTTTCCCGAATTTGCTTGAATCTCTTTATGGTTTGCATGTTTATGTGTTGCATCAAATGATTTAGGCAATTTTCTTTGAAAAACCACTTGGCCTAAAAAGGACCATCCCTAATGCATGTTCCCTAGTTAGCCAAATTGAGCCCAATTGACCTATTGTTTCTTGATGACCCTATATTACGAGCCAAAATCTGAAAAACCATGTTAACCCAATCTTAGGATTAGGAGAGCATGGAAGCGTAGCAAGAGAATGGTTGTGAGGAACTAAGTTTGGGGTGGCTACAAGGAGATATGTCATTTTGGGGTGAGAAAAAGAAAAATAAAGGTTGAAACCCAAGGCAATAAAAAAAAGGAAACAAAATATATTCAAAATAAATTGCCAAAAGAAAAGGGGCAAATCAAGAGATTAGCAAGGAAAAAGGCTGTAGTCACCCGAGACAAAAAGAAAAATGAAAAAAGGAATTTGAGTGGAATACGTGTAAAAAGGTTCATGCTCTCTTAGTTCCTAGGGACTTAAGCCTAAATATCCTTCATTATCCTACCCTCAGCCAGGCCCCATTACAACCTTTAAAAGACCTTCTGATGTTGCATACATGTTTTCGTGGGAACTACTTTTGAGATGAAAATCAAATTCATGGAAAGTGCTCTTGATAAGTGAAATTGAGTGAAAAAGTTGAAAGCCTAGATGAATTTGAGCGAATGAGTGAAATTTTACATACCCTTGTGAGGAAGGCAATTGTTTGAAATTGGTGATCTTCCTTTGTGTGTATCTTTGAGCCTCAACTTATAGTAATGATGGCATGAATGATAAATTCTCAATTGTTTAAAATAGATGAATGTGGGGATTACATTGATGAAAAAAAAAGGGGGGGAATCAAAGAAGAAAATTGTTTTGTAAAGTTGCATGAAATTTGTGCGAAATTGATTAGATCTTTAGGCTTGCCAAGTCTTGAGTCGTTTTTGAGTTTTAAGCTTGCTTGGGGACAAGCAAGGTTTAAGTTTGGGGTGTTTGATAAGCCTCTGGCTTATCTAGTTTTATAACTAGTAAGACGGTGGTTTACGTGCTAATTAGTCGAGTTCACTCTCGTTTTCACCCAAATTTGCCTTGTTTTGTTCCTAAGTTGGACTTTGACTCGTTTTGCATCTTTTGTGTAGTTTTTAGCTTATTTTGGATAGAATTACGCTTTTTGTCTGCCTTTGGTGTTTTCAGGTCAATAAGTGAAGCTCCGGGAGTCAAGGAAAGTCAAGAAGCAGTGGAAAAAGCACTTCTGGAGACACTCGCCTCGCAAATGTATGCTCGCCCCACCAGATTGAAGGTCAACAAAGCAGCAAAAGTCATCATTCTGTCTCGCCCCACGAGAGTTTGAAGACCCTGGAAGTCAAAGACCATCATGGCCCAGCCGTGATGAAGGTCACAGCCTAGAATTGAAGACTCGCCCCGCGAACACACTTTCGCCTCGCGAGAGTTCAAATTGAAAGCGCGCCAATTTTAATTCTCACCTCGCGAGAGGCTGCTCACCTCGCGAATGAGCGCAGATCAGGAATCCTATTTAAAGGCTGTTGCAGATCAGATTGAGGATGAATCTTGAGGAGGCTGTAGGGCTTTTGGAGGGCCGCGAATCCTAGTAGTTTTCCACTGTTTATAGTAGCGTTTAGGGTAATTTCTTTTCTCTTTGGAGCTGCGTCTCCCTTATTCTTATGGAGATTATGTCCGATTGTTTGTCTATGAGCATGAGGAACTAATCCCCTCGTCTGAGGGAACGATGAAGCCACCCACGGCAGTGTATTGTTCATATGATGTATGTCTTTCTCCCCTTCTTTTAATTGATGTTTTCCGATTCTGATTTGAATGCTTGATCATATGTATTGCGTGATTAATCAGTTAAACGTGTTTGAGGCCGAACGGCGATTCACGTTTTAGAACTTGAATCGGGATCGCTAATTGAATATTGCACGGCAGTGAGTACGATATTAGTGCAACCATATAGGGAACAAGAATTAACCGAATTCGAGATTAGGATTATGAGACCTAGTAAGTAATTAATCCAATCGTCGAATACGTCCTAATGAGCACGAGAGTGGATTTAGGAGAATTTAGGGGTCCCGGTTGACATTGTAATTGAACTTAGGGAGGAATTCATCATCACTTGGGTGTACATATTGGGTAGGTGGATTTGTGACCTTGGATATTTTACTTTCTGATTTTTAGTTAATTATTTCATTAGATTTGTTAATTGAATTTTAGATATTAATCTCTCTCTCTCAACCACCTTTCTGTAACTTGACCAAACGTATCGGATTTCCCGCGGATTAGTCGAATTGGTAGCCCAATCCCTGAGTTCGACCTCGGTAATTACTTACCGTGTTATTTTTATTACTTGCGACGACCCGGTACACTTGCCGGATAAGTTTTTCAAAAACTTGTTGTGACTCCGGCAAGTGTACCGGGTCGTCGCAAGTAATAAAAGAAACACGGTAAGTAATTACCGAGGTCGAACTCAGGGATTGGGCTACCAATTCGACTAATCCGTGGGAAATCCGATACGTTGGTCAAGCGAGAGAGGGTGGTTTAGAAAGAGAGATTAATATCTAAAATTCAATTAACAAATCTAATGAAATAATTAACTAAAAATCAGAAATTAAAATATCCAAGGTCACAAATCCACCTACCCAATATGTACACCCAAGTGATGATGAATTCCTCCCTAAGTTCAATTACAATGTCAACCGGGACCCCTAAATTCTCCTAAATCTACTCTCGTGCTCATTAGGACGTATTCGATGATTGGATTAATTACTTGTTCGGTCTCATAACCCTAATCTCGAATTCTATTAAACCTTGTTCCCTATATGGTTGCACTAATCAAATAAATCCACGGTCGTGCTCATTATTCGATTAATGATTCCAATTCAAGTTCTAAAACGCGCCTCGCCGTTTGGCCTCAAACACGTTAACTAGTTAATCACACAACACATATGATTAACACAATCAATTCAGAATTGGAAAACATTTATGATCCTGATTCAAGTTCTGAAACGCGAATCGCCGTTAGGCTTCAAACACGTTAACTAGTTAATCACGCAACACATATGATCAAACATTCAAATCAGAATCGGAAAACAAGAATTGAATTAAAGGAGAAAGACATACATCATATCGGATTTACATCGCCATGGGTGGCTTCATCGTTCCCTCGGACGAGGGGATTAGTTCCTCATGCTCATAGACAAGCGATCGGACATAACCTCCATGAGAGAAAGGGAGACGCATCTCCAAAGAGAAAAGAAATTACCCTAAACGCTACTCTAAACAGTGGAAAACTACTAGGATTCGCGGCCCTCCTAAAGCCCTACAGCCTCCTCCAAGATTGTTCCCTCAATCTGATCTGCAACAGCCTTTAAATAGGATTCCTGATCTGCGCTCGTTCGCGAGGCGAGCAGCCTTTTGCGAGGTGAGAATTAAAATTGGCGCGCTTTCAATTTGAACTCTCGCGAGGCGAAAGTGTGTTCGCCGGGCGAGTCTTCAATTCTAGGCTGTGACTTTCATCACGGCTGGGCCGTGATGGTCTCTGACTTCCAGGGTCTTCTAACTCTCGCGGGGCGAGACTTCAAATCTTAAACTGCCACGGGCGTGGTCTTCATCACGGCTTGGCCGTGATGGTCTCTGTCTTGAAGGTCTTCAGGATATCGCGAGGCGAGACACCTCTCGCGTGGCGAGACTGAAGTGATGACTTTTGCTGCTTTGTTGACTTTCAGGCTCGCGGGGCGAGCATACACTCGCGAGACGAGTGTCTCCAGACTTGCAATTTCCACTGCTTTTCGACTTTCCTTGACTCCCGGAGCTTCACTTATTTAACCTAAAACAACAAAAGCACCCACAAGCGTAATTCTATTCAAAATAACCTAAAAACTACACAAAAATACGCAAAATGAGTCAAAGTCCAACTTAGGAACGAAACAAGGCAAATTTGGGTGAAAACGAGAGTGAAATCGAATAAATAGGCACATGAACCTTAGTTCATCTAGTCATAAAACTAGATAAGCCAGAGGCTTATCAAAATACCCCAAACTTAAACCTTGCTTGTCCCCAAGCAAGCTTAAAACTCAAAAACGACTCAAGACTTGGCAAGCCTAAAGGAATCAATCGATTTCGCACAAATTTCATGCAACTTTACAAAACAGTTTTCTTCTTTGATTCCCCCCCTTTTTTCATCAATGTAATCCCCACATTCATCTACTTTAAACAATTGAGAATTTATCATTCATGCCATCATTACTCTAAGTTGAGGCTCAAAGACACACACAAAGGAAGATCACCTATTCCAAACAATTGCCTTCCTCACAAGGGTATGTAAAATTTCACTCATTCGCTCAATTCGTCAAGGCTTTCAACTTTTTCACTCAATTTCACTTATCAAGAGCACTTCCCATGAATTTGATTTTCATCTCAAAAGTAGTTCCCACGAAAACATGTATGCAACATCAGAAGGTCTTTCAAAGGTTGTAATGGGGCCTGGCTCAGGGTAGGATAATGAAGGATATTTAGGCTTAAGTCCCTAGGAACTAAGAGAGCATGAACCTTTTTACACGTATTCCACTCAAATTCCTTTTTTCATTTTTCTTTTTTGTCACGGGTGACTACAGCCTTTTTCCTTGCTAATCTCTTGATTTGCCCCTTTTCCTTTTGGCAATTTATTTTGAATATATTAATATATATATATATATATATATATATATATATATATATTTTATTGCCTTGGGTTTCAACCTTTATTTTTCTTTTTTCTCACCCCAAAATGACATACCTCCTTGTAGCCACCCCAAACTTAGTTTCTCACAACCTTTCTCTTGCTCATTTCCATGCTCTCCTAATCCTAAGATTGGGTTAACATGGTTTTTCAGATTTTTGCTCGTAATGTAGGGTCATCAAGAAACAATCGGTCAATTGGGCTCAATTTGGCTAACTAGGAATCATTCATCAGGGTTGGTTCAATTTATGGCCAAGTGGTTATTCAAAGAAAATTGCCTAAATCATTTGATGCAACACATAAACATGCAAACCATATAGAGATTCAAGCAAATTCGGGAAAGTGCAACTTAACAGTGATTCACACATTCAAAAATAGAGTTGGAGGCTCAAATTCCTCACCTGGACATTTTGCAAATTGTTTGACCGATATACGATTCCTAGTGTGTGCACCCCCTCACCCCAAACTTATCATAAATCAAGTAATCACAACAAAGTTCTCAAAGTTCAGTTTTCAATTTTTAAGTGGGGATAAACTTTTCTGTTATTAGAACCTAGGGGAAATCATCAATGGTCAAATAATTCATGCAATCAATCTACGCTCAATCTAATTAAAAATCCAACAAGCTTGCCGACACGACATTCATACAACAACTCTTGATCTTCTCAAATTATTCAAGAGTGCCAAACAAAAACAAAACAAAAATCAAAAACAAAACAAAAGTTGGGAAAAGAGAGGGATACCTAGCTTGGGTTGCCTCCCAAGTAGCGCTTGTTTAACGTCCCGAGCCTGACTTATTAAGAAGTATCCACCTGGATCCCATAGTCTGTGGTACAGAGGCCAAGAGATGCTCATCACGTGAGGTCTTCCACCCAGATCAAATGGTAATTGGAGTGGAGATTGTAGCAGCAATATGACTTTATCATCAACTCCACCCAGCCAGTGTGTGAAACCTCCATTGACCTTTGTTGTTATGAATTCACTTCCTCTCGGGTCAAATGGTGTTTTCTCGAGGAAGTGTGCCAGACGAGTGGGAGGGTCTAACTTACCCATGTCCACACATGCATGTAAGCCAACATAGTTATCCAATGCAGAAATTTTCGGTTGCTTGGCAAGCAGTGTGGAATCCACTACCACTTCGTCTTCATTTTGATCTATCCCCAAAACCAGATTTTCTTCAAATTGGGCTTCATGTGACCCTTGTACTAATAGCTTGCAAATCTCCTCGACTTGCGTTTTGAAATTCTGCATCACAGTTTCGATACTGTCATAGTTGGCTCTTGCCTTGGCCTTAGAGGTGGATAGCTCCTGGGAATATTGTTCTAGAGCAGCTCTCAACGGTGTTTGCTCACTCCATTCCCATTCCTCCTCATGCTTCATGATTATACTATAAGCTTGTGCATGAGGGCAATTACGTCCCCAGCGCCAGTGATCTCCCAGGGATATATTAGGCCCAAAGTCATATTTTGTAACACCGTCCAAGGCTGGAAAATAAACAGTCTCCATGATTCGTAATCCGCCTTGAAACGGTACCTCGCATACAAAACAGGGCCAAGACCAAGTGGGATCAAGAAATAGAGAATAGAAATTAAAAATAAAAATAAAAGTAACTTAACCAAATAATCAAACTTCCCTAAAATCAGAAAAATTGGTTGTGCCAATCCCCGGCAACGGCGCCAAAAACTTGTTGTGACTCCGGCAAGTGTACCGGGTCGTCGCAAGTAATAAAATAAACACGGTAAGTAATTACCAAGGTCGAACTCAGGGATTGGGCTACCAATTCGACTAATCCGTGGGAAATCCGATACGTTGGTCAAGCGAGAGAAGGTGGTTGAGAAAGAGAGATTAATATCTAAAATTCAATTAACAAATCTAATGAAATAATTAACTAAAAATCAGAAATTAAAATATCCAAGGTCACAAATCCACCTACCCAATATGTACACCCAAGTGATGATGAATTCCTCCCTAAGTTCAATTACAATGTCAACCGGGACCCCTAAATTCTCCTAAATCCACTCTCGTGCTCATTAGGACGTATTCGACGATTGGATTAATTACTTGTTCGGTCTCATAACCCTAATCTCGAATTCTATTAAACCTTGTTCCCTATATGGTTGCACTAATCAAATAAATCCACGGTCGTGCTCATTATTCGATTAATGATTCCAATTCAAGTTCTAAAACGCGCCTCGCCGTTTGGCCTCAAACACGTTAACTAGTTAATCATGCAACACATATGATTAACACAATCAATTCAGAATTGGAAAACATTTATGATCCCGATTCAAGTTCTGAAACGCGAATCGCCGTTAGGCTTCAAACACGTTAACTAGTTAATCACGCAACACATATGATCAAACATTCAAATCAGAATCGGAAAACAAGAATTGAATTAAAGGAGAAAGACATACATCATATCGGATTTACATCGCCATGGGTGGCTTCATCATTCCCTCGGACGAGGGGATTAGTTCCTCATGCTCATAGACAAGCGATCGGACATAACCTCCATTAGAGAAAGGGAGACGCAGCTCCAAAGAGAAAAGAAATTACCCTAAACGCTACTCTAAACAGTGGAAAACTACTAGGATTCGCGGCCCTCCTAAAGCCCTACAGCCTCCTCCAAGATGGTTCCCTCAATCTGATCTACAACAGCCTTTAAATAGGATTCCTGATCTGCGCTCGTTCGCGAGGTGAGCAGCCTTTCGCGAGGCGAGAATTAAAATTGGCACGCTTTCAATTTGAACTCTCGCGAGGTGAAAGTGTGTTCGCGGGGCGAGTCTTCAATTCTAGGCTGTGACTTTCATCACGGCTGGGCCGTGATGGTCTCTGACTTCCAGGGTCTTCAAACTCTCGCGGGGCGAGACTTCAAATATTAAACTGCCACAGGCGTGGTCTTCATCACGGCTTGGCCGTGGTGGTCTCTGTCTTGCAGGTCTTCAGGATATCGCGAGGCGAGACACCTCTCGCGTGGCGAGACTGAAGTGATGACTTTTGCTGCTTTGTTGACTTTCAGGCTCGCGGGGTGAGCATACACTCGCGAGGCGAGTGTCTCCAGACTTGCAATTTCCACTGCTTTTCGACTTTCCTTGACTCCCGGAGCTTCACTTATTTAACCTGAAACAACAAAAGCACCCACAAGCGTAATTCTATTCAAAATAACCTAAAAACTACACAAAAATACGCAAAATGAGTCAAAGTCCAACTTAGGAACGAAACAAGGCAAATTTGGGCGAAAACGAGAGTGAACTCGAATAAATAGGCACATGAACCCTAGTTCATCTAGTCATAAAACTAGATAAGCCAGATGCTTATCAGTCAGCGGGTGACAGAGTTTAGTATCTTGCGGTCTTGGGCACGGGGTGGGGGGTTCGGTTTGGGTAAAAAAATTCGCTACCGACCGAACCCACCCGATATATTATTTTTTTTAATTTCCCTTTAATTTGATTGGTTACCTCAGATTTTCCTTCAATTTGATTGACTCATATATCTTATCCTTATCATTTTTGATTCCCTTATTTAATATTCAGATTTCAATCTTATCTTTATACAAAAATCAAAATCTCTCGTTCTGTCAGCCTCTCTCATTCGTTTAATGACATTCACTTCACACACACACTTCATCTTTACACTCAGCCTCTCTCGCTCACTCTTCTTCCACCGCCACCGCCGTAGTTACCAGCGGTGCTTCTTGCTCTTATCTATCTTCCCCTCCTCAGTGATGGTCTCTTCTTGCACCTCAGCTGCATAGGCGCCTCCGGCCAAAGCACCGAGTCCAGTCTCATCATGGAGCTTGCACAACCACCGTATCCAGCCCCACTCTCCAGTTTATCCCCAACGCACGAAATGGAAGATTTTAACCAAGCTTCCTATGGGATGGATCTGCGACATGGACAACTCTGCGAAGAAGAATATCTATAGTGCAAACAAAGAAGACCTGCGAAGAAGTGGTATTTTTTGTTGAAAGTTTGAATCTTTCTGGTTTAAGTTCTTGTTCCCTTCATGTTTCGGGTTCTGCTTCAATTTTGAAGTATGAGCATTTTAAAGTTTTCGAATGATGCTTCTTCTTCTCCATTATGGATTTATGGTTTTTTTGGGTATAAAATCGACCCAGCCCACTTGCCGACCCACCGACCCGACCAGACCAAATCAAGCCGGCCTAATCCGAGGGCACTAAACCGATGGGAGTAGGTGAGGATATCTACCTATCGTATTTTTTGGGTTGGGGTTTTTAGGTTCGAATCCAACCAAACCCGCCCTCTGTCCACCCCTAATATGTAGGGGACATAACAAATTGGGGGCATGAACAGTATTTATAATTTTGCATTGGGATTTGAGATTAGTATATCTGGATTGGGGGCATTCTGCTATTTTCTTCTTTATACCCTTATATTAAATATAGGCTGCTTACATTAGGAATTTAGTCCTATCAACATTTAACCCAAATTAGGTGAACCCTTGTTCCCTACAGAAATGACAACATAACAAGATTTTACAGGCTTCAAAGCAAATGGTATTCTGATTATGGGAAATTTAAAGGGGAACATTTTGCAATGGTTTAGTTGTATAAAACCAAATTTTCAAAACCACAAGAAAAACCACCCAATATCATCGAGGGACCTTTTTCTTCCTCTTCCAAATTTATAGCCACAATAAAATAGAAGGAAAAAAAGGACAACCTTTTGGAGTTGGAGAGCTTTTGTTTCCAATAGAAGCATTTGAAAGATCAACAAATATTTTCAGCTCATCGGGTGATGAAGTAACATTAGCCTGACTCTTTATGTTTGTTTCGGAACCAACACTTCACCTAAAACCCAGTAAAACCAATTCACCATTATAACATGTTCTGTAAAAATGACAAACCATGTCTAAATGACAAAGAAATTGTAACAACCTGTTGCCATGATAAGGAAGTTTTACCGGCACGGTTTGATGATGAACTGCAAAATTAAAGCTTTTAAATTATGAAATATCATAGTAAACGTAACACAAAGTCCTCTCTATTTTATGTTACAGTTAAGATATGACTTAATTCACCTAAATTTTGTAGCAACCTCTCAACAGAAATTCTGATCAAGTGATTTTTCTCCCATCTCCTGATACATTCTTTCCAATTCCATGATCTATATTGTAGCAACCTATATGTTTGTAGCAACAATCTAACTAAAATATATACCGCCAGAGAAATGAAATTACCTCATCTTTAGAGAATTGATGGAATGGAGATTTAGTTAAATCGAGCTTATCCATTTCTGCAAACAGGGGTGGCCAAGATGTCAACTTTATCCTTACTTTAAACACACCCCTAGTAAAAATAGGATCAGAACTAGCTAGCCAATTAACCATCTTATATCACGGCAGACTTAAAAAAAAATCGGGGAAATGGGAAATCATTAACCAGTGAACGAATGAGTTCTAGCAATGAAGTCAGAAAAATATATCAGAGTTGCATTAAAGGAAATTGATATGGAAAATAAAAGAAGTAGCAATGACAAAACTATTTATGAACGTTGAGAAATAAAAGAGAAGGGAAGCAGAGCAACGTCCAACTATCAATTCAGAAGAGGCAGACTCTGACAGAAAGGGTTTGAAACGAATTTATAGGAAAAAAGCGGAAGCTAATTTTCCGAGTTAGTCCCTCAATATTTTACATGAATATGCTTCTACCCCTACTCTCTATATCTAAGGGGTCACTATCTTGGATTTGACGTGGAAAAAGGGAAGACAAAAGTCTTGCTTTCTCTCCATGGAACAAATTGGTTCACTAGTTACGTTGTAATTGAAATTATAAAGTAGTATCAATTTTGTTCTTGAAATTATCGAAATTTTAAATTAGTCTCTGAAGTTGTAAAACGGTAATCAACTTAATCCATCTGTTGAAAATCATATGGATTAAGTCGATTTTAAGTTACTAGTGTCAAAAACTTAATTGATATTAAATGAGTAAAATCAGTGATCAAATTAATAATAACTTATTATTCGGGGATGCAAATTGGTTTACTAGTTATACAAGGTTGGAAACCACTTCACCTAAGCTATCCAACTAGCTAGGTATGCACAATTTTATTTCCATAAAGCATAAATAAATACTAAATTAAATTTATTAGTTCAAAATATGAGCAATCAAAAGTCAATTTTAAATGAGCAAATAAAAAACGGTAAACACAAAAGGGTCGCTTTAGTCTTCATCGTGGAATGTTTTGATCATGAAGGATCAAAAGCGTAATTTAGCCTAATTAGTAATATTAATGTTTATTTTTAATTTTTTCTAAATATATTTAATTATTAAATTAAGATATTAATATAATTATATTAATTAATAATATAATAATTATGGTATTTATTAATATTCATAATATAATTATTAATAATATAATTTATCCTAATTATTAATATTAATAATATAATTATGTATTAATAATATTAATATAATTATCCAACTAGGATCAATCCTCTAAGGAGTCACACTCCTATGCATGTCGGTCGATCTCTCACACTAGGGATACTGATCCCCCGAACATTCTCTATCTCTCTCGGGTCTATTCATCATTAGGGATTGTCAGTTGGTTTGTCCTGGTAACATTTTCGCTCGCCGTGACCAATAAGGATGCTTTCCCTATGAGCTCAACTCCGATAGGGGTATCTTGGTCTCCTAGGAATGTCTACCATAGACTGGAACACTCCGGGCCCAAACGTCGAGATAGTCGAGTACCAGCAGAGACCACGACACAATGGGTGCAAACCATTGGCCACTGTCGGTCAATCCAAACCCGGCTACATCCCCAAGGTTACATGAACCAACCCACTCTCATTCCGTACCCGCACCTGGGTACACCAACCTCACATGACTCAGTCACGCGGCTCGCCTCTTTGACAATATGCAATGCAATACAAACCTAAGTTGACACCGGTATCATCTTTCACTTACATGCATTACGATGCACACAACATCCACAACCTCGGTACTCATACTGCTCTCATATGACATTCACAACCACAGTTGTCTATTTTTCCAATTGGTAATTTCTCACCCAATCCCTAAGAACGATATTCGATTATTCACCATTTATTTATTACTTGTGACAATTCAGTACGCTTACCCCCACCATATAAGTTCAATTCTCTATAGTGTTGCAATGGTATTTGAGGCACATTTAGACCACAAACATAATTCTCTTCGAAAATTCTACCCCATTCAAAACAATAGTGTGAAAAGTGTGATATTGAAGGGATTATTGAATAGTTTAGTAGATAAATAAACTTAGAGTAATACCACAGAGCCTCAAATCTTTCACACTAGATTGTACAAACATATACAATTTGTCAGGTTTGACGAGCTACACAAAGAAACCTACACTAAGGGATTTTTTCATGTGGTACATTGAGTTTTATATCTTGTAAGATCTTTATCCAATTTCCATAAACTTATATGTAGGCCATAAAGGTAACTTCTCAACTGCAAAACTTGTTTCTACCAGGGAAATGTAAATATGCATGGCATAGTCTTTGGTTTTTCACTATTGTATTCCAACGGGCATTCATTGCTTTGAGACTAACCTTTTAGGCACTGCCATGGAAGCAGGGACGGACCCATGTGTTAGTGAGGGTGTGCACATGCACCCCCTGATTTAAAAATATATATTTAATTACTTTAAATATTTTTAGTTTCCCCCAATTGTTGATTTATTTGCACTCATGACACTCTACCTTCTTCCTTTCTTTCTTAATCTCAAGTCTAGACCACTTGTCTAGTGACTTATATTGAGAGAGAGTTGTTCAATAACATTAACTGATCATTCAATGATTTCAAAACATGAAATCACGTAGAAGACAACGATGAGGTATGCAATTTATTTGATTAGATATATTAAAATTGGTTAAATTAATACGAAGGTCCCAAATGGGTCCTTGAACTTTTTGAAAAAATTCAAATAAGTCCCTATACTCTTTAAGATATTTAATTTATCCTAATTATTAATTAATAATATTAATATAATTATATTAATTAATAATATAATAATGGCTGGGTCCAGGATGTGCTACGTGGTGTACTCTGGAGCAGTGGCTCCATTGCAACTGGCATCACTCCACCAGAGTGCCCCACATGGCGCTTGCTTGAATTTTATTAATCTTTTAAAAGTTTTTTCATCCAAAATTTTTATTTTATTTAAATATTTTTTTGTACAATAGGACACTGCCACGTGACAGGTCAAAACAGGCGCCATTACGTTAGCAAAAAAAAAGTTATTTTATTCCAGCATGTCAAAAAGGAATTCACTTTGGTAAATTGTTTCAAAAGGAGGTCTTTTGGTTGATAGTTTCTAAAAGGGGGACCACTTTGGTCAAAAAGCCAATCGTTGTGAGATAATAACAAGGGGTAGAGATGGAATCAAGATTGTTGTAGTATTGACTCATGACACTATAATGTTTAATGATTGTTTTGGATTGCATAAGATTTTTATGGGGTTTTGCTTACTGTTTTCTGGGTTAAAGTGTGTCTTGCGGGAATGCTTATTGATGATTTTTTTTTGTTGGAGTTGATTTATAACTCTTTGAAGTAACGAGTGATAATTGAAATGACATTCTGAATGTGTTTTTTTTTTTTTGATGAAAGATTCTGAATGTGTTTTTGCATTCATGTGTTGTGAGAGATGAAATAGGAGAGTGTAAGAGTTCCTATAGTGAGGTTGTTAAAAGATGTGTTAAAAACTTGAATTCAACAACTACCACATGCCTAAAGAAATGAGTGAGTGTAAGAGTTCCTATAGGTTTTTTTTTTGAAAACAAAAGAATTATATTAACAAAGGTACAAGGGAACCCAACCCAACAAATTATAAAACAAACTTGAAAAATTCAACAAAACAAACCCAACCACAATAATTGATGCCTAACCTCAATTGGCTAAAGAGGAAAGATATTCCCAAAATCTAAAACATGATGCCACACCTGTCCACAATAATACACACAACAAATAACCCATAAAAACCACACAACCTATATAACGAACACATCTCCAAATCAAGAAAATAGTCACATCACAATAAAAAACGCAAAGCACATCAAGCCGAGCCAATAATAGATATGGCCAAGGTAACAAATCAGATTGAGCAGCAATAACAACCAGGCCGCAAGAACTCCCCACCACAATTAAGCAGCATAACAGATGAAAACTCAAGAGGTCAGGCACGACACTTCCTATAGGTTGTTAAAATATATACTAAAAAAGATATATTAAAAACTTGATTATAACAACTACCACATGTCTAGATGAAGAAAATCAAATTTATTAGAGAAAACAAGTGAAAAAACAACAATTACAATAGCCAAAAGAAACTTACCTTCTTGAAATGTAAAATAAACACAAGCTAAAGACTATTTTTTCTTTACTCACCCACCTGATGCCTCATGCTACTGCTTCCCCTCTGAATTGTCCCCTTAAGCAATGACCTAGAAGAAATGTTCCCCCAAGTATCTGAAGGATCTTGAAGCAAAATTTTGGGGTGCCTATTTTTATATTTACTTATGCCTAAAAAAGTGCTATTATTAAAAATTTTAATGTTGAATTATCACGTTAAAACTAAGTTTTTTAAGAGGTGAAGGATGATACTATAGTTATATATAATGAATAAATAGGGGAATACCCAAAACAAGAATAAATAAAGATTGCATATAAACAATTGGAGAAACTCTCATTATATCAAATGACGTCATTTGTATAATATCTACTTTTGTATGTTGAAGGATACTGGTTACTCACCGATTCTAGAGACTACAACTAAGGTAATAAATCAGCGCATATACTAAAGTCTAACCTCACAGTTTTGTGCTATGAGGTCTCAAGTCCTTTACACTTCAATCCTCACACTATAGCTACTCATTCCTTCATCGTGAATACATTTGACTATCATTAATGGGCTAGTTGAGTTATCTAACTGGGAATTCAAAAGAATCTTGGAAAAGATGATTAATCCTACAAGGAAGGATTGGTCCGCACATCTAGATGAGGCCTTGTGGGCTTACAGAACTGCATTTAAGCCTCCCCTGGGAATATCCCCATACTAATTGGTGTATGGAAAGGCTTGCCATCTACCCCTGGAGTTGCAAAACAGCTTTTTGGGCAGTCAAAAAGTTGAACTTTGATCTTCAGTCTGCTGGAGCAGCTCGTATGCTGCAGCTTATTGAACTGGAAAAGCACAAGCTGTTCTCCTATGAAAATGCTAAAGCTTACAAGGAAAAAACCAAAGCTTGGCATGACAAAAGGATCCATCACGAGTCATTCCATGAAGGATAACAAGTCCTGATATTTAATTCAACACTGAAGCTCTTCTCAAGAAAGCTTAAATCAAGGTGGTCTGGCCCATTCAAAATCATGAAAGTCTATCCACGTGGAGATGTGGATTTACTAGATACAGAGAGTGGCAAAGAGTTCAAGGTCAACGGACAAAGAATCAAGCATTACTTTGGTGAACCTTTGGACAAAATGAAGGTTACCACCTCAATTGATGATAGTGAATGATGCTAAAACAGGATCTGGCTGAGGACCTTATAAACCAAGCACTCATGGGAGGCAGCCCATCAATAAATTCAAGTAGTTTATAGTTATGATGGAGCATTACATGGTCGGCAACAAATAATTAGGAAGCATAGAAGGCAAGAATTGAGTTCAGGTTGTAACATTAGGAAAAGAACTGGTGTGATGTTGGGCAATGCTACATCATGCTCCCAAAATTCTGAGTGCAAAGGTTACCATTTGTCGATGATGACCAATATCTGAGGGAAGTACAAGGTAGGGCCCATCACATTTTGTCTGTTGTTGGTAAAGTAAGTTGGACAGTTTTGAAAAAAAATTCAAATTGCAATAATTAGTGGGATGTGGAGAGAGAAGATCACAGGTTCCCACTCCTCATGACCCAATCGTACACCATTTTTCTCTCTCCCACTTTATTTACTCCTTTCCCACGCCACACCTCCACAAACAGCCAACCCACACCCTTCCTGACGCATTAAATAGCCCCTCCTCATTCCACTCAACCAACTACACTCTCTTTGTTAAACCCTTCCTTCTTACTTGCTCATAACCCTAACTGTTATAACCCTTCCCCTAACCCTACTCAATCACCATGACCACAAAAGAATGGAGGACGTGTGAAACACGGTGCAATCAAGACTCCAGCACCCACCTCTGCAATAGAAAAAGCCCAATCTTCCTCTTGGACTGATGTAGAGGCCAAGGAAAAATTTGAAACTGAGACACTAGGCCATAACCTATTTCCAGAAAAAAGTTTCAAATTTGGAAAAGGTACGAACTTTGGGATTCTTCCTGAGGTGGCAGATGTGGTTGAAGCTCTAAATTGGATGATCTTTGCTCAGTATCCAGAGGGCTTCTATACCCAGTTGGTAAGGAAGTTTTAACTGCAACTATAAACATGCTCCTAGGGCTGGAAGAGCTGGAGGATGAGTACCAAGACATCCTAAAGAAAATGACAACCGCCAAGCCGCAACAAATCAAAAAGGACCTAGCTATTACTGGAGCAGAATGGATCCATCAGCCAGAAGGTCGGGTAAAGCTCCCGGTGCCCTTGCTGCAGCCCCTTGCCAAAGTCTGGTACCATTTCCTGAGACACTCTATGTCCCCAACTTCCCACTTGGAAACAGTGGAGAAAGAGCGCCTAGTTCTTCTCTACTGTATCATGAACAAGAAGAAAATCAATGTTGGGGAGATGATAAAGGATCAGATCTCCACCTGTGCCATGAAGAAGAAAGGTAACTTGATCTTCCCTTACCTGATAACTGAGTTGCGCACTGAGAAGGGAGTGGACTGCAATCCTGGAGAGGGGCTGGAGAAAAACTATGGGCCTATAGATATGAATTGCATTCTGAGGATGTACTCCAATTGTGACAAAACTAAAGTGTGCACCAGCAAACCCCTAAGATTTAGCACCCTCAGAGCAGCATGATCACTCGGGGATGCTGGAGCAGAAGATTGACCAATTGACTGATATGTTGCAGCAACATGTGCTGCGAGAACAAGTGTTTTGGGAGTTCTGCTTCATCAAATACCAATGGGAGAAGCAGACCATGAAGCTAAACAATTGGAAACTAGAAAATCCCATTCCCCAGTTCCCAAGAGAGATCTTGCCACCTATGCAAGAAGATGAACCGGTCCCCCCTGATAAAACAGTTCCCAACCCTGCATCTGAGAACCCAGAAATCAACATCAACTCTACCCCTGCAAACAGTTCATCCTTTTAAAAAGAATGGATGGGCGTTACACCATCCTAGCAACAAAATGTGGTTGTGGCCTCTGCTCCAATGAAGAAAAAGGTAACTTCCCAAGGCTCCCTGCAGGATCAAGGGAATCTCAAAAGGGGCTGTGCCCAAGGAAAATTTCCCTCCTCTGCCCCTGCTACAGCAAAAGCCTCTCTTTAAGTCCTCAAACCAGCATAGAAAATCAAGACCACTGCTGGGAAGGGGAATTCTGTGATGAAAATTGCTGCTGAACCTGCTTCTGCAGAAGAGGAAGAGGAGTATGAAATCCCTCTCTCCAAGAAACTCAAGACTGATGTGCCAAATGATGCACTCAAGATTAAGAAAGAAAAGGTTGCGGCATTGCAGGCTAAGAAAGAGGCGGTTGCTGCAGCAAAGCAAGCTGAAGAAGCAGCTGGAGCAAAGGAAGGAGGTGAAGAAGAGGAGGCTGAAGTAGGTGAAGAAGAAGAAGAAAAAGGGGAAGAAGAGAAAGTGGTTGAAGAAGGAGAGGCTAAAACACCCCAGGCTTGAAACAGAGCCCTAATCCCACAACAAGATGCTTTATGAGCCTTCCACCCCATTCCCAGCATTATGTTCTTTTCAATTATCTGCAAGTAGTGGTCACTAGGACCTTTTAGATCTGATTGTGTGTAGGGACATTAGGGCCATAGTTGTTTAAAACTTGGTCTGATGTTGGCTTGCATGTGCCCCACCCTGTTAATTCTATATGATTAAAGATTAAATGGAAGTGGCCTCTGGCCTTTTGATGTGTTCAAACACTTGTCTCTTTAGTTAAAATTTTTGCTTAATAACTAATTATATGACTTAACTGCACAATTTAACCTTCCTCCATCACTACTTTAACTAAGAGGACACATATGCTGCAACAAAAACAGATAAATGTGAGCTTGAGTGTCTAAATTACACTGCACCTATGCTTCACACTCATGCATTTTCTATAAGGCTTGATTTGATTCTATTTAATCTGAACACATATGATTGCACATAATTTATGCTTGAGGCATTTTCTTGTTTTGTTTTCATTTTTACTAGAGCTCAAACAGCCAACCATCTAACTCTGAATGTCCATAGTGTGCCCCATTGAGCCTGAGCCCTTTCTTCTTATATCAAGCACATTATAAGCCCTTATCTCGAAAAACAACGAATACCAAAATAGGTAGAGCTTAAGGATGCTTTTGAAGTCATGTTCTAAGATAATTTTGGGGGTGGCTTGAGGACAAGAACCTGCTCAAAGTTTGGGGGTGCTGTGCTGCAGCAACCGTGCAGCAAGGCTGTATAGGAAAAATGAAAATAAAAATAAAAAGGGGGGAATCAGCAAAGAAAATGAGAAGCTCACAAATGTGTAATGTGAAGCTTCATTTCCCTCTGAAAAATTATTCACAAAAACAAATATAGAAATTTTAAAAAATGAGAAGAAAGAACATTGAAAAATCTAAAAGTACAACAATAATATGTTCTTTGTTCTCAACATAAATAATAAAGAATGGGTCGTGATGGGGAAAGTAGTGAATTATAAGGACCAAAAGGTTTTGAAGGAAGGAATACTTGGAATATAGAGCTGACTTGAAAAGCATCCTTTTGCTAGACCTAGAATTCAGCTACTTATCCATAAATTTTCAACCTCACCTATCCTAAGCCCCTTTGCAACCATAAAGACCTGTTACTGTGTGTTTTTCTGTGTTGTTTTAATTATGATAGAACCTTATCAAGTTTAAATCAAAGATGTATGTTTGTGATTGAGAGTGAAAGCCTGATGAGAGTGTGAGAAACAGAACCAACTATTCTGATTAACTTGCTGCAGCATATGTTAATCAGAACCTAGATCATTTTTGTAATAATTGTTGAAATGTGCATGATACACTAGTGCGGAAAAGGGTTTTAACGTCGGTTTCTAAATTCGGTTTTAGAACCAATGTTGAAATGGGCGATGTTGTTAATTAAAACTTTAGACATCGGTTTTCAAACTGATCTTAAAATTTCACTTTAGACATCGGCTATAAGAAAAATCCGATGTCTATAGTTATCATTCAACAAAAAATGTAAGCAGAACAAAACTTTAGACATTGGTTAAAATAAAGATCCGATGTCTAAAGTGCACTTTTAACATCGGTTTTTATTTTAACCGATGTCTAAAGTTCTTCTATTCTGTTTTTAAACATACCACACGACTTTTAACATCGGTTTTGTTAATAACTGATGTGAACAAAACCGATGTTAAAAGTGCACTTTAGACATCAGTTATTTATTTTAACCGATGTCTAAAGTGCTTCTATTCTATTTTTAAAAATAGCACACGACTTTTAACATCGGTTTTGGTAATAACCATGTCTACAGTGGTTTTTTTTTAAAATAACTAATTTATGTAACACCCCGATTTTCGCTGCTTCGTAATATCGGTAATAAATATATAAACATATATATTTTTATCCGAGACTTAAAAAATGATTTTGTACAAACCAAGGTCATTTCCTTGTTATACTTATTTTCATAAGGTTACGGGGAAATTTTTGGTTGAAAATTCAGACGGAAGCCGGTCTGCCGTTTTCTGTGTTTTCACTGACAATAAACGTTTACTGCTTAGAAGACCTAATTTTAATTCGTGAACGAGATGAAAAATGTTTTTATCGTATTTGCTACGATACTGGAAGTTTTGAAAATTTTGGTAAAAAAATAAAATAATTTACGTTTTACGGGCGGAATACGTAATCGGGTAGACGACGGAGTGGATTTCGGAGTTTCCAAGAGCAAAAAAAGAGGTTATCTTAGGATTTTGAGATGATTCATGGGGATGAATCATACTTTTAACTCTAGAAGGTTCCACAAGGTTAAAGTGATAATTTATGAATTTTACGCTTAAGTCCCTGAACTTTCTGTTAATTACCCTTTTGTCCCTGAGTTAGTTTCTATGTTTTTCCAAGTGAATTGGGCTAGAATACTTGTTCCAAATCCATAGAGGACCGTGTCTTTGAGGCCCAAATTCCTTACCCATGACTTAAGTTCCATAAAGCCTATTTGAAGCCATATAAGTTTCCTATGTCATCATAAGCCTAAAATCTTTTTGGTGGGCCCCACAAAGAAGAATTCAAGCCCAAATTCCCTAGGCCCATGCCCAATACCAATATGGAGTGAAGGTTACCCTCATCTTGGATGAGCAAAGAGCAAAGAACATTCTAGAATTTTCTACTACATTCCACACCATTCTACATTATTCCACATTATTCTACTATTTTCTCAAATCTTCTTCAACAAGCTAGGTTTTCCTAAGATATTTATGACAAAAATCAGCCAAAGTTAGTCAAGATAAGACCACATTAAATGTGGCAAGTGGTCATCATGACAATTTAGTAGCAATTTACAAAATAGTCCTTATACTTTTGGAATCTTTGCAAAATGGTCCCTATGAGTTATTTGCACTTTAATCCTTTGAAAATCCACCTCCTTTCTACTTGGTCCTCAAAAGTGGCGCAGCCCACATGCCTATAAATACCTCCTCTCACTTTTCACTTAGTTTCTATTGTCATTTGTTTAAAAACCCTAAAGTTATAAGTCTTCTAGTGTTAGATTTGTGAAGAAAGTCTTTGGATCTTCACTTGTTTTTGATCTCCAAGAGGTGAATCCTATTCTTCTTCTCTAATCATGTCTATGTTCTTCAATCAATTTCTTGATTCAAAGTTTATTTCATAGTTGTTCATCACTCTTAAGTTTCTAGATCTAGAACTTTGAAAATTCATAACTAATTCTAGAAAAATCCTTTTAACATGAATCCAATTGCTATGATCTTATAATCATCTCTATTTTCATCATCTAGAAGAATAATATCATGAGAAATTTCTTTCCCTAATTTCTGGACTTGGCCGAACCTAGGTCAATATCATGTTCATAGGTTTTGTTTCATTTTCATGTCTTGATTCATGATTCAATCTTCTAGTATCTTGATAGTTCTTGTATTTAAGTATATATAAGATCAAAAATCAAACCCTAACCTATTTCTTTCATAAAGGCCGAAACCCTAGTTCTTGGAACTAGATGAGTTTTGTTCAAAGTTTTCATTAATGATCTTAGTAATCAAGCTATTAGTATGTATGCTTAATAAATCCAAGTTAGTTTATTAAATTAAGAACCCTAGCCCTATGAACATGTTGAGGCCGAATCTTGGTATAGAAGAGTTAGGAAGTTTTGAGTTTGAAACTTAGTTGTTTAGTCACTAATCTATGATTTAGGTTAATTAAGGACCATTAATCTATGACTTAATCATGATTAGAAATTTTAAGGATTTTGAACCCTAAAAGTCAGCCCTTGACCGAAACCTAACCCTCATGAACTAAGTATGTTGTGGGTTGACTTGATTTGTTTTTGTTGCAATTTGTTTGAAGGAAACAACCGAGTTAACTGATTTAAGCCGACGGAGGAAACCAGATCGAATCGGGAGATTGATTGAAAACGTTAGTTTGAGTCTTCAAGAGGTAAGGGGAGCTTACCTGAGGGATTTTCTCTATAACTATTTGCTTTTATTGTGGCTTATATGATTTATATGTGGTTTGTGATTAATTGTTTATGTTGTTTACGATGTGTTATTTATCTGTGTATCGGTGATTGATCTGCTTTTCATTATCTGCAGTAGTATATTATGTTGTTATGATGCATGATCTGCCTGGGGATATATTTATGATGATGTTGTTGAATGTTGTTTGTGAGTGTTGTTTGAGAGGCCTGACAGTGGTCAGTGCACAACCGATTAAGCAGATAAAAGATTTAATAAGCTGTGAAAGTTGTGTTCAACGTTTTATGGGAAATGTTGGAATATAATAGTAGAGGAAAATATGATTTTGGAAAAATAATGAGTTTTGAGAAATATTATTATTTTAATGATTTATTAGTGTAAAGGAAGTTTATGAGTCACGGTGAGAGCGCAACCGTGGAAATTTTTTAGTACTGCTAATTTTTACACAAGAAATTCTGAAATATTATAAAAAGTTATTTTGTGAAATTAATATTCAAAAAGACCTTATTTATTATATAAGAAAATTATTTTAGAAGAAATGTCAAAGTTTGACTTAAAGACGTTTTCTTTGAAAATGATAAACGACGGCAAGTTTCGAAATTATTTCCGGTGAGAGTTTAAAAACAACAGTACTTATATTGAGAGGTGGTTTAATCTGAATTGATTTATTAGAGTTGAAGTTTCAATAAAAAGAAGTTGTTGATGATTTGACGTTATTTTGGAAAAAATGTGTTTCCAAAGGAAAAGTGGATTTTTTTTTATGAATTGACGTTTTATAAATGAATTTCAAGTAGAAAGAATTTTCGGTAAATGAGTTTTACTTAATGACGTAAAGTATGATATAGAACTCAAAAGATGTAAAAGATGTAAAACGAAGTAAAAGATGTAAAACGATGTAAAAGATGTAAAAAGATGTAAAAATGATGTAAGACGATAATGAACGCGCTGTCGCCACGCGCCAAAAAGAACGAACGATTATTAAAATAATGTAGTATAGAGCGACAACTCGGATATCGTCTCTCAAGGACTCTTTAGTTGTTATTATTAACAGAAAATCAAAAGTTAGAATTTGGGGGTTTTGGATTGAGACAAAATAAAGAAAACAAAGCAATAAAAACAAAGCAGTTAAAAGATTAACAAATAAGCTAAAGAACGATTAACCTACTGTTCTTGGTTTCCCACTATCATTGGTTCAAATAAATCCAAGCCCTAAGCGGATTCTAATCCCCTCCCGGTTGTAGCAACAATTAACAACGCAATCACAACTACGGATGCATGTTCCTATTCCCGAAATAACAAATGGGGTTAAGCCCTCATGAACAAACGAACATGAATGAACACACGCGAAATAACAAACGCGATTAAGTATAAGAACATGGCATCACCGAAATGAATCAATACAACACTATACATTCCTGAAATAACAAACAGAAACATATAGCATTGCATCGAAAAGAGAAAGGCAAATAAAACAGGAATTATAGAACCTCAAATGTAATAGAAACCAATCACAGTAGATTAATCTAGGAGACTAATTCTCCATTACAGAAGTAAACATAAAAGAAAAGGAAGGAAAATAAACTACTACTACTGACTATCAAAGACTAGCCAAAACTGGCTAACTCTCTGACTCCCCTCACTATGACTAACTATGACTAACTCTTCTCTCAATATCTGAATTCTCCTTTTATTAACTTCAACCTCTGCCTCTTAGCTTTCCAAATCCACTTAATTTGCTTAATTATGAGTTAAGATGAGGGAGTTATGTCCACATTCAACTCGTAGGGCAGCTGAAACGCCTCTGACTTCACATGGATTAAAGCCGTTCAAAACGGCTCTGTTTGGAATAATGGTCTTCATGAGAGTTAAAGCTCTTTGTTTGATATTTCATTTGCCACCGGTTTCAGTTCCAACCGATATCCACAGCCCAAGTTATGGCCCAATCTTCATGACCAGTTCAGGTTCCAGTGACAGCAATTATGTTCTGACTTCAAGGCCCAATGTGACCCACTATACATCCAATTCAGCATCTGAGTTCTTCATGAAAGTTGTTGGGCTTCCTTTTAGCTTTCATGTTCTGACTCCTGCGTTTCTGTTTTTATAAGAGGGCCGCGCGTCACGGCCGTGATGCTTATCACGGGCAGGCCGTGATACATTCTGACTTCCTGGGCTGGGTGACTCGCGGGGGGAGATATCCTTCGCGGGGCGAGTGGCTCCAGATTTATTTCACTTTTTATTAACCTGAAAATAAGAAAATAACATAAGTGCTTTATTTAACTCTAAATCAAATAAATTAACATAAAAACACTTTACAGACTCAAAATACTACTTAAGGACAATCAAGTCTAATTTGAGTGAAAATGATATAAAATTAGCACAAAGCCAAGGTCTTTACTAGTTATAAAACCAGTCAACCAGAGGCTCATCAAAATACCCCAAACATAAACTTTGCTTGTACCCAAGCAAACTAAAACTTAAAAACTTAAAAAGACTCAAGACAGGCAAAACATGGCAAGCTTAAGGACTCAATTAACTTTCACACAAATTTCAAGGAATTTATCAAAACAATTTTTCCTCCAATGTTCCCCCCTTAAAGCAAAGTAATCCCCACATGCATTTATTCTAAACAATTGAGAAATTCATCATTCAAACAATCATCAATCTAAGCAGGGGATCTAAGTTACACACAAAAGGGAGATCACCAAATCCAAACAACTGCCTTCCTCACAAGGGAAATTTGTGTTCACTCAATCGCTCATTTTTTGTCAGGTTATCAACAATTCACTCAATTTCACTTTTCAGAAGCACTTACCATAAATTTGATTTTCATCTCCTAATGGTTCCCACAGAAAACATGCAAGCAACATCAAAAGGTCTTTTATGGGTTGTAATGGGGCCTGGCTAAGGGTAGGATATACAAAAGAACTAGGCTGAAGACCCTAGGAACTAAGAGAGCATGAACATTATTTACACTTTGAAATTCCACTCAAGTTCCTTTTCTCATTTTTTATTTTGCCTTGGGTGACTACAACCTTTTTATTTTTATCATTTTTACGCTTTTCTTTTTTTTTATTTCTTTTTTTTTCCTTTTTTTTTCTCTTCATCATTTTTTTTCTTTCATTTTTTTTCCACATCTTTACACTTTCCCTTTTTTTTTTCTTCTTCTTCTTCTTTTTTTCAATCCCAACCAACACATTGCACCGGGTAGCCACCCTAAACTTAGTTTCTTGCACCCATTCTAAGATTACATGCTCTCCTAATCCTAAGATCGGGTTAACATGGTTTTCCAGATTTTTGGGCTTATAACATTAGGTTATCAAGAATTAACAGGCTAATAGGCTCAATGGGGCTAACTAAGGAACATGCATTAGGGATGGTTATTTTAGGCTAAGTAGCTATTTACAAGGAAAATGCCTAAATCATTTGAAGCAAACATATAATCATGCAAATCAAAAAGAGATTCAAGCAAATTCAGGAAAGTGCAACCAAAAGTGATTTCACACAGTCAAAAACATGTTGGAGGCTCAAAACCTCACCTGCACATTATTTTGCAAATTATTTGAACGGGATTCTATCCCTAGTGTGTGATTCCTATCACCCCAAACTTATCATAAATCATGCTATCATAATAAAATCTCAAAGTTCAGTTTTCAATCATATGGGGATCATTTTTCAAAAAAAATTCAAATCCTGGGGGGAAACAGTCAAAACATATTATGCAATCCATCTATGCAAAAATTAATAAAATCCAATAAACTTGCCATAATCAAGACACAACACAACTCCTGAGCTTCTCAAATTATTCAGGAGCTTTATTGGAAACAAAACAGAAATAAAGCAAAGAAAAAAAATTAAAAGAGCAAGGTAAAGAAAAACTCATTGAGGGGCGGTTCAACCGGGATCCCATTGCTTGTAACATAAGTCCCACATGGTAGCCAAAGGGTGGTAGTTCATTCCATGCTTCCCTAACTTGCAGCCTTTATACGGAAGTGGGTGCTTGACAATCATAGTAACCTCGCCCAGTGCGGCGGACTTTTCACTTCCTCTGGGGTCACAGATGACCTCTTTCTCAATAAAATCCTCCCAATAAAAGTGGGGCTCAACCTCTTGGACTGGCCATGGTGCAAATTCCAGAGGCTTGAACTCCATCACCGGTTGTTCCACAGTGGGAGGTAGCTGCTCAATGGATAGTGTATTTGGAATTTCGGCTGAACAATCGGTATCACTCTCACTATCATCCTGCAAAATAGAGTCAAGAAACTGGCCACAAACAACACACGGGTTAGTGTCGATGACAGTTTAGTACATGTAGTAAAAGAAACTGAGTTAGTAAAGGTCTGATTGTCTGGACTTTCTGCACACGGTTCATCCACCCCATCATTCTCAACACATGCATTTGATTCCACAGGTTCTTCATTATCCTCAAGCTTTTTGCCTTGATTGTCAGGATGGAATGTATAAGCTCGAGGCCAATAAGTAGCATTTGTCAGAATGGGGCATGCCTCATACAGGTGCTCAGGAGAGCCGCACATGCCACAAAACTGTGTCTGCTGAAACAATTGCTTCAAATAATTGAGCTTATCAGTAAGATCCATAACCAGACAAATTCAGCAAAAAAAATTTTTTTTTATTTTTTTTTATTTTCTGCTAATAACAACAAACCAGAGTCCCCGGCAACGGCGCCAATTTTTGACCGCGCTGTCGCCACGCGCCAAAAAGAACGAACGATTATTAAAATAATGTAGTATAGAGCGACAACTCGGATATCGTCTCTCAAGGACTCTTTAGTTGTTATTATTAACAGAAAATCAAAAGTTAGAATTTGGGAGTTTTGGATTGAGACAAAATAAAGAAAACAAAGCAATAAAAACAAAGCAGTTAAAAGATTAACAAATAAGCTAAAGAACGATTAACCTACTGTTCTTGGTTTCCCACTATCATTGGTTCAAATAAATCCAAGCCCTAAGCGGATTCTAATCCCCTCCCGGTTGTAGCAACAATTAACAACGCAATCACAACTACGGATGCATGTTCCTATTCCCGAAATAACAAACGGGGTTAAGCCCTCATGAACAAACGAACATGAATGAACACACGCGAAATAACAAACGCGATTAAGTATAAGAACATGGCATCACCGAAATGAATCAATACAACACTATACATTCCTGAAATAACAAACAGAAACATATAGCATTGCATCGAAAAGAGAAAGGCAAATAAAACAGGAATTATAGAACCTCAAATGTAATAGAAACCAATCACAGTAGATTAATCTAGGAGACTAATTCTCCATTACAGAAGTAAACATAAAAGAAAAGGAAGGAAAATAAACTACTACTACTGACTATCAAAGACTAGCCAAAACTGGCTAACTCTCTTACTCCCCTCACTATGACTAACTATGACTAACTCTTCTCTCAATATCTGAATTCTCCTTTTATTAACTTCAACCTCTGCCTCTTAGCTTTCCAAATCCACTTAATTTGCTTAATTATGAGTTAAGATGAGGGAGTTATGTCCACATTCAACTCGTAGGGCAGCTTAAACGCCTCTGACTTCACATGTATTAAAGCCCTTCAAAACGGCTCTGTTTGGAATAATGGTCTTCATGAGAGTTAAAGCTCTTTGTTTGATATTTCATTTGCCACCGGTTTCAGTTCCAACCGATATCCACAGCCCAAGTTATGGCCCAATCTTCATGACCAGTTCAGGTTCCAGTGACAGCAATTATGTTCTGACTTCAAGGCCCAATGTGTAACACCCTAGTTTTTACACCTAGAATTAATTATTTTATTTGGATGTTTATTTTTTTTTATGTGGTTTAGTCTGAGTAATTAAATTACTCTCTTCAAATTATTTTATTGGGTGCGTTAGCACTGACTTAGTTCAGTGAATGCGCACGCTACTGCATAATAATTACGTTATTGTCACTATTATACCCCATGAGAAAAATATTTTAAATAATATGATTAAGAGAAAATTATTTTCATATTCTTATCCTATTTAATTTTAGAGTTAAGAATATTTTGGTTTGGTAATTTTCGGAGATTAAATTTTGGACTGAGTATTTTCTTAGTTGATCAGTTCAATTACTAATCTTTACTCTAACTTGAATTTCGAAAAACATATTTTTATCAACCTTTATTTTTAGAATCCAAAAAGTAAAAACACGTGTTTATTTTGCGCTAATATTTATCACTCATTTGGTACCTATCACTAAGTAATTAGCTTAAAAGCTAAGCTCCCTCACTTTTCTCTCTCTCATTCTCGACGTCCTCTCTCTGTCTCTCTTTTCTTTCTCTGTTTCTTTCTCTTTTCTTCTTTCTTTCTTTCTTCCTTTCTTCTCTTTTCTTTTTCTTCCTTCTTCTTCCTCCTCCTTCCCTTAACTCAGCCGCGCACCACCACCTTGGAACCCCAGTCGCGAGCGCAGCCCCTGGTAGCAGCTTCGATCGCAGCTCGACGTGGAGGGGACGACCACTGCACCTGGTCTCGCGCCGCCGTCGTAGGTGTACCGTCCGGTCGCCGTTTCACCGCGTCTGCTATGGGAGAAGACGACCTCGCACCGCCGTCCAGTTCGTCGTCAGGCCGCTGCATGGAGTGGGAGAGACGATCGCGTGTTCTGGCCCCTGTTCTCCTCCGTTCTCTGCTGCTCCGCCGTGCCGGACCTCCCAGACAGCCACCACATCATCTCTTCTTCACCTTGGGTAAGAGTTTTACCTCTAACCTCTTCTCTTTTGTAAATCCCCAAATTGATTTTGAAACCCTAACCCTAACCCTCTGATTTCAGATTTTAATCTTGAAATTTAAAGTTGTTTTATGAGATTGAGATTGTGAATTTGTGTTTCCCTAAACCAATTTTATTATTCTGAGTTTTCCCTAAATTTTAATAACGAGCCCTAAACCCCCAATTTGATTTTATTTGAATTTGGGTATGTTTTTATGAAATTAATTATGATTTAGTGTAATTAAGACTCTTAATGGATGATTTCCAAAGTTCTTTTTCAAGATCTTTTAATCAAAACAAAGTTTCCTAAAAGGGTATTAGGAAGCGTGAGGCTGCAAACATGAATTTCTATAAAAGGAACCTAGTTTGGTAATTAGATCAGGTGTTTATATAAAGTTAGAATGTGTGTTTGATCACGTGAAATTGATTTCTTGATTTTTGGTTGTTGCGCGTTGTTGGATTTCCTCTCTGAGACGTTTGACACGGCTATGCTTGCTTGATGGAGTAGATAGTTACACTCTTGGAGCTAATGTGAGTATTAAGACGAGGATTCTTTACTTGTCTTCAAAGGTAAGGGGGATTTCTAAGGATATTCAATGATCGTATGCATGTGTGTAGGTGTTTAACCGGATACTTATATGATGATTGAGTGACTTGATTATTTTATGTACTTAAACTGCTCGCTATTATCGATGATTGAACTCGTACTTGTTCTAAATGATATAATGCATATATGTGATGAAATGCTTTCAACTTGTGAGATTGCCATTACACTAATGATATACACTTTGTTGATTGAAAGTTTGCTTAAGCCAGGGCGTGCGTCGTGTCAACCATAATAAGGATTAAAAACCTTAATAAGCTTTGAATATGGAGGGATTGGTGTTCTTTTCCAAAAGCTCTTTAAACTTAAAGTACTTGTTTTAAATGTTGAAATGATTTTGGTGTACTATTGTTATACAAGAGGAAAATCCTTTTCGAACTATGTGTTTTCAAGTGGAAACTTTCAAGATTATTTGGCAATATCCCATTGGGGGAAATATTTCAAAGATAAAAGAATTTCAAAGATGCTTTATAAAAAAAGATTTTCAAAGAAAAAGGTTTTCCTAAACATTTTAGAAACTTTCCGATAACCTGGATAGGTTATCGAGGATTCGGTTTTGGATTCGTTTTTCACTGAACGAAAAATAAGTACTTATGAAAGCGAATCTAGTACGCGAGACGCCGCCTCTAGTATTCGATGATGTGCACGTGATCTTGGATCGGTGTTAACCCGGGACTACGAGCCCTGGTTATGATATTAGGGACTTGGGTCCTAATCACGTTGTGTTGGATCGTGTCTTCGACCGCGTGTGATGATTATGATTAAAGGTGAAGGTTGTTTTCTCACGACCACAACCCTTGACCGCGCCACGGTCTTGGGCATTGTGATTGAGCATTCGGACTATGAGTCCTATGTTTCGAGTTCTCAAGTGATGGGGAAATGATGAGTAAGTCGTTAGCTTTGAGCAACGACAAAGGAAAAGAATGAACACAAAGAAATCCTTTCAATAAAATATTTTATCATGTGCATTTCCCCAAGCGAGACGTGCTATTGATGATTAAATCGGATACAAAGATGGTATCCGGGAGTCTGTCCATGTAAACCGAGTGAAGAGGCACATGTGACGTTGTTCGCCCCGAGACCTTAATGCATGAGGGTAAGGGGGTAATCGCCCAGGTGGGCTAGAGCTTGACCAACTCTAACTTCTCCGGTGATGATATGGTGTTGTGATCTCATGAGATTAAGTTAGAGCCCGATGATTGAAGTGTCATGCATATTTTCAAAAGATTGACTTGTGCGGGTTTGAGACCCTTTGATATAACACTCGATATATTGCGAATATGCATGATTTAACCGCTTATATGATTCTCGTGATGCATGTATCATGTGTATGGTTGTTGTGGGATATATCTTATGATGGTATCTCACCCTTACAAACATATCGGGTTTCTTCCGGTTTGCTATTGTACCTCGGGTATTTTAGTACGGATGTGCAGAGGAGTCTTCCTAAGTCACTCGAGAGACTTAGATCTAGTTGCTTGATGAAGTATTTGATTGTGGAACGATCACGTGAGTTCTTCTCAGGAATAACTTTTTAGAATGACCAGCTTAGGGTTTGAGACTTAGATTATTTTGATAAGTATGTATGAGTATGGCTCAGAGAGCCTTTATTTTAAATGGAATGTTTATGGCTCGGAGAGCGTTATTTTGAAAGAAAACTTAAACTTTTCCTTTTGGTTTTGTAAAGCTTATGGTTATGACTGTTATTTATATATATATTCTTTGTCTGCTGGTTGGATTTGGTGTAATCAAATTGCGGAGTGAAAATGTAATTATTTTAGCAGGTGTTCTTTTACCTGGGATGTCCGAATTACAGAGGAGACTCTGTCGAAATTTTCGTAAAATACTAGCTTTTATTCAAGTATATTCTTTAAATTGAATAGGCTTGCCATACTATGATAGTAAGTCTGTGGGCCAATCTAGGCTTAGGAGTCGTGACAAAATTTTTATACCCAAATTTCAGACACTTATATACTTATATAAATTATTTTCCGAAAGCACCAGCAAATTATCTTTTAATTTAAATTCCGCATGTGTTACTTAAGTAATGCCCTCAAGGGGGGGCGTTACACAATGTGACCCACTATACATCCAATTCAGCATCTGAGTTCTTCATGAAAGTTGTTGGGCTTCCTTTTAGCTTTCATGTTCTGACTCCTGCGTTTCTGTTTTTATAAGAGGGCCGCGCGTCACGGCCGTGATGCTTATCACGTGCAGGCCGTGATACATTCTGACTTCCTGGGCTGGGTGACTCGCGGGGGGAGATATCCTTCGCGGGGCGAGTGGCTCCAGATTTATTTCACTTTTTATTAACCTGAAAATAAGAAAATAACATAAGTGCTTTATTTAACTCTAAATCAAATAAATTAACATAAAAACACTTTACAGACTCAAAATACTACTTAAGGACAATCAAGTCTAATTTGAGTGAAAATGATATAAAATTAGCACAAAGCTAAGGTCTTTACTAGTTATAAAACCAGTCAACCAGAGGCTCATCAATAATATGGAACTTAATAACCGAGACGTCGGGGTATTAAGGTTCGTTGTGTTGTAAACTGGGTATCTATTTAAAGAAGTTAAAACGTTTTAAGTTGTTTTCTACTACCACGAACCTAAGACTGATTGCAAGGTCTAGGGACTTCGTGATTGAGCACTCGGACTTTGAGGTCCTGTGTTGTTAATAAAAGATGTAAAGATGTTTCAAAAGATGTTAAGTCGTAAGCTTTTGAGAGCTTTGACAAATAAAGATATATCACAAAGAAAAGTGTTGAGAACAAAATGTTTTCTTGCATGCATTTGGCAGACGTGCCATGATCAGAAGAGGGATTACCTTGCGGCGTCCGGATAGATCATACAAAGATGTTCTCATTGTGCCTGGGGTTTGGACAATGAGGCCCCATCTCGGATTGTTATCACTGTGCCACGATGTTGGACAGTGTATGATGGGCGTGCCTGTGGCGGTGTGCCTGTGGCAATCGAGTCTGATCAACTCATCAAGAGGTTGGAGATATCTCATGAGATTAGGTACGAATGTTTAGATGATGTATTGAAGTGTTCATGCATAGTTTTTAAACGTTGATGTTTGGGGTGTGAAACCCATTGATAAACAAGATGTTATGATTTGAATGAGTACGTTGTTATGGACATGTATATGTGTATGTGCCTTCTTTTGTGTTGCGCATTTAGTTATTGTGGTAAATCCATATATTGACGTCTCACCCTTACAACCATATCAGAGTTGTACAAGGGGTATGATCTCTACAAGAAGACGAAGGCTGTCTAGTTCGAGGCATGCTGTTGCTGCTTTTATTGGTTGTAGTGTCCGTTAGTTACGACCAGCTTAGGTAATGTTATGTTTTAAGAATAAAGTTGATTATGATTTATATGAGAAAACATACGAGGCAGTATAGTTGGAGGACTTATATACATTATGTATTTAAGTGTGATTTGATTACGTTGTTGTGGTTATGAGGTTAAGAGGAAAAAAAATTTATCACCATATTTTGAAGAGATAAACGTTGAGAAAACATTATTTTCCGAAATCAACCAGCAAATTAAGTTTTATTTCCGCAAACGAGTAACCATGTAATGACCCGAGTTTAGGGTGTCACAATTTACATTAGTTACAATCCTTTCCCCTGATTCAGTATTACATCCAGATCATTCCCATTAAGTTAACAGAATCTAAATATTCTCAACATTGAATCACTTATACAACCAAAACACACTAAATTAATATACTATATTGATTATGAACGATACATACACTTCAATTACCTTCAGAGCTAAATACGTAATAATGTCGCAAGTAGTGTAAACTGAACAATATGACAACAAAGATACTTAGAGTCTAAAAAACTAGCTAGCACATGATATGTTATAGATTTCAAGTCAAAATATATATAAGTCAAAAAAATTAGCTAGTGTATACATGCTATGTTTATAAACGGGAAACACAAACTACGTTTGGTACAGTACTTCAAAAAAGAAGGTTGCCCAACGCAACCTTATGTCAATAATGTCTCCTGCAGAGAGTGGAGTCGGACTGTCGAACATCTGCACCTTCAATTGAACATAAGATTAATCTTATAAGTAATAAAATAAAACATAACTAATCTATAATTAATTGTTACAACTAATTGTGTTACTAATTAGGTACCTCCTGCCATCTTTCAGTAATACCGGTGGAGACAATTTCGAGCATCCTCTTCATCAAGTAATCCGCACTCCCATCCGCCACGTTGTCTACGAGACTACAAATGAAACCAAATTTGAATATAAGGAATTAAACACAAAGTAATAACTAATGTAAACTGCACTTGAAGCATTTGCAGTAATATCTTACGTTAGGAATAATCCACCTAATAGGCCTACGCCTTTCACCACCCAAAATGCGACTCGCATCCATAGAACTATCATAAGAAAATAAACATTAATTAAACTATATGTTATAAATTTTGGTTAAATAAAACAACTTGATTACAGATTAATTAAATGCTTACGTTCCAATAACGGTCTTGAGATCCTTCGTCGGCTTCCTTCCCACCAAGAAGAAGAAGACCACGACATTCACACGAGGACATATGATCAATAATTTCCAACGTTCACTGCATTTACGAAACAATTAGTGACAAGTCATATATAGTTATAATTAAATAATAACTTGTAAACTTGTACTTACTCGTTGAGGTAAGGCGCAAGGTAGCACTGATGATTGTCTTGAGCAAGTATAGGGCGTATGTTCGCGACCATGTCTTCTGATAGAATGAGAACATCACCCTGAATGAGAATAGGGTCAATGAACCCATAAACGGCGAGGTTGCCCTTATCAAGACACATGTGATGCAGATACCTAAGATATTGATAAAACATGTTAATTATAATAATATTTAAAATTTAATTAGTTAAATTACAAATAAAATGTACTTACGTGCACCATAACGAGATGTTCACGGCGCTAACCATTTCACCCTCAACAGCGATATCCATAATATCCCTCCTTTGGATATAAATATGGTCATTAAACCTTCCATCATGTTGCAACTTTACATAAGCTGCAATCGACCCCATAGTCATAACCTATACAGCTAGACGTTTTATAACATCATGAGGATACCCCTTATCGATCCCCTAAACAACAAACACAAAACATTAGTGATCACAGTTAAGTTATTTCATTTGTAAGTAATCGAATGATAAAATGAATACCTTGGTAGGTGCAGACTTCTCGGGTTTTCCCGGATCCGACCTTTTAGGCGGAACATCTTTTCCAACATCCTAAATAAAAAAACATAAAGCATTAATAGTAAACACAAATAAATTATTTCAATTGTAAATATAGAAAAACACAAGTAATTGAATACCTCAAATGCAACAAAAATCCTGACCAATCTTCTTGGCCAAGGGATGAAGTTACCGGGGACCTCACCCACTGTTTGAACCTCCTTAGTGGGTACAAGGACTCGAGTATCAACATCTCGAATATCTTCAACCTGCACCCTCACCTGATCATCCGCTAATGTATGGTGGTGTATGGTATTCCCCAAGTTGTGTGCCCTCCCCATTGCCACTAAGCAGTGATCATGATGATCATCAACATAAAACTCACACATATCAGGATCCTCATCATCATCATCAGGGTGATGAGGAGGATCACATGAGCCCTTAGTGCTCACATGGCCAGAGGGTTGGACACATGTGTTTTGTATGGACATACCAGCCAAAGCTGCTAATTGTTGGGAAAACTGCTGGGTCATCTCCTGTCTAAGCTCATCTGCAATCTCCCGTTTTAATCATTCTCTATATGCATCATCATCCCTGTGGCGCCGGTGTGAAGATGAACCATTCGCCAATGCCCCATCCAACACCAATCACACAGCCCGGGTGTTCTTGTTTATCGATGGCTGCAGCTAAGATATCCTGGCGGCCTTCAGGAACAAAGGTTCCTTGAGTGGCCTGTTCGTCCAAGGCATCCTATAACATATAGAATATTACGTCACATTACAATTAAGTAACATTGTTAAAATCACAATTAGAATTCAAACTATACTTACAATCTTCTCAGCTACTTGGCGTGCCTCCTCAGATGTATATTGTCCCGTACTTCTTTGTCGGGATCTCTTCCATACACGATGGCGTGGGGGTGGAGGTGGATCAACAACTTCTGGACGATTTTCAGCGGTAGGATCAGGCATAGATGCTTCTTCCTGATGTCTTTTCTTTTCCTCTTCCACCATTTTCTTGTTAAGCCTTTTATATCCCCCACGAGACAATATATGGGTGTGGAGATTCATACTTTGGATTTCCTACCCCTTTTTGCTCTTCTCCTGTTATAAATAAAAGACATTTAAATTAAATAAGTAAATTAATAAAATTAATTAAATTTAGAGACAACTCAATTAAGTTAACCTGAAAGATGGGGTCATGTCGGCTCTAAACAAAGCGATCCCACATCTCCTGGTCAAGAAACGGGTACACCTCAAGCGATCCCTCCAACGCTCACTTGTATACTTTATCAAACGCCTCCTTATATTCTTGGTATCCGGCACGTCAAAGGCGAGCTACATTAACACCAACAAATCATGGAATTAGCGTATGATATTAATAAGATTAAAATAAAATAGATGCAAACAAAGAGTGTAAAAGTATAGATACCAGAATACTATCCCATATCAGATTCTTCACGCCCTCCGATATATTCTTCCAATTCTCAATAAATATACTAGGCTTGTTTCGAGCAAGGGTCCCCAAAAAACTGTTAAACTACTCGGTCATTGGCTCTATAGGATTGAGGTCACGATCAAACTCGATTCTTATCCTTTGATTTGCACCACAGTTGACGGTCAAATTCTTCATACGTGTGACACGTCTTCCCTTTTTGCCCGTCGACGGTGCATCAGACCCACTGTGTGAAGGAGGGATATCCTCGGGATCAACCATATATGCCTTTTTAGACAAAAAAAAAATACATAATGTCAATAAGTCTAGATAAACATAAATCACACGTTCACTTCCATATATGAACCAACCTATTGCCACCGGGAAGTTATGTTTCTCTAGTGGACATTATAAAGCATACGTTCACTTCATTTAATTAGCTTCAACCTTTTTTTTTTTGGTTAGTTTGGTGATTATGATGGCGATTTGTATAATTTCCTAGATTTGTGTATGTTTTGTATTTAGAAATCTTATGCTCCACCATTTTAAGCTCCTCATAGAAAGTGGGAATCATGGTGAAGCCATGAGAGAGTCTGACTTAGGGCTCAAGTTGGTTTAAACATCATTGTACAAAGCACAATGGGCATTCCTTCTCAAGATAAAAACAAAAAAAAGACCATCACATCCTGCACTATGAGTGAAGGAAACACCAGCACATGCAAATTGCAAAACCACTGAATAAACTACAAAAGACATGCCTTACAGACCGAATCACATTGCTACAAACACAAATAACATAATTTCCCATATGGCCATAATCCTATAGTGACTAATTAGAGATCACTTTCATGTTACAAGTTACTTGACACGATGAAAAGTCTCATCTTAAGATGAAAATTTTGCAAGGGTTGGACCCTCCATGCACCTAGGCCCTTTGACATTGGGAAAGCCCTCTACTCAATAATTGAAGCTCATGAAAATAGCATTTTGTGTAATGTCAAACTTTTATGTTCTATAGTTGTATGATCAATTTGTTTTTTCCACAATCTACCAATAAAACTCCCACAAATTCCTTGACTTTTGTAAACTATTTTTTCATTTCACCAATCTCTCCGAAAAGACTCTTGCCCAATATCACGGATCATGTCCTCTAGTCCATTGTCCATATCTACGTCATCATCTTCCTCTCTATGCGACACCCTTGGCATGTCTAACGATTCACCATGACATATCCATATTGTATAACTCTTGCAAATCCCCTCACAAATAAGGTGCTCCTGTATCTCCTCAGCTTCTAGTCGTCTCTCATTCAAACAGTTAACACAAGGACAACAAAACCTTCCATCACTACTATCAGGAGCATTTGTTTTTATAAATTGTAGAAAATCTTCCACTCCATTCTCATACTCATCACTTGTTCGTCTAGAATTCATCCAACCGTGATCCATGACTACAACAATAACTTCGTACTTAGGCCAAGATCTTCATCAAATACTTCTTATGACAGGGTATGGCCCTATCCCATTCAAGAAGAAACTTTTTCAATATTCAGTTAACAGTTAGTCCTTAACTCTCATGCTCATACTCGACGAAATTTTGGCAGCATTTCCCATCAGTCTCCGGCGTATACGACTTGAACGCGGTGAAAAACACCACGATAAAGTATGCACTCGGAGAACCAAAGGAAATACATCAGACCGAACTTTCATCAAGTATATAACATGTGAGAATCATTGAATAACTATTTTAACTGAATGAAGAAAACGTTTTTCCCCAAACTGTCCAACATAGACAATTCAAGATTCAATACAATGAGTGGTACCTTAAACAAGTACACGTATTCTCATTAATATTGAATCTCAAACGGGAAACTAAGGCTTTACTAATTAATTAACACTAAAAAATTAATAAAACACTACAATCCCTAACTTAAAGTAAACAAAAATCAAAATAGAATAATAGAGAGGAGAAAGCTTACCGGGTGTGGGAAGAACACACAAATGGGGAAATGAAATCCTAAGCGTCAAATAATCAGGAAACCCTGAATGAAAGAAAGAAAGAAGCTAAAGCTAATTGAACAAAGGAGTAAATTTAGCATTGATGAAATCAAATCATTATTACCACTATAGTAGCGAACTAAGGAGTAAATTTTGCTTTGATCTCTGGTTCATATGAATCTGAATCACTCGTTCTGTAACTTAGAAGTCAACAAAAAAGGGATCAGTTAGGACATGTAATGGCACAATATTAATCCATCGAAAGGGTCATAGTGGAGACTTTTCACCCACCACCTATTCACTACAATCAGCAATTCTAAAAAACTACAGAAAGAAAAGCAACCTATTAGTCTTCAACGCAAGATCAATAAATATTTTCCACAATTTCATTTGCCTAGTGGCTCACAGTATGTTTTAGAGAACCATCTATGAAAAAATTGAATGAAAATTAAATCAGTGATGTACATCCTTAGATGCCCACACCATTGGGTATTCTCACTCTATATCAACGGTGATTTTATTCTCAGTCTTCGCCAATGCTACACATCAAAAAATTTAAAAACACAAGAGATGATTCTGGAATAACCTTAGCTTATGAAAATGAAGAAAACACAAGGCCCCAGTTTGCATCAACTTAGCCAAAGAAAAAGGAATACTGGTCTCCAAGATAAGGGTGCAGGCAATGACAAAGAGAGCTACAATCTTAAGAATCAAACTGCCCTGACATATTTACATGGAAATGTGCAGCTTCAACATCATCTGATAGTAACAAAAGTTCATCAAAATGGAACTGTTCTCATTCATATGCATCATCTAACTCTTCAACCAGTCAGCTTGGACCTGACAACTTCTCATTTGAAGAAATTTACAAGGCAACAACAAAATTCTCTCTAGATAATAAGATTAGGGAAGGTGGGTTTGGAACAGTATATAGGGGAAAGCTTAGTAATGGATCTCTTGTAGTTGTAAAACGTACAAAGAAGGTATGGAATTATGATTATCTTTTCACTTTTTCCCATTTTCAGAACTTGTTCAATTGTGATTGTAAGCAAAACTTAACTCTACGGAACCTTCATATGCATAATGAAATATCAAACCTTGCCCATCAATTTGTAATGAGATAAATCCATCACCTGAAAGTAGTCCTATAATCTCTCCAATCATCAAAATTATACTTGATGGGTCAAGTTATATTGTACATTCATCCTCAAATAAAGTCCTCGATCTCATTGTACCTACCAAAGTAAATGAAGGAAACCTAATCCACTCCATATAAGATCTTACTAATAACTTACTCCAGAACCTGCGAGATAACCTTCCCTACGCACAGTAAATCACTTAGTCTATAGCCCTATGACCTAATATATATAGAAATAGAACAGAAGGAATAGTCATAAGAGAGAAGTGTATAAAAGAAACAAGCAACTTCTATATTTACCTACAGGGTCATAGATGGAAGGATGGTGGCGCACCGGTGAGGAACAGAAGACTTGAGGCTACATGGTCATAGTGGCGACGCGACGAAGCAAGCGGAGGACAACGGGCTTCATGGCTGAGATGACATGGTGGTCCTGCTAAGCGGTAGATGGCGTCACGACGAAGCGAGCAAGAGGAGGACTAGTGGTTAGTGGTGACAGATGGAATAAGAGGAGGCGGATGGCATGAGTGTTACAGTGGAGGACCAGAGGTGAGGAGTGGTGGTTAGCGGTGACAGATGGAAGAAGAGGAGGCGAAGGGTGTGAGCATTATGGCGGTGTTAGGGTTCGAATGGACAGAGAGAACTAAGTGTGCAAGAAAGAAAATCTTTTTGGGTCGAAATGTTTGAGTAGCGCTCAAGAGTAATGAGGGAAGTGAATAGAAAATAAGACATTTAACATCGGTTTTGGAAAAAAAACCAATGTCTTAAGTGGTGCTCGTTAAAGAATTCAATTTTTATTTCTCAACTTTCAACATCGGGTAAAAAAAACTGTTGTCTTACAATTTTCACACCGGTTTAAATAACCGATGTAACGCCCTATTTTTCCTGTACTTCGATTATCAGTAAAATTTTTGGTTGAAAATTCAGACGAAAACCGGTATGCGTTTTCTCTGTCAGTACTAGCTTACTGAGCCAGAAACCTAATTTTAATCCGTGAACGAGATGATGGATCTTTTCATGAGGTTTTGTGTGGGTTTGGTAAATTTTCGAATTTTGTTGTCCGAGAATAAAATATAATATTTTATCCGGACGAAACCTTCAGAAAATACGATCGGATGTGCAATCGGTTACGTATTTAGGCAGTTAAAGGAACCCTCACTACATGAAAATAAGTGAATAGTGACGAAAATATAGCGGCGGTTACATAAACCGCCGCCGGTTAATGGATAACCACCTAAATTAGAGGCGGTTTTATCAAATGCCGTAATCAAATAAATTTTTGCGGCGGTTTTTTGGGAAACCGCAACAATTATTATTAAACTCGCGGCGGTTTATGATGAACCGCCGCAATCTAGAGGTGATTTTAATAAAGAATAAATTTTAGCGGCGGTTTGTTTCAAAACCGCCACAATTATTATTAAAATATCGGCGGTTTATGATGAACCGCCGCAATATAGAGGTGATTTTAATAAATAATAAATTTTAGCGGCGGTTTGTTTTAAAACCGCCACAATTATTTTTACAATATCGGCTGTTTATGATGAACCGCCGCTAAATTAAGGTGTTTTAATAAAGAATAAATTTTAGCGGCGGTTTGTTTTAAAACCGCCACAATTATTATTAAAATCTCGGCGGTTTATGATAAACCGCCGCAAAATTAATATATATTTTTTAATTTTCATAAAATAACCCACCCACCTAAGAACCCTAACCTAACCTTTATTCTCGGCAGTTTCTTCTTCTCTGCTTCCGCAAGGCGATACTGCGGCGACGAGCTATTTCCGCAGGGAGGCGGCAACATCATCCGTAGCCTGTGTTCGCGTGAATCGTAGCCCTAGTCCCCAAATCATATTCGTCTGTTCTAATACAGTTCCGCCACTAAAGGATCGTGAAGCTTCCTTCCTCACCACATTGCTTTGCTTAGCAGTTTCAACCGAGTTCATCCATTGTGTCGAGCCTTGGGAAGCAATCTGAAAACCTTGATTTCGTCATTTGGTCATTTGGTTATTTCGTCCAGGTTCATACTCTCACTTTGTTGATCTCGTGATTTCGTCATTATTGTGAAGTGATTTCGAATCTGAAAACCTTGATTTCGTGACTTCATTCAGTAGATTGGCACTTTGTTTTACATTTCTTTTTGTTTAATTTGTATGTTTGTTTTGGGATTTCTATCAATTTTTGATTGCTACACTTTGTCGGGATAAGGAAAGAAAGCAAGAGATCATGAGGTTGAGAGAAGATCTAAAAGAAGCTCAAGGTTCCACTTCCATCCTTTCTCCCTCGCAAGGCAACTAGGGCAAATCCTGAGAACCCTTCTATTGAATTAGGGCCAGAGTTTAAGAAGGTTAAGATTTATATTACTTCTTACTTTGTCTTAATTGGTGAACAATATTAATTTACCCAGTGTTTTCGCAGGTTAGCAACTTCTTGAGTCGGTTCAAGTCAATCCCTAGTATCGTAGGGTTTTGAGCAATCTTGAGGTAAGGGCTCTAACCCTCTTATTTTTGTGAATTTTAGGTTGTTTGAATGTTGGTTGTGTGAGTGTTTTCCTTTTTTTGGTGCATTTAAAAGTGATTCACATGGCTCTAAATATAGTTAACGTTGTGAGTATCCAAGCATATGTTTTAGCATGTGAAATGGCATGGATGTGTTAAACAAATGCATTTTTCTTATGAGTCTATTCTAATTTTGGTCCTAATTGCATTGGACTATCTTTTGTGCCTTGTTGTACCTCTGAAACGTGATATATAAGTTGTATTGAAATAGCGACTTTTGTTTGATGAAACGAAATCATTTCTGGACTTTATATAGTTAGACATCTTATACCTGCAGACAAACACATTTGTGTCCCGACTTTTACTTGCACCCCTTTTGAAGTACCAAATTGATAATTTGAGTTGATAGTATGTGATGAAATTACTAGTTGATTGGATATATGTACACCACCTATAAGTCATGCAGTTTGTGGGAAGTTGTGTCGTTAAAATGACTATGATGTATTCGTATTAAAATGGAGATTACTTGTCACGCTTGAATGCTCGAGGATGTAAGTTGTACTCTTAGATAGGTCTATTGTGAAATGAAAATTGTTTTCTGCAAATCACTCTAAATTTATTTGGTTGTTTATAAGATTTCATTGAGTTCTGCAAAGGTAGTTCAACATGATCATTGTCTATGTAGTTAGAACTCGAACTCGGAAGGTGTGTATACATTTGATACTTGACCCTTTAGCAACTCACGACTATGAAGTGATGAATTTATAATTATTCATTATCTAGATGTAACATTTGTTTTTAAAATATCAAATCAACCTAATGAAGTATTCACTCTGCATAATACTTAACTATGGGAAACAAAATAAACATTTAGGCCAAGCTAGTATTGTATAAGATCATTATCCTTCTTCACTTTGTTGGAATATGATGAATGATCTTGCTTTGAACGACATATGTTTGTGTGGTCTCATGAAGAGGCAACAAAAGCTTGGTTTAGTATTTTAGCTACCATGATTAAGATTTTAAGCCTTTATGAGAGTTGAAATTGAAACTCGCTGCATTGCTTTGTCAATGTCAATATGAATAAACCTTGAAAAGAACAGCAAATACAAATTAGAAAAAAATGGCATCCCTGACAATTCTCTCAAGTAGACATAGCAGAAATTAACCTCAGCTTAGGTTCTATCTTTCTTGATAAATCCATTTTCAATATATTTTGGAACTGTGGAAGCAATCATTATTCTATGAAAGCATTAGACTCAGACTCATAGGTTATATGACTTCTCTGGTCTGAAAGACTGAAACATAGTGAAATTTATGCCCTTTTTTAGTTCATCTTGTCAACAACGAGGGACGAACAACATAAGCTAGAATGTGGGGGACTAGAATACACTATTCTGAAATTTAGTAAGCTATTTCAACAAATGTTGTATGAGACTAATAGCAAACGTAAGGATAGAATATCATACTGATATTTTCTTCCAGTTGAATACACTCTCATAGTTAAAATTTATTTCACAATTTAACTAGTGAAGATTAGCCAAATATTGGATTTATAGAAAAAGTTGAGATATGAGCCTCAAATTGAATCAATACCTCCATTATTTCTATCCCATGGAAATTCTATCTACTTAGGCTTCAAAAATCAAAATCTTAGTTAAAAAACAATGATGATACATTCCCACATGATACAGTAACAGACTAATGATAGGCTGAATATGTGGCAAAGTAAACATAAAAATGTCTTCCACAAGAATGATTTTCACAAAGAGAATTTCCAAGCATAGAGACGGGCTCAAAAATAAATTTTCATGACATTTTATATATAACTTCCAAAACTTCCAAGGTCAGCAGGAAAATTTAATAAACATGTTTCTCAAGAAAACCAATACTTGCCATTTCTCATCAAACAAAGATGATATCTCCTTCCATATCCCTTCTTCCAAGAGCAAATAGTTACCTTCTACAATAACAACTTTGTGCCTGCATAAAGGAGGAAAATGGAGGAATTCATTCATGCAGTACATACCAATAATATAACCAAAATAATTTGAAACTTGAAAGTGTAGAAAGTAGCAACAACTTGAAAAATCAATCACCCTGAATTGAATGCCAGCTTGTTTTAATATACTCTTCAATTACAGTATAATTATATACCTTTTTGTGCAGGGAGGGCTATAAGGGGTAAAGCGGAGGTTCGGTAATTTAGTTCATACTCAACATATAGTTAGTTGGAGCTCACTGTTGCAGCAGAGGCATTAAAAGCTAGGGTAGAAGTTACAACGAATCTGCACACACCATACATACATACATAGCGTAAAGAACCAGGTTTGCTTCCATTAACTGCTCTAGCCATTCTATCTGAATTAATCTGACTATACTATACTCTGATCTTATTATAGCTTTTTAATTTTTAACATGTCTTGTAATTTGGTTTACCCACCTCATTCATTCTCTAGTCTCTACCATTCCATAGTTCCATTTTCCAAAAGTTCATACCACCTAGTAATTAGTAGTGTACACTACTGCTTCTAGATCTATATATTATTTTTTTTGGTCGGTCTTCTAGTTCTATATGTATGCAGGAAAATGATTTTTATACATAAATTGGGGACACCATAAGTTGTCTCCTTTGTTTTTAGAGTGTATTATCAAAAGAAAAGAATAAATTAAAGCAGTTGACAAATAGTTTAATTGTTGTACAGAAGGTTCTTTCTATCTTTGGAGTTTTCCATTACATCCTTCACTTTTGAGGTTAATATGTTATTAATGTTACTAACTTACTAACTTTTTATTACTTTGTTTAAATTTAGAAGGAAAGTTCACAAGTAATGGATAAATCATGGATTACAAAGCCGCGAAACTCACTGTTGAGTATGAGCAAGGGTTAGGAGATTTATTGATTTTGCTTTTGAACATCGTTCAGTTAATGACACATCAATATGCCCTTGTAAACGATGTGGTTTTAAGAAACGACAAAGTCGGGATGTGATGTACGATCACCTAATATGTACACCATTCCCAGAAGGATATACTTTTTGGTACTATCATGGGGAGATCCGGATAGGAGAAACTAGTAATGTCTCAACTAGTAATGCTCCAAATGTAGTTCAAGACAACATGGTTGTTGAAGATCCTATTCAGAACATGATCAACGATGCTTTTGGAGTTGATAGACACCATGCAAACGAAGTACCTGTTGCATCAAATATAGAGGTTGGCGGGGATGGAGTGACACCGAATGTAACTCAAGAAGGGCACGGAGATGAGGATTTTTATGAATTGGCAAGAGATGGAGAACAACCATTGTTTGATGGGTGCACAAAATATTCTAGACTGTCTTTTCTGGTGAAGTTGTATCATATCAAATGTTTGTGTAGGATGAGCGATAAAGCAATGACAATGATATTAGAATTATTGCATGATGCATTTGAACATGCAAAGATTCCGAGTTCATTCTACGAGGCGAAAAAAATTATCAACAAGCTTGGTTTGAACTATGAAAAGATACTTGCATGCCCTAATAATTGTATGCTTTGTATTGGGGTAATCGAGAGGATGAAGAAAGGGAAACATGCAAAGTTTGTAACATGTCCAAATGGAAATCAAGAACAAAAGTTGGTAGGACTGAAGTGTCTAATGATGGCAATAATGGGAGTAAGGTACCAGCAAAAGTTCTTCGTTACTTTCCACTAAAACCTCGATTACAGAGATTGTTTTTGTCTTCAAAAACTGCTGAGGATATGAGGTGGCATGCTGTGGATAGTAAAAATGATGGAATAATGAGGCATCCTAGAGATTCGAAAGCTTGGACGAAGTTTTATTCAACACACACTTCATTTGCATCGATCCGCGAAATGTGCGTCTTGCATTGGCTAGTGATGGTTTTAATCCCTTTGGTGTTATGAATGCAAGTTACTGATGTCGGCCGATTATTCTCATCCCATACAATACTCCTCCATGGGTGTGTATGAAGCAGACGTCTTTTATCGTTTCAATGATAATTCCTGGCAAAAGAATGCCAGGAAATGATATAGATGTCTACTTACAACCTTTAATCAAAGAGTTGAAGGAATTATGGAATGAGGGTGTGGATGCCTATGATTCTTTCAGCCGAGAGATGTTCAAATTACATGCAGCTTTGATGTGGACAATTAGTGATTTTCCTGGTCTAGGAACCCTCTCGGGGTGGAACACATACACAGGACTTGCTTGTCCATCTTGCAACTTTGACTCTATTCCTTGTCGTCTTCCTCATAGTAAGAAATCATGTTTTATGGGTCATCGTCGTTTTCTTGATCAAAGGCATAGATTTAGATTGAACAGGGTTCGTTTTAATGGAGAGCAAGATTTACGTGAACCACCAAAAATATTATCTGGTATTGAAATTTTTGAACAAGTCCGGGATATAAATGTCACATTTGGTCAAAGACCAAAGATAGACAGAAAGGGAAAAAAGAACACATGGTGGGCGTGTTCCACAAAGTAGCACCCAACAATGGAAGAAGAAAAGCATATTCTTTGAACTTCCATATTGGAAGCATAATTCTTTGCGTCACAATCTTGATGTGATGCATATTGAGAAGAATGTGTGCGACAATGTCATCTACACTTTGCTTAATGATAGTGCAAAGACCAAAGATCATATCAATGCTCGAAGAGACCTTAAAGATATGGGCTTTAAACCAGACCTTTGGCCTGATGAAAATGGAAAGTATCCTTTAGCTGTCTACACAATGACTAATCTTGGCAAGAAGGCCTTTCTAACGACTTTAAGGAACATCATCTGTGCCGGATGGTTATTCAAGCAACATATCTAGGTGAATTGATTTGGATAACCATAAGCAGAATGTGATGTTGAAAAGTCATGATTGTCATATATTGATGGAGCAATTGCTACCAATAGCCATGCGACAAGGGTTGCCAGATGAGGTGTCAGCAGTATTAATTGAGTTGTGCTCATTCTTTAGACAATTATGTGGTAAAGTGTTGAATGTTGAAGATTTAGACAAACTGCAACGTCAAATCGTCCTCACTTTATGCCACATGGAAATGTTATTTCCTCCTTCATTCTTCACTGTCATGGTTCATTTGGTTGTTCACCTTGTTGAAGAAGCCAAGCTTGGAGGTCCTGTGCATTATCGTTGGATGTATCCTATAGAAAGGTAGAAGAAGTGTGGTGACATTTCCTTTTCTTTAAAAAAAAGTTAGTATTGTATTGTATAAGGTTGGTATTAATAACATTTGTTGTGGTTTAATAGGTATTTAGGACAACTGAAATCCTATGTGCGTAATAAAGCACGACCAGAGGGGTCTATAGCAGAAGGTTACCTTATGCAAGAGATTTTGACATTTTGTTCAAGGTATTTAGATAATATTGAGACACGATGGAATCGACCCGGCCGTGTAAATGATCACCCTAATGATATACAGCCTCAATCACGAGTTTCTGAATTGTTTCCTCAAGTTGGAAAACCGGTTGGTGGCTATTCATATTTTACCCTTACACCCATTGAAAAGCTACAAGCTCATAGACATGTCTTAACCAACTGCCCTGCAGTTGATTGTTACCTTCGGTGAGTAATTCTAGCAATTGTATAACTTAAAAAGTTTTTGTTTTAATAAATCTAACATGATACATCTATATAGGCAATATAGAGATATTGTACGAAGGCAACTAATGAGCCGTACAAGGAATGCTTCTGAGATAGACAAAAAAGTTCATAGAGAGTTTGTTCGTTGGTTTGCCAATCGTGTGAGTGAAAAAGTTTGTTAAATTTATATATTGCATTTATTTTGGTGATATGCATGCCACTAACAACAGAAATTGTTGTTTCTAGATTGCCAACAATGTTGACAGTCTTACTGGACCAGATAAAGATGTTCTTATTAGTCTTGCTCAAGGTCCTTCCAACCAAGCTAGAAGGTTCACTGCATATAATGTTAATGGATTCAAGTTTCGAACATTGGAACGAGACAAATGCTTAAAAACTCAAAACAGTGGCGTTTTTGGCACATTTGGAACAATAAGTTACTCAAGCAATAGTGATACCCAGATGAGGTTTGGAGGGGTGCCTTATTATGGAAAATTGATAGACATCATTGAGCTTTACTACATTGGCTTCACAATGCCATTGTTTAAATGCAATTGGGCTAATACCACTAATCCTAGATGTACGAAAACAGATAAGTTGGGTTTTACCTCGATCAACTTTGCAAGATTAATACATACCGGTGAACATGAAGATGATGAGCCATACATTAAAGCTTCGAAGCTCAAATGGTTTATTATGTGGAGGATGAGAAGGAAGACGGTTGGAGCATACCAATTCATTTGAAGCCAAGAGACTTGTACGAAATGGGTGAAGATGATGAAGAATTTATGCCATCCAATGAGGCTTGCCCGTCACAAAACTTAGAACAATTTTTCTCTGATGATACTACACATATACAATTGGCAAGAGTGGCTATAGATGATGAACCTCAAACTTCAACCATTAATGAAATTGTTGAGGATGATAACAATGATATGAGTTTATGATTACTACAAGTAAAATTGTTTTAGGTTTTAGTTCTTTTTTATATATTGTAATAAGAAGTTTCCATCTTATTCTATTAGTTTAATATGAATATTTGTATTTATGCATATGATGTTGTTATTATGTGAATATCTATATCTTGCACTTTCATTTACAATTATATGCTATGGTTTTTGAATTAAAGTTATTGACATTAATGGTATTATAGGCATGCTTCGGAAAAAAAGGCTTGTTCCTCATAATCTATCAATATCAAATCAACATGTATCATATTCGAGCACTTCCCAACCTACATCTATTAGTCCAGATTCTGCCACTCGATCGAGAACTCAGTCTGGATCTGAAAATATTGGACATTGTGAACCTGAAGTGGCTCCGGATTCTTCATCGATAAATCGAGACCGCCTCGTACATGCTTGGATAGTGGATGTCATTGGTATGTTATTTACATCTTCCTAGTTTCTCTAAATTTTTTTTAATCTTGTTATACTTTTGGATAGCAATAGTTTGGTGTAATTTGTGTTAGATGATGAAGGCATTGTTACACAAACACGGTTGAGAATTAAGGATGTGTTTGCACTTCATGACGGGAAACGAGTTGTGACCGAGTGGAATGCAGAATGTCAACCTTGTAGGGGACTCGGTGGTTTCTTGAATGGATTTTTGGGGTCGATAGCGAGCAATTTTGACCATTTCCCCATTATATTTGAAACTTGGCGTAAAGTTCCCAATCAATACAAGCTAAACATTTATGATGGATCTATAAAGGTATCAATTTTTTCTGAGTACTTGTATTGAAGAACCTTCAAGAATCAATGGATTCAATGCAGTAAAGCTTATTGTTATCATTTTGTTATTCTCTTAGTCTAGCAACATTTAATATGGGAAGAATATTATACATCTACCAGATTCTGCTTTATTTAGATTCTTAAAGCCATATTCAATCATCTGTTGTTTCCTTGATCAACTCTTACTTTTCTCTCGTTGATTTTGTTAGTTTGGTAGGGGAAATAATTGTTTGGTTTGGCCATGTTCATGACTTATTTTTTTTGAACATTCATGTCTTAATTGTTTTAATTGTTATTTACTAACAATAACTTTTTTTATGTTTGCCTTGAAGACTAAATTTGTTGTTGATGATTCGGGTCACAAAAGGTATATCTTTGCTAGCTTGGGGAAAAAATGGAAGGACAATAGGTGCAAAATGTTTAATAACTTTTATAATCGGGAGCTTAGTTTCGACCAAAATTGTCGATTGCACCCACCAAAAATCCCCCGACCATTGGGTTGTCTATTTGCAATATAGACTAAGTGAAAAATCTCTGGTAATAATCATAAATCTGATTTTTTTTTCCTAACTCAATATATCATTTATTGATTGTCATTTTTGTTAACTATGCAGGAAAAAGCTGAAAAAAATGCAGCAAATCGCCAAAAACAAGTGATTCATCACACATTAGGGTCAAAGTCACTTCCAAGAAAGAAAGATGAAATGGTATAATCGTATATATTGTTATGATGTTGAATAATTTTTGGAAATGAAGTGATTTTATTATAACATTACTGCTTGTATGGTACAAAAACTTAGGAAAAGCAAGACAAGCGACCCTATAGTAAAGGTGATATGTATCCTATCGCTCATAAAAGAAAGGATGGATCCTATGTTAGCGAGGAGGCAAGACTCAAAGCAGTAAGTTTGGATGGAAATTGTTTTCTTTGGATTTCTTGTTACATATTATGAACATTGTCTCGGTTGCTTATATGTAGGAACAATTACAAAATGAAATTAATAACTCTGCTACTGAGAATGAGGCTTTTGTAAAAGTTTTTGGACCAGAGCATCCTGGACGACTCCGTGGTGTGGGATTCGGGGTGAACAAAACTCAAATATATGGACCCACTAATCGGTCCAGTGACTTGGAAGCAGCTAATGCCAAAATTCAAAAGCTAGAATCAGAAGTTGATGGGTTAAAGGCACAAGTAGTTGAAATGGATTCATTAAAGGCAAAACTTATTGACTATGATGACATGAAAGCCCAAGTTGCTTTTCTTATGCAAAATTTTAAGGCAAATCAGGTAAATAGTTATGGTTGCAACTTGCTGAATTTGGATGTCTTTGTTGTGAAATTAGTTATTCGCATCTAATTTGTGATTTTATCTTTCAATTCCAGGTGGCAGATTTACAATCGCCTAGAGAAGTGAGACGATCTTCTGCCTCTAGTCATGACCCTGAAGATCGTGGAACTTCATCGTCACACAGACTTAATTAGAACAGATCAGATTACTCGAGGTCGTGACACTTGGTCGATTCTTCCCTCTTGCCCCCCATTGACTAAACTGCACTAACAAGCAACATCATGTGTGCGCTAAAAGAAGAACCAACAAAACATTGATTTGTGATTTTCTCGCTCTTGTAGGTTTCAGCTGCTAAGGTATTGCAAGAGACTTGCAACTACATCAAGAACTTGCACAGAGAGGTTGATGATCTAAGTGACCGATTATCAGAGCTTTTGGCCACCATAGACTCCTATAGTGCTCAAGCAGCCATTATTAGGAGCTTACTTATGTAATAGTCTAATTATAGCTAGTGCATATTAATTATATGTCGTGTGCATGTCCATGTCTCTCTGACTTTAATTATATGTTAGTCCTTTATTAGTTTCATGTGACAACTTGTAGTGAGTATCATCAGCTTCTATAGCTGTAAATAAAATGGACTACATCTTGATGGGTTCAAATTAATTAGTAGATATATCAATTTAATAAATTTATTAGTTCTTAGTATAGCATTTTTGTGTATCAATTTAATAAATTTATTAGTTCTTAGTATAAAGTTTTTATTAAAACAGGGATATTAAAAAAATTAGACAAATAATGAATTGAATCAGTTAAAAAAGAAACAAATATTTTATATTTTGCGGCGGTTTAAAACCGCCGCTATATTATTTTACTATTAATGCAGTAGCTTTGGCGGCGGTTTCAAACCGCCGTTATAATTTCTGTATATTAAAATATTTAATATTTTGCGGCGGTTACAAACCGCCGTTATAATTTCTGTATATTAAAAATTGTGATATTTTGTGGCGGTTTAGAACCGCCGCTATATTTTATAGGTAATTCAAAATATGTTTTTTTGTGGCAGTTTAGAACCGCCACTAAATTAGCGACGGTAGTGCCAGCGGTTGTGAAAAACCGCCGCAAAACAGCTTCGCGACGGTCGCTTCTGAGGCGGTTTCTAAACCGCCGTAAAATTTGTTAGCGGCGGTTCAAACCGCCGCTATGTGACAAATAAAACCGCCGCAAAACACCATATTTTTTGTAGTGCCTAAAGGATGATAGAAGGCTTGATGGGATGCCTAATCAAATGCTTATGACACACTTTAAAGTAATCATGATTACTTTTTCAAATTATAATCTATTTTATTCCAAAAACCCATTAAACCTTCCTTATATGATCCAAACAAAGCCTTAAACCTAAACTTCCTCTCCAAGCCTTGCTCCCTCTCCTCTAGGCCGTGCACCCCTCCCCTTTCCTCTATAAATACCACTCTTCATCTTCACTTCATCACTTTCCTTTCTTCTAATCCATTAAAACTCTTAAGCTTTCATATTTTTCTTAACTTCAAGCTTCCATAGCTCTAGTTTTTCTTCTTATTTTCACTAAGTGTTCTTCATCAAAGTTGTTCCTCTTGCTTAGGTTAATGCTCTCATGTATTCTTTTCTTTAAAAACTTCATCTTTTTCTAAAGTTTCTTCTTTATGTCATATATGAGCTTTTATCTTCAAAAAATCTCTCAAAAATGGTAGAAAACTCCTTTTGAGTTGAAACCAATTTCTATGGTCTTGTATTTACTTGTAGTTTAACATACTAAGAGGTTGTATAAATCAAAAATCTCCATCCTCTATTTCTTGAGGAGGCCGAATCTACTCATAATGGCCTAGGGAGTGTTTTGTTTCAACTTCTTTTACATGATCATGTGTTAGTTTTTTTTAAGTGTTCCTTGATCATTGAATCCATAAATATTGAAAGGTTTTGATAGCTTGTTTTCCCATGATGGCCAAAACTATGTATTAGTGGCCTAGGATACTATGTTTCAACTTATCCAAGTGTGATCATGAACTTAGAACCCTAATACATTGTGATGATTTACTTTATTCTTGCTTCATTTATTTATTGTGATTTCCTTATGGCTTTCCTTACTTGTGCTTATTTATTTTTATGTCATTTACATTATGTCATTTACTTTTATGTCATTTATGTTTATATCATTTATGATTCATTTACATATGTCATTATGCTTTAATTACTTATAGGCTTATGTTGTTCTTACTTTATGTGCTTATGAGCTTTGTTATTTAAAGTCCTATGTTGCATTCAAGATGATCATAGACTTGAGCAACATAAGTTATTGGATGCTAAAAGGTCTAAGAGATTGGAAAAATTTAAAGATTTCTATCATGAAAACCCAAGGATGGCCGAATCTTAAAGGTTATGGACCTAGGGTGTTTCGTTTTTCATTTTCCAAAGTGATCATGGTTTTGAGCTCCTTACTATTAATGGATGCTAAACCAAATAGATTGGAAAGTTTAAATGTTCGTAGCCTATCTTATTGGTCAAGGTCGAATCTCCATCAACTGTAACTTGGTGGGATTTTTGTTCAACTTTGTTTAATAATCTTGTTTCAAACTCCTAGCACTTAAGGATCATAAATCCCTAAGTTTCATGTGTTTTAGAAATTCGAGCCCTAAGTTCTTGGTTGAGTTCGAATCCTTTGGACATTGTGTCTTAAAACCTAGACTTGCATCCTAACCGACTTTGAAGAACGTTCGTGAAACCGTCTATTTTCTCTCATTCTCTTACCTTCTTGAGGTAAGAGGGGATTGCCTTAAGATATTCAATAACTATATGCATGTGTGTATGTGTTTACTTGAATAACTTGAATATGATTATGATGTTGAGCAAATACTTGTCTAACTTGGTTACTTGAATTAATGTGATTATTATGTGAAGTTGAGCTTTACTTGCTTTAAAGTATGGTGAATTGTACATATATGATGAATTGCCCTTTTATTGTGATATTATTGTTGGTTGAAGTTTGTGAAGCCGGACTTGAGTACATGCCCAATGATTTTAAGGGTTAAAAGCTTTAATAAGCCTTGAATAAAACTCTAAGAGTATTTGGTTTATCATCACAACCTTTGTTTAAAAGTGCTTACCTTATGAGGATGAGTTTCTTATTTTAGAAATGGAACTTGAGTTGATTTCAAACCCAAGGGAACTACATTTGTGAACTAAGTTTCTTATTCAAGAGAAAACCTTTTGTTTGTAACCTTTACTTGATGAAGAAAAACCCTTGTGAAAATACTTAACTAAGGATTTCAAAAGAGAAAAGGATTTACAATATGTTTTACAAAAGGTTTTTAAAAGAAAAGGATTTCTCTTAAACGATTTAGAAATATTCCGGTTACTTGGACAAGTAGCCGAGACTTTGTTTTGTATTTGATTTTCACCGAATGAAAAGTAAGTACATTTGAAAGAGAATCTAGTTCGCGAGACGTCGCCTCTAGTATTCAGTGATATGCACGTGATCTAGGATCCGTGATAAATGGGCCTAGGGTCCTAATGATGATATTATGGGCTAAGAGTCCTAAATCTCGGAACTGAGGACTGTGTGTCCTAATTTCGTTGTTGTGGACTAGGAGTCCTTATCATGTTAAGATAAAACATGGATAAAACTATAAGTATTTATATGAGCACAACCCTCGACTGAGGCATCGGTCTAGGTTGTTGTGATTGAGCACTCGGACTGCACGTCCTGTGTTAATTTTCCAAGTGTCGGAAATTATGAATAGTCGTCAGCCTTGAGCTTCGACAACGAAAAAGAGTAAACACAAAGAAAAGCTCGATAATGAAAATACTTTTATTCATATGCATTTCCCCTTGGCAAATATGCTTGAGTAATCCGAATACCCGCTTAAGTTGAGGTATTCGATGAGGTGTTTATCCGAATGGCATGCGTAATGAGGCATTCGAGATGATGTTGTCCCGGGTACCTTGGTGCACGAGGTGACGGAGACAATTTGCCAATGTGGCATTTGAGCCTGATCAACTCTTTATTCCTTTATGATAAAACGGTGTCAGTATCTCATGAGATTAAGTTAGAACCTGATTACTGAAGTGACATCCATAGTTTTATAAAGTTGAGTGTACGGGTATGAAGCCCTTTGCTATAATTCCTGTTGCCTGTATCATGTTCATGGTTATTGTATGATATATCTGTTATTGGTATCTCACTCTTGCATTTCTTATTCGTTATGTTCTACTTCCTTTTGGATCGACGCATATGTGTGGGCTCAAATGGATCCCAACATCCCCCTTATACCAATCGTGTCGAAGACTGAAGTCTTCGACAACGCGGGAGACATTAGAGCTTGGCGCATACATCAAGGAGCTACCACCGCTACGTACATGGGACCGGTGACGACCACGGACTTGAATGAGGATGGGGACCCCATCCGTCGGAGTTAGACCAAGGAGGCGCGGAGAGTGGCATTACATCCGACTTGGTTATGCCTACACTCTCTTCAGGTTCAGGGCCTACTCCACGTAGACCCTCCTGAGGTAGACGTTCCGGAGGAGGATCCGGAGGAGGACCCGGAGGAGTATCCGGAGGACGACCCCGAAGAGGAACCCGAGGGAAACCCTGGAGATTTCATGGAGGTAGAGGCTGACGACGCACCCGAGTACGAGGTCCTTGACCATGAAGACGATGACGAGTCTATAGATGATGGCGGCGAGGTCATCGACCCTATTCTCGACGATTCTTCTATGGGGAGCACGTGTGGGAACCCTGCCTGTAGGGATTGCCACTGACGTGCCGAGTTTAGGTCGTGGGTAGTCCGTGTTTAGTGATAAGCCTCTGGCTTATCTAGTTTCCAGCTAGAAAAGAGGTATATTTTGTGCCTAATTGGCCGAGTCACCCTCGCTAATTTCCCAAATTGGCCTTGTTTTGTTCCTAAGTTAGACTTTGACTCGTTTTAGGCATTTTTAGTAGTTTTTAGTCTATTTTGAATAGAATTACGCTTTTTGTTTTCTTTTGTTGTTTCAGGTTAAAAGTGAAGCTCTTAGAGTCAAGGAAAATGAAGAAAACAGTGGAAAAACAAATATGGAGGTTTTGCCTCGCGAAACAAGAGCTCGCCTCGCGAGCCTGAAGACCAGCCTGAACAGCAATTGTCACCCTCTCTGTCTCGCCCCGCGAATCCCATCTCGCCTCATGAGTCTGAAGGTCTGACTGTGCCAGAATTAACATCCTCTCTGTCTCGCCTCGCGAGAGACTGCTCGCCTCGCGAGAATCCAATTTGAAAGCGCACCATTTTTAATATTCGCCTCGTGAGAGCTTGCTCGCCTCGCAAGCGAGCGCAGATCCCGAATTCTATAAATTGCTATTTTAGGGCAGATGGAAAAACTTTTGATTCTCCACTTGTTGAAGAGCGTTTTGAGGCGATTCCTTGTTCTCGGGAGCTGCGTCTCCTTATTTTCTTTTTCTATTGTACATGAATTCCGATTGCTTGTGTCTTGTTACAAACATGAGGAGCTAATCCCCTTGTCTAAGGGAACAATGAAACCACCCATGACGATGTAGATTCAATGTGACGTATGTTTCTCTCCTTTGTCTCAATTATTGTTTTCCAATTCTGAATTTATTGCGTTAATCATATGCATGCGTGATTGACCAGTTAACGTTGATGAGGCTCAGTAGGCAATTCGCGCCACTGCCATCGCTACCATCTTCAGCCACCACGTCTCCTTCTTCCTCATGGTTGGGTGAGTGATTTTCTCACTTTATCTAATTTCAAGAATCCCCAAATATTCCCAAACCCTAACCCTAGATTTTGAATTCAGATTTCAATTTTGAAATTGAAACTTGTTTTGTGCAATTGGGGTAGTGAATTAGTGTTATCCTAAACTAATTTCATTATTCTTTGAGTAGTTTCGTTTTCCCCAATTTGGATTATGAACCTTAAAGCTGGTAAGAATTCTGTATGTTATGGATAATCTATTCTTTAAAAAAACTTGGGAAGTATGATATCCTTCTTGATTCTTCTCCTCTAACGATGTGGAATTCATAGTTTCCTAAACTTGATTCAACCTCTTATCATTTGATTTCTACCCTCTAGGTTTTTCTAATGCGGATCACTTGGAGCGTAATTTGCTTCTTGTCCCTCCCAAAACTTTCGAGATCAACCTCGAAGCTATTCCCAACGAACAAATTCTGTGTCGGATTTGTCTCGAAACCGATGGTAATTGTTATTTCATCATATTATTTTTATTTCAAATTTCATTTTCATGTTAGGGCAAATTATATTTCGATAATTCGTCGTGAGAATCTGTTCTTAGTTTTGGAGATAAATAAATTGTGATTTGAAATTTTTTTATGCGTTCACTTTATTGTATTTAGTTTGTTAATTTATGAAGTCCTGGAAACTTGAATTGTGAAGTTGAAGCTTAGTTTTAGGATTTTAGGAAAGCTTAGTTGAATTGTCATGGTAGCATTTTAGTTGAAACTGGAATGTTGATGTATATTATTGAAGCTATGTCTAAACTCTAAAGCCTATGATGTAGCTAGGTTGATGAAAGATGATGATCATGATTGTTAATTTGTATGGTAGCTGAACTCAAGTGGAATGGGAGAAGGAGTGAGATCTATGCTTCTTTTCATGGAAGAGAGTGGTAGCAGAAGAGTTTCATGGGTTTCTTTGTTTGTTCAAGTTCAATGAAGGGTTTGATGTACTTCAAAAGCTGCAAAGCCAACATGGTAATGAAGTGTAAGATGTAAATGAAAATTTGTTATTGGAAATTTTCTTTATTTCTGAATTTTTATGAATTGAACTTCCTAGCATGCACATTAGATATGGAACTTGCTGGACATTTTAATTTGGTTTCCACCTTGTATAGTTACTTTGTTTGAGGTTAAATTAGTTTTACTTGGTTTGCAGATATACTATTTGGTAAAATGCCAAACTTATTTTACTGAAGATCTTTTAGACATATATTTCTATTTATGCTGAGGTATGGATTCCAGAACCTGGGGATGAGTATGGGATTCCAGAACCTGTGGATGAGTTATGGGATTCCAGAACCTCTTGCTTCTCAACACTTCTTGAGTTTCAATCTGGTTTCCTTTCTATATAGAACTTTTATATAGAATTTCCTAACTGAAGGCACGTATTTGTCAAGGCTAAACTGGAATTTCTGTTTTCACCGCCATCTTTTCTCCATTTGTTTCCTATGTATTTTCCTCTTGTTGGTGCAGCTGTTGTGTTCTAGCCTTCTTTGTTCTCTTCCTTAAATAATCAAAATATTAGAAAAGTTAGCTGAAACAATTCAGTACTGCGAATTTATTTTGCATTTACATGCGATTACTTTATAAATATGTATATAAATAAGTACATGCATATCTGTATATGTATCAAGTGTTTAAAGTCACTTTCACACACTCATTGCCTCGTGCTCTCCCCATCCATGTATATCTTGTATTTTCTTAATATTTGGTTATAGATCAGTTGAATGGTTATCTTTGGTTCTTATCATTTAACTTTATTGTTGCAATTGTTTGGAGACCCTCAACTCCAAGTATATATGGATGCAGGGTTCCATTTTATCTTTTCAACAAAGATGACACTCTAAACGTGAATTGCCATTTTCAATTTCCTTATTTCATTGTTTGACCTCATGCTCTCCCCACCCATGTATATCAGTATGCTTGTAGAGTAAGAAGTCTAAAGTTCCAGGACTAATTGTTTAATATAGTTATTGACGTTTTTGAAATATTGAGTTCAGTATTACCTTTTTATTAGTCTGGTTTTTTACAGTAATTATTTAGATGCAGAGGCAAAGCTTATAAATCGTAATTTTATAAAAAAATATTTAAAAATAAATAGTTGTCAATAAAATGCTCACTGATGGGGTAGAATATAAATGCCCTTAGTTTAAAGAAGTTCTTTTATCATTATGGGGAGATCAAATTGGTCTTTGGTTTCATTTTGTTATTTTATTGAAATCATTATCCTTTGAAATATTGTCTTCTGACCTTTTGACTGAAACCTTCATATCCTGATTTTTGTTTTAATATGCATCTTGGACTTGTTTGTGCAGGGTTATCCCAAGAAGTCTCATGTCAAGAGAGGTAAATCACTGTGTCACTTGCTATTATGTTGTCCTCTATGTAGTGATGACATAATCAATTGAGCTAGAATCAATAAACACTGACTATATATACCTTTGCAATTTGCTATATATTATAGATAACTGGTGATCCTATTGGGAAGTGAGAGCCGTATCTGATATGCACCAAAGGTACAAGAATCTAAGCATATAGAAAAACACTTGTTGAGGTCAGTCTCTAAACTATTTTATTTGTGTTATATTGGAATTTGCAAGTATTTTAGCTTTTAAATACACACACAACATCAACAGTACTAATTACTTTATACTGACAGTTAATTTTCTAGCTGTTACTGCTTATTACCTTTAAGTAGTAGAACTAATCTTGTGTTTTTAATTTTCTTTTCCTTGTTATTGTTTCATCTTGTAATTGTGATGTTTAGATGATGTGCGAGTTTGGCTTTTTTTTTTGTTAGAATTTGTCTTTCACAGTGGATGGTATAAATTGGTGTTATTAAACTAAATTGTGGCAGGACTTCGATGGCCCAAATTTAATGTTGCCCATCTTCAATTTGCTATATGTTTTGGTGCGGTTGTTATTGGTCCACTTGTTACAGGACAGAGCCTCAAGTTAATAAGATGACATTTACTCATTTTCCCATTACAGCAAGCATATGAGAGGAACCATTCCCATTATTGAGATGACAACGACGATGATATGATAATGAGGAGGAGATGATGGATGATGTGCTAGATGAAGATGAAGAGTTTAGTGATCAAAGTAACAATGAGGAATAAATTTATGTCTTTGATGTTTGTAATGATATTTTAATGCTTTGAATCTTAATATATCATTCTTGTATTTCAAGATACTTTGTGTTTTTTTATTTGAAGCTTGATACTTGTCTAGAGTGGTACCTTAATAATAATAATTTTTTATTATAATATATTAGATTCCAACTCCAGGTACCTAATTTGGTATGCATAATTATTTAAGTTTGACCCTTTTTTATTAATAAACATGATTTGTTTATCACAAAATATTATTTAAATATGATTATCTAATCCGTGGGAAATCTGTCCAAAATAATATCATAACATTCGTCTGAAATCCTTCCAGAATTTGCATGAATAGCAATATTGAATCCGTCTGAAATTCATCCGAAATTAAGCCAATATAACCAAAATTCAGATTTTTGTGTTTGTCTGAAAGCTGTCCGAAATCTGTCTGGAACTAATTTCAGACGAAATTTCGGACAGAATTTTTAATTTGCAACGGGACTTTTTCGAATGGGGGGTGTTCCGTCTGAAATTAATTGTTCGTCCAAAATCCGTGGGAAAAGTGTCCAAATTCCGTCTAAAATCCGTCTGTGAATCCGTCCGAAAATAACAATTTTGTAGTAGTGTACAATCCTGAAGAGGGGCTGGAGAAAAACTCTAGCCCTATAGATATGAATTGCATCCTGAGGACGTACTCCAATTCTGACAAAACTGAAGTGATAGACAAAAAATCCTCAAGATCTAGCACTCCAGAGCAGCATGATCGCTATGGGATGCTGGAGCAGAAGATTGACCAATTGACTGATATGCTGCAACAACATGTGCAGTGAGAAAAAGTGCTTTGGGAGTTCTGCTTCATCAAATACCAATGGGAGAAGTAGACCATGAAGCTAAACAATTGGAAGCTAGAAACTCCCATTCCCATTTCCCAAGAGAGATCATGCCACCTATACAAGAAGATGAACCAGTCACCCGCCTACAAGAAGATGAACCAGTCACCACCCCCCCCCCCCCAGAGAAAACAGTTCCCAACCCTGCATCTGAGAACCTAGAAATCAACATCAACTCTACCCCTGAAAACAGTTTCTCCTCTGACAAAGAATGGATGGGTGTTGCCCCATCCCAGTAACAAAATGTGGTTGTGGCCTCTGCGTCAATGAAGAAAAAAGTGACTTCCCAAGGCTCCCAGCAGGATCAAGGGAGTCTCAAAAGGGGTCGTGCTGCAGCCCAAGAAAAATTTCCCTCCTCTGCCCCTACTACAGCAAAAGCCTCCCCTTAAGTCCTCAAACCAGCAAAGAAAATCAAGACCACTGCTGGGAAGGGGAATTATGTGATGAAAATTGTTCCTAAAGCTACTTCTGCAGCAAAGGAAGAGGAGGATGAAATTCCTCTCTCCAAGAAACTCAAGACTGTTGTGCCAAATGATGCACTCAAGATTAAGAAAGAAAAGGTTGCAGCACTGCAGGCTGAGAAGGAGGCGGTTGCTGCAGCAGAGCAAGCTGAAGAAGCAGCTAGAGCAGAGGAAGGAAGTGAAGAAGAGGAGACTGAAGTAGGTGAAGAAGAAGAAGAAGAAAATAGGAGGAAGAGAAAGAGATTGAAAAAGGAGAGGCTTAAACACCCCAGGCTTGAAACAGAGCCCTAATCCCACAACAAGATGCTTTTTGAGCCTTCCACCCCATTCCCAGCATTATGTTCTTTTTAATTATCTGCAAGTAGTGGTCACTGGGACCTTTTAGATCTGATTGTGTGTAGGGCCATTAGGGCCATAGTTGTTTAAAACTTTGTTTGATGTTGGCTTGCATGTGCCCCACCCTGTTAATTCCATATGATTAAAGATTAAATGCAAGTAGCCTCTGGCCTTTTGATGTGTTCAAACACTTGTCTCTTTAGTTAAAACTCTTGCTTAATAAATAAACATATGACTTAACTACACAATTTTAACCTTGATGCATCACTGCTTTAACTAAGAGGACACATATGCTGCAACAGAAACAGATAAATGTGAGCTTGAGTGTCTAAATTACACTGCACCTATGCTTCACACTCATGCATTTTCTGTAAGGCTTGATTTGATTCTATTTAATTTGAACACATATGATTTCACACAATTTATGCTTGAGGCATTTTCTTTTTTTGTTTTCATTTTTGCTAGAGCTCAAATAGCCAACCCTCGAACTCTGAATGTCCATAGTGTGCTCTATTGAGCCTGATCCTGAGCCATTTCTTCTTATATCTAGCACATTATAAGCCCTTAACTCGAAAAACAAAGAATACCTAAATAGGTGGAGCTTAAGGATGCTTTTGAAGTCATGTTCTAAGATAAGTTTGGGGGTGGCTTGAGGACAAGCACCACCTCAAAGCTTGGGGGTGCTGTGCTGTAGCAACTGTGCAGCAAAGCTGTATAAGAAAAATTTAAAAAAATAAAAAAGGGTTAAATATGGAAAGAAAATGAGAAGCTCACAAATGTGTAATGTGAAGCTGCATTTCCCTCTAAAAAAATTTTCAAAAAAAAAAAAAACACATAAATTTTGAAAAATGAGAACAAAGAACATTGAAAAATATAAAAGTACAACAATAATCCGTTCTTTGTTCTCAACAAAAATAATAAAGTATGGGTCGTGATGGGGAAAGTAGGGAATTATAAGGACCAAAAGGTTTTGAAGGAAGGAATACTTGGAATATAGAACTGGCTTGAAAAACATCCTTTCGCTAAACCAAGAATTCAGCTCCTTATCCATAAATTTTCAACCTCACCTGTCCTAAGCCCCCTTAAACCATAAAAGACCTCTTGCTGTGTGTTTTTGTGTTGTTTTAATTATGATAGAACCTTATCAAGTTTAAATCAGAGATGTATGTCTGTGATTGAGAGGGAAAGTCTGATGAGAGTGTGAGAAACAAAACCAACTGTTCTGAGTGACTTGCTGCAGTATATGTTAATCTGAACCTAGATCAGTTTTGTAATAATTGTTGAAATGTGCATGATAGGAAGAGTGTTGTGTTATGATTGCAAGTGTAGAATTTTGAGCCTTAAAAAGAAAGGAAAATCAGGGTGAGCCACGTATGCCATGCAAAGGACAAAAGTATTTTGTTGTCATATTTTCTTGCATTGCTTGAGGACAAGCAATAATTCAAGTTTGGGGGTGTGATAACTCTTTGTAAGAAGAGTTATTTATTACCTTCATGCTTGAATTATTGTTGCCCTCTATGTTTAAGTTTACATTGATGTGAATAAATTGCTATGTGGTAAATGTTGGTGCTGAAACAAGTAAATGCCAGTATTATGCTTTTCTGTTCATTGTCTCAGATTTTTCTACATGTTTAAGCAAAAAGGTGATGGAGCAAGCTTAAATCATGGAAAATGAACTACTTTACTGCTACAACATAGCCAAACTTCAGTAGCTGTACACTAGAAGACAAAAGCTGACATGGATACCTTTTCTCTCCCCTCACATGCGCTGATGCCCTGATAATGTGGAGCCCACGCGTCTAGGGATCATGCCCTCCTGCGTTTTTGGAAATGGGTCAGGACTCTATTTTATAATGTTATTTGTTGGCACAAAAAATAATGAAAGAGAATGGGGTGTATATACCAATTAGGGTAACCCTAAAAGGAGGCTTGGACACATTTATGACATATCCTTTCTTTTTTTAACGTAGGGAGCTGCGCCGTCTTCAACCTCCAGCAGCTACTGTGTTTTTATTTTCTTTACCTTCACCATTATAATGACTTCTTTATCTTTTATTCATTTTGATTTTTGTAAGCTCAACATGAGCTAAACTCTTCAAGCTTTAGGTATGATTATGTAATGAATGCTTAGCTATCTTTATACAATGAATATGTTCTGCATTTCTTTTATCATGCGTTAATTGTGTTTAGTTAAGAGTGATCAACTTAATTAAATGTCAAGATTGATTGGTTTGGAAAAATTGAGTAAAGTGGAAAGAGATAAAACATAGGGGTTAAATCAATGATTAGAAAATTATTTGATGTTGAATAGACTAGGAATACTTATTCAAGTCCCTAAACTAACTGGAACATGCTTATTAAGAGGATGGTGTAATTAATATGAATCTAGGAATAGAAGGCAGTTAATGAACCTAGTCTTTAAGTGTTGGAAAACACATTTTTACTTCCTGGAGTTTATACTGGAGCATAGGCAAAGCATAATATAGGCTAAGCAGGATTTATGAAAGAGCATACCTAGAGCTACTTTTACCATATTTCGCAACTCAACTCATTTTAATTATTTTCTTTTTAAGTGTTAACTTTCTCAAGTTTAATTTATAATTACCTTGCACACACACAAAATTTTTGTTACCAATCTAACTGCTAGAGCATATAGTCTAAATAGGAATTTTCCTACAACATTACAATCCTCGTAGGAACGATATCTGATTTACTTTCTATATTACTTGTTGTGATTGTGTGTACTTGCACAAGTTTAAAGACAACTGTTTTTAAGGAAACAATGGTACCTTGGTGTGAGAGGGCTTTAGATGGGGGAAAGGCATCTATGTGGTGGAGAGATTTAGGCAATTAAGAAGGGTTGAGGAGTCCCAAATTGGGGTGGTTGACAAATTGGTTTAAAAAGAGGGTAGGGAATGGGACTTCAGTGTCTTTTTGGAAGGATGGTTGGTCTGGTGTTTCTTCTTTTCAAAACATGTTTCAAAGGGTTTTTTCAGTTTCAACAGCAAAGGAGGAAAAGGTTGTAAAACTGGGAGAATGGAGAGATGGATCTCAGTTTTGGAACTTGTCATGGCGTAGGAGACTCTTTGAGTGGAAGGAGGAACAACTAAAGGAATTGATGCTCATTTTGGAAGGCCAACAAATTCTTCATGACGTGGATGACTCGTGGAGCTGGTTGGGTGATAACAACTTGTAATATGCTGTAAAAACATCATATGAACATATTATAGCTGCTGTTCACAAGGTAAATGATAGCAATTTAGGAGTTCTTTAGGATATGAGCATCCCTTTGAAGATTGAGACCTTTTGTTGGAGGTTGATTTTGGATAGAATTCCAACGGTGGTTAATCTACAAATATGGGGAATTATTATCTCAAATGACTCTTTACTTTGCTGGTTTTGTAAGACTAATTGTGAAACTGCTGCTCATTTGTTCCTTTTTTTGTAACTTATCTTATGTTGTGTGGATGTATATGTATAATTGGCTAGGCATTCAAACAACTCTTACAGGAAATGTGTGGGATCTACTATCACAGCATGATGGACTGTGTTTTTGTAAGGGATAAAAAATGATTTGGAGGATCTTTTGGTTCGCAGTAATTTGGTCATGATGGATGCACAAAAATGACATGATCTTCAATCAGAGCTCCTTGGATTTTGATAAGGTAACGAAGTTAATCAAATTTAGAGTGTGGTGTTGGTGTCAAGGTTTTGTAAAGAAAGTAAAATTTTCATACATAGATTGGGTTGTTAACCCTTTGATTTGTATGGAATCGGCTGTGTGATCTTTTGTTAGGGGGGATAGGCGACTTCAAAGTATAGAAGCATAGTTTTTACTTGTTATTGGCAAATGTGAAATACCCTGTACAAACTTAGCTTCTATGGAGGTTGATGTTCTCTTGTTTGGTGGTTAGTCTTTTAGAGGGCACATATTTTTTGTTTTTCCTTTCACTTGATATTTCTTGTATATGGGTTTTGGGTACCCCTTGTACTCTATTTTATATACTTTTGGCTTATAAAAAAATGATTTAGTCATATGCACAAAGTTGAAAAAGAAAACAAAATATTTCATTGACAAAAGTAAATCAAATCCAAAAGAAGTCAAATTACAGTATATGAATATCAAAGAAAACATTATGATAGATCTTTAAAAGGAACTTGATCTAAATATAATTTTTTAAAACTTTCTAGACCAAATACAACAAGTAACAACCGCCAAGTCTTTTCTCACTTGTTGTGGCGACTACATGGATTAAACAATACTATATAATGTTGTAGGAAAAATCATGTCTATAAACAAATCATTAATATGTAAATCTCTCTTTTAACGTTTTCACATAGGGTTTTTCTTAACCTTTGTCTACCTCTAACAATTAAGCCTCTCTCCATTTGATATATACTTGGTTTTCAAAACTGAATATTTAGACAAAAATATTTAAAGGACAATAACTTAAGAGATAATTGGATAATATTTAGTTACTTTTGTACATGAGATCACAATACTTACTTCAATTTTATAACAAATAATATACATTTTCAAAAAAAATGGCAAATAATATAATATTTATAATAAGATAAGTAAAATGACACAAAATAAAGATCATCCAAATACTAAAATTTACATAGTTTTAATGTCAACAAGCTCGCAAGAAAGGTTAACTATAATTTGGGGGAATTATGGAAATTACGGAGACCACAGGTCCCTCTTGTGTAGGTCTATGGCATAACTTTTCCCAAGAAACAACTTCCTGCACAGGTATTTAAAACAACATTAGGTAGAGGTAACACTGAAGTATTTACCTAACAAAGAACCAAAGAAAGCAAAAGTTGACAGCATGAATGCTTTATGACATGGTAGGAGTTTGGGGACATGGTAAAGAGGTAAATTAGCAACTCTAGAGGAAAGCATCAATGATCACCTCCGTATTGTCATGGAGAAATCGGACATTAAAGATGCACATACATTTTTCTTGAACGTGTGGCCACCTCTGGATTTTTATAACTCGAGCATCACAATGAAAGGGGTGATCATCTATAGATGTTTGGGAGTACTTAAAAGCCAAAAATAACTATATGTTCCACTTTGTTATTTGTTGTACAAAAGTCATGCGAATTTGCAAACATGTCAATCATGTGGCCAATGGACACACACATTATATAGACAAATCACTACAAAAAAAAAAGAACTGTTTAGCGACCGGCATATTCGGTCGCTAAATGTTCTAATTCGGTCGTTATTTAAGTTAGCGACCGAATTAGCGACCGATTCATGGTGGTGGCTGATAACCTGGTCGCTAAGCATTTAGAGACCAAAATAATAATTCAGTCGCTAAATGGCGACCGTAATTTCGGTCACAAAAAAAAATGGTCCCTACATGGTTGGTCGCATTGTTTGGGTAACCATTTTTAGCGACCGATTATCGGTCGCTGGTTCGGCCGCCAATGTTGGTTACTGTTAACATATATTAGCGACGGATTTTCTGTCGCTAAACCACAATCTGTTAATTGTAACTAAAGTTTAGCAACTGAATTATTGGTTTCTAATTCGGTCGCTAAACTGGTTTTTATTATTTTTTCAAAATTTAATTTTTAAAATAATAAATTTTTTGTTTTTCTTTAAAGTTTAGCAAAAATACTAATAAAACACACCAAATTACTAATGAAATATACAATCATAAGAAATAATGAATATATATATAAAAAAATAATCCAAAGTGTCGTACAAGAATCGTTTAAAGTGCAAATTATGAAAAAAAAATTCAGTCATGATGAGGGGGAGATGGAGGAATCCAATCATCCTCAGCGTCCGTACCACCAACGTCTGCTATCTGATCGTCCTCTGCAGTAGCAGCATCAGTAGCTGGTGATGGAACTGGAGGAGTGACAGCAGGCGGAACAACCGTTAGAGCATCACCCTGAGCAACTGGAGTCTGGATCCGCATCTGCTCCAACACCAGCCGCAGTGTCTGGCCCTGCTCGATGCTCATGCATCAGCTGCTGGTGTGCCTGAGTCAACTGTGCAATCTGGTTCGCCATCTGCTGCTCTCTTTCGCTCTTCTCCCGAAATCTGGTTCGTTACATGCATAAACATTAAATTATCAGCATACAATAAGACAAGATCACATCCTATTGAGCTCAGCTCTCCACTACCAAACAACACGATAATTCACATAATACATTAGAAGCACCACACATATCAGTACCTATTAGACAAAGCAAAACCTTAAAAGAGAGTATTGAGAGAACTTACCTATTTGACAAAGCAAAACCCAGTAAGGATAAGGGAGGAGCCGCGGACAACGAAGATCAAACAAGGACCTATAATGCATAAATAAAAATAATCGTGTCAGAGCTGAAATGACAACATTTGATAATATTACTTTAACCTTATACTAATTTGATATATATTTTCAAAAACCAAATATCATCGAGGGACCTTTTTCTTCCTTTTCCAAATTTATAGCCACAATAAAATAGAAGGAAAAAAGGACAACCTTTTGGAGTTGGAGAGCGTTTGTTTCCAATAGAAGCATTTGAAAGATCAACAAATAATTTCAGCTCATCGGGTGACGAAGTAACATTAGCCTGTGACTCTTTCTATTTGTTTTGCAACCAACACTGCACCTAAAACCTAGTAAAACCATTGCACCATTATAACATGTTCTTTAAAAATGATAAAACATGTCTAAGTGACAAAGAAATTGTAACAACCTATTGCCATGATAAGGAAGTTTTACCGGCAAGGTTTGATGATGAATGGAAAAATTAAAGCTTTTAAATTATGAAATATCATAGTAAAAGTAACACAAAGTCCTCTCGACAAAAATTCTGATCAAGTGATTTTTCTCCCATCTCCTGATACATTCTTTCCAATTCCATGATCTATGTATTGGTGGCCATGGGATGAAGCAGAGGAAGAGGGCACGAGTTAGTGGAAGGCAACGACAGTATACACATCAAGTGGAACATAGAACAATCTAACTAAAATATATACCACACTTCCATCCTCAAAGAAATGAAATTACCTCATCTTTAGAGAATTGATGGAATGGAGATTTAGTTAAATCGAGCTTATCCATCTCTGCAAATAGGGGTGGCCAAGATGTCGACTTTATCCTTACTTTAAACACACCCCTAATAAAAGTACATGTTGGCTTTATATATATATGTGTGTGTGTGTGTCTATATATATATATATATATATATATATGATGAAAAACAAACTTTTCTAGCGAAATACATAAACAAGAAACAAGTAAAGAAAACCAGAACATCCTTCCTTAATTGACAAACTTTCATCTTTTTCTTGGGATGAAAACAAGTCTCCTATTTTCATTAAAACCCACATAGCTAAATAGATTAATATTTCCACATTCATCTGATCATCACAAGGACTCAATTATTCAGGAAAATAAGAACGTAGAATTGTGGATCATCAAGCCAGCACATGATAAAATTATCCGTCATCCCTATTTCTGTTATGCAAAAGAAATGATTAAAGATGATACATTGTATAAACGAATCCATTTTGTACTCTAAATAAATGATGAAACCAAGCGGAAAAGTAGAAAAAGATCACAAATTCATGCACAAAAATAGGTTCAGAACTACCTAGCCAATTAACCATCTTATATCACAGAAGATTTAAAAAAAAATCAGCAAAATGGGAAATCATTAACCAGTGACCGAATGAGTTCTAGCAATGAAGTCAGAAAAATATAACAGAGTTGCATTAAAGGAAATTGATCTAGAAAATAAAAGAAGTAGCAATGACTAAACTATTTGTGGACGTTGAGAAATAAAAGAGAAGTGAAGCGGAGCAACGTACCAACTATCAAGAGAGAAGAGGCAGACTCTGACAGAAAGGGTATGGCACGAATTTATAGGAAAATAGCATAAGCTAATTTTTCGAGTTAGTCCCTCAATATCTTACATGAATACGCTTCTGCCCCTACTCTCTATATCTAAGAGTGTGTTTGTTTCAAGGTATCTTTGATTATTCCTGGGAATGTGAAGTTCGGAACAAAATAATCCTGTGTTTCTTTCAAGATTTAAAAAAATATTCCCAGGAAATAGTTATTCCCAGGAAAATGAGATATTCATGTTTTTGTCATTTTTCATTCTCACCTTAAAGCTTGGGTATGTTGTATTCCCATCGGAATTATCATGAGAAATTACAAAACTGACAAAATAACTGCTATGCTCCACTCTTTACTTGACCCCACGTCGAGTAGTTTGTTTCCTGCTATGTAGACTCGTCAAAATGGCCACAATGTGTGCCCCTCTCTTACTCTGCTCATGATCGTGAGCAAAGAATTTGTACCAAAGAGTTTGTCAATTTGATTTTACAGGAATCATAAATTAAATTCAACAATCTGAATTGTTTTGAAAATTTAAATAATTTATTTCAATATATATATTTATATATATATATATATATATATATATATATATATATATATCCTTCATTAGTTTTAATTTTTTAGGAGGTAACTATGAACAATGTAATTTTTTAGGAGGTAACTATGTTCAATGTTCAAATTTAAACATTTTTCCTAATTTTTAATATTAAAGTTAATATATGTATTAATTAGATATATATATATATATATATATATATATATTGAAATAAATTATTTAAATTTTCAAAACAATTCAGATTGTTGAATTTTATGATTCCTGTAAAATCAAATTGACAAACTCTTTGGTACAAATTCTTTGCTCACGATCATGACCAGAGTAAGAGAGGGGCACACATTGTGGCCAATTTGACGAGTCTACATAGCAGGAAACAAACTACTCGACGTGGCGTAGAGTAAAGAGTGGAGCATAGCAGTTATTTGGTCAGTTTTGTAATTTCGCATGATAATTCTGATGGGAATACAACATACCCAAGCTTTGAGGTGAGAATGAAAAATGACAAAAACATGAGTATCTCATTTTCCTGGGAATATTTTTTTAAATCTTGAAACAAACATAGGATTATTTTGTTCCGAACTTCGCATTCACTGGAATAATCAAAGATACCTTGAAACAAACACACTCTTAGATATAGAGAGTAGGGGCAGAAACCTATTCATGTAAAATATTGAGGGATTAACTCGGAAAATTAGCTTCCGCTGTTTTCCTATAAATTCGTGCCATACCCTTTCTGTTAGAGTCTGCCTCTTCTCTCCTGATAGTTGGTACGTTGCTCCGCTTCACTTCTCTTTTATTTCTCAACGTTCACAAATAGTTTAGTCATTGCTACTTCTTTTATTTTCCAGATCAATTTCCTTTAATGCAACTCTGATATATTTTTCTGACTTCATTGCTAGTACTCATTCGGTCACTGGTTAATGATTTCCCATTTTGCTTATTTTTTTTAAAAAATCTTTATCTACTTTTCCATTTGGTTTTAGCATTTATTTAGAGTACAAAATGGATTCTTTTATACAATGTATCATCTTTAATCATTTCTTTGGCATAGTAGAAGATAATTTTATCATGTGGTGGCTTGCTGATCGACAATTATACGTTCTTTTTTTCCTGAATAATTGTGTCCCTGTGATGATCAGATGAATGTGGAAATATTCTATTTAGCTATGTATGATTTTAGGAAAATAGGAGACTTGTTTTCATCCCAAGAAAAAGATGAAAGTTTGTCAATTAAGGAAGGATGTTCTGGTTTTCTTTGCTTGTTTCTTGTTTATGTATTTGACTAGAGAGGTTTGTTTTTCATCATATATATATATATATATATATATATATATATATATATATATATATATATATATATAAATATATATATATATATATAAAGTCAACATGTACTTTTATTAGGGGTGTGTTTAAAGTAAGGATAAAATTGACATCATGGCCACCCTTGTTTGCAGAGATGGATAAGCTCGATTTAACTGAATCTATCTCCATTCCATCAATTCTCTAAAGATGAGGTAATTTCATTTCTCTGGGGATGGAAGTGCGGTATATATTTTAGTTAGATTGTTCTGTGTTCCACTTGATGTGTATACTATCGTTGCATTCCACTAACTCGTGCCCTCTTCCTCTTCTTCATCCAACGGCCACCAACACATAGATCATGGAATTGAAAAGAATGTAACAGGAGATGGGAGAAAAATCACTTGATCAGAATTTCTGTCGAGAGGTTGCTACGAAATTTAGGTGAATTAAGTCTTATCTTAACTGTAACATAAAATAGAGAGGACTTTGATTTACGTTTACTATGATATTTCATGATTTAAAAGCTTTAATTTTGCAGTTCATCATCAAACCGTGCTGGTAAAACTTCCTTATCATGGCAACAGGTTGTTACAATTTCTGTCATTTAGACATGTTTTGTCATTTTTACAGAACATGTTATAATGGTGCATTGGTTTTACTGGGTTTTAGGTGCAGTGTTGGATCCAAAACAAACAAAGAGTCACATGCTAATGTTACTTCATCACCCGATGAGCTGAAATTATTTGTTGATCTTTCAAATGCTTCTATTGGAAAGAAAAGCTCTCCAAATCCAAAAGGTTGTCCCTTTTTCCTTCTATTTTATTATGGCTATAAATTTGGAAAAGGAAGAAAAAGGTCCCTCGATGATATTGGGTGGTTTTTCTTGTGGTTTGGAAAATTTGGTTTTATACAGCTAAACCATTGCAAAATGTTCCCCTTAAATTCCCCATAATCAGAATGCCATTTGCTTTGAAGCCTATAAAATCTTGTTATGTTGTCATTTCTATAGGGAACAAGGGTTCACTTGATTTAGGTTAAATGTTGATATGACTAAATTCCTAAGGTAAGCAACCTATATATAATATAAGGGTACAAAGAAGAAAAGAGCAGAATGCTCCCAATCCAAAGATGCTAATCTCAATCCCAATACAAAAATATAAACTGTGTTCATGCCCCCAATTTGTTGCGTCCCTTACATATTAGGGTGGACAGTGGGCGGGTGGGGTCGGATTCGGACCGAAAAACCCTAAACCCGAAAAAAAATGATAGGTAGATATCCTTACCCATTCTCGTCGGTTTAGTGCCCTCAGATTAGGCGGGCTTGGTTTGGTCGGGTCGGCGAGTTGGCGAGTGGGCTGGGTCGATTTTATACCCAAAAAAACCAGAAATCTAGAATGGAGAAGAAGAAGCATCATTCAAAAACTTTAAAATGCTCATACTTCAATATTGAAGCAGAATCCGAAACATGAAGGGAACAAGAACATAAAGCAGAAAGATTCAAACTTTTTACAGAAAGATTCAAACTTTCAACAAAAAAATACCTATTCTTCGCAGGTCTTCTTTGTTTGCACTATAGATCTTCTTCGCAGAGTTGTCCATGTCGTAGATCCATCCCAGAGGAAGCTTGGTCAAAATCTTCCATTTCGTGCGGTGGGGATAGGCTGGAGAGTGGGGCTGGATGCAGTGGTTGTGCTAGCTCCACAATGAGACAGGATGCGGTACATTGACCGGAGGCGCCTATGCAGTAGAGGTGCAAGAAGAGACCATCACTGAGGAGAGGAAGAAAGAGAGGAGCAATAAGCGCCTCCGGTAACTACGACGGTTGCGGTGGAAGAAGAGTGAGCGAGATAGGTTGTTTGTCTAGCTCACCATCATTTAATGTTCCTGCCTACGACTTTAAACCTTGTCGGTGGGTTCTTGGTATACGGGAGTAAACCAAGAGGGCCTTCCCCTTTTTTAACTTTTCCCTTTCTCCATTTTAGCCCATGTTTCCATCAAATGCCCTTAGCTCCAACTAACAAAATTTAATATTTAAAAATAAGATGTTAGCTAGTATTCTCATATGCCGTATTAACTTATTTATTACTAGTCGATGGACCCGTGCGATGCATGGGTGAGATATGCATATACGATATAACTTAATATTATTTGAAAACACAAAACATTATTTATCTGGAAATTTATTTTTTATTTCTTAAAAATAGTAAGATTACATAATATTTTTGATAAATAAATATTAAGGTAACACGCTCCTAATTAAGGTAACACGATTAGAATACATGCATGTATCACACGTTTTCCTGTACGATGCATATGTAAAGTTTTGTTGGAATAACTTATTTTGTAAATTAAAATTTATAAGGAAAGGTTATCGACAAATTAATATTAAAACAATATAATAATATCTAAAGGATTTCTACATAAAATAATATTAGATACATGTGCAATTAGAAAATATAAATTATGATTATTATACTTTAACATTTATTTGCTCTACTTTCTCCAATTGTACCTTGTACTCGGTTCAATCAATTCTTAGAGTATGTTTATCAGAAACACAATATATAATGAACGAAATTTTACTTCAAAACACTTCTTTTTAATAAAGGACTTCTAAAAAATTTAACAAATATTATGACAAGTATTAGATTAATTTGGTTGCGGTTAAGTTATCTCCCCGTCAACGCAAACATATGAAAAACTTCTGAAAACCCAAATGAAGAATCAAATTGGCCTTATATAAACAAAATTTCACACAAAAATGAAATCACAACACATTATTTAAAAAAGAAGTCCAAATAAATTTTTAAAATATGATGAAGCTTATTGCAACTATGTTATCTTCTCGTCTAAGCAAACATAGGAAATAACACATCAAAACCCAGATGTAGAATATAATATTAAAAATTGGAAAATATGAGTTGCAACAATGAAAGAGTAAAACCAAAAATTAATGAAGTTTCTGAAATAAAGGGGGCAATACTTCATTTGACACCCAGATTTTTCTAAAGGAAGCATATAAGCAAACTTAATTTCAGTCACTTTATAGGGTTGGGATACGGTGTACCACCCACATTTTACACCATCCACTACAGCACCCATGTGGTAAATTTTGGGCCAATCAAATTGCCACATAGGTTGGTCAAAATTTCAAACTTTCTAGCTGTATTATACTGTAGTCAAATTATATGAATACAGTATATTGTAGTATAATATATGTGTTTTTTGTATTTGCAAATTTAACTCATATTAAAATACTGTTTTTTGATTAAAAAAACTGATTATATTAATTCATATTAAAATATTATTTTGCAATATAATCAGTTTTTTTAATCAAAAAACGTTATTTTAATATGGGTTAACTTTGCGAATACAAAGAGTACATATACTATACTACAATATATTGTATTCATATTTTTGACTAGAGTAGAAATACAACTAGAAAGTTTGAAATTTTGACCAAACCCATGTGACAATTTGATTGGTCCAAAATTTGTCACATATGGGTGGTGCACCTTAGCCCAACCCTCTGTATTAATATCATACCAGATATGGTCATAATCATAATATATTTTTCATAAAAAATATTCAAAAAATCATTAAAAATAATCATTTTATATTATAAGTTTGATAATTGTGACACCCTAACTCGGGTCATCACATGGTTACCCATTTTTGGAAATAAAACTTAACTTGCCGGTTTCTTTCGGAAAATAATGTTTTCTGAACGTTTATCTTTTCAAAATATGGTGATAAAAAATTTTCTTCTTTTTAACCTCAAAACAACAACAACGAAATCAAATCACACTTAAATACATAATGTATATAAGTCATACAACTATACTGCCTCATATGTTTTCTCACCTAGATCATTACTAGTTTAATCTATTCTAAAAACATAATATAACACAATAGGACCTAAGCTGGTCGTAACTAACAGATGCTACAACCAATAGAAGCAGCAACATCATGCCCCGAACTAGACAGCTTTCTTCTTCTTGTAGAAATCATACCCCTTGTGCGGCTCTTCTATGTTTGTAAGGGTGAGACGCCAATATATGGATTTAACACAACAACTAAATGCTCAACACAAAAGAAGACACGTACACATATACATGTTTATAACAACATAAGCAATCCATATTATAACATACAGTTTATCAATGGGTTCCACACCCCAAACATCAACATTGGAAAACTATGCATGAACACTTCAATACATCATCTAAACATTCACCCTTAATCTCCGGAGACCCCCAACGTCATTTAAAATGAGCTGATCAAGCTCGATTGCCAACAGAGGCACGTCGATTTTGCCAAAAGAGGCACGTCGATTTTACCATAGCCCACTGTCCGGCATAGTGAGAACGTCGATTTATGGTTTGTCATTGTACGTCGATTGCCCAAAGGCACAATGAATACGTCGATTACATAAATATGATAAAGATACCATGATTAACAAATACGTCGAGACATGAATATCATTAAGATACCATGATTAACTCGTTAGGCATGTCTACCGAATATGCATGTAAAACACTTTGTTCTCGTCATTTTTCTTTGTGTTCAATCTTTCCTTTGCCAAAGCTCAAAGCTTGCGACCAACATAGTTTTAACATTTTAAAACTTTCACTAATAACACAGGACTTCAAAGTCCGAGTGCTCAATCACGAAACCTCTATACCGATGCACCAGTCTTAGGTTCGTGGTAATAGAAAACATCATTAATCTTTTACCGTCGTTTATTACATCGCGAAGTAGACACACCGTCTACCTACTAAACACCAAATCTACAACATCATAAGAACACTAGTACCCCGACATCTCGATTACTAAGTTCCATATCGTCATTTACGTCATTTTCGTTCTATGAAAAACAAATCCAAAATAAGATCTCCGCAACTTATCCAATTTACTGGAAATACGTCATTGAGTAAAACTCATTTACAGAAAATCCTTTCTACTTGAAATTCGTTTGTAAAACGTCAAATCATAAAAAATCTATTTTCCTTTGGAAACTCATTTTTCCCGAAATAACGTCAAATCATCAAGAACTCTCTTACTGAAACTTCTATTAAAAAAAAGGATAAATCAATTGAGATTAAATCTCTTTTCAAAATAAGTACCGCTGTTTTTAAACTCCCACCGTAAATAATTTTGAAACTTGTCGTCATTTAGCATTTCCAAGGAAAACGTTTTTAAGTCAAACTTTGACCTTTCTTCTAAAACAATTTTCTTATATAATAAATAAGTTATTTTTGAAAATTAATTTCACAAAATAACTTTTTACAATATTACGGAATTTCTTATGTAAAAATTAGCAGCAGTAAAATATTTTCACGGTTACGCCTTCATCGTGACTCATAAATTACTTTTACACTAATAAATCATTAAAATAATAATATTTCTCAAAACTCACTATTTTTCCAAAACTATATTTTCCACCACTATTATATTCCAACATTTCCCATAAAACATTGAATATAATTTTCACAGCTTATTAAAGCTTTTATCTGATTAATTGGTTGTGCACTGACCACTGTCAGGCCTCTCAAACAACATTTAATAACATCATCAGAATTATATCACCAGGCAGATCATGCATCATAGCAATATAATATACTACTGCAGATAATCAAATAAATTAAAAGCAGATCAATCACCGATACACAGATAAACAACACGTAAACAACATAAACAAATAACCACAACCACATATATAACTTACATAAACTACACTAAAAGCAAATGGTTATTGATATAAATCCCTCAGGTAAGCTCCCCTTACCTCTTGAAGATTCACAACAAGTTGAATTTAATTCGTCGGAAGCCGGAAACTCAAGTACACCGCTTTATACTTAACCTTCAACAATACAACCAGACAACCACATAAATAAACAATCACAAAACATCAAAATCCTCCTATGTTGGTCACGGCCTCATAGTGTTTAAGGACTAAACAAACTCCAAAGTTGTTTAAGTCATGGGTTAATGATTCTAGAATACTTAAGGAAATGGATTAAGGCTACACAACAAAGTTAAGAATCAAAACCATCCTAACCCTCTAAATGGTAGATTCGGCCAAGACATGAAAGACATGGTTAGAAATTTTAACTTGATACAAGAACTTGGATTTAGCAAGTACGTACCCTATAAGCATGAGATCTATGATCATTTTCAAGTAGAAAAACAACAAGGTTCCTCCACCTCTCACTATATGTTCCGGTCATGCTCAAAAACATGAGGAGGAAGATTTTGTTTGAAACAATATCTTGGATTATGATAGTAGGGATGATTATAAGAACATAGGAAGTGGTTTCACATTTTTAGGATTTTTCTAGAATTTGTTTTGAATTTTCAAAGTTCTAGATCTAGAAACTTAAAAGTGGTGAACATAGTTGAAATAGACTTTGAATCATGAAACTTATTGAAGAACATAGACATGATTAGGGAAGAAGAATAGGATTCACATCTTGAAGATCAAAGACAAGTGAAAATTCAAGAACTTGCTTCACAAAGTGATGGTATGAACTTAGAGCTTTTGAGTAGTTTTTGTGCAAAGTGTGAAAATGGCAAATAATGAAATGAAAGTATGACTTTTAGAGAGGTAGGTTGCGCCACTTTTAGGGACCAAGTAGAAATGAGGTGGCTTCTCCAAGGATTTAGGTACAATTAATTCCTAGGGACCATTTTGCAGAAATTCCAAAAGTATATGGACTATTTTGTAAATTGCCAATAGTTTGGAATGATGACCATGTGCAACACTTAATGTGTTCACATTGTGACTCATCTTTTGAATTATCTTGAAGCTTTTTAAGAAAAATCTAGAATGCTTTGGAGCTTTTTAGATTTATGTAGTACTTTGGAGAATATTGGAGAATAGTGTGGAATGTTCAAGAATAAACTTGGCTCATCCAAGTTAAGGGCAGCCACCACTCCCCCTTGGGCTTGCTCATGGGCCATGGAGTTTTGGGCTTGGATTCAATTGTTTTGGCCCACCAAAATGCTTAAGGCATAAACATATACTAATTATATGATTTCAAATGGGCTTTATGAAATTTAATCCATGGAAAAAGAATTTGGGCCTCAAGGCCACGGTCCTCTAATGGGTTTGGAGCAAAGATTCTGGCCCAATTCATTTGGAAAAGCATAGAAACTAACTTAGGGCCCAAAGTGAAATTAAGAATAAGTTTAAGGACCAAAATGCAATTTCCATAGAAATTGTCATCATGAGGCCATGTGCACCATTAATGTGTTCACATGGGTGACTCACCATATTTGACTCATTGGTATCATCCGTTAGCGGCTCCCGGAAATCCCGTAATCTGCTCCATTGATTCCCCGATTTAATATGACGCTCGGATAAAATATATTATTTCACTTTTTAGTGAAATATTTCAAAATAACCAAAATCATAGGAAATTAAATAAAAACCTTAAGTTTTTCGTTCACGAGTAAAAATTAGGTCTTTTGAGCAGTATAATTATACTGTCAATGAAATTCGCGGGCCGGGATTCACCTGACTTTTCCACCTAAATTTTTATCGTAACACTCTATGGTAAAGTAGAGTGTAAATAAGGTTTTGGAATAATTAAAATAATTTTCTAAGTCTCTGATAAAAATATAAACGTAATTATATAAATTTCTGATATTAGAAAACAGCGAAAAGTCGGGGTGTTACAGTAATCATCTTTATTTTTATATTTTTATATTTTTATTTCATTTTTATCTATAAAATTGAGAAACCAATATATTTAATAACATTTTATATTCTAGGGGTATTTTGATAATTACAGTATTTATTCCCAGAAATATACACATGAAAAAAACAAACTTTTAAAATATTATTGGGAATTTGAAGAAAGATCCCCATGAATTTTAATTGCGAAACAAACAAGTTTTAAAAAATACCCAGCAATAACATTCCTGATAATAACATTCCTGGGAATCATATACCCGGGAAAAAAAGTCTTGCTTTCTCTCCATGGGTAATTGAAATTATGAAGTAGTATCAACTTTGTTATTGAAATTATCAAAATTTTAAATTAGTCTTTGAAGTTGCAAAACGGTAATCAACTTAATCCATCTGTTGAAATATGGTCTGTGAAATTATGAAGTAATATCAACTTGGTCCTTGAAATTGTCGAAATTTCAAATTAGTCCCTGAAGTTGTTAAACGGTAATCAACTTAATCCATCACTTGAAAATCGTATGGATTAAGTAGATTTTATGTTATCAATGTCAGAGACTTAATTGATATTAAATGAGTAAAATGAGGGACCAAATTAATACTGACTTATCATTCGGGGATGGAAATTGGTTTACTAGCTATACAAGGTTGGAAACCACTTCACGTGAGCTATCCAACTAGCTAGGTATGCACAATTTTGTTTCCATAAAGCATAAATAAATACTAAATTAAATTTATTAGTTCAACATATTAGCAATCAAAAGTCAATTTTAAATGAGCAAATAAAAAACAGAAAACACAAAAGGGTCGCTTTAATCTTCGTCGTGGAATGTTTTGATCATGAAGGACCAAAAGCGTAATTTAGCCTAATTATTAATATTAATGTTTATTTTTAATTTTTTTGTAAATATATTGAATTATTAAATTAATATATTAATATAATTATATTAATTAATAATATAATAATTATGCTATTTATTAATATTCATAATATAATTATTAATAATATAATTTATACTAACTAAGATATTTAATTTATCCTAATTATTAATATTAATAATATAATTATGTATTAATAATATTAATATAATTATCCAACTAGGATCAATCCTCTAAGGAGTCACACTCCTATGCATGTCAGCCAATCTCTCACACTAGGGATACTGATCCCCCGGACATTCTCTAACTCTCTCGGATCTATTCACCGCTCAGAGAATGTCTGTTGGTTTGTCCTGGTAACATTTTCGCTCGCCGTGACCAATAAGGATGCTTCCCCTATGAGCTCAACTCCAATAGGGGTATCTTGGTCTCCTGGGAACGTCCACCGTAGACTGGAACACTCCAGGTCCAGACGTCGAGATAGTCGAGTACCAACAGAGACCACGACAAAATGGGTGCAAACCATTGGCCACTGTTGGTCAACCAAAACCCAGCTACATCCGCAAGGTTCCATGAACCGTCCCACTCTCATTCCATACCCGCACCCGGGTACACCAACCTCACATGACTCCCAGTCACACGGCTCGCCTCTTTGACAATATGCAATGCAATACAAACCTAAGTTGACACCGGTACCATCTTTCACTTACACGAATTCCGATGCAAACGACATCCACAACCTCGGTACCCATATACCGCTCTCATATCACATTCACAACCACAGTTGTCTATTTTTCCAATTGGTAATTGATCACCCAATCCCTAAGAATGATATTCGATTATTCACCATTTATTTATTACTTGTAATAATTCGGTACGCTTACCACGACCCCCACCATATAAGTTCAATTCTCTAGAGTTTTGCAATGGTATTTGAGGCACATTTAGACCACAAACATAATTCTCTTCACAAATTCTACCTCATTCAAAACAATAGTGTGAAAAAAAGTGACATTGAAGGGATTATTGAATATTTTAGTAGATAAATAAAGTTAGAGTAATACCACAGAGCCTCAAATCTTTCACACTAGATTGTACAAACATATACAATTTATCAGGTTTGACTAGCTACACAAAGAAACCTACACTAAGGGATGTTTTTCATGTGGTACATTGAGTTGTATATCTTTTAAGATCTTTATCCAATTTCCATAAACTTATATGTAGGCCATAAAGGTAACTTCTCAAGTTCAAAACTTGTTTCTACCCGGGACATGCAAACTTGGCATAGTCTTTGGTTTTTCACTATTGTATTCCAACGGGCATTCATTGCTATGAGACTAACCTTTTAGGCACTACACATGCACCCCCTGATTTAAAAATATATATTTAATTACTTTATATATTTTTAGTTTCCCCCCATTGTTGATTTATTTTCACTCATGACACTCTACCTTCTTCCTTTCAGACCACTTGTCCAGACCACTTGTCTAGTGACTTATATTGAGAGAGAGTTGTTCAATAACAATGGCTGATCATTCAATGATTTCAAAACATGAAATCACGTAGAAGACAATTATGAGGTATGCAATTTATTTGATTAGATATATTAAAATTGGTTAAATTAATATGAAGGTCCCAAATGGGTCCTTGAACTTTTTGAAAAAATTCGAATAAATCCCTATACTCTTTAAGATATTTAATTTATCCTAATTATTAATTATTAATATTAATAATAGAATTATGTATTAATAATATTAATATAATTATATTAATTAGTAATATAATAATGGGTGGGTCCAGGATGTGCCACGTGGAGCAGTGGCTCCATTGCAACTGGCACCACTCCACAAGAGTGCCCACATGGCACTTGCTTGAATTTTATTAATTTTCTAAAAGTTTTTCAGTCCAAAATTTTTATTTTATTTTAATTTTTTTTTCACAATAGGACACTGCCACGTTGTAAGTCAAAACTGGAGCCATTACGTTAGCAAAAAAATTAATATTTTATTCCAGCATGTCAAAAAGGAGGTCACTTTGGTAAATTGTTTCAAAATGAGGTCATTTTGGTAAATAGTTTTTAAAAGGGGGTCACTTTGGTCAGAAAGCCAATCGTTGTGAGATAATAACAAGGGGTCGAGATGGAATCAAGATTGTTGCATTATTGACTCATGACACTAAAAGGTTTAATGGTTGTTTTGGATTGCATAAGATTTTTATGGGGTTTTCCTTACTGTTTTCTAGGTGAAAGTGTGTCTTGGGGGAATGCTTATTGAGGGTTTTTTTTTGTTGGATTTGATTTATAACTCTTTGAAGTAACTAGTGATAATTGAAATGACATTCTGAATGTGGTTTTTTTTTTTTATGCAATATTCTGAATGTGTTTTTGCATTCATGTGTTATGAGAGATGAAATGTGAGAGTGTAAGAGTTCCTATAGTGAGGTTGCTAAAAGATGTGTTAAAAACTTGATTTCAGCAACTACCACATGCCTAATGAAATGAGTGAGTGTAAGAGTTCCTATGGGGTTTTTTTTTTGAAAAGCAAAAGAATTATATTAACAAAGGTACAAGGGAACCCAACCCAACAAATTACAAAACAAACCTGAAAAGTTCAACAAAACAAACCCGATCCACAGTAATTGATGCCTAACCTCAATTGGCTAAAGAGAAAAGATATTCCCAAAATATAAAACATGATGCCACACCTGCCCACAACAATACACACAACAAATAACCCATCAAAACAACCCAATCTATATAACGAACACAACTCCAAATCAAGAAAACAGCCACAGCACAATAAAAAACGCAAAGCACATCAAGCTGAGCCAATAATAGATATGCCAAGGTGCAAAATCAGATTGAGCAGTAATAACAACCAGGCCGCAAGAACTCCCCACCACAATTAAGCAGCATAATAGATGAAAACTCGAGATCAGGCACGACACTTCCTATAGGTTGTTAAAAGTTATACTAAAAACTTGATTATAACAACTACCACATGCCTAGATGAAGAAAATCAAATTTATTAGAGAAAACAAGGAAAAAACAACAATTACAAGCATCAACCTTGATCCATTGGAGATGCTTATTGTGGAAAAGCTTTATGTGACTTGGGAGCAAGCATAAACCTTATGCCAATGTCAATTTTCAGAAAGTTGGGGATTGGAGAAGCTCGTCCTACATCTGTTACCCTTCAGTTGGCAGACAGATCTATTGCTTATCCAGAAGGAAAGATTGAAGATGTTCTGATTAGAGTTGAAAAATATGTATTCCCTGTGGACTTTATCATTCTAGATTTTGAGGCAGATAGGGAAGTCCCTATCATTCTTGGAAGGCCATTCTTAGCAACAGGAAAGACCTTGATTGATGTGCAAAAAGGAGAACTCACAATGAGGGTTAATGATCAACAAGTAACTTTCAATGCTTTCAATGCCCTCAAATACCTAGATGAAGGGATGGAAGAATGCTCTTTTATTCAGTCATTTGATGAACTGGTGCAACAACATTTCTCAAAGAATTTGTTTGAATACTGCAAAGTTTCAGCAACAGTAGAAGCTGAAAACTCATCTAGTGAGGAAGTAGTGGATTTCTTGGACAGTAGGGCAGCTCAACATGTATGGTCCAGGAAATATGAGTCATTGGAGGTAATTAATGGTACTTTTAAGGATAATATTCCTTCTATTATTAAACCTCCTACTTTAGAATTGAAGAAGTTGCCAACCCATTTGAAATTTGTTGATCTTGGTGACAATGACACACTACCTGCAATAATTTCTGCTTCACTAACCTGTCCTCAAGAGGAACATTTTCTAACATTTTTAAAAAGGCACAAAAAGGCAATAGGATGGCAGATGACCGACATCAAGGGAATCAGTCCCTCAATTTGCATGCATAGGATCCTTTTGGAAGACAATTCAAAGAATAGTATCGAAAGCCAAAGGAGACTGGATCCAATCATAAAGGAGGTGGTCAAGAAAGAAATCATCAAGTGGTTGGATGCTGGCATTATCTACCCTATTTCAGACACTGTATGGGTGAGTCCCATCCAGTGTGTGCCTAAGAAAGGGGGAGTGACTGTTATTACAAATGAAAAGAATGAAGTCATCCCAACAAGAACTGTAACCGGTTTGAGGATTTGCATGGACTACAGGAAGCTAAGTAAAGTAACTAGAAAGGATCATTTCCTATTGCCATTTATTGATCAAATGATGGATATGTTGGATGGAAAGGAATTTTATTGCTTCATGGATGGTTATTCTGGTTACAACCAGATTGCTATAGCACCAGAAGATCAGGAGAAAATAACTTTCACCTATCCTTATGGCACCTTTACTTTTAGAAGGATGCCATTCGGACTATGCAATGCTCCAGCAACCTTCCAAAGATGTATGGTGGCTATGTTCTCTGACGTGATTGAAAAATCCATGGAAGTTTTCATGGATGATTTATATGTTTGGGGAGACTTTCCAGAACTGTTTGGTGAATTTAGACAAATCCTGGATAGATGTGAAGATACTAATCTTGTATTAAACTAGGAGAAATGCACTTCATGGTGATAAAAGGGATTGTTCTTGGTCACCGAATTTCCACAAATGGCATTAAAGTTGACAGCAAAGATTGAGGTGATTGAAAAGTTGCCTCCTCCCACATCAGTGAAGGGCATCAGAAGTTTTCTTGGCCATTCTGGTTTCTACAAAAGGTTCATCAAGGATTTCTCCAAAATATCCAAGCCACTGTATCAGTTACTGGAGCATAATAGGATTTTTGACTTCACAGATGAATGCCTGAAAGCCTTTGAGCTTCTAAAGGAGGCTCTCATCACTGCACCTATCATAGTTCCACCTGATTGGGAAAAGCCTTTTGAGCTTATGTGTGATGCAAGTGACTTTGTAGTAGGAGCGGTCCAGGGACAAAGGAACAATAAAGTGTTACACCCTGTTTACTATACAAGCAAGTCCTTGATTGATGCTCATATCAACTATACCACCACTGAAAAGGAGTTACTTGCTGTGGTATTTGCCTTTGAGAAGTTTAGATCCTATCTTGTTGGTACAAAAGTTGTAGAAGACATTGACCACTCAGCCATCAAATATCTCATTGACAAGAATGATGCTAAACCAAGGCTCATAAGGTGGGTGCTGCTGCTGTGAGAATTTGATTCAGAGATCAGGGACAAGAAGGGAGTGGAGAACCAAGTAGCAGATCATCTCTCAAGGTTACCAGAGGATGATGCAGCATCAAGGGGAATAACCATTGTTGAATCTTTCCCTGATGAACAACTGCTAGCGATGCAAGATGCTGCAACACCATGGTATGTTGCCCTAGTGAATTTTTTGGCTAGTGGTGTGGTTCCCCTAGACATGAACTCACAGCAGAAAAGAAGACTCTTTCATCAAGTAAAACAATATGTCTGGGATTAACCATACCTCCACAAGATGTGCCCAGATAAATTGAACAGAAGATGTACTGCAGATGAAGAGTTCCAGAGTATATTGACCCAGTGACATGCTTCAGCATATGGTGGACACTTTGGGGGCATGAGAACTGCTGCCAAGGTGCTCCAATCAGGTTTATTCTTGCCTACTTTATTTAAAGATGCACATGAATTTGTAAAACACTGTGATAGGTACCAAATGGTAGGAAATTTGTCTAACAAAAATGAAATGCCCCCGAACACTATTTTAGAAATTGAACTTTTTGATGTGTGGGGTATTGACTTTATGGGACCATTTCCTCCTTCATCTGGTAACCTCTATATTTTTGTAGCTGTTGATTATGTGTCCAAATGGGTGGAGGTCATGGCTACCATAAAAAATGATGCTAGGGTGGTGACCAAATTATTACAAAAGAACATTTTTTCTCAGGCAAGCTCAAACCAAGGTGGTCTGGCCCCTTAAAAATCATGAAAGTTTATCCACATGGATATGTGGATTTACTAGATATAGAGAGTGGCAAAGAGTTCAAGAACAATGGACAAAGAATCAAGCAATACTTTGGTGAAACTTTGGACAAAATGAAGGTTACCACCACTCTTGATGATACTGAATGATGCTAAAACATGGTCCAGTCGAGGACCTTATAAACCAAGAGCTCATGGGAGGCTGCCCATCAATAAATTCAAGTAGTTTATAGTTATCTTTGGAGCATTACATGGTCAGCTACAAATAATTAGGAAGCATAGAAGGCAAGAATTGAGTTCGAGGTTGTAGCATAAGGAAAAGAACTGGTGTCTGTGGGGAAATGCTACATCAAGCTCCCGAAATTCTGATTGCGAGAGGTTACCATTTGTGGATAATGACCAATATCCGAGGGAAGTACAAGGTAGGGCCCAACACGTTTTGTCTGTTGTGGCTAAAGCAAGTTGGACAGTTTTGAAAAAAATAAAACTGCAATAATTAGTGGGGTGTGGAGAGAGAAGGTCATGGGTTCCCACTCCTCATGACCTAATCGTACAACCTTTTTCTCTCTCCCACTTTATTTCCTCCTTTCCCACGTCTCACCTCCACAAACAGCCAACCCACACCCTTCCTGACACATTAAATAGCCCCTCATCACTCCACTCAACCCACTACACTCTCTGTTAAACCCTTCCTTCTTCCTTGCTCACAAACCCTAACTGTTCTAATCCTTCCCCTAACCCTACTCAATCACCATGACCACAAAAGAAAGGAAGACGTGTGAAACACCGTACAATCAAGACCCCATCACCCACCTCTGCAACAGAAAAAGCCCAACCTTCCTCTTGGACTGATGCAGAGGCTAGGGAAAAATTTGAAACTAAGACACTAGGCCATAACCTATTTCCAGAAAAAGTTTTCAAATTTGGAAAATGTACCAACTTTGGGATTCTGTCTGAGGTGGAAGATGTGGTTGAAGCTCTAAACTGGAGGATCTTTGCTCAGCATCCAGAGGGCTTCTGCACCCAGTTGGTAAGGGTGTTTTATGCCAACATTGGGTCAGAATCTCAGACCTTCGTGATCATCAGGGGAGGAAAGGTCTCCTTCACAGCTGCAACCATAAACATGCACCTAGGGCTGGAAGAGGTGGAGGATGAGTACCAAGACATCCTAAAGAAAATGACAACTTCCAATGTGGAACAAATCAAAAAGGACCTAGCTGTTGCTAGAGCGGAATGGATCCAGCAACCAGAAGGTCAGGTAAAGCTCCCAAGGCCCTTGTTGCAGTCCTTTGCCAAAGTCTGGTACCATTTCCTGAGACACACTATGTCCCCAACTGCCCACTTGGAGAAAAAGCGCCTACTTCTTCTTTATTGTATCATGAACAAGAAAAAAATCAATGTTGGGGTGATGATAAAGGATCAGATCTCCACCTGTGCCATGAAGAAGAAAGGTAACTTGATCTTCCCCTACCTGATAACTAAGTTGTGCACTGAGAAGGGAGTGGAGTACAATCCTGGAGAGGGGTTGGAGAAAAACTCTGGCCCAATAGATATGAATTGCATCCTGAGGATGTACTCCAATTATGACAAAACTGAAGTGAGTGACAAAAAACCCCCAAGATCCAGCACCCCAGAGCATCATGATTGCTCTAGGATGCTGGAGCAGAAGATTTACCAATTGACTGATATGTTGCAGCAACATGTGTAGCGAGAAAAAGTGTTTTGGGAGTTCTGCTTCATCAAATACCAATGGGAGAAGCAGACCATGAAGCTAAACAATTGGAAACTAGAAACTCCCATTCCCCAGTTCCCAAGAGATATCCTGCCACCTATGCTAGAAGATGAACCAATCCCCCCCCCCCCTCCCGAGAAAACAGTTCCCAACCCTGCATTCTACAACCCTTAAATCAACATCAACTCTACCACTACAAACAGTTCCTCCTCTGACAAAGAATGGATGGGCGTTGCCCCATCCCAGCAACAAAATGTGGTTGTGGCTCTACAACCCAAGAAAAATTTCCTTCCACTACCCCTACAGCAATAAATGCCTCCCCTTAAGTCCTCAAACCAACATACAAAATCAAGACCATTGTTGGGAAGGGGAATTCTATGATGAAAATTGCTGCTGAAGCTGCTTCTGCAATAGAGGAAGAGGAGGATGAAATCCCTCTCTCCAAGAAACTCAAGACTGTTGTGCCAAATGATTCACTCAAGATTAAGAAAGAAAAGGTTGCAACACTACAGGCTGAGAAGGAGGCGGTTGTTGCAGCAGAGCAAGCTGAAGAAGCAGCTGGAGCAGAGGAAGGAAGTGAAGAAGAGGAGTCTGAAGCAGGTGAAGAAGAGGAGGAGGAAGAGAAAGAGATTGAAGAAAGAGAGGCTGAAACACCACAGGCTTGAAACAGAGCCCTAAACCCACAACAAGATGCTTTCTGAGCCTTCCACCCCATTCCCAGCATTATGTTCTTTTTAATTATCTGCAAGTAGTGGTCACTAGGACCATTTAGATCTGATTGTGTGTAGGGCCATTAGGGCTATAGTTGTTTAAAACTTTGTATGACGTTGGCTTGCAGGTGCCCCACCCTGTTAATTCCGTATGATTAAAGATTAAATGGAAGTGGCCTCTTACCTTTTGATGTGTTCAATCACTTGTCTCTTTAGTTAGAACTGTTGCTTAATAACTAATGATATGACTTAACTGCACAATTTTAACCATGCTACATCACTGCTTTATCTAAGAGGACACATATGCTGCAACAGAAACAAATAAATGTGAGCTTGAGTGTCTAAATTACACTGCACCTATGCTTCACACACATGCATTTTCTGTAAGGCTTGATTTGATTCTATTTAATCTGAACACATATGATTGCACACAATTTATGCTTGAGGCATTTTCTCGTTTTGTTTTCATTTTTGCTAGAGCTCAAATAGCCAACCCTCTAACTCTGAATGTCCTTAGTGTGCCCCATTGAGCCTGAACCCTTTCTTCTTATATCTAGCACATTTTAAGCCCTTAACTCAAAAAACAAAGAATACCTAAATAGGTAGAGCTTAAGTATTCTTTTGAAGTTATGTTCTAAGCTAAGTTTGGGGGTGGCTTGAGGACAAGCACGACCTCAAAGTTTGGGGGTGCTGGCTGCAACAACTATGCAGCAAAGCTGTATAGGAAAAATGAAAAAGAAATTAAAAAAGGGGGAAATCAAGAAAGAAAATGAGAAGCTCACAATTGTGTAATGTGAAGCTGCATTTCCCTCTTAAAAATTATGCAAAAAAAAAAAACACAGAAATTTTGAAAAATGAGAACAAAGAACATAGAAAAATCTAAAAGTACAACAATAATCTGTTCTTTGTTCTCAACAAAAATAATAAAGTATGGGTCATGATGGGGAAAGTAGTGAATTGTAAGGACCAAAAGGTTTTGAAGGAAGGAATACTTGGAATATAGAGCTGACTTGAAAAGCATCCTCTTGCTAGACATAGAATTCAGCTACCTATCCATAAATTTTCAACCTCACCTGTCCTAAGCCCCCTTTCTGTGTTGTTTTAATTATGATAGAACCTTATCAAGTTTAAATCAGAGATGTATGTCTGTGATTGAGAGTGAAAGTCTGATGAGAGTGTGAGAAACAAGACCAACTATTCTCAGTGACTTGCTGCAAAGATATGTTAATCGAACCTAGATCGAGTTTGTAATAATTGTCGAAATGTGCATGATAAGAAGAATGTTGTGTTATGATTGCAAGTGTACAATTTTGAGCCTTAAAAGAAAGGAAAACCAGGGTGAGAGATGTATGCCATGCAAAGGACAGAAGTATTTTGTTGTCATGTTTTCTTGCATTGCTTGAGGACAAGCAATAATTCATGTTTGGGGGGTGTGATAACTCTTTGTAAGAAGAGTTATTTATTACCTTCATGCCTTGAATTATTGTTGCCCTCTAAGTTTAAGTTTGCATTTATGTGAATAAATTGCTATGTGGTAAATGTTGGTGCTGAAACATGCAAATGTCGATATTATGCTTTTCTCGTGCTTCATCATTGTCTCGATTTTTCTACTGTTTAAGCGAGAAGGTGATGGAGCAAGGTTAAAGTATGGAAAATGGACTACTTGACTGCTACAGCATAGCCAAACTTCAGCAGCTATACACCAGAAGACAAAAGCTGACATGGATACCTTTTCTCTCTCCTCACATGCGCTGATGTCCTGATAATATGGAGCCCACGCATCTGGGGATCATGCCCTCCTGCGTTTTTGGAAATGGGCCACGTTGCTGTGTTTTTATTTTCTTTATCTTCACCATTGTAATGACTTCTTTATCTTTTATTCATTTTGATTTTTGTAAGCTCAACATGAGCTAAACTCTTCAAGCTTTAGCTATGCTTATGTAATGAATACTTAGTTGTCTTTATGCAATGAATATGTTCTGCATTTTTTTTATCATGCATTAACTGTGTTTAGTTAAGAGTGATCAACCTAATTAAATGTCAAGCTTGCTTGGTTTGGAAAAATTGAGTAAAGTGGAAAGAGATAAAAGATAGGGGTTAAATCAATGATAATAAAATTATTTGATGTTGAATAGACTAGGAATAGTTATTCAAGTCCCTACACTAACTGGAACATGCTTATCAAGAGGATGGTGTAATTAATCTGAATCTAGGAATAGAAGGCAGTTAATGATGAACCTAGTCCTTAAGTGTTGGAAAACACATTTTTACTTTCTGGAGTTAATGCTGGAGCATAGGTAAAGCATAATATAGGCTAAGAAGGATTTATGAAAGCGCATACGTAGAGCTACTTTTACCATATTTCGTAACTCAACTCATTTTAATTCTTTTCTTTTTAAGTGTTAACTTTCTCAAGTTTAATTTACAATTACCTTGTACACACACCAAATTTTTTTACCAATCTAACTGCTGGAGCATATAGTCTAAATAAGAATTTTGCTACAGCATTACAATCCTCGTAGGAACGATATCTGACTTACTTTCTAAACTACTTGTTGTGATTGTGTATACTTGCACAAGCTTAAAGACAAATGTTTTGAAGGCAACAATGGTACCTTGGTGAGAGAGGGCTTTAGATGAGGGAGAGGCGTCTCTGTGGTGGAGAGATTTAGGCAGTTTAGAAGGGTTGGGGAGTCCCAAATTGGAGTGGTTGACAAATGGAATCACAAAGAGGGTAGGGAATAGGGCTTCAATGACTTTTTGGAAGGATTGTTGGTCTGGTGTTTCTTCTTTTCAAAACATTTTTCGAAGGCTTTTTTCAGTTTCAACACCAAAGGAGGAAAAAGTTGCAAATCTGGGAGAATGGAGAGATGGATCTTGGTTTTGGAACTTGCCATGGCGTAGGAGACTCTTTGAGTGGAAGGAGGAACAACTAAAGGAATTGATGCTCATTTTGGAAGGCCAACAGATTCTTCATGTTGTGGATGACTCGTGGAGCTGGTTGGGTGATAACAACTTGAAATATGCTATAAAAATAGCATATGAACATATCACAGCTGCTGTTCACAAGGTAAATGATTGCAATTTCGAAGTTCTTTGGGCTAGGAGCATCCCTTTGAAGATTGAGACCTTTTGTTGGAGGTTGATTTTGGATAGAATTCCAACGGCGGTTAATCTACAAAGAAGGGGAATTATTATCTCAAATGACTCTTTACTTTGCTGGTTTTGTAAGACTAATTTTGAAACTGTTGCTCATTCGTTCCTTTTTTTGTAACTTCTCTTATGTTGTGTGGATGTATATGTATAATTGGATAGGCATTCAAACAACTCTTACAGGGAATGTGTGGGATCTACTATCACAGCATGATGGACTGCGTTTTTGTAAGGGATCAAAAAGGATTTGGAGAATGTTTTGGTTCGCTGTAATTTGGTCATGATGGATGCACAGAAATGACATGATCTTCAATTAGAGCTCCTTGGATTTTGATAAGGTAACGGAGTTGATCAAATTTAGAGTGTGGAGTTGGTGTCAAGGTTTAGTAAAGAAAGAAAAATTTTCATACATAGATTGGATTGTTAATCCTTTGATTTGTATGGAATCTGTTGTGTGATCTTTTGTTAGGGAGGATAGGCAACTTCAAAGTATAGAAGCATAGTTTTTACATGTCATTGGCAAATGTGAAATACCTTGTACAAACTTAGCTTCTAGGGAGGTTGATGTTCTCTTGTCTGGTGGTTAGTCTTTTAGAGGGCACATATTTTTTGATTTTCCTTTCTCTTGATTCTTCTTGTATATGGGTTTAGGGTACCCCTTGTACTCTATTTATATACTTTCGGCTTATAAAAAATGATTTAGTCATATGCACAAAGTTGAAAAAAAATATATTTCATTGACAAAAGTATCAAATCCAAAAGAAGTCAAATTACAGTATATGAATATCAAAGAAAACATTATGATTGATCTTTAAAAGGAACTTGATCTAAATATATTTTTTTAAAACTTGCTAGAACAAATACAACAAGTAACAACCACCAACTCTTTTCTCAGTCGTTGTGGCGACTACATGGATTAAACAATACTATATAATGCTGTAGGAAAAATCATGTCTAAAAACAAATCATCAATATGTAAATCTCTCTTTTAAAGTTTTCACATAGGATTTTTCTTAACCTTTGTCTACCTCTAACAATTAGGCCTCTCTCCATCTGATATATACTTGGTTTTCAAAACTGAATATTTAGACAAAAATATTTAAAGCACAATAACTTAAGAGATAATTGGATAATATTTAGTTACTTTTGTACATGAGATCACAATACTTTATTCAATTTTATAACAAATAATATATATTTTCGTAAAGAAAAAGTAAATAATATAATATTTATAATAAGATAAGTAAAATGACACAAAATAAAGACCATCCAAATTTCTAAGCTTTACATAGTTTTAATGTCAACAAGCTCGCAAGAAAGGTAACTATAATTTCTCCTTATAACAAAGAGGGAAATTCAAAAGAAAAATAGGTTTTTTTTCATCCCCATAAGTCCTCTATGGGATTTGTGGGAATTACGGAGACCACGGGTCCCTCTTGTGTAGGTCTCCGGCATAACTTTTCCCAAGAAACACTGAAGTATTTACCTAACAAAGAACCAAAGAAAGCAAAAGTTGAGTGCATGAATGCTTTATGACATGGTACGAGTTTGGGGACATGGTAAAAAGGTAAATTAGCAACTCTAGAGGAAAGCATCAATGATCACCTCCGTATTGTCATGGAGAAATCGGACATTAAAAATGCACATACAATTTTCTTGAACGTGTGGCCTCCTCTGAATTTTTACAACTCGAGCATCACAATGAAAGGCGTAATCATCTGTTATCTGTGACAAACCAAGAAAAGCACATGAGTGTTCTAACAGTTATAGATGTTTGGGAGTACTTAAAAGCCAAAAATAACTATATGTTCCACTTTGTTATATGTTGTACAAAAGTCATGCGATTTTGCAAACATGTCAATCATGTGGCCAATGGACACACACATTATATAGACAAATTGTAGTAAAATAAAAGAGTTTGATTTCCTTACCTTGAAACAAACTACAAGATCTCCATCCTTCACCTTGTGACACTCCGAAGGTTCCAATGGTATGGATCTCTCACGCACCCCCTCTTTAATATTCACCCATTCATCTTGTTCCTTACTAAATCCAACATATCGAACACGGGCTTCCTGAGTTAATGTATGTGAATAATTAACCATTTTATTTATAGCATCAATGTAATTCCAACAACTCATACTTGAGTAGAAACTTGAAGATAATATTTGAACAAAAATTAGACAAGCATTGCAGGCATGAAATGAACTATCACTCCTCTATTGATTACAAATTCTAAAGAAAATGTCTAGTTTCTTAACAAGCAAAAAGACATAAATTAGAATATAAGAATCTTACAACTTCGCCTGTGCTCACAACTCTATAGTTAAGGAAAAATGCTACATCATACCTACAATTGAAATATAATCCACAATGTATAAAAATGCAACATACATATCATATGGCTAAGCTCAAAACATAGAGTTACAGCTTAATCATAGTATTATTCCTCACCATGCAAAGTCTTTTGAAGATCTTGCTTCAAATCCCAACTCCGAGAGATCTGTAACTTCTTTACCTGACATTACAGTAAGAAATTCTAATTAAATTCTAAAGTATTCAAAGCCTTGTTGATCTTTGAGCATGACTTTATGTCAATCGTCATTTATTAGTACTACATTGCCTATCATTGAATCTTATCGCTTGTTGAAGTTATCCCAAAATCAATCTTTATACAACTTACAAGGCTTTATAATTGTGTAGGTGTTTTTTACATTCTTTTTCAACAACCCTGATAAGGCTCCACATGAATCCTATGAGGCTATAATTTCCAATTTATGAAGCAATATAAAACAAAACAGAATCAAATATAAACTATTGCAAATGCTCACTGAATTTATTTTCATTAATAGAAATCAATAATTACCATTTTGGCAGGGAGAAATTTGATAAAAGTATACAATAAGCATTATTGTTGTTCGTTAATAAGTCAAAACAATATCATGTTCACTGTAAAATAGATCTGGAAACTCAATTCCCTTATTATTAATATCAAAAAAAATGAAAAAAGACAGAGCACGTTATCAATATGAAGGTTATGATTTACAGTGATAGGGTGCATATCTTTATCTTTATATATATAAAAGAAGCAGTCACTGGAGGAATTTTTTCCTTCCAAAACTGGGGTCAAATATGTCATTTAATTTACTAATTAATAAACATCAATAAATCAGTAATTGTTATAATTTATATTAAATTTTTATGCAATTTTCGTGGTTATTAATTGGCTAATTGCTGATCTATACCCATGAACCCTAGGTTATTGTGCTGGAGTTAATGAAACCATACAGACATAATGGTCCATCGGGTAATAGATAGATGTTGGGAAAATAAAAAATAAATAAAAGGTAATTAATTCTTTATATTGGAAAGCACATCCCTTTGACTAAGAGACTCACATCCTTTTTCATTTTAATGGTTTCTCGCCTCTTGGGATCGTAAATTTTCCTTCTAACACATGCCTCTTCGGTTCTTTGGCCTTTTCAGGTTTCTACAGACTCATCCTTTTTATTGATGCGAGGGGTGTAGCTATCTGCCATATAAGCTTCCATCTCTAAGCTCGTGTTTTCTGGTTTCTTTTCTCATGATTTTTTTGAACTTTTTTATTTTTTGCTGTATTATCCTATATTGTTAACATATTTCATCTATTCTTTATTCTTTATGTCAAGTGTTAATGTACAAACTGGAGAGCCAGGAGAGGAGGTAGCTATCAAGCTGGTATGTTATGAATTGCAAATTATTCATTATATTCTGAATTACATTTTTAGTTTTTAAAGTGTACATATTATTCATTATATTCTTGAAGCATGCTTCTTTGAGATAAAATGCTTGAGTATTTCAAATGACTCAATCGTAACATCAACTGAAGAACTCCTCCCTACTCCATGAGGTATACTCAAACATATACTTTGAATAACTATTCTCACATTGGTTGTATTCTCTTCACTTCACTGTATTTTTTATTGCTATAAAAATTGTCATTTCACATTGGTTCTCTCTCTGTGTTTTTTCATATAAATAACAGCATGTGACTCCATGACCATGTTCATAGAGCCCAAGTATTATAACTTCTTTTCAATAAGCATGGTGCTTTTGAAACTCTTCTGGCCTAGCAGCGCCAAAAATATATATGTGGGAAGAGATTAAGTTTGCAGTTTACTGGGGCAATACTCAACTTGACAAGGTAAATAACCTTCTTCCTCTATAGCTTCCAAAAGATTTATGTACTTCAAAGTTCAAATTAGAGCTTAGAGTATACTAGCTGGACAATTAAACATGTTAGTTGTTTCTACTTTCTACATATACATATGGCATCTGAGTTTAATTGGGCTTGATTGTATTTGATCCAACTTGAATTTCAACGTAACCTACTTTGACATTGTTTATTTGGAATTACCATTCATGGAGCTATCGTGATGTTCCTATCTCTTTCTTAATTTATATAGAAAAATAATATCTCTATTTTAGTTGCAGGCACAAGGGATTGGCAAAGGAGTAACTAACTACATCCTACATACCTGAAGAAAAAAGTGAGATAATTGATGCTAACAAGGGGGAATTAAGTGTTCCTCTTCAAGGTTGAATTGGAAACTTCTGCTAATTCTAACTTTGGAACTTCTTATCATGAGAAAAAAATTTCTGCTGATATAATCCTCATATTCAAAATTAATGATTTCGCCTTTATAAAAGTAGCAATCAATTGTAAACCAAAAAAAAAAAAGGTAGCAATCAATTTATTCAATGTTTTTTTATTGATAGGTTTATGTATTATTTGTTATTCAGTTTTGAATATTTGTTTATTTGATTAGGATGTTGTATACAGTATTGGTTATAAAGAGACTGAAATTAAGTTTGCTTACATGCTTCCTTTAGACAAATCTGGGTGTCAAATGAAGTATTGCCCCCTTTATTTCAGAAACTTCCTTACTTTTTGGTTTTACTCTTTCATTGTTGCAACTCATATTTTCCAATTTTTAATATTATATTCTACATCTGGGTTCTGATGTGTCACTTCCTATGTTTGCATAGACGAGAAGATAACATAGTTGCAATAAGCTTCATCATATTTTAAAAATTTATTTGGACTTCTTTTTTAAAAATTGTGTTGTGATTAAATTTTTGTGTGAGATTTTGTTTATATAAGGCCAATTTGATTCTTCATTTGGGTTTTGAGAAGTTGTTTCATATGTTTGCTTCGACGGGGAGATAACTTAACTGCAACCAAATTAATCTAATACATGTCATAATATTTGTTAAATTTTTTAGAAGTCCTTTATTAAAAAGATGTGTTTTGAAGTAAAATTTCATTCATTATATATTGTGTTTCTGATAAACATACTATAAGGATTGATTGAACTGAGTACAAGGTACAATTGGAGAAAGTAGAGCAAAGAAATTTTAAAGTATAATAATAATAATTTATATTTTCTAATTGCACATGTATCTAATATTATTTTATGCAGAAATCCTTTAGATATTATATATTGTTTTAATATTAATTTATCGACAACTTTTCCTTATAAGTTTTAATTTACAAAATAAGTTATTCCAACAAAACTTTACATGTGCATCGTACGGGAAAACGTGTGATACATGCGTGTATTCTAATCGTGTTACCTTAATTAGGAGTGTGTTACCTTAATATTTATTTATAAAAAATATTATGTAATCTTACTATTTTTAAGAAATAAAAAATAAATTTCCAAATAAATAATGTTTTGTGTTTTCACATAATATTAAGTTATATCGCAAATGCATATCTCACCCGTGCATCACACAGGTCCATCGACTAGTAATAAATAAGTTAATACGGCAAATTAGAATACTAGCTAGCATCTTATTTTTAAATATTAAAATTAGTTAGTTGGAGCTAAGGGCATTTGATGGAACCATGGGCTAAAATGGAGAAAGGGAAAAGTTCAAAAAGGGGAAGGCCCTCTTGGTTTACTCCCGTATACCAAGAACCCACCGACAAGGTTTAAAGTCATAGGCAGGAACATTAAATGATGGTGAGGTAGACAATTATATATATATATATATATATATATATATAGAGAGAGATAAACAGTTATACAAAGAGAATATACATATTAGGGCTGGACAAATTATCGATCCCGACCATGACCCGTTAAAACAGAAGAAAAAAATAGCTAGGCAGGTATGGGCGGGCACGCGGTCAGCGGGTGACAGAGTTTAGTTTCATGCGGTCTTGGGCGCGGGGGGCCGGGGGGGCGGCGGTTCGGCTTGGGTAAAAAATTTCGTTACGGACCGAACCCGCCCAATATATTAAAATATTTTTATTTTTAATTCCCCTTCAATTTGATTAGCTCTTATATCTTATCCTTATCTTTTCTGATTCCCTCATTTAATATTCAGATTTCAATCTTATCTTTACACAAAAATCAAAATCTCTCATTCTCTCAGCCTCCCTCATTCGTTTAATGACGTTCACTTCACACACATACTTCATCTTCACACTCAGTCTATCTCGCTCACTCTTCTTCGACCGCAACCACCGTAGTTACCAGGGGCGCTCCTTGCTCCTCTCTTTCTTCCTCTCCTCAGTGATGGTCTCATCTGGCACCTCTGTTGCATAGGCGCCTCCGGCCAAAGCACTACTTCCAGCCTCACTCTCCAGCCTATCCCCACCTCACGAAATGGAAGATTTTGACCAAGCTTCCTCTAGGATGGATTTGTGACGTGGACAACTCTGCGAAGAAGAAGATCTATAGTGCAGACAAAGAAGACCTGCGAAGAATAGGTATTTTTTGTTGAAAGTTTGAATCTTTCTGTAAAAAGTTTGAATCTTTCTGGTTTATGTTCTTGTTCCCTTCATGTTTAGGGTTCTTCTTCAATTTTGAAGTATGAGCATTTTAAAGTTTATTAATGATGCTTCTTCTTCTCCATTCTGGATTTCTGGTTTTTTTTTGGGTATAAAATTGACTCAGCCCACTCGCCGACCCAACCAAACCAAACCGGCCTAATCCGAGGGCACTAAACCGACGGGAATGGATGAGGATGTCTACCTGCCATTTTTTCGGGTTGGGGTTTTTCGGTCCGAATCTGACCAAACCCACCCGCTGTCCACCCCTAATATGTAGAGGACGTAACAAATTGGGGGCATGAACAGTGTTTATAATTTTGTATTGGGATTCGAGATTAGCATCTCTGGATTGAGAGCATTTTGCTCTTTTCTTCTTTGTACCCTTATATTAAATATAGGCTGCTTACGTTAGGAATTTAGTCATATCAACATTTAACCCAAATCAGGTGAACCCTTGTTCCCTAAAGAATGACAACATAACAAGATTTTATAGGCTTCAAAGCAAATGGCATTCTGATTATAGGAAATTTAAAGGGGAACATTTTGCAATGGTTTAGCTGTATAAAACCAAATTTTCAAAACCACAAGAAAAACCACCCAATATATTAAGTGTCTAAGTCCCACATTGGTTGAGTATATGAGCCAAGAACCATTTATAATAACTTGGGGCATCCCTCCCTCTGTGAGCTAGCTTTTAGAGTGGATCGGAGTTAGGCCCAATTATTCTAACATGATATCAGAGCCTCCCACGATGTTGGGCCACCCGCAGATGTCCAGTCCTGCAAACTTCACGCTCCAGATGTCCAGTCCTGGGCGTGAGGGGGGTGTATTAAGTATCTAAGTCCCACATTGGTTGAGTATATGAGCTAAGAACCATTTATAATAATTTGGGCATCCCTCCCTCTGTGAGCTAGCTTTTAGAGTGGAGTTAGGCCCAATTATTCTAACACAATATCATCGAGGGACCTTTTTCTTCCTTTTCCAAATTTATAGCCACAATAAAATAGAAGGAAAAAAGGACAAACTTTTGGAGTTGGAGAGCTTTTGTTTCCAATAGAAGCATTTGAAAGATCAACAAATAATTTCAGCTCATCGGGTGATGAAGTAACATTAGCCTGTGACTCTTTCTGTTTATTTTGTAACCAACACTGCACCTAAAACCCAGTAAAACCAATGCACGATTATAACATGTTCTATAAAAATGACAAAACATGTCTAAATGACAAAGAAATTGTAACAACATGTTACCATGATAAGGAAGTTTTACCAGCACGGTTTGATGATGAATGGCAAAATTAAAGCTTTTAAATTATGAAATATCATAGTAAACGTAACACAAAGTCCTCTCTATTTTATGTTACAGTTAAGATAAGACTTAATTCACCTAAATTTCGTAGCAACCTCTCGACAGAAATTCTGATCAAGTGATTTTTCTCCCATCTCCTGACACATTCTTTCCAATTCCATTATCTATGTATTGGTGGCCGTGGGATGAAGCAGAGGAAGAGGGCACGAGTTAGTGGAATGCAATGACAGTATACACATCAAGTGGAACACAGAACAATCTAACTAAAATATATACCACACTTCCATCCTCAGAGAAATGAAATTACCTCATCTTTAGAGAATTGATGGAATGGTGATTTAGTTAAATCGAGCTTATCCATCTCTTCAAAGAGGGGTGGCCAAGATGTCAACTTTATCCTTACTTTAAACACACCCCTGATAAAAGTACATGTTGGTTTTTTATATATATATATATATATATATATATATATATATATATATATATATATATATATGTGTGTGTGTGTGTGTGTGTGATGAAAAACAAACTTCTCTGGCCAAATACATAAACAAGAAACAAGCAAAGAAAACAAGAACATCCTTCCTTAATTGACAAACTTTCATCTTTTTTCTTGGGATGAAAACAAGTCTCCTATTTTCATTAAAACCCACATAGCTAAATAGAATATTTCCACATTCATCTGATCATCACAGGGACACAATTATTCAGGAAAATAAGAACGTAGAATTGTGGATCAGCAAGCCACCACATGATAAAATTATCCATCATCCCTATTTCTGCTATGCAAAAGAAATGATTAAAGATGATACATTGTATAAAAGAATCCATTTTGTACTCTAAATAAATGTTGAAACCAAGCGGAAAAGTAGATAAAGATCACAAATTCATGCACATAAATAGGTTCAGAACTACCTAGCCAATTAACTATCTTATATCACAGAAGATTTAAAAAAAAAATCAGCAAAATGGGAAATCATTAACTAGTGACCGAATGAGTTCTAGCAATGAAGTCAGAAAAATATATCAGAGTTGCATTAAAGGAAATTGATCTACAAAATAAAAGAAGTAGCAATGACTAAACTATTTGTGAATGTTGAGAAATAAAAGAGAAGTGAAGCGGAGCAACGTACCAACTATCAAGAGAGAAGAGGCAGACTCTGACAGAAAGGGTATGGCATGAATTTATAGGAAAACAGCGGAAGCTAATTTTCCGAGTTAGTCCCTCAATATTTTTCATGAGTACGCTTCTGCCCCTACTCTCTATATCTAAGAGTGTGTTTGTTTCAAGGTATCTTTGATTATTCCTGGGAATGTGAAGTTCGGAACAAAATAATCCTATGTTTGTTTCAAGAATTAAAAAAATATTCCCAGGAAATAGTTATTCCCAAGAAAATGAGATATTCATGTTTTTCTCATTTTTCATTCTCACCTCAAAGCTTGGGTATGTTGTATTCCCATCGGAATTATCATGCAAAATTACAAAACTGACCAAATAACTGCTATGCTCCACTCTTTGCTTGACCCCACATCGTGTAGTTTGTTTCCTGCTATTTAGACCCGTCAAATTGGCCACAATGTGTTCCCCTCTCTTACTCTGCTCATGATCGTGAGCAAAGAATTTGTACCAAAGAATTTGTCAATTTGATTTTACAGGAATCATAAAATTCAACAATCTGAATTGTTTTGAAAATATAAATAATTAATTTATATATAGATATATATATATATATATATATATATATATATATATATATAATTATATCCTACATTAATTTTAATTTTTTAGGAGGTAACTATGTGCAATGTTCAAATTTAAACATTTTTCCTAATTTTTATTCTTAAAGTTAATATCTGTATTAATTAGATATATATATATATATATTGAAATAAATTATTTAAATTTTCAAAACAATTCAGATTGTTGAATTTTATGATTCCTGTAAAATCAAATTGACAAACTCTTTGGTACAAATTCTTTGCTCACGATCATGAGCAGAGTAAGAGAGGGGCACACATTGTGGCCAATTTGACGAGTCTACACAGCAGGAAACAAACTACTAGACGTGGGGTCAAGTAAAGAGTGGAGCATAGCAGTTATTTGGTCAGTTTTGTAATTTCGCATGATAATTCCGATGGGAATACAACATACCCAAGCTTTGAGGTGAGAATGAAAAATGACAAAAACATGAGTATCTCATTTTCCTGGGAATATTTTTTTAAATCTTGAAACAAACATAGGATTATTTTGTTCCGAACATCACATTCACAGGAATAATCAATGATACCTTGAAACAAACACACTCTTAGATATAGAGAGTAGGGGCAGAAGCGTATTCATGTAAAATATCGAGGGACTAACTCAGAAAATTAGCTTCCGTTGTTTTCCTATAAATTCGTGCCATACCCTTTCTGTCAGAGTCTGCCTCTTCTCTCTTGATAGTTGGTACGTTGCTCCGCTTCACTTCTCTTTTATTTCTCAACGTTCACAAATAGTTTAGTCATTGCTACTTCTTTTATTTTCCAGATCAATTTCCTTTAATGCAACTCTGATATATTTTTGACTTCATTGCTAGCACTCATTCGGTCACTGGTTAATGATTTCCCATTTTGTTAATTTTTTTTTAAAATCTTCTGTGATATAAGATGGTTAATGGCTAGGTAGTTCTGAACCTATTTTTATGCATGAATTTGTGATCTTTATCTACTTTTCCGTTTGGTTTTAGCATTTATTTAGAGTACAAAATGGATTCTTTTTATACAATGTATCATCTTTAATCATTTCTTTGGCATAGTAGAAATAGCGATGGCTGATAATTTTATCATGTGGTGGGTTGCTGATCCACAATTCTATGTTCTTTTTTCGTGAATAATCTATGTGGGTTTTTATGAAAATATGAGACTTGTTTTCATCCCAAGAAAAAGATGAAAGTTTGTCAATTAAGGAAGGATGTTACTGTTTTCTTTGCTTGTTTCTTGTTTATGTATTTGACTAGAGAGGTTTGTTTTTCATCTTATATATATATATATATATATATATATATATATATATATATATATATATGTTGGGTGGGTTCCCTCCTAAATGGGACCCACTAGATAAAAAGTAAAAACAAAGAAAAAAAAGGGAATGGTTAATAATGGGCCCAAGCCCATGTGGCATTAAAATAAAAATAAAAAAAGGAACTTAAAAGTTTCAAATAAAAAGGAAAGAAAGGGTTTTAGTCAGCGTGTGTGCCTGACGTGAAAGAAAAATAAGTGAGCAACATGGGAGGGGTTTCGGCGCGCAGGGAGGAGAAGAAGAAAAGGGAGGAACTTTGTGCTCTTCATCAGATGAGTAAACTGTCTCCATTATTTATGAAATTTTAGTATGTTGTTCCTGGTGTTGAGAGCAATATTTTGATATCATTAAATTGTTGGTTTGCCTTCTCTTTGAGCTGAGTTGTTATACCTATTGTTGTGGGGTTTCTCTCTTGTTGCTTGCTTGTATCCACCTTTTGGGTGATGTATTGCTGATTTGGTATTCCCTAGTGTTCCTGCCGAGATCCGGCTTGCCGGAATCTCGCCGTAGAACGTCAAACCAAGAGTGAACAATGGGGGTTGTTTTAGACTTTGGCTTGACAGAATGTAATATTCCTGTCCTACGTATCCCAATCGGAATCAAAGCCAGACGTAGTTCTAGGTTCAACCCTTCAGAAGGTGGTACGGTGATCTCTGATTAGCCTCTGGCTCATCTAGTTTTATGACTAGTATGACCATGGTTTTGTGCTAATTATATTTCGTTTTCTCCCAAATTAGATTAAATTGTCCTCAAGCAACATTTTGAGTGTCTAGAGTATTTTTAGGTTAATTTAGCTGATTTGGAGTCGAATAAAGCACTTACTGCTATTTCTTGTTTTCAGGTAATAAAGAGAAGCGGTTCTGGAGTCTTCGCCCCGCGAGAGGCTACTCGCCTCGCGAACCTGAAGCATGACTGTGCCAGAAATGTCATCCTCTCTGTCTCGCCACGCGAATCACTGTCTCTCCCCGCGAGTAATCCAACCCTGAAGGACAGAGACCATCACGGCTTACCCGTGTTGAAGGTCGCGGCTGTGACAGATTGGAATTTGAAGAGTCTCACCTCGCGGATCCTCGTCTCGCCTCGCGAGAGAGCCAAACACTGAAGACTATTCATAATATTCGCCTCGCGAAATTCTACTTGCCTCGCGAGCGCGCGGAACCCAGAATTAGTATTTATATCTGTTTTAGGGCAGAACTGAGGATCTTCTCATCATCTTCTTTTCTTTTTAGACAGTGACGGCTGCGAATTTAGGTTTAGTATTTAGTGTCTCTTTTGTAATGGAGAACTAGTCTCCTTGATTGATCTACTGTAACCGGTTCGCACTGCCACTAGAGGTTCTGTAATTCCTGAACTCATTGCTATTCTCTTTCAATATTTGTTCTGTATGTTCTGTTTGCTTAATTCAGGATTATATAGAATATGTATTGATTTGTTTCGATGATTGTGTGTTCCTAAACATAATCGCGTTTGCTTAATTCGCATGTGTTCAATTCGTGTTTGCTTAATTCACGAAGGGCTTCACCCCGTTTGCTTAATTCGGGAATAGGAACATATGTCTCGTAGCATCGGTTTCGCTTGTTAATTGATGTTACAATTGAAAAGGGTTTAGAATCCGCTTAGGGCTTGGATTTATATGAACCAATGATAGTGGGAAACCGAAAGCAGTAGGTTGATCGTTTTTAGCTATTTGATAGTTATTTTATTTGTATTATTTTCTTCTTTGTTTTCTTTATTTAATTTCAATCTAACACCCCCCCCCCCCAATATGACTTTTCTGTTAACGACAATCAAAGAGTCCTTGTGAGACGATACTCGAGTTGTCGCCCCCTATCTACATATTTTTACAAACCGCTCGCTTTTTGACGCGTGCCCGACAGCGTGTCAATCTCGATCCCCTAATTTTGTATCCGATGGGTACTAGCGAGTAAGGACTCTTTCAATAGTCTCTTGGTCGAGCTAGTCCTCTCATACTCTTAAGGGAGAGTTACCGAGGTTAGTGAAAAGTGAGTCTCTCTCATGGGTTCTCCTCCTTTTATAATAGGATTCCCATATCTTTTAGAGATCTGGATTTATGTCCTTTTATCTCTTAAATCTCTTTGGAGATGTGATTTCTTTAATTTAAGGGATATTATCTCTTTTAACCAGATAAAGTTATTTTAGATAATATCATGATTTATTTAAGGATAATATCAATATCCTATTTTATTTAAGTGATATTATCTCTTTTAACCGGATACGGTTATTTCAGATAATATCAGGATAATTAAAGGTGATATTAACTTCTTATCCTTAATTTTCGGATTGGACCAGGTATTCAAGCTCGGTGGTCGAGTTTCACTCTTCGGCCAGTACACAAGCCCCCCAAGCTTTGAGCTAGTAAAACGTGGAAGCTTTCATGACATTAGCCGAGCTTAGGAACTTGGTTTCATCTTTTGGTATTTCAGCTCGGTGAGGTGATTGGCCGAGCTTCATACTTTGTACGTATATATATATATACATATCCTCCAACTCGGTGAGCAGCTCGGGTGACCGAGCTTGACGCTTCAAGGTACCGAGCTCTATGTCTCGGCTCATACATAAGCCCCCCAAGCTGATTGCGTGGAAGCTTTTTTCGAAGGAGCAAAGTCTAGTCGAGGTGGAGGTGATCACCTGAGTTTCATGTTGAGGCCATACTTTCTCGGTTCCCGAGATGGAAAAGATACGTTATTATGTGTGATGCGTGACCTTCATGGCATCATTTCTGAGGCTTGCACTGTAGTTGTGTGCTCAAACGATAAGTCGAGAGCCGGAGCTCAGCCGAGTGGTCGGGAGCCGGAGCTCAACCGAGTGTTCGGGAGCCAAAGCTCAACCGAGCGGAGAGCCGGGAGCAGGATCTCAAACCAGTGGTCGGGAGTCGAAGCTCAACCCAGTAGGGAGCCTGAGCTCGAACCAGTAGTCGGGAGCTGGATCTCAACCGAGTAGGGAGCCCGAGCTTCACGTTTCAAGTTGCCGAGCTTTACATTTCGATCAATTCTTAAGTTCAGCGGGTTCGGTGGGCGAGTCTAGTAATCATTTCCCTTTGATTGTTTGGGTTTGGTGATCTAGCTTTATTTCTCATCCAATATTTTAGTTTGGTAGGTTTGGTGGGCGAGTTTAACATCTCGACCAGTATACAAATGAAAGAAGCTGAGCTTGTCCTTAGTATCGATAAAGTCTTTGGATTTGAATTATTGCATAGATCCCCTTACTTCGACCAATCAAGCTCGGTGGCCGAGTTTCACATCTCGGGAAGTACTCGAGTTTAGTGGTTTGAGGTTCACATCTCGGCCAGTAACATGTTCTGAACAGAAGATACTTCAATGTTACCTTTGTTAAGACAAGTTTAGAAGTTTGGTAGTTGAGATTCAACTTATCAATGATTCGGCCTCGAACCGTTAATTACGAAAGTCAAGATGAAACACGGCCATTAGGAATTAACCTCAGGCTTGTATTTCATCCTTTTTTTTATGCTTTCAAGATGCTTATCTTGAGAGTTTGAACTTGACTCACCTTTTTCCGAATGTATGAAGCTTTTGAGAGCTCTTAACATTTTCTTCGAGTAGCTCTTAACCCTTTCATTTGGTGGATTTTGAAATACCCACTAACTTGAAACTTGACCTTGAATGTCATTATTTTTGCCGATCTTGAAGGTGTGTCTCATAATAAACTTTCCTAATATCTTTTCCAACTTATATGAGAAAATAGTTTTCATACAAGTTCTTCATAATAACAATCGAGTTGTAGGCTAAGGGATATCCTTTCTCTGTAATTTCCGAGAATATCCTTCCTTTATCCCCATAAGCCCCCCAAGCTCCGAGCTTGAAATAAGCGAAAGAGCTTAAATGTCAACCCGCATATCTTAACACGTTTTTGGTGTCGAGGACTTTGGACTATGATTTGCGGGAGCATTGCTTGGAAATCTATTTTTTGTAGAACCAAGTCTTTCTTGGGTTATCGGCTTACTTGGCCGACCACTGCTCGGATTTTTGTGCGGAGGTGTTGTGTTTGGCCTAGGATTTTTAGTGCGAGGAAGGAAGCATTGCTCGACCTCGACTTTTTTCGGTGCGTAGTGCGAGGGAGCATAGCTCGACCTCGGCTTTTTGGTGCGAGGGAGGAATGCTTCGCCTCGGCTTTTTGGTCTTGTCCTTTGTTCTTGGCTAGACAATTTTAGCTCGGGCCCTTTAGTGGATTCTCAAGTTATTAAGCCAGCATATGCTCGGCTTTTATTAGAATAGGGCCTTGACACGAGCATGAAAGCCACGGCCGCTTATGCTCTCCAAGTCTCCTCCGTTACCCGTGTTTCGAGTCACGAGCTTTTTAATAATGAAAAGCATGAAGGCGGAAGCTGCCCGAACTTTGCGCACTGGGGATGAGCATGACAAAGTCGTGGCAAAGTGTGAAGAGCAAGCTCGGGCTATTGGTCAATCGAAAGCCCAAAAGGTAGAGCTGGAAAGGGGCAATACCACCCTTATGACCGAGCTAGAAATGGAATGAGCAGACTGGCTCAACCTTCAGAAGGTTGTGGAAGGGCTTCAAGCCGAGAAGGAAGCCGGGTTGGAGCTGCAGAAGTTGCTGGAGACCGAGAAAGAGGAGAATCTGAGGCTCCGTGCTGATCTGGATGAAGCTGAGACTTTTATCATGAGGGAACATGTTAATGGTTTCTCCCAAGCCGTGAAGAAACTTCAGCGTTTCAATATGAATGCTGACCTCTCCTGTGCTGACGTGGACAAGGATTTTAACCGAGATGGAATCCTAGTTCCATTGTCCGAGCTGGAGGATGAGGATGAGGAGGCCGTATCTCAAGGGGAAGAGGGCGAGGGGAAAGCGGCCAAGGAGGAACCCGAAGGTGAAGGTTAAGTGGGCCTACCTGGTCAGTCTGCTAGCCTCCCTCCAAATGCCGAGGATGACCTTGACTCATGAAATTGTATTAGTAGGTTAGGAAACACGTTGTTTTTTGGGCGATGCCCTTTATTTTGAACTCTTATGTATTCTGGGCTTGGCCCATTGTTATTAATGGACCTACATGCGGCTTACTTTTTGCAACTATTTTTCTAAGTTAGTACTTGTTTAGTTTCAGCGTGTTACGCGATTTAGTCGAAATAGTCAGAACTCGAAATACCTGTAGGTTCTTACCTACCTTCTTAGGTCTTGAAATACCTTTTCAGGCGTTAAGGTGTTATTACCGTTGCAGACTTGGCGTTTCGACTTCAACTCGGTCGACTTCAACTTGGCTAGTCTCTTTAGGTGGTAAGTTGTTTTTCACTAGTATAGGCTCGGCATTTCGACCTCAACTCGACCGACTTTAGCTCGGTCGGCCTGTTTAGGTTTTTAGCTGCTTTTTACCTTTATAGGCTCGACCTTTCGACCTCAACTCGGTTGACTTTAGCTCGGTCAGCCTCTTTAGGTCTTTAGTTGTTTACCTTTATAGGCTCGGTATTTTGACTTCAACTCGGTCGACTTTTGCTCGATCGGCCTCTTTAGATCTTTAGCTGTTTTTTACCTTTATAGGCTCGGCATTTCGACCTCAACTCGATCGACTTTAGCTCGGTCAACCTCTTTAGGTTTTTAGCTTTTTTTTTTATTATAGGCTCAGCATTTCGACCTCAACTCGGTTGACTTTAGCTCGGTCAGCCTCTTTAGGTTTTTGCCTCTTTAGGTCCGGCATTTCGATGACAGCTTGGTCGATTTTAGCTCGGTCACCTTTTTAGGCACTTACCTCTTTAGGTCCGTCGTTTCGACGAAAGCTCGGTCGATTTTAGCTCGGTCACCTCTTTAGGCACTTGCCTCTTTAGGTCTGGCGTTTCGACGACAGCTCGGTCGATTTTAGCTCGGTCACCTCTTTAGGCACTTGCCTTTTTAGGTGAGTTAGTATGGTGTTTGAGTGCTAGAGCTGATGAAATTTTATTTTCCAAGGGAGATCTCGATCTCTATGATTTTTATAGAGGGAGTCTAACTCGGCCTCCATGGTTTTAATTTGAGGAGCTTCGACTCGTCTTCCTCTTAGTAAAATTTTGAGAGGTAGTTTTGGCTCGACCTTTCGGGAGCTGGAGCTGAACTGTGAGTTTTTAAGGAAGCAAAGCTCGACCAGGTGGAAAGGGAAGCACGGAGCTTCGACCTATTATTTTCAAGGGAGCCGGAGCTCAACCACTTTGTAGTCGAAAATTTTGTGACTCTGGGAGTGGTATCATCCGAACATCACTTTGCTCAAATATATAAATAATATGATATGATGTTATATAACACAACATTAAAGGCGTGGAGCAAAACATATCAAATCATATTAGATTTAAACCAGATTTAAAGAACAATATCACCTGAGAATTTCGCGGCCTCTGATTTAGGCATTCCCTCAAGCCCATATGGTCGAGCTCTCCTAGACCGAGTTGTGCTGGCCGAGCTCTGTAAGATATCTTCTTCATATCTCCGAGCTCGAGCTGTGGTGACCGAGCTGCGGTGACCGAGCTTTAAGGACGAGTTGTGGTAGCCGTGCTTCCCGCTGTGGCGGTCGCCTCCCTATCATTGTATGCCGGCAAGCAGTTAAGGACATTAGCTGCTGAAAGGCGTTCTTTGGGGTCAGCTCGTAGCATCTTCTTGACCAAATCTTTAGCATTGGTTGATATGGAAGGCCAAGGATCTGATGCGAAATCAATATGTCCATGAAGAATAGCATCAAAGATACCCTGTTCATTTTCTGCCCAGAAGGGCGGAACACTAGAGAGGAGAATGTACAAGATAACACCGACACTCCAAATATGAGCTTCAGGTCCATAACTTCTCCGCAGCACTTTAGGAGCAACATAATACGCACTCCCCACTAAATCTCTAAATACATCTCCTGGCTTGAAAAACACAGAGAGTCCAAAATCGGTGGCTTTAAGAGGGGAAGTATCGCCCTTGCTGAGGAACAAGAAATTCTCGGGCTTGAGATCCCGATGCATCACTCCCATGGTGTGACAGTTATGAACCACCGTCATGATCTGGACACACAAGTTGGCGGCGGCATGCTCCGAGTAATGGCCTTTGGCGATGATCCTATCGAAGAGCTCACTGCCGGCGTAGAGCTCCATGATGAGGTTGACGGAGTGGCGGTCCTCGTAAGCAGCCTTGATCTCCACAATGTTACGGTGGCCGGTGAGGTGGTGCATGATCTTCACCTCCTGCCGGATGTCATCGATGTCGTCGCGGTGGATGAGTTTACATGTGGCGATTGATTTGCACGTGAATTGTTCCTTTGTCACTTTGTGGGTGACATATCGGTCACTTTGGAATTAGAAGGGAGGACAGATATGGCATTGGAATTGGAATTGGAATTGGAGGGAGTGTGAGAATCAGAGTTGAGTTGGCCGCTACAGTTCCCCATCAAATACAAAGTACAACAGACAACGATGCTTGTATTGTGGTAAAAAGTTGTTGGTTCTGGGCTCTAACTGTAACCGCTGCTGCTTGTTTATGTTGGACTTGTTCACTCCGCCTCCGGATTGAGGAGAGGAGTTGGAGGTGCTCATTGTGAGTGTTGTAGTGTGTCTAGTGTCCATGGTAGCACGGTGGCTGATGGTCGTTGATTGAGTGGTCGGGGCAAAGTTTTACCTTGCCCCATGGTGGGCGCCAAATGTTCCTGCCGAGATCCGGCTTGCCGGAATCTCACCGTAGAACGTCAAACCAAGAGTGAACAATGGGGGTTGTTTTAGACTTTGGCTTGACAAAATGTAATATTCCGGTCCTACGTATCCCAATGGGAATCAAAGCCAGACGTAGTTCTAGGTTCAACCCTTCAGAAGGTGGTACGGTGATCTCGATCCCCTAATTTTGTATCCGATGGGTACTAGCGAGCAAGGACTCTTTCAATAGTCTCTTGGTCGAGCTAGTCCTCTCATACTCTTAAGGGAGAGTTACCGGGGTTAGTGAAAAGTGAGTCTCTCTCATGGGTTCTTCTCCTTTTATAATAGGATTCACATATCTTTTAGAGATCTGGATTTATCTCCTTTTATCTCTTTAATCTCTTTTGAGATGTGATTTCCTTAATTTAAGGGATATTATCTCTTTTAACCAGATAAAGTTATTTCAGATAATATCATGATTTATTTAAGGATAATATCAATATCCTATCCCTTTATTTAAGGGATATTATCTCTTTTAACCTGATACGGTTATTTCAGATAATATCAGGATAATTAAAGGTGATAATAACTTCTTATCCTTGATTTCCGGATTGGACCGGGTATTCAAGCTCGGAGGCCGGTTTTCACTCTTCGGCCAGTACACCTAGTATTTCTAGGAAGACTTGGTGTACCCATTATTATTTATAGTGGAAGTTTTTGCTGGACTTGGTCCCATGGTTTTTATCGCTACACTGGGGAGTTTTCCACGTTAAAAATTGTGGTGTCATTGTTATTTATTTTTCTTTCATTGATATTATCATGTGGAAGAATATTTTTGTTGTGCCTATTTATTTGCACAGGTGAAGGGAAAAAATATTTGCTTCATTAGAGATTGTTATCTCTGGATTTTTTCCCAACAAAGTGGTATCCAAAGCTTATGTTGTTCTGTACTGTGCATTTAAATGGAGGAAAATCAAGGGCCAAATATGATTAAGCTGAACTCTGAAAATTATACACTTTGGAAGACCCTCATGGAAGATATGTTATACATCAAAGACTTGTATGATCCCATTGAGGGGGACACTGCCCGACCCAAGGATAAAAATGAAAGTGATTGGAAGAAGATGAATAGAAAGGCAGTTGCTTTGATTAGGCAGTGGCTGGACTTGAGTGTATATCCTCATGTAGACACAGAAACAGATGCCCAGAAAATGTGGAAGAAGTTGGCCGAGCTGTATGAGCGGAAGAAAGTGCAAAAATAAAGCATTTCTAATTCGGAAGCTGGTGAATATGAAATACAAAGAAGGGGATTCAATGGCAGAGCATATGAGTATTTTTCATAATACTGTGAATTAGTTGACAGCAACAGATATTAAATTAGATGATGAGCTGCAAGCCTTGTTGTTGCTTAGTTCCTTGCCCGACACTTGGGAAGTTCTGGTTGAGACATTGACTAATTCAGCTCCTAATGGGAAGTTGACAATGTCAATGGTAAAAGAGAGCATGTTGAATGAAGAAGCTAGAAGAAAGGAGCATGGTTTGAATGGTACCTCCACTCAGTCAGAAGCACTAGTTCTAGAGTCACGGGGGAGAAGTCAAACCAGACATTTCCATAAGCATGAAAAATCTGACAGTCGTAGCAAGTCAAGAAGCAAGTCCAGAACTAGAAAAGAAGTGAAATGTTATCATTGTGGAAAGGTGGGACACATCAAAAGACAATGCAGGTTCCTAAAGAGAGAGAAGTCAAGAGAAAGAGATGAAGACAAAGAGAAGAAAAATGATAAAGACACAATTGCAGCTGCATCTGATAGTGATGTTTACATTGTCTGTGATGATAATTCTATAAATCTAGCATGCCATGATTCCAGTTGGATTGTTGACTCTAGAGCCTCATACCATGTCACTCCTAGGCATGATTTCTTCTCATCTTATACTGCTGGTATTTTTGGCACAGTTAAAATGGGAAATGAAAGGGTATGTAAAATTGTTGGTATGGGAGATGTTTGGATTGAAACTAGCATTGGGTGCAAGCTGCAATTGAAGAATGTTAGACATGTTCCAGATATCCGTCTCAACTTGATTTCTGTTAAAGCCTTGGACATTGAGGGTTATCATACTTACTTTGGTGGTGGCATATGCAAGATCACCAAAGGGTCACTAGTGGTGGCAAAAGAAGAAAGCCTCACTACTCTCTACAGGATGCCTGGAAAGTTAAGCAAGGAGGAAGTGAATGCAGTTGAAGATGCTTCTTCTGATTTGTGGCATATGCGCCTTGGTCACTTGAGTGAGAAAGGACTCAACATCCTTGCCAGGAAAAATTCTCTTCCTATGAAAGGTACACCTTTAAATACTTGCTCTCATTGTTTTGTTGGAAAACAACATAGAATTTCATTTCGTAGTTCTGGTCCTCATAGGAGGCCAAATGTTCTTGATTTAGTTCATACCGATGTTTGCACTATGGATTGTAAGTCTCTTGGTGGTGCTTCATACTTTGTTACTTTTATTGATGATCACTCTAGAAAAGTGTGGGCTTTTGCTTTGAAATCTAAAGACCAGGTACTTGGTGTCTTCAAGCACTTTCATGCAAGTGTTGAAAGAGAAAAAGGAAGCAAGTTGAAATGTGTCCGAGCAGATAATGGTGGTGAATACAGGGGTCCGTTTGAAGAATATTGCAAAGAACATGGAATCGGGCTTGAGAAGACAGTTCCAAAGACGCCTCAACATAATGGAGTTGAAGAGAGAATGAACCGTACCATTAATGACAGAATCAGGTGTATGCTCTCTCATGCAAAATTACCCAAATCCTTTTGGGGTGAAGCAATGAGAACTGCAGTGGATTTGATCAACCTTTCTCCTTCTGTGCCACTAGATGGTGATGTTCCAAACAGAGTATGGACAGGGAAAGATGTCTCTTATAGTCATTTGAGAGTGTTTGGCTGCAGGACTTTTGTTCACATTCCAAGAGATGAGAGGTCCAAGCTCGATGGAAAATCCAAACAATGTGTCTTCTTGGGTTATGGTCATGAAGAGTTTGGTTATAGACTCTGGGATACAGCTGACAGAAAATTATCAGAAGCCGGGATGTGATATTTCTTGAAGACCAAACCATTGAAGATTTTGAGAAAGCTGAGAAACAAACCGGTTGCCAGAAGTTATATTGATGTTGTTCCTAAAACCCCTACTGGAACTCTTGTTGAAGGGGGAGATATACATGTAGATGATGGGAATGCGAATGACGACCCTACACCTCACCATGATGAACCAGTTGAAGAGGTTCCATTTGAGCCACCAGTTGAGCCTCAGTTGAGAAGATCTACCAGAGAGTGTCATGCTTCCCAAAGATACACTCCACATGAGTATGTGATGATCACTGATGGTGGAGAGCCAGAAAGTTATGAAGAGGCTATTGTAAATGTGCACAAGGAAGAGTGGTTGAAGTCCATACAAGAAGAAATGAATTCCTTGCATGAGAATCACACATTTGAATTGGTGAAGTTGCCTAAGGGTAGGAAAGCACTCAAGAACAAGTGGGTGTTCAAGCTGAAATCAGAAGACAATAGCTCCCAACCAAGGTACAAAGCAAGATTGGTTGTGAAAGGCTTCAATCAGAGGAAAGGTATTGACTTTGAAGAAATTTTCTCACTTGTGGTGAAGATGTCCTCTATTCGAGTTGTGCTTGGATTAGCAGCTAGCTTGAACCTAAAGGTTGGACAACTTGATGTGAAGATAGCATTCCTTCATGGTGATTTGGAGGAGGAAATTTATATGGAGCAACCTGAAGGCCTCAAGGTCAAAGGAAAAGAGCAACTTGTGTGCAAGTTGAAGAAAAGTTTGTATGGACTCAAGCAAGCACCAAGCCAATGGTACATGAAATTTGATTCTTTCATGGAGAAACATGGTTATAGTAAAACCACTCCAGATCATTGTGTGTTTGTGAAGAAATTCCTTGATGATGATTTTACTATCCTCTTGCTATATGTGGATGACATGTTGATTGTTAGTCATGACACAAAGAATATTGATTGTCGTCTAAAGAAAGATTTGAGCAAGTCCTTTGCTATGAAGGATTTGGGTCCTGCAAAGCAAATCCTTGGCATGAGAATTACTCTTGATAGGAAGAATGGTAAATTGTGGTTGTCTCAACATAAGTATATTGAGAAGGTATTAGAGAGGTTTAACATGAGCAATTCCAAACCTGTTAGTACTCCACTTGCAGTTTATTTCAAGTTGAGCTCTCAACAATGCCCTACAAGTGAGAAAGACAAAGAAGAGATGAAGAAGGTTCCTTATGCATCTGCGGTTGGTAGTTTGATGTATGTTATGGTATGCACAAGGCCGGATATTGCCCATGCTGTTGGAGTTGTTAGTCGTTTTCTCTCTAATCCTGATAGAGACCACTGGCAAGCAGTGAAGTGGATTTTCAGGTATCTCAGAGGCACTTCTAGAGTATGTTTATGCTTTGGGGGTGGTCAACCTGTGTTAGACGGCTAAACAAATTCAGATATGACCGGTGATGTTGATTCTAGAAAATCTACTTCTGGATATTTGATAACTTTTGTAGGGGGAGCGGTGTCTTGGCAATCAAGATTACAAAAAATGTGTTGCTTTGTCTACCACAGAGGCTGAGTATATTGCCATTACTGAAGCTTATAAAGAACTTTTGTGGATGCAGAAATTCCTACAAGAGTTGGGCCTCAAGCAAGAGAAGTTTGTGTTGTTTTGTGATAGTCAGAGTGCTATCCATCTCAGCAAGAATCCAACTTTTCATTCCAGGTCAAAGCACATTGAGGTGCGGTATCATTGGATACGAGATGCGCTAGAGATGAAGACATTTTCACTTGAAAAGATCCATACTGATGAAAATGGTTCAGATATGATTACAAAGACCTTGCCTATGACAAAGTTGATTTGTTGCAGAAAGATAGCAGGCATGGTTGAGCAAAGATCTTCCCACTTAGTCGGGAAGGGGAGATTTGTTGGGTGGGTTCCCTCCTAAATGGGACCCACTAAATAAAAATTAAAAAAGAAAGAAAAAAAAGGAATGGTTAATAATGGTCCCAAGACCATGTGGCATTAAAATAAAAAAAAAGGAACTTAAAAGTTCAAATAAAAAGGAAAGAAAGGGTTTTAGTCAGTGTGTGTGCCTGACGTGAAAGAAAAATAAGTGAGCAACAGGGGAGGGGTTTCAGCGCGCAGGGAGGAGAAGAAGAAAAGGGAGGAACTTTGTGCTCTTCATCAGATGAGTAAACTGTCTCCATTCTTTATGAAATTTTAGTATGTTATTCCTGGTGTTGAGAGCAATATTTTGATATCATTATATTGTTGGTTTGCCTTCTCTTTGAGCTGAGTTGTTATACCCATTGTTGTGGGGTTTCTCTCTTGTTGGTTGATTGTATCCACCTTTTGGGTGATGTATTGCTGATTTGGTGTTCCCTAGTATTTCTAGGAAGACTTGGTATACCCATTATTATTTATAGTGGAATTTTTTGCTGGACTTGGTCCCGTGGTTTTTACCCCTACACTGGGGAGTTTTCCACGTTAAAAATTGTGGTGTCATTGCTTTTTATTTTTCTGCCATTGATATTATCCTGTGGAAGAATATTTTTGTTGTGCCTATTTATTTGCACAAGTGAAGGGAAAAAATATTTGCTTCAATAGAGATTGTTATCTCTGGCTTTTTTCCCAACAATATATATATATATATATATATATATATATATATATATATATATATATATATATATAAAGTCAACACGTACTTTTATTAGGGGTGTGTTTAAAGTAAGGATAAAGTTGACATCTTGGCCACCCCTGTTTGCAGAGATGGATAAGCTCGATTTAAATGAATCTCCATTCCACCAATTCTCTGAAGATGAGGTAATTTCATTTCTCTGGGTATGGAAGTGCGGTATATATTTTAGTTAGATTTTTCTGTGTTCCACTTGATGTGTATACTGTCGTTGCATTCCACTAACTCGTGCCCTCTTCCTCTGCTTCATCCCACGGCCACCAACACATAGATCATGGAATTGGAAATAATGTAACAAGAGATGGGAGAAAAATCACTTGATCAGAATTTATGTCGAGAGGTTGCTACGAAATTTAGGTGAATTAAGTCTTATCTTAACTGTAACATAAAATAGAGAGGACTTTGTGTTACGGTTAACATGATATTTCATGATTTAAAAGCTTTAATTTTGTAGTTCATCATCAAACCGTGCTGGTAAAACTTCCTTATCATGGCAACAGGTTGTTACAATTTCTGTCATTTAGACTTGTTTTGTCATTTTTACAGAGATGTTATAATGGTGCATTGGTTTTACAAGGTTTTAGGTGCAGTGTTGGATCCAAAACAAACAAAGAGTCACATGCTAATGTTACTTCATCACCCGATGAGCTGAAATTATTTGTTGATCTTTCAAATGCTTCTATTGGAAAGGAAATCTCTCCAACTCCAAAAGGTTGTCCTTTTTTCCTTCTATTTTATTGTGGCTATAAATTTGGAAAAGGAATAAAAAGGTCCCTCGATGATATTGGGTTGTTTTTCTTGTGGTTTGGAAATTTTGGTTTTATACAGCTAAACCATTGCAAAATGTTCCCCTTTAAATTCCCCATAATCAGAATGCCATTTGCTTTGAAGCCTATAAAATCTTGTTATGTTGTCATTTCTGTAGGGAACAAGGGTTCACCTGATTTGGGTTAAATGTTGATATGACTAAATTCCTAAGGTAAGCAGCCTATATTTAATATAAGGGTACAAAGAAGAAAAGAGCAGAATGCTCCCAATCCAAAGATGCTAATCTCGAATCCTAATACAAAATTATAAACCCTGTTCATTCCCCCAATTTGTTGCGTCCCCTACATATTAGGGTGGACAGTGGGCGGGTGTGGTCAGATTCGGAACGAAAAACCCCAACCCGAAAAAAAAATGACAGGTAGATATCCTCACCCATTCCCATTGGTTTAGTGCCCTCGGGTTAGGCGGGCTTGGTTTGGTCGGGTCGGTGAATGGGCTGGGTCGATTTTATACCAAAGAAAAAACCAGAAATACAGAATGGAGAAGAAGAAGCATCATTCATAAACTTTAAAATGCTCATACTTCAATATTGAAGCAGAACCCGGAACATGAAGGGAACAAGAACATAAACCAGAAAGATTCAAACTTTTTACAGAAAGATTCAAACTTTCAACCAAAAAAACCTATTCTTCGCAGGTCTTCTTTGTTTGCACTATAGATCTTCTTCTTCGCAGAGTTGTCCATGTCACATATCCATCCCAGAGGAAGCTTGGTCAAAATCTTCCATTTCATGCGGTGGGGATAGGCTGGAGAGTGGGGCTGGACGCGGTGGTTGTTCAAGCTCCACGATGAGACTGGACGCGGTGCTTTGGCTGGAGGCGCCTATGCAGTAGAGGTGCAAGAAGAGGCCATCACTGAGGAGAGGAAGAAAGCGAGGAGCAAGAAGCGCCGCTGGTAACTACGGCGGTTGCGGTGTAAGAAGAGTGAGCGAGATAGGCTGTTTGTCCAGCCCTAATATGTATATTCTCTTTGTATAACTCTCTCTCTCTCTCTCTCTCTATATATATATATATATATATATATATATATATATATATATATATATATATATAATTGTCTACCTCACCATCATTTAATGTTCCTACCTACGACTTTAAACCTTGTCGGTGGGTTCTTGGTATACGGGAGTAAACCAAGAGGGCCTTCCCCTTTTTGAACTTTTCCCTTTCTCCATTTTAGCCCATGGTTCCATCAAATGCCCTAAGCTCCAACTAACAAAGTTTAATATTTAAAAATAAGAGGCTAGCTAGTATTCTCATATGCCGTATTAACTTATTTACTACTAGTCGATGGACCCGTGCGATGCATGGGTGAGATATGCATATGCGATATAACTTAATATTATTTGAAAACACAAAACATTATTTATCTGGAAATTTATTTTTTATTTCTTAAAAATAGTAAGATTACATAATATTTTTGATAAATAAATATTAAGGTAACACGCTCCTAATTAAGGTAACACGATTAGAATACACGCATGTATCACACGTTTTCCAGTGCGATGCACATGTAAAGTTTTGTTGGAATAACTTATTTTGTAAATTAAAACTTATAAGGAAAAGTTATCGACAAATTAATATTAAAACAATATAATAATATCTAAAGGATTTCTGCATGAAATAATATTAGATACATGTGCAATTAGAAAATATAAATTATGATTATTATACTTTAACATTTCTTTGCTCTACTTTCTCCAATTGTACCTTGTACTCAGTTCAATCAATCCTTATAGTATGTTTATCAGAAACACAATATATAATGAATGAAATTTTACTTCAAAACACTTCTTTTTAATAAAGGACTTCTAAAAAATTTAACAAATATTATGACAAGTATTAGATTAATTTTGTTGCGGTTAAGTTATCTCCCCGTCAACGCAAACATATGAAAAACTTCTCAAAACCCAAATGAAGAATCTAATTGGCCTTATATAAACAAAATTTCACACAAATATGAAATCACAACACATTATTTAAAAAAGAAGTCCAAATAAATTTTTAAAATATGATGAAGCTTATTGAAACTATGTTATCTTCTCATCTAAGCTAACATAGGAAGTAACACATCAGAACCCAGATGTAGAATATAATATTAAAAATTGGAAAATATGAGTTGCAACAATGAAAGAGTAAAACCAAAAAGTAATGAAGTTTCTGAAATAAAGGGGGCAATACTTCATTTGACACCCAGATTTTTCTAAAGGAAGCATGTAAGAAAAGTTAATTTCAGTCAATTTATAGGGTTGGTCTATGGTGCACCACCCACATTTTACACCACCCCTACACCACCCATGTGGCAAATTTTGGGCCAATCAAATTGCCACATAGGTTGGTCAAAATTTCAAGCTTTCTAGTTGTATCATACTGTAGTCAAACTATATAAATACAGTTTATTGTACTATAATATATGTGTTTTTTGTATTTACAAATTTAACTCATATTAAAATAATATTTTTTGATTAAAAAAACTGATTATATTGCAAAATATTATTGACAACGAACATTATTTTAAATGTTATTAAAATATTATTTTGCAATATAATCAGTTTTTTAATCAAAAAACATTATTTTAATATGGGTTAATTAAATTTGCGAATACAAAGAGTACATATACTATACTACAATATATTGTATTCATATATTTGACTATAGTAGAAATACAACTAGAAAGTTTGAAATTTTGACCAAACCCATGTGACAATTTGATTGGTCCAAAATTTGTCACATATGGGTGGCGTAGTAGGTTGTGCAAAATATGGGTGGTGCACCTTAGCCTAACCCTGTATTAATATCATACCAGATATGGTCATAATCATAATATATTATTCATAAAAAATATTCAAAAAATAATTAAAATAATCATTTTATATTATAAGTTTGATAATCACCTTTATTTTTATATTTTTATATTTTTATTTCATTTTTATCTATAAAATTGAGAAACTAATATATTTAACAATATTTTATATGCTAGGGGCATTTTGATAATTACAATATTAATTCCCAGAAATACACACATGAAGAAAACAAACTTTTAAAATATTCTTGGGAATTTGAAGAAAGATCCCCAGGAATTTTAATTGTGAAACAAACAAGTTTTAAAAAATACCCAGCAATAACATTCCTGATAAGAACATTCCTGGGAATCATATACCCGGGAAAAAAAAGTCTTGCTTTCTCTCCATGGGTAATTGAAATTATGAAGTAGTATCAACTTTGTTCTTGAAATTATATATCAAAATTTTAAATTAGTCTCTGAAGTTGCAAAACGGTAATCAACTTAATCCATCTGTTGAAATATGGTCCGTAAAATTATGAAGTAGTATCAACTTGGTCCTTGAAATTGTCGAAATTTCAAATTAGTCCCTGAAGTTGTAAAACGGTAATCAACTTAATCCATCAGTTGAAAATCGTATGGATTAAGTAGATTTTAAGTTATCAGTGTCAGAGACTTAATTGTTATTAAATGAGTAAAATGAGGGACCAAATTAATACTAACTTATCATCCGGGGATGGAAATTGGTTTACTAGTTATACAAGGTTGGAAACCACTTCACGTGAGCTATCCAACTAGCTAGGTATGCGCAATTTTGTTTCCATAAAGCATAAATAAATACTAAATTAAATTTATTAGTTCAAAATATTAGCAATCAAAAGTCAATTTTAAATGAGCAAATAAAAAACAGAAAACACAAAAGGGTCGCTTTAATCTTCATCGTGGAATGTTTTGATCATGAAGGACCAAAAGCGTAATTTGGCCTAATTATTAATATTAATGTTTATTTTTAATTTTAATTTTTTGTAAATATATTTAATTCTTAAATTAATATATTAATATAATTATATTAATTAATAATATAATAATTATGCAATTTATTAATATTCATAATATAATTATTAATAATATAATTTGTACTAATTACGATATTTAATTTATCCTAATTATTAATATTAATAATATAATTATGTATTAATAATATTAATATAATTATCCAACTAGGATCAATCCTCTAAGGAGTCACACTTCTATGCATGTCGGCCGATCTCTCACACTAGGGATACTGATCCCCCGGACATTCTCTATCTCTCTCGGATCTATTCGTCGCTCAGAGAATGTCTGTTGGTTTGTCCTGGTAACATTTTTGCTCGTCGTGACCAATAAGGATGCTTCCCCTATGAGCTCAACTCCAATAGGGGTATCTTGGTCTCCTGGGAACGTCCACCATAGACTGGAACACTCCGGGCCCAGACGTCGAGATAGTCGAGTACCAACAGAGACCACGACACAATGGGTGCAAACCATTGGCCACTGTTGGTCAACCCAAACCTGGCTACATCCCCAAGGTTCCATGAACCGTCCCACTCTCATTCCATACCCGCACCCGGGTACACCAACCTCACATGACTCCCAGTCACGCGACTCGCCTCTTTGACAATATGCAATGCAATACAAACCTAAGTTGACACCGGTACCATCTTTAACTTACACACATTACGATGCACACGACATCCACAACCTCGGTACCCATATACCGCGCTCATATCACATTCACAACCATAGTTGTCTATTTTTCCAATTGGTAATTGATCACCCAATCCCTAAGAACGATATTCGTTTATTCACCATTTATTTATTACTTGTAACAATTCGGTACGCTTACCGCGACCCCCACCATATAAGTTCAATTCTCTAGAGTGTTGCAATGGTATTTGAGGCACATTTAGACCACAAACATAATTCTACTACCCCATTCAAAACAATAGTGTGAAAAAAGTGACATTGAAGGGATTATTGAATAGTTTAGTAGATAAATAAAGTTAGAGTAATACCACAGTGCCTCAAATCTTTCACACTAGATTGTACAAACATATACAATTTGTCAGGTTTGACTAGGTACACAAAGAAACCTACACTAAGGGATGTTTTTCATGTGGTACATTGAGTTGTATATCTTTTAAGATCTTTATCCAATTTCCATAAACTTATATGTAGGCCATAAAGGTAACTTCTCAAGTGCAAAACTTGTTTCTACCAGGGACATGCAAACTTGGCATAGTCTTTGGTTTTTCACTATTGTATTCCAACGGGCATTCATTGCTATGAGACTAACCTTTTAGGCACTGCCATGGAAGCAGGGGCGGACCCATGTGTTAGTGAGGGTGTGCACATGCACCCCCTGATTTAAAAATATATATTTAATTACTTTAAATATTTTTAGTTTCCCCCCATTGTTGATTTATTTGCACTCATGACACTCTACCTTCTTCCTTTCTTTCTTCATCTCAAGTCCAGACCACTTGTCTAGTGATTTATATTGAGAGAGAGTTGTTCAATAACATTGACTGATCATTCAATGATTTCAAAACATGAAATCATGTAGAAGACAATTATGAGGTATGCAATTTATTTGATTAGATATATTAAAATTGGTTAGATTAATATGAAGGTCCCAAATGGGTCCTTGAACTTTTTGAAAAAATTCAAATAAATCCCTATACTCTTTAAGATATTTAATTTATCCTAATTATTAATTATTAATATTAATAATAGAATTATGTATTAATAATATTAATATAATTATATTAATTAATAATATAATAATGGGTGGGTCCAGGATGTACCAAGTGGTGCACTTTGGAGCCGTGGCTCCATTGCAACTGGCACCACTCCACCAGAATGCCCACATGGCGCTTGCTTGAATTTTATTAATTTTTTAAAAGTTTTTCGGTCAAAAACTTTTATTTTATTTTAAGTTTTTTTTTCAAAATAGGACACTGCCACGTTGCAAGTCAAAACTGGTGCCATTACGTTAGCAAAAAAATAATATTTTATTCCATCATGTCAAAAAGGAGGTCACTTTGGTAAATTGTTTCAAAATGAGGTCATTTTGGTAAATAGTTTTTAAAAGGGGGTCACTTTGGTCAAAAAGCCAATCGTTGTGAGATAATAACAAGGGGTCAAGATGGAATCAAGATTGTTGCAGTATTGACTCATGACACTATAAGGTTTAATGGTTGTTTTGGATTGCATAAGATTTTTATGGGGTTTTGCTTACTATTTTATGGGTGAAAGTGTGTCTTGGGGGAATGCTTATTGAGGGGGTTTTTTTTGTTGGAGTTGATTTATAACTCTTTGAAGTAACGAGTGATAATTGAAATGATATTCTGAATGTGGTTTTTTTTAATGCAATATTCTGAATGTGTTTTTGCATTCATGTGTTATGAGAGATGAAATGTGAGAGTGTAAGAGTTCCTATAGTGAGGTTGTTAAAAGATGTGTTAAAAACTTGATTTCAGCAACTACCACATGCCTAATGAAATGAGTGAGTGTAAGAGTTCCTATAGGTTTTTTTTTTTGATAAGCAAAAGAATTATATTAACAAAGGTACAAGGGAACCCAACCCAACAAATTACAAAACAAACCTGAAAAATTCAACAAAACAAACCCAGTCACAATAATTGATGCCTAACCTCAATTGGCTAAAGAGAAAAGATATTCCCAAAATATAAAACATGATGCCACACCTGCCCACAACAAATAACCCATAAAAACCACCTAATCTATATAACGAACACAACTCCAAATCAAGAAAACAGCCACAGCACAATAAAAAACGCAAAGCACATCAAGTTGAGCCAATAATAGATATGGCCAAGGTGCAAAATCAGATTGAGCAGCAATAACAACCAGGCCGCAAGAACTCCCCACCACAATTTAGCAGCATAACAGATGAAAACTCGAGATCAGGCACGACACTTCCTATAGGTTGTTAAAAGTTATACTAAAAACTTGATTATAACAACTACCACATGCCTAGATGAAGAAAATCAAATTTATTAGAGGAAACAACCGAAAAAACAACAATTACAAGCATCAACCTTGCTCCATTGGAGATACTTATTGTGGCAAAGCTCTATGTGACTTGGGAGCAAGCATCAACCTTATGCCAATGTTAATTTTCAGAAAGTTGGGGATTGGAGAAGCTCGTTCTACATCTGTTACCCGTCAGTTGGCAGACAGATCTATTGCTTATCCAGAAGGAAAGATTGAAGATGTTCTGATTAGAGTTGACAAATTTGTATTTCCTGTGGACTTTAACATTCTAGATTTTGAGGCAGATAGGGAAGTCCCTATCATTCTTGGGAGGCCATTCTTAGCAACAGGAAAGACCTTGATTGATGTGCAAAAAGGAGAACTCACAATGAGGGTTAATGATCAACAAGTCACTTTCAATGTTTTCAATGCCCTCAAATACCTAGATGAAGGGATAGAAGAATGCTCTTTCATTCATTCATTTGATGAACCGGGTCAACAACATTTCTCAAAGAATTCGTCTGATTACTGCAATGTTACAACAGCAGTAGAAGCTGAAAACTCATCTAATGAGGAAGTAGTGGATTTATTGGAAAGCAGGGGAGCTCAACATGTATGGTCCAGGAAATATGAGTCATTGGAGGTAATTGATGGTAATTTTAAGGATAACATTCCTTCTATTATTAAACCTCCTACTTTAGAATTGAAGAAGTTGCCAACCCATTTGAAATATGTATATCTTGGTGACAATGACACATTGCCTGTAATAATTTCTGCTTCACTAACCTGTCCTCAAGAGGAACATTTGCTAACATTTTTAAAAAGGCACAAAAAGGCAATAGGAAGGCAGATGGCTGACATCAAGGGAATCAGTCCCTCAATTTGCATGCATAGGATCCTTTTGGAAGACAGTTCAAAGAATGGTATTGAAAGCCAAAGGAGACTGGATCCAATCATGAATGAGGTGGTCAAGAAAGAAATCATCAAGTGGTTGGATGCTGGCATTATCTACCCTATTTCAGACAGTGTATGGGTGAGTCCCATCAAGTGTGTGCCTAAGAAAGGGGGAGTGACTGTTATTACAAATGAAAAGAATGAAGTCATCCCAACAAGTATTGTAACTGGTTGGAGGATTTGCATGGACTACAGGAAGCTAAGTAAAGCAACTAGAAAGGATCATTTCCCACTGCCATTTATTGATCAAATGCTGGATATGTTGGATGGAAAGGAATTTTATTGCTTCATGGATGGTTATTTTGGTTACAACCAGATTGCTATAGCACCAGAAGATCATGAGAAAACAACTTTCACCTGTTCTTATGGCACCTTTGCTTTCAGAAGGATGCCATTCGGACTATGCAATGCTCCAGCAACCTTCCAGAGATGTATGGTGGCTATGTTCTCTGACTTGATTGAAAAATCCATGTAAGTTTTCATGGATGATTTCTATGTTTGGGGAGACTTTCCAGAACTGTTTGGTGAATTTAGACAAATCCTGGATAGATGTGAAGAGACTAATCTTGTATTAAACTGGGAGAAATGCCACTTCATGGTGATATAAGGGATTGTGCTTAGTCACCGAATTTCCAAAAATGGCATTGAAGTTGACAAGTAAAGATTGAAGTTATTGAAAAGTTGCATCCTCCCACATCAGTGAAGGGCATCAGAAGTTTCCTTGGCCATGCTGGTTTCTACAGAAGGTTCATCAAGGATTTCTCCAAAATATCCAAGCCACTGTGTCAGTTGCTAGAGCATAATAGGATTTTTGACTTCACGGCTGAATGTCTGAAAGCCTTTGAGCTTCTAAAGGAGACTCTCATCACTGCACCTATCATAGTTCCACCTGATTGGGAAAAGCCTTTTGAGCTTATGTGTGATGCAAGTGACTTTGCAGTAGGAGCGGTCCTGGGACAAAGGAACAATAAAGTGTTACACCCTGTTTACTATACAAGCAAGTCCTTGATTGATGCTCAGATCAACTATACCACCACTGAAAAGGAGTTACTAGCTGTGGTATTTGACTTTGAGAAGTTTAGATCCTATCTTGTTGGTACAAAAGTGGTAGAAGACACTGACCACTCAGTCATCAAATATCTCATTGACAAGAAGGATGCTAAACCAAGGCTTATAAGGTAGGTGTTGCTGCTGCATGAATTTGATTCAGTGAACAGGGACAAGAAGGGAGTGGAGAACCAAGTAGCAGATCATCTCTCAAGGTTACCAAAGGGAATAGCCATTGTTGAATCTTTCCCTGATGACCATCTGCTAGCAATGCAAGATGCTGCAGCACCATGGTATGTTGCCCTGGTGAATTTTTTGGCTAGTGGTGTGATTCCCCCACACATGAACTCACAACAGAAAAGAAGATTCTTTCATCAAGTAAAACAATATGTCTGGGATGAACCATACCTCCACAAGATGTGCCCAACATATGGTGGACACTTTGGTGGTATGAGAACTGCTGCCAAGGTGCTCCAATCAGGTTTATTATGGCCTACTTTATTTAAAGATGCACATGAATTTGTAAAACACTGTGATAGGTACCAAATGGTAGGAAATTTGTCTAACAAAAATGAAATGCCCCTGAACACTATTTTAGAAATTGAACTTTTTGATGTGTGGGGTATTGACTTTATGGGACCATTTCCTCCTTCCTCTGGCAACCTCTATATTTTGGTAGCTGTTGATTATGTATCCAAATGGGTGGAGGTCGTGGCTACCATAAAATATGATGCTAGGGTGGTGACCAAATTCTTACAAAAGAACATTTTTTTCTAGATTTGGCACCCCTATAGCCATCATAAGTGATGAAGGAACCCATTTTTGAAACCAAGTTTATTCCAAATTGCTTGCAAAATATGGAGTTAAACATAAAGTAGCCACTGCCTACCATCCCTAAGGAATGATTGGTCCTACAAGGAATGATTGGTCCACACATCTAGATGAGGCCTTGTAGGCTTACAGAACTGCATTCAAGACTCCCTTGGAAATGTCCCCATACAAACTGGTGTATGGAAAGGCTTTCCATCTACCCCTGGAGTTGCAACACAGATTTTTGGGCAGTCAAAAAGATGAACTTTGATATTCAGTCTTCTGGAGCAGCACGTATGTTGCAGCTTAATGAACTGGAAGAGCAGAGGTTGTTCTCCTATGAAAATGCTAAAGCTTACAAGGCAAAGACCAAAGCTTGGCATGACAAAAGGATCTATCACAGGTCATTCCATGAAGGATAACAAGTCCTAATATTTAATTCAAGGCTGAAGCTCTTCTCAGGCAAGCTCAAATCAAGGTGGTCTGGCCCATTCAAAATCATGAAAGTTTATCCATATGGAGATGTGGATTTACTAGATATAGAGAATGGCATAGAGTTCAAGGTCAATGGACAAAGAATCAAGCATTACTTTGGTGAACCTTTGCAAAAAATAAAGGTTACCACCACTCTTGATGATACTGAATGATGCTAAAACATGGTCTGGCTGAGCACCTTATAAACCAAGCACTCGTGGGAGGCCATCCATCAATAAATTCAAGTAGTTTATAGTTATGTTGGAGCATTACATGGTCAACAACAAATAATTAGGAAGCATAGAAGGCAAGAATTGAGTTCAGGTTGTAGCATAAGGGAAAGAACTGGTGTGCTGTGGGGCAATGCTACATCATGCTCCCGAAATTCTGAGTGCAGAGGTTATCATCTGTGGATAATGACCAATATCTGAGGGAAGTACAAGGTAGGGCCCAACACGTTTTGTTTGTTGTGAGTAAAGCAAGTTGGACAGTTTTGAAAAAAATAAAACTGCAATAATTAGTGGGGTGTGGAGAGAGAAGGTCACGGGTTCCCACTCCTCATGACCTAATCGTACAACCTTTTTCTATCTCCCACTTTATTTCCTCCTTTCCCACGTCTCACCTCCACAAACAGCCAACCCACACCCTTCCTGACACATTAAATAGCCCCTCCTCACTCCACTCAACCCACCTCTGCAACAGAAAAAAAACCAACCTTCCTCTTGGACTGATGTAGAGGCCAAGGAAAAATTTGAAACTGAGACACTAGGCCATAACCTATTTCCAGAAAAAGGTTTCAAATTTTCAAAATGTACCAACTTTGGGATTCTACCTGAGGTGGCAGATGTGGTTGAAGCTCTAAACTGGAGGATTCTTGCTCAGCATCCAGAGGGCTTCTGTACCCAGTTGGTAAGGGTGTTTTATTCCAACATTGGGTTAGAATCTCAGACCCTCGTGATCATCAGGGGAGGAAAGGTCTCCTTCTCAGCTGTAACCATAAATATGCACCTAGGGCTGGAAGAGGTGGAGGATGAGTACCAAGACATCCTAAAGAAAATGACAACCGCCAAGCTGCAACAAATCAAAAAGGACCTAGCTGTTGCTGGAGCGGAATGGATCCAGCAACCAGAAGGTCAGGTAAAGCTCCCAAGGCCCTTGTTGCAGCCCCTTGCCAAAGTCTGGTACCATTTCCTAAGACACTCTCTGTCCCCAACTGCCCACTTGGAGAAAAAGCACCTAGTTCTTCTTTACTGTATCATGAACAAGGAAAAAAAATCAATGTTGGGGAGATGATAAAGGATCATATCTCCACCTGTGACATGAAGAAGAAAGGTAACTTGATCTTCCCCTGCCTGATAACTGAGTTGTGCACTGAGAAGGGAGTGGAGTACAATCCTGGAGAGGGGTTGGAGAAAAACTCTAGCCCTATAGATATGAATTGCATCCTGAGGATGTACTCCAATTTTGACAAAACTGAAGTGAGCGACAGAAAACCCCCAGGATCCAGCACCCCAGAGCAGCATGATCGCTCTGGGATGCCGGAGCAGAAGATTGACCAATTGACTGATATGCTGCAGCAACATGTGCAGCGAGAAAAAGTGTTTTGGGAGTTCTGGTTCATCAAATACCAAAGGTAGAAGCAGACCATGAAGCTAAACAATTGGAAACTAGAAACTCCCATTCCCCAGTTCCCAAGAGAGATCATGCCACCTATGCTAGAAGATGAACCAGTCCCCCCGGAGAAAACAGTTCCCAACCCTGCATGTTAAAACCCAGAAATCAACATCAACTCTACCCCTGCAAACAGTTCCTCCTCTGACAAAGAATGGATGGGCGTTGCCCCATCCCAGCAACAAAATGTGGTTGTGGCCTCTGTGCCAATGAAGAAAAAGGTAACTTCCCAAGTCTCCCAGCAGGATCAAGGGAGTCTCAAAAGGGGTTGTACTGCAGCCCAAGAAAAATTTCCCTCCTCTGCCCCTGCTACAACAAAAGCCTCCCCTTAAGTCCTCAAACCAGCATAGAAAATCAAGACCACTGTTGAGAAGGGGAATTCTATGATGAAAATTGTTGCTGAAGCTGCTTCTACAACAGAGGAAGAGGAGGATGAAATCCCTCTCTCCAAGAAACTCAAGACTGCTGTGCCAAATGATGCACTCAAGATTAAGAAAGAAAAGGTTGCAACACTGTAGGCTGAGAAGGAGGGGGTTGCTGCAGCAGAGCAAGCTGAAGAAGCAGCTGGAGCAGAGGAAGGAAGTGAAGAAGAGGAGTCTGAAGCAGGTGAAGAAGAAGAAGAAGAAGAGGAGGAGGAACAGAAAGAGATTGAAGAAGGAGAGGCTGAAACACCCCAGGCTTGAAACAGAGCCCTAATCCCACAACAAGATGCTTTCTGAGCCTTCCACCCCATTCCCAGCATTATGTTCTTTTAAATTATCTGCAAGTAGTGGTCACTAGGACCTTTTAGATCTGATTATGTGTAGGGCCATTAGGGCCATAGTTGTTTAAAACTTTGTCTGATGTTGGCTTGCATGTGCCCCACCCTGTTCATTCCATATGATTAAAGATTAAATGGAAGTGGCCTCTGGCCTTTTGATGTGTTCAAACACTTGTCTCTTTAGTTAGAACTCTTGCTTAATAACTAATGATATGACTCAACTGCACAATTTTAACCTTGCTGCATCACTGTTTTAACTAAGAGGACACATATGCTGCAACAGAAACAGATAAATGTGAGCTTCAGTGTCTAAATTACACTGCACCTATGCTTCACACTCATGCATTTTCTGTAAGGCTTTATTTGATTCTATTTCTGAACACATATGATTGCACACAATTTACGCTTGAGGCATTTTCTTGTTTTGTTTTCATTTTTCCTAGAGCTCAAACAGCGAACCCTTTAACTCTGAATGTCCACAGTGTACCCCATTGAGTCCGAGCCATTTCTTCTTATATCTAGCACATTATAAGCCCTTAACTCGAAAAACATAGAATACCTAAATAGGTAGAGCTCAAGGATGCTTTTGAAGTCATGTTCTAAGATAATTTTGGGGGTGGCTTGAGGACAAGCACCACCTCAAAGTTTGGGGGTGCTGTGTTGCAACAACTATACAGCAAAGCTGTATAGGAAAAATGAAAAAAAAAATTAAAAAAAGGGGAAATCAAGCAAGAAAATGAGAAGCTCACAAATGTGTAATGTGAAGCTGCATTTCCCTCTGAAAAAATATTCAAAAAAAAAACACAGAAATTTTGAAAAATGAGAACAACGAACATTGAAAAATCTAAAAGTACAGCAATAATCTGTTCTTTGTTCTCAACAAAAATAATAAAGTATGGGTTGTGATGGGGAAAGTAGTGAATTATAAGGACCAGAAGGTTTTGAAGGAAGGAATACTTGGAATGTAGAGCTTACTTGAAAAGCATCTTTTTGCTAGACCTAGAATTCAGCTACTTATCCATAAATTTTCAACCTCACCTGTCTTAAGCACCCTTACAACCATAAAAGATCTCTTGCTGTTTGTATTTGTGTTGTTTTAATTATGATAGAACCTTATCAAATTTAAATCAGAGATGTATGTCTGTGATTGAGAGTGAAAGTTTGATGAGAGTATGAGAAACAAAACCAACTATTCTGAGTGACTTGCTGCAGCATATGTTAATCTGAACCTATATCAGTTTTGTAATAATTGTTGAAATGTGAATGATAGTAAAAGTGTTGTGTTACGATTGCAAGTGTAGAATTTTGAGCCTTAAAAAGAAAGGAAAATCAGAGTGAGCCGTGTATGCCATGCAAAGGATAGAAGTATTTTGTTGTCATGTTTTCTTGCATTGCCTGAGGACAAGCAATAATTCAAGTTTGGGGGGGTGTGATAACTCTTTGTAAGAAGAGTTATTTATTACCATCATGCCTTGAATTATTGTTGCCCTCTAAGTTTAAGTTTGCATTTATGTGAATAAATTGTTATGTGGTAAATGTTGGTGCTGAAACATGCAAATGTCAGTATTATGCTTTTTTGTGCTTCATCATTGTCTCATATTTTTCTACATGTTTAAGCAGAAAGGTGATGGAGCAAGGTTAAATCATGGAAAATGGACTACTTGACTGCTACAGCATAGCCAAACTTCAGCAGCTCTACACCAGAAGACAAAAGCTGACATGGATACCTTTTCTCTCTCCTCACATGCTATGATGCCCTGATAATGTGGAGCCCACGCATCTGGGGATCATGCCCTCCTGTGTTTTTGGAAATGGGCCACGCTACTGTTTTTATTTTATTTACCTTCACCATTGTAATGACTTCTTTATCTTTTATTCATTTTGATTTTTGTAAGCTCAACATGAGCTAAACTCTTCAAGTTTTAGCTATGCTTATGTAATGAATGCTTAGTTGTCTTTATGCAATGAATATTTTTTGCATTTTTTTATCATGCATTAACTGTGTTTATTTAAGAGTTATCAACTTAATTAAATGTCAAGCTTGCTTGGTTTGGAAAAATTGAGTAAAGTGGAAAGAGATAAAAGATAGGGGTTAAATCAATGATTAGAAATTATTTGATGTTGAATAGACTAGGAATAGTTATTCAAGTCCCTAAACTAACTGGAACATGCTTATTAAAAGGATAGTGTAATTAATCTGAATCTAGGAATAGAAGGCAATTAATGATGAACCTAGTCCTTAAGTGTTGGAAAACACATTTTTACTTCCTGGAGTTAATCTTTGGAGCATATGTAAAGCATAATATAGGCTAAGCAGGATTTATGAAAGCGCATACCTAGAGCTACTTTTACCATATTTCACAACTCAACTCATTTTAATTCTTTTCTTTTAAAGTGTTAACTTTCTCATTTTTAATTTACAATTACCTTGCACACACACCAATTTTTTGTTACCAATCTAACTGCTGGAGCATATAGTCTAAATAGGAATTTTGCTACAGCATTATAATCCTCGTAAGAACGATATCTGACTTACTTTCTATACTAATTGTTGTGATTGTGTATACTTGCACAAGCTTAAATACAAATGTTTTTAAGGCAATAGTGGTACCTTGGTGTGAGAGGGCTTTAGATGGGGGAGAGGCGTCTCTGTGGTAGAGAGATTTAGGTAGTTTAGAAGGGTTGGGGAGTCCCAAATTGGAGTGGTTGACAAATGGAATCACAAAGAGGGTAGGGAATGGGGCTTCAGTGTCTTTTTGGAAGGATTGTTGGTCTGGTGTTTCTTCTTTTCAAAACATGTTTCAAAAGCTTTTTTCAGTTTCAACAGCAAAGGAAGAAAAAGTTGGAAATCTGGGAGAATGGAGAGATGGATCTTGGTTTTGGAACTTGCCATGGCGTAGGAGACTCTTTGAGTGGAAGGAGGAACAACTAAAGGAATTGATGCTCATTTTGGAAGGCCAACAGATTCTTCATGATGTCGATGACTCGTGGAGCTGGTTGGGTGATAACAACTTGAAATATGCTATAAAAACAACATATGAACATATTACAGCTGCTGTTCACAAGGTAAATGATTGCAATTTCGAAGTTCTTTGGGATAGGAGCATCCCTTTGAAGATTGAGACCTTATGTTGGAGGTTGATTTTGGATAGAATTCCAACGGTGGTTAGTCTACAAAGAAGGGGAATTATTATCTCAAACACTACTAGAAATCCATCTTTTTTCGGATGGATTTTCGGACGGATTTCGGACGGATAATTCATTTCGGACGGATTTCGGACGGAATGGCATCCGTCCGAAAAAGCCCCGTGGGAAATTAGAAAATTCGTCCCAAAGTCCGTCCGAAAATATTTACGGACGGATTTCGGACAACGTGGAAATCCGGACTGTGGTTATTTTTCGGACGGATTTATTTTTGTTTTCGGACGAATTTCGGACGGATTCTGTGATTTTGTTGTTTATTTTTCGGATGGATTTCGGACGGAATTTTTTTATTTTCGAACGGATTACGGACGGATTCTGTGATTTTGTTGGTTATTTTTCGGACGGATTTCGGACGGAATTTTTTATTTTCGGACGGATGCTGTGATTTTGTTGGTTATTTTTCGGACGGATTTCGGACGAATTTATTTTTGTTTCGGACGGATTTTGGGACGGATGCTGTGATTTTCTTGGTTATTTTTCGGATGGATTTATTTTTGTTTTCGGACGGATTTTGGACGGAATGCTGTGATTTTATTGGTTATTTTTCAGACGGATTTCGGACGGATTTATTTTTGTTTTCGGACGGATTTGGGACGAATTTCCCACGGAAGAATGAAAAGTCAGAATCTGTCACGACCAGGCCGTGATGCCCATCACGGCCGTGACATGTCAACTGAGCCAGACCCCTTCTAGGCAGAATCTGTCACGGCCAGGCCGTGATACCTATCACGGCCGTGACAGACCATTTAGTGAAGCAACATTCAAAGCAGAAGCTGTCACGGCCAGGCCGTGATGCCCATCACGGCCGTGACAGATCACTTCACTTATATTACAGTTTCACTATCTATGCGAATTATATGGCACCGATCACTAACATTTGCAGTTTCACATTCAACCACAAAATCATGAATTTGACTATTGTTACAAAATACAGTCTTGGTACCATACAACTTCTAAAAATCAAATACCAACTGCTGCATGTAATCCAAAAGTCATGACTTAAAAACTATCAGAAGATCAAACCACTGTGAACTGTGAAAGTCATGTAATGAACCAAAAAGTTGAGGAAACTGAGAATCCAGCCTCTCCAAATTTGCTGACATTTTTCCTTTAGAAGTAGAATGACCTGCATCAATGGAGATGCCCCCACGATACACCTGAAAGATTTATATACAACAATTCAGTAAAAGAATGAACCTTTCCATCAACCAAGCAAGTCAATTAATTAACAAACAGAAATAAGTGCACACATGTGTTCAACTGTACTCTAGAACCCCAAAAGAACTGAGCCGAGAAAGAAGCCCATGTGATCTATACTGTTTAGTATAGCAGTCTGAGCAAATATACATGTTACAGATCAGTAAGATCGATGGTACTTCCAATAGTTGGAAAGTGCAATCTAATTGTTTATCAATTAAAAGTGCTAAATGCTTAGGACATATTTTATCTGCCAGCATTGTTAACAGCCAAAAAGCATAATTAGAAGGCTATTTATTAATTATTGGCATTTAAATTGATGCGACTAGCAGAAAGTACAAATAATAAAAATTATCAAGAGATTTTTCCAGTAAACCCTCAAATTGTTAGGATCTTTATTGCTAGCAAACCCTCAAATTGTTTGAATCTTTATCTAACTCATGTCCGTTCATAATTCCTAGGCCTAAGCATACACTACACTTTAGTTCAAAGGATAGTCAAATGTTGAGGCTAAACAAAAAATCTACAATGCACAAGAGTATTAGGATAGCCAAAAGAACCAACATTATTTCCACTACACACACACAAAACAAACGACACACAAACAATCAATATTGGAATCTTTAAATTTGATAAAGATTAAAGAACAGAAGATTCGGTGAATAAGAGAGAAAATGTTGAAACAGGTAAGTTGCACTGAATATAACAAACATTATCCAATGATAATGAATCTTCAAATAGTACAAAACATATCGTGAGTAAAAACATGGCCTTGAATGTACACTACACATTGCAACTCATACAAGGCAAGCAACTAAAACTAAATCATGTCCCCCAATAACATAAAGTACAAAAAGCATCTCCCAATGATATTTATAAAATTTACATTCTTATAATCTAATTCATCAAGAAAAACTATTTCCACAAAAGGAGGATGAAATTCTCGGAATACCTGTATAGTAGCAACAATCCACAATATCCAAAAGTGTGTTAGTAGTGTAACTATTGGATTGCAATCTGATTCGTCCTGGCTCCACATCCACCGAGCTCCTTGACCAGAATGCAAAGGTAGATGAATCAAATTTCTGCATAATTAAATTAGAAACATATTATATTGAGACTAGTTACAAAAATTAATTTTGAAGAAATAGTCAAAATGTCAATAAGGAAGCTAACAGACTTACTTCACATCTTGTTATGTTCTCAAGAGGATATATTCTCAATGTTCGACTGGTATTTGGATCTAACATACGAATTCCATCCAAACCAATCTGAAAGGATAAACATTGAGAAAATCACTAATTCAGAACAACCGCCACAGAAAGGATAAACAATTGAAAGGTTTGTGAATGCAAAATAAATAAAAGAGAACTTTGTTTAGCTTGTCTTCAAAGGCATCATACTTGTTTAGCAGAAGCATAAAAGGGGTATCTTTAAAACAAGGATGCCTCACCAGACACTCGAAAAGATCTTTGCTTGCCAGCATTTTGTTACGGAGCTCACCAGTACTAGTAGGCCACATCTGGTCGAAGTCACTCAGAGCAACACAAAATAGAACCACCCTCACATCCTCAAACATTTCCAACCATTTGCAACCATCGCGTAGTCCCTTTGAATTTATGCGGATCAGTTGATATCTGAGCCAATGTCAATGATAAGGTTGTAATAACATTTTCCAGAAGCTTCCACAAAATAAGAGAAAAGAAGATGGAAGAGAATGAATTTACTTGGTTAAGGGAGGTTGGCAATTTAAGTTTTCATTGTATATCTCGGACATGGGACTCCTATAATCAAATGAGAATTCCATGAAGGCAAGACCATTGCTCTGAGTGACTCCTTCAGCATATAATATATCCTTTTCAGAAGGCTCATACTCATTGCTTGATATTTCTATTTCCTGTAAAGGATCACATATAACATACGATTAGAAATCAAGGTAACAGAATACATAATGGAAGTCAATATAATTAGTCTGTTCTTTTAAGTATTAGTCAGAGACGAATGACACATCAAAAGAAAAAAAGAAAGACGAGATCATATTTGAAGGAAGTTAATGAACTCCAATCCTATTCAACGCAGGCACCTATTATTATGTCAGAAAAAGAAAAAGGAAAACATTTATTATGTAATACAAGCCAAATTTTAGCTAGACCACAAGGTAGGAGTTGTACAACTTAAGAAATATACAAGAAAACATCAACGAATACTTCTTAACAAAAAAGAAAAAAGAAACAGTAGATTGCATCATCCACAAAATACATCGAGAAATAGATCACTTGCAAATTGCATCATCCACAAATAAAGAGAACTCTTACAAAGACAGTAAGTAACCATTAGAAAGGACCTTACTTTAAATGGCTTTATTGAAAATTTGGTTTTTTATAGAGTCCAATGGCGTCAATTTATCCATGTTGTTGACCCACCTAGTGATCTAAGCCTTGGTGGTTGTTGCTATTATCAATTTAGATTGTCTTTATTACGATAAATGTTCAATATTGTCAGACAAAACGCAAAATGAGACAACTGAAGTTTGATAAGTTTAACATCTGTAAAACAGTGAGTTTATAGCATATGGGACCAAATTGTGAACATTTACTATACCACTATACACCAAAGTTTATTATCCAAAAGTGACCTCTATTGACCAAATATGGTCACATATAAATTTCGTTGGTCCCTCTCTTCCTCCCCTGTAACTAATGTGGGTTTTTCATTAAATGTTCCAATTGGAGAATAATTAAAGATAAACCAAAAAGAAAGGTCGATAAACAAATTTAGACAGTGAGGTTAAGAAATATACAGAGCAAATGCATAACCTACAAGCACTATGAAAGTTTCTTTGAGAACTAAAAATCAAAACCTATGGTTAGGGTTTCAAAATCAATTTGGGGGTTTTGAATCTGAGCAAAGGAAGTGAGAAAACCACTTACCCAAGGAAGAGAAAGATGACGTGGTGGCTGTCTTGGAGGTCCGGCAGCGGCGGCGGTGGCGGAGCAATAGTGACCAAATGGAAAACCGCATGGTGGAGAAGAAAGAGCACGATGCGGGTAGTCCGGATCTGGACTCAGTTTCGTCTGACGGCACCGGAAACCACCGTGGGTGGTGGTGGAAGCAGTGCTCACCGCGGTGGGGAGGGCGGCTTCGCGACGGAGCTCCAGCAGGCGGCGGTCACGGCGTGGTCGCAGCTGGGCAAAGGTGGTGGGGCGACTGAGAAGAAGGAAGGAAGGTGGTTGATGAAGATGAAGTTGGGGGAGAGAAAAAAAATAGCAGCAGAGAAAGAAAAGAGAAAGGAGAAGAAAGAAGAAAAAGAAAGAAAGAGAGAAAGGAGAAAAAGAAGCAGAGAAAGAGAACGTGAGGGGAGGGGTTACGGGTTTTGGGTAGAAATAGGAGAGAGGAAAATCAGATTTTTGTATTAGTGGGTATAAAATAAGTGATAAATATTAAGTTTAAAATAAACATTTTTTTACTTTTTGGAATCTAAAAATAAAGATTGATAGATATATGTTTTCGAAATTCAAATTAGAGTAAAGATTAATAGTTGGACTGATCAACTAAGAAAATACTCGGTCCAAAATTTAATCTCCGATAAATGTGAAACCAAAATATTTTTAACTCTAAAATTAAATAGAATAAATATATGAAAATTTTTTTCTCTTAATCATATTATTAAAATATTTTTCTGTACTGGTATAATAGTGACAATAACGTAAATTATTGTCTAGTAAACGTGCATTCACTGAAATAAGTCAGTGCTAACACACCCAATAAAATAATTTGAAAAGCGTAATTTAATTACTCAGACTAAACCACATAACATAATAAACATAAACATCCAAATAAAATAATTAATCCTAGGTGTAAAAACTAGGGTGTTACAGCGTGCATTCACTGAAATAAGTCAGTGCTAACGCATCTAATAAAATAATTTGAAGAGAGTAATTTAATTACTCAAATTAACTAAACCACATAACATAATAAACTTAAACATCTAAATAAAATAATTAATCATAGATGTAAAAACTAGGGTATTACAGAGGTTTTGAACTAGAAGAGATTAAGGGTAGAATACTTACCCAAGATGACAAGGATGGGACGGTGGTGGCTATTGAGACACCCCGCTGTGCCCCTTTGTGACATTGAGTTTAAAACCTCAATTATTAGTTCCTTAAGCGCGCGTTTAGCGTTAGAGATTTTCACAATGGCTGCCGTTCGGCTCAGTCCAGCCATGCAATCAGCTCCAGTCCATTTGGGCTCCATCAGGATCAAAGAAGTACAAATTGGCCCAGTTAGGTCGTATATGACCTAAAAAGTCGATTTGGGCTCTATTAGGATCAAACTAGTCCATTTAGGCTTCATTAGGACCATAGAAGTTCAATTGGGCCGATCGGGGCAATTGGCCCAATTAGGTCCTAACAAGTCAAATTGGGCTCTATTAGGATCAAACCAGTCCATTTGGGCTCCATTAGGATCAAAGAAGTACAAATTGGCCCAGTTAGGTCGTATATGACCTAAAAAGTCGATTTGGGCTCTATTAGGATCAAACAAGTCCATTTAGGCTTCATTAGGACCATAGAAGTTCAATTGGGCCGATCGGGGCAATTGGCCCAATTAGGTCCTAACAAGTCAAATTGGGCTCTATTAGGATCAAACCAGTCCATTTGGGCTCCATTAGGATCAAAGAAGTACAATTTGGCCCAGTTAGGTCGTATATGACTTAAAAAGTCGATTTGGGCTCTATTAGGATCAAACAAGTCCATTTAGGCTTCATTAGGACCATAGAAGTTCAATTGGGCCGATCGGGACAATTGGTCCAATTAGGTCCTAACAAGTCGATTTGGGCTCTATTAGTATCAAACCAGTTCATTTAGGTTCTATTAGGATCAAACAATTGTACTTCTTGTTTACTTTACTTCATAAATCTTGTAAGAAATATAAATCTTATTTAATTCACTTCATAAATCTTGTTTACTTTTACATTTATTAAGATCAAATATTTTAATCATATTTATAAGATAAATTATTTAATATTTTTTCAAGGATAATATAAGATAAATCAAGGAAATATAAAAAATAACACAATCCGTCCGAAATCCGTCCGAAAATTTCGGACGGATCAAGGAAAATATACAAAATAACACAATCCGTCCGAAATTTTCGGACGGATTTCGGACGGATCAAGGAAAATATCAGAATTAACGAAATCCGTCTGAAATCCGTCCGAAAATTTCGGACGGATTTCGAACGGATCAAGGGAAACATAAAAAATAACACAATCCGTCTGAAATCCGTCCGAAATTTTCGGACGGATTTCGGACGGATCAAGGAAAATATAAGAATTACCGAAATCCGTCCGAAAATTTCGGACGGATTTCGGACGGATAATGGAAAATATATGAATTAACAGAATCCGTCCGAAAACTTCGGACGGATTTCGGACGGATCAAGGAAAATATATGAATTAACGGAATCCGCCCGAAAATTTCGGACGGATTTCGGACGGATCATGGAAAATATATGAATTAACGGAATCCGTCCGAAATCCGTCCGAAATTTTCGGACGGATTTCGGACGGATCAAGGAAAATATATGAATTAACGAAATCCGTCTGAAATCCGTCCGAAAATTTCGGACGGATTTCGGACGGATCAAGGAAAATATTAGAATCCGTCCGAAATTTCGGACGGATTTCGGACGGATCAAGAATAATATAAGAATTAACGAATCCGTCCGAAATCCGTCCGAAAATTTCGGACGGATTTCGGACGGATCAAGGAAAATATATGAATTAACGGAATCCGTCCGAAATCCGTCCGAAAATTTCAGACGGATTTCGGACGGATAATGGAAAATATATGAATTAACGGAATCCGTCCGAAATCCGTCCGAAATTTTCGGACGGATTTCGGACGGATCAAGGAAAATATATGAATTAACGAAATCCGTCCGAAATCCGTTCGAAAATTTCGGACGGATTTCGGACGGATCAAGGAAAATATTAGAATCCGTCCGAAATTTCGGACGGATTTGGGACGGATCAAGAATAATATAAGAATTAACGAATCCGTCCGAAATCCGTCCGAAATTTCGGACGGATTCCGGACGGATCATGGAAAATATAAGAATTAACGAAATCCGTCCGAAATCCGTCCGAAATTTTCGGGAAATTTCGGACGGAACCATTTCCGTCCGAAAATTCCGTCCGAAAAATCCATTTTTCTAGTAGTGAAATGACTCTTTACTTGGCTAGTTTTGTAAGACTAATTGTGAAACAGTTGCTCATTTGTTCCTTTTTTGTAACTTCTCTTATGCTGTGTGGATGTATATGTATAATTGGATAGGCATTCAAACAACTCTTACAGGGAATGTGTGGGATCTACTGTCACAGCATGATGGACTGCGTTTTTGTAAGGGATCAAAAAGGATTTGGAGAATGTTTTGGTTCGCTGTAATTTGGTCATGATGGATGCACAGAAATGACATGATCTTCAATCAGAGCTCCTTGGATTTTGATAAGGTAAAGGAGTTGATCAAATTTAGAGTGTGGAGTTAGTGTCAAGGTTTAGTAAAGAAAGCAAAATTTTCATACATAGATTGGATTCTTAACCCTTTGATTTGTATGGAATCTGTTGTGTGATCTTTTGTTAGGGAGGATAGGCGACTTCAAAGTATAGAAGCATAGTTTTTACATGTCATTGGCAAATGTGAAATACCTTGTACAAACTTAGCTTCTAGGGAGGTTGATGTTCTCTTGTCTGGTGGTTAGTCTTTTAGAGGGCACATATTTTTTGTTTTTCCTTTCACTTGATACTACTTGTATATGGGTTTAGGGTACCCCTTGTACTCTATTTTATATACTTTTGGCTTATAAAAAAATGATTTAGTCATATGCACAATGTTGAAAAAAAAACAACATATTTCATTGACAAAAGTATCAAATCCAAAAGAAGTCAAATTACAGTATATGAATATCAAAGAAAACATTATGATTGATCTTTAAAAGGTACTTGATCTAAATATATTTTTTTAAAACTTGCTAGAACAAATACAACAAGTAACAACCACCAACTCTTTTCTCACTTGTTGTGGCGACTACATGGATTAAACAATACTATATAATGTTGTAGGAAAAATCATGTCTATGAACAAATCATTAATATGTAAATCTCTCTTTTAAAGTTTTCACATAGGGTTTTTCTTAACCCTTGTCTACCTCCAACAATTAGGCCTCTCTCCATCTGATATGTACTTGGTTTTCAAAACTGAATATTTAGACAAAAATATTTAAAGCACAATAACTTAAGAGATAATTGGATAATATTTAGTTACTTTTGTACATGAGATCACAATACTTTATTCAATTTAATTTATAACAAATAATATATATTTTCATAAAAAAAGTAAATAATATAATATTTATAATAAGATAAGTAAAATGACATAAAATAAAGACCGTCCAAATTTCTAAGCTTTACATAGTTTTAATGTCAGCAAGCTCGCAAGAAAGGTAACTATAATTTCTCCTTATAACAAAGTGGGAAATTCAAAGGAAAAATAGGTTTTTTTCATCCCCATAAGTCCTCTATGGGATTTGTGGGAATTACGGAGACCACAGGTCCCTCTTGTGTAGGTCTATGGCATAACTTTTCCCAAGAAACAACTTCCTGCACAGGCATGTAAAACAACAATAGGTAGAGGTAACACTGAAGTATTTACCTAACAAATAACCAAAGAAAGCAAAAGTTGAGTGCATGAATGCTTTATGACATGGTACGAGTTTGGGGACTTGGTAAAAAGGTAAATTAGCAACTCTAGAGGAAAGCATCAATGATCACCTCCGTATTGTCATGGAGAAATCGGACATTAAAGATGCACATACAATTTTCTTGAACGTGTGGCCTCCTCTGGATTTTTACAACTCGAGCTTCACAATGAAAGGTGTAATCATCTGTTATCTGTGACAAACCAAGAAAAGCACATGAGAGTTCTAATAGTTATATATGTTTGGGAGTACTTAAAAGCCAAAAATAACTAGGTTCCACTTTGTTATATGTCGTACAAAAGTCATGCGATTTTGCAAACATGTCAATCATGTGGCCAATGGACACACACATTATATAGACAAATTGTAGTAAAATAAAAGAGTTTGATTTCCTTACCTTGAAACATAGTACAAGATCTCCATCCTTCACCTTGTGACACTCCAAAGGTTCCAATGGTATGGATCTCTCATGCATATCGAACATATCGAACACGGGCTTCCTGAGTTAATGTATGTGAATAATTAACCATTTTATTTATAACATAAATGTAATTCGAACAACTCATACTTGAGTAGAAACTTGAAGATAATATTTGAACAAAAATTAGACAAGCATTGCAGGCATGAAATGAACTATCACTCCTCTATTGATTACAAATTCTAAAGAAAATGTCTAGTTTCTTAACAAGCAAAAAGACATAAATTAGAATGTAAGAATCTTACAACCTCGCCTGTGCTCACAACTCTGTAGTTAAGGAATAATGCTACATCATACCTACAAATGTAATATAATCCACAATGTATAAAAATGCAACATACATATCATATGGCTAAGCTCAAAACATAGAGTTGCAGCTTAATCATAGTATTATTCCTCACCATGCAAAGTCTTTTGAAGATCTTGCTTCAAATCCCAACTCCGAGAGATTTGTAACTTCTTTACCTGACATTACAGTAAGAAATTCTAATTAAATTCTAAAGTATTCAAAGCCTTGTTGATCTTTGAGAATGACTTTATGTCAATCGTCATTTATTAGTACAACATTGCCTATCCACTAAAACATTTTTTAGTTTAGGCAACAACAAAAAACCGTTCCTAGAAGTATGAAAACCGTTGCCTAAACTTTAGGCAACAGTTTGGCAACGGTTAAAAAAGTGTTCTCTAGGTGGCCGTTGCCTATTCCCTTAGGCAACGGTTTTTCGCTTTAGGCCACGGTATATCAATAACCGTTGCCTAAATTAGGAGAATTGGCCACGGTTTTTAAACCTGTCCAATGGCAACGGTTTTCGTTCATATTATTTAGGCAACGATTTCTTAATTGTTGCTAGATGTTTCAGTCACGGTTATTAAAATGTTGGCAAATAGAATAAGGAACATTTATTTAACTATTGGTGGATGGTATAGGCAACAATTTCGTAACTGTTGCTAGACGTTTTAATATAGACAACACTTATTTTACTGTTGGTAAATAATAAAGAAATTGGTTAAATCAACTTTAGGGGACATTTTTGTAACTATTATAGAATAAATCGGCAACGATGTTAGCTTTTATTATATTGCGAGGAAAGTCTTTTATATGTTTATACATAACTAAATATATATTTTAACCTTTCAATTACAACACCTATAAATATTCCAATCAATATAATTTAAATATTCAGAACACTTGCGATTATATAAGTCTCATTATATATGCTAACAAAAGTACTAAAACCACTATGTACATTGAAATACTACTATAACACCACAACATATGTAGGCATAAAAACACTAACATATATAATTACATTAATTTGTCACAAGTCCGACATATAATCCAAAATATAGAAGATTAAATTAAATTTATCAAGTGTAAAAGTTTACATAACAAATTTCTTATAAAATCCAAAAAAAAAAATTCCACAAAGATTATAGGCATCCATGCATATTTTTTTTTTGTTGACCGAAAACATCCATGCATGTTGATAACATCATTCCCCTTCTATATCTTGAGATTGATGTGCTTCTTCACCATGAAAATCTTACTGCACATATTACAAAAGATATGTAAGTAAGAAAAAGGAAAAGGAAAATAACAATAATAATTAAAGTACTAATGATAACTACTTAGTGACAAATTTGCAATGGTCCACCTTTCTCTTGTAAATAAGAGAATATCAAAATCGAAAAATTATAGTAATAACACACATGATATGTTTTTACCATAGCCAATCATCAGCATATATACTATAAATCAGGAAGAATAAAGGCTAAGGGGCAACCCAAAACAATAGCAAAAAACTAACGGTGAACGAGTCTATGTCTAGCTTAAGTTAGATGTTAATTTAAGTGATATCAATTAGATGTTAGCTTAAATTTTGGCAAGTAGGTGAAGGCTTTAAGTAACTTGTTGGAGTTCATAGATTCAAAACTCCTATTTTTGTATCCCAACTGATATATTGAAAATTTGGTATATAATAATCACAAGAAAAGTCAAGCATACTTCAAATGATGAGTTCTAAGAGGAAATTATATTGGTAAAGTGTTACCTCTTGTCATTTTACTAGAACAACATTATATAAACACCTATTTCCAATATCAAGTTTAATCATTGCAATGTAAAAAATATGCTTAGCTGTGGTGATTTCCCAAATAATATTGTCTCTGACAATCTCATATGTAGACTGGAATGACAGATAAAAGATTCCATATCAATGAAAAGGATTAGAGACTAGACAACAAAAATTACAGAAACCTAGAGTTTGGTTATGAATTGTACTAACTCATAAGGCAAATTTGATAATCAAACATTTACGATATATATCCCTTATACAAACCTGTAAATGGCTTTTGATTTCATCATTTGTGAGGCCATCAACCTTCATTTGCTCTCTAATTTGCTTTGGTGTGGCAGTTGTAAAATCCACAAAATATTTATCAATATGCAAATACAATTACAACCAAAATACAAAACAATCAGAACTTGGTATAATACTCGCTATATGGACCACCACGCTGCTGAAGGGCCTGCAAGAAGTGCTTTTATGCAACTCCTGTGACCAGCACCGACGCTGCTTTCGCTGCCCATCTTTCTCCTCTCTTTTGCTGCTTCCAGAATTGTCTCTGGCGACTGTCACCACTGTGGAACTTGCAGCAGCTACCGGTCGAAGAGGGTGCTTTGCTAAATGATTCACTAGTCTTGCCAGCTTTCTTCTCCTCTTTGTGGAATGGCTGGAAAGCACCACCACTTCCACTTCTCTTTACTTCAATCACAGACATTTTCTGAACACAATTTCACAGCAATTAATTACACAAAGTTATACATAATACTAAGTCAATTAATCACTTATTCCCTTTTGTTTTTCATTTCAAAAACAACACAAAAGACTAAAGAAAATTATAATTAAGCTTTGCATTTCTTTCTTTCTTTCTTATTTTATGTACCTCTTCAGTTGGAGGATCTGGATGCCATAACTGAACAGATCTAAGCCAATCTGATTTCTTATTATTGTCCTTAGAAATCTTGGGCTTATATAAGTGTTGCTCATCATCATCATCATCATCTTCTTCTTCATCACAATCAAGGGATGCCCTTTTCTTAATTGGAATGAACTCCTCCAAAACAGGACCCTCCATTGATGTTGTCTGCTCCGAACACTCAGATTGAACATTCAAATTATACTACGCAGTTGTCCCAGACAGCTGTTGCCTACAACCTTCAATGGCTGCACTTCAAAGTAAATCAAGAGAACCTCTGCAACAACCAGAGAACAAAAGAACACAGTAACAAAAAGTGAAACAATCTGTCTAAAAAACAGCACAAAACACTATCTGAAAACATCACTCTGGTGTTTAAAACCCAATCACCCCAAAAAACCATTTGAGACCCCAATTGCAGTGTTTGTCTCCCTCTCCTCTCACTAAACTCCCTGAGACGCAGCTGCAACCGAACTAAAGTGAAGCCAACCTGCAAGGAATATAAGAGAGATTTGCAAAAACAACTTTTAAAGTTAGTGAAAATAAATAGATACATCAAGAGGGATATTTCTTTGGAGAAACACCCAAACTGCCCTCATGTATTTCCTTTCCACTCTAATTTTATGTCTCAACAAATTCTCAGCAGTGTTTCTCTCTAAATTACTCATTCATGTCATCCTTAACCATAAAGAAATCTTGTCTTTAAGTAAATTTTGTACCTGCAAAGAAACAAAAAGACATGTCCAGAGTATTATACAGGGACCTGAACTAAACTAGGAACCTTACTGTTGCCAAGGCCAAAAAAGTGTTTCACTCCCTCACCAACAACTCTATATCTGTGTTTCTCTCAATTGTTTTCCTTCCCTCTCAATACATCTACCAGATAAAAAGAGAAGAAACATAGGATCCCTAAGCAATGCATGACTGCAGATATTATAGTAGTTGAGCCAAAAGTTTCCTCTCTGAACCTCACAACCTTAGTATTTTGTTAGAACTCCCTTTTTGCATTGCACCATTAACATGCCTCAAGAAATTTTGGGGGACATTCCACTCATTAACCTTGTTACCTTTCATCTGAATCCAAATTACTATATTTAAAAACAAATGATATTTTTACTCTCATTCATTAAATTACTTAAAATACTACGATATCCATCTTGACTTCAAAAAGAGTCCACTTAAAGAATTTAACATACTTGAATTCATTAAATCACTTAAAATGTTGCATATTCCCTCAGAATGAGTTATAGTCCTGTTTTATCAATATTGAACCAGGGACACCAAGCTCATGCATATTTACATTGAATTAAACAGGAACCTAATGTGCTAACGAGCTTGTAGCTCAATTGGCACCAGCGCAAGTCTTTAAGACTCGGGTGTGATGCTGATGATATGTATCAGCACATGAAGGAGGGAAAAGAAAATCACTACTCACATTGGGGGTAGAAAGCACATCATCATCATAAGGAATTGGTCCATCAAGTTGAGGAATCTGAGAAGCCAGTCTCTCCAAATTTGCTGACATTTTTCCTTTAGAAGTAGAATGACCTGCATCAATGGAGATGCCCCCTCCATACACCTGAAAGATTTATATCCAACAATTCAGTAAAAGAATGAACCTTTCCATCAACCAAGCAAGTCAATTAATTAACAAACGGAAATAAATGCACACATATGTGGTCAACTGTACTGTAGAACCCCAAAAGAACAATCTATAATAAAGTGCCGAGAAAGAAGCCCATGTGATCTATACTTTTAGTATAGCCATCTGAGCAAATATACATGCTGGAGATCAGTAAGATGGTACTTGCAATAGTTGGAAAGTGCAATCTGATTGTTTATCAAATAAAAAGTGCTAAATGATTAGGACAGATCAAATCTCATAACAGAAGTTAATCGAAGCTAAGACAAAAAGACAACAGGTCAGAAGCATGCAGTAGATTCAGGACAAATCTGTGCAAGATGAAGCAAAAGAAGCAGTGCTTACAAATCAAAATAAAGTAATAAGACCTTGATACCAAAGTTTCATGTAATCTCATACTTCACTCCAGACTAAAAATACACTAGTAGCATCCTTTTCAATAAATTGAACAAGTATGACAAAATATTTCATACCTGAATGATACTTTAAGGTAAGGGAAACCAGAATGAATTTATAGTTCATGTATATATTAATATAGTGTATGTTTATAATGAATGTGAAAAATGTAAAACCGTCAAGAGAAAAAATAGAGAAAGATAATAGTCAAAAGCACAGTTTGGTTTGACACTGCATTCAATTTGAGGAAACACCATCAAATTCTCATGACACTTGCCTCAATAGTGTCGATCAAAGTACTACAGGAGGAACTAAAAAAATCCCAAACATACTGCCTATCTATCAGCTCACTAATGTACTATCTATCTATCTATATTTCAGCACACTGGGTGGATATGTCATTGCTGCAGTTAAAAGACATGGTTGAAGAGCTAAAATGCAGAAATTTTATCTCAGAAATTAGATCACTGATCTTAAAAGATGTATGGAAACAGGAGATATTTGTGTTTGAGTGCACGTATTGGGTAAAATATTCAAATGGGGAAGTCAACCACCTAAATGTGACATACAATATCCACTAGATGAAGAATCAAAAAGGCTAGTTTGTTGGGTATAGTTTGTTTTGGTTTTTTGAACCAAAATGAGCTGAATGCAGCCATGGAAACTAGTGACACACTTTCTCATGTTTACAAGACTCACCATAATGGAATTTATCAGAGGCCAAGAGGCCAAACTACTGCAACTAATCTTCTTCTTCAACTAATACAAGTTAAGCTCCTATTGTTGCAAATCTCAATCCAAATATTACTATTAAGAACTGATGATTAAGTTCAAGTTAACAAAGCAAGCATCTTAGAAAAGGCATAGGCATGGTGCTTAAGCTTTGCCTACTATCAAAAAAGCCGTCAGCTACACAAATTTCAGAATTTTAACAAATCTATAATAGGGGAGCACTCCACCATAGGAACAATTCAGACAGAAAAATCAGGATCCAACATTTCAACACCTCTAGAATAAGAAAGTCAGGTAAATAATCAGAAACAAGAGAAAGCCCCTTAATAACTAGATCCAGAATGCATGAATATAAAGTAACAACTATAAAATAAACCATAAAAGAAGGCAAAACTGCCATTGAACCAGTTATAAAGTCAAAAATCAAGAGAACCACAATATTGGCCAAAACATCCTATGTATAAAAACAAATAGTATGATATATACAGTGTACATGATCAATACATACCATATACACTAGCACCAACAACCTCCAAGCATTCAGAGCTTGATGAAATGTATTCTCTAAATGTGAGATCCAGAACTGAAACTGGACTAGATTCATATGCCCCCTCCAAGCTAACGATGGAATATGGCACAGGACCAGAGCAAAGGGAATAGAAAGAGTCTTTTTAAAATTCTGATGTATCCTGTAATTTAAGAACAATATAATGCATCAACATAATTTCAGCTATTGTACATAAGGAGAGAACTTAACATTGCTAAAATCACAGCAATAGCAAAGAAAAACCAAAGAATTATCTACACTCTATGTAATCATAAACAGAGAAGTGAGAGAACTTAAACAAAATTAAAATAGAAAAAAAATCAAGATCAACGTGATAACTAGAACTCATGCAAACAGATTTTATGTCCAATACCCCTTATACAGGACAACCTTCCATAAAAATGTACCAAACAGGGAATTAAAATTATACCTAAAACTCAAGTTTAGTAGTAATGATTTTAACCATTTCTACACAGCACAAGCTAGAATTTTTATACCTTCACCGAGAGGCTTCAACGCACTCTCGCAAAATGCCATGGAATTCCCACAATTAAAGCAAGTGTTTTCGCATTTAAAACAACTACCTCCTCCGCCGCCGCAGCTACCGCCATCGCCGATTATTCCTTTCGCGGTGGCGCAGTCCTGCACCATGTGCCCAAAACCACCACACCTAAAGCAAGATCCACCACCTCTGCCACCACACCTCCACTGCTATTGCTTCCACGCATGCAATCCCTAGCGAGGTGATCAAATCCGCCACAATTAAAACAAGCGCCGCCACCGCCACCACCAGAATTGTTGCTCCGGTTACAATCTCGAGTCAGGTGTCCAAAATCACCGCATTAATAACAATCGGCACCTTCTGCTCCTCCTCCACTGCCATTGCATCGACCGCCGCCGCCGTAACTGTCATTCCTGGATCGTAGAGGAGCGTCGTTTGGACCGGTTACCAAGTGAGAGAGGAGATGAAGAAATGTTTTCAGAGTTATGACTGTGAAGGGAGGAATGAATGAATAAAAATCGTTTGGGGATGGAGAGTGAAAGTGAGAGAGATGATGGAGAGAAAGGGGAAGGGTTAGGGATTTGGAAAATGAATTGTGATACTTCGTCACAATTTCTGCAAAAATCCCTGGCAAAATATCGGCTTAGTGGGAATGATTTAATATCAAAATCCTTCCTCCAAAATGTTAAGTTTTTTTTTTTTTGTTGATAAAACCAAAATGTTAAGTGTTAACACAGTGAAAACGTTCCCTACAGTTTTAAAAGTGTTGGCTAATTTAAATCGACAACGGTTTTATATTATATTTAGAAAAGAGACGTAAAATATACATAGTATTGGCTACAACTACAAAATTGTTGCCTATTCCATGTTTTAGGACCAGTTTTTCCACCGTTAGCAAGATTAGTGTTGCCTAATGTGGAAAATGTTGTAGTGATCATTGAATCTTATCGCTTGTTGAAGTTAACCCAAAATCAATCTTTATACAACTTACAAGGCTTTATAATTGTGTAGGTGTTTTTTGAAGGATTACCTATAATTCTAATTTGTTTAGAACATCACACAGATACAAATCATAGCATATTACACATGTTAATCAAAGGAGAGGAGAAGAATTATGTACCTTGCATCATCGTAGAATCCATTACAGTGGGTCAGAATGTGAGAGAGAGTTGAACAGTGGATCAGAATGTGAGAGAGTTACTTCTCTCTTTCTGGTTGGTTCAGTATGTGTGTCTATTGGAATGCCTAATGGGGAGGCAATCCTTATAACCTACCAGCAGAGAGTAGGGACCTCTCAACGGGTTAACATTAGAATGGCCCAGCCCATCATAGGGTCACTCTTAGTAAATACCCAATAACAATTTCATCAATTGGTTACGTAATTAAGAATTAAATTATATAACTGATATATTAATAATTTAATTATAATTTAATCACCAATTAATGCTAATCCACATATTATACACATGTTAAATTAAAAAATTTAACAATTCTAACACTTGGATAGCATTAATCAATTATTAAAATATAACAAGGAAATACCAGTTACGATCAAAGCATACGTTAACCAGCAGTATAAGAAATATAAGCTTTAACAATGCAGAAATAGTATCCGATAGGGAAGTAAATCATACATGCTAAAGACTCATATCTCACATAAAGAATGATGAATATAAAATTGCATATAATTAATAAAGAGAAATATGCAATTCAAGAATGGTCCAAGCATCTTAAAATGCTATAAGAGATATGAAAACAAGAATGACGTCAATTTACATATCTCATAAAAACGATAATGGGCAAATAATGGTTTCAGACTCCCACTAATCCAATACATCAAAAGACTTAACTAAGCCCATATGAATTACATGATTCCGGAATATTCCAACAGTTAAGCCTTTGGTTAGTGGATCAACAAGCATGTTTCCTGTATCAATATGCTCAATACGAGTCTGAAATTCCTGAATCTTCTCTCTAACGAACAAATATTTCACATCAAAATGCTTAGTGCGAGAAGAGCTTCTATTGTTATGAGAGAAGTTCACAGCAGCAGTATTGTCACAATATATCACAAGTGGCCTGGATATGCTTTCAACAATATGAAAGCCAGAAATCAAATTTTTCAGCCACATGGCTTGACAAGTAGCCTCATAGCAAGCAACATACTCTGCTTCCATGGTAGAAGTAGCTGTAAGCGTCTGTTTGATGCTTTTCCAAGAAATAGCTCCTCCTGCCATCATAAAGATAAAGCTAGAAGTAGATTTTCGGTCGTCAGGGCAACCTGCGAAATCAGAATCAGAATAACCAGTGACCTGAAGTTGATCAGACTTCTTATAGGTCAACATATAATCTTTGGTTCCCTGCAAATATCTCATGACCTGTTTTACGGCTTTCCAATGACCCAAACCTGGGTTGCTCAAGTATCTCCCTAAAGCATTTACAGCAAAAGCAATGTCGGGACGAGTACAAACTTGAGCATACATTAAACTGCCAACAGCGGAAGCATATGGGACTTTTTCCATTTCATTTATTTCTACATCATTTTGAGGACATTGAGATTTAGATAATTTTTCCTCACCCTTTTGAACAGGTGCAGCACATGGGGAGCAAGAATGCATATTAAACCTTTTGAGGACCTTTTCAATATATCCTTTTTGAGACAATCCAAGAACACCACGTGACCTATCACGATAAATCTGGATGCCTAAAACAACAGAAGCATCACCAAGGTCTTTCATATCAAAGTGGCTACTCAACATAAGTTTTGTCTCGGTCAGAATTTTAACACAACTGCTAGCAAGAAGTATATCATCAACATATAGAACGAGAATGATGAACTCACCCTCACAAGTCTTCAAGTAAATGCACTAATCTGAGGCATTTTCTTTGAAGCCAAGAGAAGTGACAACCTGATCAAACTTCAAATACCATTGTCTGGAGGCCTGTTTCAGTCCATAAATAGACTTATTCAGCTTGCAAACCAAGTGCTCTTTGTCTGTTTCAGTAAAACCTTCAGGCTGAACCATGTAAACATCTTCAGTAAGGTCTCCATTCAGAAAAGCCGTCTTCACATCCATCTAGTGAAGTTCTAGATCAAAATGAGCTACCAAAGCCATGACAACTCGAAATGCATCTTTTGTAGAGACTGGTGAGAAAGTCTCCTTATAGTCAATGCCTTCTCTTTGGTTATAGCCTTTAGCTACTAGTCTGGCTTTGTACCTTTCAACTTTACCATCTGGAGTACGTTTGGTTTTGAAAACCCATTTGCATCCAACAGGTTTACAACCAATTGGTAATTCCTCTAGACTCCAAACACCATTATGAGACATAGAAGACAACTCATCATGCATAGCATTCAGCCAATCAGAAGCATGAGAGCTAGAAATTGCCTCCTTAAAGGTAATAGGATCATCATCATCATTGAGGTCAAATTCATGTTCCTGAAGATATACAACATAATCATCTGGTATGGAAGGTCTGCGCACTCTTTGAGATCGTCTCAGTGGAACTTCATCAACAATAAGATCATGTTCTTGTTCATCTACTAGTGGTGCTGCCACACCATCTTCATGTTGAAGATTCTGATCAACATCATTAGCTGGAATCATAACTTCTGTAGGAAAAGGAACAGCTGGTATAGGAACAATGGTGCGATCTTCTCTAAGAGTAACTGGTCGTGGTATATCACTCCCACTATCCAAGTCATCCTCAAAGAAAATCGCTCGATCAGATTCGACGACTCGCATAGAATGAGATGGACAATAGAATCTGCTACCTCTGGAACCCACACAATAGCCAATAAAGAAACCACTAACAGTCTTAAGATCAAGTTTTTTAGACTGAGGATTATAAGGTCTAACTTCTGCCTTACAACCCCATACATGAAAATGTTTCAAACTCGGCTTCTTTCCACTCATGAGCTCATATGGAGTTTTTGGTACAGACTTGCTGGGTACTTGATTTAGAATGTAGACAGCAGTTTTTAAGGCATCTCCCCAAAGAAAGTCTGGCAATGATGAATGGCTCAACATACATCTTACCATATCCATAAGTGTGCGGTTACGCCTCTCTGCAACTCCATTTTGCTCAGGAGTACCAGGCATAGTGTATTGAGCTTCAATACCGCATTCCTCAAGAAATCTGGCAAAAGGTCCTGGGTTTCTACCCGTCTCATTATATCTACCATAGAATTCTCCACCTCTGTCAGATCTTACACATTTTATCTTCCTACCTGTTTTCAACTCAACAACAGCCTTAAAGGATTTGAAAGCATCTAGGGAACTAGACTTTTCTTGAAGGAGATCTATCCATCCATATCTCGAGAAGTCATCTATAAAGGTAATGAAATACCCATATCCACCCATTGCAGTGGGTGTAATAGGTCCACACAGGTCGGTGTGAATCAACTGTAGCACATCATCACACCTATTTGCTGCTTTATTCCTAACCTTGGCAGTAAATTTGCCCTTGATGCAATCAATACATGTATCAAAATCGGAGAAGTCTAGATCATGGAGAATACCTTCCTTGAATAGCCTCTCAATACGGGGCCTAGAAATATGCCCCAAACGTCGATGCCATAACATAGAAGAATGTTCATTAATCCTACTGCGTTTGTTTCCAACAGCAGAATTGACAGTTATGTCATGTAGATTTAACATATAAAGGCCATCACGTAAAACCCCTGAACCAACGGAAATAGAATCTGAACAAACAATCAATTTTCCACTACCAAACTTAAAGGTGTAACCACATTTATCCAAAGCAGAAACAGAAATCAAGTTCCTTCTCATAGAAGGTGCATACACAGCATCTCTTAAAAGCAAATTATGTCCAGAAGGCAAAAGTAAAGAAACAATTCCAATGTCAATAACAGAAACTCCAGCTCCATCTCCCATAATAATTTTAGACTCAAGCATCACTTGGTTTCCTCGGGCTTGTGAACCCCTGCAAGGAATTCACAACATGAATGGTTGCACTGAATCTAACCACCAAGTATTTGGAGGAACATCAATGACATTGGATTCAAAGCATGTTAAAGCCAGGAATATACCTTGCTTCTCTTGTTTCTTTTTCAAGAAATAGCAATCATCTACCTTGTGGCCATACTTCTTACAATACTTGCAGTTACCCTTGAAGAAACTTTTCTTAGCCTGGAGATGTCGCTTTGCATTTTTCTTCTTTCCCTTTTGATCTTTCTTCACAAATCTTGAACCTGACTTAGAAGTTTGATTTGGATCGGATGCAGCAAAATGAGCACTTTGTGTGATTTACCCTTTTTAATGGACTCTTCTTCTTGTGTAACAATGGCAATCATCTCGTCCCACTTGTCCATTCGGCCTTCGTGTATTGTAAGAGGTCTTCATAACATCGAATTGTGAAGGAAGAGATTCAAGAACCCGGTAGATTAAAGTACTTTCGCCAATTTCAACTTTAAGAGATTTCAGTTTGTTGTAATAGTGCATCGCCTTCATGATATGCTCACGCACACCACTCGACCCCATCATATTTGGTCTTGTCAAACAAGGAAAGATACTTGACTTTTCTCGAGCCTTCTCAAAAGTCATAAATTTCTCCCCAACAGCTTTCTGATATTCCTTAGCATTATCGGTCTCTATGATACTCTGCTGATGGATTTTTCCATAGTATACTTCATCACTTTCAGGCACACTCTATTAGAGTGTTCCCATTTCTCATAAGCAATCCCTCTGTGCTGCAGTAGACTCATTTGTGAGAGCTGCTGGCTTGTCTTCCCTCAAGGCCAGATCCAAGTCAGCAATGGTTAAGTAGAGATCTAGAGACTCTTTCCAGTCCTCATAGTTTGTCCCATTTAGAGTTTTGACAGAATTTGGGAAGGAGGCTGACATAAAACAAAGAATAAGGAATCATTAAGAATTGAAAGGTAATATGATTCCATATATGTGTTCAGCCAATCTTGCCCATAATACAAATTTCTTATTCATTATAATTCCGCCTAAGGGTCCCGAATCATAATAAACAAGAAATATAACAAGAAGAATAATACAATGTACAAAACTTACATCACCAAAATTTCTAATACCGATAGGGTACTTGAAAACCATAATTGACATAAGCTTGAGACAATAGTACGATGTATAATAACGAATTACATTAATAATAGTACACCGATAGGGTATAATTATTATTAATATAATACAAATATAACACATTAGAATAATTAATTATTTAACAACACAAATTTTGTATAATTATACCCACGATAGGTGAGTTCATAACTATACAAAATATCAATAGTCATGCTACAATTATACATTAGAAAAATTATATTGTATAACAAATGTAGCATAGAACACACAACTTAATTCACATAAGGCTCTAAAATTAATTCCATCTATATGACACATGATCAAGGAGAGTGTAACATATCAAAGTGTCACAAAAAGGTAGGGAACAATCACAAAATTTTAGACCAAAACCTTAGAGTACAGTATTAAAAAATACAATATATTTTCGGATTTAACCATATAAAATGATTCGCGAGGCGAGAGGTATCTCGCGAGGCAAATCTTGTGAAAAGTCAGCAACGTTTGGTCTTCTCGCGGGTACTCGCGAGGCGAGTCAAGTGTTCGCGAGGCGACCCAGAAACCTTTCATTTTCCTAGAACAGTCAGCCTTCGGGGTCGCGAGGCGAGAAGAGTAATCGCGGGGCGAACCAGAGAGGATGACATTTTCACTGTTCTGCTGGCTTTCAGGTTCGCGAGGCGAGAAGAATCTCGCGAGGCGAATCTGGAATTCCAACAGATGCTGATGCCCAGAATCGCAAGGCGAGCATACACTCGCGGGGCGAAGCATCGATTTCTTACGTTTTATTTGATAAAATCCAATGATTTTCGAGTATGTTACTCGAATAACATGCGGGAATTGATTCAAGAACTTCAGAAAAACAAAACCCACGAATTTGTACAAAGTTGTTCTTGATCCAATTCTGCAATAGCTATAATATGTATCTATTGAGCTCTGATACCAATTGAAGGATTACCTATAATTCTAATTTGTTTAGAACATCATACAGATACAAATCATAGCATATTACACATGTTAATCAAAGGAGAGGAGAAGAATTATGTACCTTGCATCATCGTAGAATCCATTACAGTGGGTCAGAAAGTGAGAGAGAGTTGAACAGTGGATCAGAATGTGAGAGAGTTACTTCTCTCTTTCTGGTTGGTTCAGTATGTGTGTCTATTGGAATGCATAATGGGGAGGCAATCCTTATAACCTACCAGCAGAGGGTAGGGACCTCTCAACGGGTTAACATTAGAATGGCCCAACCCATCATAGGGTCACTCTTAGTAAATACCCAATAACAATTTCATCAATTGGTTACGTAATTAAGAATTAAATTATATAACTGATATATTAATAATTTAATTATAATTTAATCACCAATTAATGCTAATCCACATATTATACACATGTTAAATTAAAAAATGTAACATTTTTTACATTCTTTCTCAACAACCCTGATAAGGCTCCACATGAATCCTATGAGGCTATAATTTCCAATGTATGAAGCAATATAAAACAAAACAGAATCAAATATAAACTATTGCAAATGCTCACTGAATTTATTTTCATTAATAGAAATCAATAATTACCATTTTGGCCGGGAGAAATTTGATAAAAGTATACAATAAGCATTATTGTTGTTCGTTAATGAGTCAAAACAATATCATGTTCACTGTAAAATATATCTGGAAACTCAATTCCCTTATTATTAATATCAAAAGAAATGAAAAAAGACAGAGCACGTTATCAATATGAAGGTTATGATTTACAGTGACAAGGTGCCTATATTTGTCTTTATATATATAAAAGAAGCAATCACTGAGGGCATTTTTTCCTTCCAAAACTGGGGTCAAATTTGTCATTTAGTTAACTAATTAATATACATCAATAAATCAGTAATTGTTATAATTTATATTAAATTTTTATGCAATTTTCGTGGTTATTAATTGGCTAATTGCTGCTATATACCCATGCACCCTAGGTTATTGGGCTGGAGTTAATGAAACCATCCAGACATAATGGTCCATCGGGTAATAGATAGATGTTGGGAAAATAAAAAATAAATAAAAAGTAATTAATTCTATATATTGGAAGGACATCCCTTTGACTAAGAGACTCTCATCCTTTTTCATTTTAATGGTTTCTCGCCTCTTGGGATTGTAAATTTTCCTTCTAACACATGCCTCTTCGGTTCTTTGGCCTTTTCAGGTTTCTACAAAACTCATCCGTTTTATTGATGCGAGGGGTGTATGTAGCTATCTGCCATATAAGCTTCCATCTCTAAGCTGGTGTTTTCTGGTTTCTTTTCTCATGATTTTTTTTGAACTTTTTTATTTTTTGCTGCATTATCTTATATTGTTAACATATTTCATCTATTTTTTATTCTTTATGTCAAGTGTTAATGTACAAACTGGAGAGCCAGGAGAGGAGGTAGCTATCAAGCTGGTATGTTATGAATTGCATATTATTCATTATATTCTGAATTGCATTTTTAGTTTTGAAAGTGTCCATATTATTCATTATATTCTTGAAGCATGCTTCTTTGAGATAAAATGCTTGAGTATTTCAAATGACTCAATCATAACATCAACTGAAGAACTACTCCCTACTCCATGAGGTATACTCAAACATATACTTTGAATAACTATTCTCACATTGGTTGTGTTCTCTTCACTTCACTGTATTTTTTTATTGCTATAAAAATTGTCAATTCACATTGGTTCTCTCTCTGTGTTTTTTCATATAAATAACAGCATGTGATTCCATGACCATGTTCATAGAGCCCAAGTATAACTTCTTTTCAACAAGCATGGTACTTTTGAAACTCTTCTGGCCTAGCAGTGCCAAAAATATATATGTGGGAAGAGATTAAGTTTGCAGTTTACTGGGGCAATACTCAACTTGACAAGGTAAATAACCTTCTTCCTCTATAGCCTCCAAAAGATTTATGTACTTCAAAGTTAAAATTAGTGCTTAGAGTATACTAGCTGGACAATTAAACATGTTAGTTGTTTCTACTTTCTACATATACATATGGCATCTGAGTTTAATTGGGCTTGATTGTATTTGATCCAACTTGAATTTCAACGTAACCTACTTTGACATTGTTTATTTGGAATTACCATTCATGGAGCTATCGTGATGTTCCTATCTCTTTCTTAATTTATTTACAAAAATAATATCTCTATTTTAGTTGCAGGCACAAGGGATTGGCAAAGGAGTAACTAGCTACATCCTACATACCTGAAGAAAAAGTGAGATGATGCTAACAAGGGGGAATTAAGTGTTTCTCTTCAAGGTTGAAATTGAAACTTCTGCTAATTCTAACTCTGGAACTTCTTATCATGAGAAAAAAATTTCTGCTGATATAATCCACATTCAAAATTAAGGATTTCGCCTTTACAAAAATAGCAATCAATTGTAAATCAAAAAAAAAAAAAGTAGCTATCAATTTATTCAATGTTTTTTTATTGATAGGTTTATCTGTTATTTATTATTCTGTTTTGAATTAATATTTGTTTATTTGATTAGGATGTTGTATACAGTATTGGTTATAAAGAGACTGAAATTAAGTTTGCTTACATGCTTCCTTTAGACAAATCTGGGTGTCAAATGAAGTATTGCCCCCTTTATTTTAGAAACTTCATTACTTTTTGGTTTTACTCTTTCATTGTTGCAACTCATATTTTCCAATTTTTAATATTATATTCTACATCTGGGTTCTGATGTGTTACTTCCTATGTTTGCTTAGACGAGAAGATAACATAGTTGCAATAAGCTTCATCATATTTTAAAAATTTATTTGGACTTCTTTTTTAAAAACTGTGTTGTGATTTTATTTTTGTGTGAAATTTTGTTTATATAAGGCCAAGTTGATTCTTCATTTGGGTTTTGAGAAGTTGTTTCATATGTTTGCTTCGACGGTGAGATAACTTAACTGCAACCAAATTAATCTAATACATGTCATCATATTTGTTAAATTTTTTAGAAGTCCTTTATTAAAAAAAAGTGTTTTGAAGTAAAATTTCATTCATTATATATTGTGTTTCTGATAAATATACTATAAAGATTGATTGAACTGAGTACAAGGTACAATTGGAGAAAGTAGAGCAAAGAAATGTTAAAGTATAATAATAATAATTTATATTTTCTAATTGCACATGTATCTAATATTATTTTATGTAGAAATCCTTTAGATATTATTATATTGTTTTAATATTAATTTGTCGACAACTTTTCCTTATAAGTTTTAATTTACAAAATAAGTTATTCCAACAAAACTTTACATGTGCCTCGTATGGGAAAACATGTGATACATGTGTGTATTCTAATCGTGTTACCTTAATTATGAGTGTGTTACCTTAATATTTATTTATCAAAAATATCATGTAATCTTACTATTTTTAAGAAATAAAAAATAAATTTCTAAATAAATAATGTTTTATGTTTTCAAATAATATTATGTTATATCGCATATACATATCTCACCCGTGCATCGCACGGGTCCATCAACTAGTAATAAATAAGTTAATACGGCAAATGAGAATACTAGCTAGCATCTTATTTTTAAATATTAAAATTCGCTAGTTGGAGCTAAGGGCATTTGATGGAACCATGGGCTAAAATGGAGAAAGTTCAAAAAGGGGAAGGCCCTCTTGGTTTACTCCCGTATACCAAGAACCCACCGACAAGGTTTAAAGTTGTTGGTGGGAACATTAAATGATGGTGAGGTAGACAATTTTATATACATATATATATATATATATATATATATATATATATATATATATATATATATATATATATATATATATATAGATAGATAGATAGAGAGAAGCAGTTATACAAAGAGAATATACATATTAGGGCTGGACAAATTACCGATCTCGATCGTGACCCGTTAAAACCGAAGCAGAAAATAGTTAGGCATGTATGGGTGGGAGCGAGGGTCAGCGGGTGACAGTTTAGTTTCATGCGGTCTTGGGCGCAGGGGGTGGGGTTTGGTTTGGGTAAAAAAATTCGCTACCAACCGAACCACCAGATATATTAAAATATTTTTATTTTTATTTTTATTTTCCCTTTAATTTGATTGGTTACCTCAGATTTTCCTTCAATCTGATTGGTTCTGATCGGTCCGAATCCGACCAAACCCGCCCACTGTCCACCCCTAATATGTAGGGGACGTAACAAATTGGGGGCATGAACAGTATTTATAATTTTGTATTGGGATTCAAGATTAGCATCTCTAGATTGGGAGCATTCTGCTATTTTCTTCTTTGTACCCTTATATTAAATATAGGCTGCTTACGTTAGGAATTTAGTCCTATCAACACTTAACCCAAACCAGGTGAACCCTTGTTCCCTATAGAAATGACAACATAACAAGATTTTATAGGCTTCAAAACAAATGGCACTCTGATTATGGGGTTTTTAAGGGGAACATTTTGCAATGGTTTAGCTGTATAAAACCAATTTTTCAAAACCACAAGAAAAACCACCCAATATCATCGAGGGACCTTTTTCTTCCTTTTCCAAATTTGTAGCCACAATAAAATAGAAGGAAAAAAGGACAACCTTTTGGAGTTGGAGAGCTTTTGTTTCCAATAGAAGCATTTGAAAGATCAACAAATAATTTCAGCTCATCGGGTGATGAAGTAACATATGCCTGTGACTCTTTCTGTTTGTTTTGGAACCAACACTTCACCTAAAACCCAGTAAAACCAATGCACCATTATAACATGTTCTGTAAAAATGACAAAACATGTCTAAATGACAAAGAAATTGTAACAACCTGTTGCCATGATAAGGAAGTTTTACCAGCACGGTTTGATGATGAACTGCAATATTAAAGCTTTTAAATGATGAAATGTCATAGTAAACATAACACAAAGTCCTCTCTATTTTATGTTACAGTTAAGATAAGACTTAATTCACCTCAATTTCGTAGCAACCTCTCGACAGAAATTCTGATCAAGTGATTTTTCTCCCATCTCCTGATACATTCTTTCCAATTCCATGATCTATGTGTTCGTGGCCGTTGGATGAAGCAGCGGAAGAGGGAACGAGTTAGTGGAATGCAACGACAGTATACACATCAAGTGGAACACAGAACAATCTAACTAAAATATATACCACACTTCCATCCTCACAGAAATGAAATTACCTCATCTTTAGAGAATTGATGGAATGGAGATTCAGTTAAATCGAGCTTATCCATCTCTGCAAACAGGGGTGGCCAAGATGTCAACTTTATCCTTACTTTAAACACTCCTAATAAAAGTACATGTTGGCTTTATATATATATATATGATAAAAAACAAACTTCTCTAGTCAAATACATAAACAAGAAACAAGCAAAGAAAACCAGAACATCCTTCCTTAATTGACAAACTTTCATCGTTTTCTTGGGATGAAAACAAGTCTCCTATTTTCATAAAAACTCACATAGCTAAATAGAATATTTCTACATTCATCTGATCATCACAGGGCCGCAATTATTCAGGAAAAAAAGAATGTAGAATTGTGGATCAGCAAGCCACCACAAGATAAAATTATCAGCCATCCCTATTTCTAATATGCAAAAGAAATGATTAAAGATGATGCATTGTATAAAAGAATCCATTTTGTACTCTAAATAAATGCCAAAACCAAGCGGAAAAGTATATAAAGATCACAAATTCAAGCACAAAAATAGGTTCAGAACTAGCTAGCCAATTAACCATCTTATATCACAGCAGATTTAAAAAAAAAATTCAGCGAAATGGGATATCATTAACCAGTGACCGAATGAGTTCTAGCAATGAAGTCAGAAGAATATATCAGAGTTGCATTAAAGGAAGTAGCAATGACAAAACTATTTATGAACGTTGAGAAATAAAAGAGAAGTGAAGCGGAGCAACGTATAAACTATCAAGTCAGAAGAGGCAGACTCTGACATAAAGGGTTTGGCACGAATTTATAGGAAAAAGCGGAATCTAATTTTCCGAGTTAGTCCCTCAATATTTTACACGAATACGCTTCTGCCCATACTCTCTATAAAGGGGTCACTATCTTGAATTTGACGTGGAGGGAGGGAAAAAAAGTTTAAAATTTTTTTCGTCTAAAAGTTTTATTTATTTTTTTTTTTTGCACAAAAATATGACAGACCAATAGGATACTGCCACGTGGCAGGTCAATGACGTCATCACATCAACAAAAAAATTACTCCCTCCGGTCCATTTTTATGGTAAATTTAGTTTTTGTTTTTGGTCCAAAACAATGGGTCTTTTGCAAACCCAATGTACATTTGATAATTTTTTTTCCATATATACCCTTATACTCCCTACTTAAATTCAACCACTATTCCCTACTTAAATTCAACCATAAATGTTAGTATTTGTTCCAAAACAAAAGTAATGCATCTTTTTTTTTACCAATAAATGTGCACATTCTGAGTGCTTATTAATGGCAAGTGGAATGTGTAGTACATATGGTTAGAATGTGCAAATAATTAATGATATTATAACTAAGGGTAATTTGGTACAAATGTTAACAAATTAATGCTTACTTAATCTGTGTGTAGAAACCTTAAATTACCATAGAAATTGATCGGAGGGTATAATATTTTATTCCAACTTGTCAAAAAGGAGATCACTTTTGTAAATTGTTTCAAAAGGAGGTCATTTTAGTAAATAGTTTCTAAAAGGGGGTCACTTTGGTCAAAAATCCCATCGTTGTGAGATAATAACAAGGGGTCGAGATGGTTGTTGCAGTATTGACTTATGATACTGTAAGGTTTAATGGTTGTTTTGGATTGCATAAGATTTTTATGGGGTTTTGCTTACTGTTTTCTGGGTTAAAGTGGGTTAAAGTGTGTCTTCGGGAATGCTTATTGAGGGTATTTTTTGTTTTGTTTTGTTGGAGTTGATTTATAACTCTTTGACGTAACGAGTGATAATTGAAATGACATTCTGAATGTGTTTTTGCATTCACGTGTTATGAGAGATGAAATGGGAGAGTGTAAGAGTTCCTATAGCTAGGTTGTTAAAAGATGTGTTAAAAACTTGATTACAACAACTGCCACATGCCTAATGAAATGAGTGAGTGTAAGAGTTCTTATAGGTTGTTAAAAGATATACTAAAAACTTGATTATAACAACTACCACATGCCTAGATGAAGAAAATCAAATTTATTAGAGAAAACAAGCGAAAAAACAACAATTACAATAGCCAAAAGAAACTTACCTTCTTGAAATGCAACATAAACACAGAATCTCAAGACTAATTTTTCTTTACTCACCCACCTGATGCCTCAGGCTACTGCCTCCCCTCTGAATTGTCCCTTTAAACAAGGACCTAGAAGAAATGTTCCCCCAAGTATCTGAAGGATCTTGAAGCAAAATTTTGGGGTGGCTATTTTTATATTCACTTATGCCTAAAAAAAGCGCTACTCTTAAAAATTTTAATGTTGAATCATCACATATAAAATAAGGTTTTTAAGAGGTGAAGGAGGATACTATAGTTATATATAATGAATAAATAGCGGAATATCCAAAACAAGAATAAACAAAGATTACACATAAACAATTGGAGAAACACTCATTATATCAAATGACGTCATTTGTCTAATATCTACTTTTGTATGTTGAAGGATGTAACAGCCCCTGCGTTATTTAATCGGTTAAAATATAATTATATATATGATTAATTATTTTATTTGGATGTTTGTTAATTTTGTTATGTGGTTTAGTTGAGTAATTAAATTACTCTCTTCAAATTATTTTATTGCGTGCGTTAGCACTGACTTATTTCAGTGGATGCACACTTATTAGACAATAAGTTACATTATTGTCACTAGTATTACCAGTACAGAAAAATATTTTAAATAATATGTTTAAGCGAAAGACATTTCTATATTTTCATTCAATTTAATTTTAGAGTTGAAAATAAATTGGTTTGACCTTAATCGGGGATTAAATTTTGGATCGAGTATTTTCTTAGTTGATCAGTCCAATTATTAATCTTTACTCTAATTTGAATTTCGAAAATGTATATCTATCAATCTTTATTTTTAGATTCCAGAAAGTAAAAACATGTTTATTTTAGGCTTAATATTTTATCACTCATTATATACCTATCACTAAATAATTGACTAAATAAGTTTTATGTGGTATGCTTAGTGGTACACGGCCATTTTTACACTCCTGACACCTCCACTTTCAATTTGTGCCTCATGATAAGCATGAAACACCTCCTATAACAATTTTGCCGCATACTAAGAACAGGCCACCTCTTGCTTGCCTATTTATCCACGCCACTTAAGTTGACCAATTGCTAAACTACGAGATTGACGAATTGTGATAAAAAGTTTTCATTATATATATATATATATATATATATATATATATATATATATATATAGACACACGTGTGTGTGTACTACGTAATGTTTCAGAAAGAAGGAATAAGAAAATTTGAGAGAGAAAGTTTTCTTTATATATATATATATATATATATATATATATATATATATACACACACATATACTTAATGTTTAAGAAAAAAAGCAAGTCAGAGAGAGGGTATTAAGAAAAAGCATGAGCTAGAGAGAGAGAGACGTAGAAATAAAGAGAGAGAGAGCCGTGAGAAGAGAGAAAATTCCGGAGAGAGTTCCGGTCAACCCGTTCGTCCTATCAAAATTCTGATTATACCAATGTGATCCTCACGATGTCTACTTCATTATCCTATCTTTCTTGTCTTGATTAGGCTAAGGTAAGCCTATGTCCTTTTTATGCCTAAATGCTGTCGGCGACGGTACTGAGGTTATCTTTCAATTCATTTATCGGTTTCCAATTCCGTCTTCGGATTTGGATTACACGTAACATGTGCTTCACAATGACGTGTTCAGGTGAATTTTTGGAGCCCCGGAGGGTGTAGAATTGTGCGTGGCAAATTTGGGGGAATATAGGGAGTGTCCATTTCGTTGCCCCAGAGCTAGCCTCAGACATTCCAGGTGGGGGAAAGAAATTATTTAACGTCGGAAACGGCGCGGTTACATTTAATTAGATAATGGTGTACGGCGACCCAAACCCTACATGAGAGCGAGTAATGGACAAGTTCTATACCACATTGGGGACTACTTAGTTGTACCGATGATGATATAGAAATTGTGCGTTTATCGTCGTTACGCTATATATATATATATATATATATATATATATATATATATATATATATATATATATATATATATATTATTACGTGAGGATTACGTGTTTGACTGGTTGATGTGAAATTTATACTGGTTTATATTTATTATTATTCTTACTATTATTATTATTTTAATATTACTACTGATGGGATGATTATGATTATTATTATTGTTGTTGTTGTTGTTGTTGTTGTTGTTGTTGTGATTATCATTATTATTATGATGATAGAATGAGTGTAATGATTGTACTTAGAGGATTTAGTAAATCATAAGTTATATGAGACACGAGGATATATTTGGGGATTGCATACTATATGAGATAGCAGTGCCTAACCGAGACAATTATCGTGATATGAGAACGAGAGTGATGAGATGAGATTATTTTGAGGTTATCTATGAGATTATGAGACCGGTTAGGGATCTAGGGGGTGACCTGAAACATGGTCCGTGATATGGGGGACCTGAAACATGGTTGAGTGGACCTGAAACATGGTCGATTGGGGTCTATGCCTCGGAAGGAAAATTCTCGGGGATAGGCCAACGGCAGACCGTCCAGAGATGATTTCATTTTAGTCGCAGCTATAGTTCATGCATTGCATGAGCATCCTGGATTGTGGTCCGGAGGTGTGCATCGAGTTGTGCGTCTATAGTGCCATTGCTTTGCGTGGGCACTCTCCATCCGCGGACGAAGGTGTGCGCCGGGGACTCTGGGACGTGTCGATTATATTGTTGTGATATCCGGATATGGCCGATAACTGAGGAGACTATTCATACAGCATTTGCATCGCATCATGATGGAGGGTAGAGGAAAGATCCTAGATGTGGATTGAGGATGATTATGTTATATATATTTATACTGGGGAGACGGATTTTTAGTGTGCCGTTATTTAATTAAATGTTGCTAAACCATTTCCACGTTTGATGTTATATGGTTTCTTATCCCTATTTTCTCTATATTGTATATGTTTCTTTTTGGTGATTGTGATGAGAAGATCCTACAAAGATTCCAGCCATGGAGGAACTTGATGGGACTTCATATGCACCTGACGTGGGAGGACGATCAATGGATCCTCATAGTTGAGTATAGAGTCTATGGCCAGTGCGTCTCATCTCTTGAGGATGTTGTTTTTTTTATTTATTTTCTGTTTGATTATCAGTTTTGTACATTTTGGGATCCGACTGATGGGATTCCCTCTACTGTACTGTATCAGGATTTGAGATGTATATATTATGTATGTATGTTATGTTTTAAATTTCCTGCTGTTTTAATATATTCGCTTAAACGATAATAACGAAATTAGGTTTTAATATTTTGGGTTTTCTTTAATGGGACGTCGGGGCGTCTCATTTAGTGGTATCAGAGCAGTTCCATTCTGAATCGGACTGTGAGCACTATGATTAGGGTGAACTGGCCATTTAGTTGAATCCACATCGGATAACAACTATGCTTAGAAGTTGGGTAATGAGTCTGACGTGACATCTCTATGGCATATAGTATTTATATTCCAGTTTTATGTAGTATTATATGTCATATTGATGGGGGCTAATGATTTCTTTTAACAGGACCATGGCTCGAGGCCGAGGTCGAGGACGTGGCAGACGGGGTGGTGGTAGAGCGATAGAGGGTGTAGAGGATGAGCCCCATCGGCCAGAGGCAGGGATTGGAGGTGGAGGAGAGTCCGCCGAGACTCTTCGGACTATTCGCGAGTTAGCATCCGTTCTGTTGCAGCAGGCGCAGCAGAATGCTCAGAGGGTACAGAGAGAGGCAGAACTACAGGAGCGGCATGATAGGAGGATGGCCGCCGATTCTGAGGATGCGGGATTGGCTACCTTTCTCAAAGGTAAGCCACCACAGTTTGGTGGAGAGTATGATCCAGAGCGAGCAGAGTGGTGGATTCAGGAGCTCGAGAAGATCTTTGATACTATGAGATGCAGAGATGATCGGAAGGTGACCTATGCCGCCTTCATGATGACCGGAGGGGCTGAGTCATGGTGGAGAGGCAAGAGGAGATTGTTAGAGGCTGAGGGCAGACTCATCAGTTGGGAGCTGTTCAGAGAGTGTTTCTTTGAGAAGTACTTCCCGCGATTAGTTAGACGCGAGAAGGAGAGAGAGTTCATGAGTCTCCAGCAGGGAGACAGATCTGTTGGTGATTACACAGCTAGATTCGAGGCCCTGATACAGTTTTGAGTACTACCAGAGGTTTCCGGATGAGGACTGGATGTGTCGGAGATTCGAGGAGGGTTTACGGCATGAGTTAAGAAGGGCTATAGTACCCTTGGATATTCTGAGCTTTCCAGAGATGGTGGAGAGGGCCAGTGCTATTGAGAGCATGGACAGGAGGGCAGTCAGAGAGCGAGAGACAAGAAACGTAGTGGGGGTCCTATCAGAGCAGGTCAGCAGAGGAGAGGTGATGGGGGTTCTCAGTGGAGGAGAGGACCATAAGTTAGACCAGGACAGAGCACTCAGACATCGGTACCATCAGTACCAGTTACCAGAGAGGGCCAGCAGCAGAGGGCCCCAGTGTGTTTCAGATGCGGAGGCCCACATTATATCAGGGATTGTACAGATAGATATGGTTGCTACATCTGTGGCAAACCAGGTCATTTTGCTAGGGATTGTAGACAGAGAGCGATACAGCAGCAGCCAGCAGCCGGCAAAGGAGCTGGTAGTTTCAGAGGAGCCAATGGTTTCAGAGAAGGAGCTGGGAGAGGGGTTCCGGCAGCGGGATGACAGACGGCCAGACCTCAAGTCACAGGGAGAGTGTTTACAGTGAGAGGATCTGAGTCCTCTCAATCTGCAGATCTTATTCAAGGTATGTGTTTAATATCTGGCAGACTCTCATCTGTGTTGTTTGATTCAGGCGCTACACATTCTTTTGTGTCCCAGGAGTGTGTAGATCATTTACATTTGGCCGTTTCTCAGCTACCATATACCTTGACAGTGTCCACCCCTACCAGTGATCCTTTGATCACTATGTCTGTTTGCTTACAGTGTCCTATAGTTGTTGAAAATAGGGCATTCCTAGTAGATCTCATCTGTTTGCCTATGCAGTAGATAGACGTTATTCTGGGCATGGATTGGCTTTCGGCTAACCATGTAGTGCTAGACTGTGCCCGAAAGTCTTTATCTTTTATTAAGCCTTCTAGCATAGTATCTGCCAATGAAGGAGCAACTATGAGGGGTTGCGGTTCTCAGTAGTATGTGATGCTTTTCTCTTTGGAAGCTAAGGAGACTTCGAGTATAGATTCTCTGCCTATTGCTAGGGAGTTTCCTGAGGTTTTCCCTCCTGATGTTCCTGGTTTGCCACCAAAGAGGGAGGTGGAGTTCGCTATAGATCTCATACCAGGGGCTGGACCTATTTCAGTAGCTCCTTATTGGATGTCACCAGTAGAGTTGGCAGAGTTGAAGAAACAGCTGGATGACAAGATGAAGAAGGAATTCATCAGACCGAGTGTTTCGCCTTGGGGAGCACCGGTATTGTTTGTCAAGAAAAAGGACGGAAGTTCTAGGTTGTGCACGGATTATAGGCAGTTGAATAAAGTTACAATCAAGAACAAATATCCGTTGCCTAGGATAGATGATTTGATGGATCAGTTGAAAGGAGCTTCGGTGTTTTCCAAGATAGATTTAAGATCAGGATACCATCAGATTAGGGTGAAGAAGGAGGATGTACCTAAGACCGCTTTTAGGACAAGGTATGGACACTATGAATACCTAGTTATGCCTTTTGGTGTAACTAATGCTCCAGCGGTGTTCATGGATTACATGAACAAGATTTTTAGACCGTTCCTTGACAAGTTTGTTGTGGTGTTTATAGATGATATTCTTATCTACTCTCGTAGTCAGGAAGAACACGAGGAACATCTGAGAGTGGTGTTACAGATGTTGAGAGATAGGAAGTTGTATGCTAAGCTATCCAAGTGTGAATTTTGGTTAGAGGAAGTACAGTTTCTAGGGCATGTAATCAATAAGAAAGGGATAGCTGTTGATCCAGTTAAGGTAGAGGCCGTGATTAAATGGGAGAGGCCTAAGTCAGTGAGTGAGGTGAGGAGTTTCTTAGGATTAGCCGGGTATTACAGGAGGTTCATTGAGGGTTTCTCGAAGATTGCGTTGCCTATGACGCAGTTAACGAGAAAAGGTACGGCGTTTGTTTGGACAGAGAAGTGTGAAGAGAGCTTTCAGAAGCTAAAGGAGAAGTTGACTACATCTCCTGTGCTAACGTTACCAGATCCATTAGGACAGTTTGACGTGTATTGTGACGCGTCGTATCAAGGATTGGGTTGTGTTTTGATGCAAGAGGGAAGAGTTGTGGCTTATGCTTCCCGACAATTAAGAGTTCATGAAAGGAATTACCCAACCTATGATCTGGAGTTAGCAGCTATAGTGTTCGCATTGAAAATATGGCGACACTATCTCTATGGAGTTAAGTTTAATGTGTTCAGTGATCACAAGAGTTTAAAGTATTTGTTTGATCAGAAGGAGCTGAACATGAGGCAACGTAGATGGATGGAATTCATTAAGGACTATGAGTTTGATCTTCAATACCATCCAGGAAAGGCTAATGTTGTGGCAGATGCACTAAGTCGGAAATCCTTGCACGTATCTGCAATGATGGTGAAAGAGATGGAGTTGCTGGAACAATTTAGAGATTTGAACCTAGGTATGGATCTGATGGAGGGTAGAATATGTTTAAGTATGATCACCATCAGTAGTGAGTTTATGAGAGACCTTAAGATTAAGCAGGGTCGGGATGAATATTTGATGGATATGAATCGAGGTATAGATGAGGGTAAAGTTTCAGAGTTTAGGAGAGGATCAGATGGAGTGTTAAGGTTTAAGGATCGTATATGTGTGCCAGAGAACTTAGAGATTAGGAATATGATCTTAGAAGAGGCACATAAAAGTAAGCTGAGTTTCCAACCAGGAGCCACTAAGATGTACCAAGACTTGAAGAAGATGTTTTGGTGACCAAGGATGAAGAAAGAAGTGGCGGAATATGTTCTATCATGTTTGGTATGTCAGAAAGCTAAGATAGAGCATCAAAAACCCACTGGGTTGTTGTAGTCCTTGGATATCCCAGAGTGGAAATGGGATAGTATAGCGATGGACTTTGTGGTTGGATTACCACAAACTCCGAAGAGGTTTGATGCGATTTGGGTTATCATTGATAGGTTGACGAAGTGTGCTCACTTCTTACCTATTGGTGAAAGTTATAGTCTTGAAAGGTTGACCCAGATCTATATCAAGGAAGTAGTGAGGTTACACGGTGTGCCGTCGAGTATTGTCTCCGACCGCGATCCTAGATTTACATCTAGATTTTGGAGACAGTTACACGATGCTTTGGGAACAAAGTTGAGGATGAGTTCTGCTTATCATCCTCAGACGGATGGACAGTCTGAGAGGACAATTCAATCATTGGAGGATCTTTTAAGAGCTTGTGTGTTGGAACATGTTGGCAGTTGGGATAAATTCCTACCATTGATTGAGTTCACATACAATAACAGTTTCCACAATAGCATCAGGATGGCACCGTATAAGGCTCTGTATGGGAGAAAGTGTAGGACTCCATTATGTTGGTATGAGACTGGCGAGAGCCAAGTGTTGGGTCCTGATGTGGTACAACAAACAACAGAACAAGTTAGGAAAATAAGAGAGAAAATGAAGAAAGCCCAGGATTGGCAGAGAAGCTACAGTAACAAGAGGAGGAGACCCTTAGAGTTCCAAGAAGGTGATCACGTGTTCTTGAGAGTCACTCCGAAGACCGGAATTGGCAGAGCTATAAAGTCTAGAAAACTCACTCCCCGATTCATTGGACCATTTCAGATTCTTCGACGAATTGGTCTAGTAGCTTATCAGATAGCCTTACCGCCTTACCTTTCCAACCTTCACGATGTCTTCCATGTTTCCCAGTTGAGAAAATATTACCCTAGTTCTTCTCATGTTCTTGAGCCTGAATCTATACAACTCCGAGAGAATCTAGAATATGAGGCTTTACCGGTTAAGATCGCAGATAGAAGGATTATAGAACTCCGTGGTAGACAGATTCCTTTGGTTAAGGTCATTTGGGATGAGATTACTGGAGATGCTACATGGGAGAGTGAGGCGGATATACAGCAACAGTATCCACATCTTTTCGGAGGTATGTAAATTCCGAGGACGGAATTTCTTTTAAGAGGGGTAGTAATGTAACAGCCCGTTTTTAGTTACGCTATTTAACCGGTTAAAGTATAATTACACATATGATTAATTATTTTATTTGGATGTTTGTTAATTTTGTTATGTGGGTTAGTTTAGTAATTAAATTACTATCTTCAAATTATTTTATTGGGTACGTTAGCACTGACTTATTTCAGTGGATGCACACTTATTAGACAATAAGTTACATTATTGTCACTAGTACTACCAGTACAGAAAAATATTTTAAATAATATGTTTAAGCGAAAGACATTTCTATATTTTCATTCAATTTAATTTTAGAGTTGAAAATAAACTGGTTTGACCTTAATCGGGGATTAAATTTTGGACCGAGTATTTTCTTAGTTAATCAGTCCAATTATTAATCTTTACTCAAATTTGAATTTCGAAAATGTATATCTATCAATCTTTATTTTTAGATTCCAGAAAGTAAAAACATGTTTATTTTAGGCTTAATATTTTATCACTCATTGTGTACCTATCACTAAATAATTGACTAAATAAGTTTTATGTGGTATGGTTAGTGGTACACGGCCATTTTTACACTCCTGACACCTCCACTTTCAATTTGTGCCTCATGATAAGCATGAAACACCTCCACCTTTAACAATTTTGCCGCATACTAAGAACAGGCCACCTCTTGCTTGCCTATTTATCCACGCCACTTAAGTTGACCAATTGCTAAACTACGAGATTGACGAATTGTGATAAAAAGTTTTCATTATCTATATATATGTATATATATATATATATATATATATATATATATATATATATATATATATATAGATAATGAAAACTTTTTATCACAATTCGTCAATCTCGTAGTTTAGTATGTATCTATATATATATATATATATATATATATATATCTATATATATATATATATATATATATATATATGTACTACGTAATGTTTCAGAAAGAAGGAATAAGAAAATTTGAGAGAGAAAGTTTTCTTTATATATATATATATACATATATATACTTAATGTTTAAGAAAAAAAGCAAGTCAGAGAGAGGGTATTAAGAAAAAGCATGAGCTAGAGAGAGAGACGTAGAAATAAAGAGAGAGAGAGCTGTGAGAAGAGAGAAAATTTCGGAGAGAGTTCCGGTCAATCCGTTCGTCCTATCAAAATTCTGATTATGCCATTGTGATTCTCACGATGTCTACTTCATTATCCTATCTTTCTTGTCTTGATTAGGCTAAGGTAAGCCTATATCCTTTTTATGCCTAAATGCCGTCGGCGACGGTACTGAGGTTATCTTTCAATTCATTTATCGGTTTCCAATTCCGTCTTCGAATTTGGATTACACGTAACATGTGCTTCACAATGATGCATTCAGGTGAATTTTTGGAGCCCCGGAGGGTGTAGAACTGTGCGTGGCAAATTTGAGGGAATATAGGGATTGTCCATTTCGTTGCCCCAGAGCTAGCCTCAGACATTCTAGGTGGGGGAAAGAAATTATTTAACGTCGGAAACGGCGCGGTTACATTTAATTAGATAATGGTGTAGGGCGACCCAAACCCTACATGAGAGCGAGTAATGGACAAGGTCTATACCACATTGGGGACTACTTAGTGGTACCGATGATGATATAGAAATTGTGCGTTTATCGTCGTTACTCTATATATATATATATATATATATATATATATATATATAATTTTATTACGTGAGGATTACGTGTTTGACTGGTTGATGTGAAATTGATACTGGTTTATATTTATTATTATTCTTACTATTATTATTATTTTAATATTACTACTGATGGGATGATTATTATTATTATTATTATTGTTGTTGTTGTTGTTGTTGTTGTTGTTATTGTTGTTGTTGTTGTTGTTGTGATTATCATTATTATTATGATGAGAGAATGAGTGTAATGATTGTACTTAGAGGATTGAGTAAATCATAAGTTATATGAGACACGAGGATGTATTTGGGGATTGCATACTATATGAGATAGCAGTGCCTAACCGAGATAATTATCGTGATATGAGAACGAGAGTGATGAGATGAGATTATTTTGAGGTTATCTATGAGATTATGATGACCGGTTAGGGCACTAGGGGGTGACCTGAAACATGGTCTGTGATATGAGGGACCTGAAACATGATCGAGTGGACCTGAAACATGGTCGATTGGGGTCTATGCCTTGGAAGGAAAATTCCCGGGGATAGGCTAACGGCAGACCGTCCAGAGATGGTTTCATTTTAGTCGCAGCTATAGTTCATGCATTGCATGAGCATCCTGGATTGTGGTCCAGAGGTGTGCACCGGGTCGTGCGTCTATAGTGCCATTGCTTTGTGTGGGCACTCTCCATCCGCGGATGAGGGTGTGCGCCGGGGACTCTGGGACGTGTCGATTATATTGTTGTGATATCCAGATATGGCCGATACCTGAGGAGACTATTCATACAGCATTTGCATCGCATCATGATGGAGGGTAGAGGAAAGATCCTAGATGTGGATTGAGGATGATTATGTTATATATATTTATACTGGGGAGACGGATGTTTAGTGTGCCGTTATTTAATTAAATGTTGCTAAACCATTTCCACGTTTGATGTTATATGGTTTCTTATCCCTATTTTCTCTATATTGTATATGTTTCTTTTTGGTGATCGTGATGAGAAGATCCTACAGAGATTCCAGCCATGGAGGAACTTGATGGGACTTCATATGCACCTGACGTGGGAGGACGATCAGTGGATCCTCATAGTTGAGTATAGAGTCTATGGCCAGTGCGTCTCATCTCTTGAGGATGTTGTTTTTTTTTATTTTCTGTTTGATTATCAGTTTTGTACATTTTGGGATCCGACTGATGGGATTCTCTCTACTGTACTGTATCAGGATTTGAGATGTATATATTATGTATGTATGTTATGTTTTAAATTTCCCGCTGTTTTAATATATTCGCTTAAACGATAATAACGAAATTAGGTTTTAATATTTTGGGTTTTCTTTAATGGGACGTCAGGGCGTCTCAAAGGATATTGGTTACTCACCGATTCTAGAGACTAACTAAGGTAATAAATAAGCGCATATTTTAAAGTCTAACCTCATAGTTTTGTGCTATGAGGTCTCAAATCCTTTACACTTCAATCCTCACACTATAGCTACTCATTCCTTCATCGTGAATACATTTGACTATCATTAATGAGCACTTATTAAGATCACCATTTTGAAGCCCTTGTCTTAAGCCAATGCTAGAACTTCTGATGCCCCCCAAAAGATCAGCTATCTAGGTCATAACAAACTCGACATTTTGAACAACGCCACCAATCCATTTCCCCCTTGTAATTGCTTAATCATCATACTCATATTAACATATGTTCCTTAAAATTCATAGCATGATTTGTTTATATCAGGATTAAGGACTAATTAGAGGGAACCCCCTAATGTGAAAAACCTTATTTGATCAGGTTGGGAAGGGAACGTGGCTCCACTTCATGGCCCCCTTAATTTTGTTTCTCTTCCATACTAAATAATCTTTTCCTCCACATCCACAGTTTCCAGCAAGTCAGGGCTGATGAGCTTTTCCAGCAATAATACTCATATTTGCCAAAACTATATCTTAGATTCATCTTGTGCCACTAGTTCAGGTTACTACCTGTAACATCCCTGTCTGTTTTATAGATTGACGACTGTCCCCACAAACCAACACGATTCTTTTCAGCATGCTTTGTCCCCACTCATACGCTTCCTTTGGTTACTCACCGATTCTAGAGACTATAACTAAGGTAATAAATCACCTCATATTCTAAAGTCTAACCTCACAGTTTTGTGCTATGAGGTCTCAAGTCCTTTACACTTCAATCCTCACACTATAGCTACTCATTCCTTCGTCGTGAATACATTTGACTATCATTAATGAGCACATATTAAGATCAACATTTTGAAGCCCTTGTCTTAAGCCAATGCTAGAACTTCTGATGCCCCCAAAAAATCAGCTATCTAGGTCATAACGAACTTGACATTTTGAACAACGCCACCAATATATTTCCCCCTTGTAATTGCTTCATCATGATACTCCTATTAACATATGTTCCTTGTAACACCCTAGTTTTTACACCTAGGATTAATTATTTTATTTGGATGTTTAAGTTTATTATGTTATGTGGTTTAGTCTGAGTAATTAAATTACTCTCTTCAAATTATTTTATTAGGTGCGTTAGCACTGACTTATTTCAGTGAATGCACGTTTAATAAACAATAATTTATGTTATTGTCACTATTATACCAGTACAGAAAAATATTTTAAATAATATGATTAAGAGAAAAGCATTTTCAAATTCTCATTCTATTTAATTTTAGAGTTAAAAATATTTTGGTTTGACATTTATCGGAGATTAAATTTTGGACTGAGTATTTTCTTAGTTGATCAGTTCAACTATTAATCTTTACTCTAACTTGAATTTCGAAAACATAACTTTATCAATCTTTATTTTTAGATTCCAAAAAGTAAAAACATGTTTATTTTAGGCCTAATATTTATCATTCATTTTGTACCTATCACTAAGTAAATGGTTTAAAAACTCATTTTCTCTCTTTTCTCTCTCTTTTTCTCGACGCTATCTCTCTTTTTCTCTTCATCTCTGATGCTTCTTCTTTCTTTCTTCTTTCTTTTTATCTTCTTCCTCCTAACTCCATCTCCTTCTTCCTCCTCCTTCTCAACCAACCAGCCACGCCACCCTAGGAGCCGCCCGTCGCCGTCCAGCCGTGCGCCGCCGGGGAGGTCACCGTCTGGTTGCGTCTGGTAGCGGAGAAGACGCGCGTTCTGCTACGTCTCGTTTCTCCTGTTCACGTCGCGCTAGCCACCGTGGTAGGTGCTGTCTACCGCCGCCTCCATGGTGGTTTTCACTATGTGAGTTGTTTTAAGATTTCTTCTTCCTTTCTATGAAGCTTAGCTTCACTTTATGGGTCATGGTTGTTGTAGGGGAGTGTTCCACCGCCACTGCCACTTCACCGGAGTTGTGCGCCGCCGCAGCTGTACCCATGGCTGTCACTGCGTTCTCTGTCTTCAAGCTTGGGTGAGTCAAAACCCTCTCTTGTGTCTCATATCCAAAACCCCCATATGGATTTTTGAAACCCTAACCCTAACCCTTTGATTTCAGATTTTAATCTTGAAATTTACGGTTGTTTTATGAGATTGGGACAGTGAATTTGTGTTTCCCTAAACCAATTTCATTATTTTGAGTTTTCCCTAAATTTTAATAAGGAGCCCTAAACCCCCAATTTAATTTGATTTAAATTTGGGTACGTTTTTGTGAAATTAATTATGACTTAGTGCAATTAGGACTCTTAATGGATGATTTCCAAAGTTCTTTTTCATGATCTTTTAATCAAAACAAAGTTTCCTTAAAGGGTATTGGGAAGCGTGAGCTTCAAACATGATTTTCTTTAAAAATAACCTTGTTTGGTAATTAGATTAAGTGTTTAGATAAAGTTAGAATGTGTGTTTGATCATGTGAAATTGATTTCTTGATTTCTGGTTGTTGCGCGTTGTTGGATTTACTCTCTGAGATGTTTGGATATGGCTAGGATTGCTTGATGGAGTAGATATGAGCTAATGTGGGCATTAGGACGAGGATCCTTTACTTGTCTTCAAAGGTAAGGGGAGCTTGCCTGATGGATTTTTCTCAATAACCATTTGCTTGTTGTGTAGTCTGTATAATTGATGTGGTTGTGGTTATCTGATTATGTGGTTTATGTTGTGTTGTATATCTGAGTATCAGTGTTTGATCAATTTTAAATTATTTGATTATTTGTATATGATATTGCTATGGTGCATGATCTGTCTGGTGGTTTGTTGTTGAATGTTTCTTGTGAGTGTTGTTTGAGAAGCCTGACTGTGGTCAGTGCACAACCGATTAATCAGATAAAAGCTTTAATAAGCTGTGTAAATTATATTCCAGGTTTTATGGGAAATGTTGGAATGTAATAGTGGTGGAAAGTATTATCTTGGAAAAATAAGGAGTTTTGATGATGATGATTTATTAGTGTAAAAGTAACTTGAGTCACAATGAGAGTGAAATTGTGAAAATTGTTTCCGTGGAAAAAGCTAAGTTTTGGCTTGAGAAGATTTAAAAGTGATAATTGATGATTGATTTGGAAAAGTGTGATGACAGATTTGGAAAAATGTAGAAGGCAAGTATTTTGAAACGGTAGTACATATTTTAAGGAAGTTAAAACCTCAAGTGACTCACATTTGTGAAAACCAAGTTTTATTATTTAAGGATTTATTGATGAATTTCCAATTTTGGAAAAAGAATTTATGAAAGCAAAACTGATTTAGTGTTAAAAGTGGTGTGGAACTTAGTAACCGAGACGTCAGGGTACTAAGGTTCTGTGTTGTGATGGACTCGGTCATTTGGACTTTGAGGGCCTATATTGTATACATGAGGTATACTGTGTTGAAACATTGAAGATGTTTCTAGTGCCACGAACCTAAGACTGGTGCACCGGTCGAGAGGTGTCGCGATTGAGCACTTGGACTGTGAGGTCCTATGTTTTGATAAAGGTTTTATGGACAGTGATGTCCTATGTTTTAATGAAAGTTTTATGGACAGTGAGGTCCTGTGTTGTGATGAAAGTTTTAAAAAGTGTTTTAAAACTATGTGAGTCGTAAGCCATTTTGAGCTTCAGCAAAGAAAGAGTGAGCACAAAGAAAAGAACAAAACAAAAGTGTTTTGCATGCATTTGGCAGACGTGCCTGCGATTTGTGGTTTAATGCATTAATTACCAGCGGCGAAAGGTAATTCCGATGTGCATTATCTCGTGTGCCTAGTGAGGACATTGGGATTGGGACCCCATCTTACTTGCTAATAGGTAGGCCACTGATTGTGGACGTTAGCAATGTGTTTGTCCTTGTGTGTGCCTGGCTGTGTATGCCTTTGAAGATGGGAAGAGGTTGCGCACCTGTTGGTAGTTGGCCAAGTTAGCCTGTGTGGCTATGGAGTCTGATCAACTCATATGATGTTGGGATATCTCATGAGATTAAGACGAAAATTTAGATGATGAATAGAAGTGTCATGCATAATTTTATGGATGATGTATGGGGTGTTGAACCCATTGATAGACTATTAGCTTATTACTGCTCGTGTGGTAAATATATATGTGTTATGTGGTGTCGCGCATTTAGTTATTGTGTTAAAACCATATATTGGCGTCTCATCCTTACACACATTTCAGGATTCTTCTAGTTCGATATTGTACCCTGGGTACTTTAACACAGATGGTGCAGAGGAGTCTTTCTAAGTCACTCAGAGACTTAGGTCTAGTTGCTTGATGAGGTATTACTTGCGGAATAACTTTTAGAACGACCAGCTTAGGGTTGAGACTTAGATTATTTTGATAGTATGTACGAGTTTGGCTCAGAGAGCCTTTATTTCAAAATAGAATGTCTATGGCTCGGAGAGCATATCTTTTGAATGAAAATCTAAGCTATTTCTTTTGGTCTTGTAAAGCTTATGGCTATAGCTATTATTTTTATGTATTGATGCCTGGTTGGATGTAGCGTAACTAGAATTCTGGAGTGAAAATGTAATTATTTTGACAGGTGTTATTTTACCTGGGATGTCAGAATTACAGAGGAGACTCTATCGAAATTTTTGTAAAACTACTAGCTTGTATTTAAGTATATCCTTTAAATTAAATAGACTTGCCAAGCTATGATAGTAAGTTTGTGTGTCGATTAATGCTTTGGTGTGGAGTCGTGACAGAAAAATTTTATACCCAATTTCAGACACTTATGTACTTATACAAATTATTTTCCGAAAGCACCAGTAAAAATATTCCTTTTAATTTTATTTTCGCACAGGTTTAGAAGGTAATGCCCAAGGGGGGGTGTTACAGAGTGGTATCAGAGCTGGTCGAGTCTTTCGGGATCTTTGGGGTATAGGTCTGTTATGTTTTGTTGTGTGATCTCTGGTTGGTTTTTGTTTGAATTGTTTCTTGCTGAAGCAATGTGTGTTGACGCACAAGTATATGTTTTGTTGATGGTTTTTCCAAGGGTTTTATGTCCTGGGAGACCATAGATCTTGAATGTTACTTGGGTTCGGATATGACATTCGATTATTCTTACAAATCGTGTCAGACATTCGAAACAAGGTGTTTGTGTATAGGGTTTTTCCGGGAGTGTTCCCTGAAAATATTCTAGGTTTATGGTTGGCAAAGGACATTGATTTCTGATTGATCTAGTTTCTGGATTCGGTCAGATCTCTGTCGCTTTGTGTAGAAGTTGAACGAGTTGGACGACTCGATTCAACTGAAAGATTGGTGGTTAGAACCGTTTGTTAGACGGAGTGTTTTCCTTGTGAAGCACCAATGTTGTGTGGAGGCTCGTGTCACCGTCTAGATTTCTGACGACTAGGTAAAAGAACGAATTATGAACACGTATTCTTTGACTTGCGTAGTGATTTGGTAAATCTATTTCAAGGAATTGTCATATACTCAAAGATCGACTTGAAGACGAGGTATTACCAGATTAGAGTGATGACCTATCTAAGGTTTTGCATCGTCAATTCAGTTTATGAGGAAAGATCAACCTTTTGTATGTTGGATCGATTGATTAAGTTGTCCGGGATCATACCCAAATTCAAGGTGGTCATACTAAGCTTGGCTAGAAAGATGTGTATGTTGGTTAGAACCAAGACGAATCGAGTGGATTTTCGATCTTGGGTGAGTGTCTCGTGATTGAGGAATTCTTCATTGTACCCTTTGATTCTCTTGTGTTTGTCAGCTGACATTTATTTCTCAAATCCTGTGATTGTATTAGATAATCACAACGCTGAAGTTTGTGTAAGTCAGATAAATTTTCTGATCTTAATTTGAAATCTGTTGGAACTCATGAATTAGTTATGCTGATTCATAAATTTCCAGTTATTCATTTTTTTTGGGTTGTGAGAAGTCGTACTCACACTTCCAAATGATCCTCGATGTATTAGACATTTGAGTGAATTGGTTTAAAGGAATCAATTGGTTTGGATACTTTCACATTTTGTTGAGAGAAGTGGTTATGACTATTTCTTGAGTTATAACACAAATAATTTCGTGATAGCAGAAGTTTCTTGGTGAAACTTAGTTTCGTCACTTCTATTTTTTTTTAGAGGTGAAAGTCATCATTTTGTAAATTCTTTGTATTAAGAATGAGAATTAATCCTCTTGGGATTAGACATTATTCACCCCTTGATTCTTTGAATCCGTTGGAAGATTCTTGTGGAAGAATGAACTTTATTAGATTCATGTTTGTAAATGTGTATTGATCATGCATTTTTACACCCACGAACCTGATGGAATGATCTTTTTCCATACTGGATGTTTCGATATCCTTCAAATTAATGAAATTCTTTTCTATGCTTATGTGAAAGTGAAATCCAGAAAAAAATTTCTTTTCTTGAGAAATTCTTTTATGATCACCAAGGTCTTGTCTTATTGCGGTTCGAACGTACTTTTCGTCATTGATCATTTTAGTTCTACGTATTTTCCAAATGTTGTCGATGTGTGACCTATCTCATCAGTCGTGAGTTGGATATCTCCACATCAAGATGTACATTTGAGACCTTCCTTATTGAGATATTAGCATTCCTTCAATCTTTGTTATGAGTTTTCTGAAGACATGTATGAGTCTTATTTAAATTCAAGTGATCGTTGATCGACTGGTGAAGTCTACACCTCTCTTACGAGTTAAGATCCACAAGCAGTGTTAGTGAACCGCATAGTGTATCAGAGGATTGTTCAGATTTCGTGGAGTATCATCAAGTGTTGTTTCAGATGAAAAACGAAAGTTTATCAACTTGTGACGGTTAAGTTTACTTTAAGTGTGAAGGACTAAGTTGAGACTAAGTCCAACCGATCATCCTCAGTGGGATGGATAAGGAATGAGATGACCTATCTTTAACAGGTTAGTTGGGAAATAGTGTGGTACCTAAGTTTTTTGTCATCTCTATGGTAGGATAAACCAGAATTGATAGGGGCTTCGTTAATGTATATATGTGAATGGTATTATGAGAACCCTTAAGTTCAACATTATTGAGTGAGATGATTACAATGGACCTTATCAGGATCGAGGTAGATATGTCATTAAAGGAATTTAGAGTAGTAATCAACGTTTACGGTTAATGTTGATTTGGTGAGTCCGAGGATTAACGGAAAAATATATGGTAGTTTTCCTTAAGCTGAACGGAAATAGTATAGAGGAGTTCTTAAGTGAAACTAAGTTGTTAGAAAAGTTTAAGAATTATGATTTTGGATAATTTTAACCGAAGTGATTCCTTTTGGTTGTAGTTGCATGGAGGAGTGTAATCGTATGCCTTAAGATTGAAATGAATGACCATGATATAAATTGGAGTAGTGGAATATGTTCAACGGAAACTAAGACTACAATTGTGTGCTTTGGGTTGAAAGTTAATATCTGTAGTAAAGTTAGTGTTGAACTTGATATTCGTTGTGAGGATAAGGTGTTGAAGAAGTTTTGATTATGTCTTTCGAGTGTGATAAACTTTGGCGAAATGTTTATAATCTTTGAGGTCTTATTCTAGTAAATATGTGGTTGATGATCCATAGTAGAAACTTGACATTTTAAATTCAAGATTGCTATTGGGGAGTGTCCACCTAGATTTCTTGGCTTTGTTTTGGTGCAACTCTTAGGGGTAATGTCCTTAGAGAAACTCTATTTTATAATCTCTTTTCTCGACTGCAGATATATAAGATAAGGGCAGATATGATACAAGCACTTCCTTGCATAAGTGATAGAGCTATGTCTTCAGATGGATACATTGTTAGGAGTTGTGTATTTTCTTTGGGCAATAGGGTAGATGTGCATGGGAAATTTCTTAAACTAGGGATACTAACGGGCTTGAGAACCAAATTGAAAATGAGAGGCAAATGAAGGATATGAAATCGAAGTAGGCAAAAGATTCGAGAGGAATTAAGAAGAGAGCGGACTATGTTGGATGTGCAACTCAGGAATGTTATGACGTTTTGATTGGAGACTTGAAAAGTGTGAATTTGATATGACTAGAAGAGTAGACTAAGCTCAATTGGACTAAGACTATGATTACATCTCTTGAGTAGAAGGTTAATTGATATTATGTAAAGTTAGTGTTGGTTTTGATGTTAGCTGTGAAAGTTAGATATTGGAGAAAGTTTTTCCTAATGAATTTGTAGTGTTGGTTTTGATGTTAGCTGTGAAAGTTAGATATTGGAGAAAGTTTTTTCTAATGAATTTGTATTGAGAAAGTTAAATGAAGAGATTAAGCGTTGATTTTGTTCTTTGAAGTGTAATAGACTAAGATGAAATATCAAAGGTAGTGGAGCTAATGCGGTAGTGAAAAGTTTCAAGGATAAATAGAATGGCATAAGAATTGATCCTGTTATAGTGTTATAGATGAAAGGAATGAAACGATGAGAATACAAAGCAAGATTTTAGAGTTAAAGTGTGATTACAAAATCCTATGTAGTTTTGAGCTACGAAATTTCGAGGACGAAATTTTTTTAAGAGGGGTAGTAATGTAACACCCTAGTTTTTACACCTAGGATTAATTATTTTATTTGGATGTTTAAGTTTATTATGTTATGTGGTTTAGTCTGAGTAATTAAATTACTCTCTTCAAATTATTTTATTAGGTGCATTAGCACTGACGTATTTCAGTGAATGCACGTTTAATAGACAATAATTTATGTTATTGTCACTATTATACCAGTACAGAAAAATATTTTAAATAATATGATTAAGAGAAAAGCATTTTCAAATTCTCATTCTATTTAATTTTAGAGTTAAAAATATTTTGGTTTGACATTTATCGGAGATTAAATTTTGGACTGAGTATTTTCTTAGTTGATCAGTTCAACTATTAATCTTTACTCTAACTTGAATTTCGAAAACATAACTTTATCAATCTTTATTTTTAGATTCCAAAAAGTAAAAACATGTTTATTTTAGGCCTAATATTTATCATTCATTTTGTACCTATCACTAAGTAAATGGTTTAAAAACTCATTTTCTCTCTTTTTTGTCTCTTTTTCTCGACGCTATCTCTCTTTTTCTCTTCATCTCTGATGCTTCTTCTTTCTTTTTTTCTTCTTCCTCCTAACTCCATCTCCTTCTTCCTCCTCCTTCACAACCAACCAGCCGCGCCACCCTAGGAGCCGCCCGTCGCCGTCCAGTCGTGCGCCGCCGGGGAGGTCACCGTCTGGTTGCGTCTGGTAGCGGAGAAGACGCGCGTTCTGCTCCGTCTCGTTTCTCCTGTTCACGTCGCCCTAGCCACCGCGGTAGGTGCTGTCCGCCGCCGCCTCCATGGTGGTTTTCACTATGTGAGTTGTTTTAAGCTTTCTTCTTCCTTTCTATGAAGCTTAGCTTCACTTTATGGGTCATGGTTGTTGTAGGGGAGTGTTCCACCGCCACTGCCACTTCGCCGGAGTTGTGCGCCGCCACCGCTGTACCCATGGCTGTCACTGCGTTCTCTGTCTTCAAGCTTGGGTGAGTCAAAACCCTCTCTTGTGTCTCAGATCCAAAACCCCCAAATGGATTTTTGAAACCCTAACCCTTTGATTTCAAATTTTAATCTTGAAATTTAAGGTTGTTTTATGAGATTGGGACTGTGAATTTGTGTTTCCCTAAACCAATTTCATTATTTTGAGTTTTCCCTAAATTTTAATAAGGAGCCCTAAACCCCCAATTTAATTTGATTTAAATTTGGGTATGTTTTTGTGAAATTAATTATGATTTAGTGTAATTAGGACTCTTAATGGATGATTTCCAAAGTTCTTTTTCATGATCTTTTAATCAAAACAAAGTTTCCTTAAAGGGTATTGGGAAGCGTGAGCTTCAAACATGATTTTCTTTAAAAATAACCTTGTTTGGTAATTAGATTAAGTGTTTAGATAAAGTTAGAATGTGTGTTTGATCATGTGAAATTGATTTCTTGATTTCTGGTTGTTGCGCGTTGTTGGATTTACTCTCTGAGATGTTTGGATATGGCTATGCTTGCTTGATGGAGTAGATATGAGCTAATGTGGGCATTAGGACGAGGATCCTTTACTTGTCTTCAAAGGTAAGGGGAGCTTGCCTGATGGATTTTTCTCAATAACCATTTGCTTGTTGTGTAGTCTGTATAATTGATGTGGTTGTGGTTATCTGATTATGTGGTTTATGTTGTGTTGTATATCTGAGTATCAGTGTTTGATCTGTTTTAAATTATTTGATTATTTGTATATGATATTGCTATGGTGCATGATCTGTCTGGTGGTTTGTTGTTGAATGTTGCTTGTGAGTGTTGTTTGAGAAGCCTGACTGTGGTCAGTGCACAACTGATTAATCAGATAAAAGCTTTAATAAGCTGTGTAAATTATATTCCAGGTTTTATGGGAAACGTTGGAATGTAATAGTTGTGGAAAGTATTATCTTGGAAAAATAAGGAGTTTTGATGATGATGATTTATTAGTGTAAAAGTAACTTGAGTCACAATGAGAGTGAAATTGTGAAAATTGTTTCCGTGGAAAAAGCTAAGTTTTGGCTTGAGAAGCTTTAAAAGTGATAATTGATGATTGATTTGGAAAAGTGTGATGACAGATTTGGAAAAACGTAGAAGGCAAGTATTTTGAAACGGCAGTACATATTTTAAGGAAGTTAAAACCTCAAGTGACTCACATTTGTGAAAACCAAGTTTTATTATTTAAGGATTTTATTGATGAATTTCCAATTTTGGGAAAAGAATTTCTGAAAGCAAAACTGATTTAGTGTTAAAAGTGGTGTGGAACTTAGTAACCGAGACGTCGGGGTACTAAGGTTCTGTGTTGTGATGGACTCAGTCATTTGGACTTTGAGGGCCTATATTGTATACATGAGGTATACTGTGTTGAAACATTGAAGATGTTTCTAGTGCCACGAACCTAAGACTGGTGCACCGGTCGAGAGGTGTCGCGATTGAGCACTTGGACTGTGAGGTCCTATGTTTTGATAAAGGTTTTATGGACAGTGAGGTCCTATGTTTTAATGAAAGTTTTATGGACAGTGAGGTCCTGTGTTGTGATGAAAGTTTTAAAAAGTGTTTTAAAACTATGTGAGTCGTAAGCCATTTTGAGCTTCGGCAAAGAAAGAGTGAGCACAAAGAAAAGAACAAAACAAAAGTGTTTTGCATGCATTTGGCAGACGTGCCTGCGATTTGTGGTTTAATGCATTAATTACCAGCGGCGAAAGGTAATTCCGATGTGCATTATCTCATGTGCCTAGTGAGGACATTGAGATTGGGACCCCATCTTACTTGCTAATAGGTAGGCCACTGATTGTGGACGTTAGAAATGTGTTTGGCCTTGTGTGTGCCTGGCTGTGTATGCCTTTGAAGATGGGAAGAGGTTGCGCACCTGTTGGCAGTTGGCCAAGTTAGCCAGTGTGGCTATGGAGTCTGATCAACTCATATGATGTTGGGATATCTCATGAGATTAAGACGAAAATTTAGATGATGAATAGAAGTGTCATGCATAATTTTATGGATGATGTTTGGGGTGTTGAACCCATTGATAGACTATTAGCTTATAACTGCTCGTGTGGTAAATATATATGTGTTATGTGGTGTCGCGCATTTAGTTATTGTGTTAAAACCATATATTGGCATCTCACCCTTACACACATTTCAGGATTCTTCTAGTTCGATATTGTACCCTGGGTACTTTAACACAGATGGTGCAGAGGAGTCTTTCTAAGTCACTCAGAGACTTAGATCTAGTTGCTTGATGAGGTATTACTTGCGGAATAACTTTTAGAACGACCAGCTTATGGTTGAGACTTAGATTATTTTGATAGTATGTACGAGTTTGGCTCAAAGAGCCTTTATTTCAAAATAGAATGTCTATGGCTCGGATAGCATATCTTTTGAATGAAAATCTAAGCTATTTCTTTTGGTCTTGTAAAGCTTATGGCTATAGCTATTATTTTTATGTATTGATGCATGGTTGGATTTAGTGTAACTGGAATTCTGGAGTGAAAATGTAATTATTTTAACAGGTGTTATTTTACCTGGGATGTCAGAATTATAGAGGAGACTCTGTCGAAATTTTTGTAAAACTACTAGCTTGTATTTAAGTATATCCTTTAAATTAAATAGACTTGCCAAGCTATGATAGTAAGTTTGTGTGTCGATTAATGCTTTGGTGTGGAGTCGTGACAGAAAAATTTTATACCCAATTTCAGACACTTATGTACTTATATAAATTATTTTCCGAAAGCACCAGTAAAAATATTCCTTTTAATTTTATTTTCGCACAGGTTTAGAAGGTAATGCCCAAGGGGGGGTGTTACATTCCTCAAAATTCAAAGCGTGATTTGTTTATATCAGGATCAAGGACTAATTAGAGGGAACCCCCTAATGTGAAAAACTTTATTTGATCTGGTTGGGAAGGGAACGTGGCTCCACTTCATGGCCCCCTTAATTTTGTTTCACTTCCATACTAAATAATCTTTTCCTCCACATCCATAGTTTCCAGCAAGTCAAGGGTGATGAGCTTTTCCAGCAATAATACTCGTATTTGCCAAAACTATATCTTAGATTCATCTCGTGCCACTAGTTCAAGTTACTACCTATAGCATCGCTGGCTGCTTTATGGATTGACGATTGTCCCCACAAACCAACACGGGTCTTTTCAGAACTGTGGTGTTCTTAAGTGACAGGCTACCGAAAAGAAGATGCAACTTATTGGTATAGGTAGTACCATTCAATTCATATAAGCCATCATCAACCGTATAGTCCCATACCTACACAGTCTCAGGATCCCTCTCATTGTAATCGGTTTATTCATGTGTCCCTCCGCCAAGAAGCCTGCAAGGAGCCGCTCCTTGTCCATGCCTTCTTGCACCAGCGACCACTCCCCGTCCTCGTCGGCCCTGGGTGTCATATGCCCACTAGCTTCCGCTTGGTTCGTCCCCGAACCACACTGTACTGGGATAAGTGCCACTCTGATACCATTTGTAACATCCATGACTGCTTTATGGATTGACGACTGTCCCCACAAACCAACACGGATCTTTTCAGCATGCTTTGTCCTCAGTCACACGCTTCCTGGAAAAACTTCCCATGAGGTCAGCCATCCCAGAATTGCTCCAAGTCAAGCACGCTTAACTGTGGAGTTCTTAAGTGATGGGCTACCGAAATGAAGTTGCATCTTATTGGTAGTACCAATCAATTCATATAAGTCATCCTCAACCGTATAGTCCCATACCTACACAGTCTCAGGATCCCTCTCATTCGGGTGTGTACTCGGTTCATTCATGTGTCCCTCCGCCTAGAAGTCTGCCAGGAGTCGCTCCTTGTCCATGACTTCTTGCACCGGCGACCACTCCCCGTCCTCGTCGGCCCCGGGTGTCACACTACCAAAGGACTGACTCCTTTGTTCATTTGTGATAAAATCTAGTTGAACCAATATTGCTTATGGATAGTCCCTAACGATATAATTAATATCCCGTTCTCCAAAGAAATGATACCATCCACTAGAAAATCTCATTCTTTTAGAGGCTTGAAGCTTCCAAGTTTTCAAACTAAAAAATGTGGTTACTATCCTTCTATCCTAGGAGTAACTGGTATGTACTTTTGATCCAACATATACTTAAACCATTACCAATCCATATTCTAACATCATTCCTCGTAATGCAGGGGGAATGATTTGAAACATTAGGTGCTAATTCTCAAGAACCAACATATTAATTATCCATAGTTCTCAAAGATGAAACTTTGAATTTGTTTTTGTATATATTAATTTGTTGAGTTTTTTTTAATCGCATATTATATGTATGTGTGTTGAAGCATAGTCCTACATGGGATAGTTCTAACAATATCTCTCTACCTTTTTCATATAAAGAGAATTCACTTCTACATGGTTGAACAGTCCAAAATGCTTCTTGGCTTATAACTTAGTTTTGAGCCTAAGTTGTTCCAGTTAAATTTTTGGCTATTAATTTGCCCACCTCCCATATAATTCCCCACCTCCTTTTTTTTCCTCACTAAATATCCTGATTCTTCTTCCCCACCCCTCCCCTTCTACGCCACTGATAGTATGATTTCACATCATAATTCCTGTACATTTTTGCATGCATTTTTCATATAGTTTAGGCATATTTGATTTGATTTTATTAGTTTTTACCTTGGATCGGGTGAGGCGGTTTCTTGGTGTTGTTTCGTAGGAATTCAAGGAAAAATGCTCAAGATTAGCCATGTTGGAGCTTGGATGAAGACAAAGCTTAAAAAGTGAATATATGACCCAGGCAGAGCCCCTCACGGCCTGGCCGTGATGACCCTCACGGCCTGGTCGTGATGACCCTCACGGCCGTGATCGATCAATAATTGAGAGAAAAGAAGGCAAAAGTCAGAAGCTGTCACGGCCTAGCCGTGATACCCATCACGGTCGTGACATGTTAATGGAGCCAGACCCCCTCTTGGCAGAATCTGTCACGACCAAGCCGTAACGGCCATCACGGCCGTGACAGATCATTTGGTGAAGGCAGAAGCTATCACGGCCTGCCCATGATGGGCATCACGGCCGTGATGCTCCAATATTTGAATGTGAGCCAAGGCAGAAAGCGTCACGGCCGTGACGCGAATCCTGATCTATAAAGGAGCACGAGCAGAACAGAAGAAAAACAGTTTTTGAAACCCTAAAATATTCTCTCTGAAACAGGGGCAGTGGCACAAGGATTCCATGGAGTTTTTCCTCCCTCTCATCTATATTTATTTGGTTGTAGCTATGATCATGAGTAGCTAAACCTCCATTGTTGGGGTTAGGTGTAGCTATCTCTAAATTCTCATGTATCCGACTTGATCTTGTAATACAGTTTTTACTTCTTTATTGAGCGATTGATTTTCTGTGCTTAATGCTTGTTGTGGCTAGCACCCTCATGACTTGACCAGTGTTTTGCTATGCAATTGGAAAATTCGTATTAGAACCGGAACTGAAATTAATCACCTAGTAAACCCTGTATCTAGGAATGGAACTAGGTTTATTAGCAATCGCGTAATCCTTAATCTTAATGCAATTTCATTAATCTAGGCCACCTAAGGAATTAGGGTCTATTAGTGGATTTAGACTCTTGTCATCCGAGGAATCGGGGCTTGAGTAATTTAGTGAATTGATTGTCATACTTGAAGTAGGAACTGTTTCATAGTCATGTCATTGCATGGGGATGAAGTTTAGTGAACCTAATCCCAGCGTTGTTCTTAAATTAGAAGGTTCCTTTTAAGTTCCTTCCAAGTGTTCGACAAAAATTCCCAAAGAACTTTTCTCTTTATTTTGTTATTTTAGGTTTAGATCTTATTTGGGCTTGGTATTTATTATCGAGCTCCCTTCAATCCAAATATCCTCTTGGATAGTAATTGATTCGGTACGTGTTAGTAATTGTCACAGTCCTCGTGGGAACGATAAACGGTCTCACCACCGTATTACTTGCACGACTAGGTATACTTGCCTAGATTTCGTCCAACACCCACCATGTTGAACCCTCACCCCTCACTGCCTAAATATTTTCTTCTTTTTTATTCTTCTCCTCCCACCTCTGGTCAGGCGTAGGCAATAGTGGAGCCTGACGACAAACTTGATTTTGTACCTTTTTTTTTTCTTATTCTGATTTTTAGTGTCTCACAGAAACTACGTGAGTGTTAAAAAGTTTTAACACACACGGAACAAAGAAACTATAGTTTTTGTGAGTGTTAAAAAAACTTTAACACGAAACTACAATTTTCGTGTGTATTCAAAATATTTGAACACAGACGGAAACTATACTTTCCACGTGTGTTGAATATTAACACTCACTGAAAATAGTTTCGGTGAGTTATCATAATTAAAAAAAATATATAGTTTCCGTTTATGCAGTGAGAATGATTTCACTCAAGGCACATGTTTTACAAGTCACACACGGATGACTGATTTCACACATGGAACAGTAGTATAGTTGTAATATGCTTTACAAGTCACTCATGTAAGAAATAAAATATAATTAATCATAATAAAATAATAAAATAATAATATATATTATTCCTTTCTTGTTCAGGAGTTGACTGCAAGATCAAAGAATTGCTTTTGGAGGCTCTTTCAGTGAAAGCATCAGGAATTACTGGTGGCTCTTCAATAGGAACAAGTGATCGACCATCATGGGTTTGCACATCCTGGTGTTACACCATATATAGTTCCTTATGAACTCGTCATTTTTGTTCCACATCTCCATTATTCTTTCAATCTATTGCTTATTGATAAGTGCTAAATTAATGTTAATGTGCCTAACAATGTGGAAGAAGAAAAGATAAACTATCTACTTGTTCCAAGTGTAAGGCTATGTTTGGGAGGAATGGGTGGGATGGTTAGTAATCGAGTGGAGTGGTGTAAAGTCATTAACCCATTGTTTGGGAGTTTTTTCATTAATGGAGTGAGATGGTTTAGGATGGTAACCCAAACCACTCTACTCCATCCGAAACCCTCATTTTTATACACTCCAAATAGGGGGTTTGGGATTTTCTTCTATATCCCTCGTTAAACTTCCAAACAATGGAGTGGGATGCTTTTACCTTTCCACTCCACTCCATTACTAACCACGTACTCCATTATTAACCACTCCACTCCATCCCCATAAAAACTCCCAAACATAGCCTAAAAGGATCTACCTGATCAACACAGAAGCAGTGCAGCTCCTCTTTCTTACCTTTTGTTGCTAGTTCTTTCACTTTCTTTGAAGAATTTTTGTATTCCCAAAAATATTTGCTCTGCAGTATCGGTGAACCAAAAATTGTCTGATTTGTGATTCAGCATTCAGAATTATCTGAAAAGCATCTCACGTTTTGCTTATAGAACAGACAGAAATTAATCAAGAATAATTATTCAAGTATCATTTGATGTAATAACATCCCAAAAATTGACTACTAGGTAATTTAATAGGGTTAGATTATTAGAATGATTGAATTTTAAGTTTAGAAGTGGTTAAAATCTCATAAGACCTCCTATGGCCAAACACCAAACTTCATATGGATAGTTTCTAGCCAAAAAGAACTTCTTTGGACTCGATGTATTCATATGAAATGTAGCTATGTCTCTTAGCTTTCCATTGACACCAAATTCTTCTTTATTGGATTCATGTAGCTCGAGTTATGGCCAAATTAATAACCGATGTTCAGGCTCCAACGTCAACACCGTTGTTCTAACTTCTAGCCTAGTTTTGACCCTATAAACGTCTGTTTCAGATTTTGTTTTATTCATAAAAATGTAGATATTTCTTTTATCTTTCAAATGATATAAAGTTCATAATTTTTGGATATCTATAACTCAAGGATATGTGCGAAATACAAAGCTATATGCTGAGTAAGAGGACCCTGACATGGTTTGACTCATTTTGGACTTTGGGAGGTCTATAAATAGAACCTTAGCAGCCTTAGGGTTCTTTTTTAGTTGCACATAGAAACTCATAAGCGGCTAGAAAGAGGATAAATACAAGATTTGGGAAGGAGAAGGGATCTCAGGCGTACGTGAAGTTGGGAGATCAATGGAGTGATTCTAGTAGTTCTTGGGGTGCATTCTTGGAGCTGTCTTAAAGAAGTGAGTAACAATTCGTTTATGAACCCTTTCCATGGTATAATTGTTTGTGTGTGTGGACAAGGGTTTACCCTATGATTTTTGGGAGTTTTTAATTAATTTGGTGCATGTTGTCATTAACCTAATTTCTAAAATTGGGGCTTGTTTTAAAAGTGGGATAATTGTCAATTTGATGCATTGATGTGTTTGTGTACCTTGATGTTTATAATTAATATGTTATATGTTTAATTGGCATTTAATGAAATCGTATTTGTTATATGCTCTGGGAAAGTCTGCCGAATTGTAATTGATGATATGCTTGATGGATATATGTGTCTGAATATGAACAAATGAGTATGCATACGTTGTATGAATTTTGTTGTTATGCTACCTAAGTTAGGAGAATTGGTTTGTAACATCTCCATTTAGTAGGATGTCGAAGGTGAGTACACCGCTAGGTTCATGATAGATATAAGGACAATGAATCAATTTTATTATGAGGTTCCTGAGTCACCATAAATGAGAGGCAAGAAATCAATTTAATTATGAGGTTTCCAAGTCACCATAGGCGCAAGGAATCAATTCTAAAATGTGGTTCTAGAGTCACTATAAGGGCAGGGAATCAATTATAAAATGAGGTTCCCGAGTCACCATAAAGAGGGGGCAAGGAATCAATTCTAGAACGAGGTTCCCGAGTCACCGTAAATAGGGACAAGAACCAATTTAACTAAGGTTCCCGAGTCACCGGTATTGGGCAAGAAACCAACAAAGCGTGAGGTTTATGAGTCATTTGAACGATTGCATTATTGTTGTGATGTGTGGTTTGCTTTAATTGATGAACATAAGATTATTGTTTATATTTTTGAGTTGTTGAAATAATTGTTGTCTTTAAACGTATTATTTGTAAAACAAGAGGATACCATGGACAGTTTTTACGGTTACCGTGCCGACTGAGAAGAATACTTTTTTGAAAATATTTTATATATTGTATTGTTATTAACTGGGATTTTATATCTCTTTAGTGGTATTGTTTTCAGAGCCCAAGGTCATCGCCGTAGATGACCCAAAGACTCGAAGATTATTTATTAGCTTTTAGACTTGGTTAGTGTTATGACATGGATCATTTAGATTGTGTTTTTATTTGTTTTATTTTTCTCAGATTGTAGTAGACGCCTGATTTTGAGGCTTTTCAATTTAATTCGATGTATTGGACTTTTATCTGTACGTTGACAATTATTTTATTATTATGAGTTTATTTTGAGTTTAAAATAAATTGCAAATTTTTTTTTGGCTATAAATTTTCCCTTTATTAAATGATATTAAATTATTTTAATATTTTTATGATTGGGTTACTATTGTAACGAAGGACGTTACACTAGACATGCACCGTCCTCCCATCCTTCCATGTTTCTTATCTGCCAATGAATCATATATTCGTAGATGTGAACACAGCAAAATAGATGGTGAGGGGTTACGGTTCCACGGGGCGGGGAAGAAGAAAGGAGAAGAAAGGGAAGAAGAATCAGAGATGGGAGGGGTATTTAGGTAAAATTTGACAAAAGGGATCTGGGAGATTAATATGAAAGGTGGGAAAATTAAATGCCTAATAGAAAGTTAATTAGATTTTAATTAGTTTTCCTTATATTTTGCATTTTGTGATTTTTTTTTTTAGGGTATCAAGGATGAAGAGGAGAAAAGATTGCAAATGAAGAAAAAACTGAAAGGGGAAAAAAAACGTGAATTACTTTGTTGACCTCTCGAAAAACCTAAATTTGGATTTGGGTAAGTTCTCTTCTTCACCTGGATTCGCTCAGGTTGCTAAAACATAGGGGATTTCCGATTCAACATAACATAATATTATTAACTTAATGATATATATGTACTTACATTAATCAATCATGATATAAAATCACAAAAATTACTGATAAAAATACACGCCTTTTTTTATAAACAAAAAGTATATAAACTTGAGTACAAGGGGTACTCAACCCATATACAAGGTATCAGATTATATTAACAAGTAGGAGAACCAAAGCTACTTCACAACCTAAAGCACGTAGAAGTAACTATAAGGTTGAGTGATAACTAAAATCATCCTAACTTGTAAGGCCTGATTCAACCAAGTCCAAGCCCTCCTGATGCAAATAAACCATCAATGATAGCAGTGCTAAACCAATGATGTAAAACATCCAGTTACTTCACAGAAACTACAACAAAGAGAGACCCCTTCCTTCAAAATCTAAATTTGCCATACTCGTGCAAGTCTCATCTTCAGTACTTGGAGAACAAAACTGGGTGAAGGACACCATCCAGCTACCAATACAGCAACTCAATCCCCCTACGAAAAAACCAGCATGCTCCACAACATATATACTTATAATCAGTCCCAAAAGTGAGTGCCAACATTCGGTCTCCCTTTAGCAGCATTGGTGCAACATTACCCCAGAACTACATGAAATCCTAACCAAGCATACACTGTAACATCCCTAACAGCTTTATGGATTAACGACTGTCCCTACAAACTAACCCAGGTCTTTTCAGTGTGCTTTATCATCACTCACACGCTTCTTGGGAAAACTTCCCAGGAGGTCACCCATCCTAGAATGGCTCCAAGTCAAGCACGCCTAACTGTGGATTTCTTAAGTGACGGGCTCCCAAAAAGAAGATGCATCTTGTTAGTATAGGTAGTATCAATCAATTCATGTAAGACATCCTCAACTGTATAGTCTCATATCTACACAATCTCCGAATCACTCTCATTTGAGTGTCTAATCGGTTCATTCATGTGTCCCTCCATCTAGAAGCATGCTAGGAGCCGCTCTTTGTCCGTGCCTTCTTGCATCGGCGACCACTCCTCGCCCTCGTCATCCCCGGGTGTCACATGCCCACCATCTTCTGCTTGGTTGGTCCCCGAACCACACCGTACTGGGAGAGGTGACGCTTTGATACCATTTGTAACATCCCTGGCTGATTTATAGATTGACGACTGTCCCCAAAAACCAACACGGGTCTTTTCAGCATGCTTTGTCCTCACTCACATGCTTCCCAGGAAAACTTCCCAGGAGGTCACCCATCCTAGAATTGCTCTAAGTCAAGCATGCTTAACTGTGGAGCTCTTAAGTGATGGGCTCCCGAAAAGAAGATGGATCTTGTTAGTATAGGTAGTATCAATCAATTCATATAAGACATCCTCAACTGTATAGTCCCATACCTACACAGTCTCGGGATCCCTCTCATTCGGGTGTGTAATCGGTTCATTCATGTGTCCCTCCGCCTAGAAGTCTGCCAGGAGCCGCTCCTTGTCCGTGCCTTCTTGCACCGGCGACCACTCCCCGCCCTCGTCAGCCCGGGTGTCTACACCAAAGACCATAACAGAGATACAAAGTTTGAATTAAAAAACAAATGCATGGAAGACTCGTTTTGATACTGGCAGAGAACGCATGATAATGACATAGGGGGAACAATAATGTTCCTTGCAGCCAAGTTACACCTTGTTGGTATCCTATCCAAAGCCACTAACCATGAAAAAACAGAAACCTTCAAAAGAACAGTTGTAAACCATAATTTGCTGAAAAAATCATTAGTTTGTTGATTCATTAACAAGTTGGATCTAAGAGAATCATTCTGCAGCAGACTATAAACTGATTTAGAAGAGAACTTCCCGGAGGCAGTGTGAATCCAAGTCCAAGAGTCCCCTCTCTGAGGTTCCTAATTAATTGAAGTCACTGCAGCAATCAATTCACTAAGAAGGGTCTCCTCCCAATCGAATAATTGTCTCCTCCAGTTAAATCGCGAGGTCCAAGTGCCATCTTTCAGTTCTCCCATTTCAAAAATTGTTGCATCTCTGTTCTCAATTATTAGAAACAATCTTTCAAAGTTTACCGAGAGGCTAAAATTTCCAGCCCATGGTTCTAACCAAAAGAGAGTGGATTTACCATCCCCCGCCTTCTTCAATAAACCCTCATTGAACCATTCTCCATTTACCTCACCTTCCCCTAAGCGGAATAAATCTTTCCACCAATGTGAAGCTGAAGCCATTTCATTTCGGTTAATAGTGGTCATCCACCTATTGTAACCGTCCCCACACCTCTCCTTTAGGAAGATACACCACAGTGCATTTTCCTACGTCATCAACCTCTATCTCCACTTTCCAAGTAGGCTAACATTGAACAAGCCAGCCTCTCTCAATCCAAGATCCCCATTTGATTTTGGTCTACAAACAGTTTCCCAAGCAACCCATGCTACCCGCTTCTTTTCCTCCACACCCCCATAAGAAATTTATTTGAAATTGAGTGATGAATTTAATCACCTTTGGAGCGCACATAAATGATAAGTAGTAGATTGGCAAGTTTTATAAGACTGAATTTAAGAGTTTTACCCTTCCTCCAAGGGATAGATTCCTTCCCTTCCAAGATGCTAACCTACTCTTAATCTTATCCAATACCGGTTCCCAAGTAGAATTCCTCCTTGGACTCTCCCCATCGGCAAACCAAGGAAAGAGAAGGGAATTTAGCCTATCTTGAAATTCAAGAAGTTCGCTGCCCCTTCCATGAAAGAGTCCTCCACATTCACACCAAAGATACGGCTTTTGTGAAAATTGACCTTTAGCCCGGAAAATAACTCAAAGCACATAAATATGGCCTTAATCGCCCACATATTTTCTGCATTCGCCTAACCAACAATAATGGTATCATCCACAAATTGTAAATGAGAGATTTCTGCTCGACTATTAGCCATCTTAAATTCCTTAAAGTTGTTTAATGCAGCTGCCTTCGTAAGCATACAGCTCAAGCACTCCGCAGCAATCAAAAAAAGAAATGGTGCCAATGGGTCTCCTTGCCTAATACCTTTAGAAACCCGAATCTGATCCGTAGGACAACCATTAAACAAGATAGAGGTTTCACTGCAAAAACAGTAGCATTCATCCAGCACATCCATTTTTCACTAAACCCGACTTGTACCATCATATCCTTTAAGAACCCCAATTAACAGAGTCATACACCTTCTCAAAATCCACTTTGAAAATAAGACATTTCTTTATGAATTTTCTGCAATAATCCACTACTTCATTCATAACAACTACATCGTCCAAAAATTGTCTCCCAGGTAAGAAAGTAGATTGATTTGGGGCAATCACAGAGTTCAACACTGATTTCAATATCTTAGCTAAAAGCTTAGAAATGATCTTATAAAGATAGCCTATCAAAGTAATTGGTCTGAAATCTGAAACACCCTGAGGACAATCAATCTTTGGAATGAGAGATATAAATGAAGAATAAAACATGGGGGGAGTCTTGAGTTAGAGTTGAATTCCTGCATCATATAGAGCACCTTGCTACTTTAAATGTCCCAAATTCCTTGATGAATTTGAATTTGAAACCGTCCGGTCCCGGACTTTTGTCATTTCCACACTCCCAAACTGCCACCTTAACCTCTTCTGCAGAAAAAGAAGCACAAAGAACAGAGTTTTGTGCAATAGACAATCTTGATAAATTAGCTCCAAATAACTGTGGCCTAACCCATTGTTGTTCAGTAAACAACATTGAAAAATGATCAAAAAGAGTACTTCAAATCTTCACCACCTCCTCAAACCACTCACTGCCATAAAAAAAAATCAATATTTGGTTATGTTTCCTCCTAACCTTGATACATGCGTGGAAAAAACCATTGTTGGCGTCCCCTTCCTTGATCCATCTTTGCCTAGATTTTTGATACAAAAGGCTCTCTCTCATCCTCATTTTTGTCCACAGTTCCTCAAATAACCTCCTCCTTGACCCCATCTCCTCCTCACTTAACTCATAAAAATACACGCCTTACACAACTGGCACTACTGGAAAATATGTAATAAATGAGCAAGGGTAACATCTGTTAAATAAAAAGTAGACGTTAAAAAGGAGATGTTGGCAGAACTGAAATTATTAGGTTCATTTAAATCATCTTTTACGTCTGTTGTTTAAACAAAAGACATAAAAGTGCATTTAAACAACAGATGTTAAAAATGATGAGTGTCACTTTTAACGTCTATTGTTTAAACAAAAGACATAAAAGTGCATCTTTAATGTCTGTTGTTTAAACAATAGACGTAAAAGATGTACTTTTAATGTCTGATGTTTAAACAACAAACGTTAAGAGTATTTCTAATGTTTTTAGAAAGTATATGTTACCCGCAGGCCTTCCTTCTTCACGAATTTCACTCTGCCTTTGATCACCTCCTTTTTCCCTAACCCTTCCTCTCTTAGTGATCACCACCACCACCACCGCGAGCTCCTCTACACCGACACCATCGCGAGCTCCTCTCCCCCACCACCGTGAGGAACTTACTCTTTCTTTCTCTCTCTGAACTTCATACTTTTTCTAAACATTGCGCGCCCTAACTCTCTCTGTCCCTCTCACTCTCAGCAACCACATCGAACGGCGACCGTCACACGATCTCCTCTCCCTACCACCACATGAGAGCCTCTGTCACTGTGAGCCCTCTCCCATTCGAACCACGAGCCCTATTCTGCTTCTCCTCTCTGTGAATGCGGTAATGCCCTAAACTTCATTTTTGCTTTCTGTTTGGTTACTTTCTGTTTGCCATTTAAAATATATGTTAAGAACATAGTTAGTACACCTAGTTGTGGGGAGGAGTTACCACATGAGGACAGTGATGAAGACAGGAGTAGTAGTGATGGTGTTTTGCCATATGAGGGCAGTGATGAAGACATGAGTAGTAGTGGCGAGTCTTTGAAGGAAATAGTTTTTTATGACAATGAGGATGATAGGGTCACATATGGTGATCATGGGTTTGATGAGGTGGTTGTCTTAAACGTTTTTAATTTCATCTTTGTAAGAGGAACTTAAGGAAAAAACTCTTAGGAATCATTTGTCCCATATGGACGTCGAGATATATTGTTCACTACCCTAGGAAAAGACGACCACCCTGGCCGGGTCATTGGTGTTCCAGGGATGGTGGGCATCAAGAAATTCTATGGGAAATGAGCTTCACGTAGGCGGGTCGAGCATGAGCTCGATAAGGAGGAGCTTAGAGAAGAGGTTAAACTGGAGCTCATTGCCGACCTGACCTTTATAGATCAGCTGATGAGAGGGTTTCTAATGAACCCAGCCTTCACACAGGTGGTTATGCAGCAGTTTTCCTCCATGGTTACCCAAGAAATAGTGGGAGTTGCCCAACCTTCACATGTGAGCATAAAAGAGAGTTGTTTAAAGACACATGTGGAGGTGAATGAGTTGTCAAAGAGGGAGCGGGAGTTGGAGGTGAAACAGCGGGAGCTGGAGTTGGTGCAGCGGTAGTTCAAGTTGTCCCATGTATATTTATAATGATCATATTTCTCAATTACTTATTTTTATTTATTCTTAATTACTTATACTTTCTTTATTTACAATTGAAGGCAAAGTCGAAGCCGATGTCGCTTCGTCAGTCTCCCATTACTCTTATGTTCTCTCTTGGTGAGGATTTTCCGTACGAGATTTTTGTATGCCCGCTGGAACACGATGGATGGAGGGTACGCCCAGACCTAGAACGTCTTTTTAAATTTTGTGGTGATGATCTTGGGCAGTTTTGCACAAATGGCGAGTGGATAGCCAACACATTTCTGATTATTTGGTGCATGTAAGTACATTTTAATTTTATAATCTTAGACCCCACATCATGCTGCCTGATTTCTTGCCCGATCATAGTAAAGTCAGTTCATACATTGGCGACTTAATGGGAGGAAGTGATTGGAAAGACATATCCGGCACCCTACTTATGGAAGCAACATTGGCAGTTGCTTATACTTTATTCTTCTAGGTATACTGTTATATTTTTATGCTCTATCCACCAGGACCCGCCGAAGGAGGTGGTGGCCTCTATCAATACATAAGTAATTAATCTTCTATTTAATTAAATTTGTAACATTTGCTTTTATTTTATTACACACATGATGAACATATAATTGACATGAATATTTTGTTTATGATAGCGTGATGAAGGCATGTAGCATATCTTGCACCAACGGGAAAAGTAGGACTTCAAAGTCAAAAGGAAATCCTAAATGGATTAACCTCAAGGTTGATAGTTTATTAAATAGTAATTAATATTATAATTACTATATATATATATATATATATATATATATATATTTAATTAACATTAAATTTCATTTCTTTTGTAGTCTCGTTATCAGATAGATGGTTGGTCATGTGCCTATTATGTGATGCATCATATGTTGAACATCGTCTTTGCATCTATTACCGAGGGATGGAGGAAGGTAATTAATTAAACAAGTTATTTAATTATATATTTTATTTTTGGCGATGACTTGATTTAATGTTTATTTTATTTGAACTTTTGCAGGCTTTCAGCGATCAATCTCCTCTTGAGAAAGGAGATATTAAAGACTTGAGGATGCGATTTGCAAAATTCTTTTTTAAGCATGTTGCAGAAAAAAGGAGTAGAAAATATACCTCCTGCATACTTAGAAGATATGTAGTTTGTATGAATTTACATTTATATACTTAGAAGATAATGTGTAGTTGTATAAAATATATATTATATTATGATTTTTTCATGTATTGTGGCCTAGCTGGTAATAGAATACTGAATTCTGTTAATTAAAATAAATTGTGTATAATTGTGACTAACTAGTTCTAAATATATATATTGGAATGCATATGCATGAGTTAATGTATATGGACTTGTTAGTGATGAGTGTGTGCAAATTCTGTAATCTGTGCAAATTTTGTATTCTGGAATATTAGTGAATGCAGGGAGCTAGCTGGGGGAAAGGGACATTGCATAAACAGAACTTTAAAAAAAGTTTACTTTTAACGTCTGTTTTTAATTCAACAGACGTAAAATGTAACACTTTTAACGTCTGTTAAATAGCTCAATAGACATTAAAAGTGTTACATTTAACTTCGGTTGAATTAAAAACAGACATTAAATGTAAACTTTTAACTACTACTACTGCTACTACTATCTCACGCTCGCTATCAAGCTATCTGCTATCGCCGCTTTGGCCTGGCACTGCTTTCCTGCTCATCGCTACTCTCTGTCTTGCATTACCGCTGTTGTTTGCCTTTGTCGCTGGCTGCTGTCATGCTGCTACTACTACTACTACTCTATTGCTGCTGCCGCTGCTCATCGCTATCGCTGCCGCTGCTGTTGCCGCCGCTGCTCGCTGTCTGCTATCGCTGTCATATCGCTGTCTATCTGCTATCGCTATCGCTATCGCTATCGCCATCTCGCTGCGTCTCGCGCTATCGATGTTCTGCGCATTACTATGCTATCATACGCTCTCTATCGGCGTCGATGTCTTTGCTTCTCACTGGCCTCTGCGCTACTCCCTCGCTGCCGCTGCTATCGTTGTTTGCTAGCGCTTAATGCTATCGCTATCGCATTATCATAGAGTTGCCGCTACCATTACCATTATTGCCGCTGCTATCGCCATTGCTCGTCAGCGCTATTGTCGCTATCGGCCGCCGCTATCGTTGTCTCGGCCGCCATCGCTATTACCGTCATTGCCGCTATCGCATTATCGCATCGCACCATTGCTGCATATCGCTGCTATCGCATATCGCTGCTATTCTGCTATCGCATTATCCTATCATTGTTGCTGCTGCCGCCGCTGCTTCCTGCGCTTCTCCTCTGCTGCCGCTGTGCCGCCGCTTCTCGCTGCTGCTATCGCCACTATCAAGCATCGCTACTATCGCTATCGCTTACTACCACTACGACTACCACTACGACTACCACTACTTGCTGCTTCTGCTGCTGCTTCTGCTGCTGCTCCTGCTGCTGCTGCTGGTGCTGCTGCTCCTGCTGCTGCTGCTGCTGCTACTGCTACTGCTACTACTGCTACTGCCACTACCACTACCACTACCACTATGACTACCACTACGACTACCACTACGACTACCACTACCACTACCACTACGACTACCACTACGACTACCACTACGACTACCACTACTACCACCACCACTACCACTACCACCACTACCACCACTACCACCACTACGACGACGACTACGACGACGACTACGACTACGACTACGACTACGACTACTACCACTACCACTACCACTACAACTACCACTACCACTACAACTACAACTACCACTACCACTACCACTACCACTACCACTACTCTGCTGCTACCACCACTCTCTATCGCCGCCACCACTCGCTGGCGCCACCACTCTTGCTATCGCTGCTCACATCGCTATCGCTATCGCTATCGCTATCGCTATTATCGCTATCGTCACGCTGCCATCGATGTTCTTACTACTACTTACTATCAGTATCGCTATCGCTATCGATGCCGATGTCATTGCTTCATCGGCGATGTGCGCTACTCCTCAAGCTCGCTATTTCCTATCTGGCTGCTGCTGCTACTGTTGTTTGCTACAGCTTATCGCTATCGCATTATCGTTGTTGTTGTCGCTGCCATTACTACTGCTGCCGCTGCTATCGCTGTTGTTCGCTGCTATCGCTATCGCTGCTATCCGCTGCTATCGTTGTTCTGCGCTGCTTATCGCTCATTGCTCTATCGCTACATCGCTATCGCACCTCGCTGCATTATCGCTATCGCTATCGCTGCTGCTGCTGCTATCGCTGCTATCGCTGCTATCAGCTATTACGCTATCGTTATCGCTGCTGCTTCGCTGCTGCTGGCTGGTGTCGCTGCTCTCGCCTGCCGCTGCTGCTGCTATCGCCACTATCACTATCGCTTATCATCGCTATCGCCACGCCCAAGCATCGCCACTACCACTACGACTACCACTACGACTACCACTACTTGCTGCTGCTGCTGCTGCTTCCGCTCGCTCGCCGCTTCCGCTGGTGCCGCTGCGTCCCTTCCCGCTGGTGTCGCTGCCATCGCCACTCATCGCATCGCCACTCACATCGCCACTACCACTACCACTACCACTACGACTACCACTACGACTACCACTACCACTACCACTACGACTACCACTACGACTACCACTACGACTACCATTACCACTACCACTACCACTACCAACACTACCACCACCACTACCACTACCACCACTACCACCACTACGACTACGACTACGACTACGACGACGACTATGACTACGACTACTACCACTACCACTACCACTACAACTACCACTACCACTACAACTACAACTACCACTACCACTACCACTACCACTACCACTACCACTACTCTGCTGCTACCACCACTCTGCTGCTGCCACCACTCTGCTCTACTACTACTACTACCACTACTACTACTACTACTGCTACTACTACTAATACTACTAGTAGTAGTACCACTACCACTACCACTACCACTACGACTACCACTACGACTACCACTACGACTACCACTACTACCACCACCACTACCACTACCACCACTACCACCACTACCACCACTACTGCTGCTGCTACGACGACGACGACGACTACGACTACGACTACTACCACTACCACTACCACTACAACTACCACTACCACTACAACTACAACTACCACTACCACTACCACTACCACTACTCTGCTGCTACCACCACTCTGCTGCTGCCACCACTCTGCTCTACTACTACTACTATACTACTACTACTGCTACTACTCCTACTGCTACGCTGCTGCTGCTGCCGCTGCTGCTGCTGCTGCTGCTCCTGCTCCTGCTGCTGCTGCTGCTGCTACTGCTACTGCTCCTGCTGCTACTGCTACTGCTCCTGCTACTGCTAAAGCCAAGAAAAGCATTAACCATAGAATCAAGCACTCATAAGGAAATAGAAACTTGTATTGAAACCAAATCAAATAACAGTCAAGTTTAGAAAAGTTACATCTAACCCCAACAAGGAGGGGATTTAGCTATACATAATAACAGAGAAAACCAAAAGAAAAACAATATAGAAAAGGGAGAAGAAGAACTCCATGGAAGAGTTCCACAGCCGTCACCGCAGCCCCTTGTTCAGAGAACGTCCCCTAAGGGTTAGTCGTCGCCCCCTAGGGTTCCAAGTCTGCTCCAGGTCTCCCCAGTCTGTTTTCTGCTCTGTTCTGCGCTGGTATTTATAGACTAAGTGCGCCTCACGGCCGTGATGGCCATCACGGCCAGGCCGTGACGTGTTCTGCCAAGGCGCGCTTTCAAATTCTGGAGCATCACGGCCGTGATGCTCATCACGGGCAGGCCGTGATCAATTTTGTCCATAGGGGTTGTCCTGTCACGACCGTGACCTCCATCACGGCTAGGTCGTGATGCTCTCTATCCTTCAGGGTGGTCCTCATCACGCCCGTGATGGACATCACGACTGGGCCGTGATGCCTTCTGATCTTCATGACTGGCTCATCACGGCCGTGACCAGTGTCACGACCTGGGCGTGATGGCTTCTAACTGTGTTTGGCCTTGCCTTTTTGCTCTTCTCTTTACCCTGAAAATACAAAATAGCAATGAATGCTTTATTTGACTCAAAATTAGCCAAAATATCCTAAAAACTACTTAAGAGACTCAAAATGTTGCTTGAGGACAATTAAATCGAAATTTGGGCGAAAACGAGATTAAACTCGCACAAAACCATGGTTTCTCTAGTTATAAAACTAGATGAGCCAGAGACTTATCAAAATACCCCAAATTTAAACTTTGCTTGTCCCCAAGCAAACTAAAACTCAAAATGACTCAACACTTGGCAAGCTTAACGGATTCAATCAATTTCGCACAAACTTCATGCCATTTTAGCAATACAATTTTTTTTCTTCAATGTTTTCCCCTTTGCAACAATGTGATCCCCACATTCATTTACTTTAAACAAAGAGAATCCTATCATTCATGCAATCAGTAATCTAAGTTGAGTATCCAAGTCACACACAAAAGGGAGATCACCAATTTCAAACAATTGCCTTCCTCACAAGGGCTTTTAGTATTTCACTCATTCGCTCAATTTGTCTAGGCTATCAACTTTCACTCAATTTCACAATTCAAGGGCACTTTCCATGAATTTGATTTTCATCTCAAACACAATTCCCACGAAAACATGCATGCAACATCAAAAGGTCTTTTAAAGGTTGTAATGGGGCCTAGCTAAAGGTAGGATATTCAAAGGTACTGGGCTTAAGTCCCTATGAATTAAGAAAGCTTGAACATTTTGACACATTGAATTTCCACTCAAATTCCTTTTTCCATTTATTTGCTTTGGGTGACTACAACCTTTTTCTTCCAATAACCTTTTTGACATTTTTGTACTTTTCTTCTTTTTCTTTTTGCCTTTGGCTTCCAACCTCTATTTTTCTTTTTCTCAATCCAAAACAACATATCATACCCTTGTAGCCACCCCAAACTTAGTTTCCGTCAACCCTTGTCTTGCTAAGCATCCATGCTCTCCTAATCTTAAGATTGGGTTAACATGGTTTTTCCGGATTTTTGGCTTATCACTTAAGGTCATCAAGAAACAAAAGGCTTATTAGGCTCAATGTGGCTAACTAGGGAACATGCATTAGGGATTGGTTCTTTTTAAGCCAAGTGGTTATTTCAAAGAAAATTTCCTAAATCATTTGATGCAACACATAAACATGCAAACCATGAAGAGATTCAAGAAAATCCGGGAAAGTGAAACTTAAAAGTGATTCACACAAGTAAAAACGTGTTTGAGGCTCAAATTCCTCACCTGGACATTTTTCGCAAATTGTTTGGCCAGGATTCAATCCCTAGTGTGTGCATCCTTTCACCCCAAACTTATCACAATTAATGCAATCACAATAGAATTTCTCAAAGTTCAATTTTCAATTTTTCACATGGGGATCAATTTTCAAAACCTAGGGGGAAATCATCAACAGCCAACATATATCATGCAGTCCATCTATGCTAAACTTAATAAAATCCATCAAGCTCACCGACACAACAGTCAACACACAAACGACTTAAATAAAGAGAAGCAAAGTTAATTAAAAAGAAAAAAGTTTAGGAAAACTCATGAAGGCGGTTCCACCAGGATCCCACTGCCTGTGATACAGTGGCCAAGGAATGCTCAAAGTGTAATATGATCCTCCCGGATCCCCTGGCATGCAGCATAAATATGGGAGTGAGCGCTTGACAATTATGGTGACCTCGCCAAGTGTGGCGAACTTCTCACTCCCTCTTGGGTCAAAGATGACCTCTTTATCAACAAAGTCTTCCCAATAAAAATGGGGTTCAACCTCCTGGACTGGCCATGGTGCCTTCATAGTTAAAGATGCAAAATTCAATCTCTCAGGCAGAGGCTTGAACTCCACCGTTGGTTGCTTCACAATGGGAGGTGATAAACAAGTGGAGAGGATCACTGGTGCTGCTTCGACTTTTGCACAATTTTCACTCACTGCATTACCAAATCCATCACCTTCTATACTTCCCATTTGGCATTTCGGATAGTTGGTTAGACAGTTTCTCAATACGCGCCCTGAGACTTCGAATGGTATCTTCTTGATTTTTTAAACTTTCCATTGTTGTTGCCATGAAGTTCTCCAAAATATCCTCTAAGTGAGACCGACTATCCGGAATAGGTTGCTCAAAATTGACTGTGATTTCGGATTTGAAGTTCTCCCAAGCAACTTCCAATGGTGATGGCTTATCATACCATTGAGATGGTTGTGGTTGATATGAAGGTGTGGAAGATTCCCAATGTTCCTCTTAATCAATCCAGGTATTGTTTGGAGGATTCCCCCACCATGGAGTGGAAGTGCTGGGATATTGATTTCCCCATTCAGAATAGCCTACCACTGGTGGAAGAGAGACTGTGGCCCTTGACAACATATTGCTCACTTGTTGGATGTCCATGGTCAATTGTAGCATATCTACCCGCAGCTGTAGCTCAGACATCTCCATTTCTTCATCAGGTGGATAATAATAATTGTAATCCACGATCCTGTTAATTCCAAGTCCACCTCACAGACAAATAAGGCCAAAGATTAAAGAAACACAAATTTAAATGTATACAAAACTAACAAAAGAAAGACATCAAATATATACAAAAAAATAAAATAAAAATGTCTAAATTAGTTGTCTCCCTTGTTACTAATGATATTGGAAAAACTAATCCCCGGCAACGGTGCCAAAAACTTGATACGATTTTTCTTTTAAAATAATAGGCAAGTGCACCTTGTCGCAAACAAGTAATACGATGGTGAGACCGGATATCGTCCTCAGGGATTGGTTGCCAATTACCAATTCACAAACTCAACAACTATCTAGACTAAACTATGGTATGAAGGGACCAAAACATAAAATAAAGAAACAAAGCAATACAATATTTTTGGTCTTTTTGGACTTTTAACAAACACTTGGAGTGCAGAATTAACCAATGGATAACTTTGTCAGCGTTAGACTACACTAATCCTCCCTTGGTTGCAATGAAATGGTTATCAACAAGAGTCCTAATTCAATTATGACAATCAAGCCTTTTTAAATACTCAAACCCTAATGTCTTAGGTGGAATGAGCCTAAAATCCCAAATTAACAGATTCATTAATCAGTCCTATAAGAGGATTTTTGTCAATCTGAGGATTCTGAACTGAGATAGGGATGTTGTTAACCCCAACCAAATCATCTCGATCCACATCTTCAACTTCCATAAACCATCTCGGATCTTGTTGATTATCTCTGACCAACATTTGCTTACTTGTACGAGCTCCTGCAGGTTCAATCTGCAATATTGTCTCTTTTCCTTTTCCTGCTTTCTGTTTAGTAACAAATCCAGAGATAACACGAGCAGGCTATCTATCAGAAATAGCTGGTTTACCACGATTCTCAGCATCACCATTCTTTTTGCAGAAAGATAGTGAGTGGCCAATAGAATGACAAGAAATGTAGAATTCAGGCAGGTTTTCATATTCTATATCCACCAGGAATTCGAAATCCTCTCTCTCAACCATCACTTTGTTTCGCAACACAGTTTTCAGATCAAGGTCAATAAGAACGCGAGCATAATGACCAAAACTATGCTCAAGAGTGCACTTACTTGTAGTAGCATCTAAGTAGATAGGAGAACCTATGCTTCCCGCTATAGAAAAGATGATCTTATGTCTTCAATATTCCTGTGCCAGACCCGAAATCCGAATCCAACATTGCGTTGATGTTTGTTTTTGAATGGCCAATTTAAAATCTGGTGTCCATGCAAACAGGCGCAAGAAACCTGGTTTTAAATTCCAGGATGTGACAGATCTTACCCTTCGTAGGTCGTCTGATGAAGAGAAAGAAAACTCGTAATACCCCTTACCAAGAGAGATCACACCCCATGATCCAAGGGGTTTCCACAGTGACGATAACTTGGCTTTCAAGGTATCAACCCTCATCGGGGTATCTCCCTTAGAAAGGATAATGCGACCGTGAAGGTGATTCTTGCAATCATCAAGACCAGCCTTGTACTCATCTTCTGGAATTTTTATTGCAATCTGATCCCCTTTGACACGAGGTTTAGAAAGTTGGATGTGTGGAATATAACAAATGTTCCTGAGTGCCTCAGCGAAGGTCTTTTGTTGTGGAGAAGGCTGCGATGGTTCATGAGAAACATCCTTTACTGGGGACGCAAGTGGTAAACGAGAGGTTGAAGGAGACAAGGGATCTAGAAAGCGCCATGGAGTAGGTGGGGAAACCAAGAAAAGGAAACTTCAAGAAGGCTAACAAAATATCAAACAATGCAAAGCATGACAACCTTCTAAAATACCTTTTTGGGCTTTAATTTACTTTTCCACCTTTCTTTCTTTCTTTCTTTCCTTTTTCCTTTTATTTCTCACTTTCCTTTTTTTTCATCATCTCCTTATCCATTTATTATTTTTTTTGTTTTATTTTTTAACTTTTTCATCAATTTGGAGAAAGGGAGATTTTCAGCATAAGAGAAATATTTTTCTATCTTTTTCATCCCCAACTTTTCAAACCACCTTTTTGCCTTTTTTACAATACTTTAAAAGGTGTCATACCATGTATCATTCATCAAAATCAATCAAGGTACCAAGAAAGCATTTTATTCTATTAGGTTCAAAATTGGGCAACTAAGGGGTAACACTTAATCAGTCAAAGCTCAGAAGGCCAGAAAAATACCTAATGCCTCAGTCATTTTCAAATATGTTTTCAAAAAAATTTATGTTTCAAAATGGTTTCAAGTCAAGTTCTAGAGAACACAATCCAAGAGGAAGAAAACACTCAATCACAAAGAATGGGGTAGATTTAGGGAGTACCCCCTTTAGGCTCAAGAATCTCACATTTAGTAGTTTGAAATCAATGAGAAACACAAATTCAAGGAACCACATGCTAATTAACAACTATCAAAAGATCATCTCAAGCATTTTAATTTTTAACCTATCACAAGAACACAAAAACTCGGATAAAAAATTCACTGTCTCAATTCATTTGTCACATAGTTATCACAATAGGATGCAATTTCAAAACTGGGGGCAATCTAATGATGTGATCATGCAAAACTATACCTACATTAATGCAACATGTAATATGCAAAATGACAAATACCTCTACCCCAAGCTAAAAAACTTACATTGTCCCCAATGTAAATAATCAAGTCGGAGAGAGGATAAAAATGGAACAACTCACTGAGGTGGTGGTGGGTGCTGGCTCATATGTCAGTCATAGAGCTGCTGGATCATAGCTCTTTGCTCGCACTGCTCCTCCATCATACGCTTCTGGTTTTCTAAGATTGTGTTCATGGTGGAATTGAGTTCCGCATATGGGTCCCCGGAAGATGTACCTGCAGAGGATGAAGAAGGGCACCCAGATGGCCTTGCCGGCAGTCGCGGGCGAAGCGGCATCTGGGTCTCAATAGGCTCGGGGTCCTCATCACATAGCACCCACCAATTTGTGGGGATTTTAACATCTAGAAGTGTGGGATTAGGTAGGGGAATAGGATCTTTGAGCATAGGGTGGTTAAGGCAATAGATGTCATCTTGCTGGACGATCATCCCCTATGATTCACAAACACCCAGTGTTATACGCGTCCGCCCTAGAGCAGACTCATAACCATCTAGATCATACTGGAAATGCTGGCATATGGTGGTGATTAATCCACCAATGATGATCAAACCCTTAGAGCTCTTGGCAACCTTTAGAAGGTGCCTAGCCATATAAGACCCTTATCAATATTGCTCTCAGGATGGAGCTTGGCCCATAGGAATAGGACCTCGTTCGAACGGACGGATCCATCACTCTCGCCACGACCAAACAAAGTGCTGGACATAACCCTATGGATATAGCACAGGCTAGGGTTAACAAGGGTCGTAGACTTGGACGTCTTAGGGTTAAAATTACCCCCAGGGTAAGAGATATAAGACCAAAAGGTGTCGTTATATCCAATAGGAGGTGTCCTTTCCCCCCAACCGGCAATTCAAAAATCTCATTAAATTCAGTAAGAGTTAATTGAAAATCCTGGTTAAATAACCGGAAAGTGATCCGGCCTTCAGTACAATGGGACTCTTGCAAAATTTGAGCATTAAAGGAGCTCGGGAATTCAAGAGTGTGGCCAATGTATGCAGGGTATCGAGTGCGAGCAAACTCGCTCCACCCTACATTTTCAACATCCAATTTATATCCACAGTCAAACCCAGGGTGTCTATACAGGCATCATCCATATATTTGGTTTGAACTATTTTCCTACGTTTTAGCATGTGATAAGCCTCTGGCTTATCTAGTTTTATAACTAGTAAGACGGTGGTTTACGTGCTAATTAGTCGAGTTCAATCTCGTTTTCGCCCAAATTTGCCTTGTTTTGTTCCTAAGTTGGACTTTGACTCGTTTTGCGTCTTTTGTGTAGTTTTTAGCTTCTTTTGGATAGAATTACGCTTGTGGTTGCTTGTGTTGTTTTCAGGTCCATAAGTGAAGCTCTCAGAATTAAGGAAAGTCAAGAAATAGTGGAGATTGCCATTCTGGAGATTCTCGCCCCGCGAGAGTTTGAAGACCCGGGAAGACAGAGACCATCACGGCCTAGCCGTGATTCACATCACGGGCCGTGACAAGAGGGTTCGCGTCGCGAGACGTCCTTCGCGTCGCGAGTGTTTGAACTCCAGAAAAGCGCCAGAGACAGAGACCATCACGGCCTAGCCGTGATGTATATCACGGCCGTGACCTAAAAGCCACACAAGTCAGAGACCATCACGGCCTAGCCGTGATGTGTATCACGGCCGTGACCCAAAATCCACACAAGTCAGAGAACATCACGGCTTAGCCGTGATTCACATCACGGGCCGTGACAAGAGGACTCGCGTCGCGAGACGTCCTTCGCGTCGCGAGTGTTTGAATATCACAGAAGTGCCAGAAACAGAAACCGTCACGGCCTGGCCGTGATGGCCATCACGGCCGTGACGCGTGGCCTCCTTATAAATAGAGCAGATCAGAACAGAAAAGAGGACTTTTGGGATCAGAACTGATTGGAGATCTTTTGTAATCCTTATTCTGGGGCTGCGTCTCCTCTTCTCTTCTCTTAATTCTTAGTCTTAGGATGATTTCCGATTGTACGTGTGTCGTTGTTACGGACATGAGGAACTAATCCCCTTGTCTAAGGGATCGATGAAGCCACCTATGGCGGCATAGTATTCATGTGATCATGTGATGTAACTCTCTCTCTTTCTCTTAATTCACTTATTGTTTTCCAATTCTGATTTCATTGTGTTGGTTATATGCTTGCGTGGTCAACTAGTTAAACGTGCTTGAGGCCGAGAGGCGATTCACGTTTTAGAACTTGAATTGGGAACATCGATCGAGTGTTGCACGAGAGTGAATAGGAGATCGATGCAACTCTTAGGGAACATGAATTAATAGAATTCGAGATTAGGGTTAAGAGACCTAGTAAGTAATTAACTCAAATCATCGAATATGTCCTATTGAGCACGACAGTGGATATAGGAGAATTTAGGGGTCCCGTTGACATTAAAATTGAACCTAGGGAGAAGATCATTATCACTTGGGTACTTTGCATGATTGGGTAGGTGGATTCGAAACCTTAGATGCTTTTACTTCCAGATTTCATCACCATATCTTAATTGATTTGATTTGATTTATTAATTTGAATTGTGATCCTAGTTTCTCTCCAACCACTTTCTCTACTTAACCAACTTATCGAATTTGTCGCGAAATTAGTCGAATTGGTAGCCCAATCCTTGTGTTCGACCTCGGTAGACTCTTACCGTGTTTTATTACTTGCGACGACCCGGTACACTTGCAGGTGTCACAACAAGTTTTTGGCGCCGTTGTCGGGGATTGGCACGACCAATTTTCCTAATTTTTAGGAAATTCGGCTGTTTGGTTAAGCTGACTTTTAGTTTTATTTTCTTTTATTTAATTGCTATTATTTTTCTCTGCTTCTTTGATTCCACTTGGTCTTTGCCTGTTTTTGTATGCGAGGTACCCTCCTACAAGAGGACTTGCTATTTGATTCCGAGATCACCAGGACCGAGCGGCAATTAAGGAAAGAAGCCAGGGAACGGAAAAGAATTGAAGGAATTAAAATAGAGGGCATGGCTGAAGAAAATCCTCCTCCTCCTCCTCCTCGTTACAAGCCTCTCTTCGAGTACGATCTACCAAACTTGGAGGATTGTGCTTCTTCTATTGTGAGGGGCAACCTGAACACAGACTCCTTCAGAGTGGAAGGATGTGTCACAGCCCAGATCCGTGAGAATCAGTTCGACGGCAATGGCAAGCAAGACCCGCATAGACACATCACTCGCTTCCTTGAAGCCTGTGACTTACAGAAGACAAGAGGAGTCTCACAGGATGAGTTTCGCTTGCGACTTTTCCCTCTCTCTCTTAGGGATGTCGCTCGCGATTGGGTTGACAGCTTGGATAGGAACAGCATCAGAACTTGGGAGCAAATGGCACAGAAGTTCCTAACCAAATACTTTCCTCCTCAGAAGGCAGCACAAGCAAGAATAGCAGTCACATCATTCAGGAAGACGGAGGATGAAACTTACAATGAAGCGTGGGAGAGGTACAATGGTTTATTGAGAAGATGTCCCTCTGCGTTCTTTGACCCGGTGTCCAAAGTGCAGCACTTCTTTAATGGGTTGAGGGGACGCTATCAGATGAACTGTGATGCCGCAGCTGGCGGTTCTTTTGTATATTTATCGGCTGAGGATGGATGGGCACTGTTAGAAAAGATGTCATATAATGATTACAACCGCAAGGTGGAAACCTCGAGTGGAGTCAGTTCTGCGATAATGGAAGCCATTTTAGAGCAAAACAGATTGTTGAAGATGCAGAATGCGGCACTATCGGGGAACAAAAAAGTTAATGTGATACACGAGGGGATGCCTCCGGGTTGTGACAACTGCAATGGGGATCATGACACTCAGATTTGCCCACTGAACTTCTCTCAGGAACATGTGGATTCATGCCACAACTTCTATGACACTGTGCCCCAGAACAATTATCAGAGAAACAGACAGAATGACTATAATCAGAATCAGAATAGGGGGTACATGAGGAGAGACCACCCGGGTTTCGCATGGAGTAATGCTAGTGGTGGTCTAGCCGGGCAGCAACCTCAATAGGGTATGAGGCCACACATAGGGATTCAGCAGCGCAATACTCAGCAGGGTCCTCCAGGGACTAATCAAGTGCAAACAACAGATAGTGGAAGACAACCGTGGGAGCTGGCTTTTGAGAAGATGAGTACAGCAGTGGAGAAATTGTCAATTAACACGAACACTGCCATTGACAAGTTGGCGACTCATACAGGTTCAGCAATTCAGAATCTTGAGACACAAATAGCACAGCTCGCGAAGCAACTGAATGAGCGTCTGCCGGGCACTCTCCCAGGTGACACTGAGAACAACCCTAAGAGCCAGTGCAATGCCGTGACCACTAGAAGCGGTAGAGTGCTGGAATCTAACAGGGGCGCACCTAGTTCTCCGGAAGTTGAGGTCTCGAACCATCCACATGTTGAGGAAGAACAACCTGAGAAAGAAGAGGAGTTAGAAAGAGGTAAGGCACCGGAGCAAGGAGGGAGGTTAAAGCTTGTAGATGAAGAGTTCCGTAGAAAGAAGTGGGTAGAGCCCAAGGACCTCCCGTCCTACATGAAGGTACCCTATCCGGAAAGATTGAAGAAGCCTCAACAGGATAAACAGTTCAATAGATTCCTTGATGTCTTCCGCAAGCTTCAAATTAACATCCCATTTGCGGAAGCCCTGGAACAAATGCCATCGTATGCCCGGTTTATGAAGGAGCTTCTCACCAAGAAGCGGAGAATTGTGGATGAGGAAACGGTTGCTTTGACCGAGGAGTGTAGTGCCATTCTTCAGAGAAAACTCCCTCCAAAGCTGAAGGATCCCGGTTCCTTTTCGATACCGTGTACTATTGGGGAGATGAATATAGGGAAGGCATTATGTGATCTAGGGGCAAGCATCAACTTGATGCCCCTCTCCATGATGAAGAAGTTGGGAATTAAGGAAGCCAAGGATACACGGATGTCACTCCAACTGGCCGATCGCTCCATCAAATACCCTTATGGGGTTGTCGAAGACTTGTTAGTGAAGGTGGACAAATTCATATTTTCGGCAGATTTTGTGGTGCTTGATATGGATGAAGACGCCGAGATCCCTCTCATATTGGGGAGGCCTTTCTTGGCCACAGGGCGTGCTTTGATTGATGTGCAACAAGGGAAGCTCACCCTCCGCGTGCAAGATGAGAATGTAGTCTTCAATGTCTTTGAAGCAATGAAGCACCCTGTGGAGAGGTCGGAAGTGTACGGGGTGGATTTTGTGGATGGTATTGTCAAGGAAAAGACCACTAGAGGAGCCCATGGTTCTGCACTTGCACAAGTGTTGGTAAAATCCCATGGTGATGATAGTGAGGAAGAAGACCCCTTGGGGGATGAGGACTATTTTGAATGCTTGAAACATATGGAAGCCTTACCGAATCTCCCAAGGGATGAATGTGCAAAGGAGAAACTCAACAAGGAAGGCAATGAGGAAGATGGAAAGACACCGGAGTTGAAGCAACTCCTAAATCACTTGAGGTATGCATTCTTGGGGGAGGAGGGACAACATCCGGTGATCATTAGCAATGCCTTAAAAAAGGACGAAGAGGAGAAGCTGTTGAGAGTTCTTAGGGAACACAAATCCGCCATTGGGTGGAAGATTTCGGACCTAAAAGGTATAAGCCCTTCCCTATGCATGCATAAAATCTTGATGGAGGATGGTTATAAGCCGGTGGTTCAACCACAGAGACGGCTAAACCCCATCATGAAAGAAGCTGTGCGTAAGGAAGTGATTAAGCTTTTAGATGCCGGAATCATCTACCCAATCTCGGATAGCAACTGGGTTAGTCCGATTCATGTGGTCCCAAAGAAGGGTGGAACAACCGTGGTGGTCAATGAAAACAATGAATTGATCCCAACAAGAACCATCACGGGGTGGAGAGTGTGCATCGACTACAGAAGATTAAATGAAGCAACAAGAAAGGATCACTTCCCTCTCCCCTTCATTGATCAAATGCTTGAGAGGTTAGTCGGATATGAGTACTACCGTTTCTTAGATGGATACTCCGGCTATAATCATATTGTGGTGGATCCTCAAGACCAAGAGAAGACAGCCTTCACTTGTCCCTATGGAGTCTTTGCTTACAGGAGGATGCCCTTTGGATTGTGCAACGCCCCCGCTACTTTCCAAAGGTGCATGTTTTCTATTTTCTCGGACATGGTGGAAAGGTGTATTGAGGTGTTCATGGATGACTTCTCGGTCTTTGGAACTTCTTACGACAACTGCTTGAAGAACTTGACCTTGGTGCTTAAAAGGTGCCAAGAGACTAACCTTGTGCTCAATTGGGAGAAATGCCACTTCATGGTCAAGGAAGGTATAGTCTTGGGGCACAAAATCTCCCATAGGGGGATTGAGGTTGATAAGGCGAAGATCGAGTTGATTGAGAAGCTGCCCCCACCAACCACTGTAAAGGGGGTGAGGAGTTTTTTGGGGCATGCCGGGTTCTACCGGAGATTCATCAAAGACTTCTCCAAAATCGCAAGGCCGCTTTGCGACCTTCTTGTGAAGGATGTATCCTTTGATTTTAATGATTCTTGTTTAAATGCCTTCACTGTTTTGAAAAATATGCTTGTCACCGCACCCATAATCACTGCACCCAATTGGAATTTGCCATTTGAAATCATGTGTGATGCTAGTGATTATGCGGTGGGGGCTGTTTTTTGAGAGGGTGGAAAAATTAGCTCATGTCATTTATTATGCAAGTAAAGTTTTAAATGAGGCACAAGCTAATTATTCCACCACTGAAAAAGAACTACTTGATGTGGTGTTTGCTTTGGATAAGTTTAGATCCTACATCGTGGGGTCTAAGATTGTGGTTTTCACTGATCATGCGGCCATAAAACACTTGATGACAAAACAAGAGGCCAAACCTAGATTAATTCGGTGGATTCTTCTTTTGCAGGAATTTGATCTCGAGATTAAGGACAGGAAGGGATCTGACAATGGGGTGGCGGACCACTTATCTAGGTTGGTCAATCCCGACACCGAGGAGGAATTGTTAGACATCAAGGAAGAGTTTCCTGATGAAAAGCTGTTTGCACTTATTGAAAATTCCCCTCCTTGGTTCGCGGATATGGCCAACTTCAAGTCTTCAAATGTGGTTCCGCAAGGTTGGACTAATCAACAGAGAAAGAAATTCTTCTCGGATGCAAAATATTATGTGTGGGAGGACCCCTATCTCTCCAAGCAGTGCTCGGATGGGATCCCCGGGAGGTGCATTCCCCATGACCAAATCGGAAACGTGTTGTGGCATTGTCATAGCTCGGATTACGGTGGGCACTATGGGGGAAAGAAGACTGCAGAAAAGATCCTCCAAAGTGGTTTCTTTTGGCCGACGCTCTTCAAGGATGCCTACACCTTTGTTGAAAACTATGATCGTTGCCAAAGGGTTGGCAATATTTCTAAGCGGCATGAACTCCCCTTGAATTGTATGCTCGAAGTAGAGCTCTTTGATGTATGGGGGATAGATTTCATGGGACCATTCCCACCCTCTTTCTCTTACCAATACATTTTGGTGGCTGTGGACTACGTGTCGAAGTGGGTGGAGGCAATCCCAACAACCACAGATGATGCGCGGGTAGTCATGGATTTCTTGAGGCGCAATATCTTCTCTAGGTTTGGGGTCCCAAGAGTGTTGATCAGTGATGGGGGATCCCACTTCTGCAACAATCAAATGCACAAGCTTCTTGAGAAGTATGGGGTCAAGCACAGAGTCTCCACTCCCTATCATCCCCAAACAAATGGGCAAGCGGAGGTATCCAACCATGAGTTGAAGCGCATTCTTGAGAAAACCGTCAACTCCTCACGGAAGGATTGGTCAAGGAAATTGGATGATGCTCTATGGGCTTATAGGACCGCCTTCAAGATTCCGATTGGAAGGTCTCCCTACAATTTGGTGTTCGGAAAGGCATGCCACCTACCGGTGGAGTTGGAGGAGAAATCTTATTGGGCAATTAGGGAGCTCAACTTTGACTTGACAAAGGCCGGAGAGAAGAGGTTGTTGGACTTGAATGAGCTGTCTGAGATCCGCATGCAAGCTTATGAGAACGCAAGAATCTACAAGGAGCGGACGAAGGCATGGCATGGCAAGCACATCTTGCCTAGGAGGTTCGAGCCCGGGCAATTGGTGCTTCTGTATAATTCAAGGTTGAGGCTCTTTCCTGGGAAGCTGAAATCAAGATGGTCGGGACCATACAAGATCCTACAAGTCTTCCCTCATGGGGTAGTGGAATTAGAAGGGGCCTCTGGCAACTTCAAGGTGAACGGGCACAGGTTAAAACATTATCATGGGGAGTCAATCCCAACTGGAAAGCAAGTGTTTCTTCTGGATTAACCCTTAGGGGTGACTTGAGTCAGGCTCGGGACGTTAAACAAGCGCTACTTGGGAGGCAACCCAAGCTAGGTATATCTCTCTTCTCCTAACTTTTGTTCTGTTTTTGATTTTTGTTTATGTTTTTGTTCGTCACTCTTGAATAATTTGAGAAGATCAAGAGTTGTTGTATGAATGATGTGTTGGCAAGTTTTTTGGATTTTGATTAAATGGAGCATAGATGGATTGAAAGAATTATATTGACCATTGATGATTTCCCCTAGGTTCTAATAATAGAAAAGTTGATCCCCAATTAAAAATTGAAAATTGAACTTTGAGATTTATTATGATTGCTTGATTTATGATAAGTTTGGGGTGAGGGGGTGCACACACTAGGAATCGTATCTCGGTCAAACAGTTTGCAAAATGTCCAGGTGAGGATTTGAGCCTCCAACTCTGTTTTTGAATGTGTGAATCACTGTAAGTTGCACTTTTCCGAATTTGCTTGAATCTCTATATGGTTTGCATGTTTATGTGTTGCATCAAATGATTTAGGCAATTTTCTTTGAATTAACTACTTGGCCATAAATTGAACCAATCTTGATGAATGATCCCTAGTTAGCCACATTGAGCCTTGAAGCCTATTGTTCTTGATGACCTTACATTACAAGCCATTAACTCAGAAAAACCATGATTTTCCCCTATCATAGGATTTAGGAGAGTATGGAATTTTAGCTTTGTAAGTGTTGTTGTGGAACTAAGTTTGGGGTGGCTACAAGTTCATGAATCATAGTTGAGAAAAAGAAAAACGGAAGTAAGGGCCGAAGGCTTGAAAGAAAAATGAAAAAAAAAGGGTGATAAAAAGCATTGAATATGTGCCAAAAAGGGCAAAGAAAAATAAATATAAAAAGGAAGAGGTGTGTAGCCACCAAATGCAAGGAATAGAATAATATGAGAGTGAATTCAATTGTTGTGATATTAGTTTCATGCTCTCATTGATCCTAGGGACTTAGCCTATATCCTTTGAGTATCTTACCCTCAGCCAGGCCTCATTACAATCTTTAAAAGACCTTCTGATGTTGCATGCATGTTTTCGTGGGAACCATTTTTGAGATGAAAATCAAATTCATGGGAAGTGCTCTTGATATGTGAAATCGAGTGAAAAAGTTGATAACCTAGACAAACTTGAGCGAATGAGTGAAATACTAAATGCCCTTGTGAGGAAGGCAATTGTTTGAAATAGGTGATCTTCCTTTGTGTGTATCTTTGAGCCTCAACTTAAAGTAATGATGGCATGAATGATAAATTCTCAACTGTTTAAAGTAGATGAATGTGGGAATTACATTGATGTAAGGGGGGAGATCATTGGAGAAAAAACTGTTTTGATTGCATGAAATTTGGGCGAAATTGATTAGATCCTTTAGGCTTGCAAAGTCTTGAGTCGTTTTTGAGTTTTAGCTTGCTTGGGGACAAGCAAGGTTTAAGTTTGGGGTGTTTGATAAGCCTCTGGCTTATCTAGTTTTATAACTAGTAAGACGGTGGTTTACGTGCTAATTAGTCGAGTTCAATCTCGTTTTCGCCCAAATTTGCCTTGTTTTGTTCCTAAGTTGGACTTTGACTCGTTTTGCGTCTTTTGTGTAGTTTTTAGCTTCTTTTGGATAGAATTACGCTTGTGGTTGCTTGTGTTGTTTTCAGGTCCATAAGTGAAGCTCTCAGAATTAAGGAAAGTCAAGAAATAGTGGAGATTGCCATTCTGGAGATTCTCGCCCCGCGAGAGGAAGGTCGCCCCGCAAGAGTTTGAAGACCCGGGAAGACAGAGACCATCACGGCCTAGCCGTGATTCACATCACGGGCCGTGACAAGAGGGTTCGCGTCGCGAGACGTCCTTCGCGTCGCGAGTGTTTGAACTCCAGAAAAGCGCCAGAGACAGAGACCATCACGGCCTAGCCGTAATGTATATCACGGCCGTGACCTAAAAGCCACACAAGTCAGAGACCATCACGGCCTAGCCGTGATGTGTATCACGGCCGTGACCCAAAATCCACACAAGTCAGAGAACATCACGGCTTAGCCGTGATTCACATCACGGGCCGTGACAAGAGGGCTCGCGTCGCGAGACGTCCTTCGCGTCACGAGTGTTTGAATATCACAGAAGCACCAGAAACAGAAACCGTCACGGCCTGGCCGTGTTGGCCATCACGGTCGTGACGCGTGGCCTCCTTATAAATAGAGCAGATCAGAACAGAAAAGAGGACTTTTGGGATTAGAAATGATTGGAGATCTTTTGTAATCCTTATTCTGGGGCTGCGTCTCCTCTTCTCTTCTCTTAATTCTTAGTCTTAGGATGATTTCCGATGGTACGTGTGTCGTTGTTACGGACATGAGGAACTAATCCCCTTGTCTAAGGGATCGATGAAGCCACCTATGGCGGCACAGTATTCATGTGATGTAACTCTCTCTCTTTCTCTTAATTCACTTATTGTTTTCCAATTCTGATTTCATTGTGTTGGTTATATGCTTGCGTGATCAACTAGTTAAACGTGTTTGAGGCCGAGAGGCGATTCGCGTTTTAGAACTTGAATTGGGAACATCGATCGAGTGTTGCACGAGAGTGAATAGGAGATCGATGCAACTCTTAGGGAACAAGAATTAATAGAATTCTAGATTAGGGTTAAGAGACCTAGTAAGTAATTAACTCAAATCATCGAATATGTCCTATTGAGCACGACAGTGGATATAGGAGAATTTAGGGGTCCCGTTGACATTAAAATTGAACCTAGGGAGGAGATCATTATCACTTGGGTACTTTGCATGATTGGGTAGGTGGATTCGAAACCTTAGATGCTTTTACTTCCAGATTTCATCACCATATCTTAATTGATTTGATTTGATTTGATTTATTAATTTGAATTGTGATCCTAGTTTCTCTCCAACCACTTTCTCTACTTAACCAACTTATCGAATTTCTCGTGAAATTAGTCGAATTGGTAGCCCAATCCTTGTGTTCGACCTCGGTAGACTCTTACCGTGTTTTATTACTTGCGACGACCCGGTACACTTGCCGGTGTCACAACAACATGTCAAACCTATCTTTGAGTAATATTCTTAAAAATAATGCCATATTCATTATCATCAGTCTTGGTCTCAGAAGAGTTATCTACAGAGTTTCTGTTTCCCCTGGTACGAGGACCTGGAGCTTCACTTGCTCTCTGGCATTTGCTTGCCATGGATCCTTCAATAACTACTCAAGTAGTAGAAAGGACAATCCCCTTTTTTATTTTTTTCAAATTCGGATTTATGGGGGTTAGGGTTCAAAATTTGGGGTTTTTTGGTTTAGCTCAAAATTGATGGAATTGGTTTGTGGGCTTTAATGGTTTAGGTCTAGGAAGCAAGAAAACAAGGTTGGATAGCCAAGGGTGCCATGAATATTGTGGTTTTAAAGCTTTTAATGTATGGGTATGGTGGAGGTTGTGATGAGAGGAAGAAGAAGATGAATAGGAGGGAAAGATGATGATGAGTTGTATATGAGTGATGTGGTGATGAAGTTTGTGTGAAAGTAGGATGGAAGAATGAAGGTTGAGAGCTTGGTAATGGAGGTAGAGGGAGAGAGGTTGAAGAAAGGAGTGGGGGTAGAGCCTTTTTCCTGGTTGGAACAGTGAAGGGGGCGTATTTGCATTTTAAAACGCTACTGGAAAATGTGTCATGGGCGTGACAAATATCACGGCTATGCCGTGACCAATTGTGTTGGGCAGCGCACACGAAACCTGGCCTTGTCACGGTCGTGACCCACGTCACGGCTAGGCCGTGATCCTTTTTTGTTCTTCTGATGGGCTTCCTTTTCACGCTCGTGATGGCGCTCCTATGCCTCGTTACGGCCGTGATCTTCATTGACCTTCACCTTTTTTGGGGGGACAGTGTCATGGCCATGAACATTGTCACAGCATGCCTGTGATCATCTCTGACTTCCTTCTTTTCTTCCTTCACGGACATGAAGCCTTTCAGGGCCAGGCCATGATCTCTTCTGACTTTTATTTTTCATGCCTCTTTGCGCTTCATGCTTTTCCAACCTGTAAACATCTTGACAAAGCCATCAATTTGTGATCTCCCTCCTCTAATATTCTCAAATTATTGAAAACAAAAATCAAATACAAAATAGCTACGGAAAGAAAGCTTAGGTTGCCTCCCAAGAAGTGCTTATTAACGGTCCTAAGCTTGACCATAGTCTCTTCAATCCTTTGATGTTGGATCGAGGAGGGAAAGTGCCACCTCCTTTTCAAGTGGATATTCTCAAAAGTAGTGCTTAAACCTTTGTCCATTGACTTTGAATGTTCCACGTTCTTCATCCCAAACCTCTACGGTACCATATGGGAACACCTTCATAACTTTGAATGGTTTGGACCATCTAGACTTGAGCTTCCCTGGAAATAACCGCAACCTTGAGTTATAGAGTAGCCCTAATTCTCCCTCATGGAATTCCCGACGAAGGATGTGCTTGCCATGCCATTTCTTTGTTATTCCTTTGTAAGCTCTTGCGGACTCATATGCATACAATCTCAACTCATCAAGCTCATGAAGTTGAAGGACTCTCTTTTTTCTGGCGGCCTTTATATCAAAATTTAGCATCTTAATAGCCCAAAAGGCCTTATGCTCAAGCTCGACTGGCAAGTGACATGGCTTCCCTTAAATAAGTCTAAAGGGCGTCATCCCAATAGGGGTCTTGTAAGCCGTACGGTAATCCCAAAGATCATCATCAAGCTTTAATGACCAATCTTTTCTAGAACTTGAATCGATCTTCTCTAGAATGCACTTGATCTCTTTTTTGGAAACTTCGACTTGGCCACTTGTTTGAGGTGGTGGACGGGTATTTGGGAGTTTTTCAAATTGTTTTTTTGAATCGATCCTCTCCTTTGGCTGGGTTCCACGGATCCTTTGCTGTCACTTTTTGCATCACTTGTTGGGGATGGAATGGCTTCCACCCATTTAGAGACGTAATCAACGGCTACAAGAATGAACTTATTTTTGCAAGAGGAAGGAAAAAGGTCCCATGTAGTAAACTCCCCAAACATCAAATATCTCCACTTCTAGCAATGTGTTGAGTGGCATTTCATGCCTTTTGGAGATGTTTCCCGTTGTTTGACATGGATCACTGTAACACCTTGATCAGCCTCTGACTCGACTAGTTTTTGACTAGTAAAGACCATGGTTTTATTCGAGTTTAATCTCGTTTTCGCCCAAATTAGACTTGATTGTCTTCAAGCAACATTTTGAGTCTCTAAAGTAGTTTTAGGGTAATTTAGCTGATTTAGAGTCAAATAAAGCACTTACTGCTATTTCTTGTTTTCAGGTTAATAAAGAGAAGCAATTCTGGAAATTTTCACCTCGCGAGAGGGTACTCGCCTCGTGAGCCTGAAGCCTTGTTGTGCCAGAAATGCCATCCTCTCTGTCTCGCCACGCGAACCATGTCTCGCCTCGCGAGCCATCACGGGCATGATGAGAAGACCTTGAAGGACAGAGACCATCACGGCCTAGCCGTGATAAAGGTCACGGCCGTGACAGAATGGAATTTGTTGTCTCGCCTCGCGAACTGCTCTCTCGCCTCGCGAGAACCCAATTTGAACTTGCGCCATAATTAATATTTGTGTCGCGAGAGTATACTCGCCTCGCGAGCGCGCGCAGATCCTGGGCTCATAAATTGCTGTTTAGGGCAGATTAGAGGGGGATCCAGACTTTTGATTATAGTGCGGCTGCGAATTAGATTTAGCGTTTTGTGTTTCCTTTGTAATGGAGAACTAGTCTCATTTGATTAATCTGCTGTAATCGGGTTCCGCCGCCACTTGAGGTTATGTAATTCCTGATTTAATTGCTACTCTCTTTCAATACTATTCTATATGTTCTGCTTGCTTAATTCAGGATTGTATAGAATGTGTATTGATTTGTTTCGATGATTGTGTGTTCTTATACTTAATCGTGTTTGCTTAATTCGCGTGTGTTCATTCGTGTTTGCTTAATTCACGAGCGCTTCACCCCGTTTGCTTAATTCGGGAATAGGAACATACATCGCGTAGTGCCGGTTTCGCTTGTTAATTGTCGCTACAATCAAAAAGGGTTTAGAATCCTCTTAGGGATCGGAGTTATATGAATCAATGATAGTGGGAAACCGAAAGCAGTAGGTTGATCGTTTAGCTTATTTGATAATTATTTAGTTTGTATTGTTTTTCTGCTTGTTCTCTTAATTTAATTTCAAATCTTAAAACCCCCCAAAACTGACTTTTCTGATAATAACAATCCGAGAGTCCTTGTGAAACGATACTCGAGTTGTCGCACCCTGACTACATATTTTTCCAATCACTCGCTTTTTGACGCGTGCGCGACAGCGTGTCACACCTCAAGATTCACCCTCATGTATATATGTGTTAGTTCTGGCATATATATGTTTGATGTGTTTGATATTTATATATATGCGTATATATTATTGCATATGATAATATGTATATTAATATATGATTATTTGAATTAATATGAGATTGCGTCTCTTAATGTTTTATTTTATATGTTAATATATGACATGTGATTTTATTAATAATAAGCGATTAAGAATGATATGATAAGATATCGTGTGATTTGGTATTTAAATAGAGATAGTGTTATTCTTAGATTTTAGCCTCTCAACCAATCAGATTTGAGTCCTTATCAATATAGGATCATCCTCTTTTTGTTTATATCTTAAGATCTTATCATAATCTCCTAAATGTCATATCTAGGAATAACAACCAAATATGTCACTAAACTTCCATCGAACTTTTGACCATCTTAGAATCCGATTTGGGATTTGATCATTATACATTAATTTGTAGATATTTGTCTGAGCTTTCTAACGACACCAAGAAAGCCTAAATCGGAAAATGGTAGTTCAAGTTATGGTCAAAATACAGAACTGTATATAGTTTGGGCTGAAATAGGAACCCGTTATGACCCAAACTCATATATATACCATTAGACTTGACCTAAACCTAATTTACATGATCCCAACACTCAAAAATGTCTCCCTCCTTCCTCTTTGAATCCTTATGGTTTTTCTCCCTAAAACTCTCTTTAGGGAACCCGTTCTTGCACCGTTCTTCACTGCTTCTTGATAGGAGAACATCGCTACGAATAGGGGTTCGTTGTGCTTGCTGTTTGAGACTTTATAAAACATAAAATTCGTTCATCTTGTCCCTTGTGTTCTTTCTTTCAAGTTCTTGATCTCTTCCTTTTGATTTCTTGATCTTAGAGTTGAACCAAAGTGTCTCTTTGGTGTCCTTAAGGTCGTAGACAAGCGCTAGTGAGACGGGACCCTATTGGATCTTCTTTCTTCTTTTGAAACGCGAACCTCGTACCAGGTATGGGAGAATAATTGTGTATACACTATGTTTAATTGGATTAATTAGTATGCCTATTTGTTATAATTATTGAGTTGTTCATGATGTGGTATGCCCATTTGAATTTTCCTATGCCATGGGTTTTAGTTGAATTGGTATGAATACCCATGATTATGAATGTTGTTGTTATGACATGGATCATGTTGATCACATTGACTGGATATGTTGTTGATGATGATGTTACCGTTATGTTGAATATGTTAATAAGACTCTAATTGACTTAATTAGGACTCTTAGTTAACATAGGAATTAAGGGATTAATTCCCCAAGCTTCATAAGACATGAACTGTGTTAGTGAGGGGTGAAGTTTCATGCCGAATGTTTTCGTTAAGACCATAGGATCTGATTTGAGAGAATTACGGAGCCTAAACTCCAAGAACACGTTAAATCCTGCCTAGAATAGTATGGCCCTGCCCAGGAGCATGGACGTGCTGAACAGGGAGCAAGACCGTGCTCCCAGTTAAATTCTGGAAGGCAGGTCGTGCATTGAGCATGGTTGTGCAGGACAGTGAGAATGATCGTTCTCCACTTAAGTGGCAGCACGACCGTGTTGGGGGTTTAGTACGCCCGTGCTTCCCCCTACTGGTCAGAACTTAAGATTAATGAATTAAAGGGGTGTTTATCCCAATTATCCCTAGATGAAGTAATAGTACACTAATCAAATGATAACAAGTCAAATAACTTAATTAAAGATTAATTAAGATAACAAAGACTGATAAGCTGGTTAAGCCGGTACCCGATGGGTTACCGCACGTCACGCTTTGGTGCTTTTTGGCCAAAGTGCTCTCGATGCTTTTTGGTCGAGATGTTGTTATGTTGGACCTTGGTGATTTTTGGCCAAGGGGGCCTTGACCCCACGGTGTGGGTCTAAGGTGTTAATGTTGATGTTGGTGATAAGTCTTGGGTGCTTATAGGCCCAAGCAAAGGAGGTGGTTACCTTGTGTGTTGTTGTGCCATTTGCATATAGCATTGGAGTTGATGTTGAGGGGGATGTTCGACATAGGGGAGGTCGTCCTAGTTATGATGATCTGGTCCAAGTCTCGGGTGGTTCACCCATGGTTTGGTGAACCGTGCGCCCCTGAGGTGGCGTATCCAGTTATGATATGTCGGCTATCCAAGGGGTTCCTCCATGGTTTGGGGAACTGCCGGTGTTGGTGCTTTTTGGCTAATACGGATATGAAACTCCGAAGTTGACTTCCTGAGTTAGTTGGATCCACATGTATTGATGGAGTAGTGGAGTAGGGTTGCATTGCACTGCATGATTTCTTACTCCCTGTTTTCCCGTTTCTGCTATTGCATGTATTTCCTTATGCAGAGGACGGTGAGCAGCCAACGGATGAGTGAATCTAAGGAGCCACGACTCTAGTTAGAATATTGAGTTATCGTTGTTAGTTTTGTTAGTTGTTTAGTTTATTTCCGTGATGTATCCAGATTTTGGTTATACCAGCTCTGTATGTGACATCGGGGTGGGGATATGTTTATTTCTTTGCTATGTTAAATTGTTTTAAACTCGTTTGATTTTTCACGATTTTGAGAACTAGTTCATGTGGACTTTTCTACCCATGGACGGACGCTTTATTTTATTCAGTATGATCATGACTAAATTTTATTAATTGCTTATCTTAAAGCGCTTATAACATACGGGGTAGAAGGGTGTCACATTTAGTGGTATCAGAGCAGTTCGGCCCTGTCCGGACGTGGTATGAGTCTGTCGTGAGTCTGTTGTGTGACTCTTGTTTGAATTGTCTACATTTATATAGACAATGTTACGTGGTACTAAGTACCTATAGCTTTGCTTTGGCTTGACTTACTGCATTTGGCGGTTTGTCTTGAACGATCCAATGAGCCTTCGGGTGCTTCTTGTGTTTAGGAAGGTTGTTCTATTATCTCTTGATAATATCAACTCTACAGCTGATCTTGTGTGCTTACTTTTTTTTAAAACCGCTCGATGTTATTCTTGGGATTAACTGGTTATCTTCCAACCATGTTCCCTTTATTTGTTTTGATAAGTCCATAGTTTTTGGAACTCCAACGGAGTCTAAGAATCTGGACCTTTTCTCTACCAGTCAAGTTCAAGCTTCGATGAAAGACGAAGCCCTAGTGTACATGATGATAGCTTCCCTAGAAGTAGAGAGCAGCCCTCCTGATGTCGCCAGCTTGCCTGTTGTGCGAGACTTTCCTGAAGTGTTTCCGAGGGATGTTTATAACTTACACCCAGAGAGAGATATTGAGTTTGCCATAGACTTAGTGTCTGGCACCGGGCCAATCTCCATAGCACCCTATAGCTAGCTAAGTTGAAGGAAGAGTTGGAAGACCTGATGAAGAAGCAGTTCATTAGGCCTAGTGTGTCTCCATGGGGAGCACCTATGTTGTTGGTGAAGAAGAATGATGGTAGTATGAGGTTGTGCGTCGACTATCGATAACACAACAAGGTGACCATAAAGAATCGGTATCCCCTCCCTAGGATTGATGATCTCATGGACCAGTTGATAGGCGCTTGCATCTTTTCTAAGATAGACTTGAGGTCAGGGTACCATCAGATTCGGGTTAAGTGTGAGGACATCCCTAAGAGAGCGTTCAGAACGCGATATGGTCACTATGAGTACTTGGTTATGCCCTTCGGTGTGACCAATGCTCCTGCGGTCTTCATGGATTACATGAACAAGACCTTTCACCCTTACTTGGATAAGTTTGTGGTGGTGTTCATAGATGACATCTTAGTGTACTCCAAGAGCAAGGAGGAACATGAAGAACACCTGAAGGTTGTCTTGAAGACCCTTAAGGAAAAGCAGTTGTATGCTAAGTTGTCTAAGTGCGAGTTCTTGTTAGAGGAAGTGAGCTTCTTAGGACATGTCATCTCTAAGGGTGGCATAGTTGTGGACCCAGCTAAGGTTTAAACGGTGCTCCAGTGGGAAGCGTCGAAGTCTGTGACCGAGATTAGGACTTTCTTGGGGTTAGCTGTGTATTATAGGTGGTTCATAGAAGGTTTCTCTAAGATAGCTTTACCCTTAACCCGTCTCACCAAGAAAGGACAGTTGTTTGTGTGGGACTATAGATGTGAAGAGAGTTTCCAAACCCTTAAGGATAGGTTGACATCAGCACCAGTGTTAGTTTTGCCAGATCCTAGTGAACCCTTCGTGGTTTATTGCGATGCTTCTAAGCAAGGGTTAGGTGGAGTGTTAATGCAAAATGGCAAGGTAGTTGCTTATGCTTCTAGGAAATTGAAACCCCATGAGAAGAACTACCCTACCCATGACCTAGAGTTAGAGGCTGTGGTATTTGCCTTTAAGATCTGGAGGCATTACCTGTATGGATAGAGGTTTGAGGTTTTTAGTGATCACAAGAGTTTGAGGTATCTCTTTGATGAAAAGGAGTTGCATATGAGGCAACGTAGGTGGATGGAGTTCTTAAATGATTATGACTTCGAGCTGACCTATCATCCAGGAAAGGCCAATGTGGTGGCCGAAGCCCTAAGTAAGAAAACCTTATATATCTCCGCTTTAATGGTCAGGCAGATGGATCTGATTTAGGATTTTAGAGACCATAGTCTAGCTTATGAGTTTACCCCTAAAAGTATTAGGCTTGGTACCTTGAAGGTTACCAACAGCTTGATGGATCACATTAGAGAGGGTCAGAAGTTAGATAAGTTTCTCTTAGACTAGCAAGAATTGATCGCTCAGGGTAGAGACCTTAGTTTCAAGGATGGGAGTGATGGAGTCTTGAGGTTTAAGGATAGAGTGTGCATACCGGATGTTCCTGAGCTTAGGAAGTTGTTCCTTGAAGAAGGACATGGGAGTGGGTTAAGTGTGCACCGAGGTGCCACCAAGATGTATCAGGACCTTAAGAGGATGTTTTGGTGGCCAAGGATTAAAAAGAATGTGACCGAGTTTGTGTATACGTGCTTTGTTTTTCAGAAAGCTAAGATAGAACACCAAAAGCCATCAGGTAAGTTACAACCTTTAAGTATCCCATAATGGAAAAGGGATAGCGTCTCCATGGACTTTGTGTCTGGACTCCCTAGGACTCCAGCTGGTTTTGAGGCTATATGGGTTGTTGTGGATAGATTGACGAAGTCTGCCCATTTCATCCCGATGAACATGGAGTATCCTTTAGAGAAGTTAGCCAAGCTGTACATCAAAGAGATAGTTAGGCTTCATGGTGTACCCTCTAGCATAGTATCAGATAGAGACCCGAGGTTTACCTCCAGGTTCTGGGAGAGTGTGCAGCATGCTTTAGGGACAAAGCTTAGGCTTATTTCAGCTTACCACCCGCAGAATGATGGGCAGTCTGAGAGGACCATCAGTCCTTAGAGGACATGTTGAGAGCTTGTGTGCTAGAACAGTCTGGTAGTTGGGAAGAGATGTAGGACACTCTTGTGTTGGAGTGAACCTAGTGATAGTGTGGTGCTAGGGCTGGAGATAGTCCAGGAAACAACAAAAAGGATCAGGATGGTTCAGGAAAAGATAAGAGTGGCACAGAGTAAGCAAAAGAGCTACCATGACAAAAGGAGGAAGGCGCTCGAATTCCAGGAAGGTGATCAAGTGTCCTTGAGAGTTACTCCATTGACTGCGGTTGGTAGAGCGATGAAAGCAAGCAAGCCATCTGTTATCAGGAGATCCGAGTTTTTCCTACCTTGGTGAACAAGTGCAGAATCTACGAGGATGCTTACAAGGCTAGGATCGCAAGCTACAAAAGTTCAAAGATCCCGAGCAGTAAGGACGAAGATTAGAAGAACGAGGTGAGACAATGTCATCGGCAGAGACTTCAAGCAGAATGGCAAGGAACCATAGTTCTCAGCAGGTAAGCCCAAGGATTGGGATTCTCCTAAACATGTCATATTTGGAAAACTTGGAGAAGGTCATTATACCCATCAATGCAAGGAGCCAAACATCATCTGTTTCAAGTGTGGCAAATATGGTCACCTCAGCAAGAACTGTAAAGGAGAAAAGTCAGAACCACAGAGTGCTAGCAGGAATCAGAGTGCGCAACGGAAGCGTAGTGGAGCTGGAGCCTCCAAATCCGTGGACTCAATCCAACGTATGCACCTAATTGATGAAAGTTTAACCAGTTAAGGTGATAGAAATTTCGAGGACGAAATTTTTATAAGGGGGGTGGAATTGTAACACCTCAAGATTCACCCTTATGTTTATATGTGTTAGTTCTGGAATATATATGTTTGATATTTATATATATGTGTATATATTATTTCATATGATAATATGTATATTAATATATGATTGTTTGAATTAATATGAGATTGTATCTCTTAATGTTTTATTTTATATGTTAATATATGATAATGTGATTTTATTAATAATAAGTGATTACGAATGATATGATAAGATATCGTGTGATTTAGTATTTAAATAGAGATAGTGTTATTCCTAGCTTTTAGCTCCTTAACCAATCAGATTTGAGTCCTTATCAATATAGGATCATCCTCTTTTTGTTTATATCTTAAGATCTTATCATAATCTCCTAAGGATCCTATCTAGGAATAACTACTAAATTTGTCGCTAAAATTCCATCGAACTTTTGACCATCTTAGAGTCCGTTTTAGGATTTGATCATTAGACATTAATGTGTAGCTATTTCTCTGAGCTTTCTAACGACACCAAGAACGTCTCAATCGGAAACTAGTAATCAAGTGATGGTCAAAATATCAAACTGTGTATAGTTTGGGCTAAAATAGGAACCCGTTATGACCCAAACTCAAATATATACCATTAGACTCGACCTAAACCTAATTTACACGACCCCAACGCTTAGAAAAATTCCTCCCTCCTTCCTCTTTGAATCCTTATGGTTTTTCTCCCTAAAACTCTCTCTAGGGAACCCGTTCTTCCACCATTCTTCACTGCTTCTTGACAGGAGAACATCGCTACGAACAGGGGTTCGTTGTGATTGCTGTTTGGGACTTTAGAAAAAGGTAAAATTCGTGCACCTTGTCCATTATGTTATTTCTTTCATGTTCATGATCTCTTCCTTTTGATTTCTTGATCTTAGAGTTGAACCAAAGTGTCTCTTTGGCGTCCTTAAGGTCGTAGACAAGCGCTAGTGACGGGATCCTAGTGGATCTTCTTTCTTCTTTTGAAATGCGAACCTCGTACCAGGTATGGGAGAAGAATAGTGTATACAATAGGCTAGGTAGTAGCGTAAGATGAGGGGTTCCCATAACCCCGTTTATTGTCGTTATAATGTATTGATGCCATGATCTGCCTGGTTGTATGACTGAATTGTTTATATGTTTAATTGGATTAATTAGTATGCCTATTTGTTATAATTGTTGAGTTGTTCATGATGTGGTATGCCCATTTGAATTGTCTTATGCCATGGGTTTTGGTTGAATTGGTATGAATACCCATGATTATGAATGTTGTTGTTATGGCATGGATTATGTTGATCACATTGAATAGATATGTTGTTGATGATGATGTTACCATTATGTTGAATATGTTAATAAGACTCTAATTGACTTAATTAGGACTCTTAGTTCACATAGGAATTAAGGGATTAATTCCCCAAGCTTCATAAGACATGAACTGTGTTAATGAGGGATGAAGTTTCATGCCGAATGTTTTAGTTAAGACCCTAGGATCTGATTTGAGAGAATTTGGGTGCCTTAACTCCAAGAACACGTTAAATTTTGACCTGAACAGTATGGTCCTGCCCAGGAGCACGGATGTACTGAACAGGGAGCAAGACCGTGCTCCCAGTTAAATTATGAAAGGCATGCCGTACATTGAACACAGCCGTGCAGGACGGTGAGCACGACCGTGCTCCACTTAAGTGGCAGCACGACCGTGCTGGGGGTTTAGTACGTTCGTGCTTCCCTCTATTGGTCAGAACTTAAGATTAATGAATTAAAGGGGTGTTTACCCCCCAATTATCCCCATATGCTGTAATAAACTTGTTCATGTGGACTTTTCTTTGCTATGTTAAATTATTTTAAACTTGTTTCATTTTCCGCGATTTTGAGAACTAGTTCGTGTGGACTTTTCTACTCATGGATTGACGCTTTATTTTATCCAGTATGATCATGACTAAATTTTATTAATTACTTATCTTAAAGCGCTTATAACATGCAGTGTATCTTAAAGTGCTTATAACAAGCGGTGTAGAAGGGTGTCACAACTACAAGCAAGCACGAACATCCATGCATCTCTGAAAATATAAGGCCAATAGAAACCGGCTTGAAGCACCTTGGCCCCGTTGTCTTTGAGGCACTAGCATGTCCTCCATAAGATGAGGAATGACAACAACTCAAGATACTTGGAACCTCAACCTCTGGAATACATCTTCTGTAAATGGTATCCGCACACTTGCAGAAAATGTAAGGCTCATCCCACATGTAATTCTTAAGATCGGAAAAGAAATTCTTCTTCTGTTGATAATGGAACTCCGGCGGTAGAATCCCACATACAATATAAATCACAAAATCCGCATACCATGGAGCACTCTCTCCCGAGATGGCAAACGGTTGCTCATCGAGAAAAGAATCATCTATAGGCAAGTTGTCCTTCTCATGTTCCAGTGGTTCAAGTCTAGATAGGTGGTCTGCAACCAAGTTCTTTGTCCCTTTCCAATCCCGAATCTCAGGGTCAAATTCTTGCAAGAGAAGTATCCATCTGATGAGCCTAGGCTTTGCTTCCTTCTTGCTCATGAGGTACTTTAGTGCGGAGTGGTCAGTGTACACAATGACCTTAGACGCCACAAGGTATGATCTGAACTTCTCAAATGTAAAGACAACCGCGAGCAACTCCTTCTCAGTGGTGGCCTAATTGGCTTGAGCTCCATCTAGAGTTTTGCTTGTGCAGTAGATTGCATGAACCTTCTTGTCTATCTTTTTCCCCAACACCGCTCCCACAGTGTAGCCACTAACATCACACATAACCTCAAATGGCTCATTCCAATCCGGTGTTTACAAAATGGGAGCGGTGGTCAAAGCTTCCTTCAACCTGCAAAAGGCACTCAAACATTCCTCATTAAAATTAAATGGGACATCTTTCATCAATAAGTCAAACAAAGGATTAGAAATTTTTGAAAAATCTTTGATGAAACACCGGTAAAACCCGATATGTCCTAAGAAACTTCTAACTCCTTTCACATTCACCGGTGGTGGCAATTTTTCAATAACATCAATTTTGGCCCTATCCACCTCAATATCTCTTCCAGAAATCAAGTGCCCACGCACTATACCCTCTTTTACCACAAAATGGCACTTTTCCCAATTCAATACCAAATTAGTTTCTTCACAACACTGCAAAATCTTGGACAAATTTGTTAAACAATCATCAAAGGTAGTTCCATAAATAGAAAAATTATCCATAAAAACCTCCATGATGTTTTCAATAAATTCATAAAAAAATTGCAGTCATGCATCTTTGAAAGGTAGCCGGTGCATTACATAGACCAAAAGGCATTCTCCTATAGGCAAAAGTACCATAGGGACAAGTAAATGTGGTCTTTTCTTGATCAATAGGATGTATAGGAATTTGATGAAAACCAGAATAACAATCCAAGTAACAAAAGTATGAATGCCTAGCAAACCTTTCAAGCATTTGATCAATAAATGAGAGAGGGAAGTGGTCTTTTCATGTTGCCTTATTCAACTTCCTATAGTCAATGTACATTCTCCAACCGGTTACCGTCCTAGTAGGGATTAGTTCATTTTTTCATTTTGAATAACAGTCATCCCCTCCTTTCTTAGTAACCACATGCAACGGACTAACCCACTCACCATCAGAGATTCGATAAATAACCCCCGCATCTAACAACTTAAGTACTTCTTTCTTAACCACCTCTTTCATATTTGGGTTCAACCTACGTTGATGCTCAATGGATGGTTTATGCTCATCTTCCATTAAAATACGATGCATGCTAAAGGAAGGATTTATGCCTTCAATATCTTCAATTGTATATCCTATCACTTTTCTATGGATTCTAAGCTCTCTAAGCAATTTCTCAATATCCCCCTAATTCAAGCTAGCATTCACAATTACTGGATAGGAAGAGTTAGGACCAAGAAATTCATACCTCAGTTTGGAAGGAAGGGTTTTAGTTCTACCTTAGGATATTTTTCATCCTTCAAATCTTCATTCTTTGGTTTGAACTCAAGTTTTTCTTTCTTTGCTTTGAGAGGAGAAATTTCAGGACTAGCCTCCAAGAGGCGAGCATAATCTCTCACTTCTCCTCCATGAGCACCTAAGTCTCTACCAATCAAGCACATCTCCAATGGATCACCAATACAAGCTTGAGCTAATTCTTCTTTCACCACATGGTGCACTAAGTCAACCCTGCAACAAGAATCCTCAAAAGAAGGGTGTTTAATAGATTTAGCTAAATCAAATTTAACTTTATCATCACCCACAATTAAAGTCAATTTTCCATTTTTCACATCAATAACTGCCCCTGCGGTAGCCAAGAAAGGCCTACCAATAATAATGGGGATTTGGGAATCCTCCTCCATTTCAAGTACCACAAAATCTGCAAGAATGAAAAACTTACCCACTATGACAGAAACTTCCTCCAAGATGCCTACCGGGTATTTGACGGACTGATCCGCCAATTGAAGGGAGATTGTTGTGGCCTTTAGTTCACCCATCTCCAACTTCTTGCAAACAAAGAGGGGCATAAGACTAACACTAGCCCCCAAATCACAAAGAGCTTTATCAAAACTATTGTTACCAATCAAGCAAGGAATAGAGAAACTACCCGGATCTTTCAATTTAGGAGGCAATTTATTTTGAATTAAAGCACTGCACTCCTCAGTTAAAGCTATCGTTTCATAATCCTCTAGCTTTCTCTTATTTGACAAGATATCCTTAAGAAATTTAGCATATGTAGGCATTTGTTACAACGCCTCAGTGAAGGGTACATATTAATGTACAATTTCTTAAGGACCTCTAGAAACTTCCCAAATTGCTTATCTAACTTGGCCTTAGCCAACCTTTGAGGGAAAGGTATTGGGGGTTGGTAAGGTGGTGGAAGGACATACTTAGACACTTTTTCATTAGGTTCTTCCTCATCTAAGGGTTGTGTCTTAGTAGGTTCCTCTTCCCCATCTAAACTCTTTTTATCACTCTCCTCTTTAGCCTTGGGATCCTCAAGTTTCTTACCACTCCTCAAACTCACAGCTTTACATTGTTCATTACCTGGATTCATTTCAGGTTGTCTAGGAAATTTGCCCGGTTGCCTATTTGAATTTCCCACTTATTGGGCAATCTGAGTTTCTAACATCTTATTATGGATGGCTAAGTTATCTACCTTAGATTTTAACTCTTCCATTGCCTCATTGACTGTCTAACCTTGTTGCCTAAACTCTTCATTTTGCTTTGTTTGAGTAGCAACAAAAATTTTCATAAGAGACTCAAGTTTAGACTTTTGTACCTGAGGATACCCACATACGGGTTTCCTATTACCTTGGCCTTCTTGGAATTCGTGGTTTGATGGGCTCCGGCAAGTGTACCGGATCGAAGCAAGTAATAATTAAAACGGCAAGTAAATTACCGAGTATCAAACTCGAGGATTGTGAAACCAAGTACAACTTCACAAATTAAACAACTATTTTAGACTAAGAAATAACTATGAATAGATTTCAAGAAAATAAAAGAAACAAAAAAATAAAATCAAATATTTTTTGGATTTAAAATATGAAAAAGAGATTTCCAGGAATTGGGTTACCAACAAGGCTGCTCATGTTACTAAATTAACTACCCCTCTTGTTAATTATCAAAATTGCTTTGAAGGTGAATTTATCCTAAATAAGTTAATGTTCCCTCTCTAGATAAAAGAACCATGCCCAATTAAACCAACCCCTACTCTCGTGGTAATTGTATTTAAATCGAACCATTTAAGCTTTGTGACAACTCAGTGAACCCTCGAAGGACCGCTTCTAACTCTCGTGATTTAAGTCCTAAGTTTGATTCCTATAGATACAATACCTAAGTTCACCACTAGGTTCCTCCTTAGAGTATCTATGACATACAAATAAGTGCGCACTAAATTCACAAATAATGCATGCAATAGGAGTCAAATCGAAAGAAAATTGAAATTTACAAGAAGTAAAACGTCAATTAATAACATAAAACAAATCTTGGGCATAGCCCCAATCCCTAGAAATAAAAACACTACTCAAGCATTGCCATATTCATAGCAAGCTTGATTAACAAAAGCATTAAAAAAAACTAAGAGAAGAGAAGAAGTTAAGAAGAAGAGAAATCCTAATTTTTGCCTAAGGTAGCAGCCCAAGGGATCCCTATTTTCGAGCCTAATTTCCCTATTTATAGAGTAGGTTAACTTGAATCCCAAGCAATTACAAAATCAGATCAAATCAGGTTTTAAAATTCCAGATATTGCGCGTCACGGCCAGGCCGTGTCAGATTCTGTCTTGGAAAACTTGGCACTGATGGCCTGTCACGGCCGTGATGGCCATCACGGCATGGCCGTGACAGGTTCTGACTGTGTTCTTCTTTCTTTTTCAGCCCTGCTCGATCATGGCCGTGATGGCTGTCACGGCTAGGCCGTGATGCGCTCTGTTTGGCTGACTTTTCTTGTATTTCAAGCTCCGCCTTCATGCAAACTCCAACATAATTGGTCATGAGCATTTTAATCTTCATATCCAAATCAATATCTCCAAATTAATTGCCAAATCTTATCGTATCCTCTATTGTTGTGATAGGCAATTGTTATCCAAATCCAAATTGATTTGGATCCAATCTTTTATCTCAATGCCAATTGAATTATCTTTTAAGCATAATAATTCAAATCCAAATTGATTTGGATTCAAATCCATCATGTGGGCCCTTGAAATTTACTTGGCAATCTTCAATTTAATTTCAATCCTTCTTCTTTGTCCTTTCCTAAAAATAAGAATAATAAAAATATGAGAAAATTAATAAAAATCTAATTAAAATTAATTAAATACACACATTGACTCTAAAATAACAAAAATAGGAAAACAAAGTCTAATTTGGACTAAATCAAGCATTCAACAAAATTTAATTGATGAAATACGTTCTAAAATAATAGATAAAACATGATAAGATAGTGGGTTATCATGGTTCAATGTGTTGTTGTAGTTCCCGTAGGAGAGATAAGGGCTATTCTTCCCTTCTTGGTTGTAAGAATTTGGGGGAACATAGTTTGGAAACTTCGGGTTCGTGTCATAAAAGTTATGACATGAATTCACTTGTTCCCCAGAAGCGCCTGATCCAGGAGCACTTCCATGTGGGCATTCCACAAAGTCATGTCCCTATACTCCACAAATCTCACAAGCAACATTAGTAGCACTTGTTAAACTCACATTAGTTTTTCAAGCATATCAAAGCGCCTACTCAATGAGTCAAATTTAGACATAATTAAATCATTGCCATCTACATCAAACTTACCTCCCGAAAGCTTTTTTTTTTTGGTAATTACCTCTTTCTGAACCACATTGGTGATAGTTGGTGGCAACACTTTCAATGATATTGAATGCGTGAGTCAGTGGTCTATTCATCAATGCTCCACCAACTGCGGAGTCAAGTGACACCTTCGAAAAGTATTCCAATCCATTGTAGAAGGTATGCAATAATAGCCACTTCTCGAGCCCATGATGTGGGCAAGAGTGACACCCTAACTTGGGTCATCACATAATTACCCAACTGCGGAAAATAAAATTATAATTTTCTAGTTGCTTTCGGAAAATAACCTCTATAATTTTAATAAGTCCAAAAATGGGGTAAAATTTTTCTTTCTGCGAAATACTACAGAAAAAGATATATACATCACAATAGTATAATTACATTATACTTACATAAAAACTGAATTTATTTGTAAACCAAAACATCGCAACATATAAGCTTTTCTGAAATTATTTTTCATACACCTCATGAGGTGTTTCAAACCATTTATAATAATTTTCCCAAAAGTACACAACCAAAGAAAATCCTAAGCTGGTCGCCTTGCAAGACATCTACTGGAAAGACCCTGTGGTCATTCCCACACTCAAACATCTCTTCAAGTATCGGAACCCATGTTCCCGAGTGAGGCTAAGAACTTTTGTGCACCATCTACTTCCATGTATCAAGACACAAAAGTCAAACCCAAAAACCTGATATATTATAAGGTGAGATGCCAATATATGAGTTTATAAAGATAATCACATGAACGACATACAACATTAGCACATAGACATATATAACCATAACAACATAAGATTCTCATAAGTAAACAAGTAGTTTATCACCGGGTCTCATACCCGATCATCATTATTTTAAAAATGTGCATGACACTTCAACATTCATTGTCTAACATTCACACCTAATCTCCGGAGATCCCAACGTCTTCAAAATGAGTTGATCAAACTCAATACATCGTCTCATTGGCTAGCTAAGCACAACAATAATACATCGTCTCATTGTCCAATTAAGCACAATGATACATATACATCGTCTCATTGTCCATTTAAGCACAATGATAATACATCGTCTCATTGTCCATCCAAGTACATAGATATATACATCGTCTCATTATTCATTCAAGCATAATGATACACCATCACATGATACCTTTTCCATTAAGGTCTCACGTTAAACAACGTCAGGCATGTCTGCCTTAAATACAAATGTAAAACATTTTGTTCTCGTCATTTTCTTTTCGTTCATTATATTCTTGTCGAAGCTCAAAGTGACTTACGACTAATCATCGTCTTCAACGTCTTAAAATTCTCATCGTCTCATCATTTTCAATGTCTGAAAATTCTCATCGTCACACTGATCGAAGATCTTCGTGTTTTTATTATAGAACACTGGTACCACGACGTCTCGGATACTAGGTTTATTTTTCAACGTGAACATCGTCTTTTGTTTGTGAAACACAAATTGAAAACAAAATCTCCACAACTTATCTAAGTTGACGGAATAACATCGTTGAGTAAAAATTTGTTTATAGAAAATCAATTCTAAGTGAAAATTCCTTTATAAAATCATCGGTTACTAAAAATTTTATTATTAGAAAAGAAAGTCACTTGAGGCTCAAACTTGTTTAAAATACGTACTGTCGCTTTAGAAATACTTGTTGTCGACACTTTTCCAAATTACCATCGTTTAGCCTTTTTAAAGCCATTTAACCCAATTATAATATTACGGAATTTCTTACGTAAAAATCAACAGTAAAAAAATAATTTCACGGTTACGCCCTCACTGTGACTCATAGTTCACTCTTATACCGATAAATCATTAAAATAATGATATTTTCTAAAAAAATTTATTTTTCCCAAATAAAAATTTCCATTAATATTATATTTCAATACTTTACCGTTAAAACATTTAATATAATTTATAAACCTTCTTAAAGCTTTTATCCAATTAATTGAATTGGGCACTGACCACTATCAGGCTTCTCAAACAACAACCAACAACAACATCACATAAATATTCCCAGGCAGATCATGCATCACAATACATTATAAGATAATTGCAGATAAACAATTAAATGCAAATAAACCAACACAGATAAAAATTTCACAACTGAAACAAACACCACAGATAAATAATACAGTCATCAACTAGATAACACATGATTATAGAAAAAACTCATCAGGTATTCTCCCCTTAAATCTTGAAGAACTTATCTCCCGGTTTCCTTTCTCGAACGTACGTCAAACTCCGGTGTTACGACTCATGTATAACTGACACACTTAACCTTCAACAACCACAATCAACCAATTACAAACAATCAAATAAAATAACCTATTCCCTAATGATAGGTCACGGCCTCAACAAGGTTTTGTGGCTAACATTTCTAAAATTGCTTAAGTCATTGGATTAATGATCCTAAGTACTTAAGACAATGGATTAGTGATAAATCAACAAAGTTTGAATTAAAAACTTCCAAACTTCTAAAAACCTATATTCGGTCTTAATGAGTACATGAAGCTAGGGATTTTTGTTTGATAAAATAACTTGGATTCAACATGAATACATGCTAGAAGGATGAAATACATGATCATTTCTAATATTTGGAAAAAAACTCCTCCACCCATTTTTTTCATAGGTTCGACCTTGAAGAGAAATTAAGGGAGGAATTTTTGGTTTTCAACATACTCTTGGATTATGATAGAAGTGATGATAATAGGAACATAGAAATTGGTTTCACATTTTTAGGATTTTTCTATGATTTTCTATGAATTATCAAATTTAAGAACATAAAGGATGAACATGATGATTTAAGCTTGGAAATGGAAAACTTAATAAAGAACATGAAGCTAAATGAAGATGAGAATCATGGTTTACCACTTGGAATTGAAGAAAAGTGCAAGAATCTACTACTTGCTTCACAAACTCAAGGCTATGGAGTTTAGAGAGAATAAGAAGAATGGAGAAGCTTGGAGAAGAATGGAGAACGAGCAAGACTTAGAGAGAAATTTGGCTCATCCAAGTTGATGAAGCAAATCCTCATATACTGTCAGTGAAATTCACAGATCGGGTTTCGCCAGATTTTTCAAGCTAAATTTTTATTGTAACTCTCTACAGTAAAGTAGAGTGCAAATAAGGTTTCGGTTTAATTTAAAATAAATTTTTAAGTCTCGGATAAAAATATAAACATATTTATATAAATTTCCGATATTGGAAAACAGTGAAAAGTCGGGGTGTTACAGACTACCCCTCTTAAAAAAAATTCTTCCTCGAAATTTCGTGACTTGAAGCTCGATAATATCTCTTAATCCTAAGATCTTACTTTCACATGAATGTATATAAAAGAATTTCATCAATCTGAAAAAATACAAGAATATCTAGTATGTAACAAGATTTTTTAATAGGTTCGTGAGTGTAAAAATGCATAGCTAATACATATTTACCACCATGACTCTAATTAAAGTTCCTTCTTTCACAAGAACTTCCAGTAGACTAGGAATTCAAAGATAAATAGTTCCAACCACAAAATGATTCATTCTCAATACAAAGAGTATACAACACAGCAATTTTAAGAAGGAAACAATCTGGCAAAAAAATCAGATTGGATCACATTTACCAAAAGTAAAAGTGACTAGACTAAGTTTCATTAAGAAACTTCTTTTGTCAAGAAAAGCTCCATCCCAAACAACAAGAGGACAATTCACAACTTTAAGAAAAGAAAAGATCTGACCCAAAATTTAAACTGGTCACAACAATCAAAAAGAAAAAGGGATTTGGAATAAATTTCTTCAAGAAATCTTCATTCCCAAAAAGTCGTAAATGTCATACATCCACCGAAAAGAATAATAACATAGGAGACCCTAGAGAGTCAAATACCCAAGGGCGTCAAAATACGATTATACTTAGAATTCCATTACAAACTTATAATTATAGGTCATTAAAGTACATTCTTTATATATAGGATTGATATACTTAAAAACGTCTTTAGTTTGTGATCCGATTGCTGAAATTTTTGAAAGACTCTGCAACTGTTTTCTATAAGACCTTCAGGTTGTGAGGTTTTCAACACTACTTCTGATGTAAAAGATCATCAGATTGTGAAGCTCCGGTGCTTCTCACGGTGTAGACTCATCCCTTTGTCGTTGGTCTGTCAGTCCCTGAGGTGTTAACAACTTTTTCAAACCTTGGTGCATTACAATCCCTTGAGAAGTGTCTGATTTGTCCACAATTGAAACACTTCATTCCCTTAAGTGGGAAAACATCAGCCATGTGATTTGGATCTCCACACTTGTATCATCTCCTAACTTGGACTTGACATTGGTTCTTCTGGCCTCCATTACCTGATGTAGCAGCAACAGGATGGTATGATTGTTGATTCTGATTATGATTATTTCCAGGTGGTCTAAAATATGGTTTCCTCCGCACCAACTTTTCTTCCTGATTATGAAATTGATCCTTGAAATGGGAGGGTCCTCCAACATTTCCCCTATCATCTTTTCCTTTCCTCATTTGGTCTATCTTCCGACTCATCTCAACTAGAGCTTGGAAATTTCTGAGTTGCAAAGGTAGAACAGATTCTTTAATCTCATACCTTAATCCTGCCTCAAACCTCTCGTATTTTCAGCTTTCATTTGGTTGTGCTTGAAAGAAACAGAAGTATTTGGCAAGTGATTCAAACTTCGCCACATACTCCCTCACAGATAATTCTCGCTGTTGTAACCCTATAAACTCTTGTTCTTTCTCGATCCTAATGCTTTCCGAAAAATACTTGTTCAGGAATGCGGTTTTAAACACATCCCAACTAATTTCCTGATGATCAGCTTCCAGCAGCTGTCGAACACCTCTCCACTAGTACTCCGCATCTCCTACCAATAGAAAAACCGCATAGGTAAACCTAACTTCTGCCGGAGTGATCACCAACTCAAATATTTTCTCCAACTCTTGAATCCATAAATCAGCTTTCTCATGATTAGCATCCACGCCAAACTTTGAAGGATTTTGGCTTCGAAATGCGATCAAAGCCTTGCCTTCCGCAGCTTGCTATGTCTGAGCAGCCATACCAGCTGTCTGTATAGCAATAGATGCTGCAATGTTATCCATTGCTTGTGCAGTAAGATCCACTCCACCATCGTAGTCCTCATTCGCATTGCCATGGCCACCTAAGGGACCACCTCTGCGACCCATTCCACGACCTCGTCCATGTCCTCGTCCACGTACGTCCACCCTCTGGTGCTAGTTCCATAACTGACCTACAGAGCAAATTCAGTTAAACTGCAACCAGAAAATGAAACGTGTATTTATGTACTAACACACATTAATTCTAAGAAGTAATTCAAACAATTACTAATCAGTGATCACACAACATCAACACAACAGATCTATTCCCCAAAGATCCTGAAAAACTCGACCAGCTCTGATACCACTAATATGACACCCTACCCTGGGTCATCACATAGTTACCCAACTGTGGAAAATAAAATTATAATTTGCTGGTTGTTTTCAGAAAATAACCTCTATAATTTTTAATAAGTCCAAAAATGGGGTAAAATTTTTCTTTCTGCGAAATACTACAGAAAAAGATATATACATCACAATAGTATAAATACATTATACTTACATACAAACTGAATTTAATTGTAAACCAAAACATCGCAACATATAAGCTTTTCTGAAATTGTTTTACCTCATGAGGTGTTTCAAACCATTTATAATAATTTTCCCAAAAGTACACAACCCAAAAAAAATCCTATGCAGGTCGCTTTACAAGACATCTACTGGAAAGACCCTATGGTCATTCCCACACTCAAACATCTCTAAAAGTTTCGGAACCCATGTTCCCGAGTGAGGCTAAGAACTTTTTTGCACCATCTACTTCCATGTATCAAGACACAAAAGCCAAACCCAAAAACCTGATATATTATAAGGGTGAGATGCCAATATATTAGTTTACAACGATAATCACATGCACGACATACAACATTACCACATAGACATATATAACCATAACAACATAAGATTCTCATAAGTAAACAAGTAGTTTATCACTGGGTGTCAAACCCGATCATCGTTATTTTAAAAATATGCATGACACTTCAACGTTCATTGTCTAACATTCACACATAATCTTCGGAGATCCCAACGTCTTCAAAATGAGTTGATCAAACTCGATACATTATCTCATTGGCTAGCTAAGCACAACAATAATACATCGTCTCATTGTCCATTTAAGCACAATGATACATATACATCGTCTCATTGTCCATTTAAGCACAATGATAATACATCGTCTCATTTTCCATCCAAGTACAATGATATATACATCGTCTCATTATTCATTCAAGCATAATGACACACCGTCACATGATACCTTTTCCATTAAGGTCTCACGTTAAACAACGCCGGGCACGTCTGCCGTAAATACAAATGTAAAACATTTTGTTCTCGTCATTTTCTTTTCGTTCATTATATTCTCGTCGAAGCTCAAAGTGGCTTACGACTGTTCATCTTCTTCAACGTCTTAAAATTATCATCGTCTCATCATTTTCAACGTCTTAAAATTCTCATTGTCACACTGAACAAAGATCTTCGTGTTTTTATTATAGAAAACTGGTATCACGACGTCTTGGATACTAGGTTTATTTTTCAACGTGAACACCGTCTTTTGTTTGTGAAACACAAATTCAAAACAAAATCTCCACAACTTATCTAAGTTGACGGAATAACATCGTTGAGTAAAAATTAGTTTATAGAAAATCATTTCTAATTGAAAATTCCTTTATAAAATATTGGTTACTAGAAATTTAATTTTTAGAAAAGAGAGTCACTTGAGGCTCAAACTTGTTTAAAATACATACTGCTGCTTTAGAAATACTTGCCATCAATACTTTTCCAAATTGTCATCGTTTAGCCTTTTTAAAGCCATTTAAGCCAATTCTTAACCTTTTCAATTTAAATAATTTTCTAAAATCATAATTAAATTATTGTCAACAATTAATTTTATAAAATACCTTTTTATAATATTACGAAATTTCTTACGTATAAATTAGCAGTACAAAAATAATTTCAAGGTTACGCCCTCACTGTGACTCATAGTTCACTCTTATACCGATAAATCATTAAATAATGATATTTTCCAAAATTTCTTATTTTTCCCCAATAAAAATTTCCATTAATATTATATTCCAATACTTTACCGTTAAAACATTGAATATAATTTATAAACCTTCTTAAAGCTTTTATCCAATTAATTGAATTGGGCACTGACCACTGTCAGGCTTCTCAAACAACAACCAACAACAACATCACAGAAATATTCCCAAGCAGATCATGCATCACAATACATTATAATACAATTGCAGATAAACAACTAAATGCAAATAAACTAACACAGATAAAAATAACACAACTGAAACAAGCCCCACAGATAAATAATACAATCATCAACTAGATAACACATGATTATAGAAAAAACTCCTTAGGTATTCTCCCCTTACCACTTGAAGAACTTATCTCCCGGTTTCCTTTCTCGAACGTACATCAAACTCCAGTGTTACGATTCACGTATAACCGACACACTTAACCTTCAACAACCACAATCAACCAATTACAAGCAATCCAATAAAATTACCTATTCCCTAATGATAGGTCACAGCCTCAACAAGTTTTTGTGGATAACATTTCTAAAATTTTTTAAGTCATTGTATTAATGATCCTAAGTACTTAAGACAATGGATTAGTGATAAATCAGCAAAGTTTGAACTAAAAACTTCCAAACTTCTAAAAACCTATATTCGGTCTTAATGAGTAGATGAAGCTAGGGATTTTTGTTTGATAAAATAACTTGGATTCAACATGAATACATGCTAGAATGATGAAATACATGATCGTTTCTAATATTTGAACAAAAACTCCTCCACCCATTTTTTTCCTAGGTTCGGCCTTGAAGAGAAATTAGGGGACGAAATTTTGTTTTTCAACATACTCTTGGATTATGATAGAAGTGATGATAATAGGAACATAGAAATTCGTTTCACATTTTTAGGATTTTTCTATGATTTTCTATGAATTATCAAAGTTAAGAACATAAAGGATGAACATGATGATTTAAGCTTGGAAGTGGAAAACTTAATGAAGAACATTAAGCTAAATGAAGATGAGAATCATGGTTTACCATTTGGAATTGAAGAAAAGTGTAAGAATCTACTACTTGCTTCACAAACTGAAGGCTATGGAGTTTAGAGAAAATAAGAAGAATGGAGAAGCTTGGAGAAGAATGGAGAACGAGCAAGACTTGGAGAGAAAGTTGGCTCATCCAAGTTGATGAAGCAAATCCTCATGGGCTTGGGCCATGCAAAAATAGGCTTGAGAAAGTCCAAGTCATTACTTGAATTTTAAGCCAAAAATTCTCAAGTCTTAATGAATGGTATATAAATGTTTAAGAGCACAACTTGCTTCATGGAAAATGAACTCTTCACTACTGGAAATAATGTAATATACGGGAATATTTTATGTCAGTTAACCAAAAGCTAGACGTTAAAAAGGAGGCGGTGGCAGTTTTGTAAATATCAGACTTCATTAATTCAATTTTAACGCCAGTTGTTGTAAGGACTGACGTTAAAAGTTAAGTGACTCACTTTTAACGTCAGTTCAATAAACAACTGACATTAAAAGTGAACCTTTTAACGTCAGTTGTTTATTGAATGGACGTTAAAAGGAGTCACTTAACTTTTAACGTATGTTCTTTCATCAACAGATGTTAAAGGTTATTTTAATAAATTTTTTTAGCTAGTATACGTACCCTTCCGCATTGCCTTCCTCAAAGTTTTAGTTTCACTTGCTTTTATATTTTGTGTTTCTATTTTGAAAACTAAAATATATGTACGAAGTAAAAATGCTATAAGTTGAATCAATAACCCAAATCGGATCTCATTCATGAAGTGTATCAATAATACAATTACAAGATACATTCAAAATTTTAAAATCGTATAAAAAGTTACATTGAAAGGGTTTAAAATCCTAAACATTTGTTGAGGCTTCGTTCCCTTCACGGGTGAGTAAGAGAGGAGAGTCGAGGGACTAAGTTTTCCAGAGCGGCTGAGCAAGGGTGCACTGGATCTGTTTCAGCAATGGTCTTGGAACAATCACTTGCTTCCAAAGCAAAGATTTTGGAACTGTAGCTGCCGATTCTCCTGAAGGATGATAAGGTGAGCAACTCACATATGTGATTTACACAACCTTATCACCCATGTTATGTGATTTACACAACCTCAGAAGTTGTTTGACCATTAAGACAAAGATCTTTGAGTCTAGGAATAGGAAGAAAGAGTGGTGAAGTTAATCTCCATGGCAGAGCCATATTGTGAAGCAGAAAAATAAAAGGAAGGAAGGAAGCTATTTATAGGAGCAGGGGATGAAGTTACTAGGCGTCGTAAGTTGCTAAAAAATTAAGTTGATCATTAAGAGCATTAGGTTCCAAGGCGCATTGGGAGTTGGCAGTCATATATTATAAACGTGTAGAATGAATAGTGATTTTAACACTTTTAACATCAGTTGTTCATACAACTGACGTTAAATTTTTTTCAGAAACTTATACACTTTTAACGTCAGTTTTCTTCATCAACTGACCTTAAAAGTGTTTTTAAATAAAAAATATTTATTTTTAACGTCAGTTGTTTAATATAACTGACGTAAAATGTTGTTTTATTTTGGGTTTTTGATTATAACGTTTACACCCGCGCGCCTTCTGCACTTCGCTTTGTACGTCTTTGTTCTTCTCTTTCACGCTCACTCTCAACTCTCACTCTGACTCTCAACTATCACTCTCACTCTCACTCTCACTCTCACTCTGCCCTAATCGCGAGCTCATCTCCACCGCAACCACCGCGAGGGCTTCTTCCCCACCACCGTGAGGTACACTCTTAACCCTAACTCTGTCTTTCCCGCTCATTCTTTGCAATAACTTGACATCTCTCTTTCCCCTTCCCGCACACTAATTCTCCTTGTACCTCTGCTCTCAATAACCACATCGAACGTTGGCCACCACGCGAGCACCTATTTCTGGTGAGTCTTTAGGGCACATTTTTTTATGTTTGGTTTTGAGTGTATGTTGAAACTGTAGTCTATGTAGTTGAAACTTGAAACTGTGAGTTTGAGTTGTTTGGAATGTCTCTATTTCTGGTCGTGGGTTTTGTGTTTTCTCTTGTTTTTCTTCTGCTATCATGACCTATTTAAAAATAGGAAGAAATTTAGAGTTGCTTGTAGCATGTGACATCAACAATATATTGCTCATTGGAATTCTGTTTTGTTAATTTATTTTCATCTGCTTATTTCTTTTGTCTTAAGAAACCTGAAAATGGTATAAATTTCAAATAATTTTTAAATGCCTGGGATATATTTTTTGTAAATCTACAGAACCTATCTAGTTATGGATCGTAGTTGGATGGTTTGTAAGCGCACTAGTGCTGAGTATTTGAAGGGGGTGGAAGAATTTATAGAATTTGCTCAAAGGAATGTTCCTAATAGTAATGGAATGTTATGTTGTCCTTGTGTCCAGTGTTTGAATACGAGGAAATGTACGATGAAGGATATACGTACTCATTTGATTTGTAAAGGGATTTGCTTGAGTTATACAAGATGGATATGGCATGGTGATGTGTTGTTGAGTAGTATGGCAAGTGTCTCCCAAAGTGAGGACGTTGACGTAGATATGGAGGATGATCGAGTAGAGGACATGATTCGTCATATTGGACAAGAATCTTTTCATCGAGCTCATGTGTATGATAGGTTGTGCAGTGATGCGGATAAGCCTTTATATCCAGGGTGTACTACTCATACACGGTTGTCGGCGGTGCTAAAATTGGTTTGTGTGAAGGCGAGAAATGGTTGGACCGATAAAAGCTTCACGGAATTGCTTGAAGTGTTGAAAGACTTGCTTCCGGAGGACAACACATTGTCTGACCGTAACTATGAGGCCAAGAAGGTATTGTGTCTGATGGGTATGGAGTATAAGAAGATACACGCATGCCCCAATGATTGTATATTGTACACCGGTGTTCATGAAGACAATCACGATTGCCCTAAATGTGGGTTATCACGATACAAAGTGAAGGGTGGTGATGATGATGATGATCTTGAAGATGTGAGAAAAAAGGGTACTCTTACGAAGGTGTTGTGGTATCTTCCAATAATTCCAAGGTTCAAGCGATTGTTTGCCAATGCGAAAGATGAGAAGAATCTTAGATGGCATAATGATGAGAGGAAACGTGATGGAAAGGTTCGTCATCCTGCTGATTCTATGCAATAGAAGAATATTGATACTATGTTTCCGGATTTCGCCGATGAGCCAAGAAACCTAAGGCTTGGACTTGCTACGGATGGAATGAATCCTTATGGTAACATGAGTAGTATTCATAGTTCATGACCTGTTCTGTTGATAATTTACAACCTGCCCCCTTGGTTGTGCATGAAGCACAAATACATGATGTTGTCTATGATGATTTCGGGCCCAAAGCAACCGGGAAATGGCTTAGATGTTTATCTAAGTCCCTTGATTGAAGACTTGAAAATGTTGTGGGTGGAAGGTGTTGATGTAGTTGACGGGTATTCTCATGAGACTTTCAAGCTTCGTGCCATGTTATTTTGCACCATCAACGACTTTCCAGCATACGGTAACTTGTCCAGGTACAGTGTCAAGGGGCATAAAGCATGCCCTATATGTGAAGAAGGCACATGCTACACTCAGTTGCATCATGGAAAGAAGACGGTTTACCTTGGGCATTAGTGATTTCTTAGACGTGATCACCCATATCGTAAGATGAAAAAAGCTTTTAATGGATGCCAAGAGACAGAAGAAGTTCCGGCGGCCTTAATTGGAGAGCAGGTTTATCAGAGGGTAAAGGGCATCGATGTTATATTCGGCAAGTCCAAAAAGAAAGGTAAAGCTGCTGAGAAAAACATATGGAAGAAGAGGTCGATATTCTTTGATCTTCCATACTGGCGCAAGCTTGATGTCAGACACTGCATTGATGTGATGCATGTGGAGAAAAATATGTGTGATAGTGTGATCGGGACGCTTCTCAACATTCCGGGCAAGACAAAGGATGGTGTCAATGCTCGTCTCGACCTTGTTGCTATGGGTATACGAGAGCAGTTAGCTCCAGTTGTTGAGGATGGTAAGCGGACTTCTTTGCCGCCAGCATGTCATACTTTGTCAAAAACAGAGAGACAAAGTTTCTGCGGGTGTCTTCAGGGCATCAAAGTTCCACATGGTTACTCTTCAAATATGAAGAGGCTTGTCTCTAGTGATCTTAAATTGGTTGGCTTAAAGTATCATGATTGTCACATCTTGATGCAACAACTTCTGCCCATTGCTATTCGTGGTATTGCTCCAAAAAATGTGAGACATGCCATTACTCGGATGTGCTCATTCTTTCTATATGTAGCAAAGTCGTTGACCCCCGTATGTTGGATGACTTGGAAGTTGAGGCTGCTACAATCTTGTGCCAATTGGAGATGTATTTTCCTCCTTCCTTTTTCGACATAATGGTTCACTTAATTGTTCATTTGGTGAGGGAGATTAGATTATGTGGGCCGGTTTTTCTGAGATGGATGTACCCAGTTGAGTGCTACATGAAGATCTTGAAAAGGTACGTGAAGAATCCTCATCGTCCGGAAGCATCTATTGTTCAAAGGTATGTTGCAGAAGAAGCTATTTAGTTTTGTTCGGACTACCTTCATAACACGGATCCTATAGGGGTTCCTAAGACTCGGCATGATGAGATCAGATGTAAAGGTAAGGGTACACATGGCTTAAGAATTAATAGCAAGGGTCGGGAGGAAGTGCTTCAGGCACATTTGTATGTATTGAACAACATCGATTGTGTTTAGCCTTTCTTATTTGAACATAAAAGAAAAGTCAATCAAGAAAACCCTCGAATAAGCGAGAGGTGGTTGTTGAACAAGCATAACAAGACTTTCTTACCATGGTTCAAGGAAGAAATGCTGAAGGATGGTAGTACTGCTTCTGATGACCTAAGATGGCTAGCACGTGGGCCTAGCTTCAACGTCATATGTTGGAGCGGATACGACATAAATAACTTTTCCTTTTATACAAAGGAACAAGATAACAAGAGTACCATGCAAAATAGTGGGGTTATGATCGTGGCCGAAGCAATGCACTTCTCTAGTGCAAAAAACACAAAACCCCTTAAAGCACCGAGACCTGACTTTGGATATATTGAAGATATTTGGGTGCTCGATTACACTAAGCTTACGGTTCCGGTTTTTAAATGTAAGTGGGTTGATAGTAATGGTGGTGTACAAACCGACGAATTGGGGTTCACATTGGTAGACCTCAACAAGTTAGGTCATATAAATGAGCCTTTCATAATGGCTTCCCAAGCAAAACAAGTGTTCTACATCACTGATCCTTCTAACAAAAGGTTGTCCGTGGTTCTCCAAAGAAAAAGCTTGTATAATGGTAGTGATGAAAATCAAGATTCAAATCTTGATATTCCTGAGACTCCTTCTTTTTCAACAAACATGCCTACTATAATCGAGGAGACACAGGTGGACGATGTACATGCCACTCGTGATGATCACCACGAAGGGATATTGATATAGATTGTTTAAACTTAGTATACATTTATTTTTATTTATACTTCTGTATATTTTGAGTTATAACCTATGTTAAAAAATATATATTGTTTCTGAATAGGCATACATATGGATCAGTCGGATAGCCCACATGCACGGGAGGATACTATGGGACCTACGCAGGACCCGATCGTGCCTACGCCTGATTATAGTGTAAGTTTACATGTTATATACTATCTTTAGTCCTTCTTTTTAATGTAAGTTTATAATATTACAACCCTCTATTTTGTTGGTAAGGCGGTAGTTTTGTTTTTAGACATTAGAGACTAAAATTTATATATATATACTTGTAGATATATAGTTATGTTTTTCCTATACATGGGTTTTGGTTTTAAGTCCCCCCCATTGTTCCTTTGTATATTTCTTTTCTTATTGTTAATATTGAAATTTAAGGGTAGTGTTTGCAATTCTGTAATGTGTGTGATATTCTCTATGTTACTGGGATATTTACTGAATGCAGGGATAGCTTAGGGGAGTGATATTTTAAAACTGAATTTAAAAAAAAAATTCTATTAACGTCAGTTGTATCAAAAAACTGACGTTAATAGTATTTTATAAAATATACAGTACACTATTAACGTCAGGTGTATTAGGAAACTGACGTTAAAAATAAAACCTTTAACGTCAATTCTTTAACACAACTGACGTTAGTTTGAACAATATTAACGTCAGTTGTGTTAAAGAACTAACGTTAATAGTTTTATATTTAACGTCAGTTGTTTAAACAACTGACGTTAAAATATTAACTATTAACGTCAGTTGTATTTACGTCAGACAATATGCTGACGTATAAAATCAATTTTATCTGACGTAAAAAGTACTTATTGCACTAGTGCTTGACCATGATTTTGGGCCTCAAAAACCACAGCCCAGCAAGGTTTAGAAGAGCCAAAATTGATCCACTCCACTTAGTGTATCATGGAAATTAGTTTAGGGACCAAAATGTAAATTAACAAAACTTAAGGACCTAAGTGAAATTTCCTTGTAGATTGTCATCATGATACCATGTGCACCATTAATGCATCCACTTGGTGACTCATCATGTGTGGCTCGTTGATTTTATCCGTTAGCGGATCCCGGAAATCCCGTAATCTGCTCCGTTGTTTTCCCGATTCAATATGACACCCGAATAAAATATAATATTTCACTTTTTAGTGAAATATTTCAAAATAACCAAAAATGTAGGAAATTAAATAAAAACCTTAATTTTTTCGTTCGCGAGTCAAAATTAGGTTTTCTGAGCAGTATAAATATATTGTCAGTGAAATTCACAGATCGGGTTTCGCCTGACTTTTCAACCTAAATTTTTATCGTAACTCTCTATGGTAAAGTAGAGTGTAAATAAGGTTTCGGTTTAATTAAAATAATTTTCTAAGTCTCGGATAAAAATATAAACATATTTATATAAATTTCCGATATTAGAAAACTACAAAAAGTCGGGGTGTTACAGCAAGACTCTAGCAATCCCTTGTAACGATCCCAAGCTTCGGATAAGCATTCTCCATCCTTTTGGAAGAAGCCGGTGATTTGAGTTCGTAGGTAAGCAGTCTTGGATGGTGGAAAGAATTTTTCCAAGAATGCCTACTCTAGTTGGTCCCACGTTGACAAAGTATTAGCAGGCACTGACTTCAACCAAGCTCTTGCCTTTCCAGTTAGAGAATAGGGGAATAACCTCCAACAGATAGCATCAACTGGGGCACCTTGAATCCTAGTTGTATCACAAAATTTCAAGAATGTCTCCACATGATCCATTGGGTCTTCTGAGGGTAATCCTCCAAATTGATGTTGCCTAATTTATGACCTAGCAATCCCAGTTCGCAAACCCCTAGCATTTGGGGCTGCGAAGTCCTTCAGTGGTTTGGTATTTGGTTGTTCGGCCATGAGTGGAATGGGGATCAACTTTTCTCTCGCTCTTTGTCTTTGTAGTCTCCTACGTCTATAAAAAGTCCTTTCGATCTCGGGATCAACTTCAATAAGAGATCCAAGGCTTTGGGATCTTCGCATAAAAAAGAAAAATCACCTGCAAAGAGAGAGATAGATACACTATAAAAAGAAAAAAAAATGTTCATAAAAATCAATTTAAAAATAAATTGAAATTCAAGAAATCACAGTCCCCGGAAACGGCACCAAAACTTGATAGCGTGAATCCGCAAGTGTACAGCTTCGTCGTCGAGTAATAAAAAGATCGAACCCACAAAGACCGTGATCTTAAACAACAATTAATTATTAAATCAATTAAACTAAACAAGGAAGTATTTTGGTTTTTGAAATAAATATTAACTAACAAATAAATTATTAAAAATCGCAATCAAATAGAATTGGAAAGTAAATCAAATCGGCTGTTTTTCAAATCAAAGGAGATTTCCAAGAATTGGGTTACCAACAAGACTGTTTATACTACTAAATTGACTATCCCTTTTGTTAATTATCAAAATGCTTTGAAGGTGAATTTATCCTAATAAAGTTAATGTTCCCTCTCGAAATACAAGAACCGTGCCCAATTAAACCAACCCCTACTCTTGTGTTAATTGTATTTAAATTGAACCCATTAAGGTTTGTGACAATTCAATGAACCCTCAAAGGACCGCTTCTAACTCTCGTGATTTAAGTCCTAAGTTCAATTCCTATAGACCCGATACCTAAGTTTACCGCTAAGTTCGTCCTTAGAGTATCTACGACATACAAATAAGTGGTCACCGAATTTACGAGTAATTCATGCAATAGGAATTAAGTCTAAAGCAAATTGAAATTTACAAAAAGGGGAAAACATCAATTCATCACATAAAACGAGTCTTGGGAATAGCCCCAATTCCTAGAAATAAAACGACTACTCAAGCCTTGCCATTGTCATAGCAATGTTGATTAACAAAAGCATAAAAATCTTAAGAGAAGAGAAGAAATTGGAGAAGAAGAGAAATCATAAATTAAGCCAAAGGTAGCAGTCAAGATATATCTATTTTTGAGCCTAATCGTCCTATTTATAGTGTAGGTTAACTTGGGATCAAAGCAATTACAAATCAGATCAAAAATAGAAAATCATAATCCCTAAATTAACGCATCATGGCCAGACTGTAACGGCTTTTGACTTGCGCGCTCTTCTTTTTCTTCAGTTTGGCTCGACCACGACCGTGATGGTTGTCACACCAAGGTCGTGATGGTCTTTGATTTGCTCATTTTTCTTGCTTTTCAAGATCCATCTTCGTGCAAACTCCGAATCAACTGGATTTGAGCATTTTAATCCTGAATTTCTACACACAAACACCACATAACCACCTTACCCGTTCCAAAGGGAAAAGCTAACAAATATCAAAATAAAAATGCCTAATCTACATGAAAATGCATGCAAAATGATGAAGAAATATGAGGTGAAATCACACTCATCAGAGGTCGCTCGTCGGGCGATGCAAAACAACAATAGGTTGACTCACCGGTTCCAGTCATTACTCATTGATGTCCTCCCATTACTACCAGCTGGCGTGCAAGATGAGGTGCGACAAGAACGTTATGACCAACCACAGCAAGATAGACACCCCCAGCGACAACAGTAGGATGACCGACATGATGACCAGCAGGACACTCCGGAGTATTCAGATTATTAGCTTTATTATTAGTTAGTCATTAGTGAGAACTATATTTTGAATATTAAGTACTGGTTAGACTTTGTTTTATGTATACACTACTCCTTTTCACGCTTAAATTTCAATTAGAACTTTGTTACGCTTACTATGAATTTAGTCATGTTTTCTATTTTTATGACTTTTATATAAAATGAATGAAATTATTAATGAGCAATGAAATATAAAAATATAAATTATTAATAAAAAAAGAAAAATATCACCGATGGATTTTTCCGACAGATATAGCTGTCGGTATAGTTAGCGAAGGATAAATCCGTCGGAAACGGTCTTTCAAATTTTCAACAGATTATGCCGTTGGAAACTTTATCAGCGGAAAAATACGTCAGTAAAATCCGTCGGAAAGCAACCACCCTTACCCACAGTTTTTTCCGTTTGTTCGTAATTACCGACGGATGAAAAAATTTGTCGGTAACAGTTTCCAACTAACATTTTATAGACAGATTTTTTGTCGTCGGTGATCCGTCGGAAAATTCGTATTTCCGACGGATTTTTGAGGTTTTCGACGGGTTTTGGTCGTCGGAAATACATGAATTTCTTATAGTGATGGACCAACAAGTGAGAGTAGTAGTATTGATGGATGTGTAGGTAGAACTCATGTACTTCTGATCCATGCAGGCATCTCATGATTCATGCTTCCTCCTCATAAAGGTCATGTGGAGGACTTGATCCCTGTTGGTTTTTCTTTTGGGATCATGGGAACGGGATTTGAGTTGGGTCTAAATTTTGGGCAGAGCTCATGCAATGCGGTACTCTCTAAATTTTAATTATATTAATTTAATTTTTATTTTTATTTTTATTTTCTTTGTTCTTCTTTCTTTTTACAAAACAAAGATAAAGATGCATAAACAATAATATAAAATAATTTATGTAACAAATGGTTATTCTAATAAATGAGATCAATAATGAAAAATGCCAAAATATTAATATTTAACAAAATTTAAAAATAAAAAATTCTTGGGCAAAAGCATACTATTAATGGTTTTTTTACAATTTTAAACTATAGTTACAATTAATGAATTTATTTTGTTATTTTATTGCATTTGTGACTTTTTAAAGACATAAAATACTCACAAGTGCATGAACTATGCCAAAGTTGAGTGGAGAAGTATGAGGTAGGTTCCACCAAGACTTATAGTTAAATTTTAGATGCTGATAAATTTTTCCTAATATAGTCGCAAAATTAGTAAATGAAATATAAAGATTAAATTAAACCACGTACATAAATTAAATAGATAGAAAATTAAAATAAATCAAATATAAATTATCTGAGCATCAGAATCTACCAAGATGAATTTTGTCATCATCTACTATGTTCAATTATTATACCTGAATAATTTATCTTGTGAATATCTAGCGGCAAACCATGTGCTCGCAAAAAAACTATCAATGATGCACCAAAAACAATAATAAAATGTATGATTATATTTCCTTGACTAAATAGTAAATTATCAAAACATCAAATGTGTTCATGGTAATTTATATTCAATTACTATCGCCAACACTCAGATAACATGATTTTTTTTTGTTTGAAACCCACCGTAATTAGGGCCTTTGGCTCCCCAATGGGTCCACAGAGTATCCCACAAGCTTAGATCCTTTGAACCCGCTATGAGACTAATCTCTTCTCGGGTTCTTAGTCACACTTAAGGTTCTTCGCCCCTCCCCAAGAATGTATTATGTGGGATTCGAACTTGGTTCATGCCTAAAATCTGCTTTAGTTTCAGTTTTGGTAAACGGAAGCCCAACAAAAGAGTTTAAAATGACCAAAGGGCTAAGGCAAGGGGACCCGATAGCGCCTTATTTGTTCCTTATAGTTGTAGAGGGTCTCCATGACCTGATTAGGTGTGCGGTAGATAAAAAGATTTTTTCAGAATACATGATAGATATGAGAGATAGCAAGGTGGGGATATCACACATCCAATATGTGGATGACACGGTATTGGTGGGTGAGATGTATAACACCAATGTCCGTGCATTGAAATGCATCCTGAGAAATTTTAAACTTGCATCCGGTCTAAGAGTAAACTTCCACAGGAGTACTTTGATGGGCATCCGAGTGGGGAGGAGTTCACTAGAACAAGCTGCACACATTTTAAACTGCAAGGTAAGATCCGTGCCTTTGAAATTCCTTGGCATCTTAGTGGGAGCAAATCCACGGAGATCCACAAATTGGGCTACTTTGATGAACTCCCTCCAAAAGAGATTGCTAGGTTGGAGAAACAAGTTTCTCTCCTTTGGAGGTCGAGTGGTTCTCATAAATGTTGTGTTGGCAAGTCTACCAATTTACTACCTTTTGTTCTAAAAAGCCCCGAAGAAGGTAATAAACAAGATAATTCGAATTCAAAGAAACTTTTTGTGGGGTTGGGGGGGGGGGGGGGAGTGAAGAGGGTAGGAAAATATGTTGAGTGAAATGGGAGGGGGTGTGTAGAAAAAGGGAGGAAGGGGGCTAGGTATTAGAAACATACATGCTTTTAACCCAGCCTTGCTAGGGAAGTGGGGATGGAGATTACTAAACGACATGGATTCCTTATGGGTTAAGATAGCTACTGCAAAATATGGGTTTCAACTGTGGGAGGGGTGGGTGGAGTGGAAAGAACTTACAGGGTGGGGAAGCTTCAACATGGTGGAGAGATTTAGGTAGGCTTCACTAGTGCAAAATATGCTTTTAACGTCAGGGATTTAACATCGGTCTCTAACAAAACCGATGTTAAAAAGGAGGCAGTTGCATTTTTGAAATTAAATTGAAAACTTTTTACATCGGTTTCAAAATTAACCGATGTGATAGTATTTTTTAAATTAGTTTCTCAAATTAACCGATGCTGAAAATTGAACCAAAAAATAGAACTAAAAACCAAGAAAAAGTTTAGACATCGGTTATGATTTAAACCTATGTGAAAATTTTAAGGCATCAGTTTTTTTTTACCCGATGTTGAAAGTTGAGAAACAAAAATTGAATTTTTTAACAAGCACCATTTAAAACATCGGTTTTTTTAAGAACCGATGTTAAATATCTTATTTTCTATTCACTTCCCTCCTTCCTCTTGCACGCTACTCAAACATTTTGATCCAAAAATATTTTTTCTCTTGCTCGCTCGGTTCTCTCAGTCCATTCGAACCCTAACACCATCGTAATGCTCACACCCTTCGCCTCCTCTTCTTCCATCTGTCACCGCTAACCACCACTCCTCACCTCTGGTCCTCCACTGTAACCCTCCAAACCCACCTTTCCCAATCTTATTATCTAGAGAGAATTTTGGTGTTGCCTTGTGTTTTTAAATTTTTTGATGTGTAGCATTGGCGAAGGCTGAGAATAAAATCACTGTTGATGTAGAGTGAGAATACCCAATGGTGTGGGCATCTAAGGATGTACATCACTGATTTAATTGTCATTCAATTTTTCCATATATGGTTCTCTAAAAAATATTGTGAGCCACTAGGCAAATGGAATTGTGGAAAATTGAAGCTAATTAAATGATGTGAACATGTGCTTTATGATGTCCACTAGGGAAACATAACTTCCTGGTGGTAATAGGTTGGTTCATATATTGAACTGAACGTGTGCTTTATGTTGATATTTATAAGTTAAGTTATGTTTGATATTTATCTAGACTTATTGACATTATGTATTTTTTTTTTGTCTAAACAGGCATACATGGTTGATCCCGAGGATATCCCTCATTCACACAGCGGGTCGGATGCACCGTCGACGGACAGTAAGGCTAGACGTGCCACACGTTTGAAGAATTTGACCGTCAACTGTGGTTCAAATCAAAGGATAATAATCGAGTTTGATCGTGACCTCAATCCTATAGGGCCAATGGCCAAGCAGTTTAACAGTTTTCTGGGGACCCTTGCTCGAAACATGCCTGCTATACTTATTGAGAATTGGAAAAATATACCGTAGGGCATGAAAGATCAGATATGGGATAGTATTCTGGTATCTATACTTTTACACTCTTTGTTTGTATCTATTTTATTTTAATCTTATTAATATCGTACGCTAATTACAAGATTTGTTGGTGTTAATGTAGCTCACCTTTGACGTGTCGGATACCAAGAATATGAGGAGACGTTTGATAAAGTATGCAGGTGAGTGTTGGAGGGTATTTAAGACGGACCTAGGCAGAAACTACATATTCAATCTGAGTCAGAAGAATCCACTTGAGGTGTACCCGTTTCTTGACCAGGAGACGTGGGATCGCTTTGTTCAGAGTCGACATGATCCCAGCTTTCAGGTTTACTATATTGAGTTGTCTCTAAATTTAATTAATTTAATTAATCTTATTAATTTACTTATGTAATTTAAATGCCTTCTATTTATAACAGGAGAAGAGGAAAAAGGGGCAGGAAATCCAAAGTAAGAATCTCCACCCCCATATATTGTCTCGTGGGGGATATAAAAGGCTTAACAAGAAAATGGTGGAAGAGGAAAAGAAAAGACGTCAGGAACACTACTACAGAAAAGGGTTTTAGTAGCGCACCTTTAATAGCGTTTCTAACCAAAACGCTATTAAAAGAGAGGCGAAATACATTTAGTAGCGCTTCCGTGAAGAAGCGCTATTTTAGAGATAACCTAAGACAGCGCTTCTCCAAGGAAGCGCTATTAAAAGTTGATAGGTAGGAATAGATAACGCTTGTTTGAGGAACCACTATCTATTTGTGATAAATAGATAGCGCTTGTTTGAGAAAGTGCTATCTATTCATAACCTAAGATATCATTTGTTTAAGGGAGCGCTGTCTATTCCTTACCCTAAAAATAAATGTTTCCCTCCCACATTGTCCCTCCCACTCTCAAAAATTTTGCGGGACTTCATCTCTCACAACCTCTCATAAAACAATTTCTTTCCCTCCCACACAATTTCTCTAAACCCTCACCATTCTCATCTACCACCACCACTCTTGTCTCCCTAGTGTCGTAACCCAGTCGAGCCCGTTCGTCTACCACTCGAAACATTCACTATCTGCCACTGTTCGCTTTCCGTTGTCACTGATGTCCGCTGCCGCGCGTCAAAGCTACTACGTACTGTCGCGCCATTAAACCACATTTGTCACTGGGGGAAAAGGGAAAAAGGTTTGATTCTCCTTAGATTCACCTAAATTCTGATTCAGCCAAAAATTTATTTGTCACTGGTGGTCAATAATTTAATTCATCACATATTCATCCTAATTTTGTTGCAGCCAGAGATTTAAATGTCTTTGGTGGCAAATTCTGGAGTTACAGTTCAAAAGATCTTGTTGATATTTCTGTTCAGCAAACAAGTAATATGGCCTATAAGTATATAAAGGATAACTCTGCTGGTGAAAATGAGTTCACTGGTGTATTATCAAAGTCAAAAAAGAAGTTGAGGAAACAAAAAACAACAAGGTCCCGAGCAGGCAAATATAATCATGGTCAATGAAGGCTTTGTTCTGGAATGTAAGAGGCTTTGCCAACCAAGATACAAGGTTGGTGTTTAAGACTTAAATATTATCAAGTAAGCCATATTTAGTTTTTTTTTTAATCTGAACCATGGATTCAATTGGATTATATTCCAGCACTTTAATTTCTAGTCTTCTTTGAATTTTAAGTCCTTTGCTGTAAAAAATCACTAGTGCAATAAGTACTTTTTACGTCAGTTAAAATTGATTTTATACGTCAGAATACTGTCTAACGTAAATACAACTGACGTTAATAGTTAATATTTTAACGTCAGTTGTTTAAACAACTAACGTTAAATATAAAACTATTAACGTCAGTTCTTTAACACAATTGACGTTAATGTTGCTCAAACTAACGTCACTAGTATACTGACGTTAATGTTCCTAATACAACTGACGTTAATAGTATACTGTATATTTTATAAAATACTATTAACGTCAGTTGTTTGATACAACTGACGTTAGTAGATTTTTTTTTTTAATTCAGTTTTAAAATATCACTCCCCTCAGCTATCCCTGCATTCAGTAAATATCCCGGTAACACAGAATATCACACATATTAAAGAATTGCAAACACTACCCTTAAATTTCAATATTAACTAAAAGAAAAGAAATATACAAAGGAACAATGGGGGGACTTAAAACCAAAACCCATGTATAGGAAAAACATAACTATCTAAAAGTATATATATATATATATATATATATATATATATATATATATATATATATATATATAATTTTTGTCTCTAATGTCTAAAAAAAACTACCAATCTAAGTATGTGTATATATATATATATATATATATATATATATATATATATATATATATATATATATATATATGTTATTAATTAGTTTCTAAAGTCTAACAAAAAAACTATTTATCTAAGTATTGCGGAGGTATCTTGTCAATTCCTTCTTCAGCTGCAGACTCGAAGAAGAATTCTGCCAAGTGCATCCTCAAGTCTCTAAACTCATCTTTTTGAAGAGGCAATTGGTTGTTAAATGCCTACACACGTTCAAATAATAACAATAACATTAACGCAAGTCATCACCAAAACTATAATATATATTTTAACAAGTTGTTTAAGTATCACCTTCTTCCATCCATCCGTAATAGATGCGGAGACTATGTTCAGCATATGAAGCATCACATAATAGGCGCACGACCACCCGTCAAGTTGAAATCGAGACTACAAACAAAATTAATTTCAATGTCAGTTAAATATACATATAAATTAGTAATTATAATATTAATTATTTGATAAATAAGCTACCAAACCTTGAGGATGATCCATTCAGGATTTCCTTTAGCATTAGAAGTCATACTTCTCCCATTGGCGCAACTTATGCTACTCGCCTTCAGCGTGCTATCATAAACAAATAATCATGTCAATTAACAAATTCATATATCTTGTGTGTAATAAACTAAAAATAACTGATATTAACACTTAAATTAAATTGAAGATTAGTTATTTACGTATTTACAGCTTCCACCACCTCCTGTGGCGGGTTTTGGTGGAGAGAGCAGAAGAATATGACAGTATGCCTAGACGGGTAAAGTACGAGCAACTGCCAATGGTTATTCATACAGTAGTGAGCCAGATATAATTCTTTCCGATTGTCTCCCATCAAGTTCCCTATGTATTTACTTAATTGATCGCCAGTAAAGAATTGAGGCATAAGGATTGACGGATCTAAGAAGCCATAATTAAATACGGAGCCCTTATCAAGCTAAAGACGATTGAGATACCTAAGATATGAAAAGGTGTGAATATTAATTACATAATATATATATATATATATATATATATATATATTGAAATTAAAATAAATTATTAAATGGAAAAATACCAAAAATAAATAAGTTATAAAATTAAAATTAACTTACGTACACCAGAGAAGGAAAATATCCTCTCTTGATTTAGGCGTGCCACCCATCCATCGTGCTCCAATGGACATTCAAAAATATCAAAGGCATAATCCTCACCAAGTGAGAACAAACGAGTGACAGGTGACTGCGACACCGCCGTCGACTTGTCCTTCAATTTAGAAAAAAATAAAATAGATAAGTTGTTGATAATTAAAAAAAACACAAGTAATTATTTGACTAATTTGGACATTAATAATGAATACATACCTTTGTTACCATTTCGAGCTCACGGCGTTTGAAGTCCAACTCAAGCTCACGCATTTGCATTTCCAACTCAAGCTCAAGGCATTGGACTTCCAACTCCCGCTCCCTAGCTGCCAACTCATCGTCCTCCACATGTTCCCTACTATAACTCTCTTTTGTGCTCACATGTGAAGGGTTGGCATGTCCTGCGGTGTCGTGGGATGAACCGACGGAGGAAAGTTCTTTAGCAAGCACCTGCTTGAATTCTGGGTTGGATAGGAAGGTTTTCATCAGATGCGTTGTAATAGCAGGGATGGAGATGAGCTGCTGAGTCATGGATTCCAAAATTGATGGCTCATCAACGACCCGCTTTCGTGAAGCAGACTTGCCATAATATTCTTTGATGGTCACGTTCCCAGGAACACCGATAACCCGACCAGGATGGTCTTTCTTTCCTAGAGAAGTCATAAAGACGTCCCGCCGTCCAGAAGGGACGAATGAGCCCCGGGAGCATTGTGCTTTAAGATCCATCTACAATGAAGAAATGAAAAACGTGCAAGTGAAAAGTGTTAAAAATATCTATACAAATATCAATTGAAATGAAGTCAATTATTTACTTACAATCTTATCTGCCACTTCACGAATGGCATCAACTTTAAAAGATCATGTCTTTGTCATGCGGTCGGCTAACCAGACATCCTTGCGATCGATGTCCGACAGAGGACTTAATGGTGTGCCCTCAGGCACCTCTCCTCTTTCTATCCTAGCAACGTGCTCTTCCTGCTTCACCCTCAGCCTATCTGCCATCATCTCCATGATATGAGTCTCGTACCCACCCTGAGACATGGTGTGGCAGTGGACGTTCTTCGCCTGATTCTGCCTACCCTTCTCTACCTTAGCCTATTCAAACAAAAACACATAATTAAAATGTAGTTAAATGATCTATAAGAAGCATACAAAATTAACTTAATCAACCAACCTGAAATTCTTCATCCTGTCGAATCCTAGCAAACATATACCGAGTATCCTTATCAATCCAGGGATAATCCGAGAACATCTTATCAAGCCGCTTCTTCCCAGATACATAGTACCTGGTAAGATCATGCTTGAACCCATTCCAGCGCTTGGATGCCATTTTCATACATTTCGTACGATGATCCTCGTCATTAGGCAAAGTCCAAGCTACCTACACATTAAATACATAACAACTGGATGGATTATAACTTGGATAATTATCTAATAATGTAAATCAAAAGAATGTAAAGGTAAAATACCGTGATAGCCTCCCAAATCTGATCCTTAATGTTCTGTGGAACGTCATTCCAATGGTTGTAATTGATGCTAACGTGCTTCTTCGCTTGTAGAAACACCCACTTTTTAAATTCTTTAGCACGGGGTCCCTGGGGATTTAGATTAGCATCAAAGCACACCTCAAGCTTCTGTCCGCTTTGCCTGGCCTTCTCTAACTTCTTCAAAGTTGTGGCTCCTCTACCCCGTTTCCTCTGAGACTGTGATGTCTGTATGGACAAAAAAATGATAAAATAGAGGGTTGTAACATTATAAACTTACATTAAAAAGAAGGACTAAAGATAGTATATAACATGTAAACTTACACTAGAATCAGACGTAGGCTCAATCGAGTCCTGCGTAGGCCCCACAATGTCCTCCCGTGCATGTGGGCCATCCAACTGATCCATATGTATGCCTGTTCAGAAACAATATATATTTATTAAAATAGGTTATAACTAAAAATAAATACAGAAGTATAAATAAAAATAAATGTATACTAAGTTTAAACTACCTATATCAATATCCCTTCGTGATGATCATCACGAGTGGCATGTACATCGTCCACCTATGTCTCCTCGATTACAGTAGGCATGTTTGTTGAAAAAGAAGGAGTCTCAAGAATATCAAGATTTGAATCTTGATTTTCATCACAACGATTATACATGCTTTTTCCTTGGAGAACCACGGACAACCTTTTGTTAGAAGGATCGGTGATGTAGAACACTTGTTTTGCTTGGGAAGCCATTATGAAAGGCTCGTTTATATGACCTAACTTGTTAAGGTCTACCAATGTGAACCCCAATTCGTCGGTTTGTACACCACTGTTACTATCAACCCACTTTACATTTAAAAACCGGCACCATAAGCTTAGTGTAATCGAGCACCCAAATATCTTCAATATATCCAAAGTAAGGTGTCGGTGCTTTAATGAGTTTTGTGTCCTTTGCACTAGAGAAGTGCATTGCTTCGGCCACGATCATAACCCCACTATTTTGCATGGTAATCTTGTTATCTTGTTCCTTTATATAAAAGGAAAAGTTATTGATGTCGTATCTGCTCCAACATATGACGTTGAAGCTAGGCCCACGTGCTAGCCATCTTACGTCATCAGAAGCAGTACTACCATCCTTAAGCATTTCTTCCTTGAACCATGGTAAGAAAGTCTTGTTATGCTTGTTCAACAACCACCTTTCGCTCATTTGAGGGTTTTCTTGATTGACTTTTCTTTTATTTTCAAATAAAAAGGTTGAACATAATCGATGTTGTTCAATACATACAAATGTGCTTGAAGCACTTCCTCCCAACCCTTGCTATTAATTCTTAAGCCATGTGTACCCTTACCTTGACATCTTATCTCATCATGCCGAGGCTTAGGAACCCCTATAGGATCCGTGTTATGAAGGTAGTCCGAACAAAACTCAATAGCTTCTTCTGCAACATACCTTTGAACAATAGATGCTTCCAGACGATGAGGATTCTTCACGTACCCTTTCAAGATCTTCATGTAGCGCTCAACTGGGTACATCCATCTCAGAAAAACCGACCCACATAATCTAATCTCCCTCACCAAATGAACAATTAAGTGAACCATTATGTCGAAAAATGAAGAAGGAAAATACATCTCCAATTGGCACAAGATTGTAGCAGTCTCAACTTCCAAGTCATCCAACATACGGGGTTCAACGACTTTGCTACATATAGAATTGAAGAATGAGCACAACCGAGTAATGGCATGTCTCACATTTTTTGGAGCAATACCACGAATAGCAACAGGCAGAAGTTGTTGCATCAAGATGTGACAATCATGAGACTTTAAGCTAACCAATTTAAGATCACTAGAGACAAGCCTCTTCATATTTTAAGAGTAACCATGTGGAACTTTGATGCCCTGAAGACACCCGCAGAAACTTTGTCTCTCTTTTTTTGACAAAGTATGACATGCTGGCGGCAAATAAGTCCGCTTACCATCCTTAACAACTGGAGCTAACTGCTCTCGTATACCCATAGCAACGAGGTCGAGACGAGCATTCACACCATCCTTTGTCTTGCCCTGAATGTTGAGAAGTGTCCCAATCACACTATCACACACATTTTTCTCCATATGCATCACATCAATGCAGTGTCTGACATCAAGCTTGCGCCAGTATGGAAGATCAAAGAATATCGACCTCTTCTTCCATATGTTTTTCTCAGCAGCTTTACCTTTCTTTTTGGACTTGCCGAATATAACATCGATTCCCTTTACCCTCTGATAAACCTGCTCTCCAATTAAGGCCGCCGGAGCTTCTTCTGTCTCTTGGAATCCATTAAAAGCTTTTTTCATCTTACGATATGGGTGATCACGTCTAAGAAATCTCCGATACCCAAGGTAAACCGTCTTCTTTCTATGATGCAACTGAGTGTAGCATGTGCCTTCTTCACATATAGGGCATGCTTTATGCCCATTGACACTGTACCCGGATAAGTTACCGTATGCTGGAAAGTCGTTGATGGTGCAAAATAACACGGCGAAATCCGGAAACATAGTATCAATATTCTTCCATTGCATAGAATCAGCAGGATGACGAACCTTTCCATCATGTTTCCTCTCATCATTATGCCATCTAAGACTCTTCACATCTTTCGCATTGGCAAACAATCGCTTGAACCTTGGAATTATTGGAAGATACCACAACACCTTCGCAGGAGGACCCTTTTTTCTCACATCATCAAGATCAGCATCATCATCACCACCCTTCACTTTGTATCGTGATAACCCACATTTGGGTCAATCGTGATTGTCTTCATGAACACCAGTGTACAATATGCAATCATTGGGGCATACGTGTATCTTCTTATACTCCATACCCATCGGACACAATACCTTCTTGGCCTCATAGTTATGGTCAGGCAATGTGTTGTCCTCCGGAATCAAGTCTTTCAACACTTCAAGAAATTTCGTGAAGCTTTTATCGGCCCAACCATTTATCGCCTTCACACAAACCAATTTTAGCACCGCCAACAACCGTGTATGAGTGGTACACCCTGGATATAAAGGCTTATCCGCATCACCGCACAACCTATCATACACATGAGCTCGATGAAAAGATTCTTGTCCAATATCACGGATCATGTCCTCTACTCGATCATCCTCCATATCTACGTCAACGTCCTCACTTTGGGAGACACTTGCCGTACTACTCAACAACACATCACCATGCCATATCCATCTTGTATAACTCAAGCAAATCCCTTCACAAATCAAATGAGTACGTATATCCTTCACCGTACATTTCCTCGTATTCAAACACTTGACACAAGGACAATAGAACATTCCGTTACTATTAGGAACATTCCTTTGAGTAAATTCTATAAACTCTCCCACCCCTTCAAATACTCAGCACTAGTGCACTTACAAACCATCCAACTACGATCCATAACTAGATAGGTTCTGTAGATATACAAAACATATATCCAAGCAAGGCGTTTAAAAATTATATACAAGAGAGCATGATATATACAAGCAAGGCGTTTAAAAATTATTTCAAATTTATACCATTTTCAGGTTTCTTATGACAAAAAAGAAATAAGCAGATGAAGATAAATTAACAAAACAGAATTCCAATGAGCAATATATTGTTGATGTCACATGCTATAAGCAACTCTAAATTTCTTCCCATTTTGAAATAGGTCATGATAGCAGAAGAAAAACGAGAGAAAACACAAAACCCACGACCAGAAATAGAGACATTCCAAACAACTCAAACTCACGGTTTCAAGTTTCAACTACAGAGACTACAGTTTCAACATACACTCAAAACCAAAAATAAAAAAATGTGCCCTAAAGACTCACTAGAAATACGTGCTCGCGTGGTGGTGTGGAGGGGAGTTCGAGTGGTGGCCAACGTTCGATGTGGTTACTGAGGGCAGAGGGACAATGAGAGTTAGTGCGCAGGAAGGGGAAAGAGCGATGTCAAGTTATTGCAAAGAATGAGCAGGAAAGACAGAGTTAGGGTTAAGAGTGTACCTCACGGTGGTGGCGAAGAAGCCCTCGTGGTGGTTGCGGTGGAGAGGAGCTCGCGATTAGGGCAGAGTGAGAGTGAGAGTGAGCGTGATGAAAAGAGAAGAATAGAGACGTACAGAGCGAAGTGAAGAAGGCGAGCGGGTGTTATCGTTATAATCAAAAACCATCTTTAAAAAAACATTTTACGTCAGTTGTTTGTAACAACTGACGTTAAAAGTCATTTATTTAACGCCAGTTGTCTTAAACAACTGACGTTAAATGTCATTGTTTAACGTCAGTTGTTTAATACAACTGACGTTAAAAATAAATATTTTTTATTTTAAAAATACTTCTAATGTCAGTTGTTGAAGACAACTGACGTTAAAAGTGTATAAGTTTCTGCAAAGACATTCATTCCTTTGATTACCGTGCTACTTACCCATGCACCTTGTAACTTAATCCTCTTAATGAGCATTAATTTTATAGATCAGTTTTGAATAAAATCGGGTAGTCTCTCTTCTCTATATAAAGTACCATTCTTCTGTATCAGTCTGTAATACACCCTCTTCTTTTCCTCTATATTTCGTGCGTTTTCTATTCCTTCACAATATGGCTCTATCATATTTGAGACTTTCGTTATTTCTTCTTATACCTAGACTTAAAGGTTTCTGTCTTAATGGTCAAAAAACTTGAGGTTGAGTAAATCACATAACATGGATGGTAAGGTTGGGTGAATCACATAATGCGATTCCCTCACTTTATTTCATCCCATTCATCCCTTTCACTCCGCTTTGGCAGCAAGTGACTGTGGATTCAGATGGAGCATCAAGGAATTCAAGTGAGGGAGGGGATGCATCCATTGGAGTTTTTGAGGACATGACTGAGAAGAAAATGACGTTGAAGCAGAAACTTTTTTATATTTTAGGGCTATGTTCTAGAAATTTTTTATCTTTTAATCATGTAATTGTAACTTATGAATCGCTTCAATGAGATACGATTTGATTATACATATAACATGTTTTATGTTAAGTGTTTATTTATTTTAATTTGCACAAGAATTTGGTTACTAATTCAAGCTAATTAATTAATTAAGATTAAAAATAAACTTGTTTAAAAAAAGATTAGAAATAAAATGCACTATATATGGAGTGATCTGCGTTAAGAGTGATAACAGGGAGATGACAACGAAAGAAAGATAGGAATGAGTTTCAGAGGAATATAGGATTATTTACGTCAGTTATTTATTTAACTGAAGTAAAAATAACACTTTTAACATCAGTTGTATAAACAACTGACGTTAAAAGTGTTAATAATTCTTGCAAATCAATTTTAACGTCGGTTCATTACACAACTGATGCAAATAGTGATTTAATATTTACAAAACTGCCACCGCCTCATTTTTAACGTCAAACATATGGTCAACTGACGTAAAATGTTCCCGTATATTACATTATTTCCACTAGTGAATAGAGGTGATTTAATGCCTAATATTTGGTGTTTTTGCTCAACCAATACCTGTCCTACTGTTATAGCTTCCTCCAGCCAGCATATTTCTTTTGCTGTTCTATGTGAGAATCAGATTCTTTATTTCTCTGTTGTGTATGCTTCAACCTTATATATTACTAGAAGGATTTTGAAATTAAAAAGGTATAGAAGGCTTTTGAAATTAAAAAGGAAAACGAGTGGAAGGATGTAGGCCTTTGGATTAGTATCTTTATGTCTCTAAGTTCTGTTCTGGGTAGTTCATCTATGCTCCAGTATTTGTTCTTAAACCTCAAATTGTTTTAATATTCTTTAGTTCAAATTAATGAGATTATTTGGAATAAATCAACTGAATTTGAAATATGTCAGATAGTAAAAATCCTATCATTGAGCAATAAGCATGTAATGTCCTGTTGTGATTTATCTTAAGTTTTCTTGAATTTAAAACACCATGGTCTCAATATCTTGATGATGATAAAAGATTCTGGTACTAGAGCAGCTTTCTGAAACCCTTAGAAAATAATTATCATAAAAAAAGGCTCAATCAATCTTACTGTAAAACATTCGTATTTCTTTTCAGAAAGAAAATGAAAATTATCAAGGAATCAAGAACTGAATCTAATTTTTCATTGCTTGTGAGTTGTATCTAAAAAAAATATTTTATCTTTGCATGAGAGACCACTGTAAGTTGAGCCAGATCATTGTAGCTTATTTCATTTTTTTAATGATGAGAGTTTATATTGCTATTGCATTTTTTCTGATATATAGAAAGAACATTCACGTGCTTACTTTCCATACAGGGTCGAGGCCCAGTTGATGTAACAACCTTTGGGTTGAACTCTTGGAAAGGCTGGACTTTTTAGTAACATCATTTTTTTTTATATTATTACAGACTACTTTTGATGCCCCTGCTGGAGTTGCACCATTTGCTTTAGACATGAGCAGCATGGGCAAAGGTCAAGTGTGGTTAAATGGACAGAGTCTTGGCCGCTATTGGCCTGCTTATAAAGCATCTGGTACCTGTGAATTTTGCAACTATGCTGGAACTTATAACGGGAATAAATGCATAAGTAACTGTGGCGAGGCTTCTCAAAGATGGTGAGAAATATATAGCTTGCCCTGAAGTTTTGTTTTAATGCTGGTGAGAATCTATCAGCAAACTAATTACTGGCTGGTAATAATTTCACGTATCATGTTCCTCATTCATGGTTGAAGCCAACTGGAAATTTATGGGTTGTGTTTGAAGAATTGGGTGGAGATCCCAATGCGATCTCTTTGGTTAGAAGACATATAGATAGTGTGTGTGCTGATATTTATGAGTGGCAGCCAAATGTTATCAGTTATCAGATGCAAGCTAGCTTTGGTACTCCAGTAGGGTCTTGTGGAAACTTCCATGAAGGAACCTGTCATGCTCACAAGTCATATAATGCCTTTGAAAGGGTATCGCCTTCTTTTCTCTCTTTCTTTATGAATTATGATGTTTTTTTATGGTGGTTTGGTAGGGAACTATTGCTAAGTAAAGTTTTTGGCACACTTGTTTTTGAAGTTTTAAAGCCTTTTCTACAGAATCTCTATGTTGAGTTCTGCGAGTCAATTGATCCACTTATGTTATGGTCACTTTTACTTGGTTGATTATTCAATGATGACTTTGGTGTTGCAGAATTGTGTTGGACAGAACTAGTGCACAGTAACAGTGTCACCTGAAAATTTTGGAGGAGATCCATGTCCAAATGTCATGAAGAAACTCTCAGTGGAAGCCATTTGCACCCATAGTTCTAAATTGCGGACCGCATTACGTATTACGGCCGCAATATTACGGTTGCGGACCGCAGCGCAACCGCATCACACCGCAATTGCGGTGTGATCCCTTTTCACGCGTTGCGGCCGCAACGCAACCGCATCAGCACCGCATCAGACCGCATCATACACTGCATCGGACCGCATCAGGCCGCAACACCCATTTTCAGCACCGTTCGTTCAAATTTTTTTCCAAAACTAAAAAAATTTCAGGTCCCCAAAGCATTTAGATGCAAGAATTATTCCTTTATGCTTTAGCAATTTGTTTCTTTTCTCTATTTTTGCTATCCTCTTCTCGATTCAGATATATGAAGAATTATAATAATTATACAATATTTTTTAGATTTGGTGCGAACATAAAATTATTTCACGCCGCAGCGGCCGCAGTCCGCGATGCAGCGACCGCAATGGCCGCAATCGCAGTGACCGCAACCGCAACCGCATCCGCGACCGCAACCGCAATTTAGAACCTTGTTTGCACCTGATCATTTCAAACCTCAGAAAATAATTGGAAAAAGAATGATTTTTTATGCAATTCAATATAGGGTTTTTTATCAACTAAGTCCTCACTTCTAGATCACCACAAGCATTAATTTGGCTTTACCAAGGTGAAGTTGCAGATAACACAACACACCAGCTGGTTGAAAGCCTTTAGAAATTACTGAGATGGTTGTGGATATATGTGTATATATATTGGTATCCTGCTTGTTATACAGAAGTGAAAGAAAGGTGAAGACTTGATTGATGCACAATGAGACAATACTGATCGAGTCCATGTGCAAAATATTTTTGTTCTAGTGTGGAAGCCTCTTGCTTCCTGTAATAATATTTTCCCTTGTAAGCTTCATTCATAGCCATTTAGTTCTTTCTTCTTGTAAGAAACTTCCCAAGATGTTAAGATCAGGAATATTAATTTTATAACTATTTTGTTTCTGTTCCATGCTTTAGCTTCCACATGATATCCTGGTGTTGAGTTCCTAGTTTGGGCTTAATCACATTTTCATGAATTGATAAGTGCTAAGTACGAGTGGGAAATGTAGGAAAATAAGGTGAATAATAATAATAGAAAAAAAAGGGAATAGGTAGCGCTTCCTTGAAAAAGCGCTATCTATTGCATACTTTAGACGTCTATTTTTATCTTTAGACAGCGCTTTCTCAAGGAAATGCTACCTATTCCTACTTTCAATAGCGCCTTTTTAAGTGCTGCCTATTGTGTTCACATTCAGTAGCGGGTGAATAGATAGCGCTTGTAAGCGCTACTAAAGGCAAAAAAAAAATGCTATTAAAGCCCTTTTCTGTAGTAGTGGAAGAAGCATCTCTGGCTGATCCAAACGCTGAAAATCGTCCAGAAGTTGTTGATCCACCTCCACCCCCGTGCCATCGTGCATGGAAGAGAGCCCGACAAAGAAGTACGGAACAATATACATCTGAGGAGGCACGCCAAGTAGCTGATAAGAATGTAAGTATAGTTTGAATTCCAACTGTGATTTTAACAATGTTACCTAATTGTAATGTGACATAATATTTTATATGTTATATGATGCCTTGGACGAACAGGCCACTCAAGGAACCTTGGTTCCTGAATGCGACACCCTAACTCGGGTCATCACATGGTTACCCGTTTGCGGAAATAAAACTTAACTTGCTGGTTGCTTTCGGAAAATAATGTTTTCTCAATGTTTATCTTTTCAAAATATGGTGATAAATCTTTTTTTTTCTTTTTAACCTCAAAACAACAACAACCAAAATCAGATCACACTTAAATACATAATGTATATAAGTCATACAACTATACTGCCTCATATGTTTTCACACCTAGATCATTATCAGTTTGGTTTTTTCCCAAAACATAATATCATACAATAGAACCTAAGCTGGTCATAACTAACTGACACTACAATCGATAGAAGCAACAACATCATGCCCCAAACTAGACGACCTTCTTCTTCTTGTAGAGATCATGCCCCTTGTGCGACTCTGATATGTTTGTAAGGGTGAGACGCCAATATATGGATTTAACAAAATAACTAAATGCGCAACACAAAAGAAGGCACATACACATATACATATCTATAACAACGTACTCATTCATATTATATCAAATCGTTTATCAATGGGTTTCACACCCCAAACATCAACGTTGGGAAACTATGCATGAACACTTCAATACATCATCTAAACATTCATACCTAATCTCATGAGATATCTGCAACCTCGTGATGAGTTGATCAGGCTCAATTGCCACCACTAGGCAAACAGGCACATTGCCAAAACCCATCTCACATTGTCCAACCTCGAGGCACAAGTGCTAACAACGTTGGTGGGGCCTCATTGTCCAAACCCCGGGCACAATGAGAACATTGTTGGTATGATCTACCCTGACGCCGCAAGGTAATCACTCGTTTGATCATGGCATGTCTGCCAAATGCATGCAAGAAAAAACACTTTTCTTTGTTTATATCTTTATTTGTCAAAGCTCTCAAAAGCTTACAACCCATAATCATTTCAAACATCGAATGCTTTCAAAAGCATCATCGTTTTAACATCGAATGCTCTCAAAAGCATCATCGTTTTAACATCTTCACAACTTTTATTAACAACACAGGACCTCAAATTCCGAGTGCTCAATCACGAAGCCCCTAGACAGTTGTAATCAGTATTAGGTTCGTGGTAATAGAAAACATCATAAAACGTTTTAACTTCTTTAAGTATATACCCAGTCTACAACACAACGAACCTTAATACCCCGACGTCTCGGTTATTAAGTTCCACATCATCGTTTTACATCGTTTTTGTCTGTGAAAAACAAATCCAAAATAAGACAACGTCTTAAGAACACTAGCACCCCGACATCTCGGGTACTAAGTTCTATATCGTCATTTACATCGTTTTTCGTTTGTAAAAACAAATCCTAAATAAGATCTTCGCAACTTATTTAAGTTACCGGAAATACATCATTGAGTAAACTCATTTACAGAAAATCATTTCCGCTTGAAATTCGTTTTTGAAACGTCAAATCATCAAAAATTCTTTTACTGAAACTTCAGTTCTAAAAATTAAATCAATTCAGATTAAACCTCTTCTCAAATTAAGTACTGCTGTTTTTAAACCTTCACCGTAAATAATTTCGAAATTGCCGTCGTTTATCATTTTCCAAGAAGATGTTTTTAAAGTCAAACTTTGACTTTGACTTTTTATTTTTATTATTATTATTTTATTTATTTTTTTATAAAGTATTTTCAAATATTAATTTCACAAAATAACTTTTTATAATATTTCGAAATTTCTTGTGTAAAAATTAGCAGTACTAAAAAAATTTCACGGTTACGCTCTCACCGTGACTCATAAATCTCTTTTACACTAATAAATCCTTAAAATAATAGTATTTCTCAAAACTCATCTTTTTCCAAAATAATATTTTCCACCACTATTATATTCCAACATTCCCCATAAAACGTTGAATATAATCTTTTCACATCTTATTAAATCTTTTATATGATTAATCGGTTGTGTACCGACCACTGTCAGACCTCTCAAACAACATTCAATAACATCATTCAACAACATCATCATAATTATATCACCAGGCAGATCATGCATCATAGCAACATAATATACTACTGCAGATAATTAAATCAATTAAAAGCAGATCAATCACCGATACACAGATAAACAACACAATATAAACCATATAAACAATTAATCACAACCACATATAAATCATATCAACCACACTAAAAGCAAATAGTTATTGAGAAAATCCCTCAGGTAAGCTCCCCTTACCTCTTGAAGACTCAAACTAACGGTTTCAAGTAATCTCCCGATTTGATCCGGTTTCCTCCGTCGGCTTTAGGTCAAACCAATCCGATCGATTCCTTCATAACGAATTGCAACCAAAATAAATCAAATCAAACAAAAACATACTTGAATCATGGAGGTTAAGGTTCGGCCTCAACAACTTTTCTAGGTTAGGGGAAATTAAAATTTTGTTAATGATAAGCCTTTGGCTTATCTAGTTTTATAACTAGAGGGACTGTGGTTTTTGTGCAAATTATTCGAGTTCACTCTCGTTTTCGCCCAAATTTGCCTTGTTTTGTTCCTAAGTTGGACTTTGACTCGTTCTAGGTATTTTTAGTAGCTTTTAGTCTATTTTGAATAGAATTACGCTTTTTGTTTCTTTTTATTGTTTCAGGTTAGAAGTGAAGCTCCAAGAGTCAAGGAAGCACTTTGAGTCAAGGAAACAGTGGAAATTTCCATTCTGGAGGTACTCGCCCCGCGAGTGGATTCTCACCCCGCGAGCCTGAAGATCAGCAAAACAGCAACAGTCATCAGTTCTGGCTCGCCTCGCGAGATCCTGAAGACCCTGGAAGACAGAGACCATCACGGCCTAGCCGTGATGAAGGTCACGGCTGTGACAGATTAAGGTTTGAAGACTCGCCCCGCGAACACACTCTCACCTCGCGATAATTCAAACTCAGGATGGAGCCAAAAATAATATTCGCGTCGTGAGAGTATGCTCGCCCCGCGAGCGGGCGAGAAACAGAATCCCTATATATTGCTGTTTCAGATCAGAGAGAGGGAGGGAGGATCCAGATCCGAATCCTAGTTTTAGCCACTGTATAGAGTAGTGTTTAGGCTAGTTTCTTGTCTCTTTGGAGCTGCGTCTCCTCTTTTCTTTTTCTTATTTTGCTATGGAGTTTATGTCCGATTGTTTGTCTATGAGCATGAGGAACTAATCCCCTCGTCTGAGGGAACAATGAAGCCACCCATGGCAGTGTAGATTCGATGTGATGTATGTCTTTCTCCCTTTTTCTCAATAAATGTTTTCCAATTCTGATTTGATTGTGTTGATCATTTGCGTACGTGATTGACTTGTTAAACGTGTTGAGGCCGAGAGGCGATTCGCGTTTTAGAACTTGAATTGGGATCATCGGTCGAATATTGCACGAAAGTGAATAGGAGATCGGTGCAACCTTATAGGGAATAAGAATTAACAGAGTTTGATGATTAGGATTATGAGACCTAGTAAGTAATTAATCCAATCTTCGAATATATCCTAATGAGCACGACAGTGGATTTAGGAGAATTTGGGGGTCCCGGTTGACATTGTAATTGAACTTAGGGAGGAATTCATCATCACTTGGGTATGCATATTGGGTAGGTGGATTTGTGACCTTGGACATTTTAATTTCAGATTTTTAGTTAAATACTTTATTAGATTCGTTAACTAGATTTCGATCCTATTATCTTCTCTCTCAACCACCTTCTGTTACTTGACCAAACGCATCGGATTTCCCGCGGATTAGTCGAATTGGTCGCCCAATCCCTGAGTTCGACCTCGGTAAATTCTTACCGTGTTATTTTATTACTTGCGATGACCCGGTACATTTGCCGGTGACTCAAGTTTTTGGCGCCGTTGCCGGGGATCGTTGTGCCAATATCACGAGTACCAAAGGGGACTCCTAATTTAGGCATTTTTCAGTGTTTTCCTATTGCTATTTTTCTTTTTCTTTTCTATTTTCTTATTTTCAGTTTTGTTCTGTTCTTTTTCTGCGCTACTCTGTTTGTTCCTTGTATGCAAGGTACAATCGACCCAGGTGAACTTCAATTTGATCCTGAGATCGAGAGGTTTTGCAGACAGAATAGAAAGGAAACCAAAGCAAGGAAAAACAGAGAAAGAGCATCTTCTAGTATACAAGAGCCACAAGTGGAGTTACCCAGTGTGCAAGAACCACAAGTTGAAATAGCAACTGTCACCATGGCTGAAGAAAATGCACCAAGAAGGACAATGGGGGACTATACTTCCCCTAGAGTAGATAGATGTGGGACTCCCATTGTTAGACCTACTGTGGCTTGCAACAATTTTGAAATAAAGGCATCACTTCTCAATCTTGTGCAACAAAATCAGTTTGGAGGTTTGGAGAGTGAAGACCCTCATGCTCACATTGGCACATTCATTGAGTTGTGTGACACCATCAAGTTAAATGGAGCTTCCGATGAGGCCATTCGTTTAAGGCTTTTCCCTTTCTCTTTGAGGGATAGAGCTAAGTCATGGCTTCAATCTCATCCTCATGGAAGTATTATCACTTGGAATGATTTGGTGAGCAAGTTCTTATCTCGCTTCTTCCCTCCTTCAAGAATGATCAAGCTGAGGTCCGATATTAATGCCTTTGCACAGAGAGATGGTGAGTCACTTTATGAAGCCTGGGAGAGGTTCAAGTCTTTACTCACAGCTTGTCCAAATCATGAGTTAGAGACATGGAAGCAAGTGGCAACCTTTGTTAATGGGCTCAACAGGAATTCCAGAAGTATGATTGAAGCAGCTGCAGGTGGATCATTGAGTCAAAAGACACCTGAAGAGGCAAAGAATTTGATTGAAACTATGGCCAACAATGATTATCAAATGCCTAGTTCTCGATCATTGGTCAAGAGAGGTGTGTTGGAGCTTGATGAAATTGGCGCTCTTAAGGCACAAATGGCCATTCTTACCAAGCAATTGGGGTCCGTTCAACTGCAGAATTCTCAGTTACAAGCTGTCCAAGTTCAAGCTACCTCAGTGTGTGATTTTTGTGGAGGTAACCATGCAAATGGAAATTGTGAGATTAATGTGGTTGGAAGTTCTGGACAAGAAGAGGTGAACTACATGGGGAATCAAGGACCCAAGAATGATCCTTACTCTAACACCTACAATCCGGGGTGGCGTAGCCATCCTAATTTTGGTTGTAAAAACAAGGGCAAGGATCAAGTTCTCAAGAAAATCCCTCTCAAGAGAAATCAAGTAACTTAGAGAATATTCTAGGCCAGTTCATGCAAGCGACCCAAGCCAATTTTCAAGCAACTCAAGAGACTATGAAGAATCAAAATGCCTCCATCAAAAATCTTGAGCACCAAATAGGCCAACTGGAAAAGCAAATGGCGGAAAAACCTCAAGGACAATTGCCGGGAGACACCGAGAAAAATCCAAGAGAGGATTGCAAGGCAATTGCTACAAGAAGTGGAAGGGTAGTAGGGCCACAAGAAAAGAGCGAAGAGAAGGAAGAAAAGAGGGTTAGTGATGAGGTGATTGTTGAAGATGTGACCAATGAAGAACCCGAGACTTCCCAAGCCACTACCTCTAGTCCCATTGTTGTTGAAGCTGAAACACCACAAAGAGAAAAATTGGTGGATGAAGAATTTGCAAGAAAGAAGACTAGAAGGTAAATTCTTGAAGAAGTTGACAATCCCAAGGAGTTGCCACCATATTTCAAGATACCCTATCCTCAAAGGTTGAAGAAGGAGGCAAAATATCAACAATTCTCTAAGTTCCTGGATGTATTCAAAAAGTTGCAAATTAACATTCCGTTTGCCGAAGCCCTTCAACAAATGCCTTCTTATGCAACGTTTACGAAGGAGATTCTTACAAACAAGATAAGGTGGAAAGAGGAGACGGTCATGCTCATAGAAGAGTGTAGTGCTATACTCCAAAGGAAATTGCCGGTGAAGATGAAGGATCCGGGAAGCTTCACTATTCCATGCACTATTGGTCATTTGAATATTGGGAGAGCCTTGTGTGATCTCGGTGCAAGTATAAATCTCATGCCTCTCTCCATTTTCAAGAAGCTGGGAATTGGTGAAGTCAAGCCAACTGGGATTTCTCTCCAATTGGCGGATCGCTCCATTACATATCCTTATGGTGTAGTGGAGGATTTGTTGGTCAAAGTAGACAAATTCATCTTTCCGGCAGATTTTGTGGTGTTGGATATAGAGGAAGATAGTGAGACTCTGCTGATTCTTGGAAGACCATTCCTAGCCACGGGTAGAGCTTTGATTGATATAAATCAAGGGGAATTGGTGCTTCGAGTCCAAGATGAAAAGGTCACCTTCAATGTTTTTGAAGCAATGAGGCATCCAAGTGATAAGGATACGTGTATGAGTGTGGACCTTGTTGATTCATTGACTGATAAGAGTGTGCAACATACTTTTGAAGATTCTTTGGAAGCGGCTCTTATGATGGAGGATATAGAAGAAGAGGTATGTGCGGAGGAAGTTGAATTCATGGTTAAATCCCTTGAGGCTTGTCTGGTGGTGAATAATGTTGAAGATAAAGTTGTGGAAGATGTGAGGATTGAAGATAAGGGTGAACCATCTGTGCTAGTGTTGAAAGAACTTACATCCCATCTCCGTTATGCTTTCCTTGGGATAAATTCTTCATTCCCAGTTATCATTAGTAGTGAATTGAACTCTCTGGAGGAAGCAAAACTGTTAAGGGTGCTCAGGGAGCACAAATATGCAATTGGGTGGTCTATGTCCGACTTGAAGGGGATAAGTCCCTCATTCTGTATGCACAAAATCCTCTTGGAGGAAAATTTCAAGCCGGTTAGACAACCCCAAAGAAGACTCAACCCGAATATGAAAGAAGTTTTAAGGAAAGAGGTTGTGAAGCTCTTGGATGTGGGAATAATCTATCCAATCTTTGATAGTCCATGGGTGAGTCTGGTCCAAGTTGTTCCCAAGAAAGGGGGGATGACGGTGGTGGCAAATGATAAAAATGAGCTCATCCCCTCAAGGACCGTTTCTGGATGGAGGGTGTGTATTGACTACAGAAGACTGAATGAGGCCACCAGAAAAGATCACTTTCCATTTCCCTTCATTGATCAGATGTTAGAGAGGTTGGCGGGCCATGCTTTTTATTGCTTCCTTGATGGATACTCAGGGTATAACCAAATTGTGGTTGACCCACAGGACCAAGAAAAGACCGCTTTCACTTGTCCCTATGGAGTCTATGCATACCGGAGGATGCCATTCGGGTTGTGTAATGCACCTGCCACTTTTCAAAGGTGCATGCTTTCTATATTCTCTGACATGACTGAAAAATTCATAGAGGTATTTATGGATGATTTTTCTGTGTTTGGTAACTCTTTTGATAATTGTCTGAATAATCTTGCATGTGTTCTAAAAAGATGCCAAGAAACTAACCTTGTGTTAAATTGGGAAAAATGTCATTTCATGGTTAGAGAAGGTATAGTTCTTGGTCATAAAATTTCATCACGGGGGGTGGAAGTTGATAAAGCAAAAGTTGAAGTGATTGAAAAACTTCCACCTCCCATAAATGTGAAAGGTGTTAGAAGCTTCCTAGGGCATGCAGGTTTCTATAGGAGATTTATAAAAGATTTTTCAAAGATTGTGAAACCCCTATGCAAGCTCTTGGTAGTTGATACTCCTTTTGTATTTGATAATGATTGCATGCATGCCTTCCAACTTTTGAAAGAAAAACTCACCACCGCACCGGTCATTGCACCTCCAGATTGGAGTTTACCATTTGAGTTAATGTGTGATGCAAGTGACTATGCGGTGGGAGCTATTTTGGGCCAAAGAAAAAATAAAGTGTTGCATGTCATTTACTATGCCAGTCGTGTGCTGAATGATGCCCAATTGAATTATACCACGACTGAAAAATAATTGCTTGCTGTGGTGTTTGCGTTTGATAAATTTAGATCCTACTTGATTGGCTCTAAAACTACTGTCTACACTGATCATTCTGCTTTGAAGTATCTTATGACTAAACAGGATGCCAAGCCAAGGCTTATTAGGTGGATACTGCTGCTCCAGGAGTTTGATTTGGATATTAAAGACAAGAAAGGAGTAGAGAATGTGGTGGCCAACCATTTGTCTAGGCTTCCACAAGCAGATGTTCAAGCAAAAGCTGAGTTGCCAATTCAAGAGGAATTCCCAGATGAAAAGCTGTTTATGGTGCAAGTGGCACCTTGGTTTGCAGACATTGCAAACTACAAGGCTGCTAACAAAATTCCGAAGGACTTCAATGCACAACAAAGGAAGAAGCTCATCCATGATGCCAAATACTATGTATAGGATGAGCCTTACCTTTTCAAAAGAGGTTCGGATGGAATTATGAGAAGATGCATTCCGGAGGAAGAGATTAATGGGGTACTGACTCATTGCCACAACTCACCATATGGGGGACACTTTGGTGGTGAGAGGACCGCCATGAAGATCTTGCAATGCGGGTTATTTTGGCCCACTATTTTCAAAGACTCCAGAGCTTGGATGATGAAATGTGATAAGTGTCAGCGGACCGGAAGTATTTCCAAGCGAAATGAGATGCCCTTGAAGGGTATTCTAGAGGTGGAGCTCTTTGATGTATGGGGGATCGACTTCATGGGTCCTTTCCCATCAGCATACAAAAACAAATACATTCTTGTTGCGGTGGACTATGTGAGAAAATGGGTGAAAGCTGTTCCAACTGTGAAGGATGATGCAAAAGCTGTGATTAGTTTTGTAAGGAAGAACATCTTCACTCGATTTGGAACCCCTAGAGCTATCATTAGTGATGGGGGTACCCATTTTTGCAACAAAGAGTTCAATGCAGTGCTTGCCAAGTTTGGGGTGAATCATAAAGTTGCCACACCATACCACCCTCAAACCAGTGGGCAAGTGGAGTTGTCCAATCGGGAGTTGAAAAGAATTTTGGAGAAAACTGTAAACAATGCTAGGAAGGATTGGGCGAAGAAACTGGATGATGCACTCTGGGCCTATCGGACTGCATACAAAACACCTATTGGTATGTCACCTTACCAATTAGTGTTTGGAAAATCATGTCACCTTCTGGTAGAGCTCCAACATCGTGCTTTCTGGGCAGTGAAGGCCCTGAACTTTGATACTAAGCTGGCCATGGATAAGAGACTGCTTCAATTGAATGAGTTGGATGAATTCCGACTCTTGGCTTATGAGAGTGCAAGGATTTACAAGGAAAGAACAAAATTCTGGCATAACAAGTACATTCTTCCCAAGCAATTCGAAGAAGGCCAGTCAGTTTTGCTCTTTAACTCACGACTCAAGCTCTTTCCAAGCAAACTGAGATCAAGGTGGTCGGGCCCATTCTATGTCAAGTCGGTTTCCCCATTTGGTTCAGTTGAATTGGAAGACCCCTTCATCTGGAGATACTTTCACTGTTAATGGACAAAGACTCAAGCACTATCTTGGAGGAGACTTTGATCGTCAAGCAGTCTCCGTCCCTCTTAAGGCACCATCTTAGAGATCACCGTCAAGCTAGTGACGTTAAAGAAGCGCTTCTTGGGAGGCAACCCAAGTTTTCTTTTCCTTTTCTCTTTTGTTTTTGATTTTCATCTCTTGAATAATTTGAGAAGATCAAGAGATTTGTTAATAGTTTTGTTAAGTGCTTTCAGATTTTGGAGGAAGGAGGAGAAAAGGGCAGGGAGAGACAAAGCCAGAAAGCATGTGATTCAGCACCCGCTACCACCCTAGTGAGTTGTTCCATTTTCACCCCTCTCCAACTTGATTATTTACATTGGGGACAATGTAAGTTTTTAAGCTTGGGGTAGGGGTATTTTTGTAAATTTTTGAATTTTTGCATTGTTCATATTGCATTCATCTAGGCATAGTTTTACATGATCGCATGATTCAGTTACCCCTGATTAGATTGAGCATCTGATTGTGAGAACTGAGTGCCAATTTATTTGTGATAGTGAATTTTGAACCCTGATTTTTCTATTCTTGTGATATGGCTTCAAATAAATATTCTTGAGATGGTCTTGGATAGTTGATGATTAGCATGTGTTTCTATAGACTTGTGTTCCTCACTGGTTTTTGAACTGATAAATGTGAGCTTTTGAGCCATTGAGGGGTACTCACTAAATCTACCCCATTTCTTGTGTTAGAGTGTTATTCCTCTTGGATTGTTTTCTCTAGAACTTGACTTAAAACCATTTTGAAGCTTAAAAATTTTTGAAAACATTTTTGAAAATGATTGAGGCAGTAGGTATTTTTCTGGCCTTCTGAGCTTTGTATGATGAAATGCTACCCCTTAGTTGCCCAATTTTGAGCCTGAAAGAAAAAAAAAATGCTTTTCTTGGTACCCTGAAATGTTTTGATAAATATGCTTGATAAGGGACCTTCTAAACTATTACAAAAGGGTAAAAAGGTAGTTGAAAGTTGGGAAAAGAATCAGAAAAAAACAATTCTCTTGAGTTGAAAAATCTCCCATTCTCCAAACAAAAGAGAAATAAAAGAAAAAAAATAAATAAATAGAGAAGGGGATGACAAAAATAAAAGTGAAAAATAAAAAGAAAAGGAAAGAAAAGAAAGGTGGAAAGTGAACTGAAACCCAAAAGGTGTTTTAGAAGGTCATGTTTGCAATGCTTGATGTTTATATAGCCTTTTGAAATGTCCTTTTCTTGTTATCCCCACCTAACGATTAATCCCATGGCCACATTACAACCCAAAGTAAAGACCTCTTGAATCTTAGGTGTTTTCATTAATAAAGTAGAGATTTGGTTGATAGTCAAGCTTATGGTAGGATTCAATCCTTGAGGAAAATGGAGCGAATTGTCATATATACTTGAACGCTTGAGTGAGGCGAGAAAGAGAGCCAAGCAAATGAACAAGCTTGGGGTGACCTTCAAGTGAGCAAGAGTGCCCGAATTAGTGAGAATATGAGTCTAGGAAACCTAAGCCCTAATTGGACTTGAATTGATTGTCTCTTGCTGATTATTTGAATGCCTGTTACTTGGATCATTTTACTCGGGTTCTCAGTTCACTATCATTGCTCTGTTTGTTTTCATCTTCTGGCCTTGGTTTTTGCTTGAGGACAAGCAAAGTCTTAAGCTTCGGGTGATTTGATGAGTGTGATTTCACCTCATTTTTCCATGTATATTTCTGCATGCATTTGCATTTAGTTAGGCATTTTAGTTGATTTTGGTTAGTTTTTCCTGTGGACCAGATAAGGTGGTTTTGTGTGTTGTTTTGCAGGAACTTGTGATGAATTGCCTAAGATTTGGCCCTGATGAAGCTTGGTTGAAGAGAGAGCCTGAAATGAGAAGAAATTGAGCCAAGCAGAACTTTGAAGCTTCGCCTCGCGAGGCTGTATCTCGCCTCGCGAGCCAGAGTACCAGCCAAAGCAGCAACAGGCACAATTTCTGTCTCGCCCCGCGAGACTGGATCTCTCCACGTGAACCTGAAGGCCAGCTGATCAGCAACAGTCAGCATTTCTGTGTCGCCTCGCGAATCACGTTTCGCCTCGCAAACCAGAAGGCCTGACTGCGCCAGAAACTTCACCCTCTCTGGATCGCCTTGCGAGTTACCTCCTCGCCTCGCGAGAGGACGAATCTCTGAAGAACAGATTTTTAAGACTCGCCTCGCGAGCGCGCGAATCTCAGAACCCCTGTTATAAGCTATCTTATGCAGAATGAAAGGGGGGATTGGATTTGGAAAGAAAGGAGGCGGCTGCAAACCCTAAGAAGGCATTCTCTGCTCTTGTGGCTGCTACTGGGCATCTTCCATGGAGTTCCTCCCTTTCTCCATCTTTGTATCTCTTCCTTTCCCTTTTACTTTGATGATGTGTAGCTAAACTCCCCTTGTTGGGGTTAGACAATGGTTTTTCTGATTTTGGGTTGTAACAAGAAGTTATTATAATGCAATTTCCTATTTCTTTATGAGTGTTTGATTCCATGCTTAATGCTTTCCTTGGCTTGATCATCCTAGGAATGATATGTTGCTTTAATAGACAATTGAAAGGTTGATGTTAGGGCATGCTCTTGAATCAAATACCAAGTAGTTCATGAACCTAGACATAGGTCTTGGGGTGCTTGCAATCTTATGAATCTTGACTCTTAATGCAATTTCTCATATTAATCCACCTAAGACATTAGGGTTTAATTTGGGATTTTAGGCTCATTCCACCTAACACATTAGGGTTTGAGTATTTGAAGAAGATTTGATTGTCATGATTGAAGTAGGAATTGTGTTATTTACCATTTCATAGCACCAAAGGAGGATTAGCCTAGTCTAACCCTAACAATTCTATCCATTTGTTGTTCACATTTCTGTTTGCCTATTAAGTGTTTGATAAATACCCAAAAGAACAAAAAACATTTTATTCTTGTTTGCTTCATTAGATGCTAGAGCTACCTTCATTCCAAACAAGATTCGCCAAGATAGTAGTTCAATTTGTGAAGTGGTACTTGTCCACGATCCCTGAGGACGATTTCCGGTTTTTACCGTTTTATTACTTGCAACGACCCGGTACACTTGCCGAGTCCGCATCAAGTTTTTGGCAAAAACTTGATGAGTCACCGGCAAGTGTACCGGGTCGTCGCAAGTAATAAAATAACACGGTAAGAATTTACCGAGGTCGAACTCAGGGATTAGGCGACCAATTCGACTAATCCGCGGGAAATCCGATGTGTTTGGTCAAGTAACAGAAGGTGGTTGAGAGAGAAGATAATAGGATCGAAATCTAGTTAACGAATCTAATAAAGTATTTAACTAAAAATCTGAAATTAAAATGTCCAAGGTCACAAATCCACCTACCCAACATGCATACCCAAGTGATGATGAATTCCTCCCTAAGTTCAATTACAATGTCAACCGGGACCCCCAAATTCTCCTAAATCCACTATCGTGCTCATTAGGACATATTCGAAGATTGGATTAATTACTTACTAGGTCTCAAAATCCTAATCATCAAACTCTGTTAATTCTTGTTCCCTATAAGGTTACACCGATCTCCTACTCACTTTCGTGCAATATTCGACCGATGATCCCAATTCAAGTTCTAAAACGCGAATCGCCTCTCAGCCTCAACATGTTTAACAAGTCAATCACGCGCACAAATGATCAACACAATCAAATCAGAATTGGAAAACATTTATTGAGAAAAAGGGAGAAAGACATACATCACATCGAATCTACACTGCCATGGGTGGCTTCATTGTTCCCTCAGACGAGGGGGTTGGTTCCTCATGCTCATAGACAAACAATCGGACATAACCTCCATAGCAAAATAAGAAAAAGAAAAGAGGAGACGCAGCTCCAAAGAGACAAGAAACTAGCCTAAACACTACTCTATACAGTGGCTAAAACTAGGATTCGGATCTGGATCCTCCCTCCCTCTCTCTGATCTGAAACAGCAATATATAGGGATTCTGTTTCTCGCCCGCTCGCGGGGCGAGCATACTCTCGCGACGCGAATATTAGTTTTGGCTCCATCCTGAGTTTGAATTATCGCGAGGCGAGAGTGTGTTCGTGGGGCGAGTCTTCGAACCTTAATCTGTCACAGCCGTGACCTTCATCACGGCTAGGCCGTGATGGTCTCTGTCTTCCAGGGTCTTCAGGATCTCGCGAGGCGAGAAGCCTCTCGCGAGGCGAGCCAGAACTGATGACTGTTGCTGTTTTGCTGATCTTCAGGCTCGCGGGGCGAGTACCTCCAGAATGGAAATTTCCATTGTTTCCTTGACTCAAAGTGCTTCCTTGACTCTTGGAGCTTCACTTCTAACCTGAAACAATAAAAAGAAACAAAAAGCGTAATTCTATTCAAAATAGACTAAAAGCTACTAAAAATACCTAGAACGAGTCAAAGTCCAACTTAGGAACAAAACAAGGCAAATTTGGGCAAAAACGAGAGTGAACTCGAATAATTTGCACAAAAACCACAGTCCCTCTAGTTATAAAACTAGATAAGCCAAAGGCTTATCAAAACACCCCAAACTTAAACCTTGCTTGTCCCCAAGCAAGCTAAAACTCAAAAAGGACTCAAGACTTGGCAAGCCTAAAGGAATCAATCGATTTCGCACAAATTTCATGCAATCAAAACAATTTTTCTCCAATGATTTCCCCCCTTGCATCAATGTAATCCCCACATTCATTTACTTTAAACAATTGAGAACTTCGTCATTCATGCAATCATTAATCTAAGTTGAGGATCAGAGTCACACACAGAAGGAAGATCACCAATTTCAAACAATTGCCTTCCTCACAAGGGTATGTAAAATTTCACTCATTCGCTCAATTTTGTCTAGGATTTTAACTTTTCACTCAATTTCACATATCAAGAGCACTTTCCATGAATTTGATTTTTATCTCAAAAATGGTTCCCACGAAAACATGCATGCAACATCAGAAGGTCTTATAAAGGTTGTAATGGGGCCTGGCTGAGGGTAGGATATTCAAGGATAATAGGCTTAAGTCCCTAGAAACTAAGAGAGCATGAGCATTTGACACATCTTCCACTCAAATTCCTTTTTCCATTTTTCTTTTTGCCTCGGGTGACTACAGCCTTTTCCTTGCTAATTTTTTTCTATTTTGCCCCTTTTCCTTTTGGCAATTTTTTTTTTTGGATCTTAACCTTTATTTTTTTCTTTTTCTCATCCCAATATGACACACCACCTTGTAGCCACCCCAAACTTAGTTCCTCACAACCCTTCTCTTGCTAGCTTCCATGCTCTCCTAATCCTAAGATTGGGCTAACATGGTTTTTCAGATTTTTGGCTTATAATATAGGGTCATCAAGAAACAATCGGCTAATCAGGCTCAACGGGGCTAACTAGGGAACATGCATTAGGGATGGTTCTTTTCAGGCCAAGTAGTTATTCAAAGAAAATTGCCTAAATCATTTGATGCAACACATAGACATGCAAACCATAAAGAGATTCAAGCAAATTCGGGAAAGTGCAACATGAAAGTGATTCACACAATCAAAAATAAAGTTGGAGGCTCAAATCCTCACCTGGACATTTTTGCAAATTGTTTGACCGAGATACAATTCCTAGTGTGTGCACCCCCTCACCCCAAACTTATCATAAATCAAGTAATCACAATAAAATTCTCAAAGTTCAGTTTTCAATTTTTCACATGGGGATCAATTTTCTATCTTCAGAACCTAGGGGGAAATCATTAATGGTCAAAATAATTTATGCAATCAATCTATGCTCAATTTAATTAAAATCCAACAAGCTTGCCGACACGACATTCATACACAAACTCTTGATCTTCTCAAATTATTCAAGAGTGACAAACAAAAACAAAAACAAAAACAAAACAAAAACAAAACAAAAGAAAAGTGAGGAGAGGAGAGGGTGCTCCCTGATCAAGTTTCTATGGTTGCATCCTCGTCCAATTGGTCTCACGGGCTCCCTTCTGTTGCATAGCATCCTGGAAGAACTCCTGTAAATTAAAACCTTAAGTGCATATTCGCGTGGCGAGAGACCACTCGCGAGGCGAATCTGAAAAATTGTTATTCACACTTTCCAGAATAGCGAGGCGAGTAGTATATCACGAGGCGAATCTGGAATTCCAACAGATGATGATGCCCAGAATCGCGAGGCGAAAGTATACCTCGCGACGCGAGACAGAAATGAAAGCAAGCCTCTGAGATTCAGGGCTTCTGTCTCGCGCGGCCACTGTGGATTCGCGTGGCGAATCAAGCTCTTTTTTTTTATAATATAAATGAAAATGACAAACTAAAACCAAAGGATACCTATCTTGGGTTGCCTCCCAAGTAGCACTTGTTTAACGTCCCGAGCTTGACTTATTAAGAAGCATCCACCTGGATCCCATAGCCTGTGGTACAAGGGCCAAGAGACGCTCATCATATCAAATCCTCCACCCGGATCCCATGGTTTGTGAAGTGGCCCTTGCAGGAGCAATACGACTCTATCCATACTTCCATCTAGCCTGAGTGTGAAAACTCCCTTGACCTCTGTAATTATGAACTCACTTCCTCGCGGGTCAAATGGTGTTTTCTCGAGGAAGTGTGCCAGACAAGTGGGAGGGTCTAACTTACCAATGTCCACACATGCATGTAAGCCAACATATTTGTCCAATGCAGAAAATTCAGATTCCTTAGCAAGCATGGTGGAATCCACTACCACTTCGTCTTCATTTTGATCTATCCCCAAAACCATAATTTCCTCAAATTGGGCTTCATGTGACTCTTGTACTAACTGCTTGCAAATCTCCTCAACTTACGTTTTGAAATTCTGCATCACAGTTTCGATATTGTCACAGTTGGCTCTTGCCTTGGCCTCAGAGGTGGATAGCTCTTGGGAATATTGTTCTAGAGCAGCTTTCAATGGTGTTTGCTCATTCCATTCCCATTCCTCCTCATGCTTCATGATTACACTATAAGCTTGTGCATGAGGGCAATTACGTCCCCAACGCCAGTGATCTCCCAGGGTTACATTAGGCCCAAAGTGATATTTTGTAACACCGTCCAAGGCTGGAAAATAAATAGTCTCCATGATTTGCAATCCACCTTGAAAGGGTACCTCGCATACAAAACAGGGCCAAGACCAAGTGGGATCAAGAAGTAAAGAATAATAATAGAAATTAAAAATAAAAATAAAAATAAAATAAATAAAGAAAATAACTTAATCAAATAATCAAACTTCCCTAAAATCAGAAAAATTGGTTGTGCCAATCCCCGGTAACGGCGCCAAAAACTTGATGCGGACTCGGCAAGTGTACCGGGTCGTTGCAAGTAATAAAACGGTAAGAACCGGAAATCGTCCTCAGGGATCGTGGACAAGTACCACTTCACAAATTGAACTACTATCTAGGCGAATCTTGTTTGGAATGAAGGTAGCTCTAGCATCTAATGAAGCAAACAAGAATAAAATGTTTTTTGTTCTTTTGGGTATTTATCAAACACTTAATAGGCAAACATAAATGTGAACAACAAATGGATAGAATTGTTAGGGTTAGACTAGGCTAATCCTCCTTTGGTGCTATGAAATGGTAAATAACACAATTCCTACTTCAATCATGACAATCAAATCTTCTTCAAATACTCAAACCCTAATGTCTTAGGTGGAATGAGCCTAAAATCCCAAATTAAACCCTAATGTCTTAGGTGGATTAATATGAGAAATTGCATTAAGAGTCAAGATTCATAAGATTGCAAGCACCCCAAGACCTATGTCTAGGTTCATGAACTACTTGGTATTTGATTCAAGAGCATGCCCTAACATCAACCTTTCAATTGTCTATTAAAGCAACATATCATTCCTAGGATGATCAAGCCAAGGAAAGCATTAAGCATGGAATCAAACACTCATAAAGAAATAGGAAATTGCATTATAATCACTTCATGTTACAACCCAAAATCAGAAAAACCATTGTCTAACCCCAACAAGGGGAGTTTAGCTACACATCATCAAAGTAAAAGGGAAAGGAAAAGATACAAAGATGGAGAAAGGGAGGAACTCCATGGAAGATGCCCAGTAGCAGCCACAAGAGCAGAGAATGCCTTCTTAGGGTTTGCAGCCGCCTCCTTTCTTTCCAAATCCAATCCCCCCTTTCATTCTGCATCAGATAGCTTACAACAGGGGTTCTGAGATTCGCGCGCTTGTGGGGCGAGAAGTGACTCGCGAGGCGAGTCTTAAAAATCCGTCCTTCAGAGATTCGTCCTCTTGCGAGGTGAGGAGGTAACTCGCGAGGCGATCCAGAGAGGGTGAAGTTTCTGGTGCAGTCAGGCCTTCTGGTTCGCGAGGCGAAACATGATTCGTGAGGCGACACAGAAAGGATGATTGTTGCTGATCCGCTGGCCTTCAGGTTCGCGTGGCGAGATCCAGTCTCGCGGGGCGAGACAGAAATGGTGCCTGTTGCTACTTTGGCTGGTACTCTGGCTCGCGAGGTGAGATACAGCCTCGCGAGGCGAAGCTTCAAAGTTCTGCTTGGCTCAATTTCTTCTCCTTTCAGGCTCTCTCTTCAACCAAGCTTCATCAGGGCCAAATCTTAGGCAATTCATCACAAATTCCTGCAAAACAACACACAAAACCACCTTATCTGTTCCACAGGAAAAACTAACCAAAATCTACTAAAATGCCTAACTAAATGCAAATGCATGCAGAAATATACATGGAAAAATGAGGTGAAATCACACTCATCAGTTAACTTAGGGATTTATGATCCTTAAGCAACTTAAGCATGATTAAGCACTTAATCCAAAATCATGAACTAAGAACTTTGAATGAAACTCATCTAGTTACAAGAACTAGGGTTTCTGTTTTTCTCAAGATTTTAGGCTAGAGGTTTTAAAATTTTCTCAACTCTTGGATTTAACCAACATACAAAACCTAGAGTTGGATTAAAGTGTTACTAGACAACATTTGAATAAAAAATCCATCAAATATTCATAGCTAGGGTTTCGGCCTTTATGAAAAAAATAGGTTAGGGTTTGATTTTTGATCTTCTATATACTTAAATACAAGAACTATCAAGGTACTTGATGATTGAATCATGAATCAAGACATGGAAATGAAACAAAACCCATGAACTTCACTATTCAATGGACACGGCCTAGCCCAGAAATCAAGGAAAGAAATTTCTCATGATCATATGCTTCTAGATGATGAAAATAGAGATTATTATAAGATCATATCAATTGGTTTCATGTCAAAAGGATTTTTCTAGAATTAGTTATGAATTTTTGAAGAAAGCTTCAAGAACTTTGAATCATATGAAGAACATGATGATCAAAGGCATAAACTCAAGAATCTTGTGAAGAGAAAAGCTTAGAATAGCAAGTTTAAGAGAGACTACCTCTTGATGATCAAAGAAAAGGATGATCTTGATGATTTTCTTCACAAATTTCTCATGGTGTTCTTGAGAAACATAGAGAGAAAGATGAACATGATGAGGATTTAGAACAGTTTTAGTAATTTGGGCATATCTCTCAACATACTTGTCCGTTTTGGATGATCTTTATGTCGTTGGAAAGAAGAGAGAAAGATGAACAACTTTCATGTTGAAAGTTTTCCGATATTCAGAGCAAACATTGGTCAGAATTTCGTGGCAGTTTCGGATGATTGATGAGAGAATGACTTTGCCTTATAACTCGTCCACTTAACATAAATGCTCATTTATGGCTTAGGAAAAGTGATGTCCAAGTTCTTGGAATGGAGGAAGGAGCCGTGAGTTTTGGGTTGATTTGGTCAAAATTCTCAATGGCATGGCTTGTAATTTTCATGAAGAGCCAAGGGTAAAATCGTCCTTTTCAGGTAAAATATTCCTTTGTCATAAATGCGCTATTATGGCCATTATGACACGGATAAGCTCGTCATAAATGCCTGTCACATCGGTCAAATCCGTCACCTCAGCCCCGTTGCCGACTCCTTGGTTCATCTGACGCAGATTTTTCCTAGAGATAATCTCGACGTATTAGCCCGCAGCAAATATAATATTTTAATTTTTACACCAAAATTTACAAAACTTCCTGTATCGTATAAAATACGATAAAAACATTTTTCATCTTGTTCACGAATTAAAATTATGTTTTCTGAGTAGTAAACTTTTACTGTCAGTGAAAACACAGAAAACAGCAGACCGGTTTCCGTCTGAATTTTCAACCAAGAACTTCCCCGTAACCTTAAGAAAATGAGTATAACAAGGAAATGACCTTGGTTTATCCAAAATCATTTTCTATGTCCCAGATAAAAATATATATTTATATATTTATTACCGATATTACAAAGCAGCGAAAATCGGGGTGTTACACTGAAGGCCGCCTGGATATCTTAGCTGCTGCCATCGGTAAACAAGACCACCCGGGCCGTGTGATTGGTGTTGGACGGGGCATTGGCATTCGCCAATACCATGGTTCATCTTCACATCGATGCCACAGGGATGATGATGCATATAGAGAACGGCTAAAACCGAAGATTTCAGATGAGCTTAGACAGGAGATGACCCAACAGTTTTCCCAGCAACTAGCAGCTTTGGCTGGTATGTCCATGCAAAACACAGGTGTCCAACCCTCTGGCCATGTGAGCACTAAGGGCTCAAGTGATCCTCCTCATCACCCTGATGATGACGATGAGGATCCTGATATGTGTGAGTTGTATGTTGATGATCATCATGATCGCCGCTTAGTGGTATTGGGGAGGGAACCCAACTTGGGGAATACCATACACCACCGTACATTAGCGGATGATCATGTGATGGAGCAGGTTGAAGATATTCGAGATGTTGATGCTCGAGTCCCTGTGCCCACTGAGGAGGTTCAAACAGTGGGTGAGGCCCCAAGTAACTTCATCCCCTGGCCAAGAAGATTGGTCGAGTTTTTTGTTGCATCTGAGGTATTCAATTACTTGTGTTTTTCTATATTTACAATTGAAATAATTTATTTGTGTTTACTATTAATGCTTTATGTTTTTTTATTTGGGATGTTGGACAAGATGTTCCGCCTAAAAGGTTGGATCCGGGAAGACCCGAGAAGTCTGATCCTACCAAGATATTCATTTAATCATTCAATTAATTACAAATGAAATAACTTAACTGTGATCACTAATGTTTTGTGTTTTTTGTTTAGGGGATTGACAAAGGGGATCCTCATGATGGTTTAAAACGTCTGGCTGTAGAGGTTGCGACTATGGGGTCGGCTGCAGCTTAAGTAAAGTTGGAACATGATGGAAGGTGTAATGACCATATTTATATCCAAAGGAGAGAAATTATGGAGATCGATGTTGAGGGTGAAGTGGTTAGCGTCACGAACATCTCGTTATGGTGCACGTAAGTACATTTTATTTGTAATTTAACTAATTAAATTTTAAATATTATTATAATTAACATGTTTTATCAATATCTTAGGTATCTGCATCGCCTGTGTCTTGATAAGGGCAACCTCGCTGTTTGTGGGTTCATTGACCCTATTCTCATTCAGGGTGATGTTCTCATTCTATCAGAAGACTTGGTCGCGAACATACGCCCTATACTTGCTCGAGACAATCATCAGTGCTACCTTGCGCCTTACCTCAAGGATCAAGTACAAGTTTACAAGTTATTATTTAATTATAACTATATATGACTTGTCACTAAATGTTTCGCAAATGCAGTGAACATTGGCAATTATTGATAATATGTCCTCGTGTGAATGTCGTGGTCTTCTTCTGCTCGGTGGGAAGGAAACCGACGAAGGATCTCAAGACCGCTATTGAAACGTAAGCATTTAATTAATCAGTAATCAAGTTGTTTTATTTAACCGAAATCAATAACATATAGTTTAATTAATGTTTATTTTCTTATGATAGTTCTATGGATGCGAGTCGCATTTTGGGTGGTGAAAGGCGTAGGCCTATTAGGTGGATTATTCCTAACGTAAGATATTACTACAAATGCTTCAAGTGCAGTTTACATTAGTTATTACTTTGTGTTTAATTCCTTATATTCAAATTTGGTTTCATTTGTAGTCTCGTATAAAACATGGTGGATGGGAGTGCGGATATTACGTGATGAAGTGGATGCTCGAAATTGTCTCCACCGGTATTACTGAAAGATGGCAAGAGGTAAGTAATTAGTAACACAACTAGTTGTAACAATTAATTATAGATTACTTATGTTTTATTTTAGTTTATTCCTTATAAGATTAATCTTATGTCCAATTGAATGTGCAGATGTTCGACAGCCCGACTCCACTCTCTGCAGGGGACATTATTGACATAAGGTTGCGTTGGGTAACCTTCTTTTTTGAAGTACTGTACCAATCATAGTTTGTGTTTCCCGTTTATAAACATATCATGTATACACTAGCTAGTTTTTTGACTTATATATATTTTGACTTCAAATCTATAACATATCATGTACTAGCTAGTTTTTTGGATTCTAATTATCTTTGTTGTCATATTGTTCAGTTTACAGTACTTGCGACATTATTACGTGTTTAGTTCCGAAGGTAATTGAAGTGTATGTATCGTTTGTAATCAATATAGTATATTAATTTAGTGTGTTTTGGTTGTATAAGTGATTCAATGTTGAGAATATTTAGATTCTGTTAACTTACTAGGAATGATCTGAATATAATACTGAAACAGGGGAAAGGATTGCAACTAATGTAAATTAGTTATTTAAAAAAAAAAACCACTATAGACATCGGTTATTACCAAAACCGATGTTAAAAGTCGTGTGTTATTTTTAAAAATAGAATAGAAGCACTTTAGACATCGGTTAAAATAAAAAACCGATGTCTAAAGTGCACTTTAGACATCGGTTATTAACAAAACCGATGTTAAAAGTTATGTAGTATTTTTAAAAACAGAATAGAAGAACTTTAGACATCGGTTAAAATAAAAAATCGATGTTAAAAGTGCACTTTAGACATTGGTTCTTTATTTTAAACGACGTCTAAAGTTTTATTCTGCTAACAATTTTTTGTTGAATGAGAGCTATAGACATCGGTTTTATCTTATAACCGATGTCTAAAGTGAACGTTTAACATAGGTTTGAAAACCGATGTCTAAAGTTCCAATTAACAACATCGTCCGTTTCAACATCAATTCTAAAACCGACTTTAGAGGTCAATTTTACCTAACGTTAAAACCCTTTTCTACACTAGTGCTTGAGGGTCAAGATTCAAAAAAGGAAGGATGGTTGTCTAATAACATTTCTAAGAAGCTTGGTTGTGGGAACAAAACCTCCTTCTGGAAAGATAGGTGGCTCTTCCAGGAACCTATTGAAGCTAAGTATGCAAGACTTTTCAGTATTTCAACCCAAAAATAGGCTTCAGTAGCTAAGATAGGGCATTGGTTGAATGGTTGCTGGGCTTGGAGCTTTGAGTGGAGAAGGAGCCTTTTCATATGGGAGGAGAACCTGCTACTTAACCTTCTGACGGATCTTCAAGGTGCAAATGTGGTGCAAAACATTGAAGATTCGTGGACTTGGAGAAATGGATGTGAGCCTAGTTTTTCTGTAAACTTAGCATACCAGGTAATCATCTCATTGGATGAACTTAATAAATCTGAATACAAATTCTTCTGGGATAATAGTATTCCATTGAAAGTGGGAGTATTATATTGGAGGGCCGCACTGGACAGGGTGCCTACAAAGGAAAATTTGCAGAAAAAAGGTATTATTCATGACCAATCTGAGTTGCTTTGTTGCCTCTGCAAACAGAATTTGGAAAGTGGTGCTCATCTCTTCATAAGCTGTAAATTTACCTATTTTGTATGGATGCAAGTGCTTAATTGGTTTGGGATTTCCACTGCCCCGACAGGTAACTTGGAGGCTTTATTAACACAGTTCAATGGTCTGTTAAGTGGTAGGGGCTCTAGAAGAGTTTGGAGGATGTTGTGGTTTGGAATAATTTGGTCAATTTGGCTTCATAAAAATGACATTTTGTTTAATCAGCAAGCTGCAGATTTTGAAAAGGTAATAGACCTCATTAGAGTTAGATTATGGTCTTGGTGCAAAGCCTTAGTGAAGGAGGGTTATTTTTCATATAATGATTGATGTATTGATCCTGGTTTTTGCTTAGAATCTATCAGGAACTGAACGGTTACTGCAGGGACTGGGTGGACAGCATGGAATTCTAGTTTTTTCATTGGATTTGAGTTTAATATGGCTATCAAATCAAATCCTATAAAAACTGTATGTTTCGATTTGTTCATTGTTGAGTCTGTTGTAGTCCTTAGGCTCCGTATTGGTCCCTTTGGTTGTATGTGATTTTTCCATACTGATTTGTTTTCATTGTAATGGGTTTTGAGTACCCCTTATGCTCTCCATTAATTCATTGTTTTGGCTTATCAAAAAAAAAAAAACTCAAGTCCTCCTCTCACAAGCTCAACAACCTGAGCCACATCCATTTGGGTAGGAAAAAAATATGATTCAACACATCCAAAGATTTAATCATATTAACTGAGAAGAAAATAAATTCAGTAAGTGTTAAATTCTAAAATTGAGCAACAAGAAGTCAACATAGCATACCAAAATAAAAAAGGGTTTCATCATCCCATTGTACAAGAAAATCTAAATAGAAAAACTCATAGGTAGCACCATTGCAACCCTCCTCACGTCGTATGTGAGAGTCCGTAAGAGATTTATTTCCTTCTAGGTATCTAACTCTTTGGTTTTATGATAAGATCAATTCAAAATGCTCTAATTTAGGATTTTGTAAAATCAATTTTACTGCATATTGTCTCGAAGATCTCCTTATTTAATCCAAAGTTTTCTATATTGCACCTGAAAATTCGAACAAAAGGATAACGGCATAATGAGGATAAAATGTTGAAATCTAAATAAAACAATTAAAATTAAAATCCTAACAATTAGAACCAAAGATGTTGTGATATTGCATCAAATTTAACATTGATGTTATCCCTCCATATTTTATAAAATTAATTAGTAATTAAATCATGTTAAAGAAAATAATAATTATGTCATAATTGCTTTCTTGGAAGTATAATATAGCCTAATATTAGTTGGAAAAAATAGTAATATCATACTACTATCAGACGCCTAATGATCAACAAGTCAAACTCACTTTGTTTTTTAAATTGTGGTAATCTAGCCTTTAATTTTAATCCATCAATCAATGTAGTTATATAGTCATATCAATATTGTAACATTTGAGTGGCCATAGCTAGAAAATTCATTCTCTGCTACTTTTGATCTCCAAATTTTCGTATTTTATCTCTCAACCTCTCTCTTATGGTTTTGTTCCATATAAAAATTTGATATCTTCTGGGATTGTCATTGAAAATTAGGGTCTATAGAATATAACACGGATTATAAGGTGGCCAGCCACAAGAATTGTAAGGTGGGTGATATCCCGTTTAAGTTCTTAGGCATTCTTGTGGGAGTGGACCCTAGGAAAGTAAGCTCCTAGAATGCAGTTCTACAATCGTTGAGATCAAGGTTGCTATGTTGGCGGGACAAATTATTGTCCTTCGGTGGCCGGTTGGTTTTGTTGAATGATGTCCTATCATGCTTGTCGGTATACTACTTCTCTTTCTACAAAGCACCAAAAAAGGTAATAAAATCTTCTACTCAAATTCAAAGAAGGTTTTTATGGGGTGGGAGCAAGGAGGGTAGGAAAATCCGGTGGATTAGTTGGGATGTAGTTTACAAATCAAAGGAGGAGGGGGGGTTAGGGGTAAAGAATCTACGGAGCTTCAATTTAGCTCTTTTGGGAAAGTGGCGGTGGAGAGTACTTATGGAGGGGGAGGGTCTTTGGTATGAGTTGTTACAGGTTAGATATGGGTTGGGGGAGGGCTTCAGTGAGGTGGGTGGAGTGGGGTCAAAATGGTGGAGAGATCTAGAGAAGCTAGAGGGGAGGGATTCTTTGTCCGAGTCATGGCCATCTACGAGTTTGGTGAGGAAAATTGGGAACGGGAGGGAGATATTTTTTTGGAACGACGTTTGGGTGGGAGAGGGAAGTCTTAAGAACTGCTATAATAGACTTTATAATGTTTCAACAAACAAGGAAGCTAAGGTAGGTGACTTGGGTGTTTGGAGGCATGGTTCTTGGTCATGGCAATTGCAGTGGCGTATGTGACTTTGATCACTTGGGTGGAGCAATCTCCACTATGGTGCAGGCGCTCTGTTATGCTTGGCAAGAGTCAGTTTGGTTTTCTGTTTGTTGGGTGGATTGGAATGTAATACAGTGAAACACTATATGTACTTTGGTCGCTTACTTGGGGTGGGTCTGCTTTATAAGCAACCACATGTTGTATTCTTTTATCTTATATTCTTTCTTTGTTGTTTGGGGTTGAGTACACTTAATATTTCTATTAATGAATTCATTTGCTTATAAAAAAAAACACGAATTGTAAATGAAATCATAAAAATAACAATTGTATGACATGTAATAGATTTACAAGATCAAGAGTGATGATGTAAAATTATTATTCAACTTAACTGTTATATCAGCAGTCACACCAACACACATCATTGTAGCATGCCCCACCACAATAGTCACAATCTGTGTCACTCCTACATTTCTTTGATTCAATTGCTGTAATGTAGCACAAAAATGAAAGAATGTTACAAAAAATGTGATAAAAAACATCTATGAAAACTAATGAAAGACAAGCTAAAATAAGGAGAAGTGCCTAACTCACTGGTGGATAAGATAATAAAGATGAAAAGAAAGAGGATCAAGGCATAAATGAACTTCAGAGTTTTCGCCATAGTTTTCCACATCTGTTGTTTGTAACCATCTAGAAATGGTTTGATCATTTTATAATATGTAAACAAAATGTCACACCATGTTCACATAACCTAAATATTTTTTTTTGCACTCCTTAATTTGCAAGTTACCCTTTCATAATACTAAGATCATTAGTATATGTCTATTTTATACATCAACGAGTCATGATTGTCCCTTCAAACCACTAAATGATCACTTGATCTCGATAAGAATCTAACATTAAATCTTGTTGATTATCAAATGTTTTTTTCCCCATTTTCTTTAACTATATACCTTTCTTCCTTTATATATATATATATATATATTTATATATATATATATATATATATATATATATATATATATATATATATATTTGTGGCAGTCTATTGGGCTACTATCACATTCATCAATGGAAATTATTCGAAAGTATAATACCCCTAATTGAATGTATATGTGAGTAGAATAGTATGCATAAATAAAAACTAATATCACAAATATAAATAAATAAAATGATGCTGAACAAATAAAAGAAATATCGTTCCATGGAACAATGCAAAGAAAAGTCTTTTCATCACCATCAACCCCCAATTTTGTTAGGGTCATTCTTTTATTAAATAAATAAAAAATTGGTTTTTGAAAATAAAGAGTTTGTATTCAAAAAAAAATCTTGGAGCCTAACAATATCTCTGCAAGGGCCCAAAGTTTTAATAGTCCAATGAACGTGACTGGATTTATTGTGTTTTATTTATAACATGTGCAAATATGATACAATTGGAGAAAATTTTGTTGAGAAATAGAATATTGATTGATTAAAATTTTATTATCTGATTTGAAAATTATTTAATTGAACCTACGATAATAAAATTGAAAATATGGTTGTAAAATATAACATCTCAAAATAAATAAAAGATTAAATTTGGAATTTTGGAGATAATGGAATCTGAGATGATCGACCCAATGACATACTACTGGGTGCAACATCAAAGAAAGGTTCTGAATTGACAACAGGGACCTAGATATGAAATTGGAGGTACCTTTCCTTGACAATTAATGTATATGTAATATTCAGTGAATAATATTGCAAAATTTAAGGGAGATACATAAAGATGAAAACCATTATCCAATCAAGATAAGTCATGTTCAATCATCAAGAAATAGAGAAATATATACTCTAGCGGAAGTGTACCCGAATCCATGGAGAATATGATAGAGAAACTTGTGATTCTTAGTCTTCCATGTCAAACATGTACAATTCCTCTTAAACCATAAAGAGACTCCTTTCTAATGATGGGATGTTAGAAAAGAAAAGTGATCCATATGACTTGGGGACCATAACCTTTTATAGTGAGTACAAGCCCTTTCATGTAGGGGTGTACACGAGTCCGGGTCAACCCGTTGAACCCGACCCAAACCAAACCAATTGGTTTGGATATTTTTCATGGTCGGGCCCCAACCTGAACCGACTCGCTCATACCCAACCTCGTTTGGTTAGGGTAACAAGTTTGTTGTTTGCAAACCCGTGAACGCGAGACCCGACCTGTAACACCCACTCGACGCGAAAAACATAAATTAAGACGTTGGTTGCTTTCGGAATATAGTATAAGTGAATAACTACGTTCGAAAAATGAGTCTAAAACTTTTTCTTCGTAATGCAAACATTTAAAAGCATAAGGGCAATGAATTCAACCTACATCACATACATAAAAACATAACGATCCAAACGATGATAAAAAGGTTTTTCGAAGCATACAAATGTTCAAATATACATAGTTACAGTTATCCAAAAGGAAATAAAGGAGCCATCTCATACCATAGTAAAACAACGTAGAAAAGGGACTCCAACTCTTACACAAAAGACAACTCAACAGTTGGTCAAACCTAGAGATGTCCGTTGGAAAATTATCCAATGTCATCCCCATCATCGGAGGTCTCGAAGGGATCCTCCTCCTCGCCACTCGAGACATCACTGTAACTAAAGGTCTCCCAATCATGACTCCCCGGGTACACTACCGTCTTTCTCACACCCTCACGAGTTTGAGGAGTAGGATGGGGTACCACAGATACAGATCGAAGGGCCTCAGAAACAGGGCATCATAGCTCACTCTTGAGAGTGGTACTGAGGAAACGGGCCTCACCATCAGCAGCTCACGCATCGACGTCCTCGGCATCAGAACACTCAAACCTCAGTTTTCGATCTCGTAGTGATATAGAGCACCATTGAGAAGAATCTGTACATGTATCCAAAAATACCACGGGATATCCAACATGTACGTAGCAAGGGTTTTTCTTTGCTAGGGTTTTTCTTCTCGGAAATGCCTAGGGAAATTGTAGGGATCAAAACCTATGAAAAATTTATAGGGACTAAAACCAAATCACACACACTTTGCATGGACTAAAAACCTATTTAAATCTTAATTTTTTTAAAATCAATTCTTTTAAAAGTAATTCTATCAAAATTTAAAATAAACAGACTTTAATAACTTGAAGAAAAGACAAGTTATGCTGATATTGAAGAATTAAAGTTGGCCCACGTCCAATGAATTGGAAGACCCGAATTGGAATTGAAAGTGAATCAATAGAAGTCACAAGCAGGAGACTGTCCAATGTAAATCTATCTGTCCAAATTAAATAAAGAATTGAATTTGGCAATCGGAAAAAGCCACAAGAATGTGAAATGAAGAAGATTTGCGTGGCGGCCCGCAACTTAAATAAAGGAAGATTTACATGACTGAAGAAGGGCTTTGTCTTCAATCCTCACTCCCAATAGGGGAGGATTGATCCTCTTACAATTCTAACCATTGATATAATATTAAAAAAGATCACTAGCTGAGATTAAAAGGGGCAAAAAGGCAAAAACAGAAAATCAAAAAAATCAACATCCTCATCCCTAAACTATTAACCTCCCCTTGCCAATATTTGCGGCCACCACCCACCACCGCCACTGACAGCAACCCACCACCACCGTCCACCCCCACCGGCAGCAACCCACCACCGCCACTCCATTGCCACCGCACAGTACCACCACTACCACTCATAGATATGAACACCATAACAACAATTACAGAAATCATGAACACCACATCAACAATACCATAAATCATGAACATGGCTTCTCCAAAACAATAAACAATAAATTAATCAAATAAAATCAGTCACAGAAGTCAAAACAACCAAACAAAATGCACAATTTTTTTAAATAAAAAAGAGAAGACAAATGGTGCTGGATTTGTTTTCAACTCTACTTCAGAACCTCAGGTCTGCTTCATGGTGTCGCTTTATCTGCTCGGACGAGGGTGCGACGTGGCTGGGGTGGCTAAAGCTTTGAGGATGACGGAGGGGTGACGAGCCGACGGAGGCCTGGGCGATGACGTCGGGGAGAGGAGCTTATATATGACGGCGCAATGGACAAGGAGGAAGAGGCCGCGTACATGCCAGATCAGTCGTCTAGACGCTTCAGTCGCCACGACGAACGGACATAGGTGCGACAGCGAAGAAAGGGCTCGAGGCGGAGAGAGGGAAAGGCGAACGAAGGAAGAAGGTGAAGGGATCGACTATGGCAGAGGATGAGAATGAACGATGATCGGAGCTCCGGCCAGCGATCGGAGATCGGAGAAGAAGAAGAAGATTTGTTGCCAGAGGCTTTAAAGAGAGGTGGCGGAGAGCCCAACAACAGTGTATATTTGTTTTTTTTTTTTTATGTTTTTAATCTTTTGTTTTATTTTACCACCAAAATACCCATTATAACCCTGGAGTATCAAAACTCAACTCGAACAAGGGAGGATTAAAGATTTTCCCCTGAAGAAGGCTATCGTCCTCCAAGTCTTGGGATGAGCATCCATCCTCCTAAAAGAACCTCCATTGTCCCTTCTTCCACCTTCTCTTGTCTCTGCCTCCATTCAAATCCAGTAACCGTCCGTCGTCCGCCATCCATTTCTGGCGATTAACCAGAAACAATAATCAAGTGGAGAATAAAGTCTATAAGGGAAAGCAAGTTACAAAGTCCAGTGCGACCTTCCATTGCAAAGTTCTTCAAAAATAAAATGGAAGAAACTAAGATAGCCACAACAAAATTCCTTGACCTTCCTTGCATGCCCTAAATTTACTTTTTTGCATTCTGAATTTTTGAGCAGTCTCACGAGATTTTTCGTTAGAAGCTCCTCCACTTAGAACGAAACAAGCGTTAGAAAACATGCTTATAGGTTTCTCGTGACAATTCCTGAAACATTAGCAGAAAGTCAATTGAGTTGTATAAAACATGGTTCCGTTAAGTAACCGAACCTTGTAAAATATATGGCCGAAGAGGTCTTAAAGGGAAAAATATTAAAAAAAACTCATAGTCGCCGCTGATGACCCAAAAACACAAATCATTGACTTCATCATCGAGAGCAAACCTAACATGATGGGGTTCTTACAATCATCACCCACAATATCTATTGTGAAGTTTGTGTATGCACTATATTGACGTGGAAATGATAAACATAGCTAGACCATGTGATCTGGGTGAGGAGTTTTATTTCTAGGGTAATTATGGGCATGGGTGCACATTGAAAATCTAGTGGTTGTTTTTTGATGGTCAACCAACAAACAAATCCAACGATCGAGATTAATGACCTAAAATAATTTCTTCAATTTAATGTTCTTTTAAGCATATAGTGAACGTCATTTCAAGACATTGGCAGGGATGAGGCTATGGTGGACTCGATTTCGAGGCATCGATAAGGTTTCAGGCTGCTGGAAGGTCGAGGTACATGGTGGTTGTGAGGTTAGCTATTGTTTGGATGAGGTAAGTGATCGTGGGAGGTTGAGGTAATAATGGCAAGTTGGACCCGCAATGCCTCAAGCAAATTGTGATTCGCGACCTCAACGAAAACGAAGTGCATGGTGGCATGGGGCTAGCATAGGATGGTGTTTAGCAATGGGTTGGCTTCATGGAGATGGATTTCGATGGTGGCAAGCTTAAGGAGGATAAATAACGACATAACGACTTCAGGATGGTTGTTTATGGTGGTTACTACCTTGGTGTTGAAGTTAATGATGGGAGATCTAGTGGTTGATGGGAACAGTTGCAAGGTTCGTTGTGGACGATGGCTAGGTGGACTTCTTCTCTATGTATAGTCTCCAAGCATCTAAATCTTTTGTTACCTTTGATTTTGATGGATTCAAACATTTAAAACAAATGATTTTATATGAACCATCTGAAGTCTGCTAACAAGTGTATTAAGTGTGCAAAATCAATGGCTTCTTAGATAGAATTCATAACGTGAATCAAGCATCTGAAAAAAGACTGAAGCGATCCGAAGTTACTAAATCAAGTTTCTAAATGATTACTTAAGAAACAAGATCACAAGCCAGTTGTTTGATCACTGAAGAAAGTGGAGTCTGTTGGAACCAAAGTGATTTGGATTTAATTAATCTCTAAGTTTTGACGTTAACAAAATGATTAAATTTGCTTGGCAAAGTGTTAGTTGAGATCTAACAAGGTTATCTAGTTTTTCAGGATCACTTGAATCTTATAAGTTATGGAAACTTAGAAAAAGTTTTCATATATCTGCTTGGACTTTAAATAAGAACTCCACGTCCACCCGTGTACACAGGCTGCTCAAAAGCTTGGTAAAGTTATTTATTTATTTGAGTTGACTAAAACTTAAGTAGACGATGCATGATAATTTCTAAGTAGACGAAATATTAAAATATTTCTACGAGACGGAATCTAAGTTTCAAATTGAATAGACGAGCTTAACTTGCCACGTCATCCGATGAGATCTTTTTAAGTGGGTAGACGGACTTTAATGCCACGTCACTAGACAGAGATCAAAATAACTCACTAAGATATAGCAAGTCCAAAGACTTGAGTAGACGAGAGGATATGCCACGTCGGTGGACGTGCAAAAAGAAAGAGTGAATAGACTTAGTTTCACATATAACTAAGTAGACGCGGTTTTTAAGTAGACGAGCTCATCTTTATGATAAACCTGCATAAATAATTTCAATCTGGTCCACAATGAATCATATTTATTTCAAATGATTGATATTTATTTCAAGAGAATTTTTGTTCTTCTCATTTGTTTTATATGCTTAATGCTTTGTTTCCTTGTGAGAAAATCATAGTACCATCGAGGAAATACAAAAAGAACCACAGTACAATGGTAAATGTAAAACGATCTGTACGATAGCACCTTTATGGATGGAAAAATCTGGAAGTTACATAAAGGAGGAAAAACATTTTTCAAGCTGCAAATGCTCAGAGCAGTGAGCCTCCATTTTGTACTACCCTGATAACCAAGAATACATTTCAGCATGGCCATGATCAAGCTATCAGTCACAACGGATATTGTGCATTCAATGCTATCTCTAAACGGGAAATTCAAAATGACCGTTGAAGCTTTTCAAGAGTGGAAGAAGGTCACTATAAATAGAGGACCTCAAGCGATGAAGATTAACTTTTGCCGATCCAATATTTGCGAGAACAAGCTCTCATTTCTTTCATTCTTTCAAAAGCAAAAGTCTGTATTCTTTAGTTTGAATATTGTGAAAATATTCAACAGATCTTAAACTATCATATCCTTACATATAGTGAGTTAAGACGATCTCAAGTTAAAATCTCTTTGTTAGAGTTAGAGCCTGAAGAGGCTTGGTAAGAAATGAATACTTGTAGACTGGATAGGTGTTGAATACTTGGTTGTAATCTATTTGGAGAAATAGTGGATTGTTGACGAATCTGGGCAAGTATACCCAGTCGTGCAAGTAATACGGTGGTAAGACCGGTTTATCGTATCCACGGGGACTGCAACAAGTACTAGCACGTACCAATTCAATTACTATCTAAGCGATTCTTGGATTGAAGAGAGTTCTAAACTAATTATCAAGCCCACAAAAGTAAAAATAAACCAAATAACAAAAACAACTCTTTTTGTTATTTTCTCAAATACTTGGAAGGCAATAAAAAATGGGTTTCAAAGATGATAAAAGCAGCTGGGGTTATGTTCACTAAGCTTCATCCTCATGCAATGAAACAACTCACAAACAGTTTCTACTTCAGTTATGACAATTAATCCACTAAATTACTCAAGTCCTGATTCCTCGGATGACAAGAGCCTAAATCCCCTAATAGACCCTAATTCCTTAGGAGGCCTAGATTAGTGAATTTGCATTAAGCGTAGGGATTACACAATTGCTAATAAACCTAGTTCCATTCCTAGATACCAGATTTACTAGGTGATTGAATTCAATTCCGGTTTTAACACGAATTTTCCAATTGCATATTAAAACACAAATCGAGTCATGGGGGTGCTAGCCACAACAAGCATTAAGTACAGAAATCAACCACTCAATAACAAAGTAGGAACTGTATTGCAAGATTACATCAAATACATAAGAATTCAGACATAGTAACCCTAACCCCAACAATGGAGGTTTAGCTACTCATGGTCATAGATACAACCAAAGAAAGATGGATGAAGGAGAGAAGGGATTCCATGGGGGCAATCCTCTGCAGCTGCCTCTGCTTCCAAAGAGCCTTTAGGGTTTCCAAAACTCGTAGCCTCCAAGCCTCCAAAAGTGTCCCTTCCAATTCTGCCTTAAACAGCTTATAACAGGGAATCTGATTTTCGCGTACTCGCGGGGCGAGCTTCTGTTAGCGACGTGAAACTTAATTTTCCAGTCTTTCATGGCCGTGATGTCTGTCACGGCTAGGCCGTGACAGTCTCTGACTTTTGCTGAGAAATGGTCTCTCGCGAGGCGAGATTGTCTTCGCGACGCGAGACAGTAAAATGGTTCTCTAATATGCCCGTGAGGAGCATCATGGCCTGGGCGTGATAGCTTCTGTTTTCCATACTCGCGTGGCGAGATAAGTTTCGCGAGGCGAATCTTCAGAATTCTGCTTGGCTCAATTTCTCTCTTTTTAAGCTCCAAAAATCATCCAAGCTTAATTATAGCCAAATATACAGTTTTCCTTCAATTTCTGCAAAACAACACACAGAAACCACCTTCACCCGTTCCAAGGGAAAATCTAATAAAACTCAACTAAAGAATGCCTAATCTATATGAAAAATGCATGCAAATGTGTACAGGAAACATCATGTAAAATCACACTATCATGGATAAAACATTCAAGTCGAAGGGACTGGACGTAGCTCTTGGTTGGAAGAGAGTGACCTGGATAAAATCATCTGAGTGAATCTTCTTTCCTTAAACTATTACAGCTTTATTTGTTTATAGTGACTGTGAGGTTTTGATATTGCTTTTGTTAAGTCTCAGAAGTTCTTTTTTTAGTGTGTGCATCTGCTTTATATATCCTCGTGTGAGAAAAACAATTTTAAAAGGTTGTTTTAGAAAAATTATCAATAAACACAATTCAACCCCCCCCCCCCCCCCCTTTCTTGTGTTTGCCTATGTCAACTTCAGTTGGTATCAGAGCTCAGCCTCGAAAGGGCTGAGCATCTAACAAGTGCTGAGGGGGTATGATCCAACAACTATGGATACAGAAGGACAAGATATCAATAGACCTCCTCTCTTCGATGGAACTGACTATGACTACTGCAAAAAGAGGATGATGGCATTTTTGGATGCACAAAGTCTAGATATCTGGGAGCTCATAGAAACTGCTTACACTAAGCCCAGAAATGAAGATGGAGCTGCTGTTCCTAAAGCCCAATGGACTCAAGAGCATAAAAACCAACATCAGCTTAATCTAAAAGCTAAGCACTATCTCATGTGTGCTATTACAAGATCTGAACATGACAAAGTTCACAGCTGAAATACTGCTAAAGAAATCTGGGATACTCTTGCCCTAGCTCGTGAGGGTTCATCACAAGTGAAGGAATAAAAAATAAGCATGTTGTTTCACCAGTATGAACTGTTTAAGATGGCTGATCATGAAACTATAGATCAGATGTTTGGGAGATTTCAGACTATCACCAATAGTCTCAGATCACTTGGAAAAACTTATGAAAATAGAGACCATGTAAGAAAGATTCTGAGAAGTCTCTCAAAACAATGGAGACCCAAAGTGACTGCTATTCAAGAAGCCAAAAATCTGAACACTCTTTCTCTAGAAGAGCTTCTGGGATCACACAATGTGCATGAACTTGAACTAAATGAAGAAGAAAATTCCAGAAAAGGAAAATCTATTGCCCTAAAGGCAAATAAGGCAAGTTCATCAAAAGTCCTCAAAGCTGCTAAGTCATCAGATTAATATGGATCTTATGACAATGATGAAGGGACAGATGAGGATGAACTATCTTTCATCTCTAAGAAGATTCAACATATGTGGAGAAAGAAATGTGGTTCAATAAGGAAGTAGTTCAACCATGGCAAACATTGCATCAGAAAGTGAATACACTGATGCTGAGGTAATGGACTCTGACCCGTCCACTCTTCAAAATGCTTTCACTAGTGCAGTAAGTGCTTTTTACGTCAGTTAAAATTGATTTTTTACGTCAGAATACTGACTGACGTAAATACAACTGACGTTAATAGTTAATATTTTAACGTCAGTTGATAACTGACGTTAAATATAAAACTATTAACGTCAGTTCTTTAACAAAACTGACGTTAATTTTGTAAAAATTAACGTCAGTTTTTTAAACAACTGATGTTAAACATAAAACTATTAACGTCAGTTCTTTAAGACAACGGACGTTGATTTTGTTAAAACTAACGTCAGTTGTTATAAAGAACTGACATTAAAGGTTTAATTTTAACGTCAGTTGTAATAAACAACTGACGTTAATAGTGTAATGTATATTTTATAAAATACTATTAACGTCAATTGCTTGATACAGCTGACGTTAATAGGTTTTTTTTTAAATTTTGTTTTAAAATATCACTCCCCTCAGCTATCCCTGCGTTTAGTCCCAGTAACACAGAATATCACACACATTACAGAAATTCAAAGGAAAATTGAACAATGGGGGGACTTAAAACCAAAACCCATATATAAATATAAATAAATTTTAGTTCCAATGTCTAAAAAACAAAACTATCTAAGGATATATATATACATGTTATTAATTAGTTTCTAAAGTCTAACAAAAAAACTATTCATCTAAGTAGTGCGGAGGTATGTTGTCAATTCCTTTTTCAGCCGCATACTTGAAGAAGAATTCAGCCAAGCGCATCCTCAAGTCTCTTAACTCATCTTCTTCAATAGGCGATTGGTCGATAAATGCCTAGACACGTTCAAATAATAACAATAACATCAATGCAAGTCATCTTCAAAACTATAATATATAATTTAACAAGTTGTTTAAATATTACCTTCTTCCATCCATCCGTAATAGATGCGGAGACTATGTTCAGCATATGAAGCATCACATAATAGCCGCACGACCACCCGTCAATTTGAAAACGAGACTACCAACAAAATTAATTTCAACGTCAGTTGAATATACATATAAATTAGTAATTATAATATTAATTATTTGATAAGTAAACTACCAAACCTTGAGGATGTTCCATACAGGATTTGCTTTAGCCTTAGAAGTCCTACTTCTCCCGTTGGCGCAACTTATGCTACTCGCCTTCAGTGCGCTATCATAAACAAATAATCATGTCGATCAATTAACAAACTCATATATCATGTGTGTAATAAACTAAAAACAACTGATATTAAAACTTAAATTAAATTTAAGATTAGTTACTTACTTATTTACAGCTTCCACCACATTCGGTGGCGGATCTTGGTGGAGAGAGCAGAAGAATATGACAGTATGCCTAGACGGGTGAAGTACGAACAACTGCCAATGGCGTTCCATACAGTAGGGAGCCAGATATAATTCTTTCGGATTGTCTCTCAACAAGTTCCCTAAGTATTTACTCAATGCATCGCCATCAAAGAAATCGGGTAGAAGGATTGATGGATCTAAGAAACCGTAAACTGATGCAACACCCTTATCAAGCTGAAGACGATGGAGATACCTAAGATATGAAAAGGTGTGGATGTTAATTACATAATATATATATTGAAATTAAAATAAATTATTAAATGGAAAAATACCGAAAATAAATAAGTTATAAAATTAAAATTAACTTACGTGCACCAGAGACTGATGACATTGATGTTCATCCAGACGTTATTTCTGCAGGCGTTCCCGAGATCGTCACCACAGAAGGAAAATATCCTTCGTTGATCTGGGCATGCCACCCATCCATCGTGATCCAATGGACATTCAAAAATCTCAAACTCATAATCCTCACCAAGTGAGAACAAACGAGTGATAGGTGACAGCGACACCGACGTCGACTTGGCCTTCAGTTTAGGAAAAATAAAATAGATAAGTTTTTTATAATTAAAAAAAACACAAGTAATTATTTGACTAATTTGGACATTAATAATGAATAAATACCTTTGCTAACATTTCGAGCTCACGTCGTTTGGAGTCCAACTCAAGCTCACGCCATTTCATTTCCAACTCATGCTCATGGCGCTGGACTTCCAACTCCCGCTCCCTAGCTGCCAACTCATCGTCCTCCACATGTGCCCTACTAAAACTCTCTTTTGTGCTCACATGTGAAGGGCTGGCAAGCCCTGCGGTGTCCTGGGATGTACCGACGGAGGAAAGCTCTCTGGCAAGCGCCTGCTTGAATTCTGGGTTGGATATTAAGCCTTGCATCAGATGTGTTGTAATATCTGGGTTGGACATGAGGTGTTGAGTAATGTCTGCCAAAATTGATGCTTCATTGACCACCCGCTTTCGTGAAGCAGACTTGCCATAATATTGTTTGATGGTCACGTTCCCAGGAACACCGAGAACCCGACCAGGATGGTCTTTCTTGCCTAGAGCAGTCATCAAGACGTCCTGCCGTCCGTAGGGGGGCGAATGCGCCCGGGAGGATTTTTCTTTAAGATCCATCTACAATGAAAAAAAATGAAAAAATGTGCAAGTGAAAAGTGTTGCAAATATCTATACAAATATCAATTGAAATCAAGTTAATTATTTACTTACAATCTTATCTGCCACTTCGCGAGTGGCATCAACTTTAAAAGATCCCGTCTTTGTCATGTGGCCGGCTAACCAGACATCCTCGCGGTCGATGTCCGATGGAGGACTTGATGGTGTGTCCTCAGGCACCTCTCCTCTTTCAATCCTAGCAGAGTGCTCTTCTTGCTTCGCCCTTAGCCTATCCGCCATCATCTGCTCGATCCGAGTCTGGTACCCACCCTGAGACATGGTTTGGTGGTGGACGTTCTTCGCCTGATTTTGCCGACCCTTATTTGCCTTAGCCTATTCAAACAAAAACACATAATTAAATACAGTTAAATGATCTATAATAAGCATACAAAATTAACTTAATCAACCAACCTGAAATTCTCCATCCTGTCGACTCCTGGCAAACATATCCCAAGTATCCTGATCAATCCAGGGATAATCCGAGAACATTTTATCAAGCCGCTTCTTCCCAGATACATAGTACCTGGTAAGATCATGCTTGAACCCATTCCAACGCTTTGATGCCATTTTCATACATTTATGACGATGATCCTCGTCATTTGGCACAGTCCAAGCTACCTACACATTAGATACATATATAACAACTGGATGGATTATAACTCGGATAATTATCTAATAATGTAAATCAAACAAATGTAAAGGTAAAATACCGTGATAGCCTCCCAAATCTGATCCTTAACGTTCTGTGGAACATCATTCCAGTGGTTGTAGTTAATGCTTACGTGCTGCTTCGCTTGTAGAAACACCCACTTATTAAATTCTTTAGCACGGGGTGCCTGGGCATTTAGATTATCATCGAAGGACACCTCAAGCTTCTGTCCGCTCTGCCTGTCCTTCTCTAGTTTCTTCAACGAGGTGGCTCCTCTACCCCGTTTCCTATGAGCCTGTGATGTCTGTATGGACAAAAAAATGATAAAATAGAGGGTTATAACATTATAAACTTACATTAAAAAGAAGGACTAAAGATAGTATATAACATGTAAACTTACACTAGAATCAGGCGTAGGCGTGATCGGGTCCTACGAAATCCCCACAGTGTCCTCCCGTGCATGTGGGCTATCCGAATGATCCATATGTATGCTTGTTCAGAAACAATATATATGTATTAACATAGGTTATAACTCAAAATAAATATAGAAGTATAAATAAAAATAACTAGATAGGCCCTATAGATATACAAAACATCTATATATCCAATATAAGGACAATACGGGAGATTGAAAACTATAGTTTTTGAAGATTGCCAAGCACTGGTCACGGCCTGGCCGTGATGTCCATCACGGCCGTAACATGCCAACTGAACCAGACCCTCATAGGCAGAACTGATCACGGCCTAGCCGTGATGAGCATCACGGCCGTGACAGATCAACCAGCAGAGCAACATGCACTCAAAACCAAAAATAGAGACATTCCAAACAACTCAAACTCACGGTTTAAAGTTACAACTACTGATACTACAGTTTCAACATACACTCAAAATCAAAAATAGAGACATTCCAAACAACTCAAACTCACAGTTTCAAGTTTCAACTACTGAGACTACAGTTTCAAACCAGCAGAGCAACATGCATGCACTCAAAACCAAAAATAAAAAAATGTGCCCTAATTAAAGACTCACCAGAAATAGGCGCTCGCGTGGTGGTGGGGGGGAAGCTCGAGTGGTGGCCAACATTCGATGTGGTTACTGAGAGCAGAGAGACAAGGAGAGTTAGTGCACGGGAAGGGGAAAGAGAGATGTCAAGTTATTACAAAGAATGAGCGGGAAAGATAGAGTTAGGGGTTAAGAGTGTACCTCACGGTGGTGGCGAAGAAGCCCTCGCGGTGGTTGCGGTGGAGATGAGCTCTCGATTAGGGCAGAGTGAGAGCGAGAGTGAGGGTTGAGCGTGATGAAAAGAGAAAAGACACGTACGTACAGAGAAGTGGAGAAGGCGCGCGGGGGTAAACGTTATAATTAAAATAAAACAACATTTTACGTCAGTTTTTAGTAAAACCTGACGTTGAAGATCATATATTTAACGTCAGTTGTCTTAAAAAAACTTACGTTAAAAACTCTCACACTTATTACGTCAATTGTTAGTAAAAACTGACGTTAAAGGTCATATATTTAACGTCAGTTGTATTAAGAAACTGACGTTAAAAACACTGACAACTTCTTAAGTCAGTTGTATTACACAACGGACGTTAAAAGTTTATTAGTTTCTGCAAAAACATTCATTCCTTTGACTACTGTGCTACTTACCCATTCACCTTTGTACCTAATCCTCTTAATGAGCATTAAGTTTATAGATAAGTTTTCAAGAAAATCAGAATAGCTTAGTAACTTCATCCACTGCTCCTATAAATAGCTTCCTTCCATCCTTTTAATTAATTTTCTGCTTCACAATATGGCTATGCCGTGGAGATTAACTTCATCACTCTTTCTTCCTATTCCTAGACTCAAAGGTCTTTGTCATAATGGTCAAACAACTTCTGAGTTTGAGTAAATCACATTACATGGATATTAAGGTTGGGTGAATCACGTAATGTGATTCTCTCACTTTATTTCATCCCCGTCATCCCTTTCACTTTGCTTTGGAAGCAAGTGATTGTGGATTCAAGATGATGCATCAAGGAATTCCACGGAAGAAGAAAGATGCAAAGATCCGTTTCACTTTGCTTTCGCTGCTAGTGACTGAGGATTTACTTTGCATCATGGAATTCAAGTGAGGGAGGTGATGATGCATCCATTAATTGGAGTTTCTGTTGACAGGACTGAGAAGAAAATGGTATTGATGCAGAAACTTTTTTATATTTTAGGGCTATGTTGCAGAAATTTTTTATCTTTTAATCATGTAATTTTAACTTATGAATCGCTTCAATGACATACGATTTGATTATACATATAACTTGTTTTATGTTAAGTGTTTATTTATTTTAATTTGGACAAGAATTTGTTTACTAAGTCAAGCTAATTAATAAAAATTAAAAATAAACTTGTATAAAAAAAGGTTTAGAAATAAACTGCAGTACTATATGGAGTGATCTGCGTTAAGAGGGACAACAGGGACATGACAACCAATGAAATGAGTTTCATAATTATTTAAGTCAGTTATTTATAGAACTGACGCAAATAGTGATTTAATATTTACAAATTGTCACCATCTCATTTTTAACATCAACTTAATTTATGACTGCCAAGTTCCCGTATATTAATTACATTATCTCCAATATTCATTCTGCACGTTTATAATATATAGGATTATTTACGTCAGCTATTTATTTAACTGAAGTAAAAAATCAAACTTTTAACGTCAGTTTTTTCAAAAACTGACGTTAACAATAAATATTTTTTATTTTAAAAACACTTTTGACTACTGTGTATAGAAATCTGCAAAAACATTCATTCCTTTGACTACTGTGCTACTTACTCATGCACCTTGTAACTCAATCCTCTTAATGAGCATTAAGTTTATAGGTAAGTTTTCAAGAAAATCAGAATAGCTAGCTTAGTAACTTCATCCACTGCTCCTATAAATAGCTTCCTCCCATCCTTTTAATTTTCTGCTTCACAATATGGCTCTGTCATGGAGATTAACTTCATCACTCTTTCTTCCTATTCCTAGACTCAAAGGTCTTTGTCTTAATGGTCAAACAACTTCTGAGTTTGAGTAAATTACATTACATGGGTGATAAGTTTGAGTAAACTACATTATGTGAGTTGCTCACCTTATCACCTTCCGGAGAATCAGCTGTTGGAGGGCTAATAAGGTGCTCGGGGGTCACAGTTCCAAAACCTCAGCTTTGGTAGCAAGTGACCGTCTTGGAAGTCTCTGGAACCACTGCCTTTGCTTGAAACAGATCTAGTGCACCTGTTTTTGCCTCTCTCTTGAGCTCTCTCATGCCCCCAGTTTTCTGAGGTCTTCGGAGTATAGTTTTCCCTTTGGCATATTTCATAAAACTCTCTGATGGGATGTAGCTTTAATGTTTAGGATTTTAAACCCTTTCAATGTAACTTTTTATAGGATTTTAAACCCTTTCAATTTAACTTTTTATAGGATTTAAAACCCTTTCAATCTTCTGTATCAGTCTGTATTACACTTCATGAATGAGATCCGGTTTGGGTTATTGATTCAACTTATAGTTTTCAAAACAGAAACACAAAACATCAAAGCAATTCATGTGAAACTGAAACTTTGAGGAAGGCAATGCGGAAGGGATCATATACTAGATAAAAAAAATTATTAAAATAACCTTTAACGTCTGTTGATGTAAGGACTGACATTAAAAGTGAAGTGACTTACTTTTAACGTCAGTTCTTTATAGAACTGACGTTAAAATGTTCACTGTTAACGTCAGTTCTTTATTGAACTGACGTTAAAAGTGAGTCACTTCACTTTTAACGTCAGTCATTAAAACAACTGACGTTAAAATTGAATTAATGAAGTCTGATATTTACAAAACTGCCACCGCCTCCTTTTTAACGTCTAGCTTTTGGTTAACTGACGTAAACCTTTACCGTCTAATGTATATTTTCCACTAGTGTTTTGATGAATTGTTGCATGAGTCGTCCATACTGTCTCAAGAGTATAGGAGTCTCAAAAAGAAATTTTCTAAATTGTCTAGAGAATTTGATAGGGTTTACGTTGAGAAACAAAACCTTAAAGATGAAAATGACATACTAAAATCAGTGAATGTCAGCCTAGTTGACAAAATGGAGTGTGAGCCTGATGTTTCTTGTGAAGTTGCAAAATTGAAACAAGATGTAACATATCTGACAGACTCTCTGTCAAAGCTTGTAGGTGGCTTAGATAAACTTAGTCTCATTTTAAGGTACTCTAGGTTACCACGTGATAAATCTGGCATTGGTTATGATGAAGAGAAGCAAGAAGCATCTCACCAAAAGTCAACACCACATACACAGCATAGAGCTTCAAAAGCTCAAGCTAAACATGATAAAACCAAGTCTGGCCTGTCCAACACATTTTGCAAAGTGTGTGGAAAGAATGGGCATATTACATCTAGATGCATACATAATAATCATAGAAAGCATTCTCGTCCAGTGACTACTAACAAGAAAGGACCCAAGTCAGTTTGGGTACCTAAAGATAAGATAATACCTGTTGCAGATTTTCTTAACAACAGGAAAGAAACAAACATCTTGGTACTTGGACAGTGGGTGTTCACGATACATGACAGGAGAAAGGTGTATGTTCCAAGACCTTAGAGCCAAAGATAGTGGTTGGGTCACATTTGGAGGAAACCAGAAAGGGAAGATCACTAGTATAGGTAAAATTGGTAAACACCATTTTCCTTCCATTGATAATGTTCTTTTGATAAATGGTTTAAAACATAATCTATTGAGCATAAGTCAATTATGTGACAGTGGGTATGATGTTTCTTTTGATAATAACATGTGTAATGTCAAGAAAGATGATGGATTAATTTTATTCACTGCTAAGAGGAAAAACAATCTTTATAAGATTGACTTGGAGGACCTCTAAAATCAGAGTGTCTCATGTCTAGTGTCCATTGAAGATGAGCGATGGATTTGGCACAAAAGGCTAGGTCATGTAATCTTGAAGTTAATTTCAAAGGTAAATAAGCATAACCTCGTGAGAGGATTACCAAGCTTTAAGTTCAAATCTGACGCTTTCTGTAATATATGTCAAAAGGGAAAACAAGTCAAATGTTATTTTGAATCTAAAACTTTTGTTAGTACCAATAGACCACTAGAGTTGCTACACCTTGATCTTTTTGGTCCAACAAGGACTGCTTCTGTTTGTTGTAAGAAATATGGTCTTGTTATTGTAGACGACTACACAAGATGTACATGGGTTATGTTCTTAACTCACAAGGATGAGTCCTTCAAGGTCTTTTCTATATTCTGTAAACGTGTACAGAATGAAAAAGGCATGTGTATCACTTCTATCAGAAGTGACCATGGGGGAGAGTTTGAGAATGAGCTATTTCATAAGGTCTGTGAATAAAGTGGTATTCTTCACAACTTCTCAATACCAAGGACACCACAACAAAATGGTGTGGTAGAGATAAAGAATAGATCTCTTCAAGAGATGGCTAGGACTATTCTCAATGACCACTCTGTCCCTAGACACTTCTGGGCTGAAGCTGTTAACACTGCCTGCTGCATTCAGAACATAATATACATTAGACCTATCCTGAACAAGACTCCTTATGAATTGTGGAAAGGACGAAAACCCAACATTTCATATTTTCATCCCTTTGGTTGTAAATGCTATATACTGACCACTAAAGATCAACTTGGTAAGTTTGATGCAAAAGTAGATAATGGAATTCTGTTAGGATATTCTGAAACTTCAAAAGGTTTTAGAGTTTACAATTCTAGAACTTTAGTTGTAGAAGAATGTATTCATGTCAAGTTTGATGACAAGCAGCCTGATAAGAAATTATCAGAGCTAGATGAAGCTTTTGCAGATCTTGATCTAAATATCTCAGGAGATACAACATAGATTAAAGCTGATGATCAAGTAGACGACCCTCCTCAACAACCATAACTAGAAACATCCACTTCTCAACAAGAAATGTTAAAAAATCTTGGTACTTCAAGAATTATCATCCACAAGATTAGCTCATTGGAAATCCCAATGATAGGCTAAGAACCAGATCAACCTTCAGAGAGCAAGATGGTTCTGCACTTGTCTCTGAGTTGGAACCAAAGACAGTAGACGAGGCTTTGTTGGACGATGGTCGGATTCTAGCTATGCAAGAAAAACTGAAGTAGTTTGAAAGAAGTAATGTTTAGACTCTGGTACCCTTGCCTAAAGACAAATCAGTTATTGGAAGAAAATAGGTTTACAGAAACAAGCTTGATAAAAATGGTAAAATGGTAAGAAATAAAGCAAGACTTGTTGCACAAGGATACTCTCAAGAAGAAGGTATAGATTACACTGAAACTTTTGCACCTGTGGCTAAATTAGAAGCAATTAGGATTTTACTTTCTTTTGCTGCACATCATAGCATTATGCTTTTTCAAATGGATGTTAAAAGTGCTTTTCTAAATGGCTTTATTAATGAAGAGGTATATGTTATGCAACCTCCGAGTTTTGAAAGTGAAACCCCACCTGAACATGTATATAAGCTTAAGAAAGCTTTATATGGCCTCAAGCAAGCTCCTAGAGCTTGGTATGATAGACTAAGTTCATTTCTAACGAAAAACGGCTTTAATAGAGAAAGGTTGATACAACCCTGTTTAGAAAATCCATAAAATCTAATTTCTTAGTTGTGAAAATATATGTTGATGATAATATATTTGGTGCTACTAATGAATCTATATGCAAAGAGTTTTCTAAGCTCATGCAGAAAGAGTTTGAAATGAGCATGATGGGAAAACTCAAATTCTTCCTTGGACTTCATGTTAAAGAAACTGTGGACGAGGTGTACATCCATCAAACTAAATATACAAAGGAACTACTAAAGAAGTTTAAGATGGATGATTGCAAGCCAATGAATACACCTATGCACCCCACGTCCATACTCAACAAAGATGATAAAGAGAAAAAGGTAGACCAAAAGGTATATAGAGGTATGATAGGATCTCTCTTATATCTTACTGCGTCTAGGCCTTATATTATGTTCAGTGTATGCTTATGTGCTCGATTTCAATCTAATCCTAGAGAATCTCACTTATCAGCAGTTAAAATAATATTTAGATATTTAAAAGGTACTATTAATCTGGGTTTGTGCTTTAAGAAAAATGAAGATTACAGATTAGTTTGTTTTTGTGATGCTGACTATGCTGGAGATAGAATTGAAAGAAAAAGTACCAGTGGAGGATGTCACTTCATTTGAGGTAATCTTGTCTCATGGTCAAGCAAAATACAAAGTACCACTGCCTTATCAACTGTTGAAGCTGAGTATATTTCAGCTGCTAATTGCTGCCTCACAACTTCTTTGGATCAAACGTCAATTGGAATACTACAATGTGTTTGTAAGTAGTATTCCACTTATGTGTGATAATAATGTTGCAGTTAATTTATCTAAGAATCCAATATTGCATTCTAGAGCTAAGCATATAGAAATTAAACATCATTTCAATAGGGATTATGTGCAAAAAGGTGTTTTTGATATACAATTTGTGGATATTGACCATCAATGGCCAGATATCTTTACTAAACCTCTTGCTAAGGACAGATTTATTTTTATTAGGAAGCATCTCAATATGCTATGTGTGGATTGAATAAGGCATCCAGCCTAAAGAATCTTTGTTGATGTATGTGCGTCTAAAGCATTTCAAGTCCATTGTATGACTAAAATACACGTCCATTGTATTTGTGTGCCACTTCCACGGCGTGTCGCGTCTATTCATGTTTGCATCTTGTTTGGAGCCGTCCATACATATATTTATGACTTGCATTTATTTTGTCTCAATGAAAAATTTATCCTTTATTCTCTCTACTGAGTCAGTACTTCCATCAATCCCATCATAACCTTTTTATAGTTTCAAAATACCAACGCCATTTTATCCTTAATGACATGTCTTGTCAAATATTTTCTTTTTGATTTATTTCTAAAATAAAAACCTTTGAAATTCAAAACCTTTTTAAAGCAACCCACATCCCTCTGAGAAACCTTTCACTACCATGTTATCTCTAAGATTACTCGATCTCTCTATCTCTTCGCTTTCAAACCCTAACTCTCAAATCACCAAAAATGACTTCTTCTTCAACCTTCAACGTGGAAAAGCTTAATATGGCTATTGAGCATCACTTCAACTTCGGAGGTTTACAAGACTACAATCTAGATATCAGCAAGTATATCAACACTGCTGGGTGGGGAGGACTCTTCGCTGAGAAAGTATCTGTTTATCCCAATTTGATAAGGGATTTCTGGAGGATGCTTCAAGTCACTGATACTGACATCTCCTCTACTGTATCGGGAAAGAGGATAGTAGTCTCTGAGAAGACTATTGCTGATGCCATCTTCTGGGCTCAAGAAGGAATGGTTTTTACTGAGTCATGGGAGACTGAACTAGGTGGCACTGAGGTCATTGAAGTCTTCTTAATGAGAGAGGACACAGTAAGGAATCACTCATGGAAATCTTTAGAAATGAAGGACATTGTTCGCATCCTTCATCAACTGCTGAACAAAGTGGTTCGTCACAAAGCTGGGTCCAAGGACAACTTGTCTGCCTTGCACAAGTTCTGCCTCTGCCATCTCTTTACTGAGACAAAGATCAACCTTCCCATAATTTTGTATGGAAGATTCAGGGATGTTGTGATTAACAGGAAGAAACTATCTGCTTTTCCCTATTGTCATCTCCTTTCCAAGATCTTCAAAGCTCAAGGAATCCATGAATTCATTGCTGCTAGGTCATCTGAAGAGCAAACACGAATTTTAACTGAAAAACCAATGTCAGTTGCTGATTTTGGCAAGATGAACATTGCAAATATGAATCTCATCACCTATATTGCTGCTGCCACAGTCAAGACTGAGGAATTAATGAAAGTCAAGGAAGAAATGGTTGAACAGAGCACTGCTGATGTTCTGGGGCTGAAGAGGAATGTTAAGAAGAAAACCATTATTGCAAGGAAGCCAATGCCTAAAAGGCCTACTGGTGGAATTGTCTTCAGAGAACCCACTGCTACTGCTCCTAATCCTACCCCAACATAGAAAAGGACAAGAGACTTGATTCTGTCTTATGATGAGGATAAGGATGATGAGGACAGGGCTCCCATCAGCTCAGTACCGAAGAAACAGAAAATTGCTGCTTCTGCTGATGATGATGCTGCCTCTATTCCAACTAGGAGGAGACAACCCTAGAGAAGAGCTAAAGCTGCCATGGGAACTGAGGTAACCCTTCCTGCTAATGACCCTGTCAAGTTAGCAGTAGATACCCTAGTTTCCATCTTTGAGTACAGGGTAGATGACTGTGTACATGCATCCTCTGTGAATCAAAATCAAAACATGGATGATGTGTATATTCCCACACCCCTTTCACCACAAACAAACTCACCAGATCAACCACAAACAGCCTCACCACCAAGACCAAAATTCTCAGCCATAATACCTGAATCTGATCCCTGGTTTCATCAACCAGATAATGGAATTAGCCCTGGTGCACCATTTCCCAAAAATAGAAAACTAGATTCCCCTACACTCATCCCTCTGTTATTTATGATGGCAAAACTGAAAGGTCGTCCAAGGTTAATAGGGATTATAAAATTTTGTTTCATAAACATGAACTTGAACCTGCTTCAACTAGACCCTTCTATCCCCCACCAGTATACCAATATGAGCCTGAACCCATCATCACCCCACATCATAAATACCATCCTGACATAAACATCAGTAGACCCCCATCCAAAATGTACAATTACCTTGGACCACTCATCACACACCTACCCCAAAAGAAATTCCCTCCAAGAAAGATTTATCCCAACCTAGTCAGATATCCACCCTTTAAACCCTTCACTGATGGTGTAGAAAGGCACGTCATACCTGACTGGACTCAAGATCCAGGAAAGAAAAATCTTTAAAATGTTCTTGAAAAGAGACCAAGATCATTCAGACATGTTCCATTCATCATGGATGCCAACACCAAATGGAAGTCCTTTGTTCATCCTAGCGAATATGGCAAAGTTGCTGACTTCATCGATCAACTCCTGTGTTCTTTTTGGAAAATGGAGTTGGAAATGCAAAGATATGTCAGGGCTGCAAATTATGTGCCTCCAACATGACTGCATCATTCTCTGGAGAAAACAAGAATATGATTCAGACCCTACATGATATGTACCAAGCTACCAATGTGTGACATGAATAAAGACAAAGATATGAAAAATCAGAGAAACACTGGCAAGATGCCTTTTCCTAATAGCTGCATAATCAATCTAGCAACAATCAATCTTACTGATCAAAATGTGATTGACTACTGGTTGGCTCAACCAACTGAAGATGTTCAAGAGGATGTTGTTGTGGACATCTAGAGGACTCACATGATGAAATGTGCACATGAAGCTTCCTCCTCTGGACTGACTATTGAAGAGAAGAAATATATTCCTAAAGTAAGAGGGAAGTGTGGCCTTGCTTACTGCAGATTCCTCATCTATAAGGACATCATTGGCATTCCTGTCATAAGTCCTGTCTTTGAAGAGGACTCTATTCATTGGGCCAAAGAGCTACCAGAACAAGTGCTTCAATATGCTACTTCACCTCCTCCATCAGCATCTTTAGAACACATTGATGAGGAAATTATTGTTGAAGATATTGAAGTTGAGGAAGTTGCTAAATCTATTCCCAGACCTAGCACTTCTGAGAAGCATTCATCTCAACCATTAGCTCTCACGATTATTCACCCTCAGGACCAACCTCAACAGTTCAGAGCCTTGGACACCTTGCCAAGTCAAGCACATGCTCAAGACAGTGCTGAAAGCTCCAGACCCTCACTCTCTCTGCCACCAAAATTTGAAGAGATGATTGGTAGAATAATTGAAGGAAGAGTAAAGGTTGAAGTGAATGAACAAGTGAAAGAACAGGTTGCAGAAGCTCTAGCTCCAACAAACATAATGACGAACCAGATGATGAGCATCATGCTCAGCTTTCAACAAAGTCAGAATCTGCCTACACAAATCCCTGTTTCTCCACCAAATCCTAATTCGTATCAAAATTAAAACCTTCCTCCTTCACCTCCATTTTCCTCTTAATTTCTCTTGTTTCTCTTTTATTACTGACAATGATGGTCCACTCCTTAACCTTTTTGTCTGATGACAAAAAAAGGGGAGAAAATAAAGAGAATTAAATTTAATGAGAAGAATCGGTTTTTTGAAAAGTATATATTATTTTGCATATGCATGTCTCTGTTTATGCTTTAATATACTATATATGTTTTGAATGCTCTGATACTATTTACTATGATTTGTTTATTGCTTTGATATATCCTAAGTCTACATGTTCTAACACTGTTTGATATGATATATTATATATAAGTTTGATTAAGTCTATAATGCTCTGATACTATCCTAACTGATAAGTAATTGCACTGATCCGATAAGTTATATATACATGTGGTGCTGAATTTATGTCTTATGCTTTTCCTGCTAAAGCTTGTATGCTTTGTCTTAGGGGGAGCTTTGTAAGCTCTCTTAGACTTTGCTACTCCAATTTAATTATTTTTTTCATCATCAAAAAGGGGGATATTGTTGTAACCAAAATGATTTGGATTTAATTAATCACTAAGTTTTGATGTTAACAAAATGATTAAATTTGCTTGGCAAAGTGTTAGTTGAGATCTAACAAGGTTATCTAGTTTTGCAGGATCACTTGAATCGTATAAGTTATGGAAACTTAGAAAATGTTTTCATATATCTGGTTGGACTTTAAATAAGAAATCCACGTCCACCCGTGTACACAGGCTGCTCAAAAGCTTGGTAAAGTTATTTATTTATTTATTTATTTATTTATTTGAGTAGACTGAAACTTAAGTATACGAGGCATGATAATTTATAAGTAGACGAAATATTAAAATATTTCTACTAGACGGAATCTAAGTTTCAATTTGAATAGACGAGCTTAACTTGCCACGTCATCAGACGATATCTTTTTAAGTGAGTAGACGAACTTTAATGCCACGTCACTAGACGGAGATCAAAATAACTCACTAAGATATAGCAAGTCCAAAGACTTGAGTAGACGAGAGGATATGCCACGTCAATGGACGAGCAAAAGAAAGAGTGAATAGACTTAGTTTCACATATAAATAAGCAGACGTGGTTTTTAAGTAGATGAGCTCATCTTTATAATAAGCCTTCATAAATAATTTCAATCTGGTTCACAATGAATCATATTTATTTCAAATGATTGATATTTATTTCAAGAGAATTTTTGTTCTACTTGGCATTCTACTAAGTTTGGTTTTATTTGTCATATTTATTAATTGGTTATTTAATTGATATGACAAAGTCCTTGATTAAATTTAGACACTTGTCATCTTGATAGAGATCATGTTAATGAGAGGCAAGCATTTTATAATTTAATCTAAAGTATATATTCTTGATTGTGAGATTATTAAGAATAGGACATTAGTAATCCGGAAAGATCAATATATATGTGATAGTCTCTATTGGATAGAGATTAATAAATCTCATTTATTAATTCACATATATAGATGATGCATATAGAGTTATGATCATTGAATTGACTCAATTGAGAAATCCTAATGGTTTATATTACCGTTAAATTGTCAATAGGATATTCTCTTGAAGGACATAGTGTAAATGTTTCCTTTGACTTGAGATAATCATAGTAATTAACAAGTTACTTGCTATACTTTGATTCCGGACACCTAATGCCTTAGGGTAATAGTTGAATGGATATTGGGTATGACTAAGTACTTGTACAATTAATGATATATCAAGAAGGAATCCATCAACTCTTGGTAATGAGTTTGAGCTCTATGATTATAACAACAAATTTAGACCTTGGCCAAGGCAATTGAATGAATGAAGAAATGAGATTCTTAAATAATTCACTAGTTGGTTATAAAATATAAAAGAGTTTGCTGTTTAGAGTTTGACATTTATACCATACACTAAGGTTAACTCAGAGCTGGAACAATGGAAAGAAATATTGCATTAATCTTCTAGTGGTTCTTGAAGAGTAAAAGATATTACTTCATGTTATCCGGTTGTTAAGGAGTGTTGTTAGATGCCAACCTTGATTAGTATTTTAGTTGTGACTAATTTACTACCGACTTAGTATTGAACCTATGGGGTCACACACTAACGAGTGTTCTAATCTTTGCTAAAGAATTATTTTATTATTTGATAATTAAATTGGAGAATTTAATTTAGTCAAATAAATAAAAAATATCTAAAGTGAAATATTATTATATTATATTCTATGCTAGCACTAAGAATATAAATAATATATAAATCAAGCATATTTTATTTATTTAGAATAAATAAAATTAATAACTTACTGACTTGGTCAATCTTGTTTCAAGTGCTACAAGTTATCAACAGAAAGAAAAAGATAGATAAGTTTGGTTGGTTTGTTGGTTTAAAGATATGATAAAGTGATGAAATAGAAAAAGAAAAAGGATATGATATATCAAAAGTATATTTTGAACACAAAATAGATCCAATTTTTTCCGCTGCATGTGTTATGAACACTGATTTTAACTATCAATTATAACATCTAGAGGCAAGGGCCTTATAGCCCCTTGATTTAATTCTTCAGGCACTCTTTTTACATCACTGAAGAAATTCAACCAAATGGATCTCACCGGTAAGGCTGTAAGGAAGATTTTGTATGAGGTTTTAAGGCTATACTCTCCGGTTACTTGAGTTCTTATGTTTTGTTTGAGTAAGGAAAGAAGTAAGGAGGAGAGAAGTAGTGAAGAGAGAAGTAGGAGACAAGAGAAAATGAGTAGAAAATAGATAGATTTTTAGGTTGTTTGGATTGAAAGAAATATGAGAAAAGTAGGTGAGAAAGAAAAATTGAGTTTTCTCTCTCTCGTTTGGTTGGATATAAAAGTGAAAAGAAAGAAAATGATTTTTTATAATGACAAATTTACCCCTATAGCATATATAATATAATATAGTGTAATATTTTTTTATACACATATTATAAAATATAATATAATATAATATAATATAATATAATAATATTTATTTTATATATAATATAATATATAATATATATTTTTAAAAGCAATGTTCTGGAATGAACAACGCCAGTACCAGATTTGCACGCTAGCACAGTTGCAAATTTGAATAATAAAAAAAAGAGTACAATGGGAACAAAGGGAAAAGTTGAGTTTCTCTGCCCAAAATCTTCGATGATGAGGGGAGAAAACAAAATGTGTGGAACCCACTGAATTTTTTCTCTCTTTCCTCACTTCTCTCCTCTTCCAAACCATCGAAAATGGTATTTTTTCACTCACTTCCCTCTTTCCAACTTCTCTTGAAACAGACACAGCGTTAGAGTCATAAGAAAGTCAACTATAGTTGGAAGTTTGACTTTACTTGCTAGAGTACTCAACTATAGTTCCCAACAAGTTGTTGCGCAATGATTATGAACTGTGAACCAATGATACAAAAGAGTTCAAACCAGAGAGATTCTCTAATGAGTCATAAAGGCAACAAAGGGTCAGGTTTCATTTCTCCCTTTTGGATAAGAAGTGAATGGCAATGCGAATTAAGAAAATAACGGCACATTTGATTTACATTTTTATTTCCGATTCATTTTATAAAATTTGTATTGATTTTAGTATTTGATATATTATTTTTTTTTAAATTTTGAAAACACATCCAGTATTTGTAGAAATTTTGAAATGTTAAATAATTATTTTCATTGTTTTCGAAAATGCATTCTTCCTAACTAGCCATCCATCACCTCTTTGTCACAATTGTTTATTATAAGAGTCTTCCATCCTCTTGTTAGCAAATTAAAATCAATACAAATTTTAAAAAATAAAAACACAGAATAAAAATACAAAACGAACATGCCCTAAAGTTGTCCAAAGCACTAATTTTATTTTCCGGTGTTAAGCATAATTATTATTAGGTGAACAAAATAGTTCAATCAAATGCTCTGTATTTGCATGTGGCGGGTTAGCCTCTTTCTCTTCTCCCCTCTTCTTCCTCCATTCCTTTTTCACATCTTATTAGATTCTTGTTTCCTATTTGAAACTATTTGTATATTGTCCATCTAACTACGCGATAAGTAGAACTCTCTTGAAGGTAAACAAGCACAGATGATTTCAAATCCCCCCACACATTGATTTGATCCTTCTTGTTTATACTATTCTTATTTTTGTTTTCGGATTTGTTATAATAGCAAGTGATGTGGAAAATTCTTCCCACTAAACTATCTAAGAGTAGAATCATAGTTATCTAAAATCCGAATGAAAATTACTTCTGATTTTAGCCAATACATACTTATATAGTGTTTCAATGGGATCTTTAAAACTATCATGTATGTACTCATTCTGTATTTTGGGATATTTTATCTCCATTGAAAAAGAATAGAAAGACAAAAAATGACTATACAAGGTATATTTTACACCTATGAACATAGTAGGTTATCATGTTGTCGTATGATAGTTGTATTGTCTTAGTGGATGCAATTTAATTAGATAATGTGAGCAAATAAATAAAGCTAATGGATCTTGTCACATACATTAAGGAAGTTCGTGTTCGATACATTGGATATGGTAAGGAGTATGATGGATGGGTGAATGTAAAAGAGGGGGTGCGTGAGAGATCCATTCCAACCTTAAGAGTGTTACAAGGTGAAGGATGGAGATCTTGTCTTATGTTTCAAGGTAAGGAAACCCGAACATTTTATTTTATTACATTGTGTTTACATAATGTGTTTGTCCATTGGCCACAATATGATTGACTGGTTTGCAAAGTCACATGATTTTCGTACAGCATATAATCTAGGGATGGAGATCACCTGTTCCAGAATGGTGTCTCATTCCTTATCACATCCATTTAGATTGTACCATGTCATTTAAAAACAGTACACTCATAATAAATAATGTAATTAATTTTTTAATTGGCACAATCTAAGTTGTGATGAGATAAGAAATAAGATATCATTTTAGAACAGGTGATCCTCGTCCATAACCGAGATGGACATAAGAGTTATTTTTGGCTTTTAGGTACTCCAAAACATCTCTAACTATTAGAACGCTCTTGGGCCTTTCTTGGTTTGTCACAGGAATCAGACATTAATGAACTTTACTATGATGCTCGTGTTGTAAAAATCCAAAGGAAGGAACATGGTGAAGAAGAGTGTAGGTGCATCTTCAATGTCCAATTTATCCATGACAAATTTGAGGTGATCATTGATTCTTTCCTATACAATGTCACGAGCATTCTTGTTATTAACTTTTTTCTTTCTTATTTGGCCCTTTGTTAGGTAAATCCTTCGATATTACTTCTACCTAATGTTTTATTTGCCTGTGCATAAAGTTATTTCATGGGACAACTTATGCCGTAGGCCTACACAAGAGGAACCTATGGCCCCCATAATTTCATCAAACTCCATAGAGAACTTGTGGGGATAAAAAGAGCCCACTTTTCTTTTGAATTTCTCCGTTATAAGGAGAGATTGTTATGAGGAGAAACTATAGTGACCTTTCTTTGGGAGATTGTTGACATTAAAACTAAGTAAAGCCTCCAAATTTGGATGGTCTTATATTTTGTGTTATTTTAATTGTCATGTTATAAATATTATATTATTTGTTATAAAATTGAATTAAGTAAATAATGTGATCTACATAGTACAAAAATAACCAAATATTATTCTTTTAAGTGATTGTGCTTTAAATATTTTAATCTAGATATTATGTTTTTAAAAAACCAAGGATAGTACATCAGTTTCGTCAAAAGAAAAAATGATAGTACATCAGATGGAGAGAGGCCTAATTGTTAGAGGCTGATAGAGATTAAGAAAAACTATAAATGAATTTGCTAAAAGAGATATTTAGATGTTATTGAAACTGTTAAAAGAGAGAGGCATAACAAAGTTCCCTTGGGATCTATACAACTCGTAAAATCGATACATTGTCTTCGATGGGGATGAAATGTTGCACAATATGAACAATATAAATGAATTTAATCAAATTTACATGAAGAAACAATATCTATTCTACTGTTCATTTTAAACATTTGAAGTCATTTTGTTGGCATTCCTTCAACGATGAGTCGGGTAGTGTCCATACTTCAAGTATGCAAAAATTTACCTAAGACAACGCTTTCATTTCAAGTGAAAATGTAATTGAACATTCTGAAGTTTGACTTATGTGCGACCTAGATCGTAAAGTTTGAAAAATATATTTGATCCATATTGTGCAAAACAACCTGTCATGACTCGAATTTCGTAGTCATGACTGGCCCACAGGGAAATCCTCTTGTTTTCCATTTGCAACCTCACAAGTATATATAAATTTGTTTCTTTCAAAGTAAATGATTTCATTCATTATTTAAAATAACATAATGAATAATATAATGAATAGGAACAAATAACATATAATGAACAGTAAACTAAAAAAACCATGGATACAACTCATCATGACTATCCATATGACTTCATGGGCTTTCAATGCCTTCACAGATTCTTGCAAAAGGTAAACGTTGAGTGAGTCCATTAACCTAGTGAGGAGTTTCTACCAAACACATACAGTCACACTAACTCAATTGCCAAAAAAAAATACACCTCCAAATACACCACATCAAATCAATACATAACATAGTCATAATCACACATAAGCAAAAATGACCTCTTGTCCTCAAACCGGGTACTCAGGGAATGACTTGCTCATCACTCTTGTTCTTATAACTAAAACTCATGTTCCCGCTCATAAAGGAAAACATAGCATAAACATAATCATATCAAGTCTTTGGGGTTTCGACTGGGGTTGCTCACTAAGTACCCCTACCTCGACAGTTTTAATTTGTATCCCGGAGATACTACCCCCTCTAGTCATCAATATCCCTCCTCAATTCTTGGGTTGCTAACTAAGATCCCGAACTTTAACGGTTTTAACTTATATCCCTGAGATATCACCCCATCTGATCAGATTTCCCGAGATTCAATAAAAAAAACAAGCAAATCCATTCTACCAAGTACAAATCCAAATAATACACATGTTTATAATTCACTTGTGAGAGTAACAAGCCATAATCAATGTTGATCCAATAGATAATATATCATAATATACTCCTCCACCCATAATAGTTTGTACACCTCTAAAGTCAAATTACATAATCAAAATTTGGTAACGAGAGAGTCAATATCCCCTCCAACCATTTATATTAACAATTATAATCGACATGATGAATAATATCATTTAGATCCTCTTCATTTCACATATGAAAAGTATATCCATAACACCACATTCATACACATCTAATAACATGCATCACATTATAATTAAATTGACATATATCATATTTTTACTTGATCCTTAAATAAGTATTTAGTTTTGCCTACACATAACTCTTAAAATCATATATTTCCACCAAACTAATCATTTATGTTAGCTGCCCTCTCTTTTTTTTTCTTCACATTTTGGTTTCGTTAATCCCCTTTCTCAATTTATATCCTTGTATTGACAAGTTATTACAAGGTAAAATCAGTGTTATTAAAATCGAACTAGTCATCGACTCGGTTAAGGCACCGGGTCAATGGGTCACTGGTCGAACCAGTGAGTCAATGGTTGAACCGGATGAACCGATATATATTAAATGTATAAATTTTATAGTTAAGTTTTGTTTATATAAAATATTTTCAAACAATTCACCAACTAATTCAGTGGCCTAGCGGTACATCCCCTTGTGAACATTAAAGGTTTGATTCTCCTCCTTGATAACTTCTGCAAATTTAGAATTTGTATTAAGTTGATACTAGAATGGAGGCGCATGTGTGGGCGCGTCAAAGCAGGATGGGTCCACCAGAACTGGTTCAGCTATCAAACCAGCTGGTTCTTACCGGTTCAAACCAGTTTAATGACGTTAAAGCCGGTTTAAAGGCACTGATACCGTGACCGGACTGGCCATGGGTCCGGTTTCCGGGTGGTCCAGTCTGATTTTAATAACACCGGGTAAAATCACCTTAAATTCTCGTCCATACAAGCTTAAGAGGAATCCACCTAAACTGTTGTCGCTAATTTTATTTTATTTTTTGAAAAAAATCATTGCTTAGGATGAGATCATCACATACAATTGAATCCATTCCGCCATGACAATTGAAAAGTGCAATATGAGAATCAAGATGGCTTTATCCTTGAACCTATTGCAATTAGGCAGCGTTTACTATATACACCCCATTTATGTGAGCATTGATGTGCATCCCTCGTTAACTCATAGTAGCTGGTTTGTAAAAAGTTCCATTTATTACGGAATTTGTCGTATTACTCAGCAAGCGGGTTCCTTACTCCTTAATGAAGCAGTGAAGCTCAGTTTCATTGTTACCGATATTTTAGATTGAGGTTCAGAAGAGGTGCCATGAAAAGTTGAAAACAGCGACCGAAAATCCTCTCTCTGAGTCCATAAGTATTACAAGTATTGAGATTCAAAGTATGAATTCTATTGATGTAAGCTTGTGCTTATATACAAGTTCATTACAAGTGTGTTGTATTAACTGAAAGTAATAACAGATTGCTCAACTAATTCTAACTACCAACTAATTGAGTAGTTGGATAACTAACTTTCCTATTCCGTCAGTCCTCACAAGCTGAGCTATATATATTTATCATGCTCAGCTTGGACAATATAATGAATGAAAAACTGATGGATGAAGTGCCTTGGTGTGTATGTCAGCAATCTAGTTTGCTAAGGAGACTGATAATAGTTGTATAACATTCGCTTAGACTTTATCTTTGACTAGATGGAAGTCAATTTTTATGTGCTTTGTTCTCTCGTGGAAGGTAGGATTTTGAGCAATGGCAATGGCTGAATTATTGTCACAATACAAAGGTACAGATGCAGATTGTCTTTGATGCAGATAAGCCAGTAAATATAGTATCCACTGAATTTCACAAGTGGTGCAAGCCAATGCGCTCGATACTCACCTTTTGAGCTGGAACAGGAGATGGTAGCTTGCTCCTTGGATTTCCAGGAAACCAGTGAAGAGCCTATAGAGAAATATGTGACTGATTTTCGGGAGTCCTGGCAGAAAGCCCAATCTGAGTCACTGAATGCAGACAATTTGACATCAGATGAGGCTGAGAAGAATAGACTAGTACCCAATGCTCCTTTGATATGTTAGAGAACATGAGTAGGTGCCTCTTGGTGAGCTTGAGTTGGCTTAGAAACAAACTGACGTAGCTTGTTGATAATCTTCTAGATTATGTGATTTTTGTGTGCTTATTAAATGGATTTTTGCCCCCAATTGTGTTGATTGATTGAGTTTTGTCCCTAAGTTTAGCTAATTTAGTTTTTAATAATATTTGGAATATTTTAGTTTAATTTCATGTTTTTAGAGTTAATCTAATAGTATTTTTACTTGTTTACATTTGTAGGAAATAATAAAGATGAGATGGAAAATTGAAGAGATTGATAGATTTGATTTCTTACGAAAATTCCAAAAAGAAGATAGAAAAGTCGCAGTAGCATGAGAATTGGTTAAATTGATATTGTGATATGGAGCAAGTGGGGGTCCAAGTCATTAAATTGATGATAATTGATATGAAGATTTGAAATTGCCATTAATTGATGTGGGTCATGATCACAAATTTAGGAGATTTAGTTTTCATCCAAATTAAATCAAATAATGAATTGCAATTTGCAATAAGTGCAACAACGTGATACAAGAATTGCTAGGGGCCCACGCAAATTGAAGATTTGGAGGCTTGCATCTAGATATAGCCACAACGTCAGGAGGAAAAGAGAACGAGGGGTAGACACAGTAGCCGCACAGGAAAAAAAATATAGAGAGAACTATACAGTTTTGAGGGGGAGAAAAGGGAGAAATCAAGAGAGTTGAAGCTGACGAGTAGAGATTCATGATGACTACCTTGCCTTCATCTTCTTCTGGCGTTTGTTCTATTTCTATTATGTCTAGCTAATTTTCTTTTGTTAGAGGTAGATGGAACTACCTAGATAACTTGTTTTGATTCTAGATAATTACTTGTTCTGGTTTGTTTAATTTCAAGAGTTTATTCACTGGTTACATGTTTACCTACTGTATGAATTTGCAATTGGTTAATTTGAGTTCATAATCGTTGTTTGTGAATAAACGATTTGCGCGTGTTACTTAGGAATAAGAACACAACCAAATTAATTTTTTTGAGTGAAAATCTTTCTTAACTCTTCTGTTATTTATCTAATATTCAAGGAATTGAATTAGTAACTTAGACAGAAAGGTTTATTCACCTAAGGAATTATGAGATAAATTACAAAACTCAGTGTCTTGAAATTGGATAAATTGTTCAAGTTAATTTCCAGGATTTAACAAGTAGGACGGGTAGGGAAATCGATCCTCTAATTTTTTTTTCTTGATTGTTAAAACCCAAATTTTATGTTGCTTAATTTTCTCAATTGAAAATACCAAAAATATTTTTTGTTCCTTGTTAAATTTATGTTCTTACTTATTGGTGAAAACCAATTTCAAACCATTTGGTTGCTCAAGCGAAATTGAGTTGGCACGTTAGTAGTTAACGGTTCAATCCCTGATGACGATATTTTTATTACTACAGTTAGCGATTTGGTGCACTTGCCAATTTTGCTCAACAAGTTTTTGGCGCCGTTGCCGGGGAATGATTTTCGTTAATATTAGTTGTGCCAATGGAATCTCGATTTGAGCATTTTATTTTGTATATATTTGAATTTTTCTTTTGAGCTTTGTTTTTGTTAGGTGGATGCAACACATGGACCATGCCTACTATTCAAATCAGGAATATCAAATTGATTGGGTCGTGCTTGATTGTATCGTTGCTAACAATGTAAAGACATACTCCAATGAGGAATGGAGACCACATTTGTTATCTTTACCACCACCACCACACTTTAAGCTGAATCCCGAGGTGATAGAATTTCTTTGGGAGATAGATGCTCAACTTGTGATCCAGAGCACAGAGCGTAACAAGGCAGAAATAAGTACCATGATTCAGGGGTTTGAAATGCAAGCTGGGAAACATTCTAAAGAGCTAGTAGCGCAACTAAGTGTCATGATTCAAAAGTTAGAAGCGGAAACTATGGAACATTTGAAAAAGCTAGCTGAGGAGCCACTGGAAACCCATATTCAAGAGAATCTGGTTGCGGAGATGGATCAAAATGAAGATGTAGTGGTGGTGGTAGATGACTCACAAGAGGAAATATTTTTCACCATGCTAGCCAAGAAACTTGAAATTGCTGCATTGGATAAATATGTTGGCTTACATGCATGTGTGGACACTGCAAAGTTGGTCCCTTCCACTTGTCTGTCAAATTTCTTTGTGAAAATAACATTTGACTCGGGAGGAAGTGGGTTCATTATTTTACTAAAGAGGTCAATGGAGTTTTCACACACTTGCCAGGAGGAATTGAGGGTAGATTCATCTTGCTTCTGCAATCGCCACTCCACAAGCTATGGGATCCGGGAGGAAGCCTTTACATATTTAGCATCTCTTGCCCCCTATGCTACAAGCAATGGGATCCAGGTGGAAGCTTCTCAATGAGTTTTCTTAGCCCTTCTCTTTAGTTTATTTTCATTTTCTTGTTAGTTTTTGTTGAAAATAATAATAATAAATAAATAAATAATAATAATAAAATAATAAATAAAAAGAAGAAAAAATAGAAAATTTAGAAAGAAAAAAAAATTGATCAGATATATATTTAGTTTTTTTTTCTTTTATGACTTGCCTATCTTGTGCTAATGTTTTCTCTGTTCTGAGATATATGTTTAGTTGTACTTCATGGTATCTCATGAAAAAAAGGAAGGATATGAGGCACTAATAATGGTGACCTCAAGTTTGGACCAAATTTTGGAAGAGCAAGATAGGGGAGTTTTCTTTTCTTTTTCTTTATTTTGTTCTTATTTTTTCGTTTTGTGTGCTGTTTTATTTTTGAGTGTTTTTTTTAGTGTTTGCAAGTTAATGTCGGTACTCCTCTTTGAAAAAAAAATAAAAAATAATAATAAGCATGCTTGTATGGAACCCTATTCTTGGCAATTTCATTGTATTGTGCGCCCACCATGTTTGTTTTCCTTTGATATGAAGATGATACTTGTGGTTTAGTTTTTCATTTGAGTTTGTTCCTGACTGGATTTCATAACTTTGGTGCATTGTGTTAAACCTTGTTGATTAAAGTTCATGGTTATAAAATTTTGGTGAGAATTAATTGGATTGCTTAACTTTATCCTTGTGAGTCATTTGAGCCTATAATTGTAAATTCTTTCTTGTGAGTGCACCATTGAAATTCATGCTCTTGAGTTTGCTTGGTTCTTGCTTGAAGTTCATGATTCACATGCATGTTATAAAAATGATTTGGGCTGTATTTCAAGTAGCTACTTTGACCAAACAGCCAACCATGAATTTTTCCCTTTGCTTAGCCCATTTGAGCTTTAAATGTATATCTTTGTTAATTTGTTTTACCCATGAGCCTTACCTTGAAAAACAATGTGTCTAACCAAACCTTAGTGGATATGAGAGCATTGAATTATTGTGTGTGAGTTTGACATAAGTATGGAGGAGAATATTGTGCTTATATGTTGGTGAAGGGAAGGAATGGTTACCAAAAAAAAAAAGACAAAAAATATATAAAAAAATGAAAATGGTATGAAATACTTGAGAAAAACAAAGTGGTGCTTTGAAAGATCGAAAAGAAGGTGAAGGAAGTCAAAAAGAAAGAGGTGGGAAAAGGGTTGTATGCAAAAGCATGGTTCTTTAAAATAATTGTTGCTCTCCTATTTTCTTTGGTGCTACCTTGTTTATCCTTTCTTATCCTTCCCATTTACCTTGGCCACATTACATCCTAAATAAAGTCCCTTTGATTTATGCATACTGTGAATTGTGAATGAATGATTGAGATGAAAATCAAACTTGAAGTTGCATGGTTTTGATGTGTGAAATTGAGCGATACACTAACCTACATAAATTTGAGTGATTGAGTGAAATTACACTTACTGTGAGTAGTTGGGTGTCCATTAGTTCTTCCTTAATTGAATTAGCCATGTTCTTTAATTTTTCAAGTGTGGAAATATTGGTGCACCTTTGTTATGATTTCTTCTTTGGAATATTCTAGGATGTGAACTTGTTATAAGGTGATTCTTTTGTTTTAGGATCTCTTATATGGTTGGGTGGTGTATTGCTTTGTTATTGTTAAGTTAGGGTGTCCCTTGAGTCGATGTTTGCTTGGTCTGTTGTCCTTAGTGTTTTGTGTGTTGGTTTGGGTTACTTTTGCTTGGGGACAAGCAAAGTCTTAGGTTTGGGGGTGTGATAATCTTCTAGATTATGTGATTTTTGTGTGCTTATTAAATGGATTTTTGCCCCCAATTGTGTCGATTGATTGAGTTTTGTCCCTAAGTTTAGCTAATTTAGTTTTTAATAATATTTTGAATATTTTAGTTTAATTTCATGTTTTTAGAGTTAATCTAATAGTATTTTTACTTGTTTACATTTGTAGGAAATAATAAATATGAAATGGAAAATTGAAGAGATTGATAGATTTGGCTTCTAACGAAAATTGCAAAAAGAAGATAGAAAAGTGGCAGAAGCATGAGAATTGGGTAAATTGATATTGTGATATGGAGCAAGTGGGTGTCCAAGTCATTAAATTGATGATAATTGATATGAAGAATTACAATTGCTATTAATTGATGTGGGCCATGATCACAAATTTAGGAGATTTAGTTTTCATCCAAATTAAATCAAATTATGAATTGCAATTTGCAATAAGTACAGCAACGTGATACAAGAATTGCTAGGGGCCCACGCAAATTGAAGATTTGGAGGCTTGCATCTATAGATATATATATATATATATATATATATATATATATATATATATATATATATATATATATATATATATATAGACACAAGTCAGGAGGAAAAGAGAACGAGGGGCAGACACAGTAGCCGCACAGGAAAAAAAATATAGAGAGAACTATACAGTTTTGAGGGAGAGAAAAGGGAGAAATCAAGAGAGTTGAAGCTGACGAGCAGAGACTCATGATGACTACCTTGCCTTCATCTTCTTCCGGAGTTTGTTATATTTCTATTATGTCTAGCTAATTTTCTTTTGTTAGAGGTAGATGGAACTGCCTAGATAACTTGTTTTGATTTTGGATAATTACATATTCTGCTTTGTTTAATTTCAAGATTTTATTCACTGTTTTCATGTTTATCTACTGTATGAATTTGCAATTGGGAAATTCGAGTTCATAATCGCTGTTTGTGAATAAACGATTAGCATGTGTTACTTAGGAATGAGAACACAACCAAATTAATTTTTTTAGTGGAAATATTTCTTAATGCTTCTGCTATTTATCTAATACTCAAGGAATTGAATTAGTAACTTAGACAGGTAGGTTTATTCACCTAAGGAATTAGGGGATAAATTGCAAAACTCAGTTTCTTGAAATTGGATAAACTGTTCAAGTTAATTTCCAGGATCGAACAAGTAAGAAAGGCAGGGAAATCGATCCTCTAATAATTTTTTCTTGATTGTTAAACCCCAATTATTATGTTGCTTAATTTTCTCAGCTGAAAAAAAAAATACAAAAAATATTTTCTTTTCTTTGTTAAATTTCTATTCTTACTTATTGGCGAAAGCCAATTTCAAACCATTCGGTCGCTCAAACAAAATTGAGTTGGCACGTTAGTAGTTAACAGTTCAATCCCTGAGGACGATATTTTTATTACTACAAAGCGATTTGGTGCACTTGCCAATTTTGCTCAACACTTGTTCACTGCAAATGCTAAGTCTGGTCTAGTATTAGTAAGCTAGATTAATCTGCCAATTAATCTTCTATATGATGATGGATCAGGATGAAGATTGCTTCCCTCAGCAGAGAGTTTGAGATTAGGAAGCATTGGAGTAGTTCTTGGTTTGCATGCCAAGAGTCCTGCATCTCCAAAAGTTTTAAGGCATACTTCCTTTGACTGAGAGCTATGCCTTCCTGAGACCTTGCCACTTTTAAGCCAATGAAGAACTTGAGGGAACCAAGATCTTTGATCCCAAATTGCTTGTCCAAGTAGGTTTTGACAGATTGAATCTCATTACTGTCATTGCCAGTTAGAACTATGTGATCCACATAGACTAAAAGGATGGTGATGTGAGCATCTGCTGTTTTGACAAATAGAGAATTGTCTGATTTAGACTGAGTGTACCCGAGATGAATGTGAGCAGTTGTGAGTTTGGAATTCCATTGCCTGCTAGCTTACTTGAGTCCATATAGATACTTAAAAAGCTTGAATTCTTGATTAGGCTTGGAATTATCGAATCTTTGACGGATAGTCATATATACCTCTTCATTTAAGTCTCCATGAAGAAAGGCATTATTGACATCGAGTTGATGCAAATGCCAATTGTGTCCTGTAGCTAGAGACAAAATTAGCCTTATTGTTGTCATTTTAACTACTGGAGAAAAGGTCTCAAAGTAGTCTATGCCTTCTTGTTGTGTGTATCTCTTTGCCACAAGTCTAGCTTTGTATCTTTCTAGACTCCCATCTAATTTAAGCTTGACTTTGTAGACCCATTTGCAACCAATGGATTGCTTTCTTGGTGGCAAACCAGTAAGTATCCATGTATTGTTCTGTTCAAGAGCAGAAATTTCTTGATCACTTGCTTGTTGCCAACACTCATTCTTAACTACTTGCTTATAAGTTTTTGGTTCTGGAATGGTAGTGAGTGATATTGCATATGATCTATAGCTGATGAAAGATGATTAAATGAAAGGAAATGAGATAGAGGATAGGAAGTACCTGATGATTGACCTGTTGGAAGTTATGAATGAGATATATTGCAGTGGTAGTCCCTGAGATAGTTAGGAGGGTTTCTCTGCCTAGTTGATGTTCTAGGCATAGGTGGAGGTTCAGGATCAGGGTTAGAGTTGGGATCAGAATTAGGAATTTGATTTGGAGGTTAAGGAAGAGGAATGATGGGAGGAACAAATGTTGATTCAGCAATTGTGGTCGTATTTGGTAAGCAAGATGGAAAAGTGGAGGGGGGAGAATAAGGTTGTGTTGTCTTAGGGAATGGAAAGATATTCTCGTAGAAGATAACATTTCTTGAGATGAATATTTCTCTGCTATGTAGATCAAAGAGAATGAAGCCTTTGACTCCATCTTTGTAGCTTAGGAACATGTATTTTCTAGCTCGAGATTGGAACTTTTTTCTGTTTGTACTACAATAGAAAATGCTTTAGATATCATTTATGTGTGCCTTTTAATAGCGCTTTTAAGCGCTATCTATGCCCTAGTTATTAAAAGTAGTTAGTAAAGGTAACATTTAAGACGCGCTATTAAAAGATGACTTTAGATAGCATTCTCGCGTATGAACAAACGCTATGTAAAGTGTGTGTTTACCGCCATCTTGGGAAGGCACATATGTGACTTTAGATAGTGTTTTTTGTATAAACGCTATCTAAAGGCATGCCTTTAGATAGCGTTTGTTTATACAAATGCTATCTAAAACTGCCTTTAGATAGTGTTTACACAAACAAACGCTATCTATTGCCATAATTTTTTTTAAGTTTACTTTTTTCTTAACTTTACCTCCACCCTGTATGTTCATCAAAAACAAAAGGTTTACATCAACCACATTAAGAAGACACAGTAAATTACGAGTTTACTAAACTAAAAGAGCACTAATTGTCATCTAATCAAAACTAATTAACAATTAATAAAACAATTTTTAACAGTAAAAGAATTGACTTTACTGTTATCTTTCCACCCAATAAACGTTATCTAAAGGTTATCTTTTAACAGCATTTCTTTATACAAATGCTATTAAAAATTGATTTTATTTTATTTATTTATTTCAAATTAGAAAAGATTGTGCTTCAAAAAACAAACGATGTCTTATGTGCACTCTTTAATAGCACTTATTCTAGGAAACACTATTAAAAGGCCACAACCATTTTTAATAGCATTTCTGCTTTACAAACGCTATTAAATAACTGTTATTATAAATCATTTTTGTTGTAGTGCTGCTACTAGTGTGGAAGCATATATAGCATAGTGATCCAAAGACTATTAGGTGAGATAGGTCAGGTGGTTTGTTATAGAGAACAGAAAAAAGAGATTCATTCTTTAGGACTTCTAAGGGTATCAAATTGATTAGATGCACTGCCTGTTGGACGTCATAGGAGCAGAAAGGGAATGGGAAGGTTGGCTTGGAGCATTAAAGCTCTAGCTATGTTTAGAATGTGCTGATATTTTCGTTTAGCATTTCGATTTTGTTGTGGGGATTCAACACAGGTTATTTATGTAAAATGCCTTTGGATTACCAGAGCCTATCCTAGATCCGTTGGGCCACTCGCAGATGTTCAGTCCTGCAAATATCACACTCCAGATGTCCAGTCCTGGGTGGGTGGGTGGGTGGGTGTGTGTGTGTGTGTGGGGGGGGGGGGGGGGGGTTAGAGTCTCGCATTGGATAGTGATATGGCCTGAATAGTACCTATAAGTAAGGGGTAACCCTCACCCTTCAAGCTAGCTTTTGGGGTTGAGTTAATCCCAAACCCAAATTCTAAGGATAAGATCTATAACTTGTTCTTCCAATTCAGTGGTACTCACAAACTCGTCCTTTTCCTCTTTCAGTGGCAAAGCCACCTTCATAACCCAATTCATCCTTTGCTTCACATATAGAAACCACACTGACATAGAAACACCCCAAGAAATAGACTCAACCACCAAGCTGTGAAAGCACAAACCTCAAAAAACAATAAAAGATTTATCTTGGTTCATCCTATCCTTGGACTACGTCCACTCCTTGGCTTCACCAAAATCCTATGAGTATTGTTTTCACACCTAGCCTCTCCAGGCTCAACACAAGTATTCTTTTGGCTAGTCTCTTCAGACTTACATATATACCTGGATTGATTTGTGAAGAAAGTGCTTCAAAGTATAATGTTTCAAGTCAACAAAATAACACTCAAAGAGTGAATATTAATGAAGTTTTGTATGACTGCATAAATAACTTCTATTAATAAATACAAATGATTGAGCGAGAAATATTAATGAAAGAATGAAAATTTTGAGAGCTTTGAATGCACAATTTGCTCGTAATGAATATTCACAGGTTCTGTGTTCGTCACATTCTACAAGTTTCTTCAATGTCTTCTTTATATAATCATCAGTAATAAATCCCTTGAGAGACATTCTCCTTGGTTCAATGATTAATGTCAAAGAGTCGTTCTAAGGTTTCATTTAATGTTTATCGACATTGGTAAGGGTTTTTTTGACTTGAGAACGAACTTCTTTGCTTGCTTTATCATAGTGCAAGCACGAGTCAGAGCAGGAGCATGTGTTTTTTTAACTTCGAGCGGCGTGACTTCCTTTTTTGTCAATGTGAGATATGACACAAAAAAGTTCATTCAGCTGTTTTGTGCAAAAGGGATGTCATATTTCCTTCATGCTTTATCATCCTACTTGAGTTAGCAACTTATTTTCTTCAATATCAAGTTCTTTGGTTTAAGTGAGGAGTCTGAAATGTGCTTTCACATGCTTTGTCTTATGTGACTCTGAAGTTGACACAGGCAAACACAAGAAGAGGGGGTTGAATTGTTTTTGTTAATAATTTTTCTAAAACAACCTTTCAAAACTGTTTTTCTCACACGAGGATATATAAAGCAGATGTACACACCGAAAAAGAACTTTTGAGACTTAACAAAAGCAATATCAAAATCCCACATTCAGTATAAATAAATAAAGCTGTAAGAGTTTAAGGAAAGAAGATTCACGCAGATGATTTTATCATGGTTCACTCTCTTCCAACCAAGAGCTACATCCAGTCCCTTCGACTTGAAGGTTTTATCCACTATTTCTCCAAATAGATTACAACCAAGTATTCAACACCTCTCCAGGCTACAAGTATTCCTTTCTTACCAAGCCTCTTCAGGCTCTAACTCTAACAAATAGATTTTAACTTAAGATCATCTTAACTCACTATATGTGAGGATATGAAAGTTTAAGATCTGTTGAATATTTTAACAATATTCAAACTAAAAAATACAAACTTTTTCTTTTGAAAGAATGAAAGAAATGAGAGCTTGTTCTCGCAAATATAGGACTACTCTTGAAAAGCTTCAACGGTCATTTTGAATTTCCCGTTTAGAGATAGCATTGAATGCATAATATCCGTTGTGACTGATACCTTGATCGTGGCCATGATGAAATGTATTCTTGGTTATCAGGGTAGTACAAAATGGAGGCTCACTGCTTTGAGCATTTGTAGCTTGAAAACTATTTTTCCTCCTTTATGTAACTTCTAGCTTTTTCCAGCAGTAAAGGTGCTATCGTACAGATTGTTTTACATTTCCCATTGTAATGAGGTTCTTTCTAAAAATTACATATTAGATTGGATCTAGGGCATACTAATTATTCTCCAACAATAATTTCTTCAGCCCAGATTTTGATTGGCTTTCACACTAGTTAAGTCCATAATGGATGTGTTTCCTTTGACTTCAAATAGAAATGGAAGAAATTTATTAAAAACCTAGGAGAGTTATGCATTTGATAGAAATAGAGAGCTACCTAATTGAAAAGAATAGACAGAGAACAAATCTATCAATTGATCAAATCAATAAACTCATTCCAAGGGTTTCCCTTTCTTCAAGTTGGCTAGTGGTCGGTTCCCACAAATTACACTTTTGAACCATGCACGATGAGGGTTGGGTTGAGAAGGGGGTGAGACGTGTGATTTTTTTAATGACTTAATCTTAGCCATTAGATTAGATTAAAATGGAAAGATGAGATTTGGTGTCATTTGATCTTAACCCTATATATATATACCCCGATCTTAATCATGATTTGGAAGAGATATGGGGTGGATCCCAAGCCGAGAGCCACTGCCTTTAATGTTAGAAGCTTTTTCAGAAGTCAGTCGTGAGGAATCAAGGAGAAGAATTATGCTGCACACTTTAGATCCTTCACAACTGTCGGAATGTGAAGATTCTTCCCATGTGACAAAAGGACATGATTCAGTGGTAGAGAAAAAGAGAAAGTGCTGGTGTGAACACTACAGGAAGCAACCAAATTAGAAGAAATCAAATGGGGAAGGGTGTGCATTGTTGGACGATTTCTAGGCAAGTATACCTAGTCATACAAGTAATACGGTGGTGAGACCGTTTATCGTTCCCACGAGGACTGTGACAAGTACTATCACGTACCGAATCAATTACTATCTAAGCGGGTATTTGGATCAAAGGGAGCTCAATAGTAAATACCAAGCCCAAATAGATTTAAAACCTAAAATAAACAAAATAAAAGGAAAAGTTCTTTTTGGATTTTTGTCGAACACTTGGAAGGCAGTTAAAAGGATTCCTCAAATATATGAATGATGTTGGGATTAGGTTCACTAAACTTCATCCCCATGCAATGAAATGACTAATAAACAGTTTCTACTTCAAATATGACAATCAATCCACAAGATTACTCAAGCCCTGATTCCTCAGATGACAAGAGCCTAAATCCACTAATAGACCCTAATTCCTTAGGTGGCCTAATTAATGAATTTGCATGATGATTAGGGATTACACGATTGCTAATAAACCTAAATCCATTCCTAGATACAAGGTTTACTAGATGGTTGATTTCAGTTCTAGTTCTAATACGAATTTTCCAATTGCATACCAAAACAATAATCAAGTCATGGGGGATCACGCCACAACAAGCATTAAGCATGAAAATCAATCACTCATAAGGAAGCAAAAACTGTATTACAAGGTCAAGTCAAATACATGGAGAATTCAGAAATAGCTACATATAATCCCAACAATGGGAGGTTTAGCTACTCATGATCAATGACAAAATCAAAGAAATAGAGATGAAAAGGAGAAGAAACTCCATGGAATCCTTGTGCAGCTGCCCCTGGTTCAGAGAGTGTTTGAGGGTTTCAAAAACTGTTTTCTTCTGTTTTACCCGTGCCTATTTATAGATTAGGATTCGCGTCACGGCCGTGATGGCCACCACGGCCAGGCCGTGACGGGTTCTGCCTTGGCGCGCTTTCAAAATATGTTTGTCACATCCGTGACAGACATCACGGCTAGGCCGTGATAGCATCTGCCTTCACCAATTGGTCTGTCACGGTCTTGGTGGGCATCACGGCTAGGCCGTCACAGATTCTACCTAGGAGGGTTCTGACTCAATTAACATGTCACGGCCGTGATGGGCATCACGGCTAGGCGATGACAGCTTCTGACTTTTGCCTTCTTTCTTCTCAATAATTGCTCGACCACGGCCGTGATGGTTATCACGGCTAGGCCGTGATGGGCTTTGCTTGGCTCAATTTCTTCACTTTTCAAGCTCTATCTTCATCCAAGCTCCATCATGGTCAATCTTGAGCATTTTTCCTTAAATTACTGCAAAACAACACCAAGAAACCGCTTCACCCGTTCCAAGGTAAAAACTAATAGAAATCAATTTAAGCCTAAACTATATGAAAATGCATGCAGAAGTGTACAAGAATTATGATGTGAGATCACACTATCAAATCACCCCAAGCTTATTCATTTGCTTGTCCTCAAGCAATCACTAAGGCCAGAAGATATAAATAATCAGAACATAGATAGTGAACCAAGAACCCGGGTAAATAATCCAAGTAACAGGCATTTCAAATAATTCAGCAAGAGACAATCAGCTTCAAGTCCAATTAGAAGCTTAGGTTTCTTAGACTCATATTCTAACTGATTTGGGCACTCTTTCTCACCTGAAAATCACCCCAAGCTTATTCCTTTGCTTGGCACTCTTTCTCACCTCACTCGAGTGTTTAGGGATATATGACAATTCGCTCCATTTTCCTCAAGGAATGAATTCTACCATAGGCTTGACTATCAACCAAATCTCTACTTTATTATTGAAAACAATTAAGAATCAAGAGGTCTTTTGCTTTGGTTGTAACGGGGCCATGGGATTAATCGTTAGGTGGGGAAATCAAGAAAAGTACATTTCAAAAGGCTACACAAAATATCAAGCATTGCAAATCATGACACCTTCTAAAATACCTTTTTGGGTTTTGATTCATTTTTCCACCTTTCTTACTTTCTTTTGTCATCCCCTTCTCTAATTTTTTTTTTCTAATTTTTCTCTTTTTTTTTTCATTTGGAGAAGGGGAGATTTTCAATCCAAGAGAAATATTTTCTGAATTTCTCATCCCATACTTTTTAAACTACCTTTCTACCCTTTTTTTGTAATACTTTAAAAGGTGCCATACCAAGCATATTCATCAAGTTAATTCAAGGTACCAAGAAAAGTATTTTATTATTTCAGGCTCAAAATTGGGCAACTAAGTGGTAGCATTTAGTCAATCAAAGCTCAGAAGACCGGAAAAATTCCTAGTGCCTCAATCATTTTCAAAAATGTTTTCAAAAATTTTTAAGCTTCAAAATGGTTTCAAGTCAGGTTCTAGATAAATACAATCCAAGAGGAATAACACTCTATCACAAAGAATGGGGTAAGTTTAATGAGTACCCTTTTTTGGCTCAAAATATCACATTTATTAGTTCAAGAATCAATGAGAAACACAAATCTACAGAACCACATGCTAATTATCAACTATCACAGATCATTTCAAGAATTTTTATTTGTAACCTTATCACAAGAATAAAAAATTGGGTTCAACAATTCACTATCTCAATTTATTTGGCACTCAGTTCTCACAATCGGATGCAACATCTAAACAAGCGGCAATCGAATCATGTGAACATGCAAAGCTATGCCTATATGAATGCAACATGCAAAATGCAAAAGTATGCAAAAGTACCCCTACCCCAAGCTTAAAAATTTACATTGTCCCCAATGTAAATAATCAAGTCAGAGAGAGGAGAAAAAATGGAACGACTTACCAAGGCGGTAGCGGGTGTTGGTTAACATGATTAGTCAGAAACTTGTTGGGAAATGCATCATGGCCGTGAGCCTCATCACGGGCAGGTCGTGATCAATTTTGTTCCACAGGGGCTGGCCTGTCACGGCCCTGGCCTCTATCACGGCTAGGTCGTGATGCTTTCTGATCTTCAGGGTCCTCTCATCACGCCCGTGATGGGTATCACGGATAGGCCGTGATCCTTTCTGGTCTTTACATTAAGCTCAACACGGTCGTGACCAGTGTCACGGCCCTGCCCTTTTGCTTCTCCTTCTTTCTTGTCCTGAAAACACTTAACAAATTTATTAATTGATGATCTTATTACTCTTGATCTTCTCAAATTATTCAAGAGTTAAAAATCAAAAACAAAAGGAAAATGAAAAGAAAACTTGGGTTGCCTCCCAATAAGCGCTTCTTTAACGTCACTAGCTTGACGGGTAGGTGATCTCAAGGATCATGAAGGCGCACAGCTGAGACAAATCTCTCGATGTCACCACCCAAGTAGGCCTTGAGCCTTTGGTCATTGACTATGAAGGTCCTTTTTGAAGTAGGATCCTCCACTTCTACAGCTCCATGAGGTGAGACTTCTTTGACAATGAACGGTCCCGACCACTTAGACTTCAACTTGCCCGGAAACAATCTCAGCCAGGAATTGAATAATAGAACTTGTTGTCCCAGCTGAAATGTTTTCATCATGATCTTCTTGTCATGGTAGGTCTTGACTCGCTGCTTGTAAATAGCTGCATTCTCATATGCATTAAGGCGCATTTCCTCTAATTCATGCAGCTGATTGACTCTTTTCTCACCCGCCAGAGTGGCATCAAAATTTAAGAATTTCAATGCCCAAAAGGCTCGATGTTCTAACTCTACGGGTAGATGACATGCCTTCCCATAGACCATCTGAAATGGATATAACCCCACAGAAGTTTTCAATGCAGTCCGGTAAGCCCACAAGGCATCGTCAAGCTTCCGTGCCCAATCTCTTATTGAGGTGGCCACAGTTTTTTCCAGAATCCGCTTAATCTCCCGGTTAGAGACCTCCGCTTGCCCATTTGTTTGCGGATGATAGGGAGATGCCACCTTATGCCTCACATCATACTTGGTCAACATATTTTTCAGTTGTGAGTTGCAAAAGTGAGATCCCCCATCACTTATAAGGACCCTTGGGACACCGAACCGGGAAAAAATGTTTTTCTTGATGAACTTAATCACTGTCTGGGCATCATTCTTCGGTGTTGCAATGGCCTCCACCCATTTGGAAACATAGTCCACCGCCACCAAGATATATTGATTGGAGAATGAAGGTGGAAGTGGACCCATAAAGTCTATGCCCCAGCAATTAAATACCTCAACCTCCAATATGTTTTGCAGTGGCATCTCATCCCTTTTTGAAATGTTCCCGGTCCTTTGGCACTTGTCATAACTCTTCACATGATTGTAAGATTCCTTGAAGATTGAGGGCCAAAAGAGCCCAAATTGGAGGACCTTTGCAGCTGTCCTATCCCCATTGTAATGTCCACCATATGGAGAGTTATGGAAATGTCACAAAATATTACTTGCTTCCTATTGACTAACACACCTCCTCCATAAGCCATCCGGTCCAACCTTGAACAGAAATGGGTTATCCCACATGAAATGGTTGGCATCCCGGAAGAATTTCTTCTTTTGTTGCCAAGTGAGGTTCTCTGGAACAATATTGGCTGCCTTGAAATTTGCCATGTGAAATTTGCCATGTCGGTAAACCATGGTCTTTCATGCACCAGAAATAAGGCCTCATCCGGGAACTCATCCCGAATGACCTTTTCTTTGGCAGCAACTTCTTCATTCACTAGCCGAGATAAGTGGTCAGCCACCAAATTTTTGCTGCCCTTTTTGTCCTTAATGACTAAGTCAAATTCCTGCAACAATAGAATCCACCTTATGAGTCTTGGTTTTGAATCTAACTTAGTCAACAAATATTTAACTGCAGCATGATCAGTAAAAACAGTGACTTGTGAACCAATCAAGTATGAACGAAATTTTTCCAACGCAAACACTATGGCCAGCAACTCTTTTTCAGTTGTTGCATAATTTATTTGGTTCTCATTGAGAACCTTGCTAGCATAGTGAATGGCATGGAAAAACTTGTCCTTTTGCTGTCCCAAAACTGCCCCAACTGCGTAGTCACTGGCATCACACATTAATTCAAATAGTGACTCCCAGTTGGGTGCAACAAGAATGGGAGCAGTGATCAACTTGTCTTTCAAAATTTGAAAAGAGGTAAGACAAGCAGTATCAAACACAAATGGAGTGTCCTTGTTCAAAAGGCCACACAACGGCTTGGCTATCTTTGAGAAGTCTTGGATGAACCGCCGGTAAAAGCCTGCATGACCAAGAAAACTCCTCACACCCTTGACATTCACTGGTGGAGGTAGTTTCTCAATCACATCAATCTTGGATTTATCCACTTCGATCCCCTTAGCTGAAATTTTGTGCCCAAGCACAATGCCTTCCTGCACCATAAAATGACACTTCTCCCAATTTAAGACTAAATTGGTGTCCATGCACCTCTTTAACACAACAGCAAGGTTAGACAAACAATTATCATAAGAGGAACCGAAAACAGAAAAATTATCCATGAAAACTTCAATGTATTTTTCTACCATATCAGAGAAAATGGAAAGCATGCACCTCTGAAATGTCGCAGGCGCATTACAAAGACCGAAAGGCATCTTCCGATAGGAAAAAACTCCAAAAGAGCATGTGAAGGCAGTTTTCTCTTGGTCTTCCGGGTTAACTGCAATCTGGTTATAACCCGAATAACCATCTAAGAAACAATAATAAGCTTGCCCGACCAACCTCTCCAACATCTGGTCCATGAATAGAAGTGGGAAGTGATCCTTCCTAGTAGCTTGGTTTAGCTTCCGGTAATCTATACACATTCGCCAACCGGTGACTGTTCTAGTGGGGATCAACTCATTCTTCTCGTTGTGCACGACGGTCATGCCACCTTTCTTTGGAACCACTTGTACCGGACTCACCCAAGCACTATCGGAAATCGGATAGATCATTCCAGCTTCAAGGAGTTTCAGTACCTCCTTTCTTACCACTTTTTTCATTGTAGGATTGAGCCTCCTTTGCGGTTGGACCACCGGTTTAAATTCAGCCTCCATCATGATCTTGTGCATACAAAATGCAGGACTAATACCTTTCAAATCTGAGATGGACCATCCAATTTCTGTTTTATGCTCTCTAAGCACCCTTACAAGTTTCTCCTCTTCCAACTTGGAAAATACATTGCTCACTATGACAGGGTCTTCATCATTCTCACCAAGAAACACATACTTCAAGTGGGGAGGTAGAGGTTTAAGATCTAACTCGAGCTTCTCTTGGACTTCATCCTTTTTGAGCTCTTCTTTCTTAGTGTTCACAGCAAGTTGCTTGGGTTGAAATTCCAAATCACACAAACACTCCTCAATTTTCTTATCCTTTCTCTCATCAAGATTTTCAAAAGAGTTCACAATTACCTTCTCAAGAGTAGAGGATGGGTGATGATGTGCAAGGGTTTCTTTAGCCACTACATCCACAATGTCCATGCAGAAACAATTCTCTTCATCACTCGGGTGATGCATAGCTTCAAAGACATTGAAAGTAACCTCTTCATCTTGCACTCTGAGTCGAAGCTGGCCTTTTTGTACATCTATCAAAGCACAACCAGTTTCTAGAAAAGGTCTCCCTAATATAAGCGGGACTTCCTCATCCTCCTCCATGTCTAATATCACAAAATCCGCTGGGAAGATAAATTTATCCACTTTAACCAAAACATCTTCTAGAATAACATAAGGACGCTTGATTGATCTATCGGCTAGTTGCAATGCCATCCTTGTTGGTTTCACCTCACCACCTCCAAGTTTGTTCAAAATTGAAAGCGGCATCAAATTGATACTCGCTCCCAAGTCACACAAGACCTTCCCAATAGTAACACTCCCAATAGTGCAAGGGATTGTAAAGCTACCAGGATCTTTAAGCTTTGGAGGTAGCTTCCTCTGAAGTATTGCACTGCATTCTTCCATCAAGGCAACAGTCTCACCTTATTTGAACTTTCTTTTCTTTGTGAGCAGTTCCTTCATGAACTTTGCATAAGTGGGCATCTGCTCTAGTGCTTCAGCAAAGGGTATGTTGATCTGTAACCTCTTGAAGATGTCAAGAAATTTGGTAAACTGTTCTTCTTTCTCCTTTTTCTTGCTCAAATGAGGATATGGCAGCTTCACATAAGAGGGGATCTCTTGAGGTTTGTCTCCATCTTTCAAAATCTGACTTTTACTCCTCCTCAAAATTGAATTTCCATCCACTAGCTTCTCCCTCTTGTCTTTTTCACTATCTTTTTCTTCCTCCTCTACTACAACCTCTTTGCCTTTTTCCTCTTTTTTCTCATCACTCAACTCTGTTTTTTCATCAACTCTCTGATTTTTCACCAAAGGCTCACCACTCTCTTCCTCTAGACTTTTACCACTCCTCAAAATAATAGCCTTACAATGCTCTTTAGGATTAGTTTGAGTATTACCTGAAAAACTGCTGCTAGATTGTTCCGCTAGGTGCTTTGCAATTTGTCCAACTTGAACCTCCAAGTCCTTTATGGAAGCATCGGTGTTTTTCTGGTTTGACATGGACATTTGCATGAATTGATTGAGGGTGTTCTCCAAGATAGAAGTCCGGTCTTGAGGTGGTGGTGTGGGTTGAGGCTTACTTGCTTGTCCGGCATCTTGTTTCCAACCAAAACTTGTTTGATTTCTCCACCCTTGGTTGTAGTTGTTAGGGTATTGGTTGTTGCCTTGCCGCCCATAGTTCCCCATATAATTAGCTTCCTCATGGGAACTAGGTGTTGCCTCACATCTTCCATTATCATGATCTCCTCCACAAAAATCACATCTCATTACCTGTTGAGGTGGCATGGTTGTCCCTTGAACGGTTTGGAGTTGTTGTGGGAGTTGAGCTAGTTGCTTGGTGATGGACTCAAGTTGTTGTGTCATAATTTTATTTTGAGCCAGAAGTGCAGTTTGTGAGTCTAACTCCAACACTACCCTTCTTGATGTGGTACCCTGATCATGATGCATCAAATAGTCATTAGATGCCATAGCTTCTATCAAAATCAGTGCTTCCTCCGCTGTCTTTGTGTTCATGGAACCTCCAACTGAGGCATCCAACATATACCTGGTTGACGGCCTCAATCCATTGCAAAATGTTTGCATTTGGGTGTGATCATCAAACCCATGATTTGGACATCTTCGGAGCAATTCCTTGAACCTTTCCCAGGTGTCATGAAGAGTCTCACCCTCTTGTTGAGAAAAGCTTATGATATCACCCCTTGTCTTCACAAATCTTGAGGTGGGAAAGAACCTTGCAAGAAATTTTGCCTCTAAATCATCCCATGTAGTGATGCTCCCCCTTGGTTGAGATTGGAGCCAAGCCTTGGCTCTATCTCTTAGAGAGAAAGGAAATGCCCTTAGGCGAATTGCGTCCTCAGAAGCACCATTGTGCTTCATCGTATCACATATCTCAATGAAGTTGGAGATGAGTATTAGGATCCTCTTTCTCCAACCCGGCAAATTGATTTTGTGAAACCATATTCAAGAGAGTTGGCTTGATTTCAAAATTGTTGTAGTTAATTGGAGGCCTTACTATGCTAGTGACATGCCGATTGACATTTGTATTGCCATAGTCCCCAAGTGTCCTCCGTGGTGGAGCACCTTCACCATTGCCTGCCATCTTAGGTGATTCTTGATGAACTTGTGAAGTGGAGGTCTCTTGTTCTTCTTCTTGTTGTTCTAACAGTTTCTGCTGTCTTGCTTGCCTCTGATTCTCCCTAGCTGTTCTTTCTATTTCAGGATCGTAGAGAAGTTGATCAGCTGGGATAGTACCTCGCATACACAAAAGTCTAGGCACCAAGAATGTTAGCACTTAAATGACAGTAAAACAGAAACAGATAACAGAAAAGATTTTTTTTTTTTTTTTTGCTTAAATTAGTAACCGAAATGGATATGCTAATATTGAAACACAATCCCCGGCAACGGTGCCAAAAACTTGTTGGACGATTTCTAGGCAAGTATACCTAGTCGTACAAGTAATACGGTGGTGAGGCCGTTTATCGTTCCCACGAGGACTGTGACAAGTACTAGCACGTACCGAATCAATTACTATCTAAGCGGGTATTTGGATCAAAGGGAGATCAATAGTAAATACCAAGCCCAATCAAATTTAAAACCTAAAATAAACAAAATAAAAGGAAAAGTTCTTTTTGGATTTTTGTCGAACACTTGGAAGGCAGTTAAAAGGATTCCTCAAATATATGGAAGATGTTGGGATTAGGTTCACTAAACTTCATCCCCTTGCAATGAAACGACTAATAAACAGTTTCTACTTCAAATACGACAATCAATCCACAAGATTACTCAAGCCCTGATTCCTTAGATGACAAGAGCCTAAATCCACTAATAGACCCTAATTCCTTAGGTGGCCTAGATTAATGAATTTGCTTGATGATTAGGGATTACACGATTGCTAATAAACCTAAATCCATTCCTAGATACAAGGTTTACTAGGTGGTTGATTTCAGTTCTAGTTCTAATACGAATTTTCCAATTGCATACCAAAACAATAATCAAGTCATGGGGGATCACGCCACAACAAGCATTAAGCATGGAAATCAATCACTCATAAGGAAGCAAAAACTGTATTACAAGGTCAAGTCAAATACATGGAGAATTCAGAAATAGCTACATCTAAACCCAACAATGGGAGGTTTAGCTACTCATGATCAATGACAAAATCAAAGAAATAGAGATGAAAAGGAGAAGAAACTCCATGGAATCCTTGTGCAGCTGCCCCTGGTTCAGAGAGAGTGTCTGAGGGTTTCCAAAACTATTTTCTTCTGTTCTGCCCGTGCCTATTTATAGATTAGGATTCGCGTCACGGTCGTGATGGCCATCACGGCCAGGCCGTGACGGGTTCTGCCTTGGCACGCTTTCAAAATATGTTTGTCACGGTCGTGACAGACATCACGGCTAGGCCGTGATAGCTTCTGCCTTCACCAATTGGTCTGTCACGACCGTGATGGGCATCACGGCTAGGCCGTGACAGATTCTGCCTAGGAGGGTTCTAACTCAATTAACATGTCACGACCGTGATGGGCATCACGGATAGGCCGTGATAGCTTCTGACTTTGGCCTTCTTTCTTCTCAATTATTGCTCGACCACGGCCGTGATAGTTATCATGGCTAGGCCGTGATGGGCTCTGCTTGGCTCAATTTCTTCACTTTTCAAGCTCTATCTTCATCCAAGCTCCATCATGGTCAATCTTGAGCATTTTTCCTTAAATTCCTGCAAAACAACACCAAGAAACCGCTTCACCCGTTCCAAGGTAAAAACTAATAGAAATCAATTTAAATATGCCTAAACTATATGAAAATGCATGCAGAAGTGTACAAGAATTATGATGTGAGATCACACTATCATGCATTTGAAACATCATCCGAGGAATGTCAGGAGCAAAAATTGAACTCTTAAACAATTCCTTTCAAGCTTTCACAAAAAAACTGTTGGAGAATTTGTATAAACTTTTCTCTCCAAAATATTCAATTAATCCACCCTCTTCCTTGGCCTAAAAAGGTAACGGAAAATTTTGATTTATGTGTAACATCCCAGCTGCTTTATAGATTGATGACTGTCGCCACAAACTAAAACATGTCTTTTCATCATGCTTTGTCCTTACTCACACGCTTCTTAGGAAAACTTTCTAGGAGGTCACATATCCCAGAATTGCTTCAAGTCAAGCACGATTAGCTTTGGAGTTCTTAAGTGTTGGACTCCCTAAAAGAAGATGTGACTTGTTGTTATGGGTAGTATCAATCAATTACTTTAAGCTATCCTCAACTACGAAGTCTCATACTTGCACAGTCTCAGGATCCCCTCAACTGTGCAGTCTCATACCTGCACAGTCTTGGGTTCCCTTTCATTCCGATGTTGAATCGGTTCATTCATGTGTCCCTCTGCTTAGAAGCCTGCCAGGAGCCGCTCCTTGACCAAGCTTCCTCTTGCACTGACGTTCATTCCTCGCCCTCGCCAGCCCTGGGTGTCACATGCCCACCAGCTTCCGTTTGGTTCGTCCCCAAGCAACACTGTGCCGGGAGAGGTCCTGCTCTGATTACACTTTTAACATCCCGGCTGCTTTACAGGTTGACGTTTGTCCCCACAAACCAACACGAGTCTTTTCAACGTGATTTGTCGTCACTCACACGCTGAAAACTTCAAAGGAGGTTACCCATCCCAGAATTGCTCCAAGTTAAGCATGCTTAACTTTGGAGTTCTTAAGTGATGGGATCCCAAAAAGAAGATGCATCTTGTTGTTATGGGCAATACCAATCAATTCTTTTAAGCTATCATCATTTGTACAATCTCATACCTGCACAATCTTAGGATCCCCTAAACTTTGCAGTCCCATAACTGCACAGTCTCAGGTTCCCTTTCATTCTAATGTGGAACTGTTTCATTCATGTGTCCTTCCACCTAGAAGCCTGTCAGGAGCCGCTCCTTGACCGTGCTTCCTCTTGCACCGACGACCACTCCACGCCCTTATAAGCCCTGAGTGTCACATCCTGAACATACTCCCAAAACTCTATGGGTTATTGATTCTAGAGAAACTAATCATATGACGGATTATTCAAAACTCTTTTCTTCATACAGTCCTTATGAAGGCAACATAAAAATTAAAATTTCAGATGGTTCCTTCTCTGCAATAGCTAGAATTGGTTTAGTTCCCATATCTCACTCGCTGGTCCTCCATAATAGGGATGACAATTTGGACCCTACCCTATGGGTACCCGCAAAAAATATCCTCAACGGGTAGGGTAATTACTCATTTTAGGGGTATGGGTTTGGGTTTGGGTATGGGTACTCTAGTACCCGCCCCGCCTCACAGCCTTATATATATATATATATATCAATTTTTAAGAACAAACAAAATTAATGTATAAGTTTTAAACAAATGGCTCATTAGTGTTTTTTCTTTTCCGGACTTACAAGTTCATGAATTTATTGTTTTGGATGTTTATTGTGATATTTACCCGTTTTGGATGTTTTAGATTTTTTTTAGTTTAATACTTTGGTTTGTGATGTTTCATGAGTAGCTTTGGATGTTTTTTTAATTGAGTTATAATGTTCTTTATGTTATTTATTATTTTTTATTTGTTAAAGTGCGGGTAACAGGTGCGGGTGTGGGTACTTAGGTATCTAGAGGGTACGGGTAAGGGTACTAAAGTTACTACCCACGCGGGTATGGGTCTGGGTACGAGTAGTTTTTTCAAACGCAGGTATGGGGACGGGTACTATAGTACCTTACCCAGACCTTACCCATTGACATTCCCACTCCATAATGTCCATCATGTTCCTAATTTGTCATGCAATCTTTTGTATATTAGTAAATTAACTCATGACCTGAAATGTCATGTTATATTTGACTCCCCAACCTATAAATTTAAGGAGTTAAGCTCTAGGGAGACAATTTGTAGTGTTATGGAGATTGACGGTCTCTACCTTCTTGAAGATGGAATTGATTTTATTAGACAAACTCAAAGTAATTTGTTTTGTTATGTTTAAGTTTCTAAGGATACTAAATAATGTTGTGGCGTTATAAGTTAGACCACCCAAGGTTTTTCATATTTAAACCATTTGCTTCCTGAACTTTTCAAGAACAAACATCCTTTTTTTTGTGAAATTTATCAGTTAGCTAAACATCACCATACTTATCATTATCCTCAATCTTACAAAACACCGGGTCCTTTTATGCTAATCCACAATGATGCTTTGGGACCTAGATGAGATCCTACACCTTCGAGTAAATGGTAGTTTGTCACTATCATTGTTGACTATACCAGATTAACTTCAGCATACTTAATGAAAGAAAAATGACCATCTTCAAAAAAGGAACCATTCACCATAGCACTTGGTTGATACTCCTCAATAGAATGGGGTAGTTGAGCGAAAAATTAAACACATGTTAGAAGTTGCTCGAGCATTACTTTTTAAAAATATGTTACCAAAATATCTTTGGGATGAAGCCATTTTGACTGCAACCAATTTGATTAATCAAATGCCTTGCAAAGTTTAGAATTTCAAAACTCCTTTTAGATGTTTTTCCAACAAATAGGCTTTCACCTACCACCAAAGATATTTGGATGTATAGTCTTTGTCCATGAATGCAAAACCAAAATAAAATTGACCCTTGAGCAAAGAAATCTGTGTTTATTGGGTATGCATCCAATCAAAAGGATACAAGTGCTTTACTGTTTTAAAAAAGACATTCGTCACTATGGATGCAACATTTTTGAGTCAACACCAGTTTTTGATACTCAACTTTGGGGGAGGGGGGTTGAAAGATGTTGTCTGTTTTAAAAAATACATTCCTCACATGTTTTAATGCTTAATCATGTTCCTTAGGTGTTAATGGGCTACTGTTACAAATTTGAGGTCAATTGGTCTTAAAACGAGCTCAAAACACACCAAAACACGTGAAAATCGGGTACCGGCATTAGGGCTCAACACTCAAACATGGGTTTTGGATGATGAGCATTTTGTGGTATCAGACACATGGTGCATATGTATCAATTGCATGGACATGTGGAAGATCAGGGTTCCACGCTCTAGCGTTGAGAGACCCCATGCTTGAGCATGCGCATGCTAGAGCATGACACACTAGAACGTGCTCAGTAGAACCCAAAAGTGTTAAGTTTTTCTTTCTTCTTCCGCCCACCACTTTGCAGGTGAATTTGGGTTTTTAGAGAGAGGAGCTCCACAGTTCTAGAGAGAGAAACTTGAGTTTTAGAATGACTCGTCCTTTGTTATTTGTTCTTCCTTAGTTCTTGCTTCAATTCTTGCTTTGTTTATGAAACTGTTGCAATAGTAGGGTTTGTGACAAATATTTTGTCTGTGTGTTAGGGTAAACTTCAGAGCATGTGGCAGCAACTGTACAAGTGAAAGTGTGCGATTTTCTAGGCCCGAAACATCGACAAGAAAGTATACAAGGTGGGGAGAAAGTATCTAACTCGCTGGGGAGGCAAGCATAATATTGCGTGTTATATTGCATGTGTAGGGTGCCTCAGACCCTACTAGTTGAAAATGACTTTAGAATAATATTTATGGTTTAGTTATTATACCCTTATCAGCTTTAGGGCAAACCCTAGGTTAGACAATTTTGATTGAGGTTGCATCTGGATGTTGTGCTGATTGATGTGTGGTATTTGTTTATATGTTTATTATTATTATTGATTGATTGATAATATGATGGATATATCAAATATAATATATATATATATATATATATATTTATATATATATATATATATATATATATAATATGTTGTTGAGGATGATTGGTTGTTGTGTTAGAGCCTAGTTGACACCCTGAGGGTACACTGATTTGGATTGTGTTGTGAAAGTGGTATATGGGTACCGAGATGAGATGTGGATGCTTTGGGCATCGTGAAATGTGTAGGTATGAGTTTGGTACCGGTGTCAACTTAGGATGATTGTACATTGCATTAGTTGCCAACTGGGGGACTACGTGATTGAGAGTCATACGTGGTTGGTGTACCCGGGTGCGAGTACGGAATATGGAAAGGGATGGTTCTAGGAACCTTGGGGATATAGTCCGGTCTGGAAAGATCTACAATGACAAATTATTTGCACCCACTGAGTTGTGATCCTTGTGGAGGATTGGCTATCTCGACGTCTGGCTCTGAGTATTTTAGTCGCAGGTAGACCTTCTGAGGAGATCAAGATACCCAAATTGGAGAATGAGCTTATAGTGGGAAGCACCCTTATTGGTGACAGAGAGCGGAACGGTACCCCGGAGAAACAAAATAACATTCTTTTGGCAAATAAGGCCCGTGAGAGAGAAAGAGAATGCCCAGGAATCGGTATTCCTTGTGAGAGTGATAGGCCGACATGCATAGGAGTGTGATTCCTTAGAGGAATGATCCTAGATATGAAATTGAGGGTGGTTGTAATAGAATGACTCGAGAGATGATTGTTGTTTGCATATATGTGCTGTATGATTACATGTATTGTGCCCCAACCCCGTTTATGGTGTTGTTTAGTTACTTATCTCATCTCTATCTCTATTTCTTTGTATGTAATCTATCGATAGATGAGCAGTAGTCGTACTGTGATAGTGATGGGATCAGAACACCAATCGATGCACTACATCTAGAAGATCCCGCCTAGGGTACAGATTTTGGGCAATATCGAGATCGTGTACCACAACGACCGTGGGTGGCGGGTCAACCACTAACAGTTCTTCATGTGTTATGTCGGCCCAGCTAGCATCTACATCTGTCTTCGAGGAGGTCCTTTCTTTACCTTGTTGGGATCGTATCGTAACTTTCAGCGTCTCCCGTTCTGAGATATGGTATCCACCCTGCTAGTAGGAGTTCCCAGACAATATGTGGAACATGGTGGACCATTCAGAGGCCCGCAGCGGAGTTGGTATAGTGAACAGGGGCAGGAGGAGGAGTGTGTAAATGATGTTCCACTTTCGTCGTCGCGGGGTTGTGATGAGTAGCGACGAGTCAGTGTGGGAGCCCAAGACTAGAGTTTATAGATGCCGCTACGGCGAAGGCGAGGGTAGCTCCAAATTCCCATATCGTCTGTGATAAGGATCGGTCAGATGTGTCTGCTAGGGTGTGCCTCTGTGAGCTTCTTTTCTCTTTTGATGTATTTTTATTGAGAGGCGGGCGGTTAGATGTAGGACTTTTTTTTGTCTTCTTCTGAGACCAGTGTATGTATGTTTTTCCTTTTGAGTAGAGTCTGTATAATTGTTAGAGTTATGATCCCTTTGGTGGGGGTCCATGTACATGGGCATATGTTTTGTGTATGTATGTATATAGTTTCCTGTTTTATGTTTTTCCACTGTGCATTTTTTAAAAGTTTTTAATTTACTGCTTCCACGATATACATTATTTTCATCTGTAATTAACGTGTTAATGGTAATAAAACGGATTAAAATGTAGTTAATTAGGGTTTCTCTTTAATGGGAGATCGGGGTGTCACACACTCAGTTCGTCAACAAAACAAGGTAACATGCAAGGTCTAGATGATTATAATAAGTTTGTAAGGCATTCACCTGAAGGAAAAATGGTTGTATTAAATGTGTATGTGGATGATATAGCACTCACAGGACTGGAAAGACTTTTTTTTTGTTGGAAACTTCAACCTTTGTGAACTGTTAATTATCATACTTTTATCTTGATTGCGTAACCATTTTATCTGTAGCATCAATGTAATTCCAACAAGTGATACTTGAGCAGAAAATTGAAGATAATATTTGAACAAAAAATCAGGCAAGCATGAAAGGAACTATCACTCCTTTGTTGATTACAAATTCTAAAGAAAATGTCTAGTTTCTTAACATGTAGAAATACATTTATTAGAATATGAGAATCTTACAATTCCTTTTGTGTTCATAACTTTGAAGTTAAGGAATAATACATCATGCCTGCAATTGGAAAATCAAATAAAATTTCATGTGGGCACAAGTTATAACAAAGCAATATACATTGCTTATTATGGCTAAACTCAAAACATACAGTTGCAGCTTAAGCAAAGCATTATTTCTCACCATGCCAAGTCTTTTGAAGATCTTGCTTCATATGCCAACTCCGAGAGATCTGTAACTTGTTTACCTAACATTACCACAAGAAATTCTAATTAAATTGTGAAATATTCAAAGCCTTGTTGAACTTTGGGCATGACTGTGTTAATCATCATTTATTAGTTCAACAATGTGTATCATTTCATCCTAGCTTGCTAAAGTTAATACAAATTGATCTATATACAATTTTCAAGGCTTTATTATTGTGTAGGTGATTCTTCCATTCATTCACAACAACCCTGAGAAGGCTCATCATGAATGCATGGAGCCTATAACTTATAATGTATGCAGTAACTTAAAACAAAAAACAATTAAATATAAACTATTGCTGTTATGGCCCAAATATGTTATGGTCCAAATATTAAGCCCAAGTACCATGATCTAACTTGAGTGAGGAAGAATCTAGAATAATGATGAGTCACATCATTTAGGAAGAGTCTAGAATAATGGTGAGTCACTATGATGAGTCACTACTAAGTTTGTTAGGTTTGTTATTAAGAATGTTATATATGTAATGAATGAATGCAATGAAGAGCAAGAAGAAAAATATTAAGGAAGCATTTTACTTTAAGGAGGTTTCTCCCCTCGAAGGAGTCTTTTTATTTCCTTTATTGTTTTAGCTATTCTCTGTTAGGTATAATTCTTTATACCTTACATTGGTGCTTTCATTGACTTACTCATGACTCCATTTTTTTCCAACATTTATGCTCCATCGTCCAACCTTCATTTCAACCATGGCTACACACCATTTTTTGATCCCCATCACCATTATGCTCTCAGCCAGATAAGACAAACAGGCTCGGTAACAGATTATTATCTACAATTTGATCTCATTTCTCAGCGTGTTATCTGCATGATCGAAGCTTCCCATCTTGACTGCTTCATTTTCGGCCTTCGGGAAGACATCCGCCATGAGCTAATGATGTTGCGCCCCTACTACGCGTTTCAAGCCCTACAGATGCCACGGAAAATTGAAGCCAAACTACTCAACCATCAACCACCAATCAATGAGTCTTCCATCCAGAGCCCTCTCAACCATTATCACTATTACCAGGAGCCATATAATCAACCCGAGTTCCTCTCCCTCAACCATGGTTCTGCGACACTGCCCATCGAGCCAACAAAGCCGGGAGAAGAATACCCGGAGAAATTCCATGACTTCACATCAGAGAATCACTCATCTATCACAACCAATTTTTCCAACCAAGTTCAAATCCAAGTCTCAACAAAAACTCTACTCACCTCTGCGGATGACACAGAACACTCACACGGTGAAGACATATCCACGCCTATTCCAGCTTCGACAAACTCAAAGGCCTTCAAGGATCAGGGTTCACCAAATCGGGTTGCGGCTCCTACAGATTTTGATTCCAAAAATCATCACGGCACCACCTTGGAACCATCGCCTTTGAACGCCATCATTCTGCCATCACCGCCTCCTCCCATGGACACCGTACCCACCGTCAGTCTCTCCGGTTCGCGACTCTGTTTCACCGACTTATTCCGCTTCTCTCCAGATCCGCTTCCCAGTGGTCGTTTCGAGTTCGCAATGTGTGCGTCAATCACCGTCATGCTGTCGTCGGAGATGACAACCATGAACATCTCTGCCAAACCAATGTCATCACCAACGAAGATGACTGTAAACGACATCTCCGCCACGCCGCCACGCCGCCACGTCACTTCATCTTCGTTTTCGATCGAGGAGGACCTCGCACCGACGCGCCCCCCTCTGTCATGTGTCATCTTCTCAACGTTAGCAGTTGTAGGAGCTTCACCCGTCTCTACTCCAGTTCCTTCCTTCCCACCTTCGCCACAAGAGCATCTCAGTCACAAGAAATTTCTTCTTCTTCGGTTGAGTCCGGTACTTCTCTGGCGGCAATTCCCTTCCTCGTGGTAGCGCCGCCGCTTGTACCAGCCTCAACCTGGCCATAGGTGCCATGGGAATTTCAAACACAGGGAACCATTAGGGTTTTGGTTCTCATGTGGTTGCTATTGGGCTGGGCAGTAATTCTAATTTGGGCCCTTCTAATTTCTGTTTCTTGGACCATACCATATTCTGAGTTGGCTACCACAATTTTTAGACACAAATTTTCTTTTTCTGGATCATTTTTGTTTTGGGCCGACTACTGCGTGTTTTTTAATTCGGCCCCTCCTATTTAAGGGTTGTCTGGAGAGTACAATTGGGCCACTATTAGTACAATTGGACCTTGTTATCTTCCTTGTGGGCCACTAAATGGTTGGACATCAATATTTTTCTCCCCGGATTCATTGTGGGCTGCAGTAAAATATTGTGGGTTTTTTCTTGGACTTTCATACACCTTGAGGGCAAGGTATTTTTGCAAGAATGGTGGGATGTTATGGCCCAAATATGTTATGGCCCAAATATTAAGCCCAAGTACCATGATCTACCTTGAGTGAGGAAGATTCTAGATTAATGATGAGTCACATCATTTAGGAAGAGTCTAGAATAATGGTGAGTCACTATGATGAGTCACTACTAAGTTTGTTAGATTTGTTATTAAGAATGTTATATATGTAATGAATGAATGCAATGAAAAACAAGAAGAAAAATATTAAGCATGCATTTTGCTTTAAGGAGGTTGCTCCCCTCGAATGAGTGTTTTTATTTTTTTTATTGGTATAATTCTTTATACCTTACAATTGCAAATGCTCACTGAGTTTATTTTCGTTAATAGAAATCAAGAATCACAATTTGGTTGGGAGAAAACTACTAAAAGTATAAAATGGGCATTATTTTTGTTTGTTAACATGAGTCAAAACAATATCATTTTCAATGTTAAATAGAACTGGAAAGTCGATGCATTTATTAATATCAAAAGAAATGAAAAATGACAAAGCATATTATCATTACGAATGTTATTATGTACACTGACACGGTGGCATATAATAAATAAATAAAACCTATCATGCCAAATTAGAATAATAGCATCTTATTTCAAAATTTTAAACATTTGTAGTTAGAGCTGATCAGCTGACATCGTTTAACCTACATTAGGCGAACCCTTTATTCCCTAAGGAATTGACAACATGATAATATTTCATAGGCATCAAAGAAGATGACATTAATATTGGGAATTTAAAGGAGAATGTGTCTCAATAGTTTAGCTCTACAAATCCAATTTACAAAATTACAGGTCATCCAATATCGTCCACGGACTTTTTTCTTCCTTTTTCGAATTTATAGCCACAATAAAATAAAATAATGAGAAAAGAACAATCTTTGGAAGACACTAGTGCAAAATATATAATAAACGGGAAAGGTTAACGTCTGCTAACCAAAACTTATAAGTTAAAAAGGAGGCGGTGGCAGAACTATAAATATCAGGGTTACTTAAAGCACCTTTAACGTCAGTTGTATACACAACTAACGTTAAAAGTGATGCAGGTCACTTTTAACGTTAGTTGTTTTTAGTGAATGTATACGTTAACACAAACCCGCTTGCCTTCCTCTTCACTCTCAGCCAATGCACTTTCTCTTTGCCTCTGCGCTTTCACCTCTTCTGCCCTAACCCTTCTCCACCACCTCGAGCTCCATTGCACCGCCACCATCGCGAGGTCTTCTCCACCACCACCGCGAGGTACACTCTTTCTCTCGCTTTCTCTCTGAATCACACACTGTCTTTCTCTCACTTCGTGCGTGCCCTAACCATGTCTTTCCCACTCACTCTCAGCCACAACAAACGACGGCCGTATTGATAGCACCACCACTGAACCACTCTCCTTCTCCTCACTCTAGACTCAGGTAACATAATAAAAGACAATGTTGGGGATCGGTGCTTTTATTTTCCAACCGTTGTCTTTGAAGTTTTAAAAATTTCAGTTTTTTTCACACTCAAAGTTCTCAAACAATGCTTTATCCACAACCCTTTACTGCATTTTTTAGTAAATTATTTCGGGTATCGACACCAAACATTCTTTGTAAGCTTTTGCTTTTTTGCTTGGAAAAGGCAACAACAATTCAAGTTTTCATCTTCTTTTGATCTAATGTTTTTTCCTTTCCTTTTTCTGTATTTAACTTCATATGTAAATTGTTCGTTTTAAGCTGAGTTGTGGATCCTGATTTATATCATAGTATGTGTATGATATTTAGAGCCATATATAAAGGCAATTTGTAACTCGGTTTGCGTGATTATATATGTGCAGGTGTTAAGGGAATTAAGTATTGGTTTTGTTTTGTTGCAAAAGGGGGAGGCTTAATTGTTGATGATTTTAAATTGTTGGTGGTGAGGGATGGGTTAGGGGTGGCTGTGAGGGGTGAGGAGTGAGGGGGTGAGGATGGGGATGGAGGTGGTGGGGAAGAATGGGGTAAAATGGGATTTTCCAAATAAAAAAAATTAAAAAATTAAAAATAAAAAACCGGTTATTGCGGAATGTTGAATATTATCTCTGGTTTGTTAGAAAGTAAGCAAGTCATTGGAAGCACTTGCTGTGTGGATATATCATGTCCATTTGAGATCCACTTGGGTTTAGTTTTTTGTTGTGGTTGGATTTCTAGTTTACTCGGTAATAGGCTTATTTTTTGCATTGAAATGATGATTAAGATATATTAGGATGATGTTTTAGACAATTAGTCAATTAAGATATATATGGTTGTTAGGTTTTCAAATACTAGTGCGCTTTTCCAATCTCCCTTATTGTGCTTATATTGGATTTATGTGTGTATATCTACATAACATATCTAGCTATGGATCGTATAGTTGGATGGTTTGTAAACGCACAAGTGATGAGTATTTGAAGGGAGTGGAAGAGTTTATAGAATTTGCTCAAAGGAATGTTCCTAATAGTAAAGGAATGTTTCGTTGTCCTTGTGTCAAATGTTTGAATATGAGGAAATGTACGGTCAAGGATTTACGTAATCATCTTATTTGTTTTGGGATTTGCTTGAATTATACAAGATGGATATGGTATGGTGATGTGTTGTTAAGTACTAAGCCAAGTGTCTCCCAAAGTGAGGACATTGACATAGATATGGAGGATGATCGATGGAGGACGTTAAAAGTAATTTATTAAATAAAAAAATACTTATAACGTCTGTTATTTAAACAACAACAAACGTTATAAGTATTACTTCTAACGTTAGTTAAATTAAATAAATGACGTTAAAAGTATCACATTTAACTTCTGTTAACTTAAACAACAAACGTTAAATGTGAACTTTTACGTCAGTTGTTAACAGACGTTAAAAGTTACACTTTTAACGTCTGCTGGAATAACGTCAGGGTTTTTTTAGATGTCAAAAAGCACTTTTAAGTGACGTATAAAGTGCTTCCTGTACTAGTGAGATGAAGAGCTTTCAAGTCTATTAGAAGCGTCAGAATGATCAACAACCAGTTTGAGCTCATCGGGTGATGGAGTAACATTAGCCTGTGACTCTTTCTGTTTATTTTGGAACCAACATTGCTCTGCATTAACGTGAAAGTGTCTAAATGGCAAAGAAACTAACAACTTGTTGCCATGATAAGGAAGTTTTACTAGCACAGTTTGATGAGGACCTGTCAAATTAAAGCCGGTAAATTATGAAATATCATGGTAAAGGTAAACACAACACAAAGTCCTCTTTATTTAATGTTACAGTTAAGATAAGACTTATTTCACCTAAAGTGGATAGCAAGCTGCTGGCAGAAATTCTGATCAAGTGATTTTTCTCCCATCTCCTGGTACAGTGTTTCCAATTCCATGATCTGTCAATTGGTGGCCGCAGGAATGAGAAGAGCAAGAGTGCATAAGTCAAAAATCCCCTTTTCAACGTTATGCTTCCTTTAAACACACCCCTAATACAAATAAAAGTTGCCTTTCAAGATTAATAACACCAAGCAAGGACGGAATTCAATGCCATATGCATATAAATAGAGAGAGAAAGCAAAGTTAGAATATGCTGATGAAAAATCAAACCTCGGTCAAATACATAAACAAGAAAAAAAGTTTTCATCTTTTTCATGGGATTAAAACAAGTCTGCTACTATATCTCCACATTCAAATTCATTCATTTAATAATCTATACCATTAATTACTCCCTAAAACCAAACCAACCCCAATCATTCCCGCTATTTGACAAAGCCCTAAAACAGTAGAAGAAGAAAGTTATATTAATTAATTAATAAGACAAGCTTACAGCAACATTAGAAAAACAAACAGTAACTGCAGGTTTGACACAAAAAGCCCTAAGTACTTAACCTCGTCATTATATCGGATCTGGTAGGTGCTTTGGCGAGAAATACAATGATCTTGTGGGGAAGCTTCAAGATGAGAAGGCGTTGTTGTCTTCCCTTTCAACGTAGCGTAGCAACCAACAAGCACCGTGATTGAGGTGGACAGAGAAAAGGAAAAATACACACGCTACGCAATTAGGTTATCCTTCCACCACCAATTTAAAAAGAACCTTAAAGGTTGTGTTTGTTTTAAGATATAAAATCACATTCCCGGATTATACCTAAAAAAAAAAATTATGGGGAATGATATTTTTGAGAATATTATTACTAGCAATACTATTCCTACTAATATGTTTGGTAAGTATTTTAAATTCCCAGGAATGTTTTTATAATTTATTTAATTTAAAAATTATAAAAATTTAATAATACAAATAAAATGATAAAGTGACGTGGGAGTCGGAAGTTATAGGTAGTTGAGTTTTCTTTCCATGGGAATGTTAAGATACTCACCCTTTAAGTTAGGAATGAGTGGGTAAATCATGTACAAATAATATTACTGATAATAAAATGTACTTGGGAATGATTTTCTAATACTTGAAACAAACATGAGAATGTTGCATATCCTCCCTCATTTTTCCGAGAATAATGTTACAATACTTAAAAAAAAACACTCTTAAAATAGAAGTAGCCTTTTACTCAATTGCCAAACATATTGTAGAAAAGAAAAGAGGAAATATAGAATGTGTGGTAGTACCAGTGGAAAGAACTTGATTCTCACCTAACGGGATTAGGTAAGGCTGGCAAAATTATCCGTTTATCTGTTATTCATCCGATTCATTCATGAGAAAATCCATCTATCAAAAAAATATATAAATGGATTGGATTTGATTGGATTGTTTTTGTAATGGATGATTTATGATCCATCCAATTATTTTTTAAATCCATTGGACCAACAACCAAAAAGTAGTGGATAAATTTTCACTACATGAAAATTTGTAATTTGCATCAGTCATTTTGCGGCGGTTCTGTCCCAACCGTCGCCGGTCTTAATTTGCGGCGGTTATCACGACGGTTCTGATCAACCGTCGTAAACTTTAAAACATTGCGGCGGTTCAGTATATGTTTGCGGCGGTTGCTTCAGTTTCTTCTTATTTTCACTTCCCCACTATTTTTTTCCCGTTTCCCTCTGTTTTTTCACTTCACTCCGCCCCTGTTCAGTTCGTTAAACCCTAGTGGCGCCGCCCCTGTTCTTCGCAGCAAAGGTACAACCGCCTCCTCCTCCTTCTTCTTCTCTTCTTGCATGCTTCCTGATATCTTCTCTTCGCAGCAAAGGTATTGTCTTTTGAAGATACCTGATATCTTCTCTTCTCGCCCCTATGTATGGACAGCTTTGAATCATCAAATCTCTTGATTTTGGCTTATGTGTCTTGCATTCATCAAAATCTGCGTTTATGAGTGTGATTATTGTAGAATGAGTTATGGTATGCTTGCCTATTTATGTTAATGTAAATAAGATGCCCATTTTGTGCATAATCATCATATTTTCTGTGCATGTCAGTTTTGGGTTCTAAATCCTTAAAAACGAAATTAATTTTGCATAACCTATTCTCATTTCGAGTGAAAACTAGTGAAGCCTTGTATGTGTTATTGTTTTCTCCACTTGGAATCTCGTTCCCCTTCAGGCTATTGCAGGCGCAAAGGAGAGTTGCTTTTGGTTTATGACTATATGCCAAATGGAAGCCTAGACAAGTATCTCTATAACCAACCAAAAGTGACCCTGAATTGGAGCCAGAGGTTTAGGATCATAAAAGGGGTTGCTTCAGGTTTGTTTTATCTACATGAAGAATGGGAGCAAGTTGTGGTCCATAGAGACATTAAGGCCAGCAATATACTATTAGATGCTGAATTGAATGGTAGATTAGGGGACTTTGGTCTTGCAAGGTTGTATGACCATGGTACTGATCCTCAAACTACTCATGTGGTTGGAACTCTTGGGTACTTGGCACCTGAGCATACTAGAATAGGTAAGGCCACAACAAGTTCTGATGTGTTTGCTTTTGGTGCATTTTTATTGGAGGTTACTTGTGGAAGAAGGCCCATAGAGCAAGTAGGGGAATGTGAGAGTGCAATTCTAGTTGATTTGGTGTTTGATTGCTGGAAAAGAGGTGAGATTATTGAGGCAAAAGATCCAAATTTGGGTGCAGATTATATGTCAGATGAGGTGGAGCTAGTGTTGAAACTTGGTTTGTTGTGCTCACATTCTGAGCCTTTGGCTAGGCCAAGCATGCACCAAGTTGTGCAGTACTTGGAGAGGGAAGTGCCTTTGCCAGATTTGTCTTTGCTTAGCTTATCACATGGAGCTACTGTATGTTGGAACTGAGATTACATATATGGTGAATCCATGATAGGTGAAAATAGTGTCTGGATTATAACTGGAATAAAAACAAGTGCAAACCTGCAAGAGTTGCTTGGCAAGGTCTATAGAGATAAGGCCAGCACTACAACCCATGCCACCTAGATTATAGCTTTGGATATTCCCTCTTAAAATGTAATTGTTCACAATCATTGCAGAGAGAGATGGTGTGGGATTGAACAAGCTGCAATTCACCACCAAAATCCCAATATCCTTAGCCTTCACCCCAGTTTTTGCAAGAAGCTGATCAATGGCCCCAAACATAACTTCCTCAGCTTCTTTCCTTTCTTTGCAGTACACTATGAAAACATTGACATATCTAGAATTCAAGTCCCCCAAGAAGAAAAAGGTGAATGAGGCAGCAATTATGACGGCGAGCAACGGATGAGGTGGTAGTGATTGTTCAAGGACAGTTCAAAAACTTGTGTACTCCATTGGGTAATGGGTTGCTTTGTTAGTAAATTTTGGGTTGCATATGTGATGTTTAAATGTGTGAGGGCTGCTATTTTAATTAGTCATAACTAAAGTGGTCTATTTGAGAATGGTGACTAAGTACATAGTGTTCTGTTGGATTTGCTTTTTTGCTATAGTGTAGGCCGTCTCTTGGTAATGAGGAACTGTTTCCTTTTTTTGGTGTTACTTTTTGTCTGTGTGGTTTGGGTTCCTTTTAGTTTTATAGTTTGAGGTATTAATTTTTCTCTTGTTTCAAATATAGGAAACTATAACAATATTTGTGCTACATGGCATTAATAGTGTTTGATCATGTATGTATTTTTTTTTTCTTGCTGCTGAACAGGTTACCTAAGAAGTGGAACGTGCATTAGCAAAATTAGCCCCTACCAAACTGTGAGGAAGGTATTTTCTTATCACCTCAGCTCCTTAAAATATTTTCTTATATTAGGTGCACATTCATAACTAGCAATTTCCATTGTACTTGCACTTTATATTAGTTGTGTGTAGCTGGTTTAGTTTTGATAAGTTTTTGATATGGTTGAGAGATTGAACATCTTTGCTACATTTATGATTATTTTGTGTTCTGCCTCTTGCTCTTTACATAGTTATACCTTACATAATGAATGGGTTGTTTCTTGTCTTTTTCTGCTAAGTGTGATTAACTATGATGTGGTTTTTTGGGTCCAGATGTGGTGTCAAATCCAGTTATATGATTTTCACTTGCAATAAGAAGGTTGAATGTTGTTTATGGTTCACATACTTGCATTTAGAAAATGTGATTTGAATGACTGAGTTGTACAACTTCTTGCGACACTTGATAGTTTTATGCACAAAGTATAGTTGTCTGAATAACTTGTTTAAGTAATACTGAATCATGATATATTGCAATTGAAACTCCGTGTCACAATATGCAGAGAGGAGAGGAGAAAAGAGATGTACATTTGATATTTTAATTATCAAAGCAGGCTAGTTAACACATGTGATGTCACTATTTCCAGATCTGTATAAAAAAGATAGTAATCAGAAACCAAGCCTTGCTTAATTAATTCAATAACCTGTGTATAGCAACAAATTTGATTTGTAAGGAAATAAGGAACAGAATCAGAAATAATAAACAACTTATCTAATAGTCTGATCTTGACAAATTTAGTTCTGCTTCATCTGGAGGCTTTGTTACCATCTTGCTTGCATTGCACTGGTCTGAGGTGCTTTCTCTTATATGCAGGAGCTGATTATCCGGGAATTCTCCTTTCATCAACTGAATGCTAATTTACTCTGGCCGGGGACATTTGCATTTGCAGAGTGGTTAGTTCAGCACAGGTCATGCATTGAAGGACGGTGTGCCATTGAGTTGGGAAGGTATTTCAATTACTTGCAAAGTGTGGAAGTCTTGATCAGAAATTTCTTAGTGAAGTGATCTTACTTGATCATATGATGTTTGCATCAAACTGTACATCTATCAATCCTGAAGAAGAACAGTATCCCCAGGCATCCTTCCAACTCTTTGATGGGTTTTTTCAACTGGATTAAGTAGTGGTACCCAAGTTTCACATACTTGAGTCTATCAGATAGCAGAAAGTTAGGAAGTTTCCTTTTTAAAAGATCCACTCCATATGTCAGATCCTTGGGAGATTATTGAAACATTTTTTTGATCTTTGGTTCAAAGCACTTCTACTTCATCATCTCCACAGATTACAACAGGACAATATTTGAAAGTAGCCATTTCTATCTCTTCCTCAAACTAAATACACATTTTTTGCAAACCATTAGTGTAATGAACATCATCACATTAATCTGCTGAATGTGTAAAATTATTGACACATGCGATATGCACCTCGGACAATATATTTTATGATGGAAAAGCATCCAAAGGAACTTCATAACCATGTTTGAACATTTGAACAAGGACTAATAATCATCTTATAATCTATAGACTATAGCATTGCAATGATATAGGATGTTGAAGTATTTTTTCCATATTTACTTTTGGTCAAAAGTGGTTGTATATGGAATCATTTTGGTTGCATAAGATGAATTTTATAAGTATTCTTTTCTTTACCGATCTTCCCATTAAGGGCATTGTCTCCCTCTATTTCCTATCACACTCTTATCATTATAGGAAGTAAGTTAGTTTATGATTATTTAACTATTGAGGATTATAGGACCAGATCCCAAAAGAGACTAGGGTAGCTGTGAATTGAGAAGATGTGGTCTTTGACTCTCATTTCATAACTTAGATTAGATGCTTCTCCTTGTTCCCATTGTCACCTTTATTTGATTGAATTATGTATACTATCAAGGCCGTCAAATTGAGCATGGGAACCAGTGTTTTTATTTTTATGGGATTCTATATGACTATATCACTAATTCAGAAAATCTCTATCTCTTTTCCTCTAAAGTAGGTGATGATCATTTCACAAAATGATACATGAAAGTTGTGGCTTATGAGTTATGACAATGGCTATTTTTAAAAGAAACTTGTAAACTTTACAATCGAAGCATCTCTTTTCTTCTGGCACTATTGTATAAAAGAAGATAATCTATATGTCAAAACAGTCCTGATATGTACTCACTGTGTTGTTCTATCTTCAAAATATTCTTTTCTAATTTTCAATATAAAGTGATACTGTGACAGCATCCTCTATATAGAAGAGCTCTCCTTCCATTCTTCACATATATATTATGTATATGAGAGTGAGCAATGCTGCCAAAATGGCAGCTTAACACGTTACCTCACTTTATGACACACTTTGGTAGGATGTGGCATACAAATCGCAGCATAATAATTTAGGCATTATGTTAGTTGGCAATCAATTTGTGTCTTTATGCCCTGAAGAACAAAAGTATGTACAACTGTTTCAAGTTGAACTCAAACTGTTTCAACTGTGTCATAGTCTTATCTGTCGTAAAATTATTTGTCATGAATTACAAGTTGCAGAACTCAATTGGCTTTTAGTTTTGAATTAGAATATCACTAGGTTGTTAGTAATCTATATTTCACCTGATATTGGTTTGTTATAGCTTTGATATAATTAATACTCTTGGATAACAAATGAAGGTTGTGCTAGTGTATATATATAATGCTTATGAAATTTGGAATGACCATGACAATCTTGATTTACGTGTTGTTGAGTTATATTTTCAATTTATGAAGTGGTGTGTTATTTTTATTTCCAGATTTAATATTTTGAAGCAATGGATAAGTCATTTTGGCTATTTTGCTTCTATTTGAATCATTTTGGCTATTTTGAATCATTTTGCTATTTTGAATCAATATTTTGAATCATTTTGGCTATTTTGCTTCTATTTGTGCTTCTTGTTTTTGCAATGCCAATCAGTAGGTATTTTATGGTGCCAGGGGCTTTTATGTGTCAGCTGGTTTTTGGGTGTGGTTCTTTAGTTATTTTGCAACCTATTGGCTTTCCTTTTTTTGCTTTTGATTATTGTAATAGCTTTAGATGTTCTGTTTCTTTGTAATTGTGGTCCCTTTGTATTTGGTTTTGGATATATCTTGTAACTTGTTTAATTAATCCGTGGCTTATAAAAAAAAAGTTAAAAAGATCAAGTTGTAAATGATTGTCGTATATACGAATTTAATTCAAAAAAATTTGGTTCTTATAAATCCACCTGTCATCACATAAACACAAATGTTATTCCAAGTCGTATTTCATTGTTAATGGTGATCTTTAAGTAATTGTGTATGTCTTCAATATATGTAGGAACAACTGCAAAATGAAATTCATGAGGGATCAACAGAGAATGATGCTTATGTGAAAGTTTTTGGAAAGGACCACCCTGGATATGCCAAAGGAATGGGACTTGGGATAACACCATCTCAACTCACTTGGATTTAGGTCTCACTCGAGAGGTTGGTATCTCCCTATGAGAAGATTGAAAAATTGGAAGTCAAAGTCCTAGCGCTTAAGGAACAAGCTGCGAATTATGAAGTCTTGAAGGAACAAATTGCTTTCCTTATGCAGAATGTTAAGGGAAATCAGGTAAAATAATTGCTTTTAAATTTAGTTTTTAACTTTTGATAGTTCACTTGTTGAATTAGTGGTTGTTATCTAATTTTTGATTTTTTTGAATTACAGCCGGCTGACTTAGAGTCACCAAGAGATATGAGACGTTCCTCTGAGTCTAGTCATATGCCTGAAGACCACGGAGCATCGTCTCGTAGGACCGTTTAGATAGTTGTAGTTTTCATTTTATGAACTTGATGGAGTTTAGTTGTATTACTTAATATTTGTGGAATTGTTGAACTCTATTTGGAATATATATATCTTTTTGGTCGTAGTTTGTACGTAACTCAACATTTTATTTATGAATGAGTTTTACCTTTATTTGTTTTAAGAAAAATATATATATATTTAATAAGCAGGTTTTGTAGACTCAAAACGATGTGCTAAAAAAAATTAATTACAAATTTTTTGCTATGTTTTGCGACGGTTTTGAAACTGTCGTAAAATTAACTTCAGAATTGGGGACACAAATAGCGGCGGTTCACTAACCGTCGCTACTTGTATTGGCAATTTTGCGGTACTAATCTGCGGCGGTTACAAACCGTCGCAATAAATTTGCGGCGGTTGTGAAAAACCGCCTCAAATACTAATTTGCGGCGGTTTTCACAACTGCCGCAAATACTAATTTGCGGCGGTTTTCGCAACCGCCGCAAATTAGTATTTGCGGCGGTTTCTTATACAACCGCCGCAAATGCTAATTTGCGGCAGTTTGTGCGGCAGTTTTTATAACCGCCGCAAATGCTGCTCGCGACGCTCGACATTGCGACGGTTTTGGAACCGCCGCAAACACGAATCTGCGGCGCATAAAACCGTCGCAATTTAACCTAATAACCGTCGCAAAATAGCGCCTTTTTTGTAGTGTTTTATCCGTTCCAAATATTTTTTTAAATCATTTTCATAAAAAAATTCCATGTAATTCTCTCATGTTTCTATTATTTTCTCTTCATTATTTTCAATTTTTTTTTGTTTTTTTATTAACTAACTAAAAGTGATAAAAAAAAATGTCACATGCTCCGCAAAACGACGAGGTGGTGCTATATCTGAAGTTTCGAACTGTTATTTAAAATATTTTCAACTAATTATCAATGTGAATTACCAGAACCAAATGAAAGCAAAATTGTATTTCTCTATTTGCTCTGTACGACGAACTTTCATGCTTCCAATTCCAACGGCGATTACTGGGATGTGGATTCCCTACAGTCCAAATATTGACTGCAGATGATCCTAGCCTCACAAAATATTTTTTAACATAAAAAATGAAAACATAAATCTTAAACTTTTGTTTTTCCACCGTAAGATGATAACTGCATCTCCCTGCAATCACTTTTAGACTACAGGGAATCCTGGTCCGTGATTACTGGGTAGGTTACGGAATAGAGAGAGAAAGAGAGGATAGAGAGAGAAAAATATAGAGGAGAGAGAGAGAGAGAGAGAGAGGGGGAGAGGGAATGGAGAGAAAATATTTTTTAAAAAATATAAAATTATTTAATTTTCAAAAGTATTTTCGTGGATGGATCGGATATCCATCCGTAAAATAGTTGTTAATGGATGGATTGGATGGTTTTTATTGGATGGATTTGATTTTTTAATAAATTTTTAATAAATCATAATGGATTAATGGATTGTTTCTAATCCATCCATTATAATCCGAATAAAAATTTATTCAATCCATCCATTTGCCACCCCTAGGATTAGGTATGATTTTAATTACCGTGGAAAAAACTTTACACAAGTAGTGTATCAAAATTAAACTCTAATTATATAATGAAAAATTGAAGCCAATAAATAATGACAAATAATATTTTTATATAATTTGAGATTACAAACAAAGGTTATAACAAGTAAGTAGCTTTTATAATCTGTACAAAATGTACTTTCCAGGAAAATATCTAAAATTAATTTAAAGTAGGTTTGCTTAAAATTTGTGTGAATTTGACTGAAATTAAAATTGAAGATATTCATGGATCACACATTTCTTGTTGATCATGACCATGCCATAATTTATCCGTTAATTTCATGCTCAGTGTCAAACATGTTTTGTCGGAGATGTCTTTGGTCCTCCCAAAAAAAATGGAGGATCGATCATCTTTTATTTTAAGTCATTGATATATTAATAAAATAAAAGAATGATAATGATGATTTAATGGCAATTGGAAGAACAAGTCAATGCTGGAGGTTGCTCACAACCCTCTCCTTTTCCCCTTTCCGGCATTGTCTAGAATACTCCACTGAGGAGCTGGAGGATGCATCCTTCGTGAATTAAAACCGTAGATATAATAATATTTTTAATAGACGGGCGAGATTTAAAAGGGAGAAACCGGTTAAACATGATTAACAAGGGAAAACGGAAAAGCCGGTTTGTGTCAATAATCTGAACCAAGAGACTATCCAATTAGAATTAGGGTGGTGCTGGAAATTTAGCTATATATATGGTTTTCTGGTAGCAGCATGGTCTCATAATCGCATGGAAGTCGGAAATAAAATCACTGAAATGTTATTATCATTTATAAGAAATCCAAACGGGTCCAATGGTTAAGTTGTGGACCCAGCTAAGGTTGAGACGGTGCTCCAGTGGGAAGCGTCGAAGTCTGTGACCAAGATTAGGAGTTTCTTGGGGTTAGCTGGGTATTATTGGCGGTTCATAGGAGGTTTCTCTAAGATAGCTTTACCCTTAACCCGTCTCACCAAGAAAGGACATTTGTTTGTGTGGGACTCTAGATGTGAAGAGAGTTTCCCCTTAAGGATAGATTGACATCAGCACCAGTGTTAGTTTTGCCAGATCCTAGTGAACCCTTCGTGGTTTATTGCGATGCTTCTAAGCAAGGGTTAGGTGGAGTGTTAATGCAGAATGACAAGGTAGTTGCTTATGCTTATAGGAAGTTGAAACCCCATGAGAAGAACTACCCTACCCATAACCTAGAGTTAGGGGCTGTGGTATTTGCCTTTAAGATCTGGAGGCATTACCTGTATGGATCGAGGTTTGAGGTTTTTAGTGATCACAAGAGTTTGAGGTATCTCTTTGATCAAAAGGAGTTGCATATGAGGCAACGTAGGTGGATGGAGTTCTTAAATGATTATGACTTTGAGATGACCTATCATCCAGGAAAGGCCAATGTGGTGGCCTATGCCCTAAGTAGGAAAACCTTATATATCTCTGCTTTGATGGTCAGGGAGGTGGATCTGATTTAGGAGTTTAGAGACCATAGTCTAGCTTGTGAGTTTACCCCTAAGAGTATTAGGCTTGGTACCTTGAAGGCTACCAACAGCTTGATGGATCACATTAGAGAGGGTCAGAAGTTAGGTAAGTTTCTCTTAGACCATCAAGAATTGCTCGCTCAGGGTAGAGACCTTAGTTTCAAGGATGGGAGTGATGGAGTCTTGAGGTTTAAGGATAGAGTGTGCATACCAGATGTTCCTGAGCTTAGGAAGTTGATCCTTGAAGAAGGACATAGGAGTGGGTTAAGTTTGCACCCAGTGCCACCAAGATTTATCAGGACCTTAAGAGGATGTTTTGGTGGCCAAGGATGAAAAAGGATGTGGCCGAGTTTGTGTATGCGTGCTTGGTTTGTCAGAAAGCTAAGATAGAACACCAAAAGCCATCAGGTAAGTTACAACCTTTAAGTATCCCAGAATGGAAATGGGATAGCATCTCCATGGATTTTGTGTCTGGACTCCCTAAGACTCCAGCTGGTTTTGAGGCTATATGGGTTGTTGTGGATAGATTGACTAAGTCTTCCCATTTCATCCCTATGAACATGGAGTATCCTTTAGAGAAGTTAGCCAAGCTGTACATCAAAGAGATAGTTAGGCTTCATGGTGTACCCTCTAGCATAGTATCAGATAGAGACCCGAGGTTTACCTCCAGGTTCTGGGAGAGTTTGCAGCATGCTTTAGGGACAAAGCTTAGGCTTAGTTCAGCTTACCACCCACAGACTGATGGGCAGTCAGAGAGGACCATCAGTCCTTAGAGGACTTGTTGAGAGCTTGTATGCTAGAACAGTCGGGTAGTTGGGATGAGATGTAGGACACCCTTGTGTTGGAGTGAACCTAGTGATAGTGTGGTGCTAGGGCCGGAGATAGTCCAGGAAACAACAGAAAGCATCGGGATGGTTCAAGAAAAGATGAGAGTGGCACAGAGTAGGCAAAAGAGCTACCATGACGAAAGGAGGAAGGCACTCGAATTCCAGGAAGGTGATTATGTGTCCTTGAGAGTTACTCCAATGACTACGGTTGGTAGAGCGATGAAAACAAGCAAGCCATCTGTTATCAGGAGATTCGAGTCTTTCCTATCTTGGTGAACAAGTTCAGAATCTACGAGGATGCTTACGAGGCCAGGATCGCAAGCCACAAAAGTTCAGAGATCCAAAGCAGTAAGGACGAAGATCAGAAGAACGAGGTGAGACAATGTCATCGGCAGAGACTTCAAGCAGAATGGCAAGGAATCACAGTTCTCAGCAGGTAAGCCCAAGGATTGGGATTCTCCTAAACATGTCATATTTGGAAAACGTGGAGAAGGCCACTATACCCATCAATGCAAGGAGCCGAACATCATCTGTTTCAAGTGTGGCAAATATGGTCACCTCAGCAGGAACTGTAAAGGAGAAAAGTCAGAACCATAGAGTGCTAGTAGGAATCAGAGTGCCCAGCGAAAGCGTAGTGAAGCTGGAGCCTCCAAGTCCGTGGACTCAACCCAACGTATGCGCCTAATTGATGAAAGTTTAACCAGTTAAGGTGGTAGAAATTTTGAGGACGAAATTTTTATAAGGGGGGTGAAATTGTAACACCTCAAGATTCACCCTTATATTTATTTGTGTTAGTTCTGGCATATATATGTTTAATATGTTTAATATTTATATATATGTGTATATATTATTGCATATGATAATATGTATATTAATATATGATTATTTGAATTAATATGAGATTGTGTCTCTTAATGTTTTATTTTATATGTTAATATATGGCATGTGATTTTATTAATAATAAGCGATTACGAATGATATGATAAGATATCGTGTGATTCAGTATTTAAACAGAGATAGTGTTATTCTTAGATATTTGCCCCTCAACCAATCAGATTTGAGTCCTTATAAATATAGAATCATCCTCTTTTTGTTTATATCTTAAGATCTTATCATAATCTCCTAAGGATCCTATCTAGGAATAACTACTAAATTTGTCGCTAAAATTCCATCGAACTTTTGACCACCTTAGAGTCCGATTTAGGATTCGATCATTAGACATTAATTTGTAGATATTTCTGATCTTTCTAACGACACCAAGAACGCCTCAATCGGAAACTGGTAGTTCAAGTGATGGTCAAAATATCGAACTGTGTATAGTTTGGGCTGAAATAGGAACCAGTTATGACCCAAACTCATATATATACCATTAGACTCGACCTAAACCTAATTTACACGACCCCAACACTTAGAAAACTGCCTCCCTCCTTCTTCTTTGAATCCTTATGGTTTTTCTCCCTAAAACTCTCTCTAGGGAACCCGTTCCTCACTGCTTCTTGTAGGAGAACATCGCTACGAATAGTGGTTCGTTGTGCTTGCTATTTGGAACTTTAGAAAAGATAAAATTCGTGCACCTTGTCCCTTGTGTTCTTTCTTTCAGGTTCATGATCTCTTCCTTTTGATTTCTTGATCTTAGAGATGAAACAAAGTGTCTCTTTGGCGTCCTTAAGGTCGTAGACAAGCGCTAGTGAGACGGGACCCTAGTGGATCTTCTTTCTTCTTTTGAAACGCGAACCTTGTACCAGGTATGGGAGAAAAATAGTGTATACACTAGGCTAGGGAGTAGTGTAAGATGAGGGGTTCCCATAGCCCCGTTTATTGTCGTTATAATGTATTGATGCCATGATCTGCCTGGTTGTATGACTGAATTGTTTATATGTTTAATTAGATTAATTAGTATGCCTATTTGTTATAATTGTTGAGTTGTTCATTGTTGGACGAATCTGGGCAAGTATACCCAGTCGTGCAAGTAATACGGTGGTAAGACCGGTTTATCGTATCCACGGGGATTGGATGTCAAGTACCAATTCACAAACTCAGCAACTATCTAGACTAAACAGAGAAATCAAGAGAAAGTAAAACAAGCAAAAGAAAAGAAATAAAATCTTTTTGTCTTTTTTTGGGGTTTTTAACAAACACTTGGAGTGCAGAAAGATATGTTGGGATCAGATTTCACCAAACCTCTATCTCATGCAATACCAGGACTAGATACCTCCCATTCATGCTCCAGATATTAAAATCAATCCACTAAACTACTCAAGCCCCGATCTCTCGGATGACAAGAGCCTAATTCCACTAATAGACCCTAATCTCTTAGGTGGCCTAGATTAATGAAATTTCATTAGGATTAGGGATTACACGATTACTAGTAAACCAAACTCCATCTCTAGACGAAAGGGTTACTAGGTGATTAAATTCAATTCCGGTTCTGATACGAACGTCTCCATTACATACCAAAACACTAATCGAGTCATGGGGGTGCTAGCCACAACAAGCATTAAGCACAGAAAATTAATCACTAATATGAAGACATGAACATAGAATAATCAGTCAAGATAAATACATAATTAATCAGTTTGGCTACATCTAATCCCAACAACAGGGATTTAACTACTCATAAACAGAGAATACACAGAGAAAGAGAGAAGGGATGAAGCAAACTCCATAGAAGCATCCTCCAATCTTCTTTCAGTCCCAGAGCAAGGAAAACATCCCCTTCAGGGCTTGAAACCCTCTTCCAGCCGCAACCTCCAAGTGCCTCTGGCTCAAAACCTAAAAACTCTCTAACTCCCTTCCAAGAACTCCTCCAATTCTGCCCTAAAACAGCAACTTATACCAATCTGTTCTGCGCTCGCTCGCGAGGCGAATGTACTCTCGCGAGGCGAATATTAAACTTTTCGTCTTCAGGCTTGGAACTCTCGCGAGGCGAGACCGAAGAAGTTGCATTTCCAATATGCCCGTGAGGAGCATCAGGGCCTGGGCGTGATGGCTTATGGTTTCCAGACTCGCGAGGCGAAACAAGGTTCGCGAGGCGAACCAGAAAGGCTTGCATTTTCTGCAACAGTCAGCTTTCAGGGTCGCGAGGCGAATCCAGTCTCGCGGGGCGAATCTCCAGTATTCTGCTTGGCTCAATTTCTTCTCTTTTCAAGCTCCAAAATCATCCAAGCTTCATTATAGCCAAATATGCACAGTTTTCCTTCAATTTCTGCAAAACAACACACAGAAACCGCTTCACCCATTCCAAGGAAAAATCTAATAAAAATCAAACTAAGAATGCCTAATCAATATGAAAAATGCATGCAAAAGTATATAGAAAATATCATGTAAAATCACACTATCATTCATGATGTGGTATGCCCATTTGAATTGTCTTATGCCATGAGTTTTGGTTGAATTGGTATGAATACCCATGATTATGAATGTTGTTGTTATGACATGGATTATGTTGATCACATTGACTGAATATGTTGTTGATGATGATGTTACCGTTATGTTGAATATGTTAATAAGACTCTAATTGACTTAATTAGGACTTTTAGTTAACATAGTAATTTAGGGATTAATTCTCCAAGCTTCATAAGACATGAATTGTGTTAGTGAGGGGTGAAGTTTCACGCCGAATGTTTTAGTTAAGACCCTAAGATCTGATTTGAAAGAATTAGGGAGCCTAAACTCCAAGAACACGTTAAGTTCTGCCTAGAACAGTATGGCCCTGCTCAGGAGCACGGTCGTGCTGAACAGGGAGCAAGACCGTGCTCCCAGTTAAATTCTGGAAGGTAGGCCGTGCATTGAGTACGACCGTGCAGGACAGTGAGCACGACCGTTCTCCACTTAAGTGGCAGCACGACCGTGCTGGGGGTTTAGTACGTCCGTGCTTCCCCCTACTGGTCAGAACTTAATATTAATGAATTAAAGGGGTGTTTACCCCAATTATCCCCAGATGATGTTATAAACTCGTTCATGGGGACTTTTCTTTGCTATGTTAAATTGTTTTAAACTCATTTTATTTTCTGCGATTTTGAGAACTAGTTCATTTGGACTTTTCTACTTATGGACGGACGCTTTATTTTATCCAGTATGATCATGACTAAATTTTATTAATTGCTTATCTTAAAGCGCTTATAACATGCGGTGTAGAAGAGTGTCACAATCACAAGCAAGCACGAACATCTGAGCATCTCTGAAAATATGAGGCCAATAGAATCCGGCTTGAAGCACCTTGGCCCCATTGTCTTTGAGGCACTAGCATGTCCTCCATAAGATAAGGAATGACAACAACTCAAGATACTTGGAACCTCGACCTTTGGAATACACTTTCTGTAAATGCTATCCGCACACTTGCGTAAAATGTAAGGCTCATCCCACACGTAATTCTTAAGATCGGAAAAGAACTTCTTCTTTTGTTGATAATGGAACTCCGGTGGTAAAATCCCACATACAAAATAATTCACAAAATCCGCATACCATGGAGCATTTTCTCCTGAAATGGCAAACAGTTGCTCATCGAGAAAAGAATCATCTATAGGCAAGTTGTCCTTCTCATGTTCCATTGGTTCAAGTCTAGATAGGTGGTCTGCAACCAAGTTCTCTGTCCCTTTCCAATCCCAAATCTCCAAGTCAAATTCTTGCAAGAGAAGGATCCATCGGATGAGCCTAGGCTTTACTTCCTTCTTGCTTATGAGGTACTTTAGTACTGAGTGGTCAGTGTACACAATGACCTTAGACCCCACAAGGTATGATCTAAACTTCTCAAATGTAAAGACAACCGCGAGCAACTCCTTCTCAGTGGTGGCCTAATTGGCTTGAGCTCCATCTAGAGTTTTGCTTGCATAGTAGATTGCATGAACCTTCTTGTCTATCTTTTGCCCCAACATCGCTCCCACGGCGTAGTGACTAGCATCACACATAACCTCAAATGGTTCATTCCAATCTGGTGTTTACAAAATGGGAGCGGTGGTCAAAGCTTCCTTCAACCTGAAAAAGGCACTCAAACATTCCACATTAAAATCAAATGGGACATCTTTCATCAATAAGTCAGACAAAGGTTTAGAAATTTTTGAAAAATCTTTGATAAAACGTCGGTAAAACCTGACATTTCCTAAGAAACTTCTAACTCCTTTCACATTCACCGGTGGTGGCAATTTTTCAATAACATCAATTTTGGCCCTATCCACCTCAATATCTCTTCCAGAAATCAAGTGCCCAAGCACTATACCCTATTTTACCATAAAATGGCACTTTTCCCATTTTAATACCAAATTAGTTTCTTCACAACACTGCAAAATCTTGGACAAATTTGTTAAAAAATCATCACAAGTAGTTCCATAAATAGAAAAATCATCCATAAAAACCTCCATGATGTTTTCAATAAATATATTCATAAAAAATTGCAGTCAAGCATCTTTGAAAAGTAGCCGGTGCATTACATAGACCAAAAGGCATTCTCCTATAGGCAAAAATACCATAGGGACAAGTAAACGTGGTCTTTTCTTGATCACTAGGATGTATAGGAATTTGATGAAAACCGGAATAACCATCCAAGTAACAAAAGTATGAATGCCTAGCTAACCTTTCAAGCATTTGATCAATAAATGGGAGAGAGAAGTGGTCTTTTCATGTTGCCTTATTTAACTTCCTATAGTCAATGTACATTCTCCAACCGGTTACCATCCTAGTAGGGATTAGTTCATTTTTTTTAATTTTGAATAACAGTCATCCCCCTTTCTTAGGAACCACATGCACCGGACTAACCCACTCACCATCGGAGATTCGATAAATAACCCCCCGCATCTAACAACTTAAGCACTTCTTTCTTAACCACCTCTTTCATATTTGGGTTCAACCTACGTTGATACTCAATGGATGGTTTATGCTCATCTCCATTGGATCACCAATACAAGCTTGAACGGATTCTTCTTTCATCGCTTGGTGCACTAAGTCAACCCTGCAACAAGAATCCTCAAAAGAAGGGTGCTTAATAGATTTAGCTAAATCAAATTCAACTTTATCATCACCCACAGTTAAAGTCAATTTTCCATTTTTCACATCAATAATTGCCCCTGCGGTAGCCAAGAAAGGCCTACCAAGAATAATGGGGATTTGGGAATCCTCCTCCATTTCAAGTACCACAAAATCCGCAGGAATGCAAAACTTACCCACTCTGACAGAAACTTCCTCTAAGATGCCTACCGGGTATTTGACGGACCGATCCGCCAATTGAAGGGAGATTGTTGTGGGCTTTAGTTCACCCATCTCCAACTTTTTGCAAACATAGAGGGACATAAGACTAACACTAGCCCCCAAATCACAAAGAGCTTTATCAAAACTAGTGTTACCAATCAAGAAAGGAATAGATAAACTACCTGGATCTTTCAATTTAGGAGCCAATTTATTTTGAATTAAAGCACTGCACTCCTCAGTTAAAGCTATCATTTCAAAATCCTCTAGCTTTCTCTTATTTGACAAGATATCCTTAAGAAATTTAGCATTTGTAGGCATTTGTTGCAACGCCTCAGTGAAGGGTACATTAATGTACAATTTCTTAAGGACCTCTAGAAACTTCCCAAATTGCTTATCTAACTTGACCTTAGCCAACCTTTGAGGGAAAGGTATTGGGGATTGGTAAGGTGGTGGAAGGACATACTTAGACACTTTTTCATTAGGTTCTTCCTCGTCTAAGGATTGTGTCTTAGTAGGTTCCTCTTCCTCATCTAAACTCTTCTTATCACTCTCCTCTTTAGCCTTGGGATCCTCAAGTTTCTTACCACTCCTCAAACTCACAGCTTTACATTGTTCATTACCTGGATTCATTTCAGGTTGTCCAGGAAATTTGCCCGGTTGCCTATTTGAATTCCCCGCTTGTTGGGCAATCTGAGTTTCTAACATCTTATTATGGATGGCTAAGTTATCTACCTTAGATGTTAACTCTTCTATTGCCTCATTGACTGCCTTACCTTGTTGCCTAAACTCTTTATTTTACTTTGTTTGAGTAGCAACAAAATTTTTCATAAGAGACTCAAGTTTAGACTTTTGTACCTGAGGATACCCCGATGCGGGTTTCCTATTACCTTGGCCTTCTTGGAATTTGTGGTTCAACGTGTTGTTGTAGTTCCCGTAGGAGAGATAAGGGCTATTCTTCCTTTCTTGGTTGTAAGAATTTGGGGGAACATAGTTTGGCAACTTCGGGTTCGTATCATAAAAGTTGTAACATGAATTCACTTGTTCCCCCGAAGCGCCTGATCCAGGAGAACTTCCATGTGGGAATTCCACTAAGTCATGTCCCTGCACTCCACAAATCTCCCAAGCAACATTAGTAGCACCTATTGAACTCACATTAGATTTTCAAGCATATCAAAGCGCCTACTCAATGAGTCAAATTTAGAAATAATTAAGTCATTTCCATCTACATCAAACTTACCTCCCGAAATATTTTTTTTGTTATTACCTCTTTCTGAACCCCATTGGTGATAGTTGGTGGCAACACTTTCAACGATATTGAATGCTTGAGTCAGTGGTGTATTCATCAATGCTCCACCAGTTGCGGAGTCAAGTGACACCTTCGAAGAGTAATCCAATCCATTGTAGAAGGTATGCACTAATAGCCACTTCTTGAGCCCATGATGTGGGCAAGTGTGACACCCTAACCTGGGTCATCACATAATTACCCAACTGAGGAAAATAAAATTATAATTTACTGGTTGCTTTCGAAAAATAACCTCTATAATTTTTAATAAGTAAAAAAATGGGGTAAAATATTTCTTTCTGCGAAATACTATAGAAAAAGATATATACATCACAATAGTATAATTACATTATACTTACATACAAACTGAATTTATTTGTAAACCAAAACATCGCAACATATAAGCTTTCTGAAATTGTTTTTCATACACCTCATGAGGTGTTTCAAACCATTTATAATAATTTTCCCAAAAGAACACAACCCAAAGAAAATCCTAAGCTAGTCCCCTTACAAGACATCTACTGGAAAGACCCTGTGGTCATTCCCACACTCAAACATCTCTTCAAGTATTGGAACCCATGTTCTCGAGTGAGGCTAAGAACTTTTCTGCACCATCTACTTCCATGTATCAAGACACAAAAGCCAAACCCAAAAACCTAATATATTATAAGGGTGAGATGCCAATATATGAGATTATAACGATAATCACATGCATGACATACAACATTAGCACATAGACATATATAACCATAACAACATAAGATTCTCATAAGTAAACAAGTAGTTTATCACTGGGTCTCATACCCAATCATCGTTATTTTAAAAATATGCATGACACTTAAATGTTCAATGTCTAACATTCACACCTAATCTCCGGAGATCCCAACGTCTTCAAAATGAGTTGATCAAACTCGATACATCGTCTCATTGGCTAGCTAAGCACAACAATAATACATCGTCTCATTGTCCATTTAAGCACAATGATACATATACATCGTCTCATTGTCCATTTAAGCACAATGATAATACATCGTCTCATTGTCCGTCCAAGTACAATGATATATACATCGTCTCATTGTCCATTCAAGCATAATGATACACCGTCACATGATACCTTTTATTAAGGTCTCACGTTAAACAACGTCGGGCACGTCTGCCGTAAATGCAAATGTAAAACATTTTGTTCTCATCATTTTCCTTTCGTCCATTATATTCTTGTCGAAGCTCAAAGTGGCTTATGACTATTCATCATCTTCAACGTCTTAAAATTCTCATCGTCTCATCATTTTCAACGTCTAAAATTCTCATCGTCACATTGATCAAAGATCTTCTTGTTTTTATTATAGAACACTGGTACCACGACGTCTCGGATACTAGGTTTATTTTTCAACGTGAACACCGTCTCTTGTTTGTGAAACACAAATTCAAAACAAAATCTCCACAACTTATCTAAGTTGATGGAATAACATCGTTGAGTAAAAATTCGATTATAGAAAATCATTTCTAATTGAAAATTCCTTTATAAAATCATCGGTTACTAAAGATTTAATTTTTAGAAAGGAGAGTCACTTGAGGCTTAAACTTGTTTAAAATACGTACTGTCGCTTTAGAAATACAAGCGGTCGATACTTTTCCAAATTGCCATCGTTTAGCCTTTTTAAAGCCATTTAAGCCAATTCTTAACCTTTTCCATTTAAATAATTTTCTAAAATCATAATTAAATTATTGTCAACAATTAATTTCATAAAATAACTTTTTTATAATATTATGAAATTTCTTACGTAAAAATCAGTAGTACAAAAATAATTTCACGGTTACGCCCTCACTGTGACTCATAGTTCACTCTTATATCGATAAATCATTAAAATAATGATATTTTCCAAAATTTCTTATTTTTCCTAAATAAAAATTTCCATTAATATTATATGCCAATACTTTACCGTTAAAACATTGAATATAATTTATAAAGCTTCTTAAAGCTTTTATCCAATTAATTGAATTGGGCACTGACCACTGTCAGGCTTCTCAAACAACAACCAACAACATCACAAAAATATTCCCAGGCAGATCATGCATCACAATACATTATAATATAATTGCAGATAAACAATTAAATGCAAATAAACTAACACAGATAAAAATAACACAACTGAAACAAACACCACAGATAAATAATACAGTCATCAACTAGATAACACATAATTATAGAAAAAACTCCTCAGGTATTGTCCCCTTACCTCTTGAGGAACTTATCTCTCAGTTTCCTTTCTCGAACGTACGTCAAACTCCGGTGTTACGACTCACGTATAACTGACACACTTAACCTTCAACAACCACAATCAACCAATTACAAACAGTCAAATAAAATTACCTATTCCCTAATGATAGGTCACGGCCTCAACAAGGTTTTTTGGCTAACATTTCTAAAATTGCTTAAGTCATTGGATTAATGATCCTAAGTACTTAAGACAATGGATTAGTGATAAATCAACAAAGTTTGAATTAAAAACTTCCAAACATCTAAAAACCTATATTCGGTCTTAATGAGTACATGAAGCTAGGGATTTTTGTTTGATAAAATAACTTGGATTCAACATGAATACATGCTAGAAGGATGAAATACATGATCATTTCTAACATTTGAACAAAAACTCCTCCACCCATTTTTTTCCTAGGTTCGGCCTTGAAGAGAAATTAGGGGAGGAAATTTTGGTTTTCAACATACTCTTGGATTATGATAGCAGTGATGATAATAGGAACATAGAAATTGGTTTCACATTTTTAGGATTTTTCTATGATTTTTCTATGATTTTTTATGAATTATCAAAGTTAAGAACATAAAGGATGAACATGATGAGTTAAGCTTGGAAATGGAAAACTTAATGAAGAACATGAAGCTAAATGAAGATGAGAATCATAGTTTACTTCTTGGAATTGAAGAAAAGTGCAAGAATCTACTACTTGCTTCACAAACTAAAGGCTATGGAGTTTAGAGAGAATAAGAAGAATGGAGAAGCTTGGAGAAGAATGGAGAACGAGCAAGACTTGGAGAGAAAGTTAGCTCATCCAAGTTGATGAAGCAAATCCTCATGGGCTTGGGCCATGCGAAAATAGGCTTGAGAAAGTCAAAGTCCATTACTTGAATTTTAAGCCAAAAATGCTTAAGTCTTAATGAATGGTATAGAAATGTTTAAGAGCACAACTTGCTTCATGGAAAATGACCTCTTGACCTTGGTTTTGGGCCTCAAAAACCGCAGCCCAACAAGGTTTAGAAGAGCCAAAATTGATCCACTTCACTTAGTGTATCCTGGAAATTAGTTTACGGACCAAAATGTAAATTAACAAAACTTAAGGACCTAAGTGACATTTCCTTATAGATTGTCATCATGATACCATGTGCACCATTAATGCATTCACATGGTGACTCATCATGTGTGACAGACTACCGATAAAAATATAAACATATTTATATAAATTTTCGATATTAGAACACAACGAAAAGTCGGGGTGTTATAGACTACCCCTCTTAAAAAAATTTATTCCTCGAAATTTCGTGACTCAAAACTCGATAAGATCTCTTAATCCTAAGATCTTACTTTCACAAGAATTTATATAAAAGAATTTCATCAATCTGAAAAAAATACAAGAATATCAAGTATGGTAAAAGATTCTTCAATAGGTTCGTGAGTGTAAAAATACATAGCTAATACATATTTACAACCGTGACTCTACTTAAAGTTCCTTCTTTCACAAGAACTTCCAGTAGACTAGGAATTCAAAGATAAATAGTTCCAACCACAAAATGATTCATTCTCAATACAAAGAATATACAACACAGCGATTTTAAGAAGGAAACAATCTGGCAAAAAAATCATACTGGATCACATTTACCAAAAGTAAAAGTGACTAGACTAAGTTTCATTAAGAAACTTATTTTGTCAAGAAAAGGTCCATCCCGAACAACAAGAGGACAATTTACAACTTTAAGAAAAGAAAAGATCTGACCCAAAATCTAAACTGGTCACAACAATCAAAAAGAAAAGGGATTTGGAATAAATTTCTTCAAGATATCTTCATTCCCAAAAAGTCGTAAATGACATACATCCATCGAAAAGACTAATAACATAGGAGACCTTAGAGAGTCAAATACCCAAGGGCATCAAAATATGATTATACTTAGAATTCCATTACAAACTTATAATTATAGGTCATTAAAGTACATACTTTATATATAGGATTCCTATACTTAAAAACGTCTTTAGTTCGTGATCCGATTTCTGAAATTTCTGAAGGACTCTGCAACTATCTTCTATAAGACCTCCATGTTGTGAGGTTTTCAACACTACTTCTGATGTAAAAGATCATCAGATTGTGAAGCTCCAGTGCCACTCACGATGTAGACTCCTCCCTTTGTTGCGAGTCTATCTGTCCCTGAGGTGTCAACAACTTTTTCAAACCACGGTGCATTACAATCCCTTGAGAAGTGTCCGATTTGTCCACAATTGAAACACTTCATTTCCTTAAGTGGGTAAACATCAGCCATGTGATTTGGATCTCCACACTTGTAACATCTCCTAACTTGGCCTTGACTTTGGTTCTTCTGGCCTCCATTACCTGATGTAGCAGCAACAGGATGGTATGATTGTTGATTCTGATTATGATTATTTCCAGGTGGTCTAAAATATGGTTTCCTCCGCACCAGATTTTCTTCTTGATTCGAAAATTGATCCTTGAAATGGGAGGGTCCACCAACATCTCCTCTATCATCTTTTCCTTTCCTCATTTGGTATATCTTCCGACTCATCTCAACTAGAGCTTGGAAATTTGAGTTGCAAAGGTAGAACATATTCTTTAATCTCATACCTTAACCCAGCCTCGAACCTCTCGCATTTACAACTTTCATTTGGTTGTGCTTGAAAGAAACGGAAGTATTTGGCAAGCGATTCAAACTTCACCGCATACACCTCCACAGATGATTCTCGCTGTTGCAACCCTAGAAACTCTTGTTCTTTCTCGATCCTAATGATTTCCGAAAAATACTTGTTCAGGTGTGTGGTTTTAAACACATCCCAAGTAATTTCCTGATGATCAGCTTCCAGCAGCTGTCAAGCACCTCTTCACCAGTACTCTGCATCTCCTATCAACAGAAAAACCGCATAGGTAACCCTAACTTCTGCCGGAGTGATAACCAACTCAAAGATTTTATCCAACTCTTGAATCCATAAATCAGCTTTCTCATGATCATCATCCACACCAAACTGTGAAGGATTTTGGCTTCGAAATGTGATCAGAGCCTTGCCTTCCATAGCTTGCTGTGTCTGAGCAGCCATAGCAGCTGTCTGCAAAGCAATAGCCGCTGCAATGTTATCCATTGCTTGTGCAGTATGATCCACTCCACCATCGTAGTCCTCATTCGCATTGCCACGGCCACCTAAGGGACCACCTATGCGACCCCTTCCACGACCTCTTCCATGTCCTCGTCCACGTCCACGTCCACCCTCTAGTGCTAGTTCCATAACTGACCTATAGAGTAAATTCAGTTAAACCGCAACCATAAAATGAAACGTGTATTTATGTATTAACACACATTACTTCTAAGAAGTAATTCAAACAATTACTAATCAGAGATCACACAACATCAACACAACAGACCTATTTCCCAAAGATCCCGAAAGACTCGACCAGCTCTGATACCACTAATGTGACACCCTAACCTGGGTCATCACATAATTACCCAACTGCGGAAAATAAAATTATAATTTGCTGGTTGTTTTCGAAAAATAACCTCTGTAATTTTTCATAAGTCCAAAAATGGGGTAATATTTTTCTTTATGCGAAATACTACAGAAAAAGATATATACATCACAATATTATAATTACATTATACTTATATACAAACTGAATTTAATTGTAAACCAAAACACCACAACATATAAGCTTTTGTGAAATTGTTTTTCATACACCTCATGAGGTGTTTCAAACCATTTATAATAATTTTCCCAAAAGTACACAACCCAAAGAAAATCCTAAGCTGGTCACTTTACAAGACATCTACTGGAAAGACCCTGTGGTCATTCCCACACTCAAACATCTCTTCAAGTATCGGAACCCATGTTCCCGAGTGAGGCTGAGAACTTTTCTACGCCATCTACTTCCATGTATCAAGACACAAAAGCCAAACCCAAAAACCTGATATATTATAAGGGTGAGATGCCAATATATGAGTTTATAATGATAATCACATGCACGACATACAACATTAGCACATAGACATATATAACCATAACAACATAAGATTCTCATAAGTAAACAAGTAGTTTATCACTAGGTCTCATACCCGATCATCGTTATTTTAAAAATATGCATGACACTTCAACGTTCATTGTCTAACATTCATACCTAATCTCTGGAGATCCCAACGTCTTCAAAATGAGTTGATCAAACTCGACACATCGTTTCATTGGATAGCTAAGCACAACAATAATACACCGTCTCACTGTCCATTTAAGCACAATGATACATATACATCGTCTCATTGTCCATTTAAGCACAATGATAATACATCATCTCATTGTCCATCCAAGTACAATGATATATACATCGTATCATTATTCATTCAAGCATAATGATACACCGTCACATGATACCTTTTCCATTAAGGTCTCACAATAAACAATGTCGGGCACGTCTGCTGTAAATACAAATGTAAAACATTTTGGTCTCGTCATTTTCTTTTCGTTCATTATATTCTTGTCGAAGCTCAAAGTGGCTAACGACTATTCATCATCTTCAACGTCTTAAAATTCTCATCGTCTCATCATTTTCAACGTCTTAAAATTCTCATCGTCTCATCATTTTCAACGTCTTAAAATTCTCATCGGCACACTGATCAAAGATCTTCGTGTTTTTTTTTTATTGAACACTGGTATCACGACGTCTCGGATACTAGGTTTATTTTTCAACGTGAACACCGTCTTTTTGTTTGTGAAACACAAATTCAAAACAAAATCTCTACAACTTATCTAAGTTTATGGAATAACATCGTTGAGTAAAAATTCATTTATAGAAAATCATTTCTAATTGAAAATTCCTTTATAAAATCATCGGTTACTAAAAATTTAATTTTTAGAAAAGAGAGTCACTTGAGTCTCAAACTTGTTTAAAATACGTACTGCCGCTTTAGAAATACTTGCCATCGATACTTTTCCAAATTGCCACCCTTTAGCCTTTTTAAAGCCATTTAAGCCAATTCTCAACCTTTTCCATTTAAATAATTTTCTAAAATCATAATTAAATTATTTTCAACAATTAATTTCATAAAATACCTTTTTTATAATATTACGAAATTTCTTACGTAAAAATTAGGAGTAAAAAAATAATTTCACGGTTACGCCTTCACTGTGACTTATAGTTCACTCTTGTACCGATAAATCATTAAAATAATGATATTTTCCAAAATTTCTTATTTTTCCCATATAAAAATTTCCATTGATATTATATTCCAATACTTTACCGTTAAAACATTGAACATAATTTATAAAGCTTCTTAAAGCTTAGATCCAATTAATTGAATTGGGCACTGACCACTGTCAGGCTTCTCAAACAACAACCAACAACAACATCACATAAATATTCCCAGGCAGATCATGCATCACAATACATTATAATATAATTGCAGATAAACAATTACATGCAAATAAACCAACACCGATAAAGAACACAACTGAAACAAACCCCACAGATAAATAATATAGTCATCAACTAGATAACATATGATTATAGAAAAAACTCCACAGGTATTCTCCCCTTACCTCTTGAAGAACTTATCTCCTAGTTTCCTATCTCGAACGTACGTCAAACTCCGGTGTTTCGACTCACATATAACCGACACACTTAACCTTCAACAACCACAATCAACCAATTACAAACAATCAAATAAAATTACCTATTCCCTAATGACAGGTCACGGCCTCAACAAGGTTTTGTGACTAACATTTCTAAAATTGCTTAAGTCATTGGATTAATGATTCTAAGTACTTAAGACAATGGATTAATGATAAATCAACAAAGTTTGAATTTAAAACTTCCAAAATTCTAATAACCTATATTCGGGGTTAATGAGTACATGAAGCTAGGGATTTTTGTTTGATAAGATTACTTGGATTCAACATGAATACATGCTAGAAGGATGAAATACATGATCATTTCTATTATTTAAACAAAAACTCCTCCACCCATTTTTTCCTAGGTTCGGCCTTGAAGAGAAATTAGGGGAGGAAATTTTGGTTCAACATACTCTTGGATTATGATAGAAGTGATGATAATAGGAACATAGAAATTGGTTTCACATTTTTAGGATTTTTCTATGATTTTCTATGCATTATCAAAGTTAAGAACATAAAGGATGAACATGATGATTTAAGCTTGGAAATGGAAAACTTAATGAAGAACATGAAGCTAAATGAAGATGAGAATCATGGTTTACCTCTTGGAATTAAAGAAAAGTGCAAGAATCTACTACTTGCTTCACAAACTCAAGGCTATGGAGTTTAGAGAGAATAAGAAGAATGGAGAAGCATGGAGAAGAATGGAGAACGAGCAAGACTTAGAGAGAAATTTGGCTCATCCAAGTTGATGAAGCAAATCCTCATGGGCTTGGGCTTGGGCTTGGTCCATGCGAAAATAGGCTTGAGAAAGTCCAAGTCCATTACTTGAATTTTAAGCCAAAAATGCATAAGTCTTAATGAATGGTATAGAAATGTTTAAGAGCACAACTTGCTTCATGGAAAATGAACTCTTGACCATGGTTTTGGGCCTCAAAAACCGTAGCCCAGCAAGGTTTAGAAGAGCCAAAATTGATCCACTTCACTTAGTGTATCATGGAAATTAGTTTAGGGACCAAAATGTAAATTAACAAAACTTAAGGACCTAAGTGCAATTTCCTTGTAGATTGTCATCATGATACTATGTGCACCATTAATGCATTCACATGGTGACTCATCATGTGTGACTCGTTAATATTATCCGTTAGCGGATCCCAGAAATCCAGTAATCTGCTCTGTTGTTTTCCCGATTCAATATGACGCCCGAATAAAATATAATATTTCACTTTTTAGTGAAATATTTAAAAATAACCAAAAACGTAGGAAATTAAAAAAAAAACCTTGAGTTTTTCGTTCACGAGTCGAAAATAGGTTTTCTGAGCAGTATAAATATACTGCCAATGAAATTCACAGATCGGGTTTCGCCTGACTTTTCAACCTAAATTTTTAACGTAACTCTCTACGGTAAAGTAGAGTGTAAATAAGGTTTTGATTTAATTAAAATAATTTTCTATATGTCGGATAAAAATATAAACGTATTTATATAAATTTCCGATATTAGAAAACAGTGAAAAAGTCGGGGTGTTACAGAAAGACTCTAGCAATCCCTTGTAACGATCTCAAGCTTCGAATACGAATTCTCCGTCCTTTGGAAGAAGCATGTGATTTGAGTTCGTAGGTAAGCAGTCTTGGATGGTGGAAAGAATTTTTCCAAGAATGCCTACTTCAGTTGGTCCCACATTGACAAAGTAATAGCAGGCACTGACTTCAACCAAGCTCTTGCCTTTCCAGTCAAAGAATAGGGGAATAACCTCAAACGGATAGCATCAACTGGGGCACCTTGAATCCTAATTGTATCACAAAATTTCAAGAATGTCTCCACATGATCCGTTGGGTCTTCCGAGGGTAATCCTCCAAATTGATGTTGCCTAATCATGCCAATTAATTGGGGCATAATAGTGTAGTCCTCTTCCTCAATTTCTGGCCTAGCATTCCCAGTTCGCAAACCCCTAGCATTTGGGGCTGCGTATTTCTTCAACGGTTTGGTATCTGGTTGTTCGGCCATGAGTGGATTGGGGATCAACTTTTCTCTCGCTCTTTGTCTTTGTAGTCTCCTACGTCTATGAAAAGTCCTTTCGATCTCGGGATCAACTTCAATAAGAGTTCCAAGACTTTGGGATCTTCACATAAAAGAGAAAAATCACCTGCAAAGAGAGATATAGATACACTAGAAACAGAAAAAAAAATGTTCATAAAAATAAATTTAAAAATTAAATTGAAATTCAAGAAAGCACAGTCCCCGGAAACGGCGCCAAAAACTTGATAGTGTGAATCCGCAAGTGTACGACTTCGTCGTCAAGTAATAAAAATATCGAACCCACAAAGACTGTGATCTTAAACAACAATTAATTATTAAATCAATTAAACGAAACAAGGAAATATTTGGTTTTTGAAATTAATATTCACTAACAAATCAACTTTTAAAAATCACAATCAAACAGAATTAGAAAGTAAATCAAATCGGTTGTTTTTCAAATCAAAGGAGATTTCCAGGAATTGGGTTACCAACAAGACTGCTTATGCTACTAAATTGACTACCCCTCTTGTTAATTATAAAAATGCTTTGAAGGTGAATTTATCCTAATAAAGTGAATGTTGCCTCTCGAAATACAAGAACCGTGCCCAATTAAACCAACCCATACTCTTGTGTTAATTGTATTTAAATTGAACCCATTAAGGTTTGTGACAATTCAATGAACCCTCAAAGGACCGCTTCTAACTCTCGTGATTTAAGTCCTGAGTTCAATTCCTATAGATCCGATACCTAAGTTCACCGCCAAGTTCGTCCTTAGAGTATCTACGACATGCAAATAAGTGGCTACCGAATTTACAAGTAATTCATGCAATAGGAATTAAGCCTAAAGCAAATTGAAATTAAAAAAAATGGAAAAACATCAATTCATCAAATAAAACGAGTCTTGGGCATAGCCCCAATTCCTAGAAATAAAATGACTACTCAAGCATTGCCATGGTCATAGCAATGTTGATTAACAAAAGCATAAAAATCTTAAGAGAAGAGAAAAAATTGGAGAAGAAGAGAAATCCTAAATTAAGCCAAAGGTAGCAGTCAAGATATATCTATTTTCGAGCCTAATTGTCCTATTTATAGTGTAGGTTAACTTGGGATTAAAGCAATTACAAATCAGATCAAAAACTGAAAATCAGAATCCCTAAATTAACGCATCACGGCCAGACCGTGACAGCTTCTGGCTTGGTGAATTCTTGCACTGATTGGCCTGTCACGGCCGTGAGGGCTTCTGACTTGCGTGCTCTTCTTTTTATTCAGTTTGGCTCGATCACGGTCGTGATGGTTGGCACACCCAGGTCATGATGGTCTCTACTTTACTCATTTTTCTTGCTTTTCAAGACCCATCTTCATGCAAACTCCGAATCAACTGGATTTGAGCATTTTAATCCTGAATTTCTACACACAAACACCACATAACCACCTTATCCGTTCCAAAGGGAAAAGATAACAAATATCAAAATAAAAATGCTAATCTACATGAAAATGCATGCAAAATGTGAAGAAATATGAGGTGAAATTACACTCATCAGAGGTCGTTCGTCGGGCGATGCAAAACAATGATAGGTTGACTCACCAGTTCCAGTCATTACTCATTGATGTCCTCCCATTACTACCAGCTGGCGTGCAAGATGAGGTGTGACAAGAACGTTACGACCAACAATAGCAAGATAGACACCCCCAGCGACAACAACAGGATGATCGACTGGATGACCAGCAGGACACTCCGAAGTATTCAGATTATTAGCTTTATTATTAGTTAGTCATTAGTGAGAACTATATTTTGAATATTAAGTACTGGTTAGACTTTGTTTTAAGTATACACTACTCCTTTTCACACTTAAATTTCAATTAGAACTTTGTTACGCTTACTATGAATTTAGTCAAGTTTTCTATTTTTATGACTTTTATATAAAATGAATGAAATTATTAATGAGTAATAAAATATAAAAATATAAATTATTAAGACTAAACCCCCAATTTGGTCCCTGAAAAAAACACTCGGGTCTGAAATAGTCCCTAACCAAAAAAAACTATCCAGTTGGTCCTTAAGAATGTGTTTACCGGGACAGATTAGTCCTTCTGTCACAAATTAATCCCTAACAATTTTTAAGTGATACCAGTAAAGTCCCTAAGAAACATGACCGTGAGCCAAATTAGTCCCTATTAACATGCACTACACATGATAGAAACACTACAAAATATGACAGAAGGACTAATCTGTCCCGGTAAACACATTCTTAAGGACCAACTGGATAGTTTTTTTTGGTTAGGAACTATTTCAGACCCGAGTGTTTTTCTCAGGGACCAAATTGGGGGTTTAGTCAATTATTAATAAAAAAAGAAAAATATTACCGACGGATTTTTCGGACAGATATAGCTTCCGGTATAGTTAGCGAAGGATAAATCCGTCGGAAACGGTCTTTCAAATTTTCAACAGATTATGCCGTTGGAAACTTTATCAGCGGAAAAATACGTCGGTAAAATCCGTCGGAAAGCAACCACCCTTACCCACAGATTTTTTCGTCTGTTGGTAATTACCGATGGATGAAAAAATTTGTCGGCAATAGTTTCCAACGAACATTTTACAGACAGATTTTTTGTCATCGGTGATCCGTCAGAAAATTCGTATTTCCGACGGATTTTCGAGGTTTTCGACGGATTTTGGTCGTCGGAAATACGTGAATTTCTTGTAGTGGATGGACCAACAAGTGAGAGTAGAAGCATTGATGGATGTGTAGGTAGAACTCATGTACTTCTGCAGGCACCACAAGATTCAAGCTTCCTCCACATAAAGGTCATGTGGAGGACTTGATCCCTGTAGGTTTTTCTTTTGGGATCATGGAAACGGGATTTGAGTTGGGTCTAAATTTTGGGCAGAGCTCATGCAATGTGCTACTCTCTGAATTTTAATTATATTAATTTAATTTTTATTTGTATTTTATTTTTATTTTCTTTGTTCTTCTTTCTTTTTACAAAACAAAGATAAAGATGCCTAGAAAATAATATAAAATAATTTATGTAACAAATGGTTATTCTAATAAATGAGATCAATAACGACAAATGCCAAAATATTAATATTTAACAAAATTTAAAAATAAAAAATTCTTGGGCAAAAGCATATTATTAATGGTTTTTTTTAAAATTTTAAACTATAGTTACAATTAATGAATTGATTTTGTTGTTTTATTGCATTTGTGAATTTTTAAAGCCATAAAATATTCACAAGTGCATGAACTATGCCAAAGTTGAGTGGAGCAAGTATGAGGTAGGTTCCACCAAGACTTAGAGTTAAATTTTAGATGCTGACAAATTTTTCCTAATATAGTCGCAAAATTAGTAAATGAAATATAAAGATTAAATTAAAGCACATACATAAATAAAATAGATAGAAAATTAAAATAAATCAAATATAAATTATCTGAGCATCAGAATCTACCAAGATGAATTTTGTCATCTACTATGTTCAATTATTATACCTGAATAATTTATCTTGTGAATATCTAGTGGCAAAGCTTGTGCTCATAAAAAAACTATCAATGAAGCACCAAAAACAATAATAAAATGTATGATTATATTTCCTTGACTAAATAGTCAATTATCAAAACATCAAATGTGGTCATGGTAATTTATATTCAATTACTATCGCCAACACTCAGATAACGCCAATAAATTCTAAGCAAGAGAAAAAAAAACATGATTTTTTTTGTTTGAAAACCACCGTAATTAGGGCCTTTGGCTCCCCAATGGGTCCACAGAGTATTCCCACAAGCTTCGATCCTTTGGACACACTATGAGACTAATCTCTTCTCGGGTGCTTAGTCACAGTTAAGGTTCTTCGCCCCTCCCCAAGAATGTATTATGTGGGATTCGAACTCAGTTCATGTCTAAAATCTGCTTCAGTTTCAGTTTTGGTAAACAGAAGCCCAACAAAAGAGTTTAAAATGACCAAGGGGCTAAGGCAAGGGGACCCGATAGCACCTTATTTGTTCCTTATAGTTGCAGAGGCTCTCCACGGCCTGATTAGGTGTGCGGTAGATAAAAAGGTTTTTTCAGAATACATGATAGATTTGAGAGATAGCAAGGTGGGATATCACACATCCAATATTGCGGATGACACGATATTGGTGGGTGAGATGTCTAACACCAATGTTCGTTCATTGAAATGCATCCCGAGAAATTTTGAACTTGCATCCGGTCTAAGAGTAAAATTCCACAAGAGTTCTATGATGGGCATCCGAGTGGGAAGGAGTTCACTAGAACACGCTGCACACATTTTAAACTGCAAGGTAGGATCCGTGCCTTTCAAATTCCTTGGTATCTTAGTGGGAGCAAATCCACGGAGATCCACAAATTGGGCTACTTTGATGAACTCCCTCCAAAAGAGATTTCTAGGTTGGAGAAACAAGTTTCTCTCCTTTAGAGGTCGAGTGGTTCTCATAAATGTTGTGTTGGCAAGTCTACCAATTTACCACCTTTTGTTCACTACTATAGAAAAGGGTTTTAGTAGCGCACCTTTAACAGCGTTTCTAACTGAAACGCTATTAAAAGAGAGGCGGAAGACATTTAGTAGCGCTTCCTTGAAGAAGCGCTATTTTAGATATAACCTAAGACAACGCTTCTCCAACGAAGCGCTATTAAAAGTTGATAGGTAGGAATAGATAACTATTATTGAGGAAGCGCTATCTATTTGTGATGAATAAATAGCACTTGTTTGAGAAAGTTCTATCTATTCATAACCTAAGATAACGTTTGTTTAAGGGAGCGCCGTCTATTCCTTACCCTAAAAATAACTGTCCCTCCCACTCTCAAAAATTTTGCGGGACTTCATCTCTCATAACCCCTCATAAAACAATTTCTTTCCCTCCCACCCTATTTCTCCAAACCCTGACCACTCTCTTCTACCACCACCGTCTAAGCTACCATCGCCGCCGTTCGTCTAACCACCACCACTCTCGTCTCCCTACTGTCGCGCCATCAAACCATAGGCACTCAGACTCAGAGAGATAGCACGATGGTGAAGGTGCACATGAACACCGTCGATGTGGTCGCTGAGGTGAGTTATTTGGGGCTTCTTAGCGGATGTCTCTTTGATAGCAACTAAAACATTGTCATGACAACCTTGACAACAATTGGTAATCTTGCATCTGCAATGGGACAAGCTGTAGAGAAGTCAAGCAAGGTGAGTGGATTATGTTTTGCTTTTGTATTTTCTTTCTAGTTTGTAATGCTCCTTTGTCTTTTCGGATTTCACCTCAATTTTACGGATGATTTCATTGTTAATTTCACAGTTCTATATTCACTGTGAGTTGAGCCCCCAGGAGCATTCGTTTCCACTCTCAATCTTTAATCTTGAACACCAGGACAAAATAGTAAGTACATTTTGGTACCATATGGTTCAACACGAATTTGTTTTGCATTTCACAACTCTATTTTTCTCTCTTTCTCTTCTCAGTTGGTTTTTACACATAATTTCACGACATTTATTTGGCTTAGTTAAATGCAATACCTAATTCTGCAAATTGTTTTTCTTTCCAATCTCATTTGCAGGCCTACATTATCCTATATCCAAACGTGGTGTGCTTATTGGAAATGGAAAAGCATCAGATAAAAAACCCAGGTATAAGGTATTGGTTTTTGAAATTCTAATATGCCATGCCAATTGGGGAAATTCCCTCTAGAATAAACTCCGTCGTGCATAGTTTAATCATATAGTTATCTGTTCCTGCTCCTGTTTTCATTTTCTACTTATATATTCAGGTTTACTATTTGCTTATTCGAAGTAATTTATCTTCAATTGCAAGTTCAGTTCAACAGGTTATAGGAATGGCATTTTCTGGTGGCGTTTTCTTGTCGGAGACTTGGCCGTGTCAAAAGTTCTTCAGCCTCTCAAATCCGATTTCGCCGCTGATCTTTCCCTCTCTGCGATTGCGGTCTATTCTTATTCGGATCTGGTTTTTCCATGTTTACTGGTTCGCATCATTCTCTTGGTCAGGTTGGAGACGCCATTGCCAATGAAAGCTGGTTCTGATGGATACAATACAACCTTATTAAACACTATGTTTAACATATTATAACACAACCACCATGCTTGCTCTATCTTTGTATTTTTTGTTATGTTCTTTAAGGTGATCACTGAGTTTTTTCTTTCAAGGAACCAACAATGAAGGGTGTTGTTTCCATTAATGGGGTTTCTTTGTTCTTCTTTATCTTCCTTATAATACCGTCTCTTAGCTCAATTTTAGCTTTATCTTCAAGTGGGTCGACCAGACATAGCGTAAAGTTTATCCTAGGTTCGTGCCTCTTGCAATTGTCTCTCCAACTTTGATTATTGTGAATATGCTTCCTTCACATTCATAGTTATTTATTTTTGTTTGTACTTTACTAATTTAGTAATTACTATGTTCTACCTTGTTCTGTTTCTAGGAGAGGAGAATTTGGGTCCATGGAAGAATCAGGTAACACAAGTGCTCTAGCACCTAGTCCTGGAACTGATGCACCAGAGGGTACCCTTGTGCTGGCGGCAAACAGGACGAATAGGCTTGACATTCTATGGCGTTTTCGAATTTACCATGGTGGTTGGGACATTTCAAATCGTCATTATTGGGTTGTAAGTACCATGATTCCTTTTCATCATGTTCTTAAATTGCTGGTTCATTAGTCTATTATGTTCTCAGATGCCAATTTGATTATGATAAGTGAATGTTCTTGTTGAACATGTTTTATCTCTTTGTCTATTTTTCCTTTTATGGAACAGAACGGCTTTGCTTATGCTGTTTTAAAGTTTTTGATAGAATATGGTTGAGACCAGAGTTTCAAAATGCGGTCCACAACGGCATCGGGCCGCAATCGTGGTGGGAATCAAAATCACCCATTACGGCCGCAACGTAACGGCACAACGGCCACAACGTAACGCCGTAACGGCCGCAACAGCCGCAACGGGGTTCCAAATAAAGCCAAAAGGAAAAAGGCCAAATTCTCAGAATCAGACAAAATCATTTCAAAATATATTTGTACAGATTATATTCTCCTAACCTGCTTCTTTTCAGATCAAATGCTTTTGCCTTTATCTCCTTTTGCTTTATGCTTCTGCTTCACTTCACTCAGACTCAGTGTCTCATTCTGTCATCTGCTTCACTTCACTCATATAACCTCTTCGGTCATTCCTCAGTCTCACACTCCTCCAGTGGATCTGCATCTGCTCATCTGCTCATCCGATCTACTAGTACTACTAGCCTCACCCCAAGGTAAGATCTTCCTTTCCTCCTTTGCTCTGACGTCGTCCTCCGGGTGTGGGGTTCAGTGGGTGAGGGCTTGAGGTTGTGACCGTGAGTCCGTGAGGTGGAGGGACCGAGGGTGGCCGCGATCTGGGTTTTGACCGGTGGGTGGCCGCCGGCGGCCGCCGACGGACCTGGTGGCTGGTGCTGTCACGGCTGGGGAGGGGTGAATGGTGACTGGTGAGTGCCGTGGTGACTTCCAGGTTCCAGCTAGGGTTGTAGAAAAAAGAAGAAAAAAAAGAAACAGAGGAGGGGAAGAACTGAAGAAGAAGAGGTGAGAGTCATGAGACGTGAGATGAGACTGTGTCTGTGAGAGTGAGTGAGAGGGTTCCAGATCCATGCAGCTAGGGTTGCAGAAAAAGAAGAAAAAAAAAGAAACAGAGGAGGAGGGGAAGAAGAAGAGGTGAGGTGAGAGTTGAGACGTGAGAGACTGTTAGAGTGAGTGAGAGTCTGAGAGACTGTGAGAGTGAGTGAGAGTCTGAGAGACTGAGACGTGAGAACGTGCCGTGAGGGATGATACGAGAGAGGGACAAGAGGGACAGCGGAGGAAGACCGAAGAAGTGGAAGTGTGGAGCTGAAGTGAAGAAGAAATGGTGAGGTGAGGGACTGAGGGACGCAGACGAGTGGACGACTGACGAGACACGAGAGAGAGGGAAAGTGGGAAACTGGGAAGGTCACAACTCACAAGTCAGTGAGGTGGAACTAGAAAAGAGAATGTGAACCAAGTCAACCAACCACCTCTTATCTTATCCACTGTGTGTGTGCTGTGTGTGTGGGTTGGGTTGGGGTGGGAGTGTTGGGAATTTGCGTATAAAACAAAAGAAACGCAGCGGAAAAAATTCCCATCGAAGGATCCTTGCGAATGGTCATGATTCATGATTCGAAAGTTTACCTCTTGAAGCGATGGCTGTTTGTTGAAATTCGTCTATCACGAACACCGCACGAACAGTGTCTCTAGAGGTATCCACACGACCGGATTCCGTGAGCGTCCAACGTCACGAACCGAAGCGTCTCTGTCTCACAGTGCTAGCTTCAAAACCGAGACTTTGTTGTTCACACTTACTCTCTTTTGTGCGGCTAGGTTATCAAAACCGTGTGGGCACAACAACTTAAGTGGTCTACTTATAGTATCACCTCCTTAAGTGAGTTAGTGAGCAACATTTGACCTAAGCCCATCTACTATGCGCTAGGCCCAATAGGAAAGTCCAACTTTCTTTTAATGCTTCTTTTAATCCGCTCTTTTGTGTGTGACCCTATAGGTTCCCAATACGTTAGCAGTAATATTAAATCCCATTTAATATTACAAACAGTGAGCGGTATCTAGCAATACATCACTGCTACCTAAGTAGTGAGAAAGTCAGTGATTTGACGAAACCTTTCTGTGACAAATGTTCATGTGCATTATTATCCCTTTGTCCATATATCTATATTGAACACAAGTCATAGAATGTGTCACCCTTGTATAGTTCAATATCATGTTCCCTGATACCCGAGTAGACTTAACAACAAATGAGGTCAATATCTCATATTGACTCATTTCAGCATGGCCATGCATTTTACAGTCTCACTCTATCAGGGGGCCCACAGATATTACTCCTGTCATGTAGGAGGGACAAATTCCATCTAAGTCACTCACATCCCTCTTCATGGCTCGTGGTATGCCCAATGACCGTCTTTATAATCATCCTATTACAGATGACGTTTGACGATATTAAAGCACACGACTCCTCATGTAGGGATCGTAGTGATTTCAGGTCGAAGGATTGTATGCACCATTGTCACTATGGGAACTACTTTTCACACTCACATAACGCTCCATGTAGTGTTCTCATGGCGGGTCAATCCAGTACATCATTACTCTAATGTGTACCTATGTGTCGACTCGATATCTCATATCCATGACCCTTGAGATATGGTCATCAGTCTGCACACATAATAGTCTCAATTGTATTATTATTGTCCTTATTAATAAAATACTTGACTACGGATATTTAAGAATAGGATTTCATTGTTCAAAAGTGTCTCACGATCAAGTCATATACTTGATATTCTATTGAACTGAGATTTCTATTCTAAGGACGTTATTATGTTTAAACAAGTAACATAATAAACTGGAATGCCTCATATCATATATATATAAAATAGCAAGATACAAATGTAAGTCTAAAGAAATACATTGGCCTCTAGGGCTTACACCAACAATCTCCCACTAGCACTAGAGCCAATCAAGCATCAATCTAATGCCCATCGATCTAGTGTGACCTTCATGCTTCTGTTGAGCAAGAGGTTTCGTAAGTGGGTCAACAACGTTATCAAGTGTTGGTACTCTGCATATCTTCACATCTCCTCTATCGATAATCTCTCGAATGAGATGGAAGCGCCTAAGTATATGTTTGGATCGCTGATGAGATCTAGGTTCCTTAGCTTGTGCAATGGCCCCATTGTTATCACAATAGAGATCAATGGGGTCCACAATACCAGGAACCGTACCAAGCTTAGTAATGAACTTCCTGATCCAAACAGCCTCCTTTGCTGCATTGGAGGCAGCAATATACTCAGCCTCTCCGTAGAATCAAGAATCGTTTCTGCTTCGAACTTTTCCAGCTCACAGCCCCGCCATTCAGGCAGAACACATAACCAGATTGCGATCTGGAATCATCCTTATCGGTCTGGAAGCTAGCATCGGTGTGACCTATTACAGCAAGCTCTTCCTCGCCTCCATATACCAAGAACGAATCCTTAGTTCTTCTCAAGTACTTAAGGATGTTCTTGACAGCAGACCAGTGACTCTCACCGGGATCGGATCGGTACACTGCCGTTATGCTTAAAGCATACGATACATCTGGTCGAGTACATAACATGGCATACATGATAGATCCAATTGCGGATGCATATGGAATCTTACTCATGCGATCCCTTTCTTCTTGAGTGGAAGGGGATTGTGCCTTTGACAGGCATATACCATGCGACATAGGCAATAGTCCTTTCTTGGATTCATGCATGTTAAAGCGTTTCAACACTTTGTCTATGTATGTACTCTGACTTAGGCCAAGCAATTTCAGCGATCTATCCCTATAGATCCTGATTCCCAATACATAGGTAGCCTCACCCAAATCTTTCATAGAGAAGCAATTTCCTAACCATGTCTTTACATTTTGTAGTGTAGGGATGTCATTTCCAATGAGTAATATGTCATCTACATATAACACCAGAAAAACAACAATGCTCCCACTAACCTTCTTGTAGACACAAGGTTCATCTTCATTTTTGATGAATCCGTCTTTGTCTTACAAAGATCATCAAAACGAAGGTTCCAACTTCTGGAAGCTTGCTTCAATCCATAGATTGACCGCTGCAATTTACATACCTTTCGGGCATCCTCTGAAATGTCAAAGCCTTCAGGTTGTGTCATGTACACATCCTCAAGAAGCTTTCCATTAAGGAAGGCAGTTTTGACATCCATCTGCCATATCTCATAATCATGGTATGCAGCGATAGCAAGTAAGATCCGGACGGATTTAAGCATCACAACAAGTGAAAAGGTCTCATCATAGTCGACACCATGAATTTGCTTGAAACCCTTAGCGACCAATCGCGCCTTAAAGATGTGTACCTTACCATCCATGTCAGTTTTATTTTTGAAAACCCACTTGCACCCTATAGGTTTTACCCCTTCAGGTGGCTCTACCAAGGTCCATACCTGGTTGGTGTACATGGAATCCAACTCAGATTTCATGGCCTCAAGCCACTTCTCAGATTCTGGGCCAGTAATGGCCTCTTGGTAGGTCACAGGCTCATCTTGATCCATGAGCAATACATCACCTTGTGGAGTCATGAGAAATCCATATCTCTCAGGCTGGTGACGTATCATGTTAGACCTACGCTGGTCTTGTGCTACTGGAGCGGGTTGTTCCTCCACAACATTCTGTGAAGGTTGCTCCTGTTCCACCAATGGTAGGTCACTACTCTGTGATTCTTGAATTTCTTCAAGTTCTATCTTCCTCCCACTGGTTCCTATGGAGATAAACTCCTTTTCTAGGAATACACCAGTCCGTGCGACAAACACTTTGCCTTCTGAAGGATTATAGAAATAGTATCCCTTGGTTTCTTTGGGATACCCCACAAAGAAGCATTTATCAGATTTGGGATCAAGCTTATTAGAAACTTGATGTTTTACATATGCTTCACAACCCCAAATCTTCATAAAAGACATGCTGGGTCGTCTACCAGTCTATATCTCATATGGTGTCTTTTCTACCGTTTTGGACGGAACACGGTTAAGTGTAAAAGCTGCTGTCAATAGAGCATATCCCCAAAAGGAGTTTGGAAGGTTTGCATGACTCATCATAGACCGAACCATGTCCAACAAGGTTCGATTTCTCCTCTCAGAAACACCATTCCATTGTGGTGTTCCAGGTGGAGTGAGTTGAGATAAAATCCCACACTCTCTCAGATGATCATCAAACTCTAGGCTCAAATATTCACCACCTCGATCTGATCGAAGAGCTTTAATATTTTTACCAAGTTGGTTTTGTACCTCATTTTTGAATTCCTTGAACTTTTCAAAGGATTCCGATTTATGTTTCATAAGATACACAAATCCATATCTACTGAAATCATCAGTAAATGTGATGAATTACTGAAAACCACCACTAGCTAATGTGTTTAGGGGTCCGCATACATCACTATGTATAAGACCTAAAAGATCGTTGGCTCTTTCACCTTTGCCGGTGAATGGAGCTTTAGTCATCTTTCCCAATAAACAAGATTCACATATCTCATATGATTCATAATCAAATGAGTCCAAGAGTCCATCTTTATGGAGCTTTGAAATGCGCTTCTCATTTATATGGCCTAAACGACAATGCCAAAGATAAGACGGGTTCAACTCATTTGGTTTGATCCTCTTAGTATTTACGTTATAGATGGGCATTTCAAGATCAAGGACATAAAGTCCATTACTCATGTGTGCACTAGCATAGAAAATATCATCCAAATAAATAGAACAACTTTTGTTCTTTATTATAAAAGAAAAACCAATCTTGTCCAAACAAGAAATGGAAATGATATTCCTGCTAATTGCAGGCACAAAATAACAGTTCTCTAACTGAATAGTAAGCCCAGTGGGCAAAGTCAATACATAAGTCCCTACGGCTAAAGCAGCAACCTTTGCTCCATTTCCGACTCGTAGATCGACTTCGCCCTTTTTTCAATGGTCTACTCCTGTTTAGATCCTGCACATTTGTACAAATGTGAGAACCACATCCGGTATCTAATACCCATGATGCAGAAGTAGATAAATTGACTTCTATAACAAACATACCTGAAGTGGAAGTCTCACTTCCCTTCTTCTTCTTGCTTTCTTCCAGGTATTTTGGGCAGTTCCTCTTGCTTGCTTGCTCTTGGTAGAGCAGCTTGAGGTGCACGATCATATCGTACGCCTCCATGGTCTCATGTTGCTTTTGCAGCTCAGAGGTCATGGTAGCAAGCATAAGACAGCCCACGTCTAAGGCGTCATCCTGATGCTTCTTATAAGCATCCCTGTCAGCCCTAGGAGCACTTGAAGCCGGTGGCTTCTCAGGAATAGGCTCCTCAAGAACATACAGCTTTTTCTCATGTTTGAGGACAATCCTCAAGTTTCTGTACCAGTCCAGAAAATTCATTCCGGATAGTTTGTCCTTCTCAAGGACGGATCGCAATGACAAGTTTCTTGATGTGTTTGATGCCATGGTAATCTACAGAGATAAATATGCAAAGTATAAGTATCATGCCATGAAGTTATTTAATAATGTCTTTAATTAAATACGCCTCCCACTATTTTACTCAAAACAATGACCCTCATCATTGATTCGGAAAATCCCGTTGGAAGATTTTCTAGTGGGCCAAGATCCATATTTCACCTAGCTTTAAGTCAGCTTTGGCTGATCACCCAAAATTCGGTTATTTAGGTAGGAAACACTTTCCGATTGCATCTCATGCAACTCTTGGATAGTTGGGTGAATAACTCTTATTCTAATCCATCACATGGACTAAAGCCCAACTTATGAGCCTCTAAGCCTTTCAATCCTATTGAAGTTGGCATAGTTAAGTCAGACCCAATGGATAGCAGTTGAACATTACATTTGTCCCATCGCGCCTTACTATTATAGATAAAGGTACCCCGCTTTGGCGGACCCACACTTAATCGATAATAGTCTTGACGAGTGCCATGCATCGGAAGGCCTTTAAATGTGACTTAATATTTCCTTTTGAGGGATTTGATTAAAACTTGATCTCATCATTTGTTAAACTCTTTAACTTACTATTTTCATACATGCATCTCATACATATATTAGTTAAACATCTTTTAACATACTATATACATACATGCATCTCATACATATATAAGGTAAATAAATGTGATATGGTTATGGCCCCTAACGCATTGATTCTCCCAAGCCAATGAGAGAATCTAAACTAAAACCTAGGAGCGTCCAAGCTTCTCCAAGCAAGATCTCCCACGTGATAGCGTCTTCTTGTCTCCATCATTACATTACATAAACAGAAACCTCATTTTACATATGAGGGGAGTGAGATCAGAAAAGAAGATACATATGGAATATAAGAGAAAGGCACGGCACGCAGGCCGTATTTCAAAATATAAACCAAAAGGTAAAAGGACTAAGGCCATAACCATTCACCATACATCACCAAATAAATAGTAACAACCAATAATAACACATAATCATTATTATTATTAATTTCATAAATTAGAGATTTCAAAATCTGAATTTTGAAAACATAACATATATATATAATAAATCACATTTATTATAATAGATGTTACTATAATCATATTTATTGCAATTGTTGTTACCACAAATCACATTTATTATAAATCATATTTATTGTAAATGACATAAATCACATTTATTGCAATTGTTGTTACCACAAATCACATTTATTGTAATTGACATAAATCACATTTATTCAATTAACATAAATCACATTTATTGTAACAAATCACATTTATTGTAATTGATATAAATCACATTTCAAAATTTGAATTTTGAAAACGTAACATATATATAATAAATCACATTTATTATAATTGATGTTACTATAAATCACATTTATTGTGATTGATATAAATCACATTTCAAAATCTGAATTTTGAAACCGTAACATATATATAATAAATCACATTTATTATAATTGATGTTACTATAAATCACATTTATTGTGATTGATATAATTATTAAATGGTGACATAAAATTTCAAAATTTGAATTTCGAAATTACACACTACGCAGAGGTGGCACGGGGTTCCCGCTGGAAATTCTGAAATTCCGAAGTGTGCCTCGCTTCCTTGGTGGCTAGGGCGTCAACCTTTCAACCCTAAAACCTCAAGGCCCGTGAACACTTCACGTTGCAAGGAACGACGGCTACGGTTTCAACACTTGGAACCTCAGCCGCAACAACATGAACTTTTCATGTCTGAAACCCCTTAACGCCGCCAACACAGAACTGAAAACAATCATGTTTAACATCAACATTTGATGCCATCGCAGAACATAATAAGGATTCAGAACCAATGTACATATCACATATATACACAAACATGCAATAGACATATATATCATATACATACGAAAATCACAGAAACAAGGTTTCACAAACCAGATGCAAACGATTTTCAAAAACAATTTTCAGAAAACGATTCACATTACAAACATGTTATCATACATAACAGATAAACCACGTAATAGAATCATGGTTTCGTAAGCGGCTCTGATACCACTGTTGGGAATTTGCGTATAAAACAAAAGAAATGCAGCGGAAAAAATTCCCATCGAAGGATCCTTGCGAATGGTCATGATTCATGATTCAAAAATTTACCTCTTGAAGCGATGGCTGTTTGTTGAAATTCGTCTATCACGAACACCGCACGAACGGTGTCTCTAGAGGTATCCACACGAGCGGATTCCGTGAGCGTCCAACGTCACGAACCGAAGCGTCTCTGTCTCACAGTGCTAGCTTCAAAACCGAGACTTTGTTGTTCACACTTACTCTCTTTTGTGCGGCTAGGTTATCAAAACCGTGTGGGCACAACAACTTAAGTGGTCTACTTATAGTATCACCTCCTTAAGTGAGTTAGTGAGCAACATTTGACCTAAGCCCATCTACTATGCGCTAGGCCCAATAGGAAAGTCCAACTTTCTTTTAATGCTTCTTTTAATCCGCTCTTTTGTGTGTGACCCTATAGGTTCCCAATACGTTAGCAGTAATATTAAATCCCATTTAATATTACAAACAGTGAGCGGTATCTAGCAATACATCACTGCTACCTAAGTAGTGAGAAAGTCAGTGATTTGACGAAACCTTTCTGTGACAAATGTTCATGTGCATTATTATCCCTTTGTCCATATATCTATATTGAACACAAGTCATAGAATGTGTCACCCTTGTATAGTTCAATATCATGTTCCCTGATACCCGAGTAGACTTAACAACAAATGAGGTCAATATCTCATATTGACTCATTTCAGCATGGCCATGCATTTTACAGTCTCACTCTATCAGGGGGCCCACATATATTACTCCTGTCATGTAGGAGGGACAAATTCCATCTAGGTCACTCACATCCCTCTTCATGGCTCGTGGTATGCCCAATGACCGTCTTTATAATCATCCTATTACAGATGACGTTTGACGATATTAAAGCACACGACTCCTCATGTAGGGATCGTAGTGATTTCAGGTCGAAGGATTGTATGCACCATTGTCACTATGAGAACTACTTATGACACTCACATAACGCTCCATGTAGTGTTCTCATGGCGGGTCAATCCAGTACATCATTACTCTAATGTGTACCTATGTGTCGACTCGATATCTCATATCCATGACCCGTGAGATATGGTCATCAGTCTGCAGACATAATAGTCTCAATTGTATTATTATTGTCCTTATTAATAAAATACTTGACTACGAATATTTAAGAATAGGATTTCATTGTTCAATAGTGTATCACGATCAAGTCATATACTTGATATTCTATTGAACTGAGATTTCTATTCTAAGGACGTTATTATGTTTAAACAAGTAACATAATAAACTGGAATGCCTCATATCATATATATATAAAAAATAGCAAGATACAAATGTAAGTCTAAAGAAATACATTGGCCTCTAGGGGTTACACCAACAGGGAGTGGGAGGACCGAATTGGGTGGGGGGAATTTTTTAGGGGGGAATTTTTTTAATCAAAAATTTTAGGTGGGAAATTAATTAAGATTTGGGAATAATATAGGGAAAATTTGAGAGAGAAATAAAATATATATTGATATATTAATCTAATTACTGATTTAGTATATGTTTAGCTAGTATTTATTGTTCAAATTATATGCTAATAATTGATTTGTTGTATTAAATAATTTACTGTAATTATTAATTAGATTATCTGTGTTTTGGTAATTACTAGTTTATATTAAAGTTTTCTTTTTGAAGGCTAGTTTAGATGGGAATTATTTTAATCAAAAATTTTAGGTGGGAAATTAATTGAGATTTAGCAATAATATAGGAAAAATTTGAGAGGAAAATAAAATATATATTGATATATTAATCTAATTACTGATTTAGTATTTGCTTAGCTAGTATTTATTGTTCAAATTATATGCTAATACTTGATTTGTTGTATTAAATAATTTACTGTAATTATTAATTAGATTATTTGTGTTTTTCTAATTACTAGTTTATATTAAAGTTTTCTTTTTGAAGGCTAGTTTAGATTAAAGTTGTAAGTTTGGTTGAATTATTGATTGATGTTTATTTATAAATATTGAACAGGTTGTATAAAATATACACAATGCCTCCAAGAGAAGAATTTCCTACACAAAGATTAGATGGTGCTCCGAGTGATGACATTGGATGGCATTTTGGAAACCCAGTAGCCGGAAGTCGTAACAATATCGAATGCAAACTTTGTCACAAGATAGTAAGAGGTGGCATTACAAGATTGAAACAACATATAGCACATATGAAAGGACAAGTGTCTGGCTGTGCTAGAGTGAGCAAATTGGCTAGAGAAGGTATGATGAAGCTTCTTCTTGAAGGAAAAGCAAAGAAAAATAACTCCAAAAAAAAGAAAAGAAAAATTTGAAGCATGCCTGAGAGGAGAAGATGAAGATGAAGCTGAAGATGTGGATCACCTTATTGATGAACGAATGAGGTTTGCTACACAGGAAAGCCTTAGATCACATCGCGAATGGGAAGACAGGCAACAATTTAGACAACAAACAGGAGGGCGTGGAAATATATATGAACAAGGTGGAAGCTCTCATGCGAGTGTTGGTGGGGGTGAAAGGCCTGAAGATATCACTGTGGAGTTGAGATCTACAAATATTGATCTTATGAGGAGCAAAAGCATGAAGCAACCAAAAATCAGTAAGGGTATCATGAAGACATTGAGGAGGAAGCTAGGAGAGGCAGTAAGCAAGTTTTTTATTTATGAACGCTTACCTATGAATTTAGCTAACTCTCCTTGGTTGCATAATTTGATTGTTACAGTTGCTGAGGCAGGTAAAGGGGTTAAATTTCCGCCCCCTTATGAAATCTCAGATGTATATTTAGAGAATGAATATAGGGAAATGAAGAAGTGGTTGAACGTATTGAGAGGTACATGGAAAGAAAAATGGGTGACAATAATGTGTGATGGTTGGAAGGGCGGTATCAACCATACTCATTATGAATTTTTTGGTGCATAGTAGTAAGGGGACAATTTTCTTGAAATCTATTGATGCTTCTGATGTTGTCAGTAGAAACAGAGATTACTACTTTCAGTTATTAGATAAAGTTGTTGAAGAAGTGGGAGAAGAGTTTGTTGTTCAATTGGTTACAGATAATGAAGCAGCACTGAAAGCAACTGGTCAAAAACTGATGGAGAAGCGGTCTCATTTGTATTGGTCTGCTTGTGCGGCTCATTGTTTAGATCTTTGCTTGGAGGATATAGAAAAATGTACAGAAGTTATTAACTGATGCAAAGTCTGTGACAAATTTTCTCTATAGCCATATATGGACTGTCGATCTCATGAAAAAATATACTGGAGGTAGAGAAATTGTTCGTCCTGGTGTTACCCGATTTGCAACGCAGTTCCTACAACTTCAAGCAATTGTACAGCAAAATCAAGGTCTGAGAAACATGTTCAACTCCGAAGAGTTTAGGTGATCTAAATTTGGTAAAGCGAAAAATGGACCGTCATATGAAGCAAGAACAATTGTTAATGACAGTGAATTCTGGAGTAAGTCCCAAGACATATTGAAGGTGTTTGAGCCTTTAGTAAAAGTTTTGAGACTTGTTGATGGTGACGAGAAACCAACCATGGGTTTCATATATGAAGCCGTTGATAGAGCTAAACAAGCAATTAGACAAAATTCTCGTTATCATTCCAGATATAATGATTTAATAGACAAGCGATGGAGATACATGCATTCCGATCTTCATTCTGCCGGTATGTTGATATAATTTATAAATTTATTTTTATCATGTAATTTTATATTTATAATTTCATCCATAATAATATGTTATCCTTTTTTAGGTTATTTTCTTAATCCGCAATTTCAATACGGAGTTGAACATGGGGATGATGTCTATAAAGAAACGTTTGAAGGAACAAATAGAGTCATCTTCAGAATATAAAGAAACATCGATGATCAGATTAAAGCTCTGAACCAGGTTAGTAATGAATATTTATATTTTTTAACTTATAATTCATTATTTATCAAATGAAGATATTTACGTATTGATATATTATGTTATATTTCACAGTTAGTACTTTTTAGAGATAAGGTTGAAACATTTGGTACTCCTCAAGCTCAAGCAGCTTGGTCTAAGATGAATCCATGTAAAATAATATTTTTTTTATAAATCATTGAACTTTAACTTTATTTTTTAATATAATAACTAATAATTTGTTTACCTTTTGTTGCTCCTTTAAAAAGCTGAATGGTGGTCCTTTTTTGGTGTATGTGCTCCTGAGCTTAAACATGTGGCTATAAAGGTTCTTAGCCAAACAACTTCAGCCACAAATTGTGAGAGAAATTGGAGCACATTTAGTTATATCCACACGAAGACATGGAATAGATTGAAGTATAAAAAGCTGCAAAAGCTTGTCTTCACGCACTACAATATGAAATTGAAAATGAGGCATCAAATGAGAAAAAGTCAAGATGAAATTGAAGCAAGTTTTAATCCTATCAATCTTGATTATATATTTCAAGAAGATTCATTATCTCCATGGATTGAAGAGAGAGAATATCCACTATTAGATGGAGTACAAAATGCAGAATGGTTGCCTCTAGTGGATACAGATGATGAAGATGTGGAAGTTGTTGATGATAATGATGATTCTAATGAAGATGGTGGTGGTTTAAGTCCACCAAGTAATAATAGTGGTGATGGGGGTGGTAATGTAGAAGCTGAAGGTGGCGGTGCTGATAATGATGATGGTGATGATGATGGGCAATTTCAAAATGATCCATCTCAAGATTCACCATATAATAGGTGTTATAGGAGCTTGACTGATATGCCTCATTCTGGTAGTTCATTACCCGAGAGCAGCAGAGGTGGGTCACATTCTAGGAGAGGAAAAAGAAAACAGAATGTTCCACTTGAAGATTCTTCCTCTTCTAGTATTGCACAAAGTTTTAGTGACTTTGGTATTGATGATTCTTCTCAGAGTAGTCAACAATCTCATCCACCTTATTATCAATATCCTTATTTCAACACATATAACACATACGGAAGTGATCAAGCTCCCTCATACTACCAACCATCAATGAATTATCAAGATCCTTATCATCAACAATCAAGTGGTGGATTTTTTGATTATGTCTTTGGACAAGGAGCTACACAAGATGATAGCCAAAGTGAGAATAGAGGTTATGAACCACCACATCATCCCACCATGTGGTAGCAAGTATGTAGGTTCAATTTTTATTATCTTTGATTCATATATTTGTTAATTATTATTATTAATTATTATTTTAAATTTATTAATTTGTTTACTTTTATCTTTTTATTTTTTGTAGTGAAGACATATCTCTAAGTGGTGACAATGTGACGTTATTTTAGAATCACAATTGCAGCTGGATGTATTCCTATATGTGACACTAATATCTTTTTATTTGTGATTCATATATATTTATGCACTTTTAAGTTTCTGACATTCTTACTTCTTTGTAATTTTGTACTTATATGTGCTTAAAAGTTTTATTTATAATTTATCTTCACTAAATTAAGTTTAAATTATTTATAAACATAATATAATGTCTTAAAAATGAATAGAAATTTATACAACATCATTAGTAAAAGATATAAGAAGAATTATAAATTTTTTTTTTCATTTTGTGAAATTTTCAAATCATTTCACGCCACAGCGGTCGCATTACGCATAGCAGCGACCGCAATGACCGCAATCGCAGTGACTACAACCGCGACCGCAATCGTGACCGCAATCGCAATTTAAAACCCTGGTTGAGACATTGTGCATCATTACATTAACCATGAATATATTAATCAATAGTTATAATAAGGCATGGTTAATTTTGTGATGCTTAATATGTGATAAATACCATGAATTTCGAAACTGACATGGTTTATTGCATATTAATGTCATGGCCATTGCTGTACAGTTTAATGAACAGCTGGATATTTACATCTCTTCCCAATCTTTGCATTTGTTTTCTTCACTTAAAATTATGTATATTAAGTTGGCCTTTTATTGTTCAGTTACTTTGTTGTTCTACTTTCAGTTCCAGCAGATTCTCCCTTGTTCCAAATAGCCTCTCTAATTTGTTATTCACTTCCATTAATCAGATCTTAACCACTATATGTGCAGTCAGTTGGATTCACTGGTGCAGCTGGTTTCATCCTTGTTGTCCTATGGTTTATACCATTTGGCTTGGCACTTGCGATTCATCTATGCTGTGGATGGGGTATTAACATCAAGGATGAAGGATCAAACCATTCACAAAGAATATATCTTGTGCTGCTTTTATTATTCACCTTTGCTGTAGCGTAATTTCTCTGAACCTTTTTTAGTGTTCCTTTGTTAACTTCTTCATAGAATGCTCTATTTCCTCACATTCTCTCTTCCTTTGTTCTTTTATTCATAAACATATTAAGTTGGTTGTTTAATCATCCATTCTGTAATTGGTTACTAAATATTCTTTGGTATTGTAAATTTGTAATTCTATATATTGTCTATCATATATATATATATATATATGTGTGTGTGTGTGTGTGTGTGTGTGTGTGTGTGTGTGTGTGTGTGTGTGTGTGTGTGTGTGTGTGTATTATTGACATATTATAAATGTTTCTAATTGAACTTTGATTTGATACCTAGAGCTATCTGGTTTTGTTGCTTCTATTTATCCTGCTTTTGGGCTGAAAATTTCTAAGTTGAAAGCAATCCATAAAAAAATGCAGAATAAGAAAAGCTAGAGTGTGTGCCTGTGTGTGTGTCTGGTATAGATAGAATGAGACTGGGATCAACAAAAAGGTGGTGTGATTACTATGAGAACCATTGTAATAGCACCGTTTCCGGATGAGAAGGCCTGACGAGAGACAGAGAGCTGTGATTTGAGGTGCTTATATGAGTTTGTTAATATTTTGAACGCTTCCAAGTTGAAAGAGTAAGAGAGCGATTGCGACAATTTGATGTGATAATTTTTTTTTAAGGCTTGAGGTGTTAACGTTGTTGTTTAATCTCTAGGATAATCCTTGAAGATCTATTTTTTGAGTTAGCATAACCTTCAAATAAAAAACAAGGGAATAAACAATCTGATAACTTTTTCAGAAGTGATGGCATCAGTTGGTGTAGCACCTGCTCCAGGATTAACAAAGATGAATGCAGGTTCAGTTGGTGTTGAAAGGTTACGTAATTAGATGAATATGGCATGAAAATAAGGGATGAGAAGGTACAAAAATAATCCTTCAACTACATTTTTATTTTAACCTGCCACTGCATTTTTTTTAAAAGAAGCACATGGTATAATATTGACTCTTCTAATGCATGTCAACACTTGGTGAATTAAATACAGGAAATGTGATTACAAGCTGGTTCGCATCATCCCTTTTTGTCTTTATTCCGGCTTTGGTAAGTTAGTGCTTTCCTTTTATTTAAATGAAGTATGAAATTTGACATTTTCATCCTATTGTATCCTCAAACCCTTTGTTTAGTACAGTGTATGTCCGTTGTGCCACTGGATATATTTAGATGGGTGATTGCAGGTGTGGCAGGGTTCATGTCAGCAACATTTGTTGCACTTAACCTTTGGGCACATATCAAGTCAACAGGTGAAAGGTGGTTTTTGATTGTTGCTGGCATTTTTCTATTGCAGCTGGCCCTTGCTGTTGTACTAAATATCTACCTCTTCACAGTGTCAGTTTAAGAGATATATAACAAAGAAATAGCTTTTTTTATTCTTAGGTTATACAGATTTATTTATTTCTATTCCTAGGTGGATTTGTGTAAGGACTCTGTAATGGCAATGCTGGGCAATTTTGAGTGTAGCATTTTAGTTACAGTGATTCTTCCTTATGTTGTTGGGTTATTATTGTATACGGGTTGGGGTACCCCTTGTACCCTTTAATCAATATACTTTTAGCTTATCGAAAAAAAATATTGTATTTAAGCTTTTGTATGTAAATGTATGATTTGTTGAGTTTTGCTAAGTGCAACTATTTAATGTCTTAGTTTTGCTAAGTGCATGTGGGAAATATAGAAAAACAGTGTAAATAATTTAAAAAAAAAGAAGGGGGGGGGGGGGGGGGATAGGTAGAGTTTTCTTTAAAAAATGCTGCCTAAAGTTAAAAATAGATAGCGCTTCCTTGAGAAAGTGCTATCTATTTCAAACTTTAGACAACGCTTCCTTGAGAAAGCGCTGTCTAAAGTATGTAATAGATTGCCTTATTACGAACTTTAGACAGCGCTTTCTCAAGGAAGCGCTACCTATTCCTACTTTCAGTAGCGATTTTTTAAGCTCTATCGAATCTCTCCCACCTTCAGTAGCGGGTGAATAGATAGCGCTTGGAAGCGCTACTAAAGGCTAAAAAAAAGCGCGATTAAAGCCCTTTTTCTGTAGTAGTGGTTCTACAAAGCCCCGAAGAAGGTAATAAACAAGATAATTCAAATTCAAAGAAAATTTTTGTTGGGGGGGGGGGGGGGGGGGGGGGGTGTGAAGAGTGTAGGAAAATATGGTGGGTGAAATGGGAGGTGGTGTGTAGAAAAAGGGAGGAGGGGGCTAGGTATTAGAAACATACATGCTTTTAACCCAGCCTTGCTAGGGAAGTGGAGATGGAGATTACTATACAACATGGATTCCTTATGGGTTAAGATAGCTACTGCAAAATATGGGTTTCAACTCTGTGGGTGGGGTGAGTGGAGTGGAAAGAACTTACAGGGTAGGGAAGCTTCAACATGGTGGAGAGATTTAGGTAGGATTCACTAGTGCAAAATATGCTTTTAACGTCGGGGATTTAACATCGGTTTCTAACAAAACCGATGTTAAAAAGGAGCTGATGGAATTTTTGAAATTAGATTGAAAACTTTTAACATCGGTTCCAAAATTAACCGATGTGATAATATTTTTTAAATCGGTTTCTCAAATTAACTGATGTTGAAAATTGAACCAAAAAATAGAATTAAAAACTAGGCAAAAGTTTACACATCGGTTATGATTTAAACTGATGTGAAAATTTTAAGACATCGGTTTTTTTTTACCCGATGTTGAAAGTTGAGAAACAAAAATTGAATTTTTTAACGAGCACCATTTAAGACATCGGTTTTTTTAAAAACCGATGTTAAATATCTTATTTTCTATTCACTTCCCTCCTTCCTCTTGCGCGCTACTCAAACATTTCGACCTAAAAAGATTTTTCTCTTGCGCGCTCGGTTCTCTCAGTCCATTCGAACCCTAACACCACCGTAATGCTCACACCCTTCGCCTCCTCTTCTTCCATCTGTCACCGCTAACCACCACTCCTCACCTCTGGTCCTCCACTGTAACCCTCACGTCATCCACCTCCTCTTCTTCCATCTGTCACCACTAACCACCAGTCCTCTTCTTGCTCGCTCCACCGTGACGCCATCTACCGCTTGGCAGGACCACCGCGTCACCTCAGCCATGAAGCCTGTTGTCCTTATCTTGTTGCGCCGCGTCGCCACTATGACCCTGTAGCCTCAAGTCTTCTTCTCGTCACCGGTGCACCACCATCCTTCCATCTATGAACCTGTAGGTAAATTTTGAGGTTACATGTTTCTTTTATACACTACTCTCTTATGACTATTCCATCTGTTCTATTTCTCTATATATTAGATCATAGGTCTATAGACTAAGGGATTTACTGTGTGTGGGGAAGGTTATCTCGCAGGTTCTGGAGTAAGTTATTAATAAGATCTTATATGGAGTGGGCTAGGTTTCCTTCATTTACTTTGGTATGTACAATGAGATCGAGGACTTTATTTGAGGATGAATGTACAATATAACTTGACCAATCAAGTATAATTTTGATGATTGGAGAGTTTATAGGACTACTTTCAGGTGATGGATTTATCTCATTACAAATCGATGGGCAAGGTTTGATATTTCATTATGCATATGAAGGTTCTGTAGAGTTAAATTTTGTTTACAACTCACTTCCATGAATCTGCTTCAATTCCATCATCTTACAATCACAATTGAACAAGTTCTGAAAATGGGAAACAGTGAAAAGATAATCATAATTCCATACCTTCTTTGCACGTTTTAAAGCTACAAGAGATCCATTACTAAGCTTTCCCCTATATACTTTTCCAAACCCACCTTTCCTAATCTTATTATCTAGAGATAATTTTGGTGTTGCCTTGTGTTTTTAAATTTTTTGATGTGTAGTATTGGCGAAGACTGAGAATAAAATCACTGTTGATGTAGAGTGAGAATACCCAATGGTGTTGGCATCTAAGGATGTATGTACATCACTGATTTAATTGTCATTCAATTTTTCCATAGATGGTTCTCTAAAACATACTGTGAGCCACTAGGCAAATGGAATTGTGGAAAATTGAAGCTAATTAAATGAAGTGAACGTGTTGTAAGACTAAGCCCTCATTCATGTTTTGATGTATGACAAACAAAGTGTATTTTGCATAAGATTTTTGATTTTGAACATATACTTATTATGTGTTAAGTTGTATGCAAGAGCACTCATGAAAAAGGAAAATCAAGGAATAAAGGATGGAAGACCAAGGACACAAAGCAATGGACAAGGACTAAAGCATCAAGCAATAAAGATCTTATACTTTAGATGCTATTGTAAAAATAGCACATTTGATTTCTTAGGTGAAACACTTAAATAAAATGAAACAAGCAGACGACCAATGAAGTGAAACAAGCAGACGTCCAATGAAGTGAAACAAGCAGACGTCCAATGAAGGGATAAAAAGCTGACGTCCAATGAACTACTAAAAAGCTGACGTCCAATGAACTGCTAAAAAGCTGACGTCCAATGACCTACACTAGTGCAATAAGTGCTTTTTACGTCAGTTAAAATTGATTTTTTACGTCAGAATACTGACTGACGTAAATACAGCTGACGTTAAAAGTTTAACCTTTAACGTCAGTTGAGAACTGACGTTAAATATAACACTATTAACGTCGGTTCTTTAACACAACTGACGTTAATTTTGTCAAAATTAACGTCAGTTCTTTAACAAAACCGACGTAAATTTTGTTAAAACTAACGTCAATTGTTATCAAGAACTGACGTTAAAGGTCTTAATTTTAACGTCAGTTGTAATAAACAACCAACGTTAATAGTGTACTGTATATTTTTATAAAATACTTTTAACGTCAGTTGTATGATACAACTGACGTTAATAGTATTTTTTTTTTAAATTTAGTTTTAAAATATCACTCCCCTAAGCCATCACTGCATTCAGTAAATATCCCAGTAACACGGAATATCACACACATTACAGAATTGCAAAGGAAAAATGGAACAATGATCCATATGTATGCCTGTTCAAAACAATATATATTTATTAACATAGGTTATAAATGTATACTAAGTTTAAACTACCTATATCAATATCCCTTCGTGATGATCATCACGAGTGGCATGTACATCGTCCACCCGTGTCTCCTCGATTATAGTAGGCATGTTTGTTGAAAAAGAAGGAGTCTCAGGAATATCAAGATTTGAATCTTGATTTTCATCACTACCATTATACATGCTTTTTCCTTGGAGAACCACGGACAACCTTTTGTTAGAAGGATCAGTGATGTAGAACACTTGTTTTGCTTGGGAAGCCATTATGAAAGGCTCATTTATATGACCTAACTTGTTGAGGTCTACCAATGTGAACCCCAATTCGTCGGTTTGTACACCACCGTTACTATCAACCCACTTACATTTAAAAACCGGAACCGTAAGCTTAGTGTAATCGAGCACCCAAATATCTTCAATATATCCAAAGTCAGGTCTCGGTGCTTTAAGGGGTTTTGTGTCCTTTGCACTAGAGAAGTGCATTACTTCGGCCACGATTATAACCCCACTATTTTGCATGGTACTCTTGTTATCTTGTTCCTTTGTATAAAAGGAAAAGTTATTTATGTCGTATCTGCTCCAACATATGACGTTGAAGCTAGGCCCACGTGCTAGCCATCTTACGTCATCAGAAGCAGTACTACCATCCTTCAGCATTTCTTCCTTGAACCATGGTAAGAAAGTCTTGTTATGCTTGTTCAACAACCACCTTTCGCTCATTCGAGGGTTTTCTTGATTGACTTTTCTTTTATGTTCAAATAAGAAAGGCTGAACACATTCGATGTTGTTCAATACATACAAATGTGCTTGAAGCACTTCCTCCCGATCCTTCCTATTAATTCTTAAGCCATATGTACCCTTACCTTGACATCTGATCTCATTATGCCGAGGCTTAGGAACCCCTATAGGATCCGTGTTATGAAGGTAGTCCGAACAAAACTCAATAGCTTCTTCTGCAACATACCTTTGAACAATAGATGCTTCCGGACGATGAGGATTCTTCACGTACCCTTTCAAGATCTTCATGTAGCGCTCAACTGGGTACATCCATCTCAGAAAAACCGGCCCACATAATCTAATCTCCCTCACCAAATGAACAATTAAGTGAACCATTATGTCGAAAAAGGAAGGAGGAAAATACATCTCCAATTGGCACAAGATTGTAGCAGCCTCAACTTCCAAGTCATCCAACATATGGGGGTCAACGACTTTGCTACATATAGAATTGAAGAATGAGCACAACCGAGTAATGGCATGTCTCACATTTTTTGTAGCAATACCACGAATAGCAACGTGCAGAAGTTGTTGCATCAAGATGTGACAATCATGAGACTTCAAGCCAACCAATTTAAGATCACTAGAGACAAGCCTCTTCATATTTGAAGAGTAACCATGTGGAACTTTGATGCCCTGAAGACACCCGCAGAAACTTTGTCTCTCTTTTTTTGACAAAGTATGACATGCTGGCGGCAAATAAGTCCGCTTACCATCCTCAACAACTGGAGCTAACTGCTCTCGTATACCCATAGCAACGAGGTCGAGACGAGCATTCACACCATCCTTTGTCTTGCCCTGAATGTTGAGAAGCGTCCCAATCACACTATCACACACATTTTTCTCCACATGCATCACATCAATGCAATTGTCGACATCAAGCTTGCGCCAATATGGAAGATCAAAGAATATCGACCTCTTCTTCCATATGTTTTTCTCAACAGCTTTACCTTTCTTTTTGGACTTGCCGAATATAACATCGATGTCCTTTACCCTCTGATAAACCTGCTCTCCAATTAAGGCCGCCGGCGCTTCTTCTGTCTCTTGGCATCCATTAAAAGCTTTTTTCATCTTACGATATGGGTGATCACGTCTAAGAAATCTCCAATGCCCAAGGTAAACCGTCTTCTTTCCATGATGCAACTGAGTGTAGCATGTGCCTTCTTCACATATAGGGCATGCTTTATGCCCCTTGACACTGCATGCCGGACAAGTTACCGTATCTTTGGAAAGTCGTTGATGGTGCAAAATAACATGGCACGAAGCTTGAAAGTCTCATGAGAATACCCATCAACTACATCAACACCTTCCACCCACAACGTTTTCAAGTCTTCAATCAAGGGACCTAGATAAACATCTAAGTCATTTCCCGGTTGATTTGGGCTTTAAATCATCATAGACAACATCATGTATTTGCGCTTCATGCACAACCAAGGGGGCATGTTGTAAATCACCAACAGAACAGGCCATGAACTATGAATACTACTCATGTTACCATAAGGATTCATTCCATCTGTAGCAAGTCCAAGCCTTAGGTTTCTTGGATCATCGGCGAAATCCGGAAACATAGTATCGATATTCTTCCATTGAATAGAATCAGCAGGATGACGAACCTTTCCATCATGTTTCCTCTCATCATTATGCCATCTAAGATTCTTCGCATCTTTCGTATTGGCAAACAATCGCTTGAACCTTGGAATTATTGAAAGATACCACAACTCCTTCGCAGGAGGACCCTTTTTTCTCACATCATCAACATCATCACCACCCTTCACTTTGTATCGTGATAACCCACATTTGGGGCAATCGTGTTTGTCTTCATGAACACCGGTGTACAATATGCAATCATTGGGGCATGCGTGTATCTTCTTATACTCCATACCCATAGGACACAATACATTCTTGGCCTCATAGTTACGGTCAGGCAATGTGTTGTCCTCCGGAAGCAAGTCTTTCAACACTTCAAGCAATTCCGTGAAGCTTTTATCGCTCCAACCATTTCTCGCCTTCACACAAACCAATTTTAGCACCGCCGACAACCGTGTATGAGTAGTACACCCTGGATATAAAGGCTTATCCGCATCACCACACAACCTATCATACACATGCGCTCGATGAAAAGATTCTTGTCCAATATCACAAATCATGTCCTCTACTCGATCATCCTCCATATCTACGTCAACGTCCTCACTTTGGGAGACACTCGCCGTATTACTACTCAACAACATATCACCATGCCATATCCATCTTGTATAACTCAAGCAAATCCCTTCACAAATCAAATGAGTATGTATATCCTTCATCGTACATTTCCTCGTATTCAAACACTTGACACAAGGACAACAGAACATTCCATTACTATTAGGAACATTCCTTTGAGCAAATTCTATAAATTCTCCCACCCCCTTCAAATACTCAGCACTAGTACGCTTACAAACCATCCAACTATGATCCATAACTAGATAGGTCCTGTAGATATACAAAACATATATATATCCAATATAAGGACAATACGGGAGATTGAAAACTGTAGTTTTTAAAGATTAATTGCCAAGCACTGGTCACGGCCTGGCAGTGATGTCCATCACGGCCGTAACGTGCCAACTGAACAGACCATGCCATCACAGGCAGAACTGATCACGGCCTAGCCGTGATTAGCATCACGGCCGTGACAGATCAACCAGCAGAGCAACATTCACTCAAAACCAAAAACATAGACATACATTCCAAACAACTCAAACTCACGGTTTCAAGTTTCAACTACTGAGACTACAGTTTCAACATATACTCAAAACCAAAAATACAAAAATGTGCCCTAAATACTCACCATAAATAGGTGCTTGCGTGGTGGTGGGGAGGGGAGCTCGAGTGGTGGCCAACGTTCGATGTGGTTACTGAAAGCAGAGGGACAAGGAGAGTTAGTGCGCGGGAAGGGGAAAGAGAGATGTACGTCAAGTTATTGCAAAGAATGAATGGAAAGACAGAGTTAGGGTTAATAGTGTACCTCACGGTGGTGGCGAAGAAGCCTCGCGGTGGTTGCGGATGAGATGAGCTTGCGATTAGGGTTCTGTGCTGGGTGAGAGTGAGAGTGAGGGTTGAGAGTGATTTAGGGTTGAGCGTGATGAAAAGAGAAAAGAGACGTACGTACAGAGCGAAGTGCAGAAAGCGCGCGGGCGTAAACGTTATATAAAACAACATTTAACGTCAGTTGTATTAAACAACTGACGTTAAAATTAATTTTTTAATGTCAGTTTTATTAACAAACTGACGTTAAATATTAATATTTTTTAAAAAAAACACTTTTAACGTCCGTTGTTGAATACAACTGACGTTAAAAGTGTTAAAGTAACTTTCTTCTGTGATCTCAGTATCTTGCCTCTTCTTTTCCTCTATATTTCTATTCTTTCACAAAAATGGCTCTGAGACCTGTGTTAATTGAGTGACAACAGGGCATTTCAGATAGCTAGGGATATAGGATTATTTACATCAGCTATTTATTTAACTGAAGTAAAAAATCACACTTTTAACGTCAATTGTATAAACAACAGACGTTAAAAATAAATATTTTTTATTTTAAAAACACTTTTAACTTCAGTTTTATTCAACAACTGACGTTAACAGACCTGTGTTAAGAGTGACAACAGGGCATTTTAGATAGGGATATAAGATTATTTACGTCAGCTGTTTATTTAACTGAAGTAAAAATCACACTTTTAACGTCAGTTGTTTATACAACTGACGTTAAAAATAAATATTTTTTATTTTAAAAACACTTTTAACGTCAGTTTTATTCAACAACTGACGTTAAAAGTGTATAAGTTTCTTCCTATTCCTTCGGGCGTTTTCTTTTCTGCATGTTTATATATAATATATGACTGCCAACTCCCAATGCGCCTTGGAACCTAATGCTCTTAATGATCAATTTAATTTTTTAGCAACTTACGACGCCTAGTAACTTCATCCCCTACTCCTATAAATAGCTTCCTTCCTTCCTTCCTTTAATTTTTCTGCTTCACAATATGGCTCTGCCATGGAGATTTATAACTTCATCACTCTTTCTTCCTATACCTAGACTTAAAGGTCTCTGTCTTAATGGTCAAACAACTTCTGAGGTTGTGCAAATTGCATTACATGGGTGATAAGGGTGTGTAAATCGCATTATGTGAATTGCACACACCATCATCCTTCTGGAGAATCAGCAGCTACAGTTCCAAAACCTCATCTTTGGAACCAAGTGGCTGTTCCAAGAATATTGCTGAAACAGATCGAGTGCACCCTTCACTCTGCCACGGCTCCAAAGTGACTGTGGATTCAGATGGAGCATCGACTTCAAATGAGGGAGGGGATGCATTCAATGTTGGAGATTCTGAGGACAGGACTGAGAAGAAAATGATGTTGAAGCAGAAACTTTTTTATATTTTAGTGCTATCTTGCGGAAATTTTTTATGTTTTAAACATGTAATTGTAACTTATGAATCGCTTCAATGAGATACGATTTGATTATACATATATAACTTGTTTTACGTTAAGTGTTTATTTATTTTAATTTGCACAAGAATTTGTTAATTTACTAATTCAAGCTAATTAATTAAGATTAAAAATAAACTTTTATAAAAAAAAAGATTAGAAATAAACTGCACTATATGGAGTGATGATCTGCGTTAAGAGTGACAACAGGGAGATGACAACGAAAGAAAGATAGGAATGAGTTGATTATTTACGTCAGTTATTTATTTAACTGAAGTAAAAATCACACTTCTAACGTCAGTTTTATAAACAACTAACGTTAAAAGTTTTAATAATTTCTTGCAAAACACTTTTAACGTCGGTTCATTAAACAACTGACGCAAATAGTGATTTCATATTTACAAAACTGCCACCGCCTCACTTTTAACGTTAGTCCTTAAAACAACTGACGTTAACAGTGAATTAATGAAGTATGATATTTACAAAACTACCACCGCCCCCTTTTTAACGTCTAGTTTTTGGTTAACTGACGTAAACCTTTACCGTCTAATGTATATTTTCCACTAGTGCTACTATTGTAACAGAAGCTCGCATCTACTAAAGTGACAGAAGCTCGCGTCTACTAAAGTAACAGAAGCTCGCATCTACTAAAGTGACAGAAGCTCGCGTCTACTAAAGTAACAGAAGCTCGCGTCTACTAAAGTAACAGAAGCTCGCGTCTACTAAAGTGACAGAAGCTCACGTCCAATAAGGTGACAGAAGCGCTCGTCTACTGAAGTAACAAGAAGCGCTCATCTACTGAAGTAACACGAAGCACTCGTCTACTAAAGTGGCATATGGAGCTCGTCTACTAAGGTTACGCTCTTTGGACTTACTAAGTCCTTAATGAGAAGCTCCGTCCACTAAAGTACTAAATGGAGCTCGTCTACTAGCCCATCTGAATGTAAAATCTTAATGGCTAGATGGAAACAATTATTTTCAAGATGGACGCAAATTCTACAAGAACAATTAGAATCTTATTTCAAGAACAAGAATCAAGGAAACATATTTTGTTAAATCAGATCCAAATCTGTTTTAATTAATCCCAACGACTATAACTTGTTTTCTATATAAAGAGGGATCAAAGGAACACTTTTCAATAACCTTACACACTCTGAAAGTGAAAATACGAAAGATTCAAAAGCTTCCAAAAAGTGTTTCATCCTTTGAGAGAAAAGTGTGATATTTCTTAGAACTTCAATTTGTATAATCAGACTTTTAGAGTCTTTCTTCTACTCAATTCTTTCTGTGAATTAGTGTGATTAAGAGAGGGTATCTCTAAGTTGTTACACAAGGATAGAAGGGATCCTTGATGATTAAGAGAGGGTATCTCTTAGGATCGAACAAGGATAGAAGGGATCCTTGATGATTAAGAGAGGGTATCTCTTAGGATTGAACAAGGATAGAAGGGATCCTTGGGTATAGAAAAGCAAGTGTGCTTTTTGGTGTGTTCTTGAGCAAGGAGGTTATCCTTGTGAATGCTGTAATTGGATATTGTAATTTCTGGTTGTAGTGGAGAAAACCACAGAGGTGTGGGACTGGATGTAGGCTTACCAGAGGAGGTAGCCGAACCAGGATAAATCGATTTGCGTGTTCTTCTCATCTCTAAACTCCATATACTTGTTATATGCACGTGTGTGTTGTGAATGAGTTTTAAGAATGCTTGTTAACTTGAATATTTGATCTGCAATCTGTGTTAAACTTGTTGTTACTTCTTATAATTCTTCTTAACATCATTACTTGTTACATAACCTAATTCTTGGGAATTAAAATTGAGTGAAAACCAATTTTCTTTAAGAAAACTCTGTTTTGCTTTAACTTGTTGAAAATGTTTTCGATATCTCAATTCACACCCCCCCCCCCCCCTGAGATTGTAGCCATTACCAACAATTGGCATCAGGACTAAAACTCTTGTTACAAAGCTTAATAGCTTCAAGAGATGGATACAAATGATATCATGGGTGATGGGGCTTCACTCACTAGACCCCCTGCCTTTAATGGCTCCCAATACATGTATTGGAAAGAGAGAATGCTTATCTTTCTTGAGGCTGCAGGTTTAGATGTATTAGATGCTGTTGAAAATGGTCCCTATGTTCCATTTATTCTTGATGCTAAAGGAAATAAACAAACTAAACAAAAAGATGATTGGAATGATGATGATAAAAGAAGAGTTGGTTATAATGCTAAGGCAAAAAATATTATAACAGCTGCTTTGAATTATGATGAGTTTTTCAGGGTCTCCAATTGCAAAACGGCAAAGCAAATATGGGATACTCTTCAACTCACCCATGAAGGAACCAATGATGTGAAAAGAGCAAGAATGAATGCACTAGTCCATGAATATGAACTCTTTCACATGAAGAATGGTGAGGAGATAGATGAACTGCAAAAGAGGTTTACACACATTGTGAACCAACTAGAAGGACTCGGACATACAATCACAGGTGAGAAAAAGATTAACAAGATAATGAGATGTTTGAGTCATGAATGGCAGCCAAAAATTACTGCAATTGCTGAAGCAAAGGATCTGGACACCATTCAGATTGCTACTTTATTTGGTAAGTTGAAAGAACATGAATTGGAACTCAATAGATTGAAAAGTCATGAAGATAAGGAGAAAATGAAGAAAGGAATCTCACTTAAGGCTCACGTCTCTAAAGAACCAAAAGAAAGTGATGATGATGATGACCTTGATGAAGATGACGAATCCGAAGAAGAAGATATGGAATTGCTTGTGAGGAAATTTAGAAGATTCATCAAAAAGAATAGAAACAAGAAGCAATTCAGTTTTCCTACCAAAAATAACACGAACAAAGGTGAAAGCTCTTCCTCTACAATCAAATGCTTTGAATGTGGAAAGCTTGGACACTACAAAAATGAATGTCCAAAGCTACAAAAGAAAGAAAAGTATGAGAAGAATGACAACAAAGAAAAGAAAGGAAGAAAGCCTAGAAGAGCATACATAGCTTGGGAAGAAAATGATATGGATTCCACTAGTAGTGAATTTGAAAATGAAGAAGCCAACCTATGTCTCATGGAAAATCAACAAAGTGATAGTGAAACCGAGGTAAATGATTCTTCTCCTACCTATGATGAGTTACAAGATGCTTTTGATGAATTGCATGAAGAATATGTTAAAATTGGTAAACAACTTATATCTTCTAGGAAGATCATCGCAAAACAATGTAGTGACTATGCATCTTTACAAATAAAGCTTAAAGAACTAGAAGCTGAAAATTCACAATTACTTGTATCTAGTTCAATTTAAACCAAATGCACTACACTAGAAAAGGAAGTTGAAAAACTGAATACAACTCTATCTAAGTTTACTTTGGGTAGAGATAACTTGAATGCCATATTAGGACAACAATAGGGTGTGTATGACAAAGCTGAAATTGGATATAATCCTATGGTATGTGAAAAATCTTTCAAGAAGCTTTTTGTTGCACCTAGTTCTTCAACTAGTCCTTTTGTGAAATGTTATTATTGTTTAAAGAAAGGTCATACAGCTGCTACTTGTAGACTTAGAAAGAATATACATGTTGGCATTAAACGAATTTGGGTTCCAAAAGGAACTTATGTTGCTACTAACACCAAAGGACCCAACTAGATTTGGGTACCTATAGAACACACATAAATTCGATGTTGCAGATGTGTTTGAAGGCCAAGAACTCAAATTGGTATCATGATAGAGGCTTTTCCAAACACATTACGGGTAACAATAAAGAAAGAATATTGATTGAATATCTTTTTCAATTATCATTATTAATCTGTGATTGTATAGCCTTTTGTTTAAAGTTATTTGACTAATCATGAATCAACCATTGGAACCAAATGAATTTTTATTATGAACAAGTTTGATGAGAATGAAACCATAGTGAAAAATAAAGCTAGATAAATGGCAATGGGCATAATTGTTTGATATTTGATGTTATAGAATGCTTGATTGTTCTTAAAATGTGCTTTTAAATGATTTGAATCAATTCATATGTGATATATATTGTTTGTTTTGAATCTTTGATTGATTTGAAATTTCTGTTAGATATTTACATAGCCTTAGTACACAGATGTATTGAACCTTTTTAGTGTTGAAGTTTATGTACACAGATGGCATACATAGGTATATTTCTTGTTTTTAGAAGTTGTCTCTATACACAGGCTTAGTACCCAGGTGTACATAATCTATGTACAAAGGCCAAAAATGCATTTTGTAACACCCCCTTGGGCATTACCTTCTAAACACGTGCAGAAATAAAATTAAAAGATAATTGGCTGGTGTTTTCGGAAAATAATTTATATAGTACATAAGTGTCTGAAATTGGGTATAAAAATTTTGTCACGACTCCACACCTAAGCCTTGATCAACACACAGACTTACTATCATAGCCTGATAAGCCTATTCCATTTAAAGAATATACTTAAATAAAAGCTAGTATTTTTACGAAAATTTTGACAGAGTCTCCTTTGTAATTAGGACATCCCAGGTAAAAAGAACACCTGCTAAAATACTTACATTTTCATTTCCAGAATTTCAGTTACACCAAATACATCCAGGCAGTAATACATAAAAATAATAGTTATAACAATAAGCTTTACAAGACCAAAAAGGAATAGCTTAGGTTTTTTTTATTTATTCAAAAGACATGCTCTCCGAGCCATAACCATTCCATTTTAAAATAAAGGCTCTCTGAGCCAAACTCATACATACTATCAAAAATAATCTAAGTCTCAACGCTAAGCTAGTCGTTCTAAAAGTTATTCCCGAGAAAACTCACGTGATCATTCCACAATCAAGTACCTCATCAAGCAACTAGATCTAAGTCTCTGAGTGACTTAGGGAGACTCCTCTGCACCATCGGTACTAAAGTACCCAAGGTAAAATAGCGAACCAGAAGAAACCTGAAATATCTGTAAGGGTGAGACGCCAATATATAGATTTAACGCAATAACTAAATGCACGACACCACATAACATATATACATCTATCACACGAGCATTTATAAGCTAATAGTTTATCAATGGGTTCAACACCCCAAACATCATCGTTTAAAAATTATGCATGACACTTCATATTCATCATCTAATTTTCGTCCTAATCTCATGAGATATCCCAACATATAATGAGTTGATCAGACTCCAGAGCCACACTGGCTAAATAGGCACACTGCCACTAGGCCCACAAAGTGTGGCTAATCTTGGCACACTGCCAATAGGTGTGCAACCTCTTCCCATCCACATAGGCACACAAGGCCAGGCATACAAGGTGTGGCTCCTCGAGGCACACTGCCAAACACATTGCTAATGTCCACAATCAGGGCACCAATAGCAAGTAAGATGGGGTCTCCATGTCCTCCCTAGGCACATGAGATAAATGCACATCGGAATTACCTTTCGCCGCTGGTAATTTATGCATTATGTCACAAACCGCAGGCACGTCTGCCAAATGCATGTAAAACACTTTTGTTTTGTTCTTTTCTTTGTGTTCAATCTTTCTTTGCCGAAGCTCAAAATGGCTTACGACTCACATAGTTTTCAAACACTTTTAAAACTTTCATCACAACACAGGACCTCACCGTCCATTAAACTTTTATCAAAACATAGGACCTCACTGTCCATAAAACTTTTATCACAACATAGGACCTCACAGTCCGAGTGCTCAATCACGACACCTCTCGACCGGTGCACCAGTCTTAGGTTCGTGGCACTAGAAAACATCTTCAATGTTTTCAACACGGTATACCTCACGTATACGGTATAGGCCCTCAGAGTCCAAATGACTGAGTCCATCACAACAAGAACCTTAGTACCCCGACGTCTCAGTTACTAAGTTCCACACCACTTTTAATACTAAATCAGTTTTGCTTTCATAAATTCTTTTTCCAAAATTGGAAATTCATTAATAAAATCCTTAAATAATAAAACTTAGTTTTCACAAAGGTGAGTCACTTGAGGTTTTAACTTCCTTAAAATATGTACTGCCGTTTCAAAATACTTGCCTTCTACGTTTTTCCAAATCTGTCATCACATTTTTCCAAATCTGTCATCAATTATCACTTTTAAAGCTTTTTAAGCCAAAACTGAGCTTTTTCCACTGAAACAACTTTCTAAAATCATCATTAACTTCTTTTCAAAAATTAATTTTATAAAATAACTTTGTATAATATTTCAAACTTTCTTACATAAAAATTAGCAGTACAGAAATATTTTCACAATTTCACTCTCATGGTGACTCAAGTTACTTTTACACTAATAAATCATCAAAATAATAATATTTATCAAAACTCATTATTTTTCCAAAATAATACGTTCCACCACTATTATATTTCAACGTTTTTCATAAAACATTGAATATAATTTACACAGCTTATTAAAGCTTTTATCTGATTAATCGGTTGTGCACTGACCACAATCAGGCTTCTCAAACAACACTCACAAGCAACATTCAACAACAATTATCAGAATTATACCACCAGACAGATCATGTATCATAGCAATATCATATACAAATAATCAAATAATTTAAAGTAGATCAGACACTGATACTCAGATACACAACACAACATAAACCACATAAACAGATAACCACAACTACAAAAATTATACAAACTACACAATAAGCAAATGGTTATTAAGAAAAATCAATCAGACAAGCCCCCCTTACCTTTGAAGAAAAGTAATGGATCCTCGTCCTAATGCTCACGTTAGCTCATATCTACTCCATCAAGCAAACATAGCCGTGTCCAAACGTCTCAGAGAGTAAATCCAATAACGCGCAACAACCAGAAATCAAGAAATCAATTACACATGATCAAACACACATTCTAACTTGATCTAAACACTTAATCTAATTACCAAACAAGGTTATTTTCAAAGAAAATCATGTTTGAAACTTACGCTTCACAATAGCCTTTAAATAAACTTTGTTTTGATTAAAAGATCATGAAAAAGGACTTGGGAATCATCAATTAAGAGTCCTAATTGCACTAAATCATAATTAATTTCACAAAAACATAATCAAATTCAATTAAAATCAAATTGGGGGTTTAGGGCTCCTTAATACAATTTAGGGAAAACTCATTTTAATTAAAGAATAATGAAATTGGTTTAGGGAAACACCAATTCACAGTCCCAATAGCATAAAACAAGCTTCAATTTCAAGATTGGAAGCTGAGTTAAAAAGGTTAGGGTTAGGGTTTCAAATCAATTTGGGGTTTTTACAAAATAGAAGAGATTAGGGGTAAAATACTTATCCAGAGTAAGGAGAAGAGAAGATGGTGGTTGGATGGCCAACCGGCACGGCGGCTGACGGCCCAGACGCGGCGGCAGAAACGGATGTGTTTTCTGGGACATTCAAGAACAAAGGGATAAGTTTTTAGAAAGAAAGGAAAAAGGTTTAACAACCCAGGGTGGCAGAACCACCATCAACAGCGGCTGAGAACACTCACCGTGACGGCTCACTGCGGCGGAGATGATTCTTCGCGCGGCTGCAGAGGCGAACGCGTGCAGGTGGCGCGTCTTCCCTTCCCTGCGGCGACGAACGGCGGCCGACGAGCTCCCAGAGGCAGCGTGCGGTCGAGTATGTGAAGGGAGAAGGGAGGAGATGAACTTGGAGTGGGAGGAGAAGAAGATGGAGTTAGGAGGGAGAAGAGAAAAAGAAAGAAGAAAAGAGAAAGAAGCAGAGAAAGAAAAGAGAAAATGAGAGAGAGAGCGTCGAGAAAGAGAGAGAGAAAAGTGAGAAAGTGAGTTTTTAAACCAGTTACTTAGTGATAGGTACAAAATGAGTGATAAATATTAGGCCTAAAATAAACATGTTTTTACTTTTTGGAATCTAAAAATAAAGATTGATAAAGATATGATTTTGAAATTCAAATTAGATTAAAGATTAATAGTTGAACTGATAAACTAAGGAAATACTCGGTCCAAAATTTAATCTCCGATAAATGTGAAACCAATATATTTTTAACTCTAAAATTAAATAGAATAAATATATGAAAATTTTTTTCTCTTAATCATATTATTAAAAATATTTTTCTGTACTGGTATAATAGTGACAATAACGTAAATTATTGTCTAGTAAACGTGCATTCACTGAAATAAGTCAGTGCTAACGCACCCAATAAAATAATTTGAAGAGAGTAATTTAATTACTCAAACTAAACCACATAACAAAATAAACATAAACATCCAAATAAAATAATTAATCATATGTGTAAAACCTAGGGTGTTACATTACTACCCCTCTTATAAAATTTCATCCTCGAAATTTGGTAGTTCAAAACTAAACAGGATTGTATAATCACACTTTGACCCTGAAATCTTACTTTGCATTCTCATCGCTTCATTCCTTTCATCTACAACTCTATAAAAAGATCGATTCTTATGCCATTCTATTTATCCTCGAGACTTTTCACTACCGCATTATCCCCACTACCTTCAATATTTCACCTTAGTCTATTACACTTCAAAGAACAAAATCGACGCTTAATCTCTTCACTTCTCAATATAGATCCATTAGAAAACTTTCTTCAATATCTAACTTTCACAGCTAATGTCAAAACCAACACTATCTTTACCATAACATCAATTAACCTTCTACTCAAGAGATGCAATCATAGTCTTAGTCCATTTGAGCTTAGTCTACTCTTCTAGCCATATCAAATTCACACTTTTCAAGTCTCCAATCAAAACGTCATAACATTCCTGAGTTGCATATGATAAACTTTGCGCCAAGAACCTTGGAAATTCAATCTTACCAAACCCGACATAGTCCGTTCTCTTCTTAATTCCTCTAGAATCTTTTGCCTACTTCGATTTCATATCCTTCATTTGCCTCTCATTTTCAATTCGGTTCTCAAGCCCCGTTAATATCCCTAGTTTAAGAAATTTCACATGCACCTCTACCCTATTGTCCAAGGAAAATACACAACTCCTAACAATTCCTCCATCTAAAAACATAGCTCTATCACTTACGTAAGGAAATGCTTGTATCATATCTGCCCTTATCTTATATATTTGCAGCCGAGAAAAGAGATTATAAAATAGAGTTTCTCTAATGTCATTACCCCTAAGAGTTGCACCAAAACAAATCCAAGAAATCCAGGTGGACACTCCCCAATGGCAAATTTTGGATTCAAAATGTCTAGTTTCCACTATGGATCATCAACCATACATTTACCAGAATAAGACCTCAAAAATTAGAAACATTACGCCATAACTTATCACACTCGAAAGACATAATCAAAACTTAATCACTTCTTGCCTCAAAATTTGTCTGCTAGCAAAACTTCTTCAACACCTTATCCTCATGACGAATATCAAGTTCAACACTAACTTTTACCCCATCATACATCAACCTTCAACTCAAAGTACACAATTATAGTCTTAGTTTTCTTTGAATATATTCCACCACTCCAAATTATCTCATAGTCATTCATTTCAATCTTAAAGAATACGATTACATTTCTCCATGCAACTACAACCAAAAGGAATCACTTCAGCCTGAATTATCCAAAATCATAATTCTTAAACTTTTCTAAAACTTAGTTTCACTCAAGAACTCCTCTTTACTATTTCCGTTCAGCTTAAGGAAAACTACCATATATTTTTTTCCGTTAATCCTCGGACTCACGAAGTCAACATTAACCATAAACATTGATCACTACTCTAAATTCCTTTAATGATATATCTGCCTCAATCACAATAAGGTCCATAAAAATCATTTCACTCCATGATGTTGAACTTAAGGGTCCTCATAGTACTATTCACATCTATACATTAACAAAGCTCCTATTAACTCTGGTTCATCCTACCATAGAGATGACAAAAATTAAGTACCGCACTATCTCCCAACTACCTACTAAAGATAGGTCATATCATTCCTTATCCATCCCACTGAGGATGATCAGTTGGATTTAGTCTCAACTTAGTCCTCAACACTTCAAGTAAACTTAACCGACACACGTTGATAAACTTCCGTTTTTCATCTGAAACAACACTTGAAGATATTCCATGAAGTCTGAACAATCCTCTGATACATTAGTCGGTTCACTAACTCTGCATAGTGGATCTTGACTTGCAAGAAGGGTGTAGACTTCACCAGTCGATCAACGATCACTTGAATTCAAACAAGACTCATGTAGGTCTTCAGAAAACTCATAACAAAGATTCATGGCAATGCCAATATCTTAACAAGGAAGGTTTCAATTGTTAAACTATCCCTTTTTCACTGTACTCGAATAACTCTGACATCTTGATGTGGAGATATCCAACTCATGACTGATGAGATGGGTCACACATTGACGACATTTGGAAAATACGTAAAACTAAGATGATCAATGACAACAAGTACTTTCGAACCACAATAAGACATCACCTTAGTGATCATAAAAGAATTTCTCAAGAAAAGAAATTTTTCTGGATTTCACTTTTACATAAGCATAGAAAAGAATTTCATTAATTTGAAGGATATCGGAACATCCAGTATGGAAAAAGATCATTCCATCAGGTTCGTGGGTGTAAAAATGCATGATCAATACACATTTACAAACATGAATCTAATAAAGTTCATTCTTCCACAAGAATCTTCCAACGAATTTAAGGAATCAAGGGGTGAATAATGTCTAATCCAAAGAGGATTAATTCTTATTCTTAATACAAAGAATTTACAAAATGATGACTGGTCGCGCTGTCGCGCACGCGCCAAAAAGGACGAGCGGGTTTTGAAAATGTAGTTTAGGGCGACAACTCGGATGTCGTCTCTCAAGGACTCTTAAAATGTTATTTTCCACAAAAATAAGTTTTTTTGGGGGGTTTGGATTGAGATGCAATCAAAGAAAACAAAATGATGAAAACAGAGGAGTAAAACAAGACAGTTCAGAGAGGTTATCAAATGGCCAAAAACAGATTAATCTATTGCTCTTGATTTCCCACTATCATAGCTTCTTGAAATTTCCAAGCCCTAAGCAAATTCTTATCCCCTCCCGGTTGTAGCAACAATTTACAAACGAAACTACTGCAACAGATACATGTCCCTATTCCCGAATTAAACAAACGGGGTTAAGCCCTCATGAACTAAACGAACATGAACGTACACACGCGAATTAAACAAACGCGATTAATTATAGGAACATGATATCACCGGAAATAAATCAACACAATACATTATACTCCTGAATTAAACAAACAGAAATATAAAGCATGGCATTGAAGAGGGAAAAGCATACAAAACAGGAAAATACAAGAACCTCAAGTGTATGGAAATCAATTACAATAGATCAATCCTAGAAATTTAGTTCTCCATAACACAACGAAATCACACAGAGAAAAATGTAAAACAGAAAAAATGGAGAAGCAAAAGTCTTTACAAACTGTTCAGAACAGCCTTTTATACAAATTCTGAATTCAGCTAGCTCGCGAGGCGAGCACACATTCGCGAGGCGAATTTCATGAAGAGTCAGCAACCTTTGGCATTCTCGCGAAGCGAAGTACTTGCTCGTGAGGCGAGGATCTGAAGAGTCTTCTCCTTACGCCCGTTATGGCCATCAGGGACCAACCGTGATGCTCTCTGACTTCCAGACTCGCGAGGCGAATGGATGCTCGCGAGGCGAGGCTCTTCAACTTCAAAACTGCCACGGCCATGACCTTCAACACGGGCAAGCCGTGATCGTCTCTGACTTTTTCAGGGTTGCAAGACTCGCGGGGCGAGACCTTCTTCGCGAGGCGAACCAGAGACCTTGCATTTTCTTGGAACAGTCAGGCTTCGGGGTCGCGTGGCGAGTATATCTTTCGCGGGGCGAACCCCCTGTTTCCTTATTCTCTTGACTTTCACTTAACCTGAAAACAAAGAAATAACTATAAGTGTATTATTTAACTCAAATCTAGCTAAATTAACCTAAAACTACTCTAGAGACTCAAAACCTTGCTTGAGAATAATCTAATCTAAGTTGGGTGAAAATAGGATATAATTTGCACAAAACCCTGGTCATACTAGCCATAAAACTAGATGAGCCAGAGGCTTATCAAAATACCCCAAACTTAAACTTTGCTTGTCCCCAAGAAAACTAAGACTCAAAAAAAACAAAAAGACTCAAGACCTGGCAAGCTTAAAAGATTCAATCAACATTGCACAAATTCAAGCAATACATCAAAACAGTTTTCTTTAATGTCCCCCCTTTTTAAACAAAGCAATCCCCACATTCATTTATTCTAAACAGTTGAGAATTTCATCATGAAAACAATCAGAAATCTAAGAAGGGGATCCAAGTTACACATACAAGGGAGATCACCAAATCCAAACAACTGCCTTCCTCACAAGGGCATTATTTGTTCACTCAATCGCTCAGTTTTTTGTCAGGCTAACAACTTGCACTCAGTTTCACTTTTCAAGAACACTTCCCAAAAATTTGCTTTTCATCTCAAAATGGCTCCCACAGAAAACATGCAAGCAACATCAGAAGGTCTTTTATGGGTTGTAATGGGGCCTGGCTAAGGGTAGGATATACAAAGGAACTAGGCTGAAGACCCTAGGAACTAAGAGAGCATGAACTATATTTACACTCTGAAATTCACTCAAGTTCCTTTCTTTATTTATTTATTTTTTTTCTTTATACTTCTGGGTGGCTACAGCCTTTTTATTTCCAACAGCCTTTTTGGCATTTTTGTATTTTTTTTTATGTTTATTTTTTTATACTTTTCTTCTTCTTCTTCTTCTTTTTTCTCCCAATCCCAAACAACACATTGCACCGGGTAGCCACCCCAAACTTAATTTCTTGCACCCATTCTGAGATTCCATGCTCTCCTAATCCTAAGATCGGGTTAACATGGTTTTCCAGATTTTTGGGCTTATAACATTAGGTTATCAAGAATTAACAGGTTAATAGGCTCAAAAGGGCTAACTAGGGAACATGCATTAGGAATTGGTTATTTTTAGGCTAAGTAGCTATTTACAAAGAACATGCCTAAATCATATGAAGCAAACACATAATCATGCAAACCAAAAAGAGATTCAATCAAATTCAGGGAAGTGCAACTTGAAAATGATTTTCACACAGTCAAAAACATGTTGGAGGCTCAAAACCTCACCTGGACATTCATGCAAATTGTTTGAAAGAGATTCTATCCCTAGTGTGTGCTCCCTATCACCCCAAACTTATCATACATCATGTCATCATAATAAAATCTCAAAGTTCAGTTTTCAATTTCACATGGGAATCACTTTTCAAAATCAAAAAAATTTTCAGCCTAGGGGGAATCATCACATATCAATCATGCAAGCAATCTGTGCAACATCAATCAAAATCTAGCAAACTTGCCAACAAAAGACTTAACATACAAATGCTCCTGAGCTTCTCAAATTATTCAGGAGCTTTATTCAAAGAAAAGAAAAACTACAACTAGTTCCCTACCCCACACTTAAAACATGCATTGTCCCCAATGAACAACAGAATTATACAATCAGAGTGAGGGGGAAAGGAAAAGAAACTCCCTGATCAAGTATCAGTGTAGGTTGGAGCATCCAAAGATAGCTCCTCAACATTAACATCCGCAGGGTCAGCGACATCCACACCATGGAATGGCTTCAACCTTTGTCCATTAACCTTGAAGGTTTTGTTGGTACCTGCATCCTTGATCTCTACTGCACCATATGGAAACACATTAGTAACAACAAATGGTCCTATCCACCTGGACCTAAGTTTCCCAGCCATCAATTTCAGGCGGGAATTAAACAATAAGACTTTCTGACCCACAAAAAATTCTTTCCTAACAATCATTCTATCATGAAATTGTTTTGTTTTCTCTTTATACATCCTGGAGCTTTCATAGGCTTCAAGCCTAAGCTCCTCAAGTTGCTGCAACTGCAGTTTTCTTTCAACACCAGATTTCTTCATGTCCATGTTACAACACTTTACTGCCCAATATGCTCTATGCTCAACTTCCACCGGGAGGTGACATGCCTTACCAAAAACTAGCCGAAATGGGGACATTCCTATAGGGGTCTTGAAAGCAGTCCTTTGTGCCCACAGTGCGTCTTCCAGACGGTGGCTCCATTCCTTTCTATTAGGCTGCACCATCTTCTCTAGAATTTGCTTGATCTCCCTGTTGGATATTTCAGCCTGGCCATTGGTTTGGGGATGGTAAGCAGTAGACACTCTATGTACAACCCCATATTTCCTGAGTAAGGCCTCCATGGTTCTGTTGCAAAAATGTGTGCCCTGGTCACTGATGATGGCCTTGGGTATGCCAAACCTGCAAAAAATGTTGGACCTAACAAATTTGGAAACAATCTGAGCATCGTTAGTCCTAGAGGGGATTGCTTCCACCCACTTTGAAACATAATCTACAGCCAACAGAATATATACAAAACCAAAAGAAGGAGGGAAGGGACCCATGAAGTCCATCCCCCACACATCAAAGACCTCACAATAAAGCATGGGCTGCTGAGGCATCTCACTCCTACGAGTGATTGCAGGGCCTGTTATTTGACATTCTTTACAATTCTTGTATACCTCATATGAATCCCTAAAAATTGTGGGCCAGTAGAACCCGGAGTCCAGGACTTTTCTTGCTGTCCTCTGAGGTCCAAAGTGTCCTCCAACTGGAGAGGCATGTGAGAATGCAGGATGGACTCTGTCTCATGATCGGGTACACACCTCCGAATAACCTGGTCACTGCAAAACTTCCACAGGTAGGGATCATCCCACACATAGTACTTTGCATCGCTCTTCAGCTTGTGGAACTTATGTCTACTTGTACCTGCATGAACAACACCAGCAACAAGAAGATTTACAATGTCAGCAAACCAGGGGGTTACCCCATACAGATGTAACAGTCTCTCATCAGGAAAATCATCTTGGATGGGAAAAGTATCCTCATCCCTTGTTATCCGGATCAAATGATCTGCTACCAAATTTTCAGCTCCACTTTTATCCTTTATATCCATATTGAATTCTTGGAGCAAAAGCATCCACCGGATCAGTCTTGGCTTAGCTTCTGGCTTCTTCAACAGATATTTCAAAGCTGCATGGTCAGTAAAAACAGTCACCCTAGAACCTAGCAAATAAGACCTAAACTTATCAAGTGCAAATACAACAGCTAGCAGCTCTTTCTCAGTGGTTGTGTAATTTGCCTGTGCAGCATCTAAGGTCCTAGAAGCATAGTGAATTACATGGGCAACCTTGCCCACCCTTTGTGCCAGAACTGCTCCCACAGCAAAATTTGAAGCATGACACATCAGTTCAAAAGGGAGTGTCCAGTCTGGGGGCTGGATGACAGGGGTAGAAGTCAACGCTTTCTTCAGATAGTCAAATGACTCTTTGCACTTTTCATCAAACTGGAACAGGGCATCATTCTTCAGCAGGTTTGACAATGGCAATGCTATCTTGCTGAAGTCCTTTATAAAGCGCCTGTAGAAACCTGCATGTCCAAGAAAAGAACGGATCTCGCGTACGCAAGATGGGTAAGGCAATGAAGAAATCACATTTATTTTTGCAGGATCTACAGAAATACCCTCTTTGGAAATTACATGACCCAAAACTATCCCCTGTTCTACCATGAAGTGACATTTCTCATAATTCAAAATCAAATCAATATCAATGCATCTTTGTAGAACTAGACTTAGACTATGCAAACAAGCATAAAATGAGGAGCCATACACAGTAAAATCATCCATGAACACCTCTATGCAATTTTCAATAAAATCAGAGAAAATACTAAGCATGCATCTTTGAAAGGTGCCAGGAGCATTACAGAGGCCAAATGGCATCCTCCTATAAGCAAACGTACCGAAGGGGCACGTGAAGGTGGTCTTTTCCTGATCCTCAGGGGCAATATGAATCTGGAAATACCCGGAAAAGCCATCTAGAAAACAATAATGGGATTGACCAGCCAGTAGATCCAAAGATCCCGATCTATGAACGGCAAAGGAAAATGATCCTTTCTCGGTGGCCTGGTTCAGCTTCCTATAGTCTATACAAACTCGCTTGACTATTACGGACTCTAGTAGGCACAAGTTCATTATTTTCATTCCTAACTACTGTTAGACCAGACTTCTTTGGTACAACTTGCACCGGACTTACCCAAGTACTATCAGAGATGGGGTAGATAATACCTGCCTGTAGAAGCTTAGTCACCTCTTTCTTTACCACATCCAGAATCAGTGGGTTAAGTCGCCTTTGGGCCTGTCTGACTGGCTTAGCCCCATCCTCCAATAAAATTCTGTGCATGCATCTGGAGGGGCTAATTCCTGGAATATCGGCCAATGTCCACCCAATAGCCTTCTTGTATTTCTTCAGAACCTCTAAAAGCTTGGCTTCCTGGTCAGAGTTGAGGCTGGAGGAAATGATGACTGGCAATGTTGCATTCCTCCCCAAGTAGGCATACTTCAGGTTCTCAGGAAGTGGTTTGAGTTCCAAAGAAGGTGGCTGCTCAACAGATGGTGCCATGGGGTCAAGGACTTCTGCTGAAAAGACAGCTTCACTCTCATTATCACTATCACTATCATCCTCACCCTGCAAGGTTGAATCCAAAAACTCAGAACAAACAGAACATGGGTTAGTGTTAGTACAGTTAGTAAAAGTATATACATCATCAAAACCAGAAATAAGAAGAAAATCAAAAATAAAGTCATCATGGGTGTCCTCAATAAGCTCTGAAAGCAACTCTAAGTGGAATACAGAGTGCTCCTCTATTGGGTGTTTCATAGCATCAAAGATCTTGAACTGGGCCACAATACCACCAAACTCCATAGACATAGTCCCATCATAAACATCAATCTTGGTCTTGGATGTCATCATGAATGGTCTGCCCAAGATTATAGGTGATCTACTGGACTGAGTCTCTCCTGCCATGTCTAGGATGTAGAAGTCTGCAAGGAATATCAAATCGTCAACTTGCACTAGCACATCCTCTACCATTCCCATGGGTCGGGCACTGGTCCTGTTAGCCAACTGGATGGTAAGACCTGTATACTGCAATGGCCCAAGATCAAGGTTATTAAAGATGGATGTAGGCATGACATTGATTGATGCTCCCAAGTCCAACATGCAGTTTTCAAACTTCTTGTCCCCAATAGTGCATGGGATAGTGAAGGTGCCTGGATCCTTGCACTTCTGTGGCAGTGCCTGAGTAGGGGTTAAAGCAACAACTCTTTCTGGCTTAGACTGGATAAGTGCTGAGACATTCATTCCCAAGTCAACCCTCTCATTAGTCTTCATTTTCCTCTTGTTTGTGCATAGTTCCTTCAAAAATTTGGCATATCTGGGCACTTGCTTGATCACATCTAGGAGAGGAATATTTACAGCTACTTTTCTGAAAACATCAAGAATCTCCTTCTCCTTATTTTCACCACCACCCTTCTTATTTTTCTGCAATCTATATGGGAATGGAATGGGTGGTCTGTATACCTTCTCAACTTCAACTTCAACCATAGGCTCAGGGGCAACCTCAATAGTTTCTTCATCCTTCCCAGAGGTGGCCTCAACAACTTTTCCCGATCTCAGAGATATGGCACTCACATTAGGGTTGGAGGCATTAGGATTTATCACTGGCTGTGCTGGCAACTGGGTTGTTCTTTGAGCTTGCTTTATGTTATTTATGTCTGTGGCCATCTGTCCAATCTGTGTCCTCAAATCTTGAATGTTAGCACTTGTTTGCTGCTGATACTGTGCCTGTGAGGCCTGGAACTGTGCCTGGAACTGTCCCATTTGCTGCTGGAAAAGTGTAGTCATTTGTGCATTCATCTGTGAAGTTATTTGCTTGCACATGTCATCTACTGAAAGTCCGGAAGGTGCAGAAGTGGCCACTGGAGGAGGATTCTGAGGTGCCATCGGTCTCTGTTGGGATGAGTTCCCATACCGCAAATTAGGATGATTACTCCAGCTGGGATGATACCTATTTGTTGAAAGGTCTGGAGTGTTGTATCTGTTCTGGTTATTGCCCTGATTATACGGATGGACTGCAAAGGCTTGAGGTGATTCAGTAACTGATCCTCCTTGCAAAATGGGGCATGCTTCATATGGGTACTCAGGAGAACTGCACATGCCACACAACACCGCAGGCTGAACCCTCTCCACTGCCAATTTCTCTACCAAAGAAGTGAGCCTATCAATTCTATCATCACGGTCATGGCTGGAAGAGGAAGTGCGGACCTCATGTACACCTCTAGTCTCAACGGAATTTCTTCTGGTAGTGAATTGCTGAGAATTCAGTGACATGTTCTCAATGAGTTGCTTGGCAGCAGATGGAGTCTTGTCAACCAACGCTCCCCCACTAGCGGCATCCAAAATATTCCTATCCATTGGCAGTAGCCCTTCATAAAAATATTGGATGAGAAGCTGTTCAGAAATTTGATGCTGGGGGCAACTGGATGTCAACTGCTTGAACCTCTCCCAATACTCAGCTAGCGACTCATTTCCTTGCCTGATTCCACAGATTTCTTTCCTGATTGAGGCGGCTCTGGAGGCAGGAAAATATTTCTCTAGGAAGAGCTTCTTCAAGTCGTTCCATGTGGTAATGGAATTCGGCTCAAGGTATAATAGCCAATCTTTTGCAGCTCCCTGGAGTGAGAACGGAAAAGCCTTCAACTTGATATGATCCTCGGTTACTCCTTCTGGCCTCAAAGTTGTGGAGCAGACAACTTGGAATTCCTTCAAGTGCTTGTGTGGATCTTCACCTGCAAGACCATTAAATCTTGGCAACAAATGGATTAGCCCAGATTTTAACTCAAAAGGAGTGTCAGCACCAGGATAAGCAATGCACAAACCATTGTAATTCACATCAGGGGCAGCAAGCTGCCTCAATGTCCTTTGGTCTCCCATGTATTCAAAAACAGACTTGGAATTAGAATCACTACTAGAGCTACCCCGAAATTCTCTACGGAGTGTATGCAATGTTCTTTCTATCTCAGGATCAAATTCACACAGTTCAGGGCAGTTAGATCTAGTAGCCAGACTAATTCAAAACAAAAACAAAAATAAAAGATAAAAAACAGAAAATAAAATGCGAAAATAACAAAACAAGAGTCCCCGGCAACGGCGCCAATTTTTGGTCGCGCTGTCGCGCACGCGCCAAAAAGGACGAGCGGGTTTTAAAAATGTAGTTTAGGGCGACAACTCGGATGTCGTCTCTCAAGGACTCTTAAAATGTTATTTTCCACAAAAATAAGTTTTTTTTTGGGGGGGGTTGGATTGAGATGCAATCAAAGAAAACAAAATGATGAAAACAGAGGAGTAAAACAAGACAGTTCAAAGAGGTTATCAAATGGCCAAACACAGATTAATCTATTGCTCTCGATTTCCCACTATCAAAGGTTCATGCAATTTCCAAGCCCTAAGCAAATTCTTATCCCCTCCCGGTTGTAGCAACAATTTACAAACGAAACTACTGCTACAGATACATGTCCCTATTCCCGAATTAAACAAACGGGGTTAAGCCCTCATGAACTAAACGAACATGAACGTACACACGCGAATTAAACAACCGCGATTAATTATAGGAACATGATATCTCCGGAAATAAATCAACACAATACATTATACTCCTGAATTAAACAAACAGAAATATAAAGCATGGCATTGAAGAGGGAAAAACATACAAAACAGGAAAATACAAGAACCTCAAGTGTATGGAAATCAATTACAATAGATCAATCCTAGAAATTTAGTTCTCCATAACACAACGAAATCACACAGAGAAAAATATAAAACAGAAAAAATGGAGAAGCAAAAGTCTTTACAAACTGTTCAGAACAGCCTTTTATAAAAATTCTGAATTCAGCTAGCTCGCGAGGCGAGCACACATTCGCGAGGCGAATTTCATGAAGAGTCAGCAACCTTTGGCATTCTCGCGAGGCGAAGTACTTGCTCGCGAGGCGAGGATCTAAAGAGTCTTCTCCTTACGCCCGTTATGGCCATCAGGGACCAACCGTGATGCTCTCTGACTTCCAGACTCGCGAGGCGAATGGATGCTCGTGAGGCGAGGCTCTTCAACTTCAAAACTGCCACGGCCATGACCTTCAACACGGGCAAGCCGTGATCGTCTCTAACTTTTTCAGGGTTGCAAGACTCGCGGGGCGAGACCTTCTTCGCGAGACGAACCAGAGACCTTGCTTTTTCTTGGAACAGTCAGGCTTCGGGGTCGCGTGGCGAGTATATCTTTCGCGGGGCGAACCCCCTGTTTCCTTATTCTCTTGACTTTCACTTAACCTGAAAACAAAGAAATAACTATAAGTGTATTATTTAACTCAAATCTAGCTAAATTAACCTAAAACTACTCTAGAGACTCAAAACCTTGCTTGAGGACAATATAATCTAAGTTGGGTGAAAATAGGATATAATTTGCACAAAACCCTGGTCATACTAGCCATAAAACTAGATGAGCCAGAGGCTTATCAATGACTTTCACCTCTACCAAAAATAGAAGTGACGAAACTAAGTTTCACCAAGAAACTTCTGCTATCACGAAATTATCTGGGTTATAACTTAAGAAATAGTCATAACCACTTTTCTCAACAAAGTGTGAAAGTATCCAGACCAATGGATTCTGTTAAATCAATTCACTCAAATGTCTAATACATCGAGGATCATTTAGAAGTGTGAGTACGACTTTTCACAACCAATGTATAACTGGAAATTTATGAATCAGCATAACTAATTCATGAGTCATGATAGATTTCAAATTAAAATCAGAAAATATATCTGACCCACAGAAACTTCACCGTTGCGATTATCTAATACAATCACAGGATTCGAGAAATAAATGTCAACTGACAAACACAAGAGAATCAAAGGGTACAATGAAAAGTTCCTTACTCACGAGACACTCACCCAAGATCGAAAATCCACGACACTCACCCAAGATCGAAAATCCACTCGATTTGTCTTGGTTCCAACCAACACACACGTCTTTCTAGCCAAGCTTAGTATGACCACCTTGAATTGGGTACAATCCCGAACAACTTAATCAATCGATCAAACATGCTAAGAGTTGATCTTTCTTCATAAACTGAATTGACGACACAAAACCTTAGATAGGTCATCACTCCAATCTGGTAATAACTCGTCTTCAAGTCGATCCTTGAGTAGTCAACAACTCCTCGAAATTGATTTACCAAATCTACTACGCAAGTCAGAGAATACTTGTTCATAATTCGTCCTTTTACCTAGCTGTCAGAAATCTAGACGGTGACACGAGCCTCCACACAACGTTGGTGCTTCACAAGGAAAACACTCCGTCTAACAAACGGTTCTAACCACCAATCTTTCAGTTGAATCGAGTCGTCCAACTCGTTCAACTTTGTAGGGAACATCCTACACAAAGCGACAGAGATCTGACCGAATCCAGAAACTAGATCAATCAAAAATCAATGTCCTTTGCTAACCATAAACCTAGAATATTTCCAGGGAATACTCCCGGAAAACCCTTTACACAAACACCTTGTTTCGAATGTCTGACACGATTCACAAGGATAATCGAATGTCATATTCGAACCCACGTAACATTCAAGATCTAAGGTCTCCCAGGACATAAAACCCTTGGAAAACCATCAAGAAACATATACTTGTGCGTTTTTCACACATTGCTTCAACCAGAAACAATTCAAACAAAACTCAACCAGAGATCACACAACAAAAACTTAACAGACCTTTTCCCCAAAGATCCCGAAAGACTCGACCAGCTCTGATACCACTCTGTAACACCCCCCTTGGGCATTACCTTCTAAACACGTGCAGAAATAAAATTAAAAGATAATTGGCTGGTGTTTTCGGAAAATAATTTATATAGTACATAAGTGTCTGAAATTGGGTATAAAAATTTTGTCACGACTCCACACCTAAGCCTTGATCAACACACAGACTTACTATCATAGCCTGATAAGCCTATTCCATTTAAAGAATATACTTAAATAAAAGCTAGTATTTTTAATAAAATTTCGACAGAGTCTCCTTTGTAATTAGGACATCCTAGGTAAAAAGAACACCTGCTAAAATACTTACATTTTCATTTCCAGAATTTCAGTTACACCAAATACATCCAGGCAGTAATACATAAAAATAATAGTTATAACAATAAGCTTTACAAGACCAAAAAGGAATAGCTTAGGTTTTATTTATTTATTCAAAAGACATGCTCTCCGAGCCATAAACATTCCATTTTAAAATAAAGGCTTTCTGAGCCAAACTCATACATACTATCAAAAATAATCTAAGTCTCAACGCTAAGCTGGTCGTTCTAAAAGTTATTCCCGAGAAAACTCACGTGATCATTCCACAATCAAGTACCTCATCAAGCAACTAGATCTAAGTCTCTCGGTGACTTGGGGAGACTCCTCTGCACCATCGGTACTAAAGTACCCAAGGTAAAATAGCGAACCAGAAGAAACCTGAAATATCTGTAAGGGTGAGACACCAATATATAGATTTAACGCAATAACTAAATGCACGACACCACATAACATATATACATATATCACACGAGCATTTATAAGCTAATAGTTTATCAATGGGTTCAACACCCCAAACATCATCGTTTAAAAATTATGCATGACACTTCATATTCATCATCTAATTTTCGTCCTAATCTCATGAGATATCCCAACATATAATGAGTTGATCAGACTCCAGAGCCACTCTGGCTAAATAGGCACACTGCCACTAGGCACACAAAGTGTGGCTAATCTTGGCACACTGCCAATAGGTGCGCAACCTCTTCCCATCCACATAGGCACACAAGGCCAGGCATACAAGGTATGGCTCCTCGAGGCACACTGCCAAACACATTGCTAATGTCCACAATCAGGGCACCAATAGCAAGTAAGATGGGGTCTCCATGTCCTCCCTAGGCACATGAGATAAATGCACATCAGAATTACCTTTCGCCGCTGGTAATTAATGCATTATGTCACAAACCGCAGGCACGTCTGCCAAATGCATGTAAAACACTTTTGTTTTGTTCTTTTCTTTGTGTTCAATCTTTCTTTGCCGAAGCTCAAAATGGCTTACGACTCACATAGTTTTAAAACACTTTTAAAACTTTCATCACAACACAGGACCTCACTGTCCATAAAACTTTAATCAAAACATAGGACCTCACTGTCCATAAAAATTTTATCACAACATAGGACCTCACAGTCCGAGTGCTCAATCACGACACCTCTCGACCGTTGCACCCGTCTTAGGTTTGTGGCACTAGAAAACATCTTCAATGTTTTCAACACGGTATACCTCACGTATACGGTATAGGCCCTCAAAGACCAAATGACCGAGTCCATCACAACACAACCTTAGTACCCCGACGTCTCGGTTATTAAGTTCCACACCACTTTTAACACTAAATCAGTTTTGCTTTCATAAATTCTTTTTCCAAAATTAGAAATTCATTAATAAAATCCTTTAATAATAAAACTTAGTTTTCACAAAGGTGAGTCACTTGAGGTTTTAACTTCCCTAAAATATGTACTGCCGTTTCAAAATACTTGCCTTCTATGTTTTTCCAAATCTGTCATCACACTTTTCCAAATCTGTCATCAATTATCACTTTTAAAGCTTTTTAAGCCAAAACTTAGCTTTTTATACTGAAACAACTTTCTAAAATCATCATTAACTTCTTTTCAACAATTAATTTTATAAAATAACTTTGTATAATATTGCAAACTTTCTTACATAAAAATTAGCAGTACAGAAACATTTTCACAATTTCACTCTCATGGTGACTCTAGTTACTTTTACACTAATAAATCATCAAAATAATAATATTTATCAAAACTCATTATTTTTCCAAAATAATACTTTCCACCACTATTATATTTCAACGTTTCCCCTAAAACATTGAATACAATTTACACAGCTTATTAAAGCTTTTATCTGATTAATCGGTTGTGCACTGACCACAATCAGGCTTCTTAAACAACACTCACAAGCAACATTCAACAACAATTATCAGAATTATACCACCAGACAGATCATGTATCATAGCAATATCATATACAAATAATCAAATAATTTAAAATAGATCAGACACTGATACTCAGATACACAACACAACATAAACCACATAAACAGATAACCACAACCACATAAATTATACAGACTACACAAAAAGCAAATGGTTATTGAGAAAAATCCATCAGGCAAGCCCCCCTTACCTTTGAAGACAAGTAAAGGATCCTCGTCCTAATGCTCACGTTAGCTAATATCTACTCCATTAAGCAAGCATAGCCGTGTCCAAACGTCTCAGAGAGTAAATCCAATAACGCGCAACAACCAGAAATCAAGAAATCAATTACACATGATCAAACACACATTCTAACTTGATCTAAACACTTAATCTAATTACCAAACAAGGATATTTTCAAAGAAAATCATGTTTGAAACTTACGCTTCACAATAGCCTTTAAATAAACTTTGTTTTGATTAAAAGATCATGAAAAAGGACTTGGGAATCATCAATTAGGAGTCCTAATTGCACTAAATCATAATTAATTTCACAAAAACATAATCAAATTCAATTAAAATCAAATTGGGGGTTTAGTGCTCCTTAATACAATTTAGGGAAAACTCATTTTAATTAAAGAATAATGAAATTGGTTTAGGGAAACACCAATTCACAGTCCCAATAGCATAAAACAAGCTTCAATTTCAAGATTGGAAGCTGAGTTAAAAAGGTTAGGGTTAGGGTTTCAAATCAATTTGGGGTTTTTACAAAATAGAAGAGATTAGGGGTAAAATACTTACCCAGAGTAAGGAGAAGAGAAGATGGTGGTTGGATGGCCAACCGGCACGGCGGCTGACGGCCCAGACGCGGCGGCAGAAACGAATGTGTTTTCTGGGACATTCAAGAACAAAGGGATAAGTTTTTAGAAAGAAAGGAAAAAGGTTTAACAACCCAGGGTGGCAGAACCACCATCAACAGCGGCTGAGAACACTCACCGCGACGGCTCACTGCAGCGGAGATGATTCTTCGCGCGGCTGCAGAGGCGAACGCGTGCAGGTGGCGCGTCTTCCCTTCCCCGCGGCGACGAACGGCGGCCGACGAGCTCCCTGAGGCGGCGCGCGATCGAGTTTGTGAAGGGAGAAGGGAGGAGATGAGCTTGGAGTGGGAGGATAAGAAGAAGATGGAGTTAGGAGGGAGAAGAGAAAAAGAAAGAAGAAAAGAGAAAGAAGCAGAGAAAGAAAAGAGAAAATGAGAGAGAGAGCGTCGAGAAAGAGAGAGAGAAAAGTGTGAAAGTGAGTTTTTAAACCAGTTACTTAGTGATAGGTACAAAATGAGTTATAAATATTAGGCCTAAAATAAACATGTTTTTACTTTTTGGAATCTAAAAATAAAGATTGATAAAGATATGATTTCGAAATTCAAATTAGATTAAAGATTAATAGTTGAACTGATCAACTAAGGAAATACTCGGTCCAAAATTTAATCTCCGATAAATGTGAAACCAAAATATTTTTAACTCTAAAATTAAATAGAATAAATATATGAAAATGTTTTTCTCTTAATCATATTATTAAAAATATTTTTCTATACTGGTATAATAGTGACAATAACGTAAATTATTGTCTAGTAAACGTGCATTCACTGAAATAAGTCAGTGCTAACGCACCCAATAAAATAATTTGAAGAGAGTGATTTAATTACTCAAAATAAACCACATAACAAAATAAACATAAACATCCAAATAAAATAATTAATCATATGTGTAAAAACTAGGGTGTTACACATTTTAAAGAGAAATTTCTGTTTTTCTGGTTGTGTTTTGTTTATCTGACTATGTTTAAACCATGTTATATTTTGATGTATTGCATATGCTCTGTAATGATTTATTATCAATGAATGCAAGACTGTTTTTCAGTTTGATTTCAATATTCTCCATAGTTTCTTTTTGATAATGACAAAGGGGGAGAAAGATGAACCATACAACCATTAATTATGTCTTGCATTTGCTGTAAAATTTTTCTCTGATATGTAAATTTTTTTCTTTGATACCTAAGTATGAACTGCATTGAAAAGACATACTTGAACTTATAAGAAATGCAAGATGATTTTTTTTTTTCATGATAATGATATGATAAAACTTGATTTTTTGAAAGATATCAATGACACAGGGGAGGATGAAAATGACTCAATAACCATGCTTATTGAACAGCTGCACTCTAATTTTCTTTTAATAACTAAGGTTAAGTATGGTAAGGTTTGTCATATTAAAAAAAGGGGGAGTTTGTAAGACTAAGCCCTCATTCATGTTTTGATGTATGACAAACAAAGTGTATTTTGCATAAGATTTTTGATTTTGACCATATACTTATTATGTGTTAAGTTGTATGCAAGATCACTCATGAAAAAGGAAAATCAAGGATTAAAGGATGGAAGACCAAGGACACCAAGCAATGGACAAGGACTAAAGCATCAAGCAATGAAGATCTTATACTTTAGATGCTATTGTAAAAGTTGCACATTTGATTTCATAGGTGAAGCACTTAAATAAAATTAAACAAGAAGACAACCAATGAAGTGAAACAAGCAGACGTCCAATGAAGTAAAACAAGCAGACATCCAATGAAGTAAAACAAGCAGACGTCCAATGAAGTAACAGAAGCTCGTGACTACTAAAGTGACAGAATCTCGCGTCTACTAAAGTAATAGAAGCTTGCATCTACTAAAGTAACAGAAGCTTGCGTCTACTAAAGTGACAGAAGCTCACGTCCAATAACGTAACAGAAGCGCTCGTCTACTGAAGTAACAAGAAGCGCTCGTCTACTAAAGTGGCATATGGAGCTCGTCTACAAAGGTTACACTCTTTGGACTTCCTAAGTCCTTAATGACAAGCTCCATCACTAAAGTACTAAATGGAGCTCGTCTACTAGCCCATCCGAATGTAAAATCAAAATGGCTAGATGGAAACGGTTATTTTCAAGATGAACGCAAATTCAACAAGAATAATCAGAATCTTATTTCAAGAACAAGAATCAAGAAAACATATTTTGTTAAATCAGATCCAAATCTGTTTTAATTGATCCCAACGACTATAACTTGTTTTCTATATAAAGAGGGATCAAAGGAACAATTTTCAATAACCTTACACACTCTAAAAGTGAAAATACGAAAGATTCAAAAGCTTCCAAAAAGTGTTTCATCCTTTGAGAGAAAAGTGTGATATTTCTTAGAACTTCAATTTGTATAATCAGACTTTTAGAGTCTTTCTTCTACTCAATTCTTTCGGTGAATTAGTGTGATTAAGAGAGGGTATCTCTTAGTTGTTACACAAGGATAGAAGGGATCCTTGATGATTAAGAGAGGGTATCTCTTAGGATTGAACAAGGATAAAAGGGATCCTTGATGACTAAGAGAGGGTATCTCTTAGGATTGAACAAGGATAGAAGGGATCCTTGTGTATAGAAAAGCAAGTGTGCTTTTTTGTGTGTTCTTGAGCAAGGAGGTTATCCTTGTGAATGTTGTAATTGGATATTGTAATTTCTGGTTATAATGGAGAAAACCACAGAGGTGTGGGACTGGATGTAGGCTTACCAGAGGAGGTAGCCGAACCAGGATAAATCGGTTTGCGTGTTCTTCTCATATCTAAACTCCATATACTTGTTATATGCATGTGTGTGTTGTGAATGAGTTTTAAGAATGCTTGTTAACTTGAATCTTTGATCTACAATCTGTGTTAAACTTGTTGTTACTTCTTATAATTCTTCTTAACATCATTACTTGTTACATAACCTAATTCTTGGGAATTAAAATTGAGTGAAAACCAATTTTCTTTAAGAAAACTCTGTTTTGCTTTAAATTGTTGAAAAAGTTTTCGATATCTCAATTCACCCCTCCTCTTGAGATTGTAGCCATTACCAACACGTGTGCTTTGTGATGTCCACTAAGGAAACATAACTTCCTGGTGGTAATATGTTGGTTCATATATTGAAGTGAACGTGTGCTTTATGTTGATATTTATAAGTTACGTTATGCTTGATATTTATCTAGACTTATTGACATTATGTTTTTTTTTTGGTCTAAACAGGCATACATGGTTGGTCCCGAGGATATCCCTCCTTCACACAGCGGGTCGGATGTGGGCAAGACTCTAGCAATCCCTTGTAATGATCCCAAGCTTCGGATAAGCATTCTCCGTCCTTTTGGAAGAAGCTAGTGATTTGAGTTCGTAGGTAAGCAGTCTTGGATGGTGGAAAGAGTTTTTCCAAGAATGCCTACTCCAGTTGGTCCCACATTGACAATGTATTAGCAGGCACTGACTTCAACCAAGCTCTTGCCTTTCCAGTCAGAGAATAGGGGAATAGCCTCAAATGGATAGTATCAACTGGGGCACCTTGAATCCTAGTTGTATCCCAAAATTTCAAAAATGTCTCCACATGATCTGTTGGGTCTTCCGAGGATAATCCTCCAAATTGATGTTGCCTAATCATGCCAATTAACTGGGGTGGAATAGTGTAGTTCTCTGCCTCAATTTCTGGCCTAACAATCCCAGTTCACAAACCCCTAGCATTTGGGGCTGCGTAGTCCTTCAGTAGTTTGCTATCTAGTTGTTCGGCCATGAGTGGAATGGGGATCAACTTTTCTCTCGCTCTTTGTCTTTGTAGTCTTCTACGTCTATGAAAAGTCCTTTCGATCTCGGGATCAACTTCAATAAGAGTTTCAAGACTTTGGGATCTTCGCATAAAAGAAAAAAATCACCTGCAGAGAGAGAGATAGATACACTAGAAAAAGAAAAAAAAATGTTCATAAAATTCAATTTAAAAATTAAATTGAAATTCAAGAAAGCACAGTCCCCAAAAACGGTGCCAAAAACTTGATAGCATGAATCCGAAAGTGTACGACTTCGTCGTCAAGTAATAAAAAGATCGAACCCACAAAGACCGTGATCTTAAACAATAATTAATTATTAAATCAATTAAACTAAACAAGGAAATATTTGGTTTTTGAAATTAATATTAACTAACAAATCAATTATTAAAAATCGTAATCAAACTGAATCGGAAAGTAAATCAAATCGGTTGTTTTCAAATCAAAGGATATTTTCAGGAATTGGGTTACCAACAAGACTGCTTATGCTACTATATTGACTACCCCTCTTGTTAATTATCAAAATGCTTTGAAGGTGAATTTATCCTAATAAAGTTAATGTTCCCTCTCGAACTACAAGAACTGTTCCCAATTAAACCAACCCCTACTCTTGTGGTAATTGTATTTAAATTGAACCCATTAAGGTTTGTGATAATTCAATGAACCCTCAAAGGACTGCTTCTAACTCTCATGATTTAAGTCCTAAGTTCAATTCCTATAGATCTGATACCAAAGTTCACCACTAAGTTCGTCCTTAGAGTATCAACAACATGCAAATAAGTGGCCACCGAATTTACAAGTAATTCATGCAATAGGAATTAAGTCTAAAGCAAATTGAAATTAGCAAAAAGGGAGAAACATCAATTCATCACATAAAATGAGTCTTGGGCATAGCCCCAATACCTAGAAATAAAATGACTACTCAAGCATTGCCATGGTCATAGCAATGTTGATTAACAAAAGCATAAAAATCTTAAGAGAAGAGAAGAAATTTGAGAAGAAGAGAAATCCTAAATTAAGCCAAAGGTAGCAGCCAAGATATACCTATTTTCTAGCCTAATTGTCCTATTTATAGTGTAGGTTAACATGGGATTAAAGCGATTACAAATCAAATCAAAAACAGAAAATCAGAATCACTAAATTAACGCGTCACGGCCAGACTGTGACAGCTTCTGGCTTGGTGAATTCTTGCAATGATTGGCCTGTCACCTCCGTGATGGCTGTCACGACCAGGCAGTGACAGCTTCTGACTTGCGCGCTCTTCTTTTCCTTCAGTTTGGCTCGATCACGGTCGTGATGGTTGTCACACCCAGGTCGTGATGGTCTCTGCTTTGCTCATTTTTCTTGCTTTTCAAGATCCATCTTCGGTCAAACTCCGAATCAACTGGATTTGAGCATTTTAATCCTGAATTTCTACACACAAACACCACATAACCACCTTATCCGTTCCAAAGGGAAAAGCTAACAAATATCAAAATAAAATACCTAATCTACATGAAAATGCATGCAAAATGATGAAGAAATATGAGGTGAAATCACACTCATCACAGGTCGCTCGTCGGGTGATGTAAAACAACGATAGGTTGACTCACCAGTTCCAGTCATTACTCATTGATGTCCTCCCATTACTACCAGCTGGCGTGCAAGATGAGGTGCGACAAGAACGTTACGACCAACAACAGCAAGGTGGGGATATCACACATCCAATATGCGGATGATACAGTATTGGTGGGTGAGATGTCTAACACCAATGTCCGTGCATTGAAATTCATCCTGAGAAATTTTGAACTTGCATCTGGTCTAAGAGTAAACTTCCACAAGAGTGCTTTGATGGGCATCCGAGTGGGGAGGAGTTCACAAGAACAGGCTGCACACATTTTAAGCTGCAAGGTAGGATCCGTGCCTTTCAAACCCCTTGGCATCTTAGCGGGAGCAAATCCATGGAGATCCATAACTTGGGCTACTTTGATGAACTCCCTCCAAAAGAGATTGCTAGGTTGGAGAAACAAGTTTCTATCCTTTGGAGGTCGATTGTTTCTCATAAATGTCGTATTGGCAAGTCTACCAATTTACTACATTTTGTTCTACAAAGCTCCGAAGAAGGTAATAAACAAGATAATTCAAATTCAAAGAAACTTTTTGTAGGTTAGGGGGGTTGAAGAGTGTAGGAAAATATGTTGGGTGAAATGGGAGGTGGTGTGTAGAAAAAGGGAGGAGGGGGGCTAGGTATTAGAAACATACATGCTTTTAACCTAGCCTTGCTAGGGAAGTGGAGATGGAGATTACTAAACGACAGGGATTCCTTATGGGTTAAGATAGATATTGCAAAATATGGGTTTCAACTCTATGGGAGGGGTGAGCGGAGTGAAAAGAACTTACAGGGTGGGGAAGCTTCAACATGGTGGAGAGATTTAGGTAGGCTTTACTAGTGCAAAATATGCTTTTAACGTCGGGTATTTAACATCGGTTTCTTGGCATTTTTGAAATTAAATTGAAAACTTTTAACATCGGTTCCAAAATTAACCGATGTGATAATATTTTTTAAATCGGTTTCTTAAATTAACCGATGTTGAAAATTGAACCAAAAATTTGAATTAAAAACCAAGAAAAAGTTTGGACATCGGTTATGATTTAAACCGATGTGAAAATTTTAAGAAATCGATTTTTTTTTACCCGATGTTGAAAGTTGAGAAACAAAAATTGAATTTTTTAACGAGCACCACTTAAGCATCGGTTTTTTTAAGAACCGGTGTTAAATATCTTATTTTTTATTCACTTCCCTCCTTCCTCTTGCACACTACTCAAACATTTCGACCCAAAAAGATTTTTTCTCTTGCGCGCTCAGTTCTTTCAGTCCATTCGAACCCTAACACCACCGTAATGCTCACACCCTTCGCCTCCTCTTCTTCCATCTGTCACCGCTAACCACCACTCCTCACCTTTGTTCCTCCATTGTAACCCTCACGCCATCCGCCTCCTCTTCTTCCATCTGTCACCGCTAACAACCAGTCCTCCTGTTGCCCGCTCTGTCGCTACGCCATCTACCGCTTGGCAGGAACACCGAATCACCTCAGCCACGAAGCCTGTTGTCCTCCGCTTGCTCCGCCGCGTCGCCACTATGACCCTGTAGCCTCAAGTCTTCTTCTCGTCACCGGTGCGCCACCACCCTTCCATCTATGACCCTGTAGGTAAATTTGAAGTTGCATGTTTCTTTTATACACTTCTCTCTTATGACTATTCCATCTGTTCTATTTCTATATATATATTAGATCATAGGGCTATAGACTAAGGGATTTACTGTGTGTGGGGAAGGTTATCTCGCAGGTTCTAGAGTAAGTTATTAATAAGATCTTATATGGAGCGGGCTAGGTTTCCTTCATTTACTTTGGCAGGTACAAGGAGATCGGGGACTTTTTAGGAGGATGAATGTACAATATGACTTGACCCATCAAGTATAATTTTGATAATTGGAGAGTTTATAGGACTACTTTCAGGTGATGGATTTATCTCATTACAAATTGATGGGCAAGGTTTGATATTTCATTATGCATATGAAGGTTCTGTAGAGTTAAATTTTGCTTACAGCTCACTTCCATGAATCTGCATCTATTCCATCATCTTACAATCACAATTGAACAAGTTCTGAAAATGGGAAACACAAAAAAGATAATCATAATTCCATACCTTATTTGCACGTTTTACAGCTACAAGAGATCCATTACTAAGCTTTCCTCTATATACTGTTCCAAACCTACCTTCCCCAATCTTATTATCTAGAGAGAATTTTACTATTGCCTTGTGTTTTTAATTTTTTTGATGTGTAGCATTGGCGAAGGTTGAGAATAAAATCACTGTTGATGTAGAGTGACAATACCCAATGGTGTGGGTGGCGCGCTGTCGCGCACGCGCCAAAAAGCGAGCGGTTTGTAAAAATGTAGTTTAGGGAGCGACAACTCGAGTATCGTCTCACAAGGACTCTTGGGTTGTTGTTAACAGAAAAAGTCAGAATTGGGGGATTTTGGATTTGAAATTAAATAAAGAAAACAAAGCAGAAAGACAATGCAAACTAAATAATTACCAAATAAACTAAAGCGATTAACCTACTGTTCTCGGGTTCCCACTATCATCGGTTCATATGAATTCAAGCCCTAAGCAGATCTAATCCCTTTTCGGTTGTAGCAACAATTAACAAACGAAATCGCTACTACGAGATATATGTTCCTATTCCCGAATCAAGTAAACGGGGTTAAGCCCTCATGAACTAAGCGAACATGAACGAACACACGCGAATTAAACAAACGCGATTCAATATAGGAACATAACATCACCGAAATAAATCAACACAACACTGTACACTCTTGAATTAAACAAACAAAAATATATAGCATAGTATTGAAAAGGGAAAAGCAAATAAAACAGGAATTACAGAACCTCAAGTGTGGTGAAAATCGATTACAGTAGACTAATCCAAGAAAATTAGTTCTCCATAAAAACGAAACACAACCAGAAAATATGTAAAAATAATGGAGAATGAAAAGTTCTTCTAATCTGCCCAGAACAGCCATTTATATCATTCAGGAACTGCGCCTTCTCGCAAGGCAAACACATACTCGCGAGGCGAATCTTATGAAGAGTCTGCAACGTTTGGTATTCTCGTGGGGCGAAGTACGGATCGCGTGGCGAGGAACGGAAGAGTCATGGATTCTGGTCTTCAGTATCGCGAGGCGAGACATGGATTCGCGAGGCGACACAGAATGGTTTGCATTTTCAAGAACAGTCAGTGTTCAGGGTCGCGAGGCGAGAAGAGGAGTCGCGGGGCAAACCAGAGAGGATGACATTCTACTGCTCAGGCTGGTTTCAGGTTCGCGTGGCGAGAAGACTCTCGCGAGGTGAATACCTCCAGGATTGAAATTTCCCCTGGTTCTTTATTCCCTTAACTTCTAAGTTAACCTGAAAACAATAAAATAGCCATAAGTGATTTATTTGACTCAAAACTGGCTAAATTAACCTAAAAATACTTTAGAGACTCAAAACCTTGCTTGAGGACAATCTAATCTAATTTGGATGAAAACGAAATATAATTAGCACAAAACCCTGGTCATACTAGCCATAAAACTAGATGAGCCAGAGGCTTATCAAAATACCCCAAACTTAAACTTTGCTTGTCCCCAAGCAAACTAAAACTCAAAAACTCAAAAAGACTCAAGACATGGCTAGCTTAAAGGATTCAATCAACTTTGCACAAATTTCAAGCAATTTCATCAAAACAGTTTTCTTCAATGTTCCCCCCTTTCAAACAAAGCAATCCCCACATTCATTGACTCTAAGCAATTGAGAATTTCATCATTCAAGCAATCATTAATCTAAGCAAAGGATCCAAGTTACACACAAGAGGGAGATCACCAAATTCAAACAATCGCCTTCCTCACAAGGGCATTTAGTGTTTCACTCATCGCTCAGTTTTTTTTTGTCAGGCAATCAACATTTCACTCAATTTCACCTTTCAAGAACACTTCCCATGAATTTGATTTTCATTTCAATCAAGGTTCCCACGAAAACATGCATGCAACATCAAAAGGTCTTTTAAGGTTGTAATGAGGCCTGGCTAAGGGTAGGATATACAAAGGTACTAGGCTTAAGTCCCTAGGAACTAAGAGAGCATGAAACACTTCAAAACATTGAAATTCCACTCAAGTTCCTTTTCTCATTCTTCTTTTTGCCTTGGGTGACTACAAGATTCTTTCAATATCCTTTTTGAAATTTTTGTACTTTTTATTTCTTTCTTTTTTTATTTTTTCATTCTTTTTTTATTTTTTTTCTTGCCTTTGGCTCCAACCTTTTCATTATTTTTTTTTCTTTTTATCAATCCAGAATGACATGTCACATCCTTGTAGCCACCCCAAACTTAGTTTCTTGCAACCATTCTTTTACTAAGATTCCATGCTCTCCTAATCCTAAGATTGGGTTAACATGGTTTTTCCAGATTCTAGGCTCATAACACAGGGTCAACCAGAAACAATAGGCTAATCAGGCTCAATGGGGCTAACTAGGGAACATGCATTAGGGACGGTTATTTTCAGGCCAAGTGGTTATTTACAAAGAAAATGCCTAAATCATTTGAAGCAAACACATAAACATGCAAACCATAAAGAGATTCAAGCAAATTCGGGAAAGTGCAACTCAAAAGTGATTCACACAGTTAAAAACATGTTGGAGGCTCAAATCCTCACCTGGACATTTTTGCAAATTGTTTGACCGAGATTCTATCCCTAGTGTGTGCTTCCCATCACCCCAAACTTATCATAAATCATGCAATCATAATAGAATATCTCAAAGTTTAGTTTTCAATTGTTCAAGTGGGGATCAAGTTTTCAAATGCAAAACTTAGGGGAAAATCATCAACAATCAACAGTATCATGCAATCAATCTATGCAAATTCAATTAAAATCCAATCAAGCTTGCCGACACAAGACTCAACACACAAACTCTTGATCTTCTCAAATTATTCAAGAGCTAAAAGAAAACAAAACAAAAACAAAGCAAAGATAATTAAAAAGGAAAAGGTTTAGAGAAAACTCATGGAGGCGGTTCCACCAGGATCCCACTGTCTGTGATACAGCGGCCACAGAATACTCAAATTGCAGTATGATCCTCCCGGATCCCATGGCATGAAGCACAAAGCCCAAATGATAGACAAGGGACGGAAGCTTGTTCCATGGTCCCAAAACTTGCAGCCTTGATATGGAGGTGAGCATTTGACAATTATGGTGACCTCGCCAAGTGCGGCGGACTTCTCACTCCCTCTTGGATCAAAGATGATCTCTTTCTCAATAAAGTCCTCCCAATAAAATTGGGGTTCAACCTCTTGGACTGGCCACAGTGTCTTCATATCCAAGGGTGCAAAATCCAGAGGCTTGAATTCCATCGCTGGTGGCTCCACATTGGGAGGTGGCAAATAGGTGGAGAGGGTTACTGGTGCTGCTTCATCTTCTGCACGTTCTTCATTCACTGCACTAACAAATCCATCACCTGCTAAACCTGTAGAAATCTCAGCACACACCACACAGGGGTTAGCGTTAGTATAATCAGTACATATGGTACAATAAATTGAATCAGAAAAAGCCTGAATGTCTGGAAATTCAGCACACAGTTCATCCACCCCATCACTTTCAACACATGCATATGAATTAATTGAATCATCTACTTCCAAAGGTTCTTCATCATCCTCAATCATGGTGAAGCAGATGTCCTCCTGATCCTCATTTTCTATGTTTCCTGGCCGAACAGGGCTCTCAACCTCATATGTCTCCTGTTCCATATGGACGTTTTGCTCCTCACACCCTGAAAAGAATGAGCTTTCAAAACATGCTACACACGAAGTAGTGTCAGTACAATCAACACATGAAGTATAATAGATAGAATCAGGAAAGGTATCAATATCTGGAGATTCAACACACAGTTCATCAATAGAAGCATCCTTGACATCATTATCAAAATTATCCTCAGAGGAAGTATTGTCAAGATCAACTACTTGTGAATCTGTATGTTCTTCAAGGGGATGTGGAGTTTGCAGTGTAGCTAAGGAGGAAACGATGTGAGCATTTTGAGTGGCAAAATCCTGACGACTTGCCTCCATCCTCTGTTGGAATTCAAGATTATTCTTTGCCATTTGTTGTACCATTTCTTCCAGACTGAGTTGGCATATTGTGAGGTCAGGCTGATATTGTAGCTCGCGTGTCGCTTGATTCACCAAAGATGCTATCTCATCCAAGATGCCCTGTCCTCCATGTTGGCTATGAAACAAAAGTTGCTCCTCATTCACTCCAATCATGTCAAAACCACTGCTAAACTCATAACTTCCAGCAAAGTTAGGATAATATATGCAAGGTGGTGGCTTATAATCAACATTAGGCAAATACCCATACATGTAATTATCCATGGAAAGCACTAAGATTCACAACCAGACAAAGCAGTCGTAACTAATTCAGTAATACAAAAGTTTTTTTTTCTGTTAATAACAACAAGAGTCCCCAGCAACGGCGCCAATTTTTTGACGAGCTGTCGCGCACGCGCCAAAAAGCGAGCGGTTTGTAAAAATGTAGTTTAGGGAGCGACAACTTGAGTATCGTCTCACAAGGACTCTTGGGTTGTTGTTAACAGAAAAAGTCAGAATTGGAGGGTTTTGGATTTGAAATTAAATAAAGAAAACAAAGCAGAAAGACAATGCAAACTAAATAATTACCAAATTAACTAAAGCGATTAACCTACTGTTCTCGGGTTCCCACTATCATCGGTTCATATAAATCCAAGCCCTAAGCAGATCTAATCCCTTTTCGGTTGTAGCAACAATTAACAAACGAAATCGCTACTACGAGATATATGTTCCTATTCCCGAATTAAGCAAACAGAAATATATAGCATAGTATTGAAAAGGGAAAAGTAAATAAAACAGGAATTACAGAACCTCAAGTGTGGTGGAAATCGATTAAAGTAGACTAATCCAAGAAAATTAGTTCTCCATTAAAACGAAACACAACCAGAAAATATGTAAAAATAATGGAGAATGAAAAGTTCTTCTAATATGCCCAGAACAACCATTTATATCATTCAGGAACTGCGCCTTCTTGCGAGGCGAACACACACTCGCGAGGCGAATCTTATGAAGAGTCTGCAACGTTTGGTATTCTCGCGGGGCGAATTACGGATCGCTTGGCGAGGAACGGAAGAGTCATGGCTTCTGGTCTTCAGTATCGTGAGGCGAGACATGGATTCGCGAGGCGACACAGAATGGTTTGCATTTTCAGGAACAGTCAGTGTTCAGGGTCGCGAGGCGAGAAGAGGAGTCGCGGGGCGAACCAGAGAGGATGATATGCTGCTGCTCAGGCTGGTTTCAGGTTCGCGTGGCGAGAAGACTCTCGCGAGGTGAATACCTCCAGGATTGAAATTTCCCCTGCTTCTTTATTCCCTTAACTTCTAAGTTAACCTGAAAACAATAAAATAGCCATAAGTGCTTTATTTGACTCAAAACTGGCTAAATTAATCTAAAACTACTGTAGAGACTCAAAACCTTGCTTGAGGACAATCTAATCTAATTTGTGCGAAAATGAAATATAATTAGAACAAAACCCTGGTCATACTAGCCATAAAACTAGATGAGCTAGAGGCTTATCAGTGGGCATCTAAGGATGTACATCACTGATTTAATTGTCATCCAATTTTTTCATAAATGGTTCTCTAAAACATACTGTGAGCCACTAGGCAATGGAATTGTGGAAAATTGAAGCTAATTAAATGAAGTGAACGTGTGCTTTGTGATGTCCACTAGGGAAACATAACTTCCTAGTGGTAATAGGTTGGTTCATATATTGAAGTGAACGTGTGTTTTATGTTGATATTTATAAGTTAAGTTATGTTTGATATTTATCTAGACTTATTGACATTATGTTTTTTTTTGTCTAAACAGGCATACATGGCTGATCCCGAGGATATCCCTCCTTCACACAGCGGGTCGGATGCACCATCGACGGACAGAAAGGGTAGATGTGCCACACGTATGAAGAATTTGACCGTCAACCGTGGTGCAAATCAAAGGATAATAATCGAATTTGATCGTTACCTCAATCCTATAGGGCCAATGGCCGAGCAGTTTAACAGTTTTGTGGGGACCCTTGATTGAAACAAGCCTAGTATACGTATTGAGAATTGTAAAAATGTACCGGAGGGCGTGAAGGATCAGATATGGGATAGTATTCTGGTATCTATATTTTTACACTCTTTGTTTGTATCTATTTTATTTTAATCTTATTAATATCGTACGCTAATTCCATGATTTGTTGGTGTTAATGTAGCTCACCTTTGACGTGCCGGATACCAAGAATACGAGGAGGTATTTGATAAAGTATACAGGTGAGCGTTGGAGGGCATTTAAGACGGACCTAGGCAGAAACTACATATTCAATCCAAGTAAGAAGAACCCACTTGAGGTGTACCCGTTTCTTGACCAGGAGACGTGGGATCGCTTTGTTTAGAGTCGACATGATCCCAGCTTTCAGGTTAACTTAATTGAGTTGTCTCTAAATTTAATTAATTTAATTAATCTTATTAATTTACTTATGTAATTTAAATGTCCTTTATTTATAACAGGAGAAGAGGAGAAAGGAGCAGGAAATCCAAAGTAAGAATCTCCACCCCCATATATTGTCTCGTGGGGGATATAAAAGGCTTACAAGAAAATGGTGGAAGAGGAAAAGAAAAGACGTCAGGAAGAAGCATCTCTGGCTGATCCTACCACTGAAAATCGTCCAGAAGTTGTTGATCCACCTCCACCCCCACGCCATCGTGCATGGAAGAGAGCCCGACAAAGAAGTACGGGACAATATACATCTGAGGAGGCACACCAAGTAGCTGAGAAGAATGTAAGTATAGTTTGAATTCTAATTGTGATTTTAACAATGTTACCTAATCGTAATGTGACGTAATATTCTATATGTTATAGGATGCCTTGGACGAACAGGCCACTCAAGGAACCTTTGTTCCTGAAGGCCGCCAGGATATCTTAGCTGCTGCCATCGGTAAACAAGACCACCCGGGTCGTGTGATTGGTGTTGGATTGGGCCTTGTCATTCGTTAATAACATGGTTCATCTTCACACCGACTCCACAGGGATGATGATGCATATAGAGAACGGCTAAAACGGGAGATTGAATATGAGCTTAGACAAGAGAAGTAGGGGTGTTCATCAACCGATCCAATCCAATGTCAACCGCACTAACCTAACCGAAAAAATCGACAACCGAAATAACCGAAAACCGAAATAACCACAAACCGAAAAAAACCGAAATTTTTCATTGGATTGGATCGGATTTCGGATCCTATATATAAAACCGATCCAATCCAAACCGAACCGAAATTATTTAGTTCAATGAAAATAATTTGATCTTTATATTATAAAAGTAATTATTAGTCTTTATATTTTTATAAGTTATCATCTAGTCCTTATATTAGAGAGTTTAATGGGTATGTAAATGTAATGTTAGTGTAAAAACTTTTACATTGTTAACCAATTATAAATCATGTTATGAGTGACTTTTAATATATTTAGGACAATAATCAAACATTTATAATGATTTAACAATTTATAATTAGGTGATAGTGTAAAATATCTTTAATCATGAGAGTGCATATCAATTCATGTATATCCCGTTAAAACACTTATTAGAAATTGTCAATATAATAATTTAAAATTAATTTTTATTTTAAATAAGTAACAAATTCATATGACTATTTAAATACTCGATCAAATCCAAATCGAACCGAAATATTGGATGTTCTTTGATGTAAATAACTATGTAAATATGTATCGATAAAAACCGAATTATCCAATCCAATCCAAACCGCATTTGATTGGATCGGATCAGATTTTTTGAAGGAAGCAAACTGATCCCATCCAAACCGCATGTTGTTTTTATCATTGGATCGGATGACTTTTTTGCTCAAAACCGATCCAATCCAATCCGCGAACACCCCTAAAGAGAAGACCTAGTAGATTTCCCAGCAACTAGCAGCTTTGGCTGGTATGTTCTTGCAAAACACAGGTGTCCAACCCTCTGGCCATGTGATCACTAAGGGCTCATGTGATCCTCCTCATCACCCTGATGATGAGGATGAGGATCCTGATATGTGTGAATTGTATGTTGATGATCATCATAATCGCCGCTTAGTGGCATTGGGGAGGGCGCACAACTTCGGGAATACCATACACCACCATACATTAGCGAATGATCAGGTGAGGGTGCGGGTTGAAGATATTCGAGATGCTGATGCTCGAGTCCCTGTGCCCACTGAAGAGGTTCAAACAGTGGGTGAAGCCCTCGGTAACTTCATCCCCTGGCCAAGAAGATTGGTCGGGCTTTTTGTTGCATCTGAGGTATTCAATTAGTTGTGTTTTTATATATTTACAATTGAAATAATTTATTTGTGTTTACTATTAATGCTTTATGTTTTTGTATTTAGGATGTTGGAAAAGATGTTCCGCCTAAAAGGTCGGATCCAGGAAGACCCGAGAAGTATGCTCCTGCCAAGGTATTCATTTAATCACTCAATTAATTACAAATGAAATAACTTAACTGTGATCACTAATGTTTTGTGTTTGTTGTTTAGGAGATCGACAAAGGGGATCCTCATGATGTTTTAAAACGTCTGGTTGTAGAGGTTGATTATGGGGTCGACTGCAGCTTATGTAAAGTTGGAACATGATGGAAGGTGTAATGACCATATTTATCCAAATGAGGGAAATTATGGAGATCGCTGTTGAGGGTGAAATGGTTAGCACCACGAACATCTCGTTATGGTGCACGTAAGTACATTTTATTTGTAATTTAACTAATTAAATTTTAAATATTATTATAATTAACATGTTTTATCAATATCTTAGGTATCTGCATCGCCTGTGTCTTGATAAGGGCAACCTCGCTGTTTATGGGTTCATTGACCCTATTCTCAATCAAGTTGTTTTATTTAACTGAAATCTATAACATATAGTTTAATTAATGTTCATTTTCTTATGATAGTTCTATGGATGCGACTCGCATTTTGGGTGGTGAAAGGCGTAGGCCTATTAGGTGGATTATTCATAACGTAAGATATTACTACAAATGCTTCAAGTGCAGTTTACATTAATTATTACTTTGTGTTTAATTCCTTATATTCAAATTTGGTTTCATTTGTAGTCTCATAGACAACGTGGCGGATGGGAGTGCGGATATTACGTGATGAAGTGGATGCTCGAAATTGTCTCCATCGATATTACTGAAAGATGGGAGGAGGTAACTAATTAGTAACACAATTAGTTGTAACAATTAATTATAGATTAGTTATGTTTTATTTTAGTTTATTACTAATAAGATTAATCTTATGTCCAATTGAATGTGCAGATGTTCGACAGTCCAACTCCACTCTCTGCAGGGGACATTATTGACATAAGGTTGTGTTGGGCAACCTTCTTTTTTGAAGTACTGTACCAATCATAGTTTGTGTTTCCCGTTTATAAACATATCATGCATACACTAGCTAGTTTTTTGACTTATATATATTTTGACTTGAAATCTATAACATATCATGTACTAGCTAGTTTTTTGGATTCTAATTATCTTTGTTGTCATATTGTTCAGTTTACACTACTTGCGACATTTTTACGTATTTAGCTTTGAAGATAATTGAAGTGTATGTATCGTTCGTAATCAATATAGTCTATTAATTTAGTGTGTTTTGGTTGTATAAGTGATTCAATGTTGAGAATATTTAGATTCTGTTAACTTACGGGGAATGATCTGGATGTAATACTGAAACAGGGGAAATGATTGTAACTAATGTAAATTAGTTATTTTAAAAAAACCACTATAGACATCGGTTATTACCAAAACCGATGTTAAAAGTCGTGTGCTATTTTTAAAAACATAATAGAAGCACTTTAGACATCGGTTAAAATAAAAAAATGATGTCTAAAGTGCACTTTAGACATCGGTTATTAACACAATCGATGTTAACAAAATCGATGTTAAAAGTCGTGTAGTATTTTTAAAAACAGAATATAAGAACTTTAGACATCGGTTAAAATAAAAAATCGATGTTAAAAGTGCACTTTAGACATCGATTCTTTTATTTTAACCGATGTCTAAAGTTTTGTTCTGCTAACAATTTTTTGTTGAATGAGAGCTATAGACATCAGTTTTATCTTATAACCGATGCCTAAAGTGAACGTTTAACATCGGTTTGAAAACTGATGTCTAAAGTTCCAATTAACAACATCGCTCGTTTCAACATCGGTTCTAAAACCGACTTTAGAGGTCAATTTTAACCGACGTTAAAACATTTTTCTGCACTACTGCTTGACGGTCAAGATTCAAAAAAGGAAGGATGGTTGTTTAATAACATTTCAAAGAATGTTGGTTGTGGGAGCAAAACCTCCTTCTGGAAAGATAGGTGGCTCTTCCAGAAACCTATTGAAGCTAAGTATGCAAGACTTTTCAGTATTTCAACCCAAAAATAGGCTTCAGTAGCTGAGATGGGGCATTGGTTGAATGGTTGCTGGGCTTGGAGCTTTGAGTGGAGAAGGATCCTTTTCATATGGGAGGAGAACCTGCTACTTAACCTTCTGACCGATCTTCAAGGTGCAAATGTGGTGCATTGAAGATTCGTGGACTTGGAGAAATGGATACGAGCCTAGTTTTTCTGTAAACTCAGCATACCACGTAATCATCTCATTGGATGAACTTAATAAATCTGAATACAAATTCTTCTGGGATAATAGTATTCCATTGAAAGTGGGAGTATTATGTTGGAGGGCCAAACTGGACAGGGTGCCTACAAAGGAAAATTTACAGAAAAAGGGTATTATTCATGACCAATCCGAGTTGCTTTGTTGCCTCTACAAACAGAATTTGGAAAGTGGCGCTCATCTCTTCATAAGCTGTAAATTCACCTATTTTGTATGGATGCAAGTGCTTAATTGGTTTGGGATTTCCACTGCCCTGGCAGGTAACTTGGAGGCTTTATTAACACAGTTCAATGGTTTGTTAAGTGGTAGGGGCTCTAGAAGAGTTTGGAGGATGTTGTGGTTTGGAATAATTTGGTCAATTTGGCTTCATAGAAATGACATTTTGTTAATCAGCAAGCTGCAGATTTTGAAAAGGTAATAGACCTTATTAGAGTTAGATTATGGTCTTGGTGCAAAGCCTTAGTGAAGGAGGGTTGTTTTTCATATAATGATTGGTGTATTGATCCTGGTTTTTGCTTAGAATCTATCAGGAACTGGACGGTTACTGCAGGGACTGGATGGACAGCATGGAATTGTAGTTTTTTCATTGGATTTGAGTTTAATATGGCTATCAAATCAAATCCTGTAAAAACTGTATGTGATTTGTAGTCCTTAGGCTCCGTATTGGTCCCTTTGGTTGTATGTGATTTTTCCATACTGATTTGCTTTCATTGTAATGGGTTTTGAGTACCCCTTGTGCTCTCCATTAATACATTGTTTTGGCTTATCAAAAAAAAAAAAACCCAGGTCCTCCTCTCACAAGCTCAGCCTGCGCAACAACCTGAGCCACATCCATTTGGGTAGGAAAAAAAATTGATTCAACACATCTAAAGATTTAATCATCTTAACTGAGAAGAAAATAAATTCAGTAAGTGTTAAATTCTAAAATTGAGCAACAACAAGCCAACATAGCATACCAAAATAAAAAAGGGTTTCATCATCCCATTGTACAAGAAAATCTAAAAAGAAAAACTCATAGGTAGCACCAGTGCAACCCTCCTCATGCCGTGTGTGGGCGTCCGTAAGAGATTTATTTCCTTCTAGGTATCTAACTCTTTGGTTTTATGATAAGATCAATTCAAAATGCTCTAATTTAGGATTTGTAAAATCAATTTTACAGCATATTGTCTCGAAGATCTCCTTATTTAATCCAAGGTTTTCTATATTGCACCTGAAAATTTGAACAAAAGGATAATGACATAATGAAGATAAAATGTTGAAATCTAAATAAGACAATTAAAATTAAAATCCTAACAATTAAGACCAAAGATGTTGTGATGCATGTGATATTGCATCAAATTTAACATTGATGTTATCCCTCCATATTTTATAAAATTAATTAGTAATTAAATCATGTTAAAGAAAATAATAATTATGTCATAATTGCTTTCTTGGAAGTATAATAAAGCCTAATATTAGTTGGAAAAATAGTAATATCATACTACTATCAGACGCCTAATGATCAACAAGTCAAACTCACTTTGTTTTTTAAATTGAAGTAATCTAGGCTTTAATTTTAATCCATCAATCAATGTAGTTATATAGTCATAAGATAGTAGCTTTCCAAGTAATATCAATATTGTAACATTTGAGTGGCCATAGCTAGAACATTCATTCTCTGCTACTTTTGATGTCCAAATTTTCGTATTTTATCTCTCAAACCTCTCTCTTATGGTTTTGTTCCGTATAAAAAATTGATATCTTCTGGGATTGTCATTGAAATTTAGGGTCTATGGGATATAACACGAATTGTAAGGTGTCCAGCCACATGAATTGTAAGGTGGGTGATATCCCGATTAAGTTCTTAAGCATTCTTGTGGGAGCGGATCCTAGGAAAGTAAGCTCCTAGAATGCAGTTATACAATCGTTGAGATCAAGGTTGCTATGTTGGCAGAACAAGTTATTGTCCTTCGGTGGCCGGTTGGTTTTGTTGAATGCTGTCCTATCATGCTTGCCGGTATATACTACTTCTCTTTCTACAAAGCACCAAAAAAGGTAATAAAATCTTTGACTCAAATTCAAAGAAGGTTTTTGTGGGGTGGGAACGAGGAGCGTAGGAAAATCCCGTGGATTAGTTGGGATGTAGTTTACAAATCAAAGGAGGGGGGGGGGGGGGGGGGATAAAGAATCTACAGAGCTTCAATTTAACTCTTTTGGGAAAGTGGTGGTGGAGAGTACTTATGGAGGGGGAGGGTCTCTGGTATAAGTTGTTAAAGTTTAGATATGGGTTGGGGGAGGGCTTCAGGGGGGGGGGAGGGGGGGGTAAAAATGGTGGAGAGATCTAAGGAAGCTAGAGGGGAGGGATTCTTTGTCCTCATGGCTATCTACGAGTTTGGTGAGGAAAATTGGGAACGGGAGGGAGATATTTTTTTGGAATGACTGTTTCAACAAACAAGGAAGCTAAGGTAGGTGACTTGGGTGTTTGGATGCATGGTTCTTGGTCATGGCAATTGCAGGCGCTCTGTTATGCTTGGCAAGAGTCAGTTTGGTTTTCTGTTTGTTGGGTGGATTGGAATGTAATACAGTGAAACACTATATGTACTTTGGTCGCTTACTTGGGGTGGGTATGCTTTATAAGCAACCACATGTTGTATTCTTTTATCTTATATTCTTTCTTTGTTGTTTGGGGTTGAGTACAATTAGTGCTCCTATTAATGAATTCATTTGTTTATAAAAAGAAAACACGAATTGTAAATGAAATCATAAAAATAACAATTGTATGACATGTAATAGATTTACAAGATCAAAAGTGACGATGTAAAATTATTATTCAACTTAACTGTTATATCAGTCACACCAACACACATCATTGTAGCATGCCCCACCACAAAAGTCACAATCTGTGTCACTCCTACACTTCTTTGATTCAATTGCTGTAATGTAGCAAAAAAATGAAAGAATGTTACAAAAAATGGGATAAAAAACATCTATGAAAACTAATGAAAGACAAGCTAAAATAAGGAGAAGTGCCTAACTCACTGGTGGTTAAGATAATAAAGATGAAAAGAAAGAGGATCAAGGCATAAATGAACTTCAGAGTTTTCGCCATAGTTTTCCACATCTGTTGTAACCATCTAGAAATGGTTTGATCATTTTATAATATGTAAACAAAATGTCACACCATGTTCACATAACCTAAATATTTAACCTAAATATTTTTTGTTTTGCACTCCTTAATTTGCAAGTTACCCTTTCATAATACTAAGATCATTAGTATATGTCTCTTTTATACATCAACGAGTCATGATTGTCCCTTCAAACCACTAAAATGATCACTTGATCTCGACAAGAATCTAACATGAAATCTTGTTGATTATGAAATGTTTTTTTTCCCATTTTCTTTAACTATATACCTTTCTTCCTTGATATATATATTTTTCTTGTGGCAGTCTATTGGGCTACTATCACAATCATCAATGGAAATTATTCAAAAGTATAATACCCCTAATTGAATGTATATGTGAGTAGAATAGTATGCATCATAAACAAAAACTAATATCACAAATATAAATAAATAAAATGATGCTGAACAAATAAAAGAAATATCGTTCCATGGAACAATGCAAAGAAAAGTCTTTTCATCACCATCAACCCCCAATTTTGTTAGGGTCATTCTTTTATTAAATAAATAAAAAATTGCTTTTTGAAAATAAAGAGTTTGTATTCAAAAAAAAATTCTTGGAGCCTAACAATATCTCTGCAAGGCCCCAAAGTTTTAATAGTCCAATGAACGTGACTGGATTTATTGTGTTTTATTTATAACATGTGCAAATATGACACAATTGGAGAAAATTTTGTTGAGAAATAGAATATTGATTGATTAAAATTTTATTTATCTGATTTGAAAATTATTTTATTGAACCTACGATAATAAAATTGAAAATATGGTTGTAAAATATAACATCTCAAAATAAATAAAAGATTAAATTTGGAATTTTGGAGATAATAGAATTTGAGATGATCGACCCAATGACATACTACTGGGTGTAACATCAAAGAAAGGTTCTGAATTGACAACAAGGACCTAGATATGAAATTGGAGGTACCTTTCCTTGACAATTAATGTATATGTAATATTCAGTGAATAATATTGCAAAATTTAAGGGAGATACATAAAGATGAAAACCATTATCCAATCAAGACAAGTCATGTTCAATCATTAAGAAATAGAGAAATATATACTCTAGCGGAAGTGTACCCGAATCCGTGGAGAATATGATAGAGAAACTTGTGATTCTTGGTCTTCCAGCTCATACATGTACAATTCCTCTTAAACAATAAAGAGACTCCTTTCTAATGATGGGATGTTAGAAAAGAAAAGTGATCCATATGACTTGGGGACCGTAACCTTTTATAGTGAGTACAAGCCCTTTCATGGAGGGGTGTACACGAGTCCGGGTCAACCCATTGAACCCGACCCAAACCAAACCAATTGGTTTGGATATTTTTCATGGTCGGGCCCCAACCTAAACCGACTCGCTCAGACCCAACCTCGTTTGGTTAGGGTAACGAGTTAGTTGTTTGCAAACCTGTGAGCGCGAGACCCGACCTGTAACACCCACTCGATGCGGAAAACATAAATTAAGACGTTGGTTGCTTTCGGAATATAATATAAGTGAATAACTACGTTCGAAAAATGAGTCTAAAACTTTTTCTTCGTAATGCAAACATTTAAAAGCATAAGGGCAATGAATTCAAACTACATCACATACATAAAAACATAACCATCCATACGATGATAAAAAGGTTTTTCCAAGCATACAAATGTTCAAATATATATAGTTACTATTATCCAAAAGGAAATAAAGGAGCTATCTCATACCATAGTAAAACAACGTAGAAAAGGGACTCCAACTCTTACACAAAAGACAACTCCACAGTTGGTCAAACCTAGAGATGTCTGTTGGAAAATTATCCAATGTCATCCCCATCATCGGAGGTCTTGAAGGGATCCTCCTCCTCGCCACTCGAGACATCACTGTAACTGAAGGTCTTCCAATCATGACTCCCCGGGTACACTACCGTCTTCCTCACACCCTCACGAGTTTGAGGAGTAGGATAGGGTACCACAGATACAGATCGAGGGGCCTCAGAAACAGGGCATCGTAGCTCACCCTTGAGAGTGGTACTGAGGAAACGGGCCTCACCATCAGCAGCTCACGCATCAACGTCCTCGGTATCAGAACACTCAAACCTCAGTTTCTCGTAGTGATATAGAGCACCGTTGAGAAGAATCTGTACATGTATCCAAAAATACCCCGGGATATCCAACATGTACGTAGAAAGGGTTTTTCTCTGCTAGGGTTTTTCTTCTCGGAAATGCCTAGGGAAATTGTAGGGATCAAAACCTATGAAAAATTTATAGGGACTAAAACCAAATCACACACACTTTACATGGACTAAAAACCTATTTAAATCTTAATTTTTTTAAAATCAATTCTTTTAAAAGTAATTCTATCAAAATTTAAAATAAACAGACTTTAATAACTTGAAGAAAAGACAAGTTATGCTGATATTGAAGAATTAAAGTTGCCCCACGTCCAATGAATTGGAAGACCTGAATTGGAATTGAAAGTGAATCAATAGAAGTCACAAGCAGGAGACTGTCCAATGTAAATCTATCTGTCCAAATTAAATAAAGAATTGAATTCGGAAATCGGAAAAAGCCACAAGAATGTGAAATGAAGAAGATTTGCGTGGCGGCCCGCGACATAAATAAAGGAAGATTTGCATGACTGAAGAAGGGCTTTGTCTTCAATCCTCACTCCCAATAGGGGAGGATTGATCCTCTTACAATTCTAACCATTGATATAATATTAAAAAAGATCAATTGCTGAGATTAAAAGGGGCAAAAAGGGAAAAACAGAAAATCAAAAAAATCAACATCCTCATCCCTAAACTATCAACCTCCGCCTGTCAATATTTGTGGCCACCACCGCCACTGACAGCAACCCACCACCACCGTCCACCCCCACCGACAACAACCCACCACCACCGTCCACCCCCACCGACAGCAACCCACCACCGCCACTCCATTGCCACCGCACAGTACCACCGCTACCACTCATAGATATGAACACCATAACAACAATACCAGAAATCATGAACACCATATCAACAATACCAGAAATCATGAACATGGCTTCTCCAAAACAATAAAGAATAAATTAATCAAAGAAAATCAATCACAGAAGTCAGAACAACCAAACAAAATGCACAATTTTTTTTAAATAAAAAAGAGAAGACAAATGATGCTAGATTTGTCTTCAACTCTACTTCAGAACCTCATATCTGCTTCATGGTGTCGCTTTATCTGCTCGGACGAGGGTGCGACGTGGCTGGGGAGGCTGAAGCTTTGAGGATGACGGAGGGGTGACGAGCCGACGGAGGTCTGGGCGATGACGTCGGGGAGAGGAACTTACATGCAATGGCGCAATGGACAAGGAGGAAGAGGCCGCGTATATGCCAGATCAGTTGTCTCGATGCTTCAGCCGCCACCACGAGCGGACACAGGTGCGACAACGAAGAAAGGGCTCGAGGCAGAGAGAGGGAAAGACGTACGAAGGAAGAAGGTGAAGGGATCGACTATGGCAGAGGATGAGCATGAACGATGATCGGAGCTCCGGCCAGCGATCGGAGATCGGAGAAGAAGAAGAAGATTTGTTGGCAGAGGCTTTGAAGAGAGGTGGCGGAGAGCCCAACAACAGTGTATAATTTTTTTTATGTTTTTATTCTTTTGTTTTATTTTACCACCAAAATACCCATTATAACCCTGGAGTATCAAAACTCAGCTCGAACAAGGGAGGATTAAAGATTTTCCCCTGAAGAAGGCTATCGTCCTCCAAGTCTTGGGATGAGCATCCATCCTCCTAAAAGAACCTCCATTGTCCCTTCTTCCACCTTCTCTTGTCTCTGCCTCCATTCAAATCCAGTAACCGTCCGTCGTCCACCATCCATTTCTGGCGATTAACCAGAAACAATAATCAAGTGGAGAATAAAGCCTATAAGGGAAAGCAAGTTGCAAAGTCCAGTGCGACCTTCCATTGCAAAGTTCTTCAAAAATAAAATGGAAGAAACTAAGATAGCCACAACAAAATTCCTTGACCTTCCTTGCATGCCCTAAATTTGCTTTTTTGCATTCTGATTTTTTGAGCAGTCTCACGAGATTTTTCGCTAGAAGCTCCTCCACTTAGAACGAAACAAGCGTTAGAAAACATGCTTATAGGTTTCTTGTGACAATTACTGAAACATTAGCAGAAAGCCAATTGAGTTGTATAAAACATGGTTCCGTTAAGTAACCGAACCTTGCAAAATATATGGCTGAAGAGGTCTTAAAGGGAAAAATATTAAAAAAACTCATAGTCGCCGCTGATTACCCAGAAACACAAATCACTGACTTCATCATCGACAGCAAACCTAACATGATGGGGTTCTTACAATCATCACCCACAATATCTATTGTGAAGTTAGTGTATGCACTATATTGACGTGGAAATGATAAACATAGCTAGACCATGTGATCTGGGTGAGGAGTTTTATTTCTAGGGTAATTATGGGCATGGGTGCACATCGAAAATCTAGTGGTTGTTTTTTGATGGTCAACCAACAAACAAATCCAATGACCGAGATTAATGACCTAAAATAATTTCTTCAATTTAATGTTCTGTTAAGCATATAATGAACATGATTTCAAGACGTTGGCAGGGAAGAGGCTATGGTGGACTCGATTTCGAGGCGTCGACAAGGTTTCAAGCTGATGGAAGGTCGATGTACATGGTGGTTGTGAGGTTGGCTATTGTTTGGATGAGGTAAGTGATCGTGGGAGGTTGAAGTAATAACGGTAAGTTGGACCCGCAATGCCTCAAGCAAATGATGATTCGTGACCTCGATGGAAACGAAGTGCATGGTGGCATGCGGCTAGCCTAGGATGGTGTTTAGCAATGGGTTGGCTTCATGGCGATGGATTTCGATGGTGGCAAGCTTAGGGAGGATCAATAACGACATAACGACTTCAGGATGGTTGTTTACGGTGGTTACTACCTTGGTGTTGAAGTTAATGATGGGAGATCTAGTGGTTGATGGGAACAGTTGCAAGGTTCGTCGTGGACGATGGCTAGGTGGGTGCCACTTCTTCTCTATGTATAGTCTCCAAGTGTCTAAAGCTTTTGTTACCTTTGATTTTGATGGATTCAAACATTTAAAACAAATGATTTTATATGAACCATCTGAAGTCAGCTAACAAGTGTATTAAGTGTGCAAAATCAATCGCTTCTTAGATAGAATTCATAACGTGAATCAAGCATCTGAAAAAGACTGAAGCGATCTAAAGTTACTAAATCAAGTTTCTAAATGATGACTGAAGAAACAAGATCACAAGCCAGTTGTTTGATCGCTGAAGATAGTGGAGTCTGCTGGAACCAAAGTGATTTGGATTTAATTAATCTCTAAGTTTTGATGTTAACAAAAGGATTAAATTTGCTTGGCAAAGTGTTAGTTGAGATCTAACAAGGTTATCTAGTTTTGCAGGATCACTTGAATCTTATAAGTTATGGAAACTTAGAAAAAGTTTTCATATATCTGCTTGGACTTTAAATAAGAAATCCATGTTGTCAACTACCAATTCGCAAACTCAGCAACTATCTAGACTAAACTATTAATCAAGAGAAAGTAAAACAAACAAAAGAAAAGAAATAAAATATTTTTGTCTTTTTGGGGACTTTTAACAAACACTTGGAGTGCAGAAAGGATATGTTGGGACTAGACTTCACCAAACCTCTATCTCATGCAATATCAGGACTAGATACCTCCCATTCATGCTTCAGATATTAAAATCAATCCACTAAAATACTCAAACCCCGATTCCTCGGATGGCAAGAGCCTAAATCCACTAATAGACCCTAATTCCTTAGGTAGCCTAGATTAATGAATTTGCATTAAGATTAGGGATTACGCGATTACTAGCAAACCTAACTCCATTCCTAGATGAAAGGGTTACTAGGTGATTAAATTCAATTCCGCTTATGATACGAACGTCCCCATTGCATACCAAAACACAAATCGAGTCATGGGGGTGCTAGCCACAACAAGCATTAAGCACAGAAAATTAATCACTAATATGAAGACATGAACATAGAATAATCAGTCAAGATAAATACATAATCAATCAGTTTGGCTACATCTAATCCCAACAACAGGGATTTAACTACTCATAAAAAGAGAATACACAAAGAAAGAGAGAAGGGATGAAGCAAACTCCATAGAAGGATCCTCCAATCTTCTTTCAGTCCCAGAGCAAGGAAAACATCCCCTTCAGGGCTTGAACCCTCTTCCAGCCGCAGCCTCCAAGTCTGCCTCCAATCCTCCCTTTTTCTGTCTCAGAGAGAATAATATCTCTTGAATGGCGCTGCCTTATGGCCTCCTCCTCATAACTGACGCTGCTCCTTCATTTAATGCCCCATCAATTCTGATATTTCTTTGAATCTGCTTTTAATCACCATGGGCCAGTCTCTGAAGGTGAATTGCAAAAGGCCAAATCTTCTTGAAATTGATTTCCAATCTTTCCTTTTAATGCAATCTTTTTATCTTCATCCAAATTGATTTGATTTCCAAATAAACATCATGTAGGTCCAAGCATTTTTTTGATTCATGCGCTCCAAGCCTCAAGTTGGCAAAGTCCACTTTATTTCCTTGATTCACGTTGGCCCCTTCTTGTAGCTTATTACTCTATCTTTTATTTTTCAATTCCATCCTTGTCCGTTACTTTTCATTATTGCCTTATCTTTATTTTTATTCACATAACTGTCCCATTTCAATCCTCCAACATTAATAACGCAGCTGTTAAACTTTTCCATTCAATACTCTTTATTTTTTTCTCATCCAGCAACCTTGACTTTCACGTTGAACCTCTCTCAAATGCCACTTGAGATTCCAATTCATAATTCACTCTTGATTTTGAATGTCCCTTCCTGATGCTATCCTTTCTTCATTTTTAAAGCTCCAACTTAATCCAGGCTCCATCATGGCTCATTTTGGGCATTTTATCTTTAATTTCTACAAAACAACACCACAACACCGCCTTACCCGTTCCAAGATAAAAACTAATAAAAATAAAACTAAATATGCCTAAACTAAATGAAAATGCATGCAAAAGTGTACAGAAAACATGATGTAAAATCACACTATCAAATCACCCCAAGCTTATTCAATTGCTTGTCCTCAAGCAATCACTAAGGCCAGAAGAATAAACAGAACATGGATAGTGAACTAAGAACCCGAGTAAATGATCCAAGCAATAGGCAATTCAAACAATTCAGCAAGAAACAATCAATTGAAGTCCAATTAGAGGCTTAGGTTCCTTAGACTCATGTTCTCACTGATTTGGGCACTCTTTCTCACCTGAAGCTCACCCCAAGCTTGTTCATTTGCTTGGCTCTCTTTTCTCACCTCACTCAAGTGTTTAGGGGATAAGACATTTCACTCAATTTTCCTCATGGAATGAATCCTACCATAGGCTTGACTATCAACCAAATCTCTACTTTATTAATGAAAACAATTTAGAATCAAGAGGTCTTTCATTTGGTTGTAACGTGGCCATGGGATTAATCATTAGGTGGGAAAATCAAATAAAGGACATTTCAAAAGGCTACACAACATATCAACATTTACAAAGCATGACCTTCTAAAATACCTTTTGGGTTTCAGTTCACTTTCCACCTTTCTTTTCTTTCCTTTTCTTTTTATTTCTCACTTTTCTTTTCTTTTTTGTCATCCCCTTCTCTATTTATTTTTTTTCTTTTCTTTTTCTTTTATTTGGAGAAGGAGAGATTTTTCAAATCAAGAGAATTATTATTTATTTATTTATTTTTTCTGATTCTTTTCCCAAACTTTTTCAACTACCCTTTTTCACCCTTTTTGTAATACTTTAGAAGGTCCCTTATCAAACTTATTTATCAAAACATTTCAGGGTACCAAGAAAAGCATTTTTCTTCTTTTAGGCTCAAAATTGGGCAACTATATGGTAGCATTTCATCATTCAAAGCTCAGAAGGCCAGAAAAATACATATTGCCTTAATCCTTTTCAAAAATGTTTTCAAAAATTTTTAAGCTTCGAAATGGTTTCAAGTCAAGTTCTAGAGAAAACAAACTAAGAGGAATAACACTCTAACACAAGGAATGGGGTAAAATTTTGTGAGTACCCCTTTGGCTCAAAATCTCACATTTTAGTTCATAATCAATGAAAAACACAAATCCTCAGAACCATATGCTAATTATCAACTATCACAGATCATCCAAACATTTTCATTTGCAGCCATATCACAAGAATGAAAAAATTGGGTTCCATAATTCACTATCACAAATTATTGGGCACTTAGTTCTCACAATTGGATGCAAAATCTCAGCAAGGGCAATCTAATGTGTGATCATGCAAAACTATATGAAAACATGAAAATGCAAATGCAAAATACCCCTACCCCAAGCTTAAAAATTTACATTGTCCCTAATGTAAACAATCAAGTTGGAGAGAGGAGAAGAAAAATAAAATAAAATAAAAAATTGGAACGGCTTACCGAGGCGGTAGCGGGTGTTGACTTTCATTCCAGTCAGAAACTTGTTGGGAAATGCGTCACGACTGTGAGGGGTGCTGACTTTTCTTCTTACTCTCCCTTCCTTCTTTTCCCTGAAATCACTTGGCAATTTTATTAGCAAAATAAAACTCTTGATCTTCTCAAATTATTCAAGAGTTTAAAAGTCAAAAACAAAAGGAAAAGGAAAAGAAATATTGGGTTGCCTCCCAATAAGCGCTTCTTTAATGTCACTAGCTTGACTTATTAAAAAGCATCCACCTGGATCCTCCTCCTGGATCAAATGGTAACTGGAGTGGTGATTGTAGAATTAATATGACTTTATCCTCTATTCCACCCAGTCATGGTGTGAAAACTCCCTTGACCTCTACAATTATGAACTCACTTCCTCTCGGGTCAAGTGGAATTTTCAAGAGGAAGTTTTACAGACAAGTAGAAGGGGTTAGTTTTGCGGCGTCCACACATGCTTGTAAGCCAACATATTTATTTAATGCAGAAAATTCAGCATGCATGGTGGAGGGAGTGCTTTCCAGATGCCCTGCCTCCTCACTTGTTGTTTCCCAAGGATTTGTGGAAGGTAATTCCTCTTGTTGTGGTTCACTTACCACCACCACTTCATCCTCGATTTGATCCATTCCCACAACCAGATTTTTCAAAAATTCTGCTTCTTGTGGCTCTATGGGAATCATACATGGTGGTGGAGGTGGTAAATATGAACAAAAGGTTTCCCAATCCTCCTCGGAGAAGTTATATATAAGCCTTCCCGTCATATAATCAACTTGTGCGGGAGTAACATGATCCATCAAATCCATGACGTCTCCCAAACACCAGTTGTCTTCCAAAACGCGACTAGAGGCTTCCTCATCAGGTGGATAATAGTGATTGTCCATGAACTGCATCCACCTTGCACAAACAAAGCTCAAAAAAAAAAAGATCAAATATATACAGAAAAATAAAGAAAAAAAATGTCTAAATTAGTTGCCTCCTCTGTTACTAATGATATTGGCAAAACCAATCCCCGGCAACGGCGCCAAAAACTTGTTGACGAATCTGGGCAAGTATACCCAGTCGTGCAAGTAATACGGTGGTAATACCGGTTATCGTATCCACGGGGATTGGATGTCAACTACCAATTCGCAAACTCAGCAACTATCTAGACTAAACTATTAATCAAGAGAAAGTAAAACAAACAAAAGAAAAGAAATAAAATCTTTTTGTCTTTTTGGGGACTTTTAACAAACACTTGGAGTGCAGAAAGGATATGTTGGGACTAGACTTCACCAAACCTCTATCTCATGCAATATCAGGACTAGATACCTCCCATTCATGCTTCAGATATTAAAATCAATCCACTAAAATACTCAAACCCCGATTCCTCGGATGACAAGAGCCTAAATCCACTAATAGACCCTAATTCCTTAGGTGGCCTAGATTAATGAATTTGCATTAAGATTAGGGATTACGCGATTACTGCAAACCTAACTCCATTCCTAGTTGAAAGGGTTACTAGGTGATTAAATTCAATTCCGGTTATGATACGAACGTTCCCATTGCATACCAAAATACAAATCGAGTCATGGGGGTGCTAGCCACAACAAGCATTAAGAACAGAAAATTAATCACTAATATGAAGACATGAACATAGAATAATCAGTCAAGATAAATACATAATCAATCAGTTTGGCTACATCTAATCCCAACAACAGGGATTTAACTACTCATAAAAAGAGAATACACAGAGAAAGAGAGAAGGGATGAAGCAAACTCCATAGAAGGATCCTCCAATCTTCTTTCAGTCCCAGAGCAAGGAAAACATCCCCTTCAGGGCTTGAACCCTCTTCCAGCCGCAGCCTCCAAGTCTGCCTCCAATCCTCCCTTTTTCTGTCTCAGAGAGAATAATATCTATTGAATGGTGCTGCCTTATGGCCTCCTCCTCATAACTGACGCTGCTCCTTCATTTAATGCCCCATCAATTCTGATATTTCTTTGAATCTGCTTTTAATCACCATGGGCCAGTCTCTGAAGGTGAATTGCAAAAGGCCAAATCTTCTTGAAATTGATTTCCAATCTTTCCTTTTAATGCAATCTTTTTATCTTCATCCAAATTGATTTGATTTCCAAATAAACATCATGTGGGTCCAAGCAGTTTTTTTGATTCATGCGCTCCAAGCCTCAAGTTGGCAAAGTCCACTTTATTTCCTTGATTTACTCTATCTTTTATTTTTCAATTCCATCCTTGTCCGTTACTTTTCATTACTACCTTATCTTTATTTTTATTCACATAACTGTCCCATTTCAATCCTCCAACATTAATAACGCAGCTGTTAAACTTTTCCATTCAATACTTTTTATTTTTTTCTCATCCAGCAACCTTGACTTTCACGTTGAACCTCTCTCAAATGCCACTTGAGATTCCAATTCATAATTCACTCTTGATTTTGAATGTCCCTTCCTGATGCTATCCTTTCTTCATTTTTAAAGCTCCAACTTAATCCAGGCTCCATCATGGCTCATTTTAGGCATTTTATCTTTAATTTATGCAAAACAACACCACAACACCGCCTTACCCATTTCAAGATAAAAACTAATAAAAATAAAACTAAATATGCCTAAACTAAATGAAAATGCATGCAAAAGTGTACAGAAAACATGATGTAAAATCACACTATCACACGTCCACCCGTGTACACAGGCTACTCAAAAGCTTGGTAAAGTTATTTATTTATTTATTTGAGTTGACTGAAACTTAAGTAGACGACGCATGATAATTTCTAAGTAGACGAAAAATTAAAATATTTCTACTAGATGGAATCTGAGTTTCAAATTGAATAGACGAACTTAACTTGCCACGTCATTAGACAAGATCTTTTTAAGTGAGTAGACAGACTATAATGCCACGTCACTAGACGGAGATCAAAATAACTCACTAAGATATAGCAAGTCCAAAGACTTGAGTAGACGAGAGGATATGCCACGTTGGTGGACGAGCAAAAAGAAAGAGTGAATAGACTTAGTTTCACATATAACTAAGTAGACGAGCTCATCTTTATGATAAGCCTGCATAAATAATTTCAATCTGGTCCACAATGAATCATATTTATTTCAAATGATTGATATTTATTTCAAGAGAATTTTTGTTCTTCTAATTTGTTTTATATGCTTAATGCTTTGTTTCCTTGTGAGAAAATCATAGTACCATCGAGGAAATACAAAAAGAACCACAGTACAATGGGAAATGTAAAACGATCTGTACGATAGCACCTTTATGGCTGGAAAAGCTGGAAGTTACATAAAGGAGGAAAAACAGTTTTCAAGCTGCAAATGCTCAGAGCAGTGAACCTCCATTTTGTACTACCCTAATAACCAAGAATACATTTCAGCATGGCCTTGATCAAGCTATCAGTCACAACGGACATTGTGCATTCAATGCTAACTCTAAATGGGAAATTCAAAATGACCGTTGAAGCTTTTCAAGAGTAGAAGAAGGTCACTATAAATAGAGGACCTCAAGCGATGAAGATTAACTTTTGCCGATCCAATATTTGCGAGAACAAGCTCTCATTTCTTTCATTCTTTCAAAATCAAAAGTCTGTATTCTTTAGTTTGAATATTGTGAAAATATTCAACAGATCTTAAACTTTCATATCCTCACATATAGTGAGTTAAGACGATCTTAAGTTAAAATATCTTTGTTAGAGTTAGAGCCTGAAGAGGCTTGGTAAGAAAGGAATACTTGTAGCCTGGAGAGGTGTTGAATACTTGGTTGTAATATATTTGGAGAAATAGTGGATAAAACATTCAAGTCGAAGGGACTGGACGTAGCTCTTGGTTGGAAGAGAGTGAACCAGGATAAAATCATCAGCGTGAATCTTCTTTCCTTAAACTCTTACAGTTTTATTTGTTTATAGTGACTGTGGGGTTTTGATATTGCTTTTGTTAAGTCTCAGAAGTTCTTTTTTTAGTGTGTGCATCTGCTTTATATATCCTCGTGTGATAAAAACAGTTTTAAAAGATTGTTTTTGAAAAATTATCAACAAACACAATTCAACCCCCCTTCTTGTGTTTGCCTATGTCAACTTCAGTTGGTATCAGAGCTCAGCCTCGAAAGGGTTGAGCATCTAACAAGTGCCGAGGGAGTATGATCAAACAACCATGGATACAGAAGGACCAGCTATCAACAGACCTCCTCTCTTCAATGGAAATGACTATGACTACTGGAAGAAGAGGATGATGGCATTTTTGGATGCACAAAGTGTAGATATCTGGGAGCTCATAGAAACTGGTTACACTGAGCCCAGAAATGAAGATGGAGCTGTTGTTCCTAGAGCCTAATGGACTCAAGAGCATAAAAACCAACATCAGCTTAATCTAAAAGCTAAGCACTATCTCATGTGTGCTATTACTAGATCTGAACATGACAAAGTTCACAGCTGCAATACTGCTAAAGAAACCTGGGATACTCTTGCCCTAGCTCATGAGGGTTCATCACAAGTGAAGGAATCAAAAATAAGCATGCTGGTTCACCAGTATGAACTGTTTAAGATGGATGATCATGAAACTATAGATCAGATGTTTGGGAGATTTCAGACTATCACCAACAGTCTCAGATCACTTGGAAAAAATTATGAAAATAGAGACCATGTAAGAAAGATTCTGAGAAGTCTCTCAAAGCAATGGAGACCCAAAGTGGCTGCTATTCAAGAAGCCAAAAATCTAAACACTCTTTCTCTAGAAGAGCTTCTGGGATCACACAAGGTGCATGAACTTGAACTAAATGAAGAAGAAAATTCCAGAAAAGGAAAATCTATTGCCCTAAAGGCAAAGAAGGCAAGTTCATCAAAAGTCCTTAAAGCTGCCGAGTCATCAGATTAATCTGGATCTTATGACAATGATGAAGGGACAGATGAGGATGAACTATCTTTCATCTCTAGGAAGATTCAACATATGTGGAGAAAGAAAGGTGGTTTCATAAGGAAGTAGTTCAACCATGGAAGACATTGCATCAGAAAGTGAATACACTGATGCTGAGGTAATGGACTCTGACCCGTCCACTCTTCAAAATGCTTTTGATGAATTGTTGCATGAGTCGTCCATACTGTCTCGAGAGTATAAGTGTCTCAAAAAGAAATTTTCTAAATTGTCTAGAGAATATGATAGGGTTTGCATTGAGAAACAAAACCTTAAAGATGAAAATGACATACTAAAATCAGTGAATGTCAGTCTAGTTGACAAAATGGAGTGTGAGCCTGATGTTTCTTGTGAAGTTGCAAAATTGAAACAAGATGTAACATATCTGACAGACTCTCTGTCAAAGCTTGTAGGTGACTCAGATAGACTTAGTCTCATTTTAAGGTACTCTAGGTCACCACGTGATAAATATGACATTGGTTATGATGAAGAGAAGCAAGAATCATCTCACCAAAAGTCAACACCACATACACAACATAGAGCTTCAAAATCTCAAGCTAAACATGCTAAAACCAAGTATGGCCTGTCCAACACCTTTTGCAAAGTGTGTGGAAAGAATGGGCATACTACATCTAGATGCATACATAATAAGCATAGAAAGCATTCTCGTCCAGTGACTACTAACAAGAAAGGACCCAAGTCAGTTTCGGTACCTAAAGATAAGATAATACATGTTGCATATTTTCTTAACAACAGGAAAGAAACAAACATCTTGGTACTTGAACAGTGGGTGCTCACGACACATGACAGGAGAAAGGTGTATGTTCCAAGACCTTAGAGCCAAAGATAGTGGCTGGGTCACATTTGGAGGAAACCAGAAAGGGAAGATCACTGGTATAGGTAAAATTGGTAAGCACCCTTTTCCTTCCATTGATAATGTTCTTACGATAAATGGTTTAAAACATAATATGTTGAGCATAAGTCAATTATGTGACAGTGGATATGATGTTTCTTTTGATAATAACATGTGTAATGTCAAGAAAGATGATGGATCAATTTTATTCACTGCTAAGAGGAAAAACAATCTTTATAAGATTGACTTAGAGGACCTCTCAAATTAGAGTGTCTCATGTCTAGTGTCCATTGAAGATGAGCGATGGATTTGGCACAAAAGGCTAGGTCATGTAATCTTAAAGTTAATTTCAAAGGTAAATAAGCATAACCTCGTGAGAGTATTACCAAACCTTAAGTTCAAATCTGTTGCTTTTTGTAATGTATGTCAAAAGAGAAAACAAGTCAAGTGTTCTTTTGAATCTAAAACTTTTGTTAGTACCAATAGACCACTAGAGTTGCTACACCTTGATCTTTTTGGTCCAACAAGGACTGCTTCTGTTAGTGGTAAGAAATATGGTCTTGTTATTGTAGACGACTACACAAGATGTACATGGGTTATGTTCTTAACTCACAAGGATGACTCCTTCAAGGTCTTTTCTATATTCTGTAAACGTGTACATAATGAAAAAGGCATGTGTATCACTTCTATCAGAAGTGACCATAGGGGAGAGTTTGAGAATGAGCTATTTCATAAGTTCTATGAATAAAGTGGTATTTTTCACAACTTCTCAATACCAAGAACACCCCAACAAAATGGTGTGGTAGAGAGAAAGAACAGATCTCTTCAAGAGATGGCTAGGACTATTCTCAATGATCACTCTGTCCCTAGACACTTATGGGCTGAAGCTGTTAACACTGTGATCAGCCTCTGGCTCATCTAGTTTTATGGCTAGCATGACCAGGGTTTTGTGCAAATTGTATCCTATTTTCACCCAAATTAGATTAGATTGTCCTCAAGCAAGGTTTTGAGTCTCTAGAGTAGTTTTAGGTTAATTTAGCCAGTTATGAGTCAAAATAATGCACTTATAGTTAATTCCTTGTTTTCAGGTTAAGTGGAAGTCAAGAGAATAAAGAAACAGGGGATTCGCCTCACGAAAAGCTCTTCGCCTCGCGACCCCGAAGCTGACTGTTCCAAGAAAATGCAAGGTCTCTGGTTCGCCCCGCGAAGAAGATCTCGCCCCGCGAGTCACCCAGCCCTGAAAGTCAGAGACTATCACGGTTTACCCGTGTTGAAGGTCATGGCTGTGGCAGTTTTGAAGTTGAAGAGTCTCGCCTCGAGAGCATCCATTCGCCTCGCAAGCCTGGAAGTCAGAAAGCATCACGGTTGGCCCCTGATGTTCATAACGGGCGTAACAAGAAGACTCTTCAGTTCCTCGCCTCGCGAAGGTGTGTTCGCCTCGCGAGAATACCAAAGGTTGCAGACTGTTCACAAGATTCGCGTCGCGAGAGAGGCTTCGCCTCGCGAGTGGGCTAAAATTCTGAATAGTATAAAAGGCCGTTCTGAACAGATTGTAAAGACTTTTGCTTCTCCATTGTTCTGTTTTACATTTTTCTGTGTGTTTTCGTTTTTGTCATGGAGAACTAAGTTTCTAGGATTAATCTATTGTAATCGATTTCCACTATACTTGAGGTTCTTCTATTTCCTGTTTTGTATGCTTTTCCCTCTTCAATGCCATGCTTTATATTTCTGTTTGCTTAATTCAGGAGTATATTGTATTGTGTTGATTTATTTCCGGTGATATCATGTTCCTATAATTAATCGTGTCTGCTTAATTTGCATGTGTACGTTTCGTGTTCGCTTAGTTCACGAAGGGCTTAACCCCGTTTGCTTAATTCGGGAATAGGGACATGTATCTGTAGTAGTGGTTTCGCTTGTAAATTGTTGCTACAACCGGGAGGGGATTAGAATCTGCTTAGGGCTTGGAAATTGCATGAACCTATGATAGTTGGGAAATCGAGAACAATAGATTAATCTGTTTTTAGCTATTTGATAATCTCTTTGAACTGTCTTGTTTTATTGCTCTGTTTTCATTGCTTTATTTTCTTTGATTGCACCCTAATCCAAACACCCCCCCCCCCCCCCCCCCCCCGAAAACTGATTTTTGTGGAAAATAACACTTTAAGAGTCCTTGTGAGACGACATCCGAGTTGTCGCCCTAAACTACAGTTTTAAAACCCGCTCGTCCTTTTTGGCGTGTGCGCGACAGCGCGACCAAAAATTGGCGCAGTTGCCAGGGACTCTTGTTTTGTTATTTTCGCATATTTTATTTCTGTTTTTCTCTTTTTATTTTCGTTCTTTTTGTTTTGAATTGGTCTGGCTACTAGGTCTAATTGCCCTGAATTGTGTGATTTTGACCCGGAAATTGAAAGAACATTGCACACACTCCGTAGAGAATTTCGGGCTAGCACTAGTAGTGATCCTAATTCCAAAACTGTTTTTGAAAACATGGGAGACCAAAGGACATTAAGACATCTTGCTGCCCCTGATGTACATTACAATGGATTGTGTATTTCATATCCTGGTGCTGATACTCCTTTTGAACTGAAATCTGGTTTCATTCACTTGTTGCCAAAGTTTAATGGTCTTGCAGGTGAAGATCCACACAAGCACTTGAAGGAATTCCAAGTTGTCTGCTCCACGACCTCGAGATCAAAGGGAGTAACTGAGGATAGCATCAAGCTGAAGGCTTTGCCATTCTCACTCTAGGGAGCTGCAAAGGATTGGCTATTGTATCTTGAGCCCAACTCTATCACCACTTGGAATGATTTGAAGAGGGTTTTTCTAGAAAGATACTTTCCTGCTTCAAGAGCTGCTTCAATAAGAAAAGAAATATGTGGCATCAGGCAAGGGAATGAATCGCTAGCTGAATATTGGGAAAGGTTCAAGCATTTGGTATCCAGTTTCCCCCAGCATCAAATTTCTGAAAAACTCCTGATCCAGTACTTTTATGAAGGATTACTGCCTATGGATAGGAATCTTTTGGATGCTGCTAGTGGGGAGACGTGGTTGATAAAACCCAGTGCTGCCAAGCAACACATTGAGAATATGTCATTGAATTCCCAGCTGATTACTACTAGAAGAAATTCAGTTGAGACAAGAGGTGTGATGAGGTCCATAGTTCATCTTCCAACCAGGCCGCCCTTGAGAATAGATTGGATGGGCTGACTTCCTTTGTAAGGCAATTGGGAGAGCTCAAAGTATGTAGCATGTGAACCCCGAGCACCCATATGATCCATGCCCCATCCGGAGAGAAGAGTTTGTCGGTGAAGTGTCTCAAGCTTGTGTAAATCCATTTAATCAAGGAAATCCATCGGTAAAGCACTCCGACCTCTCTACCAATAGGTACCATCCCAACGGAGGAATCATCCTAATCAGTTGGGAACTCCTCCCAACAACAACCGATGGCACCTCCGTATCCTCTAGTGACCACGCACCCCGGGACCTTCCCTAGAGGATATGATCAAGCAAATGGCTGCAAATAACCTCCAAGTTGGTTGCGCTTCCACGACCTCGAAATCAAAGAGGAGTATATCCATAAATAACATACATCAAGGTCAGGGGACAAACATGCAAGACAAGGAACCCTAATGCCTCCAACCCCAATGGGGCCATATCTCGAGATCGGAAAATTGTTGAGGCCACCTCAAAAAGATGAAGCAAGCTGGAGGTAACTCCCGAGCCTCTTGTTGAGTTTGAAGTTGAGAAGGTATACAGACCACCAATCCCATTCCCACCACTTCGAAAAATAAGAAAATTGTTGGTGAAGACAAGGAAAGGGAGATCTTAGATGTGTTCAGAAAGGTAGCTGTGAATATTCCTCTCCTAGATGTGATCAAGCAGGTGCCCAAGTATGCGAAATTTCTCAAGGATCTATGCACTAACAAGAGGAAGATGAAAAATAATGAGAGAATTGACTTGGGAAGGAATGTCTCAGCGCTTATCCAGTCAAGGCATGCACCAGAAAGAGTTGCTTCTTTAGCCCCTACTCAGGCATTACCACAGAAGTGCAAGGATCCGGGCACGTTTACCATTCCATGCACTATTGGGGACAGGAAGTTTGAAAACTGCATGTTGGACTTGGGAGCATCCATAAATGTCATGCCTACCTCCATCTTTAACAACCTTGATCTTGGGCCATTGCGAACAGCTTACCATCCGGTTTGGCTAGGAGCACTCATGGGAATGGTAGAAGATGTGCTAGTGCAAGTTGATGATTTGATCTTCCCTGCGGACTTCTACATCCTAGACATGGCAGGAGAGACACATTCTAGTAGATCACCTATAATCTTGGGCAGACCATTCATGATGACATCCAAGACTAAGATTGATGTGTATGATGGGACTATGTCTATGGAGTTTGGTGATATTGTGGCCAAGTTCAATATCTTTGATGCTATGAAACACCCACTGGAGGAGCACTCTGTTTTCCACTTAGAGTTGCTTTCTGAGCTTATTGAGGATACCCATGAGGACTTTATTTCCGATTTTCCATTCATTTCTGGTTTTGATGATGTATATACTTGTACTAACTGTACTGACACTAACCCTTGTTCTGTTTGTTGAGTTTCTGGATTCAACTTTGCAGGGTGATAATGATAGTGGAAGTGAAGCTGTCTGTTCTGCAGAAGTCCGTGGTATCATGGCTACTCCCAATATACCATCCATTGAGCAGCCGCCAACCCTAGAACTCAAGCCACTTCTTGGGAACCTGAAGTATGCCTACCTGGAGACAAATGAGAAACTTCCAGTCATCATTTCTTCCAGCCTTGACTCTAACCAGGAAGCAAAACTATTGGAAGTTCTGAAGAAGCACAAGAAGGCTATTGGGTGGACTTTGGCTGATATTCCAGGAATTAGCCCCTCCAGATGCATGCACAGAATTCTATTGGAGGATGGGGCTAAACCAGTTAGACAGGCCCAAAGGCGACTTAATCCACTGATTTTGGATGTGGTGAAGAAAGAGGTGACTAAGCTTCTACAGGCAGGTACAAGTAGATCCAAATTCCACAAGCTCAAGAGCGATGCAAAGTACTATGTGTGGGATGATCCCTACCTGTGGAAGTTTTGCAGTGATCAGGTTATTCGGAGGTGTGTCCCCGATCATGAGACAGAGTCCATCCTGCATTTCTCTCATGCCTCTCCAGTTGGAGGACATTTTGGACCACAGAGGACAGCAAGAAAAGTCCTGGATTCTGGGTTCTACTGGCCCACAATTTTTAGAGATTCCTATGAGATATACAGGAATTGCAAAGAATGTCAACCAACAGGCCCTGCCATCACTCGTAGGAGTGAGATGCCTCAACAGCCCATGCTCTTTTGTGAGGTTTTTGATGTGTGGGGGATGGATTTTATGGGTCCTTTCCCTCTTTCTTTTGGTTTTGTATATATTCTTTTGGCTGTAGATTATGTTTCAAGGTGGGTGGAAGCAATCCCCACTAGGACTAACGATGCTAAAGTTGTTTCCAAATTTGTTAGGTCCAACATTTTTTGCAGGTTTGGCATACATAAGACCATCATCAGTGACCAAGGCACACACTTCTGCAACAGAACCATGGAAGCCTTACTCAAAATATGGGGTTGTACATAGAGTGTCCACTGCTTACCATCCCCAGACCAATGGCCAGGCTGAAATATCAAACAGGGAGATCAAGCAGATTCTAGAGAAGATGGTGCAGCCGAACAGGAAGGAATGGAGCCGCCGTCTGGAAGACGCATTGTGGGCTCAGAGGACTGCTTTCAAGACACCTATAGGAATGTCCCCCCTCCGGCTTGTATTTGGTAAGGCATGTCACCTCCCGGTGGAAGTTGAGCACCGTGCATATTGGGCTGTCAAGAGCTGTAACTTGGACATGAAGGAAGCTGGTGTTGAAAGAAAACTGCAGTTGCAGTAACTTGAGGAGCTTAGGCTTGAAGCCTATGAAAGCTCCAGGATGTATAAAGAGAAAACAAAACTTTTTCATGATAGGATGATCTCTAGGAAAGAATTTTTTGTGGGTCAGAAAGTCTTATTGTTTGACTCCCGCCTGAGATTGATGGCTGGGAAACTTAGGTCCAAGTGGATTGGACCATTTGTTGTTACTAATGTGTTTCCTTATGGTGCAGTAGAGATTCAAAGTACAGGTACCAACAAGACCTTCAAGGTTAACGGGCAGAGGCTGAAGCCGTTCCATGGTGTGGATGCTGGTGTTCCTGTGGATGTTAATGTTGAGGAGCTCTCTTTGGAAGCTCCCACCTACATTGATACTTGATCAGGGAGTTTCCTTTCCTTTCTCTCACTCTGTTTTTATAGTTCTTTTGTTCATTGGGGACAATGTATATTTTAAGTGTGGGGGAAGGAACTAGTTGTAGTTTTGTTTATTTTGTTTTTTTTCCTTTTCTTTGAATAAAGCTCTTGAATAATTTGAGAAGCTCAGGAGTTGTGTTGAGTCTTTTGTTGGCAAGTTTGATGGATCTTGATTGACTTTGCACAGATTGCTTGCATGATTGATATGTGATGATTCCCCTAGGCTGAAAGCTGATTTTTTTTTTGTTTTTGAAAAGTGATGCACATATGATTGAAAACTGAACTTTGGGATTTTATTATGATGGCTTGATTTATGATAAGTTTGGGGTGATAGGAAGCACACACTAGGGATAGAACCTCTGTCAAACAATTTGCAAATAATGTCCAGGTGAGGTTTTGAGCCTCCAACATGTTTTTGACTGTGTGAAAATCACTTTTCAAGTTGCACTTTCCTGAATTTGCTTGAATCTCTTATTGGTTTGCATGATTATGTGTTTGCTTCAGATGATTTAGGCATTTTCTTTGTAAATAGCTACTTAGCCTAAAAATAACCAATTCCTAATGCATGTTCCCTAGTTAGCCCCATTGAGCTTATTAGCCTGTTAATTCTTGATAACCTAATGTTATAAGCCCGAAAATCTGGAAAACCATGTTAACCCGATCTTAGGATTAGGAGAGCATGGAATCTTAGAATGGGTGCAAGAAACTAAGTTTGGGGTTGCTACAAGGTGTGATATGTGTTGTTTGGGATTGTTTAAAAAAAAAAGAGAAGAAAAAAAAAGTGTAAAAATTTTAAGAGAAAAGAGAAAAAGAAATAATTGAGAAAAAAAAAATTAAAAGTATTTGAATAAAGAGGTTGTAATCACCCAAGGCAAATAGATGAATGAGAAAAGGAACTTGAGTGGAAATTCATTGTGTTGAAGTGTTTCATGCTCTCTTAGTTCCTAGGGTTCTTAGCCTAGTTCCTTTGTATATACTACCCTTAGCCAAGCCCCATTACAACCCATAAAAGACCTTTTGATTTTGCATGCATGTTTTCTGTGGGAATCATTGGGAGATGAAAATCAAATTTATGGGAAGTGCTCTTAAAAGTGAAACTGAGTGAATTGTAATGACCTAGACACAAACTGAGCGATTGAGTGAATACTAAATGCCCTTGTGAGGAAGGCAGTTGTTTGGAATTGGTGATCTCCCTTTTGTGCGTAACTTGGATCCCCTACTTAGATTTCTGATTGCTTGAATGATAAAATTCTTAAATGTTTAGAATAAATGAATGTGGGGATTGCTTTGCTTGAAAAGGGGGGGACATTGAAGAAAACTGTTTTGATGTATTGCTTGAATGTGTGCAAGGTTGATTGAATCTTTTAAGCTTGCCAGGTCTTGAGTCTTTTTGTTTTTTGAGTCTTAGTTTGCTTGGGGACAAGCAAAGTTTAAGTTTGGGCAAATTGTATCCTATTTTCACCCAAATTAGATTAGATTGTCCTCAAGCAAGGTTTTGAGTCTCTAGAGTAGTTTTAGGTTAATTTAGCCAGTTATGAGTCAAAATAATGCACTTATAGTTAATTCCTTGTTTTCAGGTTAAGTGGAAGTCAAGAGAATAAAGAAACAGGGGATTCGCCTCGCGAACAGCTCTTCGCCTCGCGACCCCGAAGCTGACTGTTCCAAGAAAATGCAAGGTCTCTGGTTCGCCCCGCGAAGAAGATCTCGCCCCGCGAGTCACCCAGCCCTGAAAGTCAGAGACTATCACGGTTTACCCGTGTTGAAGGTCACGGCTGTGGCAGTTTTGAAGTTGAAGAGTCTCGCCTCGCGAGCATCCATTCGCCCCGTGAGCCTGGAACTCAGAAAGCATCACGGTTGGCCCCTGATGTTCATAACGGGCGTAACAAGAAGACTCTTCAGCTCCTCGCCTCGCGAAGGTGTGTTCGCCTCGCGAGAATACCAAAGGTTGCAGACTGTTCACAAGATTCGCATCGCGAGAGAGGATTCGCCTCGCGAGTGGGCTAAAATTCTGAATAGTATAAAAGGCTGTTCTGAACAGATTGTAAAGACTTTTGCTTCTCCATTGTTCTGTTTTACATTTTTCTCTGTGTGTTTTCGTTTTTGTCATGGAGAACTAAGTATCTAGGATTAATCTATTGTAATCAAGTTCCACTATACTTGAGGTTCTTGTATTTCCTATTTTGTATGCTTTTCCCTCTTCAATGCCATGCTTTATATTTCTGTTTGCTTAATTCAGGAGTATATTGTGTTGTGTTGATTTATTTCCGGTGATATCATGTTCCTATAATTAATCGCGTCTGCTTAATTTGCGTGTGTACGTTTCGTGTTCGCTTAGTTCACGAAGGGCTTAACCCCGTTTGCTTAATTCGGGAATAGGGACATGTATCTGTAGTAGTGGTTTCGCTTGTAAATTGTTGCTACAACCGGGAGGGGATTAGAATCTGCTTAGGGCTTGGAAATTGCATGAACCTATGATAGTTGGGAAATCGAGAACAATAGTTTAATCTGTTTTTAGCTATTTGATAATATCTTTGAACTGTCTTGTTTTTTTGCTCTGTTTTCATTGTTTTATTTTCTTTGATTGCACCCCAATCTAAACCCCCCCCCCCCCCCCCCACTCAAAACTGATTTTTGTGGAAAATAACACTTTAAGAGTCCTTGTGAGACGACATCCGAGTTGTCGCCCTAAACTACAGTTTTAAAACCCGCTCGTCCTTTTTGGCGCGTGCGCGATAGCGCGACCACACTGCCTGCTACATTCAGAACAGAATATACATTAGACCTATCCTAAACAACACTCCTTATGAATTGTGGAAAGGACAAAAACCCAACATTTCATATTTTCATCCCTTTGGTTGTAAATGCTATATACTGAACACTAATGATCAACATGGTAAGTTTGATGCAAAAGTAGATAATGGAATTCTATTAGGATATTCTGAAACTTCAAAAGGTTTTAGAGTTTACAATTCTAGAACTTTAGTTGTAGAAGAATGTATTCATGTCAACTTTGATGACAAGCAGCCAGATAAGAAATTATCAGAGCTAGATAAAGCTTTTGCAGATCTTGATCTAAATATCTCAGGAGATACAACACAGATTAAAGCTGATGATCAAGTAGACGACCCTCCTCAACAACCAGAACTAGAAACATCCACTTCTCCACAAGAAAATGTTCAAAGATCTTGGTACTTCAAGAATTATCATCCACAAGATCAGATCATTGGAAATCCCAATGATAGGCTAATAACCAGATCAACCTTCAGAGAGCAAGATGATTCTGCACTTGTCTCTGAGTTGGAACCAAAGACAATAGACGAGGCTTTGTTGGACGATGGATGGGTTCTAGCTATGCAAGAAGAGCTGAAGTAGTTTGAAAGAAGTAATGTTTGGACTTTGGTACCCTTGCCTAAAGACAAATCAGTTATTGGAACAAAATAGGTTTACAGAAACAAGCTTGATAAAAATGGTAAAATGGTAAGAAATAAAGAAAGACTTGTTGCACAAGGATACTCTCAAGAAGAAGGTATAGATTACAGTGAACCTTTTGCACCGGTGGCTAGATTAGAAGCAATTAGGATTTTACTTTCTTTTGCTGCACATCATAGCATTATGCTTTTTCAAATGGATGTTAAAAGTACTTTTCTAAATGGATTTATTAATGAAGAGGTATATGTTATGCAACCTCCGAGTTTTGAAAGTGAAACCCCACCTGAACAAGTAATAAGCTTAAGAAAGCTTTATATGGCCTCAAGCAAGCTCCTAGAGCTTGGTATGATAGACTAAGTTCATTTCTAACGGAAAACGGCTTTAATAGAGGAAAGGTTGATACAACCCTGTTTAGAAAATCCATAAAATCTAATTTCTTAGTTGTGCAAATATATGTTGATGATAATTTGGTGCTACTAATGAATCTCAATGCAAAGAGTTTAATAAGCTCATGCAGAAAGAGTTTGAAATGAGCATGATGGGAAAACTCAAATTCTTCCTTGGACTTCATGTTAAAGAAACTGTGGACGAGGTGTACATCCATCAAACTAAATATACAAAGGAACTACTAAAGAAGTTTAAGATGGATGATTGCAAGCCAATGAATACACCTATGCACCCCACGTCCATACTCAACAAAGATGATAAAGAGAAAAAGGTAGACCAAAAGGTATATAGAGGTATGATAGGATCTCTCTTATATCTTACTGCGTCTAGGCCTGATATTATGTTCAGTGTATGCTTATGTGCTCGATTTCAATCTAATCCTAGAGAATCTCACTTATCAGCAGTTAAAAGAATATTTAGATATTTAAAAGGTACTATTAATCTGGGTTTGTGCTTTAAGAAAAATGAAGATTACAGATTAGTTGATTTTTGTGATGCTGACTTTGCTGGAGATAGAATTGAAAGAAATAGTACCAGTGGAGGATGTCACTTCATTGGAGGTAATCTTGTCTCATGGTCAAGCAAAAGACAAAGTACCACTGCCTTATCAACTGTTGAAGCTGAGTATATTTCAGCTGCTAGTTGCTTCTCACAACTTCTTTTGATCAAACATCAATTGGAAGACTACAATGTGTTTGTAAGTAGTATTCCACTTATGTGTGATAATAATGATGCAGTTAATTTATCTATGATTCCAATATTGCATTCTAGAGCTAAGCATATAGAAATTAAACATCATTTCATTAGGGATTATGTGCAAAAAGGTGTTTTTGATATACAATTTGTGGATACTGATCATCAATGGGAAGATATCTTTACTAAACCTCATGCTAAGGACAGATTTATTTTTATTAGGAAGCATCTCAATATGCTATGTGTGGATTGATTAAGGCGTCCAGCCTAAAGAATCTTTGTTGATGTATGTGCGTGTAAAGCATTTCAAGTCCATTGTATGACTAAAATACGCGTCCATTGCATATCGCGTCCATTGTATTTGTGTGCCGCGGCCACAGCATGTCGCGTCTATGCATGTTTGCATCTTGTTTGGACCCGTCCATACATATATTTATGACTTGCATTTATTTTGTCTCAATGAAAAATTTATCCTTTATTCTCTCTACTGAGTCAGTACTTCCATCAATCCCAACATAACCTTTTTATAGTTTCAAAATACCAACGCCGTTTTATCCTTAATGACCTGTCTTATCAAATATTTTCTTTTTGATTTATTTCTAAAATAAAAACCTTTGAAATTCAAAACCTTTTTAAAGCAACCCTCTTCCCTCTGAGAAACCTTTCACTACCTTGTCATCTCTAAGATTACTCGATCTCTCTATCTCTTCGCTTTCCAACCCTAACTCTCAAATCACCAAAAATGACTTCGTCTTCAACCTTCAATGAGGAAAAGCTTAATATGACTATTGAGCATCACTTCAACTTCGGAGTTTTACAAGACTACAATCTAAATATCAGCAAGTATATCAACGCTGCTGGGTGGGGAGGACTCTTCGCTGAGAAAGTATCTGTTTATCCCAATTTGATAAGGGATTTCTGGAGGATACTTCAAGTCACTGATACTGACATCTCCTCTACTGTATCGGGAAAGCGGATAGTAGTCTCTGAGAAGATTATTGCTGATGCCATCTTCTGGGCTCAGGAAAGAATGGTTTTTACTGAGTCATGGGAGACTGAACTAGGAGGCACTAAGGTCATTGAAGTCTTCTTAATGAGAGAGGACACAATAAGGAATCACTCATGGAAATCTATAGAAATGAAGGACATTGTTCGCATCCTTCATCAACTGCTGAACAAAGTGGTCCTTCACAAAGCTGGGTCCAAGGACAACTTGTCTACCTTGCACAAGTTCTGCCTCTGCCATCTCTTTACTGAGACAAAGATCAACCTTCCCATAATTTTGTATGGAAGATTCAGGGATGCTATGATTAACAGGAAGAAACTATCTGATTTTCCCTATTGTCATCTCCTTTCCAAGATATTCAAAGCTCAAGGAATCCATGAATTCATTGCTGCTAGGTCATCTGAAGAGAAAGAACGAATTTTAACTGGAAAACCAATGTCAGCTGCTGATTTTGGCAAGATGAACATTGCAAATATGAATCTCAGCACCTATATTGCTGCTGCCATAGCCAAGACTGAGGAATTAATGAAAGTCAAGGAAGAAATGGTTGACCAGAGTAATACTGATGTTCTGGGGCTGAAGAGGAATGTTAAGAAGAAAACCATTACTGCAACGAAGCCAATGCCTAAAAGGCCTACTGGTGGAATTGTCTTTAGAGAAACCACTACTATTGCTCCTAATCCTTCCCCAACATAGAAAAAGACAAGAGACTTGATTCTGTCTTATGATGAGGATGAGGATGATGAGGACAGGGCTCCTATTAGCTCAATACTGAAGAAACAGAAAATTGCTGCTTCTGCTGATGCTGCTGCTGCCACTATTCCAACTAGGAGGAGACAACCCCAGAGAAGCTAAAGCTGCCATGGGAACTGAGGTAACCCTTCCTGCTAATGACCCTGTCAAGTTAGCAGTAGATGCCCTAGTTTCCAGCTTTGAGCACAGGGTAGACGACTGTGTACATGCATCCTCTGTGAATCAAAATCAAAACATGGATGATGTGTATATTCCCACTCCCCTTTCACCACAAATAAACTCACCAGATCAACCACTAACAGCCTCACCACCAAGACTAAAATTCTTAGCCATAATACCTGAATCTGATCCCTGGTTTCATCAACCAGATAATGGAATTAGCCCTGGTGCACCCTTTTCCAAAAATAGAAAAACTAGATTCCCCTACACCCATCCCTCTGTTCTTTATGATGGCAAAACTGAAAGCTTATCCAAGGTTAAGAGGGAATGGAAAATTTTGTTTCATAAACATGAACCTGAACCTGCTTCAACCAGACCATTCTATCCCCCACCAGTATACCAATATGAGCCTGAACCCATCATCACCCCACATCATAAATACCATCCTGACATAAACATCGGTAGACCCCTCCTCCAAAATGTACAATTACCTTGGACCACTCATCACACACCTACCCCAAAAGAAATTCCCTCCAAGAAAGATTTATCCCAACCTAGACAGATATCCACCCTTTAAACCTTTCACTGATGGTGTAGAAAGGCACGTCATATCTGACTGGACTCAAGATCCAGGAAAGAAAAATCTTAAAAATGTTCTTGAAAAGAGATCAAGATCATTCAGATATGTTCCATTCATCATGGATGCCAACACCAAATGGAAGTCCTTTGTTCATCCCAGTGAATATGGCAAAGCTGCTGACTTCTTTGATCAACTCCTGTATGCTTTTTGGAAAATGGAGTTGGAAATGCCAAGATATGTCAGGGCTGCAAATTTTGTGCCTCCAACATGGCCTCATCATTCTCTGGAGAAAACAAGAATATGATTCAGACCCTACATGATATGTCCCAAGCTACCAATGTGTGACATGAATAAAGACAGAGATATGAAAAAGCAGAGAAACACTGGCAATATGCCTTTTCCCGATAGCTGCATTATCAATCTAGCAACAATCAATCTTACTGATCAAAATGTGATTGACTACTGGTTAGCTCAACCAACTGAAGATGTTCAAGAGGATGTTGTTGTGGACATCTAGAGGACTCACATAATGAAATGTGCACAGGAAGCTTCCTCCTCCGGGCTGACTATTGAAGAGAAGAAATATATTCCTAAAGTCAGAGGGAAGTGTGGCATTGCTTATTGTAGATTCCTCATCTATAAGGACATCATTGGCATTCCTGTCATAAGTCCTGTCTTTGAAGAGGACTCAATTCATTGGGCCAAAGAGCTACCAGAACCAGTGCTGCAATATGATACTTCACCTCCTCCATCACCATCTTTAGAACACATTGATGAGGAAATTATTGTTGAAGATATGGAAGTTGAGGAAGTTGCTGAGTCTATTCCCAGACCTAGCACTTCTGAGAAGCATTCATCTCAACCATTAGCTCTCACAGTTATTCACCCTCAGGACCAACCTCAAGAGTCCAAGCCTTGGACACCTTGCCAAGTCAAGCACATGCTCAAGATAGTGCTGAAAGCTCCGGACCCTCACTCTCTCTGCCACCAGACTTTGAAGAGATGATTGGTAGAATAATTAAAGAAAGAGTAAAGGTTGAAGTGAATGAACAAGTGAATGAATAATGATGAACCAGATGATGAGCATCATGCTCAGCTTTCAACAAAGTCAGAATCTGCCTACACAAATCCCTGCTTCTCCACCAAATCCTAATTCGTATCAAAACCAAAACCCTCCTCCTCCACCTCCACTTTCCTCTTAATTTCTCTTGTTTCTCTTTTATTACTGACAATGATGGTCCACTCCTTAACCTTTTTGTCTGATGACAAAAAAAGGGGAGAAAAGAAAGAGAATTAAATTTAATGAGAAGAGTCAGTTTTTTGAAAAGTATATAGTTGTTTGCTTATGCATGTCTCTGTTTATGCTTTAATATACTATATCTATTTTGAATGCTCTAATACTGTTTACTATGATTTGTTTATTGCTCTGATATATCCTAAGTCTACATGCTCTAACACTGTTTGATATGATATATTATATATAAGTTTGATTAAGTCTATAATGCTCTGATACTATCATAACTGATAAGTAATTGCACTGGTCTGATAAGTTATATATACATGTGCTGCTGAATTTATGTCTTATGCTTTTCCTACTAAAGCTTGTATGCTTTGTCTTAGGGGGAGCTTTGTAAGCTCTCTTAGACTTTGCTACTACAATTTAATTATTTTTTGTCATCATCAAAAAGGAGGAGATTGTTGTAACCAAAATGATTTGGATTTAATTAATCACTAAGTTTTGATGTTAACAAAAGGATTAAATTTACTTGGCAAAGTGTTAGTTGAGATCTAACAAGGTTATGTAGTTTTGCAGGATCACTTGAATCGTATAAGTTATGGAAACTTAGAAAAAGTTTTCATATATCTGCTTGGACTTTAAATAAGAAATCCATGTCCACCAGTGTACACAGGCTGCTCAAAAGCTTGGTAAAGTTATTTATTTATTTATTTATTTGAGTAGACTGAAACTTAAGTAGACGAGGCATGATAATTTCTAAGTAGACGAAATATTAAAATATTTCTACTAGACGGAATCTAAGTTTCAATTTGAATAGACGAGCTTAACTTGCCACGTCGTCAGACGAGATCTTTTTAAGTGAGTAGACGGACTTTAATGCCACGTCACTAGACGGAGATCAAAATAACTCACTAAGATATAGCAAGTCCAAAGACTTGAGTAGACGAGAGGATATGCCACGTCAATGGACGAGCAAAAAGAAAGAGTGAATAGACTTAGTTTCACATATAACTAAGTAGACGTGGTTTTTAACATCTTTATGATAAGTCTTCATAAATAATCTCAATCTCGTTCACAATGAATCATATTTATTTCAAGAGAATTTTTGTTCTACTTGGCATTCTACTAAGTTTGGTTTTATTTGTCATATTTATTAATTGGTTATTTAATTGATATGACAAAGTCCTTGATTATATTTAGACACTTTTAATCTTTATAGAGATCATGTTAATGAGAGGCAAGCATTTTATAATTTAATCTAAAGTATATATTCTTGATCGTGAGATTATTAAGAATATGGCATTAGTAATCCGGAAAGATCAATATATATGTGATAGTCTCTATTGGATAGAGATTAATAGATATCATTTATTAATTCACATATATAGATGATGCATATAGAGTTATGATCATTGAATTGACTCAATTGAGAAATCCTAATGGTTTATATTACCGTTAAATTGTCAATAGGATATTCTCTTGAAGGACATAGTGTAAATGTTTCCTTTGACCTGAGATTATCATAGTAATTAACAAGTTACTTGCTATACTTTGATTCCGGACACCTAATGCCTTAGGGTAATAGTTGAATGGATATTGGGTATGACTAAGTACTTGTAGAATTAATGATATATCAAGAAGGAATCTAGAAACTCTTGGTAATGAGTTTGAGCTCTATGATTATAACAACAAATTTAGACCTTGGCCAAGGCAATTGAATGAATGAAGAAATGAGTTTCTTAAATAATTCACGAGTTGGTTATAAAATATAAAAGAGTTTACTGTTTAGAGTTTGACATTTATACCATACTCTAAGGTTAACTCAGAGATGGAACGATGGAAAGAAATATTGCATTATTCTTCTAGTGGTTCTTGAAGAGTAAAAGATATTACTTCATGTTATCCGGTTGTTAAGGAGTGTTGCTAGATGCCAACCTCGATTAGTATTTTAGTTGTGACTAATTTACTACCGGCTTAGTATTGAACCTATGGTGTCACACACTAACGAGTGTTTTAATATTTGCTAAAGAATTATTTTATTATTTGATAATTTAATTGGATAATTTAATTTAGTCAAATAAAAAAAAAATTATCTAAAGTGGAATATTTTTATATTCTATTCTATGCTAGCACTAAGAATATAAATAATATATAAATCAAGCATATTTTATTTATTTAGAATAAATAAAATTAATAACTTGCTGACTTGGTCAATCTTGTTTTAAGTGCTACAAGTTATCAACATAAAGAAAAAGATAGATAAATTTGGTTGGTTTGTTGGTTTAAAGATAGGATAAAGTGACGAAACAGAAAAAAAAAAAAGGATATGATCAGACATATCCAGGTCATGTTCTTTGAAACTTTGCCATCGTAGTATATTTTGAACACAAAATAGATCCAATTTTCCCCCTGCATGTGTTATGAACACTGATTTTAACTATCAATTATAACATCAAGAGGCAAGGGCCTTATAGCCCCTTGATTTAATTCCTCAGGCACTCCTTTTACATCACTGAAGAAATTCAACCAAACGGATCTCACCGGTAAGGCCGTAAGGAAGATTTTGTATGAGGTTTTAAGGCTATACTCTCCGGTTACTTTAGTTCTTATGCTTTGTTTAGGTAAGGAAAGAAGTAGGGAGGAGAGAAATAGAGAAGAGAGAAGTAGGAGAGAAGAGAAAATGAGTAGAAAATGGATAGATTTTTAGGTTGTTTGGATTGAAACAAATAGGAGAGAAGTAGGTGAGAAAGAAAATTTGAGTTTTCTCTCCCTCGTTTGGTTAGATAGAAAAGTGAAAAGAAAATGATTTTTTTGTAATGACAAATTTACCCCTATAACATATATAATATGATATAGTGTAATATTTTTTTATAGACACATATTATAAAATATAATCACTACAACAGATTAGACTTTAGATAGCGTTTCCGTATGCCTTTTAATAGCGTTTGTAACCGCTATCTATGCTACCGCTATTAAAACTCGGTAGCAAAGATAGCATTTAGGAAGTGCTATTGATAGGTGACTTTAGATAGCGTTTGTACACGGAAACGCTATCTAAAGTCTGACTTTAGATTGCGTTTCCTTGTACAAACGCTATCTAAAGTCTGACTTTAGATAGCGTTTCCGTGTACAAACGCTATATAAAGTATGACTTTAGATAGCGTTTGTACAAGGAAACGCTATCTAAAGCCCTTTTTTTTTTTAATTTTATTTCTTAACTTTTACATCCATTATTCCTGCATATTGAACTACACAAAAAAACCACAATTGTTGCAGTCAACACAATTGTTCAAAATGTGTTCAAAATATAAGTGTTCAAATATAAGTGTTCAATGCAGCACTGCATGTGTTTGTGCAGCAAACCAGTAACTATACAATCAAAGTGCAACACTTTATACAGCAACTATATATATAACCAGATATAAGTACACCACTCTGTTTCTAAAGTATTCAAATTCACACGAGTAAGACAAAATCAAAGTGCAGCAACTATACCAGATGTTGATAATAGTAATCAGTTGAGCGAAATACATAGATGTTGATTGAATTTGTGTGAACCAAAAAGTGCAAGTTTGAACTTATTTTCTCATTTCCATGCACATCAACTCGAAGGCATGTACCAATGAAAAACAAATACATAGATAGTTTGGGGTTGATAAATATAAAGCATTATTCACATACCAATGAGTATTGCTGCAACTACTGTGATCAATTTGACATAATCAAACGAACTTTTCAACAATATAGCGACACCACTCTTCCTTGACTTCAGATAGTTGAGCAGTGGAGTATGTGGAGCATTTGAAGTCAGGGAAGTACTGCGACATAAAAATTAAATAAATTAAGTTACAATTGCTAAAACATTTGAACAATCCACGATTAAAAGCTAAGTAAACAACATACCGCCATTGGTATTTTAACTTGGTTCTGCAAGATAGTCTCCTTCATGAAACGCATGACATAGTACCCACAATCTGTACTGTTGGGTTGTCTTGGGCACTATAAAAAATAAAATAGTAAATCAATATAGTTTTTTTTATCTAATTGCGCATTAAGTTTTTGCAAATATACCTGTATCTGAATCCATTTAATGTTGGTTGCCTTTAAACGCGACACCTTAGCTCCGATATTTGCGCGATAAACTTGCAAAGCACTAATCACAAAATCAAACAGACTTCATTAAGAAACATATTTTCAATCATCACAAACACACGCATGCTTACTTATCGAACAGAATCATAGAAAATCAGAAATATAAAAACATGCTTACGTATCGAACAGATTCTTTAATTCTGGGCGATCCCTAGGATCAACATACAAGGGATCCAGATAGTAAATAATCTCTTCAACAATATTTATCGCGCACAGCACCCAATGATTCCTACAAAAATGTTGAGATAACAAATCCTAAGCACCTCAACTTTTATGTAATTCATTATTGTGAATTAAGTCATATAGGATAAGCGACTCACCCAACATTGCACGGCGCTAAAAACAAGGGCTGATATTCTCTTTCTTTAGTTGCAAACCGGTCAGCTAGATACGTTGTCTGTGAATCCCTCCCGAAGTAGTCGTATGTATTTGTTTGGTGTGGGGACAAGAACAGAAACCTCCTCGTTATTTCCTTTGGAAGCAACAATTCTTCATACAAATACCTTCAATTAAAATATAAAAATGGATTACACCAATGATATCAATATTTAAATGGAAAGACTAAAAAAATATTGTACACTTTAAGCCTGATTTATTACCTGATATATGCGGAAATAACGGAGGCAGATACCCATTCATGATTTACAACTTCTCTGATATTTTTAGTATTGAGCATCTCAATGAAATGGTGACCAAAAATATTTTGTTCCATCTCTACGTACAATTGGTCAGCATTTTTCATATTCTTTCGTTCATGTATTTTAAGAAAATTCAAATATTCCAGAGAAATTGTAGTTGAACCAGCTGTTGGAGGGTTGGCCTCAGAGTTGCCTCCTTTATTTTCTGGGGTTGTAATTGACTCCTTTGTATATCCAGACACTCTGCCCTTGCCTTTAGCTTTTGCAGGTGCCTGGAAATTTTGCATTTCAATATGCCAGTTAGTGATCAACTAATGTAATGCATATATGCCGTATATGAAAAGGTGGAAAAATGCAATTACATACCATATTAATTACAACCACGAGATCAATTGGCCATGCCACATAAGTACCTATTGCATCTCTTACTGTCATCACATCTGCACGATCGATAGGTACCGGCAATGGCGCATCCCCCTCAGTTGCAACATCAACTCCAACTTTCACATGGTTAAGGGGTACTGGTCCAGTGTGCAGTGTAACACCCGGCTCATTGTATACTTTACCAATAGCAACCATACGATAGTTTGGGGTCGATAAATATAGCTGACAGGAGTTGACACCCTAATCCAATGATAGATGAATAAGCTGTGAATTAAGGCATCCAATTGAATGTATTTAACTGCGAATGCAATACTAGTAAAAAAAAAAAAAAAAGACATGCATTACCTCTGGAAGCATGCTGGCAGATGGTAGAGTGCAACTATCTTTGACGCTTGCTTGGGCTGTGAAATTAGCCTGCCTCTCCTCATCATCCTTTTGTTTCAGCTTTTCTTCCAAAATGTTCAATCTTTCAGAGAGTTGAGACACCAATGTCTCCCACTTTTTCGTTTCCGAGTTATTTCTTGCACGACCTTCGGGTGGGAAGTAGTCTTTTTGTGAGACGCCGAAACCCACACCCCTAACACGACCAGGGTTCTCTGGCACACCTAGGGCTTTGGCAAGAATATCCTGGCGACCAAAGTCTTGTATCTCTCCCTCTACCGCAGACTGTGACAGTTCCTCCTAACACATAGTTATTGGTGAAATGCAAATGTTAAAATTATTATATATTATCATAAGAAAATAACAAATGATAATGTAAACGTTAGTCTACTAACACATTTATTCCACACGGTCTGCGTATTTTTTTTGTCAATTACACCCGCCTTGTTCTCGCGGGCTTTCCTCCACACAATATGGCGTTTAATTTTCTTAACTTCTGGCCCCGCCTCCTGCATCTGTATATTGAGATAATATATATTAACCAAACAGTTTAAAAGTCATATTTACCACACATGCAGTTAAATATATATATATACATACCAATTCATCCTCAATGTCAGCATACCCCTTACGTGATGCTTTGTAAGGGCATGCAGGATCTAACGCCCTGTTGCGATTTTCATTGCTTAATTTCTATTCAGACACATATAAGTAATATTAATACATGGTTAATGTCATATGTACGTATTGCTATAAAATTATAAGGACTAACGTGATATTAAACATACCAGGAATTGAGCATCTCCTGTGCGTATTGCTATAAAATCTGTCCACTCATTCCTTGATATGTGTGGATATTTTGATGGAGGTTCCTCATTGATATTCCCGTTGGCATCTCTTAGAAATTTTTTGGTCAATCTGGTTCTGAATGCCCTATGTAGGTTACCAGCTTCCTGAAGTACAAATTTTTTCCGAGATTCATCAACATTAAAAGACATCTGCAAAACAATATAAACAACGTGTCAAAGTAAGTATGTTTACATAGTTTACAATATAATTTATAAATTTTAACAATTACTTGTACATCAGCCCATATGCTCTCTTTGAAACCATCCAAAGCTTCATCCTTCCAATTAGAACAAATAATTGGGACCGTTTGCCGAACAACGGCCCCAATGTAACTCTTCAATATTTTACCATTAGCACGAATAGGTTGGTCCAAAGAATTCCATTCAACCTAATAAAAATAATAAAGTAATTAAATCTAGATATCAAACAACATTATGAAATCCTTAGATTAGTAAGTAAATTACATCAAATTTTTGTCCTTTACTCCTAGCGCGGATGACCGCCTTCATAACTGTTGGCCCACGTCTCGCCGCTTTGGCATCACTAGAATTACTTGAAGATGCCATTTACCTACAAAAATATTAGATACAAGTAAAACATCAATGGACATTAATATAACATTAATTGATGCAAAATATAAAACAACTATGAATAACAAAATCAACACTAGCATTACCGGAAGATGCTAACTATAATATAAAAGGATCAGAAAGTTCATTTAAACACAAACACTACATACATGTTTAAGTCAACCTTTTTCTTTTCTTCATTGGATTGAGATTTGTTTGTCCTTTATTAGTACGAAATGGTGGATTGACCAAAAGCACCTCATCATGATCATCTCTCATATACATACCATCATCCCTAGTTGGATCAATCTCAAGTGATTGTAATGTCCCGACGAAAGGATCATCTTCAATATCAACATCTCGATGGTCTTGATCATCAACATTAGTAATTATTTTGTTAGTCAAAAGAACAATGGACCTTTTCATATCAGCTGGATCAATGACATAGAACACTTGTTGAGCTTGAGATGCTAAAATTTAGGACAAGCATGTCTGGATCTGATTCTTTCTTCTTATATCGTGAGGCATTACATTTAGGACACATCTGTAACGATGCATATTCATTCCGAAATAAAATGCAATCGTTAGGACAAGCATGTATCCTCTCGTAGCTCATGCCAATAGAGCGTAACATTTGTTTAGCCTCGTATGTCCGACTAGGAAGCACATTATCATCTGGCAACATGTCTTTCAATAGTGTGAGTAAGTCCGTAAAGCTCTTATCAGTCCATCCGTTGCCCGATTTCAAGTTATACAACTTTAACATCGCCGACAATCTTGTGAATTTAGTACATCCATCATACAATGGTTGCTCTGCATCACTTACCAACCTCCTAAACATTTGAGGACAATCCCGAAGATCCTCTTCAACAGCATTTGCAATGTCTTCAAAACGACCGCCCACATAAGTATTTGTGTCGGTATCGTATGATGAATATCTCACACGATTCCTCATTTCACTAGACTCAGCTCTTGTCTCACCATGTTTTGTCCAACATGTATAACTTTGATCGATTCCATTACACACTAAATGTTCTTCCAAATCGGCTGCACTAACTCGCCTTGCATAACAACAATCTAAACAAGGACATATGATTGTATTAGGGTTTTCCGCATGCCGAACTGCAAAACTAATGAACTCTTTCACCCCATCCTCATACTCCATCGTTAAATGATTGGCAGACATCCATTTCCGATCCATGCTTTTCCGATCTACAAAAATATTTATTAAACATATTTACTTTGAGTTTAGAGTGGTTGAGGTCTACATGCAATGTATACAGATTAAAGGAATGAAAGGCTGCAAACAAAACACATTGTCGCTGACTTAGTTTCTTTCCCTTTTAATGGGGCACATAATCTTGAGAGAGAATCCGATGATTAAATTCCTTCCCATCAGGATACTAGAGCAATAATAGTAATGACAAGAGCACCATGATTCAAGGAGGACAAACCAAAATTAAACTCCAATACTAGGTTAAGATTCCACGTTCATTATTAACCTGAGTTTGCTGAAGGAACCAACCGGTGCTTATAGTGCAGCTATGCACTCGATTTCAATCTTGGCATCCAATGGCAAGACAGCTACTAGATAGGTTGAACGAGCTGGGGCATATCAAACTGACATATCAAAACATCCCAAAATGGTTCTTTACCATGTTTAGATTTTTCTCCCCAATGTTCTCACTAAATAACAGAGATAAAAACTTCTCAGCTCCAAGTTAATCACTACTACTCACATGTCTAACAAAAAGTGTGGCACAAGTATAAAATGAAACCCAGAAACCCTTAAGTTTCTATAACTAAGCAATTAACATAATTAAGACTCTTATCAGCTATTCATATACTGTCACTGTGTAACTAATTCAATGCACTCATGCAGACAAACTACATAGATCTCATAACAAATTAACACCAGATAGAATACCTATATGTAGCTTGAACTGTTAGAGGCCTTCTTGTTAAAGATGGTTGCACTCTCCCTTGACGATTTAGGTGCAGTGACAAGCTAGACGGTTTGATCTTCACCGGAGAGTGGTCTGACTTATTTATGGATAATGCTGGCAAGAGTTTTTGCAACAGTAGATGAGTTCGAAAATGAGATGTGAAGAGTAAAATGCGATGTAAGAACAGAGATGACAAGATATCAAAGGATTGTAAGAACAGTTTGGCATCAATTAACATGTAAGTTCAATGGCAATAAACATCATTATGATTTCTTGGTGCAACAGAAATATGAGAACTACTGGTTAAACATTATTTGACATAGTTTAAAACTGTTTTCAAGTTGGCCCTTATATTTAAAAACTCTTTACATCAAGTCTTCCTAATTGTAAACTAAATCAAAAATCAAATTAGTCTCAGCTATTAGATCAAAATTTTAAAAACATTTTACATTAAGTCGTCCTAATTGTAAACTTTTAGTTGACATGCCATTAGCCGTGTAGATAAGCCTTGACAATGTTATAACATTTAGTAGACTAATTTGATATTTGATATTGATAATATATACAATAATGATGACTAGTTTAAAAAATTTGGACCAACTTAAAAGCGGGTATAAACTATAGAGACCAAAATTATATTTTAATCAAATTATTTTTCTTCAATCACTCTCTTACTCTTTTTGGCACATCACGCCATTCGTTATTTTAATCGAGGGCGCACACACAAACAATGCATGAGAAAATCAAATACTTTAGTTAATTTATTTAACTAAATTATCCGAAATCTCCATAGTTGTACTTTCCATCTTTACTCTCTATTTTCTCAACTAAATTTTTTTCCTATTTTTTTTCTTTAAAAAAAAATAGAAAACTCGATCATTTGGCAAAGTTTTATATCCGTAATGTTCTCAACAACCCAGAAACAGAAAATTGAAAAAGCTAAAATCTTTAGAGTGTTCAATAACTAAAAACATTAAGAAGATTATATCTATAGCCTTAAACAGCCTGAATAACGCTTCAAGAAATTCATCCGGAAAAAAAAAAAAACAAAAACAACGAAATGTGCTTGATTGCAGAGTATTCAAATCCACAGGAGAAATGTGCTTGATTTAGTATGTCACCCTTTTTTTTTCATATAAAAGAGTTCCAATGAAATAACACAGAAAATCACCTGAACACAGACTGTGAACTTGGAAGTGGGTTCCAATAAAGCTGCAAACTTGGAAGTGGGTTCAACCGGGAATGCGCCCCTGTGACTGTGTCACAGACCCTAAGCCAGAGTGTGAAGCTCTTAGTATGAGACTCGTGTAAAATAGAGGTTGATGTTGATGGCTCTTCTATAACCGATGGGGGTATGGAGAGAACTCGCGGTGGCAGTAGGAGCAGCGGCGGGTATGGAGAGAACTCGCGGTGGCAGTAGGAGCAGCGGCACAGGGGTTTGGGTTCGAGTGGGTTCTTTCTCTTTCGGAGTAGCAGCGGCGGCGAGCAATGGCGAAGGTGAGGGAAGAAAAAAGAGATGGCATGCAACAGAGGGAAGGAAACATTAGAATGAAAATGAGGAAGAAACAGAGGGAAGGCCGCGGCGCGCATTTAATTTTGCACTGAAGACCTACGATAGCGTTTCCTGTGGAACCGCTATCTTTTCTAGGGCACTTATAATAGCGGTTCCACACGGAAACGCTATCTTAGGTGATACCTAAGATAGCGTTTCCTGAGGGAAACGCTATTAAAAGTCCCCCATCACTTTTAATAGCATTTCCACACGGAAATTCTATTAAAGGTGCGTTATTAAAAGTCTATTCTGTTGTAGTGAATATAATATAATATAATATAATAATATTTATTTTTTATATAATATAATATATAATATATATTTTTAAAAGCAATGTTCTGGGCCAGTACCAGATTTGCACGTTAGCACAGTTGCAAATTTGAATTAAAAAAAAGGGTACAATGGAAACAAAGGGAAAAGTTGAGTTTCTCTACCCAAAATCTTCCATGATGAGGGGAGAAAACAAAATGTGTGGAAGCCACTGAATTTTTTCTCTCTTCCCTCCCTTCTCTCCCCTTCCAAACCATCGAAAATGATATTTTTCCACTCACTTCCCTCTTTCCAACTTCTCTTGAAACAAACACAGCAATAGAGTCATAAGAAAGTAAACTTTAGTTGGAAGTTTGACTTTACTTGCTAGAGTACTCAACTATAGTTCCCAACAAGTTGTTGCGCAATGATTATGAACTGTGAACCAATGATACAAAAGAGTTCAAACCAGAGAGATTCTCTAATGAGTCATAAAGGCAACAAAGGGTCAGGTTTCATTTCTCCCTTTTGGATAAGAAGTGAATGGCAATGCGAATTAAGAAAATAAGGGCATATTTGATTTGCATTTTCATTTCCAATTCATTTTTTAAAATTTCTTTTGATTTTAGTATTTGGTATATTATTATTTTTTTAAAATTTTGAAAACACATCCAGTATTTCTAGAAATTTTGAAATGTTAAATAGTTGTTTTCATTGTTTCTGGAAATACATTCTTCCTAACTAGCCTTCCATCACCTCTTTGTCACAATTGTTTATTGTAAGAGTCTTTCATCCTCTTGTTAGCAAATTAAAATCAATACAAATTTTAGAAAATGAAAACAGAGAATAAAAATACAAACCGAACAGGCCCTAAAGTTGTCCAAACCACTAATTTCATTTTCCGGTGTTAAGCATAGTTATTATTCGGTGAACAAAATAGTTCAATCAAATGCTCTGTTTTTGCATGTGGCGGGTTAGCCTCTTTCTCTTCTCCCCTCTTCTTCCTCCATTCCTTTTTCACATCTTATTAGATTCTTGTTTCCTATTTGAAACTATTTGTATGTTGTCCATCTAACTACGCGATAAGTAGAACTCTCTTGAAGGTAAACAAGCACAGATGACTTCAAATCCCCCCACACATTGATTTGATCCTTCTTGTTTATACTATTCTTATTTTTGTTTTCAGGATTTGTTATAATAGCAAGTGATGTGGAAAATTCTTCCCACTAAACTATCTAAGAGTAGAATCATAGTTATTAAAATCCGAATGAAACTTATTTCTGATTTTAGTCAATACATTCTTATATAGTGTTTCAATGGGATCTTTAAAACTATCATGTATGTACTCATTCTGTATTTTGGGATATTTTATCTCCACTGAAAAAGAATAGAAAGAAAAAAATGACTATACAAGGTATATTTTACACCTATGAACATAGTAGGTTATCATGTTGTCGTATGATAGTTGTATTGTCTTAGTGGATGCAATTTAATTAGATAATGTGAGAAAATAAATAAAGCTAATGGATCTTGTCACATACATTAAGGAAGTTCGTGTTCGATACAATGGATATGGTAAGGAGTACGATGAATGGGTGAATGTAAAAGAGGGGGTGCGTGAGAGATCCATTCCAACCTTCGGAGTGTTACAAGGTGATGTTAATGATGCAAGATGGAAAGGGAACACCCAGATAGTATAGTTATGCCCTTTAGTTATTTAATAGATCAGTTAACCAATTAGTTAGTTAGTTAGCTTTTCTGTTTTTTCTGTTAGTTAGTTGGTAGTCTTTCTGGTAGTTATGCAGCCTTGTATATATTGGCCTTTCCTGTACAGTTGTAAAGGTCAATGAGAAAAGAGAAATCAGTTTTCTCACATATACATCTTCTTCCTCAACTCACTCTCTCTCTTTCTTGCATAACACGTTTCTGTTTTTCAGTTCTCTCTACATTGCCATGGCCATGTCTTTCTACATGGTATCAGAGCTCCTCTAGGAGGAGCTCTTCTGCGCCCTGATCATTCATTTTCAGCTCACAAAGTGCTGAGCAGATAAACACCTCTTATTTTCTTCCATTGGTTTCCATTTCTTGATCCCTCTTTTGTGCTCACTACTCTGAGCAAGATCCTTCGATCTCAATCACGGTTTCGAAGTTTCTGGTTGGTTGATAAGTTCTTTAATCTTGATCCTTCTGAAGATTCCTCGATTTGGTGTTTTATTGCAATGGCAAACACAATCATGGATCCTTCAAACCCCTATTTTCGACATCAGAATGAGAACACAGGCGTTTCTCTTGTTTCTACAAAGCTTTATGAAAATGGAAGCAACTATTCCACATGGTCTCGATCTATGACCATTGCACCCAAATCAAAGAATAAGTTGGTTGTCGTTGATGGATCAATAGTGAAACCAGATACAGATAGTTTGATGTTCAAACCCTGGATGCAACATGATGAGCCTCTGGTTGACTGGTTTTATAACTAGTAAAGACCATAGCTTTGTGCTTATTTTATATCATTTTTACCCAAATTAGACTTTATTGTGCTTAAGCAGTATTTTGAGTCTATAAAGTATTTTTAGGCTAATTTAGTTGTTTTAGAGTTAAATAAATCACTTATGTTATTTTCTTATTTTCAGGTTAATAAAAAGGAAATAATTCCGGTCCGCCCCGCGAAGGATCTCTCGCGTCGCGAGTCACCCAGCCCTGAAAAGTCAGAGACGATCACGGCTTGCCCGTGTTGAAGATCACGGCTGTGGCAGTTTTGAAGTTGAAGCGTTCGCCTCGCGAGCATCCATTCGCCTCGCGAGCCCTGGAAGTCAGAACATAATTGCTGTCACTGGAACCTGAACTGGTCATGAAGATTGGGCCATAACTATGGCTGTAGATGTCGGTTTGAACTGAAACCGGTGGCAAATGAAAGATCAAACAAAGAGGTTTAACTCTCATGAAGACCATTATTCCAAACAGAGCCGTTTTGAAGGGTTTTAATCCATGTGAAGTCAGAGACGTTTCAGCTGCCCTATGAGTTGAATGTGGACATAACTCCCTCATCTTAACTCATAATTAAGCAAATTAAGTGGCTTTGGAAAGCTAAGAGGCAGAGGTTGAAGTTAATTAAAGGAGTATTCAGATATTGAGAGGTCTTGAGAGAATTTGTATAAATAGGAGTCATAGTTAGGCAGAGGAGGAGTCAGTAGGAGTAGTGGTAGTTTCAATAGTTTATTTTCCTTTTCTTTTCTTTTCTGCTTATGTCTGTAATGGAGAATTAGTCTCCTAGATTAATCTACTGTGATTGGTTTCTGTTAAGACTTGAGGTTTCTGTAATCCTGTTTCATTTACTTTTCTCTTTTCAATGCCATGCTTTATATTTCTGTTTGCTTAATTCAGGAGTATATTGTGTTGTGTTGGTTTATCTCGGTGATATCATGTTCCTATATATAATCGCGTTTGCTTAATTCGCGTGTGTACGTTTCGTGTTCGCTTAGTTCACGGAGTGCTTAACCCCGTTTGCTTAATTCGGGAATAGGGACATATATCTGTAGTAGTGGTTCCGCTTGTAAATTCTTGCTACAACCGGGAGGGGATTAGAATCTGCTTAGGGTTGCATGAACCGATGATAGTTGGGAAACCGAGAATAGTAGGTTAATCGCTTAGCTTATTTGGTAACTGCTCTATTTTCTTTCTTTGTTCTGTTTTGTTTTCTTTATTTTAGTTTCAATCCAAAACCCCCCATTTCTAACTTTTTCTGTTAATAATAACAACAACTAAAGAGTCCTTGAGAGACAATCCGAGTTGTCGCTCTATACTACATTATTTTGTAAACGCTCGTTCTTTTTGGCGTGTGGCGACAGCGCGGTCAAAAATTGGCGCCGTTGCCGGGGACTCTGGTTTGTTGTTATTAGCAGAAAATAATTTTTGAAAAAAAACAAAACAAAACTTTTTGATTTGCTAATTAGTTTTGTCTGCTTTGTCTGGTCTGTAAATTTTATTTTCCCCCATGGATAATTACATGTATGGGTATTTGCCTAATGTTTATCATGAACCACCGCCTTGCATGTATTATCCTAATTTTAGTGAGCCACCACCATACTATCCTAGCCAAGTGACCACCTCTGCACCTTCCGAACCTTCACAGAGCACCTTGGATGAGATTGCTTCTATGATACAACAAATGGAAGAGAACAATCAACGGATGGCATACAATCTTGAATTTCAACAGAGGATGGAGGCAATGGAGGCAAGTAATCGTGAAGCCCAACAGAGGGACCAAGCTGAATCTCAAAAGTTGTGGGCTCTAATTGATCAAGTTACCGCCAACTCGGCTGCGATGCTAACTCCACAACCCCTTGAGGAACATAAGGATTCACAGATGGTTATTCCTGAAAATACTTTTGAAAATAATTCTGATGATAATGTTTCTGTTGATCATGATTTATGTGTTGAATACCCTGATCCTAATGCTTGTTATTGTGACGGAACTGCTTTATGTGTTGAATGTTTTACAGGTTTATACTTTTCAGGAAAAATAGAAAATGCGGATCGTTTTGCAGGTTTGTTCTGTTCAGGAAACTTAGAAAAAGAGGATCAAGAGGGCAGCTGCTCCCCCGTGCCTGAAGATAAAGAAGAACCTTTGGGAGTAAATGATTCAAGTAAAACAATTGAATGTGTTGAGAGTAATGGGGTGGATGCACTGTGTGAAGAATTCCCAGACATTCTAACTTTTTCTGATTCGTTTTCTTGTAATATATGTACTAACTCTAACCTTTGTGTGGTGTGTGTTGAAATTTCTGCATGTATAGCAGGTGATACATTTGTTAATGCAGTGAATGAAGACCTTGCAGAAGTTGAAGCAGCACCAGTAACACTTTCTAACTGTTTGCCACCTCCCCCTGAGGAACCAGTGATGGAGTTTAAGCCCTTGGATCTTGCACCATGGCCGGTCCAAGAGGTTGAGCCCCACTTCTATTGGGGAGACTTTGTAGAGAAAGCGGTCGTCTGTGACCCGAGAGATAGTGAGAAGTCCGCCGCACTGGGTGGAGTTATCATAATTGTCAAGTGCTCACTCCCACAAAAAGGCTGCAAGTTAGGGAAGCTTGGAATGAATTTCAGTCCTTTGGCTACCACGTGGGACTTATGCTACAGGCAGTGGGATCCTGGTGGAACCGCCCTTAATGAGTTTTCTTAACCCTTTCTTCTTTTTAATTTTCTTTTCCTTGTTTTATTTCTGTTTTGTTTTGAATAAAGCTCCTGAATAATTTGAGAAGCTCAGGAGTTGTGTTTGTGTCTTGGTTATGGCAAGTTTATTGGATTTTATTAATTTTTGCATAGATTGATTGCATGATAGTGTTGACTATTTTGCCCCTAGGACTTGAAAATTTTTGAAAAATGATCCCCATGAGATTGAAAACTGAACTTTGAGATTTTATTATGATGGCATGATTTATGATAAGTTTGGGGTGATAGGAAGCACACACTAGGGATAGAATCTCTTTCAAATAATTTGCAAAAAAATGTCCAGGTGAGTTTTTGAGCCTCCAACATGTTTTTGACTGTGAGAATCTCTTTTAAGTCGCACTTTCCCGAATTTGCTTGAATCTCTTTTTGGTTTGCATGATTATATGTTTGCTTCAGATGATTTAGGCATTTTCTTTGTAAATAGCTACTTAGCCAAAAAAATAACCATCCCCAATGCATGTTCCCTAGTTAGCCCATTGAGCCTATTAGCCTGTTAATTCTTGTTAACCTTATGTTACAAGCTAAAATCTGAAAAATCATGTTAACCCGATCTTAGGATTAGGAGAGCATGGAAGCTTAGTGAGAAATTGGTTGCAAGAAATTAAGTTTGGGGTGGCTACCCGGTGCAATGTGTTGTTTGGGATTGGGAAAAAGAAAAAATAATAATAGAAAAAAAAAGAAAAAAAAAAAGAAAAAAGAAGAAAAAAATAGAAAAAAAAAAGAGAAAAAAAGAGAGAAAAGCATAAATTTAAAAAAAAATAAAAATAAAAATAAAAAGTGGACAAATGCCAAAAAGGCTGTTTGAATAAAGAGGCTGTAGCCACCCAAGGCAAAATGAAAAATGAAAAAGGAACTTGAGTTAAATTCAAAGTGTAAATAATGTTCATGCTCTCTTAGTTCCTAGGGTCTTCAGCCTAGTTCCTTTTGTATATCCTACCCTTAGCCAGGCCCCATTACAACCCATAAAAGACCTTTTGATGTTGCTTGCATGTTTTCTGTGGGAATCATTTTGAGATGAAAATCAAATTTATGGGAAGTGCTCTTAAAAGTCAAACCGAGTGAATTGTTGAAAGCCTAGACACAAACTGAGCGATTGAGTGAAACATAAAATCTCACTTGTGAGGAAGGCAGTTGTTTGAACTTGGTGATCTCCCTTGTATGTGTAACTTAGATCCCCTGCTTTGATTAATGATTGTTTGAATTATGAAACTCTCAATTGTTTGGAATAAATGAATGTGGGGATTACTTTGTTTGAAAGGGGGGAACATTGAAAGAAAAATTGTTTTGTTAAATTGCTTGAAATCTGTGTAAAGTTGATTGAATCCTTAAGCTCGCCATGTCTTGCCATGTTTTGCCAGGTCTTGAGTCTTTTTAAGTTTTTGAGTTTTAGTTTGCTTGGGGACAAGCAAAGTTTAAGTTTGGGGTATTTTGATGAGCCTCTGGTTGACTGGTTTTATAACTAGTAAAGACCATAGCTTTGTGCTTATTTTATATCATTTTTACGCAAATTAGACTTTATTGTGCTTAAGCAGTATTTTGAGTCTATAAAGTATTTTTAGGTTAATTTAGTTGTTTTAGAGTTAAATAAATCACTTATGTTATTTTCTTATTTTCAGGTTAATAAAAAGGAAATAATTCCGGTCCGCCCCGCGAAGGATCTCTCGCGTCGCGAGTCACCCAGCCCTGAAAAGTCAGAGACGATCACGGCTTGCCGGTGTTGAAGATCACGGCTATGACAGTTTTGAAGTTGAAGCGTTCGCCTCGCGAGCATCCATTCACCTCGCGAGCCCTGGAAGTCAGAACATAATTGCTGTCACTGGAACCTGAACTGGTCATGAAGATTGGGCCATAACTTGGGCTGTAGATGTCGGTTTGAACTGAAACTGGTGGAAAATGAAATATCAAACAAAGAGGTTTAACTCTCATGAAGACCATTATTCCAAACAGAGCCGTTTTGAAGGGCTTTAATCCATGTGAAGTCAGAGACGTTTCAGCTGCCCTATGAGTTGAATGTGGACATAACTCCCTCATCTTAACTCATAATTAAGCAAATTAAGTGGCTTTGGAAAGCTAAGAGGCAGAGGTTGAAGTTAATTAAAGGAGTATTCAGATATTGAGAGGTCTTGAGAGAATTTGTATAAATAGGAGTCATAGTTAGGCAGAGGAGGAGTCAGTAGGAGTAGTGGTAGTTTCAATAGTTTATTTTCCTTTTCTTTTCTTTTCTGCTTATGTCTGTAATGGAGAATTAGTCTCCTAGATTAATCTACTGTGATTGGTTTCTGTTAAGACTTGAGGTTTCTGTAATCCTGTTTCATTTGCTTTTCTCTTTTCAATGCCATGCTTTATATTTCTGTTTGCTTAATTCAGGAGTATATTGTGTTGTGTTGGTTTATCTCGGTGATATCATGTTCCTATATATAATCGCGTTTGCTTAATTCGCGTGTGTACGTTTCGTGTTCGCTTAGTTCACGGAGTGCTTAACCCCGTTTGCTTAATTCGGGAATAGGGACATATATCTGTAGTAGTGGTTCCGCTTGTAAATTGTTGCTACAACCGGGAGGGGATTAGAATCTGCTTAGGGTTGCATGAACCGATGATAGTTGGGAAACCGAGAACAGTAGGTTAATCGCTTAGCTTATTTGGTAACTGCTCTATTTTCTTTCTTTGTTCTGTTTTGTTTTCTTTATTTTAGTTTCAATCCAAAACCCCCCATTTCTAACTTTTTCTGTTAATAATAACAACAACTAAAGAGTCCTTGAGAGACGATCCGAGTTGTCGCTCTATACTACATTATTTTGTAAACGCTCGTTCTTTTTGGCGCGTGGCGACAGCGCGGTCACAACACTATGGTCCTTTCTTGGTTGCATAGCTCGATTGATGATTCGATCTTGGACACCATTCTATGGATGGACATAGGCCTTGAGGTTTGGAACACCCTGAAGAAAAGGTACTGCCAAGGTGATATATTTCGCATTTCTGATTTACAAGAAGAAATTTTCATGTGTAGACAAGGAGATAGGTCCATTACTTCTTATTTTACCAATCTCAAAGGTCTATGGCAAGAATTGCACAATTACAGACCCATTCCATCATGCCTCTGTGTAGTAAAATGCACTTGCACCCATATCCCTACACTTCAGTCATATAGGGACACAGATCATGTCATTAGATTTCTAAAGGGACTTAATGAGCAATATGCTGCAATAACATCACAGATAATGCTCATGAAGCCACTTCCTGATGCTGATGAGGTATTCTCCATGTTGTTTCAACAAGAAAGACAAATGAATGGCAGCAATCATGATGAGTTTAAGGTTCTTGCCATCACTAACTTCCATAACCATGATCAAATGGGAAGAGGCAGAGGAAGAAGAGGAGGTAAATTGCACTCTAATGGGAGAGGAAATGGAGGAAGGAACGCCAAAATGTGCACCTACTGTCACAAATCCGGACACACAGTGGATACATGCTACAAAAAGCATGGCTATCCACCTATCTATTTAAAGAACAATGGTGTTGTTGCTGTTAATAACTACACTGTCGAAGAGGACATAGCTTCTGATGATGATGATGGCAGAAGCATGACTTCTCATTCTTCTCATAGGGAAAGGAATGAGGGCTCAAGTCTGACCTTGACTCCTGGCCAACATAAAGCATTGATGACACTATTGCTTCAAAATTCTGGATCACAACTTCATGCTACCAATCAGATAACATCTCATCTTAACCATACTTCCATTCACAAACCTTCAGGTACAATCTGTGCCTTATCAGATTTCTCAAAACCAAAATGTTGGACCTTGGATACAGGAGCAACATATCATGTGTGCTACTGTTTATCCGAATTCCAAACCTTGAAAAGAATAAGACCAATTCCAGTCAGCTTACCTGATGGAAGCAGAATTGTGGCCACTATATCAGGAACTGTCATGTTCTCTAGTAACTTGTACATTTCTGATGTGTCGTATATTCCAAAATTTAGTTGCAACCTTGTCTCTGTTTCAAAATTGACAGCTTCTTTACCTTGCACACTTACCTTTTCTCATGACACTTGTCAGATAAGGGACATCAATACTTTGAGGATGATTGGTGCAGCTAAACTCAAGCATGGACTCTATGCAATGTCACCTCCTTCAAATATGTTGATGCATCCACCTACTGCTACTGAAGTTGTTCGTAGTGTCAATCTATCCACAACCAATCTTTGCCACAAACGACTTGGACACCCCTCTCAAGAGAAACTGCTCATTATGAAGAAATCACATTCCTCCTTAGATACTGTAAACACAGACAGACACTGTGAAATTTGTCATTATGCAAAACAGAAAATTTACCCTTTTGTAATAGCCACAGTCAATCTTCCATACCCTTTGAAATAATACATGCATGTAGATATTTGGGGTCCAATATCTGTTCCATCCATGTTTGGACACGGATATTTCTTAACCATTGTGGATGACTTTAGTAGACACACTTGGTTATTTCTAATGAAAACAAAATATGAAACTTCTTCTCTCATTCAATCTTTCAATTCTATGATTGAAACTCAGTTTGATTCTTAGCTCAAATGCATCAGGTCTAACAATGGAAAGGAATTCCTTCTCCATGATTTTTACAAATCTAAAGGTATCTTGCATCAAACAACTTGTGTAGAGACTCCACAACAAAATGGAGTTGTGGAGAGGAAACACCAACACATCTTAGTCATTGCTAGAGCTCTCATGTTTGAAGCCTCTTTACCTAAATGTTTTTGGAACTTTGCAGTGACACATGCAGTGTATTTGATAAATAGGAAACCATCATCATCCATTACAAATCATTCTCCCTATTTCAAACTTCATAATCAACTCCCTGATGTTGATAATCTAAGGATCTTCGATTGTCTATGTTATGCAAGCACACTGGTGTCACAGAGAAAGAAGTTAGACCCTAGAGCCCGAAAATGCATATTTTTAGGCTTCAAAACTGGGACAAAGGGGTATGTACTCTTTGATCTCAAAAATAGAGTAACTTTTATCTCAGGGAATGTGATCTTTCATGAAAGTATATTCCCCTATGCCAAATTGAATATGGACACTGCATCCACTGATCCTGTTTTTCCATTGTACCAAAACGCTTCTTTCTTTGACTCCCCACCAGATTGTCCAAATATGACTCCAGCCACCACTTCTGCAGCACCAACACCTAGCATTGTCCCTGTCATTGAAATGACCCACAGAACCTTGAGCCAGCACAACAGGCACAAGGCAGCCTTGACAATCCTATTACAAATCCAAATCCCGTGCCAGCACCAAATCTTGTTCCTATAAGATAGTCAAGCAGAACCAAAATGATGCCAACATATTTGCAGGAGTATCATTGTGCATTGGCCAATTCCACAACTGTGCAATCAGAATCAAAGGTTAGATATCCCATCTCAAGCTATCTTTCATACCATAAACTATCACCATCTCACAAACACACTGCCTTAGCCATAATTACTGCCATAGAACCTAACACATATGCAGAGGTTGTGATCCATGAATGTTGGCAAAAGGCCATCAATGATGAACTGTTGGCACTAGAAAAGAATCAGACCTGGGTCCTCACTCCTCTTCCCGAAGGAAAACACACAATTGGGTGCAAATGGGTGTTCAAGGTGAAACATAAAGCTGATGGATCAATAGAAACACACAAGGCAAGGCTTGTATCAAAGGGATACAGCCAGACTGAGGGGATAGATTACATGGAAACATTCAGTCCAGTGGCTAAAATGACTACCATCCGGGTTCTGATGAGTTTGGCTGCAGCACACAATTGGCATATGGATCAATTGGATGTTAACACTGCATTCTTACATGGAGACCTACACGAGGAGGTCTATATGAAACCTCCACCAGGGATGCATACACCCAGTCATGACCTTGTCTGCAAGCTGCAAAAATCTTTGTATGGTTTTAAGCAGGCTAGTCGACAGTGGAATGCCAAACTCACTGAGGTCCTACTAGCTTTGGGCTACCAGCAGTCCAGATCAGACTACTCCTTATTGACAAAGTCTTATCAAGATCAATTCACAGTCATACTGGTCTATGTAGACGACTTGGTTCTGACTGGCACTGACATCAAAGAGATCAACAAGATGAAACAGCTGCTAGATGCTAGATTTAGCATCAAAGATCTTGGGCCACTGAAATATTTCTCGGGATTGGAGATAGCAAGATCCAAGAAGGGTATCAATTTATGCCAAAGAAAGTATGCTTTAGACTTGTTACAAGACACTGGGATGTTGGGAGCAAAACCTTCTTCCACACCTATGGACAACAAGGCAAAGTTACATAAAAGCTCTGGTGAATATCTCACAGATCCAACTCCTTATAAGAGACTCATCGGCAGGCTCCTGTATTTAACTCACACAAGACCTAACATTTCTTTCGCAGTAAGCAACCTTAGCCAATTCTTGGAAGCACCAACGAACACACACCATCAGGCTGCACTTAGAGTGATCAGATACATAAAAGGGTCTCCGGGACAGGGCCTTTTCTTTCCAGCAGACTCCGACCTACAGCTCAAGGGATTCAGTGACTCAGATTGGGGGAGTTGTGCAGACACACGTAGGTCTGTCTCTGGTTTCTGTTTCTTCATGGGAACCTCACTCATCTCATGGAAGAGCAAAAAGCAAAGCACTGTGTCAAGATCCTCCTCAGAGGCAGAGTATCGAGCCTTAGCCCAAGCATCATGTGAAGCTCAATGGCTCATAAGTCTGCTGCAGGATTTTGGCATCTCACAAACCAGGCCAGGCATCATCTACTGTGACAACAGATCTGCCCTCCACATCACAGGAAATCCAGTGTTTCATGAAAGAACGAAACACATAGAGATAGATTGTCACCTAGTAAGGGATTAAGTTCAAAGTGGAGTGCTGCATTTGCTCCCTATATCTACTCACTCTCAAGTAGCGGACATCTTGACCAAGCCCCTAGCTCGAGGGCCTTTCCAACAGCTACATTCCAAGCTAGGAATGATCAACATATACATTCCAGCTTGCGAGGGGGTGTTAAAGATGCAAGATGGAAAGGGAACACCCAGATAGTATAGTTATGCCCTTTAGTTATTTAATAGATCAGTTAACCAATTAGTTAGTTAGTTAGTTAGTTAGTTAGCTTTTCTATTTTTTGTTAGTTAGTTGGTAGTCTTTCTGGTAGCTATGCAGCCTTGTATATATTGGCCTTTCCTGTACAGTTGTAAAGATCAATGAGAAAAGAGAAATTAGTTTTCTCGCATATACCTCTTATTCCTCAACTCACTCTCTCTCTTTCTATCATAACACGTTTCTGTTTTTCAGTTCTCTCTACATTGCCATGGCCATGTCTTTCTACAGGTGAAGGATGGAGATCTTGTCTTATGTTTCAAGGTAAGGAAACCAGAACATTTTATTTTATTACAATGTGTTTACATAATGTGTTTGTCCATTGGCCACAATATGATTGACTGGCTTGCAAAGTCACATGATTTTCGTACAACATATAACCTAGGGATGGAGATCACCTGTCCCAGAATGGTGTCTCATTCCTTGTCTCATCCATTTAGATTGTGCCATGCATGTCATTTAAAAAGAGTACACTCATAATAAATAATGTAATTAATTTTCCAATTGGCACAATCTAAGTTGATGAGATAGGAAATAAGATATTATTTTAGAACAGGTGATCCTCGTCCATAACCGAGATGGACATAAGAGTTATTTTTGGCTTTTAGGTACTCCAAAACATCTCTAACTATTAGAACGCTCTTGGGCCTTTCTTGGTTTGTCACAGGAATCAGACATTAATGAACTTTACTATGATGCTCGTGTTGTAAAAATCCAAAGGAAGGAACATGGTGAAGAAGAGTGTAGGTGCATCTTCAATGTCCAATTTATCCATGACAATTCTGAGGTGATCATTGATTCTTTCCTATACAATGTCACGAGCATTCTTGTTATTAACTTTTTTCTTTCTTTGGCCCTTTGTTAGGTAAATCCTTCGATATTACTTCTACCTAATGTTTTATTTTCCTGTGCAGAAAGTTATTTCATGGGACAACTTATGCCGTAGGCCTACGCAAGAGGAACCTATGGCCCCCATAATTTCATCAAACTCCATAGAGAACTTGTGGGGATAAAAAGAGCCCACTTTTCTTTTGAATTTTTCCGTTATAAGGAGAGATTGTTATGACGAGAAACTATAGTGACCTTTCTTTCGGAGATTGTTGACATTAAAACTAAGTAAAGCCTCGAATTCTGGATGGTCTTATATTTTGTGTTATTTTAATTGTCGTTATAAATATTATATTATTTGTTAAAAAATTAAATTAAGTAAATAATGTGATCTACATAGTACAAAAATAACCAAATATTATTCTTTTAAGTGATTGTGCTTTAAATATTTTAATCTAGATATTATGTTTTTAAAAAACCAAGGATTACATGAGTTTCGTCAAAAAAAAAATGATAGTACATCAGATGGAGAGAGGCCTAATTGTTAGAGGCTGATAGAGATTAAGAAAAACTATAAATGAATTTGCTAAAAGAGATATTTAGATGTTATTGAAACTGTTAAAAGAGAGAGGCATAACAAAGTTCCCTTGGGATCTATACAACTCGTAAAATCGATACATTGTCTTCGACGGGGATGAAATGTTGCACAATATGAACAATATAAATGAATTTAATCAAATTTACATGAAGAAACAATATTTATTCTACTGTTCATTTTAAACATTTGAAGTCATTTTGTTGTCATTCCTTCAACCATGAGTCGGGTAGTGTCCATACTTCAAGTATGCAAAAATTTACCTAAAACAACACTTTCATTTTAAGTGAAAATGTAATTGAACATTCTGAAGTTTGACTTATGTGTGACCTAGATTGTAAAGTTTGAAAAATATATTTGATCCATATTGTGCAAAACGACCTGTCATGACTCGAATTTCATAGTCATGACCGGCCCACAGGGAAATCCTCTTGTTTTTCATTTGCAACCTCACAAGTATATATAAATTCGTTTCTTTCAAAATAAATGATTTCATTCATTATTTACAATAACATAATGAATAATATTATGAATAGGAACAAATAACATATAATGAACAGTAAACTAAAAAAAAACCATGGATACAACTCATCATGACTATCCATATGACTTCCTGGCCTTTCAACGCCTTCACAGATTCTTGCAAATGGTAAACGTCGAGTGAGTCCATTAACCTAGTGAGGAGTTTCTCCCAAATACATACAGTCACATTAACTCAAGTGCAAAAAAATAAAAAATAAAAATACACCTCCAAATATACCACATCAAATCAATACATAACATAGTCATAATCACACATAAGCAAAAATGGACCTCTTGTCCTCAAACTGGGTACTTAGGGAATGACTTGCTCATCACTCTTGTTCTCATAACTAAAACTCATGTTCCCGCTCATAAAGGAAAACATAGCATAAACATAATCATATCAAGTCTTTGGGGTTTCAAATGGGGTTGCTCACTAAGGACCCATACCTCGATAGTTTTAATTTGTATCCCGGAGATACTTTCCCCTCTAGTCATCAATATCCCTCCTCAATTCCTGGGTTGCTAACTAAGGTCCCAAACTTTAACGGTTTTAACTTATATCCCTGAGATATCACCCCCTCTGATCAGATTCCCCGAGATTCAATAAAAAAAAACAAGCAAATCCATTCCACCAAGTACAAATCCAAATAATACACATGTTTATAATTCACTTGTGAGAGTAACAAGCCATAATCAATGTTGATCCAATAGATAATATATCATAATATACTTCTCTACCCATAATAGTTTGTACACTTCTAAAGTCAAATTACATAATCAAAATTTGGTAACGAGAGAGTCAATATCCCCTCCAACCATTTATATTAACAATTATAATTGACAAGATGAATAATATCATTTAGATCCTCTTCATTTCACAAATGAAAAGTATATCCATAACACCACATTCATACACATCTAATAACATGCATCACATTATAATTAAATTGACATATATCATATTTTTACGTGATCCTTAAATAAGTATTTAGTTTTGCCTACGCATAACTCTTAAAATCATATATTTCCACCAAACTAATCATTTATGTTAGCTGCCCTCTCTTTTTTTTCTTTCCACATTTTGGTTTCGTCAATCCCTTTTCTCAACTTATATCCTTGTATTGACAAGTTATTACAAGGTAAAATCAGTGTTATTAAAATCGAACTGGTCATCGACTCGGTTAAGGCATCAGGTCAATGGGTCACTGGTCGAACCAGCGAGTCAATGGTTGAACCGGATGAACCGGTATATATTAAATATATAAATTTTATAGTTAAGTTTTGTTTATATAAAATATTTTCAAACAATTCACCAACTAATTCAATGGCCTAGCGGTACATCCGCTTGTGAACAATCAAGGTTTGATTCTCCTCCTTGATAACTTTTGCAAATTTAGAATTTGTATTAAGTTGATACTAGAATGGAGGCGCATGTGTGGGCGCGTCAAAGCAGGATGGGTCCACCAGAACTGGTTGAGCAATCAAACCAGCTGGTTCTTATCGGTTCAAACCAGTTTAATGATGTTAAAGCCGGTTTAAAGGCACTGATACCGTGACCGGACTGGCCATGGGTCCGGTCCGATTTTAATAACACTGGGTAAAATCACCTTAAATTCACGTCCATACAAGCTTAAGAGGAATCCACCTAAACTGGTGTCGCTAATTTTATTTTATTTTTTGAAAAAAAGCATTGCTTAGGCTGAGATCATCACATACAATTGAATCCATTCCGCCATGACAATTGACAAATGCAATGTGAGAATCAAGATGGTTTTATCCTTGAACCTATCGCAATTAGGCGGCGTTTACGATATTCACCCCATTTATGTGAGCATTGATGTGCAACCCTCGTTAACTCATAGTAGCCGGTTTGTAAAAAGTTCCATTTATTACCGAATTTGTCGTATTACTCAGCAAGCGGGTTCCTTACTCCTTAATGAAGCAGTGAAGCTCAGTTTCATTGTTACCGATATTTTAGATTGAGGTTCAGAAGAGGTGCCATGAAAAGTTGAAAACTGTGACCGAAAATCCTCTCTCTGAGTCCATAAGTATTACAAGTATTGAGACTGAAAGTATGAATTCTATTGATGTAATTAAGCTTGTGCTTATATACAAGTTCATTACAAGTGTGTTGTATTAACTGAAAGTAATAACAGATTGCTTAACTAATTCTAACTACCAACTAATTGAGTAGTTGGATAACTAACTTTCCTATTTCGTCAGCCCTCCACAAGCTTAGCTATATATATTTATCATGCTCAGCTTGGACAATATAATGAATGAAAAACTGATGAATGAAATGCCATGGTGTGTATGTCAGCAATCTAGTTTGCTGAGGAGACTGATAATAGTTGTATAACATTTGCTTAGACTTTATCTCTGAGTAGATGGAAGTCAATTTTTATGTGCTTTGTTCTCTTGTGGAAGGTAGGATTTTGAGCAATGGCAATGACTGACTTATTGTCACAGTACAAAGTTACAGATGCAGATTGTCTTTGATGCAGATCAGCCAGTAAATATAGTATCCATTGAATTTCACAAGTGGTGCAAGCCAATGCTTGATACTCACCTTTTGAGCTGGGACAGGAGATGGTAGCTTGCTTCTTGGATTTACAAGAAATCAGTGAAGAGCCTATAGAGAAATATGTGACTGATTTTCAGGTGTCCTGGCAGAAAACCCAATCTGAGTCACTGAATGCAAACGATTTGACATCATATGAGGCTGAGAAGAATAGACTAGTACCCGATGCTCCTTTGATATGTTAGAGAACATGAGTAGCTACCTCTTGGTGAGCTTGAGTTGGCTTAGAAACAAACTGACTTAGCTTGTTGATAATCTTCTAGATTATGTGATTTTTGTGTGCTTATTAAATGGATTTTTGCCCCCAATTGTGTCGATTGATTGAGTTTTGTCCCTAAGTTTAGCTAATTTAGTTTTTAATAATATTTTGAATATTTTAGTTTAATTTCATGTTTTTAGAGTTAATCTAATAGTATTTTTACTTGTTTACATTTGTAGAAAATAATAAAGATGAGATGGAAAATTGAAGAGATTGATAGATTTGGCTTCTAACGAAAATTGCAAAAAGAAGATAGAAAAGTAGCAGCAGCATGAGAATTGGGTAAATTGATATTGTGATATGGAGCAAGTGGGGGTCCAAGTCTTTAAATTGATGATAATTGATATGAAGAATTGCAATTGCCATTAATTGATGTGGGCCATGATCACAAATTTAGGAGATTTAGTTTTCATCCAAATTAAATCAAATCATGAATTGTAATTTGCAATAAGTGCATCAAAGTGATACAAGAATTGCTAGGGGCCCACGCAAATTGAAGATTTGGAGGCTTGCATCTATATATAGCCACAATGTCAGGAGGAAAAGAGAACGAGGGGCAGACACAGTAGCCGCACAAGAAAAACAATATAGAGAGAACTATACAGTTTTTAGGGGGAGAAAAGGGAGCAATCAAGAGAGTTGAAGCTGACGAGTAGAGACTCATGATGACTACCTTGCCTTCATCTTCTTCCGGAGTTTGTTCTATTTCTATTATGTCAAGCTAATTTTCTTTTGTTAGAGGTAGATGGAACTGCCTAGATAACTTGTTTTGATTCTGGATAATTACTTGTTCTGGTTTATTTAATTTCAAGAGTTTATTCACTGATTGCATGCTTATCTACTGTATGAATTTGCAATTGGGAAATTCAAGTTCATAATCGCTGTTTGTGAATAAACGATTTGCACGTGTTACGTAGGAATAAGAACACAACCAAATTAATTTTTTTGAGTGAAAATATTTCTTAATGCTTCTGCTATTTATCTAATATGCAAGGAATTGAATTAGTAACTTAGATAGAAAGGTTTATTCACCTAAGGAATTGGGGGATAAATTACAAAACTCGGTTTCTTGAAATTGGATAAACTGTTCAAGTTAATTTCCAGGATTGAACAAGTAGGAAAGGTTGGGAAATCGATCCTCTAACAATTTTTTTCTTGATTTTTAAAACCCAAATTTTCTGTTGCTTAATTTTCTCAATTGAAAATACCAAAAATATTTTCTGTTTCTTGTTAAATTTCTGTTCTTACTTATTGGTGAAAACCAATTTCAAACCATTTGGTTGCTCAAACGAAATTGAGTTGGCACGTTAGTAGTTAACGGTTCAATCCCTGATGACGATATTTTTATTACTACAGTTAGCGATTTGGTGCACTTGCCAATTTTTCTCAACAAGTTTTTGGCGCCGTTGCCGGGGAATTATTTTCGTTAATATTAGTTGTGCCAATGGAACCTCGATTTAAGCATTTTATTTTGTATATATTTGAATTTTTCTTTTGAGTTTTGTTTTTGTTAGGTGGATGCAACACATGGACCATGACTACTATTCAAATCAGGAATATCAAATTGATTGGGTCGTGCTTGATTGTATCGTTGCTAACAATGTAAAGACATACTCCAATGAGGAATGGAGATCACATTTGTCATCTTTACCACCACCACCACACTTTAAGCTGAATCTTGAGGTGATAGAATTTCTTTGGGAGATAGATGCTCAACTTGTGATCCAGAGCACAAAGCGTAACAAGGCAGAAATAAGTACCATGATTCAGGGGTTTGAAGTGCAAGCTGGGAAACATTCTAAAGAGCTAGTAGCGCAATTAAGTGTCGTGATTCAAAAGTTAGAAGCGGAAACTAGGGAACATTTGAAAAAGCTAGCTGAGGAGCCACTGGAAACCCATATTCAAGAGAATGTGGTTGCGGAGATGGATCACAATGAAGATGTAGTGGTGGTGGTAGATGAGTCACAAGAGGAAATATCTTTCACCATGCTGGCCAAGAAACCTGAAATTGCTGCATTGGATAAATATGTTGGCTTACATGCATGTGTGGACACTGCAAAGTTGGTCCCTTCCACTTGTCTGTCAAATTTCTTTGTGAAAATAACATTTGACTCGGGAGGAAGTGGGTTCATTATTGTACCTAAAGAGGTCCATGGAGTTTTCACACACTTGCCAGGAAAAATTGAAGGTAGATTCATCTTGCTTCTGCAATCGCCACTCCACAAGCTATGGGATCCGGGAGGAAGCCTTTACATATTTAGCATCTCTTGGCCCCTATGCTACAAGCAATGGGATCTAGGTGGAAGCTTCTCAATGAGTTTTCTTAACCCTTCTCTTTAGTTTATTTTCATTTTCTTGTTAGTTTTTGTTGAAAATAATAATAATAAATAAAAAAATAATAATAATAAAATAATAAATAAAAAGAAGAAAAAATAGAAAATTTAGAAAGAAAAAAAAATTTTGATCAGATATATATTTAGTTTTTTTTTCTTTTATGACTTGCCTATCTTGTGCTAATGTTGTCTCTGTTCTGAGATATATATTTAGTTGTGGCGCTCATCTCTTCATAAGCTGTAAATTTACCTATTTTGTATGGATGCAAGTGCTTAATTGGTTTGGGATTTCCACTGCCCTGGCAGGTAACTTGGAGGCTTTATTAACACAGTTCAATGGTTTGTTAAGTGGTAGGGGCTCTAGAAGAGTTTGGAGGATGTTGTGGTTTGGAATAATTTGGTCAAATTTGGCTTCATAGAAATGACATTTTGTTTAATTAGCAAGCTGCAGATTTTGAAAAGGTAATAGACCTCATTAGAGTTAGATTATGGTCTTGGTACAAAGCCTTAGTGAAGGAAGGTTGTTTTTCATATAATGATTGGTGTATTGATCCTGGTTTTTGCCTAGAATCTATCAGGAACTGAACGGTTACTGCAGGGAATGGGTGGACAGCATGGAATTGTATTTTTTTCATTGGATTTGAGTTTAATATTGCTATCAAATCAAATCCTGTAAAAACTGTATGTTTCGATTAATTTGTTCATTGTTGGGTCTGTTGTAGTTCTTAGGCTCCATATTGGTCCCTTTGGTTGTATGTGATTTTTCCATACTGATTTGCTTTCACTGTAATGAGTTTTGAGTACCCCTTGTGTTCTCCATTAATTCATTGTTTTGGCTTATAAAAAAAAACTCAGGTCCTCCCCTCACAAGCTCAACCTGCGCAACAACCTGAGCCACATCTATTTGGGTAGGAAAAAAAACATGATTCAACACATCTAAAGATTTAATCATATTAACTGAGAAGAAAATAAATTCAGTAAGTGTTAAATTCTAAAATTGAGCAACAAGAAGTCAACATAGCATACCAAAATAAAAAAGGGTTTCATCATCCCATTGTACAAGAAAATCTAAACAGAAAAACTCATAGCTACACCAGTGCAACCCTCCTCACGCCATGTGTGGGCGTCCGTAAGAGATTTATTTCCTTCTAGGTATCTAACTCTTTGGTTTTATGATAAGATCAGTTCAAAATGCTCTAATTTAGGATTTTGTAAAATCAATTTTACTGCATATTGTCTCGAAGATCTCCTTATTTAATCCAAAGTTTTCTATATTGCACCTGTAAATTCGAACAAAAGGATAACGACATAATGAAGATAAAATGTTGAAATCTAAATAAGACAATTAAAATTAAAATCCTAACAATTAGAACCAAAGATGTTGTGATATTGCATCAAATTTAACATTGATGTTATCCCTCCATATTTTATAAAATTAATTAGTAATTAAATCATGTTAAAGAAAATAATAATTATGTCATAATTGCTTTCTTGGAAGTATAATAAAGCCTAATATTAGTTGGAAAAAAATAGTAATATCATACTACTATCAGACGCCTAATGATCAACTAATCAAACTCACTTTGTTTTTTAAATTCTCGTAATGTAGCCTTTATTTTTAATCCATCAATCAATGTAGTTATATAGTCATAAGATAGTAGCTTTCCAAGTAATATCAATATTGTAACATTTGAGTGACCATAGCTATAAAATTCATTCTCTGCTACTTTTGATGTCCAAATTTTCGTATTTTATCTCTCAACCTCTCTCATGGTTTTGTTCCATATAAAAATTTGATATCTTCTGGGATTGTCATTGAAAATTAGGGTCTATGGAGTATAACACGAATTATAAGGTGGCCAGCCACAAGAATTGTAAGGTGGGTGATATCCCGTTTAAGTTCTTAGGCATTCTTGTGGGAGCCGACCCTAGGAAAGTAAGCTCCTGGAATGCAGCTATACAATCGTTGAGATCAAGGTTGCTATGTTGGCGGGACAAATTATTGTCCTTCGGTGGCCGGTTAGTTTTGTTGAATGTTGTCCTATCATACTTGCTGGTATACTACTTCTCTTTCTACAAAGCACCAAAAAAGGTAATAAAATTGTTGAATCAAATTCAAAAAAGTTTTTTGTGGGGTGGGACCGAGGAGTGTAGGAAAATCCCGTGGATTAGTTGGGATGTAGTATACAAATCAAAGGAGGAGGGGGGGACTAGGGGTAAAGAATCTACAGAGCTTCAATTTAGCTCTTTTGGGAAAGTCGCGGTGGAGATAACTTATGGAGGGGGAGGGTCTTTGGTATGAGTTGTTAAAGATTAGATATGGGTTGGGGGAGGGCTTCAGTGAGGTGGGTGGAGTGGGGTCAAAATGGTGGAGAGATCTAGGGAAGCTAAAGGGGAGGGATTCTTTATCCGAGTCATGGCTATCTACGAGTCTGGTGAGGAAAATTGGGAACGGGAGGGAGATATTTTTTTGGAATGATGTTTGGGTGGGAGAGGGAAGTCTTAAGAACTGCTATAATAGACTTTATAATGTTTCAACAAACAAGGAAGCTAAGGTAGGTGACTTGGGTGCTATGAAGCACCGACTCTGACACAGACACCGCGACACGACTCGACACTGACACTGCGAAGCGGCTAACGTCAAAAACATAGGACACCGATTATATATATATATTGTTAAGCTTTACAATTTTCATAATGATCCTCACATAAAGAATACTAAGACTAAGGGGTCATTTCACAATGCAATTTTTACAAAAATTCTATCAAGATAAGAAAATGAATCATGTTTTATAAAACAACTAGTTAGGTCCTATGGTAATAAGCCTCACAAAAAATACTAAGAGGCATCATTTTGTTTTATGTCTCAAAAAGTAAAAGATCTAATCCGGGGTTGGTGACCCATGACCTTTTTAGTACATATTTGTTTAAAAAATATTTAGGTTTGTGACCCATGATCTCAAAATTCTAAGTTGACTTTTTTAAAAAAAATATTTTTTTATGATAGGAGTGTCCGAGGAGTGTCCAAGTCGTGCCCGAGAAGTGTCTGGGAGGTGTCCGAGCCCAAAAAAATTATTTTTTAATTGAGACACCGCAGAGGGGTATCCGACACGTGTCGGAGGCATGTCCGTAAAGTGTAGTTGTGTGAGGTGTGTCCGACACGCGACACGACACTTTCGAAGAAGTGTTCGTGCTTTATAGCTTGGGTGTTTGGAGGCATGGTTCTTGGTCATGGCAATTGCAGTGGCGTAGAAATTTGTTTCTTTGGGAGGATCAGCTATTGAACAACCTCCTGCAGCTGATTTCCACTTGCTCGATGGATCAACAGAGAAGGGACTCATGGTCATGGTTGGGGGATAGCTCTGGAACTTATTCAGTTAGCTCTACTTATAAGCTAATCAATACAAGGCCTGTTTCAGAGGATCAAACGTTCTATAACCTTTTATGGGATAGAAACACTCCACTTAAGGTGGTGGCTTTTTGTTGGAGGGCTAATTTGGATAGGCTACCAACGATATCAAACCTACTCAAGAGCATAAATGTCAACAACAATAGCATGCTCTGCTTCTTCTGTAATTCTGCAGTTGAGGAATCCTCTCATATGCTACTTTCATGTTCTTTTTCTTACCATCTTTGGATGAAAATATTTAAATGGATAGGAGTTGTGGTAGTCCTTCCAGCATACATAAAATCACATTTCCTACAACATGGGGGACTATTGAATAGATGCAAACCAAATTGGAAGCAGGTCTGGTTCGCCATATGTTGGTCCCTATGGTTATATAGAAACGATATCATTCTCAATGATACACTGCTGGGTGTTTATACTGTGTTTGAACTGGTTAGGATAAGAGCCTGGAACTGGTGTGTGCACTCAGTAAAATCAGTGAGATTCTCTTTTGTGGATTGGTGTACCAACCCGGTTATTTGTTTGCAATATGGGTGAAAGCTGATGGGGATGAACTGGAAATTATGAGGCTGGGCGTTAGACAAAAGGAAGGGATGGTATAGGATATGTGACTTTGACTTGGGTGGAGCAATCACCACTATGGTGCAGGCGCTCTGTTGCTTGGCAAGAGCCAGTTTGGTTTTCTGTTTGTTGGGTGGATTGGAATGTAATACAGTGAAACACTATATGTACTTTGACTGCTTACTTGGGGTGGGTCTGCTTTGTAGGCGAAGTCTAGGGTGGGAGAATTTAAAATGTCTCCCACCGTGAGCAGGGTCTTTACAGCAAAATTTTTATTATTTTTAAATCTTGAATTTTTTCAAATTTACAAAATTCATCCAGTTTCCTTCGATCAGTCCATGTCTTTTCATTCTCTCAAGCCTCGTTCCGTTGGAGGCCTTCAAAAGGCCATTGCGAATCAGGTTGGAGCAAGTTTAGTAAATGGAGCAAACTCGAACACACTCATTATTTCTGAATTGTGACTTCGTTTTGTTTATGAATTATAATTATAATTATTACCACAATTGTATCTAATTGGCTTTTAAAGGCTCTCTTTTTACACTTGAAAAATTAGTGTGGCACCCAAATTTTTTGGTTATATTCAGTAATAGATTACATTAATAGTCCACGCTTATGGTTTTTCAGAAAAAGGGTACATGTTATGTTATCAAGCCTGAACCCAAATCAAATTCTAAGGAGACAAACCGTCTCCAAAATAAACCCCATTGAGAAACAGAGCAAGTTGCTAAAGCACCCAGCACCACCAAAGTGGTGATCTGAGTCATACAAAATAAAGTTGAAACGGCTGAACACGTTCGTCTTTTCCATGATGATGTCTATTTTTAAGCCTTTCCGTCAATTCAATGCAAGTTTAAAGAGAAACAGGGGGAAAGAGCTAAGCATTGCATAAGAAGTCTTTCGTTGTCCTCACGGTCTACACCCCTAGCCCGCCGTCCAGTCTTTCCTCCCTGTGAACCTCCGCTCTCAGACGAACGATGCACAACCCACACGCCCAGCAGATCCGTCGAAAGCTCCATAAGGAGAAATAGATGGGGAAAGAGGGTCTGAGAAGGGGGTAAGAGATGAAGAACATGGATTTAAGGATTTGATCTTCGAAACAAAACAAAAGAGGGAGAGGGAAGCGGCGAAATGCAAGAGGTGAGAAGAAGAAGCAAAGGGCCGAAGTTTCAGTTGAAACGCAGCGTTCTAGTGGAAGGCCCTAAAATTAATTTATTTTTGTAGAAGAGCCCTTACGTATGGTGAGCGACTTTCTTACATCGCTCACCCTAGAATTAGCCCTGCTTTGTAAGCAACCACATGTTGTATTCTTTTATCTTATATTCTTTCTTTGTTGTTTGGGGTTGAGTACACCTAGTACTCCTATTAATGAATTCATTTGCTTATAAGTAAATAAAAAAACACGAATTGTAAATGAAATCATAAAAATAACAATTGTCTGACATGTAATAGATTTACCAGATCAAAAGTGATGATGTAAAATTATTATTCAACTAAACTGTTATATCAGTCACACCAACACACATCATTGTAGCATGCCCCACCACAATAGTCACAATCTGTGTCAGTCCTGCATTTCTTTGATTCAATTGTTGTAATGTAGCACAAAAATGAAAGAATGTTACAAAAAATGGGATAAAAAACATCTATGAAAACTAATGAAAGACAAGCTAAAATAAGGAGAAGTGCCTAACTCACTGGTGGTTAAGATAATAAAGATGAAAAGAAAAAGGATCAAGGCATAAATGAACTTCAGAGTTTTTGCCATAGTTTTCCACATCTGTTGTAACCATCTAGAAATGGTTTGATCATTTTATAATATGTAAACAAAATGTCACACCATGTTCACATAACCTAAATATTTAACCTACATTTTTTTTTTGCACTCCTTAATTTGCAAGTTACCCTTTCATATTAGGGAGGGAAACTCCTGTGCGGATAAATTAGCTAATCATGGTATTCATCACCTGGGGTTCCATTGGTGGGACACAATTCCTTCCTTTGTTAGTGAGGATTTTATTCATAACAGGCAGGGTTTGCCTTTTTACAGATTTTCCTGATTTTAATTTTCCATGGGTTTTGGTTCTTTGTCCCCCCATGATCTTGTTCTTTTTGAATATTTGATTTCAATAATAGCGTAGGGTGCTGCATTTGATATTTGGATTCGGTGGTGCCAACCTAGTTGGGATGACCCTTTCCATTGTGATGCTATTGCACGCTCCTTATATATATAAAAAAAAATACTAAGATCATTAGTATATGTCTCTTTTATACATCAACGAGTCATGATTGTCCCTTCAAACCACTAAAATGATCACTTGATCTCGACAAGAATCTAACATGAAATCTTGTTGATTATCAAATGTTTTTTTCCCATTTTCTTTAACTATATACCTTTCTTCCTTGATATATATATTTTTCTTGTGGCAGTCTGTTGGGCTACTATCACAATCATCAATGGAAATTATTCAAAAGTATAATACCCCTAATTGAATGTATATGTGAGTAGAATAGTATGCATAAATAAAAACTAATATCACAAATATAAATAAATAAAATGATGCTGAACAAATAAGAGAAATATCGTTCCATGGAACAATGCAAAGAAAAGTCTTTTCATCACCATCAACCCCCAATTTTGTTAGGGTCATTCTTTTATTAAATAAATAAAAAATTGGTTTTTGAAAATAAAGAGTTTGTATTCAAAAAAAAATCTTGGAGCCTAACAATATCTCTACAAGGCCCCAAAGTTTTAATAGTCCAATGAACGTGACTGGATTTATTTTGTTTTATTTATAACATGTGCAAATATGATACAATTGGAGAAAATTTTGTTGAGAAATAGAATATTGATTGATTAAAATTTTATTTATCTGATTTGAAAATTATTTAATTGAACCTACGATAATAAAATTGAAAATATGGTTGTAAAATATAACATCTCAAAATAAATAAAAGATTAAATTTGGAATTTTGGAGATAATGGAATTTGAGATGATCGACCCAATGACATACTACAGGGTGTAACATCAAAGAAAGGTTCTGAATTGACAACAGGGACCTAGATATGAAATTGGAGGTACCTTTCCTTGACAATTAATGTATATGTAATATTCAGTGAATAATATTGCAAAATTTAAGGGAGTTCCATAAAGATGAAAACCATTATCCAATCAAGACAAGTCATGTTCAATCATCAAGAAATAGAGAAATATATACTCTAGCAGAAGTGTACCCGAATCCGTGGAGAATATGATAGAGAAACTTGTGATTCTTGGTCTTCCATGTCAAACATCTACAATTCCTCTTAAACCATAAAGAGACTCCTTTCTAATGATAGGATGTTAGAAAAGAAGAGTGATCCATATGACTTGGAGACCATAACCTTTTTTAGTGAGTACAAGCCCTTTCATGTAGGGGTGTACACGAGTCCGGGTCAACCCATTGAACCCGACCCAAACCAAACCAATTGGTTTGGATATTTTTCATGATCGTGCCCCAACCTGAACCGACTCGCTCAGACCCAGCCTCGTTTGGTTAGGGTAACGAGTTAGTTGTTTGCAAACCCGTGAACACGAGACCCGACCTGTAACACCCACTCGATGCGGAAAACATAAATTAAGACGTTGGTTGCTTTCGGAATATAATATAAGTGAATAACTACGTTCGAAAAACGAGTCTAAAACTTTTTCTTCATAATGCAAACATTTAAAAGCATAAGGGCAATGAATTCAAACTACATCACATACATAAAAACATAACCATCCATACGATGATAAAAAGGTTTTTCCAAGCATACAAATGTTCAAATATATATAGTTACTGTTATCCAAAAGGAAATAAAGGAGCCATCTCATACCATAGTAAAACAACATAGAAAAGGGACTCCAACTCTTACACAAAAGACAACTCCACAGTTGGTCAAACCTAGAGATGTCTGTTGGAAAATTATCCAATGTCATCCCCATCATCGGAGGTCTTGAAGGGATCCTCCTCCTCGCCACTCGAGACATCACTGTAACTGAAGGTCTCCCAATCATGACTCCCCGGGTACACTCCCGTCTTCCTCACACCCTCACGAGTTTGAGGAGTAGGATAGGGTACCACAGATACAGATCGAGGGGCCTCAAAAACAGGGCATTGTAGCTCACTCTTGAGAGTGGTTCTGAGGAAATGGGCCTCACCATCAGCAGCTCACGCATCAACGTCCTCGGCATCAGAACACTCAAACCTCAGTTTCTCATAGTGATATAGAGCACCGTTGAGAAGAATCTGTACATGTATCCAAAAATACCACGGGATATCCAACATGTACGTAGCAAGGGTTTTTCTCTGCTAGGGTTTTTCTTCTCGGAAATGCCTAGGGAAATTGTAGGGATCAAAACCTATGAAAAATTTATAGGGACTAAAACCAAATCACACACACTTTATAGTGACTAAAGACCTATTTAAATCTTAATTTTTTTAAAATCAATTCTTTTAAAAGTAATTCTATCAAAATTTAAAATGAATTGGAAGATCCGAATTGGAATTGAAAGTGAATCAATAGAAGTCACAAGCTGGAGATTGTCCAATGTAAATCTATCTATCCAAATTAAATAAAGAATTTAATTCGACAATCGGAAAAAGCCAAAAGAATGTGAAATGAAGAACATTTGCGTGGCGGCCCGCAACATAAATAAAGGAAGATTTGCATGACTGAAGAAGGGCTTTGTCTTCAATCCTCACTCCCAATAGGGGAGGATTGATACTCTTACAATTCTAACCATTGATATAATATTAAAAAAGATCAATAGCTGAGATTAAAAGGGGCAAAAAGGGAAAAACAAAATCAAAAAAATCAACATCCTCATCCCTAAACTACCAACCTCCCCCTGCCAATATTTGCGGCCACCACCGCCACTGACAGCAACCCACCACCACCGTCCGCCCCCACCGACAGCAACCCACCACCGCCACTCCATTGCCACCGCACAGTAGCACCGCTACCACTCATAGATATGAACACCGTAACAACAATACCAGAAATCATGAACACCATATCAACAATACCAGAAATCATGAACATGGCTTCTCCAAAACAATAAAGAATAAATTAATCAAAGAAAATCAATCACAGAAGTCAGAACAACCAAACAAAATGAACAATTTTTTTTAAAAAATAAAAAAGAGAAGACAAATGGTGCTAGATTTGTCTTCAACTCTACTTCAGAACCTCAGATCTGCTTCATGGTGTCGCTTTATCTGCTCGGACGAGGGTGCGACGCTGCTGGGGAGGCTGAAGCTTTGAGGATGACGGAGGGGTGACGAGCCGACGGAGGCCTGGGCGATGACATCGGGGATAGGAACTGACATGCGACGGCACAATGGACAAGGAGGAAGAGACCGCGTACATGCCAGATCAGTTGTCTCGATGCTTCAGCCACCACCACGAGCAGACACAGGTGCGACAGCGAAGAAAGGGCTCGAGGCAGAGAGAGGAAAAGACGAACGAATGAAGAAGGTGAAGGGATCGACTATGGCAGAGGATGAGCATGAATGATGATCGAAGCTCCGGCCAGCGATCGGAGATCGGAGAAGAAGAAGAATATTTGTTGGCAAAGGCTTTGAAGAGAGGTGGCGGAGAGCCTAACAACAGTGTATATTTTTTTTTTATGTTTTTATTCTTTTTTTTTATTTTACCACCAAAATACCCATTATAACCCTGGAGTATCAAAACTCAACTCGAACAAGGGAGGATTAAAGATTTGCCCCTGAAGAAGGCTATCGTCCTCCAAGTCTTGGGATGAGCATCCATCCTCCTAAAAGAACCTCCATTGTCCCTTCTTCCACCTTCTCTTGTCTCTGCCTCCATTCAAATCCAGTAACCGTCCGTCGTCCACCATCCATTTCTGGCGATTAACCAGAAACAATAATCAAGTGGAGAATAAAGCCTATAAGGGAAAGCAAGTTGCAAAGTCCAGTGCGACCTTCCATTGCAAAGTTCTTCAAAAATAAAATGTAAGAAACTAAGATAGCCACAACAAAATTCCTTGACCTTCCTTGCATGCCCTAAATTAGCTTTTTTGCATTCTGAATTTTTGAGCAGTCTCACGAGATTTTTCGCTAGAAGCTCCTCCACTTAGAACGAAACAAGTGTTAGAAAACATGCTTATAGGTTTCTCGTGACAATTCCTGAAACATTAGCAGAAAGTCAATTGAGTTGTATAAAACATGGTTCCGTTAAGTAACCGACCCTTGTAAAATATATGGCTGAAGAGGTCTTAAAGGGAAAAATATTAAAAAAACTCATAGTCGCCGCTGATGACCCAGAAACACAAATCATTGACTTCATCATCGAGAGGAAACCTAACATGATGGGGTTCTTACAATCATCACCCACAATATCTATTGTGAAGTTAGTGTATGCACTATATTGACGTGGAAATGATAAACATAGCTAGAACCATGTGATCTGGGTGAGGAGTTTTATTTCTAGGTAAATTATGGGCGTGGGTGCACATCGAAAATCTAGTGGTTGTTTTTTGTGGTCAACAAACAAACAAATCCAAAGACCGAGATTAATGACGTAAAATAATTTCTTCAATTTAATGTTCTGTTAAGCATATAATGAACGTGATTTCAAGACGTTGGCAGGGAAGAGGCTATGGTGGACTGGATTTCGAGGCGTCGATAAGGTTTTAGGCTGCTGGAAGGTCGACGTACATGGTGGTTGTGAGGTTGTCTATTGTTTGGATGTGGTAAGTGATCGTGGGAGGTTGAAGTAATAACGGCAAGTTGGACCCGCAATGCCTCAAGCAAATGATGATTCGTGACCTCGATGGAAACGAAGTGCATGGTGGCCTGGGGCTAGCCTAGGATGGTGTTTAGCAATGGGTTGGCTTCATGGCGATGGATTTCGATGGTGGCAAGCTTAGGGAGGATCAATAAAGACATAACGACTTCAGGATGGTTGTTTACGGTGGTTACTACCTTGGTGTTGAAGTTAATGATGGGAGATCTAGTAGTTGATGGGAACAATTGCAAGGTTCGTCGTGGACGATGGCTAGGTGGGTGCCACTTCTTCTCTATGTATAGTCTCCAAGCGTCTAAAGCTTTTGTTACCTTTGATTTTGATGGATTCAAACATTTAAAACAAATGATTTTATATGAACCATCTGAAGTCTGCTAACAAGTGTATTAAGTGTGCAAAATCAATCGCTTCTTAGATCGAATTCATAACGTGAATCAAGCATCTGAAAAAGACTGAACCGATCTGAAGTTACTAAATCAAGTTTCTAAATGATGACTGAAGAAACAAGATCACAAGCCAGTTGTTTGATCGCTGAAGAAAGTGGAGTCTGCTGGAACCAAAGTGATTTAGATTTAATTAATCTCTAAGTTTTGATGTTAACAAAAGGATTAAATTTGCTTGGCAAAGTGTTAGTTGAGATCTAACAAGGTTATCTAGTATTGCATGATCACTTGAATCTTATAATTTATGGAAACTTAGAAAAAGTTTTCATATATCTGCTTGGACTTTAAATAAGAAATCCACGTCCATCCGTGTACACAGGCTACTCAAAAGCTTCGTAAAGTTATTTATTTATTTATTTATTTGAGTTGACTGAAACTTAAGTAGACGATGCATGATAATTTCTAAGTGGACGAAATATTAAAATATTTCTACTAGACAGAATCTAAGTTTCAAATTGAATAGACGAGCTTAACTTGCCACGTCATCAGACGAGATCTTTTTAAGTGAGTAGACACTTTAATGCCACGTCACTAGACGGAGATCAAAATAACTCACTAAGATATAGGAAGTCCAAAGACTTGAGTAGACGAGAGGATATGCCACGTCAGTGGACGAGCAAAAAGAAAGAGTGAATAGACTTAGTTTCACATATAACTAAGTAGACGCGGTTTTTAAGTAGACGAGCTCATCTTTATGATAAGCCTGCATAAATAATTTCAATCTGATCCACAATGAATCATATTTATTTCAAATGATTGATATTTATTTCAAGAGAATTTTTGTTCTTCTCATTTGTTTTATATGCTTAATGCTTTGTTTCCTTGTGAGAAAATCATAGTACCATCGACGAAATACAAAAAGAACCACAGTACAATGGGAAATGTAAAACGATCTGTACGATAGCACCTTTATGGCTGGAAAAAGCTGGAAGTTACATAAAGGAGGAAAAACAGTTTTCAAGCTGCAAATGCTCAGAGCAGTGAGCCTCCATTTTGTACTACCCTGATAACCAAGAATACATTTCAGCATGGCCTTGATCAAGCTATCAGTCACAACGGACATTGTGCATTCAATGCTATCTCTAAACGGGAAATTCAAAATGACCGTTGAAGCTTTTCAAGAGTAGAAGAAGGTCACTATAAATAGAGGACCTCAAGCGATGAAGATTAACTTTTGCCGATCCAATATTTGCGAGAACAAACTCTCATTTCTTTCATTCTTTCAAAAGCAAAAGTCTGTATTCTTTAGTTTGAATATTGTGAAAATATTCAACAGATCTTAAACTTTCATATCCTCACATATAGTGAGTAAAGACGATCTTAAGTTAAAATATATTTGTTAGAGTTAGAGCCTGAAGAGGCTTGGTAAGAAAGGAATACTTGTAGCCTGGAGAGGTGTTGAAAACTTGGTTGTAATATATTTGGAGAAATAGTGGATAAAACATTCAAGTCGAAGGGACTGGACGTAGCTCTTGGTTGGAAGAGAGTGAACCAGGATAAAATCATCTGCGTGAATCTTCTTTCCTTAAACTCTTACAGCTTTATTTGTTTATAGTGACTGTGGGGTTTTGATATTGCTTTTGTTAAGTCTCAGAAGTTCTTTTGTTTGTGTGTGCATCTGCTTTATATATCCTCGTGTGATAAAAACAGTTTTAAAAGGTTGCTTTTGAAAAATTATCAAGAAACACAATTCAACCCCCCTTCTTGTGTTTGCCTATGTCAACTTCAGTTGGTATCAGAGCTCAGCCTCGAAAGGGTTGAGCATCTAACAAATGTTGAGGGAGTATGATCAAACAATCATGGATACATAAGGACATGCTATCAACATACCTCCTCTCTTCGATGGAACTGACTATGACTACTGGAAGAAGAGGATGATGGCATTTTTGGATGCACAAAGTCTAGATATCTGGGAGCTCATAGAAACTGGTTACACTGAGCCCAGAAATGAAGATGGAGCTGCTGTTCCTAGAGCCTAATGGACTCAAGAGCATAAAAACCAACATCAGCTTAATCTAAAATCTAAGCACTATCTCATGTGTGCTATTTCTATATCTGAACATGACAAAGTTCACAGCTGCAATACTGCTAAAGAAATCTGGGATACTCTTACCCTAGCTCATGAGGGTTCATCACAAGTGAAGGAATAAAAAATAAGCATGCTGGTTCACCAGTATGAACTGTTTAAGATGGCTGATCATGAAATTATAGATCAGATGTTTGGGAGATTTCGGACTATCACCAACAGTCTCAGATCACTTGGAAAAAATTATGAAAATAGAGACCATGTAAGAAAGATTCTGAGAAGTCTCTCAAAGCAATGGAGACCCAAAGTGACTGCTATTCAAGAAGCCAAAAATCTGAACACTCTTTCTCTAGAAGAGCTTATGGGATCACACAAGGTTCATGAACTTGAACTAAATGAAGAAGAAAATTCCAGAAAAGGAAAATCTATTGCCCTAAAGGCAAAGAAGGCAAGTTCATCAAAAGTCCTTAAAGCTGCTGAGTCATCAGAATAATCTGGATCTTATGACAATGATGAAGGGACAGATGAGGATGAACTATCTTTCATCTCTAGGAAGATTCAACATATGTGGAGAAAGAAAGGTGGTTTCATAAGGAAGTAGTTCAACCATGGCAGACATTGCATCAGAAAGTGAATACACTGATGCTGAGGTAATGGACTCTGACCCGTCCACTCTTCAAAATGCTTTTGATGAATTGTTGCATGAGTCGTCCATACTGTCTCGAGAGTATAAGAGTCTCAAAAAGAAATTTTCTAAATTATCTAGAGAATATGATAGGGTTTGCATTGAGAAACAAAACCTTAAAGATGAAAATGACATACTAAAATCAGTGAATGTCAGTCTAGTTGACAAAATGGAGTGTGAGTTTGATGTTTCTTGTGAAGTTGCAAAATTGAAACAAGATGTAACATATCTGACAGACTCTCTGTCAAAGCTTGTAGGTAGCTCAGATAGACTTACTCTCATTTTAAGGTACTCTAGGTCACCACGTGATAAATCTGACATTGGTTATGATGAAGAGAAGCAAGAAGCATATCACCAAAAGTCAACACCACATACAAAGCATAGAGCTTCAAAAGCTCAAGCTAAACATGCTAAAACCAAGTCTGGCCTGTCCAACACCTTTTGCAAAGTGTGTGGAAAGAATGGGCATACTACATCTAGATGCATACATAATAAGCATAGAAAGCATTCTCGTCCAGTGACTACTAACAAGAAAGGACCCAAGTCAGTTTGGGTACCTAAAGATAAGATAATACATGTTGCAGTTTTTCTTAACAACAGGAAAGAAACAAACATCTTGGTACTTGGACAGTGGGTGCTCACGACACATGACAGGAGAAAGGTGTATGTTTAAAGACCTTAGAGCCAAATATAGTGGATGGGTCACATTTGGAGGAAACCAGAAAGGGAAGATCACTGGTATAGGTAAAATTGGTAAGCACCATTTTCCTTCCATTGATAATGTTCTTTTGATAAATGGTTTAAAACATAATCTGTTGAGCATAAGTCAATTATGTGACAGTGGATATGATGTTTCTTTTGATAATAACATGTGTAATGTCAAGAAAGATGATGGATCAATTTTATTCATTGCTAAGAGGAAAAACAATCTTTATAAGATTGACTTAGAGGACCTCTCAAATTAGAGTGTCTCATGTCTAGTGTCCATTGAAGATGAGCGATGGATTTGGCACAAAAGGCTAGGTCACGTAATCTTAAAGTTAATTTCAAAGGTAAATAAGCATAACCTCGTGAGAGGATTACCAAACCTTAAGTTCAAATCTGATGCTTTCTGTAATGTATGTCAAAAGAGAAAAACAGTCAAGTGTTCTTTTGAATCTAAAACTTTTGTTAGTACCAATAGACCACTAGAGTTGCTACACCATGATCTTTTTGGTCCAACAAGGACTGCTTCTGTTAGTGGTAAGAAATATGGTCTTGTTATTGTAGATGACTACACAAGATGTACATGGGTTATGTTCTTAACTCACAAGGATGACTCCTTCAAGGTCTTTTCTATATTCTGTAAACATGTACAGAATGAAAAAGGCATGTGTATCACCTCTATCAGAAGTGACCATGGGGGAGAGTTTGAGAATGAGCTATTTCATAAGTTCTATGAATAAAGTGGTATTCTTCACAACTTCTCAATACCAAGAACACCACAACAAAATGGTGTGGTAGAGAGAAAGAACATATCTTTTCAAGAGATGGCTAGGACTATTCTCAATGATCACTCTGTCCCTAGACACTTATGGGCTGAAGCTGTTAACACTGCCTGCTACATTCAGAACAGAATATACATTAGACCTATCCTGAACAACATTCCTTATGAATTGTGGAAAGGACGAAAACCCAATATTTCATATTTTCCTCCCTTTGGTTGTAAATGCTATATACTGAACACTAAAGATCAACTTGGTAAGTTTGATGCAAAAGTAGATAATGGAATTCTGTTAGGATATTCTGAAACTTCAAAAGGTTTTAGAGTTTACAATTCTAGAACTTTAGTTGTAGAAGAATGTATTCATGTCAACTTTAACGACAAGCAGCCTGATAAGAAATTATCAGAGCTAGATAAAGCATTTGCAGATCTTGATCTAAATATCTCAGGAGATACAACACAGATTAAAGCTGATGATCAAGTAGACGACCCTCCTCAACAACCAGAACTAGAAACATCCACTTCTCAACAAGAAAATGTTCAAAGATCTTGGTACTTCAAGAATTATCATCCACAAGATCAGATCATTGGAAATCCCAATGATAGGCTAAGAAACAGATCAACCTTCAGAGAGCAAGATGATTCTGCACTTGTCTCTGAGTTGGAACCAAAGACAATAGACGAGGCTTTGTTGGACGATGGATGGATTCTAGCGATGCAAGAAGAGCTGAAGTAGTTTGAAAGAAGTAATGTTTGGACTCTGGTACCCTTGCCTAAAGACAAATCAATTATTGGAACAAAATAGGTTTACAGAAACAAGCTTGATAAAAATGGTTAAATGGTAAGAAATAAAGCAAGACTTGTTGCACAAGGATACTCTCAAGAAGAAGGTATAGATTACACTGAAACTTTTGCACCTGTGGCTAGATTAGAAGCAATTAGGATTTTACTTTCTTTTGCTGCACATCATAGCATTATGCTTTTTCAAATGGATGTTAAAAGTACTTTTCTAAATGGCTTTATTAATGAAGAGGTATATGTTATGCAACCTCCGAGTTTTGAAAGTGAAACCCCACCTGAACATGTATATAAGCTTAAGAAAGATTTATAAGGCCTCAAGCAAGCTCCTAGAGCTTGGTATGATAGACTAAGTTCATTTCTAACGGAAAACGGCTTTAATAGAGGAAAGGTTGATACAACCCTGTTTAGAAAATCCATAAAATCTAATTTCTTAGTTGTGCAAATATATGTTGATGATAATTTGGTCCTACTAATGAATCTCTATGCAAAGAGTTTTCTAAGCTCATGCAGAAAGAGTTTGAAATGAGCATGATGAGAAAACTCAAATTCTTCCTTGGACTTCATGTTAAAGAAACTGTGGACGAGGTGTACATCCATCAAACTAAATATACAAAGGAACTACTAAAGAAGTTTAAGATTGATGATTGCAAGCCAATGAATACACCTATGCACCCCACGTCCATACTCAACAAAGATGATAAAGAGAAAAAGGTAGACCAAAAGGTATATATAGGTATGATAGGATCTCTCTTATATCTTACTGCGTCTAGGCCTGATATTATGTTCAGTGTATGCTTATGTGCTCGATTTCAATCTAATCCTAGAGAATCTCACTTATTAGCAGTTAAAAGAATATTTAGATATTTAAAAGGTACTATTAATCTGGGTTTGTGCTTTAATAAAAATGAAGATTACAGATTAGTTGGTTTTTGTGATGCTGACTATGCTGGAGATAGAATTGAAAGAAAGAGTACCAGTGGAGGATGTCACTTCATTGGAGGTAATCTTATCTCATGGCCAAGCAAAAGACAAAGTACCACTGCCTTATCAACTGTTGAAGCTGAGTATATTTCAGCTGCTAGTTGCTGCTCACAACTTCTTTTGATCAAACATCAATTGGAAGACTACAATGTGTTTATAAGTAGTATTCCACTTATGTGTGATAATAATGCTGCAGTTAATTTATATAAGATTCCAATATTACATTCTAGAGCTAAGCATATAGAAATTAAACATCATTTCATTAGGGATTATGTGTAAAAAGGTGTTTTTGACATACAATTTGTGGATACTGATCATCAATGGGAAGATATCATTACTAAACCTCTTGCTAAGGACATATTTATTTTTATTAGGAAGCATCTCAATATGCTATGTGTGGATTGAGTAAGGTGTCCAGCCTAAAGAATCTTTGTTGATGTATGTGCGTCTAAAGCATTTCAAGTCCATTGTATGACTAAAATACACATCCATTGCATATCGCGTCCATTGTATTTGTGTGCCGCGGCCACAACATGTCGTGTCTATACATGTTTGCATCTTATTTGGACCCGTCCATACATATATTTATGACTTGCATTTATTTTGTCTCAATGAAAAATTTATCCTTTATTCTCTCTACTAAGTCAGTACTTCCATCAATCCCATCATAACCTTTTTATAGTTTCAAAATACCAATGTCGTTTTATACTTAATGACATGTCTTGTCAAATATTTTCTTTTTGATTTATTTCTAAAATAAAAACCTTTGAAATTCAAAACCTTTTTTAAGCAACCCTCTTCCCTCTGAGAAACCTTTCACTACCCTGTCATCTCTAAGATTACTCGATCTCTCTATCTCTTCGCTTTCCAACCCTAACTCTCAAATCACCAAAAATGGCTTCTTCTTCAACCTTCAATGTGGAAAAGCTTAATATGACTATTAAGCATCACTTCAACGTCGGAGTTTTACGAGACTACAATCTAAATATCAGCAAGTGTATTAACGCTGCTGGGTGGGGAGGACTCTTCGCTGAGAAAGTATCTATTTATCCCAATTTGATAATGGATTTCTGGAGGATACTTCAACTCACTGATACTGACATCTCCTCTACTGTATCGGGAAAGAGGATAGTAGTCTCTGAGAAGACTGTTGCTGATGCCATCTTCTGGGCTCAGGAAGGAATGGTTTTTACTGAGTCATGGGAGACTGAACTAGGTGTCACTGAGGTCATTGAAGTCTTCTTAATGAGAGAGGACACAGTAAGGAATCACTCATGGAAATCTGTAGAAATGAAGGACATTGTTCGCATCCTTCATCAATTGCTGAACAAAGTGGTTCTTCACAAAGCTGGGTCCAAGGACAACTTGTCTACCTTGCACAAGTTCTGCCTCTACTATCTCTTTACTGAGACAAAGATCAACCTTCCCATAATTTTGTATGGAAGATTCAGGGATGTTGTGATTAACAGGAAGAAACTATCTGATTTTCCCTATTGTCATCTCCTTTCCAAGATATTCAAAGCTCAAGGAATCCATGAATTCATTGCTGTTAGGTCATCTGAAGAGAAAGCACGAATTTTAACTGAAAAACCAATGTCAGCTGCTGATTTTGGCAAGATGAACATTGCAAATATGAATCTCAGCACCTATATTGCTGCTGCCATAGCCAAGACTGAGGAATTAATGAAAGTCAAGGAAGAAATGGTTGAACAGAGTAATACTGATGTTCAGGGGCTGAAAAGGAATGTTAAGAAGAAAACCATTACTGCAAGGAAGCCAATGCCTAAAAGGCCTACTGGTGGAATTGTCTTCAGAGAACCCACTGCTGCTGCTCCTAATCCTGCCCCAACATAGAAAAAGACAAGAGACTTGATTCTGTCTTATGATGAGGATGAGGATGATGAGGACAGGGCTCCTACTAGCTCAATACTGAAGAAACAGAAAATTGTTGCTTCTGCTAATGCTGTTGCTGCCTCTATTCCAACTAGGAGGAGACAACCCCAGAGAAGAGCTAAAGCTGCCATGAGAACTGAGGTAACCCTTCCTGCTAATGACCCTGTCAAGTTAGCAGTAGATGCCCTAGTTTCCAGCTTTGAGCACAGGGTAGATGATTGTGTACATGCATCCTCTGTGAATCAAAATCAAAACATGGATGATATGTATATTCCCACTCCCCTTTCACCACAAATAAACTCACCAGATCAACCACTAACAGCCTCACCACCAAGACTAAAATTCTTAGCCATAATACCTGAATCTGATCCCTGGTTTCATCAACCAGATAATGGAATTAGCCCTGGTGCACCCTTTCCCAAAAATAGAAAAACTAGATTCCCCTACACTCATCCCTTTGTTCTTTATGATGGCAAAACTGAAAGCGTATCCAAGGTTAAAAGGGATTGGAAAATTTTGTTTCATAAACATGAACCTGATCCTGCTTCAACCAGACCCTTCTACCCCCCACCAGTATACCAATATGAGCCTGAACCCATCATCACCCCACATCATAAATACCATCCTGACATAAACATCGGTAGACCCCTCCTCCAAAATGTACAATTACCTTGGACCACTCATCACACACCTACCCCAAAAGAAATTCCCTCTAAGAAAGATTTATCCCAACCTAGTCAGATATCCACCCTTTAAACCTTTCACTGAAGGTGTAGAAAGGCACGTCATATCTGATTGGACTCAAGATCCAGAAAAGAAAAATCTTAAAAATGTTCTTGAAAAGAGATCAAGATCATTCAGATATGTTCCATTCATCATGGATGCCAACACCAAATGGAAGTCCTTTGTTCATCCCAGTGAATATGGCAAAGCTGCTGACTTCTTTGATCAACTCCTGTATGCTTTTTGGAAAATGGAGTTGGAAATGCCAAGATATGTCAGGGCTGCAAATTTTGTGCCTCCAACATGGCCTCATCATTCTCTGGAGAAAACAAGAATATGATTCAGACCCTACATGATATGTCCCAAGCTACCAATGTGTGACATGAATAAAGACAGAGATATGAAAAAGCAGAGAAACATTAGCAAGATGCCTTTTCCTGATAGCAGCATTATCAATCTAGCAACAATCAATCTTACTGATCAAAATGTGATTGACTACTGGTTAGCTCAACCAACTGAAGATGTTCAAGAGGATGTTGTTGTGGACATCTAGAGGACTCACATAGTGAAATGTGCACAGGAAGCTTCCTCCTCCGAGCTGACTATTGAAGAGAAGAAATATATTCCTAAAGTTAGAGGGAAGTGTGGCATTGCTTATTGCAGATTCCTCATCTATAAGGACATCATTGGCATTCCTATCATAAGTCCTGTCTTTGAAGATGACTCTATTCATTGGGCCAAAGAGCTACCAGAACCAGTGCTGCAATATGCTACTTCACCTCCTCCATCACCATCTTTAGAACACATTGATGAGGAAATTATTGTTGAAGATATGGAAGTTGAGGAAGTTGCTGAGTCTATTCCCAGACCTAGCACTTCCGAGAAGCATTCATCTCAACCATTAGCTCTCACAGTTATTCACCCTCGGGACCAACCTCAATAGTCCAGAGCCTTGGACACCTTGCCAAGTCAAGCACATGCTCAAGACAGTGTTGAAAGCTCCAGACCCTCACTCTCTCTGCCACCAAACTTTGAAGAGATGATTGGTAGAATAATTGAAGAAAGAGTAAAGGTTGAAGTGAATGAACAAGTGAAAGAGCAAGTTGCAGAAGCTCTGCTTCCAACAAACATAATGATGAACCAGATGATGAGCATCATGCTCAGCTTTCAACAAAGTCAGAATCTGCCTACACAAATCCCTGCTTGTCCACCAAATCCTAATTCGTATCAAAATCAAAACCCTCCTCCTCCACCTCCACTTTCCTCTTAATTTCTCTTGTTTCTCTTTTATTACTGACAATGATGGTCCACTCCTTAACCTTTTTGTCTGGTGACAAAAAAGGGGGAGAAAAGAAAGAGAATTAAATTTAATGAGAAGAGTCAGTTTTTTGAAAAGTATATAGTTGTTTGCATATGCATGTCTCTGTTTATGCTTTAATATACTATATCTGTTTTGAATGCTCTGATACTGTTTACTATGATTTGTTTATTGCTTTGATATATCCTAAGTCTACATGCTCTAACACTGTTTGATATGATATATTATATATAAGTTTGATTAAGTCTATAATGCTCTGATACTATCCTAACCGATAAGTAATTTCACTGGTCTGATAAGTTATATATACATGTGCTGCTGAATTTATGTCTTATGCTTTTCCTACTAAAGCTTGTATGCTTTGTCTTAGGGGGAGCTTTGTAAGCTCTCTTAGACTTTGCTACTCCAATTTAATTATTTTTTGTCATCATCAAAAAGGGGGAAATTGTTGTAACCAAAATGATTTCGATTTAATTAATCACTAAGTTTTGATGTTAACAAAAGGATTAAATTTGCTTGGCAAAGTGTTAGTTGAGATCTAACAAGGTTATCTAGTTTTGCAGGATCACTTGAATCGTATAAGTTATGGAAACTTAGAAATTTTTTTCATATATCTGGTTGGACTTTAAATAAGAAATCCATGTCCACCAGTGTACACAGGCTGCTCAAAAGCTTGGTAAAGTTATTTATTTATTTATTTGAGTAGACTGAAACTTAAGTAGACGAGGCATGATAATTTCTAAGTAGAAGAAATATTAAAATATTTCTACTAGACGGAATCTAAGTTTCAATTTGAATAGATGAGCTTAACTGGCCACGTCATCAGACGAGATCTTTTTAAGTGAGTAGACGGACTTTAATGCCATGTCACTAGACGGAGATCAAAATAACTCACTAAGATATAACAAGTCCAAAGACTTGAGTAGACGAGAGGATATGCCACGTCAATGGACGAGCAAAAAGAAACAGTGAATAGACTTAGTTTCACATATAACTAAGTAGACGTGGTTTTTAACATCTTTATGATAAGTCTTCATAAATAATTTCAATCTCGTTCAATTTCAAGAGAATTTTTGTTCTACTTGGCATTCTACTAAGTTTGGTTTTATTTGTCATATTTATTAATTGGTTATTTAATTGATATGACAAAGTCCATGATTAAATTTAGACACTTTTCATCTTGATAGAGATCATGTTAATGAGAGGCAAGCATTTTATAATTTAATCTAAAGTATATATTCTTGATCGTGAGATTATTAATAATAGGACATTAGTAATCCGGAAAGATCAATATATATGTGATAGTCTCTATTGGATAGAGATTAATAGATCTCATTTATTAATTCACATATATAGATGATGCATATAGAGTTATGATCATTGAATTGACTCAATTGAGAAATCCTAATGGTTTATATTACCGTTAAATTGTCAATAGGATATTCTCTTGAAGGACATAGTGTAAATGTTTCCTTTGACCTGAGATTATCATAGTAATTAACAAGTTACTTGCTATACTTTGATTCCGGACACCTAATGCCTTAGGGTAATAGTTGAATGGATATTGGGTATGACTAAGTACTTGTAGAATTAATGATATATCAAGAAGGAATCCAGCAACTCTTGGTAATGAGTTTGAGCTCTATGATTATAACAACAAATTTAGACCTTGGCCAAGGCAATTGAATGAATGAAGAAATGAGTTTCTTAAATAATTCACTAGTTGGTTATAAAATATAAAAGAGTTTACTGTTTAGAGTTTGACATTTATACCATACTCTAATGTTAACTCAGAGCTGGAACGATCACTAGTGGAAAATATACATTAGACGGTAAAGGTTTACGTCAGTTAACCAAAAGCTAGACGTTAAAAATGAAGCGGTGGCAGTTTTGTAAATATCAGAGTTCATTAATTCAATTTTAACGTCAGTTGTTTTAATGACTGACGTTAAAAGTGAAGTGACACACTTTTAACGTCAGTTCAATAAAAAACTGACGTTAAAAGTGAACATTTTAACATCAGTTCTATAAAGAACTGACGTTAAAAGTAAGTCACTTCACTTTTAACGTCAGTCCTTACATCAACAGACGTTAAAGGTTATTTTAATAATATTTTTTATCTAGTATATGATCCCTTCCGCATTGCCTTCCTCAAAGTTTCAGTTTCACATGAATTGCTTTGATGTTTTGTGTTTCTGTTTTTGAAAACTATAAGTTGAATCAATAACCCAAACCGGATCTCATTCATGAAGTACTGTAATACAGACTGATACAGAAGATTGAAAGGGTTTAAAATCCTATAAAAAGTTACATTGAAAGGGTTTAAAATCCTATAAAAAGTTACATTGAAAGGGTTTAAAATCCTAAACATTAAAGCTACATCCCATCAGAGAGTTTTATGAAATATGCCAAAGGGAAAACTATACTCCGAAGACCTCAGAAAACTGGAGGGCATGAGAGAACTCAAGAGAGAGGCAAAAACAGGTGCACTAGATCTGTTTCAAGCAAAGGCAGTGGTTCCAGAGACTTCCAAGACGGTCACTTGCTGCCAAAGCTGAGGTTTTGGAACTGTGACCCCCGAGCACCTGATTAGCCCTTCAGCAGCTGATTCTCCGGAAGGTGATAAGGTGAGCAACTCACATAATGTAATTTACTCAGACTTATCACCCATGTAATGTAATTTACTCAAACTCAGAAGTTGTTTGACCATTAAGACAAAGACCTTTGAGTCTAGGAATAAGAAGAAAGAGTGATGAAGTTAATCTCCACGGCAGAGCCATATTGTGAAGCAGAAAATTAGAAGGATGGAAGGAAGCTATTTATAGGAGCAGGGGATGAAGTTACTAAGCTATTCTGATTTTGTTGAAAACTTACCTATAAACTTAATGCTCATTAAGAGGATTGAGTTACAAGGTGCATGGGTAAGTAGCACAAAGATCAAAAAGGAATGAATGTTTTTGCAGATATCTATACACTTTTAACGTCAGTTTTTTTTTAAAAATTGACGTTAAAAGTGTTTTTCAAATAAAAAATATTAATTGTTAACTTCAGTTTTTTATACAACTGACGTTAAAAGTTTGATTTTTACTTCAGTTAAATAAATAGCTGACGTAAATAATCCTATATATTATAAACGTGCATAATGAATATTGGAAATAATGTAATTAATATACGGGAACTTGGCAGTCATCAATTAAGTTGACGTTAAAAATGAGGTGGTGGGTAAACTATTTGCGTCAGTTCTATAAATAACTGACGTAAATAATTATGAAACTCATTTCATTGGTTGTCATGTCCCTGTTGTCCCTCTTAACGCAGATCACTCCATATAGTACTGCAGTTTATTTCTAAACCTTTTTTACCCAACCTTAATATACATGTAATGTAATTTACTCAAACTTAGAAGTTGTTTGACCATTAAGACAAAGACCTTTGAGTCTAGGAATAGGAAGAAAGAGTGATGAAGTTAATCTCCACGGCAGAGCCATATTGTGAAGCAGAAAATTAATTAAAAGGATGGAAGGTAGCTATTTATAGGAGCAGTGGATGAAGTTACTAAGTTATTCTGATTTTCTTGAAAACTTATCTATAAACTTAATGCTCATTAAGAGGATTAGGTACAAAGGTGAATGGGTAAGTAGCACAGTAGTCAAGGGAATGAATGTTTTTGCAGAAACTAATAAACCTTTAACGTCCGTTGTGTAATACAACTGACGTAAGAAGTTGTGAGTGTTTTTAACGTCAGTTTCTTAATACAACTTACGTTAAATATATGACCTTTAACGTCAGTTATTACTAACAACTGACGTAATAAGTGTGAAGTTTTTAACGTCAGTTTATTAAGACAACTGGTGTTAAATATATGATCTTCAACGTCAGGTTTTACCAAAAACTGACGTAAAATGTTGTTTTATTTTAATTATAACGTTTACCCCCGCGCGCCTTCTCCACTTCTCTGTACGTCTTTTCTCTTTTCATCACGCTCAACCCTCACTCTCGCTCTCACTCTGCCCTAATCGCGAGCTCATCTCCACTGCAACCACCGCGAGGGATTCTTCGCCACCACCGTGAGGTACACTCTTAACCCCTAACTCTGTCTTTCCCGCTCATTCTTTGCATAACTTGACATCTCTCTTTCCTCTGGCCTTCCCGCGCACGAACTCTCCTTGTCCCTATGCTCTCAGTAACCACATCGAACGTTGGCCACCACTAGAGCTTCCCCCCCACCACCACGCGAGCGCCTATTTCTGGTGAGTCTTTAATTAGGGCACATTTTTTTATTCACGGTTTTGAGTACATGCATGTTGCTTTGCTGGTTTAAAACTGTAGTCTCAGTAGTTGAAACTTGAAACTGTGAGTTTGAGTTGTTTGGAATGTCTCTATTTTTGGTTTTGAGTGTATGTTGAAACTGTAGTCTCAGTAGTTGTAACTTTAAACCGTGAGTTTGAGTTGTTTGGAATGTCTCTATTTTTTGTTTTGAGTGCATGTTGCTCTGCTGGTTGATCTGTCACGGCCGTGATTAGTTCTGCCTATGAGGGTCTGGTTCAGTTGGCACGTTACAGCCGTGATGGACATCACGGCCAGACCGTGACCAGTGCTTGGCAATCTTCAAAAACTATAGTTTTCCATCTCCCGTATTGTCCTTATATTGGATATATAGATGTTTTGTATATCTAAAGGACCTATCTAGTTATTTTTATTTATACTTCTGTATTTATTTTGAGTTATAACCTATGTTAATACATATATATTGTTTCTGAACAGGCATACATATGGATCACTCGGATAGCCCACATGCACGGGAGGACACTTTGGGGGTTTCGCAGGACCCGATCACGCCTACGCCTGATTCTAGTGTAAGTTTACATGTTATATACTATCTTTAGTCCTTCTTGTTAATGTAAGTTTATAATGTTACAACCCTCTATTCTATCATTTTTTTTGTCCATACAGACATCACAGGCTTATAGGAAACGGGGTAGAGGAGCCACCTCGTTGAAGAAACTAGAGAAGGACAGGCAGAGCGGACAGAAGCTTGAGGTGTCCTTCGATGCTAATCTAAATGCCCAGGGACCCCGTGCTAAAGAATTTAATAAGTGGGTGTTTCTACAAGCGAAGCAGCACGTAAGCATCAACTACAACCACTGGAATGACGTTCCACAGAACGTTAAGGATCAGATTTGGGAGGCTATCATGGTATTTTACCTTTACATTCGTTTGATTTACATTATTAGATAATTATTCGAGTTATAATCCATCCAGTTGTTATATATGTATCTAATGTGTAGGTAGCTTGGACTGTGCCAAATGACGAGGATCATCGTCATAAATGTATGAAAATGACATCAAAGCGTTGGAATGGGTTCAAGCATGATCTTACCAGGTACTATGTATCTGGGAAGAAGTGGCTTGATAAAATGTTCTCGGATTATCCCTGGATTGATCAGGATACTTGGGATATGTTTGCCAGGAGTCGACAGGATGAAGAATTTCAGGTTGGTTGATTAAGTTAATTTTGTATGCTTATTATAGATCATTTAACTGTATTTAATTATGTGTTTTTGTTTGAATAGGCTAAGGCAAATAAGGGTCGGCAGAATCAGGCGAAGAACGTCCACCGCCACACCATGTCTCAGGGTGGGTACCATACTCGGATCCAGCAGATGATGGCGGATAGGCTGAGGGCGAAGCAGGAAGAGCACTCTGCTAGGATTGAAAGAGGAGAGGTGCTTGAGGGCACACCATCAAGTCCTCTGTCGGACATCGACCGCGAGGATGTCTGGTTAGCCGGCCGCATGACAAAGGCGGGATCTTTTAAAGTTGATGCCACTCGCGAAGTGGCAGATAAGATTGTAAGTAAATAATTAACTTGATTTCAATTGATATTTGTATAGATATTTGCAACACTTTTCACTTGCACGTTTTTTTCATTTTTTTCATTGTAGATGGATCTTAAAGCAAAATCCTCCCAGGGCGCATTCGTCCCTTCTGGACGGCAGGACGTCTTGATGACTGCTCTAGGCAAGAAAGACCATCCTGGTCGGGTTCTCGGTGTTCCTGGGAACGTGACCATCAAACAATATTATGGCAAGTCTGGTTCACGAAAGCGGGTGGTCAATGAAGCATCAATTTTGGCTGACATTACTCAGCACCTCATGTCCAACCCAGATATTACAACACATCTGATGCAAGGCTTAATAGCCAACCCAGAATTCAAGCAGGCGCTTGCCAGAGAGCTTTCCTCCGTCGGTACATCCCAGGACATCGCAAGGCTTGCCAAAGCTTCACATGTGAGCACAAAAGAGAGTTTTAGTATGGCACATGTGGAGGACGATGAGTTGGCAGCTAGGGAGCGGGAGTTGGAAGTCCAGCGCCATGAGCATGAGTTGGAAATGAAAAGGTGTGAGCTTGAGTTGGACTCCAAACGACTGATAGTGTGATTTTACATCATATTTTATGTACACTTTGCATGCATTTTGCATATAGATTAGGCATTCTTTATTTGATTTTAGTTAGATTTTCCCTTGGAACGGGTTAAGCGGTTTCTTGGTGTTGTTTTGCAGGAATTCAATGTAAAAATGGTCAAAATCAGCCATGGTGGAGCCTGGAGGAAATAGAACTTGAAAAGTGAAGAATATGAGCCAAACAGAGCCCATCACGGCTAGGGATGTCAACGGGGCGGGGCGGGCACGGATCAGCCATAATAAAATACCGCACCGCCGTACCGTGATATCGTTTACGGGTTCTTAACGGATGGCAAATCGGGATATCGTGGTAGTTATAAAAAGAATCTTTTTTAATTTAAAAAATACATAAACTTAAACAAACCACCACATTAATATCTTGATATTTGAACAAATAGCACCACATTAATACATCACACATAAAATATCTATGAAACACACATGTGAAAATTTCTGAAAATGTTGGCTTTGGGTTTTTAGGGTTTTTGTAATTAAGTAGCACGGTATCGGGGACGGATAGTATGATACCCCCCCGCCTTATGCGGGTTTGGAATCTTTTACCCGCGGGTACCCGTTTAATGTTAAAAATGTTATCCGCGGGTATCCGGGCCATCCCTAATCACGCGGATCAAGCGGCGACCGTGATGGCCATCATCACGGTCGTGACCCAGAAAGGGCGACGCGAACTGTCTATAAAATAAAGAAACGCATCAGGTGACGCAGTCTATATAAAGAAACTAGGGAGTTTTTTTGGAGAGAGAAAAGGAGGTAGCCCAGAGAAACCCTAGGGGACGATTCTTTGTTGCTGTGGTGGCTGGGTTCATCCTTCCATGGAGTGTTTCCCTTCCTCCATCTTAGTATCTTCCCTTTTCCCTTCTCCTTTGATGATGTGTAACTAAAATCCCATTGTTGGGGTTAGGGTAGCCATTTCTGAATTCTTATGCATATGACTTGAATCTTGTAATATGGTTTTTACTTCTTTATTGAGTGATTGATTCTCTATGCTTAATGCTTGTTGTGGCTAGCACCCCCATGACATGATTAGTGTTTTGATATGCAATTGGAAAATTCGTGTTAAAACCGGAATTGAGATTAATCACCTGATAAGCCTTGTATCTAGGAATGGAACTAGGTTTATTAGCAATCGTGTAATCCCTAATCATAATGCAAATTCATTAATTTAGGCCACCTAAGGAATTAGGGTCAATTAGTGGATTTAGGCTTTTGTCATCCGAGGAATCGGAACTTGAGTAATTTAGTGGATTGATTGTCATAATTGAAGTGGAAACTGTTTATTAGTCATTTCATTGCATGAGGATGAAGTTTGGTGAACCTAATCCCAACATCTTTTATCATATTTGAAACCCATCTCTTATTGTCTTCCAAGTGTTTGAGAAAATTACAAAAAGAGTTTGTTTTTCTTATGTTGTTAGTTCTAGCTTTTGTTAGTTTAGAACTCTCTTCAATCCAAGAATCCGCTTAGATAGTAATTGGTTTGGTAAGTGTTAGTACTTGTCGCAGTCCTCGTGGGAACGATAAAACGGTCTCACCACCGTATTACTTGCACGACTGGATATACTTGCCCAGATTTGTCAACAAGTTTTTGGCGCCGTTGCCGGGGACTGCGTCTCAATATTAGCATATCCATTTCGATTACTAATTTAGGCAAAAATTTCTGTTATAATCTGTTTTCTGCAGTAATTTTCTGTTCTGTTTGTTGTCATTTTTTCTTTTTCTGTTTTGTTTTTGCTGCTACTTTTCTGGTGTATTTGTTGTTGTGTGCTAACCTTTACTGCTAACACTCTTGTTTTCTAGAATATTTGTGTATGCGAGGTACTATTCCAGCTGACCAACTCCTATACGATCCAGAAATTGAAAGAACAGCTAGGAATAATAGGAGGCAAGCAAGACAGCAGAATTTGCTAGAACAACAAGGAGAAGAACAAGAGACTTCCACCTCTCAAGTTTGTCAAGAAGAATTCAGAATGGCAGACAATGGTGAAGATGCTCCACTACCACGGAGGACACTTGGTGACTATGCCAATACAAATGTCAACCGGCATGTCACTAGCATAGTGAGGCCTCTAGTGAACTGCAACAACTTTGAAATCAAGCCAAATCTCATCAATATGGTGTCACAGAATCAGTTTGCTGGGTTGGAGAAAGAAGATCCTAATAGTCATGTGTCTAACTTCTTGGAGTTGTGTGACACAGTGAAGATAAATGGTGCATCCGATGATGCAATTCGGCTGAGGTTGTTCCCTTTTTCTCTAAGAGATAGAGCCAAGTCTTGGCTCCAATCACAACCAAGGGGGAGCTTCACTACATGGGACAACTTAGAGGAAATATTTCTGGCAAGGTTCTTTCCCACCGCAAGATTTGTAAAGGCAAGGGGTGACATCATAGGCTTTGCTCAACAAGAAGGTGAAAATCTGCATGACGCCTGGGAAAGGTTCAAGGAATTGCTTCGGAGATGCCCAATTCATGGTTTTGATGATCTTACTCGGATGCAAACATTCTGTAATGGATTGAGGCCATCAACCAGGTACATGTTGGATGCCTCAGCTGGAGGTTCAATGAATACAAAGACAGCAGAGGAAGCTCTGACTTTGATAGAAGCAATGGCCTCTAATGATTACTTGATGCATCATGATCGGGGCCCCACACAAAGAAGGGGAGTGTTGGAGTTAGATTCACAAACTGCATTGTTGGCTCAGAACAAGCTCATGACACAACAACTGGAGTCTCTTACCAAGCAACTAGCTCAACTCCCACAACAACTCCAAACAGTTCAAGGGACACCCATGCCACCCCAACAGGTAATGCGATGTGATTTTTGTGAAGGTGATCATGATAATGGAAGATGTGAGGCACCGCCTAGTTCCAATGAGGAAGCCAATTATATGGGGAACTATGGGCGGCCAGGCAACAATCAATTCCCTAACAACTACAACCAAGGGTGGAGGAATCAACCAAATTCTGGTTGGAAGCAAGATGCCGAACAAACAAGTAAACCTCCTCCTCCACAACTGCCTCAAGACCGGGTTTCTAACTTGGAAAACACCCTCAATCAGTTCATGCAATTGACCATGGCAAACCAGAAAAATACCGATTCTTCTATAAAAAATATGGAGGTGCAAGTTGGCCAAATTGCAAAGCACCTAGCAGAGCTATCCAGCAGCGGTTTTTCTGGTAACACTCAAACTTATCCGAAGGAGCATTGCAATGCTATCGTTTTGAGGAGTGGAAAAAGTATTGATAATATGGGTGGTAAGCCTTTGGTGAAGAATCAGAAAGTCAATGAAAAAACAGAAGTGACTGCGGAGGAAAAAGAGGAAGAAGGCAAGGAGGTTGTAGTTGAGGAAGAGGAAAAAGCCAATGAAAAAGACAAGAGGGAGAAGTTAGTGGATGAAAACTCAATTCTGAGGAGGACTAAAAGTCAAATTTTAAAAGATGGAGACAAACCTCAAGTAATCCCCTATTATGTGAAGTTGCCTTATCCCCACTTGAGCAAGAAAAAAGAGAAAGACGAACAATTTGCCAAGTTCCTTGATATTTTCAAGAGGTTGTAGATCAATATCCCTTTTGCTGAAGCACTTGAGCAGATGCCCAATTATGCAAAATTCATGAAGGAACTGCTCAAGAAAAAAAGAAAGTTCAAAGAAGGCGAAACTGTTGCCTTAACTGAGGAGTGCAGTGCGATACTGCAAAGGAAGCTACCTCCGAAGCTGAAAGATCCTGGTAGTTTTACAATCCCTTGCACTATTGGTAATGTTGCTATCAAAAAAAGCCTTATGTGACTTGGGAGCGAGTATTAATTTGATGCCGCTTTCACTTTTGAATAAGCTTGGAGGAGGAGAGTTGAAACCAACTAGGATGGCATTGCAGTTAGCTGACAGATCAATCAAGCATCCATATGGTATCCTCGAAGATGTTCTGGTAAAGGTGGATATGTTTATCTTTCCAGTGGATTTTGTGGTTTTAGACATGGTGGAGGATGCTGAAGTTTCGCTCATACTGGGGAGACCTTTTCTGGCAACTGGTCGGGCTTTGATAGATGTAGAAAAAGGCCAGCTGCAATTCATAGTGCAAGATGAAACAGTCACTTTCAATGTATTGGAAGCTCTGCATCGCACGAGCGATGAAGAGGAGTGTTTCCGCCTGGACATGGTGGATACAGTAGCTGAAGAAGTTGTTGCACATCAGCACCACCCCTCCACCCCTGAGAAGAAGGAAAAGCTCATCATGAGAGCAACTCTGAAGCTCTGCAAGACAAATGATGTATTAGTTGGTGAGGAAGCTGGATCTGCTCATGTTGTGAAAACAGAACCTCCGCCGGAAAGAGGTAAGAAGAAGGCCACGAGGCCTAGAGTGAAAGGGGCAAAGGGGAAGCACAAATGTTGGCTCTATAAGCAAAATCAGCTCTTTAAAGGAGTTCCATGGAAGAAAAGTGCTCTTGCACTTCAATGCCCAGCCAAACCCGGTTAATTGAAAGAAGCCCGTCAAGCTAGTGACGTTAAAGAAGTGCTTATTGGGAGGCAACCCAACTTTTCTTAACCCTTCTCTTTAGTTAGTTTTTGTTTTGATTTTTAACTCTTGAATAATTTGAGAAGATCAAGAGTTGTCTTTTCCTAATAAAATTGCCAAGTGATTTCAGGGAAGGAAGGAAGAAAGAGCAAAGGCAGCAACCATCACGCCCAGGCCGTGACACTGGTCACGGTCGTGACGAGCCAGAACTGAAGACCAGAAAGGATCACGGCCTAGCCATGATCCACATCACGGGCGTGATGAGAAGACTCTGAAGGGCAGAAAGCATCACGGCCTAGCTGTGATGAAGCTCACGACTGTGGCATAAATTCTAACAAAGTTCTGACTGGAATGAGAGCCAACACCCGCTACCGCCTCGGTAAGTCGTTCCAATTTTTTTTTATTATTTTACTTTTCTTCTCCTCTCCCCAAGTTTGGTTGTTTACATTGGGGACAATGTAAATTCTTAAGCTTGGGGTAGGGGTATTTTTGCATTTGTTCATATTGCATCCATATAGTTTTGCATGATAGTTTGCATGATCACACATTAAATTGCCCTTGCTTAGATTTTGCATCCAAATTGTGAAAACTAAGTGCCAAATAAATTGTGGTAGTGAATTCTTGAACCCAATTTTTTCATTCTTGTGATTGGCTGCAAATGAAAATGTTTGAGATAATCTTGGATAGTTGATAATTAGCATGTGGTTCTGAAGATTTGTGTTCTCATTGATTGTTGACCTGCTAAAAATGTGAGATTTTGAGCCATAAAGGGGTACTCACAAAGTTTTACCCCATTCCTTGTGTTAGAGTGTTATTCCTCTTGGTTTGTTATTCTCTAGAACTTGACTTGAAACCATTTTGAAGCTTAAAAATTTTTTGAAAATATTTTTGAAAATGATTGAGGCAATAGGTATTTTTCTGGCCTTCTGAGCTTTGAATGTGTAAATGCTACCCTTAGTTGCCCAATTTTGAGCCTACAAAAGAATAAAATGCTTGGTAGGATACCTTCTAAAGTATTACAAAAGGGTAGAAAGGTAGTAGAAAGAGTTTGGGAGGAAAAGAATCAATATTTCTCTTGAGTTGAAAAATGTCCCCTTCTCCAAACAAAAAGAAAAACAAAAGAAAAAGAAAAAGATAAAATAGAGAGGGGGATGATAAAAAGAAAATGAGAAATAAAAGCAAAGAAAAGATAGAAAGGTGGTAAAAATGAATTGAAAACCCAAGAAGGTATTTTAGAAGGTGTCATGTGTTGAAATGTTTGATACTTGATTTAGCCCTTTTGAAATGTCCTTTTCTTGATTTCCCCACCTAACGATTAATCACATGGCCACGTTACAACCAAGTAAAGACCTCTTGATTCTTAATTGTTTTCATTAATAAAGTAGAGATTTGGTTGATAGTCAAGCCTATGGTAGAATTCATTCCTTGAGGAAAATTGAGTGAAATGTTACATACCCCTAAACACTTGAGTGAGGTAGAAAGAGAGCCAAGCAAATGAACAAGCTTGGGGTGAGGTTCAAGTGAGGAAGAGTACCCAAATCAGCGAGAATATGAGTTTAAGGAACCTAAGCCTCTAATTGGACTTGAATTGATTGTCTCTTGCTGATTTGTTTGAAATGCCTATTACTTGGATTATTTACTCGGGTTCTTGGTTCACTATCCATGTTCTATTTATTCTTCTGGCCTTAGTGATTGCTTGAGGACAAGCAATTGAATAAGCTTGGGGTGATTTGATAGTGTGATTTTACATCATATTTTCTGTACACTTTTGCATGCATTTTGCATATAGATTAGGCATTCTTTATTTGATTTTAGTTAGATTTTCCCTTGGAACGGGTTAAGCGGTTTCTTGGTGTTGTTTTGCAGGAATTCAATGTAAAAATGATCAAAATCAGCCATGGTGGAGCCTGGAGGAAATAGAACTTGAAAAGTGAAGAATATGAGCCAAACAGAGCCCATCACGATCGTGATCAAGCAGGGCAGAAGGCAAAAGTCAGAAGTTGTCACGGCCTGCCCGTGATAGACATCACGGACGTGACCAACCAGAAAATTTAGGATTCACGACGCGAAACTTGGGCTGGCCTCGCGAGAGTCTAAATGTTAAAAATGTGCCCACTCCAGAACGCATCACGGCCTGACCGTGATGGCCATCACGGTCGTGACGCGCAGCAGGTCTATATAAAGAAACGCAGCAGACAGAACTAGGGAGTTTTTTTGGAGAGAGAAAAGGAGGTAGCCCAGAGAAACCCTAGGGGACGATTCTTTGTTGCTGTGGTGGCTGGGTTCATCCTTCCATGGAGTGTTTCCCTTCCTCCATCTTAGTATCTTCCCTTTTCCCTTCTCCTTTGATGATGTGTAACTAAACTCCCATTGTTGGGGTTAGGGTAGCCATTTCTGAATTCTTATGCATATGACTTGAATCTTGTAATATGGTTTTTACTTCTTTATTGAGTGATTGATTCTCTATGCTTAATGCTTGTTGTGGCTAGCACCCCCATGACATGATTAGTGTTTTGATATGCAATTGGAAAATTCGTGTTAAAACCGGAATTGAGATTAATCACCTGATAAGCCTTGTATCTAGGAATGGAACTAGGTTTATTAGCAATCGTGTAATCCCTAATCATAATGCAAATTCATTAATCTAGGCCACCTAAGGAATTAGTGTCTATTAGTGGATTTAGGCTTTTGTCATCCGAGGAATCGGGACTTGAGTAATTTAGTGGATTGATTGTCATAATTGAAGTGGAAACTGTTTATTAGTCATTTCATTGCATGAGGATGAAGTTTGGTGAACCTAATCCCAACATCTTTTATCATATTTGAAACCCATCTCTTATTTCCTTCCAAGTGTTTGAGAAAATTACAAAAAGAGTTTGTTTTTCTTATGTTGTTAGTTCTAGCTTTTGTTAGTTTAGAACTCTCTTCAATCCAAGAATCCGCTTAGATAGTAATTGGTTTGGTAAGTGTTAGTACTTGTCGCAGTCCTCGTGGGAACGATAAAACGGTCTCACCACCGTATTACTTGCACGACTGGGTATACTTTCCCAGATTTGTCAACAACGACGTGAGCTCGAAATGTTAGCAAAGGTATTTATTCATTATTAATGTCCAAATTAGTCAAATAATTACTTGTGTTTTTTTTAATTATAAAAAACTTATATATTTTATTTTTCCTAAACTGAAGGCCAAGTCGACGTCGGTGTCGCTGTCACCTATCACTCGTTTGTTCTCACTTGGTGAGGATTATGCGTTTGAGATTTTTGAATGTCCATTGGATCACGATGGATGGGTGGCACGCCCAGATCAACAGAGGATATTTTCCTTCGTTGGTGACGATCTCGGGAACGCCTGCAGAAATAACATATGGATGAACAGCAATGTCATGAGTCTCTGGTGCACGTAAGTTAATTTTAATTTTATAACTTATTTATTTTTGGTATTTTTCCATTTAATAATTTATTTTAATTTCAATATATATATTATGTAATTAACATCCACACCTTTTCATATCTTAGGTATCTCCATCGTCTTCAGCTTGATAAGGGCGTTGCATCAGTTTACGGTTTCTTAGATCCGTCAATCCTTCTGCCCAAGTTCTTTGCTAGCGATGCATTGAGTAAATACTTAGGGAACTTGTTGGGAGACCATCCGAAAGAATTATATCTGGCTCCCTACTGTATGGATCGCCATTGGCAGTTGTTCGTACTTCACCCGTCTAGGCATACTGTTATATTCTTCTGCTCTCTCCACCATGATCTGCCACCGAAGGTGGTGGAAGCTGTAAATATGTAAGTAACTAATCTTAAATTTCATTTAAGTTTTAATATCAGTTGTTTTTAGTTTATTACACACATGATATATGAGTTTGTTAATTGATCGACATGATTATTTGTTTATGATAGCGCGCTGAAGGCGAGTAGCATAAGTTGCGCCAACGGGAGAAGCAGGACTTCTAAGGCTAAAGCAAATCCTGTATGGAACATCCTCAAGGTTTGATAGTTTATTTATCAAATAATTAATATTATAATTACTAATTTATGTGTATATTCAACTGACGTTGAAATTAATTTTGTTGGTAGTCTCGATTTCAAACTGACAGTTGGTCGTGCGGCTATTATGTGATGCTTCATATGCTGAACATAGTCTCCGCATCTATTACGGATGGATGGAAGAAGGTAATATTTAAACAACTTGTTAAATTATATATTATAGTTTTGAAGATGACTTGCATTGATGTTATTGTTATTATTTGAACGTGTCTAGGCATTTATCGACCAATCGCCTATTGAAGAACATGAGTTAAGAAACTTGAGGACGCGCTTCGCTGAATTCTTCTTCAAGTATGCGGCTGAAAAAGGAATTGCCAACATACCTCCGCACTACTTAGATAAATAGTTTTTTTGTTAGACTTTAGAAACTAATTAATAACATGTATATATATATCCTTAGATAGTTTTGTTTTTTAGACATTGGAACTAAAATTTATTTATATATATACATGGGTTTTGGTTTTAAGTCCCCCCATTGTTCAATTTTCCTTTGCAATTCTGTAATGTGTGTGATATTCGTATTCTTCGGGACTGAATGCAGGGATAGCTGAGGGGAGTGATATTTTAAAACTGAATTTAAAAAAAAAACCTATTAACGTCATTTGTATCAAACAACTGACGTTAATAGTATTTTATAAAATATACAGTACACTACTGGCGTTAAAATTAAAACTTTAACGTCAGTTCTTTATAACAACTGACGTTAGTTTTAACAAAATCAACGTCCGTTGTATTAAAGAACTGACGTTAATAGTTTTAGTTTAACATCAGTTGTTTAAAAAACCGACGTTAATTTTTACAAAATTAACGTCGGTTTTGTTAAGGAACTGACGTTAATAGTGTTATATTTAACGTCAGTTCTCAACTGACGTTAAAATATTAACTATTAACGTCAGCTGTATTTACGTCAGTCAGTATTCTGACGTAAAAAATCAATTTTAACTGACGTAAAAATCACTTATTGCACTAGTGGATGGAAAGAAATATTGCATTATTCTTCTAGTGGTTCTTGAAGAGTAAAAGATATTACTTCATGTTATCCGGTTGTTAAGGAGTGTTGCTAGATGCCAACCTCGATTAGTATTTTAGTTGTGACTAATTTACTATCGGCTTAGTATTGAACCTATGGTGTCACACACTACCGAGTGTTCTAATCTTTGCTAAAGAATTATTTTATTATTTGATAATTAAATTGGAGAATTTAATTTAGTCAAATAAATAAAAAAATATCTAAAGTGGAATATTATTATATTCTATTCTATGCTAGCACTAAGAATATAAATAATATATAAATCAAGCATATTTTATTTATTTAGAATAAATAAAATTAATAACTTGCTGACTTGGTCAATCTTGTTTTAAGTGCTACAAGTTATTCACAGAAAGAAAAAGATAGATAAATTTGGTTGGTTTGTTGGTTTAAAGATAGGATAAAGTGATGAAGCAGAAAAAAAAGGATATGATCAAACTTATCCAGGTCATGTTCTTTGAAACTTTGCCGTCGTAGTATATTTTGAACACAAAATAGATCCAATTTTTTCCCCTGCATGTGTTATGAACACTGATTTTAACTATCAATTATAACATCAAGAGGCAAGGGCCTTATAGCCCCTTGATTTAATTCCTCAAGCACTCCTTTTACATCACTGAAGAAATTCAACCAAATGGATCTCACCGGTAAGGCCGTAAGGAAGATTTTGTATGATGTTTTAAGGCTATACTCTCCGGTTACTTTAGTTCTTATGCTTTGTTTAGGTAAGGAAAGAAGTAGGGAGGAGATAAATAGAGAAGAGAGAAATAAGAGAGAAGAGAGAATGAGTAGAAAATAGATAGATTTTTAGGTTGTTTGGATTGAAACAAATAGGAGAGAAGTAGGTGAGAAAGAAAATTTGAGTTTTCTCTCCCTCGTTTGGTTGGATAGAAAAGTGAAAAGAAAGAAAATGATTTTTTGTAATGACAAATTTACCCCTATAACATATATAATATGATATAGTGTAATATTTTTTTTATAGACACATATTATAAAATATAATATAATATAATATAATATAATATAATAATATTTATTTTATACATAATATAATATATAATATATATTTTTAAAAGCAATGTTCTGGAATGAACAACGCCAGTACCAGATTTGCACGTTAGCATAGTTGAGTTTCTCTGCCCAAAATCTTCCATGATGAGGGGAGAAAACAAAATGTGTGGAAGCCACTGAATTTTTTCTCTCTTTCCTTACTTCTCTCCTCTTCCAAACCATCGAAAATGATATTTTTTCACTCACTTCCCTCTTTCCAACTTCTCTTGAAACAAACACAGCGTTAGAGTCATAAGAAAGTAAACTATAGTTGGAAGTTTGACTTTACTTGCTAGAGTACTCAACTATAGTTCCCAACAAGTTGTTGCGCAATGATTATGAACTGTGAACCAATGATACAAAAGAGTTCAAACCAGAGAGATTCTCTAATGAGTCATAAAGGCAACAAAGGGTCAGGTTTCATTTCTCCCTTTTGGATAAGAAGTGAATGGCAATGCGAATTAAGAAAATAAGGGCATTTGATTTGTATTTTCATTTCTAGTTCATTTTTTAAAATTTGTATTGATTTTAGTATTTGGTATATTAATTTTTTTTTCAAATTTTGAAAACACATCCAGTATTTGTAGAAATTTTGAAATGTTAAATAGTTGTTTTCATTATTTTCGGAAATGCATTCTTCCTAACTAGCCTTCCATCACCTCTTTGTCACAATTGTTTATTGTAAGAGTCTTCCATCCTCTTGTTAGCAAATTAAAATCAATACAAATTTTAAAAAATGAAAACAGAGAATAAAAATACAAACCGAACAGGCCCTAAAGTTGTCCAAACAACTAATTTCATTTTCCGGTGTTAAGCATAGTTATTATTCGGTGAACAAAATAGTTCAATCAAATGCTCTGTTTTTGCATGTGGCAGGGTAGCCTCTTTCTCTTCTCCCCTCTTCTTCCTCCATTCCTTTTTCACATCTTATTAGATTCTTGTTTCCTATTTGAAACTATTTGTATGTTGTCCATCTAACTACGCGATAAGTAGAACTCTCTTGAAGGTAAACAAGCACAAATGATTTCAAATCCCCCCACACATTGATTTGATCCTTCTTGTTTATACTATTCTTATTTTTGTTTTCGGGATTTGTTATAATAGCAAGTGATGTGGATGGGTGAATGTAAAAGAGGGGGTGCGTGAGAGATCCATTCCAACCTTCGGAGTGTTACAAAGTGAAGGATGGAGATATTGTCTTATGTTTCAAGGTAAGGAAACCCGAACATTTTATTTTATTACAATGTGTTTACATAATGTGTTTGTCCATTGGCCACAATATGATTGACTGGTTTGCAAAGTCACATGATTTTCGTACAACATATAACCTAGGGATGGAGATCACCTGTCACAGAATGGTGTCTTATTCCTTGTCTCATCCATTTAGATTGTGACATGCATGTCATTTAAAAAGAGTACACTCATAATAAATCATGTAATTAATTTTCCAATTGGCACAATCTAAGTTGATGAGATAAGAAATAAAATACTATTTTAGAACAGGTGATCCTCGTCCATAACCGAGATGGACATAAGAGTTATTTTTGGCTTTTAGGTACTCCAGAACATCTCTAACTATTAGAACGCTCTTGGGCCTTTCTTGGTTTGTCACAGGAATCAGACATTAATGAACTTTACTATGATGCTCGTGTTGAAAAAATCCAAAGGAAGGAACATGGTGAAGAAGAGTGTAGGTGCATCTTCAATGTCCAATTTATCCATGACAATTCTGAGGTGATCATTGATTCTTTCCTATACAATGTCACGAGCATTCTTGTTATTAACATTTTTCTTTCTTTGGCCCTTTGTTAGGTAAATCCTTCGATATTACTTCTACCTAATGTTTTATTTGCCTGTGCAGAAAGTTATTTCGTGGGACAACTTATGCCGTAGGCCTACACAAGAGGAACCTATGGCCCCCATAATTTCGTCAAACTCCATAGAGAACTTGTGGGGATAAAAAGAGCCCACTTTTCTCTTGAATTTCTCCTTTATAAGGAGATATTGTTATGAGGAGAAACTATAGTGACCTTTCTTTCAGAGATTGTTGACATTAAAACTAAGTAAAGCCTCGAAATTTGGATGGTCTTATATTTTGTGTTATTTTAATTGTCATGTTATAAATATTTTATTATTTGTTAAAAAATTAAATTAAGTAAATAATGTGATCTACATAGTACAAAAATAACCAAATATTATTCTTTTAAGTGATTGTGCTTTAAATATTTTAATCTAGATATTATGCTTTTAAAAAACCAAGGATAGTACATCAGTTTCGTCAAAAAAAATGATAGTACATCAGATGGAGAGAGGCCTAATTGTTAGAGGCTGATAGAGATTAAGAAAAACTATAAATGAATTTGCTAAAAGAGATATTTAGATGTTATTGAAACTGTTAAAAGAGAGAGGCATAACAAAGTTCCCTTGGGATCTATACAACTCGTAAAATTGATACATTGTCTTCGATGGGGATGAAATGTTGCACAATATGAACAATATAAATGAATTTAATCAAATTTACATGAAGAAACAATATCTATTCTACTGTTCATTTTAAACATTTGAAGTCATTTTGTTGTCATTCCTTCAACCATGAGTCGGGTAGTGTCCATACTTCAAGTATGCAAAAATTTACCTAAAACAACACTTTCATTTTAAGTGAAAATGTAATTGAATATTCTGAAGTTTGACTTATGTGCGACCTAGATCGTAAAGTTTGAAAAATATATTTGATCCATAGTGCAAAACGACTTGTCATGACTCGAATTTCATAGTCATGATTGGCCCACAGGGAAATCCTCTTGTTTTCCATTTGCAGCCTCACAAGTATACATAAATTCGTTTCTTTCAAAATAAATGATTTCATTCATTATTTACAATAACATAATGAATAATATTATGAATAGGAGCAAATAACATATAATGAACAGTAAACTAAAAAAAACCATGGATACAACTCATCATGACTATCCATATGACTTCCTGGCCTTTCAACGCCTTCACAGATTCTTGCAAAAGGTAAACGTCGAGTGAGTCCATTAACCTATTGAGGAGTTTCTCCCAAATACATACAGTCACATTAACTCAAGTGTAAAAAAATAAAAAATAAAAATACACCTCCAAATACACCACATCAAATCAATACATAACATAGTCATAATCACACATAAGCAAAAATGGACATCTTCTCCTCAAACTAGGTACTTAGGGAATGACTTGCTCATCACTCTTGTTCTCATAACTAAAACTCATGTTCCCGCTCATAAAGGAAAACATAGCATAAACATAATCATATCAAGCCTTTGGGGTTTCAACTGGGGTTGCTCACTAAGGACCCCTACCTCGACAGTTTTAATTTGTATCCCGGAGATACTATCCCCTCTAGTCATCAATATCCCTCCTCAATTCCTGGGTTGCTAACTAAGGTCCCAAACTTTAACGGTTTTAACTTATATCCCTGAGATATCACCCCCTCTGATCAAATTCCCCGAGATTCAATAAATAAAAAAAAGTAAATCCATTCCACCAAGTACAAATCCAAATAATACACATGTTTATAATTCACTTGTGAGAGTAACAAGCCATAATCAATGTTGATCCAATAGATAATATATCATAATATACTCCTCTACCCATAATAGTTTGTACACTTCTAAAGTCAAATTACATAATCAAAATTTGGTAACGAGAGAGTCAATATCCCCTCCAACCATTTATATTAACAATTATAATTGACATGATGAATAATATCATTTAGATCCTCTTCATTTCACAAATGAAAAGTATATCCATAACACCACATTCATACACATCTAATAACATGCATCACATTATAATTAAATTGACATATATCATATTTTTACTTGATCCTTAAATAAGTATTTAGTTTTGCCTACGCATAACTCTTAAAATCATATATTTCCACCAAACTAATCATTTATGTTAGATGCCCTCTCTTTTTTTTTTCACATTTTGGTTTCGTCAATCCCCTTTCTCAATTTATATCCTTGTATTGACAAGTTATTACAAGGTAAAATCAGTGTTATTAAAATCAACTGGTCATCGACTCGGTTAAGGCACCGGGTCAATGGGTCACTGGTCGAACCAGTGAGTCAATGGTTGACCCGGATGAACTGGTATATATTAAATATATAAATTTTATAGTTAAGTTTTGTTTATATAAAATATTTTCAAACAATTCACCAACTAATTCGGTGGCCTAGCGGTACATCCGCTTGTGAACAATCAAGGTTTGATTCTCCTCCTTGATAACTTTTGCAAATTTAGAATTTGTATTAAGTTGATACTAGAATGGAGGCGCATGTGTGGGCGCGTCAAAGCAGGATGGGTCCACCAGAACTGTTCATCAATCAAACCAGCTGGTTCTTATCGGTTCAAACCAGTTTAATGACGTTAGAGCCGGTTTAAAGGCACTGATACCGTGACCGGACTGGCCATGGGTCCGGTTTCCAGCCGGTCCGGTCCGGTTTGGTTTTAATAACATCGGGTAAAATCAACTTAAATTCCCGTCCATACAAGCTTAAGAGGAATCCACCTAAACTGGTGTCGCTAATTTTATTTTATTTTTTGAAAAAAATCATTGCTTAGGATGAGATCATCACATACAATTGAATCCATTCTGCCATGACAATTGACAAATGCAATATGAGAATCAAGATGGTTTTATCCTTGAACCTATCACAATTAGGCGGCGTTTACGATATTCACCCCATTTATGTGAGCATTGATGTGCAACCCTCGTTAACTCATAGTAGCCGGTTTGTAAAAAGTTCCATTTATTACCGAATTTGTCCTATTACTCAGCAAGCGGGTTCCTTACTCCTTAATGAAGCAGTGAAGCTCAGTTTCATTGTTACCGATATTTTAGATTGAGGTTCAGAAGAGGTGCCATGAAAAGTTGAAAACAGCGACCGAAAATCCTCTCTCCGAGTCCATAAGTATTACAAGTATTGAGACTGAAAGTATGAATTCTATTGATGTAATTAAGCTTGTGCTTATATACAAGTTCATTACAAGTGTGTTGTATTAACTGAAAGTAATAACAGATTGCTTAACTAATTCTAACTACCAACTAATTGAGTAGTTGGATAACTAACTTTCCTATTCCGTCAGCCCTCCACAAGCTGAGCTATATATATTTATCATGCTCAGCTTGGACAATATAATGAATGAAAAACTGATGAATGAAGTGCCTTGGTGTGTATGTCAGCAATCTAGTTTGCTGAGGAGACTAATAATAGTTGTATAACATTTGCTTAGACTTTATCTCTGACTAGATGGAAGTCAATTTTTATGTGCTTTGTTCACTCGTGGAAGGTAGGATTTTGAGCAATGGTAATGACTGACTTATTGTCACAGTACAAACGTACAGATGCAGATTGTCTTTGATGAAGATTAGCCAGTAAATATAGTATCCATTGAATTTCACAAGTGGTGCAAGCCAATGCTCGATACTCACCTTTTGATCTGGGCCGGGAGATGGTAGCTTGCTTCTTGGATTTCCAAGAAATCAGTGAAGAGCCTATAGAGAAATATGTGACTGATTTTCGGGAGTCCTGGCAGAAATCCCAATCTCAGTCACTGAATGCAAACAATTTCACATTATATGAGGCTGAGAAGAATAGACTAGTACCCGATGCTCCTTTGATATGTTAGAGAACATGATTAGCTACCTCTTGGTGAGCTTGAGTTGGCTTAGAAACAAACTGACTTAGCTTGTTGATAATCTTCTAGATTATGTGATTTTTGTGTGCTTATTAAATGGATTTTTGCCCCCAATTGTGTCGATTGATTGAGTTTTGTACCTAAGTTTAGCTAATTTAGTTTTTAATAATATTTTGAATATTTTAGTTTAATTTCATATTTTTAGAGTTAATCTAATAGTATTTTTACTTGTTTACATTTGTAGAAAATAATAAAGATGAGATGGAAAATTGAAGAGATTGATAGATTTGGCTTCTAACGAAAATTGCAAAAACAAGATAGAAAAGTGGCAGCAGCATGAGAATTGGGTAAATTGATATTGTGATATGGAGCAAGTGGGGGTCCAAGTCATTAAATTGATGATAATTGATATGAAGAATTGCAATTGCCATTAATTGATGTGGGCCATGTTCACAAATTTAGGAGATTTAGTTTTCATCCAAATTAAATCAAATCATGAATTGCAATTTGCAATAAGTGCAGCAACGTGATACAAGAATTGCTAGGGGCCCACGCAAATTGAAGATTTGGAGGCTTGCATCTATATATAGCCACAACGTCAGGAGGAAAAGAGAACCAAGGGCAGACACATTAGCCGCACAGAAAAAACAATATAGAGAGAACTATACAATTTTTAGGGGGAGAAAAGGGAGCAATCAAGAGAGTTGAAGCTGACAAGTAGAGACTCATGATGACTACCTTGCCTTCATCTTCTTCCGGAGTTTGTTTTATTTCTATTATGTCAAGCTAATTTTCTTTTGTTAGAGGTAGATGGAACTGCCTAGATAACTTGTTTTGATTCTGGAAAATTACTTGTTCTGGTTTGTTTAATTTCAAGAGATTATTCACTGATTGCATGCTTATCTAATGTATGAATTTGCAATTGGGAAATTCAAGTTCATAATCGCTGTTTGTGAATAAACGATTTGCGCGTGTTACTTAGGAATAAGAACACAACCAAATTAATTTTTTTGAGTGAAAATCTTTCTTAACGCTTCTGCTATTTATCTAATATGCAAGGAATTGAATTAGTAACTTAGACAGAAAGGTTTAATCACCTAAGGAATTAGGGGATAAATTACAAAACTCAGTTTCTTGAAATTGGATAAACTGTTCAAGTTAATTTCCAGGATTGAACAAGTAGGAAAGGTAGGGAAATCGATCCTCTAACAATTTTTTTCTTGATTTTTAAAACCCAAATTTTCTGTTGCTTAATTTTCTCAATTGAAAATACCAAAAATATTTTGTTTCTTGTTAAATTTCTGTTCTTACTTATTGGTGAAAACCAATTTCAAACCATTTGGTTGCTCAAACGAAATTGAGTTGGCACATTAGTAGTTAACGGTTCAATCCCTGAGGACGATATTTTTATTACTACAGTTAGCGATTTGGTGCGCTTGCCAATTTTGCTCAACAAGTTTTTGGCGCCGTTGCCGGGGAATTATTTTCGTTAATATTAGTTGTGCCAATGGAACCTCGATTTGAGCATTTTATTTTGTATATATTTGAATTTTTCTTTTGAGTTTTGTTTTTGCTAGGTGGATGCAACACATGGACCATGACTACTATTCAAATCAGGAATATCAAATTGATTGGGTCGTGCTTGATTGTATCGTTGATAACAAGGTAAAGACATACTCCAATGAGGAATGGAGATCACATTTGTCATCTTTACCACCACCACCACACTTTAAGTTGAATCCTGAGGTGATAGAATTTCTTTGGGAGATAGATGCTTAACTTGTGATCCAGATCACAGAGCGTAACAAGGCAGAAATAAGTACCATGATTCAGGGGTTTGATGTGCAAGCTGGGAAACATTCTAAAGAGCTAGTAGCGCAATTAAGTGTCTTGATTCAAAAGTTAGAAGCGGAAACTAGGGAACATTTGAAAAAGCTAGCCGAGGAGCCACTGGAAACCCATATTCAAGAGAATGTTGTTGCGGAGATGGATCAAAATGAAGATGTAGTGGTGGTGGTAGATGAGTCACAAGAGGAAATATCTTTCACCATGCTGGCCAAGAAACCTGAAATTGCTGCATTGGATAAATATGTTGGCTTACATGCATGTGTGGACACTGCAAAGTTGGTCCCTTCCACTTGTCTGTCAAATTTCTTTGTGAAAATAACATTTGACCCGGGAGGAAGTGGGTTCATTACTATACCTAAAGAGGTCAATAGAGTTTTCACACACTTGCCAGGAGGAATTGAGGGTAGATTCATCTTGCTTCTGCAATCGCCACTCCACAAGCTATGGGATCCGGGAGGAAGCCTTTACATATTTAGCATCTCTTGGCCCCTATGCTACAAGCAATGGGATCCAGGTGGAAGCTTCTCAATGAGTTTTCTTAACCCTTCTCTTTAGTTTATTTTCATTTTCTTGTTAGTTTTTGTTGAAAATAATAATAATAAATAAATAAATAAAAAATAATAATAAAATAATAAATAAAAAGAAGAAAAAATAGAAAATTTAGAAAGAAAAAAAAAATTGATCAGATATATATTTAGTTTTTTTTTCTTTTATGACTTGCCTATCTTGTGGTAATCTTTTCTCTGTTCTGAGATATATATTTAGTTGTGCTTCATGGTATCTCATGACAAAAAGGAAGGATAGGAGGCACTAATAATGGTGACCTCACGTTTGGACCAACTTTTGGAAGAGCAAGATAGGGGAGTTTTCTTTTCTTTTTCTTTATTTTGTTCTTATTTTTTTCTGTTTGTGTGTTGTTTTATTTTTGAGTGTTTTCTTTTATTGTTTACAAATTAATGTCAGCACTCCTCTTTGAAAAAAAGTAAAAAAAATAATAATAAGCATGCTTGTGTGGAACCCCATTCTTGGTAATTTCATTGTATTGTGCGCCCACCATGTTTGTTTTCCTTTGATATGAAGATGATACTTGTGGTTTAGTTTTTCATTTGAGTTTGTTCCTGACTGGATTTCATAACTTTGGTGCATTGTGTTAAACCTTTTTGATTAAAGTTCATGGATATAAAATTTTGGTGAGAATTAATTGGATTGCTTAACTTTATCCTTGTGAGTCATTTGAGCCTATAATTGTAAATTATTTCTTGTGAGTGCACCATTGAAATTCATGCTCTTGAGTTTGCTTGTTGTTTGAAGTTCATGATTCACATGCATATTATAAAAATGATTTGGGCCGTATTTCAAGTAGCTACTTTGACCAAACAGCCAACCGTGAATTTTTCCCTTTGTTTAGCCCATTTGAGCTTTAAATGTATATTTTTGTTTGTTTTACCCATGAGCCTTACCTTGAAAAACAATGTGTCTAACCAAACCTTAGTGGATAGGAGAGCATTGAATTATTGTGTGTGGGTTTGACATAAGTATGGGAGTGGGGAGAAAAATTGAAAATGGTTGGGATATGTTGGTGAAGGGTTGGAATGGTTGATAAAAAAAATTTTTTTTTAAATTAAACAAAAAAATAAAAATATATGTAAAATAATGGAAAAAACCCAAACGCATGAAAAAAATTGGTGGTATGAAATACTTGAGAAAAACAAAGTGGTGCTTTGAAAGAAAATAAGGTGAAGGAAGTCAAAAAGAAAGAGGTGGGAAAAGGGTTGTATGAAAAATCATGGTTCTTTAAAATAATTGTTGCTCTCCTATTTTCTTTGGTGCTACCTTGTTTATCCTTTCTTATCCTTCCCATTTACTTTGACCACATTACATCCTACATAAAGTCCCTTTGATTTATGCATGCTGTGAATTGTGAATGAATGATTGAGATGAAAATCAAACTTGAAGTTGCATGGTTTTGATGTGTGAAATTGAGCGATACACTTACCTACATAAATTTGAGTGATTGAGTGAAATTACACTTCCTATGAGTAGTTGGGTGTCCATTAGTTCTTCCTTAATTGAATTAGCCATGTTCTTTAATTTTTCAAGTGTGGAAATATTGGTGCGCCTTTGTTATGATTTATTCTTTGGAATATTCTAGGATGTGAACTTGTTATAAGGTGATTCTTTTGTTTTAGGATCTCTTACATGGTTGGGTGGTGCATTGCTTTGTTATTGTTAAGTTAGGGTGTCCCTTGAGTCGATGTTTGCTTGGTTTGTTGTCCTTAGTGTTTTGTGTGTTTGTTTGGGTTACTTTTGCTTGGGGGCAAGCAAAGTCTTAGGTTTCGAGATGTGATAATCTTCTAGATTATTTATTTTTGTGTGCTTATTAAATGGATTTTTGTCCCCCAATTGTGTCGATTGATTGAGTTTTGTCCCTAAGTTTAGCTAATTTAGTTTTTAATAATATTTTGAATATTTTAGTTTAATTTCATGTTTTTAGAGTTAATCTAATAGTATTTTTACTTGTTTACATTTGTAGGAAATAATAAAGATGAGATGGAAAATTGAAGAGATTGATAGATTTGGCTTCTAACGAAAATTGCAAAAAGAAGATAGAAAAGTGGCAGCAGCATGAGAATTGGGTAAATTGATCTTGTGATATGGAGCAAGTGGGGGTCTGAGTCATTAAATTGATGATAATTGATATGAAGAATTGCAATTGACATTAATTGATGTGGGCCATGATCACAAATTTAGGAGATTTAGTTTTCATCCAAATTAAATCAAATCATGAATTGCAATTTGCAATCAGTGCAACGTGATACAAGAATTGCTAGGGGCCCACCCAAATTGAAGATTTGGAGGCTTGCATATATATATAGCCACAACGTCAGGAGGAAAAGAGAACGAGGGGCAGACACAGTAGCCGCACAGGAAAAAAAATATAGAGAGAACTATACAGTTTTGAGGGAGAGAAAAGGGAGCAATCAAGAGAGTTGAAGCTGACGAGTAGAGACTCGTGATGACTACCTTGCCTTCATCTTCTTCCAGAGTTTGTTCTATTTCTATTATGTCAAGCTAATTTTCTTTTGTTAGAGGTAGATGGAACTGCCTAGATAACTTGTTTTGATTATGGATAATTACTTATTCTGGTTTGTTTAATTTCAAGAGTTTATTCACTGTTTTCATGTTTATCTACTGTATGAATTTGCAATTGGGAAATTCGAGTTCATAATCGTTGTTTCTTAATGCTTCTGCTATTTATCTAATACCTAAGGAATTGAATTAGTAACTTAGACAGGTAGGTTTATTCACCTAAGGAATTAGGGGATAAATTACAAAACTAAGTTTCTTGAAATTGGGTAAACTGTTCAGGTTAATTTCCTGGATCGAACAAGTAGGAAAGGCAGGGAAATCGATCCTCTAACAATTTATTCTTGATTCTTAAAACCCAATTATTTTGTTGCTTAATTTTCTCATCTGAAAAAAAAATACCAAAAATATTTTCTTTTCTTTGTTAAATTTCTATTCTTACTTATTGGCGAAAGCCAATTTCAAACCATTCGGTCGCTCAAACAAAATTGAGTTACCGCATTAGTAGTTAACAGTTCAATCCCCGAGGACGATATTTTTATTACTACAAAGCGATTTGGTGCACTTACCAATTTTTCTCAACACTTGTTCACTGCAAATGCTAAGTCTGGTCTAGTATTAGTAAGGTAGATTAATCTGCCAATTAATCTTCAATGTGATGATGGATCAGGATGAAGATTGCTTCCCTCTGCAGAGAGTTTGAGATTAGGAAGCAGTGGAGTAGTTCCTGGTTTGCATGCCAAGAGTCCTGCATCTCCAAAAGTTCTAGGGCATACTTCCTTTAACTGAGAGCTATGCCTTTTTGAGACCTTGCCACTTTTAAGCCAATGAATAACTTGAGGGAGCCAAGATCTTTGATCCCAAATTGCTTGTCCAAGTAGGTTTTGACAGATTGAATCTCATTACTGTCATTGCCAGTTAGAACTATGTGATCCACATAGACTAAAAGGATGGTGATGTGAGCATCTGCTGTTTTGACAAATAGAGAATTGTCTAATTTAGACTGAGTGTACCCGAGATGAATGTGAGCGGCTGTGAGTTTGGAATTCCATTGCCTGCTAGCTTGCTTGAGTCCATAGAGAGACTTAAGAATCTTGAATACTTGATTAGGCTTGGAATTATCGAATCCTTGATGGATAGTCATATTTACCTCTTCATTGAAGTCTCCATGAAGAAAGGCATTATTGACATCGAGTTGATGCAAATGCCAATTGTGTACTGCAGCTAGAGCCAAAACTAGCCTTACTGTTGTCATTTTAACTACTGGAGAAAAGGTCTCAAAGTATTCTATGCCTTCTTGTTGTGTGTATCTCTTTGCCACAAGTCTAGCTTTGTATCTTTCTAGACGCCCATCTAATTTAAGCTTGACTTTGTAGACCCATTTACAACCAATGGATTACTTTCTTGGTGGTAAACCAGTAAGTATCCATGTATTGTTCTGTTCAAGAGCAGAAATTTCTTGATCACTTGCTTGTTGCCAACACTGATGCTTAACTGCTTGCTTATAAGTTTTTGGTTCTGGAATGGTAGTGAGTGATAGTGCATGTGATCTATAGCTGATGAAAGATGATTAAATGAAAGGAAATGAGATAGAGGATAGGAAGTACCTGATGATTGACCTGTTGGAAGTTGTGAATGAGCTATATTGCAGTGGTAGTCCCTGAGATAGTTGGGAGGGTTTCTCTGCCTAGTTGATTTTCTAGGAATAGGTGGAGGTTCAGGGAGCAGGGTTAGAGTAGAGAGCAGAATTAGGAATTTGATTTGGAGGTTAAGGAAGAGGAATGATTGGAGGAACAAATGTTGATTCAGCAATTGTGGTGGTATTTGGTAAGCAAGATGGAAAAGTGGAGGGGGGAGAATAGGGTTATGTTGTCTTAGGGAATGGAAAGATATTCTCATAGAAGATAACATTTCTTGAGATGAATATTTCTCTTCTATGTAGATCAAAGAGAATGAAGCCTTTGACTCCATCTTTGTAGCTTAGGAACATGTATTTTCTAGCTCGAGATTGGAACTTTTTTCTATTTGCACTACAACAGAAAATGCTTTAGATAGCATTTATGTGTGCCTTTTAATAGAGCTTTTAAGCACTATCTATGCCCTAGTTATTAAAAGTAGTTAGTAAAGATAACATTTACGACGCGCTATTAAAAGATGACTTTAGATAACATTTCCGTGTATGAACAAACGCTATCTAAAGTGTGTGTTTACCGCCCCCTTGGGAAGGCACATCTGTGACTTTAGATAGTGTTTTTTGTATAAATGCTATCTAAAGACATGCCTTTAGATAGAGTTTGTTTATACAAATGCTATCTAAAACTGCCTTTAGATAATGTTTACACAAACAAACATTATCTATTGCCATAATTTTTTTTTAGTTTACTTATTTCTTAACTTTACCTCCACCCTGCATGTTCATCAAAAACAAAAGGTTTACATCAACCACATTCAGAAGACACAGTAAAATTGACTTTGCTGTTATCTTTCCGCCCAATAAACGTTATCTAAAGGTTATCTTTTAATAGCATTTCTTTATACAAATGCTATTAAAAATTGATTTTATTTTATTTATTTATTTCAAATTGGAAAAGATTGTGCTTCAAAAAACAAACGCTATCTTATGCGCACTCTTTAATAGCACTTATTCTAGGAAACACTATTAAAAGGCCACAACCATTTTTAATAGCATTTCTGCTTTACAAACGCTATTAAATAACTGTTATTATAAATCATTTATGTTGTAGTGTTGCTACTAGTGTGGAAGCGTATATAGCATAGTGATCCAAATACTCTTAGGTGAGATAGGTCAGGTGGTTTGTTATAGAGAACAGAAAAAAGAGATTCATTCTTTAGGACTTCTGAGGGTATCAAATAGATTAGATGCACTGCCTGTTGGACTTCATAGGAGCAGAAAGGGAATGGGAAGGTTGGCTTGGAGCATTAAAGCTCTAGCTATGTTTAGAATGTGCTGATATTTTCGTTTAGCATTTCCATTTTGTTGTGGGGATTCAACACAGGTTATTTATGTAAAATGCCTTTGGATTATCAGAGCCTATCCTAGATCCATTGGGCCACTCGCAGATGTTCAGTCCTGCAAACATCACACTCCAGATGTCCAGTCCTGGCTGGGTGGGTGGGTGGGTGGGGGGGTGGGGGGGGGGGGGGGGGTTAGAGTCCCGCATTGGATAGTGATATGGCCTGAAAAGTACTTATAAGTAACGGGTAACCCTCACCCTACAAGCTAGCTTTTGGGGTTGAGTTAGGCCCAAACCCAAATTCTAAGGATAAGCTCTATAACTTGTTCTTCCAATTCAGTGGTACTCACAAACTCGTCCTTTTCCTCTTTCAGTGTCAAAGCCACCTTCATAACCCAATTCATCCTCTGCTTCACATATAGAAACCACCAAGCTGTGAATGCAAGAACCTCAAAAACAATAAAAGATTTGTCTTGGTTCATCCTATCCTTGGACTACGTCCACTCCTTGGCTTCACCAAAATCCTATGAGTATTGTTTTCACACCTAGCCTCTCCAGGCTCAACACAAGTATTCTTTTGGCTAGTCTCTTCAGGCTTACATATATACCCGGATTGATTTGTGAAGAAAGTGCTTCAAAGTATAACGTTTCAAGTCAACAAAATAACACTCAAAGCGTGAATATTAATGAAATTTTGTATGACTGCACAAATAACTTCTATTAATAAATACAAATGATTGAGCGAGAAATATTAATGAAAGAATGAAAAATTTGAGGGCTTTGAATGCACAATTTGCTCGTAATGAATATTCACAGGTTGTGTTCCTCACATTCTACAAGTTTCTTCAATGTCTTCTTTATATAATCATCAGTAATAAATCCCTTGAGAGACATTCTCCTTGGTTCAATGCTTAATGTCAAAGAGTCGTTCTAAGGTTTCATTTAATGTTTATCGACATTGGTAGGGTTTTTTGACTTGAGAACGAACTTCTTTGCTTGCTTTATCATAGTGCAGGCACGAGTTGGAGCAGGAGCATGTGTTTTTTTAACTTTGAGCGGCGTGACTTCCTTTTTTGTCAATGTGAGATATGACACAAAAAAGTTCATTCTGTTGTTTTGTGCAAAAGGGATGTCATATTTCCTTCATGCTTTATCATCCTACTTGAGTTAACAACTTTGAATTTTCTTCAATATCAAGTTCTTTGATTTAAGTGAGGAGTCTGAAATGTGCTTTCAGATGCTTTGTCTTATGTGACTCTGAAGTTGACACAGGAAAACACATGAAGAGGGGGTTGAATTGTGTTTGTTAATAATTTTTCTAAAACAACCTTTTAAAACTGTTTTTCTCACATGAGGATATATAAAGCAGATGCACACACTGAAAAAGAACTTTTGAGACTTAACAAAAGCAATATCAAAACTCCACAGTCAGTATAAACAAATAAAGCTATAAGAGTTTAAGGAAAGAAGATTCACGCAGATGATTTTATCCTGGTTCACTCTCTTCCAACCAAGAGCTACATCCAGTCCCTTCGACTTGAAGGTTTTATCCACTATTTCTCCAAATAGATTACAACCAAGTATTCAACACCTCTCCAGGCTACAAGTATTCCTTTCTTACCAAGCCTCTTCAGGATCTAACTCTAACAAATAGATTTTAACTTAAGATCGCCTTAACTCACTATATGTGAGGATATGAAAGTTTAAGATCTGTTGAATATTTTCACAATATACAAACTAAAGAATACAAACTTTTGCTTTTGAAAGAATGAAAGAAATGAGAGCTTGTTCTTGCAAATATTGGATCGGCAAAAGTTAATCTTCATCGCTTGAGGTCCTCTATTTATAGTGACCTTCTTCTACTCTTGAAAAGCTTCAACAGTCATTTTGAATTTTCCGTTTAGAGATAGCATTGAATGCATAATATCCGTTGTGACTGATAGCTTGATCGTGGCCATGCTGAAATGTATTCTTGGTTATCAGGGTAGTACAAAATGGAGGCTCACTTCTCTAAGCATTTGCAGCTTGAAAACTGTTTTTCCTCATTTATGTAACTTCCAGCTTTTTCCAGTCGTAAAGGTGCTATCATACAGGTTGTTTTACATTTCCCATTGTACTGTGGTTCTTTTTGTATTTCCTCGATGGTACTATGATTTTCTCACAATGAAACAAAGCATTAAGCATATAAAACAAATCAGATTTTATCAAAATAAAATCATTACAATGCATTCTAAAAATTACATAATAGATTGGATCTAGGGCATATCAATTATTCTCCAACAATAATTTCTTCAGCCCAGATATTGATTGGCTTTCACACTAGTTAAGTCCACAATGGATGTGTTTCCTTTGACTTCAAATAGAAATGGAAGAAAATTTGTTAAAAACCTAGGAGAGTTATGCATTTGATAGAAATAGAGAGCTACATAATTGATAAGAATAGATAGAGAACAAATCTATCAATTGATCAAATCAATAAACTCATTCCAAGGGTTTCCCTTTCTTCAAGTTGGCTAGTGGTCGGTTCCCACAAATTACACTTTTGAACCATGCACGATGAGGGTTGGGTTGAGAAGGGGGTGAGACGCGTGAATTTTTTAATGACTTAATCTTAGCCATCAGATTAGATTAAAATGGAAAGATGAGATTTGGTGTCACTTGATCTTAACCCTATATATATATATATATATATATATATATATATATATATATATATATATATATATATATATATATATATATATATATATATATATATATATATATATGCACCTCGGTCTCAATCATGATTTGGAAGAGGTATGGGGTGGATCCCAAGCCGAGAGCCACTGCCTTTAATGGTAGAAGCTTTTTCAGAAGTCGGTCGTGAGGAATCAAGGAGAAGAATTATGCTGCACACTTTAGATCCTTCAAAACCGCCGGAATGTGAAGATTCTTCCCATGTGACAAAAGGACATGATTCAGTGGTAGAAGAAAAGAGAAAGCGCTGGTGTGAACACTACAGGAAGCAACCAAATTAGAAGAAATCAAATGGGGAAGGGTGTGCATTTGAAACATCATCCGAGGAATGTCAGGAGCAAAAATCGAACTCTAAAACAATTCCTTTCAGGCTTTCACAAAAGAACTGTTGGAGAATTTGTATAAACTTTTCTCTCCAAGATATTCAATTAATCCACCCTCTTCCTTGGCCTAAAAAGGTAACGGAAAATTTTGATTTATGTGTAACATCCCAGCTGCTTTATAAATTGATGACTGTTGCCACAAACTAAAACATGTGTTTTCATCATGCTTTGTCCTTACTCACACGCTTCCTAGGAAAACTTTCTAGGAGGTCACATATCCTAGAATTGCTTCAAGTCAAGCACGATTAACTTTGGAGTTCTTAAGTGTGGGACTCCCTAAAAGAAGATGTGTCTTGTTGTTATGGGTAGTATCAATCAATTCCTTTAAGCTATCCTCAACTGCGAAGTCTCATACTTGCACAGTCTCAGGATCCCCTCAACTGTGCAGTCTCATACCTGCGCAGTCTTGGGTTCCCTTTCATTCCGATGTTGAATCGGTTCATTCACGTGTCCCTCTGCTTAGAAGCCTGCCAGGAGCCGCTCCTTGACCAAGCTTCCTCTTGCACCGACATCCATTCCTCGCCCTCGCCAGCCCTGGGTGTCACATGCCCACCAGCTTCCGCTTGGTTCGTCCCCAAGCAACACTGTACAGGGAGAGGTCCCGCACTGATATCACTTTTAACATCCCGGCTGCTTTACAGGTTGACGTTTGTCCCCACAAACCAACACGAGTCTTTTCAACGTGATTTGTCGTCACTCACATGCTGAAAACTTCCAAGGAGGTCACCCATCCCAAAATTGCTCCAAGTTAAGCATGCTTAACTTTGGAGTTCTTAAGTGATGGGCTCCCAAAAAGAAGATGCATCTTGTTGTTATGGGCAATACCAATCAACTCTTTTAAGCTATCATCATTTGCACAGTCTCATACCTGTACAATCTCAGGATCCCTAAAATTTTCAGTCCCATAACTGAACAGTCTCAGATTCCCTCTCATTCTAATGTGGAACCATTTCATTTATGTGTCCTTCCACCTAGAAGCCTGCCAGGAGCCGCTCCTTGACCGTGCTTCCTCTTGCACCGACGACCACTCCACGCCCTCGTCAGCCCTGAATGTCACATCCTGAACATACTCCCAAAACTCTATGGGTTATTGATTCTAGAGCAACTAATCATATGACAGATTATTCAAAACTCTTTTCTTCAAACAGTCCTTATTAAAGCAACATAAAAATTAAAATTTTAGATGGTTCCTTCTCTGCAATAGCTAGAATTGGTTTAGTTCCCATATCTCACTCGCTGGTCCTCCATAATAGGGATGGCAATTTGGACCCTACCCTATGGGTGCCAGCAAAAAATATCCTCAATGGGTAGGGTAATTACTCGTTTTAGGGGTATGGGTTTGGGTTTGGGTACTCTAGTACCCGCCCCACCCCGCACCCTCATATATATATATATATATATATATATATATATATATATATATATATATATATATATATATATATATATATTAAGAACAAAATTAATGTATAAGTTTTAAACAAATGGCTCATTAGTGTTTTTTCTTTTCCGGACTTACAAGTTCATGAATTTATTGTTTTGGATGTTTATTGTGATATTTACCCATTTTGGATGTTTTAGATGTTTTTTTTTAGTTTAGTACTTTGGTTTGTGATGTTTCATGAGTAGCTTTGGATTTTTTTAATTGAGTTATAATGTTCTTTATATTATTTTTTATTTGTTAAAGTGCGGGTAACAGGTGCGGGTACTTAGGTATCCAGAGGGTACGGGTAAGGGTACTAAAGTTACTACCCACGCGGGTATGGGTCTGGGTACGAGTAGTTTTTTCAAACGCAGGTATGGGGATGGGTACTATAGTACCTTACCCAGACCTTACCCATTGCCATCCCCACTCCATAATGTCCTTCATGTTCCTAATTTGTCATGCAATCTTTTGTATATTAGTAAATTAACTCATGACCTGAAATGTCATGTTATATTTGACTCCCCAACCTATAGATTTAAGGAGTTAAGCTCTAGGAAGACGATTTGTAGTGTTATGGAGATTGACGGTCTCTACCTTCTTGAAGATGGAATTGATTTTATTAGACAAACTCAAAGTAATTTGTTTAGTTCTGTTTAAGTTTCTAAGGATACTAAATAATGTTGTGGCATTATAAGTTAGACCACCCAAGGTTTTTCGTATTTAAACCATTTGCTTCCTGAACTTTTCAAGAACAAACATCCTTTTTTTGTGAAATTTATCAGTTAGCTAAACATCATCACACTTCTCATTATCCTCAATCTTACAAAACATCGGGCCCTTTTATGCTAATCCACAATGATGCTTTGGGACCAAGATGAGATCCTACACCTTCGAGTAAATGGTAGTTTGTCACTATCATTGTTGACTATACCAGATTAAATTCAGCATACTTAATGAAAGAAAAATGACAATCTTCAAAAAAGGAACCATTCACCATAGCACTTTGTTGATACTCCTCAATAGAATGGGGTAGTTTGAGCGAAAAAATAAACACATGTTAGAAGTTGCTCGAGCATTACTTTTTAAAAATATGTTACCAAAATATCTTTGGGATGAAGCCATTTTGACTGCAACCAATTTGATTAATCAAATGCCTTGTAAAGTTTAGAATTTCAAAACTCCTTTTAGATGTTTTTCCTACAAATAGGCTTTCACCTACCACCAAAGATATTTGGATGTATAGTCTTTGTCCATGAATGCAAAACCAAAATAAAATTGACCCTTGAGCAAAGAAATCTGTGTTTATTGGGTATGCATCCAATCAAAAGGATACAAGTGCTTTACTATTTTTAAAAAGACATTCGTCACTATGGATGCTACTTTTTTGAGTCAACACCAGTTTTTGATACTCAACTTTGGGGGAGGGGGGTTGAAAGATGCTGTCTGTTTTAAAAAAGACATTCCTCACATGTTTGAAAGCTTAATCTTGTACCTTAGGTGTTAATGGGCTAGTGTTACAAATTTGAGGTCAATCGGACTTAAAACGAGCTCAAAACACACCAAAACACGTGAAAATCGGGTACCGACATTAGGGCTCAACGCTCAAATGTGGGTTTTGGACGATGAGCATTCTGTGGTCTCAGACACGTGGTGCATATGTATCAATTGCATGGACATGTGGAAGATCAGGGTTCCACGCTCTAGCGTTGAGAGACCCCATGCTTGAGCATGCGCATGCTAGAGCATGGCACGCTTGAACGTGCTCAGTAGAACCCAAAAGTGTTATGCTTTTCTTTCTTCTTCTGCCCACCACTTTGCAGGTGAATTTGGGTTTTTAGAGAGAGGAGCTCCACAGTTCTAGAGAGAGAAACTTGAGTTTTAGAACGACTCGTCCTTTGTTCTTTGTTCTTCCTTAGTTCTTGCTTCAATTCTAGCTTTGTTTATGAAACTGTTGCAATAGTAGGGTTTGTGACAAATATTTTGTCTGTGTGTTAGGGTAAACTTCAGAGCACGTGGCAGCAGCTGTACAAGTGAGAGGGTGCAGTTTTGTAGGCCCGAAACATCGGCAAGAAAGTATCTAACTCGCCGGGGAGGCAAGCATAATATTGCATGTTATATTGCATGTGTAGGGTTCCTCAGACCCTACTAGTTGAAAATGACTTTAGAATAATATTTATGGTTTAGTTATTATACCCTTATCAGCTTTAGGGCAAACCCTAGGTTAGACAATTTTGATTGAGGTTGCATGCCTATTCTGTCATATGAATATGTCTCTGGATGTTGTGCTGATTGATGTGTGGTATTTGTTTATATGTTTACTATTATTATTTATTGATTGATAATATGATGGATATATAAAATATTATATATATATATATATATATATATATATAATATTGTTGTTGAGGATGATTGGTTGTTGTGTTAGAGCCTAGTTGACACCCTGAGGGTACACTGATTTGGATTGTGTTGTGAAAGTGGTATATTGGTATCGAGATGAGATGTGGATGCTTTGGGCATCGTGAAACGTGTAGGTATGAGTTTGGTATCGGTGTCAACTTAGGATGATTGTGCATTGCATTAGTTGCCAACTGGCGGACTGCGTGACTGAGAGTCATACGAGGTTGGTGTACCCGGGTGCGAGTACAGAATATGGAAAGGGATGGTTCTAGGAACCTTGGGGATATAGTCCGGTCTAGAAAGATCTATAGTTACCAATGATTTGCACCCACTGAGTCATGATCCTTGTGGATGCTTGGCTATCCCGACGTCTGGCTCTGAGTATTCCAGTCGCAGGTAGACCTTCCGAGGAGATCAAGATACCCAAATTGGAGAATGAGCTTATAGGGGGAAGCACCCTTATTGGTGATAGAGATTGGAAAGGTACCTTGGAGAAACAAAATAACATTCTTTTGGCAAATAAGGACCGTGAGAGAGAAAGAGAATGTCTAGGAATCGGTATTCCTTGTGAGAGTGATAGGCCGATATGCATAGGAGTGTGATTCCTTAGAGGAATGATCCTAGATATGTAATTGATGATGGTTGTAACAGAATGACTTGAGAGATGATTGTTGTTTGCATATATGTGCTGTATGATAACATGTATTGTGCCCCAACCCAGTTTATGGTGTTGTTTAGTTACTTATCTCCTCTCTATCTCTATTTCTTTGTATGTAATCTATCGATAGATGAGCAGTAATCGTACTGTGATAGTGATGGGATAGAAACACCGACTGATGCACTACATCTAGAGGATCCCGCCTATGGTCCAGATTTTGGGCAATATTGAGATCGTGTACCACAACGACCGTGGGCGGCGGGTCGACCACTAACAATTCTTCATGTGTTATGTCGGCCCAGCTAGCATCTACATCTGTCTTCGAGGAGGTCCTTTCTTTACCTTGTTGGGATTGTATCGTATCTTTCAATGTCTCCTGTTCTCTGAGATATGGTATCCACCCCACCAGCAGGAGTTCCAAGACAATATGTGGAACATGGTGGACCATTCAGAGGCCCGCAGCGGAGTTGGTATAGTGAACATGGGCAGGAGGAGGAGTGTTTAAATGATGTTCCACTTTCATCGTCGCGGGGTTGTGATGAGTAGCGACGATTCAGTGTGGGAGCCCAAGACTAGAGTTTATAGACGCCGCTACGGCGAAGGCAAGGGTAGCTCCAAATTCCCATATCGTCTTTGATGAGGATCGGTCAGATGCGTCTGATAGGGTATGCCTCTGTGAGCTTCTTTTCTCTTTTGATGTATTTTGATTGAGAAGCGAGCAGTTAGATGTAGGACCTTTTTTTGTCTTCTTCTGAGACCAGTGTATGTATGTTTTTCCTTTTGATTAGAGTCTGTATAATTGTTAGAGTTATAATTCCTTTGGTGGGACTCCGTGTACATAGGCATATGTTTTGTGTATGTATGTATATAGTTTCCTGTTTTATGTTTTTTCACTGTGCATTTTTTAAAAGTTTTTAATTTACTGCTTCCATGATATACATTATTTTCGTCTGTAATTAACGTGTTAATGCTAATAAAATGGATTAAAATGTAGTTAATTAGGGTTGCTCTTTAATGGGACATCAGGGTGTCACACACTCAGTTCGTCAACAAAACAAGGCAACATGCAAGGTCCAGATGATTATAATATGTTTGTAAGGCATTCACCTGAAGGAAAGATGGTTGTATTAAATGTGTATGTGGATGATATAGCATTCACAGGACTGGAAAGACTTTTTTTTTGTTGGAAACTTCAACCTTTGTGAACTGTTAATTATCATACTTTTATCTTGATTGAGTAACCATTTTATCTGTAGCATCAATGTAATTCCAACAGGTGATACTTGAGCAGAAACTTGAAGATAATATTTGAACAAAAAATCAAGCAAGCATGAAAGGAACTATCACTCCTTTGTTGATTACAAATTCTAAAGAAAATGTCTAGTTTCTTAACATGTAGAAATACATTTATTAGAATATGAGAATCGTACAATTCCTCTTGTGTTCATAACTCTAAGTTAAGGAATAATACATCATGCCTGCAATTGGAAAATCAAATAAAATTTCATGTGGGGCACAAGTTATAACAAAGCAACATACATTGCTTATTATGGCAAACTCAAAACATACAGTTGCAGCTTAAGCAAAGCATTATTTCTCACCATGCCAAGCCTTTTGAAGATCTTGCTTCATATGCCAACTCCGAGAGATCTGTAACTTGTTTACCTAACATTACCATAAGAAATTCTAATTAAATTGTGAAAAATTCAAAGCCTTGTTGAACTTTGGGCATGACTGTGTTAATCATCATTTATTAGTTCGACAATGTGTATCATTTCATCCTTGCTTACTGAAGTTAATACAAATTGATCTCTATACAATTTTCAAGGCTTTATTATTGTGTAGGTGATTCTTCCATTCATTCACAACAACCTTGAGAAGGCTCATCATGAATGCGTGGAGCCTATAACTTATAAAGTATACAACAACTTAAAACAAAAAACAATTAAATATAAACTATTGTTGTTATGGCCCAAATATTAAGCCCAAGTACCATGATCTACCTTGAGTGAGGAAGAATCTAGAATAATGATGAGTCACATCATTTAGGAAGAGTCTAGAATAATGGTGAGTCACTATGATGAGTCACTACTAAGTTTGTTAGGTTTGTTATTAAGAATGTTATATATGTAATGAATGAATGCAATGAAGAACAAGAAGAAAAGTATTAAGGAAGCATTTTACTTTAAGGAGGTTGCTCCCCTCGAAGGAATGTTTTTATTTTCTTTATTGTTTTAGCTATTCTCTGTTAGGTATAATTCTTTATACCTTACATTGGTGCTTTCATTGACTTACTCATGACTCCATTTTTTTCCAACATTTATGCTCCATCATCCAACCTTCATTTCAACCATGGCTACACACCATTTGTTGATCCCCATCACCATTATGCTCTCAGCCAGATAAGACAAACAGGCTCGGTAACAGATTATTACCTACAATTTGATCTCGTTTCTCAGCGTGTTATCTGCATGACCGAAGCTTCCCATCTTGACTACTTCATTTTCAGCCTTCGGGAAGACATCCGCCATGAGCTGATGATGTTGCGCCCCTACTACGCATTTCAAGCCCTACAAATGGCACTGAAAATTGAAGCCAAACTTCTCAACCATCAACCACTAATCAACGAGTCTGCCATCCAGAGCCCTCTCAACCATTACCACCATTACCAGGAGCCACATAATCAACCCGAGTTCCTCTCCCTCAACCATGGTTCTGCGACACTGCCCATTGAGCCAACAGAGCCGGGAGAAGAATACCCGGGAAAATCCCACGACTTCACAGCAGAGAATCACTCATCTATCACAACCAATTTTTCCAACAAAGTTCAAATCCAAGTATCAGCCAAAACTCTACTCACCTCTGCGGATGACACAGAACACTCACATGGTGAAGACACATCCACGCCTATTCCAGTTTTGAAAAACTCAAAGGCCTTCAATGATCTGGGTTCACCAAATCGGGTTGCGGCTCTTACAGATTTTGATTCCAAAAATCATCACGGCACCACCTTGGAACCATCGCCTTTGAACGCCATCATTCTGCCATCGCCGCCTCCTCCCATGGGCACCGTACCCACCGTCAGTCTCTCCGATTCGCGGCTCTACTTCGCCGACTTATTCCTCTTCTCTCCAGATCCGCTTCCTAGTGGTCGTTTCGAGTTCGCAATGTGTGCGTCCATCACCTTCATGATGTCGCCGGAGATGACAGCCATGAACATCTCTGCCAAACCAATGTCATCGCCAAGGAAGATGACTGTAAACGACATTTTCGCCACGCCGCCATGCCACTTCATCTTCGTTTTCGATCCAGGAGGACCTCACACCAATGCGCCCCCCCTCTGTCGTGCGTCGCCTTCTCAACGTTAGCAGTTGTAGGAGCTTCACCCGTCTCTACTCCAGTTCCTTCCTTCCCACCTCCACCACAAGAGCATCTCAGTCACAAGAAATTTCTTCTTCTTCGGATCGGTCCGGTACTTCTCTGGTGGCAATTCCCTTTCCCATGGTAGTGCCGTCGCTTGTACCAGCCTCAACCTGGCCATGGGTGCCATGGGAATTTCAAACACAGGGAACCATTAGGGTTTTGGTTCTCATGTGGTTGCTATTGGGCTGGGCAGTAATTCTAATTTGGGCCTTTCTAATTTCTGTTTCTTGGACCATACCATATTCTAAGTTGGCTACCACAATTTTTAGACACAAATTTTATTTTTCTGGATCAGTTTTGTTTTGGGCCTACTACTGCATGTTTTTTAATTCGGCCCCTCCTATTTTAGGGTTGTCTGGAGAGTACAATTGGGCCACTGTTAGTAGAATTGGACCTTGCTATCTTCCTTGTGGTCCACTAAATGGTTGGACATCAATATTTTTCTCCCTGGATTCATTGTGGGTTGCAGCAAAATATTGTGGGTTTTTTCTTGGACTTTCATACACCTTGAGGACAAGGTGTTTTTGCAAGAATGGTGGGATGTTATGGCCCAAATATGTTATGGCCCAAATATTAAGCCCAAGTACCATGATCTACCTTGAGTGAGGAAGAATCTAGAATAATGATAAGTCACATCATTTAGGAACAGTCTAGAATAATGGTGAGTCATTATGATGAGTCACTACTAAGTTTGTTGGATTTTTTATTAAGAATGTTATATATGTAATGAATGAATGCAATGAAAAATAAGAAGAAAAATATTAAGGAAGCATTTTGCTTTAAGGAGGTTGCTCCCCTCGAATGAGTTTTTTTATTTTCGTTATTGGTATAATTCTTTATACCTTACAATTGCAAATTCTCACTGAGTTTATTTTCGTTAATAGAAATCAAGAATCACAATTTGATTTGGAGAAAACTACTAAAAGTATAAAATGGCCACTATTTTTGTTTGTTGACATGAGTCAAAACAATATCATTTTCAATGTTAAATAGAACCGGAAAGTCGATGCATTTATTAATATCAAAAGAAATGAAAAATGACAAAGCATATTATCATTACGAATGTTATTATGTACACTGACACGGTGGCATATAATAAATAAATAAAACCTATCATGCCAAATTAGAATAATAGCATCTTATTTCAAAATTTTAAACATTTGTAGTTAGAGCTGACAACGTTTAACCTACATTAGGTGAATCCTTTATTCCCTAAGGAATTGACAACATGATAATATTTCATAGGCATCAAAGAAGTTGACATTAATATTGGGAATTTAAAGGAGAATGTGTCTCAATGGTTTAGCTCTACAAATCCAATTTACAAAATTACAGGTCATCCAATATCGTCCACGGACTTTTTTCTTCCTTTTTCGAATTTATAGCCACAATAAAATAAAATAATGAGAAAAGAACAACCTTTGGAAGACATGCGCTAGTGCAAAATATATAATAAACGGGAAAGGTTAACATCAGCTAACCAAAACTTAGACATTAAAAAGGAGGCAGTGGCAGAACTGTAATTATCAGGGTTACTTAAATCACCTTTAACGTCTCAGTTGTATACACAACTAACGTTAAAAGTGATGCGGGTCACTTTTATCGTTGGTTGTTTTTAGTGAATGTATACGTTAACACAAACCCGCACGCCTTCCTCTTCACTCTCTGTCAATGCACTTTCACTCTCTGCCTCTGCACTTTCACCTCTTCTGCCCTAACCCTTCTCCACCACCTCGAGCTCCATTGCACCGCCACCATCGCGAGGTCTTCTCCACCACCACTGCGAGGTACACTCTTTCTCTCGCTCTCTTTCTCTCTCTGAATCACACACTGTTTTTCTCTCACTTTGTGCGTGCCCTAACCCTATTTTTCCCACTCACTCTCAGCCACAACGAACAACGGCCGCCTTGATAGCACCACCACTGAGCCACTCTCCTTCTCCTCACTCTGAACTCAGGTAACATAATAAAAGACAATGTTGGGGATCGTTGCTTTTATTTTCCAACCGTTGTCTTTGAAGTTTTAAAAATTTTAGTTTTTTTCACACTCAAAGTTCTCAAACAATGCTTTATCCACAACCCTTTATTGCATTTTTCAATAAATTATTTCGGGTCTCAATAGCAGGAACATGCATTCTTTGTAAGCTTTTTCTTTTTTGCTTGGAAAAGACAACAACAATTCAAGTTTCCATCTTCTTTTGATCTAATGTTTTTTCCTTTCCTTTTTCTGTATTTAACTTCATATGTAAATTGTTCATTTTAAGCTGAGTTGTGGATCCTGATTTGTGTCCTAGTATGTGTATGATATTTAGAGCCATATATAAAGGCAATTTGTAACTCGGTTTGCATGATTTTATATGTGCAGGTGTTAAGGGAATTAAGTATTGGTTTTGTTTTGTTGCAAAAAGGGGAGGCTTAATTGTTGATGATTTTAAATTGTTGGTGGTGAGGGATGGGTTAGGGGTGGCTGTGAGGGATGAGGGGTGAGGGGGTGAGGATGGGGATGGATGTAACACCCTTCGTTACTTTAGAAACCCAAAATAAAACATAATAAAATATAGCCAAAATAAAAATTTTACAAAACTAAAAAGTCTAAAATAAATACCTCAAAAATAATATAAAGCAATGTTAATGAATCCTTGCAAAAATAAATTCATTTGCCTCAGAACCTGGGCGTCTACTAAAATAACACAACGTTAAATAAATAAAATAAACATGTCTAGCCACAAACAGTTCCTTATTCAAAATAAAATACTAACAAGGCTAGATAATAAATAAGAAAATTCGCCGAGTCTTCAATCCTCTTCAGTTTCAGTGATGTCGCCCTCGTGCTCTGAAAACAACACTTTTAATGAGATATAATCCTAGTGAATAAAAAATCAAGTTCTAAAAATATTTTCGCAATTAGTGTAATTCTCAGCCGGTGCGGTAATCGGAAAAACATCCATGGTACCCGCTGATTTTCAATTTAATAAATATAATGAATCTTCGAAATAATAACATATAAATTAATCAATATCAAACAGTTAAACCACAAACTCATAAAATCAACTACGGTCAGATCTCATCACATTTAATCACATTCACCATGCAAGCTCTATGTAATGCAACTCCATGAACATGACTCAATGATTCCCAGAATCACTTTACTTGACTCTTTGGTTCCTAGAACCGGTGTGAATCCCAGATCCACTAAGGTCTATGAGATCAACTCCATGCAATGGCGTCCCACTGCCTTCCCCATCCCAGATGGAGGTATCTAATATTCCATCCCATATGTGAATATTTTAATTGTTTGATATCTCATCACAGATGATGATATCTCTCATCTTATTCCCGGAATAGAATGTATACCGTCATCCCTTCACGGAAGGTGATGACCAACTCATGAATAATGCAATATGTCATCCCAGATGACTATCAAAAGGGTTCTCAAAACTCCATACATTAATAACAATGATATAATGACATGCTAAGACGACACTATAACATCATATAACATAAAAGAAAATGTCACAACAATCACAATTCATACCAATCAAATATATTTCTTAACAATAACTAAAGGTGGGATTGATCCCTACTATAATTAAATAATAGTGAATTAAATGATACTGTGGGTCAGGTAAGGAGATTTTAATTCCAATTACATATAAATTCACTTTGTCCATTTAACGTTAGTGCCTATGGCAATGGAGGATGAAAATCATGAATTCAAAACATGTGAACTTTGGCTTTTGATACACATGAGAGTGGTATAGAAATCACCTAGGTTTAGTTGCCAATTTTACCATCAATAGAAAAAGTCCAGAATAGCAGCATAAGGGGCACAAAGCTGGACGAGAAAAATGGCACATAGAAGCGTATCGATAATAACAAAACTACTATTTCTGTGTAAATTCAAGAAAACCATATTTACCCAAATCAATTTGTCAACAAGATGAAAACATCTTAAGAATTCAGGTAAACCCCAGAATACTTTAAGAATCTCAAATTATGAATCAAGAACCCAAAAATTATTTGTACCATGAAAGTGTGAGCAAAGATGTTTTTACTCACCTCTTGTAGACCTCCAAAAGCTCTAAGTATTATTTAAAACAGCTGCTTGCGTTTTCCCAACAATTAATTTCTTCTCTTCACTGACGTTCTTAAATGTGTGGTTCCACGGTTTGCACAGCAATCATTCTCTTCATTCTTGTCCTATTCGGCAGCGCAAGCTTCGGGTTTCTCTTTTTCAAATAAACAAACAATTTGACTCAATTTTTCAGGGTGTTACTAAAAGGCCATGTACGTGAATAGCCCTTTCACGTTAGTGTGTATATTTATAATATTAATTTTTATTTATATTTTCCTTGAAATCATTTAATCTAATCATACACTGGTTCCCACTTTTCTATGATATGAATTCCTTATGGAATTCACGCTGGAACATTCACTATGAGTTGAATTTCGTAACTTCCATCTTGCAAATATTTTATTTTAATTGCTATATAATTTTATATAAATATTTATACTTACTTTTTTTTACACTAAAACTCATACCAGCTTAATCTTTTTTTGCTAAAGAGATTATATTGAAATTTTAGGATGTTACATTTTCTCCCCTCCTTATAGAATTTCGTCCCCGAAATTAACACGTCCTACCTAGACAACACAAGATTAAAGGTAATACAACACTAAGTTATGTACCTGTGCTGAAAAGATCTAGATGATGTTGTCTAACATCTTCCTCGAGTTCCCAAGTAGCTTCCTCTGGAGTCAACCCTTCCCAAATCACTTTCACCAATGGGATCATCTTGTTCCTCAGAGTTTTCGTGCTCTTGTCAATGATCTGAATAGGTCTGGGCTTAAAGATTAAATTATCCTTCAATTGTCTTGACTCAGGAGCTATCACGTGTGAAACATCTGGTATATACTTCCGGAGTTGAGAACATGAAAAACGTCATGGAGATTCGACAACTATGGTGGAAGAGCCAATTGGTAAGCAACAGGCCCGACTCTTTTTAGGATTTGAAACGGACCCATGAAACGAGGGTTGAGCTTTTTGACTTTCATTGATCTCCCAACCCCAGTCTTAGGAGCGACTCTCAAGAATACATGTTCCTCTTCCTAAAATTCTAAAGGCTTCCTTCTATTGTCGGCATAACTTTTTGCCTACTCTGTGCAGTGCGCATCCTTTCCCTAATGACTTTAATCCTCTCTGTGGTCTCCTGGACTAACTCTGGTCCTAGCAGGGTCTTCTCACCCACTTCACACCAACATAAAGGGGACCTACACTTTCTCCCATAAAGAGATTCATATGGTGTCATGCCTATGCTAGCGTGATAACTGTTGTTATAAGCAAACTCTATAAGAGGTAAAAATTTATCCCAATCCCCACCTTCATCTAAAACACATGCTCTAAGCATGTCCTCAAGGGTCTGAATGGTCCTCTCCGACTGACCATCCGTTTGGGGATGATAGGTTGTGCTAAACTCAACTTAGAACCAAAAGCCTATTGGAAAGCTCTCCAAAATCTAGAGGTAAACCGTGGGTCCCTATCGGACACTATAGAGGTAGGTATGCCATGAAGCTTCACTATCTCCTTAATGTATAAGTCTTCTAACTTATTCAAACTATATGTTGCCTTAATTGGCAAGAAGTGGGAAGACTTGGTCAACCTATCCACAATTACCCATATGGCATCTAAACCCAAACGAGTCCTAGGTAACCCCATCACAAAATCCATAGAAATCCTCTCCCACTTCCATTGAGGAACTTCTAAAGGCTGCAACAAACCCAAAGGTCTCTGATGTTCTATCTTAACCTTTTGACATACTAAACACTTGGTTACAAAACTAGCCACATCCCGTTTCATTCCTGGCCACCAATACATATTCTTTAGATCTTGATACATCTTGGTTATCCCTGGATGTATGGTGAACTTTCCCTTATGCGCTTCCTCTAAAACTTTCTCTCTAAGGCTCCCCTCCTTAGGAACAACGATCTTATTCTTAAACAACACTAGACCATCAGTAGACAACACATAATTCTCTTGGTCTAAAAGAGATTGTAACTCCTGGTCTAAAAGCTTCTCTTGCCTAATCATTTCTCTAAGGTCACTACAAACTTCCAGCCTATTCAACTTCAAGCTTAGAGAACTAAGAGATACATTTAGATTCATGTCTCTAAACTCCTCTAACATATTCATCTCTTGGACCATCAAACTGGACACATGCAAGGTTTTCCTACTGAGTGCGTCAGTCACCACATTGGCTTTCCCTGGATGGTACTTCAACTCAGAATCATAGTCCTTAAGAAATTCCATCCACCTCCGTTGCCTCATATTCAATTCTTTTTGGTCAAACACATATTTAAGGCTCTTATGATCACTAAAAACCTCAAACTTTGCACCATACAAATAGTGCCTCCAAATCTTAAGAGCAAAGACTACTGCTGCTAACTCAAGGTCATGAGTAGGATAATCACCTCATGTGTCCTAAGCTGTCTAGATGCATAAGCCACTACCTTGCCTTCCTGCATCAACACACAACCTAAACCATTCTTAGAAGCGTCACAATATACCACAAAACTCACTGAAGGATCTGGAATGGTTAAGACCGGTGATGACACCAATCTTCTCTTACGCTCCTCAAAATTCTCTTCGCATTCCTTATCCCACTCAAAAGATTTTCCTTTCCTAGTCAACTTGGTAAGAGGTAAGGCTAGTCTAGAGAACCCCTCTATGAACTTCCTATAGTAACCTGCCAGTCCTAGGAAACTCCTCACTTCCGTCACTGACTTAGGTTGCTCCCATCCAAGCACTGCATCAACCTTACTAGAGCCAACCGCTACACCACTCCTAGATATGGTATGTCCTAAAAACTTCACCTCATCAAGCCAAAATTCACACTTTTTTGGCCTTGCATACAGTTACTCTTCCCTCAGAATCTGCAACACTGACCTCAAATGCTCCTCATGATCCTCTGGTGTCCTAGAGTATATCAAAATATCATCTATGAACACCACCACAAAGCTATCCAAGAATGGCCTAAAGATCTGATTCATGTAGTCCATAAAAATGGCTGGAGCATTGGTCACACCAAAGGGCATCACTACATACTCATAGTGCCCATACCTTGTCCTAAAGGCTGTCTTAGGAATGTCCTCATTCTTGACTCTAGTTTGATGGTATCCCGATCTTAGATACGCTCCCCTCAACTGGTCTAAGAGGTCATCTATCCTAGGCAAAGGGTATTTATTCTTGATGGTCACTTTGTTCAACTGCCTATAGTCGACACATAGCCTCATGTTCCCATCCTTCTTTTTCACCAGTAGGACAGGTGCTCCCCAAGGTGACACACTAGGCCAAATAAACCCCTTCCCTAGCATCTCCTCTAACTGTTTCTTAAGCACGCTCAACTCTAAAGGTGCAATTCTATAAGGCGCTACCGATACTGGTCCACTCCCTGGCACTAGATCTACGTTAAACTCACACTAGTGGAAATAATGTAATATACGGGACAGTTTTACGTCAGTTGACCATATGTTTGACGTTAAAAATGAGGCGGTGGCAGTTTTGTAAATATTAAATCATTATTTGCGTCAGTTGTTTAATGAACTAACGTTAAAAGTGATTTTAATACTTTTAACGTCAGTTGTTTATACGACTGACGTTAAAAGCGTGATTTTTACTTCTGATGTATATAATCATATATCCCTAACTCATTCCTATCTTTCTTTTGTTGTCATCTCCCTATTGTCACTCTTAACGCAGATCACTTCATATAGTGCAGTTTATTTCTAAACTTTTTTTTAAACAAGTTTATTTTAATCTTAATTAATTAGCTTGAATTAGTAAACAAATTCTTGTGCAAATTAAAATAAATAAACACTTAGCATAAAACAAGTTATATATGTATAATCAAATCATATCTCATTGAAGCGATTCATAAGTTACAATTACATGATTAAAAGATAAAAAAATTCTGCAACATAGCCCTAAAATATAAAAAAGTTTCTGCTTCAACATCATTTTCTTCTCAGTCCTGTCATCAGAAACTCCAATGGATGCATCTCCTCCCTCACTTGAATTCCTTGATGCATCATATTGAATCCACAGTCACTTGCTGCCAAAGCAGAGTGAAAGGGATGACGGGGATGAAATAAAGTGAGGGAATCACATTACTTGATTCACCCAACCTTACCATCCATGTTACGTGATTTACTCAACCTCAAGTTTTTTGACCATTAAGACAGAGACCTTTAAGTCTAGGTATAGGAAGAAATAACAAAATCTCAAATATGATAGAGCCATATTGTGAAGGAATAGAAAACGCACGAAATATAGAGGAAAAGAAGAGGGGGTGTAATACAGACTGATACAGAAGAATGGTTCTTTATATAGAGAAGAGAGACTACCCGATTTTCTTGAAAACTGATATATAAGTTAATTTTAATTTTATAACTTATTTATTTTTGGTATTTTTCCATTTAATAATTTATTTTAATTTCAATATATATATATATATATTATGTAATTAACATCCACACCTTTTCATATCTTAGGTATCTCCATCGTCTTCAGCTTGATAAGGGCATTGCATCAGTTTACGGCTTCTTAGATCCGCAAATCCTTGTACCCCAATTCTTTGCTGGCGATGCATTTAGTAAATACATAGGGAAATTGTTGGGAGACAATCGGAAAGAATTATATCTGGCTCCCTACTGTATGAATAACCATTGGCAGTTGTTCGTACTTCACCCGTCTAGGCATACTGTCATATTCTTATGCTCTCTCCACCAAAACCCGCCACAGGAGGTGGTGGAAGCTGTAAATACGTAAGTAACTAATCTTAAATTTAATTTAAGTTTTAATATTAGTTCTTTTTAGTTTATTACGCACATGATATATGAATTTGTTAATTGACACGATTATTTGTTTATGATAGCGCGCTGAAGGCGAGTAGCATAAGTTGCGCCAACGGGAGAAGTAGGACTTCTAAGGCTAAAGGAAATCCTGAATGGACTATCCTCAAGGTTTGGTAGTTTAATTTATTTATCAAATAATTAATATTATAATTACTAATTTATATGTATATTTAACTGACATTGAAATTAATTTTGTTTGTAGTCTCGATTTCAACCTGACGGGTGGTCGTGCGGCTATTATGTGATGCTTCATATGTTGAACATAGTCTCCGCATCTATTACGGATGGATGGAAGAAGGTAATATTTAAACAACTTGTTAAATTATATATTATAGTTTTGGTGATGACTTGCGTTAATGTTATTGTTATTATTTGAACGTGTGTAGGCATTTAACGACCAATTGCCTCTTCAAAAAGATGAGTTTAGAGACTTGAGGATGCGCTTAGCAGAATTTTTCTTCAAGTATGCGACTGAAAAAGGAATTGACAAGATACCTCTGCAATACTTAGATGAATAGTTTTTTTGTTAGACTTTAGAAACAAATTAATAACATATATTATATATATATATATATATATATATATATATATATATATAAATATATATATATATATACTTAGATTGGTAGTTTTGTTTTTAGACATTAGAGACTAAAATTTATATATATACTTGTAGATAGTTATGTTTTTCCTATACATGGGTTTTAGTTTTAAGTCCCCCCATTGTTCCTTTGTATATTTCTTTTCTTTTTGTTAATATTGAAATTTAAGGGTAGTGTTTGCAATTCTGTAATGTGTGTGATATTCTGTGTTACTGGGATATTTACTGAATGCATGGATAGCTGAGGGGAGTGATTTTTTAAAACTGAATTTAAAAAAAAAATTTATTAACGTCAGTTGTATCAAATAACTGACGTTAATAGTATTTTATAAAATATACAGTACACTATTAACGTCAATTGTATTAGGAAACTGACGTTAAAAATAAAACCTTTAACGTCAGTTCTTTAACACAACTGACGTTAGTTTGAACAACATTAACGTCAGTTGTGTTAAAGAATTGACGTTAATAGTTTTATATTTAACGTCAGTTGTTTAAACAACTGACGTTAAAATATTAACTATTAACGTCAGCTGTATTTACATCAGACAATATTCTGACGTATAAAATCAATTTTAACTGATGCAAAAAGCACTTGTTGCACTAGTTTCAACTTCCCTATTCGGAGGCAAGCTAGAGACATCCTTAGGGAAAACATCCTAGAACTCACACCACAGGTATAGTCGTCACATCACGGTCAGCCTCTATCTTAGCAGAGAATAAGAGTATATATCCTTGAGCTCCCTCAACTAAGCACTTATGACAAGCAACAGCAGAAACAATAGAACTGGGTACGGGAAAATCATTAGACATTGGTTGTATAGGAATGGAGATAGTTTTATCAGAGCAATTTATGACAGCATGATTTGCATACAACCAATCCATACCAAGAATGACATATAACCCAAACATGGGCAAGCATATAAGATCAACAAAATAAGATACATCTTGGTACACTAAAGGACAGTTCAAGCAAGCAATAGAGGTAACAAGTTTATCATTTGCAGGAGTAGCAACACTCAAATCATATGACAACTTAGAAACAGACAAAGATAGATTTTTCACACAATCTAAAGATATAAATGAATGAGTTGCTCCTGAATCAAACAATAAATTGATTTTTCTTTCTTTAATTAAACCCATACCTTGTATCAGGCCATCTGACTCCTTCACCTTTTCCCCTTGGAGCTGGTCCTCCACTCTTGCAGTCTCTGGCATAGTATCCCACTTTACCACACTTGTAGCAAGTGGTCTGTGCCGTTGGACATGTGCAATCTCCATGATTCAACCCACACCTATGACACCCGGTGCCCTTATCAGTCTGGGCTCCATGCACTTGCTTCCCTTTGTTGATGGAGGAGACTGGTCGCAAATGCTTCTGAAATTTCCCATCCTTGCCCTGAAATCTCTTGCCATCGCTAAGAATTTTCTCCTTTTGCCTCTCAGCCAGCACAACTTGCATATTATGCTCTGCCACCCTACACTTGTTCACAAGAGTGGGGTAGTCCCGAATTTCTAGGAGCCCGATAAGACTCTGTAGTTCTGGCCTCAAACCCTGCTCGAACTTAATTGCTTTCCATTAACCGTTAGGATTATCCCTCACCTGAGTAGAGAACCTTGCAAGGATCTCAAACTTGGCCACATATTCAGCCACTGTCATACTCCCCTGACGAAACTGTAGAAACTTCATCTCCTTCTGTATCGGGATGCTGTGCGGAAAGTATTTCTCCAATAAAACCTCCTTGAATCAGTCCCATGTGATAGGGGCGCCCGAAGCAAGCAACCCGCCCCTAGCACAGTTCCACCAGTGCTCTGCATCAGACTCAAGCATATAGGTGGAAAAATCCACCTTCTGAGCATCGGAGCACCTCATGGCTCAGAAGATCTTCTCTAACTTCATCAACCATTCCTCTGCCTCAATAGGATCGGTGGTACCTCGAAAAACTGGCGGATTATTGTTCCTGAATTCTGACAGACCCCTGTACTGTGGATCTGGAGCTGAAACTGGTACCACGTTAAGCACGTCCCCATTATCCCTCATCTGACGGAGAGTCTCCATCTGCTCCTGCATAACTCAGGCCATTCAAGCCAGAGTCGCTCCAAGTGCATCATTTCTCCCTCGCCTGTTCGCTGCCATAATCTGTATACCACCAATCAAACAGTGGGTTGATCAAGTCCAATATCCAAAAGAATGGAATGCAGAATTATAACTCTAACAAGTATCCTATGCGCCCAAGTTTTGTTTTAGAAAAAGCCCCAATACCACAGTCCGATATAGGATCGAATTGCTCTGATACCATAAATGTAACACCCTTCGTTACTTTAGAAACCCAAAATAAAACATAATAAAAATATAGCCAAAATAAAATTTTTACAAAATTAAAAAGTCTAAAATAAATACCTCAAAAATAATATAAAACAATGTTAATGAATCCTTGCAAAAATAAATTCATTTGCCTCACAACCTGGGCGTCTACTAAAATAACACAATGTTAAATAAATAAAATAAACATGTCTAGCCACAAATGGCTCCTTATTTAAAATAAAATACTAACAAAGCTAGATAATAAATAAGAAATTTTGCTAGGTCTTCAATCCTCTTCAGTTTCAGTGATGTCGTCCTCGTGCTCTGAAAACAACACTTTTAATGAGATATAATCCTAGTGAATAAAAAATCAAGTTCTAAAAATATTTTTGCGATTAGTGTTGTTCTCAGCTGGTGCGGTAACCGGAAAAACATCTATGTTCCCGCTGATTTTCAATTTAATAAATATAATGAATCTTCGAAATAATAACATATAAATTAATCAATATCAAACAGTTAAACCACAAACTCATAAAATCAACTACGGTCACATCTCATCACATTTAATCACATTCACCATTCAAGCTCTATGTAATACAACTCCATGAACATGACTCAGTGATTCCCAGAATCACTTTACTTGACTCTTTGGTTCCCAGAACCGGTGTGATTCCCAGGTCTATGAGCTCATATCCATGCAATGGCGTCCCACTGCCTTCCCCATCCCAGATGGAGGTATCTAATATTCCATCCCAGATATGAATATTTTAATAGTTTGATATCTCATCCCAGATGATGATATCTCTCATCCTATTCCTGGAATAGAATGTATACCGTCATCCCTTCCCGGAAGGTGATGATCAACTCATGAATAATGCAATATGTCATCCCAGATGACTATCAAAAGGGTTCTCAAAACTCCATACATTAATAACAATGATATAATGACATGCTAAGACGACACTATAACACCATATAACATAAAAGAAAATGTCACAACAATCACAATTCATACCAATCAAATATATTTCTTAACAATAACTAAAGGTGGGATTGATCCCTAATATAATTAAATAATAGTGAATTAAATGATACCGTGGGTCAGGTAAGGAGACTTTAATTCCAATTACATATAAATTCACTTTGTCCATTTAACGTTAGTGCCTATGGCAATGGAGGATGAAAATCATGAATTCAACACATGTGAACTTTGGCTTTTGATACACATGAGAGTGGTATAGAAATCGCCTAGGTTTAGTTCCCAATTTTACCATCAATCAAAAAAGTCCAGAATAGCAGCATAAGGGGCACAAAGCTGGACGAGAAAAATGGCTCATAGCAGCGTATTGATAATAACAAAACTACTATTTCTGTGTAAATTCAAGAAAACCATATTTACCCAAATCAATTTGTCAACAAGATGAAAACACCTTAAGAATTCATGTAAACCCCATAATACTTTAAGAATCTCAAATTATGAATCAAGAACCCAAAAATTATTTGTACCATGAAAGTGTGAGCAAAGATGTTTTTACTCACCTCTTGTAGACCTCCAAAAGCTCTAAGTATTATTTAAGACAGTTGCTTGCGCTTTCCCAACAATTAATTTCTTCTCTTCGTTGACGTTCTTAAATGTGTAGTTCCACGATTTGCACAGCAATCATTCTCTTCATTCTTGTCCTATTCGGCGGCGCAAGCTTCAGGTTTCTCTTCTTTCAAATAAACAAACAATTTAACTCAATTTTTAGGGTGTTACTAAAAGGCCCTGTACGTGAATGGCCCTTTCACGTTAGTGTGTATATTTATAATATTAATTTTTATTTATATTTTCCTTGAAATCATCTAATCTAATCATACAGTGGTCCAGTGGTTCCCACTTTTCTATGATATGAATTCCTTATGGAATTTACGCTGGAACATTCACTATGAGTTGAATTTCATAACTTCCATCTTGAAAATATTTTATTTTAATTACTATATAATTTTATATAAATATTTATACTTACTTTTTTTTTACACTAAAACTCATACCAGCTTAATCTTTTTTTGCTGATAAGATTATATTGAAATTTTAGGATGTTACAATGGAGGTGGTGGGGAAGAATGGGGTAAAATGGGATTTTCCAAGTAAAAAAAAATTAAAAAATTGAAGATTAAAAACCTGAAAAACCTGTTATTGTGGAATGTTGAATATTGTCTCTTGTTTGTTAGAAAGTAGGCAAGTCATTGGAAACACTTGCTGTGTGGATATATCATGTCCATTTGAGATCCATTTGGGTTTAGTTTTTTGTTGTGATTGGATTTCTGGTTTACTCGGTAATAGGCTTATTTTTTGCATTGAAATGATGATTAAGATATATTAGGATGATGTTTTAGCCAATTAGTCAATTAAGATATATATGGTTGTTAAGTTTTCAAATACTAGTGCGCTTTTCCAATCTCTCATATTGTGCTTATATTGGATTCATGTGTGTATATCTACAGAACATATCTAGCTATGGATTGTAGTTTGATGGTTTGTAAACGCACAAGTGATGAGTATTTGAAGGGAGTGGAAGAGTTTATAGAATTTGCTCAAAGGAATATTCCTAATAGTAAAGGAATGTTCTGTTGTCCTTGTGTCAAATGTTTGAATATGAGGAAATGTACGGTCAAGGATTTACGTACTCATCTTATTTGTTTTGGGATTTGCTTGAATTATACAAGATGGATATGGTATGGTGATGTGTTGTTAAGTACTAAGCCAAGTGTCACCCAAAGTGAGGACATTGACACAGATATGGAGGATGATCGATGAAGGACGTTAAAAGTAATTTATTAAATAAAAAATACTTATAACGTCTGTTATTTAAACAACAACAGACGTTATAAGTATGACTTCTAACGTCAGTTAAATTAAATAACTACGTTAAAAGTATCATATTTAACTTCCGTTAACTTAAACAACAGACGTTAAATGTGAACTTTTACGTCAATTGTTAACAGATAACGTCAAGCTTTTTTTAGATGTCAAAAAGTACTTGTAACTGACATATAAAGTGCTTCCTGTAATAGTGAGATTGAGAGCTTTCAAGTCTATTAGAAGCATCAGAATGATCAACAACCAGTTTGAGCTCATCAGGTGATGGAGTAACATTAGCATGTGACTCTTTCTGTTTATTTTGGAACCAACGTTGCTCTGCAGTAACGTGAAAAAGTGTCTAAATGGCAAAGAAACTAACAACTTGTTGCCATGATAAAGAAGTTTTACTAGCACAGTTTGATGAGGACCTGCCAAATTAAAGCCGGTAAATTAAGAAATCACTAGTGGAAAATATACATTAGACGGTAAAGGTTTACGTCAGTTAACCAAAAGCTAGACGTTAAAAAGGAGGCGGTGGCAGTTTTGTAAATATCAGACTTCATTAATTCAATTTTAACGTCAGTTATTTTAATGACTGACGTTAAAAGTGAGGCGGTGGCAGTTTTGTAAATATTAAATCACTATTTGCGTCAGTTGTTTAATGAACTGACGTTAAAAGTGTTTTGCAAGAAATTATTAACACTTTTAACGTCAGTTGTTTATAAAACTGACGTTAGAAGTGTGATTTTTACTTCAGTTAAATAAATAACTGACGTAAATAATCAACTCATTCCTATCTTTCTTTCGTTGTCATCTCCCTGTTGTCACTCTTAACGCAGATCATCACTCCATATAGTGCAGTTTATTTCTAATCTTTTTTTTTAAAAAAAAAAGTTTATTTTTAATCTTAATTAATTAGCTTGAATTAGTAAATTAACAAATTCTTGTGCAAATTAAAATAAATAAACACTTAACATAAAACAAGTTATATATGTATAATCAAATCGTATCTCATTGAAGCGATTCATAAGATACAATTACATGATTAAAAGATAAAAAATTTCCGCAAGATAGCACTAAAATACAAAAAAGTTTCTGCTTCAACATCATTTTCTTCTCAGTCCTGTCCTCAGAAACTCCAACATTGAATGCATCCCCTCCTTCATTTGAAGTCCTTGATGCTCCATCTGAATCCACAGTCACTTTGGAGCCGTGGCAGAGTGAAGGGTGCACTCGATCTGTTTCAGCAATATTCTTGGAACAGCCATTTGGTTCCAAAGCTGAGGTTTTGGAACTGTAGCTGCTGATTCTCCTGAAGGATGATGGTGTGTGCAATTCACATAATGCGATTTACACACCCTTATCACCCATGTAATGCGATTTACACAACCTCAGAAGTTGTTTGACCATTAAGACAGAGACCTTTAAGTCTAGGTATAGGAAGAAAGAGTGATGAAGTTAATCTCCATGGCAGAGCCATATTGTGAAGCAGAAAAATTAAAGGTTGGAAAGAAGCTATTTATAGGAGTAGGGGATGAAGTTACTAGGCGTTGTAAGTTGCTAAAAATTAAATTGATCATTAAGAGCATTAGGTTCCAAGGCGCATTGGGACTTGGCAGTCATATATTATAAACGTGCAGAAAAGAAAATGCCCCGAAGGATTAGGAAGAAATAGACCTTTAAGTCTAGGTATAAACTTAGTGCTCATAAAGAGGATTATAGGTTACAATGTGCATGGGTAAGTAGCACAGCAGTAATGGGTAATTTAGTAGCAGAGTAGTCAAAGGAATGAATGAAACTTATACACTTTTAACGTCAGTTGTTGAATAAAACTGACGTTAAAAGTGTTTTTAAAATAAAAAATATTTATTTTTAACGTCAGTTGTTTATACAACTGACGTTAAAAGTGTGATTTTTACTTCAGTTAAATAAACAACTGACGTAAATAATCATATATCCCTATCTAAAATGCCCTGTTGTCACTCTTAACACAGGTCAATGGGTAAGCAGCAGAGTAGTCAAAGGAATGAATGTTTTTGCAGAAACTTATACACTGTTAACGTCAGTTGTTGAATAAAACTGAAGTTAAAAGTGTTTTTAAAATAAAAAATATTTATTTTTAACGTCTGTTGTTTATACAATTGACGTTAAAAGTGTGATTTTTACTTGATTAAATAAATAGTCGACGTAAATAATCCTATATCCCTATCTGAAATGCCCTGTTGTCACTCAATTAACACAGGTCTCGGAGCCATTTTGTGAAGGAATAGAAATATAGAGGAAAAGAAGAGGCGATGTGCAGATCGATACGTGAAGAATGTTACTTTATATAGACAATGATTTTTACACAACACTTTTAACGTCAGTTGTATTCAACAACGGACGTTAAAAGTGTTTTTTTTTAAAATATTAATATTTAACGTCAGTTTGTTAATAAAACTGACGTTAAAAAATTAATTGTAACGTCAGTTGTTTAATACAACTGACGTTAAATGTTGTTTTATAAAACGTTTACACCCGCGCGCCTTCTGCACTTCGCTCTGTACGTACGTCTCTTTTCTCTTTTCATCACGCTCAACCCTAAATCACTCTCAACCCTCACTCTCACCCTCACCCTCACCCTCACCCAGCACAGAACCCTAATCACGAGCTCATCTCCACCGCAACCACCGTGAGGGCTTCTTCGCCACCACCGTGAGGTACACTATTAACCCTAACTCTGTCTTTCCATTCATTCTTTGCAATGACTTGACGTACATCTCTCTTTCCCCTTCCCGCGCACTAACTCTCCTTGTCCCTCTGCTCTCAGTAACCACATCGAACGTTGGCCACCACTCGAGCTCCCCTCCCCACCACCACGCGAGCACCTATTTCTGGTGAGTATTTAGGGCACATTTTTGTATTTTTGGTTTTGAGTGTATGTTGAAACTGTAGTCTTAGTAGTTGAAACTTGAAACTGTGAGTTTGAGTTGTTTGGAATGTACGTCTCTGTTTTTGGTTTTGAGTGCATGTTGCTCTGCTGGTTGATCTGTCACGGCCGTGATGCTAATCACGGCTAGGCCGTGATCAGTTCCGCTGTGATGGCATGGTTCTGCTTCGGTTGGCACGTTACGGCGTGATGGACATCACTTGCCAGGCCGTGACCGATGCTTGGCAATTAATCTTTAAAAACTATAGTTTTCAATCTCCCGTATTGTCCTTATATTGGATATATATATGTTTTGTATATCTACAGGACCTATCTAGTTATGGATCGTAGTTGGATGGTTTGTAAGCGTACTAGTGCTGAGTATTTGAAGGGGGTGGGAGAATTTGTAGAATTTGCTCAAAGGAATGTTCCTAATAGTAATGGAATGTTCTGTTGTCCTTGTGTCAAGTGTTTGAATACGAGGAAATGTACGGTGAAGGATATACGTACTCATTTGTTTTGTGAAGGGATTTGCTTGAGTTATACAAGATGGATATGGCATGGTGATATGTTGTTGAGTAGTAATACGGCGAGTGTCTCCCAAAGTGAGGACGTTGACGTAGATATGGAGGATGATCGAGTAGAGGACATGATCCGTGATATTGGACAAGAATCTTTTCATCGAGCGCATGTGTATGATAGGTTGTGCAGTGATGCGGATAAGCCTTTATATCCAGGGTGTACTACTCATACACGATTGTCGGCGGTGCTAAAATTGGTTTGAGTGAAGGAGAGAAATGGTTGGACCGATAAAAGCTTCACGGAATTGCTTGAAGTGTTGAAAGACTTGCTTCCGGAGGACAACACATTGCCTCACCGTAACTATGAGGCCAAGAAGGTATTGTGTCCTATGGGTATGGAGTATAAGAAGATACACACATGCCCCAATGATTGCATATTGTACACCGGTGTTCATGAAGACAATCACGATTGCCCCAAATGTGGGTTATCACGATACAAAGTGAAGGGTGGTGAAGATGATGATGATCTTGATGATGTGAGAAAAAAGGGTCCTCCTGCGAAGGTGTTGTGGTATCTTCCAATAATTCCAAGGTTCAAGCGATTGTTTGCCAATGCGAAAGATGCGAAGAATCTTAGATGGCATAATGATGAGAGGAAACGTGATGGAAAGGTTCGTCATCCTGCTGATTCTATTCAATGGAAGAATATCGATACTATGTTTCCGGATTTCGCCGATGAGCCAAGAAACCTAAGGCTTGGACTTGCTACGGATGGAATGAATCCTTATGGTAACATGAGTAGTATTCATAGTTCATGGCCTGTTCTGTTGGTAATTTACAACAGGCCCCCTTGGTTGTGCATGAAGCGCAAATACATGATGTTGTCTATGATGATTTCGGGCCCAAAGCAACCGGGAAATGACTTAGATGTTTATCTAGGTCCCTTGATTGAAGAATTGAAAACGTTGTGGGTGGAAGGTGTTGATGTAGTTGATGGGTATTCTTATGAGACTTTCAAGCTTTGTGCCATGTTATTTTGCACCATCAACGACTTTCCAGCATACGGTAACTTGTCCGGGTACAATGTCAAGGGGCATAAAGCATGCCCTATATGTGAAGAAGGCACATGCTACACTCAGTTGCATCATGGAAAGAAGACGGTTTACCTTGGGCATCAGAGATTTCTTAGACGTGATCACCCATATCGTAAGATGAAAAAAGCTTTTAATGGATGCCAAGAGACAGAAGAAGCGCAAGCGGCCCTAATTGGAGAGCAGGTTTATCAGAGGGTAAAGGACATCGATGTTATATTCGGCAAGTCCAAAAAGAAAGGTAAAGCTGTTGAGAAAAACATATGGAAGAAGAGGTCGATATTCTTTGATCTTCCATACTGGCGCAAGCTTGATGTCAGACACTGCATTGATGTGATGCATGTGGAGAAAAATGTGTGTGATAGTGTGATCGGGACGCTTCTCAACATTCAGGGCAAGACAAAGGATGGTGTGAATGCTCGTCTCGACCTTGTTGCTATGGGTATACGAGAGCAGTTAGCTCCAGTTGTTGAGGATGGTAAGCGGACTTATTTGCCGCCAGCATGTCATACTTTGTCAAAAAAAAAGAGAGACAAAGTTTCTGCGGGTGTCTTCAGGGCATCAAAGTTCCACATGGTTACTCTTCAAATATGAAGAGGCTTGTCTCTAGTGATCTTAAATTGGTTGGCTTGAAGTCTCATGATTGTCACATCTTGATGCAACAACTTCTGCCCGTTGCTATTCGTGGTATTGCTCCAAAAAATGTGAGACATGCCATTACTCGGTTGTGCTCATTCTTCAATTCTATATGTAGCAAAGTCGTTGACCCCCGTATGTTGGACGACTTGGAAGTTGAGGCTGCTACAATCTTGTGCCAATTGGAGATGTATTTTCCTCCTTCCTTTTTCGACATAATGGTTCACTTAATTGTTCATTTGGTGAGGGAGATTAGATTATGTGGGCCGGTTTTTCTGAGATGGATGTACCCAGTTGAGCGCTACATGAAGATCTTGAAAGGGTACGTGAAGAATCCTCATCGTTCGGAAGCATCTATTGTTCAAAGGTATGTTGTAGAAGAAGCTATTTAGTTTTGTTCGGACTACCTTCATAACACGGATCCTATAGGGGTTCCTAAGCCTCGGCATGATGAGATCAGATGTCAAGGTAAGGGTACACATGGCTTAAGAATTAATAGGAAGGATCGGGAGGAAGTGCTTCAAGCACATTTGTATGTATTGAACAACATCGAATGTGTTCAGCCTTTCTTATTTGAACATAAAAGAAAAGTCAATCAAGAAAACCCTCGAATACGCGAAAGGTGGTTGTTGAACAAGCATAACAAGACTTTCTTACCATGGTTCAAGGAAGAAATGCTTAAGGATGGTAGTACTGCTTCTGATGACGTAAAATGGCTAGCACGTGGGCCTAACTTCAACGTCATATGTTGGAGCGGATACGACATAAATAACTTTTCCTTTTATACAAAGGAACAAGATAACAAGAGTACCATGCAAAATAGTGGGGTTATGATCATGGCCGAAGCAATGCACTTCTCTAGTGCAAAGGACACAAAACCCGTTACAGCACCGAGACCTTACTTTGGATATATTGCAGATATTTGGGTGCTCGATTACACTAAGCTTACGGTGCTGGTATTTAAATGTAAGTGGGTTGATAGTAACGGTGGTGTACAAACCGACGAATTGGGGTTCACATTGGTAGACCTCAACAAGTTAGGTCATATAAATGAGCCTTTCATAATGGCTTCCCAAGCAAAACAAGTGTTCTACATCACTGATCCTTCTAACAAAAGGTTGTCCGTGGTTCTCCAAGGAAAAAGCATGTATAATGGTAGTGATGAAAATGAAGATTCAAATCTTGATATTCCCGAGACTCCTTCTTTTTCAACAAACATGCCTACTATAATTGAGGAGACACAGGTGGACGATGTACATGCCACTCGTGATGATCATCACGAAGGGATATTGATATAGGTAGTTTAAACTTAGTATACATTTATAACCTATGTTAATAAATATATATTGTTTTGAACAGGCATACATATGGATCGTTGTTCCATTTTTCCTTTGCAATTCTGTAATGTGTGTGATATTCTGTGTTATTGGGATATTTACTGAATGCAGGGATGGCTTAGGGGAGTGATATTTTAAAACTGAATTTAAAAAAAAAATACTATTAACGTCAGTTGTATCATACAACTGACGTTAAAAGTATTTTATAAAAATATACATTACACTATTAACGTCAGTTGTTTATTACAACTGACGTTAAAATTAAGACCTTTAATGTCAGTTCTTTATAACAATTGACGTTAGTTTTAACAAAATTTACGTCGGTTTTGTTAAAGAACTGACGTTAATTTTGACAAAATTAACGTCAGTTGTGTTAAAGAACGACGTTAATAGTGTTATATTTAACGTCAGTTCTCAACTGACGTTAAAAGTTTAACTTTTAACGTCAGTTGTATTTACGTCAGTCATTATTCTGACGTAAAAAATCAATTTTAACTGACGTAAAAAGCACTTATTGCACTAGTGAATATCATGGTAAAGGTAAACACAACACAAAGTCCTCTTTATTTAGGGTTGGGCTATGGTACACCACCCACATTTTACACCACCCACTACACCACCCATATGGCAAATTTTGGGTCAATCAAATTGCCACATAGGTTGGTCAAAATTTCAAACTTTCTAGTTGTATTATACTGTAGTCAAACTATATGAATACGGTATATTGTAGTATAATATATGTGTTTTTTGTATTTGTAAATTTAACTCATATTAAAATAATATTTTTTATTAAAAAATCTGATTATATTGTAATATATTATTGATAACGAACATTATTTTAATTCATATTAAAATATTATTTTACAATATAATCAATTTTTTTAATCAAAAAACATTATTTTAATATGGGTTAAATTTGTGAATACAGAGAGTATATATACTATACTACAATATACTGTATTGATATAGTTGATTACAGTATAATACAACCGGAAAGTTTGATATTTTGACCAAAACCATATGGCAATTTGATTGGTCCAAAATTTGCCACATATGGGTGGTGCATCTTAGCCCAACCCCTTTATTTAATGTTACAATTAAGATAAGACTTATTTCACCTAAAGTGGATAGCAAGCTACTGGCAGAAATTCTGATCAAGTGATTTTTCTCCCATCTCCTGGTACAATGTTTCCAATTCCATGATCTATCAATTGGTGGCCGCAGGAATGAGAAGAGCAAGAGTGCATGAGTACGTCAACATATGTAGAATGCACATAAAGTGGAACACAGAACAAACCAAGTAAAACAGATTAAATGGTTGTGTATATGATACGATAAGAGGCAGCACTGGCCTTACACCTGAAGCTGGGCCAAGTGGGTCAAGGGAGACTATGCCCGAGAGGCCCAAAGCATCAGGAAAGTTCCAAAATGGTTAACAGATTACTGGTGACTCAGCATAGGAGTATCAACACGATTTCTGGGATTCCTTTAGTTGCATTCCATTTTTAACTTTTGCAATTCTGTTATCTGATTCAGCACTCTGTTATTGTATTGCAAGGATCATGAGCCATTTGGCAGAAGATCTGTAGTGGTAGGAAATGTAATGTGTCTTTAAATATCATCTTCATAAATGAAAGAGATAGAGAAGAAGTTAAGAAAATTTTCTTTGTTATCTTTTATCCCTCTCCCATTTCTGGAGCTTCATCCTTGATCGAAAAGGATACCCTATCATTGGTGCTTTCATTTTCGACTCTCATGCCTCCTCCAGTTTTCTCCACCTTTGCTGCCACCATCACCACCATTACAACACCTTCACCCAACCCTTGTTTCAACTATGGAAACCAACCACCATTGTTAGACCCCACAAACCAATAAGCTCTGAGACAATTGAGACAAACAGGATCTGTTTTGGATTATCACATACAATTTGAAACTGTTTCTTGTCGTGTTTTATGCATGCCCGCCGCCGATCACCTCGAATGCTTTATTTCCGGCCTTCGAGACGACATCCGCCATGAGCTACGGTTACTGCGCCCCCGCCCTTACTGTGTGTCTCAAGCATTTCAGATGGCAAAGGAAATCGAAGCCACTTTCAATATCCCTAAACCCTCTGAAGTGGCCAACTCCACACCTTGCCGTGAAGTAGTCACCGTGAAATCACAGAGTGACATTAGCGCCACTGTCGCTCCATTTTCGGAGGTCACCTCCAAAACCCACCTTCCGTGTGTCCCTCAACCACCGCCCTCTAAGCAATCCATCATTCCTCCCGATGATGCTGCCAGCACGTTCTCATCCTTCACGATTCGGGATTCACCGCCTCGGGTACCAGATCCAAGTTTGACCGCCATGCCTCGACCACCGTATCCACAACCATCACAGCCGTTAACTGAAGCAACGATGGGGACTAAGAAGACGGACTCAAATCTGCCACAAACCCGATTTCTATCCCACGTCAATCCTCCGCCGTCGGAACCGTTATCGTCAAATCGAGATCTGTCGCCTCGGGTACTGGATCGTTTCGCAAGGGCTCTCTCCGGCTTCAACAATCATAGCGACACCCATCTCGATTCCCTTGTCGGTTCTAAATCCTTCACCTTTCCGATCCGTCGTTGGCCACCATCGGAAATGCACGAGCACCGCTCCAAGGACCGTGGTTTTAACAGCGACGTTCGCTTTGAGCTCGCCCATCATTGCCCATCGCTACTTCTTCTCGGTGACGTCACCGCCATCCCTGTCGCGGATGTGCCAATCATAGACACCGGCCCATATGACCCGGGCCCTTTCGAGTCACCACCCCCAATCACCGTGACAACGCAACCCAAGTGTTTCTCCGCTGCAGGTACCGAAATGATTGACGATGCTGATGAATTGAGCTTTAATGGCGAAATTGAACCATTGCTTAGGTGGATGTTGCGGCAACAATGCACGGTATCAACAAGTTTTTTCGCCGCGTCAATCCAAATTTTCCCTATTTGAAGGTACGCAATACGTTTTTTTGCTATGATTCCAATGTGCTGCCTATGTTGCCAAACGACCCAAAAAGAGATAAACCAGTTGTTGCTCCTGTGTTTCCTTTTATATTGGTTGTTGGTACTACTGTGGTCCATATCCTTAGTGAGGGTGGATTTTCTGGGTTTGGAATAAGGAATTCAACCGAATATGCCACCATGAGGACCTTCTCTGATGCCCATCACGTGTTTGATGCAATGACTCTTAGTGGCAATTGCTATTTCTCACTTACAAATGGGCCCTTACAATTTAAACTTTGGGATCCAGGTGCCAATAAAGCACCAGTGAGTGGTTTTGCTACAGGTAGTTACTATGTGCAAAGTTCAAGTACAGCAGGGAGTGTGGATTCCACTTCAAGCATTGATGGATTCGGGTATGAACAAAAGCCTCAACCAAGCTTACATTGTTGCTATGGATGGACAGAGGACTGGCTTTGGATGGACTCAGAGGGAGAATTGTTTGACTGCAAAATTTGACCAATTGGCCGACCATTGATCATGCTGATTCGGGCTCCAAAATTCGTTTCCTCTGAATTCACACACTTCGAATTAGCTCCTGATTCAACAGGAATAACAAGCACACCATATGCTGCCATTCTATCAATTCTTAGCAACAAGTATACCCTAAATAAATATGATGTTGCAACTACTCTAACTGAAGACACTAAAGGTGTGATCAGGAATGGACCCATAGCAATACTCAGTAGTCTTGGAATCGTTTTAGTATTTGGATGGCGATGTGCTCTTCTTGAGAATGTTATTTTTCGTTTGGAAATATGCACCCCTATTATTCATCACACACTTCTAAGTTCTTGTGTATTCGTATTCAAGATTGGGCAGAATCCAGTTGTTGGAGCACTAGCAAGGTACATTTCAGTTTCGGTGGAGCTGTTACAAGGAACTTGGAAGTTCTTTCATTTTGCTATCCCTTCCGTAGTGACAATTTGCCTTGAATGGGGGCCATTTGAGCTGGTTGTTTTGTTGTCTGGACTATTACCTATTCCCCAACTTGAATCTTCATTTCTATCCATATGTCACAATGCCATTGCATCTCTGTATGAAATATTTTTTGGAATTGGCGCTGCAGCAAGCACAAGGGTTTCAAATGAATTAGGACCTGGGAATTCACATGCTGCCGGTGGTTCTGTGTTAGTTGCAATGCCTCTTGCAGTCATGGAGACATGTATCCACAACATACAAGGTATTCCCTCAGGTATTACTGGAGGTTGTGGTAAGAAACGCATAGGGGTTTATGTCAGTCTAGTGGCCTTCTACCTTTGTGGGATTCCAGCTGCAGACTCATTGATATTTTGGGGATACGTGGGAGGGAAAGGACATTGGATTGGTATACAAGTTGGTTCTCGTGTTCAAAATGTTCAACTTTCTGTCATACCCAATTGCACAAATTGGAAACAGCAGGCTAGAAATATGAGGGACTTAATCCAACATGCTGCCCTTTCGTGGGAAGATGCAGTTGACTGCACTAAGGCCTACCCTAACTCCAACCTTGAGGACAAGGTTGATTTGGAACAGCGGGGTAATGATACGATAAGAGGCAGCACTGGCCTTACACCTGAAGCTGGGCCAAGTGGGTCAAGGGAGACTATGCCCGAGAGGCCCAAAGCATCAGGAAAGTTCCAAAATGGTTAACAGATTACTAGTGACTCAGCATAGGAGTATCAACATGATTTCTGGGATTCCTTTAGTGACATTCCATTTTTAACTTTTGCAATTCTGTTATCTGATTCAGCACTCTGTTATTGTATTGCAAGGATCATGAGCCATTTGGCAGAAGATCCGTAGTGGTAGGAAATGTAATGTGTCTTTAAATATCATCTTCATAAATGAAAGAGATAGAGAAGAAGTTCAGAAAATTTTCTTTGTTATCTTTTATCCCTCTCCCATTTCTGGAGCTTCATCCTTGCTCGAAAAGGATACCCTATCATTATACCACACTTCCATCCCCAGATAATGGAAATTACCTCATCTGTTTTCAGGGCAAGTGTCAAATGGGGAAAGGGTGGTGATGAATAGTGACTGGGTGGGCAAGATGTCAAAAATCCCCCTTTCAACTTTATGCTTCCTTTAAACACACCCCTAATACAAATACAAGTTGCCTTTCAAGATTAATAACACCAAGCAAGGACGGAATTCAATGCCACATGCATATAAATAGAGAGAGAAAGCAAAGTTAGAATATCCTGATGAAAAATCAAACCTCGGTCAAATTTATACATAAACAAGAAAAAAAGTTTTCATCTTTTTCATGGGATTAAAACAAGTCTGCTACTATATCTCCACATTCAATTTCATTCATTTAATAATCTATACCATTAATTACTCCCTAAAACCAAACCAACCCCAATCATTCCCGCTATTTGACAAAGCCTTAAAACAGTAGAACAAGAAAGTTATATTAATTAATTAATAAGACAAGCTTACAGCAACATTAGAAAAACAAACAGTAACAGGTTTGACGCAAAAAGCCCTAAGTACTTAACCTCGTTGCTATATCGGATCAGGTAGGTGCTTTGGCGAGAACTACAATGCTCTTGTGGTGAAGCTTCAAGATGAGAAGGCGTTGTTGTCTTCCCTTTCAACGTAGCGTAATTGAGGTGGACAGAGAAAAGGAAAAATACACACGCTACGCAATTAGGTTATCCTTCCACCACCAATTTAAAAAGAACCTTAAAGGTTGTCTTTGTTTTAAGGTATGAAATCACGTTCCCGGGTTATACCAAAAAAAAATCAGATTCTAGGGAATGACATTTTTGAGAATATTATTACTAGCAATACTATTTCTACTAATATGTTTGGTAAGTATTTTAAATTCTCAGGAATGTTTTTATAATTTATTTAATTTAAAATCATAAAAATTTAATAATACAAATAAAATGATAAAGTAGCGTGGGAGTCAGAAGTTATAGGTAGTTGAGTTTTCTTTCCATGGGAATGTTAAGATACTCACCCTTTAAGTTAGGAATAAGAAGTGGGTAAATCATGCACAAATAATATTACTAATAATAAAATGTATTTCTAATACTTGAAACAAACATGAGAATGTTGCATACCCTCCCTCATTTTTCCGAGAATAATGTTACAATACTTGAAAAAAACACACTCTTAAAATAGAAGTAGCCTTTTACTCAATTGCCAAACATATTGTGAGAAAAGAAAAGAGGAAATATAGAATGTGTGGTAGTACCAGTGGAAAGAACTTGATTCTCACCTAACGGGATTAGGTAAGGCTGGCAAAATTATCCGTTTATCTGTTATCCATCCGATTCATCTATGAGAAAATCCATCTAATCCATCCATCTATCAAAAAATTATATAAATGGATTGGATTTGATTGGATTGTTTTTGTAGTGGATGATTTATGATCCATCCAATTATTTTTTAAATCCATTGGACCAACAACCAAAAAGTAGTGGATAAATTTTTGTCCGTTCCAAATATTTTTTAAAATCATTTTCATAAAAAAATTCCAAGTAATTCTCTCATGTTTCTATTATTTTCTCTTCATTATTTTCAATTTTAATTTTTTATTTTTTTATTAACTAATTAAAAGTGATAAAAAAACGTCACATGCTCCGCAAAACACGAGGTGGTGCTATATCTGAAGTTTCGAACTGTTATTTAAAATATTTTCAACTAATTATCAATGTGAATTACCAGGACCAAATGAAAGCAAAATTGTATTTCGCTATTTGCACTGTACGACGAACTTTCATGCTTCCAATTCCAACAGCGATTACTGGGATGTGGATTCCCTGCAGTCCAAATATTGACTGCAGATGATCCTAGCCTCACAAAATATTTTTTTAACATAAAAAATGAAAACATAAATATTAAACATTTGTTTTTCCACCGTAAGATGATAACTACATCTCCCTGCAATCACTTTTGGACTACAGGGAATCCTGGTCCGTGATTACTGGGTAGGTTACGAAATAGAGAGAGAAAGAGAGGGTAGAGAGAGAAAATATAGAGGAGAGAGAGAGGGAGAGGGAATGGAGAGAAAATATTTTTTAAAAAATTATAAAATTATTTAATTTGCAAAAATATTTTCGTGGATGGATCGGATATCCATCCATAAAATAGTTGTTAATGGATGGATTCGATGATTTTTATTTAATGGATCATGGATGTATTTGATTTTTTAATAAATTTTTAATAAATCATAATGGATTAATGGATTGTTTCTAATCCATCCATTCTAATCCGAATAAAAAATTATCCAATCCATCCATTTGCCACCCCTAGGATTTGGTATGATTTTAATTGTTGTGGAAAAAACTTTACACATGTAGTGTATCAAAATTAAACTCTAATTATATAATGAAAAATTGAAGCCAATATATAATGACAAATAATATTTTTATATAATTTGAAATTACAAACAAAGGTTATAACAAGTAAGTAGCTTTTATAATCTGTACAAAATGTATTTTCCAGGAAAATATCTAAAATTAATTTAAAGTAGATTTGCTCAAAATTTGTGTGAATTTGACTGAAATTAAAATTGAAGATATTCATGGATCACACATTTCTTGTTGATCATGACCATGCCATAATTTATCCTTTCCTGCTCAGTGTCAAACATGTTTTGTCGGAGATGTCTTTGGTCCTCCAAAAAAAAATGGAGGACCGGTCATCTTTTATTTTAAGTCATTGATATATTAATAAAATAAAAGAATGATAATGATGATTTAATGGCAATTGGAAGAACAAGTCAATGCTGGAGGTTGCTCACAACCCTCTCCTTTTCCCCTTTCCGGCATTGTCTAGAATACTCCATTGAGGAGCTGGAGGATGCGTCCTCCGTGAATTAAAACCGTAGATATAATAATATTGTAAATAGACTGGAGAGATTTAAAAGGGAGAAACCGGTTAAACATGATTAACAAGGGAAAACGGAAAATCCGGTTTGTGCCAATAATCTGGACCAAGAGACTATCCAATTAGAATTAGGGTGGTGCTGGAAATTTAGCTATATATATGGTTTTCTAGTAGCAGCATGGTCTCATAATCGCATGGAAGTCGGAAATAAAATCACTGAAATGTTATTATCATTTATAAGAAATCCAAACGGGTCCAATGGTTAAGTTGTGGACCCAGCTAAGGTTGAGACGGTGCTCCAATGGGAAGCATCGAAGTCTGTGACCGAGATTAGGAGTTTCTTGGGGTTAGCTGGGTATTATTGGTGGTTCATAGAAGGTTTCTCTAAGATAGCTTTACCCTTAACCCGTCTCACCAAGAAAGGACAGTTGTTTGTGTGGGACTCTAAATGTGAAGAGAGTTTCCAAACCCTTAAGGATAGATTGACATCAGCACCAGTGTTAGTTTTGCCAGATCCTAGTGAATCCTTCGTGGTTTATTGCGATGCTTCTAAGAAAGGGTTCGGTGGAGTGTTAATGTAGAATGACAAGGTAGTTGCTTATGCTTATAGGCAGTTGAAACCCCATGAGAAGAACTACCCTAACCATGACCTAGAGTTAGGGGCTGTGGTATTTGTCTTTAAGATCTGGAGGCATTACCTGTATGGATCGAGGTTTGAGGTTTTTAGTGATCACAAGATTTTGAGGTATCTCTTTGATCAAAAGGAGTTGCATATGAGGCAACGTAGGTGGATGGAGTTCTTAAATGATTATGACTTTGAGCTGACCTATCATCCAGGAAAGGCCAGTGTGGTGGCCTATACCCTAAGTAGGAAAACCTTATATATCTCTGCTTTGATAGTCAGGGAGGTGGATCAGATTTAGGAGTTTAGAGACCATAGTCTAGCTTGTGAGTTTACCCCTAAGAGTATTAGGCTTGGTACCTTGAAGGCTACCAACAGCTTAATGAATCACATTAGAGAGGGTCAGAAGTTAGGTAAGTTTCTCTTATACCAGCAAGAATTGCTCGCTCAGGGTAGAGACCTTAGTTTCAAGGATGGGAGTGATGGAGTCTTGAGGTTTAAGGATAGAGTGTGCATACCGGATGTTCCTGAGCTTAGGAAGTTGATCCTTGAAGAAGGACATAGGAGTGGGTTAAGTTTGCACCCAGTGCCACCAAGATTTATCAGGACCTTGAGAGGATGTTTTGGTGGCCAAGGATGAAAAAGGATGTGGCCGAGTTTGTGTATGCGTGCTTGGTTTGTCAGAAAGCTAAGATAGAACACCAAAAGCCATCAGGTAAGTTACAACCTTTAAGTATCCCAGAATGGAAATGGGATAGCATCTCCATGGACTTTGTGTCTGGACTCCCTAGGACTCCAACTGGTTTTGAGGCTATATGGGTTGTTGTGGATAGATTGACTAAGTCTGCCCATTTCATCCCGATGAACATGGAGTATCCTTTAGAGAAGTTAGCCAAGTTGTACATCAAAGATATAGTTAGGCTTCATGGTGTACCCTCTAGCATAGTATTAGATAGAGACCTGAGGTTTACCTCCAGGTTCTGGGAGAGTTTGCAGCATGCTTTAGGGACAAAGTGATCAGCCTCTGGCTAACTAGTTTTATAACTAGTAAGACCATAGGTTTTATTCGAGTTTAATCTCGTTTTCAGCCAAATTAGACTTGATTGTCTTCAAGCAACATTTTGAGTCTCTAAAGTATTTTTAGGTTAATTTAGCTGATTTTGAGTTAAATAAAGCACTTACTGCTATTCCTTGTTTTCAGGTTAATAAAGAGAAGTAATTCTGGAACTATTCGCCCCGCGAGAGGCTGCTCGCCTTGCGAATGCCCGAAGACCAGCAAGTGATGAGAAGACAGAGACCATCACGGCCTAGCCGTGATGAAGGTCACGACTGTGACAGATCAGCATCCAAAGTCAGAATTGATCACAACCTGGCCGTGATATACATCACGACCGTGACAAACTAGAATTGGAAGTCTCGCCCCGCGAATCATCTTCTTGCCTCGCGAGAATCCAAATTTGAACTGGCGCCACAATTAATATTCGCGTCGTGAGAGGATGCTCGCCTCGCAAACGCGAGCAGAGTCTGAAGCTATAAATTGCTGTTTGGGGCAGATTAGGGATCGATCTTCTTTAGCATCCTCTTTTCCTTTTAGAATAGATGACTGTGAATCAGGTTTTTGTTATATTGTAATGGAGAACTAGTCTCCTTCGACTGATCTGCTGTAATCGGGTTCCATTGACGCTTGAGGTTTTGTAATTCCTGATTTCATTGCTTTTCTATTTCAATACTATTCTATATTCTCTGTTTGCTTAATTCAGTTTGTATCTAATGGGTATTGATTTGTTTCGATGATTGTGTGTTCCTATACTTAATCGTGTTTTCTTAATTCGCGTGTGTTCATTCGTGTTTGCTTAATTCACGAGAGCTTCACCCCGTTTGCTTAATTCGGGAATAGGAACATACGTCGCGTAGTGTCGGTTTCGCTTGTTAATTGTCGCCACAATCGAAAAGAAATTAGAATCCGCTTAGGGCTTGGATTTATATGAACCAATGATAGTGGGAAACTGAAAGCAGTAGATTAGTCGTTTCAATTATTGACAATCACCTATTTGCATTATTTTCTTAACTGTTTTCTTTATTTAGTTTCAAATCTTAAAACCCCCCAAAACTGATTTACCTGATAGTAACAACCCAAGAGTCCTTGTGAGACGATACTCGAGTTGTCACTCCCTAACTACATATTTTTACAAACCGGTCGCTTTTTGACGCGTGTGCGACAGCGCGTCAAAATTGGCGCCGTTGCCAGGGACTCTTGTTGTTATTAACAGAAAAAATAAAAATAAATAAATAAATAAATAAAAAAATTGCTGAATTGGTCTGATTGTGAATCTCCCCATGGATAATTATATGCAAGGTTATATGCCTAATGTTAATTATGAACCACCATGCATATATTATCCTGACTTTTCTGGTTTAATACACTGGTTGCCAAGGTTTAGTGGTCTTGCAGGTGAAAATCCGCAGGAGCATCTGAAGGAATTCCAGGTTGTTTGTTCTACAATGCTGAGACCTGAAGGAATAACAGAAGACCACATCAAGATGAGAGCCTTCCATTTCTCACTTGACGGTGCTGCGAAGGATTGGTTGAATTGTCTTGAGCCGAATTACGTCTCAACCTGGATTGATTTGAAGAAAGTCTTCCTAGAGAGATACTTTCCTGCCTTCAGAGCTGCATCAATCAGGCGAGAGATATTTGGTATTAGACAAGTCAATGAATCACCTCAAGCATATACAACCAATATTTACAATCAAGGCAACAATCAGAACAGGCACAACATTCCTAACCCTTCCACTGATGAGTACCACCCCAGCTGGAGAAACCATCCAAACCCTTGGTATGGGGACTTACCCATGCAACAACAACTGATGTTACCGCTGGCACCACTGCAGAATTCTCCCCAAGTAACCACCTCTGCACCTCCTGGACCTTCACTAGAGGACCTGATCAAGCAAATGGCTGACAACAATCTCCAGTTTCAGCAGGAAGTAAATGCCAGTATTCATACTTTGCACACACAGATTGGACAGATTGGACAGTTTCAGCAGCAAACGGATACTAGCATTCATACTTTGCAGACACAGATTGGACAGCTTGCCACTTCGATTAATGCCATGCAGCAAGCTCAAGGATCAGAACCCTTGACTAAGGAAATTGAGAGGAAGAGGCATATGGAGGACATCCATTCCGCCATGCTAGAGGATGATAAAGAAATTTTGGAATTAGATGATTCCATTGGCTCCTACGCATGTGCCAATTGTGATGGGAGAAATACCTGTGTGTTGCGTGATGAGGTTACTGCATATATAGAAGGTGATGAATCTGGTAATGCAGTGGATGAAAATTGTGCAGAAGATGAAGCAGCACCGAAGACCCTCTCTACCTATTTGCCACCTCCCCCTGTGGAACCACCAGCGATGGAGTTCAAGCCTCTGGATTTTGCACCCTTGGATATGAAGGCACTATGGCCAGTCCAAGAGGTTGAATCCCATTTTTATTAGGAGGACTTTGTTGACAAGGTTGACAAGGAGGTCATCTTTGACCCAAGAGGGAGTGAGAAGTCTGCCGCACTCGGCGAGGTCACCATAATTGTCAAGTGTTCACTTCCATATCAAGGCTGCAAGTTATGGGACCATGGAATAAGCTTCCGTCCTTTGTCTATCACTTGGGCCTTATGCTGCATACCATGGGATCCAGGAGGATCATATTGCAATTTGAGCATCCCGTGGCCGCTGTATCACAGACAGTGGGATCCCGGTGGAACCTCCTCCATGAGTTTTCTCTAAACCTTACTCTTTTTAATTATTCTTGCTTTGTTTTTGTTTTGTTTTCTTTTAGCTCTTGAATAATTTGAGAAGATCAAGAGTTTGTGTGTTGAGTCTTGTGTCGGCAAGCGTGCTGGAATTTGATTGAATTTTGCATAGGTTGATTGCATGCCATGTGTTGACTGTAGATGATTTTCCCCCTAGGTTTTGAAATTGAAATTTGATCCCCATGTAAAAAATTGAAAACTGAACTTTGAGATATTCTGTTATGATTGCATGATTTATGATAAGTTTGGGGTGATAGGGATGCACACACTAGGGATTGTATCTCGGTCAAACAATTTGTAAAATTGTCCGGGTGAGGATTTGAGCCTCCAACATGTTTTTAACTGTGTGAATCACTTTTAAGCTGCACTTTCCCAAATTTGCTTGAATCTTTTCATGGTTTGCATGTCTATGTGTTTGCATCAAATGATTTAGGCAATTTTCTTTGAATTAGCTACTTGGCCTAAAAAGAACCAGTCCCTAATGCATGTTCCTTTGTTAGCCCTTTTGAGCCTAATTAGCCTATTATTTCTTGATGACCTTATGTTATGAGCCTACAATCTGAAAAAAACCATGTTAACCCAATCTTAGGATTAGGAGAGCATGGAAGCTTAACAAGAGAAGGGTTGCAAGAAACTAAGTTTGGGGTGGCTACAAGGATATGATGTGTTGTTTGGGATTGAGAAAAATAAAAAAATAAAGGTTGGATCCAAAGGCAAAAAAAGAAAGAAAAAAAAAAAAAGAAAGAAGAGAAAAGTGCAAAAATGTCAAAAAGGGTATTAGAAGAAAAAGGCTGTAGTCATCCAAGGCAAAAAGAAAAATGGAAAAAGGAAATTGGGTGGGAATTCAATATGTAAAAAAAAAAGTGCTCATGCTCTCTTAATTCCTAGGGACTTAATCCTAGTACCTTTGAATATCCTACCCTTAGCCAGGCCCCATTACAACCTTAAAAGACCTTTTGATGTTGCATGCATATTCTCGTGGGAACTTTGTTTGAGATGAAGATCAAATTCATGGGAAGTGCTCTTAAAATGTGAAATTGAGTGAAAGGTTCATAGCCTAGACAAATTGAGCAAATGAGTGAAACATTAAATACCCTTGTGAGGAAGGCGATTGTTTGAAATTGGTGATCTCCATTTTGTGTGTAACTTGGATCCTCAACTTAGATTAATGATTGCATGAATGATGGAATTCTCGATTGTTTAAAGTAAATGAATGTGGGGATTGCATTGTTGAAAAGGGGGGAACATTGAAGGAAAATTGTTTTTTTGAAATTGCATGAAATTTGTGCGAATTTGATTGAATCTTTTAAGCTTGCCAAGTTTGAGTCCTTTTTGAGTTTTAGTTTGCTTGGGGACAAGCAAAGTTTAAGTTTGGAGTATTTTGATCAGCCTCTGGCTAACTAGTTTTATAACTAGTAAGACCATAGGTTTTATTCGAGTTTAATCTCGTTTTCGCCCAAATTAGACTTGATTGTCTTCAAGCAACATTTTGAGTCTCTAAAGTATTTTTAGGTTAATTTAAATGATTTTGAGTCAAATAAAGCACTTACTGCTATTCCTTGTTTTCAGGTTAATAAAGAGAAGCAATTCTGGAACTATTCGCCCAGCGAGAGGCTGCTCGCCTCGCGAATGCCTGAAGACCAGCAAGTGATGAGAAGACAGAGACCATCACGGCCTAGCCATGATGAAGGTCACGGCCGTGACAGATCAGCATCCAAAGTCAGAATTGATCACGGCCTGGCCGTGATAGACATCACGACCGTGACAAACTAGAATTGGAAGTCTCGCCCCGCGAATCATCTTCTCGCCTCGCGAGAATCCAAATTTGAACTGGCGCCACAATTAATATTCGCGTCGTGAGAGACTTCTCGCCTCGCGAACGCAAGCAGAGTCTGAAGCTATAAATTGCTGTTTGGGGCAGATTAGGGATCGATCTTCTTTATCATCCTCTTTTCCTTTTAGAATAGATGACTGCGAATCAGGTTTTTGTTATATTGTAATGGAGAACTAGTCTCCTTCGACTGATCTGCTGTAATCGGGTTCCATTGACGCTTGAGGTTTTGTAATTCCTGATTTCATTGCTTTTCTATTTCAATACTATTCTATATTCTCTGTTTGCTTAATTCAGTTTGTATCGAATGGGTATTGATTTGTTTCGATGATTGTGTGTTCCTATACTTAATCGCATTTGCTTAATTCACGTGTGTTCATTCGTGTTTGCTTAATTCACGAGAGCTTCACCCCGTTTGCTTAATTCAGGAATAGGAACATACGTCGCGTAGTGTCGGTTTCGCTTGTTAATTGTCACCACAATCGAAAAGAGATTAGAATCCACTTAGGGCTTGGATTTATATGAACCAATGATATTGAGAAACTGAAAGCAGTGGATTAGTCGTTTCAATTATTGACAATCACCTATTTGCATTATTTTCTTAACTATTTTCTTTATTTAGTTTCAAATCTTAAAACCCCCCAAAACTGACTTTTCTGATAGTAACAACCCAAGAGTCCTTGTGAGACGATACTCGAGTTGTCGCTCCCTAACTACATATTTTTACAAACCGCTCGCTTTTTGACACGTGCGCGACAACGCGTCACAAAGCTTAGGCTTAGTTCAGCTTACCACCCACAGGTTGATGGGCATTCTGAGAGGACCATCAGTCCTTAGAGGACTTGTTGAGTGCTTGTATGCTAGAACAGTCTGGTAGTTGGGAGGAGATGTAGGACACCCTTGTGTTGGAGTGAACCTTGTGATAGTGTGGTGCTAGGGCCGGAGATAGTCCATGAAACAACAGAAAGCATCCGGATGGTTCAAGAAAAGATGAGAGTGGCACAGAGTAGGCAAAAGAGCTACCATGACAAAAGGAGGAAGGCACTCGAATTCCAGGAAGGTGATTATGTGTCCTTGAGAGTTACTCCAATGATTGCAGTTGGTAGAGCGATGAAAGCAAGCATGCCATCTGTTATCAAGAGATCCGAGTCTTTCCTACCTTGGTGAACAAGTGCAGAATCTACGAGGATGCTTACGAGGCCAGGATCGCAAGCCACAAAAGTTCAGAGATCCAGAGCAGTAAGGACGAAGATCAGAAGAACGAGGTGAGACAATGTCATCGGCAAAGACTTCAAATAGAATGGCAAGGAATCACAGTTCTCAGCAGGTAAGCCCAAGGATTGGGATTCTCCTAAACATGTCATATTTGGAAAACGTGGAGAAGGCCACTATACCCATCAATGCAAGGAGTCGAACATCATCTGTTTCAAGTGTGGCAAATATGGTCACCTCAGCAGGAACTGTAAAAGAGAAAAGTCAAAACCATAGAGTGCTAGCAGGAATCAGAGTGCGCAACGAAAGCGTAGTGGAGCTGGAGCCTCCAAGTCCGTGGACTCAACCCAACGTATGCGCCTAATTGATGAAAGTTTAACAAGTTAAGGTGATATAAATTTTGAGAACAAAATTTTTATAAGGTGGGTGGAATTGTAACACCTCAAGATTCACCCTTATGTTTATATGTGTTAGTTCTGGCATATATATGTTTGATATTTATATATATGTGTATATATTATTGCATATGATAATATGTATATTAATATATTATTATTTGAATTAATATGAGATTGTGTCTCTTAATGTTTTATTTTATATGTTAATATATGACATGTGATTTTATTAATAATAAGCGATTACGAATGATATGATAAGATATCGTGTGATTTAGTATTTAAATAGAGATAGTGTTATTCTTAGATTTTAGCCCCTCAACCAATCAGATTTGAGTCCTTATCAATATAGGATCATCCTCTTTTTGTTTATATCTTAAGATCTTATCATAATCTCCTAAGGATCCTATCTAGGAATAACTACTAAATTTGTCACTAAAATTCCATCGAACTTTTGAATACCTTAGAGTCCGATTTAGGATTCGATCATCAGACATTAATTTGTAGATATTTCTCTGAGCTTTCTAACGACACCAAGAACGCCTCAATTGGAAATTGGTAGTTCAAGTGATGGTCAAAATATCGAACTGTGTATAGTTTGGGCTAAAATAGGAACCAGTTATGACCCAAACTCATATATATACCATTAGACTCGACCTAAACCTAATTTAAACGACCCCAACACTTAGAAAACTGCCTCCCTCCTTCTTCTTTGAATCCTTATGGTTTTTCTCCCTAAAACTCTCTCTAGGGAACTCGTTCTTCACTGCTTCTTGATAGGAGAACATCGCTACGAATAGTGGTTCGTTGTGCTTGTTGTTTGGAACTTTAGAAAAGGTAAAATTCGTGCACCTGTCCCTTGTGTTCTTTCTTTCAAGTTCATGATCTCTTCCTTTTGATTTCTTGATCTTAGAGTTGAAACAAAGTGTCTATTTGGCGTCCTTAAGGTCGTAGACAAGCGCTAGTGAGACGGGATCCTAGTGGATCTTCTTTCTTCTTTTGAAACGTGAACCTCGTACCAGGTATGGGAGAAGAATAGTGTATACACTAGGCTAGGGAGTAGTGTAAGATGAGGGGTTCCCATTGCCCCGTTTATTGTCGTTATAATGTATTGATGCCATGATCTGCCTGGTTGTATGACTGAATTGTTTATATGTTTAATTGGATTAATTAGTATGCCTATTTGTTATAATTGTTGAGTTGTTCAAGATGTGGTATGCCCATTTGAATTGTCTTATGCCATGAGTTTTGGTTGAATTGGTATGAATACCCATGATTATGAATGTTGTTGTTATGACATGGATTATGTTGATCACATTGACTGAATATGTTGTTGATGATGATGTTACCGTTATGTTGAATATGTTAATAAGACTCTAATTGACTTAATTAGGACTTTTAGTTAACATAGGAATTAAGGGATTAATTCTCCAAGCTTCATAAGACATGAACTGTGTTAGTGAGGGGTGAAGTTTCACGCCGAATATTTTAGTTAAGACCCTAGGATATGATTTGAGAGAATTAGGGAGCCTAAACTCCAAGAACACGTTAAGTTCTGCCTAGAACAGTATGGCCCTGCTCAGGAGCACGCCCATGCTAAACATGGAGCAAGACCGTGCTCCCAGTTAAATTCTGGAAGGCAGGCCGTGCATTGAGCACGGCCGTGAGCACAACCGTGCTCCACTTAAGTGGCAGCACGACCGTGCTCCACTTAAGTGGCAGCACGACCGTGCTGGGGGTTTAGTACGTCCGTGCTTCCCCCTACTGGTCAGAACTTAATATTAATGAATTAAAGGGGTGTTTACCCCAATTATCCCCAGATGATGTTATAAACTCGTTCATGGGGACTTTTCTTTGCTATGTTAAATTGTTTTAAACTCGTTTTATTTTCTGCGATTTTGAGAACTAGTTCATTTGGACTTTTCTACTTATGGACCGACGCTTTATTTTATCCAGTATGATCATGACTAAATTTTATTAATTGCTTATCTTAAAGCGCTTATAACATACGGTGTAGAAGAGTGTCACAATCACAAACAAGCACGAACATCCGAGCATCTCTGAAAATATGAGGCCAATAGAAACCGGCTTGAAGCACCTTGGCCCCGTTGTCTTTGAGGCACTAGCATGTCCTCCATAAGATAAGGAATGACAACAACTCAAGATACTTGGAACCTCGACCTTTGGAATACACCTTCTGTAAATGCTATCCGCACACTTGCGGAAAATGTAAGGTTCTTCCCACACATAATTCTTAAGATCGGAAAAGAACTTCTTCTTTTGTTGATAATGGAACTCCGGTGGTAGAATCCCACATACAAAATAATTCACAAAATCCGCATACCATGGAGCACTCTCTCCTGAAATGGCAAACAGTTGCTCATCGAGAAAAGAATCATCTATAGGCAAGTTGTCCTTCTCATGTTCCAGTGGTTCAAGTCTAGATAGGTGGTCTGCAACCAAGTTATCTGTCCCTTTCCAATCCTAAATCTCCAAGTCAAATTCTTGCAAGAGAAGGATCCATCGGATGAGCCTAGGCTTTGCTTACTTCTTGCTTATGAGGTACTTTAGTGCGGAGTGGTCAGTGTACACAATGACCTTAGACCCCACAAGGTATGATCTGAACTTCTCAAATGTAAAGACAACCGCGAGCAACTCCTTCTCAGTGGTGGCCTAATTGGCTTGAGCTCCATCTAGAGTTTTGCTTGCATAGTAGATTGCATGAACCTTCTTGTCTATCTTTTGCCCCAACACCGCTCCCACGACGTAGTGACTAGCATCACACATAACCTCAAATGGCTCATTCCAATCCGGTTTTTACAAAATGGGAGCGGTGGTCAAAGCTTCCCTCAACCTGCAAAAGGCACTCAAACATGGCATGTCCTAAGAAACTTCTAACTCCTTTCACATTCACCGGTGGTGGCAATTTTTCAATAACATCAATTTTGGCCCTATCCACCTCAATATCTCTTCCATAAATCAAGTTCCCAAGCACTATACCCTCTTTTACCATAAAATGGCACTTTTCCTAATTTAATACCAAATTAGTTTCTTCACAACACTGCAAAATCTTGGACAAATTTGTTAAAAAATCATCACAGGTAGTTCCATAAACAGAAAAATCATCCATAAAAACCTCCATGATGTTTTCAATAAATTCAAAAAAAATTGCAGTCAAGCATCTTTGAAAAGTAGCCGGTGCATTACATAGACCAAAAGGCATTCTCCTATAGGCAAAAGTACCATAGGGACAAGTAAACGTGGTCTTTTCTTGATCACTAGGATGTATAGGAATTTGATGAAAACCGGAATAACCATCCAAGTAACAAAAGTGTGAATGCCTAGCTAACCTTTCAAGCATTTGATCAATAAATGGGAGAGAGAAGTGGTCTTTTCATGTTGCCTTATTTAACTTCCTATAGTCAATGTACATTCTCCAACCGGTTACCATCCTAGTAGGGATTAGTTCATTTTTTTCATTTTGAATAACAATCATCCCCCCTTTCTTAGGAACCACATGCACCAGACTAACCCACTCACCATCAGAGATTCGATAAATAACCCCCGCATCTAACAACTTAAGCATTTCTTTCTTAACCACCTCTTTCATATTTGGGTTCAACCTACAATGATGCTCAATGGATGGTTTATGCTCATCTCCATTGGATCACCAATACAAGCTTGAGCGGATTCTTCTTTCACCGCTTGGTGCACTAAGTCAACCCTGCAACAAGAATCCTCAAAAGAAAGGTGTTTAATAGATTTGGCTAAATCAAATTCAACTTTATCATCACCCATAGTTAAAGTCAATTTTCCATTTTTCACATCAATAATTACCCCCGCGGTAGCCAAGAAAGGCCTACCAAGAATAATGGGGATTTGGGAATCCTCCTCCATTTCAAAATCCACAGGAATGAAAAACTTACCCACTCTGACAGAAACTTCCTCTAAGATGCCTACCGGGTATTTGACAGACTGATCCGCCAATTGAAGGGAGATTGTTGTTGGCTTTAGTTCACCCATCTCCAACTTTTTGCAAACATAGAGGGGCATAAGACTAACACTAGCCCCCAAATCACAAAGAGCTTTATCAAAACTAGTGTTACCAATCAAGCAAGGAATAGCGAAACTACCTGGATCTTTCAATTTAGGAGGCAATTTATTTTGAATTAAAGCACTGCACTCCTTAGTTAAAGCTATCATTTCAAAATCCTCTAGCTTTCTCTTATTTGACAAGATATCCTTAAGAAATTTAGCATATATAGGCATTTGTTGTAACGCCTCAGTGAAGGGTACATTATTGTACAATTTCTTAAGGACCTCTAGAAACTTCCCAAATTGCTTATCTAACTTGGCCTTATCCAACCTTTGAGGGAAAGGTATTGGGGGTTGGTAAGGTGGTGGAAGGACATACTTAGACACTTTTTCATTAGGTTCTTCCTCATCTAAGGATTGTGTCTTAGTAGGCTCCTCTTCCTCATCTAAACTCTTTTTATCACTCTCCCCTTTAGCCTTGGGATCCTCAAGTTTCTTACCACTCCTCAAACTCACAGCTTTACGTTGTTCATTACCTGGATTCATTTCAGGTTATCCAGGAAATTTGCCCGGTTGCCTATTTGAATTCCCCGCTTGTTGGGCAATCTGAGTTTCTAACATCTTATTATGGATGGCTAAGTTATCTACCTTAGATGTTAACTCTTATATTGCCTCATTGACTGCCTTACCTTGTTGCCTAAACTCTTCATTTTGCTTTGTTTGAGTAGCAACAAAATTTTTCATAAGAGACTAAAGTTTAGACTTTTGTACCTCAGGATACCCCGATGCGGGTTTCCTATTACCTTGGCCTTCTTGGAATTCGTGGTTCAACGTGTTGTTGTAGTTCCCGTAGGAGAGATAAGGGTTATTCTTCCTTTCTTGGTTGTAAGAATTTGGGGGAACATATTTTGTCAACTTCGGGTTCGTATCATAAAAGTTGTAACATGAATTCACTTGTTCCCCCGAAGCGCCTGATCCAAGAGCACTTCCATGTGGGCATTCCACTAAGTCATGTCCCTGCACTCCACAAATCTCACAAGAAACATTAGTAGAACCTATTGAACTCACATTAGATTTTCAAGCATATCAAAGCGCCTACTGAATGAGTCAAATTTAGACATAATTAAGTCATTGCCATCTACATCAAACTTACCTCCCGAAAGATTTTTTTGGTTATTACCTCTTTCTGAACCCCATTGGTGATAGTTAGTGGCAACACTTTCAATGATATTGAATGCTTGAGTTAGTGGTGTATTCATCAATGCTCCACCAGTTGTGGAGTCAAGTGACACATTCGAAGAGTAATCCAATCTATTATAGAAGGTATGCACTAATGGCCACTTCTTGAGCCCATGATGTGGGCAAGTGTGACACCCTAACCTGAGTCATCACATAATTACCCAACTGCGGAAAATAAAATTATAATTTACTGGTTGCTTTCGGAAAATAACCTCTATATTTTTAATAAGTCCAAAAATGGGGTAAAATTTTTCTTTCTGCGAAATACTACAGAAAAAGATATATACATCACAATAGTATAATTACATTATACTTACATACAAACTGAATTTATTTGTAAACCTAAACATCGCAACATATAAGCTTTTCTGAAATTGTTTTTCATACACCTCATGAGGTGTTTCAAACCATTTATAATAATTTTCCCAAAAGTACACAACCCAAAGAAAATCCTAAGCTAGTCGCCTTACAAGACATCTACTGGAAAGACCCTGTGGTGACTCCCACACTCAAACATCTCTTCAAGTATTGGAACCCATGTTCCCGAGTGAGGCTAAGAACTTTTCTGTGCCATCTACTTCCATGTATCAAGACACAAAAGCCAAACCCAAAAACCTGATATATTATAAGGGTGAGATGCCAATATATGAGTTTATAACGATAATCACATGCATGACATACAACATTAGCACATAGACATATATAACCATAACAACATAAGATTCTCATAAGTAAACAAGTAGTTTATAACTGGGTCTCATACCCGATCATCGTTATTTTAAAAATATGCATGACACTTCAACGTTCATTGTCTAACATTCATACCTAATCTCTGGAGATCCCAACGTCTTCAAAATGAGTTGATCAAACTCGATACATCGTTTCATTGGATAGCTAAGCACAACAATAATACACCATCTCCCTGTCCATTTAAGCACAATGATACATATACATCGTCTCATTGTCCATTTAAGCACAATGATAACACATCGTCTCATTGTCCATCCAAGTACAATGATATATACATCGTCTCATTATTCATTCAAGCATAATGATACACCGTCACATGATACCTTTTCCATTAAGGTCTCACGATAAACAACGTCGGGGCACATCTGCCGTAAATACAAATGTAAAACATTTTGTTCTCGTCATTATATTCTTGTCGAAGCTCAAAGTGGCTTACGACTATTCATCGTCTTCAACGTCTTAAAATTCTCATCGTCTCATCATTTTCAACGTCTTAAAATTCTCATCGTCTCATCATTTTCAACGTCTTAAAATTCTCATCGTCACATTGATCAAAGATCTTCGTGTTTTTATTATAGAACACTGGTACCACGACGTCTCGAATACTAGGTTTATTTTTCAACGTGAACACCGTCTCTTGTTTGTGAAACACAAATTCAAAACAAAATCTCCACAACTTATCTAAGTTGATGGAATAACATCGTTGAGTAAAAATTCGTTTATAGAAAATTCCTTTATAAAATCATCGGTTACTAAAGATTTAATTTTTAGAAAGGAGAGTCACTTGAGGCTTAAACTTGTTTAAAATACGTACTGCCGCTTTAGAAATACAGGCCGTCGATACTTTTCCAAATTGCCATCGTTTAGCCTTTTTAAAGCCATTTAAGCCAATTCTTAACCTTTTCCATTTAAATAATTTTCTAAAATCATAATTAAATTATTGTCAACAATTAATTTCATAAAATAACTTTTTTATAATATTACGAAATTTCTTACGTAAAAATCAGCAGTACAAAAATAATTTCACAGTTACGCCCTCACTGTGACTCATAGTTCACTCTTATACCGATAAATCATTAAAATAATGATATTTTCCAAAATTTCTTATTTTTCCTAAATAAAAATTTCCATTAATATTATATCCCAATACTTTACCGTTAAAACATTGATTATAATTTATAAAGCTTCTTAAAGCTTTTATCCGATTAATTGAATTGGGCACTGACCACTGTCAGGCTTCTCAAACAACAACCAACAACATCACAGAAATATTCCCAGGCAGATCATGCATCACAATACATTATAATATAATTGCAGATAAACAATTAAATGAAAATAAACTAACACAGATAACACTACTGGAAATAATGTAATATACGGGAACGTTTTATGTCAGTTAACCAAAAGCTAGACGTTAAACAGGAGGAGGTGGCAGTTTTGTAAATATCATACTTCATTAATTCAATTTTAACGCCAGTTGTTGTAAGGACTGCCGTTAAAAGTTAAGTGACTCACTTTTAACGTCAATTCTTTCAACAACAGACGTTAAAGGTTATTTTAATAATTTTTTTTAGCTAGTATACGTACCCTTCCGCATTGCCTTCCTCAAAGTTTCAGTTTCAATTGCTTTTATGTTTTGTGTTTCTGTTTTGAAAACTAAAATATATGTGCGAAGTAAAAATGGTATAAGTTGAATCAATAACCCAAACTGGATCTCATTCATGAAGTGTATCAATAATACAATTACAAGATACATTCAAAATTTTAAAATCCTATAAAAAGTTACATTGAAAGGGTTTAAAATCCTACACATTTGTTGAGGCTTCGTTCCCTTCACGAGTGAGCAAGAGAGGAGAGTCGAGCGGCTGAGTTTTCCAGAGCGGCTGAGCAAGGGTGCACTCGATCTGTTTCAACAATGGTCTTGGAACAATCACTTGCTTCCAAAATTGAGGTTTTGGAACTGTAGCAGCCGATTCTCCGGAAGGATGATAAGGTGAGCAACTCACATTATGTGATTTACACAACCTTATCACCCATGTTATGTGATTTACACAACCTCAGAAGTTGTTTGACCATTAAGACAAAGATCTTTGAGTCTAGGAATAGGAAGAAAGAGTGATGAAGTTAATCTCCATGGCAGAGCTATATTGTGAAGCAGAAAAATAAAAGGAAGGAAGGAAGCTATTTATAGGAGCAGGGGATGAAGTTACTAGGCGTCTTAAGTTGCTAAAAAATTAAGTTGATCATTAAGAGCATTAGGTTCCAAGGCGCATTGGGAGTTGGCAGTCATATATTATAAACGTGCAGAATGAATATTGATGTTAACACTTTTAACGTCAGTTGTTTATACAACTGACGTTAAATTTTTTGCAGAAACTTATACACTTTTAACGTCAGTTTTCTTCATCAACTGACGTTAAAAGTGTTTTTAAATAAAAAAATATTTATTTTTAACGTCAGTTGTTTAATATAACTGACGTAAAATGTTGTTTTATTTTGGGGGGATTATAACGTTTACACCCGCGCGCCTTCTGCACTTCGCTCTGTACCTCCCCGTTCTTCTCTTTCACGCTCACTCTCACTCTCAACTCTCACTCTGACTCTCAACACTCACTCTCACTCTCACTCTGCCCTAATTGCGAGCTCATCTCCACCGCAACCACCGCGAGGGCTTCTTCCCCACCACCGTGAGGTACACTTTTAACCCTAACTCTGTCTTTCCCGCTCATTCTTTGCAATAACTTGACATCTCTCTTTCCCCTTCCCGCACACTAACTCTCCTTGTCCCTCTGCTCTCAGTAACCACATCGAACGTTGGCCACCACACGAGCACCTATTTCTGGTGAATCTTTAGGGAACAATTTTTTATGTTTGGTTTTGAGTGTATGTTGAAACTGTAGTCTATGTAGTTGAAACTTGAAACTGTGAGTTTGAGTTGTTTGGAATGTCTCTATTTCTGGTCATGGGTTTTGTGTTTTCTCTTGTTTTTCTTCTGCTATCATGACCTATTTCAAAATGGGAAGAAATTTAGAGTTGCTTGTAGCATGTGACATCAACAATATATTGCTCATTGGAATTCTGTTTTGTTAATTTATCTTCATCTGCTTATTTCTTTTGTCTTAAGAAACCTGAAAATGGTGTAAATTTGAAATAATTATTAAACGCCTTGGATATATGATTTGTATATCTACAGAACCTATCTAGTTATGGATCGTAGTTGGATGGTTTGTAAGCGCACTAGTGCTGAGTATTTGAAGGGGGAGGAAGAATTTATAGAATTTGCTCAAAGGAATATTCCTAATAGTAATGGAATGTTCTGTTGTCCTTGTGTCAAGTGTTTGAATACGAGGAAATGTACGGTGAAGGATATACGTACTCATTTGATTTATGAAGGGATTTTCTTGAGTTATACAAGATGGATATGGCATGGTGATGTGTTGTTGAGTAGTACAGCAAGTGTCTCCCAAAGTGAGGACGTTGACGTAGATATGGAGGATGATCGAGTAGATGACATGATCCGTGATATTGGACAAGAATCTTTTCATCGAGCTCATGTGTATGATAGGTTGTGCAGTGATGCGGATAAGCCTTTATATCCAGGGTGTACTACTCATACACGGTTGTCGGCGGTGCTAAAATTGGTTTGTGTGAAGGCGAGAAATGGTTGGACCGATAAAAGCTTCACGAAATTGCTTGAAGTGTTAAAAGACTTGCTTCCGGAGGACAACACATTGCCTGACCGTAACTATGAGGCCAAGAAGGTATTGTGTCCGATGGGTATGGAGTAAAAGAAGATACACGCTTGCCCCAATGATTGCATATTGTACACCGGTGTTCATGAAGACAATCATGATTGCCCCAAATGTGGGTTATCACGATTCAAAGTGAAAGGTGGTGATGATGATGATAATCTTGAAGATGTGAGAAAAAAGGGTCCTCCTGCGAAGGTGTTGTGGTATCTTCCAATAATTCCAAGGTTCATGTGATTGTTTGCCAATGCGAAAGATGCGAAGAATCTTAGATGGCATAATGATGAGAGGAAACGTGATGGAATGGTTCGTCATTTTGCTGATTCTATGCAATGGAAGATTATTGATACTATGTTTCCGGATTTCGCCGATGATCCAAGAAACCTAAGGCTTGGACTTGCTACGGATGGAATGAATCCTTATGGTAACATGAGTAGTATTCATAGTTCATGGTCTGTGTTGTTGATAATTTACAACCTGCCCCCTTGGTTGTGCATGAAGTGTAAATACATGATGTTGTCTATGATGATTTCGGGCCCAAAGCAATCGGGAAATGACTTAGATGTTTATCTAAGTCCCTTGATTGAAGACTTGAAAATGCTGTGGGTGGAAGGTGTTGATGTAGTTGACGGGTATTCTCATGAGATTTTCAAGCTTTGTGCCATGTTATTTTGCACCATCAACGACTTTCCAGCATTCGGTAACTTGTCCGGGTACAGTGTCAAGGGGAATAAAGCATTCCCTATATGTGAAGAAAGAACATGCTACACTCACTTGCATCATGGAAAGAAGACAGTTTACCTTGGGCATCGGAGATTTCTTAGACGTGATCACCCATATCGTAAGATGAAAAAAGCTTTTAATGGATGTCAAGAGACAGAAGAAGCTCCGGCGGCCTTAATTGGAGAGCAGGTTTATCAGAGGGTAAAGGGCATTGATGTTATATTCGGCAAGTCCAAAAAGAAAGGTAAAGCTGCTGAGAAAAACATATGGAAGAAGAGGTCGATATTCTTTGATCTTCCATACTGGCGCAAGCTTGATGTCAGACACTGCATTGATGTGATGCATGTGGAGAAAAATGTGTGTGATAGTGTGATCGGGACGCTTCTTAACATTCAAGGCAAGACAAAGGATGGTGTCAATACTCATCTCGACCTCGTTGCTACGGGTATACGAGAGTAGTTAGCTCCAGTTGTTGAGGATGGTAAACGGACTTATTTGCCGCCAGCATGTCATACTTTGTAAAAAAAAAAAGAGACAAAGTTTCTGCGGGTGTCTTCAGGGCATCAAAGTTCCACATGGTTACTCTTCAAATATGAAGAGGCTTGTCTCTAGTGATCTTAAATTGGTTGGCTTAAAGTCTCATGATTGTCACATCTTGATGCAACAACTTCTGCCCGTTGCTATTCGTGGTATTGCTCCAAAAAATGTGAGACATGCCATTACTCGGTTGTGCTCATTCTTCAATTCTATATGTAGCAAAGTCGTTGACCCCCGTATGTTGGATGACTTGGAAGTTGAGGCTGCTACAATCTTGTGCCAATTGGAGATGTATTTTCCTCCTTCCTTTTTCGACATAATGGTTCACTTAATTGTTCATTTGGTGAGGGAGATTATATTATGTGGGCCGGTTTTTCTGAGATGGATGTACCCAGTTGAGCGCTACATGAAGATCTTGAAAGGGTACGTGAAGAATCATCATCGTCCGGAAGCATCTATTGTTCAAAGGTATGTTGCAGAAGAAGCTATTGAGTTTTGTTCGGACTACCTTCATAACACGGATCCTATAGGGGTTCCTAAGCCTCGGCATGATGAGATCAGATGTCAAGGTAAGGGTACACATGGCTTAAGAATTAATAGCAAGGGCCGGGAGGAAGTGCTTCAAGCACATTTGTATGTATTGAACATCGATTGTGTTCTGCCTTTCTTATTTGAACATAAAAGAAAAGTCAATCAAGAAAACCCTCGAATAAGCGAAAGGTGGTTGTTGAATAAGCATAACAAGACTTTCTTACCATGGTTCAAGGAAGAAATGCTGAAGGATGGTAGTACTGCTTCTGATGACGTAAGATGGCTAGCACGTGGGCCTAGCTTCAATGTCATATGTTGGAGCGGATACGACATAAATAACTTTTCCTTTTATACAAAGGAACAAGATAACAAGAGTACCATGCAAAATAGTGGGGTTATGATCGTGGCCGAAGCAATGCACTTCTCTAGTGCAAAGGACACAAAACCCGTTCAGTAACCGAGACCTTACTTTGGATATATTGAAGATATTTGGGTGCTCGATTACACTAAGCTTACGGTGCCAGTATTTAAATGTAAGTGGGTTGATAGTAACGGTGGTGTACAAACCGACGAATTGGGGTTCACATTGGTAGACCTCAACAAGTTAGGTCATATAAATGAGCCTTTCATAATGGCTTCCCAAGCAAAACAAGTGTTCTACATCACTGATCCTTCTAACAAAAGGTTGTCCGTGGTTCTCCAAGGAAAAAGCATGTATAATGGTAGTGATGAAAATGAAGATTCAAATCTTGATATTCCCGAGACTCCTTCTTTTTCAACAAACATGCCTACTATAATCGAGGAGACACGGGTGGACGATGTACATGCCACTCGTGATGATCATCACGAAGGAATATTGATATAGGTAGTTTAAACTTAGTATACATTTATTTTTATTTATACTTCTGTATTTATTTTGAGTTATAACCTATGTTAATAAATATATATTGTTTCTGAACAGGCATACATATGGATCAGTCGGATAGCCCACATGCACGGGAGGACACTGTGGGGCCTACGCAGGACCCGATCGCGCCTACGCCTGATTCTTGTGTAAGTTTACATGTTATATACTATCTTTAGTCCTTCTTTTTAATGTAAGTTTATAATGTTACAACCCTCTATTTTGTTGGTAAGACGGTAGTTTTGTTTTTAGACATTAGAGACTAAAATTTATATATATATATATATATATATATATATATATATATATATATATATACTTGTAGATATATAGTTATGTTTTTCCTATACATGGGTTTTGGTTTTAAGTCCCCCCATTGTTCCTTTGTATATTTCTTTTCTTATTGTTAATATTGAAATTTTAGGGTAGTGTTTGCAATTCTGTAATGTGTGTGATATTCAATGCTACTGGGATATTTACTGAATGCAGGGAGAGCTTAGGGGAGTGATATTTTAAAACTGAATTTAAAAAAAATAAAATCTATTAACGTCAGTTGTATCCAAAAACTGACGTTAATAGTATTTTATAAAATATACAGTACACTATTAACGTCAGTTGTATTAGGAAACTAACGTTAAAAATAAAACCTTTAACGTCAGTTCTTTAACACAACTGACGTTAGTTTGAACAATATTAACGTCAGTTGTGTTAAAGAACAGACGTTAATAGTTTTATATTTAACGTCAGTTGTTTAACTGACGTTAAATATAAAACTATTAACGTCAGCTGTATTTACGTCAGACAATATTCTGACGTATAAAATCAATTTTAACTGACATAAAAAGCACTTATTGCACTAGTGTAAAAATAACACAACTGAAACAAATACCACAGATAAATAATACAGTCATCAACTAGATAACACATGATTATAGAAAAAACTCCTCAGGTATTCTCCCCTTACCTTTTGAGGAACTTATCTCTCGGTTTCCTTTCTCGAACGTACGTCAAACTCCGGTGTTACGACTCATGTATAACTGACACACTTAACCTTCAACAACCACATCAACCAATTACAAACAATCAAATAAAATTACCTATTCCCTAATGATAGGTCACGACCTCAACAAGGTTTTGTGGCTAACATTTCTAAAATTGCTTAAGTCATTGGATTAATGATCCTAAGCACTTAAGACAATGGATTAGTGATACATCAACAAAGTTTGAATTAAAAACTTCCAAACATCTAAAAACCTATATTCGGTCTTAATGAGTACATGAAGCTAGGGATTTTTGTTTGATAAAATAACTTGGATTCAACATGAATACATGCAAGAAGGATGAAATACATGATCATTTCTAACATTTGAACAAAAACTCCTCCACCCATTTTTTTCCTAGGTTCGGCCTTGAAAAGAAATTAGGGGAGGAAATTTTGGTTTTCAACATACTCTTGGATTATGATAGAAGTGATGATAATATGAACATAGAAATTGGTTTCACATTTTTAGGATTTTTCTATGATTTTTTATGAATTGTCAAAGTTAAGAACATAAAGGATGAACACGATGATTTAAGCTTGGAAATGGAAAAATTAATGAAGAACATGAAGCTAAATGAAGATGAGAATCATAGTTTACTTCTTGGAATTGAAGAAAAGTGAAAGAATCTACTACTTGCTTCACAAACTAAAGGCTATGGAGTTTAGAGAGAATAAGAAGAATGGAGAAGCTTGGAGAAGAATGGAGAACGAGCAAGACTTGGAGAGAAAGTTGGCTTATCCAAGTTGATGAAGCAAATCCTCATGGGCTTGGGCCATGCGAAAATAGGCTTGAGAAAGTCAAAGTCCATTACTTAAATTTTAAGCCTAAAATGCTTAAGTCTTAATGAATGGTATAGAAATGTTTAAGAGCACAACTTTCTTCATGGAAAATGAACTCTTGACCTTGGTTTTGGGCCTCAAAAACCGCAGCCCAACAAGGTTTAGAAGAGCCAAAATTGATCCACTTCACTTAGTGTATCCTGGAAATTAGTTTAGGGACCAAAATGTAAATTAACAAAACTTAAGGACCTAAGAGCAATTTCCTTGTAGATTGTCATCACGATACCATGTGGACCATTAATGCATTCACATGGGTACTCATCATGTGTGACAGACTACCGATAAAAATATAAACGTATTTATATAAATTTTCGATATTAGAACACAGCGAAAAGTCGGGGTGTTACAGACTACCCCTCTTAAAAAAATTTATTCCTCGAAATTTCGTGACTCAAAACTCGATAAGATCTCTTAATCCTAAGATCTTACTTTCACAAGAATGTATATAAAAGAATTTCATCAATCTGAAAAAAATACAAGAATATCAAGTATGTAAAAAGATTCTTCAAAAGGTTCGTGAGTGTAAAAATACATAGCTAATACATATTTACAACCGTGACTCCACTTAAAGTTCCTTCTTTCACAAGAACTTCCAGTAGACTAGGAATTCAAAGATAAATAGTTCCAACCACAAAATGATTCATTCTCAATACAAAGAATATACAACACAGCGATTTTAAGAAGGAAACAATCTGGCAAAAAAATCATACTGGATCACATTTACCAAAAGTAAAAGTCACTAAACTAAGTTTCATTAAGAAACTTCTTTTGTCAAGAAAAGGTCCATCCCGAATAACAAGAGGACAATTCACAACTTTAAGAAAAGAAAAGATCTGACCCAAAATCTAAAATGGTCACAACAATCAAAAAGAAAAGGGATTTGGAATAAATTTCTTCAAGATATCTTCATTCCCAAAAAGTCGTAAATGACATACATCCACCGAAAAGACTAATAACATTGGAGACCATAGAGAGTCAAATACCCAAGGGCATCAAAATACGATTATACTTAGAATTCCATTACAAACTTATAATTATAGGTCATTAAAGTACATACTTTATATACAGGATTCCTATACTTAAAAACGTCTTTAGTTCGTGATCCGATTGCTGAAATTTTTGAAGGACTCTGCAACTGTCTTCTATAAGACCTTCAGGTTGTGAGGTTTTCAACACTACTTCTGATGTAAAAGATCATCAGATTGTCAAGCTCCAGTGCCACTCACGATGTAGATTCTTCCCTTTGTCTCGGGTCTATCAGTCCCTGAGGTGTCAACAACTTTTTCAAACCACGGTGCATTACAATCCCTTGAGAAGTGTCCGATTTGTCCACAATTGAAACACTTCATTCCCTTAAATGGGCAAACATCAGCCATGTGATTTGGATCTCCACACTTGTAACATCTCCTAACTTGGCCTTGACTTTGGTTCTTCTGCCTCCATTACCTGATGTAGCAGCCACAGGATGGTATGATTGTTGATTCTGATTATGATTATTTCCACGTGGTCTAAAATATGGTTTCCTCCGCACCATCTTTTCTTCTTGATTCGGAAATTGATCCTTGAAACGGGAGGGTCCTCCAACATTTCCCCTATCATCTTTTCCTTTCCTTATTTGGTATATCTTCCGACTCATCTCAACAAGAGCTTGGAAATTTCTGAGTTGCAAAGGCAGAACATATTCTTTAATCTCATACCTTAATCCTGCCTCGAACCTCTCGCATTTCCAACTTTCATTTGGTTGTGCTTGAAAGAAATGGAAGTATTTGTCAAGCGATTCAAACTTCACCGCATACACCTCCACAGATAATTCTCTTTGTTGTAACCCTAGAAACTCTTGTTCTTTCTCGATCCTAATGCTTTTCGAAAAATACTTGTTCAGGAGTGCGGTTTTAAACTCATCCCAAGTAATTTCCTGATGATCAGCTTCCACCAGCTGTCGAGCACCTCTTTACCAGTACTCCGCATCTCCTATCAATAGAAAAACCGCATATGTAACCCTAACTTCTGCCGGAGTGATCACCAACTCAAAGATTTTCTCCAACTTTGAATCCATAAATCAGCTTTCTCATGATCAGCATCCACACCAAACTGTGAAGGATTTTGGCTTCGAAATGCGATCAGAGCCTTGCCTTCTGTAGCTTGCTGTGTCTAAGCAGCCACAGCAGCTGTGTGCAAAGCAATAGCCGCTGCAATGTTATCCATTGCTTGTGCAGTATGATCCACTCCACCATCGTAGTCCTCATTCGCATTGCCACGACCACCTAAGAGACCACCTCTGCGACCCCTTCCACGACCTCGTCCATGTTCTCGTCCACGTCCACCCTCTAGTGCTAGTTCCATAACTGACCTATAGAGCAAATTCAGTTAAACCGCAACCATAAAATGAAACGTATATTTATGTACTAACACACAATACTTCTAAGAAGTAATTCAAACAATTACTAATCAGAGATCATACAACATCAACACAACAGACCTATTTCCCAAAGATCCCGAAAGACTCGACCAGCTCTGATACCACTAATGTGACACCCTAACCTGGGTCATCACATAATTACCCAATTGCGGAAAATAAAATTATAATTTACTGGTTGTTTTCGGAAAATAACCTTTGTAATTTTTAATAAGTCAAAAAATGGGGTACAATTTTTCTTTATGCGAAATACTATAGAAAAAGATATATACATCACAATAGTATAATTACATTATACTTACATACAAACTAAATTTAATTGTAAACCAAAACACCGCAACATATAAGCTTTTGTGAAATTGTTTTTCATACACCTCATGAGGTGTTTGAAACCATTTATAATAATTTTCCCAAAAGTACACAACCCAAAGAAAATCCTAAGCTGGTCACTTTACAAAACATATACTGGAAAGACCATGTGGTCATTCCCACACTCAAACATCTCTTCAAGTATCGGAACCCATGTTCCCGAGTGAGGCTAAGAAATTTTCTGCACAATCTACTTCCATGTATCAAGACACAAAAGCCAAACCCAAAAACCTGATATATTATAATGGTGAGATGCCAATATATGAGTTTATAACGATAATCACATGCACGACATACAACATTAGCACATTGACATATATAACCATAACAACATAAGATTCTCATAAGTAAACAAGTAGTTTATCACTGGGTCTCATACACGATCATCGTTATTTTAAAAATATGCATGACACTTCAACGTTCATTGTCTAACATTCACACCTAATCTCCGGACGTCCCAACGTCTTCAAAATGAGTTGATCAAACTCTTACATCGTCTCATTAGATCGCTAAGCACAACAATAATACATCGTCTCACTGTCCATTTAAGCACAATGATACATATACATCGTCTCATTGTCCATTTAAGCACAATGATAATACATCGTCTCATTGTCCATCCAAGTACAATGATATATACATCGTCTCATTATTCATTCAAGCATAATGATGCACCATCACATGATACCTTTTCCATTAAGGTCTAACATTAAACAACGTCGGGCACATCTGCCGTAAATACAAATGTAAAACCCTTTGTTCTCGTCATTTTCTTTTCGTTCATTATATTCTTGTCGAAGCTCAAAGTGGCTTATGACTATTCATCATCTTCAACGTCTTAAAATTCTCATCTTCTCATCATTTTCAACGTCTTAAAATTCTCATCGTCACACTGATCAAAGATCTTCGTGTTTTAATTATAGAACACTGGTATCATGACGTCTCGGATACTAGGTTTATTTTTCAACGTGAACACCGCCTTTTGTTTGTGAAACACAAATTCAAAGCAAAATCTCCACAACTTATCTAAGTTGACGGAATAACATCGTTGAGTAAAAATTCGTTTATAGAAAATCATTTCTAATTGAAAATTCCCTTATAAAATCATCGGTTACTAAAAATTTAATTTTTAGAAAAGAGAGTCACTTGAGGCTCAAACTTGTTTAAAATACGTACTGCAACTTTAGAAATACTTGCCATCGATGCTTTTCCAAATTGCCATCATTTAGCGTTTTTAAAGCCATTTAAGCAAATTCTTAACCTTTTCCATTTAAATAATTTTCTAAAATCATAACTAAATTATTGTCAACAATTAATTTCATAAAATACCTTTTTATAATATTACAAAATTTCTTACGTAAAAATTAGGAGTACAAAAATAATTTCAAGGTTACGCCCTCACTGTGACTCATAGTTCACTCTTATACCGATAAATCATTAAAATAATGATATTTTCCAAAATTTCTTATTTTTCCAAAATAAAAATTTCCATTAATATTATATAACAATACTTTACCATTAAAACATTAAATATAATTTATAAAGCTTCTTAAAGATTTTATCCAATTAATTGAATTGGGCACTGACCACTGTCAGTTTTCTCAAACAACAACCAACAACAACATCACAAATATTCCCAGGAAGATCATGCATCACAATACATTATAATATAATTGCAGATAAACAATTAAATGCAAATAAACCAACGTCGTTAAAAGAACACAATTGAAACAAACCCCACACATAAATAATACAGTCATCAACTAGATAACACATGATTATAGAAAAAACTCCACAGGTATTCTCCCCTTACCTCTTGAAGAACTTATCTCCCAATTTCCTATCTCGAACGTATGTCAAACTCCTGTGTTACGACTCACGTATAGCCGACACACTTAACCTTCAACAACCACAATCAACCAATTACAAACAATCAAATAAAATTACCTATTCCCTAATGATAGGTCACGACCTCAACAAGGTTTTGTGGCTAACATTTCTAAAATTGCTTAAGTCATTGGATTAATGATCCTAAGTACTTATGACAATGGATTAATGATAAATCAACAAAGTTTGAATTAAAAACTTCCAAACTTCTAAAAACCTATATTCGGTCTTAATGAGTACATGAAGCTGGGGATTTTTGTTTGATAAAATAACTCGGATTCAACATGAATACATGCTAGAAGGATGAAATACGTGATCATTTCTAACATTTGAACAAAAACTCCTCCACCCATTTTTTCCTAGGTTCGGCCTTGAAGAGAAATTAAGGGAGGAAATTTTGGTTTTCAACATACTCTTGGATTATGATAGAAGTGATGATAATAGGAACATAGAAATTAGTTTCACATTTTTAGGATTTTTCTATGATTTTCTATGAATTATCAAAGTTAAGAACATAAAGGATGAACATGATGATTTAAGCTTGGAAATGGAAAACTTAATGAAGAACATGAAGCTAAATGAAGATGAGAATCATGGTTTACCTCTTGGAATTGAAGAAAAGTGCAAGAATCTACTACTTGCTTCACAAACTCAAGGCTATGGAGTTTAGAGAGAATAAGAAGAATGGAGAAGCTTGGAGAAGAATGGAGAACGAGCAAGACTTGGAGAGAAAGTTACCTCATCCAAGTTGATGAAGCAAATCCTCATAGGCTTGGGCCATGCGAAATTAGGCTTGAGAAAGTCAAAGTCCATTACTTGAATTTTAAGCCTAAAATGCTTAAGTCTTAATGAATGGTAAAGAAATGTTTAAGAGCACAACTTGCTTCATGTAAAATGAACTCTTGACTTTGGTTTTGGGCCTCAAAAACCGTAGCCCAACAAGGTTTAGAAGAGCCAAAATTGATCCACTTCACTTAGTGTATCATGGAAATTAGTTTAGTGTCCAAAATGTAAATTAACAAAACTTAAGGACCTAAGTGCAATTTCCTTGTAGATTGTCATCATGATTCCATGTGAACCATTAATGCATTCATATGGTGACTCATCATGTGTGACAGACTACCGATAAAAATATAAACGTATTTATATAAATTTTCGATATTAGAACACAGCGAAAAGTTGTGGTGTTATAGACTACCCCTCTTAAAAAAATTTCTTCCTCGAAATTTCGTGACTCGAAACTCGATAAGATCTCTTAATCCTAAGATCTTACTTTCACAAGAACGTATATAAAAGAATTTCATCAATCTGAAAAAAATACAGGAATATCTAGTATGTAAAAAGATTCTTTAATAGGTTCGTGAATGTAAAAATACATAGCTAATACATATTTACAACCATGACTCTACTTAAAGTTCCTGCTTTCACAAGAACTTCCAGTAGACTAGGAATTCAAAGATAAATAGTTCCAACCACAAAATGATTAATTCTCAATGCAAAGAATATACAACACGGCGATTTTAAGAAGGAAACAATCAGGCAAAAAAATCAGACTGGATCACATTTACCAAAAGTAAAAGTGACTAGACTAAGTTTCATTAAGAAACTTCTTTTGTCAAAGGTTCATCCCGAACAACAAGAGGACAATTCATAACTTTAAGAAAAGAAAAGATCTGACCCAAAATCTAAATTGGTCACAACAATTAAAAAGAAAAGGGATTTGGAATAAATTTCTTCAAGATATCTTCATTCCCAAAAAGTCGTAAATGACATACATCCACCGAAAAGATTAATAACAAAGGAGACCCTAGAGAGTCAAATACCCAAGGGCGTCAAAATACGATTATACTTAGAATTCCATTACAAACTTATAATTATAGGTCATTAAGGTACATACTTTATATATAGAATTCCTATCTTAAAAACGTCTTTAGTTCGTGATCTAATTGCTGAAATTTCTGAATGACTCTGCAACTGTCTTCTATAAGACCTTCAGGTTGTGAGGTTTTCAATACTACTTCTGATGTAAAAGATCATTAGATTGTGAAGCTCCAGTGCCACTCACGGTGTAGACTCTTCCCTTTGTCGCGGGTCTATCAGTCCCTGAGGTGTCAACAACTTTTTCAAACCTCGGTGCATTACAATCCCTTGAGAAGTGTCCGATTTGTCCACAGTTGAAACACTTCATTCCCTTAAGTGGGCAAACATTAGCCATGTGATTTGGATCTCCACACTTGTAACATCTCCTAGCCTTGACTTTAGTTCTTCTGGCCTCCATTACCTGATGTAGCAGCAACAGGACGGTATGATTGCTGATTCTGATTATGATTATTTCCAGATGGTCTAAAATATGGTTTCCTGTGTACCAGCTTTCTTCCTGATTCGAAAATTGATCCTTGAAACGGGAGGGTCCTCCAACATTTCCCCTACCATCTTTTCCTTTCCTCATTTGGTCTATCTTCCGACTCATCTCAACTAGAGCTTGGAAATTTCTGAGTTACAAAGGTAGAACAGATTCTTTAATCTCATACCTAAATCCTGCCTCGAACCTCTCGTATTTCCAGCTTTCATTTGGTTGTGCTTGAAATAACCGGAAGTATTTGGCAAGCGATTCAAACTTCGCCGCATACTCCCCCACAGATAATTCTCGCTGTTGTAACCATTTAAACTCTTGTTCTTTCTCGATCCTAATGCTTTCCGAAAAATACTTGTTCAGGAGTGCGGTTTTAAACTCATCCCAAGTAATTTCCTGATGATCAGCTTCCAGCAGCTGTCAAGCACCTCTCTGCCAGTACTCCGCATCTCCTATCAATAGAAAAACCGCGTAGGTAACCCTAACTTCTGTCGAAGTGATCTCCAACTCAAAGATTTTCTCCAACTCTTGAATCCATAAATCAGCTTTCTCATGATCAGCATCCACACCAAACTGTGAAGGATTTTGGCTTCAAAATGCGATCAGAGCCTTGCCTTCTGTCGCTTGCTGTGTCTGAGCAGCCATAGCAGCTGTCTGCATAGCAATAGCCGCTGCAATGTTATCCATTGCTTGTCCAGTATGATCCACTCCACCATCGTAGTCCTCATTCGCATTGCCACGACCACCTAAGGGACCACCTCTACGACCTCTTCCACGACCTCGTCCATGTCCTCGTCCACGTCCACTCTCTAGTGCTAGTTCCATAACTGACCTGCAGAGCAAATTCAGTTACTAACATATATTTATGTACTAACACACATTACTTCAAAGAAGTAATTCAAACAATTACTAATCAGAGATCACACAACATCAACACAACAGACCTATTTCCCAAAGATCCCGAAAGACTCGACCAGCTCTGATACCACTAATGTGACACCCTAACCTGGGTCATCACATAATTACCCAACTGCGAAAAATAAAATTATAATTTGCTGGTTGTTTTCGAAAAATAACCTCTATAATATTTAATAAGTCCAAAAATGAGGTAAATTTTTTCTTTATGTGAAATACTACAGAAAAAGATATATACATCACAATAGTATAATTACATTATAGGTTAAAGTAATAATTTGGTCCCTACACTTGACACGAATTCTCGATTTGGTCCCTATACATAAAATATTATTAAAATGGTCCCTATACATAAAGAAAGTCTCCATTTGGTCCCTATACGTTACCCGTTTGGTTCCTATACGAGCAAAAAATTATCAAATCAGTCCCTAAAATTTTGTACAGCAGGGACCAAATGGAGACTTTCTGTATTTATAGGGACCATTTTAATAATTTTTTATGTATAGGGACCAAATCGAGAATTCGTGTAAAGTGTAGGGACCAAAATGTTACTTTAACCTACATTATACTTACATACAAACTGATTTTAATTGTAAACCAAAACACCGCAACATATAAGCTTTTGTGAAATTGTTTTTCATACACCTCATGAGGTGTTTCAAACCATTTATAATAATTTTCCCAAAAGTACACAACCCAAAGAAAATCCTAAGCTGGTCGCTTTACAAGACATCTACTGGAAAGACCCTGTGGTCATTCCCACACTCAAACATCTCTTCAAGTATCGGAACCCATGTTCCCGAGTGAGGCTAAGAACTTTTCTGCACCATCTACTTCCATGTATCAAGACACAAAAGCCAAACCCAAAAACCTAATATATTATAAGGGTGAGATGCCAATATATGAGTTTATAACGATAATCACATGCATGACATACAACATTAGCACATAGACATATATAACCATAACAACATAAGATTCTCATAAGTAAACAAGTAGTTTATCACTGGGTCTCATACCCGATCATCGTTATTTTAAAAATATGCATGACACTTCAACGTTCATTGTCTAACATTCATTCCTAATCTCTGGAGATCCCAACGTCTTCAAAATGAGTTGATCAAACTCGATACATCGTTTCATTGGATAGCTAAGAACAACAATAATACACCATCTTACTATCCATTTAAGCACAATGATACATATACATCGTCTCATTGTCCATTTAAGCACAATGATAATACATCGTCTCATTGTCCATCCAAATACAATGATATATACATCGTCTCATTATTCATTCAAGCATAATGATACACCATCACATGATACCTTTTCCATTAAGGTCTCACGATAAACAACGTCGGGCACATCTGCCGTAAATACAAATGTAAAACATTTTGTTCTCGTCATTTTCTTTTCGTTCATTATATTCTTGTCGAAGCTCAAAGTCGCTTACGACTATTCATCATCTTCAATGTCTTAAAATTCTCTTTGTCTCATCATTTTCATCAACGTCTTAAAATTCTCATCGTCACACTGATCAAAGATCTTCGTGTTTTTATTATTGAACACTGGTATCACCGTGAACACCGTCTTTTGTTTGTGAAACACAAATTCAAAACAAAATCTCCACAACTTATCTAAGTTGACGGAAAAACATCGTTGAGTAAAAATTCATTTATAGAAAATCATTTCTAATTGAAAATTCCTTTATAAAATCATCGGTTACTAAAAATTTAATTTTTAGAAAAGAGAGTCACTTGAGTCTCAAACTTGTTTAAAATACGTACTGCCGCTTTAGAAATACTTGCCATCGATACTTTTCCAAATTGCCATCGTTTAGCCTTTTTAAAGCCATTTAAGTCAATTCTTAACCTTTTCAATTTAAATAATTTTCTAAAATCATAATTAAATTATTGTCAACAATTAATTTCATAAAATACCTTTTTATAATATTGCGAAATTTCTTACGTAAAAATTAGGAGTACAAAAATAATTTCACGGTTACGCCCTCACTGTGACTCATAGTTCACTCTTGTACCGATAAATCATTAAAATAATGATATTTTTCCAAAATTTCTTATTTTTCCCAAATAAAAATTTCCATTAATATTATATTGCAATACTTTACCGTTAAAACATTGAATATAATTTATAAAGCTTCTTAAAGCTTTTATCCAATTAATTGAATTGGGCACTGACCACTGCGAGGTTTCTCAAACAACAACCAACAAGAACATCACAGAAATATTCCCAGGCAGATCATGCATCACAATACATTATAATATAATATATTGTAGATAAACAATTAAATGCAAATAAACCAACACCGATAAAACAACACAATTGAAACAAACCCCACAAATAAATAATATAGTCATCAACTAGATAACACATGATTATAGAAAAAACTCCACAGGTGTTCTCCCCTTACCTCTTGAAGAACTTATCTCCCAGTTTCCTATCTCGAACGTACGTCAAACTCCGGTGTTTCGACTCACGTATAACCGACACACTTAACCTTCAACAACCACAATCAACCAATTACAAACAATCAAATAAAATTACCTATTCCCTAATGATAGGTCACAACCTCAACAAGGTTTTGTGGCTAACATTTCTAAAATTGCTTAAGTCATTGGATTAATGATCCTAAGTACTTATGACAATGGATTAGTGATAAATCAACAAAGTTTGAATTAAAAACTTCCAAACTTCTAAAAACCTATATTCGGTCTTAATGAGTACATGAAGTTGGGGATTTTTGTTTGATAAAATAACTTGGATTCAACATGAATACATGCTAGAAGGATGAAATACATGATCATTTCTAACATTTGAACAAAAACTCCTCCACCCATTTTGTTCTGGATTTTATCAAACTGAAAAACAATGAAACAAAACTCAGCAGTACCAGAACAACACAGTAGTGCCAGTAATGAGCAAAATCGCAGAACCAAGAAATCAGCAAAGGGAAGAGGGGGAAAGAAAGAAAGAATCACACCAAGATTTACGTGGTTCAGTCGATGGGGCTTACATCCACGGGGAGAGAAGAAAAGGTATTTCACTATGATTGAATTGAGTTACAAGATCATCAAGCTAATCCCAATAGAGTTCTACCCTTGGCCCAAGATTACACCCTGTAAAGAAAACAATTTCAAGATCCCAAGCCTACACACTCTAATTCTCACAAAGCTCTCGACCGTTCTTGCTTACTCGATGCACAAGTTTTTTTTTTTTTTTTTACAGAATTATACAAGTATGGCACTCTCTCAAATTCTCTCACACACATCCACAAGCTAGGCCTATGTTTATATAGTAAAAGTCTTCAGCTTCCAAGCTTGATCGAGTTCTGAACCATCCAAAGCTGTTGCAACAGAAATCAGTTATGGTTGCAACTGTCATAACTGATTTTCCCTCCAATGGATGCTTTGGCTTGTAACTGAATTTTGAGAAACCAACTAACAATTCTCCACCTTGTCTCTAAATCCATTCAATCATAGTTCCATAGCTTTGCTCTCTCACCAATCTTCGTCTTCTTACTGAAAACCAATCAAGTCCAAGCTATGCTTGCACTTGGATAAGGGTAGGGACTTGGTTAAGGCATCGACTAGATTGTCCTCTGTTGAAACCTTCTCAACAAGGACTTCCTTTGCCTCAATTACATCCCTTATAAAATGAAGTTTATTATCAATATGTTTATATTTATCATGGTAGACTTGATGTTTTGAAAGGTGAATAGCACTTTGTCTATCACAGTAGATGGTAACACAGTCTTGTGTTATGCCAAGTTCACCAACAATTCCTTTTAACCATATTGCTTCCTTCACACCCTCAGTAAGAGCAATAAATTCAGCTTGAGTGGTGGACAGAGCTACAACTGATTGTAAGGTTAACCTCCAACTGATGGCAGTGCCGAACACAGTAAAGACATACCCTGATAAAGATTTTCGAGTGTCAATGTTTCCAGCATAGTTTGAATCCACATAGCCTTTTATCACATCCTCAATAAAAGTGCTTCTTCTTTTGAACAGAAGTCCAGAGTTTAAAGTGCCATTTAGATACCTTATGTAACACCCTACTTTTTATTTTCCGATTTTTATTTTTTCAGTAAAAATATTTTCGCTGTATTAACCAGTATAAATGTATTTATTTATATTTTTATCCGAGTTCATGGAGATTGATTTTTATGAAATAAAAATCATATTCATACTCTATCTTAGGGTAGAAGCTTACGATAAAAATTTGGGCTGAAAATTCAGACGGAACCCGGTCTGCGTTTTCACTGACAGTATAATTTTACTGAGCAGAAAACCAAATTTTGACTTGTGAACGAAATGGTTTATATTTAAATCATATTTCTAACGAGTTTGGTTAGTTTGAAAATTTTCAGTCGAAAACGAAATATTACGCTTTTACGCAGGCGTAAAACCCTAATCAGGAAACCGACGGAGTCGAAAACGGAACTATAGAGACCCGTCAAGAGATCGGGATAACAAGTCATACATGATGACTCATGGGATGAGTCACCACCATGACTCACCAAGCATTTATGAGCATTAAATGCAAGTAATCATGACATTTAGGTAAAAAGACCAAAATACCCCCAAGCTTTCGCGGGTATTAACAAGACGCATCTACGCACTCTTAACCACTCATTTTACGTGGTTGAAATCTCTCCAATTTCGTGCATCCAACTCCAATAAATATTACCTATTTCATTTTGCTTTCGTTTCATTATTTTCCTCTCAAAAACTGAAATCGGGTAAACGACGGAGCTACGTACGGAATTTCCGGGAACAGCTAACGGATAATATCGGTGACTCATTAGTGAGTCACTTTGTGTGGCTCAAAATCAGCCACACCTCCACTAAATGTGAGCCACATATTATTAACCATGGTTAGCCAAAATAACCTTAGTTAAGTTAATTATAACCTTAGTTAAGTTAATTATTAACTATGGTTAAACTTATATTAATTAAATAATCACAAAACCCATTAATCTAAAAGTTAAAAACCAAACAAGGCCTAATATTGTCCCCATAAATACCCTCCAAACCGTGGCCTCCCTCACCATTTCACTCATCTTCTTCATTCTCTTCATCTTCCCCACCAACTAAGTTACAAAACCCTAAGGACACCGAATTCCCACCAAACATATGACCCTCTTACTTTATGAAACTCGGAAAACACTCAACATAAAAGTTGTTCCTATTTCTCTCTTATTTCCAACAAGCTAAAGATCATCAAAAACGGATAAGTGGATTGGGAGATAGGATCAAAATACCGAAACTGCCCAGAATTCTCAGCAACCCACGAAACAGCAGAAATAAGTCCCTTTTCACCCATGTTATGATCCAAACCAAATGAAACCTTCAACACCAAAGTTGTTCCTTTTCTTATTATCTTTATATCAAGCCAACGTTCATGATTTTTGGATCAGTATATTGTGAGATACACTCACAATACCATCACACCCTCAAGCTGTCCAGTTTTCAGCTTAGTGAAGGTTGATCATTTTCTTCATTTCTTCAATATTCAAGAGGTAAAGGCTCATCTCCTTGATCACATAAGCTTTCATATTCATGTATTTCTCATGTTTATGCCATGAATCATATTTTTCCTTTCCTAGATCTAGAACTTCAAATAATTCTAGAAAATTGTAGAAAAATCATAAAAATGTGAAACCAATTTCTATGATCTAGTTATGATCCCTCCTTTATTTATCCAAGAGCATGTGATCAAAATCATTTTCCTTCCCTATTAACCATTAATGGCCGAACCTAGGTAGGAAAATGGGTTTGGTGTTTTGTTGTTTGTTTTGAATGTTTGTACTTGACTTAAGTTCTATAATACATGTATAGCTTAAATCCAAGAGCTTAGGTCCAACAAAAATACCTAGCTTAAATTCCTAATATGGGCCGAAACCCTAACCCTAAAGGTTAGAGGATTTTGTTTCAAGTTTTAGTCTTGTAATAAGTAATCTATGTTAGTTAAGACTTTAGTAACTAGGATCCAAAAGATGGCATTAAGAAGATAATCCTAAACCTATTTTCTAAGTCTTGGCCGAACCTAGCCCTAAAGTGTCATAGATGGTTGTTAGTTGATTAATTATAGTTATGTTGTTTGAATGAAGGTGGTTGTGTTAACTCGTGGCGGGATAACGAGGATCGTCGTGTACGTGTTTCCGATGATAACTCAGGTGGGAGAAAGAACCATTCCATCGTCGGAACCGATAAGTAGTATATAATTTATAATAATGGTGTAGGGCGACCTAAACCCTACTAGTGGTCGAGTAATCGACAATACCAAAATCGTATTGGAATCTTTTCCGTAAAACCAATGACGATTTGGGAATTGTAGGTTTATCGCCTTAGGTTGATTATTCATATTTGAGGATGTCTGAATTATTTACTTTTGACTGTTTGTGATACGCTGGTTGAGGTATTCCATCTGCATGTGACGTATTGTTTCGGTGTTTGAATAATTGTGATATTGAGAATGTTTGCTGTCTGTCACGGCCGTGATGGTTGTCATGGCCAGGCCGTGACAGAGGCTGACTTTGTTATTTATTTGGTTGGACTATTATGATTTGGTTGTGATAAATTGCCTTATATGATATTGGAATATTTGAATATTCTGTTGATTAATTGTGTTATACATGATCTTCCTGGGTTTAATACTATGCTTAGATTACTTTAAGGAAATATATATATTGCTCGGAGGTATTTTGTTTGGGTGAGAGTTTTGAATGTGAATTAGAAGTGCCTCGCTATTATTTTATAGAAGTGATGTGATATAAAATGTAAGTGGAGGTTATGAGGAAAAGCTTGAGGTACTAGGTTGTTATTGATAAAAGTCAGTGAGAATCATATGTCACATTGTTGTTCATAACCGTGTATTTGAGATACACGAGGTTCGAAGTTCTCGTGGACCGTTCCAAATTAGAATTTAAGTTGTGCAACTATAGTGTCATTGCTATGCATGAGCACCCTTGACTGAGTTGAGAGAGAACCAGGGTGTGCACCGGCGGTACCGTGCATCAATAGTGTCATTGCTTTGCATGAGCATTCTCACCATGGATGTACACCATGGGTGTGAATGTGCACCGGCATTGGGAACGTGTCACTTGGACGACTGACTGACATTCCTAAAGAGGGATGTGTGACAGGATTAGCAGTGGCCACGTCAGCATAAAGGTTTAGTTGCATGAGTTGGAGGGTAGAGGATGATATAGTGAATTGAGGATGATTGTTGATTTTGAATGATGCGTGTCTGCGACTATTATTGTATTATATGCTATGAATCTTTTCCACTTATGATGATAGAACTATTTCTTATCTCCCTATTTCTGTATTTTTGTGTATGTCTACTTTGTTACGTTAGAAGACCAGATGGACGAATATGTTGCTGAGGAGATGGATGGAGCCTTGTACGAGACGAAGGTTGTTGAGGAGTTGAATGACATTCCGTATGAAGATGACACTGGAGAACAACCTACTGATCCTAATAATATAGTGTAGTAAGTTTAGGGCCAGTGAGTCATATAAGACGTTTCTTGTTTTCAGTTAGTTATAAGCATGTTTGTATAAATAAGTACCGGTGTGGGATCCTACTGAGAGGATACCATAAACCGTGTTGTGTAAAATAAAGGATAATTATGTGTGTGTTTATGTAATATAGTTTTGGTGTGTTTTGTATTTGTAGAAGTTATATGATTATTATTTAAGTTTTAATTTTTATGTATTTTCAACAGTAAGCGCGCGATTAAGTAAATAAATATTAAGGTTTTAATGTAATAATACAATGGGGCACAACGGGGTGTCTCACCTTAGTGTCCACTTCATAGCTTTCCAATGGGTTAGTCCAGGGTCTGCCATGAACCTGCTCACCACATTCACTGCATAAGCCAAATCTGGCCTACAACACACCATTCCATACATGATGCTGCCAACAGCATTTGCATATGGAATTGATGTCATCTTTTGCCTTTCTTCTTCTGTTTTCGGCCCTTGCTGTACTAACAATTTATCAAGTTGTCCTAAAGGTGTTCCAACTGATTTAAACTCATGCATTCTGTACTTTCTAGTTATCCTTTGCATGTATCCTAGCTGAGACAGCAGTAGCTCTCCAGTCTTTCTGTTTCTGGTGATATCCATGCCAAGGATCCTCTTAGCCTCTTCAAGATCCTTCATCTCGAATTCAGTCTTCAGTTGATCCTTTATCCTTTTGATTTCTGACCTTCTGATGAGCCTCTGGCTCATCTAGTTTCCATCTAGAAAAAGGGTAGATTTTGTGCCTAATTGGGCGAATCAACCTCGCTAATCTCCCAAATTGGCCTTGTTTTGTTCCTAAGTTGGAATTTGACTCGTTTTATGTATTTTTAGTAGTTTTTAGTCTATTTTGAGTAGAATTACGATTTTTTGTTTCTTTTTATTGTTTCAGGTTAAAAGTGAAGCTCTTAGAGTCAAGGAAATTGAAGAAAACAGTGGAAAGGCGATTCTGGAGGTTTCGCCTCGCGAAACAGGAGCTCGCCTCGCGAGCCTGAAGACCAGCCTGAACAACAAAATGTCACCCTCTCTGTCTCGCCCCGCGAATCACCATCTCGCCTCGCGAGTCTGAAGGTCTGACTATGCCAGAAATGTCATCCTCTCTGTCTCGCCTCGCGAAACACTACCTCGCCATGCGAGTATTCAAATCCAGATGGAGCCAAAACTTAATATTCGCGTCGCGAGAGGCTACTCGCCTCGCGAGCGCGCGCAGAGTCTGAAATCTATAAATTGCTGTTTTAGGGCAGATGAAAAAAAACCTTTGGTCACCCACTTGTTTTAGATCAGTTTTGACGAATCCTTGTTCTCTGGAGCTGCGTCTCCTTATTTTATTTTCTTATTGTACAATTAGGATGAACTTCAAGTGTTTGTGTCTTGTTACAAGCATGAAGAGCTAATCCCCTTGTCTAAGGGATCAATGAAACCACCTATGACGGTGTAGATTCAATGTGATGTATGTTTCTCTCCTTTGTCTCAATTATTGTTTTCCAATTCTGAGTTTATTACGTTGATCATATGCATGTGTGATTGACTAGTTAACGTTGATGAGGCTTAGTAGGCAATTCGCGTTTAGAACTTGAATGGGGATCATTGATCGAATATTGCACGAGAGTGAATAGGAGATCGGTGCAACCTTATAGGAACCAGATTTAATAGAGTTTGATGAATGGGTTATGAGACATAGTAAGTAATTAACTCAATTGTTGAATATGTCCTATTGAGCACGAGAGTGTCATTAGGAGAATTTGGGGGTCCTGGTTGACATTGTAATTGAACTTAGGGAGATAATCATCATCACTTGGGTACTATGCATGATTGGGTAGGTGGATTTGTGACCTTAGATATTTAATTCCAGATTTTAATACTTGATTTCTATTTGATTTTTTAATTTGAATTGCAATCCTATTTTCTCTCTCTCTCCACAACCACTTGCTGTTACTTGGCCAACTTATCGAATTTCTCGCGAATTAGTCGAATTGGTAGCCCAATCCTTGTGTTCGACCTCGGTAATTACTTACCGTGTTTATTTTATTACTTACGATGACCCAGTACACTTGCCGGTGACTCAACAAGTTTTTGGCGCCGTTGCCGGGGATTGGCACAACCAATTTTCCTAATTTTAGGGAAGTTTGATTTTTTGGTTAAGCTGTTTTTATTTTTATTTTTCTGTTATTTATTTACTATTATTTCTCTCTACTTCTTTGATTCCACTTGGTCTTGCCTTGTTTTTGTATGCGAGGTACCCTTTCGCAAGAGGACTTGCTATTTGATTCGGAGATTACCAAGACCGAGAAGCGCTTAAGGAAAGAAGCCAGAGAGCGAAAGAGGCTTGAAGCAATTAATTTTGAGGAGATGGCCGCAAATCCTCCTCCTCCTCCTTAGAAGCCTCTCTTCGAGTACAGTCTACCCAACTTGGGTGATTGTGATTCTTCTATCGTGAGGGGCAACCTGAATACAGATTCCTTCAGAGTGGAAGGATGTGTCACAGCCTATATCCGTGAGAATCAGTTTGATGGGAGTGGCAAACAAGACCCTCATAGACACATCACTCACTTCCTTGAAGCTTGTGACTTGCAGAGGACAACAGGTGTTTCTCAAGATGAGTTTCGCTTGCGGCTATTCCCCCTCTCTCTTAGGGATGTCGCTCGCGATTGGTTTGACAGCCTGGATCGCAACAGTATCAGGACATGGGAGCAGATGGCCCAAAAGTTCCACACTAAGTATTTTCCTCCTCAGAAAGCGGCACAAGCAAGAGTAGCCGTTACATCTTTCAGGCAGACATAAGATGAATCTTATAATGAAGCTTGGGAGAGGTACAATGTGCTCTTGAGAAGATGTCCTTCGGTGTTCTTTGACCCGGTCTCCAAAGTTCAACATTTCTTTAACGGGTTAAGGGGGCGCTACCAGATGAATTGTGATGCCGCAGCTAGCGGTTCCTTTTCTTATTTATCAGCTGAGGATGGATGGGCGTTATTGGAGAAGATGTCGTACAATGATTACAACCGTGGTAGGGAAACCTCAAGTGGAGTCAGTTCTGCAACAGTAGAAGACATTCTAGAGCAAAATAAACTATTGAAGATGCAAATGGCAGCTTTGTCTGGGAACAAGAAGGTTAATGTGATACACGAGGGAATGCCTCCGGGTTGTGATAATTGTAATGGAGATCATGACATTCAGAGCTGTCCGTTCAACTTCTCTCAAGAACATGTGGACTCATGCCACAATTTCTATGACAGTGTGCCCCAGAACAACTATCAGAGGAACAGACAGAGTGATTACAATCAGAATCAGAATAGGGGTTATATGAGGAGAGACCATCCGGGTTTCGCTTGGATTAATGCTAGTGGTGGTCTAGCCCAACAACAACAACCTCAGCAGAATCAGAGGCCGAACTATGGGATCCATCAACACAATACTCAGCAGGCTTTTCCAGGGCCTAATCAATTGCAAATAACAGATGGTGGAAGGCAACCTTGGGAGTTGGGTTTTGAGAAGACGAATGCGGCAATTGAGAAGTTGTCAATCTATACAAGCACAACCATTGACAAGTTGGCAACTCATACAGGGGCAGCAATTCAGAATCTAGACACGCAGATAGCTCAGCTCGCAAAGCAACTACATGAGCGTCTCCCAGGCACTTTCCCAGGTGATACCGAGAACAACCCTAAGAACCAATGCAATGCCATAGCAACTAGAAGCGGTAGGGTGTTGGGATCTAACAGGGGTGCAACTAGTTCTCAGGAAGACAAGGCCCCGGAACAACCACATGTTGAGGAAGAGCAACCTGAGAAAGATGAGTTGGCAAGTGACAAGGCACCGGAGCAAGGGGGAAGGCTGAAACTTGTAGATGAAGAGTTCCGAAAAAAGAAGTGGGTTGAACCCCAGGACCTCCCACCTTACATGAAGGTACCATATCCTGAAAGATTGAAGAAGCCTCAACAAGATAAACAGTTCAATAAATTCCTTGATGTCTTCCGCAAACTTCAAATTAACATTCCATTTGCGGAAGCCTTGGAACAAATGCCATCTTATGCCCGGTTTATGAAGGAGCTTCTCTCCAAGAAGTGGAGAATAGTGGATGAGGAAACGGTTACTTTGACCGAGGAGTGTAGTGCCATTCTTCAAAGAAAACTACCCACAAAGTTGAAGGATCCCGGTTCTTTTTCTATACCATGCACCATTAGGGGGATGACTCTAGGAAAGGCGTTGTGTGATCTAGGGGAAAGCATCAACTTGATGCCCCTCTCTATGATGAAGAGGTTGGGGATCAAGGAAGTCAAGGATACACGGATGTCACTCCAACTCGCCGATCGTTCTATAAAATATCCTTATGGGGTGGTCAAAGATTTGTTAGTGAAGGTGGACAAGTTCATATTTCCTGAGGATTTTGTGGTGTGTGATATAGATGAAGACACCGAGATCCCCCTCATATTGGGTAGGTCCTTCTTGCTCGCTGGGCGTGCCTTGATAGATGTGCAACAAGGGAAACTCACTCTAAGGGTGCGATATGATGAGGTAGTCTTCAATGTCTTTGAAGCAATGAAGCACCCTACTGAGAGGTCGGAAGTGTATCGAGTGGATATGGTGGACTCGACTGTCAAGGCAAATGCAACTAGAGAAGCCCATGGTTCTTCACTTGCACAAGTGTTGGTAAAATCCCATGATGATGATAGTGAGGAAAAAGACCCTTTGGGGGATGAGGTCTATCTTGAGTGGTTAAAAGACATGGAAGCCTTACCGAGTCTCCCAGAGGATGAAGGTGCAAGGGAAAAGCTCAACAAAGAAGGAATGAAAGAAGCTGTGCGTGAGGAAGTGATTAAACCTTTAGAGGCGGGAATCATCTATCCAATCTCGGATAGTAGTTGGGGTCGTCCAATTCATATGGTCCCAAGGAAAGGTGGCACGACCGTGGTGGTCAATAAAAGCAATAAATCGATCCCAACAAGGACCATCACGGGGTGGAGAGTACGTGCTGATTATAGAAGGATGTTGGACTTAAATGAGTTGTCCGGGAACCGCATGCAAGCATATGAAAAGGCAAGAACCTACAAAAAGCGGACTAAGGCACGGCATGACAAGCAGTTTCTTCCTCCGGATTAACCCTTAGGGGTGACTTGAGTCAGGCTCGGGACGTTAAACAAGCGCTACTTGGGAGGCAACCCAAGCTAGATGTCCTTTATTTTTTAGTTTCTGTTATGTATAAAAAAAAGAGAGAAACTCAGATTCGCCGCGCGAACCCACAGTGGCCTCGCAAGACAGAAGCCCTGAATCCCAGAGGCTTGCTCACGCTTGTCTCACGTCGCGAGTACCACTTTCGCCTTGCGAATCTGGGCATCATTAGCAGTTGGAATTCCAGATTCGCCTCGTGAGCTATTACTCGACTCGCGATTCTGGAAAGTGTGAAGAACAATTTTTCAAGATTCGCCTCGCGAGTGATGTATCGCCTCGCGAATCTGCAATTAAGGTTTGCAATTTTTCCAGATTAGGAAGTGATGAGTATGATTTCACCTCATTTTCCATGTGCATTTCTGCATGCATTTGCATATAGTTAGGCCATTTTAGTTTGATTTTGGTTAGTTTTTCCTTTGGAACAGATAAGGTGGTTTTGTGTGTTGTTTTGAAGGAATTTGTGATTAATTACCTAAGATTTGGCCATGATGAAGCTTGGATGAAGATAATGCATGAAAAGAGAAGAAATTGAGCCAAGCAGAATTATGAAGCTTCGCCCCGCGAGACTGTATCTCGCCACGCGAGCCTGAAGACCAGCTGAACAGCAACAATCAGCCTTTCTATCTCGCCACGCTAACCATGTCTCGCCCCGCGAGCCTGAGGACCAGAAGCCATCACGCCCATGCCCTGATACTCATCACGGGCATATTTGAGAAGAACCTTACTCTCTTGCCTCGCGATCCCATATCGCCTCGCGAGAGATCGATTCCCTGAAGATTAGATTTTAAGATTCGCCCCGTAAGCTACGTCTCGTCCCGCGAGTGCGCGAAACTCAGAACCCCTGTTATAAGGTGTTTTAGGGCAGAACTGAAGGGGAGGGGATTGAGAGAGAAAGGAGGCGGCTACAAACCCTAAAAAGGCAAATTCTGCTGCTGTGGCTGCTGCTGGGCATCTTCCATGGAGTTCCTCTCTTCCTTCATCTTTGTATCTTTTCTTTTCCCTTTTACTTTGATGATATGTAGCTAAACTTCCCCTTTGTTGGGGTTAGATAATGCTTCTTTGAACTTGGTTGTAATATGATATGGTAGTAATATAATTTCCTATTTCTTTATGAGTGTTTGATTCCATGCTTAATGCTTTCCTTGGTTTGATCATCCTAGGAATGATATGTTGCTTTAATAGACAATTGAAAGGTTGATGTTAAGGCATGCTCATGAATCAAATGCCAAGTAGTTTGTTGTGACTCCGGCAAGTGTACTGGGTCGTCGCAAGTAATAAAAATAAACACGGTAAGTAATTACCGAGGTCGAACTCAGGGATTGGGATACCAATTCGACTAATCCGCGGGAAATCCGATGCGTTCGGTCAAGTTACGGAAAAAGGTGGTTGAAAGAGCGAAATTCAATTAACAATCTAAATAAACTAATTAACTAAAAATCAGAAAACTAAAATGTCCAAGGTCACAAATCCACCTACCCAATATGTACACCCAAGTGATGATGAATTCCTCCCTAGGTTCAATTGCAATGTCAACCGGGACCCCTAAATTCTCCTAAATCCACTTCCGTGCTCATTAGGACGTATTCGACGATTGGATTAATTACTTACTAGGTCTCATAATCCTAATCTCGAATTCTGTTAATTCTTGTTCCCTATAAGGTCGCACCGATCTCCTACTCACTCTCGTGCAATATACGATCGATGATCCTAATTCAAGTTCTAAACGCGAATCGCTGACTAGGCCTCAACACGTTTAACTAGTCGATCACGCTAGCATATAATCGACACAATGAAAATCAGAATTAGAAAACAAGAATTGAATTAAAGGAGGAAGACATACATCATATCGGATTTACATCGCCATGGGTGGCTTCATCGTTCCCTCGGACGAGGGGATTAGTTCCTCATGCTCATAGACAAACAATCGGAATTCATCTCCATAAGAAAGAGGGAGACGCAGCTCCAAAGAGAAAAGAAACTACCCTAAACGCTACTCTAAACAGTGGAAAACTACTAGGATTCGCAGCCCTCCTAGAACCCTACAGCCTCCTCTTCCTCCCCGTTCTGATATGCAACAGCCTTTAAATAGTAATCCTGATCTGCGCTCTCTCGCGAGGCGAGAATAAAAATTGGCGCGCTTTCAATTTAAACTCTCGCGAGGCGAGCAGACTCTCGCGGGGCGAGTCTTCAATTCTAGGCTGTGACCTTCATCACGGCTGGGATGTGATGGCCTCTGACTTCCAAGTCTTCATTCTCTCGCGGGGCGAGCTTCCTCTCGCGGGGCTAGTCTTCAAACCTTAAACTGCCACGGGCGTGGTATTCATCACGACCAAGCCGTGATGCTCTCTGTCTTGCAGGTCTTCATGATCTCGCGAGGCGAGACACCTCTCGCGTGGCGAGACTGAAGTGATGACTTTTACTGCTTTGTTGACTTTCAGGCTCGCGGGGCGAGCAAACACTCGCGAGGCGAGTGCCTCCAGACTTGCAATTTCCACTGCTTTTCAACTTTCCTTCACTCCCGGAGCTTCACTTACTTAACCTAAAACAACAAAAGCACCCACAAGCGTAATTCTATCCAAAATAACCTAAAAACTACACAAAAGACGCAAAACGAGTCAAAGTCCAACTTAGGAACAAAACAAGGCAAATTTGGGCGAAAACGAGAGTGAACTCGAATAAATAGGCACATGAACCCTAGTTCATCTAGTCATAAAACTAGATAAGCCAGAGGCTTATCAAAATACCCCAAACTTAAACCTTGCTTGTCCCCAAGCAAGCTTAAAACTCAAAAACGACTCAAGACGTGGCAAGCCTAAAGGAATCAATCGATTTCGCACAAATTTAATGCAACTTTACAAAACAGTTTTTCTCCAATGATCTCCCCCCTACATTAATGTAATCCCCACATTCATCTACTTTAAACCATTGAGAACTTCATCATTCATGCAATCATTAGTCTAAGTTGAGGATCAGGGTCACACACAAAAGGAAGATCACCAATTTCAACAACTGCCTTCCTCACAAGGGTATGTAAAATTTCACTCATTCGCTCAAATTCGTCTAGGCTTTCAACTTTTTCACTCAATTTCACTTATCAAGAGCACTTACCATGAATTTGATTTTCATCTCAAAAATGGTTCCCACAAAAACATGCATGCAACATCAGAAGGTCTTTTAAAGGTTGTAATGGGGCCTGGCTGAGGGTAGGATAATGAAGGATATTTAGGCTTAAGTCCATAGGAACTAAGAGAGCATGAACCTTTTTACACGTATTCCAATCAAATTCCTTTTTTCATTTTTCTTTTTGTCTCGGGTGACTACAGCCTTTTTCCTTGCTAATCTCTTGATTTGCCCCTTTTCTTTTGGCAATTTATTTTGAATATATATATTTTTTTCTTTTTTTTTCTTTTTTTTTATTTTATTGCCTTGGGTTTCAACCTTTATTTTTCTTTTTCTCACCCCAAAATGACATATCTCCTTGTAGCCACCCCAAACTTAGTTTCTCACAACCTTTCTCTTGCTCATTTCCATGCTATCCTAATCCTAAGATTGGGTTAACATGGTTTTTTTCAGATTTTGGCTCGTAATGTAGGGTCATCAAGAAACAATAAGTCAATTGGGCTCAATTTGGCTAACTAGGGAACATGCATGAGGGATGGTTCATTTTAGGCCAAGTAGTTAATTCAAAGAAAATTGCCTAAATCATTTGATGCAACACATAAACATGCAAACCATATAGAGATTCAAGCAAATTCGGGAAAGTGCAACTTAACAGTGATTCACACATTCAAAAACAGAGTTGGAGGCTCAAATCCTCACCTGGACATTTTACAAATTGTTTGACCGAGATACGATTCCTAGTGTGTGCACCCCCTCACCCCAAACTTATCATAAATCAAGTAATCACAACAAAGTTCTCAAAGTTCAGTTTTCAATTTTTAAGTGGGGATAAACTTTTCTATTATTAGAACCTAGGGGGAAATCATCAATGGTCAAATAATTCATGCAATCAATCTACGCTCAATCTAATCAAAATCCAACAAGCTTGCCGACACAACATTTCATACAAAAACTCTTGATCTTCTCAAATTATTCAAGAGCGACAAACAAAAACAGAACACAAAAAACAAACACAAAAACAAAACAGAAGTTAGGAAAAGAAAGATACCTAGCTTGGGTTGCCTCCCAAGAAGCGCTTGTTTAACGTCCCGAACCTGACTTATTAAGAAGCATCCACCTGGATCCCATAGTCTGTGGTACAGAGGCCAAGAGATGCTCATCATGTGAGGTCTTCCACCAGGATCAAATGGTAATTGGAGTGGAGATCGTAGCAGTAATATGACTTCATCAACTCCACCCAGCCAGTGTATGAAAATTCCATTGACCTTTGTTATTATGAATTCACTTCCTCTCGGGTCAAATGGTGTCCTCACGAGGAAGTGTGCCAGACAAGTGGGAGTGTCTAATTTACCAATGTCCACACATGCATGCAAGCCAACATATTTATCCAATGCATTATTTTCAGGTTGCTTAGCAAGCATGGTGGAATCCTCTACCACTTTATCCGCATTTTGTTCTCTACCCCCTTGCTCCGGCGCCTTGTCCTTTGCCAACTCCTCTTCCTTAGGTTGCTCTTCCTCAACATGTGGTTGTTCCGGGGCCATGACACTTGCCAATTCCTTTTCCTCCGGTTGCTCTTCCTCAACATGTGGTAGTTCTTCCTCAACTCCCCGAGAACTAGTTACATCCCAGTCATATCCCAACACCCCACTACTTCTAGTTGTTGTGGCATCGCATAGGTTCTTAGGGTGGTTCTCGGTTTCACCTGGGTGAGTGTCTAGGAGATGCTCATTTAGTTGTTTTGACAGCTGGGCAATCTGCATCTCTAGATTCTGAAGTGCCATCCCTGTATGAGTTGCCAACTTGTCAATGGCTGCGTTTGTATTGATTGACACTTTCTCAAGTGTCGCACTCAACTTCTCAAGAGCCAACTCCCAAGGTTGTGGTTGCCAACTCTGTTGAGGTTGTGGCTGCCAGGCTAGACCATCGTCAGCATTACTCCAAGCGAAATCCGGATGGTCTCTACTCATATCACCCCAATACTGATTCTGACTCTGATAGTTGTTCTGGGGCACGCTGTCATTATGCCATGGTTCCACATAAACTTGAGGGAAGTAGAACGGACAACTCCAAGTGTCATGGTTCCCATCACAATACTCGCAACCCGGAAGCATTCCTTCGTGTACCTCGCATACAAAACAAGGCAAGACCAAGTGGAATCAAAGAAGTAGAGAGATAGTAGAAAATAAAAAGAAAATAATAAAAATAAAAATAAGAATAAGAACAAAAAAATAACTTAACCAAATAATCAAACTCCCCTAAAACTAGGAAAATTGGTTGTGCCAATCCCACAGAACGGCGCCAAAAACTTCTTGTGACTCCGGCAAGTGTACCGGGTCGTCGCAAGTAATAAAAATAAACACGGTAAGTAATTACCGAGGTCGAACTCAGGGATTGGGATACCAATTCGACTAATCCGTGGGAAATCCGATGCGTTCGGTCAAGTTACGGAAAAAGGTGGTTGAAAGAGCGAAATTCAATTAACAATCTAAATAAACTAATTAACTAAAAATCAGAAAACTAAAATGTCCAAGGTCACAAATCCACCTACCCAATATGTACACCCAAGTGATGATGAATTCCTCCCTAGGTTCAATTGCAATGTCAACCGGGACCCCTAAATTCTCCTAAATCCACTTCCGTGCTCATTAGGACGTATTCGACGATTGGATTAATTACTTACTAGGTCTCATAATCCTAATCTCGAATTCTGTTAATTCTTGTTCCCTATAAGGTCGCACCGATCTCCTACTCACTCTCGTGCAATATACGATCGATGATCCTAATTCAAGTTCTAAACGCGAATCGCTGACTAGGCCTCAACACGTTTAACTAGTCGACCACGCTAGCATATAATCGACACAATGAAAATCAGAATTAAAAAACAAGAATTGAATTAAAGGAGAAAGACATACATCATATCGGATTTACATCGCCATGGGTGGCTTCATCGTTCCCTCGGACGAGGGGATTAGTTCCTCATGCTCATAGACAAACAATCGGAATTCATCTCCATAAGAAAGAGGGAGACGCAGCTCCAAAGAGAAAAGAAACTACCCTAAACGCTACTCTAAACAGTGGAAAACTACTAGGATTCGCAGCCCTCCTAGAACCCTACAGCCTCCTCTTCCTCCCCGTTCTGATATGCAACAGCCTTTAAATAGTAATCCTGATCTGCGCTCTCTCGCGAGGCGAGCAGCCTCTCGCGAGGCGAGAATAAAAATTGGCGCGCTTTCAATTTAAACTCTCGCGAGGCGAGCAGACTCTCGCGGGGCGAGTCTTCAATTCTGGGCTGTGACCTTCATCACGGCTGGGCCGTGATGGCCTCTGACTTCCAAGTCTTCATTCTCTCGCGGGGCGAGCTTCCTCTCGCGGGGCGAGTCTTCAAACCTTAAACTGCCACGGGCGTGGTATTCATCACGGCCAAGCCATGATGCTCTCTGTCTTGCAGGTCTTCATGATCTCGCGAGGCGAGACACCTCTCGCGTGGCGAGACTGAAGTGATGACTTTTGCTGCTTTGTTGACTTTCAGGCTCGCGGGGCGAGCAAACACTCGCGAGGCGAGTGCCTCCAGACTTGCAATTTCCACTGCTTTTCAACTTTCCTTCACTCCCGGAGCTTCACTTACTTAACCTGAAACAACAAAAGCACCCACAAGCGTAATTCTATCCAAAATAACCTAAAAACTACACAAAAGACGCAAAACGAGTCAAAGTCCAACTTAGGAACAAAACAAGGCAAATTTGGGTGAAAACGAGAGTGAACTCGAATAAATAGGCACATGAACCCTAGTTCATCTAGTCATAAAACTAGATAAGCCAGAGGCTTATCAAAATACCCCAAACTTAAACCTTGCTTGTCCCCAAGCAAGCTTAAAACTCAAAAACGACTCAAGACTTGGCAAGCCTAAAGGAATCAATCGATTTCGCACAAATTTAATGCAACTTTACAAAACAGTTTTTCTCCAATGATCTCCCCCCTACATTAATGTAATCCCCACATTCATCTACTTTAAACCATTGAGAACTTCATCATTCATGCAATCATTAGTCTAAGTTGAGGATCAGGGTCACACACAAAAGGAAGATCACCAATTTCAACAACTGCCTTCCTCACAAGGGTATGTAAAATTTCACTCATTCGCTCAAATTCGTCTAGGCTTTCAACTTTTTCACTCAATTTCACTTATCAAGAGCACTTCCCATGAATTTGATTTTCATCTCAAAAATGGTTCCCACGAAAACATGCATGCAACATCAGAAGGTCTTTTAAAGGTTGTAATGGGGCCTGGCTGAGGGTAGGATAATGAAGGATATTTAGGCTTAAGTCCCTAGGAACTAAGAGAGCATGAACCTTTTTACACGTATTCCACTCAAATTCCTTTTTTCATTTTTTTTTGTCTCGGGTGACTACAGCCTTTTTCCTTGCTAATCTCTTGATTTGCCCCTTTTCTTTTGGCAATTTATTTTGAATATATATATTTTTTTTCTTTTTTTTTCTTTTTTTTATTTTATTGCCTTGGGTTTCAACCTTTATTTTTCTTTTTCTCACCCCAAAATGACATATCTCCTTGTAGCCACCCCAAACTTAGTTTCTCACAACCTTTCTCTTGCTCATTTCCATGCTCTCCTAATCCTAAGATTGGGTTAACATGGTTTTTTTTTCAGATTTTGGCTCGTAATGTAGGGTCATCAAGAAACAATAAGTCAATTGGGCTCAATTTGGCTAACTAGGGAACATGCATGAGGGATGGTTCATTTTAGGCCAAGTAGTTAATTCAAAGAAAATTGCCTAAATCATTTGATGCAACACATAAACATGCAAACCATATAGAGATTCAAGCAAATTCGGGAAAGTGCAACTTAACAGTGATTCACACATTCAAAAACAGAGTTGGAGGCTCAAATCCTCACCTGGACATTTTGCAAATTGTTTGACCGAGATACGATTCCTAGTGTGTGCACCCCCTCACCCCAAACTTATCATAAATCAAGTAATCACAACAAAGTTCTCAAAGTTCAGTTTTCAATTTTTAAGTGGGGATAAACTTTTCTATTATTAGAACCTAGGGGAAATCATCAATGGTCAAATAATTCATGCAATCAATCTACGCTCAATCTAATCAAAATCCAACAAGCTTGCCGACACAACATTTCATACAAAAACTCTTGATCTTCTCAAATTATTCAAGAGCGACAAACAAAAACAGAACACAAAAAACAAACACAAAAACAAAACAGAAGTTAGGAAAAGAAAGATACCTAGCTTGGGTTGCCTCCCAAGAAGCGCTTGTTTAACGTCCCGAGCCTGACTTATTAAGAAGCATCCACCTGGATCCCATAGTCTGTGGTACAGAGGCCAAGAGATGCTCATCATGTGAGGTCTTCCACCAGGATCAAATGGTAATTGGAGTGGAGATCGTAGCAGTAATATGACTTCATCAACTCCACCCAGCCAGTGTATGAAAATTCCATTGACCTTTGTTATTATGAATTCACTTCCTCTCGGGTCAAATGGTGTCCTCACGAGGAAGTGTGCCAGACAAGTGGGAGTGTCTAATTTACCAATGTCCACACATGCATGCAAGCCAACATATTTATCCAATGCATTATTTTCAGGTTGCTTAGCAAGCATGGTGGAATCCTCTACCACTTTATCCGCATTTTGTTCTCTACCCCCTTGCTCCGGCGCCTTGTCCTTTGCCAACTCCTCTTCCTTAGGTTGCTCTTCCTCAACATGTGGTTGTTCCGGGGCCATGACACTTGCCAATTCCTTTTCCTCCGGTTGCTCTTCCTCAACATGTGGTAGTTCTTCCTCAACTCCCCGAGAACTAGTTACATCCCAGTCATATCCCAACACCCCACGGCTTCTAGTTGTTGTGGCATCGCATAGGTTCTTAGGGTGGTTCTCGGTTTCACCTGGGTGAGTGTCTAGGAGAGGCTCATTTAGTTGTTTTGACAGTTGGGCAATCTGCATCTCTAGATTCTGAAGTGCCATCCCTGTATGAGTTGCCAACTTGTCAATGGCTGCGTTTGTATTGATTGACACTTTCTCAAGTGTCGCACTCAACTTCTCAAGAGCCAACTCCCAAGGTTGTGGTTGCCAACTCTGTTGAGGTTGTGGCTTCCAGGCTAGACCATCGTCAGCATTACTCCAAGCGAAATCCGGATGGTCTCTACTCATATCACCCCAATACTGATTCTGACTCTGATAGTTGTTCTGGGGCACGCTGTCATTATGCCATGGTTCCACATAAACTTGAGGGAAGTAGAACGGACAACTCCAAGTGTCATGGTTCCCATCATAATACTCGCAACCCGGAAGCATTCCTTCGTGTACCTCGCATACAAAACAAGGCAGGACCAAGTGGAATCAAAGAAGTAGAGAGATAGTAGAAAATAAAAAGAAAATAATAAAAATAAAAATAAGAATAAGAACAAAAAAATAACTTAACCAAATAATCAAACTCCCCTAAAACTAGGAAAATTGGTTGTGCCAATCCCCGGCAACGGCGCCAAAAACTTCTTGTGACTCCGGCAAGTGTACCGGGTCGTCGCAAGTAATAAAAATAAACACGGTAAGTAATTACCGAGGTCAAACTCAGGGATTGGGATACCAATTCGACTAATCCGCGGGAAATCCGATGCGTTCGGTCAAGTTACGGAAAAAGGTGGTTGAAAGAGCGAAATTCAATTAACAATCTAAATAAACTAATTAACTAAAAATCAGAAAACTAAAATGTCCAAGGTCACAAATCCACCTACCCAATATGTACACCCAAGTGATGATGAATTCCTCCCTAGGTTCAATTGCAATGTCAACCGGGACCCCTAAATTCTCCTAAATCCACTTCCGTGCTCATTAGGACGTATTCGACGATTGGATTAATTACTTACTAGGTCTCATAATCCTAATCTCGAATTCTGTTAATTCTTGTTCCCTATAAGGTCGCACCGATCTCCTACTCACTCTCGTGCAATATTCGATCGATGATCCTAATTCAAGTTCTAAACGCGAATCGCTGACTAGGCCTCAACACGTTTAACTAGTCGATCACGCTAGCATATAATCGACACAATGAAAATCAGAATTAGAAAACAAGAATTCAATTAAAGGAGAAAGACATACATCATATCGTATTTACATCGCCATGGGTGGCTTCATCGTTCCCTCGGACGAGGGGATTAGTTCCTCATGCTCATAGACAAACAATCGGAATTCATCTCCATAAGAAAGAGGGAGACGCAGCTCCAAAGAGAAAAGAAACTACCCTAAACGCTACTCTAAACAGTGGAAAACTACTAGGATTCGCAGTCCTCCTAGAACCCTACAGCCTCTTCTTCCTCCCCGTTCTGATATGCAACAGCCTTTAAATAGTAATCCTGATCTGCGCTCTCTCGCGAGGCGAGCAGCCTCTCGCGAGGCGAGAATAAAAATTGGCGCGCTTTCAATTTAAACTCTCGCGAGGCGAGCAGACTCTCGAGGGGCGAGTCTTCAATTCTGGGCTGTGACCTTCATCACGGCTGGGCCGTGATGGTCTCTGACTTCCAAGTCTTCATTCTCTCGCGGGGCGAGTCTTCAAACCTTAAACTGCCACGGGCGTGGTATTCATCACGGCCAAGCCCTGATGCTCTCTGTCTTGCAGGTCTTCATGATCTCGCGAGGCGAGACACCTCTCGCGTGGCGAGACTGAAGTGATGACTTTTGCTGCTTTGTTGACTTTCAGGCTCGCGGGGCGAGCAAACACTCGCGAGGTGAGTGCCTCCAGACTTGCAATTTCCACTGCTTTTCAACTTTCCTTCACTCCCGGAGCTTCACTTACTTAACCTGAAACAACAAAAGCACCCACAAGCGTAATTCTATCCAAAATAACCTAAAAACTACACAAAAGACGCAAAACGAGTCAAAGTCCAACTTAGGAACAAAACAAGGCAAATTTGGGCGAAAACGAGAGTGAACTCGAATAAATAGGCACATGAACCCTAGTTCATCTAGTCATAAAACTAGATAAGCAAGAGGCTTATCATAGTTCATGAACCTGGACATAGGTTTTGGGGTGCTTGCAATCTTATGAATCTTGACTCTTAATGCAATTTCTCATGTTAATCCACCTAAGACATTAGGGTTTAATTTGGGATTTTAGGCTCATTCCACCTAAGACATTAGGGTTTGAGTATTTGAAGAAGATTTGATTGCCATAATTGAAATAGGAATTGTGTTATTTACCATTTCATAGCACCAAGGGAGGATTAGCCTACTCTAACCCTAACAATTCTATCCAATTGTTGTTCACATTTCTGTTTTCCCACTAAGTGTTTGATAAAATACCTAAAAGAACAAAAACATTTTATTCTTGTTTGTTTCATTAGATGTTAGAGCTACCTTCATTCCAAACAAGATTCGCCTAGATAGTAGTTCAATTTGTGAAGTGGTCCTTGTCCACGATCCCTGAGGACGATTTCCAGTTCTTACCGTTTTATTACTTGCAACGACCCGGTACACTTGCCGAGTCCGTGTCAAGTTTTTGGCGCCGTTGCCGGGGATCGGTGTGCCAATATCACGAGTACCAAAGGGGACTCCTAATTTAGGCATTTTTCATTGTTTTCCTATTGTTGTTTTTCTTTTCTGTTTTCTTATTTTTCTGTTTTGTTCTGTTCTTTTTTTCCAGTGAAGCTGTGTAATTATCCATCTGTTGCTTAGCTTGTACGTGCTGTTTCGTTGCTTTTCTACTGCTTTTTTTCTGTTTTTCTGCTCTTTTTCTGTGCTACTCTGTTTGTTCCTTGTATGCGAGGTACAATCGACCCAGGTGAACTTCAATTTGACCCTGAGATCGAGAGGTTTTGTAGACATAATAGAAAGGAAGCCAAGGCAAGGAAAAACAGAGGAAGAGCGTCTTCTAGTATACAAGAGCCACAAGTTGAGTTACCCGGTGTGCAAGAACCACAAGTTGAAGTAGCAGCTGTCACCATGGCTGAAGACAATGCACCAAGAAGGGCAATGGGGGACTATACTTCCCCTAGAGTCGATATATGTGGGACTCCAATCGTTAGACCTACAGTGGCTTGCAACAATTTTGAAATAAAGGCATCACTTCTCAATCTTGTGCAACAAAATCAGTTTGGAGGTTTGGAGAGTGAAGACCCTCATGCTCACATTGGCACATTCATTGAGTTATGTGACACCATCAAGCTAAATGGAGCTTCCGATGAGGCCATTCGTTTAAGGCTTTTCCCTTTCTCTTTGAGGGATGGAGCTAAGTCATGGCTTCAATCCCATCCTCATGGAAGCATCATCACTTGGAATGATTTGGTGAGAAAGTTCTTATCTCGCTTCTTCCCTCCGTCAAGAATGATCAAGTTGAGATCCGAGATTAATGCCTTTGCACAGAGAGATGGTGAGTCACTTTATGAAGCCTGGGAGAGGTTCAAGTCTTTGCTCACAGCTTGTCCAAATCATGAGTTAGAGACATGGCAACAAGTGGCAACCTTTGTTAATAGGCTCAACATAAATTCCAGAAGTATGATTGAAGCAGCTGCAGGTGGATCAATGAGCCAAAAGACACCCGAAGAAGCTAAGACCTTGATTGAAACTATGGCCAACAATGATTATCAAATGCCTAGTTCACGATCATTGGTCAAGAGAGGTGTTTTGGAGCTCGATGAAATTGGTGCTCTTAAGGCACAAATGGCCATTCTTACCAAGCAATTGGGGTTCGTTTAACTGCAGAATTCTCAGTTACAAGCTGTCCAAGTTCAAGCTGCCTCAGTATGTGATTTTTGTGGAGGTAACCATGCAAATGGCAATTGTGAGATTAATGTGGTTGGAAGTTATGGGCAAGAAGAAGTGAACTACATGGGGAACCAAGGGCCTAAGAATGATCCTTACTCTAACACCTACAATACGGGGTGGCGTAGCCATCCTAACTTTGGTTGGAGACAAGGTCAAGGCTCAAGTTCTCAAGCAAAGCCTCCTCAAGAGAGTTCAAGCAATTTGGAGAAAATGCTAGCCCAATTTATGCAAGCAACACAAGATAATATGAAGAATCAAAATGCCTCCATCAAGAATCTAGAGCACCAAATGCGCCAACTGGCAAAGCAAATGGCTGAGAGACCTCAAGGACAATTGCCGGGAGACACCGAGAAAAATCCAAGAGAGGATTGCAAGGCAATTACTACAAGAAGTGGAAGGGTAGTAGGGCCACAAGAAAAGATCGAAGAGAAATAAGAAAAGAGGGTTAGTGATGAGGTGATTGTTGAAGATGTAACCAATGAAGAACCCGAGACTTCCCAAGCCACTATCTCTAGTCCCATTGTTGTTGAAGCTGAAAAACAAAGAGAAAAATTGGTGAATGAAGAATTTGCAAGAAATAAGACTAGAAGGCAAATTCTTGAAGAAGTTGACAATCCCAAGGAGTTGCCACCGTATTTCAAGATACCCTATCCTCAAAGGTTGAAGAAAGAGGCAAAAGATCAACAATTCTCTAAGTTCCTGGATGTATTCAAAAAGTTGCAAATTAACATCCCGTTTGCCGAAGCCCTTCAACAAATGCCTTCCTATGCCAAGTTTATGAAGGAGATTCTTACTAATAAGAGAAGGTGGAAAGAGGAGACGGTCATGCTCACAGAAGAGTGTAGTGCTATACTCCAAAGGAAGTTACCGGTGAAGATGAAGGATCCGGGAAGCTTTACTATTCCATGCACTATTGGTCATTTGAATATTGGGAGAGCCTTGTGTGATCTCGGTGCAAGTATAAACCTTATGCCTCTCTCCATTTTCAAGAAGCTGGGAATTGGTGAAGTCAAGCCAACTGGGATTTCTCTCCAATTGGCGGATCGCTCCATTACATATCCTTATGGTGTAGTGGAGGATTTGTTGGTCAAAGTAGACAAATTCATCTTTCCGGCAGATTTTGTGGTGTTGGATATAGCGGAAGATAGTGAGACTCCGTTGATTCTTGGAAGACCATTCCTAGCCACAGGTAGAGCTTTGATTGATGTAAATAAAGGGGAATTGGTGCTTAGAGTCCAAGATGAAAAGGTTACCTTCAATGTTTTTGAAGCAATGAGGCATCCAAGTGACAAGGATACGTGTATGAGTGTGAACCTTGTAGATTCATTGACTGACAAGAGTTTGCAACAGACTTTTGAAGATTCTTTGGAAGCGGCTCTTATGATGGAGGATGTAGAAGAAGAGGTATGTGCGGAGGAAGTTGAATTCATGGTTAAATCCCTTGAGGCTTGTCTGGTGGTGAATAATGTTGAAGACAAAGTTGTGGAAGATGTGCGGATTGAAGACAAGGGTGAACCATCTGTGCTAGAGTTGAAAGAACTTCCATCCCATCTCCGTTATGCTTTCCTTGGGATAAATTCTTCATTCCCGGTTATCATTAGTAGTGAATTGAACTCTTTAGAGGAAGAGAAACTGTTAAGGGTGCTCAGGGAGCACAAATCTGCAATTGGGTGGTCTATGTCCGACTTGAAGGGGATAAGTCCCTCATTTTGTATGCACAAAATCCTCTTGGAGGAAAATTTCAAGCCGGTTAGACAACCCCAAAGAAGAATCAACCCGAATATGAAAGAAGTTGTAAGGAAGGAGGTTGTGAAGCTTTTGGATGCGGGAATAATCTATCCAATCTCCGATAGTCCATGGGTGAGTCCGGTCCAAGTTGTTCCCAAGAAAGGGGGGATGACGGTGGTGGCAAATGATAAAAATGAGCTCATCCCCTCAAGGATCATTTCTGGATGGAGAGTATGTATTGATTACAGAAGACTGAATGAGGCCACCAGAAAAGATCATTTTCCCTTACCCTTCATTGATCAGATGTTAGAGAGGTTGGCGGGCCATGCTTTTTATTGCTTCCTTGATGGATACTCAGGGTATAACCAGATTGTGGTTGACCCACATGACCAAGAGAAGACCGCTTTCACTTGTCCCTATGGCGTCTATGCATACCGGAGGATGCCATTCGGGTTGTGTAATGCACCCGCCACTTTTCAAAGGTGCATGCTTTCCATATTCTCTGACATGACTGAAAAATTCATTGAAGTATTTATGGATGATTTTTCTGTGTTTGGTAATTCTTTTGATAATTGTCTGAATAATCTTGCGTGTGTTCTAAAAAGATGCCAAGAAACTAACCTTGTTTTAAATTGGGAAAAATGTAATTTCATGGATAGAGAAGGTATAGTTCTTGGTCATAAAATTTCATCACGGGGGATGGAAGTTGATAAAGCAAAAATTGAAGTGATTGAAAAACTTCCCCCTCCCATAAATGTGAAAGGTGTTAGAAGCTTCCTAGGTCATGAGGGTTTCTATAGGAGATTTATAAAAGATTTTTCAAAGATTGTGAAACCCTTATGCATGCTCTTGGTAGTTGATACTCCTTTTGTATTTGATGATGATTGCATGCATGCTTTCCAACTTTTGAAAGAAAAACTCACCACCGCACCAGTCATTGCACCTCCAGATTGGAGTTTACCATTTGAGTTAATGTGTGATGCAAGCGACTATGCGGTGGGAGCCATTTTGGTCCAAAGAAAAAATAAAGTGTTGCATGTCATTTACTATGCCAGTCGTGTGCTGAATGATGCCCAATTGAATTATACCACGACTGAAAAAGAATTGTTGGCTGTGGTGTTTGCATTTGATAAATTTAGATCCTACTTGATTGGCTCTAAAACTACTGTCTACACTGATCATTCTGCTTTGAAGTATCTTATGACTAAACAGGATGCCAAGCCAAGGCTCATTAGGTGGATACTACTGCTCCAAGAGTTTGATTTGGATATAAAGAACAAGAAAGGAGTGGAGAATGTGGTAGCTGACCATTTGTCTAGGCTTCCACAAGCAGATGTTCAAGCAAAAGTTGAGTTGCCAATTCAAGAGGAATTCCCAGATGAAAAGCTGTTTATGGTGCAAGTGGCACCTTGGTTTGCAGACATTGTAAATTATAAGGCCGCCAACAAAATTCCGAAGGACTTCAATGCACAACAAAGGAAGAAGCTCATCCATGATGTGAAATACTATGTATGGGATGAGCCTTACCTTTTCAAAAGAGGTTCGGATGGAATTCTGAGAAGATGCATTCCGGAGGAAGAGATTGAGGGGGTACTGACTCATTGCCACAACTCACCATATGGGGGACACTTTGGTGGTGAGAGGACCGCCATGAAGATCTTGCAATGCGGGTTATTTTGGCCCACTATTTTCAAATACTCCAGAGCTTGGGTGATGAAATGTGATAAGTGTCAGAGGATCGGAAGTATTTCCAAGCGAAATGAGATGCCCTTGAAGGGTATTCTAGAGGTGGAGCTCTTTGATGTAAGGGGGTGACATGGACTCGGCAAGTGTACCGGTTCGTTGCAAGTAATAAAACGGTAAGACCGGATATCGTTCTTAGGGATCGTGGACAATTACCACTTCGTAAATTAGACTACTATCTAGGCGATCAAATTTTGGAGTGAAGGTAGCTCTAACATCTAACAAGCAAACAAGAATAAAATGTTTTTGTTCTTTTTGGAATTTTATCAAACAGTTAGAATGCAGACAGAAATGTGAATAACAATTAGATAGAATTGTTAGGGTTAGACTAAGCTAATCCTCCCTTGATTGTTATGAAATGACAAGTAACACAGTTCCTAATTCAATTATGACAATCAAGTCTTTTCTGAAATACTCAAGCCTAATGCCTTAGGTGCATTGAGCCTAAAACCCCAAATTAAACCCTAATTCCTTAGGTGGATTAACCTGAGATTTTGCATTAAGTAAAGACTTATAAGATTGCAAGCACCTCAAGACCTATGTCTAGGCTCATGAACTACTTGGCATTTGATTCATGAGCAAGCTCTAACACCAACCTTCCAGTTATCTATTAAAGCAACTAATCATTCCTAGGATGATCAAGCCTAAGAAAGCATTAAGCATGGAATCAAACACTCATAAAGAACAAGGAAACTGCATTACAATCAAGTCATTTTACAATCAAGTTCAGAAGAGCAATCATCTAACCCCAACAAAGGGGAATTTAGCTACACATCATCAAAGTAAAAGGGAAAGGAAGAGATACAAAAATGGAGAAAGTGAGGAACTCCATGGAAAATGCCCAGTAGCAGCCACAAGAGCAGAGAATGCCTTCTTAGGGTTTGCAGCCGCCTCCTTTCTTTTCTAATCCAATCCCCCTCTGCATTCTGCATCAGATGGCTTATAACAGGGGTTCTGAGATTCGCGCTCTCGCGGGGCGAATGCACTCTCGCGAGGCGAATATTAAAAATCTGAGCTTCAGGATTCGTCCTTTCGCGAGGCGAGAAGATAACTCGCGAGGCGAACCAGAAAGTGTGCATTTTCTGGAACAGTCAGGCCTTCTGGGTCGCGAGGCGAGAAGATAACTCGCGAGGCGAACCAGAAAGTGTGCATTTTCTGGAACAGTCAAGCCTTCTGGGTCGCGAGGCGAAACGTTATTCGCGAGGCGAACCAGAAAGGCTGACTGTTGCTGATCAGCTGGGTTTCAGGGTCGCGTGGCGAGATCCAGTCTCGCGGGGCGAAAATTCAAAACTCTGCTTTGCTCAATTTCTTCTCTTTGCAGGCTCTCTCTTCATCCAAGCCTTATCAAGGCCAACTCTTGGGCAATTGCTCATAAATTCCTGCAAAACAACACACAATACCACCTTATCCGTTCCAAAGGAAAAACTAAACAAAATCCAACTAAAATGGCCTAACTATATGCAAATGCATGCAGAAATGTACATGGAAAACGAGGTGAAATCACACTCATCAAATCACCCCAAGCTTAAGACTTTGCTTGTCCTCAAGCAAAAACCAAGGCCAAAAGATGAAAATAATCAGAGCAATGATAGTGAACTAAGAACCCGAGTAAAATGATCCAAGTAACAGGCATTCAATTATTTCAGCAAGAGACAATCAATTCAAGTCCAATTAGGGGCTTAGTTTTCCTAGACTCATATTCTCACTGATTCGGGCACTCTATCTCACTTGAAGCTCACCCCAAGCTTGTTCATTTGCTTGGCTCTCTTTCTTGCCTCACTCACTCAAGTGTTCAAGTATATATAACAATTCACTCCATTTTCCTCAAGGAATGAGTCCTACCATTTTCTTGACTATCAACCAAATCTTTACTTTATTAATGAAAACATCTAAGAATCAAGAGGTCTTATTCTTTGGTTGCATTGGGACCATGGGATCAATTTTCAGGTGGGAAATTCAAGAACAGGAAATTTCAAAAGGCTATACAAACAATCAAGCATTGCAAGGCACGACCTTCTAAAATACCTTTATTTGGGTTTCAGTTTACTTTTCCACCATTCTTTCCTTTCATTTTTGCTATTTCTCACTTCTCTTGTCATACCCTTCTCCATATACTTTTCTTTTCCTTTTATTTTTTTTCTTTTATTTGGAGAAGGGAGAATTTTCAACTCAAGAGAAATAAATTTTTTTTTTCAGATTCATTTATTTTTTTTTTCTTTTCATCATCCCAAACTTTCAACTACATTTTCCAACCCTTTTTTGCACAGTACTTTAGAAGGTCCCTCATAAGCATATTTAACAAAACATTTCAGGGTACCAAGAAAAGCATGCTATCCATTCAGGCTCAAAATGGGGCAACTACGGGTAGCATTAGTCATTCAAAGCTCAGAAGGCCGGAAAAAATACCTATTGCCTCAATCCTTTTCAAAAATGTTTTCAAAAATTTTCATGCTTTGAAATGGTTTCAAGTCAAGTTCTAGAGAAAAACAATCCAAGAGGAACAACACTCTACACAGAGAATGGGGGCAGATTTAGTGAGCACCCCCTAATGGCTCAAAAGCTCACATTTATCAGTTCAAAAACCAGTGAGGAACACAAGTCTATAGAAACACATGCTAATCATCAACTATCCAAGACCATCTCAAGAATATTTATTTGAAGCCATATCACAAGAATGAAATAAATTGGGTTCAAAAATCCACTATCACAATTTAATTGGCACTTAGTTCTCACAATCAGATGCTCAATCTAAGAAGGGGCAATCAATTCATGTGATCATGCAAGACTAAACCTATATGAATGCAAAGTGCAAGAATTCAAAAATTTACACAAAATTACCCCTACCCCAAGCTTAAAAACTTACATTGTCCTCAATGTAAATAATTAAGTTAGAGAGGGGAGAAAACTGGAATAACTCACCAAGGTGGTAGCGGGTGCTGGTTCACATGCTTTCTGGCTTTGCTTTCCCCTGCCCTTTTTCTCCTTCCTTTATTCAAAATCTGAAGGCACTTAACAAAACTATTAACAAACCTCTTGAGCTTCTCAAATTATTCAAGAGGTTAAAGCAAAAACAAAACTATTAAGAAAATGAAAATAACTAAAAAGAAGAGTTAAGAAATGTTGGGTTGCCCCCCAATAAGCGCTTCTTTAACGTCACTAGCTTGACGTGTAGATAACTTCTTTCAATTAACCGGGGTCTGCTGGACATAGAATTGCAAGAGCACTTTTCTTCCATGAAACTCCTGTAAAGAGCTGATTTTGCTTAGAAGGCCAACAATTGTGCTTCTGCTTTGCCTTTTTCGCTCTGGGCCTCTTGCCTTTTTTCTTACTCCTTCCCGGTGGAGGTTCTGTTTTCACAAGATGAGCAGGGCCAACTTCCTCACCAACTGATGCATCATTTGTCTTGCATAGCTTTAGATTTGCTTTCATGTTGGGCTTTTCCTTCTTCTCTGGAGTAGAGGGGTGGTGTTGATGTGCAATGACTTCCTTATCTACTGTGTCCACCATATCCATGCGGAAACACTCCTCTTCCTTGCTCGTGCGATGCATAGCTTCCAATACATTGAAAGTTACTTCTTCTTCTTGCACCCCGAATTTCAACTGGCCTTTTTCTACATCTATCAAAGCCCGACCAGTTGCCAGAAAAGGTCTCCCTAGTATGAGCGGAACTTCAGCATCCTCCTCCATGTCTAAAACCACAAAGTCTGCTGGGAAGATTAATTTATCCACCTTCACCAACAAATCCTCCACAACACCATAGGGATATGTAATGGAGCGGTCTGCCAGTTGAAGAGAAATCCCTGTTGGTTTTACCTCACCAATTCCCAGCTTTTTGAAAATGGACAACGACATAAGGTTGATACTTGCGCCTAGATCGCACAATGCTCTCCTAATGTTCACATGACCAATAGTGCATGGGATAGTGAAGCTACCCAGGTCCTTCATCTTTACTGGTAGCTTCCTCTGAAGTATAGCACTGCACTCTTCAGTAAGCATAACTGTCTCCTCCTTCCACCGCCTCTTGTTTGTAAGAATCTCTTTCATGAATTTGGCGTAGGATGGCATCTGCTGAAGAGCTTCAGCAAAAGGGATGTTGATCTGTAGCTTTTTGAATACATCCAGGAATTTAGAAAATTGTTGGTCTTTTGATTCTTTCTTCAACCGTTGGGGGTACGGGATTCTGAAATATGGGGGAAGCTCTTTGGGATTATCAACCTCTTCCGGAATCTGTCTTTTAGTCTTCTTCTTCGCAAATTCTTCATCAACCAATTTCTCCCTCTACGGTTTTTCAGCTTCTACACCGGTAGGAATAGAGGTAGTATCTTGGGAAGTTCTGGGTTCTTCGTTGTTTACCTCTTCAAACTGCACCTTATCAATTCCAGCATCACTTGTCTTTTCTTCCCTCTCTTTTTCTTGTGGATTTAACACTCTCCCACTTCTTGTGATAATTGCCATGCAACCTTCCTTCGTATTCTTCTCTGTATCTCCTGGCAATTGTCCTTGAGGTCTTTCTGCCATTTGCTTTGCCAACTGTCCTATCTGGTGCTCAAGATTTTTGATGGAGGCATTTTGATTCTTCATAGTCTCTTGAGTGGCTTGCATGAACTGGCCCAGAATGCTCTCCAATTTGCTTGAACTCTCTTGAGGAGGCTGTGCTTGAGAACTCGAACTTTGCCCTTGTCTCCACCCAAAGTTAGGATGGCTGCGCCACCCCGGATTGTAGGTGTTGGAGTAAGGATCATTTCTAGGCCCTTGGTTGCCCATATAATTTACCTCTTCTTGTCCAAAACTTCCAACCACATTGATCTCACAATTTCCATTTGCATGGTTACCTCCACAGAAATCACACACTGAAGTACCTTGAACTTGGACAGCTTGTAGTTGAGAATTCTGCAGTTGAACCGACCCCAGTTGCTTGGTAAGAATAGCCATTTGTGCCTTGAGAGCGCCAATTTCATCCAGCTCTAAAACACCTCTCTTGACCATTGATCGAGAACTAGGGATTTGATAGTCATTGTTAGCCATGTTCTCAATCAAGTCCTTTGCTTCTTCGGGCGTCTTCTGACTCAATGTCCCTCCTGCAGCCGCTTCAATCATACTTCTTGAATTCCTGTTGAGCCCATTAACAAATGTTGCAACCTGCTGCCATGTCTCTAGTTCATGATTTGGACAAGCTGTGAGTAAGGACTTGAACCTCTCCCAGGCTTCATAGAGTGACTCACCATCCCTCTATGCAAAGGCATTAATCTCTGATCTCAACTTGATCATTCTTGACGGAGGGAAGAAGCGAGATAAAAACTTGCTGACCAAGTCGTTCCAAGTGATGATGCTTCCATGAGGATGAGATTGAAGCCATGACTTAGCTCTATCCCTCAAAGAGAAAGGGAAAAGCCTTAACCGAATGGCCTCATCAGAAGCTCCGTTTAACTTGATGGTGTCACACAGCTCAATGAAAGTACCAATGTGAGCATGAGGGTCTTCACTCTCCAAACCTCCAAACTGGTTTTGCTGCAAAAGGTGGAGAAGTGATGCCTTGATTTCGAAATTATTGCAAGCTACTGCAGGTCTCACAATCGGAGTTCCACATCTATCAACTCTAGGGGAAGTGTAGTCCCCCATTGTCCTTCTTGGTGCATTATCTTCAGCCATGGTGATAGCTGGTAATTCAATTTGTGGTTCTTGCACACTTGGTTAACTCAACTTGTTGCTCTTGTCTACTAGAAGATGCTCTTTCTCTGTTCTGTCTTGCCTTGGCTTTCTTCCTATTCCTTCTATAGAGTCTCTCGATCTCAGGGTTGAATTGAAGTTCACCTGGGTCGATTGTACCTCGCATACAAGGAACAAACAGAGTAGCGCCGCAAAAACAGAGAAAACAGAAAAACAGCACAAAACAGAAAATTACAGTAAAAATGCCTAAATTAGGAGTCCCCTTTGGTACTCGTGATATTGGCACACCGATCCCCGGCAACGGCGCCAAAAACTTGACACGGACTCGGCAAGTGTACCGGTTCGTTGCAAGTAATAAAACGGTAAGACCGAATATCGTTCTCAGGGATCGTGGACAATTACCACTTCACAAATTAGACTACTATCTAGGCGATCAAATTTTGGAGTGAAGGTAGCTCTAACATCTAACAAGCAAACAAGAATAAAATGTTTTTGTTCTTTTTGGAATTTTATCAAACAGTTAGAATGCAGACAGAAATGTGAATAACAATTAGATAGAATTGTTAGGGTTAGACTAAGCTAATCCTCCCTTGATTGTTATGAAATGACAAGTAACACAGTTCCTAATTCAATTATGACAATCAAGTCTTTTCTGAAATACTCAAGCCTAATGCCTTAGGTGCATTGAGCCTAAAACCCCAAATTAAACCCTAATTCCTTAGGTGGATTAACCTGAGATTTTGCATTAAGTAAAGACTTATAAGATTGCAAGCACCTCAAGACCTATGTCTAGGCTCATGAACTACTTGGCATTTGATTCATGAGCAAGCTCTAACACCAACCTTCCAGTTATCTATTAAAGCAACTAATCATTCCTAGGATGATCAAGCCTAAGAAAGCATTAAGCATGGAATCAAACACTCATAAAGAACAAGGAAACTGCATTACAATCAAGTCATTTTACAATCAAGTTCAGAAGAGCAATCATCTAACCCCAACAAAGGGGAATTTAGCTACACATCATCAAAGTAAAAGGGAAAGGAAGAGATACAAAAATGGAGACAGTGAGGTACTCCATGGAAAATGCCCAGTAGCAGCCACAGGAGCAGAGAATGCCTTCCTAGGGTTTGCAGCCGCCTCCTTTCTTTTCTAATCCAATCCCCCTCTGCATTCTGCATCAGATGGCTTATAACAGGGGTTCTGAAATTCGCGCTCTCGCGGGGCGAATGCTCTCTCGCGAGGCGAATATTAAAAATCTGAGCTTCAGGATTCGTCCTTTCACGAGGCGAGAAGATAACTCGCGAGGCGAACCAGAAAGTGTGCATTTTCTGGAACAGTCAGGCCTTCTGGGTCGCGAGGCGAGAGGATAACTCGCGAGGCAAACCAGAAAGTGTGCATTTTCTGGAGCAGTCAAGCCTTCTGGGTCGCGAGGCGAAACGTTATTCGCGAGGCGAACCAGAAAGGCTGACTGTTGCTGATCAGCTGGGTTTCAGGGTCGCGTGGCGAGATCCAGTCTCGCGGGGCGAAAATTCAAAACTCTGCTTTGCTCAATTTCTTTTCTTTGCAGGCTCTCTCTTCATCCAAGCCTTATCAAGGCCAACTCTTGGGCAATTGCTCATAAATTCCTGCAAAACAACACACAATACCACCTTATCCGTTCCAAAGGAAAAACTAAACAAAACCCAACTAAAATGGCCTAACTATATGCAAATGCATGCAGAAATGTACATGGAAAATGAGGTGAAATCACACTCATCAGGGGGATCGACTTCATGGGTCCTTTCCCATCATCATACAACAACAAATACATTCTTGTTGCGGTGGACTATGTGAGCAAATGGGTGGAAGTTGTTCCAACTGTGAAGGATGATGCAAAAGCTGTGATTAGTTTTGTAAGGAAGAACATCTTCACCCGATTTGGAACCCCTAGAGCTATTATTAGTGATGGGGGTACCCATTTTTGCAACAAAGAGTTCAATGCAGTGCTTGCCAAGTTTGGGGTCAATCATAAAGTCGCCACACCATACCACCCTCAAACTAGTGGGCAAGTGGAGTTGTCCAATCGGGAATTGAAGAGGATTTTGGAGAAAACTGTGAACAATGCTAGGAAGGATTGGGCAAAGAAACTAGATGATGCACTTTGGGCTTATCGGACTGCATATAAAACACCTATTGGTATGTCACCTTACCAATTAGATTTTGGAAAATCATGCCACCTTCCGGTAGAGCTCTAACATCATGCTTTTTGGGCAGTGAAGGCCTTGAACTTTGATACTAAGTTGGCCATGGATAAGAGACTGCTTCAATTGAATGAGTTGGATGAATTCCGACTCTTGGCTTATGAGAGTGCAAGGATCTACAAGGAAAGAACAAAATTCTGGCATGACAAGTACATTCTTCCTAAGCAATTTGAAGAAGGCCAATCAGTTTTGCTCTTTAACTCATGACTCAAGCTCTTTCCGGGCAAGCTGAGATCAAGGTGGTCGGGCCCATTCTATGTCAAGTCATTTTCCCCATTTGGTGCAATTGAACTGGAAGACCCATCATCTGGAGATACTTTCACTGTTAATGGGCAAAGGCTCAAGCACTACCTTGGAGGAGATTTTGATCGTCAAGCAGTCTCCGTCCCTCTTAAAGCACCATCTTAGAGATCATCCGTCAAGCTAGTGACGTTAAAGAAGCGCTTATTGGGAGGCAACCCAAGTTTTCTTTTCCTTTTCTCTTTTGTTTTTCATTTTCATCTCTTGAATAATTTGAGAAGATCAAGAGATTGGTTAATAGTTTTGTTAAGTGCTTTCAGATTTTGAAGGAAGGAGGAGAAAAAGGGCAGGGAGAAACAAAGCCAGAAAGCATGTGATCCAGCACCCGCTACCACCTTGGTGAGTTGTTCCATTTTCACCCCTCTCCGACTTGATTATTTACATTGGGGACAATGTAAGTTTTTAAGCTTGGGGTAGGGGTATTTTTGAAAATTTTTGAATTTTTGCATTGTTCGTATTGCATTCATCTAGGCATAGTTTTGCATGATCGCATGATTCGGTTACCCCTGCTTAGATTGAGCATCTGATTGTGAGAACTGAGTGCCAATTTATTTGTGATAGTGAATTTTTGAACCCTGATTTTTCTATTCTTGTGATATGGCTTCAAATAAATATTCTTGAGATGGTCTTGGATAATTGATGATTAGCATGTGTTTCTATAGACTTGTATTTCTCACTGGTTTTTGAACTGATAAATGTGAGCTTTTGAGCCATTAAGGTGTACTCACTAAATCTACCCCATTTCTTGTGTTAGAGTGTTATTCCTCTTGGATTGTATTCCTCTAGAACCTGACTTGAAACCGTGTTGAAGCTTAAAAATTTTTGAAAACATTTTTGAAAATGATTGAGGCACCAGGTATTTTTTTCTGGCCTTCTGAGCTTTGAATGACAAAATGCTACCCCCTTAGTTGCCCAATTTTGAGGTTAAAAAAATAAAATGCTTTTCTTGGTACCTTGAATTACTTTGATGAACATGCTTCATAGGGCACCTTTTAAAGTATTACAACAAAAGGGAAAAAAGGTAGTGGAAAAGTATGGGATGAGAAAATCAGAAAGAAAAAAATAGTTTCTCTTGAGCTGAAAAATCTCCCCTTATCCAAATAAAAGAAAAAATTAAAAGAAAAAGAAATAAAAATATATGGAGAAGATGATGACAAAAAGAAATGAGAAGCAAAATAAAAAGAAAGAAAGAAAGTAAGGTGGCAAAAGTAAATCGAAAACCCAAAAGGGTATTTTAGAAGGTGTCATGATTTGTAATGCTTGATGTTTATGTAGTCTTTTGAAATGTCGTTTTCTTGATTTCCCCACCTAAAGATAAATCCCATGGCCTTGTTACAACCAAAGCAAAAGACCTCTTGATTCTTAGATGTTTTCATTAATAAAGTAGAGATTTGGTTGATAGTCAAGCCTATGGTAGAAATCATTCCTTGAGGAAAATGGAGTGAATTGTCATATCCTTAAACATTTGAGTGAGGTGAGAAAGAGAGCCAAGCAAATGAACAAGCTTGGGGTGATCTTCAAGTGAGCAAGAGTGCCCGAATTAGTGAGAATATGAGTCTAGGAAACCTAAGCCCCTAATCGGACTTGAATTGATTGTCTCTTGCTGAATTATTTGAATGCCTGTTACTTGGATCATTTACTCGGGTTCTTAGTTCACTATCATTGCTCTGTTTGTTTTCATCTTCTGGCCTTGGTTTTTTCTTGAGGACAAGCAAAGTCTTAAGCTTGGGGTGATTTGATGAGTGTGATTTCACCTCATTTTCCACGTGCATTTCTGCATGCATTTGCATATAGTTAGGCCATTTTAGTTTGATTTTGGTTAGTTTTTCCTTTGGAACAGATAAGGTGGTTTTGTGTGTTGTTTTGAAGGAATTTGTGATTAATTGCCTAAGATTTGGCCATGATGAAGCTTGGATGAAGATAGAGCATGAAAAGAGAAGAAATTGAGCCAAGCAGAATTATGAAGCTTCGCCCCGCGAGACTGTATCTCACCACGCGAGCCTGAAGACTAGCTGAACAGCAACAATCAGCCTTTCTGTCTCGCCACGCTAACCATGTCTCGCCCCGCGAGCCTGAGGACCAGAAGCCATCACGCCCAGGCCCTGATACTCATCACGGGCGTATTTGGGAAGAACCTTACTGTCTCGCCTCGCGATCCCATCTCGCCTCGCGAGAGATCGATTCCCTGAAGATCAGATTTTTAAGATTCGCCCCGCGAGCTACGTCTCGCCCCGCGAGTGCGCGAAACTCAGAACCCCTGTTATAAGCTGTTTTAGGGCAGAATTGAAGGGGAGGGGATTGAGAGAGAAAGGAGGCGGCTACAAACCCTAAAAAGGAAAATTTTGCTGCTGTGGCTGCTGCTGGGCATCTTCCATGGAGTTCCTCTCTTCCTTCATCTTTGTATCTTTTCTTTTCCCTTTTACTTTGATGATGTGTAGCTAAACTTCCCCTTTGTTGGGGTTAGATAATGCTTCTTTGAACTTGGCTGTAATATGATATGGTAGTAATATAATTTCCTATTTCTTTATGAGTGTTTGATTCCATGCTTAATGCTTTCCTTGGTTTGATCATCCTAGGAATGATATGTTGCTTTAATAGACAATTGAAAGGTTGATGTTAAGGCATGCTCATAAATCAAATGCCAAGTAGTTCATGAACCTAGACATAGGTTTTGGGGTGCTTGCAATCTTATGAATCTTGACTCTTAATGCAATTTCTCATGTTAATCCACCTAAGACATTATGGTTTAATTTGGGATTTTAGGCTCATTCCACCTAAGACATTAGGGTTTGAGTATTTGAAGAAGATTTGATTGTCATAATTGAAATAGGAATTGTGTTATTTACCATTTCATAGCACCAAGGGAGGATTAGCCTAGTCTAACCCTAACAATTCTATCCAATTGTTGTTCACATTTCTGTTTGCCCACTAAGTTTTTGATAAAATACCTAAAAGAACAAAAACATTTTATTCTTGTTTGTTTCATTAGATGTTAGAGCTACCTTCATTCCAAACAAGATTCGCCTAGATAGTAGTTCAATTTGTGAAGTGGTACTTGTCCGCGATCCCTGAGGACGATTTCCGGTTCTTACCGTTTTATTACTTGCAACGACCCGGTACACCTGTCGAGTCCGTGTCAGGAAGTGCTGTGGGAGTTCTTCCGGGAGTTGTCATTGGTCGGGTGCCCGAGGGACCATTTGATGAGGATGCAACCGTAGAAGAGCTTTCCGTGGAAGCGCCTACCTACACTACAACTTGATCAGGGATCACCCTCTCCTTTCCTCACTCTTCTTTTATATTTGTGTTTTTTTCATTGAGGACAATGTATGCTTTAAGTGTGGGGGATGGAACCAACTACTTTGTTTTTGTTTTCTTTTCCCTTTTCCTTTTGTTTTTGAATTTCGCTCTTGAATAATTTGAGAAGATCAAGAGTTTGTGTATGAATGTTGTGTCGGCAAGCTTGGTGGATTTCAATTAAATTTAGCATAGATGGATTGCATGAATCATGTTGACCATTGATGATTTCCCCCTAGGTTCGAAAAATCGAAAATTTGATGCCCTTGTGAAAAATTGAAAATGGAACTTTGAGAAATTTTATTGTGAGTGCTTGATTTATGACAAGTTTGGGGTGAAGGGGTGCACACACTAGGAATTGTATCTCGGTCGAACAATTTGCAAAAAAGTCCAGGTGAGAATTTGAGCCTCCAACATGTTCATAATTGTGTGATTCGCTTTTAAGCTGCACTTTCCCGAATTTGCTTGAATCTCATCATGGTTTGAATGTTTATGTGCTTGCATCAAATGATTTAGGCAATTTTCTTTGAAATAACTACTTGGCCTACAAAGAACCATCCCTAATGCATGTTCCCTAGTTAGCCACATTGAGCCTGATTAGCTTATTGTTTCTTGACGACCCTATATTATGAGCCAAAAATCTGGAAAAAAAAACCATGTTGACCCGATCTTAGGATTAGGAGAGCATGGAAGCTTAGCAAGAGAAGGGTTGCAAGAAAGTAAGTTTGGGGTGGCTAAAAGGTATGATATGTCATTCTGGGTCGAGAAAAAGAAAAATAAAGGTTGGATCCAAAGGCAAAAGAAAAAAAGAAGAATAAAAGTAACAAAATATCAAAAAGGGTATTAGAAGAGAAAGGTTGTAGTCACCCAAGGTAAAAAGGAAAAATGGAAAAAAGGAATTTGAGTGGAGATTCAATGTGTCGAATGTTTGTGCTCTCTTAATTCCTAGGTATGTATAGCCTAGTACCTTTGAATATCCTACCCTTAGCCAGACCCCATTACAACCTTTAAAAGACCTTTTGATGTTGTTTTCATGTTTTGTGGGAACTATTTATGAGATGATAATCAAATTCATGGGAAGTGATTTTGAAATGTGAAATTGAGTGAAAAGTTGATAGCCTAGACAAATTGAGCGAATGAGTGAAATATTAAATGCCCTTGTGAGGAAGGCAATTGTTTGAAATTGGCGATCTCCCTTTTGTGTGTAACTTGGATCCCTTGCTCAGATTACTGATTGCATGAATGATGGAAGTTCTCAATTTTTTAAAGTAAATGATAGTGGGGATTACATTGTTGCAATGGGGAAAACATTGAGAAAAAAATTGTTGTGTTTAATTGCAGGAAATTTGTGCAAAAATTGATTGAATCCTTAAGCTTACCACGTCTTGAGTCTTTTTGAGTTTTAGCTTGCTTGGGGACAAGCAAGGTTTAAGTTTGGGGTGTTTTGATGAGCCTCTGGCTCATCTAGTTTCCAGCTAGAAAAGGGTTAGATTTTGTGCCTAATTGGGCGAATCAACCTCGCTAATCACCCAAATTGGCCTTGTTTTGTTCCTAAGTTGGAATTTGACTCGTTTTATGTATTTTTAGTAGTTTTTAGTCTATTTTGAGTAGAATTACGCTTTTTGTTTCTTTTTATTGTTTCAGGTTAAAAGTGAAGCTCTTAGAGTCAAGGAAATTGAAGAAAACAATGGAAAGGCAATTCTGGAGGTTTCGCCTCGCGAAACAGGAGCTCGCCTCGCAAGCCTGAAGACCAGCCTGAACAGCAAAATGTCACCCTCTCTGTCTCGCCCCACGAATCACCATCTCGCCTCGCGAGTCTGAAGGTCTGACTGTGCCAGAAATGTCATCCTCTCTGTCTCGCCTCGTGAAACACTACCTCACCACGCGAGTATTCAAATCCAGATGGAGCCAAAACTTAATATTCGCGTCGCGAGAGGCTACTCGCCTCGCGAGCGCGCTCAGAGTCTGAAATCTATAAATTGCTGTTTTAGGGCAGATGAAAAAAAAACCTTTGGTCACCCACTTGTTTTAGATCAGTTTTGACGAATCCTTGTTCTTTGGATCTGCGTCTCCTTATTTTCTTTTCTTATTGTACAATTAGGATGAACTTCAAGTGTTTGTGTCTTGTTACAAGCATGAGGAGCTAATCCCCTTGTCTAAGGGATCAATGAAACCACCCATGACGGTGTAGATTCAATGTGATGTATGTTTCTCTCCTTTGTCTCAATTATTGTTTTCCAATTCTGAATTTATTGCGTTGATCATATGCATGCGTGATTGACTATTTAACGTTGATGAGGCTTAGTAGGCAATTCGCGTTTAGAACTTGAATTGGGATCATTGATCGAATATTGCACGAGAGTGAATAGGAGATCGGTGCAACCTTATAGGAACCAGATTTAATAGAGTTTGATGATTGGGTTATGAGACCTAGTAAGTAATTAACTCAATTGTTGAATATGTCCTATTGAGCACGAGAGTGTCATTAGGAGAATTTGGGGGTCCTGGTTGACATTGTAATTGAACTTAGGGAGAGAATCATCATCACTTGGGTACTATTCATGATTGGGTAGGTGGATTTGTGACCTTAGATATTTAATTCCAGATTTTAATACTTGATTTCTATTTGATTTGTTAATTTGAATTGCGATCCTATTTTCTCTCTCTCTCCACAACCACTTGCTGTTACTTGGCCAACTTATCGAATTTCTCGCGAATTAGTCGAATTGGTAGCCCAATCCTTGTGTTCGACCTCGATAATTACTTGCCATGTTTATTTTATTACTTACGATGACCCGGTACACTTGCCGGTGACTCAACACCTTCTAGAGCTTGAAAGAAGTATATCATCTACATAAAGGAGTAAGTAGATGATCACTTCTCCATTCTCTTTGAAGGTGTATACACAGCTATCATAGCTGCTTCTTTGGAAGTTCATCTTCACCATGAAGTCATCAAATCTCTTATTCCATTGCCTAGGACTTTGTTTTAGGCCATATAGAGATTTCTTCAATAAGCACATCTTGTCTTTTCATTTGTCAAAACCCTCGGGTTGATCCATATATATAGTTTCCTCTAAATTTCCATGAAGGAATGCAGCTTTTGACATCTAGCTGTTCTAGATCCAGATCAATTGAGTAACCAAGGCAAGTACGATCCTTATTGAGCAGTGTTTGACTACAGGAGAAAAGATTTCATTATAGTCAATTCCCTCAATTTGAGAGAACCCTTTTGCCACAAGTCTTGCCTTGAATCTGGCCTTGTTTGCATCCTGAGTATCTTCCTTCATTTTGAAGATCCATTTGCAGCCTATTATCCTTTTGCCCTTTGGTGGATCAACTAGAGTCCAAGTCTTGTTTTGTTCAAGGGATTTCATCTCTTCTTTCATTGCCCTCCACCATTCAGCACTATTTTTACTTGCTACTACTTCTGTGAAGTTACTTGGCTCATTTGCTTGAGCTTCCTCTCCAATGCTCAGGGCATAGCATATAAGGTCTGCTTAACCAAATCTTCTTGGGGAACTATATTTCTTCTTGCTCTATCTCTGACCAAGTTATAATCATTTGCCACTGGTTGAATTTGATGTTGCTCTGGTTCTGTTTCCTCTTGAGCAGGTTGAGTCATGACTCGGCTTGTGGAAAGTTCCACCTCATCTTGGGTATTATCTGGTGCAGCTTCAGGTGTAATTGGTGATTGATCCTTTGTAAGCATGACCATCCTAGTCCCATCAAAGACTACATCTCTACTGATTATGCACTTAGGTTCACCATGTTCTAATCTCCACAATTTGTATCCTTTTATGCCAGCAGGGTAACCAATGAACACACACTTAATTGCCCTTGCTCCAAGTTTATCCTGTTTAACATGAGCAAAGGCCAATGAACCAAATATTCTCAAGTTTGAGTAGTCTGCAGGTCTACCTCTCCACATTTCTATAGGGGTTTTGAACCCTATTGCAGAAGATGGACTTCTATTTATGAGATATGTTGCGGTTACAGCAGCATCACCCCAAAAGCTCTTTGCAAGTCCACCACTTAATAGCATGCATCTCACTCTTTCCAGGATTGTTCTATTCATCCTCTCTTCCAAGCCATTCTGTTGTGGAGTTCCTGCAGCTGTCCTGTGCCTTTGTATACCTGCACTCCTGCAGAATTTACCAAATTGCTCTGAAAGATATTCCAGGCCATTGTCAGTCCTTAAATATTTCAGTTTAGCACCTGTTTTAGTTTCTGTTTGAGTGTACCATTCCTTGAATTTTTCAAAGGTATCACTCTTATTTTTAAGTATATAGATCCAAACCCTGCTTGAGTAATCATCAATAATAGACAGGACGTGGGAGCCAACTCCGTGAGTCATAGTCCTAGCTGGACCCCAAAGGTCTGAATGAGCATACTCAAAGATTGATTTTGTAATGTGTTGTCCAGTTTTAAAACTAACTCTATGTGCCTTTCCTAAAATGCAGTGATCACAGAATTCAAGCTTGTGTACCTTGTCACCATTTAGAAGGTTTTGTTTACTTAGTTCTATCAAGCCCTTTTCACTTACATGTCCAAGCCTCATATGCCACAAATTTGATTTATCATGATAAGTATGACTAGCTACTGCTGCCTGTGCAATAATAGTGGCACCATCTAATATGTACAATCCATTTCTCTTTATGCCTTTAGCTATTGTTCTATCATTCATAGAGATTTTAAGCATACCTTGTTCAATTTTAGTTGTATAGCCTAGGTTATCAAACATGCTTATTGAGAGTAAATTACTTTTCAGTTTAGGCACATACCTCACTCCTGAGATCACTATCTCATTCTCATTGAACATTTTTAGACGAATTGTACCTGATCCTTGGACCTTGCATGGCTTGTTATTCCCTAGCAAGACTGCTCCACCATCTTCTAGGCATAGAGACTCAAAGTAATCCTTTCTTGGACACAAATGAAAGGTGCATCCGGAGTCAAGCACCCAATCTTTTCCTGACTCTGAGTTTGACAGCACCAAGGCCTCTGCTGACTCATAACCAGAAGACTCGTAGCCCGAGGAAACAATAGTTGCATCACCTGACAGTTGAGATGACTTTATTCCTTTATTCTTCCTCTCAAGGAACTCTTTCTTGAAGTGACCCTTCTTGTGACAATGGAAACACTTATACTTGGATTTGTCTTGATTCTTTGATTTTGATCTATGCTTGCCTTGCTTTCCATTCCTTCTTTCATGTCTGCCTCTTACAATATTCAAACTTTCTACTTTTCCTTCTGCCTTGGACTCTTGCTTCTTTTGAAATTCCTTTGTCCTTATGGATGATTGCACCTCATCAAGAGTAATTGTTTGATCTCTACCAAACAGAATTGCATCCTTGAAGTATTCATAGGAGCTTGGTAAAGCACTCAGCAGAATTAGTGCTTTGTCTTCATCATCCACTGTTACCTCAAGATTCTCAAGATCATCAAGAATCTTGTTATAGTCTGCAATCTGCTATGCTACAGGTCTGTCTTCACTCATCTTGAATGAGAAGAGTTGTTGCTTCAGGAACAATCGATTTGCCACAGACTTGGTCATGTAGAGAGACTCAAGTTTGAGCCAAAGTGCAGCTGCAGTAGGTTCTCTTGCAATCTCTCTGAGAGGTTTGTCTCCAAGGCATATGATAATTATGCTCATTGCCTTATCGATCAGCTCCCTCCTTTCTGCTCCATAGACCAAAGTCATTCGATCCATAGAATTTTTCAACAGTGGTAGGCTATTCTGAATGGGGAAATCAATATCCCAACACTTACACTCCATGGCGGGGGAATCCTCCAAACAATGCTTGGATTGATCAAGAGGAACATTGGGAATCTTCCGTGCCTTCATATCAACCACAACCTTCTCGATGGTATGATAAGCCATCACCCATGGAAGTTACTTTGGAGAACTTCACATCCACCACCACAGAAAACTTTGAGCAACCTATTCCGGATGGTCGGTCTCACTTAGAGTTTGTTTTGGAGAACTTCATGGTAACAAGAATGGAAAGTTTCAAAAATCGAGAATCTGCCATTCGAAGTCTCGAGGAACATATTGAGAAAATCTCTAACCAACTATCTGAAAGGTCAAATGGGAACTTGATGGACGATGATGAAGATGATGCAATAATGGATGAAAAGGAAGATGAAGAGGTGGGAGCAACCGAATTAAGAAGTGAAGACCATGTTTTGGAGTACATAGTTGCACCATCTCCCATTGAACTCTTGACTAAAGAGATTGAGATAAAGAGGCATTTGGAGGACGTCTATTTCACCATGCTAGAGGATGATGAAGAACTTTTGGAATTAGATGATTCTATCGGTTCATATGCTTGTGTTGATTGTGACGAGAGAAATACTTGTGTGGTTTGTGCTGTGATTGCTGCATATATGGAAGGTGATGGATTTAATAATGCAGTGAATGAAGATTACGCAGAAGTCAAAGCAGCACCAGTGATCCTCTCTACTTGTTTGCCACCTCCCACTGTGAAGCAACCAACGATGGATTTCAAGCCTCCGCCTGAGAAACTGGATTTTGCATCTTTGAAAATGAAGGCACTATGGCCAATCCAAGAGGATGAACCCCATTTGTGTTGGGAAGACTTTGTTGATAAATAGGTCATCTTTGACCCAGGAAAGATTGAGAAGTTCGTCACACTTGGAGAAGTCACCATGACTTTCGAGCACTCACTTTCACACCAATGCTGCAAGTTATGGGACCCTAGAATAAGCTTCCATTCTCTGTCTATCACTTGGCCCTTATGCTACAAGAAACGGGATCCAGGCGGAAGCTTCTCAATGAGTTTTCTTAACCTTTCTCTTTAGTTATTTTCATTTTCTCTTTTTAATTATTTTTCTTTACTTGAGTCATTTGCGTGTGAGTCTTGTGTTGGTAATCTTGAAGGAATTTAATTGAATTTAGCACAAATGGATTGCATGATATATGTTTATGATTTCCCCCTAGGTTTTGAAAATTGAAAATTGATCCCCATGTGAAAAATTGAAAATTGAACTTTGAGAAATTTTATTGCGATTGCAAACTTTATGATAAGTTTGGGGTGAAAGGATGCACACATTAGGGATTGTTTCTCGGTCAAACAATTTGCGAAAAATTTCCAGGTGAGGAATTTGAACCTTCAACATTGTTTTTAATTGTGTGAATCACTTTTAAGTTGCACTTTCCCGGATTTGCTTGAATCTCTTCATGGTTTGCATGTTTATATGGTTGCATCAAATGATTTTGGCAATTTTCTTTGAAAGAGCTACTTGGCCTAAAAAGAACCATCCCTAATTCATGTTCCCTAGTTAGCCACATTGAGCCTAATAAGCCTATTGTTTCTTGATGACCTTAAGTTATAAGCCAAAAAATCCGGAAAAACCATGTTAACCCAATCTTAGGATTAGGAGAGCATGGATGCTTAGCAAGACAAGGGTTGAAGGAAACTAAGTTTGGGGTGGCTACAAGGATATGATATGTTGTTTTGGATTGAGAAAAAGAAAAATAGAGGTTGGAGCCAAAGGCAAAAACAAAAGGAATAAAAGTACAAAAATGTCAAAAAGGGTATTAAAATAAAGAGGCTGTAGTCACCCAAAGTAAAAAGAAAAAGAAAAAAGAAGAAAAAGGAATGAGTGGAAATTCAATGTGTCAAAATGTTCATCCTCTCTTAGTTCCTAGGGACTTAAGCCTAGTACCTTTGAATATCCTACCTTTAGCCAGGCTCCATTACAACCTTTAAAAGACCTTTTGATGTTGCATGCATGTTTTCTTGGGAATTTTGTTTGAGATGAAAATCAAATTCATGGAAAGTGCTCTTGAAACGTGAAATTGAGTGAAAGTTGATAGCCTAGACAAATTGAGCGAATGAGTAAATTATTAAATGCCCCTGTGAGGAAGGCAAATGTTTGAAATTGGTGATCTCCCTTTTGTGTGTAACTTGGATCCTTTGCTTAGATTGATTATTTCATGAATGATGAAATTCTCTTTGTTTGAAGTTAATGAATGTGGGGATTACATTGATGAAAAAGGGGGGAAACATTGAAGAAAAATTGTGTTGATAAAATTGCATGGAAGTTGTGCAAAATTGATTGAATCCTTTAAGCTTGCCAAGTTTTGAGTCTTTTTGAGTTTTAGTTTACTTGGGGACAAGCAAAGTTTAAGTTTGGGGTATTTTGATAAGCCTCTGGCTCATCTAGTTTTATAACTAGCAAGACCATGGTTTTTGTGCTAATTACTCGAGTTTAATCTCGTTTTCGCCCAAATTTGGATTTAATTGTCCTCAAGTAACGCTTTGAGTCTCTTAAGTAGTTTTTAGGAGATTTTAGTTAATTTTGAGTCAAATAAAGCATTTAATGCTATTTTACATTTTCAGATTAAAAGGGAAGGAAGAGCAAAAAGGGAAGGACAATAAAGCAGAAGCCATCACGCCCTAGCCGTGATAGTGATCACGGCCTTGATGAGCCAGCCATGAAGATCAGAAAGGATCACGGCCTAGTCGTGATATCCATCACGGGCGTGATGAGAAGACCCTGAAGATCAAAGAGCATCAAGGCCTAGCCGTGATAGAGGTCACTGAATGCAAACGATTTGACATCATATGAGGCTGAGAAGAATAGACTAGTACCCGATGCTCCTTTGATATGTTAGAGAACATGAGTAGCTACCTCTTGGTGAGCTTGAGTTGGCTTAGAAACAAACTGACTTAGCTTGTTGATAATCTTCTAGATTATTTGATTTTTGTGTGCTTATTAAATGGATTTTTGCCCCCAATTGTGTCGATTGATTGAGTTTTGTCCCTAAGTTTAGCTAATTTAGTTTTTAATAATATTTTGAATATTTTAGTTTAATTTCATGTTTTTAGAGTTAATCTAATAGTATTTTTACTTGTTTACATTTGTAGAAAATAATAAAGATGAGATGGAAAATTGAAGAGATTGATAGATTTGGCTTCTAACGAAAATTGCAAAAAGAAGATAGAAAAGTGGCAACACCATGAGAATTGGGTAAATTGATATTGTGATATGGAGCAAGTGGGGGTCCAAGTCATTAAATTGATGATAATTGATATGAAGAATTGCAATTGCCATTAATTGATGTGGGCCATGTTCACAAATTTAGGAGATTTAGTTTTCATCCAAATTAAATCAAATCATGAATTGCAATTTGCAATAAGTGCAGCAACGTGATACAAGAATTGCTAGGGGCCCACGCAAATTGAAGATTTGGAGGCTTTCATCTATATATAGCCATAACGTCGGGAGGAAAAGAGAACGAGAGTCAGACATAGTAGCCGCACAGGAAAAACAATATAGAGAAAACTATACAGTTTTTAGGGGGAGAAAAGGGAGCAATCAATAGAGTTGAAGATGACGAGTAGAGACTCATGATGACTACCTTGCCTTCATCTTCTTACGGAGTTTGTTCTATTTCTATTATGTCAAGCTAATTTTATTTTGTTAGAGGTAGATGGAACTGCCTAGATAACTTGTTTTGATTCTGGATAATTACTTGTTCTGGTTTGTTTAATTTCAAGAGTTTATTCACTGATTGCATGCTTATCTACTGTATGAATTTGCAATTGGGAAATTCAAGTTCATAATCGTTGTTTGTGAATAAACGATTTGCGCGTGTTACTTAGGAATAAGAACACAACCAAATTAATTTTTTTGAGTGAAAATCTTTCTTATCGCTTATGCTATTTATATAATATGCAATGAATTGAATTAGTAACTTAGACAGAAAGGTTTATTCACCTAAGGAATTAGGGGATAAATTACAAAACTCAGTTTCTTGAAATTGGATAAACTGTTCAAGTTAATTTCCAGGATTGAACAAGTAGGAAAGGTAGGGAAATCGATCCTCTAACAATTTTTTTCTTGATTTTTAAAACCCAAATTTTATGTTGCTTAATTTTCTCAATTGAAAATACCAAAAATATTTTCTGTTTCTTGTTAAATTTCTGTTCTTACTTATTGGTGAAAACCAATTTCAAACCATTTGGTTGCTCAAACGAAATTGAGTTGGCACGTTAGTAGTTAACGGTTCAATCCCCGAGGACGATATTTTTATTACTACAGTTAGCGATTTGGTGCACTTGCCAATTTTGCTCAACAAGGTTTTGGCGCCGTTGCCGGGGAATTATTTTCGTTAATATTAGTTGTGCCAATGGAACCTCGATTTGAGCATTTTATTTTGTATATATTTGAATTTTTCTTTTGAGTTTTGTTTTTGTTAGGTGGATGCAACACATGGACCATGACTACTATTCAAATCAGGAATATCAAATTGATTTGGTCGTGCTTGATTGTATCGTTGCTAACAAGGTAAAGACATACTCTAATGAGGAATGGAGATCACATTTGTCATCTTTACCACCACCACCACACTTTAAGCTGAATCCTGAGGTGATAGAATTTCTTTGGGAGATAGATGCTCAACTTGTGATCTAGAGCACAGAGCGTAACAAGGCAGAAATAAGTACCATGATTCAGGGGTTTGAAGTGCAAGCTGGGAAACATTCTAAAGAGCTAGTAGCGCAATTAAGTGTCATGATTCAAAAGTTAGAAGCGGAAACTAGGGAACATTTGAAAAAGCTAGCTGAGGAGCCACTGGAAACCCATATTCAAGAGAATGTGGTTGCGGATATGGATCAAAATGAAGATGTAGTGGTGGTGGTAGATGAGTCACAAGAGGAAATATCTTTCACCATGCTGGCCAAGAAACCTGAAATTGCTGCATTGGATAAATATGTTGGCTTACATGCATGTGTGAACACTGCAAAGTTGGTCCCTTCCACTTGTCTGTCAAATTTCTTTGTGAAAATAACATTTGACCCGGGAGGAAGTGGGTTCATTATTGTACCTAAAGAGGTCAATGGAGTTTTCACACACTTGCCAGGAGGAATTGAGGGTAGATTCATCTTGCTTCTGCAATCGGCACTCCACAAGCTATGGGATCCGGGAGGAAGCCTTTACATATTTAGCATCTCTTGGCCCCTATGCTACAAGCAATGGGATCCAGGTGGAAGTTTCTCAATGAGTTTTCTTAACCCTTCTCTTTAGTTTATTTTCATTTTCTTGTTAGTTTTTGTTGAAAATAATAATAACAAATAAATAAATAATAAATAATAATAAAATAATAAATAAAAAGAAGAAAAAATAGAAAATTTAGAAAGAAAAAAAATTTGATCAGATATATATTTAGTTTTTTTTTTCTTTTATGACTTGCCTATCTTGTGCTAATGTTTTCTCTGTTCTGAGATATATATTTAGTTGTGCTTCATGGTATCTCATGACAAAAAGGAAGGATAGGAGGCACTAATAATGGTGACCTCACGTTTGGACCAAATTTTGGAAGAGCAGGATAGGGGAGTTTTCTTTTCTTTTTCTTTATTTTGTTCTTATTTTTTTCTGTTTGTGTGTTGTTTTATTTTTGAGTGTTTTCTTTTATTGTTTGCAAGTTAATGTCACAACTCCTCTTTGAAAAAAAGTAAAAAAAAATAATAATAAGCATGCTTGTGTGGAACCCCATTCTTGGTAATTTCATTGTATTGTGCGCCCATCATGTTTGTTTTCCTTTGATATGAAGATGATACTTGTGGTTTAGATTTTCATTTGAGTTTGTTCCTGACTGGATTTCATAACTTTGGTGCATTGTGTTAAACCTTGTTGATTAAAGTTCATGGCTATAAAATTTTGGTGAGAATTAATTGGATTGCTTAACTTTATCCTTGTGAGTCATTTGAGCCTATAATTGTAAATTCTTTCTTGTGAGTGCACCATTGAAATTCATGCTCTTGAGTTTGCTTGTTGTTTGAAGTTCATGATTCACATGCATATTATAAAAATGATTTGGCCCGTATTTCAAGTAGATACTTTGACCAAACAACCAACCGTGAATTTTTCCCTTTGTTTAGCCCATTTGAGCTTTAAATGTATATTTTTGTTTGTTTTATCCATGATCCTTACCTTGAAAAACAATGTGTCTAACCAAACCTTAGTGGATAGGAGAGCATTGAATTATTGTGTGTGGGTTTGACATAAGTATGGGGGAGAATATTGTGCTTATATGTTGGTGAAGGGAAGGAATGGTTACCAAAAAAAATACAAAAAATAAATGCAAAAAAAATGAAAATGGTATGAAATACTTGAGAAAAACAAAGTGGTGCTTTGAAAGAAAAGAAGGTGAAGGAAGTCAAAAAGAAAGAGGTGGGAAAAGGGTTGTATGCAAAATCACGGTTCATTATAATAATTGTTGCTCTCCTATTTTCATTAATTGGTACTACCTTGTTTATCCTTTCTTATCCTTCCCATTTACTTTGGCCACATTACATCCTAAATAAAGTCCCTTTGATTTATGCATGCTGTGAATTGTGAATGAATGATTGAGATGAAAATAAAACTTGAAGTTGCATGGTTTTGATGTGTGAAATTGAGCAATACACTTACCTACATAAATTTGAGTGATTGAGTGAAATTACACTTCCTGTGAGTAGTTGGGTGTCCATTAGTTCTTCCTTAATTGAATTAGCCATGTTCTTTAATTTTTCAAGTGTGGAAATATTGGTGCGCCTTTGTTATGATTTCTTATTTGGAATATTCTAGGATGTGAACTTGTTATAAGGTGATTCTTTTGTTTTAGGATCTCTTACATGGTTGGGTGGTGCATTGCTTTGTTATTGTTATGTTAGGGTGTCCCTTGAGTCGATGTTTGCTTGGTTTGTTGTCCTTAGTGTTTTGTGTGTTTGTTTGGGTTACTTTTGCTTGGGGACAAGTAAATTCTTAGGTTTCGGGGTGTGATAATCTTCTAGATTATGTATTTTCGTGTGCTTATTAAATGGATTTTTGCCCCCAATTGTGTCGATTGATTGAGTTTTGTCCCTAAGTTTAGCTAATTTAGTTTTTAATAATATTTTGAATATTTTAGTTTAATTTCATGTTTTTAGAGTTAATCTAATAATATTTTTACTTGTTTACATTTGTAGGAAATAATAAAGATGAGATGGAAAATTGAAGAGATTGACAGATTTGGCTTCTAACGAAAATTGCAAAAAGAAGATAGAAAAGTGGCAGCAGCATGAGAATTGGGTAAATTGATATTGTGATATGGAGCAAGTGGGGGTCTAAGTCATTAAATTGATGATAATTGATATGAAGAATTGCAATTGACATTAATTGATGTGGGCCATGATCACAAATTTAGGAGATTTAGTTTTCATCCAAATTAAATCAAATCATGAATTGCAATTTGCAATCAGTGCGATGTGATACAAGAATTGCTAGGGGCCCACGCAAATTGAAGATTTGGAGGCTTGCATCTATATATAGCCACAGCGTCAGGAGGAAAAGAGAACGAGGGGCAGACACAATAGCCGCACAGGAAAAAAAAATATAGAGAGAACTATACAGTTTTGAGGGAGAGAAAAGGGAGCAATCAAGAGAGTTGAAGCTGACGAGTAGAGACTCATGATGACTACCTTGCCTTCATCTTCTTCCGGAGTTTGTTGTATTTCTATTATGTCTAGCTAATTTTCTTTTGTTAGAGGTAGATGGAACTGCCTAGATAACTTGTTTTGATTATCGATAATTACCTATTCTGGTTTGTTTAATTTCAAGAGTTTATTCACTGTTTTCATGTTTATCTACTGTATGAATTTGAAATTGGGAAATTCGAGTTCATAATCGTTGTTTGTGAATAAACGATTTTCATGTGTTACTTAGGAATGAGAACACAACCAAATTAATTTTTTTGAGTGGAAATCTTTCTTAATGCTTTTGCTATTTATCTAATACCTAAGGAATTGAATTAGTAACTTAGACAGGTAGGTTTATTCACCTAAGGAATTAGGGGATAATTTACAAAACTCAGTTTCTTGAAATTGGATAAACTGTTCAGGTTAATTTCCAGGATCGAACAAGTAGGAAAGGCAGGGAAATCGATACTCTAACAATTTCTTCTTGATTGTTAAAACCCAATTATTCTGTTGCTTAATTTTCTCATCTGAAAAAAAATACCAAAAATATTTACTTTTCTTTGTTAAATTTCTATTCTTACTTATTGGCGAAAGCCAATTTCAAACCATTCGGTCGCTCGAACAAAATTGAGTTGCCGCGTTAGTAGTTAACAGTTCAATCCCTGAGGACGATATTTTTATTACTACAAAGCGATTTGGTGCACTTGCCAATTTTGCTCAACACTTGTTCACTGCAAATGCTAAGTCTGGTCTAGTATTAGTAAGGTAGATTAATCTGATAATTAATCTTCTATGTGATGATGGATCAGGATGAAGATTGCTTCCCTCTGCAGAGAGTTTGAGATTAGGAAGCAGTGGAGTAGTTCCTGGTTTGCATGCCAAGAGTCCCGCATCTCCAAAAGTTCTAGGGCATACTTCCTTTGACTGAGAGTTATGCCTTTCTGAGACCTTGCCACTTTTAAGCCAATGAAGAACTTGAGGGAGCCAAGATCTTTGATCCCAAATTGCTTGTCCAAGTAGGTTTTGACAGATTGAATCTCATTACTGTCATTGCCAGTTAGAACTATGTGATCCACATAGACTAAAAGGATGGTGATGTGAGCATCTGCTGTTTTGACAAATAGAGAATTGTCTGATTAAGACTGAGTGTACCCGAGATGAATGTGAGCAGCTGTGAGTTTGGAATTCCATTGCCTTCTAGCTTGCTTGAGTCCATAAAGAGACTTAAGAAGCTTGAATACTTGATTAGGCTTGGAATTATCGAATCCTTGATGGATAGTCATATATACCTCTTCATTTAAGTCTCCATGAAGAAAGGCATTATTGACATCGAGTTGATGCAAATGCCAATTATGTACTGCAGCTAGAGCCAAAACTAGCCTTACTGTTGTCATTTTAACTACTGGAGAAAAGGTCTCAAAGTAGTCTATGCCTTCTTGTTGTGTGTATCTCTTTGCCACAAGTCTAGCTTTGTATCTTTCTAGACGCCCATCTAATTTAAGCTTGACTTTGTAGACCCATTTACAACCAATGGATTGGTTTCTTGGTGGTAAACCAGTAAGTATCCATGTATTGTTCTGTTCAAGAGCAGAAATTTCTTGATCACTTGCTTGTTGCCAACACTGATGCTTAACTGTTTGCTTATAAGTTTTTGGTTCTGGAATGGTAGTGAGTGATAGTGCATATGATCTATAGCTGATGAAAGATGATTAAATGAAAGGAAATGAGATAGAGGATAGGAAGTACCTGATGATTGACCTGTTGGAAGTTGTGAATGAGCTATATTGCAGTGGTAGTCCCTGAGATAGTTGGGAGGGTTTCTCTGCCTAGTTGATGTTCTAGGCATAGGTGGAGGTTTAGGGAGCAGGGTTAGAGTTGAGAGCAGAATTAGGAATTTGATTTGGAGGTTAAGGAAGAGGAATGATGGGAGGAACAAATGTTGATTCACCAATTGTGGTGGTATTTGGTAAGCAAGATGGAAAAGTGGAGGGGGGAGAATAAGGTTGTGTTGTCTTAGGGAATGGAAAGATATTCTCATAGAAGATAACATTTCTTGAGATGAATATTTCTCTGCTATGTAGATCAAAGAGAATGAAGCCTTTGACTCCATCTTTGTAGCTTAGGAACATGTATTTTCTAGCTCGAGATTGGAACTTTTTTCTATTTGCACTACAACAGAAAATGCTTTAGATAGCATTTATGTGTGCCTTTTAATAGCGCTTTTAAGCACTATCTATGCCCTAGTTATTAAAAGTAGTTAGTAAAGATAACATTTAAGACGCGCTATTAAAAGATGACTTTAGATAGCATTTCCGTGTATGAACAAACGCTATCTAAAGTGTGTGTTTACCGCCATCTTGGGAAGGCACATCTGTGACTTTAGATATTGTTTTTTGTATAAACGCTATCTAAAGGCATGCCTTTAGATAGCGTTTGTTTATACAAATGCTATCTAAAATTGCCTTTAGATAGTGTTTACACAAACAAACGTTATTTATTGCCGTAATTTTTTTTTAGTTTACTTATTTCTTAACTTTACCTCCACCCTGCATGTTCATCAAAAACAAAAGGTTTACATCAACCACATTCAGAAGACACAGTAAATTACAAGTTTACTAAACTAAAAGAGCACTAATTGTCATCTAATCATAACTAATTAACAATTAATAAAACAATTTTTAACAGTAAAAAAAATTGACTTTGTTGTTATCTTTCCGCCCAATAAACGTTATCTGAAGGTTATCTTTTAATAGCATTTCTTTATACAAATGCTATTAAAAATTGATTTTATTTTATTTATTTATTTCAAATTAGAAAAGATTGCGCTTCAAAAAACAAACGCTATCTTATGTGCACTCTTTAATAGCACTTATTCTAGGAAACACTATTAAAAGGCCACAACCATTTTTAATAGCATTTCTGCTTTACAAACGCTATTAAATAACTGTTATTATAAATCATTTCTGTTGTAGTGTTTCTACTAGTGTGGAAGCGTATATAGCATAGTGATCCAAAGACTCTTAGGTGAGATAGGTCAGGTGGTTTGTTATAGAGAACAGAAAAAAGAGATTCATTCTTTAGGACTTCTGAGGGTATCAAATTGATTAGATGCACTGCCTGTTGGACGTCATAGGAGCAGAAAGGGAATGTGAAGGTTGGCTTGAGGCATTAAAGCTCTAGCTATGTTTAGAATGTGCTAATATTTTCGTTTAGCATTTCCATTTTGTTGTGGGGATTCAACACAGGTTATTTATGTAAAATGCCTTTGGATTATCAGAGCCTATCCTAAATCCGTTGGGCCACTCGCAGATGTACTCAGTCCTGCAAACATCGCACTCCAGATGTCCAGTCCTGGGTGGGTGGGTGGGTGTGTGTGTGGGGGGGGGGGGGGTGTTAGAGTCCCGCATTGGATAGTGATATGGCCTGAAGAGTACTTATAAGTAAGGGGTAACCCTCACCCTACAAGCTAGCTTTTGGGGTTAAGTTAGGCCCAAACCCAAATTCTAAGGATAAGCTCTATAACTTGTTCTTCCAATTCAGTGGTACTCACAAACTCGTCCTTTTCCTCTTTCAGTGGCAAAGCCACCTTCATAACCCAATTCATCCTCTGCTTCACATATAGAAACCACACCGACATAGAAACACCCCAAGAAATAGACTCAACCACCAAGCTGTGAATGCAAGAACCTCAAAAACAATAAAACATTTATCTTGGTTCATCCTATCCTTGGACTACGTCCACTCCTTGTCTTCACCAAAATCCTATGAGTATTGCTTTCACACCTAGCCTCTCCAGGCTCAACACAAGTATTCTTTTGGCTAGTCTCTTCAGGCTTACATATATACCCGGATTGATTTGTGAAGAAAGTGCTTCAAAGTATAACGTTTCAAGTCAACAAAATAACACTCAAAGAGTGAATATTAATGAAGTTTTGTATGACTGCATAAATAACTTCTATTAATAAATACAAATGATTGAGCGAGAAATATTAATGAAAGAATGAAAATTTTGAGAGCTTTGAATGCACAATTTACTCGTAATGAATATTCACAGGTTGTGTTCGTCACATTCTACTAGTTTCTTCAATGTCTTCTTTATATAATCATCAGTAATAAATCCCTTGAGAGACATTCTCCTTGGTTCAATGCTTAATATCAAAGAGTCGTTCTAAGGTTTCATTTAATGTTTATCGACATTGGTAGGGTTTTTTGACTTGAGAACGAACTTCTTTGCTTGCTTTATCATAGTGCAGGCACGAGTTGGAGCAGGAGCATGTGTTTTTTTAACTTCGAGCGGCGTGACTTCCTTTTTTGTCAATGTGAGATATGACACAAAAAAGTTCATTCTGTTGTTTTGTGCAAAAGGGATGTCATATTTCCTTCATGCTTTATCATCCTACTTGAGTTAGCAACTTTGAATTTTCTTCAATATCAAGTTCTTTGATTTAAGTGAGGAGTCTGAAATGTGCTTTCAGATGCTTTGTCTTATGTGACTCTGAAGTTGACACAGGAAAACACAAGAAGAGGGGGTTGAATTGTGTTTGTTAATAATTTTTCTAAAACAACCTTTTAAAACTGTTTTTCTCACATTAGGATATATAAAGCATATGCACACACTGAAAAAGAACTTTTGAGACTTAACAAAAGCAATATCAAAACCCCACAATTAGTATAAACAAATAAAGCTGTAAGAGTTTAAGGAAAGAAGATTCACGCAGATGATTTTATCCTGGTTCACTCTCTTCCAACCAAGAGCTACATCCAGTCCCTTCGACTTGAAGGTTTTATCCACTATTTCTCCAAATAGATTACAACCAAGTATTCAACACCTCTCCAGGCTACAAGTATTCCTTTCTTACCAAGCCTCTTCAGGCTCTAACTCTAACAAATAGATTTTAACTTAAGATCGTCTTAACTCACTATATGTGAGGATATGAAAGTTTAAGATCTGTTGAATATTTTCACAATATACAAACTAAAGAATACAAACTTTTGCTTTTGAAAGAATGAAAGAAATGAGAGCTTGTTCTCGCAAATATTGGATCGGCAAAAGTTATTCTTCATCGCTTGAGGTCCTCTATTTATAGTGACCTTCTTCTACTCTTGAAAAGCTTCAACGGTCATTTTGAATTTCCCGTTTAGAGATAGCATTGAGTGCATAATATCCGTTGTGACTGATAGCTTGATCATGGCCATGCTGAAATGTATTCTTGGTTATCAGGGTAGTACAAAATGGAGGCTCACTGCTCTGAGCATTTGCAGCTTGAAAATTGTTTTTCCTCATTTATGTAACTTCCAACTTTTTCCATCCGTAAAGGTGCTATCATACATATTGTTTTACATTTCCCATTGTAATGTGGTTCTTTTTGTATTTCCTCGATGGTACTATGATTTTCTCACAATGAAACAAAGCATTAAGCATATAAAACAAATGAGATTTTATCAAAATAAAATCATTACAATGCATTCTAAAAATTACATAATAGATTGGATCTAGGGCATATCAATTATTCTCCAACAATAATTTCTTCAACCCAGATATTGATTGGCTTTCACACTAGTTAAGTCCACAATGGATGTGTTTCCTTTGACTTCAAATAGAAATGGAAGAAAATTTGTTAAAAACCTAGGAGAGTTATGCATTTGATAGAAATAGAGAGCTACATAATTGATAATAATAGATAGAGAACAAATCTATCGATTGATCAAATCAATAAACTCATTCCAAGGGTTTCCCTTTCTTCAAGTTGGCTAGTGGTCGGTTCCCACAAATTACACTTTTGAACCATGCACGATGAGGGTTGGGTTGAGAAGGGGGTGAGACGTGTGAATTTTTTAATGACTTAATCTTAGCCATCAGATTAGATTAAAATGGAAAGATGAGATTTGGTGTCACTTGATCTTAACCCTATATATATACCCCAGTCTCAATCATGATTTGGAAGAGGTATGGGGTGGATCCCAAGCCGAGAGCCGCTGCCTTTAATGGTAGAAACTTTTTTAGAAGTCAGTCGTGAGGAATCAAGGAGAAGAATTATGATACACACTTTAGATCCTTCAAAACCGCCGGAATGTGAAGATTCTTCCCATGTGACAAAAGGACATGATTCAGTGGTAGAAGAAAAGAGAAAGCGCTGGTGTGAACACTACAGGAAGCAACCAAATTAGAAGAAATCAAATGGGGAAGGGTGTGCATTTGAAACATCATCCGAGGAATGTCAGGAGCAAAAATCGAACTCTTAAACAATTCCTTTCAGGCTTTCACCAAAGAACTGTTGGAGAATTTGTATAAATTTTTCTCTCCAAAATATTCAATTAATCCACCCTCTTCCTTGGCCTAAAAAGGTAACGGAAAATTTTGATTTATGTGTAACATCCCAGCTGCTTTATAGATTGATGACTGTTGCCACAAACTAAAACATGTGTTTTCATCATGCTTTGTCCTTACTCACACGCTTCCTAGGAAAACTTTCTAGGAGGTCACATATCCTAGAATTGCTTTAAGTCAAGCACGATTAACTTTGGAGTTCTTAAGTGTTGGACTCCCAAAAAGAAGATGTGTCTTGTTGTTATGGGTAGCATCAATCAATTACTTTAAGCTATCCTCAACTACAAAGTCTCATAATTGCACAGTCTCAGGATCCCCTCAACTGTGCAGTCTCATACCTGCACAGTCTTGGGTTCCCTTTCATTCCGATGTTGAATCGGTTCATTCACGTGTCCCTCTGCTTAGGAGCCTTCCAGGAGCCGCTCCTTGACCAAGCTTCCTCTTGCACCGACTTCCATTCCTCGCCCTCGCCATCCCTTGGTGTCACATGCCCACCAGCTTCCACTTGGTTCATCCCCAAGCAACACTGTACAGGGAGAGGTCCCGCACTGATATCACTTTTAACATCCCGACTGCTTTACAGGTTGACGTTTGTCCCCACAAACCAACACGAGTCTTTTCAACGTGATTTGTTGTCACTCACATGCTGAAAACTTCCAAGGAGGTCACCCATCCCAAAATTGCTCGAAGTTAAGCATGCTTAACTTTGGAGTTCTTAAGTGATGGGCTCCCAAAAAGAAGATGCATCTTGTTGTTATGGGCAATACCAATCAACTCTTTTAAGCTATCATCATTTGCACAGTCTCATACCTGTACAATCTCAGGATCCCCTAAACTTTGTAGTCCCATAACTGAACAGTCTCAGGTTCCCTCTCATTCTAATGTGGAACCATTTCATTCATGTGTCCTTCCACCTAGAAGCCTGCCAGGAGCCGCTCCTTGACCGTGCTTCCTCTTGCACCGACGACCACTCCACGCCCTCGTCAGCCCTGAGTGTCACATCCTGAACATACTCCCAAAACTCTATGGGTTATTGATTCTAGAGCAACTAATCATGACAGATTATTCAAAACTCTTTTCTTCATACAGTCCTTATGAAAGCAACATAAAAATTAAAATTTCAGATGGTTCCTTCTCTGCAATAGCTAGAATTGGTTTAGTTCCCATATCTTACTCGCTGGTCCTCCATAATAGGGATGGCAATTTGGACCCTACCCTATGGGTACCCGCAAAAAATATCCTCAATGGGTAGGGTAATTACTCGTTTTATGGGTATGGGTTTGGGTATGGGTACTCTAGTACCCGCCCCACCCCGCACCCTCATATATATATATATATATATATATATATATATATTAATAACAAAATTAATGTATAAGTTTTAAACAAATGGCTCATTAGTGTTTTTTCTTTTCCGGACTTACAAGTTCATGAATTTATTGTTTTGGATGTTTATTGTGATATTTACCCATTTTGGATGTTTTAGATGTTTTTTTTTAGTTTAATACTTTGATTTGTGATGTTTCATGAGTAGCTTTGGATTTTTTTAATTGAGTTATAATGTTCTTTATATTATTTTTTATTTTTTATTTGTTAAAGTGCAGGTAACGGGTGTGGGTGTGGGTACTTAGGTATCCAGAGGGTACAGGTAAGGGTACTAAAGTTACTACCCACGCGGGTATGGGTCTGGGTACGAGCAGTTTTTTCAAACGTGGGTATGGGGACGGGTACTATAGTATCTTACCCAGACCTTACCCATTGCCATCCCCACTCCATAATGTCCTTCATGTTCCTAATTTGTCATGCAATCTTTTGTATATTAGTAAATTAACTCATGACCTGATATGTCATGTTATATTTGACTCCCCAACCTATAGATTTAAGGAGTTAAGCTCAAGGAAGACGATTTGTAGTGTTATGGAGATTGACGGTCTCTACCTTCTTGAAGATGGAATTGATTTTATTAGATAAACTCAAAGTAATTTGTTTAGTTCTGTTTAAGTTTCTAAGGATACTAAATAATGTTGTGGCATTATAAGTTAGACCACCCAAGGTTTTTCGTATTTAAACCATTTGCTTCCTGAACTTTTCAAGAACAAACATCCTTATTTTGTGAAATTTATCAGTTAGCTAAACATCATCACACTTCTCATTATCCTCAATCTTACAAAACATCAGGCCCTTTTCTGCTAATCCACAATGATGCTTTGGGACCTAGATGAGATCCTACACCTTCGAGTAAATGGTAGTTTGTCACTATCATTGTTGACTATACCAGATTAACTTCAGCATACTTAATGAAAGAAAAATGACAATCGTCAAAAAAGGAACCATTCACCATAGCACTTTGTTGATACTCCTCAATAGAATGGGGTAGTTTGAGCGAAAAAATAAACACATGTTAGAAGTTGCTCGAGCATTACTTTTTAAAAATATGTTACCAAAATATCTTTGGGATGAAGCCATTTTGACTGCAACCAATTTGATTAATCAAATGCCTTGTACAGTTTAGAATTTCAAAACTCCTTTTAGATGTTTTTCCTACAAATAGGCTTTCACCTACCACCCAAGATATTTGGATGTATAGTCTTTGTCCATGAATGCAAAACCAAAATAAAATTGACCCTTGAGCAAAGAAATCTGTGTTTATTGGTTATGCATCCAATCAAAAGGATACAAGTGCTTTACTGTTTTTAAAAAGACATTCGTCACTATGGATGCTACTTTTTTGAGTCAACACCAGTTTTTGATACTCAACTTTGGGGGAGGGGGGTTGAAAGATGTTGTCTGTTTTAAAAAAGATATTCCTCACATGTTTGAAAGCTTAATCTTGTACCTTAGGTGTTAATGGGCTAGTGTTACAAATTTGAGGTCAATCGGACTTAAAACGAGCTCAAAACACACCCAAACACGTGAAAATCGGGTACCGACATTAGGACTCAACGCTCAAATGTGGGTTTTGGATGATGAGCATTCTGTGGTCTTAGACACGTTGTAAATATGTATCAATTGCATGGACATGTGGAAGATCAGGGTTCCACGCTCTAGCGTTGAGAGACCTCATGCTTGAGCATGCGCATGCTAGAGCATGGCACGCTTGAACGTGCTCAGTAGAACCCAAAAGTGTTAAGTTTTTCTTTCTTCTTCTGCCCACCACTTTGCAGGAGAATTTGGGTTTTTAGAGAGAGGAGCTCCACAGTTCTAGAGAGAGAAACTTGAGTTTTAGAACGACTCGTCCTTTGTTCTTCCTTAGCTCTTGCTTCAATTCTAGCTTTGTTTATGAAACTGTTGCAATAGTAGGGTTTGTGGCAAATATTTTGTCTGTGTGTTAGGGTAAACTTCAGAGCACGTGGCAGCAGCTGTACAAGTGAGAGGGTGCGGTTTTCTAGGCCCGAAACATCGGCAAGAAAGTATACAAGGTGGGGAGAAAGTATCTAACTCGCCGGGGAGGCAAGCATAATATTGCATGTTATATTGAATGTGTAGGGTGCCCCAGACCCTACTAGTTGAAAATGACTTTAGAATAATATTTATGGTTTAGTTATTATACCCTTATTAGCTTTAGGGCAAACCCTAGGTTAGACAATTTTGATTGAGGTTGCATGCCTATTCTGTCATATGAATATGTCTCTGGATGTTGTGCTGATTGATGTGTGGTATTTGTTTATATGTTTACTATTATTGTTGATTGATTGATAATATGATGGATATATAAAATATTATATATATATATATATATATATATATATATATATATAATATTGTTGTTGAGGATGATTGGTTGTTGTGTTAGAGCCTAGTTGACACCCTGAGGGTACACTGATTTGGATTGTGTTGTGAAAGTGGTATATTGGTATCGAGATGAGATGTGGATGCTTTGGGCATCGTGAAACCTGTAGGTATGAGTTTGGTATCGATGTCAACTTAGGATGATTGTGCATTGCATTAGTTGCCAACTGGCGGACTGCGTGACTGAGAGTCATACGAGGTTGGTGTACCCGGGTGCGAGTACATAATATGGAAAGGGATGGTTCTAGGAACCTTGGGGATATAGTCCGGTCTAGAAAGATCTATAGTTACCAATGATTTGCACCCACTGAGTCATGATCCTTGTGGATGCTTGGCTATCCCGACGTCTGGCTCTGAGTATTCCAGTCGCAGGTAGACCTTCCGAGGAGATCAAGATACCCGAATTGGAGAATGAGCTTATAGGGGGAATCACCCTTATTGGTGACAGAGATTGGAAAGGTACCCTGGAGAAACAAAATAACATTCTTTTGGCAAATAAGGCCCGTGAGAGAGAAATAGAATGTCTAGGAATCGATATTCCTTGTGAGAGTGATAGGCCGATATGCATAGGAGTGTGATTCCTTAGAGAAATGATCCTAGATATGTAATTAAGGATGGTTGTAACAGAATGACTTGAGAGATGATTGTTGTTTGCATATATGTGTTGTATGATAACATGTATTGTGCATTAACCCCGTTTATGGTGTTGTTTAGTTACTTATCTTCTCTCTATCTCTATTTCTTTGTATGTAATCTATCGATAGATGAGCAGTAGTCGTACTGTGATAGTGATGGGATCGAAACACCGACCGATGCACTACTTCTAGAGGATCCCGCCTAGGGTCCAGATTTCGGGCAATATTGAGATCGTGTACCACAACGACCGTGGGTGGCGGGTCGACCACTAACAATTCTTCATGTGTTATGTCAGCCCAGCTAGCATCTACATCTGTCTTCGAGAAGGTCCTTTCTTTACCTTGTTGGGATTGTATCGTATCTTTCAATGTCTCCTGTTCTCTAAGATATGGTATCCACCCCGCCAGCAGGAGTTCCCAGACAATATGTGGAACATGGTGGACCATTCAGAGACCCGCAACGGAGTTGGTATAGTGAACAGGGGCAGGAGGAGGAGTGTGTAAATGATGTTCCACTTTCGTCATCGCGGGGTTGTGATGAGTAGCAACGAGTCAGTGTGGAAGCCCAAGACTAAAGTTTATAGACGCCGCTACGGCGAAAGCGAGGGTAGCTTCAAATTCCCATATCGTCTGTGATGAGGATCGATCAGATGCATCTGCTAGGGTATGCCTCTGTGAGCTTCTTTTCTCTTTTGATGTATTTTGATTGAGAGGCGAGCGGTTAGATGTAGGACTTTTTTTTGTCTTCTTCTGAGACCAGTGTATGTATGTTTTTCCTTTTGATTAGAGTCTGTATAATTGTTAGAGTTATAATCCCTTTGGTGGGACTCCATGTACATAGGCATATGTTTTGTGTATGTATGTATATAGTTTCTTGTTTTATGTTTTTCCACTGTGCATTTTTTAAAAGTTTTTAATTTACTGCTTCCATGATATACATTATTTTCGTCTGTAATTAACGTGTTGATGCTAATAAAATGGATTAAAATGTAGTTAATTAGGGTTGCTCTTTAATGGGACATCAGGGTGTCACACACTTAGTTCGTCAACAAAACAAGGCAACATGCAAGGTCCAGATGATTATCATATGTTTGTAAGGCATTCACCTGAAGGAAAGATGGTTGTATTAAATGTGTATGTGGATGATATAGCACTCACAGGACTGGAAAGACCTTTTTTTTTGTTGGAAACTTCAACCTTTGTGACCTGTTAATTATCATACTTTTATCTTGATTGAGTAACCATTTTATTTGTAGCATCAATGTAATTCCAACAAGTGATACTTGAGCAGAAACTTGAAGATAATATTTGAACAAAAAATCAGGCAAGCATGAAAGGAACTGTCACTCCTTTGTTGATTACAAATTCTAAAGAAAATGTCTAGTTTCTTAACATGTAGAAATACATTTATTAGAATATGAGAATCTTACAATTCTGCTTGTGTTCATAACTCTAAGTTAAGGAATAATACATCATGCCTGCAATTGGAAAATCAAATAAAATTTCATGTGGGGCACAAGTTATAACAAAGCAATATACATTGCTTATTATGGCTAAACTCAAAACATACAGTTGCAGCTTAAGCAAAGCATTATTTCTCACCATGCCAAGGCTTTTGAAGATCTTGCTTCATATGCCAACTCCGAGAGATCTGTAACTTGTTTACCTAACATTACCATAAGAAACTCTAATTAAATTGTCAAAAATTCAAAGCCTTGTTGAACTTTGGGCATGACTGTGTTAATCATCATTTATTAGTTCGACAATGTGTATCATTTCATCCTTGCTTGCTGAAGTTAATACAAATTGATCTCTATACAATTTTCAAGGCTTTATTATTGTGTAGGTGATTCTTCCATTCATTCACAACAACCCTGAGAAGGCTCATCATGAATGCGTGGAGCCTATAACTTATAATGTATACAACAACTTAAAACAAAAAACAATTAAATATAAACTATTGCTGTTATGGCCCAAATATGTTATGGCCCAAATATTAAGCCCAAGTACCATGATCTACCTTGAGTGAGGAAGAATCTAGAATAATGATGAGTCACATCATTTAGGAAGAGTCTAGAATAATGGCGAGTCGCTATGATGAGTCACTACTAAGTTTGTTAGGTTTGTTATTAAGAATGTTATATATGTAATGAATGAATGCAATGAAGAACAAGAAGAAAAATATTAAGAAGCATTTTACTATAAGGAGGTTGCTCCCCTCGAAGGAATGTTTTTATTTTCTTTATTGTTTTAGCTATTCTCTGTTAGGTATAATTCTTTATACCTTACATTGGTGCTTTCATTGACTTACTCATGACTCCATTTTTTTCCAACATTTATGCTCCATCATCCAACCTTCATTTCAACCATGGCTACACACCATTTTTTGATCCCCATCACCATTATTCTCTCAGCCAGATAAGACAAACAGGCTCGGTAACAAATTATTACCTACAATTTGATCTCGTTTCTCAGCGTGTTATCTGCTTGACCGAAGCTTCCTATCTTGACTACTTCATTTTCGGCCTTCGGGAAGACATCCGCCATGAGCTGATGATGTTGCGCCCCTACTATGCGTTTCAAGCCCTACAGATGGCACTGAAAATTGAAGCCAAACTTCTCAACCACCAATCAACGAGTCTGCCATCCAGAGCCCTCTCAACCATTACCACCATTACCAGGAGCCACATAATCAACCCGAGTTCCTCTCCCTCAACCATGGTTCTGCGACACTGCCCATCGAGCCAACAGAGCAGGGAGAAGAATACCTGGGAAAATCCCACGACTTCACAGCAGAGAATCACTCATCTATCACAACCATTTTTTCCAACAAAGTTCAAATCCAAGTCTCAGCCAAAACTCTACTCACCTCTGCGGATGACACATAACACTCACACGATGAAGACACATCCACGCATATTCCAGTTTCGACAAACTCAAAGGCCTTCAAGGATCTGGGTTCACCAAATCGGGTTGCGGCTCCTACAGATTTTGATTCCAAAAATCATCACGACACCACCTTGGAACCATCGCCTTTGAATGCCATCATTTTGCCATCGCCGCCTCCTCCCATGGACACCGTACCCACCGTCAGTCTCTTCGGTTCGTGGCTCTGCTTCGCCGACTTATTCCTCTTCTCTCAAGATCCGCTTCCAAGTGGTCGTTTCGAGTTCGCAATGTGTGCGTCCATCACCTTCATGCTGTCGCCAGAGATGACATCCATGAACATCTATGCCAAACCAATGTCATCACCAAGGAAGATGACTGTAAACGACATTTCCGCCACGCCGCCATGCCACTTCATCTTCGTTTTCGATCCAGGAGGACCTCACACCGATGCGCCCCCCTCTGTCGTGCGTCGCCTTCTCAACGTTAGCAGTTGTAGGAGCTTCATCCGTCTCTACTCCAGTTCCTTCCTTCCCACCTCTGCCACAAGAGCATCTCGGTCACAAGAAATTTCTTCTTCTTCGGTTCGGTCCGGTACTTCTCTGGTGGCAATTCCCTTTCCCGTGGTAGTGCCGTCGCTTGTACCAGCCTCAACCTGGCCATGGGTGCCATGGGAATTTCAAACACAGGGAACCATTAGGGTTTTGGTTCTCATGTGGTTGCTATTGGGCTAGGAAGTAATTCTAATTTGGGCCTTTCTAATTTCTGTTTCTTGGACCATACCATATTCTAAGTTGGCTACCACAATTTTTAGACACAAATTTTCTTTTTCTGGATCAGTTTTGTTTTGGGCCTACTACTGCATGTTTTTTAATTCGGCCCCTCCTATTTTAGGGTTGTCTGGAGAGTACAATTGGGCCACTATTAGTACAATTGGACCTAGCTATCTTCCTTGTGGGCCACTAAATGGTTGGACATCAATATTTTTCTCCCTGGATTCATTGTGGGCTGCAGCAAAATATTGTGGGTTTTTTCTTGGACTTTCATACACCTTGAGGACAAGGTGTTTTTGCAAGAATGGTGGGATGTTATGGCCCAAATATTAAGCCCAAGTACCATGATCTACCTTGAGTGAGGAAGAATCTAGAATAATGATAAGTCACATCATTTAGGAATAGTCTAGAATAATGGTGAGTCATTATGATGAGTCACTACTAAGTTTGTTGGATTTGTTATTAAGAATGTTATATATGTAATGAATGAATGCAATAAAAAATAAGAAGAAAAATATTAAGGAAGCATTTTGCTTTAAGGAGGTTGCTCCCCTCGAATGAGTATTTTTTATTTTCTTTATTGGTATAATTCTTTATACCTTACAATTGCAAATGCTCACTGAGTTTATTTTCGTTAATAGAAATCAAGAATCACAACTTGATTGGGAGAAAACTACTAAAAGTATAAAATGGCCATTATTTTTGTTTGTTAACATGAGTCAAAACAATATCATTTTCAATGTTAAATAGAACTGGAAAGTCCATGCATTTATTAATATCAAAAGAAATGAAAAATGACAAAGCATATTATCATTACGAATGTTATTATATACACTGACATGGTGGCATATAATAAATAAATAAAACCTATCATGCCAAATTAGAATAATAGCATCTTATTTCAAAATTTTAAACATTTGTAGTTAGAGCTGACAACGTTTAACCTACATTAGGTGAATCCTTTATTCCCTAAGGAATTGACAACATGATAATATTTCATAGGCATCAAAGAAGATGACATTAATATTGGGAATTTAAAGGAGAATGTGTCTCAATGGTTTAGCTCTACAAATCCAATTTACAAAATTACAGGTCATCCAATATCGTCCACGGACTTTTTTCTTTCTTTTTCGAATTTATAGCCACAATAAAATAAAATAATATAATGAGAAAATAACAACCTTTGGAAGACACTAGTGCAAAATATATAATAAACGGAAAAGGTTAACGTCAGCTAACCAAAACTTAGACATTAAAAAGGAGGCAGTGGCAGAACTGTAATCATCAGGGTTACTTAAATCACCTTTAACGTCAGTTGTATACACAACTAACGTTAAAAGTGATGCGGGTCACTTTTAACGTTAGTTGTTTTTAGTGAATGTATACGTTAACACAAACCCGCACGCCTTCCTCTTCACTCTCTGTCAATGCACTTTCATTCTTTGCCTCTGCACTTTCACCTCTTCTTCCCTAACCCTTCTCCACCACCTCGAGCTCCATTGCACCGCCACCATCGCGAGGTCTTCTCCACCACCACCGCGATGTACACTCTTTCTCTCGCTCTCTCTCTTTCTTTGAATCATGATAAGCCTCTGGCTTATCTAGTTTTATGACTAGATGAATTAGGGTTTATGTGCAAATTTATTCGAGTTCAATCTCGTTTTCGCCCAAATTTGCCTTGTTTTGTTCCTAAGTTGGACTTTGACCCGTTTTGCGTCTTTTGTGTAGTTTTTAGGTTATTTTGAATAGAATTACGCTTGTGGTTGCTTTCGTTGTTTCAGGTTAAATAAATGAAGCTCTGAGAATCAAGGAAGTCAAGGAGCAATGGGAAAAAGCAGTTTTGGAGGTCTCGCCCCGCGAACAGAAGGCTCGCCTCGCGAATAATGAAGACTTGGAAGTCAGAGACCATCACGGCCTAGCCGTGATGTGCATCACGGCCGTGATCTAAAACCACATAAGACAGAGACCATCACGGCCTAGCCGTGATGTGTATCACGGCCGTGACCCAAAATCCACACAAGGCAGAGAGCATCACGGCTTGGCCGTGATTCACATCACGGGCCGTGACAAGAAGACTCGCGTCGCGAGACATCCTTCGCGTCGCGAGGGTTTAAATTCCAGAAGTGCGCCAGAAACAGAAGCCGTCACGGCCAGGCCGTGATGACTATCACGGCCAGGCCGTGATGACTATCACGGCCGTGACGCGTGGCCTCCTTATAAATAGAGCAGATCAGAACAGAATTAGGGACTTTTTTTGATCAGAACTGATTGTAGACCTTTTGTAATCCTTATTCTGGGGCTGCGTCCCCTCTTCTCTTCTCTTAATTCTTAGGTTTAGGATGAGTTCCGATTGCTTGTCTATGAGCATGAGGAACTAATCCCCGTCGTCCGAGGGAACGATGAAGCCACCCATGGCAGTGTAGATTCTATAAGATGTATGTCTTTCTCCTCTAATTCAATTCACGTTTTCTAATTCTGATTTGATTGTGTTAATCATATGTGTTGCGTGATTGACTTGTTAATGTGATGAGGCTTAGTCAGCGATTCACGTTTAGAACTTGAATTAGGATCATCGATCAAATATTGCACGAGAGTGAGTAGGAGATCGGTGCAACCTTATAGGGAACAAGAATTAACAGAATTCGAGATTAGGATTATGAGACCTAGTAAGTAATTAATCCAATCGTCGAATACGTCCTAATGAGCACGAGAGTGGATTTAAGAGAATTTAGGGGTCCCGATTGACATTGTAATTGAACTTAGGGAGGAATTCATCATCACTTGGGTGTACATATTGGGTAGGTGGATTTGTGACCTTGGACATTTTAGTTTTCTGATTTTTAATTAATTATTTCATTAGATTCGGTAATTGAATTTCTTATATTAATCTCTCTCTCTCAACCTTCTTCTGTAACTTGACCGAACGTATCTGACTTCCCGCGGATTAGTCGAATTGGTATCCCAATCCTTGAGTTCGACCTCGGTAATTACTTGCTGTGTTATTTTTATTACTTGCGACGACCCGGTACACTTGCCGGAGTCACAACAAATCACACACTGTTTTTCTCTCACTTTGTGCATGCCCTAACCCTGTTTTTCCCACTCACTCTCAGCCACAACGAACGACGGCCGCCTTGATAGCACCACCACTAAGCCACTCTCCTTCTCCTCACTCTGAACTCAGGTAACATAATAAAAGACAATGTTGGGGATCGTTGCTTTTATTTTCCAACCGTTGTCTTTGAAGTTTTAAAAATTTCAGTTTTTTTCACACTCAAAGTTCTCAAACAATGCTTTATCCACAACCCTTTACTGCATTTTTCAATAAATTATTTCGGGTCTCGACAGCAGGAACATTCTTTGTAAGCTTTTGCTTTTTTGCTTGGAAAAGACAACAACAATTCAAGTTTTCATCTTCTTTTGATCTAATGTTTTTTCCTTTCCTTTTTCTGTATTTAACTTCATATGTAAATTGTTCATTTTAAGCTGAGTTGTGGATCCTGATTTGTGTCATAGTATGTGTATGATATTTAGAGCCATATATAAAGGCAATTTGTAAATCGGTTTGCATGATTATATATGTGCAGGTGTTAAGGGAATTAAGTATTGGTTTTGTTTTGTTGCAAAAAGGGGAGGCTTAATTGTTGATGATTTTAAATTGTTGGTGGTGAGGGATGGGTTAGGGGTGGCTGTGAGGGATGAGGGGTGAGGATGGGGATGGATGTAACACCCTTCGTTAATGAATCCTTGCAAAAATAAATTCATTTGCCTCAGAACCTGGGCCTCTACTAAAATAACACAACGTTAAATAAATAAAATAAACATGTTTAGCCACAAATGACTCCTTATTCAAAATAAAATACTAACAAGACTAGATAATAAATAAGAAAATTCGCTAAGTCTTCAATCCTCTTCAGTTTCAGTGATGTCGCCCTCGTGCTCTGAAAACAACACTTTTAATGAGATATAATCCCAGTGAATAAAAAATCAAGTTCTAAAAATATTTTCGCAATTAGTGTTATTCTCAGCCGGTGCGGTACTCGGAAAAACATCCATGGTACCCGCTGATTTTCAATTTAATAAATATAATGAATCTTCGAAATAATAACATATAAATTAATCAATATCAAACAGTTAAACCACAAACTCATAAAATCAACTACGGTCACATCTCATCACATTTAATCACATTCACCATGCAAGCTCTATGTAATGCAACTCCATGAACATGACTCGGTGATTCCCAGAATCACTTTACTTGACTCTTTGGTTCCCAAAACCGGTGTGAATCCCAGATCCACTAAGGTCTATGAGCTCATATCCATGCAATGGCGTCCCACTGCCTTCCCCATCCCAGATGGAGGTATCTAATATTCCATCCCATATGTGAATATTTTAATAGTTTGATATCTCATCCCAGATGATGATATCTCTCATCCTATTCCCGGAATAGAATGTATACCGTCATCCCTTCCCGGAAGGTGATGACCAACTCATGAATAATGCAATATGTCATCCCAGATGACTATCAAAAGGGTTCTCAAAACTCCATACATTAATAACAATGATATAATGACATGCTAAGAAGACACTATAACATCATATAACATAAAAGAAAATGTCACAACAATCACAATTCATACCAATCAAATATATTTCTTAACAATAACTAAAGGTGGGATTGATCCCTACTATAATTAAATAATAGTGAATTAAATGATACTGTGGGTCGGGTAAGGAGATTTTAATTCCAATTACATATAAATTCACTTTGTCCATTTAACGTTAGTTCCTATGGCAATGGAGGATGAAAATCATGAATTCAAAACATGTGAACTTTGACTTTTGATACACATGAGAGTGGTATAGGAATCGCCTAGGTTTAGTTGTCAATTTTACCATCAATAGAAAAAGTCCAGAATAGCAGCATAAGGGGCATAAAGCTGGACGAGAAAAATGGCACATAGCAGCGTATTGATAATAACAAAACTACTATTTCTGTGTAAATTCAAGAAAACCATATTTACCCAAATCAATTTGTCAACAAGATGAAAACACCTTAAGAAGAATTCATGTAAACCCCAGAATATTTTAAGAATCTCAAATCATGAATCAAGAACCCAAAAATTATTTGTACCATGAAAGTGTGAGCAAAGATGTTTTTACTCACCTCTTGTAGACCTCCAAAAGCTCTAAGTATTATTTAAGACAGCTGCTTGCGTTTTCCCAACAATTAATTTCTTCTCTTCGCTGACGTTCTTAAATGTGTGGTTCCACGGTTTGCACAGCAATCATTCTCTTCATTCTTGTCCTATTCGGCGGCGCAAGCTTCAGGTTTCTCTTCTTTCAAATAAACAAACAATTTGACTCAATTTTTTAGGGTGTTACTAAAAGGCCCTGTACGTGAATAGCCCTTTCACGTTAGTGTGTATATTTATAATATTAATTTTTATTTATATTTTCCTTGAAATCATTTAATCTAATCATACAGTGGTTCCCACTTTTCTATGATATGAATTCCTTATGGAATTCACGCTGGAACATTCACTATGAGTTGAATTTCGTAACTTCCATCTTGCAAATATTTTATTTTAATTGCTATATAATTTTATATAAATATTTATACTTACTTTTTTTTACACTAAAACTCATACCAGCTTAATCTTTTTTTGCTAAAGAGATTATATTGAAATTTTAGGATGTTACATTTTCTCCCCTCCTTATAGAATTTCGTCCCCGAAATTAACACGTCCTACCTAGACAACACAAGATTAAAGGTAATACAACACTAAGTTATGTACCTGTGCTGAAAAGATCTGGGTGATGTTGTCTAACATCTTCCTCGAGTTCCCAAGTAGCTAGCTTCCTCTGGAGTCAACCCTTCCCAAATCACTTTCACCAATGGGATCATCTTGTTCCTCAGAGTTTTCGTGCTCTTGTCAATGATCTGAATAGGTCTGGGCTTGAAGATTAAATTATCCTTCAATTGTCTTGACTCGGGAGCTATCATGTGTGAAACATCTGGTACGTACTTCCGGAGTTGAGACACATGGAAAACGTCATGGAGATTCGACAACTATGGTGGAAGAGCCAATTGGTAAGCAACAGACCCGACTCTTTTTAGGATTTGAAACGGACCCATGAAACGAGGGTTGTGCTTTTTGACTTTCATTGATCTCCCAACCCCAGTCTTAGGAGTGACTCTCAAGAATACATGTTCCTCTTCCTAAAATTCTAAAGGCTTCCTTCTATTGTCGGCATAACTCTTTTTCCTACTCTGTGCAGTGCGCATCCTTTCCCTATTGACTTTAATCCTCTCTGTGGTCTCCTGGACTAACTCTAGTCCTAGCAGGGTCTTCTCACCCACTTCACACCAACATAAAGGGGACCTACACTTTCTCCCATAAAGAGATTCATAGGGTGCCATGCCTATGCTAGCGTGATAATTGTTGTTATAAGCTAACTCTATAATAGGTAAAAATTTATCACAATCCCCACCTTCATCTAAAACACATGCTCTAAGCATGTCCTCAAGGGTCTGAATGGTCCTCTCCGACTGACCATCCATTTGGGGATGATAGGCTGTGCTAAAACTCAACTTAGAACCAAAATCCTGTTGGAAAGCTCTCCAAAATCTAGAGGTAAATCGTGGGTCCCTATCAGACACTATAGAGGTAGGTATGCCATGAAGCTTCACTATCTCCTTAATGTATAAGTCTGCTAACTTATTCAAACTATAGGTTGCCTTAATTGGCAAGAAGTGGGCATACTTGGTCAACCTATCCACAATTACCCATATGGCATCTAAACCCAAACGAGTCCTTGGTAACCCCATCACAAAATCCATAGAAATCCTCTCCCACTTCCATTGAGGAACTTCTAAAGGTTGCAACAAACCCAAAGGTCTCTGATGTTCTATCTTAACCTTTTGACATACTAAACACTTGGCTACAAAACTAGCCACATCCCGTTTCATTCCTGGCCACCAATACATCTTCTTTAGATCTTGATACATCTTGGTTATCCCTGGATGTATGGTGAACTTTCCATTATGAGCTTCCTCTAAAACTTTCTCTCTAAGGCTCCCCTCCTTAGGAACAACGATCTTATTCTTAAACAACACTAGACCATCAGTAGACAACACATAATTCTCTTGGTCTAAAAGAGATTGTAACTCTTGGTCTAAAAGCTGCTCTCACCTAATCATTTCTCTAAGGTCACTGCAAACTTCCAGCCTATTCAACTTCAAGCTTAGAGCACTAAGAGATACATTTAGATTCATGTCTCTGAACTCCTCTAACATATTCATCTCTTGGACCATCAAACTGGACACATGCAAGGTTTTCCTACTGAGTGTGTCAGCCACCACATTGGCTTTCCCTGGATGGTACTTCAACTCAAAATCATAGTCCTTAAGAAATTCCATCCACCTCCGTTGCCTTATATTCAATTATTTTTGGTCAAACAAATATTTAAGGCTCTTATGATCACTAAAAACCTCAAACTTTGCACCATACAAATAGTGCCTCCAAATCTTAAGAGCAAAGACTACTGCTGCTAACTCAAGGTCATGAGTAGGATAATCACCTCATGTGTCCTAAGCTGTCTAGATGCATAAGCCACTACCTTGCCTTCCTGCATCAACACACAACCTAAACCATTTTTAGAAGCGTCACAATATGCCACAAAACTCACTGAAGGATCTGGAATGGTTAAGACCGGTGATGACACCAATCTTCTCTTAAGCTCCTCAAAATTCTCTTCGCATTCCTAATCCCACTCGAAAGATTTTCCTTTCCTAGTCAACTTGGTAAGAGGTAAGGCTAGTCTAGAGAACCCCTCTATGAACTTCCTATAGTAACCTGCCAGTCCTAGGAAACTCCTCACTTCCGTCACTGACTTAGGTTGCTCCCATCCAAGCACTGCATCAACCTTACTAGAGCCAACCGCTACACCACTCCTAGATATGGTATGTCCTAAAAACTTCACCTCATCAAGCCAAAATTCACACTTTTCTGGCTTTGCATACAGTTTCTCTTCCCTCAGAATCTGCAACACTGACCTCAAATTCTCCTCATGATCCTCTGGTGTCCTAGAGTATATCAAAATATCATCTATGAACACCACCACAAAGTTATCCAAGAATGGCCTAAAGATCTGATTCATGTAGTCCATAAAAACGGCTGGAGCATTGGTCACACCAAAGGGCATCGCTACATACTCATAGTGCCCATACCTTGTCCTAAAGGCTGTCTTAGGAATGTTCTCATTCTTGACTCTAGTTTGATGGTATCCCGATCTTAGATCTATTTTGGAAAACACTGACGCTCCCCTCAACTGGTCTAAGAGGTCATCTATCCTAGGCAAAGGGTATTTATTCTTGATGGTCACTTTGTTCAACTGCCTATAGTCGACACATAGCCTCATGTTCCCATCCTTCTTTTTCACCAGTAGGATAGGTGCTCCCCAAGGTGACACACTAGGCCTAATAATCAAATCGTATCTCATTGAAGCGATTCATAAGTTACAATTACATGATTAAAAGATAAAAAAATTCTGCAACATAGCCCTAAAATGTAAAAAAGTTTCTGCTTCAACATCATTTTCTTCTCAGTCCTGTCCTCAGAAACTCCAATGGATGCATCTCCTCCCTCACTTGAATTCCTTGATGCATCATCTTGAATCCACAGTCACTTGCTGCCAAAGCAGGGTGAAAGGGATGACGGGGATGAAATAAAGTGAGGGAATCACATTACGTGATTCACCCAACCATACCATCCATGTTACGTGATTTACTCAACCTCAGAAGTTTTTTGACCATTAAGACAGAGACCTTTAAGTCTAGGTATAGGAAGAAATAACAAAATCTCAAATATGATAGAGCCATATTGTGAATGAATAGAAAACGTACGAAATATAGAGGAAAAGAAGAGGGGGTATAATACAGACTGATACAGAAGAATGGTTCTTTATATAGAGAAGAGAGACTACCTGATTTTCTTGAAAACTGATCTATAAACTTAATTCTCATTAAGAGGATTAAGTTACAATGTGCATGGGTAAGTAGCACAGTAGTCATGGGTAAGTAGCACAGTAGTCAAAGAAATGAATGTTTTTGCAGAAACTTATACACTTTTAATGTCAGTTGTCTTCAATAACTGACGTTAAAAGTGTTTTTAAGTAAAAAAATATTTATTTTTAACGTCAGTTGTTTAATACAACTGACGTTAAACAATGACTTTTAACGTCAGTTGTTTAAGACAACTGACGTTAAATAATTGACCTTTAACGTCAGTTGTTACAAACAACTGACGTAAAATGTTTAATTTTTGGTTTTTGATTATAACGTTTACACCCGTGTGCCTTCTTCACTTCGCTCTGTACGTCTCTGTTCTTCTCTTTTCATCACGCTCAGTCTTACTCTCAACTCTCACTCTCACTCTCACTCTCACTCTCACTCTGCCCTAATCGCGAGCTCATCTCCACCGCAACCACCGCGAGGGCTTCTTCGCCACCACCGTGAGGTACACTCTTAACCCTAACTCTGTCTTTCCCGCTCATTCTTTGCAATAACTTGACATCTCACTTTCCCCTTCCCGTGCACTAACTCTCCTTGTCCCTCTGCTCTCAGTAACCACATCGAACGTTGGCCACCACTCGAGCTCCCCTCCCCACCACCACGCGAGCACCTATTTCTGGTGAGTCTTTATGGCACATTTTTTTTATTTTTGTTTTTGAGTGTATGTTGAAACTGTAGTCTCTGTAGTTGAAACTTGAAACTGTGAGTTTGAGTTGTTTGGAATGTCTCTATTTCTGGTCGTGGGTTTTGTGTTTTCTGTTGTTTTTCTTCTGCTATCATGACCTATTTCAAAATGGGAAGAAATTTAGAGTTGCTTGTAGCATGTGACATCAACAATATATTGCTCATTGGAATTTTGTTATGTTAATTTATCTTCATCTGCTTATTTCTTTTGTCTTAAGAAACCTGAAAATGGTGTAAATTTGAAATAATTTTTAAACGTCTTGGATATATGTTTTGTATATCTACAGAACCTATCTAGTTATGGATCGTAGTTGGATGGTTTGTAAGCACACTAGTGCTGAGTATTTGAAGGGGGTGGGAGAATTTATAGAATTTGCTCAAAGTAATGTTCCTAATAGTAATGGAATGTTTTGTTGTCCTTGTGTCAAGTGTTTGAATATGAAGAAATGTACGGTGAAGGATATACATACTCATTTGATTTGTGAAGGGATTTGCTTGAGTTATACAAGATGGATATGGCACGGTGATGTGTTGTTGAGTAGTACGGCAAGTGTCTCCCAAAGTGAGGACGTTGACGTAGATATGGAGGATGATCGAGTAGAGGACATGATCCGTGATATTGGACAAGAATCTTTTCATCGAGCTCATGTGTATGATAGGTTGTGCGGTGATGCGGATAAGCCTTTATATCCAGGGTGTACTACTCATACACGGTTGTCGGCGGTGCTAAAATTGGTTTGTGCGAAGGCGAGAAATGGTTGGACCGATAAAAGCTTCACGGAATTGCTTGAAGTGTTGAAAGAGTTGCTTCCGGAGGACAACACATTGCCTGACCGTAACTATGAGGCCAAGAAGGTATTGTGTCTGATGGGTATGGAGTATAAGAAGATACACGCATGCCCCAATGATTGCATATTGTACACCAGTGTTCATGAAGACAATCACGATTGCCCCAAATGTGGGTTATCACGATACAAAGTGAAGGGTGGTGATGATGATGATGATCTTGATGATGTGAGAAAAAAAAGGTCCTCCTGCGAAGGTGTTGTGGTATCTTCCAATAACTCCAAGGTTCAAGCGATTGTTTGCCAACACGAAAGATGCGAAGAATCTTAGATGACATAATGATGAGAGGAAACGTGATGGAAAGGTTCGTCATCCTGCTGATTCTATGCAATCACTACAGCGTTTTCTAGTTTAGGCAACAACGAAAAACCGTTTCTGGAAGTCTTAAAACCATTGCCTAAACCTTAGGCAATGGTTTGGCAAAGGTTAAAAAAGTGTTCTCTAGGTGGCCGTTGCCTATTCCCTTAGGCAACGGTTTTTCGCTTTAGGCCACGGTATATCAATAACCGTTGCCTAAATTTGGGGAATAGGCCACGGTTTTTTGGACCCTCCATTGGCAACAGTTTTCATTCATCTGATTTATGCAACGGTTTCCTAACTGTTGCTAGACGTTTTAATATAGACAACACTTATTTAAGTTTGGGGAAATAATATATAAAACGGTTAAAACAACTTTCGAGGACATTTTTGTAATTATTGTAGAATAAATCGGCAACGATGTTAGCTTTGTTACATTGTGAGGAAAATCTTTTATATGTTTATACATAACCACTATGTACATGAAATACCACCATAATATGAATAAAAATACTAGCATATATAATTGCATTAATTTGCCACAAGTCTGACATATAACTCCAAAATATAGAAGATCAAATTAAATTCATCAAATGTAAAAGTTAACATAATAGTTTTCTTCTAAATTTAAAAAAATAAAAATCCACAAAAACTTTAGGCATCCATGCACGTTGATAACATCGTTCCCCTTCTATATCTTGAGATTGATGTTCTTCCTCACCATGAAAATCTTGTTGCCAGCAACTATACCAGCACTAGCTTGAAGGTAAGCAATCCACTCCGGGCATTGGTTCAGGTCTTTGTATGAGTACATGTGTCGTATCTTGCTAATGTTAGAAATACCAATGTCCTGAGAGCTAGAGCAATGTGCATTTCATCAGAGAAAGAGATATATCCAAATCCTCCACTATAAGGTCCCCGCCTAGTCGCCTTTAACTTGTCAATTAGCTCCATGACCTTCACCTGCATCCACTAGCCATCATGTAAGACTGAAGCTGAAGATTCAAACAGACAAGTTTAATATGCATCAATGGTAACAGCACGCGGAAAACAAATTTGGCAATATTATCACGAATAAGTGACCTTGAAAGTTTCAACATGGGGAGAGCTCTGGCAGCCAAACATGTAAATGAAAATCTCAGATAACAAATAAGGAGAAACCAATTGTAACGTATAGCATAGTATAGCATGTGCACTTAAAGGATGAACAAGCATGCACAAACTAGATTTAGAAGATTGAGATAGAAATACAAGGAGCTGGTCATAGTTTCCTAGAACAAAGTAACTAACTTGGTTTTATTTTGATGGAAATCTAGCGAAGGACCTAGCTAATAGTGTTGCTTTAGCTTATCTTAAAAAGATAAAACATAGAATGGAAAGGAAACCATAAAATAGGACAAGAAGGAGATGACAAAATTCTGTCATTTGGCCATGGTAGGTCATAATTATAAGTCCCATAAAGAATACCTTCTTTTAGAATTTGGAATAAATTGTAAGTTTACTAAAAAGAGATATATCCAAATCCTCTACTGATAGTTCCAATAGGCAATGCAGCACGTAGAGCATCCCAACTAGTCAAATGGTCTTGCAACTCTCCTGTAACCTTTAAATATAATAAATAATGCATTAAATAATGAATATTATTTGTTGAAACTGCAAGATGCAATAAAATATTATCAAGCCTGACTTAATTGAAAAAGAAAAGCATTTTTTTGGAGGGGGTGGCATCTATGTAATATAGGATACAGTTATATCAACCATTATTACAGAAACTTGTAAAACATATTACCTGATTTAATTCTTCTTTTTCAAGAAACACAGACATCGACAATGTCACCATCTGATATTTTTAAGAAGAATCACATGTATTAATTCAACCAAAATAGGAAAATCAAACAAAACTGAGAATTAAGCAGAACAATAAAACCTTTTGACCTTTCAATCTATCCAAAATCGAATTACCAGTAATAATACCAGTCAATATAGGAATGTTTATATCATATCAAGAACTGCTTCCACTTTTTGTTTATCTATCGTGCTTGTTGAGTACCAGAGCAGGCCACATCCTGGAAGGTTATCACCAGCAAGGTTGCTTTTTGAAGAAGAAATTCTAATTGTCATTTTAGAATATCAAAAGGCATCAGATAATAAGAAAAGGTTCTTACCATTGAGCTTATGTGCATGACATGAGAATATCGTTCAACATCCATAAGCTTTTCCACCTTCATAGCCATTTTTGAAACCTTCAATCAGAGGCATCACAAAATGAAGTACAAAATTACAAACTATGCCTTTTCAAAAGTCAGAACAAATTACTTTCTTCAGGAATATAATCATACAAACAACTTTTTTCTGCATTATGATATAAAACAGAATAAGTTAAGAAAAAGTTTCAAATTATAATTTATAAACCTTATCATCACACTTGTTACATAGAAAGGATGAATACTTTATCACAGGAAATCCATTCTATAGCAGTTAACGATTCCAAGGGGTTATGCCGAGCACGTGCTAAGAATAAACGCCTTAAGGAATCTCTACCATTTTCGTCCAAAGCAGGGTGACTTGGGAAAGTTCATGGTATGTCCTGAGAATGAAAAGTATGATTTATTCTAAGAAATAAGGATAGAGCCAAGTTGCAAAATAAAGCTTAAACCAGACATATACTACCTATCTATCAGCTCACTAAAGTACTATCTATCTTTCATCTATTCTTCAATCCATTAGTGGCACACATAGACACAGGACATTCCTTCCAACATCCAAGGCAATAATGTGTGCACTAAATAACTGCAGACACCTAGACAAACAAATGAGTTTTTTCAATGAAAAGATTAGCTGCATTCACCCAAATAATGTGGATGGTTCAGTCATTTGTTGAATGGGCTTTTTTCAGTCATTCACATTTCCCAAATTGAGAAGATCACCTACAAACTCTTGGTTCTGAAACAACTATCAATTGAAAAAACAAAAAGAGAAAAAAAGATGGGTCAAAACTCACAACGCCCATAAATCTCTAGCAGTGCTTGATTTTAAGGTGGAAATAGTTAAGAATTTCAATGAAAGAACAAGCTTAGACACAATCAAATACAGAAACACTCACTCTATGTTAATCTACCTATGTCCATTACATTTCAGAAACAGCCAAGTATTATTCTTGTTTCATCCCCCACTTTCTTCATACTACTGACAAAGGTTCCTAAAAAAGAGGATAAATATTTACTTAGTCTCTAAAAAAAATGAATCGGTTCATTAATCTAGTTCCCAAACAGAAATAGTATAACAGTGTTTAGAAACCAAATACCAAAGTACTCACTCCAATGTGCACAAGCAGACAGGTTGAAGGTAAGGAAGATGAACCTGTCACTGATGGTTGTTGCAACTTTAATGATATTATTATCATGATTGTTTTCATTTTCAAGATCAGTTAATTTAATCTCCTCTGGTGGAGGAACAAGTGATGCTAAAATCTGCAACTTTTGCTTCCTAAACCAATCCCAGTCGGGGAGATGACGCCGGCGTCGGTGATGGTGATGAAGGCAGAGTGCGGTGAAACACATTAAGCACCTGTACACACAGATCTAAACCTATTTCTCGCTCTTAAGGCTCCATTTTCTCTGCTCCAAATTTCTCATTCTTCGTGGTAACTAGAAACAGTAGCAGTAGCCAGTAGCAACAACTTTCTCAGATTTGGATCTGAACTAAAACCAAAAACTGAATTAAGATCCAAAAAGTTACCATAAATCCAAGATGGAAGCAACACCTGTAGGTAATTTTGAGCAATAATCCATATAAATCCATCTGTGCCAGGTTCATCTTCCTTACCTTCAACCTCGTCTCCGCCGTGAGTGCCGATTCCAATTAATACGACGAGAACGACCACGTCCAACACGACGACCTCGTCATCGGCGAGTCTGTTTGCATCGAAAAGATGAGCCGGCAAATCAAAACACGATTCAAAATGAAGTGACGAAAAGCCTCGATTCTTATTATTGCAATAAAAAAAGAAGAAGAAAAATCTTGATTCTTATTACAGCAATCAAAAAAGAAGAAGAAAAAGTTCTTATACTTGTAGTGTTACTTATCATTTCTGTGAAGGAATGGAGCTCATACCTGAATGAGAAACAAAAGTAGCGGGTTCACTTTGTTGCAGAGTTACGAGAGAGAGATTTGGAAACGATTGATAGGGTTAGGGATTTGGAAACGATGGAGAGTGGGTTAGGGAGTTGCGAGTTCAGTACGCAAAGAAATTTTTTTAAAAAAGGTTATAAAACAAATTCCCGGCAAAACACATTTTAGTGGGAATGATCTAATTACTGAAAGCATCCTCTAAAATCTTAACCCCGTAAAAACCGTTCCTAATAAAGCATCCACAGTTTTAAAAGTGTTAGTAATATAAATTGACAACAATTTTATATTGTATTTTTATAAGAGAGATAAAATCTGCATAATATTAGGTACAATTATAAAATTGTTGCTTATTGCATGTTTTAGGAACGGTTTTTCAATCGTTGGTATGATTAGTGTTGCCTAAAATGAAAAATGTTGTAGTGAATGGAAGAATATTGATACTATGTTTTCCGGATTTCGCCGATGAGCCAAGAAACCTAAGGCTTGGATTTGCTACGGATGGAATGAATCCTTATGGTAACATGAGTAGTAATCATAGTTCATGGCCTGTTTTGTTGATAATTTACAACCTGCCCCCTTGGTTGTGCATGAAGCACAAATACATGATGTTGTCTTTGATGATTTCGGTCCCAAAGCAACCGGGAAATGACTTAGATGTTTATCTAAGTCCCTTGATTGAAGACTTGAAAACGCTATGGGTGGAAGGTGTTGATGTAGTTGATGGGTATTCTCATGAGACTTTCAAGCTTCGTGCCATGTTATTTTGCACCATCAACTACTTTCTAGCATACGGTAACTTGTCCGGGTACAGTGTCAAGGGGCATAAAGCATGACCTATATGTGAAGAAGGCACATGCTACACTCAGTTGCATCATGTAAAGAAGACGGTTTACCTTGGGCATCGGAGATTTCTTAGACGTGATCACCCATATCGTAAGATGAAAAAAGGTTTTAATGGATGCTAAAAGACAGAAGAAGCTCCGACGGCCTTAATTGGAGAGCAGGTTTATCAGAGGGTAAAGGGCATCGATGTTATATTTGGCAAGTCCAAAAAGAAAGGTAAACACTAGAAAAAAAAGGGTGTTTAGCGATCGAAGAAATCGATCGCTATTCATCAAAATTCGGTCGCTAAATAGGTTAACGACCGAATTAGCGACTGAATAATGACGGTTGCTAAAACCCTGGTCACTAAATCATTAAGCGACCGAAATTGTAATCGGTGGCTATTAGCGACCAAATAATTCGGTTGCTAATTTATAAAAATAGGTCGCTAAATTGGTCTCCTAAAACTAGTTATGTGACCAATTTTAGCGACCGAAAATTCGGTCACTAAATTGGCCACCAAATTAAAAAAAATCAGTCACTAAATGTGTCCCCAAAACTTGTTCTAGGGACCAATTTAGTGACCGATTTCTTTAAAAAACATATAACAAACCAAATATAATTTTTTTATAAGCTAAAGTGTATTGAAAGAGTATAATGGGTACTCTAAACTCATAAACAAAAGAACCAAATACAAGAGGGATAAGGTTGAGATTCAACCAAAGTCGGAGAAAACAATAATGGTTGATATACTAACTAATCGTCGACCAAAAAGAATTCCTCACCACCTAATATCTAAAACCAATCCACCGCCCAGCTATTGGCAATTTAGTGCCTAAAAGCTTAGGGATAACAGCAGCAAAAGAGAAAAAGCCCTTTGAACCTTTACACCCTATAGAAAATCAAAAGCCCAAAAAGACCATAACAAGTCCATAAACTTTTAGTCTGTAGCAATTAATTCAATGGAACAAAGATGATTGAATGGAAAATTGGATATAAAATGTATCCACAAATTCACAATCTTCAAAATCTTCAACAACCTTGTAGGCTATAATCCTTTTCTATCAAGATGTCTTATCAATAAGAGAAAGAGAAACCATATCATACAAAGTCTAAAAGAAATGGGTAGGATTCATTTCTTCCCTTTTCTTTACATTTCATTCTTTCTAAAAGTTTCCACACAAAGTCTAAGAGATATGATTTGTGGACTTACTCACGTGAAGAGATGTTCTTGTTGACATGTTCGCTAGAAACCAAACCACAAAAATTACCCAGAAATACATCATACCCTGCGAATAAGAAAATAATATACATGATATAATTCCAAAAAATGATGTTCCCTAAAGCACAAATATTATCTTGACAAACATAACAAACCTTGATCATACGCTTCAAAATCTAGAGAAACAACAACACCATTAGATACCCAACTGAATCCAATTCATTTTAATTTCTGCATTTCACACATAGCAATCACACTATATGATATTTCAATGCAAACTCAAACTCAACCAATATTATTCAATTGTTACATATCTCGAAACCACATATAACCAAAAGTTCAAAGATACTTGCATGCTTATACCCATTAACAAGAGTTCAACCATTTTTATCACACAAAAATCTAAAATCAACATGCTGGAGTTCAAAACCAATTTACATCTCATACAACAAATAAAATTCAATAACACATTGAGCAATTGATTCAAGCATTTTCTCAAACAGATTATGTTCAATCTAACAAGTTGATTCACATAGAACTAGAATTCATAGGACAATAAAACCAGAAAAAAAGAAAGAAAGAACCAACAGAGAGTGGGATGATAGTTGTAGGGTGATGGGGACGAACGCAACGACATGAGCACGAACTGGGCACGTTACTTAGCGGTGGCGGATGGGAGGGCACGAGAGCGGTGGGAGAAAGAGAGAGAGACAGAGGGAGAGAGAGACGCGAGTGAGACAGAGAAGGAGAGAAGGAGAGGGAGAGAGATACGCGAGTGACAGAGAGAAGGAGAGAAGAAGAGGGAGAGAGAGACGCGAGTGACAGAGAGAAGGAGAGGGGGAGAGAGACGCGAGTGAGAGAAGGAAAGAGAGAGAGAGACGCGAGTGAGAAGGAGATATGTATGCTTACCGTGTGGAGGAGGTGGTGGCCGACGAGGGGCTTCTGTGACGCTGCTTGTGAAGAGAGGAAGAGAGGAAGAGAGGAAAAGAGAGAAATGGGGGAAGAGAGGAAGGAAATCGCGATTTAGGGATTTTAGTTTTAGCGACCGAATTATTCGGTTGCTAAATCGATCGCTAAAATGGTTAATTTGAAATTTGAATTCATAATTTTAGCGAACGAATAATTCGGTCGCTAAATCGGTCGCTAAAACGCTCTATTTTAATTTTTTTACGCGCCGTTTAGCGACCGATTTAATATCGGTCGCAAAAAATAACTTAATTTTAACTGTTGCATTTAATTCGGTCACCATTTCGGTCACTAAAAAGTCATAAATTTATGACTTTTACTTTCCTTTATTTTGCGACCGAAATAGAGACCGATAACTCTGCTACGCTCTATTTCGATCGCTATTTCGATCGCAATATCAAATCTAATCAGTGTTTGATTTAGATCCTATAATCGGTCGCCATTTCAGTCGCAAATAGCAACCAACAAATTCGGTCGCTATTTTCGGTCGCTAAATAACCTTTTTTTTGTAGTGAAAGCTGCTGATAAAAACATATGGAAGAAGAGGTCGATATTCTTTGATCTTCCATACTGGCGCAAGCTTGATGTCAGATACTGCATTGATGTGATGCATGTGGAGAAAAATGTGTGTGATAGTGTGATCGGGACGCTTCTCAACATTCAGGGCAAGGCAAAGGATGGTGTGAATGCTCGTCTCGACCTCGTTGCTTTGGGTATACGAGAGCAGTTAGCTCCAGTTGTTGAGGATGGTAAGCGGACTTATTTGCCGCCAGCATGTCATACTTTGTCAAAAAAAAAAGAGACAAAGTTTCTGTGGGTGTCTTTAGGGCATCAAAGTTCAACATAGTTACTCTTCAAATATGAAGAGGCTTGTCTCTAGTGATCTTAAATTAGTTGGATTAAAGTATCATGATTGTCACATCTTGATGCAACAACTTCTGCCCGTTGCTATTCGTGGTATTGCTCCAAAAAATGTGAGACATGCCATTACTCGGTTGTGCTCATTCTTCAATTCTATATGTAGGAAAGTCCTTGACCCCCGTATGTTGGATGACTTGGAAGTTGAGGCTGCTACAATCTTGTGCCAATTGGAGATGTATTTTCCTCCTTCCTTTTTCGACATAATGGTTCACTTAATTGTTCATTTTGTGAGGGAGATTAGATTATGTGGGCTGGTTTTTCTGAGATGGATGTACCCAGTTGAGCGCTACATGAAGATCTTGAAAGGGTACGTGAAGAATCCTCATCGTCCGGAAGCATCTATTGTTCAAAGGTATGTTGCAGAAGAAGCTATTGAGTTTTGTTCGGACTACCTTCATAACACGGATCCTATAGGGGTTCCTAAGCCTCGGCATGATGAGATAAGATGTCAAGGTAAGGGTACACATGGCTTAAGAATTAATAGCAAGGGTCAGGATGAAGTGCTGCAAGCACATTTGAATGTATTGAACAACATCGATTTTGTTCAACCTTTCTTATTTGAACATAAAAGAAAAGTCAATCAAGAAAACCCTCGAATGAGCGAAAGGTGGTTGTTGAACAAGCATAACAAGACTTTCTTACCATGGTTCAAGGAAGAAATGCTTAAGGATGGTAGTGCTGCTTCTGATGATGTAAGATGGCTAGCACGTGGGCCTAGCTTCAACGTCATATGTTGGAGCGGATACGACATCAATAACTTTTCCTTTTATACAAAGGAACAAGATAACAAGAGTACCATGCAAAATAGTGGGGTTATGATCGTGGCCGAAGCAATGAACTTCTCTAGTGCAAAGGACACAAAACCCGTTATAGCACCGACACCTTACTTTGGATATATTGAAGATATTTGGGTGCTCGATTACACTAAGCTTACGGTGCCGATTTTTAAATGTAAGTGGGTTGATAGTAACGGTGGTGTACCAACCGACGAATTGGGGTTCACATTGGTAGACCTCAACAAGTTAGGTCATATAAATGAGCCTTTCATAATGGCTTCCCAAGCAAAACAAGTGTTCTACATCACTGATCATTCTAACAAAAGGTTGTCCGTGGTTCTCCAAGGAAAAAGCATGTATAATGGTAGTGATGAAAATGAAGATTCAAATCCTGATATTCCTGAGACTCCTTCTTTTTCAACAAACATGCCTACTATAATCGAGGAGACACAGGTGGACGATGTACATGCCACTCGTGCTGATCATCACGAAGGGATATTGATATAGGTAGTTTAAACTTAGTATACATTTATTTTTATTTATACTTCTGTATTTATTTTTAGTTATAACCTATGTTAATAAATATATGTTGTTTCTGAACAGGCATACATATGGATCAGTCGGATGGCCCACATGCACGGGAGGACACTGTGGGGCCTACGCAGGACCCGATCGCGCCTACGCCTGATTCTAGTGTAAGTTTACATGTTATATACTATCTTTAATCCTTCTTTTTAATGTAAGTTTATAATGTTACAACCCTCTATTTTATCATTTTTTTTTTGTCCATACAGACATCACGGGCTCATAGGAAACGGGGTAGATGAGCCACAACTTTGAAGAAACTAGAGAAGGCCAGGCAAAGCGGACAGAAGCTTGAGGTGTCCTTTGATGCTAATCTAAATCCCCAGGGACCTCATTCTAAAGAATTTTAAAATTGGGTGTTTCTACAAGCGAAGCAGCACGTTAGCATTAACTACAACCACTGGAATGACGTTCCACAGAACGTTAAGGATCAGATTTGGGAGGCTATCACAGTATTTTACCTTTACATTCTTTTGATTTACATTATTAGATAATTATCCGAGTTATAATCCATCCAATTGTTATGTATTTAATGTGTAGGTAGCTTGGACTGTGCCAAATGACGAGGATCATCGTCAAAAATGTATGAAAATGGTGTCAAAGCGTTGGAATTGGTTCAAGCATGGTCTTACCAGGTACTATGTATCTGGGAAGAAGCGACTTGATAAGATGTTCTCGGATTATCCCTAGATTGATCAGGATACTTGGGATATGTTTGCTAGGAGTCGACAGGATGGAGAATTTCAGGTTGGTTGATTAAGTTAATTTTGTATGCTTCTTATAGATCATTTAACTGTATTTAATTATGTGTTTTTGTTTGAATATGCTAAGGCAGAGAAGGGTCTGCAGAATCAGGCGAAGAACGTTCACCGCCACACCATGTCTTAGGGTGGGTACGAGACTCGGATCGAGGAGATGATGGCGGATATGCTGAGGGTGAAGCGGGAAGAGCACTCTGCTAGGATAGAAAGAGGAGAGGTGTCTGAGGGCACACCATTAAGTCCTCGGTCAGACATCGACCGCGAGGATGTCTGGTTAGCCGGCCGCATGACAAAGACAGGATCTTTTAAAGTTGATGCCACTCGCGAAGTGGCAAATAAGATTGTAAGTAAATAATTAACTTCATTTCAATTAATATTTGTATAGATATTTTTAACACTTTTCACTTGCACGTTTTTTCATTTGTTCATTGTAGATGGATCTTAAAGCACAATCCTCCCGGGGCTCATTCGTCCCTTCTGGACGGTGGGACGTCTTGATGACTGCTCTAGGAAAGAAAAACCATCCTGGTCGGGTTATCGGTGTTTCTGGGAACGTGACCATCAAAGAATATTATGGCAAGTCTGCTTAACGAAAGCGGGTGGTCGATGAAGCATCAATTTTGGATGACATGACTCAGCAGCTCATCTCCAACCCTGCTATTACAACGCATCTGATGCAAAGCTTACTATCCAACCCAGAATTCAAGCAGGCGCTTGCTAGAGAGCATTACTCCGTCGATTCATCCCAGGACACTGCAGGGCATGCCAACCCTTCACATGTGAGCACAAAAGAGAGTTATAGTAGGGCACATATGGAGGACGATGAGTTGGCAGCTAGGGAGCGGGAGTTGGAAGTCCAACGCCATAAGCTTGAGTTGGAAATGAAAAGGCGTGAGCTTGAGTTGGACTTCAAACGACATGAGCTCGAAATGTTAACAAAGGTATGTATTCATTATTAATGTCCAAATTAGTCAAATAATTACTTGTGTTTTTTTTAATTATCAACAACTTATCTATTTTATTTTTCCTAAATTGAAGGCCAAGTCGACGTCGGTGTCGCTGTCACCTGTCACTGGTTTGTTCTCACTTGGTGAGGATTATGCGTTTGAGATTTTTCCATTTAATAATTTATTTTAATTTCAATATATATATTATGTAATTAACATCCACACCTTTTCATATCTTAGGTATCTCCATCGACTTCAGCTTGATAAGGGCATTGCATCAGTTTACGACTTCTTAGATCCGTCAATCCTTGTGCCCCAATTCTTTGCTGGCGATGCATTTAGTAAATACATAGGGAACTTGTTGGGAGACAATCGGAAAGAATTATATCTGGCTCCCTACTGTATGAATAACCATTGGCAGTTGTTCGTACTTCACCCGTCTAGGCATACTGTCATATTCTTATGCTCTCTCCACCAAAACTCGCCACAGGAGGTGGTGGAAGCTGTAAATACGTAAGTAACTAATCTTAAATTTAATTTAAGTTTTAATATTAGTTATTTTTAGTTTATTACACACATGATATATGAATTTGTTAATTGACATGATTATTTGTTTATGATAGCGCGCTGAATGCGAGTAGCATAAGTTGCGCCAACGGGAGAAGTATGACTTCTAAGGCTAAAGGAAATCATGAATGGACCATCCTCAAGGTTTGGTAGTTTAATTTATTTATCAAATAATTAATATTATAATTACTAATTTATATGTATATTTAACTGACATTGAAATTAATTTTGTTTGTAGTCTCGATTTCAACCTGACGGGTGGTCGTGCGGCTATTATGTGATGCTTCATATGCTGAACATAGTCTCCGCATCTATTACGGATGGATGGAAGACGATAATATTTAAACAACTTGTTAAATTATATATTATAGTTTTGGTGATGACTTGCGTTAATGTTATTGTTATTATTTGAACGTGTGTAGGCATTTAACAACCAATCGCCTCTTCAAAAAGATGAGTTTAGAGACTTGAGGATGCGCTTAGCAGAATTCTTATTCAAGTATGCAGCTGAAAAAGGAATTGACAAGATACCTCCGTAATACTTAGATGAATAGTTTTTTTGTTATACTTTAGAAACTAATTAATAACATGTATATATATATGTGTGTGTGTGTGTGTGTGTGTGTCTATATATATATATATATATATATATATATATATATATATATATATATATATATTTTATATATAGATATATTAGTTTTTTTTAGACATTAGAGACTAAAATTTATATATATATATATAAATATAAATATATATATATATATATATATATATATATATATACTTGTAGATAGTTATGTTTTTCCTATACATGGGTTTTGGTTTTAAGTCCTCCTATTGTTCCTTTGTATATTTCTTTTCTTTTTGTTAATATTGAAATTTAAGGGTAGTGTTTGCAATTCTGTAATGTGTGTGATATTCTGTGTTACTGGGATATTTATTGAATGCATGGATAGCTGAGGGGAGTGATATTTTAAAACTGAATTTTAAAAAAATATATTAACGTCAGATGTATCAAATAACTGACGTTAATAGTATTTTATAAAATATACAGTACACTATTAACGTCAATTGTATTAGGAAATTGACGTTAAAAATAAAACCTTTAACGTCAGTTCTTTAACACGACTGACGTTAGTTTGAACAACATTAATGTCAGTTGTGTTAAAGAACTGACGTTAATAGTTTTATATTTAACGTCAGTTGTTTAAACAACTGACGTTAAAATATTAACTATTAACGTCAGCCATATTTACGTCAGACAATCTGTCGTATAAAATCAATTTTAACTGACGTAAAAAGCACTTATTGCACTAGTGTCAACTTCCCTATTCAGAGGCAAGCTAGAGACATCCTTAGGGGAAACATCCTGGAACTCACACCACAGGTATAGCCGTCACATCACGGTCAGCCTCTATCTTAGCAGAGAATAAGAGTATATATCCTTGAGCTCCCTCAACTAAACACTTATGACAAGCAACAACAGAAACAATAGAACTGGGTACGGGAAAATCATTAGACATTGGTTGTATAGGAATGGAGATAATTTTATCAGAGCAATTTATGACATCATGATTTGCAGACAACCAATCCATACCAAGAATGACATCTAACCCAGACATGGGCAAGCATATAAGATCAACAAAATAAGATACATCTTGGTACACTAAAGGACAGTTCAAGCAAGCAATAGAGGTAACAAGTTTATCATTTGCAGGAATAGCAACACTCAAATCATATGACAACTTAGAAACAGACAAAGATAGATTTTTCACACAATCTAAAGATATAAATGAATGAGTTGCTCCTGAATCAAACAATAAATTGATTTTTCTTTCTTTAATTAAACCCATACCTTGTATTAGGCCATCTGACTTCTTCACCTTTTCCCCTTGGAGCTGGTCCTCCACTCTTGCAGTTTCTGGCATAATGTCCCACTTTACCACACTTGTAGCAAGTGGTCTGTGCCGCTGGACATGTGCGATCGCCATGATTCAACCCACACCTATGACACCCGGTGCCCTTATCAGTCTGGGCTCCATGCACTTGCTTCCCTTTGTTGATGGAGGAGACTGGTCGCAAATTCTTCTGAAATTTCCCATCCTTGCCCTGAAATCTCTTGCCATCGCTAAGAATTTTCTCCTTTTTCCTCTCAGCCAGCACAACTTGCATATTATGCTCTGCCACCCTACACTTGATCACAAGAGTGGGGTAGTCCCGAATTTCTAGGAGCCCGATAAGGCTCTGTAGTTCTAGCCTTAAACCCTGCTCGAACTTAATTGCTTTCCATTGACCGTCAGGATTATCCCTCACCTGAGTAGAGAACCATGCAAGGCTCTCAAACTTGGCCACATATTAAGCCATTGTCATACTCCCCTGACGAAACTGTAGAAACTTCATCTCCTTCTGTATTCGGACGTTGTGCGGAAAGCATTTCTCCATGAAAATCTCCTTGAATCAGTTCCATGTGATAGGGGCGCCCGAAGCAAGCAACCCGCCCCTAGCATAGTTCCACCAGTGTTCTGCATCCGACTCAAGCATATAGGTGGCAAAATCCACCTTCTGAGCATCAGAGCACCTCATGGCTTGGAAGATCTTCTCTAATTTCATCAACCATTCCTCTACCTCAATAGGATCGGTGGTACCTCGAAAAGCTGGCGGATTATTGTTCCTGAATTCTGACAGACCCCTGTACTGTGGATCTGGAGTTGAAACTGGTACCACGTTAAGCACGTCCCCATTATCCCTCATCTGACGGAGAGTCTCTGTCTGCTCTTGCATAACTCTGGCCATTCAAGCCAAAGTCGCTGCAAGTTCATCATTTCTCCCTCGCCTGTTCGCTGCCATAATCTGCATACCACCAATCAAACAGTGGGTTGATCAAGTCCAATATCCAAAAGAATAGAATGCAGAATTATAACTCTAACAAGTATCCTATGCGCCCAAGTGTTGTTTTAGAAAAAGCCCCAATACCACAGTCCGATATAGGATCAAATTGCTCTGATACCATAAATGTAACACCCTTCGTTACTTTAGAAACCCAAAATAAAACATAATAAAAATATAGCCAAAATAAAAAATTTACAAAATTAAAAAGTCTAAAATAAATACCTCAAAAATAATATAAAGCAATGTTAATGAATCCTTGAAAAAATAAATTCATTTGCCTCAGAACCCGGGCGTCTACTAAAATAACACAATGTTAAATAAATAAAATAAACATGTCTAGCCACAAACGGCTCCTTATTTAAAATAAAATAATAACAAAGCTAGATAATCAATAAGAAAATTCGCTAGGTCTTCAATCCTCTTCAGTTTCAGTGATGTCGTCCTCGTGCTCTGAAAACAACATTTTTAATGAGATATAATCCCAGTGAATAAAAAATCAAGTTCTAAAAATATTTTTGCAATTAGTGTTGTTCTCAGCCGGTGCGGTAACCGGAAAAACATCCATGTTCCCGCTGATTTTCAATTTAATAAATATAATGAATCTTCGAAATAATAACATATAAATTAATCAATATCAAACAGTTAAACCACAAACTCATAAAATCAACTACGGTCACATCTCATCACATTTAATCACATTCACCATTCAAGCTCTATGTAATGCAACTCCATGAACATGACTCGGTGATTCCCAGAATCACTTTACTTGACTCTTTGGTTCCCAGAACCGGTGTGAATCCCAGATCCACTAAGGTCTATGAGCTCATATCCATGCAATGGCGTCCCACTGCCTTCCCCATCCCAGATGGAGGTATCTAATATTCCATCCTAGATGTGAATATTTTAATAGTTTGATATCTCATCCCAGATGATGATATCTCTCATCCTATTCCGGGAATAGAATGTATACCGTCATCCCTTCCCGAAAGGTGATGACCAACTCATGAATAATGCAATATGTCATCCCAGATGACTATCAAAAGGGTTCTCAAAACTCCATACATTAATAACAATGATATAATGACATGCTAAGACGACACTATAACACCATATAACATAAAAGAAAATGTCACAACAATCACAATTCATACCAATCAAATATATTTCTTAACAATAACTAAAGGTGGGATTGATCCCTACTATAATTAAATAATAGTGAATTAAATGATACTGTGGGTCAGGTAAGGAGATTTTAATTCCAATTACATATAAATTCACTTTGTCCATTTAACGTTAGTGCCTATGGCAATGGAGGATGAAAATCATGAATTTAAAACATGTGAACTTTGGCTTTTGATATACATGAGAGTGGTATAGAAATCGCCTAGGTTTAGTTGCCAATTTTACCATCAATAGAAAAGGTCCAGAATAGCAGCATAAGGGGCACAAAGCTGGACGAGAAAAATGGCACATAGCAGCGTATTGATAATAACAAAACTACTATTTGTGTAAATTCAAGAAAACCATATTTACCCAAATCAATTTGTCAACAAGATGAAAACACCTTAAGAATTCATGTAAACCCCAGAATACTTTAAGAATCTCAAATTATGAATCAAGAACCCAAAAATTATTTGTACCATGAAAGTGTGAGCAAAGATGTTTTTACTCACCTCTTGTAGACCTCCAAAAGCTCTAAATATTATTTAAGACAGTTGCTTGCGCTTTACCAACAATTAATTTCTTCTCTTCGCTGACTTTCTTAAATGTGTGGTTCCACGGTTTGCACAACAATCATTCTTTTCATTCTTGTCGGGTCAAGCTTCAGGTTTCTCTTCTTTCAAATAAACAAACAATTTAATTCAATTTTTAGGGTGTTACTAAAAGGCCCTGTACGTGAATAGCCCTTTCACGTTAGTGTGTATATTTATAATATTAATTTTTATTTATATTTTCCTTGAAATCATTTAATCTAATCATACAGTGGTTCCCACTTTTCTATGATATGAATTCCTTATGGAATTCACGCTGGAACATTCACTATGAGTTGAATTTCGTAACTTCCATCTTGAAAATATTTTATTTTAATTACTATATAATTTTATATTAATATTTATACTTACTTTTTTTTTTACACTAAAACTCATACCAACTTAATCTTTTTTTGCTGAAAAGATTATATTGAAATTTTAGGATGTTACAATGGAGGTGGTGGGGAAGAATGGGGTAAAATGGGATTTTCCAAGTAAAAAAAAATTATAAAATTAAAAATTAAAAATTAAAAACCTGAAAAACCTGTTATTGTGGAATGTTGAATATTGTCTCTTGTTTGTTAGAAAGTAGGCAAGTCATTGGAAACACTTGCTGTGTGGATATATCATGTCCATTTGAGATCCATTTGGGTTTAGTTTTTTTTGTTGTGATTGGATTTCTAGTTTACTCGGAAATAGGCTTATTTTTTGCATTGAAATGATGATTAAGATATATTAGGATGATGTTTTAGCCAATTAGTCAATTAAGATATATATGGTTGTTAAGTTTTCAAATACTAGTGCGCTTTTCCAATCTCTCATATTGTGCTTATATTGGATTTATGTGTGTATATCTACAGAACATATCTAGCTATGGATTGTAGTTTGATGGTTTGTAAACGCACAAGTGATGAGTATTTGAAGGGAGTGGAAGAGTTTATAGAATTTGCTCAAAGGAATGTTCCTAATAGTAAAGGAATGTTCTGTTGTCCTTGTGTCAAATGTTTGAATATGAGGAAATGTACGCTCAAGGATTTACGTACTCATCTTATTTGTTTTGGGATTTGCTTGAATTATACAAGATGGATATGGTATGGTGATGTGTTGTTAAGTACTAAGCCAAGTGTCTCCCAAAGTGAGGACATTGACATAGATATGGAGGATGATCGATGAAGGACGTTAAAAGTAATTTATTAAATAAAAAATACTTATAACGTCTGTTATTTAAGCAACAACAGACGTTATAAGTATTACTTCTAAAGTCAGTTAAATTAAATAACTGACGTTAAAAGTATCATATTTAACTCCCGTTAACTTAAATAACAGACGTTAAATGTGAGCTTTTACGTCAATTGTTAATAGACGTTAAAAGTTACACTTTTAATGTCTACTGGAATAACGTCAGGCTTTTTTCAGACGTTAAAAATTACTTTTAATTGACATATAAAGTGCTTCCTGTACTAGTGAGATGGAGAGCTTTCAAGTCTATTAGAAGCATCAGAATGATCAACAACCAGTTTGAGCTCATCGGGTGATGGAGTAACATTAGCCTGTGACTCTTTCTGTTTATTTTGGAACCAACGTTGCTCTGCAGTAACGTGAAAAAGTGTCTAAATGGCAAAGAAACTAACAACTTGTTGCCATGATAAGGAAGTTTTACTAGCACAGTTTGACGAGGACTTGCCAAATTAAAGCCGGTAAATTATGAAATATCATGGTAAAGGTAAACACAACACAATGATCTAGTGGTGAAGCTTCAAGATGAGAAGGCGTTGTTGTCTTCCCTTTTAAGGTAGCAACCAACAAGCACCGTGATTGAGGTGGACAGAGAAAAGGAAAAATACACACGCTGTGCAATTAGGTTATCCTTCCACCACCAATTTAAAAAAAAAACCTTAAAGGTTGTCTTTGTTTTAAGGTATAAAATCATGTTCCCGAGTTATACCACAAAAAAAAAACATATTCTAGGGAATGATATTTTTGAGAATATTATTACTAGCAATACTATTCCTACTAATATGTTTGGTAAGTATTTTAAATTCCCAAGAATGATTTTATAATTTATTTAATTTAAAAATTATAAAAATTTAATAATACAAATAAAATGATAAAGTGGCGTGGGAGTCGGAAGTTATAGGTAGTTGAGTTTTCTTTCCATGGGAATGTTAAGATACTCACCCTTTAAGTTAGGAATAAGTGGGTAAATCATGTACAAATAATATTATTGATAATAAAATATACATGGGAATGATTTTCTAATACTTGAAACAAACATGAGAATGTTGCATACCCTTCCTCATTTTTCCGAGAATAATGTTACAATACTTGAAAAAAACACACTCTTAAAATAGAAGTAGCCTTTTACTCAATTGCCAAACATATTGTGAGAAAAGAAAAGAGGAAATATAGAATGTGTGGTAGTACCAGTGGAAAGAACTTGATTTTCACCTAACGGGATTAGGTAAGGCTGGCAAAATTATCCGTTTATCTGTTATCCATCCGATTCATCTATGAGAAAATCCATCTAATCCATCCATCTATCAAAAAATTATATAAATGGATTGGATTTGATTGGATTGTTTTTGTAGTGGATGATTTATGATCCATCCAATTATTTTTTAAATCCATTGGACCAACAACCAAAAAGTAGTGGATAAATTTTTATCCGTTCCAAATATTTTTTAAAATCATTTTCATAAAAAAATTCCATGTAATTCTCTCATGTTTCTATTATTTTCTCTTCATTATTTTCAATTTTATTTTTTTGTTTTTTTGTTTTTTTGTTTTTTTATTAACTAATTAAAAGTGATAAAAAAACGTCACATGCTCCGCAAAACACGAGGTGGTGCTATATCTGAAGTTTCGAACTGTTATTTAAAATATTTTCAACTAATTATCAATGTGAATTACCAGGACCAAATGAAAGCAAAATTGTATTTCGCTATTTGCACTGTACGACGAACTTTCATGCTTCCAATTCCAATGGCGATTACTGGGATGTGGATTCCCTGCAGTCCAAATAATGACTGCAGATGATCCTAGGCTCACAAAATATTTTTTTAACATAAAAAATGAAAACATAAATCTTAAACATTTGTTTTTCCACCGTAAGATGTTAACTGCATCTCCCTGCAATCACTTTTGGACTACAGGGAATCCTGGTATGTGATTACAGGGTAAGTTACGGAATAGAGAGAGAAAGAGAGGGTAGAGAGAGAAAATATAGAGGAGAGAGAGAGAGAGAGGGAGACGGAATGGAGAGAAAATATTTTTAAAAAAATATAAAATTATTTATTTTTCAAAAATATTTTCGTGGATGGATCGGATATCCATCCGTAAAATAGTTGTTAATGGATGGATTGGATGGTTTTTATTGAATGGATCATGGATGGATTTTATTTTTTAATAAATTTTTAATAAATCATAATGGATTGTTTGTAATCCAGCCATTAATTATAATCCGAATAAAAATTTATCCAATCCATCCATTTGCCACCCCTAGGATTTGGTATGATTTTAATTGCTGTGGAAAAAACTTTACACAAGTAGTGTATCAAAATTAAACTCTAATTATATAATGAAAAATTGAAGCTAATAAATAATGACAAATAATATTTTTATATAATTTGAAATTACAAACAAAGGTTATAACAAGTAAGTAGCTTTTATAATCTGTACAAAATGTATTTTCCAGGAAAATATCTAAAATTAATTTAAAGTAGGTTTGCTTAAAATTTGTGTGAATTTGACTGAAATTAAAATTGAAGATATTCATGGATCACACATTTCTTGTTGATCATGACCATGCCATAATTTATCCTTTCATGCTCAGTGTCCAACATGTTTTGTCGGAGATGTCTTTTGTCCTCCTAAAAAAAATGGAGGACCGGTCATCTTTTATTTTAAGTCATTGATATATTAATAAAATAAAAGAATGATAATGATGATTTAATGGCAATTGGAAGAACAAGTCAATGCTGGAGGTTGCTCACAACCCTCTCCTTTTCCCCTTTCCGGCATTGTCTAGAATACTCCATTGAGGAACTGGAGGATGCATCCTCCGTGAATTAAAACCGTAGATATAATAATATTGTAAATAGATGGGTGAGATTTAAAAGGGAGAAACCGGTTAAACATGATTAACAAGGGAAAACGGAAAAGCCGGTTTGTGCCAATAATCTGGACCAAGAGACACTACAAGAATTTAAGCTATTTCCCAAGGCATATTACCCAGGGCAAAAAATCCCTAGGAAATTTTGACGTTTCCCACGGTTAAAGCCATGGGAAAGTTCTCGCTATGGTTCCCACGGGTTGGGCCTTGGGTAACAGAGGCGCCAACTGCTCCCGCTTGTTTTCCCCCGGATTGGGCCGCGGGTATTTGATTTAGCTGTTTCCCACGGGTTAGCCTTGGGAAAAGACTTCCATTTCACACGGTTTGGGCCGTAAGAAAATAACGTGGCCGTGGGAAATATGTTGAGGCGCCGTTTCCCAGGGCTGTGGCCGTGGGAACTATGTTACATGAGGCATCGTTTCCCAAGGCTGTGGCCATGGGAAATATGGAATTAGAAATCCCCCGCCTTCCTTCACTCCATGTACGTGCGATCCTCCATCTCCTTCAGTCCCTATACGCGAACGGCGCCGCCCCAACCTCCTTCGGTCCGTCATCCTCCCCCTGGTCCAGTGCCATCTCCGGCCACCGTGTAGAGCCACTGCCAGCGGCTGCAGCACCTATTCCCACCGGCCACGCACCTCAAGTTAGAACTTCTATTGAGTTTCCCTTTGAACCCTATGATACTGTCAGTGTCCCATTGAACCCTATGCTAAAATTTTGATTCTAGGGAGTGAATTTGATTCTTCTAATGTGTTGAGTATTTTGCATTGATTCTGATAGTGTTGCTCCTCTGAAGTGTTGAACCCTATTTTGCATTGATTATGATAGTGTTGAGTATTCTGCTATTCTGATAGTATTAAGCTATAAATTAAAGTTTTTTAATTAAAAAAATACATAGGTTTCCCAAGGTTAAAACCTTGGGAAATGTTTCCCAGGGAAAATTCCGTGGGAAACGTTTCCCAGGGATTTTTCCGTGGGAAACTTTTCCCAGGGAGTAGTCCGTGAGAAATTTCCCAAGGGTGTGACCGCGGGGTATTTCCCAGGGCATACCCGTGGGAAACGTTTCCGACCAGCTGAAAACCGAGGGATCTGAATCCGCGGGTCATCCCTGGGAAATGTGTATTTTCCCACGGATTTTATGGTTTTCCCAGGGCCATAGGCCGTGGGAAACAGTGAAAATTCTTGTAGTGAGACTATCCAATTAGAATTAGGGCGGTGCTGGAAATTTAGCTATATATATGGTTTTCTAGTAGCAGCATGGTCTCATAATCGCATGGAAGTCGGAAATAAAATCACTGAAATGTTATTATCATTCATAAGAAATCCAAACGGGTCCAATGGTTAAGTTGTGGACCCAGCTAAGGTTGAGACGGTGCTCCAATGGGAAGCGTCGAAGTCTGTGACTGAGATTAGGAGTTTCTTGGGGTTAGCTGGGTATTATTGGTGGTTCATAGAAGGTTTCTCTACGATAGCTTTACCCTTAACCCGTCTCACCAAGAAAGGATAGTTGTTTGTATGGGACTCTAGATGTGAAGAGAGTTTCCAAACCCTTAAGGATAGATTGACATCAGCACCAGTGTTAGTTTTACCAGATCCTAGTGAACCCTTCGTGGTTTATTGCGATGCTTCTAAGCAAGGGTTCGGTGGAGTGTTAATGCAGAATGACAAGGTAGTTGCTTATGCTTATAGGCAGTTGAAACCCCATGAGAAGAACTACCCTACCCATGACCTAGAGTTAGGGGCTGTGGTATTTGCCTTTAAGATCTGGAGGCATTACCTGTATGGATCGAGGTTTGAGGTTTTTAGTGATCACAAGAGTTTGAGGTATCTCTTTGATCAAAAGGAGTTGCATATGAGGCAGCGTAGGAGGATGGAGTTCTTAAATGATTATGACTTTGAGCTGACCTATCATCCAGGAAAGGCCAATGTGGTGGCCTATACCCTAAGTAGGAAAACCTTATATATCTCTGCTTTGATGGTCAGGGAGGTGGATCTGATTTAGGAGTTTAGAGACCATAGTCTAGCTTGTGAGTTTACCCCTAAGAGTATTAGGCTTGGTACCTTGAAGGCTACCAACAGCTTAATGGATCACATTAGAGAGGGTTAGAAGTTAGGTAAGTTTCTCTTAGACCAGCAAGAATTGCTCGCTCAGGGTAGAGACCTTAGTTTCAAGGATGGGAGTATTGGAGTCTTGAGGTTTAAGGATAGAGTGTACATACCGGATGTTCCTGAGCTTAGGAAGTTGATCCTTGAAGAAGGACATGGGAGTGGGTTAAGTTTGCACCCAGTGCCACCAAGATTTATCAGGACCTTAAGAGGATGTTTTGGTGGCCAAGGATGAAAAAGGATGTGGCCGAGTTTGTGTATGCGTGCTTGGTTTGTCAAAAAGCTAAGATAGAACACCAAAAGCCATCAGGTAAGTTACAACCTTTAAGTATCCCAGAATGGAAATGGGATAGCATCTCCATGGACTTTGTGTCTGGACTCCCTAGGACTCCAGCTGGTTTTGAGGCTATATGGGTTGTTGTGGATAGATTGACTAAGTCTGCCCATTTCATCCCGATGAACATGTAGTATCCTTTAGAAAAATACAAGAATATCAAGTATGTAAAAAGATTCTTCAATAGGTTCGTGAGTGTAAAAATACATAGCTAATACATATTTACAATCGTGACTCTACTTAAAGTTCCTTCTTTCACAAGAACTTCCAGTAGACTAGGAATTCAAAGATAAATAGTTCCAACCACAAAATGATTCATTCTCAATACAAAAAATATACAACACAGTGATTTTAAGAAGGAAACAATCTGGCAAAAAAATCATACTGGATCACATTTACCAAAAGTAAAAGTGACTAGACTAAGTTTCATTAAGAAACTTCTTTCGTCAAGAAAAGGTCCATCCCGAACAACAAGAGGACAATTCACAACTTTAAGAAAAGAAAAGATCTGACCCAAAATCTAAACTGGTCACAACAATCAAAAAGAAAAGGGATTTGGAATAAATTTCTTGAAGATATCTTCATTCCCAAAATGTCGTAAATGACATACATCCACCGAAAAGACTAATAACATAGGAGACCCTAGAGAGTCAAATACCCAAGGGCATCAAAATACGATTATACTTAGAATTCCATTACAATCTTATAATTATAGGTCATTAAAGTACATACTTTATATACAGGATTCCTATACTTAAAAATGTCTTTAGTTCGTGATCCGATTGCAGAAATTTCTGAAGGACTCTGCAACCGTCTTCTATAAGACCTTCAGGTTGTGAGGTTTTCAACACTACTTCTGATGTAAAAGATCATCAGATTGTGAAGCTCCAGTGCCACTCACGATGTAGACCCCTCCCTTTATTGCGGGTCTATCAGTCCCTGAGGTGTCAACAACTTTTTCAAACCACGGTGCATTACAATCCCTTGAGAAGTGTCTGATTTGTCCACAATTGAAACACTTCATTCCCTTAAGTGGGCAAACATCAGCCATGTGATTTGGATCTCCACACTTGTAACATCTCCTAACTTGGCCTTGACTTTGGTTCTTCTGCCTCCATTACGTGATGTAGCAGCAACAAGATGGTATGATTGTTGATTCTGATTATGATTATTTCCAGGTGGTCTAAAATATGGTTTCCTCCGCACCAGCTTTTCTTCTTGATTCAGAAATTGATCCTTGAAATGGGAGAGTCCTCCAACATTTCCCCTATCATCTTTTCCTTTCCTCATTTGGTATATCTTCCGACTCATCTCAACTAGAGCTTGGAAATTTCTGAGTTGCAAAGGTAGAACAGATTCTTTAATCTCATACCTTAATCCTGCCTCGAACCTCTCGCATTTCCAGCTTTCATTTGGTTGTGCTTGAAAGAAACAGAAGTATTTGGCAAGCGATTCAAACTTCATCGCATACACCTCCACAGATAATTCTCGCTGTTGTAACCCTAGAAACTCTTATTCTTTCTTGATCCTAATGCTTTTCGAAAAACACTTGTTCAGGAGTGCAGTTTTAAACTCATCCCAAGTAATTTCCTAATGATCAGCTTCCAGCAGCTGTCGAGCACCTCTTCACCAGTACTCCGCATCTCCTATCAATAGAAAAACCGCATAGGTAACCCTAACTTCTGCCGGAGTGATCACCAACTCAAAGATTTTCTCCTACTCTTGAATCCATAAATAAGCTTTCTCATGATCAGCATCCACACCAAATTGTGAAGGATTTTGGCTTCGAAATGCGATCAGAGCCTTGGCTTCTGTAGCTTGATGTGTCTAAGCAGCCACAACAGTTGTGTGCAAAGCAATAGCCGCTGCAATGTTATCCATTGCTTGTGCAGTATGATCCACTCCACCATCGTAGTCCTCATTCGCATTGCCACGGCCACCTAAGGGACCACCTCTGCGACCCCTTCCACGACCTCGTCCATGTCCTCGTCCACGTTCACCCTCTAGTGCTAGTTCCATAACTGACCTATAGAATTCAACGTCTTAAAATTCTCATCATCTCATCATTTTCAACGTCTTAAAATTCTCATCGTCACACTGATCAAAGATCTTCGTGTTTTTATTATAGAACACTGGTATCACGACATCTCGGATACTAGGTTTATTTTTCAATGTGAACACCGCCTTTTGTTTGTGAAACACAAATTCAAAACAAAATCTCCACAACTTATCTAAGTTGACGGAATAACATCGTTGAGTAAAAATTCGTTTATAGAAAATCATTTCTAATTGAAAATTCCTTTTTAAAATCATCGGTTACTAAAAATTTAATTTTTAGAAAAGAGAGTCACTCGAGGCTCAATCTTGTTTAAAATACGTACTGCCGCTTTAGAAATACTTGTCATCGATACTTTTCCAATTTGCCATCGTTTAGCGTTTTTAAAGCCATTTAAGCCAATTCTTAACCTTTTCCATTTAAATAATTTTCTAAAATCATAACTAAATTATTGTCAACAATTAATTTCATAAAATATCTTTTTATAATATTACGAAATTTCTTACATAAAAATTAGTAGTACAAAAATAATTTCACAGTTGCGCCCTCACTGTGACTCATAGTTCACTCTTATACTGATAAATCATTAAAATAATGATATTTTCCAAAATTTCTTATTTTTCCAAAATAAAAATTTCCATTAATATTATATTCCAATACTTTACCGTTAAAACATTGAATATAATTTATAAAGCTTCTTAAAGATTTTATCCAATTAATTGAATTGGGCACTGACCACTGTCAGGCTTCTCAAACAACAACCAACATCACAGAAATATTCCCAGCCAGATCATGCATCACAATACATTATAATATAATTGCGGATAAACTATTAAATTCAAATAAACCAACGCCGTTAAAAGAACACAATTGAAACAAACCCCACAGATAAATAATACAATCATCAAATAGATAACACATGATTATAGAAAAAACTCCACAGGTATTCTCCCCTTACCTCTTGAAGAACTTATCTCCCAGTTTCCTATCTTGAACGTATGTCAAACTCCTGTGTTACGACTCACGTATAACTGACACACTTAACCTTCAACAACCACAATCAACCAATTACAAACAATCAAATAAAATTACCTATTCCCTAATGATAGGTCACGACCTCAACAAGGTTTTGTGGCTAACATTTCTAAAATTGCTTAAGTCATTGGATTAATGATCCTAAGTGCTTATGACAATGGATTGGTGATAAATCAACAAAGTTTGAATTAAAAACTTCCAAACTTCTAAAAACCTATATTCGGTCTTAATGAGTACATGAAGCAGGGGATTTTTGTTTGACAAAATAACTTGGATTCAACATGAATACATGCTAGAAGGATGAAATACATGATCATTTCTAACATTTGAACAAAAACTCCTCCACCCATTTTTTTCCTAGGTTCGGCCTTGAAGAGAAATTAAGGGAGGAAATTTTGGTTTTCAACATACTATTGGATTATGATAGAAGTGATGATAATAGGAACATAGAAATTAGTTTCACATTTTTAGGATTTTTCTATGATTTTCTATGAATTATCAAAGTTAAGAACATAAAGGATGAACATGATGATTTAAGCTTGGAAATGGAAAACTTAATGGAGAACATGAAGCTAAATGAATATGGGAATCATGGTTTACCTCTTGGAATTGAAGAAAAGTACAAGAATATACTACTTGCTTCACAAACTCAAGGCTATGGAGTTTAGAGAGAATAAGAAGAATGGAGAAGCTTGGAGAAGAATGGAGAACGAGCAAGACTTGGAGAGAAAGTTGCCTCATCCAAGTTGATGAAGCAAATCCTCAAAGGCTTGGGCCATGCGAAATTAGGCTTGAGAAATTCAAAGTCCATTACTTGAATTTTAACCCTAAAATGCTTAAGTCTTAATGAATGGTAAAGAAATGTTTAAGAGCACAACTTGCTTCATGGAAAATGAACTCTTGACTTTGGTTTTGGGCCTCAAAAACCACAGACCAACAAGGTTTAGAAGAGTCAAAATTGATCCACTTCACTTAGTGTATCATGGAAATTAGTTTAGTGACCAAAATGTAAATTAACAAAACTTAAGGACCTAAATGCAATTTCCTTGTAGATTGTCATCATGATACCATGTGCACCATTAATGCATTCACATGGTGACTCATCATGTGTGACAGACTACCGATAAATGAGACACCCCGCTGTGCCTCGGTGTTTTATTTGGAAATAAAACTTGATTATTATGTTCTTATTCTTAAACTTAACATGAAAATATGGCGGAATTAAAACTTAAATTATTAAGTAAACATATTCATGTAGAACAGGAATAAGAAAACATGACCATATTAAGCATATGTAAGTGAAATCAGAGTTAAACAAAACACTGTTTTGGAGCATCCCAACAATAGGAGCCCTAACAGGTGTACAAGTTATACAAACGTAAAGGCGGAAAAGATAAAGCGTCGTGACACAGACGCACTGGCCATAACTAGGACTAGACCCTACTCATCATGGGTCACAGCTCGTCCTCCGGCATCCGGCTCGTAAGGAGTTCCGTCCAGCTCCTCCTCGTTCGTCTCATCAACAAGATCTTCAAACACGAGCCATAAAAGATAGAACAAAGCAGAGAAAAGTACAGGGGATAAGAAACATGCTATCATCAAAAGCGGAAAAAGATTCATAGTAAATGATACACTAATTGCCATAGACAATCAACACACATTTCTAACAAGTCATCCTCAAATTAATATATATCCTCCTCTACCCTTTGTCATGATGCAATGCAATGCAGTATGAATGTTTTGCCACAGCCACATATCCAAATTTCCATCTCAAGTAAATCAGACTATATTTCAAGTCAACCAGACTATGTTTCAAGCCAACCAGACTATGTTTCAAGCCAACCAGACTATGTTTCAAGTCAACCAGACTATGTTTCAAGTCGATCATATGAAAATATCACAGACCATGTTTCAGGTCACCCCCAGTGCCGTAACCTCTCATCACTATTTCATGAATAAACCCAACAATAATCACATCTCGGTTAGGCACTTCTAAACTCAGATCTCATGAACCCCCGCACACATTACTCTAATTATCATGTATTAATACACCTCAAAATCTCTAACCATATATCAAAACATTGTGGAACAAAGCAGTTCAATTATCATCAAGCTATAATACATTCTCACATAAACATATCAATCATCATAAAATATCACAGTAATATCAGCATCAATAAATTTATACATTCCCAATATCATATAAGCAATCCATCACCGATAAACCTACAATCCCCGAATCAACATTGGTTTTACAGAAAAACAACTCCAACGTGATTTTGGTCTTGTCGATTATTCGATTTTCTAGTAGGGTTTGGGTCGCCCTACACAATTAATATATAATCTACTACTTATCGTTCCCGACGGTAGATTGATTCTTTCCCCTACCTGAGTTCTCACCGAACTTCCGAACTCGAAGCTCCTCGTTGCCACACCACAAGTTACCAACACCACCTTCAACCAAGCAACATAATTAAAAATAAATCAAACAAATTCATCTATGCCCTCATTTTGCTAGGTTCGGCCATTTAATTCAAATGAGAGCTAGGATTGTTTTCTCAACCTAAGCTTTTGGATACTTATCACTTAGACTCTAGGTAACTTAAATAAATTGGCATAAGTTGAAAATATGGAATAAAAATCATCCAACCACTTAGGGTAGGTTTCGGCCTTGTATAACAAAATAGGCTAGGATTTTCAAATCGACACAACCTCTTAGATCAATGATCTTAGAGTATTAAGGAGTATGAATCAAGTACTAGTTTTCACAAAGCAAATCAAAAACATTTTATTTCCTTTAATATAAGTTTCGGCCAACATAATTGAATTGGCTAGAAATTTCTAAACTTTCCAATCTCTTTAGCTTAGCATCCATACATAGTAAGGAGCTTAAAACCATGATCATTTTGGAAAATGAAAAACAAGGCATCCTAGGTCCATAAACCTTAGGTTTCGACCATCATAGGATTTTTAAGCTAGAAATCTTTAAATCATCCAATCTTTTAGACATAGCATCCTTTGATATTAAGGAGCTCAATCTATAATCATTTTTGAAGAGAAACAACCTAAAACGTTCCAATCGTTTTAGATATAGCATCCTTTCACATAAGGAGCTTTAATCCATAATCATCTTGGAAAACAAAAACAATACATCCTAGGTCCAAACAAATGAGTTTCGGCCATCATAGGAAACTCAATGAAAAAGATTTAAACTTTTCCAATCACTTAAACCTAGAATCCTTTAGTATAAAGGAGCCCTTGGTCATGATCATCTTGGAATAGAACTCAAATATAAATTCATAAAAGCAAAAGTTGAAACAAAATCCAACCTAAACCATAGGCATGGTTTCGGCCTTGCATGGATAAAGGGGTTCGAAATTTTTGTTTTACACAGTCTTTTAGTATGTTGTAATAGGAGTAAAAACAAGAACATAGGAAGTGGTTTCAACTCAAACGGAGTTTTCTACCATTTTTAAGAGTTTTTAGAAGTTTGAGAGCTTAGAGAAAACATAAAGCATAAACTATGAAATGAATGCAAGAACTTGAAAAGAAAACTAAATAGGATCATTACCCTCAAGAAGATGAACAACTTTGATGAAGGAATCAAGTTGAAAAGAGAAGTAAAAACCAAAGCTTTAAAGGTTTGATTTATTTTATTTTTTTAAAGAAAGGAAGAAGATGAAGAAGAAAAAAAGTGTGAGTGAAGTGATGAAATGGGTATATATAGATGGAGGGAAAGGGGGCAATGTTTTGGAGAGAAAAGGAGAGGAAAAATGAGAGAAAATAGAAGTGGATTGTTGAGGAAGATCGGAGGTATGGGAGGTATGGTGATAAAGTATGGTGTTGTAAGGTGGAGGTAAGGTAGGAGAGAGAAAAGAGTTGAAAAAGTAAAATTTTGAAAAGGTGAGTGATGGTGGTTACTATTTGCCGTCACATCACGTCTCTTCTAGTCCTTTCGTTTCCTTTGTACTCTGCTCCATTGCGTATCAGATGACTTCCCCGATCGTATTTCTCGACGATTTCGCTCGGGTAATACTTAGAATTTGGCCCCGGACGAGATTTTGTGAAAATCTCCATACCCACACAAAACATCATAAAAACACTAACCGTCTTGTTTACGGGTCAAAATTATGTTTTCGGCTCAGTAAAATTATACTGGTAGGGAAAACGCAGACCGACTTCCGTCTGAATTTTCAGCCGAAAATTTTATTGTGAGCTATTATCGTAAGGTAGATCAAGAATATGATTTTTATTTTATTACAAACATTTCCTAAACTTCATATTAAAATATAATTACTTATATTTTAATTTATTAACCGCATACCGAAAATCAGGCTGTTACATTACTACCCCTCTTAAAAGAAAATCCCGTCCTCGGAATTTACGTACCTCAGAAAAGATGTGGATATTGTTGTTGCATATCCGCCTCGCGTTCCCAAGTTGCATCTCCAGTAGCTTCATCCCATAAGATTTTAACCAAAGGAATCTGCCTACCGCGAAGTTCCTTGATCCGTCTATCTGTGATCCTTACAGGTAATACCTCATGCTCCATGTTCTCTCGCAATTGTATAGACTCAGACTCAAACACATGAGATGGATTAGGGTGGTACTTTCTCAATTGAGAAACATGAAAGACGTCATGAACGTTGGAAAGATTAGGTGGCAAGACAATTTGGTAAGCTACTGGCCCAATTCGTCGAAGAATCTGAAAAGGTCCAATGAAATGAGGAGTAAGTTTTCGGGATTTCATAGCTCTGCCAATTCCAGTTTTTCGAGTAACTCTCAAGAATATGTGATCACCTTCCTGGAATTCTAATGGTCTCCTCCTCTTGTCACTGTAGCTCCTCTGCCTATCTTGTGCTTCCTTCATCTTTTCCCTTATCTTCCTGACTTGTTCCGTAGTCTGTTGTACCACATCCGGACCCAAAACTTGGTTTTCACCAGTCTCATACCAACATAACGAGGTCCTACACTTTCTACCATACAACGCCTCATATGGTGCCATTCCAATACTGCTGTGGAAACTGTTGTTATCAGTAAATTCAATCAATGGCAAAAACGTATCCCAACTGCCAGTGTGTTCCAACACACAAGCTCTTAATAGGTCCTCCAATGATTGAATTGTCCTCTCTGATTGCCCATCGGTTTGGGGATGATAGGCAGAACTCATTCTCAACTTCGATCCGAAAGCTTTTTGCAATTGTCTCCAGAAATTAGAGGTGAATCTAGGATCTCGATCTGAGACAATACTGGATGGCACACCATGCAACCTAACCACTTCATCGATGTAAATCTGGGTTAACTTCTCTAATTTATCACCTTCTCTAATAGGCAAGAAGTGAGCACACTTCGTCAATCTATCAATGACAACCCAAACTGAATCATGCTTCTTAGGAGTCCGTGGTAATCCAACCACAAAATCCATAGCTATACTATCCCATTTCCATTCTGGGATATCTAGAGATTGCAATAATCCTGCTGGTTTTTGATGTTCGATCTTCGCCTTCTGACACACCAGGCAAGATAAGACATACTCCGCTACTTCTTTCTTCATCCTCTTCCACCAGAACATTTTCTTCAAATCCTGATACATCTTTGTGGATCCAGGATGGAAACTCAACTTACTTTTATGTGCCTCCTCTAAAATCATCTTCCTAAGATCTGCATCCTCTGGCACACATATTCTATCTCTAAACCTTAATGCACCATCTATTCCTCTAGTGAACTCAGAAACTTTTCCCTCGTCTATTCCTTTACTTATCTCCTGAAGGTACAAATCCTGAATCTGCTTATCCTTGAGATCCTGCATGAAATCACTACTAATAGTGATCCTACCCAAACAAACTTTATTTTCTCTTAACTCCATTCCTATGTTCAGGTCTCGGAATTGTTCTAACAACTCCAACTCCTTAACCATCATTGTGGATACATGCAAGGACTTCCTACTTAAAGCATCTGCTACCACATTGGCCTTCCCAGGATGGTACAGTAACTCAAAATCATAATCTTTGATGAACTCCATCCACCTCCACTGTCTCATGTTCAATTCCTTCTGATCAAAAAGATACTTTAGGCTCTTGTGGTCACTGAAAACATTAAACCTTGCTCTATACAAAAAGTGTCGCCAAATCTTCAATGCGAACACTATTGCTGCTAACTCCAAGTCATGAGTCAGATAGTTCCTCTCATGAATTCGCAAATGTCGGGAAGCATAAGTCACTGCTCTTCCCTCTTGCATCAGAACACAACCTAAACCTTGGTATGACGCATCACAGTATACGTCAAACTGTCCTAGAGGGTCAGGTAAGATCAACACAGGTGATGTAGTCAATCTTTCCTTCAGCTTTTGGAAACTCTGCTCACACTTGTCCGTCCACACAAAAGTTGTATCCTTTCTCGTTAACTGCATCATAGACAGCGCAATCTTAGAGAATCCCTCTATGAACCTCCGATAATATCCAGCAAGTCCTAAGAAACTCCGTATTTCACTCACTGACTTGGGTCGTTCCCATTTAAGAACTACTTCAACCTTAGCTGGATCTACGGCTATTCCTTCTTTGTTAATTACATGCCCTAGAAATTGTACTTCTTCCAGCCAAAACTCACACTTGGAAAGTTTGGCATAAAGCTGCCTATCTTTCAAGACTCGCAGTACCAATCTCAAATGCTCCTCATGCTCTTCCCGCGTACGAGAGTAGATAAGAATATCGTCGATGAACACAACGACAAACTTATCGAGGAACGGTCTAAAAATTCGGTTCATATAATCCATGAACACGGCTGGCGCATTAGTTACACCGAAAGGTATAACTAAATACTCATAGTGCCCGTACCTCGTCCTAAAAGCCGTCTTGGTTGTATCTTCCTTCTTTACTCTAATCTGGTGATACCCGGACCTCAAATCGATCTTAGAGAATATTGACGCTCCCTTCAACTGATCCATTAGGTCATCGATTCTAGGCAATGGATACTTATTTTTAATCGTCACCTTATTCAACTGCCTGTAATCCGTGCACAACCTCGCACTTCCATCCTTCTTCTTAACGAACAACACCGGTGCACCCCAAGGTGAAACGCTCGGTCTGATGAACTCTTTCCCCATCATATCGTCCAATTGTTCCTTCAACTCAGCTAGTTCCACTGGTGACATCCGATACGGTGCTATAGATATAGGCCATGTCCCTGGTACGAGATCTATAGTGAATTCCACTTCTCTTTCTGGTGGCAAACCTGGAACGTCTGGGGGGAAAACTTCAGGAAACTCCCTCACGATAGGCATAGAATCTATGCTGGGGATCTCATTAGCCTCCGTTGCAAAAAGCATCACAAACTCCTGAGAGTTGTTACTCCTCAAAGGTACTCCTTCATTGGCAGATACTATACTAGAAGGCTCAAGAAATGATAAGGTCTTACTAGAACAATCTAGCATTACATGGTTAGCCGAAAGCCAATCCATGCCAAGGATAACATCTATCTGTTGCATAGGCAAACATATAAGGTCTATAACAAAAGCTCGGTTTTCAAGCACTATAGGACATTTTAAGCAAACAGATATGGTAATCAAAGGTTTAATAGTTGGAGTAGATACCGTAAGGGTATAAGGCAATTTAGACACAGTCATAAGGCAATCTTTTAGACATAGCATCCTTTGATATTAAGGAGCTCAATCTATAATCATTTTGGAAGAGAAACAACCTAATATGTTCTAATCGTTTTAGATATAGCATCCTTTCACATAAGGAGCTTTAATCCATAATCATCTTGGAAAATAAAAACAACACATCCTAGGTCCAAACAAATGAGTTTCGACCATCATAGGAAACTCAATGAAAAAGATTTAAACTTTTCCAATCACTTAAACCTAGCATCCTTTAGTATAAAGGAGCCCTTGGTCATGATCATCTTGGAATAGAACTCAAATATAAATTCATAAAAGCAAAAGTTGAAACAAAATCCAACCTAAACCATAGGCATGGTTTTGGCCTTGCATGGATAAAGGGGTTCGAAATTTTTGTTTTGCACAGTCTTTTAGTATGTTGTAATAGGAGTAAAAACAAGAACATAGGAAGTGGTTTCAACTCAAACGGAGTTTTCTACCATTTTTAAGAGTTTTTAGAAGTTTGAGAGCTTAGAGAAAACATAAAGCATAAACTATGAAATGAATGCAAGAACTTGAAAAGAAAACTAAATAGGATCATTACCCTCAAGAAGATGAACAACTTTGATGAAGGAATCAAGTTGAAAAGAGAAGTAAAAACCAAAGCTTTAAAGGTTTGAATTTTTGTTTTTTTTTTAAAGAAAGGAAGAAGATGAAGAAGAAGAAAAGTGTGAGTGAAGTGATGAAATGGGTATATATAGATGGAGGGAAAGGGGGCACGGTTTTGGAGAGAAAAGGAGAGGGAAAATGAGAGAAAATTGAAGTGGATTGTTGAGGAAGATTGGAGGTATGAGAGGTATGGTGATAAGGTATGGTGTTGTAAGGTGGAGGTAAGGTAGGAGATAGAAAAGAGTTGAAAAGGTAAAATTTTGAAAAGGTGAGTGATGGTGGTTACTATTTGTCATCACATCATGTCTCTTCTAGTCCTTTCGTTTCCTTTGTGCTCTGCTCCATTGCGTATCAGATGACTTCCCCGATCGTATTTCTCGACGATTTCGCTCGGGTAATACTTAGAATTTGGCCCCGGACGAGATTTTGTGAAAATCTCCATACCCACACAAAACATCCTAAAAACACTAACAGTCTTGTTTACGTGTCAAAATTATGTTTCCGGCTCAGTAAAATTATACTGGTAGGGAAAACGCAGACCGACTTCCGTCTGAATTTCAGCCTAAAATTTTACTGTGAGCTATTATCGTAAGGTAGATCAAGAATATGATTTTTATTTTATTACAAACATTTCCTAAACTTCATATTAAAATATAATTACTTATATTTTAATTTATTAACCGCATACCGAAAATCAGGCTGTTACAATAAAAATATAAACGTATTTATATAAATTTTCGATATTAGAACGCAGCGAAAAGTCGTGGTGTTATAGACTACCCCTCTTAAAAAAATTTCTTCCTCGAAATTTCGTGACTCAAAACTCGATAAGATCTCTTAATCCTAAGATCTTACTTTCTCAAGAATGTATATAAAAGAATTTCATCAATCTGAAAAAAATACAAGAACATCTAGTATGTAAAAAGATTCTTTAATAGGTTCGTGAATGTAAAAATACATAGCTAATACATATTTACAACCATGACTCTACTTAAAGTTCCTGCTTTCACAAGAACTTCCAGTAGACTAGGAATTCAAAGATAAATAGTTCCAACCACAAAATGATTCATTCTCAATGCAAAGAATATACAACACGACGATTTTAAGAAGGAAACAATCTGGCAAAAAAATCAGACTAGATCGCATTTACCAAAAGTAAAAGTGACTAGACTAAGTTTCATTAAGAAACTTCTTTTGTCAAATGTTCATCCCGAACAACAAGAGGACAATTCATAACTTTAAGAAAATAAAAGATCTGACCCAAAATCTAAACGGGTCACAACAATTAAAAAGAAAACGGATTTGGAATAAATTTCTTCAAGATATCTTCATTCCCAAAAAGTCGTAAATGACTTACATCCACCGAAAAGATTAATAACAAAGGAGACCCTAGAGAGTCAAATACCCAAGGGCGTCAAAATACGATTATACTTAGAATTCCATTACAAACTTATAATTATAGGTCATTAAGGTACATACTTTATATATAGAATTCCTATCTTAAAAACGTCTTTAGTTCGTGATCTGATTGCTAAAATTTCTGAAGGACTCTGCAACTGTCTTTTATAAGACCTTCACGTTGTGAGGTTTTCAACACTACTTCTGATGTAAAAGATCATTAGATTATGAAGCTCCAGTGCCACTCACGGTGTAGACTCTTCCCTTTGTCGCGGGTCTATCAGTCCCTGAGGTGTCAACAACTTTTTCAAACCTCGGTGCATTACAATCCCTTGAGAAGTGTCCGATTAGTCCACAGTTGAAACACTTCATTCCCTTAAGTGGGTAAACATCAGCCATGTGATTTGGATCTCCACACTTGTAACATCTCCTAACTTGGTCTTGACTTTAGTTCTTCTGGCCTCCATTACCTGATGTAGCAGCAACAGGACGATATGATTGTTGATTCTGATTCTAATTATTTCCAGATGGTCTAAAATATGGTTTCCTCTGTACCAACTTTCTTCCTGATTCGGAAATTGATCCTTGAAACGGGAGGGTCCTCCAACATTTCCCCTATCATCTTTTCCTTTCCTCGTTTGGTCTATATTCCGACTCCTCTCAACTAGAACTTGGAAATTTCTGAGTTACAAAGGTAGAACAGATTCTTTAATCTCATACCTTAATCCTGCCTCGAACCTCTCATATTTCCAGCTTTCATTTGGTTGTGCTTGAAAGAAACGGAAGTATTTGGCAAGCGATTCAAACTTCGCCGCATACTCCCCCACAGATAATTCTCGCTGTTGTAACCCTAGAAACTCTTGTTCTTTCTCGATCCTAATGCTTTCCGAAAAATACTTGTTCGGGAGTGCGGTTTTAAACTCATCCCAAGTAATTTCCTGATGATCAGCTTCCAGCAGCTGTCGAGCACCTCTTCACCAGTACTCTGCATCTCCTATCAATAGAAAAACCGCATAGGTAACCCTAACTTCTGTCGGAGTGATCACCAACTCAAAGATTTTCTCTAACTCTTGAATCCATAAATCAGCTTTCTCATGATCAGCATCCACACCAAACTGTGAAAGATTTTGGCTTCGAAATGTGATCAGAGCCTTGCCTTCTGTAGCTTGCTGTGTCTGAGCAGCCATAGCAGCTGTCCGGATAGCAATAGCCGCTGCAATGTTATCCATTGCTTGTCCAGTATGATCCACTCCACCATCGTAGTCCTCATTCGCATTGCCACGACCACCTAAGGGACCACCTCTACAACCCCTTCCACGACCTCGTCCATGTCCTCGTCCATGACCGCGTTGTCGCCACGCACCAAAAAGAACGAGCGTTTACAAAATAATGCAGATAGGGAGCGACAACTCGGATATCGTCTCTCAAGGACTCTTTAGTTGTTGTTGTTATTAACAGAAAATTAGTAAAAGTTAGAAATGGGGGGTTTTGAGATTGAAAACTAAATAAAGAAAACAGAACAGAAAAACAATGCAATAAAAAGTAATTATCAAATAAACTAAAGAACGATTAACCTACTATTCTCGGTTTCCCACTATCATTGGTTCATATAAATCCAAGCCCTAAGCAGATTCTAATCCCCTCCCGGTTGTAGCAACAATTTACAAGCGAAACCACTACTACAGATATATGTTCCTATTCCCGAATTAAGCAAACGGGGTTAAGCCCTCATGAACTAAGCGAACATGAATGAACACACGCGAATTAAGCAAACGCGATTATATATAGGAACATAACATCACCGAAACAAAACAACACAACACTATACATTCCTGAATTAAGCAAACAGAAACATATAGCATCGTATTGAAAAGAGAAAAGTAAATGAAAACAGGAATTACAGAACCTCAAATGTAAATGGAAACCAATCCCAGTAGATTAATCAAGGAGACTAGTTCTCCATTACAGAATTAAACACAAAAGTAAAGAAAATAAACTACTGAAAACTACTACTACTGTCTACCAAAGACTAGCCAAAACTGGCTAACTCTGACTCCCTTCATCAGTTCTGTCTAAAACACTTAAATACAATTTCTGGATTTCGCTGGCTCGCGAGGCGAAGCACAGATCGCGAGGCGAATAATGCGAACAGTCTGCAACTTTTGATCTTCTCGCGAGGCGAACACACCTTCGCGAGGCGAGAATCTGAAGAGTCTTCTTATTACGCCCGTTATGAACATCAGGGGCCAACTGTGATGCTTTCTGACTTCCATACTCGCGAGGCGAATGGATGCTCGCGAGGCAAACGCTTCAACTTCAAAACTGCCACAGCCGTGACCTTCAACATGGGTAAGCCGTGATCGTCTCTGACTTTCAGGGCTGGGTGACTCGCGGGGCGAGATATTCTTCGCGGGGCGAACCAGAGACCAGATTTATTCCTTTTTATTAACCTGAAAACAGAAAATAGCATCAGTACTTTATTTAACTCTAAATCAACTAAATTAACCTCAAAATACTTTACAGACTCAAAATGCTGCTTAGAGACAATCAAGTCTAATTTGGGTGAAAATGATATAAAATTAGCACAAAGCCATGGTCTTTACTAGTTATAAAACCAGTCAACCAGAGGCTCATCAGTCCATGTCCACCCTCTAGTGCTAGTTCCATAACTGACCTGCAGAGCAAATTCCGTTAAACCGGAACCAGAAAATGAAACGTGTATTTATGTACTAACACATTACTTCTAAGAAGTAATTCAAACAATTACTAATCAGAGATCACACAACATCAACACAACGGACCTATTTCCCAAAGATCCCGGAAGACTCGACCAGCTCTGATACCACTAATGTGACACCCTAACCTGGGTCATCACATAATTACCACACTGCGGAAAATAAAATTATAATTTGCTGGTTGTTTTCGAAAAATAACCTCTATAATTTATAATAAGTCCAAAAATGGGGTAAAATTTTTCTTTATGTGAAATACTACAGAAAAAGATATATACATCACAATAGTATAATTACATTATACTTACATACAAACCGAATTTAATTGTAAACCAAAACACCGCAACATATAAGCTTTTGTGAAATTGTTTTTCATACACCTCAGGAAGTGTTTCAAACCATTTATAATAATTTTCCCAAAATTACACAACCCAAAGAAAATCCTAAGCTGGTCGCTTTACAAGACATCTACTGGAAAGACCCTGTGGTCATTCCCACACTCAAACATCTCTTCAAGTATCGGAACCCATGTTCCCGAGTGAGGCTAAGAACTTTTCTGCACCATCTACTTCCATGTATCAAGACACAAAAGCCAAACCCAAAAACCTGATATATTATAAGGGTGAGATGCCAATATATGAGTTTATAACGATAATCACATGCATGACATACAACATTAGCACATAAACATATATAACCATAACAACATAAGATTCTCATAAGTAAACAAGTAGTTTATCACTGGGTCTCATACCCGATCATCGTTATTTTAAAAATATGCATGACACTTCAACGTTCATTGTCTAACATTCATACCTAATCTCTGTTGATCCCAACGTCTTCAAAATGAGTTGATCAAACTCGATACATCGTTTCATTGGATAGCTAAGCACAACAATAATACACCGTCTCACTGTCCATTTAAGCACAATGATACATATACATCATCTCATTGTCCATTTAAGCACAATGATAATACATCGTCTCATTGTCCATCCAAGTACAATGATATATACATCGTCTCATTATTCATTCAAGCATAATGATACACCGTCACATGATACCTTTTCCATTAAGGTCTCATGATAAACAACGTCGGGCACATCTGCCGTAAATACTAATGTAAAACATTTTGTTCTCGTCATTTTCTTTTTGTTCATTATATTCTTGTCGAAGCTCAACCTGGCTTACGAATATTCATCATCTTCAACGTCTTAAAATTCTCTTCATCTCATCATTTTCATCAACGTCTTAAAATTCTCATCGTCACACTGATCAAAGATCTTCGTGTTTTTATTATTGAACACTGGTATCACGACGTCTCGGATACTAGGTTTATCTTTCAATGTGAACACCGTCTTTTGTTTGTGAAACACAAATTCAAAACAAAATCTCCACAACTTATCTAAGTTGACGGAATAACATCGTTGAGTAAAAATTCATTTATAGAAAATCATTTCTAATTGAAAATTCCTTTATAAAATCATCGGTTACTAAAAATTTAATTTTTAGAAAAGAGAGTTACTTGAGTCTCAAACTTGTTTAAAATACATATTGCCGCTTTAGAAATACTTGCCATCAATACTTTTCCAAATTGCCATCGTTTAGCCTTTTTAAAGCCATTTAAGCCAATTCTTAACCTGTTCCATTTAAATAATTTTCTAAAATCATAATTAAATTATTGTCAACAATTAATTTCATAAAACACCATTTTATAATATTATGAAATTTCTTACGTAAAAATTAGGAGTACAAAAATAATTTCACGGTTACGCCCTCACTGTGACTCATAGTTCACTCTTGTACCGATAAATCATTATAATAATGATATTTTCCAAAATTTCTTATTTTTCCCAAATAAAAATTTCTATTAATATTATATTCCAATACTTTACCGTTAAAACATTGAATATAATTTATAAAGCTTCTTAAAGCTTTTATCCAATTAATTGAATTGGGCACTGACCACTGTCAGGCTTCTCAAACAACAACCAACAACAACATCACAGAAATATTCCCAGGCAGATCATGCATCACAATACATTATAATATAATTGTAGATAAACAATTAAATGCAAATAAACCAACACCGATAAAAGAACACAACTGAAACAAACCCCACAAATAAATACTACAGTCATTAACTAGATAACACATGATTATAGAAAAAACTCCACAGGTATTCTCCCCTTACCTCTTGAAGAACTTATCTCCCAGTTTCCTATCTCGAATGTACGTCAAACTCTGGTGTTTCGACTCACGTATAACCGACACACTTAACCTTCAACAACCACAATAAACCAATTACAAACAATCAAATAAAATTACCTATTCCCTAATGATAGGTCACGGCCTCAACAAGGTTTTGTGGCTAACATTTCTAAAATTGCTTAAGTCATTGGATTAATGATTCTAAGTACTTAAGACAATGGATTAATGATAAATCAACAAAGTTTGAATTAAAAACTTCCAAACTTCTAATAACCTATATTCGGGGTTAATGAGTACATGAAGCTAGGGATTTTTGTTTGATAAAATTACTTGGATTCAACATGAATACATGCTAGAAGGATGAAATACATGATCATTTCTAATATTTAAACAAAAACTCCTCCACCCATTTTGTTGTGGATTTTATCAAACTGAAAAACAATGAAACAAAACTCAGCAGTACCAGAACAACACAGTAGTGCTAGTAATGAGCAAAATCGCAGAACCAAGAAATCAGCAAAGGGAAGAGGGGGAAAGAAAGAACGAATCACACCAAGATTTACGTGGTTCAGCCGATGGAGCTTACATCCACGGGGAGAGAAGAAAAGGTATTTCACTATGATTGAATTGAGTTACAAGATCATCAAGCTAATCCCAATAGAGTTCTACCCTTGGCCCAAGATTACCCCCTGTAAAGAAAACAGTTTCAAGATCCCAAGCCTACACACTCTAATGCTCACCAAGCTCTTGACCGTTCTTGCTTACTCGATGCACAAGTTTTTTTTTTTACAGAATTATACAAGTATGGCACTCTCTCAAATTCTCTCACACACATCCACAAGCTAGGCCTATGTTTATATAGTAAAAGTCTTCAGCTTCCAAGCCCGATCGAGTTCTGAACCATCCAATACTGTTGCAACAGAAATCAGTTATGGTTGCAACTGTCATAACTGATTTTCCCTCCAATGGATGCTTTGGCTTGTAACTGAATTTTGAGACACCAACTAACAATTCTCCACCTTGTCTCTAAATCCATTCAATCATAGTTCCATAGCTTTCCTCTCTCACCAATCTTCATCTTCTTACTGAAAACCAATCAAGTCCAAGCTATGCTTGGACTTGGATAAGGGTAGGGACTTGGTTAAGGCATCGACTGGATTGTCCTCTGTTGAAACCTTCTCAACAAGGACTTCCTTTGCCTCAATTACATCCCTTATAAAATGAAGTTTAATGTCAATATGTTTAGATTTATCATGGTGGACTTGATGTTTTGAAAGGTGAATAGCACTTTGGCTATCACAGTAGATGGTAACACAGTCTTGTGTTATGCCAAGTTCACCAACAATTCATTTTAACCATATTTCTTCCTTCACACCCTCAGTAAGAGCAATAAATTCAGCTTGCGTGGTGGACAGAGCTACAACTGATTGTAAGGTTGACCTCCAACTGATGGCAGTGCCGAACACAGTAAAGACATACCCTGATAAAGATTTTCGAGTGTCAATGTTTCCAGCATAGTCTGAATCCACATAGCCTTTTATCACATCCTCAGTAAGAGTGCTTCTTCTTTTGAACAGAAGTCCAGAGTTTAAAGTGCCATTTAGATACCTTAGTGTCCACTTCATAGCTTTCCAATGGGTTAGTCCAGGGTCTGCCATGAACCTGCTCACCACATTCACTGCATAAGCCAAATATGGCCTGCAACACACCATTCCATACATGATGCTGCCAACAACATTTGCATATGTAATTGATGTCATCTTTTGCCTTTCTTCTTCTGCTTTCGGCCCTTGTTGTACTGGCAATTTATCAAGTTGTCCTAAAGGTGTTCCAGCTGATTTAGACTCATGCATTATGTATTTTCTAGTTATCCTTTGCATGTATCCTAGCTGAGACAACAGTAGCTCTCCAGTCGTTCTATTTCTGGTGATATCCATGCCAAGGATCCTCTTAGCCTCTTCAAGATCCTTCATCTCGAATTCAGTCTTCAGTTGATCCTTTATCCTTTTGATTTCTGACCTTCTGATGAGCCTCTGGCTCATCTAGTTTCCAGCTAGAAAAGGGGTAGATTTTGTGCCTAATTGGGTGAATCAACCTCGCTAATCTCCCAAATTGGCCTTGTTTTGTTCATAAGTTGGAATTTGACTAGTTGTATGTATTTTTAGTAGTTTTTAGTCTATTTTGAGTAGAATTACGCTTTTTGTTTCTTTTTATTGTTTTAGGTTAAAAGTGAAGCTCTTAGAGTCAAGGAAATTGAAGAAAACATTGGAAAGACAATTCTGGAGGTTTCGCCTCACGAAACAGGAGCTCGCCTCGCGAGCCTGAAGACCAGTCTGAACAGCAAAATGTCACCCTCTCTGTCTCGCCCCGCGAATCACCATCTCGCCTCGCGAGTCTGAAGGTCTAACTGTGCCAGAAATGTCATCCTCTCTATCTCGCCTCACGAAACACTACCTCGCCACGCGAGTATTCAAATCGAAATGGAGCCAAAACTTAATATTCGCGTCGCAAGAGGCTACTCTCCTCACGAGTGCGCGCAGAGTCTGAAATCTATAAATAGCTATTTTAGGGCAGATGAAAAAAAACCTTTGGTCACCCACTTGTTTTAGATCAGTTTTGACGAATCCTTGTTCTCTGGAGCTGCGTCTCCTTATTTTCTTTTCTTATTGTACAATTAGGATGAACTTCAAGTGTTTGTGTCTTGTTACAAGCATGAGGAGCTAATCCCCTTGTCTAAGGGATCAATGAAACCACCCATGACAGTGTAGATTCAATGTGATGTATGTTTCTCTCCTTTGTCTCAATTATTGTTTTCCAATTCTGAATTTATTGCGTTGATCATATGCATGCGTGATTGACTAGTTAACGTTGATGAGGCTTAGTAAGCAATTCGCGTTTAGAACTTGAATTGGGATCATTGATCGAATATTGCACGAGAGTGAATAGGAGATCGGTGCAACCTTATAGGAACCAGATTTAATAGAGTTTGATGATTGGGTTATGAGACCTAGTAAGTAATTAACTCAATTGTTGAATACGTCCTATTGAGCACGAGAGTGTCATTAGGAGAATTTGGGGGTCCTGGTTGACATTGTAATTGAACTTAGGGAGAGAATCATCATCACTTGGGTACTATGCATGATTGGGTAGGTGGATTTGTGACCTTAGATATTTAATTCCAGATTTTAATACTTGATTTCTATTTGATTTGTTAATTTGAATTGCGATCCTATTTTCTCTCTCTCTCCACAACCACTTGCTGTTACTTGACCAACTTATCGAATTTCTCGTGAATTAGTCGAATTGGTAGCCCAATCCTTGTGTTCGACCTCGGTAATTACTTACCGTGTTTATTTTATTACTTACGAAGACCCAGTACACTTGCCGGTGACTCAACAAGTTTTTGGCGCCGCTGCCGGGGATTGGCACAACCAATTTTCCTAATTTTAGGGAAGTTTGATTATTTGGTTAAGCTGTTTTTATTTTTATTTTTCTGTTATTTATTTACTATTATTTCTCTCCACTTCTTTGATTCCACTTGGTCTTGCCTTGTTTTTGTATGCGAGGTACCCTTTCGCAAGAGGACTTGGTAATTGATTAGGAGATCACCAAGACCGAGAAACGCTTAAGGAAAGAAGCCAGAGAGCGAAAAAGGCTTGAAGCAATTAATTTTGAGGAGATGGCCGCAAATCCTCCTCCTCCTCCTTACAAGCCTCTCTTCGAGTACAGTATACCCAACTTGGGTGATTGTGATTCTTCTACCGTGAGGGGCAACCTGAATACAGATTTCTTCAGAGTGGAAGGATGTGTCACAGCCGATATCCGTGAGAATCAGTTTGATGGGAGTGGCAAAAAATACCCTCATAGACACATCACTCACTTCCTTGAAGCTTGTGACTTGCAGAGGACAAGAGGTGTTTCTCAAGATGAGTTTCGCTTGCGGCTATCCCCCCTCTCTCTTAGGGATGTCGCTCGCGATTGGTTTGACAGCCTGGATCGCAACAGTATCAGGACATGGGATCAGATGGCCCAAAAGTTCCTCACTAAGTATTTTCCTCCTCAGAAAGCGGCACAAGCAAGAGTAGCCGTTACATCTTTCAGGCAGACAGAAGATGAATCTTATAATGAAGCTTGGGAGAGGTACAATGTGCTCTTGAGAAGATGTCCTTCGGCATTCTTTGACTCGGTCTCCAAAGTTCAACATTTCTTTAATGGGTTAAGGGGGCGCTACCAGATGAATTGTGATGCCGCAGCTGGCGGTTCCTTTTCTTATTTATCAACTGAGGATGGATGGACGTTATTGGAGAAGATGTCGTACAATGATTACAACCGTGGTAGGGAAACCTCAAGTGGAGTCAATTCTGCAACAGTAGAAGCCATTCTAGAGCAAAATAAACTGTTGAAGATGCAAATGGCGGCTTTGTCTGGGAACAAGAAGGTTAATGTGATACACGAGGGAATGCCTCCGGGTTGTGATAATTGTAATAGAGATCATGACATTCAGAGCTGTCCGTTCAACTTCTCTCAAGAACATGTGGACTCATGCCACAATTTCTATGACAGTGTGCCCCAGAACAACTATCAGAGGAACAGACAGAGTGATTACAATCAGAATCAAAATAGGGGTTATATGAGGAGAGACCATCCGGGTTTCGCTTGGAGTAATGCTAGTGGTGGTCTAGCCCAACAACAACAACCTCATCAGAATCAGGGGCCGAACTATGGGATCCATCAACACAATACTCAGCAGGCTTTTCCAGGGCCTAATCAATTCCAAATAACAGATGGTGGAAGGCAACCTTGGGAGTTAGGTTTTGAGAAGACAAATGCGGCAATTGAGAAGTTGTCAATCTATACAAGCACAGTCATTGACAAGTTGGCAACTCATACAGGGGCAACAATTCATAATCTAGAGACGCAGATAGCTCAACTCGCAAAGCAACTATATGAGCGTCTCCCAAGCACTTTCCCAGGTAATACCGAGAACAACCCTAACAACCAATGCAATGCCATAGCAACTAGAAGCGGTAGGGTGTTGGGATCTAACAGGGGTGCAACTAGTTCTCAGGAAGACAAGCCCCGGAACAACCACATGTTGAGGAAGAGCAACCTGAGAAAGAGGAGTTGGCAAGTGACAAGGCACGAGAGCAAGGGGGAAGGTTGAAACTTGTAGATGAAGAGTTCCGAAAAAAGAAGTGGGTTGAACCCCAGGACCTCCCGCCCTACATGAAGGTATCGTATCCTGAAAGATTGAAGAAGCCTCAACAAGATAAACAATTCAATAAATTCCTTGATGTCTTCCGCAAACTTCAAATTAACATTCCATTTGCGGAAGCCTTGGAACAAATTCCATCTTATGCCCGGTTTATGAAGGAGCTTCTCTCCAAGAAGTGGAGAATAGTGGATGAGGAAACGGTTACTTTGACCGAGGAGTGTAGTGCCATTCTTCAAAGAAAACTACCCCCAAAGTTGAAGGATCCCGGTTCTTTTTCTATACCATGCACCATTGGGGGGATGACTCTAGGAAAGGCGTTGTGTGATCTAGGGGCAAGCATCAACTTGATGCCCCTCTCTATGATGAAGAGGTTGGGGATCAAGGAAGTCAAGGATACACGGATGTCACTCCAACTCGCCGATCGTTCTATAAAATATCCTTATGGGGTGGTCGAAGATTTGTTAGTAAAGGTGGACAAGTTCATATTTCCGGCGGATTTTGTGGTGCTTGATATAGCTGAAGACGCCGAGATCCCCCTCATATTGGGTAGGTCCTTCTTGGTCACTGGGCGTGCCTTGATAGATGTGCAACAAGGGAAACTCACTCTAAGGGTGCGAGATGACGAGGTAGTCTTCAAGCATATGAAAAGGCAAGAACCTACAAAAAGCGGACTAAGGCACGACATGACAAGCAGTTTCTTCCTCCGGATTAACCCTTAGGGGTGACATGAGTCAGGCTCAGGACGTTAAACAAGCGCTACTTGGGAGGCAACCCAAGCTAGATATCCTTTATTTATTTAGTTTCTGTTATATATAAAAAAGAGAGAGAAAATAAGATTCGCCACGCGAACCCACAGTGGCCTCGCGAGATAGAAGCCCTGAATCCCAGAGGCTTGCTCACGCTTCTATCTCGCGTCGCGAGTACCACTTTCGCCTTGCGAATCTGGGCATCATTAGCAGTTGGAATTCCAGATTCGCCTCACGAGCTATTATTCGCCTCGCGATTCTAGAAAGTGTGAAGAACAATTTTTCCAGATTCACCTCGCGAGTGATGTATCGCCTCGCGAATCTGTAATTAAGGTTTACAATTTTTCCAGATCAAGAAGTGCTGTGGGAGTTCTTCTGGGTGTTGTCATTGGTCGAGTACCCGAGGGACCATTTGATGAGGATGCAACCGTAGAAGAGCTTTCCGTGGAAGCGCCTACCTACACTACAATTTGATCAGGGAGCACCCTCTCCTTTCCACACTCTTGTTTTATATTTGTGTTTTTTTCATTGAGGACAATGTATGCTTTAAGTGTGGGGGAGGGAACCAACTGCTTTGTTTTTGTTTTCTTTTCCCTTTTCCTTTTGTTTTTGAATTTCACTCTTGAATAATTTGAGAAGATCAAGAGTTTGTGTATGAATGTTGTGTCGGCAAGCTTGGTGGATTTCAATTAAATTTAGCATAGATTGATTGCATGAATCATGTTGACCATTGATGATTTCCGCCTAGGTTCTGAAAATCAAAAATTTGATGCCCATGTGAAAAATTGAAAATGGAACTTTGAGAAATTTTATTGTGAGTGCTTGATTTATGACAAGTTTGGGGTGAAGGGGTGCAAACACAGGGAATTGTATCTCGGTCGACCAATTTGCAAAAATGTCCAGGTGAGAATTTGAGCCTCCAACATGTTCATAATTGTGTGATTCGCTTTTAAGCTGCACTTTCCCGAATTTGCTTGAATCTCTTCATGGTTTGCATGTTTATGTGTTTGCATCAAATGATTTAGGCAATTTTCTTTGAAATAACTACTTGGCCTACAAAGAACCATCCCTAATGCATGTTCCCTAGTAATCCACATTGAGCCTGATTAGCCTATTGTTTCTTGACGACCCTATATTATGAGCCAAAAATCTGGAGAGAAAAAAACCATGTTGACCCGATCTTAGGATTAGGAGAGCATGGAAGCTTAGCAAGAGAAGGGTTGCAAGAAAGTAAGTTTGGGGTGGCTACAAGGTATGATATATCATTCTGGGTCGAGAAAAAGAAAAATAAAGGTTGGAGCCAAAGGCAAAAGAAAAAAAGAAGAAGAAGAAAAGTAACAAAATGTCAAAAAGGGTATTAGAAGAGAAATGTTGTAGTCACCCAAGGCAAAAAAGAAAAATGGAAAAAAGGAATTTGAGTGGAAATTCAATGTGTCGAATGTTTGTGCTCTCTTAATTCCTAGGTATGTATAGCCTAGTACCTTTGAATATCCTACCCTTAGCCAGGCCCCATTACAACCTTTAAAAGACCTTTTGATGTTGTTTTCATGTTTTCGTGGGAACTATTTATGAGATGAAAATCAAATTCATGGGAAGTGCTTTTGAAATGTGAAATTAAGTGAAAAGTTGATAGCCTAGACAAATTGAGCGAATGAGTGAAATATTAAATGCCCTTGTGAGGAAGGCAATTGTTTAAAATTGGTGATCTCCCTTTTGTGTGTAACTTGGATCCCTTGCTCAGATTACTGATTGCATGAATGATGGAAGTTCTCAATTGTTTAAAGTAAATGAATGTGGGGATTACATTGTTGCAATGGGGGAAAACATTGAGAAAAAAATTGTTGTGTTTAATTGCAGGAAATTTGTGCAAAAATTGATTGAATCCTTAAGCTTACCAAGTCTTGAGTCTTTTTGAGTTTTAGCTTGCTTGGGGACAAGCAAGGTTTATGTTTGGGGTGTTTTGATGAGACTCTGGCTCATCTAGTTTCCAGCTAAAAAAGGGGTAGATTTTGTCCCTAATTGGGCGAATCAACCTCGCTAATCTCCTAAATTGGTCTTGTTTTGTTCCTAAGTTCGAATTTGACTCGTTTTATGTATTTTTAGTAGTTTTTAGTCTATTTTGAGTAGAATTGTGCTTTTTGTTTCTTTTTATTGTTTCGGGTTAAAAGTGAAGCTCTTAGAGTCAAGGAAATTGAAGAAAACAGTGGAAAGGCAATTCTGGAGGTTTCGCCTCGCAAAACAGGAGCTCGCCTCGCAAGCCTGAAGACCAGCCTGAACAGCAAAATGTCACCCTCTCTGTCTCGCCCCGCGAATCACCATCTCGCCTCGCGAGTCTGAAGGTCTGACTGTACCAGAAATGTCATCCTCTCTGTCTCGCCTCGCGAAACACTACCTCGCCACGCGAGTATTCAAATCCAGATGGAGCCAAAACTTAATATTCGCGTCGCGAGAGGCTACTCGCCTCGCGAGCGCGCGGAGTCTGAAATCTATAAATTGTTGTTTTATGGCAAATGAAAAAAAACCTTTGGTCACCCACTTGTTTTAGATCAGTTTTGACGAATCCTTGTTCTCTGGAGCTACGTCTCCTTATTTTCTTTTCTTATCGTACAATTAGGATGAACTTCAAGTATTTGTGTCTTGTTACAAGCATGAGGAGCTAATCCCCTTGTCTAAGGGATCAATGAAACCACCCATGACGGTGTAGATTCAATGTGATGTATATTTCTCAACTTTGTCTCAATTATTGTTTTCCAATTCTGAATTTATTGCGTTGATCATATGCATGCGTGATTGACTAGTTAACGTTGATGAGGCTTGGTAGGCAATTCGCGTTTAGAACTTGAATTGGGATCATTGATCGAATATTGCACGAGAGTGTATAGGAGATCGGTGCAACCTTATAGGAACCAGATTTAATAGAGTTTGATGATTGGGTTATGAGACCTAGTAAATAATTAACTCAATTGTTGAAAACGTCCTATTGAGCACGAGAGTGTCATTAGGAGAATTTGGGGGTCCTGGTTGACATTGTAATTGAATTTAGGGAGAGAATCATCATCACTTGGGTACTATGCATGATTGGGTAGGTGGATTTGTGACCTTAGATATTTAATTCCAGATTTTAATACTTGATTTCTATTTGATTTGTTAATTTGAATTGCGATCCTATTTTCTCTCTCTCTCCACAACCACTTGCTGTTACTTGGCCAACTTATCGAATTTCTCGCGAATTAGTCGAATTGGTAGCCCAATCCTTGTGTTCGACCTCAGTAATTACTTACCGTGTTTATTTTATTACTTACGATGACCCGGTACACTTGCCGGTGACTCAACACCTTCTAGAGCTTGCAACAAGTATATCATCTACATAAAGGAGTAAGTAGATGATCACTTCTCCATTCTCTTTGAAGGTGTATACACAGCTATCGTAGCTGCTTCTTTGGAAGTTCATCTTCACCATGAAGTCATCAAATCTCTTATTCCATTGCCTAGGACTTTGTTTTAGGCCATATAGAGATTTCTTCAATAAGCACACCTTGTCTTTGCATTTGTCAAAACCCTCGGGTTGATGCATATATATAGTTTCCTCTAAATTTCCATGAAGGAATGTAGTTTTGACATCTATCTGTTCTAGATCCAGATCAAATTGAGTAACCAAGGCAAGTAGGATCCTTATTGAGCAGTGTTTGACTACAGGAGAAAAGATTTCATTATAGTAAATTCCCTCAATTTGAGAGAACCCTTTTGCCACAAGTCTTGCCTTGAATCTGGCCTTGTTTGCATCCTGAGTATATTCCTTCATTTTGAAGATCCATTTGCAGCCTATTATCCTTTTGCCCTTTGGTGGATCAACTAGAGTCCAAGTCTTGTTTTGTTCAAGGGATTTCATCTCTTCTTTCATTGCCCTCCACCATTCAGCACTATTTTTACTTGTTACTGCTTCTGTGAAGTTACTTGGCTCATTTGCTTGAGCTTCCTCTCCAATGCTTAGGGCATAGCATATAAGGTCTGCTTGACCAAATCTTCTTGGGGAACTATATTTCTTCTTGCTCTATCTCTGATGAAGTTATAATCATTTGCCACTGGTTGAATTTGATGCTGCTCTGGTTCTGTTTCCTCTTGAGCACGTTTAGTCATGGCTCGGCTTGTGGAAAGCTCCACCTCAACTTGGGTATTATCTGGTGCAGCTTCAGGTGTAATTGGTGACTGATCCTTTGTAAGCATGGCCATCATAGTCTCATCAAAGACTACATCTCTACTGATTATGCACTTAGGTTCACCATGTTCTAATCTCCACAATTTGTATCCTTTTATGCCAGCAGGGTAACCAATGAACACACACTTAATTGCCCTTGCTCCAAGTTTATGCTGTTTAACATGAGCAAAGGCCAATGAACCAAATATTCTCAAGTTTGAGTAGTCTGCAGGTCTGCCTCTCCACATTTCTACAGGGGTTTTGAACCCTATTGCAGAATATGGACTTCTATTTATGAGATATGTTGTGGTTACAGCAGCAGCACCCCAAAAGCTCTTTGCAAGTCCAGCAATTAATAGCATGCATCTCACTCTTTCCAGGATTGTTCTATTCATCCTCTATGCCAAGCCATTCTGTTGTGGAGTTCCTGCAGCTGTCCTATGCCTTTGTATACCTGCACTCCTGCAGAATTTACCAAATTGCTCTGAAAGATATTCCAGGCCATTGTCAGTCCTTAAATATTTCAGTTTAGCACCTGTTTTAGTTTCTGTTTGAGTGTACCATTCCTTGAATTTTTCAAAGGTATCACTCTTATTTTTAAGTATATAGATCCAAACCCTTCTTGAGTAATCATCAATAATAGACAGGACGTAGGAGCCACCTCCATGAGTCATAGTCCTAGCTGGACCCCAAAGGTCTGAATGAGCATACTCAAAGATTGATTTTGTAATGTGTTGTCCAGTTTTAAAACTAACTCTATGTGCCATTCCTAAAGTGCAGTGATCACAGAATTCAAGCTTGTGTACCTTGTCACCATTTAGAAGGTTTTGTTTACTTAGTTCTATCAAGCCCTTTTCACTTACATGTCCAAGCCTCATATGCCACAATTTTGATTTATCATGATAAGTATGACTAGCTACTGCTGCCTGTGCAATAATAGTGGCACCATCTAATATGTACAATCCATTTCTCTTTATGCCTTTAGCTACCGTTCTATCATTCATAGAGATTTTAAGCATACCTTGTTCAATTTTAGTTGTATAGCCTAGGTTATGAAACATGCTTATTGAGAGTAAATTCCTTTTCAGTTCAGGCACATACCTCACTCCTGAGATCACTATCTCATTCTCATTGAACATTTTTAGACGAATTGTACCTGATCCTTGGACCTTGCATGGCTTGTTATTCCCTAGCAAGACTGCTCCCCCATCTTGTAGGCATAAAGACTCAAAGTAATCCTTTCTTGGACACATATGAAAGGTGCATCCGGAGTCAAGCACCCAATCTTTTCCTGACTCTGAGTTTGACAGCACCAAGGCCTCTGCTGACTCATAACCAGAAGACTCATAGCCCGAGGAAACAATAGCTGCATCACCTGACAGTTGAGATGACTTTATTCCTTTATTCTTCCTCTCAGGGCACTCTTTCTTGAAGTGACCCTTCTTGTGACAATGGAAACACTTATACTTGGATTTGTCTTGATTCTTTGATTTTGATCTATGCTTGCCTTGCTTTCCATTCCTTCTTTCATGTCTGCCTCTTACAATATTCAAACTTTCTACTTTTCCTTTTGCCTTGGCTTCTTGCTTCTTTTGAAATTCCTTTGTCCTTATGGATGATTGCACCTCATCAAGAGTAATTGTTTGATCTCTACCAAACAGAATTGCATCCTTGAAGTGTTCATAGGAGCTTGGTAAAACACTCAGCAGAATTAGTTCTTTGTCTTCATCATCCATTGTTACCTCAAGATTCTCAAGATCATCAAGAATCTTGTTATAGTCTGCAATCTGCTCTGCTACAGGTCTGTCTTCACTCATCTTGAATGAGAAGAGTTGTTGCTTCAGGAACAATCGATTTGCCACAGACTTGGTCATGTAGAGAGACTCAAGTTTGAGTCAAAGTGCAGCTGCAGTAGGTTCTGTTGCAACCACTCTGAGAGGTTTGTCTCCAAGGCATAGGATAATTATGCTCCTTGCCTTATCGATCAGCTCCCTCCTTTCTGCTGCAGTGAGTGTTATTGGAAGTGCAACTTCTCCCTTTAGAGTATCTCCAAGACCTTGTTGCACCAGAACAGCTTGCATCTTTATTCTCCATAGACCAAAGTCATTCGATTGATCCAGAGAATTTTTCAATGTCAAACTTGGTTGATCCCATGCTGAAATCTTTGTTATTTCACTCTCCAGTTCCTTCCCACAAACGGCGCCACTTGTTGTGGATTTTATCAAACTGAAAAACATTGAAACAAAACTCAGTAGTACCAGAACAACACAGTAGTGCCAGTAATGAGTAAAATTGCCGAACCAAGAAATCAGCAAAGGGAAGAGGGGGAAAGAAAGAAAGAATCACACCAAGATTTACGTGGTTCAGCCGATGGGGCTTACATCCACGGGGAGAGAAGAAAAGGTATTTCACTATGATTGAATTGAGTTACAAGATCATCAAGCTAATCCCAATAGAGTTCTACCCTTGGCCCTTGATTACACCCTGTAAAGAAAAAAAATTCAAGATCCCAAGCCTACACACTCTAATGCTCACCAAGCTCTCGACCGTTCTTGCTTATATAGTAAAAGTCTTCAGCTTCCAAGCCTGATCGAGTTCTGAACCATCCAAAGTTGTTGCAACAGAAATCAGTTATGGTTGCAACTGTCATAACTGATTTTCCCTCCAATGGATGCTTTGGCTTGTAACTGAATTTTGAGACACCAACTAACACATTTTTTCCTAGGTTAAGCCTTGAATAGAAATTAGGGGAGGAAATTTTGGTTTTCAACATACTCTTGGATTATGATAGAAGTGATGATAATAGGAACATAGAAATTGGTTTCACATTTTTAGGATTTTTCTATGATTTTCTATGAATTATCAAAGTTAAGAACATAAAGGATGAACATGATGATTTAAGCTTGGAAATGGAAAACTTAATGAATAACATGAAGCTAAATGAAGATGAGAATCATGGTTTACCTCTTGGAATTGAAGAAAAGTGCAAGAATCTACTACTTGCTTCACAAACTCAAGGCTATGGAGTTTAGAGAGAATAAGAAGAATGGAGAAGCTTGGAGAAGAATGGAGAACGAGCAAGACTTAGAGAGAAAGTTGGCTCATCCAAGTTGATGAAGCAAATACTCATGGGCTTGGGCTTGGCCCATGCGAAAATAGGCTTGAGAAAGTCCAAGTCCATTACTTGAATTTTAAGCCAAAAATGCTTAAGTCTTAATGAATGGTATAGAAATGTTTAAGAGCACAACTTGCTTCAGGGAAAATGAACTCTTGACCATGGTTTTTGTCTCAAAAACCGCAGCCCAGCAAGGTTTAGAAGAGCCAAAATTGATCCACTTCACTTAGTGTATCATGGAAATTAGTTTAGGGACCAAAATGTAAATTAACAAAACTTAAGGACCTAAGCGCAATTTCCTTGTAGATTGTCATCATGATACCATGTGCACCATTAATGCATTCACATGGTGACTCATCATGTGTGACTTGTTGATATTATCCGTTAGCGGATCCCAGAAATCCTGTAATCTGCTCCGTTGTTTTCCCGATTCAATATGACGCTCGAATAAAATATAATATTTCACTTTTTAGTGAAATATTTAAAAATAACTAAAAACATAGGAAATTAAATAAAAACCTAAAGTTTTTCGTTCACGAGTCAAAAATAGGTTTTTTGAGCAGTATAAATATACTGTCAGTGAAATTCACAGAACGGGTTTCGCCTGACTTTTCAACCTAAATTTTTAACGTAACTCTCTACGGTAAAGTAGAGTGTAAATAAGGTTTCGATTTAATTAAAATAATTTTCTATTAGTCGGATAAAAATATAAACGTATTTATATAAATTTCCGATATTAGAAAACATCGAAAAGTCGGGGTGTTACAAAAAGACTCTAGCAATCCCTTGTAACGATCTCAAGCTTCGGATAAGAATTCTCCGTCCTTTGGAAGAAGCCTGTGATTTGAGTTCGTAGGTAAGTAGTCTTGGATGGTGGAAAGAATTTTTCCAAGAATGCCTACTTCAGTTGGTCCCACATTGACAAAGTAATAGCAGGCACTGACTTCAACTAAGCTCTTGCCTTTCCAATCAGAGAATAGGGGAATAACCTCAAACGGATAGCATCAACTGGGGCACCTTGAATCCTAATTGTATCACAAAATTTCAAGAATGTCTCCACATGATCCGTTGGGTCTTCCAAGGGTAATCCTCCAAATTGATGTTGCCTAATCATGCCAATTAACTGGGGCGGAATAGTGTAGTTCTCTTCCTCAATTTCAGGCCTAGCATTCAAGTTCGCAAACCCCTAGCATTTGGGGCTGCGTAGTCCTTCAATGGTTTGGTATCTGGTTGTTCGGCCATGAGTGGAATGGGGATCAAATTTTCTCTCACTCTTTGTCTTTGTAGTCTCCTACGTCTATGAAAAGCCCTTTCGATCTCGGGATCAACTTCAATAAGAGTTCCAAGACTTTGGGATCTTCACATAAAAGAGAAAAATCACCTGCAAAGAGAGAGATAGATACACTAGAAAAAGAAAAAAAAATGTTCATAAAAATCAATTTAAAAATTAAATTGAAATTCAAGAAAGCACAGTCCCCGAAAACGGCGCCAAAAACTTGATAGTGTGAATCCGCAAGTGTACAGCTTCGTCGTCAAGTAATAAAAAGATCGAACCCACAAAGACCGTGATCTTAAACAACAATTAATTATTAAATCAATTAAACTAAACAAGGAAATATTTGGTTTTTGAAATTAATATTAACTAACAAATCAATTATTAAAAATCGCAATCAAACAGAAACGGAAAGTAAATCAAATCGGTTGTTTTTCAAATCAAAGGAGATTTCCAGGAATTGGGTTACCAACAAGACTGCTTATGCTACTAAATTGACTACCCCTCTTGTTAATTATCAAAATGCTTTGAAGGTGAATTTATCCTAATAAAGTGAATGTTCCCTCTCGAAATACAAGAACTGTGCCCAATTAAACCAACCCCTACTCTTGTATTAGTTGTATTTAAATTGAACCCATTAAGGTTTGTGACAATTCAATGAACCTTCAAAGGACCGCTTCTAACTCTCGTGATTTAAGTCCTAAGTTCAATTCCTATAGATCCGATACCTAGGTTCACCGCTAAGTTCGTCCTTAGAGTATCTACGACATGCAAATAAGTGGCAACCGAATTTACAAATAATTCATGCAATAGGAATTAAGCCTAAAGCAAATTGAAATTAACAAAAAGGGAAAAACATCAATTCATCAAATAAAACGAGTCTTGGGCATAGCCCTAATTCCTAGAAATAAAACGACTACTCAAGCATTGCCATGGTCATAGCAATGTTGATTAACAAAAGCATAAAAATCTTAAGAGAAGAGAAGAAATTGGAGAAGAAGAGAAATCCTAAATTAAGCCAAAGGTAGCAGTCAAGATATATCTATTTTCGAGCCTAATTGTCCTATTTATAGTGTAGGTTAACTTGGGATTAAAGCAATTACAAATCAGATCAAAAACTGAAAATCAGAATCCCTAAATTAACGCATCACGGCCAGACCGTGACAGCTTCTGGCTTGGTGAATTCTTGCACTGATTGGCCTGTCACGGCCGTGATGGCTGTCACGGCCAGGTCGTGACAGCTTCTGACTTGCGCGCTCTTCTTTTTCTTCAGTTTGTCTCGATCACGGTCGTGATGGTTGTCACACCCAGGTCGTGATGGTCTATGCTTTGCTCATTTTTCTTGCTTTTCAAGACCCATCTTCGTGCAAACTCCGAATCAACTGGATTTGAGCATTTTAATCCTGAATTTCTACACACAAACACCACATAACCACCTTATCCGTTCCAAAGGGAAAAGCTAACAAATATCAAAATAAAAATGCCTAATCTACATGAAAATGCATGCAAAATGATGAAGAAATATGAGGTGAAATCACACTCATCAGAGGTCGTTCGTCGGGCGATGCAAAACAACGATAGGTTGACTCACTAGTTCCAGTCATTACTCATTGATGTCCTCCCATTACTACCAGATGGCGTGCAAGATGAGGTGCGACAAGAACTTTACGACCAACAACAGTAAGATAGACACCCCCAGCGACAGCAGTAGGATGATCGACAGGATGACCAGCAGGACACTCCGAAGTATTCAGATTATTAGCTTTATTATTAGTTAGTCATTAGTGAGAACTATATTTTGAATATTAAGTACTGGTTTGACTTTGTTTTATGTATACACTACTCCTTTTCACACTTAAATTTCAATTAGAACTTTGTTACGCTTACTATGAATTTAGTCAAGTTTTCTATTTTTATGACTTTATATAAAATGAATGAAATTATTAATGAGTAATAAAATATAAAAATATAAATTATTAATAAAAAAATAAAAATATTACCCACGGATTTTTCCAACAGATATAGCTGCCGGTATAGTTAGTGAAGGATAAATCCGTCGGAAACGGTCTTTCAAATTTTCAACAGATTATGCCGTTGGAAACTTTATCAGCGGAAAAATGCGTCGGTAAAATCCGTTGGAAAGTAACCACCCTTACCCACAGATTTTTCCATCTGCTGGTAATTACCGACGGATGAAAAAAAATTTCGGTGACAGTTTCCAACGAACATTTTACAGACAGATTTTTTGTCATTGGTGATCCATCGGAAAATTCGTATTTCCGACGGATTTTTGAGGTTTTCGACGGATTTTGGCCGTCGGAAATACGTGAATTTCTTGCAGTGGATGGACCAACAAGTGAGAGTAGAAGCATTGATGGATGTGTAGGTAGAACTCATGTACTTCTGATCCATGCAGGCACCACAAGATTCAAGCTTCCTCCTCATAAAGGTCATGTGGAGGACTTGATCCGTGTAGGTTTTTCTTTTGGGATCATGGGAACGGGATTTTAGTTGGGTCTAAATTTTGGGTAGAGCTCATGCAATGCGCTACTCTCTGAATTTTAATTATATTAATTTTATTTTTATTTTTATTTTTATTTTTATTTTCTTTGTTCTTCTTTCTTTTTTACAAAACAAAGATAAAGATGCCTAGAAAATAATATAAAATAATTTATGTAACAAATGGTTATTCTAATAAATGAGATCAATAATGACAAATGCCAAAATATTAATATTTAACAAAATTTAAAAATAAAAAATTCTTGGGCAAAAGCATACTATTAATGGGTTTTTTACAATATTAAACTATAGTTACAATTAATGAATTTTTTTGTTGTTTTATTGCATTTGTGAATTTTTAAAGCCATAAAATACTCACAAGTGCATGAACTATGCCAAAGTTGAGTGGAGCAAGTATGAGGTAAGTTCAACCAAGACTTAGAGTTAAATTTTAGATGCTGACAAATTTTTCCTAATATAGTCGCAAAATTAGTAAATGAAATATAAAGATTAAATTAAACCACATACATAAATAAAATAGATAGAAAATTAAAATAAATCAAATATAAATTATCTGAGCATCAGAATCTACCAAGATGAATTTTGTCATCTACTATGTTCAATTATTATACCTGAATAATTTATCTTGTGAATATCTAGCGGCAAAGCATGTGCTCGCAAAAAAACTATCAATGATGCACCAAAAACAATAATAAAATGTATGATTGTATTTCCTTGACTAAATAGTCAATTATCAAAACATCAAATGTGTTCATGGTAATTTATATTCAATTACTATCGCCAACACTCAGATAACGCCAATAAATTCTAAGCAAGAGAAAAAAAACATGATTTTTTTTGTTTGAAACCCACCGTAATTAGGGCCTTTGGCTCCCCAATGGGTCCATAGAGTATCCCACAAGCTTAGATCCTTTGGACCCACTATGAGACTAATCTCTGCTCGGGTGCTTAGTCACAGTTAAGGTTCTTCGCCCCTCCCCAAGAATGTATTATGTGGGATTCGAACTCAGTTCTTCTCTAAAATCTGCTTCAGTTTCAGTTTTTGTAAACAGAAGCCCAACAAAAGAGTTTAAAATGACCAAGGGGCTAAGGCAAGGGGACCCGATAGCACCTTATTTGTTCCTTATAGTTGCAGAGGGTCCCCACCGCCTGATTAGGTGTGCGGTAGATAAAAAGGTTTTTTCATAATACATGATAGATATGAGAGATAGCAAGGTGGGGATATCACACATCCAATATGCGGATGACACGGTATTGGTGGGTGAGATGTCTAACACCAATGTCCGTGCATTGAAATGCATCCCGAGAAATTTTGAACTTGCATCCGGTCTAAGAGTAAACTTCCACAAGAGTGCTATGATGGGCATCCGAGTGGGGATGAGTTCACTAGAACAAGCTGCACACATTTTAAACTGCAAGGTAGGATCCGTGCCTTTCAAATTCCTTGGTATCTTAGTGGGAGCAAATCCACGGAGATCCACAAATTGGGCTACTTTGATGAACTCCCTCCAAAAGAGATTGCTAGGTTGGAGAAACAAGTTTCTCTCCTTTGGAGGTCAAGTGGTTCTCATAAATGTTGTGTTGGCAAGTCTACCAATTTACCACCTTTTGTTCACTACTACAGAAAAGGGTTTTAGTAGTGCACCTTTAACAGCGTTTCTAACCAAAACTCTATTAAAAGAGAGGCGGAAGACATTTAGTAGCGGTTCCTTGAAGAAGCGCTATTTTAGATATAACCTAAGACAGCGCTTCTCCAAGGAAGCGCTATTAAAAATTGATAGGTAGGAATAGATAACGTTTGTTTGAGGAAGCGCTATCTATTTGTGATGAATAAATAGCGCTTGTTTGAGAAAGCGCTATCTATTCATAACCTAAGATAGCATTTGTTTAAGGGAGCGCTGTCTATTCCTTACCCTAAAAATAACTGCCCCTCTCACTCTCAAAAATTTTGCGGGACTTCATCTCTCACAACCTCTCATAAAACAATTTCTTTCCCTCTCGCCCTATTTCTCCAAACCCTGACCACTCTCGTCTACCACCACCGTCTAAGCTACCACCACCGTCTTTCGTCTAACCACCACCACTCTCGTCTCCCTACTGTCACGCCATCAAACCATAGGAACTCAAAGTCAGAGAGAGATAGCGCGATGGTGAAGGTGCGCATGAACACCGTCGATGTGGTCGCTGAGGTGAGTTATTTGGGGCTTCTTAGGGGACGTCTCTTTGATAGTAACTAAAATATTGTCATGGCAACCTTGACAACAATTGGTAATCTTGCATCTGCAATGGGACAAGCTGTAGAGAAGTCAAGCAAGGTGAGTGGATTCTGTTTTTCTTTTGTATTTTCTTTCTAGTTTGTAATGCTCCTTTGTCTTTTCGGATTTCACCTCAATTTTACGGATGATTTCATTATTAATTTCACAGTTCTATATTCACTGTGAGCTGAGCCCCCAGGAGCATTTGTTTCCACTTTCAATCTTTAATCTTGAACACCAGGACAAAATAGTAAGTACATTTTGGTACCATATGGTTCAACACGAATTTGTTTTGCATTTCACAACTCTATTTTTCTCTCTTTCTCTATTCAGTTGGTTTTTGCACATAATTTCACGACATTTATTTGGCTTAGTTAACTGCAATACCTTATTCTGAAAATTGTTTTTCTTGCCAATCTCATTTGCAGGCCTACATTATCCTATATCCAAACGTGGTGTGTTTATTGGAAATGGAAAAGAATCAGATAAAAAACCCAAGTATAAGGTATTGGTTTTTGAAATTCTAATATGCCCTGCCAATTGGGGAAATTTCCCTCTAGAATAAACTCAGTGGTGCATAGTTTAATCATATAGTTATCTGTTCCTGCTCCTGTTTTCATATTCTACTTATATATTCAGGTTTACTATTTGCTTATTCGAAGTAATTTATCTTCAATTGCAAGTTCAGTTCAGCAGGTTATAGGAATGGTGTTTTCTTGCCGGAGACTCGACCATGTCAAAAGTTCTTCAGCCTCTCAAATCCGATTTTGCCGCTGATCTTTCCCTCTCTGCGATTGCGATATGTTCTTATTCGGATCTGGTTTTTCCATGTTTACTGGTTAGCATCATTCTCTTGGTCAGGTTGGAGACGCCATTGCCAATGAAAGCTGGTTCTGATGGATACAATACAACCTTATTAAACACTATGTTTAACATATTATAACACAACCACCATGCTTGCTCTATCTTTGTGTTTTTTGTTATGTTCTTTAAGGTGATCACTGAGTTTTTTCTTTCAAGGAACTAGCAATGAAGGGTGTTGTTTCCATTAATGGGGTTTCTTTGTTCTTCTTTATCTTCCTTATAATACCGTCTCTTAGCTCAATTTCAGCTTTATCTTCAAGTGGGTCAACCAGACATAGCATAAAGTTTATCCTAGGTTTGTGCCTCTTGCAAGTGTCTCTCCAACTTTGATTATTGTGAATATGCTTGCTTCACATTCATAGTTATTTATTTTTGTTTGTACTTTACTAATTTAGTAATTACTATGTTCTACCTTGTTCTGTTTCTAGGAGAGGAGAATTTGGGTCCATGGAAGAATCAGGTCACACAAGTGCTCTAACACCTAGTCCTGGAACTGATGCACCAGAGGGTACCCTTGTGCTAGCGGCAAACAGGACGAATAGGCCTGACATTCTATGGCGTTTTCGAATTTACCATGGTGGTTGGGACATTTCAAATCGTCATTATTGGGCTGTAAGTACCATGATTCCTTTTCATCATGTTCTTAAATTGCTGGTTCATTACTCTATTATGTTCTCAGATGCCAATTTGATTATGATAAGTGAATGTTCTTGTTGAACATGTTTTATCTCTTTGTCTATTTTTCCTTTTATGGAACAGAACGGCTTTGCTTATGCTGTTTTAAAGTTTTTGATAGAATATGGTTGAGACATTGTGCATCATTACATTAACCATGAATATATTAAGCAATAGTTATAATAAGGCATGGTTAATTTTGTGATGCTTAATATGTGATAAATACCATGAATTTCGAAACTGACATGGTTTATTGCATATTAATGTCGTGGCCATTGCTGTACAGTTTAATGAACAGCTGGATATTTACATCTCTTCCCAATCTTTGCATTTGTTTTCTTCACTTAAAATTATGTATATTAAGTTGGCCTTTTATTGTTCAGTTACTTTGTTTTTCTACTTTCAGTTCCAGCAGATTCTCCCATGTTCCAAATAGCCTCTCTATTTTGTTATTCACTTCCATTAATCAGATCTTAACCACTATATGTGCAGTCAATTGGATTCACCGGTGCAGCTGGTTTCATCCTTGTTGTCCTATGGTTTATATCATTTGGCTTGGCACTTGCGATTCATCTATGCTGTGGATGGGGTATTAACATCAAGGATGAAGGATCAAACCATTCACAAAGAATATGTCTTGTGCTGCTTTTATTATTCACCTTTGCTGCAGCGTAATTTCTCTAAACCTTTTTTAGTGTTCCTGTGTTAACTTCTTCATAGAATGCTCTATTTCCTCACATTCTCTCTTCCTTTGTTCTTTTATTCATAAACATATTAAGTTGGTTGTTTAATCATCCATTCTGTAATTGGTTACTAAATATTCTTTGGTGTTGTAAATTTGTAATTCTATATATTGTCTATCATATATATATATATATATATGTGTGTGTGTGTGTGTGTGTGTGTGTGTGTGTGTGTGTGTGTGTGTGTGTGTGTGTTATTGACATATTATAAATGTTTCTAATTGAACTTTGATATGATACCTAGAGCTATCTGGTTTTGTTGCTTCTATTTATCCTGCTTTTGGGGTGAAAATTTCTAAGTTGAAAGCAATCCATAAAAAAATGCAGAATAAGAAAAACCAGAGTGTGTGCCTGTGTGTGTGTGTGGTATAGATAGAATGAGACTGGGATCAACAAAAAGGTGGTGTGATTACTATGAGAACCATTGTAATAGCACCGTTTCTGGATAAGAAGGCCTGACGAGAGACAGAGAGCTGTGATTTGAGGTGCTTATATGAGTTTGTTAATATTTTGAACGCTTCCAAGTTGAAAGAGTAAGAGAGCGATTGCAACAATTTGATGTGATTTTTTTTTTCAAGGCTTGAGGTGTTAACGTTGATGTTTAATATCTAGGATAATCCTTGAAGATCTATTTTTTGAGTTAGCATAACCTTCAAATAAAAAACAAGGGAATCAAAAATCTGATACCTTTTTCAGAAGTGATGGCATCAGTTGGTGTAGCACCTGCTTCAGGATTAACAAAGATGAATGCGGATTCAGTTGGTGTTGAAAGGTTACGTAATTAGATGAATATGGCATGAAAATAAGGGATGCGAAGGTACAAAAATAATCCTTCAACTACATTTTTATTTTAACCCGCCACTGCATTTTTTTAAAAAGAAGCACATGGTATAATATTGACTCTTTTAATGCATGTCAACACTTGGTGAATTAAATACAGGAAATGTGATTACAAGCCGGCTCGCATCATCCCTTTTGTCTTTATTCCGGCTCTTCCAGCTCTGGTAAGTTAGTGCTTTCCTTTTATTTAAATGAAGTATAAAATTTGACATTTTCATCTTATTGTATCCTCAAACCCTTTGTTTGGTATAGCGTATGTCCGTTGTGCCACTGGATATATTCAGATGGGTGATTGCACACCAGTGGAAATAATGTAATATACGGGAACGTTTTACGTCAGTTGACCATATGTTTGACGTTAAAAATGAGGCGGTGACAGTTTTGTAAATATTAAATCACTATTTGCGTCAGTTGTTTAATGAACTGACGTTAAAAGTGATTATTAACACTTTTAACGTCAGTTGTTTATACAACTGACGTTAAAAGTGTGATTTTTACTTAAGTTAAATAAATAACTGACGTAAATAATCAACTCATTCCTATCTTTCTTTCGTTGTCATCTCCCTGTTTTAATTTCACTCTTAACGCAGATCACTCCATATATAGTGCAGTTTATTTCTAATATTTTTTTAAAAAAAGTTTATTTTTAATCTTAATTAATTAGCTTGAATTAGTAAACAAATTCTTGTGCAAATTAAAATAAATAAACACTTAACATAAAACAAGTTATATGTATAATCAAATCGTATCTCATTGAAGTGATTCATAAGTTACAATTACATGATTAAAAGATAAAAAATTTCCGCAAGATAGCACTAAAATATAAAAAAGTTTCTGCTTCAACATCATTTTCTTCTCAGTCCTGTCCTCAGAAACTCCAATGGATGCATCTCCTCCCTTACTTGAAGTCCTTGATGCTCCATGTGAATCCACAGTCACTTTGGAGCCGAATTAGAGTGAAGGGTGCACTCGATCTGTTTCAGCAATATTCTTGGAATAGTCCCTTGGTTCCAAAGTCGAGGTTTTGGAACTGTAGCTGCTGATTCTCCCGAAGGATGATGGTGTGTGCAATTCACATAATGCGATTTACACACCCTTATCACCCATGTAATGTGATTTACTCAAACTCGGAAGTTGTTTGACCATTAAGACAGAAACCTTTAAGTCTAGCTATAGGAAGAAAGAGTGATGAAGTTAATCTCCATGGCAGAGCCATATTGTGAAGCAGAAAAATTAAAGGAAGGAAGGAAGCTATTTATAGGAGTAGGGGATGAAGTTACTAGATGTCGTAAGTTGCTAAAAAATTAAATTGATCATTAAGAGCATTAGGTTCCAAGGCGCATTGGGAGTTGGCAGTCATATATTATAAACGTCCAGAAAAGAAAACGCCCGAAGGAATAGGAAGAAATAGACCTTTAAGTCTAGGTATAAACTTCGTGCTCATAAAGAGGATTATAGGTTACAATGTGCATGGGTAAGTAGCACAGCAGTACTAATGGGTAATTTAGTAGCAGAGTAGTCAAAGGAACGAATGTTATTGCAGAAGCTTATACACTTGTAACGTCAGTTGTTGAATAAAACTGAAGTTAAAAAATTACTTTTAACGTCAGTTGTATTAAACAACTGACGTTAAATGTTGTTTTATTAACGTTTACACCCGTGCGCCTTCTGCATTTCGCTCTGTTTGTACGTCTCTTTTCTATTTTCATCACGCGCGCTCAACCCTAGATCACTCTCAACCCTCACTCTCACTCTCACCCAGCATAGAACCCTAATCGCGAGCTCATCTCCACCGCAACCACCGCGAGGGCTTCTTCGCCACCACCGTGAGGTGCAATATTGACTCTAACTCTATCTTTCCATTCATTCTTTGCAATAACTTGACATCTCTCTTTCCCCTTCCCGCGCACTAACTCTCCTTGTCCCTCTGCTCTTAGTAACCACATCGAACATTGGCCACCACTCGAGCGATTCCTCCCAACCACCACGCGAGCACCTATTTTTGGTGAGTATTTAGGGCACAATTTTGTATTTTTGGTTTTGAGTGTATGTTGAAACTGTAGTCTCAGTAGTTGAAACTTGAAACCGTGAGTTTGAGTTGTTTGGAATGTACGTCTCTATTTTTGGTTTTGAGTGCATGTTGCTCTGCTGGTTGATCTGTCACGGCCGTGATGCTCATCACGGCTAGGCTGTGATCAGTTCTGCCTGTGATGGAATGGTCTGGTTCAATTGGCACGTTACGGTCGTGATGGACATCACTGCCAGGCCGTGACCAGTGCTTGGCAATCTTAAAAAACTATAGTTTTCAATCTCCCGTATTGTCCTTATATTGGATATATGTTTTGTATGTCTACAGGACCTATCTAGTTATAGATCGTAGTTGGATGGTTTGTAAGCGCACTAGTGCTGAGTATTTGAAGGGGGTGGGAGAATTTATAGAATTTTCTCAAAGGAATGTTCCTAATAGTAATGGAATGTTCCGTTGTCCTTGTGTCAAGTGTTTGAATACGAGGAAATGTACGGTGAAGTATATACGTACTCATTTGATTTGTGAAGGGATTTGCTTGAGTTATAAAAGATGGATATGGCATGGTGATGTGTTGTTGAGTAGTACGGCGAGTGTCTCCCAAAGTGAGGACGTTGACGTAGATATGGAGGATGATCGAGTAGAGGACATGATCCGTGATATTGGACAAGAATCTTTTCATCGAGCTCATGTGTATGATAGGTTGTACGGTGATGCGGATAAGCCTTTATATCCAGGGTGTACTACTCATACACGATTGTCGGCGGTGCAAAAATTGGTTTGTGTGAAGACGAGAAATGGTTGGACCGATAAAAGCTTCACGGAATTGCTTGAAGTGTTGAAAGACTTGCTTCCGAAGGACAACACATTGCCTGACCGTAACTATGAGGCCAAGAAGGTATTGTGTCCTATGGGTATGGAGTATAAGAAGATACACGCATGCCCCAATGATTATATTGTGTCCTAAGGCTTGGACTTGCTACGGATGGAATGAATCCTTATGGTAACATGAGTAGTATTCATAGTTCATGGCCTGTTCTGTTGGTAATTTACAACATGCCCCCGTGGTTGTGCATGAAGCGCAAATACATGATGTTGTCTATGATGATTTCGGGCCCAAAGCAACCGGGAAATGACTTTGATGTTTATCTAGGTCCCTTGATTGAAGACTTGAAAACGCTGTGGGTGGAAGGTGTTGATGTAGTTGATGGGTATTCTCATGAGACTTTCAAGCTTCGTGCCATGTTATTTTGCACCATCAACGACTTTCCAAAGATACTGGTAACTTGTCCGGTATGCAGTGTCAAGGGGCATAAAGCATGCCCTATATGTGAAGAAGGCACATGCTACACTCAGTTGCATCATGGAAAGAAGACGGTTTACCTTGGGCATCGGAGATTTCTTAGACGTGATCACCCATATCGTAAGATGAAAAAAGCTTTTAATGGATGCCAAGAGACAGAAGAAGCGTCGGCGGCCTTAATTGGAGAGCAGGTTTATCATAGAGTAAAGGACATCGATGTTATATTCGGCAAGTCCAAAAAGAAAGGTAAAGCTACTGAGAAAAACATATGGAAGAAGAGGTCGATATTCTTTGATCTTCCATACTGGCGCAAGCTTGATGTCAGACACTGCATTGATGTGATGCATGTGGAGAAAAATGTGTGTGATAGTGTGATCGGGATGCTTCTCAACATTCATGGCAAGACAAAGGATGGTGTGAATGCTCGTCTCGACCTCGTTGCTATGGGTATACAAGAGCAGTTAGCTCCAGTTGTTGAGGATGGTAAGCGGACTTATTTGCCGCCAGCATGTCATACTTTGTCAAAAAAAGAGAGACAAAGTTTCATGGGTGTCTTCAGGGCATCAAAGTTCCACATGGTTACTCTTCAAATATGAAGAGGCTTGTCTCTAGTGATCTTAAATTGGTTGGCTTGAAGTCTCATGATTATCACATCTTGATGCAACAACTTCTGCCCGTTGCTATTCGTGGTATTGCTACAAAAAATGTGAGACATGCCATTACTCGGTTGTGCTCATTCTTCAATTCTATATGTAGCAAAGTCGTTGACCCCCGTATGTTGGATGACTTGGAAGTTGAGGCTGCTACAATCTTGTGCCAATTGGAGATGTATTTTGCTCATTCCTTTTTCGACATAATGGTTCACTTAATTGTTCATTTGGTGAGGGAGATTAGATTATGTGGGCCGGTTTTTCTGAGATGGATGTACCCAGTTGAGCGCTACATGAAGATCTTGAAAGGGTACGTGAAGAATCCTCATCGTCCGGAAGCATCTATTGTTCAAAGGTATGTTGCAGAAGAAGCTATTGAGTTTTGTTCGGACTACCTTCATAACACGGATCCTATAGGGGTTCCTAAGCCTCGGCATGATGAGATCAGATGTCAAGGTAAGGGTACACATGGCTTAAGAATTAATAGGAAGGATCGGGAGGAAGTGCTTCAAGCACATTTGTATGTATTGAACAACATCGAATGTGTTCAGCCTTTCTTATTTGAACATAAAAGAAAAGTCAATCAAGAAAACCCTCGAATGAGCGAAAGGTGGTTGTTGAACAAGCATAACAAGACTTTCTTACCATGGTTCAAGGAAGAAATGCTTAAGGATGGTAGTACTGCTTCTGATGATGTAAAATAGCTAGCACGTGGGCCTAACTTCAACGTCATATGTTGGAGCGGATACGACATAAATAACTTTTCCTTTTATACAAAGGAACAAGATAACAAGAGTACCATGCAAAATAGTGGGGTTATGATCGTGGCGAAGCAATGCACTTATCTAGTGCAAAGGACACAAAACCCGTTCAGACCGAGACCTTACTTTGGATATATTGAAGATATTTGGGTGCTCGATTACACTAAGCTTACGGTGCTTGGTATTTAAATGTAAGTGGGTTGATAGTAACGGTGGTGTACAAACCGACGAATTGGGGTTCACATTGGTAGACCTCAACAAGTTAGGTCATATAAATGAGCCTTTCATAATGGCTTCCCAAGCAAAACAAGTGTTCTACATCACTGATCCTTCTAACAAAAGGTTGTCCATGGTTCTCCAAGGAAAAAGCATGTATAATGGTAGTGATGAAAATGAAGATTCAAATCCTGATATTCCCGAGACTCCTTCTTTTTCAACAAACATGCCTACTATAATCGAGGAGACACAGGTGGACGATGTACATGCCACTCGTGATGATCATCACGAAGGGATATTGATATAGGTAGTTTAAACTTAGTATACATTTATTTTTATTTTTATTTATGTATTTATTTTGAGTTATAACCTATGTTAATAAATATTATTAATTGTTTCTGAATACATATGGATCATTGTTCCATTTTTCCTTTGCAATTCTGTAATGTGTGTGATATTCTGTGTTACTGGGATATCTACTGAATGCAGGGATGGCTGAGGGGAGTGATATTTTAAAATTGAATTTTAAAAAAAAATACTATTAACGTCAGTTTTATCATACAACTGACGTTAATAGTATTTTATAAAATATACAGTACACTATTAACGTCAGTTCTTAATAACAATTAACATTAATACATTTAACGTCAGTTCTTAATAACAATTGACGTTAGTTTTAACAAAATTAACGTCAGTTTTTTTTTTAAAGAACTGACGTTAATTTTGACAAAATTAACGTCAGTTGTGTTAAAGAACCGACGTTAGTAGTGTTATATTTAACGTCAGTTGTAAACTGACGTTAAAAGTGTAACTTTTAACGTCAGCTGTATTTACGTCAGTCAGTATTCTGACGTAAAAAATCAATTTTAACTGACGTAAAAAGCACTTATTGCACTAGTGGCAGGTGTGGCAGGGTTCATGTCAGCAACATTTGTTGCACTTAACCTTTGGGCACATATCAAGTCAACAGGTGAAAGGTGGTTTTTGATTGTTGCTGGCATTTTTCTATTGCAGCTGGCCCTTGCTGTTGTACTAAAGATCTACATCTTCACAGTGTCGGTTTAAGAGATATATAACAAAGAAATAGCTTTTTTGATTCTTAGGTTATACAGATTTATTTATTTATGTTCCTAGGTGGATTTCTGTAAGGACTCTGTAATGGCAATGTTGGGCAATTTGGAGTGTAGCATTTTAGTTATAGTGATTCTTCCTTATGTTGTTGGGTTATTATTGTATACGGGTTGGGGTACCCCTTGTACCCTTTAATCAATATACTTTTAGCTTATCGGGAAAAAAAATATTGTATTTAAGCTTTTGTATGTAAATGTATGGTTTGTTGAGTTTTTCTAAGTGCAATGGGATGGATAAACTGTTTAATGTCTTAGTTTTGCTGAGTGCATGTGGGAAATATAGAAAAACAATGTAAATAATTAAAAGAAAGGGGGGATAGGTAGCGTTTTCTTGAAAAAAACGCTGCCTAAAGTTAAAAATAGATATCTCTTCCTTGAGAAAGCGCTATCTATTTCAAACTTTAGACAGCGCTTCCTTGAGAAAGCGCTGTCTAAAGTATGTAATAGATTGCCTTATTACGAACTTTAGACAGCACTTTCTCAAGGAAGCGCTGTCTAAAGTTTGAAATAGATAGCACTTTCTCAAGGAAGCGCTACCTATTCATACTTTCAGTAGCGCTTTTTTAAGCGCTATTGAATCTCTCCCACCTTCAGTAACGGGTGAATAGATAGCGCTACTAAAGGCTAAAAAAAGCGATATTAAAGCCCTTTTCTGTAGTAGTGGTTCTACAAAGCCCCGAAGAAGGTAATAAACAAGATAATTCAAATTCAAAGAAAATTTTTGTGGGGTTTGGGGGTTGGGGGGGGGGGGGGGGGGATTGAAGAGTGTAGGCAAATATGTTTGGTGAAATGGGAGGTGGTGTGTAGAAAAAGGGAGGAGGGGGCTAGGTATTAGAAACATACATGCTTTTAACCCAGCCTTGCTAGGGAAGTGGAGATGGAGATTACTAAACGACATGGATTCCTTATGGGTTCAGATAGCTACTGCAAAATATGGGTTTCAACTCTGTGGGAGGGGTGAGTGGAGTGGAAAGAACTTACAGAGTGGGGAAGCTTCAACATGGTGGAGAGATTTAGGTAGGATTCACTAGTGCAAAATATGCTTTTAACGTTAGGGATTTAACATCGGTTTCTAACAAAATCGATGTTAAAAAGGAGACGGTGGCATTTTTGGAATTAAATTGAAAACTTTTAACATCGGTTCCAAAATTAACCGATGTGATAATATTTTTTAAATCGGTTTATCAAATTAACTGATGTTGAAAATTGAACAAAAAAATAGAATTAAAAACTAGGCAAAACTTTAGACATCGGTTATGATTTAAACTGATGTGAAAATTTTAAGACATCATTTTTTTTACCCAATGTTGAAAGTTGAGAAACAAAAATTGAATTTTTTAACGAGAACCACTTAAGACATCGGTTTTTGTAAGAACCGATGTTAAATATCTTATTTTCTATTCACTTCCCTCCTTCCTCTTGTACGCACCATTTCGACCCAAAAAGATTTTTCCTCTTGCGTGGTCGGTTCTCTCAGTCCATTCGAACCCTAACACCACCGTAATGCTCACACCCTTCGCATCCTCTTCTTCCATCTGACACCGCTAACCACCACTCCTCACCTCTGATCCTCCACTGTAACCCTCACGCCAACCGCCTCATCTTCTTCCATCTGTCACCACTAACCACCAATCCTCTTCTTGCTCGCTCCGCCGCGACGCCATCTACCGCTTGGCAGGACCAACGCGTCACCTCAGCCACGAAGCCTGTTGTCCTTCGCTTGCTTCGTCGCGTCGCCACTATGACCTTGTTGCCTCAAGTATTCTTCTCATCTCCGGTGCACCACCATCCTTCCATCTATGACCCTGTAGGTAAATTTTGAGGTTACATGTTTCTTTTATACACTACTCTCTTATGACTATTCAATCTGTTCTATTTCTCTATATATTAGATCATAGGGCTATAGACTAAGGGATTTACTGTGTGTGGGGAAGGTTATCTCGCAGGTTCTGAAGTAAGTTATTAATAAGATCTTATATGGAGTGGGCTAGGTTTCCTTCATTTACTTTGGTATGTACAATGAGATCGAGGACTTTATTTGAGGATGATTGTACAATATAACTTGACCAATCAAGTATAATTTTGATGATTGGAGAGTTTATAGGACTACTTTCAGGTGATGGATTTATCTCATTACAAATTGATGGGCAAGGTTTGATATTTCATTATGCATATGAAGGTTCTGTAGAGTTAAATTTTGTTTACAGCTCACTTCCATGAATCTGCTTTAATTCCATCATCTTACAATCACAATTGAACAACTTCTGAAAATGGTAAATAGTGAAAAGATAATCATAATTCCATACCTTCTTTGCACGTTTTACACCAACAAGAGATCCATTACTAAGCTTTCCCCTATATACTGTTCCAAACCCACCTTTCCCAATCTTATTATCTAGAGATAATTTTGGTGTTGCCTTGTGTTTTTAAATTTTTTGATGTGTAGCATTGGCGAAGACTGAGAATAAAATCACTGTTGATGTAGAGTGAGAATAGCCAATGGTGTGGGCATCTAAGGATGTACCTCACTGATTTAATTGTCATTCAATTTTTCCATAGATGGTTCGCTAAAACATACTGTGAGCCACTAGGAAAATGGAATTGTGGAAAATTGAAGCTAATTAAATGAAGTGAACGTGTTGCAAGACTAAGCCCTCATTCATGTTTTGATGTATGACAAACAAAGTGTATTTTGCATAAGATTTTTGATTTTGACCATATACTTATTATGTGTTAAGTTGTATGCAAGATCACTCATGAAAAAGGAAAATCAAGGATTAAAGGATGGAAGACCAAGGACACAAAGCAATGGACAAGGACTAAAGCATCAAGCAATAAAGATCTTATACTTTAGATGCTATTGTAAAAATAGCACATTTGATTTCTTAGGTGAAGCACTTAAATAAAATGAAACAAGCAGACGACCAATGAAGTGAAACAAGCAGACGTCCATTGAAGGGAGAAAAAGCTGACGTCCAATGAACTACTAAAAAGTTGACGTCCAATGAACTACTGAAAAGCTGACGTCCAATGAACTACTAATGTAACAGAAGCTCGCATCTACTAAAGTGACAGAAGCTCGCGTCTATTAAAGTAACAGAAGCTCGCGTCTACTAAAGTGACAGAAGCTCACGTCCAATAAGGTGACAGAAGCTCACGTCCAATAAGGTGACAGAAGCGCTCGTCTACTGAAGTAACAAGAAGCGCTCGTCTACTAAAGTGGCATATGGAGCTCGTCTACTAAGGTTACGCTCTTTGGACTTACTAAGTCCTTAATGAGAAGCTCCGTCCACTAAAGTACTAAATGGAGCTCGTCTACTAGCCCATCTGAATGTAAAATCTTAATGGCTAGATGGAAACGGTTATTTTCAAGATGGACGCAAATTCTACAAGAACAATCAGAATCTTATTTCAAGAACAAGAATCAAGGAAACAGATTTTGTTAAATCAGATACAAATCTGTTTTAATTGATCCCAACGACTATAACTTGTTTTATATATAAATAGGGATCAAAGGAACACTTTTCAATAATCTTACACACTCTGAAAGTGAAAATACGAAAGATTCAAAAGCTTCCAAAAAGTGCTTCATCCTTTGAGATAAAAGTGTGATATTTCTTAGAACTTCAATTTGTATAATCAGACTTTTAGAGTCTTTCTTCTACTCAATTCTTTCTGTGAATTAGTGTGATTAAGAGAGGGTATCTCTTAGTTGTTACACAAGGATAGAAGAGATCCTTGATGATTAAGAGAGGGTATCTCTTAGGATCCAACAAGGATAGAAGGGATCCGTGATGATTAAGAGAGGGTATCTCTTAGGATTGAACAAGGATAGAAGGGATCCTTGGGTATAGAAAAGCTAGTGTGTTTTTTGGTGTGTTCTTGAGCAAGGAGGTTATCCTTGTGAATGCTGTAATTGGATATTGTAATTTCTGGTTATAGTGGAGAAAACCACAGAGGTGTGGGACTGGATGTAGGCTTACCAGAGGAGGTAGCCGAACCAGGATAAATCGGTTTGCGTGTTCTTCTCATCTCTAAACTCCATATACTTGTTATATGCACGTGTGTGTTGTGAATGAGTTTTAAGAATGCTTGTTAACTTGAATCTTTGATCTGCAATCTGTGTTAAACTTGTTGATACTTCTTATAATTCTTCTTAACATCATTACTTGTTACATAACCTAATTCTTGGGAATTAAAATTGAGTGAAAACCAATTTTCTTTAAGAAAACTTTGTTTTGCTTTAACTTGTTGAAAATGTTTTCGATATCTCAATCCACCACCACCCCCCCCCCCCTCTCCTTGAGATTGTAGCCATTACCAACAATTGGCATCAGGGCTAAAACTCTTGTTACAAAGCTTAATAGCTTCAAGAGATGGCTACAAATGATATCATGGGTGATGGGGCTTCACTCACTAGACCCCCTGCCTTTAAAGGCTCCCAATACATGTATTGGAAAGAGAGAATGCTTATCTTTCTTGAGGCTGCATGTTTAGATGTATTAGTTGCTGTTGAAAATGGTCCCTGTGTTCCATTTATTCTTGATGCTAAGGGAAATAAACAAACTAAACCAAAAGATGATTGGAATGATGATGATAAAAGAAGAGTTGGTTATAATGCTAAGGCAAAAAATATTATAACAGCTGCTTTGAATTACGATGAGTTTTTCAGGGTCTCCAATTGCAAAACGGCAAAGCAAATGTGGGATACTCTTCAACCCACCCATGAAGGAACCAACGATGTGAAAAGAGCAAGAATGAATGCACTAGTCCATGAATATGAACTCTTTCACATGAAGAATGGTGAGGAGATAGATGAACTGCAAAAGAGGTTTACACACATTGTGAACCAACTAGAAGGACTCGGACATACAATCACAGATGAGAAAAAGATTAACAAGATAATGAGATGTTTGAGTCGTGAATGGCAGCCAAAAATTGCTGCAATTGTTGAAGCAAAGGATCTAGACACCATGCGGATTGCTACTTTATTTAGCAAGTTGAAAGAACATGAATTGGAACTCAATAGATTGAAAATTCATGAAGATAAGGAGAAAATGAAGAAAGGAATCTCACTTAGGGCTCATGTCTCTAAAGAACCAAAAGAAAGCGATGATGATGATGACCTTGATGAAGATGAAGAATCCGAAGAAGAAGATATGGAATTGCTTGTGAGGAAATTTAGAAGATTCATCAAAAAGAATAGAAAAAAGAAGCAATTCAGTTTTCCTACCAAAAGTAACACGAACAAAGGTGAAAGCTCTTCCTCTACAATCAAATGCTTTGAATGTGGAAAGCTTGGACACTACAAAAATGAATGTCCAAAGCTACAAAAGAAAGAAAAGTATGAGAAGAATGACAACAAAGAAAAGAAAGGAAGAAATCCTAGAAGAGCATACATAGCTTGGGAAGAAAATGATACGGATTCCACTAGTAGTGAATCTGAAAATGAAGAAGCCAACCTATGTCTCATGGAAAATCAACAAAGTGATAGTGAAACCGAGGTAAATGATTCTTCTCCTACCTATGATGAGTTACAAGATGCTTTTGATGAATTACATGAAGAATATGTTAAAATTGGTAAACAACTTATATCTTCTAGGAAGATCATCGCAAAATAATGTAGTGACTATGCATCTTTACAAATAAAGGTTAAAGAACTAGAAGCTGAAAATTCACAATTACTTGCATCTGGTTCAATTTAAACCAAATGCACTACACTAGAAAAGGAAGTTGAAAAATTGAATACAACTCTATCTAAGTTTACTTTGGGTAGAGATAACTTGAATGTCATATTAGGACAGCAAAAGGGTGTGTATGACAAAGCTGAAATTGGATATAATCCTATGGTATATGAAAAATCTTTCAATAAGCTTTTTGTTCCACCTAGTTCTTCAACTAGTCCTTTTGTGAAATGTTATTATTGTTTAAAGAAAGGTCATACAGTTGCTACTTGTAGACTTAGAAAGAATATACATGTTGGCATTAAACAAATTTGGGTTTCAAAAGGAACTTATGTTGCTACTAACACCAAAGGACCCAACCAGATTTGGGTACCTATAGAACACACATAAATTCGATGTTGCAAATGTGTTTGAAGGCCAAGAACTCAAATTGGTATCATGATAGAGGCTTTTCCAAACACATTACGGGTAACAATAAAGAAAGAATATTGATTGAATATCTTTTGCAATTATCATTATTAATCTGTGATTGTATAGCCTTTTGTTTAAAGTTATTTGATTAATCATGAATCAACCATTGGAACCAAATGAATTTTTATTATGAACAAGTTTGACGAGAATGAAACCATAGTGAAAAATAAAGCTAGATAAATGGCAATGGGCATAATTGTTTGATATTTGATGTTATAGAATGCTTGATTGTTCTTAAAATGTGCTTTTAAATGATTTGAATCAATTCGTATGTGATATATATTGTTTGTTTTGAATCTTTGATTGATTTGAAATTTCTGTTAGATATTTACATAGCCTTAGTACACAGATGTATTGAACCTTTTTAGTGTTGAAGTTTATGTACACAGATGGCATACATAGGTATATTTCTTATTTTTAGAAGTTGTCTCTATACACAAGCTTAGTACACAAGTGTACATAATCTATGTACAAAGGCCAGAAAAGCATTTTAAAGATAAATTCCTATTTTTCTGGCTGTGTTTTGTTTATCTGACCATGTTTAAACCATGTTATATTTTGATGTATTGCATATGCTCTGTAATGATTTATTATCAATGAATGCAAGACTGTTTTTCAATTTGATTTCAATATTCTCCATAGTTTCTTTTTAATAATGACAAAGGGGGAGAAAGATGAACCATACAACCATTAATTCTGTCTTGCATTTGCTGTAAATTTTTTCTCTGATATGTAAATTTTTTTCTCAGATACCTACGTATGAACTGTATTGAAAAGACATACTTGAACTTATAATAAATGCAAGATGATTTTTTTTCATGATAATGATATGATAAAACTTATTTTTTGAAAGATATCAATGACACAGGGGAGGATGAAAATGACTCAATAACCATGCTTACTAAACAGCTGCACTCTGATTTTCTTTTAATAACTAAGGTTAAGTATGGTAAGGTTTGTCATAATCAAAAAGGGGGAGTTTGTAAGACTAAGCCCTCATTCATGTTTTGATGTATGACAAACAAAGTGTATTTTGCATAAGATTTTTGATTTTGACCATATACTTATTATGTGTTAAGTTGTATGCAAGATCACTCATGAAAAAGGAAAATCAAGGATTAAAGGATGGAAGACCAAGGACACAAAGCAATGGACAAGGACTAAAGCATCAAGCAATGAAGATCTTATACTTTAGATGCTATTGTAAAAATAGCACATTTGATTTCTTAGGTGAAGCACTTAAATAAAATGAAACAAGCAGATGTCCAATGAAGTGAAACAAGCAGACGTCCAATGAAGTGAAACAAGCAGACGTCCAATGAAGGGCTAAAAAGCCAACGTCCAATGAACTACTAAAAAGCTGACGTCCAATGAACTAATAAAAAGCTGATGTCCAATGAACTACTAAAGTAACAGAAGCTCGCGTCTACTAAAGTGACAGAAGCTCGCGTCTACTAAAGTAACAGAAGCTCGCGTCTACTAAAGTAATAGAAGCTCGCATCTAGTAAAGTGACAGAAGTTCACGTCCAATAAGGTAACAGAAGCACTCGTCTACTGAAGTAACACGAAGCGCTCGTCTACTGAAGTAACAAGAAGCGCTCGTCTACTAAAGTGGCATATGGAGCTCGTCTACTAAGGTTACGCTCTTTGGACTTACTAAGTCCTTAATGAGAAGCTTCGTCCACTAAAGTACTAAATGGAGCTCGTCTACTAGCCCATCTGAATGTAAAATATTAATGGCTAGATGGAAACGGTTATTTTCAAGATGGACGCAAATTCTACAAGAACAATCAGAATCTTATTTCAAGAACAAGAATCAAGGAAACAGATTTTGTTAAATCAGATACAAATCTGTTTTAATTGATCCCAACGACTATAACTTGTTTTCTATATAAATAGGGATCAAAGGAACACTTTTCAATAACCTTACACACTCTGAAAGTGAAAATACGAAAGATTCAAAAGCTTCCAAAAAGTGCTTCATCCTTTGAGAGAAAAGTGTGATATTTCTTAGAACTTCAATTTGTATAATCAGACTTTTAGAGTCTTTCTTCTACTCAATTCTTTCTGTGAATTAGTGTGATTAAGATAGGGTATCTCTTAGTTGTTACACAAGGATAGAAGAGATCCTTGATGATTAAGAGAGGGTATCTCTTAGGATCCAACAAGGATAGAAGGGATCCTTGATGATTAAGAGAGGGTATCTCTTAGGATCGAACAAGGATAGAAGGGATCCTTGGGTATAGAAAAGCTAGTGTGTTTTTTGGTGTGTTCTTGAGCAAGGAGGTTATCCTTGTGAATGCTGTAATTGGATATTGTAATTTCTGGTTATTGTGGAGAAAACCAAAGAGGTGTGGGACTAGATGTAGGCTTACCAGAGGCGGTAGTCGAACCAGGATAAATCAGTTTGCGTGTTCTTCTCATCTCTAAACTCCATATACTTGTTATATGCACATGTGTGTTGTGAATGAGTTTTAAGAATGCTTGTTAACTTGAATCTTTGATCTACAATCTGTGTTAAACTTGTTGTTACTTCTAATAATTCTTATTAACATCATTACTTGTCACATAACCTAATTCTTGGGAATTAAAATTGAGTGAAAACCAATTTTCTTTTAGAAAACTCTGTTTTGCTTTAAATTTTTGAAAAAGTTTTCGATATCTCAATTCACCCCTCCTCTTGAGATTGTAGCCATTACCAACACGTGTGCTTTATGATGTCCACTAGGGAAACATAACTTCCTGGTGGTAATATGTTGGTTCATATATTGCGGTGAACGTGTGCTTTATGTTGATATTTATAAGTTATGTTTGATATTTATCTAGACTTATTGACATTATGTATTTTTTTTTTGTCTAAACAGGCATACATGGTTGGTCCCGAGGATATCCCTCCTTCACACAGCGGGTCGGATGTGGGCAAGACTCTAGCAATCCCTTGTAACGATCCCAAGCTTTGGATAAGCATTCTCCGCCCTTTTGGAAGAAGCCGGTGATTTGAGTTCGTAGGTAAGCAGTTTTGGATGGTGGAAAGATTTTTTCCAAAAATTCCTACTCCAGTTGGTCCCACGTTGACAATGTATTAGCAGGCACTGACTTCAACCAAGCTCTTGCCTTTCCTGTCAGAGAATAGGGGAATAACCTCAAATGGATAGCATCAACTGGGTCACCTTGAATCCTAGTTGTATCACAAGATTTCTAGAATGTCTCCACATGATCCGTTGGGTATTCCGAGGATAATCCTCCAAATTGATGTTGCCTAATCATGCCAATTAACTGGGGTGGAATAGTATAGTTCTCTGCCTTAATTTCTGGCCTAGCCATCCCAGTTCACAAACCCCTAGCATTTGGGGCTGCGTAGTCCTTCAGCAGTTTGCTATCTGGTTGTTCGGCCATGAGTGGAATGGGGATCAACTTTTCTCTCGCTCTTTGTCTTTGTAGTCTCCTACGTCTATGAAAAGTCCTTTCGATCTCGGGATCAACTTCAATAAGAGTTTCAAGACTTTGGGATCTTCTCATAAAAGAGAAAAATCACCTGCAGAGAGAGAGATAGATACACTAGAAAAAGAAAAAAAATGTTCATAAAAATCAATTTAAAAATTAAATTGCAATTCAAGAAAGCACAGTCCCCGAAAACGGTGCCAAAAACTTGATAGCGTGAATCCACAAGTGTACGGCTTCGTCGTCAAGTAATAAAAAAATCGAACCCACAAAGATCGTGATCTTAAACAACAATTAATTATTAAATCAATTAAACTAAACAAGGAAATATTTGGTTTTTGAAATTAATATTAACTAACAAATCAATTATTAAAAATCGCAATCAAACAGAATCAGAAAGTAAATCAAATTGGTTGTTTTCAAATCAAAGGAGATTTCCAGGAATTGGGTTACCAACAAGACTGCTTATGCTACTAAATTGACTACCCCTCTTGTTAATTATCAAAATGCTTTGAAGGTGAATTTATCCTAATAAAGTTAATGTTCCCTCTCGGAATACAAGAACTGTGCCCAATTAAACCAACTCCTACTCTTGTGGTAATTGTATTTAAATTGAACACATTAAGGTTTGTGACAATTCAATGAACCCTCAAAGGACCGCTTCTAACTCTCATGATTTAAGTCATAAGTTCAATTCCTATAGATCTGATACCTAAGTTCACCGCTAAGTTCGTCCTTAGAGTATCAACAACATGCAAATAAGTGGCCACCGAATTTACAAGTAATTCATGCAATAGGAATTAAGTCTAAAGCAAATTGAAAATAACAAAAAGGGAAAAACATCAATTCATCACATAAAATGAGTCTTGGGCATAGCCCCAATACCTAGAAATAAAACGACTACTTAAGCATTGCCATGGAAATAGCAATGTTGATTAACAAAAGCATAAAAATCTTAAGAGAAGAGAAAAAATTGGAGAAGAAGAGAAATCCTAAATTAAGCCAAAGGTAGCAGCCAAGATATACCTATTTTCAAGCCTAATTGTCCTATTTATAGTGTAGGTTAACTTGGGATTAAAGCGATTATAAATCATATCTAAAACAAAAAATCAGAATCCCTAAATTAATGCGTCACGACTAGACCGTGACAGCTTATGGCTTGGTGAATTCTTGCACTAATTGGCCTGTCACCTCCGTGATGGCTGTCACGGCCAGGCCGTGACAGCTTCTGACTTGCGCGCTCTTCTTTTTCTTCAGTTTGGCTCGATCACGATCGTGATGGTTGTCACACCCAGGTCATGATGGTCTGTTCTTTGCTCATTTTTCTTACTTTTCAAGATCCATCTTCGTGCAAACTCTGAATCACTGGATTTGAGAATTTTAATCCTGAATTTCTACACACAAACACCACATAACCACCTTATCCGTGCCAAAGGGAAAAGCTAACAAATATCAAAATAAAAATGCCTAATCTACATGAAAATGCATACAAAATGATGAAGAAATATGAGGTGAAATCACACTCATCACAGGTCGCTCGTCGGGTGATGTAAAACAACAATAGGTTGACTCACCAGTTCCAGTCATTACTCATTGATGTCCTCCCATTACTACCAGCTGGCGTGCAAGATGAGGTGTGACAAGAACTTTACGACCGACAACAGCAAGGTGGGGATATCACACATTCAATATGCGGATGATACGGTATTGGTGGGTGAGATGTCTAACACCAATGTCCGTGCATTGAAATGCATCCTGAGAAATTTTGAACTTGCATCCGGTCTAAGAGTAAACTTCCACAAGAGTGCTTTGATGGGCATCCGAGTGGGGAGGAGTTCACAAGAACAGGCTGCACACATTTTAAGCTCCAAGGTAGGATCCGTGCCTTTCAAATTCCTTGGCATCTTAGTGGGAGCAAATCCATGGAGATCCACAACTTGGGCTACTTTGATGAACTCCCTCAAAAAGAGATTGCTAGGTTGGAGAAACAAGTTTCTCTCCTTTGGAGGTCGATTGTTTCTCATAAATGCCGTGTTGGCAAGTCTACCAATTTACTACCTTTTGTTCTACAAAGCTCCGAAGAAGGTAATAAACAAGATAATTCAAATTCAAAGAAACTTTTTGTAGCGTGGGGGAAGTGGTGGGGGGGGGGGGGGGGGGGGGGAAGAGTGTAGGAAAATATGTTGGGTGAAATGGGAGGTGGTGTGTAGAAATAGGGAGGAGGGGGGCTAGGTATTAGAAACATACATGCTTTTAACCTAGCCTTGCAAGGGAGGTGGAGATGGAGATTACTAAACGACAGGGATTCCTTGTGGGTTTAGATACTGCAAAATATGGGTTTCAACTCTGTGGGAGGGGTGAGTGGAGTGGAAACATCTTACAGGGTGGGGAAGCTTCAACATGGTGGAGAGATTTAGGTAGGCTTCACTAGTGCAAAATATGCTTTTAACGTCGGGGATTTAACATTGGTTTCTTGGCATTTTTGAAATTAAATTGAAAACTTTTAACATTGGTTCCAAAATTAACCGATGTGATAATACTTTTTTAAATCGGTTTCTTAAATTAACCGGTGTTGAAAATTGAATTAAAAACAAAGCAAAAGTTTAGACATCGGTTATGATTTAAACCGATGTGAAAATTTTAAGACATCGATTTTTTTTACCCCATGTTGAAAGTTGAGAAACAAAAATTGAATTTTTTAACGAGCACCACCTAAGACATCGGTTTTTTTAAGAACCGGTGTTAAATATCTTATTTTCTATTCACTTCCCTCCTTCCTCTTGCACACTACTCAAACATTTCGACCCAAAAAGATTTTTTCTCTTGCGCACTCAGTTCTTTCAGTCCATTCGAACCCTAACACCGCCGTAATGCTCACACCCTTCGCCTCCTCTTCTTCCATCTGTCACCGCTAACCACCACTCCTCACCTCTGGTCCTCCACTGTAACCCTCACGCAATCTGCCTCCTCTTCTTCCATCTGTCACCGCTAACCACCAGTCCTCCTGTTACTCGCTCTGCCACGACGCCATCTACCGCTTGGAAGGAACATCGCGTCACCTCAGCCACGAAGCCCGTTGTCCTCCGCTTGCTCCGTCGCGTCGCCACTATGACCCTGTAGCCTCAAGTCTTCTTCTCGTCATCGGTGCGCCACCACCCTTCCATCTATGACCCTGTAGGTAAATTTTGAAGTTGCATGTTTCTTTTATACACTTCTCTCTTATGATTATTCCATCTGTTCTATTTCTATATATATTAGATCATAGGGCTATAGACTAAGGGATTTACTGTGTGTGGGGAAGGTTATCTCGCAGGTTCTGGAGTAAGTTATTAATAAGATCTTATATGGAGTGGGCTAGGTTTCCTTCATTTACTTTGGCAGGTACAAGGAGATCGGGGACTTTTTTTGAGGATGAATGTACAATATAACTTGACACATCAAGTATAATTTTGATAATTGGAGAGTTTATAGGACTACTTTCAGGTGATGGATTTGTCTCATTACAAATTGATGGGCAAGGTTTGATATTTCATTATGCATATGAAGGTTCTGTAGAGTTAAATTTTGCTTACAGCTCACTTCCATGAATCTGCTTCTATTCCATCATCTTACAATCACAATTGAACAAGTTTTGAAAATGTGAAACACTGAAAAGATAATCATAATTTCATACCTTATTTGCACGTTTTACAGCTACAAGAGATCCATTACTAAGCTTTCCCCTATATATTGTTCCAAACCCACCTTCCCCAATCTTATTATCTAGAGAGAATTTTGCTGTTGCCGTTTTTAATTTTCTTGATGTGTAGCATTGGCGAAGACTGAGAATAAAATCACTGTTGATGTAGAGTGAGAATAGCCAATGGTGTGGGCATCTAAGGATGTACATCACTGATTTAATTGTCATCCAATTTTTTCATAAATGGTTCTCTAAAACATACTGTGAGCCAATAGGCAATGGAATTGTGGAAAATTGAAGCTAATTAAATGAAGTGAACGTGTGCTTTGTGATGTCCACTAGGGAAACATAACTTCCTAGTGGTAATAGGTTGGTTCATATATTGAAGTGAACGTGTGTTTTATGTTGATATTTATACGTTAAGTTATGTTTGATATTTATCTAGACTTATTGACATTATGTATTTTTTTTGTCTAAACAGGCATACATGGCTGATCCAGAGGATATCCCTCCTTCCCACAGCGGGTCGGATGCACCATCGACGGACAAAAAGGGTAGACGTGCCACATGTATGAAGAATTTGACCATCAACCTTGGTGCAAATCAAAGGATAATAATCGAGTTTGATCGTTACCTCAATCCTATAAGGCCAATGTCCGAGCAGTTTAACAGTTTTGTCGGGACCCTTGCTCGAAACAAGCCTAGTATACGTATTGAGAATTGGAAAAATGTACCGGAGGGCGTGAAGGATCAGATATGGGATACTATTCTAATATTTATACTTTTACACTCTTTGTTTGTATCTATTTTATTTTAATCTTATTAATATCGTACGCTAATTCCATGATTTGTTGGTGTTAATGTAGCTCACCTTTGACGTGCCGGATACCAGGAATACGAGGAGGCGTTTGATAAAGTATACAGGTGAGCGTTGGAGGGCATTTAAGACGGACCTAGGCAGAAACTACATATTCAATCCGAGTAAGAATAACCCACTTGAGGTGTGCCCGTTTCTTGACCAAGAGAAGTGAGATCGCTTTGTTCAAAGTCGACATGATCCCAACTTTCAGGTTAATTTAATTGAGTTGTCTCTAAATTTAATTAATTTAATTAATCTTATTAATTTACTTATGTAATTTAAATGTCTTTTATTTATAACAGGAGAAGAGGAAAAAGGGGCAGGAAATCCAAAGTAAGAATCTCCACCCCCATATATTGTCTCGTGGGGGATATAAAAGGCTTACAAGAAAATGGTGGAAGAGGAAAATAAAAGACGTCAGGAAGAAGCATCTCTGGCTGATCCTACCACTGAAAATCGTCCAGAAGTTGTTGATCCACCTCCACCCCCGTGCCATCATGCATGGAAGAGAGCCCGACAAAGAAGTATGGGACAATATACATCTGAGGAGGCACACCAAGTAGCTGAGAAGATTTTAAGTATTGTTTGAATTCTTATTGTGATTTTAACAATGTTACCTAATTGTAATGTGACATAATATTCTATATGTTATAGGATGCCTTGGACGAACAAGCCACTCAAGGAACCTTTGTTCCTGAAGGCCGCTAGGATATCTTAGCTGCTGTCATCGGTAAACAAGACCACCCGGTCCATGTGATTGGTGTTGGATTGAGCCTTGGCATTCACCAATAACATGGTTCATCTTCACACCGACTCCACAGGGATGATGATGCATATAGAGAACGGCTAAAACGGGAGATTGCATATGAGCTTAGACGGGAGATGACCCGGTAGATTTCCCAGCAACTAGCAGCTTTGGCTGGTATGTTCATGCAAAACATAGGTTTCCAACTCTCTGGTCATGTGAGCACTAAGGGCTCAAGTGATCCTCCACATCACCCTGATGATGATGATGAGGATCCTAATATGTGTGAGTTGTATGTTGATGATCATCATAATCGCTGCTTAGTGGCATTGGGGAGGGCACACAACTTCGGGAATACCATACACCACCGTACATTAGTGGATGATCAGGTGAGGGTGCAGGTTGAAGATATTCGAGATGCTGATGCTCGAGTCCCTGTGCCCACTGAGGAGGTTCAAACAGTGGGTGAGGCCCTTGGTAACTTCATCCCCTGGCCAAGAAGATTGGTCAGGCTTTTTGTTGCATCAGAGGTATTCAATTAGTTATGTTTTTCTATATTTACAATTGAAATAATTTATTTGTGTTTACTATTAATGCTTTATGTTTTTGTATTTAGGATGTTGGAAAAGATGTTCCGCCTAAAAGGTCGGATCCGGTAAGACCCGAGAAGTCTGCTCCTGCCAAGGTATTCATTTAATCATTCAATTAATTACAAATGAAATAACTTAACTGTGATCACTAATGTGTTGTGTTTGTTGTTTAAGAGATCGACAAAGGGGATCCTCATGATGTTTTAAAACCTCTAGTTGTAGAGGTTGTGATTATGGGGTCGACTGCAGCTTATGTAAAGTTGGAACATGATGGAAGGTGTAATGACCATATTTATATCCAAAGGAGGGAAATTATGGAGATCGCTGTTGAGGGTGAAATGGTTAACGTCGCGAACATCTCGTTATGGTGCACGTAAGTACATTTTATTTGTAATTTAACTAATTAAATTTTAAATATTATTATAATTAACATGTTTTATCAATATCTTAGGTATCTGCATCGCCTGTGTCTTGATAAGGGCAACCTCGCTGTTTATGGGTTCATTGACCCTATTCTCATTCAGGGTGATGTTCTCATTCTATCAGATGGCATGGTCACGAACATACGCCATATACTTGCTTGAGACAATCATCAGTGCTACCTTGCGCCTTACCTCAAGGAGTAAGTACAAGTTTGCAAGTTATTATTTAATTATAACTATATATGACTTGTCGCTAACTGTTTCGCAAATGCAATGAACATTGGCAATTATTGATCATATGTCCTCGTGTGAATGTCATGGTCTTCTTCTGCTCGGTGGGAAGGAAGCCGATGAAGGATCTCAAGATCGCTATTGAAACGTAAGCATTTAACTAATCAGTAATCAAGTTGTTTTATTTAACCGAAATCTATAACATATAGTTTAATTAATGTTCATTTTCTTATGATAGTTCTATGGATGCGAGTCGCATTTTGGGTGGTGAAAGGCGTAGGCCTATTAGGTGGATTATTCATAACGTAAGATATTACTACAAATGCTTCAAGTGCAGTTTACATTAGTTATTACTTTGTGTTTAATTCCTTATATTCAAATTTGGTTTCATTTGTAGTCTCGTAGACAACGTGGCGGATGGGAGTGCGGATATTACATGATGAAGTGGATGCTCGAAATTGTCTCCACCGATATTACTGAAAGATGGCAGGAGGTAACTAATTAGTAACACAATTAGTTGTAACAATTAATTATAGATTAGTTATGTTTTATTTTAGTTTATTACTTATAAGATTAATCTTATGTCCAATTGAATGTGCAGATGTTCGACAGTCCAACTCCAGTCTCTGCAGGAGACATTATTGACATAAGGTAGCGTTGGGCAACCTTCTTTTTTGAAGTACTGTACCAATCATAGTTTGTGTTTCTCGTTTATAAACATATCATGCATACACTAGCTAGTTTTTTGACTTATATATATTTTGACTTGAAATCTATAACATATCATGTACTAGCTAGTTTTTTGGATTCTAATTATCTTTGGTGTCATATTGTTCAGTTTACACTACTTGCGACACTTTTACGTATTTAGCTCTGAAGATAATTGAAGTGTATGTATCGTTCGCAATCAATATAGTCTATTAATTTAGTGTGTTTTGGTTGTATAAGTGATTCAATGTTGAGAATATTTAGATTCGGTTAACTTAATGGGAATGATCTGGATGTAATACTGAAACAGGGGAAATGATTGTAACTAATGTAAGTTAGTTATTTTAAAAAAAACCATTATAGACATCGGTTATTACCAAAACCGATGTTAAAAGTCGTGTGCTATTTTTAAAAACAGAATAGAAGCACTTTAGACATTGGTTAAAATAAAAAACCAATGTCTAAAGTGCACTTTAGACATCGATTATTAACAAAACCGATGTTAAAAGTCGTGTAGTATTTTTAAAAACAGAATAGAAGAACTTTAGACATCGGTTAAAATAAAAAATCAATGTTAAAAGTGCACTTTAGACATCGATTTTTTTATTTTAACCGATGTCTAAAGTTTTGTTCTGCTAACAATTTTTTTGTTGAATGAGAGCTATAGACATCGGTTTTATCTTATAACTGATGTCTAAAGTGAACGTTTAACATCGGTTTGAAAACTGATGTCTAAAGTTCCAATTAACATCATCGCTCGTTTCAACATCGGTTCTAAAACCGACTTTAGAGGTCAATTTTAACCGACGTTAAAACCTTTTTTCTGCACTAGTGCTTGAGGGTAAAGATTCAAAAAAGGAAGGATGGTTGTCTAATAACATTTCTAAGAATGTTGGTTGTGGGAGCAAAACCTCCTTCTGGAAAGATAGGTGGCTCTTCCAGGAACCTATTGAAGCTAAGTATGCAAGACTTTTCAGTATTTCAACCCAAAAATAGGCTTCAGTAGCTGAGATGGGGCATTGGTTGAATGGTTGCTGGGCTTGGAGCTTTGAGTGGAGAAGGATCCTTTTAATATGGGAGGAGAACCAGCTACTTAACCTTCTGACGGATCTTCAAGGTGCAAATGTGGTGCATTGAAGATTCGTGGACTTGTAGAAATGGATGTGAGCCTAGTTTTTCTGTAAACTCAGCAAACCAGTTAATCATCTCATTGGATGAACTTAATAAATCTGAATACAAATTCTTCTGGGATAATAGTATTCCATTGAAAGTGGGAGTATTATGTTGGAGGGCCACACTGGACAGGGTGCCTACAAAGGAAAATTTACAGAAAAAGGGTATTATTCATGACCAATCCGAGTTGCTTTGTTGCCTCTGCAAACAGAATTTGGAAAGTGGCGCTCATCTCTTCATAAACTATAAATTCACCTATTTTGTATGGATGCAAGTGCTTAATTGGTTTGGGATTTCCACTGCCCTGGCAGGTAACTTGGAGGCTTTATTAACACAGTTCAATGGTCTGTTAAGTGGTAGGAGCTCTAGAAGAGTTTGGAGGATGTTGTGGTTTGGAATAATTTGGTCAATTTGGCTTCATAGAAATGACATTTTGTTAATCAGCAAGCTGTAGATTTTGAAAAGGTAATAGACCTTATTAGAGTTAGATTATGGTCTTGGTGCAAAGCCTTAGTGAAGGAGGGTTGTTTTTCATATAATGATTGGTGTATTGATCCTGGTTTTTGCTTAGAATCTATCAGGAACTGAACGGTTACTGCAGGGACTGGATGGACAGCATGGAATTGTAGTTTTTTCATTGGATTTGAGTTTAATATGGCTATCAAATCAAATCCTGTAAAAACTGTATGTTTCGATTTGTTCATTGTTGAATGTGTTGTAGTCCTTAGGTTCCATATCGGTCCCTTTGGTTGTATGTAATTTTTCCATACTTATTTGCTTTCATTGTAATGGGTTTTGAGTACCCCTTGTGCTCTCCATTAATACATTGTTTTGGCTTATCAAAAAAAAAAAAAACCCAGGTCCTCCCCTCACAAGCTCAGCCTGCGCAAGCCACATCCATTTGGGTAGGAAAAAAACATGATTCAACACATCTAAAGATTTAATCATCTTAACTGAGAAGAAAATAAATTCAATAAGTTTTAAATTCTAAAATTGAGCAACAACAAGTCAACATAGCATACCAAAATAAAAAAGGGTTTCATCATCCCATTGTACAAGAAAATCTAAATAGAAAAACTCATAGGTAGCACCAGTGCAACCCTCCTCACGCCGTGTGTGGGCATCGTAAGAGATTTATTTCCTCCTAGATATCTAACTCTTTGGTTTTATGATAAGATCAATTCAAAATGCTCTAATTTAGGATTTTGTAAAATCAATTTTACAGCATATTGTCTCGAAGATCTCCTTATTTAATCCAAAGTTTTCTATATTGCACCTGAAAATTCGAACAAAAGGATAATGACATAATGAAGATAAAATGTTGAAATCTAAATAAGACAATTAAAATTAAAATCCTAACAATTAAGACCAAAGATGTTGTGATATTGCATCAAATTTAACATTGATGTTATCCCTCCATATTTTATAAAATTAATTAGTAATTAAATCATGTTAAAGAAAATAATAATTATGTTATAATTGCTTTCTTGGAAGTATAATAAAGCCTAATAATAGTTGGAAAAAATAGTAATATCATACTACTATCAGACGCCTAATGATCAACAAGTCAAACTCACTTTGTTTTTTAAATTGCAGTAATCTAGGCTTTAATTTTAATCCATCAATCAATGTAGTTATATAGTCATAAGATAGTAGCTTTCCAACTAATATCAATAGTGTAACATTTGAGTGGCCATAGCTAGAAAATTCATTCTCTACTACTTTTGATGTCCAAATTTTCGTATCTTATCTCTCAACCTCTCTCTTATGGTTTTGTTCCGTATAAAAAAATTGATAACTTCTGGGATTGTCATTGAAATTTAGGGTCTATGGGATATGACACGAATTGTAAGGTGGCCAGCCACATGAATTGTAAGGTGGGTGATATCCCGATTAAGTTCTTAAGCATTCTAGTGGGAGCGGACCCTAGGAAAGTAAGCTCCTGGAATGTAGTTATACAATCGTTGAGATCAAGGTTGCTATGTTGGCGGAACAAGTTATTGTCCTTCGGTGGCTGGTTGGTTTTGTTGAATGCTGTCCTATCATGCTTGCCGCTATACTACTTCTCTTTCTACAAAGCACCAAAAAAAAGGTAATAAAATCTTCAACTCAAATTCAAAGAAGGTTTTTGTGGGGTGGGAGCAAGGAGCGTAAGAAAATCCGGTGGATTAGTTGGGATGTAGTTTACAAATCAAAGGAGGAGGGGGGTTAGGGGTAAAGAATCAACACAGCTTCAATTTAGCTCTTTTGGGAAAGTGGTGGTGGAGAGTACTTATGGAGGGGGAGGGTCTTTGGTATGAGTTGTTGCAGGTTATATATGGGTTGGGGGAGGGCTTCAGTGAGGTGGGTGGAGTGGGGTCAAAATGGTGGAGAGATCTAGAGAAGCTAGAGGGGAGGGATTCTTTGTCCGAGTCATGGCTATCTACGAGTTTGGTGAGGGAAATTGGGAACGGGAGGGAGATATTTTTTTGGAATGACGTTTGGGTGGGAGAGGGAAGTCTTAAGAACAGCTATAATAGACTTTATAATGTTTCAACAAACAAGGAAGCTAAGGTAGGTGACTTGGGTGTTTGGAGGCATGGTTCTTGGTCATGGCAATTGCAGTGGCGTATGTGACTTTGATCACTTGGGTGGAGCAATCTCCACTATGGTGCAGGCGCTCTGTTATGCTTGGCAAGAGTCAGTTTGGTTTTCTGTTTGTTGGGTGGATTGGAATGTAATACAGTGAAACACTATATGTACTTTGGCCGCTTACTTGGGGTGTCTGCTTTATAAGCAACCACATGTTGTATTCTTTTATCTTATATTCTTTCTTTGTTGTTTGGAGTTGAGTACATCTGGTGCTCCTATTAATGAATTCATTTGCTTATTAAAAAAAAAAAACACGAATTGTAAATGAAATCATAAAAATAACAATTATATGACATGTAATAGATTTACAAGATCAAAAGTGTTGATGTAAAATTATTATTCAACTTAACTGTTATATCAGTCACACCAACACACATCATTGTAGCATGCCCCACCACAAAAGTCACAATCTGTGTCACTCCTACATTTCTTTGATTCAATTGCTGTAATGTAGCACAAAAATGAAAGAATGTTACAAAAAATGGGATAAAAAACATCTATGAAAACTAATGAAAGACAAGCTAAAATAAGGAGAAGTGCCTAACTCACTGGTGGTTAAGATAATAAAGATGAAAAGAAAGAGGATCAAGGCATAAATGAACTTCAGAGTTTTCGCCATAGTTTTCCACATCTGTTGTAACCATCTAGAAATGGTTTGATCATTTTATAATATGTAAACAAAATGTCACACCATGTTCACATAACCTAAATATTTTTTTTTTGCACTCCTTAATTTGCAAGTTACCCTTTCATAATACTAAGATCATTAGTATATGTCTCTTTTATACATCAACGAGTCATGATTGTCCCTTCAAACCACTAAAATGATCACTTGATCTCGATAAGAATCTAACATTAAATCTTGTTGATTATCAAATGTTTTTTTTCCCATTTTCTTTAACTATATACCTTTCTTCCTTGATATATATATTTTTCTTGTGGCAGTCTATTGGGCTACTATCACAATCATCAATGGAAATTATTCAAAAGTATAATACCCATAATTGAATGTATATGTGAGTAGAATAGTATGCATCATAAACAAAAACTAATATCACAAATATAAATAAATAAAATGATGCTGAACAAATAAAAGAAATATCGTTCCATGGAACAATGCAAAGAAAAGTCTTTTCATCACCATCAACCCCCAATTTTGTTAGGGTCATTCTTTTATTAAATAAATAAAAAATTGGTTTTTGAAAATAAAGAGTTTGTATTCAAAAAAAATTCTTGGAGCCTAACAATATCTCTGCAAGGGCCCAAAGTTTTAATAGTCCAATGAACGTGACTGGATTTATTGTGTTTTATTTATAACATGTGCAAATATGATACAATTGGAGAAAATTTTGTTGAGAAATAGAATATTGATTGATTAAAATTTTATTTATCTGATTTGAAAATTATTTAATTGAACCTACGATAATAAAATTGAAAATATGGTTGTAAAATATAACATCTCAAAATAAATAAAAGATTAAATTTGGAATTTTGGAGATAATGGAATTTGAGATGATCGACCCAATGACATATATACTACCGGGTGTAACATCAAAGAAAGGTTCTGAATTGACAACAGGAACCTAGATATGAAATTGGAGGTACCTTTCCTTCACAATTAATGTATATGTAATATTCAGTGAATAATATTGCAAAATTTAAGGGAGATACATAAAGATGATAACCATTATCCAATCAAGACAAGTCATGTTCAATCATCAAGAAATAGAGAAATATATACTCTAGCGGAAGTGTACCCGAATCCATGGAGAATATGATAGAGAAACCTGTGATTCTTGGTCTTCCATGTCAAACATGTACAATTCCTCTTAAACCATAAAGAGACTCCTTTCTAATGATGGGATGTTAGAAAAGAAAAGTGATCCATATGACTTGGGGACCATAACCTTTTATAGTGAGTACAAGCCCTTTCATGTAGGGGTGTACACGAGTCCGGGTCAACCCGTTGAACCCGACCCAAACCAAACCAATTGGTTTGGATATTTTTCATGGTCGGGCCCCAACCTGAACCGACTCGCTCATACCCAACCTCGTTTGGTTAGGGTAACGAGTTTGTTGTTTGCAAACCTGTGAACTCGAGACCCGACCTGTAACACCCACTCGATGCAGAAAACATAAATTAAGATGTTGGTTGCTTTCGGAATATAATAAAAGTGAATAACTACGTTCGAAAAACGAGTCTAAAACTTTTTCTTCGTAATGCAAACATTTAAAAGCATAAGGTCAATGAATTCAAACTACATCACATACATAAAAACATAACCATCCATACGATGATAAAATTGTTTTTCCAAGCATACAAATGTTCAAATATACATAGTTACAGTTATCCAAAAGTAAATAAAGGAGCCATCTCATACCATAGTAAAACAACGTAGAAAAGGGACTCCAACTCTTACACAAAAGACAACTCCACAGTTGGTCAAACCTAGAGATGTCCGTTGGAAAATTATCCAATGTCATCCCCATCATCGGAGGTCTCGAAGGGATCCTCCTCCTCGCCACTCGAGACATCACTGTAACTGAAGGTCTCCCAATCACGACTCCCCAGGTACACTGCCACCTTCCTCACACCCTCACGAGTTTGAGGAGTAGGATGGGGTACCACAGATACAGATCGAAGGGCCTCAGAAATAGGGCATCATAGCTCACTCTTGAGTGTGGTACTGAGGAAACGGGCCTCACCATCAGCAGCTCATGCATCAATATCCTCGGCATCAGAACACTCAAACCTCAATTTCTCATAGTGATATAGAGCACCGTTGAGAAGAACTGTACATGTATCCAAAAATACCAGGGGATATCCAACATGTACGTAGCAAGGGTTTTTCTCTGCTAGGGTTTTTCTTCTCGGAAATGCCTAGGGAAATTGTAGGGATCAAAACCTATAAAAAATTTATAGGGACTAAAACTAAATCACACACACTTTGCAGGGACTAAAAACCTATTTAAATCTTAATTTTTTTAAAATCAATTCTTTTAAAAGTAATTCTATCAAAATTTAAAATAAACAGACTTTAATAACTTGAAGAAAAGACAAGTTATGCTGATATTGATGAATTAAAGTTGGCCCACGTCCAATGAAATGGAAGACCCGAATTGGAATTGAAAGTGAATCAATAGAAGTCACAAGCAGGAGACTGTCCAATGTAAATCTATCTATCCAAATTAAATAAAGAATTGAATTTGGCAATCGGAAAAAGCCACAAGAATGTGAAATGAAGAAGATTTGCGTGGCGGCCTGCAACTTAAATAAAGGAAGATTTGCATGACTGAAGAAGAGCTTTGTCTTCAATCCTCACTCCCAATAGGGGAGGATTGATCCTCTTACAATTCTAACCATTGATATAATATTAAAAAAGATGACTAGCTGAGATTAAAAGGGACAAAAAGGGAAAAAAATCAAAAAAATCAACATCCTCATCCCTAAACTATCAACCTCCCCTTGCCAATTTTTGCGGCCACCACCCACCACCGCCACTGACAGCAACCCACCACCACCGTCCACCCCCACCGACAGCAACCCACCACCGCCACTCCATTGCCACCGCACAGTACCACCGCTACCACTCATAGATATGAACACCATAACAATAATAATAGAAATCATGAACACCATATCAACAATACCAGAAATCATGAACATGGCTTCTCCAAAACAATAAAGAATAAATTAATCAAGGAAAATCAATCACAGAAGTCAGAACAACCAAAAAAAATGCACAATTTTTTTAAAATAAAAAAGAGAAGATAAATGGTGCTGGATTTGTCTTCAACTCTACTTCAGAACCTCAGATCTGCTTCATGGTGTCGCTTTATCTGCTCGGACAAGGGTGCGACGCGGTTGGGGTGACTGAAACTTTGAGGATGACGGAGGAGTGACGAGCCGATGAAGGCCTGGGCGATGACATCGGGGAGAGGAGCTTCCATGCGATGGCACAATGGAAAAGGAGGAAGAGGCCGCGTACATGCCAGATCAGTCGTCTCGACGCTTCAGCCGCCACCACGAGCGGACACAAGTGCGACAGAGAAGAAAGGGCTCGAGGCGGAGAGAGGGAAAGGTGGACGAAGGAAGAAGGTGAAGGGATCGACTATGGTAGAGGATGAGAATGAACGATGGTCGGAGCTCCGGCCAGCGATCGGAGATCGGAGAAGAAGAAGAAGAAGATTTGTTGGCAGAGGCTTTAAAGAGAGGTGGCGGCCGAGAGCCCAACAACAATGTATATTTGTTTTTTTTTATATGTTTTTATTCTTTTGTTTTATTTTACCACCAAAATACCCATTATAACCCTGGAGTATCAAAACTCAACTCAAACAAGGGAGGATTAAAGATTTGCCCCTGAAGAAGGCTATCGTCCTCCAAGTCTTGGGATGAGCATCCATCCTCCTAAAAGAACCTCCATTGTCCCTTCTTCCACCTTCTCTTGTCTCTGCCTCCATTCAAATCCAGTAACCGTCCGTCGTCCGCCATCCATTTCTGGCGATTAACCAGAAACAATAATCAAGTGGAGAATAAAGTCTATAAGGGAAAGCAAGTTGCAAAGTCCAGTGCGACCTTCCATTGCAAAGTTCTTCAAAAATAAAATGGAAGAAACTAAGATAGGCACAACAAAATTCCTTGACCTTCCTTGCATGCCCTAAATTTGCTTTTTTACATTCTGAATTTTTGAGCAGTCTCACGAGATTTTTCGTTAGAAGCACCTCCACTTAGAACGAAACAAGTGTTAGAAAACATGCTTATAGGTTTCTCGTGACAATTCCTGAAACATTAGCAGAAAGTCAATTGAGTTGTATAAAACATGGTTCCGTTAAGTAACCGGACCTTGTAAAATATATGGCCAAAGAGGTCTTAATATTAAAAAAAAACTCATAGTCGCCGCTAATGACCCAGAAACACAAATCATTGACTTCAACATCGAGAGCAAACCTAACATGATGGGGTTCTTACAATCATCACCCACAATATCTATTGTGAAGTTAGTGTATGCACTATATTGACGTGAAAATGATAAACATAGCTAGACCATGTGATCTGGGTGAGGAGTTTTATTTCTAGGGTAATTATGGGCATGGATGCACATTGAAAATCTAGTGGTTGTTCTTTGATGGTCAACCAACAAACAAATCCAACGACCGAGATTAATGACCTAAAATAATTTCTTCAATTTAATGTTCTGTTAAGCATATAGTGAACGTGATTTCAAGACGTTGGCAGGGAAGAGGCTATGGTGGACTCGATTTCAAGGCATCGACAAGGTTTCAGGCTGCTGGAAGGTCGAGGTACATGGTGGTTGTGAGGTTAGCTATTGTTTGGATGAGGTAAGTGATCGTGGGAGGTTGAGGTAATAACGGCAAGTTGGACCCACAACGCCTCAAGCAAATGGTGATTTGCGACCTCGACGGAAACGAAGTGCATGGTGGCATGGGGCTAGCCTAGGATGGTGTTTAGCAATGGGTTGGCTTCATGGCGATGGATTTAGATGGTGGCAAGCTTAGGGAGGATCAATAACGACATAACGACTTCAGGATGGTTGTTTACGGTGGTTACTACCTTGGTGTTGAAGTTAATGATGGGAGATCTAGTGGTTGATGGGAACAGTTGCAAGGTTCGTTGTGGACGATGGCTAGGTGGACTTCTTCTCTATGTATAGTCTCCAAGCATCTAAAGCTTTTGTTACCTTTGATTCTGCTAAAAAGTGTATTAAATGTACAAAATCAACGGCTTCTTAGATAGAATTCATAACGTGAATCAAGCATCTGAAAAAGACTGAAGCGATCCGAAATTACTAAATCAAGTGTCTAAATGATGACTTAAGAAACAAGATCACAAGCCATTTGTTTGATCGCTGAAGAAAGTGGAGTATGTTGGAACCAAAGTGATTTGGATTTAATTAATCTCTAAGTTTTGATGTTAACAAAAGGATTAGATTTGCTTGGCAAAGTGTTAGTTGAGATCTAACAAGGTTATCTAGTTTTGCAGGATCACTTGAATCTTATAAGTTATGGAAACTTAGAAAAAGTTTTCATATATCTGCTTGGACCTTAAATAAGAAATCCACGTCCACCCGTGTACACAGGCTGCTCAAAAGCTTGTTAAAGTTATTTATTTATTTATTTATTTATTTATTTATTTATTTGAGTTGACTGAAACTTAAGTAGACGATGCATGATAATTTCTAAGTAGACGAAATATTAAAATATTTCTACTAGACGGAATCTAAGTTTCAAATTGAATAGACGAGCTTAACTTGCCACGCCATCAGACGATATCTTTTTAAGTGAGTAGACGGACTTTAATGCCATGTCACTAGACAGAGATCAAAATAACTCACTAAGATATAGCAAGTCCAAAGACTTGAGTAGACGAGAGGATATGCCACGTCGGTGGACGAGCAAAAAGAAAGAGTGAATAGACTTAGTTTCACATATAACTAAGTAGACGCGGTTTTTAAGTAGAGAGCTCATCTTTATGATAAGCCTGCATAAATAATTTCAATCTGGTCCACAATGAATCATATTTATTTCAAATGATTGATATTTATTTCAAGAGAAATTTTTTTCTTCTTATTTGTTTTATATGCTTAATGCTTTGTTTCCTTGTGAGAAAATCATAGTACCATCGAGGAAATACAAAAAGAACCACAGTACAATGGGAAATGTAAAACGATCTGTACGATAGCACCTTTATGGCTGGAAAAAGCTGGAAGTTACATAAAGGAGGAAAAACAATTTTCAAGCTGCAAATGCTCAGAGCAGTGAGCCTCCATTTTGTACTACCCTGATAACCAAGAATACATTTCAGCATGGCCATGATCAAGCTATCAGTCACAACGGATATTGTGCATTCAATGCTATCTCTAAACGGAAAATTCAAAATGACCGTCGAAGCTTTTCAAGAGTAGAAGAAGGTCACTATAAATAGAGGACCACAAGCGATGAAGATTAACTTTTGACGATCCAATATTTGCGAGAACAAGCTCTCATTTCTTTCATTCTTTCAAAAGCAAAAGTCTGTATTCTTTAGTTTGAATATTGTGAAAATATTCAACAGATCTTAAACTTTCATATCCTCACATATAGTGAGTTAAGACGATCTTAAATTAAAATCTCTTTGTTAGAGTTAGAGCCTGAAGAGGCTTGGTAAGAAATGAATACTTGTAGCCTGGATAGGTGTTGAATACTTGGTTGTAATCTATTTGGAGAAATAGTGGATAAAACATTCAAGTCGAAGGGACTGGACGTAGCTCTTGGTTGGAAGAGAGTGAACCATGATAAAATCATCTGCGTGAATCTTCTTTCCTTAAACTCTTACAGCTTTATTTGTTTATAGTGACTGTGGGGTTTTGATATTGCTTTTGTTAAGTCTCAGAAGTTGTTTTTTTTTTTTTGTGTGCATCTGCTTTATATATCATCGTGTGAGAAAAACAGTTTTAAAAGGTTGTTTTAGAAAAATTATCAACAAACACAATTCAACCCCCCTTCTTGTGTTTGCCTATGTCAACTTCAGTTGGTATCAGAGTTCAGCCTCGAAAGGGTTGAGCATCTAACAAGTGCTGAGGGAGTATGATCCAACAACCATGGATATAGAAGGACAAGCTATCAACAGACCTCCTTTCTTCGATGGAACTGACTATGACTACTGGAAGAAGAGGATGTTGGTATTTTGGGATGCACAAAGTCTAGATATCTGGGAGCTCATAGAAACTGCTTACACTGAGCCCAGAAATGAAGATGGAGCTGCTGTTCCCAGAGCCCAATGGACTCAAGAGCAGAAAAACCAACATCGGCTTAATCTAAAAGCTAAGCACTATCTCATGTGTGCTATTACAAGATCTGAACATGACAAAGCTCACAGCTGCAATACTGCTAAAGAAATCTGGGATACTCTTGCCCTAGCTCATGAGGGTTCATCATAAGTGAAGGAATCAAAAATAAGCATGTTGGTTCACCAGTATGAACTGTTTAAGATGGCTGATCATGAAACTATAGATCAGATGTTTGGGAGATTTCAGACTATCACCAACAGTCTCAGATCACTTGGAAAAACTTATGAAAATAGAGACCATGTAAGAAAGATTCTGAGAAGTCTCTCAAAGCAATGGAGACCCAAAGTGACTGCTATTCAAGAAGCCAAAAATCTGAACACTCTTTCTCTAGAAGAGTTTCTGGGATCACACAAGGTGCATGAACTTTAACTAAATGAAGAAGAAAATTCCATAAAAGGAAAATCTATTGCCCTAAAGGCAAAGAAGGCAAGTTCATCAAAAGTCCTATAAGCTGCTGAGTCATCAGATTAATCTGGATCTTATGGCAATGATGAAGGGACAGATGAGGATGAACTATCTTCCATCTCTAGGAAGATTCAACATATGTGAAGAAAGAAATATGGTTTCATAAGGAAGTAGTTCAACCATGGCAGACATTGCATCAGAAAGTGAGTACACTGATGCTGAGGTAATGGACTCTGACCCGTCCACTCTTCAAAATGCTTTTGACGAATTGTTGCATGAGTCATCCATACTGTCTCAAGAGTATAGGAGTCTCAAAAAGAAATTTTCTAAATTGTCTAGAGAATATGATAGGGTTTGCGTTGAGAAACAAAACCTTAAAGATGAAAATGACATACTAAAATCAGTGAATGTCAGCCTAGTTGACAAAATGGAGTGTGAGCCTGATGTTTCTTGTGAAGTTGCAAAATTGATACAAGATGTAACATATCTGACAGACTCTCTGTCAAAGCTTGTAGGTGGCTCAGATAAACTTAGTCTCATTTTAAGGTACTCTAGGTTACCACGTGATAAATCTGGCATTGGTTATGATGAAGAGAAGCAAGAAGCATCTCACCAAAAGTCAACACCACATACACAGCATAGAGCTTCAAAAGCTCAAGCTAAACATGCTAAAACCAAGTCTGGCCTGTCCAACACCTTTTGCAAAGTGTGTGGAAAGAATGGTCATACTATATCTAGAAGCGTACATAATAAGCATAGAAAGCATTCTCGTCTAGTGACTACTAACAAGAAAGGACCCAAGTCAGTTTGGGTACCTAAAGATAAGATAATACCTGTTGTAGATTTTCTTAACAACAGGAAAGAAACAAACATCTTGGTACTTGGACAGTGGGTGCTCACGATACATGACAGGAGAAAGGTGTATGTTCCAAGACCTTAGAGCCAAAGATAGTGGCTGGGTCACATTTGGAGGAAACCAGAAAGGGAAGATCACTGGTATAGGTAAAATTGGTAAACACCATTTTCCTTCCATTGATAATGTTCTTTTGATAAATGGTTTAAAACATAATCTGTTGAGCATAAGTCAATAATGTGATGGTGGGTATGATGTTTCTTTTGATAATTACATGTGTAATGTCAAGAAAGATGATGGATTAATTTTATTCACTGCTAAGAGGAAAAACAATCTTTATAAGATTGACTTGGAGGACCACTTAAATCAGAGTGTCTCATGTCTAGTGTCCATTGAAGATGAGCGATGGATTTGGCACAAAAGGCTAGGTCATGTAATCTTGAAGTTAATTTCAAAGGTAAATAAGCATAACCTCGTGAGAGGATTACCAAACCTTAAGTTCAAATCTAATGCTTTCTGTAATATATGTCAAAAGGGAAAACAAGTCAAGTGTTCTTTTGAATCTAAAACTTTTGTTAGTACCAATAGACCACTAGAGTTGCTACACCTTGATCTTTTTGGTCCAACAAGGACTGCTTCTGTTAGTGGTAAGAAATATGGTCTTGTTATTGTAGACGACTACACAAGATGTGCATGGGCTATGTTCTTAACTCACAAGGATGAGTCCTTCAAGGTCTTTTCTATATTCTGTAAATTAACGTGTACAGAATGAAAAAGGCATGTGTATCACTTCTATCAGAAGTGACCATGGGGGATAGTTTGAGAATGAGCTATTTCATAAGTTCTGTGAATAAAGTGGTATTCTTCACAACTTCTCAATACCAAGAACACCACAAAAAAATGTTGTGGTAGAGAGAAAGAACAGATCTCTTCAAGAGATGGCTAGGACTATTCTCAATGATCACTCTGTCCCTAGCCATTTCTGGGCAGAAGCTGTTAACACTGCCTGCTACATTCAGAACATAATATACATTAGACCTATCTTGAACAAGACTCCTTATGAATTGTGGAAAGGACGAAAACCCAACATTTCATATTTTCATCCTTTTGGTTGTAAATGCTATATACTGACCACTAAAGATCAACTTGGTAAGTTTGATGCAAAAGTAGATAATGGAATTCTGTTAGGATATTCTGAAACTTCAAAAGGTTTTAGAGTTTACAATTCTAGAACTTTAGTTGTAGAAGAATGTATTCATGTCAAGTTTGATGACAAGCAGCCTGATAAGAAATTATCAGAGCTAGATGAAGCTTTTACAGATCTTGATCTAAATATCTCAGGAGATACAACATAGATTAAAGCTGATGATCAAGTAGACGACCCTCCTCAATAGCCAGAACTAGAAACATCCACTTCTCAACAAGAAAATGTTCAAAGATCTTGGTACTTCAAGAATTATCATCCACAAGATTAGCTCATTGGAAATCCCAATGATAGGCTAAGAACTAGATCAACCTTCAGAGAGCAAGATGATATTCTGCACTTGTCTCTGAGTTGGAACCAAAGACAGTAGACGAGGCTTTGTTGGACGATGGTTGGATTCTAGCTATGCAAGAAAAACTGAAGTAGTTTGAAAGAAGTAATGTTTGGACTCTGGTACCCTTGCCTAAAGACAAATCAGTTATTGGAACAAAATAGGTTTACAGAAACAAGCTTGATAAAAATGGTAAAATGGTAAGAAATAAAATAAGACTTGTTGCACAAGGATACTCTCAAGAAGAAGGTATAGATTACACTGAAACTTTTGCACCTGTGGCTAGATTAGAAGCAATTAGGATTATTTACTTTCTTTTGCTGCACATCATAGCATTATGCTTTTTCAAATGGATGTTAAAAGTGCTTTTCTAAATGGCTTTATTAATGAAGAGGTATATGTTATGCAACCTCCGAGTTTTGAAAGTGAAACCCCCACCTAAACATGTATATAAGCTTAAGAAAGCTTTATATGGCCTCAAGCAAGCTCCTAGAGCTTGGTATGATAGACTAAGTTCATTTCTGACGAAAAACGGCTTTAATAGAGGAAAGGTTGATATAACCCTGTTTAGAAAATCCAAAAAATCTAATTTCTTAGTTGTGCACATATATGTTGATGATAATATATTTGGTGCTACTAATGAATCTATATGCAAAGAGTTTTCTAAGCTCATGCAGAAAGAGTTTGAAATGAGCATGATGGGAAAACTCAAATTCTTCCTTGGACTTCATGTTAAAGAAACTGTGGACGAGGTGTACATCCATCAAACTAAATATACAAAAAAACTACTAAAGAAGTTTAAGATGGATGATTGCAAGCCAATGAATACACCTATGCACCCCACGTCCATACTCAACAAAGATGATAAAGAGAAAAAGGTAGACCGAAAGGTATATAGAGGTATGATAGGATCTCTCTTATATCTTAATGCGTCTAGGACTGATATTATGTTCAGTGTATGCTTATGTGCTCGATTTCAATCTAATCCTAGAGAATCTCACTTATCAGCAGTTAAAATAATATTTAGATATTTAAAAGGTACTATTAATTTGGGTTTGTGCTTTAAGAAAAATGAAGATTATAGATTAGTTGGTTTTTGTGATGCTGACAATGCTGGAGATAGAATTGAAAGAAAAAGTACCAGTGGAGGATGTCACTTCATTGGAGGTAATCTTGTCTAATGGTCAAGCAAAAGACAAAGTACCACTGCCTTATCAACTTTTGAAGCTGAGTATATTTCAGCTGCTAGTTGCTGCTCACAACTTCTTTTGATCAGACATCAATTGGAAGACTACAATGTGTTTGTAAGTAGTATTCCACTTATGTGTGATAATAATGCTGCAGTTAATTTATCTAAGAATCCAATATTGCATTCTAGAGCTAAGCATATAGAAAATAAACATCATTTCATTAGGGATTATGTGCAAAAAGGTGTTTTTGATATACAATTTGTGGATACTGACCATCAATGGGCACATATCTTTACTAAACCTCTTGCTAAGGACAGATTTATTTTTATTAGGAAGCATCTCAATATGCTATGTGTGGATTGATTAAGCCGTCCAGCCTAAAGAATCTTTGTTGATGTATGTGCGTCTAAAGCATTTCAAGTCCATTGTATGACTAAAATACACGTCCATTGCATATCGCGTCCATTGTATTTGTGTGCCACATCCACGGCATGTTGCCTCTATGCATGTTTGCATCTTGTTTGGACCCGTCCATACATATATTTATGACTTTCATTTATTTTGTCTCAATGAAAAATTTATCCTCAATTCTCTCTGCTGAGTCAGTACTTCCATCAATCCTATCATAACCTTTTTATAGTTTCAAAGTACCAACGCCATTTTATCCTTAATGACATGTCTGGTCAAATATTTTCTTTTTGATTTATTTCTAAAATAAAAACCTTTGAAATTCAAAACCTTTTTAAAGCAACCCTCTTCCCTATGAGAAACCTTTCACTACCCTGTTATCTCTAAGATTACTCGATCTCTCTATCTCTTCGCTTTCAAACCGTAACTCTCAAATCACCAAAAATGGCTTCTTCTTCAACCTTCAACGTGGAAAAGCTTAATATGGCTATTGAGCATCACTTCAACTTCGGATTTTTACAAGACTACAATCTAGATATCAGCAAGTATATCAACGTTGTTGGGTGGGGAGGACTCTTCACTGAGAAAGTATCTGTTTATCCCAATTTGATAAGGGATTTCTGGAGGATACTTCAAGTCACTGCTACTGACATCTCCTCTACTGTAACGAGAAAGAGGATAGTAGTCTTTGAGAAGACTATTGTTGATGCCATCTTCTAGGCTCAGGAAGGAATGGTTTTTACTGAGTCATAGGAGACTGAACTAGGTGGCACTGAGGTCATTGAAGTCTTCTTAATGAGAGAGGACGCAGTAAGGAATCACTCATGGAAATCTGTAGAAATGAAGGACATTGTTTGCATCCTTCATCAACTGCTGAACAAAGTGGTTCTTCACAAAGCTGGGTCCAAGGACAACTTGTCTGCCTTGCACAAGTTCTGCCTCTGCCATCTCTTTACTGAGACAAAGATCAACCTTCCCATAATTTTGTATGGAAGATTCAGGGATGTTGTGATTAACAGGAAGAAACTATCTGTTTTTCCCTATTGTCATCTCCTTTCCAAGATCTTCAAAGCTCAAGGAATCCATGAATTCATTGCTGCTAGGTCACCTGAAGAGCAAGCACGAATTTTAACTAAAAAACCAATGTCAGTTGCTGATTTTGGCAAGACGAACATTGCAAATATGAATCTCAGCACATATATTGCTGCTGCCATAGCCAAGACTGAGGAATTAATGAAAGTCAAGGAAAAAATGGTTGAACAGAGCAATGCTGATGTTCTGGGGCTGAAGAGAAATGTTAAGAAGAAAACCATTACTGCAAGGAAGCCAATGCCTAAAAGGCCTACTGGTGGAATTGTCTTCAGAGAACCCACTGCTACTGCTCCTAATCCTGCCCCAACATAGAAAAGGACAAGAGACTTGATTCTGTCTTATGATGAGGATAAGGATGATGAGGACAGGGCTCCCATCAGCTCAGTAATGAAGAAACAGAAAATTGTTGCTTCTGCTGATGATGCTGCTGCCTCTATTCCAACTAGGAGGAGACAACCCCAGAGAAGAGCTAAAGCTGCCATGGGAACTGAGGTAACCCTTCCTGCTAATGACCCTGTCAAGTTAGCAGTAGATGCCCTAGTTTCCAGCTTTAAGCACAGGGTAGATGACTGTGTACATGCATCCTCTGTGAATCAAAATCAAAACATGGATGATGTGTATATTCCAACACCCCTTTCACCACAAACAAACTCACCAGATCAACCACAAACAGCCTCACCACCAAGACCAAAATTCTCAGCCATAATACCTGAATCTGATCCCTGGTTTCATCAACCAGATAATGGAATTAGCCCTGGTGCACCCTTTCCCAAAAATAGAAAAACTAGATTTCCCTACACTCATCCCTCTGTTCTTTATGATGGCAAAACTGAAAGCTTATCCAAGGTTAAGAGGGATTGGAAAATTTTGTTTCATAAACATGAACCTGAACCTGCTTCAACCAGACCCTTATATCCCCCACCAGTATACCAATATGAGCCTGAACCCATCATCACCCCACATCATAAATACCATCCTGACATAAACATCGGTAGACCCCCCTCGAAAATGTACAATTACCTTGGACCACTCATCACACACCTACCCCAAAAGAAATTGCCTCCAAGAAAGATTTATCCCAACCTAGTGAGATATCCACCCTTTAAACCCACTGATGGTGTAGAAAGGCACGTCATATCTGACTGGAGTCAAGATCCAGGAAAGAAAATTCTTTAAAATGTTATTGAAAAGATATCAAGATCATTCAGACATGTTCCATTCATCATGGATGCCAACACCAAATGAAAGTCCTTTGTTCATCCCAGTGAATATGGCAAAGCACAAATCAAGTCATGGGGGTGCTAGCCACAACAAGCATTAAGCACAGATTAATCTATTGTTCTTGATTTCCCACTATCATAGGTTCATACAATTTCCAAGACCTACGCAAATTCTTATCCCCTCCCGGTTGTAATAGCAATTTACAAGCGAAACTACTACCACAAATACATGTCCCTATTCCCGAATTAAGCAAACGGGGTTAAGCCCTTCGTGAACTAAGCGAACACGAAATGTACACACGCAAATTAAGCAGATGCGATTGATTATAGGAACATGTTATCACCAGAATAAATCAATACGATACAGTATACTCCTGAATTAAGCAAACAGAAATACAAAGTATGGTATTGAAGAGGGAAAAACATACAAAACAGGAAAATATAAGAACCTCAAGTATACGGAAATCAATTACAATAGACCAATCCTAAGAATTTATTTCTCCATAACACAAACGAAATCACAGAGAAAAGTGTAAAACATAAAATGGAGAAGCAAAAGTCCTTTACAAAATATTCAGAACAGCCTTTTATACAAATTCAGAATTCAGATGGCTCGCGAGGCGAGCTCCCATTCGCGAGGCGAATTTCATGAAGAGTCAACAACCCTTGGCATTCTCGCGAGGCGAAGTGACTCTCGCGAGGCGAGGATATGAAGAGTTTTCTCCTTACGCCCGTTATGGCCATCAGGGCCTAACCGTGATGCTCTCTGACTTCCAGATTCGCGAGGCGAAGGGATGCTCGCGAGGCGAGACTCTTCAGCTTCAAAACTGCCACGGCCATGACCTTCAACACGGGCAAGCCGTGATCGTCTCTGACTTTTTCAGGTTTGCAAGACTCGCGGGGCGAGACCTTCTTCGCGTGGCGACCCAGAGACTTAGCAATTTCTTGGAACAGTCAGGCTTCGGGGTCGCGTGGCGAGCATGGCTTTCGCGGGGCGAGACCCCTGTTTCCTTATTCTCTTGACTTTCACTTAACCTGAAAACAAAGAAATAACTATAAGTGTATTATTTAACTCCAAACTAGCTAAATTAACTTAAAACTACTCTAGAGACTCAAAACCTTGCTTGAGGACAATCTAATCTAATTTGGGTGAAAATACGATATAATTTGCACAAAACCCTGGTCATACTAGCTATAAAACTAGATGAGCCAGAGGCTTATCAAAATACCCCAAATTTAAACTTTGCTTGTCCCCAAGCAAACTAAGACTCAAAAATCAAAAAGACTCAAGACCTGGCAAGCTTAAAAGATTCAACCAACATTGCACAAATTCAAGCAATACATCAAAACAGTTTTTCTTCATTGTTTTCCCCCTTTTCAAACAGAGCAATCCCCACATTCATTTATTCTAAACATTTGAGAGTTTCATCATGAAAACAATCGGAGATCTAAGCAGGGAATCTAAGTCAAACACAGGAGGGAGATCACCAAATCCAAACAACTGCCTTCCTCACAAGGGCATTATTTGTTCACTCAGTCACTCAGTTTATGTCAGGCTAACAACTTGCACTCAGTTTCACTTTTCAAGTACACTTCCCAAAAATTTGATTTTCATCTCAAAATGGTTCCCACAGAAAACATGCAAGCAACATCAAAAGGTCTTTTATGGGTTGTAAGGGGGCCTGGCTAAGGGTAGGATATACAAAAGGAACTAAGCTGAAGACCCTAGGAACTAAGAGAGCATGAACTATATTTACACTTTGAAATTCACTCAAGCTCCTTTCTTTATTTTTTTCTTTACACTTCTGGGTGGCTACAACCTTTTTTATTTCTTTTTGGCATTTTTGTATTTTTTTATTTTTTTTATTTTTTTTTATTTTTTTTTTCTTCTTCTTTTTTTTCATTTTTTCTTTTTCCTAATCCCAAACAACACATTGCACCTTGCAGCCACCCCAAACTTTAGTTTCTTGCACACATTCTAAGATTACATGCTCTCCTAATCCTAAGATCGGGTTAACATGGTTTTCCAGATTTTTTTGGGCTTATAACATTAGGTTATCAAGAATTAACAGGCTAATAGGCTCAAAAGGGCTAACTAGGGAACATGCATTAGGAATTGGTTTATTCAGGCCAAGTAGCTATTTACAAAGAAACTGCCTAAATCATTTGCTACACACATATAATCATGCAAACCAAAAAGAGATTCAATCAAATCCAGGGAAGTGCAACTTGAAAGCGATTTTCACACAGTTTAAAACATGTTGGAGGCTCAAAACCTCACCTGGACATTCATGCAAATTGTTTGAAAGAGATACTATCCCTAGTGTGTGCTTCCTATCACCCCAAACTTATCATTCATCATGCCATCATAACAAAATCCCAAAGTTCAGTTTTCAATTTCACATGGGAATCACATTTCAAAAACAAAAACAAAAAAAAAATTTCAGCCTAGGGGGAATCATTACATATCAATCATGCAAGCAATCTTTGCAACATCAATCAAAATCTAACAAACTTGCCAACAAAAGACTCAACACACAAATGCTCCTGAGCTTCTCAAATTATTCAGGAGCTTTATTCAAAGAAAAGAAAACTTTATTCAAAGAAAATAAAAACTACAACTAGTTCCCTCCCCCACACTTAAAACATGCATTGTCCCCAATGAACAACAGAACTATAAGATCATAGTGAGGGAAAGGAAAAGAGTACTCCCTGATCAAGTGCAGTGTAAGCGGGAGCTGTCACCTGGATCCCATTCCTTGCAGTCTAAGTCCAAAGAGGTAGAGAGGGCCTCCGGTGCTGCTTCATCCTCTTCATGGTTCTCATCCACTGCACTGACAATTTCATCACCTGCTAAACATGCAGCAATCTCAGCACAAGCCACAAAATGGTTAGCGTTAGCACAATCAAGAAAAGAAAGAATATCATCACAGCCAGAATTAAGTGTAAAATTAGAAAACAAGTTCTCATGGGTGTCCTCAATAGTCTCAGATATCAGCTCAATGTGGAATACAGAGTGCTCTTCCGCTGGATGTTTCATGGCATCAAATATGTTAAACTTTGCAACTATATCCCCAAACTTCATAGACATGGTCCCATCATCCACATCAATGTTAGTCTTGGCTGTCTTCATGAATGGCCGGCCCAGGATGATTGGTGATTTGCTGGAATGTGTCTCGCCTGCCAAGTCCAAGATGTAGAAATCAGCTGGGAAGATCAGATCATCAACTTGCACTAGTACATCTTCCACCATTCCCATGGGGCGGGCACTGGTCCTGTTGGCCAACTGAATGGTGATACCTGTGTACTTCAAAGGACCAAGATCCAGTTTGTTAAAGATGGAGGTAGGCATGACATTGATAGATGCTCCCAAGTCCAACATGCAGTTTTCAAACTTCTTGTCCCCAATAGTGCATGGGATAGTGAAGGTGCCTGGATCCTTGCACTTCGGTGGCAGTGCCTGGGTGAAAGCAACAACTCTCTCTGGCTTAGACTGGATAAGCGCTGAGACATTTCTTCCCAAGTCAACCCTCTCATTAGTCTTCATCTTCCTCTTGTTGGTGCATAGGTCCTTGAGAAATTTTGCATATCTGGGCACTTGCTTGATCACATCCAACAGAGGGATATTAACACCCACCTTTCTTAAAACATCAAGAATTTCCTTCTCTTTATCTTCACCACCACTCTTCAAATTTTTCTCATAATCTGTGTGGGAACGGAATGGGTGGTCTATACACTCTCTCTCGGTTTCAACTTCAACCACGGGTTCGGGAGTAACCTCAACAAAGAGGCTCGGGAGTAGCCTTCATAGTTTCTTCATCCTTTCCCAGTGGCCTCAACAACCTTTCCGGACCTCGGGGATATGGAACTCACATTAGGGTTGGAGGCATTAGGATTGATCACCGTGTCTTTGGCCGCTGGGTTGTTCTTTGACCTTGCTTTATGTTATTTATGTCTGTGGCCATCTGTCCAATCTGTGTATGCAATGCCTGAATACTCGCATCCGTTCTCTGCTGAAATTGTACACTAGATGCATCCATTTGCTTCACCAAGTCTTCTAATGATGGTCCAGAAGGTGCAGAAGTGGTCACTGGAGGATGATTCTGAGGTGTCATCGGCTGTTGTTGGGAAGAATTCCCATACCGCAGATTAGGGTGATTTCTCCAGCTAGGATGGTACCTATTAGTAGAGAGGTTTGGAATGCTGTACCGATTCTGACTGCCTCCTTGATTATAGGGGTTCACTGCATAAGCCTGAGGTACTTCACTGACAAATTCTTCTCTCTAGATCGGGCATGGATCAAATGGATGCTCAGGTGCATTGCACATGCTACATAACTTTGTCGGCTGAACCTTGTCTATTGCCAATTGTCTTACAAAGGAAGTCAGCTCATCCAATCTATTCTCAAGGGCGGCTTGGTTAGAAGATGAACTATGAACCTCATGCACACCTCTTGGCTCAACTGAATTTCTTCTTGTAGAAAACTGCTGGGAATTCAACGACATGTTCTCAATAAGTTGCTTAGCAGCAGCTGGGGTCTTATCAACTAATGCTCCCCCACTAGCAGCATCCAACAGATTCCTATCCATAGGCAGCAATCCTTCATAAAAGTATTGGATCAGGAGTTGTTCAGAAATTTGATGCTGGGGGCAACTAGAGACCAAATGTTTGAACCTTTCCCAGTATTCAGCTAGTGACTCGTTCCCTTGCCTTATGCCACATATCTCTTTCCTTATTGAAGCAGCTCTTGAAGCAGGAAAATACCTTTCTAGGAACACCCTCTTCAAATCATTCCAAGTGGTGATGGAGTTAGGCTCAAGGTACAGTAGCCAATCCTTTGCAGCTCCTTGGAGGGAAAATGGAAAAGCCTTTAGCTTGATACTGTCCTCAGTGACTCCCTCTGCGCTCGAGGTTGTGGAGCATACAACTTGGAATTCATTCAAGTGCTTGTGTGGATCCTCACCTGCAAGACCATTAAACTTGGGCAACAGGTGAATAAAACCAGATTTCAGTTCAAAAGGGGTGTCAGCACCAGGATAAGAAATACATAATCCATTATAGTTGACATCAGGGGCAGCAAGCTGCCTTAATGTCCTCTGGTCTCCCATGTTTTCAAAAGCAGTTTTAAAATTGGAATCACTACTAGTGCTAGCCCGAAATTCCCTACGGAGTGTGTGCAGTGTTCTTTCAATTTCCGGGTCAAAATCACACAGTTCAGGGCAATGAGACCTAGTAGCCAGACCAATTCAAAACAGAACATAAATTAAAAGAAAGAAAAGAAAAGAAAATAAAACAAGTTGCGAAAAATAACAACTCAGAGTCCCCGGCAACGGCGCCAATTTTTGGTCGCGCTGTCGCGCACACGCCAAAAAGGACGAGCGGGTTTAAAAATGTAGTATAGTGCGACAACTCGGATGTCGTCTCTCAAGGACTCTGAGAATATTACCTTTCACAAAAATCAGTTTTGGGGGGGGGGTTTAGATTGGAGTGCAAAATAAGAAACAAACAAAATATTAAAGACAGAGCGATTGAAAACAAGCAGTTCAAGGAGGTTGTCAAATAGTCAAAAACAGATTAATCTATTGTTCTTGATTTCCCACTATCATAGGTTCATACAATTTCCAAGCCCTACGCAAATTCTTATCCCCTCCCGGTTGTAATAGCAATTTACAAGCGAAACTACTACCACAGATACATGTCCCTATTCCCGAATTAAGCAAACGGGGTTAAGCCCTTCGTGAACTAAGCGAACACGAAATGTACACACGCAAATTAAGCAGATGCGATTGATTATAGGAACATGTTATCACCAGAATAAATCAATACGATACAGTATACTCCTGAATTAAGCAAACAGAAATACAAAGTATGGTATTGAAGAGGGAAAAACATACAAAACAGGAAAATATAAGAACCTCAAGTATACGGAAATCAATTACAATAGACCAATCCTAAGAATTTAGTTCTCTATAACACAAACGAAATCACAGAGAAAAGTGTAAAACAGAAAATGGAGAAGCAAAAGTCCTTTACAAAATATTCAGAACAACCTTTTATACAAATTCAGAATTCAGATGGCTCGCGAGGCGAATTTCATGAAGAGTCAGCAACCCTTGGCATTCTCGCGAGGCGAAGTGACTCTCGCGAGGCGAGGATATGAAGAGTTTTCTTCTTACGCCCGTTATGGCCATCAGGGCCTAACCGTGATGCTCTCTGACTTCCAGATTCGCGAGGCGAAGGGATGCTCGCGAGGCGAGACTCTTCAGCTTCAAAACTGCCACGGCCATGACCTTCAACACGGGCAAGCCGTGATCGTCTCTTACTTTTTCAGGTTTGCAAGACTCGCGGGGCGAGACCTTCTTCGCGTGGCGACCCAGAGACTTAGCAATTTCTTGGAACAGTCAGGCTTCGGGGTCGCGTGGCGAGCATGGCTTTCGCGGGGCGAGACCCCTGTTTCCTTATTCTCTTGACTTTCACTTAACCTGAAAACAAAGAAATAACTATAAGTGTATTATTTAACTCCAAACTAGCTAAATTAACTTAAAACTACTCTAGAGACTCAAAACCTTGCTTGAGGACAATCTAATCTAATTTGGGTGAAAATATGATATAATTTGCACAAAACCCTGGTCATACTAGCTATAAAACTAGATGAGCCAGAGGCTTATCAAGGCTCCATGTGAGCTTTCCTTCTTCTTCAAAGCAACCCCTCTTGGCTCCCTTCTAGGGTTGAAACCCTAGACCAGCTGCAGCCTCCAAATGCCTTCAAATGGACCCCCAAAAACTCCCCAGTTCTGTCTGCTGCGTTCTTATTTATAGGTCTGCTGCGCGTCACGGCCGTGATGGCCATCACGGGCAGGCCGTGACGCGTTCTGTCCAAGGCGTGTTTGCACAAAATGAAGTCTCGCGAGGCGAGCACTATGTTCGCGATGCGAAAACCAAAATTTCTGGTTGGTCACGGCCGTGATGTATATTACGGGCAGGCCGTGACAGTCTCTGACTTTTGCCTTCTGCTCTGCTTGATCACGGCCGTGATGGTCATCACGGCCAGGATGGTGATCATCACGCCAGGCCGTGATGGGCTCTGTTTGGCTCATATTCTTCACTTTTCAAGCTCTATTTCATCCAAGCTCCACCATGGCTGATTTTGATCATTTTTACATTGAATTCCTGCAAAACAACACCAAGACACCGCTTCACCCGTTCCAAGGGGAAATCTAATAAAAACCAAATAAAGAATGCCTAATCTATATGCAAAATGCATGCAAAAGAGTACATAAAACATCATGTAAAATCACACTATCAAATCACCCCAAGCTTATTCAATTTCTTGTCCTCAAGCAATCACTAAGGCCAGTAGAAGAACACAGAACATGGATAGTGAATTAAGAACCCGAGTAAATGATCCAAGCAATAGGCAATTCAAACAATTCAGCAAGAGACAATCAATTCAAGTCCAATTAGAGGCTTAGGTTCCTTAGACTCATATTCTCACTGATTTGGGCACTCTTTCTCACATGAAGCTCACCCCAAGCTTGTTCATTTGTTTGGCTCTCTTTTCTCACCTCACTCAAGTGTTTAGGGGAATAAGACATTTCACTCAATTTTCCTCAAGGAATGAATCCTACCATAGGCTTGACTATCAACCAAATCTCTACTTTATTAATGAAAACAATTTAAGAATCAAGAGGTCTTTTATTTGGTTGTAACGTGGCCATGGGATTAATCGTTAGGTGGGGATAACAAGAAAAGGACATTTCAAAAGGCTATATAAACATCAACATTTGCAAAGCTTGACCTTCTAAAATACCTTCTTGGGTTTTCACTTTATTTTTCCACCTTTCTTTTCTTTCTTTTTCTTTTTATTTTTCACTTGTCTTTTTGTCATCCCCTTCTCTATTTATTTTCCTTTTTTTTTCTTTTGCTTGGAGAAGGGGAGATTTTCAAATCAAGAGAATTATTTTTTCTAATTCTTTTCCCAAACTTTCAACTACCTTTTTCACCCTTTTGTAATACTTTAGAAGCTCCCTTGTCAAACATCATTCATCAACATTTCAGGGTACCAAGAAAAGCATTTTTTTTCTTTCAGGCTCAAAATTGGGCAACTAAGGGGTAGCATTTCATCATTCAAAGCTCAGAAGGCCAGAAAAATACCTATTGCCTCAATCATTTTCAAAAAAAAATGTTTTCAAATTTTTTTTTAAGCTTCAAAATGGATTCAAGTCAAGTTCTAGAGAAAACAAACCAAGAGGAAAACACTCTACACAAAGAATGGGGTAAAATTTTAGTGATTACCCCTTTGGCTCAAAATCTCACATTTAGTAGTTCAACCATCAATGAGAAACACAAATCCTCAGAATCATATGCTAATTATCAACTATCCCAGATTATCTCAAACATTTTCATTTTCAGCCATATCACAAGAATAAAAAAAAATTGGGTTCAATAATTCACTATCACGAATTATTTGGCACTTAGTTCTCACAATCAGATGCAACATCTAAGCAAGGGCAATCTAATTGTGTGATCATGCAAACTAGAATGCAAGACTATATGAATGCAACATGCACAAATGCAAATGCAAAATACCCCTACCCCAAGCTTAAAAATTTACATTGTACCCAATGTAAACAATCAAGATGGAGCGAGGAGAAAAATAAAATAAAATAAAATAAAAATTGGAACGGCTTATCGAGGTGGTGACGGGTGTTGGCTTTCATTTCAGTCAGAAAATGCTTGATAGTTGGGTTGCTTTTTCTTGTCTTCTTGCTCTCCCTTCCTTCTTTCTTACCTTGGAATCACTTGGCAATTTTATTAGTAAAAGAAAACTCTTGAGTTTCTCAAATTATTCAAGAGTTTAAAAGTCAAAAACAAATCTAACTAAACAAAAAGGAAAAATTAAAAGGAAAAGAAAATTGGGTTGCCTCCCAATAAGCGCTTCTTTAATGTCACTAGCTTGACTTATTAAACACATCTACCTGGATCCTCCACCCGGATCAAATGGAAATTGGGGTGGTGATTGCAACAGTAATATAACTTTATTCTCAATTCCACCCAGCCATTGGGTGAAATATCCATTGACCTTTGCAACCATAATAATGCACTTACTTCCTAGCGGGTCAAATGGCATTTTCACCAGGAAGCTTGAAAAACATGGGGAAGGGACTAGTTTACCAATGTCCACACATGCATGCAAGCCGACATATTTGTCCAATGCAGAAAAATCAAACTGCTCAGCAAGCATGGTGGAATCCCCTACCACTTCGTCTTCATCTTGAACTATCCCCCAAACCAGATTTTCCTCAAATTGGGCTTCATGTGACTCTTGTACTAACTGTTGGCAAATCTCCTCAACGTGCGTTTTGAAGTTCTGCTTCACAACTTCGATACTCTCACAATTTGCTCTTGCCTTGGCCTCAGAGGCGGATAGCTCTTGGGAATACTGTTCTAGAGCAGCTTTCAACGGTATTTGCTCCTTCCATTCCCATTCCTCCTCATGCTTCATTATCACACTATAAGCTTGTGCATGAGGGCGTGGCGTCCCAGAGCCCGTAGTCTCCCAAGACTACATTGGGCCCAAAGTGGTATTTTGTAACACCGTCCAAGGTGGGAAAGTAATAAGTCTCCATGATTTTCAGTCCACCTTGCACAAACAAAACTCAAAACAAAAAGATCAAATATATACAGAAAAATAAAAAAGAATAAAAATGTCTAAATTAGTTGCCTCCTTTGTTACTAATGATATTGGCAAAACCAATCCCCGGCAACGGCGCCAAAAAACTTGTTGACGAAATCTGGGCAAGTATACCCAGTCGTGCAAGTAATACGGTGGTAAGACCGGTTTATCGTATCCACAGGGATTGGATGTCAAGTACCAATTCACAAACTCGGCAACTATCTAGACTAAACTATTTATCAAGAGAAAATAAAACAAACAAAAGAAAAGAAATAAAATCTTTTTGTCTTTTTGGGGACTTTTGACAAACACTTGGAGTGCAGAAAGGATATGTTGGGACTAGACTTCACTAAACCTCTAACTCATGCACTATCAGGACTAGATACCTCCCATTCATGCTTCAGATATTAAAATCAACCCACTAAACTACTCAAACCCCGATTCCTCGGATGGCAAGAGCCTAAATCCACTAATAGACCCTAATTCCTTAGGTGGCCTAGATTAATGAATTTGCATTAGATTAGGGATTACACGATTACTAATAAACCTAGTTCCATTCCTAGATACAAGGCTTACTAGGTGATTAAATTCAGTTCCGGTTATGATACGAACGTTCCCATTGCATACCAAAACACAAATCAAGTCATGGGGGTGCTAGCCACAACAAGCAATAAGCACAGAAAACTAACCACTAATATGAAGACATGAATATAGAATAATCCGTCAAGATAAATACATAAACATAGGTTTGATTACATCTAATCCCAACACAGGGATTTAACTACTCATAAACAAAGAAAACCAAACCAGAGAAATAGGAAGGAAGAGGAGAGAAGAGGCTCCATGTGAGCTTTCCTTCTTCTTCAAAGCAACCCCTCTTGGCTCCCTTCTAGGGTTGAAACCCTAGCCCAGCTGCAGCCTCCAAATGCCTTCAAATGGACCCCCAAAAACTCCCCAGTTCTGTCTGTTGCGTTCTTATTTATAGGTCTGCTGCGCGTCACGGCCGTGATGGCCATCACGGGCAGGCTGTGACGCGTTCTGTCCAAGGCGTGTTTGCACAAAATGAAGTCTCGCGAGGCGAGCACTATGTTCGCGATGTGAAAACCAAAATTTCTGGTTGGTCACGGCCGTGATGTATATTACGGGCAGGCCGTGACAGTCTCTGACTTTTGCCTTCTGCTCTGCTTGATCACGGCCGTGATGGGCTCTGTTTGGCTCATATTCTTCACTTTTCAAGCTCTATTTCATCCAAGCTCCACCATGGCTGATTTTGATCATTTTTACATTGAATTCCTGCAAAACAACACCAAGACACCGCTTCACCCGTTCCAAGGGAAAATCTAATAAAAACCAAATAAAGAATGCCTAATCTATATGCAAAATGCATGCAAAAGAGTACAGAAAACATCATGTAAAATCACACTATCAATCATTCAGACATGTTCCATTCATCATGGATGCCAACACCAAATGAAAGTCCTTTGTTCATCCCAGTGAATATGGCAAAGCTGCTGACTTCATTGATCAACTCCTGTATGCTTTTTGGAAAATGGAGTTGGAAATGCCAAGATATGTCAAGGCTGCAAATTTTGTGCCTCCAACATGGCTGCATCATTCTCTAGAGAAAACAAGAATATGATTCAGACCCTACATGATATGTCCCAAGCTACCAATGTGTGACATGAATAAAGACAAAGATCTGAAAAGTAGAGAAACACTGGCAAGATGCCTTTTCCTGATAGCTGCATAATCAATCTAGCAACAATCAATCTTACTGATCAAAATGTGATTGACTACTGGTTGGCTCAACCAACTGAAGATGTTCAAGAGGATGTTGTTGTGGACATCTAGAGGACTCACATGGTGAAATGTGCACAGGAAGCTTCCTCCTCTGGACTGACTATTAAAGAGAAGAAATATATTCCTAAAGTCAGAGGGAAGTGTGGCCTTGCTTACTGCAGATTCCTCATCTATAAGGACATCATTGGCATTCCTGTCATAAGTCGTGTCTTTGAAGAGGACTATATTCATTGGGCCAAAGAGCTACTAGAACCAGTGCTGCAATATGCTACTTCACCTCCTCCATCACCATCTTTAGAACACATTGATGAGGAAATTATTGTTGAAGATATGGAAGTTGAGGAAGTTGCTGAGTCTATTCCCAGACCTAGCACTTCTGAGAAGCATTCATCTCAACCATTAGCTCTCACAGTTATTCACCCTCAGGACTGACCTCTATAGTCCAGAGCCTTGGACACCTTGCCAAGTCAAGAACATGCTCAAGACAGTGCTGAAAGCTCTAGACCCTCACTCTCTCTGCCACCAAACTTTGAAGAGATGATTGGTAGAATAATTGAAGGAAGAGTAAAGGTTGAAGTGAATGAACAAGTGAAAGAGCTGGTTGCAGAAGCTCTGGCTCCAAGAAAAATAATGATGAACCAGATGATGAGCATCATGCACAGCTTTCAACAAAGTCAGAATCTGCCTACACAAATCCCTGTTTCTCCACCAAATCCTAATTTGTATCAAAATTAAAACCCCCATCCTCCACCTCCACTTTCCTCTTAATTTTTCTTGTTTCTCTTTTATTACTGACAATGATGGTCCACTCCTTAACCTTTTTGTCTGATGACAAAAAAGGGGGAGAAAAGAAAGAGAATTAAATTTAATGAGAAGAGTCATTTTTTTGAAAAGTATATACTTGTTTGTATATGCATGTCTCTGTTTATGCTTTAATATACTATATCTGTTTTGAATGCTCTGATATTGTTTACTATGATTTGTTTATTGCTCTGATATATCCTAAGTCTACATGCTCTAACACTGTTTGATATGATATATTATATATAAGTTTGATTAAGTCTATAATGCTCTAATACTATCCTAACTGATAAGTAATTGCACTGATCCGATAAGTTATATATATATGGGGTGCTGAATTTATGTCTTATGCTTTTCCTGCTAAAGCTTGTATGCTTTGTCTTAGGGGGAGCTTTGTAAGCTCTCTTAGACTTTGCTACTCCAATTTAATTATTTTTTGTCATCATCAAAAAGGGGGAGATTGTTGTAACCAAAATGATTTGGATTTAATTAATCACTAAGTTTTGATGTTAACAAAAGGATTAAATTTGCTTGACAAAGTGTTAGTTGAGATCTAACAAGGTTATCTAGTTTTGCATGATCACTTGAATCGTATAAGTTATGGAAACTTAGAAAAAGTTTTCATATATCTGGTTGGACTTTAAATAAGAAATCCATGTCCACCCGTGTACACAGGCTGCTCAAAAGCTTGGTAAAGTTATTTATTTATTTATTTATTTATTTATTTGAGTAGACTGAAACTTAAGTAGACGAGGCATGATAATTTCTAAGTAGATGAAATATTAAAATATTTCTACTAGACGGAATCTAAGTTTCAATTTGAATAGACGAGCTTAACTTGCCACATCATCAGATGAGATCTTTTTAAGTGAGTAGACGAACTTTAATGCCATGTCACTAGACGGAGATCAAAATAACTCACTAAGATAGCAAGTCCAAAGACTTGAGTAGACGAGAGAATATGCCACGTCAATGGACGAGCAAAAGAAAGAGTGAATAGACTTAGTTTCACATATAACTAAGTAGACGCGGTTTTTAAGTAGACGAGCTCATCTTTATGATAAGCCTTCATAAATAATTTCAATTTGGTTCACAATGAATCATATTTATTTCAAATGATTGATATTTATTTCAAGAGAATTTTTGTTCTACTTGGCATTCTACTAAGTTTGGTTTTATTTGTCATATTTATTAATTGGTTATTTAATTGATATGACAAAGTCCTTGATGAAATTTAGACACTTGTCATCTTGATAGAGATCATGTTAATGAGAGGCAAGCATTTTATAATTTAATCTAAAGTATATATTCTTGATCGTGAGATTATTAAGAATAGGACATTAGTAATCCGGAAAGATCAATATATATGTGATGGTCTCTATTGGATAGAGATTAATAGATCTCATTTATTAATTCACATATATAGATGATGCATATAGAGTAATGATCATTGAATTGACTCAATTGAGAAATCCAATGGTTTATATTACCGTTAAATTGTCAATAGGATATTCTCTTGAAGGACATAGTGTAAATGTTTCCTTTGACCTGAGATTATCATGGTAATTAACAAGTTACTTGCTATACTTTGATTCCGGACACCTAATGGCTTAGGGTAATAGTTGAATGGATATTGGGTATGACTAAGTACTTGTAGAATTAATGATATATCAAGAAGGAATCCATCAACTCTTGGTAATGAGTTTGAGCTCTATGATTATAACAACAAATTTAGACCTTGGCCAAGGCAATTGAATGAATGAAGAAATGAGTTTCTTAAATAATTCACTAGTTGATTATAAAATATAATAGAGTTTACTGTTTAGAGTTTGACATTTATACCATACTCTAAGGTTAACTCAGAGCTGGAACGATGGAAGGAAATATTGCATTGTTCTTCTAGTGGTTCTTGAAGAGTAAAAGATATTACTTCATGTTATCCGGTTATTGAGGAGTGTAGTTAGATGCTAACCTTGATTAGTATTTTAGTTGTGACTAATTTACTACCGACTTAGTATTGAACCTATGGGGTCACACACTAACGAGTGTTCTAATCTTTGCTAAAGAATTATTTTATTATTTGATAATTAAATTGGAGAATTTAATTTAGTCAAATAAATAAAAAATATCTAAAGTGGAATATTATTATATTCTATTCTATGCTAGCACTAAGAATATAAATAATATATAAATCAAGCATATTTTATTTATTTAGAATAAATAAAATTAATAACTTGTTGACTTGGTCAATCTTATTTCAAGTGCTACAAGTTATCAACAGAAAGAAAAAGATAGATAAGTTTGGTTGGTTTGTTGGTTTAAAGATATGATAAAGTGATGAAATAGAAAAAGAAAAAGGATATGATCAAACATATCCAAGTCATGTTCTTTGAAACTTTGCCGTCGTAGTATATTTTGAACACAAAGTAGATCCAATTTTTTCCGCTGCATGTGTTATGAACACTGATTTTAACTATCAATTATAACATCAAGAGGCAAGGGCCTTATAGCCCCTTGATTTAATTCCTCAGGCACTCCTTTTACGTCACTAAAGAAATTCAACCAAATGGATCTCACCGGTAAGGCCGTAAGGAAGATTTTGTATGAGGTTTTAAGGCTATACTCTCCGGTTACTTTAGTTCTTATGTTTTGTTTGGGTAAGGAAAGAAGTATGGAGGAGAGAAGTAGCGAAGAGAGAAGTAGGAGAGAAAGAAAAATGAGTAAAAAATGAATAGATTTTTAGGTTATTTGGATTGAAAGAAATAGGAGAGAAGTAGGTGAGAAAAGTGAAAAGAAAGAAAATGATTTTTTTGTAATGACAAATTTACCCCTATAACATATATAATATGATATAGTGTAATATTTTTTTATACACAATATAAAATATAATATAATATAATATAATATAATAATATTTATTTTATATATAATATAATATATATAATATATATTTTTAAAAGCAATGTTCTGGAATGAACAACGCCAGTACCAGATTTGCACGCTAGCATAGTTGCAAATTTGAATAATAAAAAAAAGGGTACAATGGGAACAAAGGGAAAAGTTGAGTTTCTCTGCCCAAAATCTTGGATGATGAGGGGAGAAAACAAAATGTGTGGAACCCACTGAATTTTTTCTCTCTTCCCTCACTTCTCTCCTCTTCCAAACCATCGAAAATGGTATTTTTTCACTCGCTTCCCTCTTTCCAACTTCTCTTGAAACAAACACAGCGTTAGAGTCATAAGAAAGTAAACTATAGTTGGAAGTTTGACTTTACTTGCTAGAGTACTCAACTATAGTTCCCAACAAGTTGTTGCGCAATGATTATGAACTGTGAACCAATGATACAAAAGAGTTCAAACAAGAGAGATTCTCTAATGAGTCATAAAGGCAACAAAGGGTCAGGTTTCATTTCTCCCTTTTGGATAAGAAGTGAATGGCAATGCAAATTAAGAAAATAAGGGCATATTTGATTTGTATTTACATTTTCAGTTCATTTTCTAAAATTTGTATTGATTTTAATATTTGGTATATTATTATTTTTTTTCAAATTTTGAAAACACATCCAGTATTTATAGAAATTTTGAAATGTTAAATAGTTGTTTTAATTGTTTCTGGAAATGCATTCTTTCTAACTAGCCTTCCATCACCTCTTTGTCACAATTGTTTATTGTAAGAATCTTCGATCCTCTTGTTAGTAAATTAAAATCAATACAAATTTTAGAAAATGAAAACAGAGAATGAAAATACAAATCGAGCAGACCCTAAAGTTGTCCAAAGCACTAATTTCATTTTCCGGTGTTAAGCATAGTTATTATTCGGTGAACAAAATAGTTCAATCAAATGCTCTGTTTTTGCATGTGACGGGTTAGCCTCTTTCTCTTCTCCCCACTTCTTGCTCCATTCCTTTTTCACATCTTATTAGATTTTTGTTTCCTATTTGAAACTATTTGTATGTTGTCCATCTAACTACGCGATAAGTAGAACTCTCTTGAAGGTAAACAAGCACAGATGATTTCAAATCCCCGCACACATTGATTTGATCCTTCTTGTTTATACTAGTCTTATTTTTGTTTTCGGGATTTGTTATAATAGCAAGTGATGTGCAAAATTTTTCCCACTAAACTATCTAAGAGTAGAATCATAGTTATCTAAAATCCGAATGAAACTTACTTCTGATTTTAGTCAAAACATACTTATAAAGTGTTTCAAAGGGATCTTTAAAACTATCATGTATGTACTCATTCTGTATTTTGGGATATTTTATCTCCATTGAAAAAGAACGACAAAAAATGAGCGTACAAGGTATATTTTACACCTATGAACATAGTAGGTTATCATGTTGTCGTATGATAGTTGTATTGTCTAGTGGATGCAATTTAATTAGATAATGTGAGCAAATAAATAAAGCTAATGGATCTTGTCACATACATTAAGGAAGTTTGTGTTCGATACAATGGATATGGTAAGGAGTACGATGAATGGGTGAATGTAAAAGAGGGGGTGCGTGAGAGATCCATTCCAACCTTCGGAGTGTTACAAGGTGAAGGATGGAGATCTTGTCTTATGTTTCAAGGTAAGGAAACCCGAACATTTTATTTTATTACAATGTGTTCACATAATGTGTTTGTCCATTGGCCACAATATGATTGACTGGTTCGCAAAGTCACATGATTTTCGTACAACATATAACCTAGGGATGGAGATCACCTGTCCCAGAATGGTGTCTCATTCCTTGTCCCATCCATTTAGATTGTGCCATGCATCTCATTTAAAAAGAGTACACTCATAATAAATAATGTAATTAATTTTCCAATTGGCACAATCTAAGTTGATGAAATAGGAAATAAGATACTATTTTAGAACATGTGATCCTCGTCCATAACCGAGATGGACATAAGAGTTATTTTTGGCTTTTAGGTACTCCGGAACATCTCTAACTATTTGAACGCTCTTGGGCCTTTCTTGGTTTGTCACAGGAATCAGACATTAATGAACTTTACTATGATGCTCGTGTTGTAAAAATCCAAAGGAAGGAACATGGTGAAGAAGAGTGTAGGTGCATCTTCAATGTCCAATTTATCCATGACAATTCTGAGGTGATCGTTGATTCTTTCCTATACAATGTCACGAGCATTCTTGTTATTAACATTTTTCTTTCTTTGGCCCTTTGTTAGGTAAATCCTTCGATATTACTTCTACCTAATGTTTTATTTGCCTGTGCAGAAAGTTATTTCATGGGACAACTTATGCCGTAGGCCTACACAAGAGGAACCTATGGTCCCCCATAATTTCATCAAACTCCATAGAAAACTTGTGGGGATAAAAAGAGCCCACTTTTCTTTTGAATTTCTCCGTTATAATGAGAGATTGTTATGAGGAGAAACTATAGTGACCTTTCTTTTGGAGATTGTTGAGATTAAAACTAAGTAAAGCCTCGAAATTTGGATGGTCTTATATTTTGTGTTATTTTAATTGTCATGTTATAAATATTATATTTTTTGTTAAAAAATTAAATTAAGTAAATAATGTGATCTACACAGTACAAAAATAACCAAATATTATTCTTTTAAGTGATTGTGCTTTAAATATTTTAATCTAGATATTATGTTTTTAAAAAACCAAGGATAGTACATCAGTTTCGTCAAAAAAAAAATGATAGTACATCAGATGGAGAGAGGCCTAATTGTTAGAGGCTGATAGAGATTAAGAAAAACTATAAATGAATTTGCTAAAAGAGATATTTAGATGTTATTGAAACTAGTAAAAGACAGAGGCATGACAAAGTTCCCTTGGGATCTATACAACTCGTGAAATCGATACATTGTCTTCGATGGGGATGAAATGTTGCACAATATGAACAATATAAATGAATTTAATCAAATTTACATGAAGAAACAATATCTATTCTACTGTTCATTTTAAACATCTGAAGTCATTTTGTTGTCATTCCTTCAACGATGAGTTGGGTAGTGTCCATACTTCAAGTATGCAAAAATTTACCTAAAACAACGCTTTCATTTCAAGTGAAAATGTAATTGAACATTATGAAGTTTGACTTATGTGCGACCTAGATCGTAAAGTTTGAAAAATATATTTGATCCATATTGTGCAAAACAACCTGTCTTGACTCGAATTTCGTAGTCATGACTGGCCTACAGGGAAATCCTCTTGTTTTCCATTTGCAACCTCACAAGTATATATAAATTTGTTTCTTTCAAAGTAAATGATTTCATTCATTATTTACAATAACATAATGAATAATATAATGAATAGGAACAAATAACATATAATGAACAGTAAACTAAAAAAACCATGGATACAACTCATCATGATTATCCATATGACTTCCTGGGCTTTCAACGCCTTCACAGATTCTTGCAAAAGGTAAACGTCGAGTGAGTCCATTAACCTAGTGAGGAGTTTCTCCCAAACACATACAGTCACACTAACTCAAGTGCAAAAAAAAAATACACCTCCAAATACACCACATCAAATCAATACATAACATAGTCATAATCACACATAAGCATAAATGACCTCTTGTCCTCAAACCGGGTACTTAGGGAATGACTTGCTCATCACTCTTGTTCTCATAACTAAAACTCATGTTCCCGCCCATAAAGGAAAACATAGCATAAACATAATCATATCAAGTCTTTGAGGTTTCGACTGGGGTTACTCACTAAGTATCCCTACCTCGACAGTTTTAATTTGTATCCCGGAGATACTATCCCCTCTAGTCATCAATATCCCTCCTCAATTATTGGGTTGCTAACTAAGGTCCCAAACTTTAACGGCTTTAACTTATATCCCTGAGATATCACCCCGTCTGATCAGATTTCCCGAGATTCAATAAAAAAAAAAACAAGCAAATCCATTCCACCAAGTACAAATCCAAATAATACACATGTTTATAATTCACTTGTGAGAGTAACAAGCCATAATCAATGTTGATCGAATAGATAATATATCATAATATACTCCTCCACCCATAATAGTTTGTACACTTCTAAAGTCAAATTACATAATCAAAATTTTGTAACGAGAGAGTCAATATCCCCTCCAACCATTTATATTAACAATAATAATCGACATGATGAATAATATCATTTAGATCCTCTTCATTTCACATATGAAAAGTATATACATAACACCACATTCATACACATCTAATAACATGCATCACATTATAATTAAATTGACATATATCATATTTTTACTTGATCCTTAAATAAGTATTTAGTTTTACCTACACATAACTCTTAAAATCATATAATTCCACCAAACTAATCATTTATGTTAGCTGCCCTCTCTTTTTTTTTTCACATTTTGGTTTCGTTAATCCCCTTTCTCAATTTATATCCTTGTATTGACAAGTTATTACAAGGTAAAATCAGTGTTATTAAAATCGAACTGGTCATCGACTCGGTTAAGGCACACGGTCAATAGGTCACTGGTCAAACCAGTGAGTCAATGGTTGAACCGGATGAACCGATATATATTAAATGTATAAATTTTATAGTTAAGTTTTGTTTATATAAAATATTTTCAAACAATTCACCAACTAATTCAATGGCCTAGCGGTACATCCCCTTGTGAACATTCAAGGTTTGATTCTCCTCCTTGATAACTTCTGCAAATTTAGAATTTGTATTAAGTTGATACTAGAATGGAGGCGCATGTGTGGGCGCGTCAAAGCAGGATGGGTCCACCAGAACTGGTTCAGCAATCAAACCAGCTGGTTCTTACCGGTTCAAACCAGTTTAATGACGTTAAAGCCGGTTTAAAGGCACTGATACCGTGACCGAACTGGCCATGGGTCCGGTTTTCGGTCGGTCCAATCCGGTTTAAATAACACCGGGTAAAATCACCTTAAATTCCCATCCATACAAGCTTAAGAGGAATCCACCTAAACTGGTGTCGCTAATTTTATTTTATTTTTTTGAAAAAAAATCATTGCTTAGGATGAGATCATCACATACAATTGAATCCATTCCGCCATGACAATTGACAAATGCAATATGAGAATCAAGATGGCTTTATCCTTGAACCTATCGCAATTAGGCGGTGTTTACTATATACACCCCATTTATGTGAGCATTGATGTGCATCCCTCGTTAACTCATAGTAGCCGGTTTGTAAAAACTTCCATTTATTACCGAATTTGTCGTATTACTCAGCAAGCGGGTTCCTTACTCCTTAATGAAGCAGTGAAGCTCAGTTTCATTGTTACCGATATTTTAGATTGAGGTTCAGAAGAGGTGCCATGAAAAGTTGAAAACAGCGACCGAAAATCCTCTCTCTGAGTCCGTAAGTATTACAAGTATTGAGACTGAAAGTATGAATTCTATTGATGTAAGCGTGTGCTTATATACAAGTTCATTACAAGTGTGTTGTATTAACTGAAAGTAATCAGATTGCTTAACTAATTCTAACTACCAACTAATTGAGTAGTTGGATAACTAACTTTCCTATTTCGTCAGCCCTCCACAAGCTGAGCTATATATATTTATCATGCTCAGCTTGGACAATATAATGAATGAAAAACTGATGAATGAAGTGCCTTGGTGTGTATGTCAGCAATCTAGTTTGCTAAGGAGACTGATAATAGTTGTATAACATTTGCTTAGAATTTATCTCTGACTTGATGGAAGTCAATTTTTATGTGCTTTGTTCTCTCGTGGAAGGTAGGATTTTGAGCAATGGCAATGGCTGAATTATTGTCACAGTACAAAGGTACAGATGCAGATTGTCTTTGATACAAATCAGCCAGTAAATATAGTATCCACTGAATTTCACAAGTGGTGCAAGCCAATGCTCGATACTCACCTTTTGAGCTGGAATAGGAGATGGTAGCTTGCTTCTTGGATTTCCAAGAAATCAGTGAAGAGCCTATAGAGAAATATGTGAATGATTTTCGGGAGTCCAGACAGAAAGCCCAATCTGAGTCACTGAATGCAAACAATTTGACATCAGATGAGGCTGAGAAGAAGGGACTAGTACCCGATGCTCCTTTGATATGTTAGAGAACATGAGTAGCTGCCTCTTGGTGAGCTTGAGTTGGCTTAGAAACAAACTGACTTAGCTTGTTGATAATCTTCTAGATTATGTGATTTTTGTGTGCTTATTAAATGGATTTTTGCTCCAAATTGTGTCGATTGATTGAGTTTCGTCCCTAAGTTTAGCTAATTTAGTTTTTAATAATATTTTGAATATTTTAGTTTAATTTCATGTTTTTAGAGTTAATCTAATAGTATTTTTACTTGTTTACATTTGTAGGAAATAATAAAGATGAGATGGAAAATTGAAGAGATTGATAGATTTGGTTTCTAACAAAAATTGTAAAAAGAAGATAGAAAAGTGGCAGCAGCATGAGAATTGGGTAAATTGATATTGTGATATGGAGCAAGTGGGGGTCCAAGTCATTAAATTGATGATAATTGATATGAAGAATTGCAATTGCCATTAATTGATGTGGGCCATGTTCACAAATTTAGGAGATTTAGTTTTCATCCAAATTAAATCAAATCATGAATTGCAATTTGCAATAAGTGCAGCAACGTGATACAAGAATTGCTAGGGGCCCACGCAAATTGAAGATTTGGAGGCTTGCATCTATATATAGCCACAACGTCAGGAGGAAAAGAGAACGAGGGGCAGACACAGTAGCCGCACAGGAAAAAAAATATAGAGAGAACTATACAGTTTTGAGGGGGAGAAATCAAGAGAGTTGAAGCTGCCGAGTAGAGACTCATGATGACTACCTTGCCTTCATCTTCTTCAGGTGTTTGTTCTATTTCTATTATGTCTAGCTAATTTTCTTTTGTTAGAGGTAGATGGAACTGCCTAGATAGCTTGTTTTGATTCTGGATAATTACTTGTTCTGGTTTGTTTAATTTCAAGAGTTTATTCACTGATTACATGTTTATCTACTGTATGAATTTGTAATTGGGAAATTCGAGTTCATAATCGTTGTTTGTGAATAAACGATTTGCGCATGTTACTTAGGAATAAGAGCACAACCAAATTAATTTTTTTGAATGAAAATCTTTCTTAACGCTTCTGCTATTTATCTAATATTCAAGGAATTGAATTGGTAACTTGGACAGAAAGGTTTATTCACCTAAGGAATTAGGAGATAAATTACAAAACTTAGTGTCTTGAAATTGGATAAACTGTTCAAGTTAATTTCCAGGATTGAACAAGTAGGAAAGGTAGGGAAATCGATCCTCTAATATATTTTTTTGTTGATTGTTAAAACCCAAATTTTATGTTGCTTAATTTTCTCAATTGAAAATACAAAAAATATTTTCTGTTCCTTGTTAAATTTCTGTTCTTACTTATTGGTGAAAACCAATTTCAAACCATTTGGTTGCTCAAACGAAATTGAGTTGGCACGTTAGTAGTTAACGGTTCAATCCCTGATGACGATATTTTTATTACTACAGTTAGCGATTTGGTGCACTTGCCAATTTTGCTCAACAAGTTTTTGGCGCCGTTGCCGGGGAATGATTTTCGTTAATATTAGTTGTGCCAATGGAATCTCGATTTGAGCATTTTATTTTGTATATATTTGAATTTTTCTTTTGAGTTTTGTTTTTGTTAGGTGGATGCAACACATGGACCATGACTACTATTCAAATCAGGAATATCAAATTGATTGGATCGTGCTTGATTGTATCGTTGCTAACAATGTAAAGACATACTCCAATGAGGAATGGAGACCACATTTGTCATCTTTACCACCACCACCAAAATCTTGAGGTGATAGAATTTCTTTGGGAGATAGATGCTCAACTTGTGATCCAGAGCACAGAGCGTAACAAGGCAGAAATAAGTACCATGATTCAGGGGTTTGAAATGCAAGTTGGGAAACATTCTAAAGAGCTAGTAGCGCAACTAAGTGTCATGATACAAAAGTTAGAAGCGAAAACTATGGAACATTTGAAAAAGCTAGCTGAGGAGCCACTGGAAACCCATATTCAAGAGAATCTGGTTGCGGAGATGGATCAAAATGAAGATGTAGTGGTGGTGGTAGATGAGTCATAAGAGGAAATATCTTTCACCATGCTGGCCAAGAAACCTGAAATTGTTGCATTAGATAAATATGTTGGCTTACATGCATGTGTGGAGACTGCAAAGTTGGTCCCTTCCACTTGTCTGTCAAATTTCTTTGTGAAAATAACATTTGACTCGGGAGGAAGTGGGTTCATTGTTGTAGGGAATTGAGGGTAGATTCATCTAGCTTCTGCAATCGCCACCCCACAAGCTATGGGATCCGGGAGGAAGCCTTTACATATATAGCATCTCTTGGCCCCTATGCTACATGCAATGGGATCCAGGTGGAAGCTTCTCAATGAGTTTTCTTAGCCCTTCTCTTTTGTTTATTTTCATTTTCTTGTTAGTTTTTGTTGAAAAAAAAAATAAATAAATAAATAATAATAATAAAATAATAAATAAAAAGAAGAAAACATAGAAAATTTAGAAAGAAAAAAAAATTGATCAGATATATATTTAGTTTTTTTTTTCTTTTATGACTTGCCTATCTTGTGCTAATGTCTTCTCTGTTCTGAGATATATATTTAGTTGTGCTTTATGGTATCTCATGACAAAAAGGAAGGATAAGAGGCACTAATAATGGTGACCTCAAGTTTGGACCAAATTTTGGAAGAGCAAGATAGGGGAGTTTTCTTTTCTTTTTCTTTATTTTGTTCTTATTTTTTCTGTTTGTGTGCTGTTTTATTTTTGAGTGTTTTTTTTTTTAGTGTTTGCAAGTTAATGTCAATACTCCTCTTTGAAAAAAAAATAAAAAAATAATAACAAGCATGCTTGTGTGGAACCCCATTCTTGGCAATTTCATTGTATTGTGCGCCCATCATGTTTGTTTTTCTTTGATATGGAGATGATACTTGTGGTTTAGTTTTTCATTTGAGTTTGTTCCTGACTGGATTTCATAACTTTGGTGCATTATGTTAAACCTTGTTGATTAAAGTTCATGGTTATAAAATTTTGGTGAGAATTAATTGGATTGCTTAACTTTATCCTTGTGAGTCATTTGAGCCTATAATTGTAAATTCTTTCTTGTGAGTGTACCATTGAAATTCATGCTCTTGAGTTTGCTTGGTTCTTGCTTGAAGTTCATGATTCACATGCATGTTATAAAAATGATTTGGGCCGTATTTCAAGTAGCTACTTTGACCAAACAACCAACCGTGAATTTTTCCCTTTGCTTAGCCCATTTGAGCTTTAAATGTATATCTTTGTTTGTTTTACCCATGAGCCTTACCTTGAAAAACAATGTGTCTAACCAAACCTTAGTGGATAGGAGAGCATTGAATTATTGTGTGTGGGTTTGACATAAGTATGGGGGAGAATATTGTGCTTATATGTTGGTGAAGGGAAGGAATGGTTACCCAAAAATAAGACAAAAAATATATTAAAAAAATGAAAATGGTATGAAATACTTGAGAAAAACAAAGTGGTGCTTTGAAAGATCGAAAAGAAGGTGAAGGTAGTCAAAAAGAAAGATGTGGGAAAAGGGTTGTATGCAAAATCATGGTTCTTTAAAATAATTGTTGCTCTCCTATTTTCTTTGGTGCTACCTTGTTTATCCTTTCTTATCCTTCCCATTTACCTTGGCCACATTACATCCTAAATAAAGTCCCTTTGATTTATGCATGCTATGAATTGTGAATGAATGATTGAGATGAAAATCAAACTTGAAGTTGCATGGTTTTGATGTGTGAAATTGAGCGATACACTAACCTACATAAATTTGAGTGATTGAGTGAAATTACACTTCCTGTGAGTAGTTGGGTGTCCATTAGTTCTTCCTTAATTGAATTAGCCATGTTCTTTAATTTTTCAAGTGTGGAAATATTGGTGCACCTTTGTTATGATTTCTTCTTTGGAATATTCTCGGATGTGAACTTGTTATAAGGTGATTCTTTTGTTTTAGGATCTCTTACATGGTTGGGTGGTGTATTGCCTTGTTATTGTTAAGTTAGGGTGTCCCTTGAGTCGATGTTTGCTTGGTCTATTGTCCTTAGTGTTTTGTCTGTTGGTTTGGGTTACTTTTGCTAGGTGACAAGCAAAGTCTTAGGTTTGGGGGTGTGATAATCTTCTAGATTATGTGATTTTTGTGTGCTTATTAAATGGATTTTTGCCCCCAATTGTGTCGATTGATTGAGTTTTGTCCCTAAGTTTAGCTAATTTAGTTTTTAATAATATTTTTAATATTTTAGTTTAATTTCATGTTTTTAGAGTTAATCTAATTGTATTTTTACTTGTTTACATTTGTAGGAAATAATAAAGACGAAATGGAAAATTGAAGAGATTGATAGATTTGGCTTCTAACGAAAATTGCAAAAGAAGATAGAAAAGTGGCAGCATCATGAGAATTGGGTAACTTGATATTGTGATATGGAGCAAGTGGGGGTCCAAGTCATTAAATTGATGATAATTGATATGAAGAATTGCAATTGCTATTAATTGATGTGGGCCATGATCACAAATTTAGGAGATTTAGTTTTCATCCAAATTAAATCAAATTATGAATTGCAATTTGCAATAAGTGCAGCAACGTGATACAAGAGTTGCTAGGGGCCCACGCAAATTGAAGATTTGGAGGCTTGCATCTATATATAGCCACAACGTCGGGAGGAAAAGAGAACGAAGGGCAGACACAGTAGCCGCATAGGAAAATATATATAGAGAGAACTATACAGTTTTGAGGGAGAGAAAAGGGAGCAATCAATAGAGTTGAAGCTGACGAGTAGAGACTCATGATGACTTCCTTGCCTTCATCTTCTTCCAAAGTTTGTTCTATTTCTATAATGTCTAGCTAATTTTCTTTTGTTAGAGGTAGATGGAACTGCCTAGATAAGTTGTTTTGATTCTGGATAATTACTTGTTCTGGTTTGTTTAATTTCAAGATTTTATTCACTGTTTTCATGTTTATCTACTGTATGAATTTGCAATTGGGAAATTCGAGTTCATAATCGCTGTTTGTGAATAAACGACTTGCACGTGTTACTTAGGAATGAGAACACAACCAAATTAATTTTTTTGAGTGGAAATATTTCTTAATGCTTCTGCTATTTATCTAATACTCAAGGAATTGAATTAGTAACTTAGACAGGTAGGTTTATTCACCTAAGGAATTAGGGGATAAATTACAAAACTCAGTTTCTTGAAATTGGATAAACTGTTCAAGTTAATTTCCAGGATCGAACAAGTAGGAAAGGCAGGGAAATCGATCATCTAACAATTTCTTCTTGAGTGTTAAAACCCAATTATTCTGTTGCTTAATTTTCTCATCTGAAAAAAAAATACCAAAAATATTTTCTTTTCTTTGTTAAATTTCTATTCTTACTTATTGGCGGAAGCCAATTTCAAACCATTCGGTCTCTCAAACAAAATTGAGTTGGCACGTTAGTAGTTAACAGTTCAATCCCTGAGGACGATATTTTTATTACTACAAAGCGATTTGGTGCACTTGCCAATTTTGCTCAACACTTGTTCACTGCAAATGCTAAGTCTGGTCTAGTATTAGTAAGCTAGATTAATCTGCCAATTAATCTTCTATACGATGATGGATCAGGATGAAGATTGCTTCCCTCAGCAGAAAGTTTGAGATTAGGAAGCATTGGAGTAGTTCCTGGTTTGCATGCCAAGAGTCCTGCATCTCCAAAAGTTCTAAGGCATACTTCCTTTGACTGAGAGCTATGCCTTCCTGAGACCTTGCCATTTTTAAGCCAATGAAGAACTTGAGGGAGCCAAGATCTTTGATCCCAAATTGCTTGTCCAAGTAGGTTTTGACAGATTGAATCTCATTACTGTCATTGCCAGTTAGAACTATGTGATCCATATAGACTAAAAGGATGGTGATGTGAGCATCTGCTGTTTTGACAAATAGAGAATTGTCTGATTTAGACTGAGTGTACCCGAGATGAATGTGAGCAGCTGTGAGTTTGGAATTCCATTGCCTGCTAGCTTGCTTGAGTCCATAGAGAGACTTAAGAAGCTTGAATACTTGATTAGGCTTGGAATTATCGAATCCTTGATGGATAGTCATATATACCTCTTCATTTAAGTCTCCATGAAGAAAGGCATTATTGACATCGAGTTGATGAAAATGCCAATTGTGTACTGTAGCTAGAGCCAAAACTAGCCTTACTGTTGTCATTTTAACTACTGGAGAAAAGGTCTCAAAGTAGTCTATGCCTTCTTGTTGTGTGTATCTCTTTGCCACAAGTCTAGCTTTGTATCTTTCTAGACTCCCATCTAATTTAAGCTTGACTGTGTAGACCCATTTGCAACCAATGGATTGCTTTCTTGGTGGCAAACCAATAAGTATCCATGTATTGTTATGGTCAAGAGTAGAAATTTCTTGATCACTTGCTTGTTGCCAACACTCATGCTTAACTGCTTGCTTATAAGTTTTTGGTTCTGGAATGGTAGTGAGTGATAGTGCATATGATCTATAGCTGATGAAAGATGATTAAATGAAAGGAAATGAGATAGAGGATAGGAAGTACCTGATGATTGACCTGTTGGAAGTTGTGAATGAGCTATATTGCAGTGGTAGTCCCTGAGAAAGTTGGGAGGGTTTCTCTGCCTAGTTGATGTTCTAAGCATAGGTGGAGGTTCAGGAGCAGGGTTAGAGTTGAGATCAGAATTAGGAATTTGATTTGGAGGTTAAGGAAGAGGAATGATGGGAGGAACAAATGTTGATTCAGCAATTGTGGTGGTATTTGGTAAGCAAGATGGAAAAGTGGAGGGGGGAGAATAAGGTTGTGTTGTCTTAGGGAATGGAAAGATATTCTCGTAGAAGATAACATTTCTTGAGATGAATATTTCTCTGCTATGTAGATCAAAGAGAATGACGCCTTTGACTCCATCTTTGTAGCTTAGGAACATGTATTTTCTAGCTCGAGATTGGAACTTTTTTCGGTTTGTACTACAATAGAAAATGCTTTAGATAGCATTTATGTGTGCCTTTTAATAGCGCTTTTAAGCGCTATCTATGCCCTAGTTATTAAAAGTAGTTAGTAAAGATAACATTTAAGACGCGCTATTAAAAGATGACTTTAGATAGCATTTCCGCGTATGAACAAACGCTATGTAAAGTGTGTGTTTACCGCCATCTTGGGAAGGCACATCTGTGACTTTAGATAGTGTTTTTTTTATAAACGCTATCTAAAGGCATGCCTTTAGATAGCGTTTGTTTATACAAATGCTATCTAAAACTGCCTTTAGATAGTGTTTACACAAACAAAAGCTATCTATTGCCATAATTTTTTTTAAGTTTACTTTTTTCTTAACTTTACCTCCACCCTGTATGTTCATCAAAAACAAAAGGTTTACATCAACCACTTTCAGAAGACACAGTAAATTACGAGTTTACTAAACTAAAATAGCACTAATTGTCATCTAATCAAAACTAATTAACAATTAATAAAACAATTTTAAATAGTAAAACAATTGACTTTACTGTTATCTTTCCGCCCAATAAACGTTATCTAAAGGTTATCTTTTAATAGCATTTCTTTATACAGATGCTATTAAAAATTGATTTTATTTTATTTATTTATTTCAAATTAGAAAAGATTGCGCTTCAAAAAACAAACGCTATCTTATGTGCACTCTTTAATAGCACTTATTCTAGGAAACACTATTAAAAAGTCACAACCATTTTTAATAGCATTTCTGCTTTACAAATGCTATTAAATAACTGTTATTATAAATCATTTCTGTTGTAGTGTTGCTACTAGTGTGGAAGCATATATAGCATAGTGATCCAAAGAATCTTAGGTGAGATAGGTCAGGTGGTTTGTTATAGAGAATAGAAAAAAGAGAATCATTCTTTAGGACTTCTGAGGGTATCGAATTGATTAGATGCACTGCCCGTTGGACGTCATAGGAGCAGAAAGGGAATGGGAAGGTTGGCTTGAGGCATTAAAGCTCTAGCTATGTTTAGAATGTGCTGATATTTTCGTTTAGAATTTCCATTTTATTGTGGGGATTCAACATAGGTTATGTATGTAAAATGCCTTTGGATTATCAAAGCCTATCCTAAATCCGTTGGGCCACTCGCAGATGTACTCAGTCCTGCAAACATCACACTCCAGATGTCCAGTCCTGGGTGGGTGGGTGTGTGTGGGGAGGGGGGGGGGGGGTGTTAGAGTCCCGCATTGGATAGTGATATGGCCTGAAGAGTACTTATAAGTAAGGGGTAAGCCTCACCCTACAAGCTAGCTTTTGGGGTTGAGTTAGGCCCAAACCCAAATTCTAAGGATAAGCTCTATAACTTGTTCTTCCAATTTAGTGGTACTCACAAACTCGTCCTTTTCCTCTTTCAGTGGCAAAGCCGCCTTCATAACCCAATTCATCCTCTGTTTAACATATAGAAACCACACCAACATAGAAACACCCCAAGAAATAGACTCAACCACCAAGTTGTGAATGCAAGAACCTCAAAAACAATAAAACATTTATCTTGGTTCATCCTATCCTTGGACTACGTCCACTCCTTGGCTTCACCAAAATCCTATGAGTATTGTTTTCACACCTAGCCTCTCCAGGTTCAACACAAGTATTCTTTTGGCTAGTCTCTTCAGGCTTACATATATACCCAAATTGATTTGTGAAGAAAGTGCTTCAAAGTATAACGTTGCAAGTCAACAAAATAACACTCAAAGAGTGAATATTAATGAAGTTTTGTATGTAACACCCTGTATTTTACTGTTTTAAATAACAGTAAATACATATAAATATGTTTATAAGTTTATTAGAGTTTTATAAAGTTATTCTAAGTGAACGGAGGATATTATTTAATCCTACTTGACCGTAGGAAACTACGATTAAAATTTAGGTTGGAAATTCAGGCGAAACCCGGTCTGCGAATTCCATTGACAGTATAATAATACTGCTCAAAAGACCTAATTTTAATTCGTGAACGAGAGACTTAAGTTTAGTATTTTATTTTCTACAACTTTGTATTTTTAGAATTTTTTCAGAAAAAAATAAAATAATTTACGTATTACGAACGGAAAACGTAATCGGGTAGACGACGGAAAGGAGATTAGAGTTTCTAAGAGTAGTAAGAGGATTTATCTTAGGATTTTGAGATGATTTAAGGGGATGAATCATATTTTTAAGTTTAGAAGGTTTTTCAGGATTAAATAGAAATTTTCGAAATTTACGGTTAAGTCCCTGAACTTTCTGTAAATTACCATTTTGTCCCTAAATTAGTTTTTTTCGTTTTTTCAAGTGGATTGGGCAAGAATCCTTGTTTCTAACCTTAAATAGTCGTGGCTTATAAGCCCAAATTTTTCTAGTTCATAGTTGAGTCCATAAAGCCCATTTAAGTTTTCTTATCTTAGGTTTAAAGGCCTAAATCTTCAAGTGGGTCCCACAACCAATAAGAAAATGAAATCAAGCCCAAATGTTTCAAGCCCATGCGTAAGCCCATGTGAATTGTGGCTGCCCATTTTTGTTGGAATTGTCAAGTTGGTTCTAGAATTTTCCATAAGTTTCTACTTATCCTAGATTTGTTTACAAGTTTCTTGATTCTTCTTAATACATTGAATTATCTTACTTTCTTAACTTGTCTTTCACTCATAAAAATCAGCCAAGCAAGTCAAAGATAAGATGGCATTTAATGTGATTAAACTCATCATCATGACATTCTATTGTCTATTTGCAAACTAGTCCTTCAACTATTGGAATCTTTGCAATTTGGTCCTTGGAACTTAATTGCACTTTGATCCTTTTAACATGACAACTCATCTTCATCTAGATTCTTCTTGATATGTCGCCACTCACACTATAAATACCCTCCTCTCACTTTTCATTTAGTTCTTTGGTTATTTGTCTTCTATAAACTCTAAAGTTCTAAGTTCTTAGTTCTAAGTTTCAAAGCAAGTTCTTGGATTTTCTTCATCATTGATTCTCAAGAGGTAAATCCTAATCTTTGTTTTAAATCATGCCTATGTTCTTTAGATAGTTTCTTGATTCAAGACTTATATCATGGTGGTTCATCATTTTCAAGTTTCAAACCCTAGAACTTTGAAAAATCATAATAAATCCTAGGAAAATCTAATGATGATGAAACTACTTTCTATCTTCTAGATATCATGTCTACTATCTAAATCCAAGAGCATGAAGTAATCAAAAATCTCTTTCTTGAAAAACTAGCCTTGGCCGAATCTATCACCTTAGGGTTGGTAGAGTTTTGTTCATGTGTTTTCATGTATGATCATGTATTCTATATGGCATGTATGACTACACACTCTAATCCATGTTAGTTTCTTAAAATGACTATTTTACTCAAAAATATTCATGTTGGCCGAACCCTAAGTGGGTGAGTTTTGTTGAGTTTTGTTCATGATTTTCATAAATGATCTTAGAAATCAAGTGTTTAGTAAGTATACTTTATAAATCCAAGATGATTTGTTAAACTAAGAACCCTAGCTTCATGAACCTATTGAGGCCGAATCTATGTATAAAAGAGTTAGGAAGTTTTGAGTATTGAAAATTAGTTGTTAGTTGATAATCTATTATTTAGGTTAATTAAGGATCATTAATCCATAACTTAATCATGATTAGAAGTTTTAGTTATTCAAAAACCCTAGAGGCCGTGACTATGTATTAGGGTTTAGAATGTTTTAGTTTCTTGATTTGTAACTCTTTGGTTATAATAATTGAAGGTTAGTTGAGTACAAGTTTACAAGGTAACGGAAATTCTGAAGGAGTTTGTAAGTTGAACAAGGAGTCTTCAAGAGGTAAGGGGGGAGTACTGAGAAGGATTCTATTCAATGGCTATATGCTATCCAATTGTTGTTTGTAATTAATTGTTTGTTAGTATTTATGTTGTTTATTGTTGCGTTATTTGTATCTGTGTGGTTTATTTTGTGTTAATTGTCTATTTGCAATTATATTATGAACTGTGATACATGATCTGCCTGGGAAATATCTGTGATATAATTGTTGTTTGATGTGTGAGAAGCCTGACAGTGGTCAGTGCACAATTAAGAAAGTCGGATAAAAGCTTTAAGAAACTGTATCGAATTATATTCAAGGTTTTAGTGGTAAATTATTGGTATATGATATCAAAGAGAATTTCTTTTGAGAAGAATAAAGAGTGTTGAAAAATATTATTATTTTAATAAATTATTTTTGGAAAAGTGAATTATGAGTCACAATGAGTTCGACACGGTGAAAATATTTTGGTACTGTTAAATTTTATGTAAGAAAACCCAGAATATTACAGAATATTCTTTTATTAAATTAATTGATGAAAACAAGTTGAGGGTGATTTTAGAAAATTAATTAAGTGGAAAAAGTTAAGTTTTTGGCTTAAAAGTCTTAAAAACAAAATTTGACGGCAAATCTAGAAAATCTAGACGGCAAGTATTTTTGAAACGGCAGTGCCTATTTTGAGAAAGTTAAACCTCAAGTGACTCATTGGTTTGTGAAAATTAAGTTTTATTTGTTAAGAATTTTTATAATGAATTTCTACCATTAGAAAAGAATTTCTAAAAATCGAAAGTTGATGTAACAATGATGAAAATACAGTTGGACTTAGTAACTGAGATGTCGGGGTACTAATGTTCTGTGATTGTGATGGACTCAGTCATTTGGACTTGGAGTGCCTATATGGTATACAAGAGGTATACTGTGATGAATTGTATACATGAGGTATACTGTGATAAAACATTGAAGATGTTTTCTAGAAGCACGAACCTAGTACTGGTGCACCGGTCGAGAGGTGTCGTGATTAAGCACTCGGACAGTAAGGTCCTGTGTTGTAATGTAAGTTTTAAAAAGTGTTTTAAAACTATGGGAGTCGTAAGCCATGTTGAGCTTCGGCAAGAGAAAGATTGAGCACAAAGAAAAGAACAAAACAAAAGTGTTTTGCATGCATGTGGCAGACGTGCCTGAGATTTGTGGTTAAATGCATTCATTACCGGTGGCTGAGGTAATTACGATATGCATATCTCATTGTGCCTTGGGGGACATTGGGATCCCCATCTTACTTGCTAATGGTATAATGCCACTGGTTGTGGACGTTAGCAATGTGTTTGGCCTTGTGAGTGCCTGGCTGTGTATGCCTTTGTTGTTTTCAAGATGGGAAGAGGTCGCGGACCTATTGGCAGTTAGCCAGTGTGGCTATGGAGTCTGATCAACTCATATGATGTTGGGATATCTCATGAGATTAGGATGAAAATTAGATGATGAATAGAAGTGTCATGCATAATTTTATGGATGATGTTTGGGGTGTTGAACCCACTGATAAACTGTTAGTTTATAATGAATTGTATGTGATAAATGTTGATGTGGTATTTGATGGCTAGAGTGTGATTATTGAGTAAGATCCAAGTATTGGTTTCTCACTCTTACAACATATTCAGATGAATCCAGACGTACCACCGTGCGCGTCGAGGGTTCGTACACTCACTTTTGATCGGGCACAGTATGGTGGTGCATGGGATATAAATATTGGGGCACTTAGCGCCACCTACCATGGCCCTAGTACTGAAGTTATTGGAACGTTAGAAGATGGACCCAATCAGAGGACGCATGTAGTAGAAACAATCGAGATATCGTTACCACCGGTTTGGCTGTATCTTCAATATCTGGAGGAGCATGGAATGATGGATCCTGTACCTCAACCTCAACCTCTTCAGATATTAGGAAATGGAGAACCTCCAGTTGAAGGAGAGCTAGTAGAAGGTGAAGAAGATCCAGAGGAATACCTAGAGGATGATCCGGAGTTTCAACCTCCTGCAGTAGATGATGGAGATTCTTCAGATGAAGCAATGGAAGCGGAGGCATCATCAGACTCGTCAGCTGTAGGTGGGATTGATCCTTATGGTCTTCCCAATGGGTTTCATTAGCTTGACCAGCTTAGGTATAGTTTCCGGGGGTAGTGAGTCTTGATAGTTTTATTTTGGCTTCTTAGAGCCCTTAGTTTTGAGATGGTGTTGAACCAGTTGCTGTTGATCTGTATATATCTTTATCTTCTTTGTTTAGTTTGATGGAGAATGGTCTATGCTTCTAAAGACTTTTTGATATCTCCTAGTATAGGAGTTGTATATGTAAACGATGAAGCATATGTATATATATATGGATGTACATATCTGTGGTTTATGTTTATAATAGTTGTATGTTGTATGTAAAGAAAAAAAAAATTAAGCACTATTTTTATATAAGGTTAGTCACCTTAAATTATATTTTCCGAAAGTAACCAGCGTTATATTATTATAAATTATATTTGGGTATTAATGGGATGACCCTAGAGTAGGGTGTCGCATTTTGTGGTATCAGAGCTGGTCGAGTCTTTCGGGAATGTCTGGAAATAGGTCTGTTATGTCTATGTTGTGTGATCTCTGACTTAGATTTGTTTGAATTACTTATTAGAAGTAATGTGTGATAACGAGTGAGTTTGCGTTTCAGTTTCTGGTTTTGGTCTAACTGATTGTGAATTGTAGGTCAGTTATGGAACCAGTGGTAGAACCAGAATCTGGGCGTGGACGTGGTCGTGTACGAGGCCGTAAAGGGGGTCGTGTAGGAGGTCGTGGTAATATGAATGAGGAGTATGAAGAAGGAGTAGACTATGCGGCTCAAGCAATGGAGAACATGGCAGCGGCAATTGCAAATCAGACTGCAGCGATGAATGTTCAAAATCTGAAAGCTGCAGAAGGCAAGGCTTTGATTGCGTTTCGAAGTCAAAATCCTTCACAGTTTGGTCTGGATGCAAATCCTGAGAAGGCTGATCTTTGGATCCAGGAGTTGGAGAAGATCTTCGAGTTAGTTGCTACGCCGGCAGATGTTCGGGTCACTTATGATGTTTTCCTACTGGTGGGAGATGCAGAATATTGGTGGAAAGGTGCTAGGCTACTGTTGGAGGCTGAGCATCAAGACATTACTTGGGAGGTTTTTCAAATTGCGTTTATGGACAAATATTTTCCGGAGAGTATAAGGATCGAGAGGGAACGACAATTTCTGGGGTTATATCAGAGAGATTTATCGGTGGAGGAGTATGCGGCGAAGTTTGAGTCATTGGCCAAATACTTCCGTTTCTTTCAAACTCAACCGAGTGAAAGCTGGAAGTGTGAACGATTCGAAGCGGGATTGCGATTTGAGATTAAGGAGTCCGTTTTACCTTTACAACTTCGTAATTTCCAAGCACTAGTGGAAATGAGTCGAAAGATCGAACAGATGAAGAAAGGAAAGGATACTAGAGGAGGTGTTGGTGGATCTTCTAAATTCAAGAATCAGAATCAGAGTTGGAGAGGAAAACAAAATCAGAGGAAGCCTTATTTTCGTTCGCAAATGAATAATCAGAATCGACAACAGAACCGTTCGAATTTTGTTGCATCAGGAGGTGGAGGTCAAAGAAATCAGAATCAAGGTCAAATTAGGATATGTTATAACTGTGGAGATTCCAGTCACATGTCAAATGTTTGTCCTAGAAATGAAGTGAAATGTTTCAATTGTGATCGAATGGGACATATGGCAAAGTATTGTACGATGCCAAAGCGGGAGTCGACTGTCAATCACGCTGGAACAAATAAACCGACGGCTAAGGGAAGAGTTTATACGATGAGTGGAGCTGAGGCTTCAATCTCGACGATCTCATACAAGGTAAGTGTGATATAAACGGTAATCTTTTAACTGTACTATTTGATTCAGGTGCAACGCATTCTTTTATCTCGATGGATTGTGTGAAACTGTTGAAATTGCCTGTTTCTTCTTTGTTGTGTGATCTTGTTGTTTCAACTCCTACTTCTAAGCCAGTTGTGGTTACTTATGTTTGTTTAAATTGTCCTATCATTATTCAGGATAAACGTTTCCTTATTAACCTGATCTGTTTGCCTTTAATACAGTTAGATGTAATTCTAGGCATGGATTGGTTGTCTTCTAATCATATCTTGATAGACTGTGCTCGTAAAACCTTAGTTTTTCCTACGGATGAGATTTCTGGATTGTTAACTGCTAATCAAGTAAAAGCTTCTTTAAAGGAGGGAGTACAAGGATACATGTTATTATATTCCTTAGACATTAAGAGTGAGTTAGACTTGCAGTGTATACCAGTTGTCAACGATTTTCTGGAAGTTTTTCCTGAAGATGTACCTGGATTACCACCTGTTCGGGAGATTGAGTTTGCGATTGATCTGGTTCCGGGCACTGGACCAATATCTATAGCACCATATCGAATGTCGACATCAGAACTAGAGGAATTAAAAGAACAATTGGTGGAACTGATGCGGAAGGAATTTATTAGACCTAGTGTATCGCCTTGGGGAGCTCCAGTGTTATTAGTGAAGAAGAAAGATGGAACTTCTCGTTTATGCGTAGATTTTCGGCAGCTGAATAAGGTGACGATTAAGAATAAGTATCCACTTCCAAGGATAGATGATTTAATGGATCGATTCGCGGAGCAGCTGTTTTCTCAAAGATAGATTTACGTTCGGGTTATCATCAAATTCGTGTGAAGGAGGAGGACGTTTGTAAAACTGCGTTTAGGACACGTTATGGTCATTACGAGTATCTTGTGATGCCATTCGGGGTTACGAATGCTCCAGCGATATTCATGGATTACATGAATAGAATTTTTCATCCTTACTTAGATCAGTTTGTCGTTGTTTTTATCGACGATATTCTAATCTACTCTCCAAGTAAAGAAAAACATGCTGAACATCTCAGTGTGGTTCTCCAAATTTTAAAGGAGAAACAACTTTACGCGAAACCTGAGAAGTGTGAATTTTGGTTAGACCAAGTTCAATTCTTAGGACATATAGTCTCGAGTGAGGGAATTGCTGTAGATCCGTCAAAAGTTGAGACTGTTTTGCAATGGGAAAGGCCTAAGACGGTAACAGAAATTCGTAGTTTTGTGGGTTTAGCGGGATACTATAGAAGATTCATTGAGGGATTTTCTAAAATAGTAGGTCCTCTTACCCAATTGACTCGAAAGGATCAAGCGTTTGTATGGACTAAAGCATGTGAAGAAAGTTTTCAAGAGTTAAAGCGAAGGTTGACTACTTCACCAGTATTGATACTACCTGATCCTTATGAACTTTTTGAGGTGTATTGTGATGCTTCATATCAAGGGTTAGGATGTGTATTGATGCAAAATCGGAAAGTTGTGGCATATGCTTCAAGACAATTGAAGATTCATGAAAGGAATTATCCTACTCATGATTTGGAGTTAGCAAAGTATGGTATTTGCTTTAAAAATCTGGAGACATTATTTGTATGGAGCAACTTTTAATGTTTTCAGTGACCATAAAAGTTTGAAATACCTGTTTGATCAGAAAGAGTTAAATATGAGGCAGAGGCGTTGGTTGGAATTTTTAAAGGATTATGATTTTCAACTGCAGTATCACCCTGGAAAAGCGAATGTTGTGGCAGATGCTTTGAGTAGGAAATCAATGCATATATCGGCAATGATGGTTAAAGAACAACAGTTGTTGGAACAATTCCGAGATATGCGATTGACAATTGAGATGTTTCCGGAAAAATTATGTTTGGGTATGATTACTGTTTCAAATGAATTGATGAAACAAATTAAAGAGAAACAAGAAAGTGGTCAGTACCTACAAGGAGAAAGAGAATTAGTGCGGCAAGGAGCTGTGTCAGAATTTAAAGAAGGAAATGATGGAATTTTAAGGTTTGGTGAAAGGATTTGTGTACCAAATAATGTTGAAATGAGGAAGTTGATTATGGAAGAAGCTCATAGGAGTAAGTTGAGTTGCATCCCGGAGCTACTAAGATGTATCAGGATCTAAAGAAATTGTATTGGTGGCATGGTATGAAGAAAGATGTAATGGAATTTGTAGCTGCGTGTTTAACTTGTCAGAAGGTTAAAGTAGAACATCAAAGACCAGCGGGAATGCTACAATCTTTGGATATTCCAGAATGGAAATGGGATGGTATTGCAATGGATTTTGTGTCAGGTTTACCAAAGACTCGGAAAGGGTATGACTCTATATGGGTAATAGTTGATAGGTTGACAAAGGTAGCTCACTTTTTACCAGTTAATGTGAAATACTCATTGGAGAGATTAACTCAGTTGTACATTGATGAAATTGTCAGGTTACATGGAGTGCCTTTGAGTATTGTTTCAGATCGTGATCCAAGATTTACATCAAGATTTTGGAAAAGTCTACAAGAGTCGTTGGGAACGAAACTTAGGTTGAGTTCTGCGTATCATCCTCAAACGGATGGACAATCAGAGAGGACTATTCAATCTCTTGAAGATTTATTCAGAGCTTGTGTATTGGAAAATGCTGGAAGCTGGGATGAATATCTATCGTTGATAGAATTCACTTATAATAATAGTTTTCATTCTAGCATAGGTATGGCACCCTATGAAGCGTTGTATGGTCGACGGTGCAGAACGCCTTTATGTTGGTACCAGGATGGTGCGAGTTTTATGGTTGGACCAGATATAGTGCAACAAACGACAGAAAAGGTGAAAATGATTCAAGAGAAAATGCGAACAACTCAGAGTCGACAGAAAAGTTATGCTGACAAGAGACGACGACCTCTTGAGTTTGAGGAAGGTGAGCATGTGTTTTTGAGAGTCACACCAACGACTGGGGTTGGTAGGGTAATTAAATCCAGGAAACTCACTCCTAAATTCATTGGACCATATCAAATTCTTCATCGGATAGGTCCTGTAGCTTATAAAATTTCTTTACCACCGTTTCTATCCAATCTTCATGATGTCTTTCATGTTTCACAATTAAGAAAGTATATTCCTGATCCATCTCACGTAATTGAACCTGATCTAGTACAACTAAAAGAAAACATGTCTTATGAGACTTTACCTATGAGAATTGCGGATAAGAAGATTAAGCAGCTCAGAGGTAAACAAATCTCATTGGTTAAAGTTATTTGGGATGACGTAACTGGAGAAGCAACATGGAAAGTAGAAGACAAAATGAAGTTACAGTATCCTGAATTATTTACAGGTACGTAATTTCGAGGACGAAATTTTTTTTTAGTGGGGTAGTAATGTAACACCCTGTATTTTACTGTTTTAAATAACAGTAAATACATATAAATATATTTATAAGTTTATTAGAGTTTTATAAAGTTATTCTAAGTGAACTGAGGATAGTATTTAATCCTACTTGACCGTAGGAAACTACGATTAAAATTTAGGTGGAAATTCAGGCGAAACCCGGTCTGCGAATTCCATTGACAGTATAATAATACTGCTCAAAAGACCTAATTTTAATTAGTGAACGAGAGACTTAAGTTTAGTATTTTATTTTCTACAACTTTGTATTTTTAGAATTTTTTCAGAAAAAAATAAAATAATTTACGTATTACGAACGGAAAACGTAATCGGGTAGACGACGGAAAGGAGATTAGAGTTTCTAAGAGTAGTAAGAGGATTTATCTTAGGATTTTGAGATGATTTAAGGGGATGAATCATATTTTTAAGTTTAGAAGGTTTTTCAGGATTAAATAGAAATTTTCGAAATTTACGGTTAAGTCCCTGAACTTTCTGTAAATTACCATTTTGTCCCTAAATTAGTTTTTTTCGTTTTTTCAAGTGGATTGGGCTAGAATCCTTGTTTCTAACCTTAAATAGTCGTGGCTTATAAGCCCAAATTTTTCTAGTTCATAGTTGAGTCCATAAAGCCCATTTAAGTTTTCTTATCTTAGGTTTAAAGGCCTAAATCTTCAAGTGGGTCCCACAACCAATAAGAAAATGAAATCAAGCCCAAATGTTTCAAGCCCATGCGTAAGCCCATGTGAATTGTGGCTGCCCATTTTTGTTGGAATTGTCAAGTTGGTTCTAGAATTTTCCATAAGTTTCTACTTATCCTAGATTTGTCTACAAGTTTCTTGATTCTTCCTAATACATTGAATTATCTTACTTTCTTAACTTGTCTTTCACTCATAAAAATCAGCCAAGCAAGTCAAAGATAAGATGGCATTTAATGTGATTAAACTCATCATCATGACATTCTATTGTCTATTTGCAAACTAGTCCTTCAACTATTGGAATCTTTGCAATTTGGTCCTTGGAACTTAATTGCACTTTGATCCTTTTAACATGACAACTCATCTTCATCTAGATTCTTCTTGAGATGTCGCCACTCACACTATAAATACCCTCCTCTCACTTTTCATTTAGTTCTTTGGTTATTTGTCTTCTATAAACTCTAAAGTTCTAAGTTCTTAGTTCTAAGTTTCAAAGCAAGTTCTTGGATTTTCTTCATCATTGATTCTCAAGAGGTAAATCCTAATCTTTGTTTTAAATCATGCCTATGTTCTTTAGATAGTTTCTTGATTCAAGACTTATATCATGGTGGTTCATCATTTTCAAGTTTCAAACCCTAGAACTTTGAAAAATCATAATAAATCCTAGGAAAATCTAATGATGATGAAACTACTTTCTATCTTTTAGATATCATGTCTACTATCTAAATCCAAGAGCATGAAGTAATCAAAAATCTCTTTCTTGAAAAACTAGCCTTGGCCGAATCTATCACCTTAGGGTTGGTAGAGTTTTGTTCATGTGTTTTCATGTATGATCATGTATTCTATATGGCATGTATGACTACACACTCTAATCCATGTTAGTTTCTTAAAATGACTATTTTACTCAAAAATATTCATGTTGGCCGAACCCTAAGTGGGTGAGTTTTGTTGAGTTTTGTTTGTTTTTAATGTCTTGAATAGTGTTTGTAGTATGTTTATAAATCCAAGTGTTTGTTACTAGACCTGCTTCTGAACCTATTGGGGATTTGTATGGTTGGGTTTTGGTTTGAATTGTTGTTGTGTTTTTTTTGGTTTTGGTCATTTCTTTTTGTTGGTTTTGTTTTCACTAGGGTGTTGTTTGGGTTTGTGTTTTGTTTTTGTTTGTCTTTTGGTTTTTTGGGTTGTTGGTGTTTGGTGTGGGTTTGTGTTGGGGTTTGGGGGGGGTGGGGTTTTTTGTTTGTTTTGTTGTTTGTTTTTGTTTGTTGTTTTTGTTGTTTTTGTTTTTTGTTTGTGGTTTTTTTGTGTTTTGTTTTTGTTTTTTGCTGTGTTGTTTGTGTTTTTTGTTTGTGTGTGGGGGGGGTGATGTGGATGCTTTCGTGATTTTTGGTTTTGTGGTTTTTGGTTGTTGGTTTTTTGGGGTGGGGGGTTTTTTTTTTTTTTTTGGTGTTTGTTGGTTTGTTTTGGTTTTGTGTTGTTTTTTTTTTTTGTGGTGGGTGTTTTGTTGTGGGTGTTTTGTTGTTTTTTGGTTGTTGGGTTTTTGGTTTCTCTGCTTTGGTTTGTGTTTTTTTGTTGTTTTTTGTTTTTGTTTGGTGTTGTGTGTGGTTTGTTTGTGTTGTGTGGCTGTTTGTGGGTTGGTTGGGTTGGTTGTGGGTGGTGGTGTTTGGCGCGGGTGGGGGGTGTCGTGATTAAGCACTCGGACAGTAAGGTCCTGTGTTGTAATGAAAGTTTTCAAAAGTGTTTTAAAACTATGTGAGTCGTAAGCCATGTTGAGCTTCGGCAAGAGAAAGATTGAGCACAAAGAAAAGAACAAAACAAAAGTGTTTTGCATGCATGTGTGAGACGTGCACGAGATTTGTGGTTAAATGCATTAATTACCGGCGGCTGAGGTAATTACGATATGCATATCTCATTGTGCCTTGGAGGACATTGGGATCCCCATCTTACTTGCTAATGGTATAATGCCACCGGTTGTGGACGTTAGCAATGTGTTTGGCCTTGTGAGTGCCTGGCTGTGTATGCCTTTGTTGTTTTCAAGATGGGAAGAGGTCGCGGACCTACTGGCAGTTAGCCAAGTTAGCCAGTGTGGCTTTGGAGTCTGATCAACTCATATGATGTTGGGATATCTCATGAGATTAGGATGAAAATTAGATGATGAATAGAAGTGTCATGCATAATTTTATGGATGATGTTTGGGGTGTTGAACCCACTGATAAACTGTTAGTTTATAATGAATTGTATGTGATAAATGTTGATGTGGTATTTGATGGCTAGAGTGTGGTTATTGAGTAAGATCCAAGTATTGGTTTCTCACTCTTACAACATATTCAGATGAATCCAGACGTACCACTGGTGCAGTCGAGGGTTCGTACACTCACTTTTGATCGGGCACAGTATGGTGGTGCCTGGGATATAAATATTGGGGCACTTAGCGCCACCTACCATGGCCCTAGTACTGAAGTTATTGGAACGTTAGAAGATGGACCCAATCAGAGGACGCATGTAGTAGAAACAATCGAGATATCGTTACCACCGGTTTGGCTGTATCTTCAATATCTGGAGGAGCATGGAATGATGGATCCTGTACCTCAACCTCAACCTCTTCAGATATTAGGAAATGGAGAACCTCCAGTTGAAGGAGAGCTATTAGAAGGTGAAGAAGATCCAGAGGAATACCTAGAGGATGATCCGGAGTTTCAACCTCCTGCAGTAGATGATGGAGATTCTTCAGATGAAGCAATGGAAGCGGAGGCATCATCAGACTCGTCATCTGTAGGTGGGATTGATCCTTATGGTCTTCCCAATGGGTTTCATTAGCTTGACCAGCTTAGGTATAGTTTCCGGGGGTAGTGAGTCTTGATAGTTTTATTTTGGCTTCATAGAGCCCTTAGTTTTGAGATGGTTTTGAATCAGTTGCTGTTGATCTGTATATATCTTTATCTTCTTTGTTTAGTTTGATGGAGAATGGTCTATGCTTCTAAAGGCTTTTTGATATCTCCTAGTATAGGAGTTGTATATGTAAATGCTGAAGCATATGTATATATATATATATATGGATGTACATATCTGTGGTTTATGTTTATAATAGTTGTATGTTGTATTTAAAGAAAAAAAAAATTAAGCACTATTTTTATATAAGGTTAGTCACCTTAAATTATATTTTCCGAAAGTAACCAGCGTTATATAATTATAAATTATATTTGGGTATTAATGGGATGACCCTAGAGTAGGGTGTCGCATTGTATGACTGCATAAATAACTTCTATTAATAAATACAAATGATTGAGCGAGAAATATTAATGAAAGAATGAAAAATTTGAGAGCTTTGAATGCACAATTTGCTCGTAATGAATATTCACAGGTTCTGTGTTCGTCACATTCTACAAGTTTCTTCGATGTCTTCTTTATATAATCATCAATAATAAATCTCTTCTTTAATGTTTATCGACATTGGTAGGGTTTTTTTGACTTGAGAATGAACTTTTTTGCTTGCTTTATCATAGTGCAGGCACGAGTCAGAGCAGGAGCATGTCTTTTTTTAACTTCGAGCGGCGTGACTTCCTTTTTTGTCAATGTGAGATATGACACAAAAAAGATCATTATGCTATTTTGTGCAAAAGGGATGTCATATTTCCTTCATGCTTTATCATCCTACTTGAGTTAGCAACTTTGAATTTTCTTCAATATCAAGTTCTTTGATTTAAGTGAGGAGTCTGAAATGTTCTTTCAGATGCTTTGTCTTATGTGACTCTGAAGTTGACAAAGGCAAACACAAGAAGAGGGGGTTGAATTGTGTTTGTTAATAATTTTTCTAAAACACCTTTTAAAACTGTTTTTCTGACACGAGGATATATAAAGCAGATGCACACACTGAAAAAGAACTTTTGAGACTTAACAAAAGCAATATCAAAACCCCACAGTCAGTATAAAAAAATAAAGCTGTAAGAGTTTAAAGAAAGAAGATTCACGCAGATGATTTTATCCTGGTTCACTCTCTTCCAACCAAGAGCTACATCCAGTCCCTTCGACTTGAAGGTTTTATCCACTATTTCTTCAAATAGATTACAACCAAGTATTCAATACCTCTCCAGGCTACAAGTATTCCTTTCTTACCAAGCCTCTTCAGGCCCTAACTCTAACAAATAGATTTTAACTTAAGATCATCTTAACTCACTATATGTGAGGATATGAAAGTTTAAGATCTGTTGAATATTTTCACAATATTCAAACTAAAGAATACAAACTTTTGCTTTTGAAAGAATGAAAGAAATGGGAGCTTGTTCTTGCAAATATAGGATCGACAAAAGTTAATCTTCATCGCTTGAGGTCCTCTATTTATAGTGACCTTCTTCTACTCTTGAAAAGCTTCAACGGTCATTTTGAATTTCCCGTTTAGAGATAACATTGAATGCATAATATCCGTTGTGACTGATAGCTTGATTGTGGCCATGCTGAAATGTATTCTTGGTTATCAGGGTAGTACAAAATGGAGGCTCGCTGCTCTGAGCATTTGTAGCTTGAAAACTGTTTTTCCTCCTTTATGTAACTTCCAGCTTTTTCCAGTCGTAAAGGTGTTGTCGTACAGATTGTTTTACATTTCCCATTGTACTGTGGTTCTTTTTGAATTTCCTCGATGGTACTATGATTTTCTCACAATCAAACAAAGCATTAAGCATATAAAACAAATGAGATTTTATCAAAATAAAAGCATTACAACGCATTCTAAAAATTACATATTAGATTGGATCTAGGGCATACCAATTATTCTCCAACAATAATTTCTTCAGCCCAAATATTGATTGGCTTTCACACTAGTTAAGTCCACAATGGATGTGTTTCCTTTGACTTCAAATAGAAATGGAAGAAATTTATTAAAAACCTAGGAGAGTTATGCATTTGATAGAAATAGAGAGCTACATAATTCATAAGAATAGATAGAGAACAAATCTATCGATTGATCAAATCAATAAACTCATTCCAAGGGTTTCCCTTTCTTCAAGTTGGCTAGTGGTCGGTTCCCACAAATTACACTTTTGAACCATGCACGATGAGGGTTGGGTTAAGAAGGGGGTGAGACGTGTGATTTTTTTAATGACTTAATCTTAGCCATCAGATTATATTAAAATGGAAAGATGAGATTTGGTGTCATTTGATCTTAACCCTATATATATATACCCCGGTCTCAATCATGATTTGGAAGAGATATGGGGTGGATCCCAAGCCGAGAACCACTGACTTTAATGGTAGAAGCTTTTTCAGAAGTCAGACGTGAGGAATCAAGGAGAAGAATTATGCTGCACACTTTAGATCCTTCACAACTGCCGGAATGTGAAGATTCTTCCCGTGTGACAAAAGGACATGATTCAGTGGTAGAGAAATAGAGAAAATGTTGGTGTGAACACTACTGGAAGCAACCAAATTAGAAGAAATCAAATGGGGAAGGGTGTGCATTTGAAACATCATCCTAGGAATGTCAGGAGCAAAAATCGAACTCTTAAACAATTCCTTTCAGGCTTTCACAAAAAAATTGTTGGAGAATTTGTATAAACTTTTCTCTCCAAAATATTCAATTAATCCACCCTCTTCCTTGGCCTAAAAAGGTATCGGAAATTTTTGATTTATGTGTAACATCCCAGCTGCTTTATAGATTGATGACTGTCGCCACAAACTAAAACATGTCTTTTCATCATGCTTTGTCCTTACTCACACGCTTCCTAGGAAAACTTTCTAGGAGGTCACATATCCCAGAATTGCTTCAAGTCAAGCACGATTAACTTTGGAGTTCTTAAGTGTTGGACTCCCTAAAAAAAGATGTGACTTGTTGTTATGGGTAGTATCAATCAATTACTTTAAGCTATCCTCAACTACGAAGTCTCGTACTTGCACAGTCTCAGGATCCCCTCAACTGTGTAGTCTCATACCTGCACAGTCTTGGGTTCCCTTTCATTCCGATGTTGAATCGGTTCATTCATGTGTCCCTCTGCTTAGAAGCCTGCCAGGAGCCGCTCCTTGACCAAGCTTCCTCTTGCACCGACGTCCATTCCTCGCCCTCGCCAGCCCTGGGTGTCACATGCCCACCAGCTTCCGCTTGGTTCGTCCCCAAGCAACACTGTACCGGGAGCGGTCCTGCTCTGATTACACTTTTAACATCCCGGCTACTTTACAGGTTGACGTTTATCCCCACAAACCAACACGAGTCTTTTCAACGTGATTTGTCGTCACTCACATGCTGAAAACTTCCAAGGAGGTCACCCATCCCAGAATTGCTCCAAGTTAAGCATGCTTAACTTTGGTGTTCTTAAGTGATGGGCTCCCAAAAAGAAGATGCATCTTGTTGTTATGGGCAATACCAATCAATTCTTTTAAGCTATCATCATTTGCACAGTCTCATACCTGCACAATCTTAGGATCCCCTAAACTTTGCAGTCCCATAACTGCATAGTCTCAGGTTCCCTCTAATTCTAATGTGGAATCGTTTCATTCATGTGTCATTCCACCTAGAAGCCTACCAAGAGCCGCTCCTTGACCGTGCTTCCTCTTGCACCGACGACCACTCCACGCCCTCGTCAGCCCTGAGTGTCACATCCTGAACATACTCCCAAAACTCTATGGGTTATTGATTCTAGAGCAACTAATCATATGACGGATTATTCAAAACTCTTTTCTTCATACAGTCCTTATGAAAGCAACATAAAAATTAAAATTTCATATGGTTCCTTCTCTGCAATAGCTAGAATTGGTTTAGTTCCCATATCTCACTCGCTGGTCCTCCATAATAGGGATGACAATTTGGACACTACCCTATGAGTACCCGTAAAAAATATCCTCAACGGGTAGGGTAATTACTCGTTTTAGGGGTATGGGTACTCTAGTACCCGCCCCGCCCCACACCCTTATATATATATATATATATATATATATATATATATATATATATCAATTTTTAAGAACAAAATTAATGTATAGATTTTAAACAAATGGCTCATTAGTGTTTTTTCTTTTCCGGACTTACAAATTCATGAATTTATTGTTTTGGATGTTTATTGTGATATTTACCCGTTTTGGATGTTTTAGATTGATTTTTTTTTAGTGTAATACTTTGGTTTGTGATGTTTCATGAGTAGCTTTGGATGTTTTTTAATTGAGTTATAATGTTCTTTATGTTATTTATTATTTTCTATTTGTTTAAGTGCGGGTAACGGGTGCGGGTGTGGGTACTTAGGTATCCAGAGGGTACGGGTAAGGGTACTAAAGTTACTACCCACGCGGGTATGGGTCTGGGTACGAGTAGTTTTTTCAAACGCAGGTATGGGGACGGGTACTATAATACCTTACCCGGACCTTACCCATTGCCATTCCCACTCCATAATGTCCATCATGTTCCTAATTTGTCATGCAATCTTTTGTATATTAGTAAATTAACTCATGACCCGAAATGTCATGTTATATTTGACTCCCCAACCTATAAATTTAAGGAGTTAAGCTCTAGGAAGACGGTTTGTAGTGTTATGGAGATTGACAGTCTCTACCTTCTTGAAGATGGAATTGATTTTATTAGGCAAACTCAAAGTAATTTGTTTAGTTCTGTTTAAGTTTCTAAGGATACTAAATAATGTTGTGGCGTTATAAGTTAGACCACCCAAGGTTTTTCGTATTTAAACCATTTGCTTCCTGAACTTTTCAAGAACAAACATCCTTTTTTGTGTGAAATTTATCAGTTAGCTAAACATCACCACACTTCTCATTATCCTCAATCTTACAAAACATCGGGCCCTTTTCTGCTAATCCACAATGATGCTTTGGGACCTAGATGAGATCCTACACCTTCGAGTAAATGGTAGTTTGTCACTATCATTGTTGACTATACCAGATTAACTTCAGGATACTTAATGAAAGAAAAATGACAATCTTCAGAAAAGGAACCATTCACCATAGCACTTTGTTGATACTCCTCAATAGAATGGGGTAGTTGAGCGAAAAAATAAACACATGTTAGAAGTTGCTCGAGCATTACTTTTTAAAAATATGTTACCAAAATATCTTTGGGATGAAGCCATTTTTACTTCAACCAATTTGATTAATCAAATGCCTTGCAAAGTTTAGAATTTCAAAACTCCTTTTAGATGTTTTTCCAACAAATAGGCTTTCACCTACCACCAAAGCTATTTGGATGTATAGTCTTTGTCCATGAATCCAAAACCAAAATAAAATTGACCCTTGAGCAAAGAATTCTATGTTTATTGGGTATGCATTCAATCAAAAGGATACAGGTGCTTTACTGTTTTAAAAAATACATTCGTCATTATGGATGCTACTTTTTTGAGTCAACACCAGTTTTTGATACTCAACTTTGGGGGAGGGGGGTTGAAAGATGTTGTCTGTTTTAAAAAAGACATTCCTCACATGTTTGAAAGCTTAATCTTCTTCCTTAGGTGTTAATGGGCTAGTGTTACAAATTTGAGGTCAATCGGAATTAAAACGAGCTCAAAACACATCAAACCACGTGAAAATCGGGTACCGGCATTAGGGCTCAACACTCAAACATGGGTTTTGGATGATGAGCATTCTGTGGTCTCAGACACATGGTGCATATGTATCAATTGCACGGACATGTGGAAGATCAGGGTTCCACGCTCTAGCATTGAGAGACCCCATGCTTGAGCATGCGCATGCTAGAGCATGGCACGCTTGAACGTGCTCAATAGAACCCAAAAGTGTTAAGTTTTTCTTTCTTCTTCCTCCCAACACTTTGCAGGCGAATTTGGGTTTTTAGAGAGAGGAGCTCCACAGTTCTAGAGAGAGAAACTTGAGTTTTAAAATGACTCGTCCTTTGTTCTTCCTTAGTTCTTGCTTCAATTCTAGCTTTGTTTATGAAACTGTTGCAATACTAGGGTTTGTGACAAAGATTTTGTTTGTTTGTTAGGGTAAACTTCAGAGCATGTGGCAGCAGTTGTACAAGTGAGAGGGTGCGGTTTTGTAGGCCCGAAACAACGGCAAGAAAGTACACAAGGTGGGGAGAAAGTATCTAACTCGCTGGGGAGGCAAGCATTATATTGCGTGTTATATTGCATGTGTAGGGTGCCTCAGACCCTACTAGTTGAAAATGACTTTAGAATAATATTTATGGTTTAGTTATTATACCCTTATCAGCTTTAGGGTAGACCCTAGGTTAGACAATTTTGATTGAGGTTGCATGCCTATTCTGTCATATGAATATGTCTCTGGATGTTGTGCTGATTGATGTGTGGTATTTGTTTATATGTTTATTATTATTATTGATTGATTGATAATATGATGGATATAATATATATATATATATATATATATATATATATATATATATATATAATATTGTTTTTGAGGATGATTGGTTGTTGTGTTAGAGCCTAGTTGACACCCTGAGGGTACACTGATTTGGATTGTGTTGTGAAAGTGGTATGTGGGTACCAAGATGAGATGTGGATGCTTTGGGCATCTTGAAACGTGTAGGTATGAGTTTGCTACCGGTGTCAACTTAGGATGATTGTGCATTGCATTAGTTGCCAACTGGGGGACTGCGTGACTGAGAGTCATACGAGGTTGGTGTACCCGGGTGCGAGTACGGAATATGGAAAGGGATGGTTCTAGGAACCTTGGGGATATAGTCCGGTCTGGAAAGATCTACAGTGACCAATGATTTGCACCCACTGAGTCGTGATCCTTGTGGAGGATTGGCTATCCCGACGTCTGGCTCTGAGTATTCCAGTCGCAGGTAGACCTTCCGAGGAGATCAAGATACCCAAATTGGAGAATGAGCATATAGGGGGAAGCACCCTTATTGGTGACAGAGAGCGGAACGGTACCCTGGAGAAACAAAATAACATTCTTTTGGCAAATAAGGCCCGTGAGAGAGAAAGAGAATGTCCAGGAATCGGTATTCCTTGTGAGAGTGATAGGCCGACATGCATAGGAGTGTGACTCCTTAGAGGAATGATCCTAGATATGTAATTGAGGGTGGTTGTAACAGAATGACTCGAGAGATGATGGTTGTTTGCATATATGTGCTGTATGATAACATGTATTGTGCCCCAACCCCGTTTATGGTGTTGTTTAGTTACTTATCTCCTCTCTATCTCTATTTCTTTGTATGTAATCTATCGATAGATTAGCAGTAGTCGTACTGCGATAGTGATGGGATCGGAACACCGACCGATGCACTACATCTAGAGGATCCCGCCTAGGGTCCAGATTTTGGGCAATATCGAGATCGTGTACCTCAACGACCGTGGGTGGCGGGTCAACCACTAACAGTTCTTCATGTGTTACATCGGCCCAGCTAGCATCTACATCTGTCTTCGAGGAGGTCCTTTCTTTACCTTGTTAGGATCGTATCGTATCTTTCAGCGTCTCCCGTTCCCTGAGATATGGTATCCACCCCGCCAGCAGGAGTTCCCAGACAATATGTGGAACATGGTGGACCATTCAGAGGCCCGCAGCGGAGTTGGTATAGTGAACAGGGGCAGGAGGAGGAGTGTGTAAATGATGTTCCACTTTCCTCGTTGCGGGGTTGTGATGAGTAGCGACGAGTCAGTGTGGGAGCCCAAGACTAGAGTTTATAGACGTCGCTACGGCGAAGGCGAGGGTAGCTCCAAATTCCCATATCGTCTGTGATAAGGATCGGTCAGATGTGTCTGCTAGGGTGTGCCTCTGTGAGTTTCTTTTCTCTTTTGATGTATTTTGATTGAGAGGCGGGCGGTTAGATGTAGGACTTTTTTTGTCTTCTTCTGAGACCAGTGTATGTATGTTTTTCCTTTTGGGTAGAGTCTGTATAATTGTTAGAGTTATGATCCCATTGGTGGGACTCCATGTACATGGGCATATGTTTTGTGTATGTATGTATATAGTTTCCTGTTTTATGTTTTTCCACTGTACATTTTTTAAAAGTTTTTAATTTACTGCTTCCACGATATACATTATTTTCGTCTGTAATTAATGTGTTAATGCGAATAAACCGGATTAAAATGTAGTTAATTAGGGTTGCTCTTTAATGGGACATCGGGGTGTCACACACTCAGTTCGTCAACAAAACAAGGCAACATGCAAGGGCCAAATGATTATAATATGTTTGTAAGGCATTCACCTGAAGGAAAGATGGTTGTATTAAATGTGTATGTGGATGATATACCACTCACAGGACTGGAAAGACTTTTTTTTTGTTGGAAACTTCAACCTTTGTGACATGTTAATTATCATACTTTTATCTTGATTGCATAACCATTTTATTTGTAGCATCAATGTAATTCCAACAAGTGATACTTGAGCAGAAACTTGAAGATAATATTTGAACAAAAAATCAGGCAAGCATGAAAGGAACTATCACTTCTTTGTTGATTACAAATTCTAAAGAAAATGTCTAGTTTCTTAACATGTAGAAATACATTTATTAGAATATGAGAATCTTACAATTCCTTTTGTGTTCATAACTCTGAAGTTAAGGAATAATACATCATGCCTGCAATTGGAAAATCAAATAAAATTTCATGTGGGCACAAGTTATAACAAAGCAATATACATTGCTTATTATGACTAAACTCAAAACATACAGTTGCAGCTTAAGCAAAGCATTATTTCTCACCATGCCAAGTCTTTTGAAGATCTTGCTTCATATGCCAACTCCGAGAGATCTGTAACTTGTTTACCTAACATTACCACAAGAAATTCTAATTAAATTGTGAAATATTCAAAGCCTTGTTGAACTTTGGGCATGACTGTGTTAATCATCATTTATTAGTTCAACAATGTGTATCATTTCATCCTTGCTTGCTGAAGTTAATACAAATTGATCTCTATACAATTTTCAAGGCTTTATTATTGTGTAGGTGATTCTTCCATTCATTCACAACAACCCTGAGAAGGCTCATCATGAATGCGTGGAGCCTATAACTTATAATGTATGAAGTAACTTAAAACAAAAAACAATTAAATATAAATTATTGTTGTTATGGCCCAAATATGTTGTGGCCCAAATATTAAGCCCAAGTACCATGATCTACCTTGAGTGAGGAAGAATCTAGAATAATGATGATTCACATCATTTAGGAAGAGTCTAGAATAATGGTGAGTCACTATGATGAGTCACTACTAAGTTTGTTAGGTTTGTTATTAAGAATGTTATATATGTAATGAATGAATGCAATGAAGAGCAAGAAGAAAAATATTAAGGAAGCATTTTACTTTAAGGAGGTTGCTCCCCTCGAATGAGGGTTTTTATTTTCTTTATTGTTTTAGCTATTCTCCGTTAGGTATAATTCTTTATACCTTGCATTGGTGCTTTCATTGACTTACTCATGACTCCATTTTTTTCCAACATTTATGCTCCATCATCCAACCTTCATTTCAACCATGGCTACACACCATTTTTTGATCCCCATCACCATTATGCTCTCAGCCAGATAAGACAAACAGGCTCGGTAACAGATTATTATCTACAATTTGATCTCGTTTCTCAGCGTGTTATCTGCATGACCGAAGCTTCCCATCTTGACAGCTTCATTTTCGGCCTTCGGGAAGACATCCGCCATGAGATGATGATGTTGCGCCCCTACTACGTGTTTCAAGCCCTACAAATGGCACTGAAAATTGAAGCCAAACTTCTCAACCATCAACCACCAATCAATGAGTCTGCCATCCAGAGCCCTCTCAACCATTACCACTATTACCAGGAGCCACATAATCAACCCGAGTTCCTCCCCCTCAACCATGGTTCTGCGACACTGCCCATCGTGCCAACAAAGCCAGAAGAAGAATACCCGGGAAAATCCCACGACTTCACGGCAGAGAATCACTCATCTATCACAACCAATTTTTCCAACCAAGTTCAAATCCAAGTCTCAGCCAAAACTCTACTCACTTCTGCGGATGACACAGAACACTCACACGGTGAAGACATATCCACGTCTATTCCAGTTTCGACAAACTCAAAGGCCTTCAAGGATCTGTGTTCACCAAATCGGGTTAGGCTTCTACAGATTTTGATTCCAAAAATCATCACGGCACCACCTTGGAACCATCGCCTTTGAACGCCATCATTCTGCCATCGCCGCCTCCTCCCATGGACACCGTACCCACCGCCAGTCTCTCCGGTTCGCGACTCTGTTTCACCGACTTATTCCTCTTCTATCCAAATCCGCTTCCCAGTGGTCGTTTCGAGTTCGCAATGTGTGCGTCAATCACCTTCATGCTGTCGTCGGAGATGACAGCCATGAACATCTCTGCCCAACCAATGTCATCACCAACGAAGATGACTGTAAACGACATCTCCGCCACGCCGCCACGCCACTTCATGTTCGTTTTCGATCCAGGAGGACCTCGCACCGACGCGCCCCCCTCTGTCGTGTGTCAGCTTCTCAACGTTAGCAGTTGTAGGAGCTTCACCCGTCTCTACTCCAGTTCCTTCCTTCCCACCTCCGTGATAGTGTGATTTTACATCATGTTTCCTGTACACTTTTGCATGCATTTTTCATATAGATTAAGCATCCTTTATTTGATTTTAGTTAGTTTTTCCATTAGAACGGGTAAAGTGGTCTTGTGGTGTTGTTTAGCAGGAATTAATGTAAAAATGATAAAAATCAGCCATGATGGATCTTGGATGAAATAGAGCTTGAAAAGTTAAGAAAATGAGCCAAGCAGAGACCATCAATGCCTGGCCGTGATGACCATCACGGCCATGATCAAGAAAACTGAGAAGATGAAGGCAAAAGTTAGAAGCTGTCACGACCGTGACAGGCCAGGCAGAAGCGATCACGGCCTAGCCATGATGAGGCTCACGGTCGTGATGCTCCAAATTTGAAAGCGCGCCCACCCCAGAACACGTCACGGCCTAGCCGTGATGGCCATCACGGCCGTGACGCGTGGCCTCTCTATAAATAGAGCGCAGAACAGACAGAAAAAGGATGGTTGGGGATTCTGGGGGGGTCTCTGACACAGATCCATCAGACAACTTTTAACCTAAAGGATACTTGGAGGCTGCGAAGAGGGTTCCAACCCTAGAAGGGAGCTGCTAAGAGGGGCTGCTGTGACGACGGTGGAAAGCTCCCATGGAGTTTCTTCTCTCCTCTTCTCCTATTTCTCTGGTTTTGGCTTTCTCTGTTGTAACACCCTAGTTTTTACACATATGATTAATTATTTTATTTGGATGTTTATTTTTATTTAGTTACGTGGTTTAGTTTGAGTAATTAAATTACTCTCTTCAAATTATTTTATTGGGTGCATTAGCACTGACTTATTTCAGTGAATGCACGCTTACTAGACAATAATTTACGTTATTGCCACTATTATTTCCAGTACAGAAAATTTTTTTAAATAATATGATTAAAAGAAAAGCATTTTCATATTTTTATTCTATTTAATTTTAGAATTGAAAATAAACTGGTTTGACATCAATCGGAGATTAAATTTTGGACCGAGTATTTTCTTAGTTGACCAGTTCAATTATTAATCTTTGCTCTAATTTGAATTTCGAAATCATATATTTATCAATCTTTATTTTTAGATTCCAAAAAGTAAGAACATGTTTATTTTAGCCTTAATATTTATCACTCATTTTGTACCCACTAGTAAAAAAATAAGAAATTCTCTCTCATCTCCCCTTTATTCTCGACGCCTCCCCCCTTTCAACAGATCTTCTCCCTCCTTTTATATTCTTCTCCTTCTTCATTAAGGAAACTCCATCCCTCTCCATTCAGCTCACGACCACTAGCCGGGAAGCCGCGCACCGCCGCCTGCACCGCTCGGAGTCGCGTGCCGCCGAGAAGCTTCGACCGCCACACGAGGAGGAGAAGACGCGCATCTGTTTCGCGTCCTCAGCCGTCCCTATCTCGCGCAAAACGCGCCTGGTCTCGTGCTACCGCGAGCTCCGTAGAGCCTTCGCCTCTTGGCCGCCGTTCAGTCGTCCGACCGCCGCTAGAGGAGGAAGGAGAGGGTTGTACATCCCCGCTCCCCTCATCTCACGGGTCTGGTTCGGAGCTCAGCCGCTCGGACCACCTCCAAACACCGTTCGAACCACCATGGTTACTGTGTTCTCCTTTCCTCTTCATCTTGGGTAAATGTTTACCCCTATTCTCTTCTAGATTGAAAATCCCCAAATTGATTTTGAAACCCTAACCCTTTGATTTCAGATTTTAATCTTGAAATTTAAGTTTGTTTTATGAAATTAGGACTGTGAATTAGTGTTTCCCTAAACCAATTTCATTATTCTTTAATTAAAATGAGTTTTCCCCAAATTGTATTTAGGAGCCCTAAACCCCCAATTTGATTTGATTTGAATTTGGGTATGTTTTTGAGAAAATAATTATGATTTAGTGGAATTAGGACTCTTAATTGATGATTCCCAAGTTCTTTTTCATGATCTTTTGATCAAAACAAAGTCTCCTTAAAGGGTATTGTGAAGCGTAAGCTTCAAACATGAATTTCCTTGAAAATAACTTTGTTTGGTAATAAGATAAAGTGTGTAGATCAAATTAGAATGTGTGTTTGATCATGTGTAATTGATTTCTTGGTTTCTGGTTGTTGCGCGTTGTTGGATTCCCTCTCTGAGACGTTTGACACGGCTATGCTTGCTTGATGGAGTAGATATGAGCTAATGTGAGCATTAAGACGAGGGTCCTTTACTTGTCTTCAAAGGTAAGGGGAGTTTGCCTAGGGATATTCAATAACTGTATGCATGTGTGTATGTGTTTAATTGGATATTTACATGTTGATTGAGCTTACTTGATTATCTATTGTACTTGAACTATTATGCTATTATCTGATGTTGAATTGTACTTGTTCTAAATGTTATAATGCATATATGTGATGAACTGCTTTCAACTGTGATATTAGCATTGAACTGATAATATATACTGCTGTTGATTGAAAGTTGGCTAAGCCAGACTTGTGTCTGTGCTCAACCGTTATAAGGATTAAAAACCTTAATAAGCTTTGAAGATGAAGGGATTGGTGTTCTTTTCCAAAAGCTCATTAACTTAAAGTACTTGTTTTAAATGTTGAAATGGTTTTGGTGAACTATTGTTATACAAGAGAAGAATCCTTTTCGAACTATCTTCAAGTGAAAACTTTCAAGATTAGTTGGCAATATCCTATTGGGGGAAGTATTTCAAAGATGCTTTATAAAAGATTTTCAAAGAAAAGGTTTTTCCTAAATATTTTAGAAACTTTCTGATAGCCTGGATAGGTTATCAAGGATTCGGTTTTGAATTTGATTTTCACTGAACGAAAAATAAGTACTTAAGAAAGAGAATCTAGTACGCGAGACGTCGCCTCTAGTATTCAGTTATATGCACGTGATCTTGGATCAGTGTTAATTCGGGGCCAGGAGTCCTATTCATGATGTTCTGGACTGAGGGTCCAATTCTGTAAATCGAGGACAGTGCGTTCTGATTTCATTGTTGTGGACTGTATGTCCTAACCATGTTGTGATGAACGTTGTTAAAGGTGAAGGTTGTTTTCTACGACCACAAGCCCAAGACTGGTACATCGGTCTCGGGCGTTGTGATTGAGCATTCGGACTGTGTGTCCTATGCTTCTAATTTTTCAAGTGATGGGGAAATGACGATTAAGTCATTAGCTTTGAGCTTCAACAACGAATGAGAACGAACACAAAGAAAACATCGAGAACTAAATGTTTTACATTTGCATTTACGGCAAACGTGCCCGACATGGTTTTAACGTGAGACCTTAACAAGAAAGGTATCATGTGACGGTGTATTATCGTTGTGCTTAGCTAGCCAATGAGACGGTGTAATATCGTTGTGCTTAGCTAGCCAATGAGACGGTGTATTATCGTTGTGCTTAGCTAGTCAATGAGATGGTGTATTATCGTTGTGCTTAGCTAGCCAGTGAGACGGTGTGTCGAGCCTGATCAACTCACTTTGAGGATGTTGGGATCTCCGGAGATTAAGTTAGAGCCTGATGATTGAAGTGCCATGCATATTTTCAAAGGTTGACTGTGCGGGTTTGAGACCCGTTGATATAACACTGTTATGTTATGTATATGCATGATTTAACTGCTTATATGATTATGTGATGTATGTATCATGTATATGGTTGTTGTGTGATACATCCATTTGTTGGTATCTCACCCTTACAAACATATCAGGTTTCCTCTAGTTTGCTAGTGTACCCTGGGTATTTTAGTACAGATGGTGCAGAGGAGTCTCCCTAAGTCACTTAGAGACTTAGATATGGTGGTTTGATGAAGTACTTAATTGTGGGGTGATCATGTGAGTTTTCCTCAGGAATAACTTTTAGAATGACCAGCTTAGGGTTTTGAGACTTAGATTACTTTGATAAGTATGTATGAGTATGACTCAGAGAGCCTTTATTTTAAAATGGAATGTTTATGGCTCTGAGAGCATATCTTTTGAATAAAAACTTTAGCTGCTTTCTTTGGTCTTGTAAAGCTTATGGTTATAACTATTATTTTTATATATTGCTGTCTGGTTGAATTTGGTGTAATTGAAATTCTGGAGTGAAAATGTAATTATTTTAGCAGGTGTTCTTTTACCTGGGATGTCTGAATTACAGAGGAGACTCTGTCGAAATTTTCGTAAAATACTAGCTTTTATTCAAGTATATTCTTTAAATTAAATAGGCTTGCCATACTATGATAGTAAGTCTGTGTGCCGATCAAGGCTTAGGAGTCGTGACAAAATTTTTATACCCAATTTCAGACACTTATGTACTTATATAAATTATTTTCTGAAAGCACCAGCAAATTATCTTTTAATTTAAATTCTGCATGTGTTACGTAAGTAATGCCCTAAGGGGGGTGTTACATCTATAATTATGAGTAGCTAATCCCCTTTGTTGGGATTAGATGTAACTAAACTAAACTTCATGTATTTGCCTTGACTGATTAATCTATGTTTATGTTTCTCTATTAGTGATTGATTTCCATCGCTTAATGCCTGTTGTGGCTAGCACTACCATGACTTGATTAGTGTTTTGGTATGCAATTGGAAAATTCGTATTAGAACCAGAACTGGAATTAATCACCTAGTAACCCTTGCGTCTAGGAATGGAGTTTGGTTTACTAGTAATCGCGTAATCCTTAATCTTAATGCAAATTCATTAATCTAGGCCACCTAAGGAATTAGGGCCTATTAGTGGATTTAGGCTCTTGTCATCTGAGGAATCAGGGCTTGAGTAATATAGTGGGTTGATTTTAATATTTGAAGCATGAATGGGAGGTATCTAGTCCTGGTAGTACATGAGGCAGAGGTTTGGTGAAGTTTAATCCCAACATATTCTTTTCGCATTCCAAGTATTCGATAAAAATACAAAAAGATTTTGATTGTTTTCTTTTATTTATTTTGAATCCTCATCATAGTCTATATAGTTGCTGAATTTGTGAATTGGTAATTGACATCCAATCCTCGTGGGAACGATATCGGTCTCACCACCGTATTACTTGTAAAACTGGGTATACTTGCCCAGATCCGTCAACAAGTTTTTGGCGCCGTTGCCGGGGATTGGTTTTGCCAATATCATTAGTAACAAAGAAGGCAACTAATTTAGACTTTTTTTTAGATTTTCTGTATATATTTGACATTTTCTCTGTACAAATTTGATTTTTTTTTTTTCTTTTGAGTGTTTGTTTGTGCAAGGTTGAGACAACACATGGACGATCATTACTATCCAACTTGGGGATCTCAACTTGATTGGATCGTGTTTGATGGTATCACCAATAAGCACGTGAAGATTTACTCCAAAGAGGAATGGGAATCCTATGTGTCATCCTTGCAACCACCACCACACTTCGAGCTGGACCCCGATTTGCAAGAGATTCTTTGGGATATAGATGCTCGTCTTTTGAGCTTGAGCATAGAGCGTAGCAAGGAGGAAGTTAGTTATATGATTCAGAGGGCTGAAATGCAAGCAGGGAAAAATACTAGTAAGATAGCGGCATCGCTAAGTGACAACTTACAGAAATTAGAAGAACAAGCTAGTGAACTCTATAAATTGCTTGCAGAAAAGCCACATGGAATTCAAATTGAAGAGAATCTACTTGCTAGCACGGGCGTGAATGAAGATGAAGTGGTGGTGGTAGAAGAGCCACAAGAAGAGGAGTGGGAATGGAATGAGCAACCACCTCTGAAGGTTGCTCTAGAACAATATTCCCAAGAGCTATCCATCTCTGAGACCAAAATCAGAACCAACTGTGACAGTATCGAAGCTGTGATGCAGAATTTCAAAACGCAAGTTGAGGAAATTTGCAAACAGTTAGTATAGGAGCCAGATGAAGCACAATTTGAGCAAAATCTGGTTTTGCGGATAGTTCAAAATTTAGATGAAGTGATAGTGGACTCTACCATGCTTGCTGAGCAATCTGAATTTTCTGCATTGGACAAATATGTCGGCTTACATGCATGTGTGGACGCTGCAAAGCTAGCCCCTTCCACTTGTCTGTCAACCCTCCTCTTGAAAATTCCATTTGACCCGAGAGGATGTGTGTTCATCATTGTAGTTAAAGAGGTCAATGGAGTTTTCACACACTGGCTAGGTGGAATTGTGGATAGAGTCATATTGCTTCTGCAATCGCCACTCCATAAGCCATGGGATCCGGGTGGAGGATCTTGCATCTTGAGCACCCCTTGGTCCTTATACCACAAGCTATGGGATCCAGGTGGATACTTCTTAATGAGTCAAGCTAGTGACGTTACAGAAGCGCTTACTGGGAGGCAACCCAGGTTTTCTTAACCCTTCTCTTTAGTTAGTTTTTGTTTTGAATTTAACTCTTGAATAATTTGAGAAGATCAAGAGGAAAAATAATAAATTGAGATTTGCCAAGTGATTTCAGGGAAGGAAGGAAGGAAGAGCAAGAAGAAAAAAAAAAGCAAAGTCAGCAACCATCACGCCCAGGCCGTGACACTAGTCACGGCCGTGATGAGCCAGAATTGAAGATCAGAAAGGATCACGGCCCTGCCGTGATACCCATCACAGGCGTAATGAGAAGACCCTGAAGAGCATAGAGCATCACGGCCTAGCCGTGATGAAGGTCACGGCCGTGACAGGCCAGCCCTGAGGACCAGAATTGACTACGGCCTAGTCGTGATGAGGCTCACGGCAGTGATGCATTTCCCAACAAGTTTCTGACTGGAATGAGAGCCAGCACCCGCTACCGCCTCGGTAAGTGGTTCCATTTTTCTCCTCTTTCCAACTTGATTGTTTACATTGGGGACAATGTAAATTCTTAAGCTTGGGGTAGGGGTATTTTGCATTTGCATTTTTCATGTTGCATTCATATAGTCTTGCATGATAGCTTTGCATGATTACATGATTCGATTACCCCTTGCTTAGATATGATGCATCCAATTGTGAAAACCGAGTGCCAATTAAATTGAGATAGTGAATTTTCGAACCCAATTTTTTTATTCTTGTGATAAGGCTGCAAATGAAAATGCTTGAGATAATCTTTGATAGTTGATAATTAGCATATGGTTCAGTAGATTTATGTTTCTCATTGATTTTTGAACTACTAAAATGTGAGATTTTGAGCCAAAAAGGGGTACTCACTAAACTTACCCCATTCTATGTGATAGAGTGTTATTCCTCTTGGATGATATTTCTCTAGAACTTGACTTGAAACCATTTTGAAGCTTAAAAATTTTTGAAAACATTTTTGAAAATGATTGAGGCACTAGGTATTTTTTCGGCCTTCTGAGCTTTGAATGACTAAATGCTACCCCTTAGTTGCCCAATTTTGAGCCTGAAAGAATGAAATACTTTTCTTGGTCCCTTGAAAAATTTTGATGAATGATGCTTGATAAGAGACCTTCTAAAGTATTGCAAAAAAAAAGGGGTAAAAAGGTAGTTGAAAAAGTATGGGATGAGAAAATCAGAAAAATGTTTCTCTTGAGCTGAAATATCCCCTTCTCCAAATAATAGTTAAAAAAAATAAAAGAAAAAGAAATATAAATGGAGAAGGGGATGACAAAAAGAAAAGTGAGAAATAAAATATAAAGAAAGAAAGGTGGAAAAATAAATCAAAACCCAAAAAGAGTATTTTAGAAGGTCATGCTGTGTAATGCTTGATAGTTTGTATAGCCTTTTGAAATGTGCCTTTCTTGATTGCCCACCTAACGATAAATCCCATGGCCCCGTTACAACCAAAGTGAAAGACCTCTTGATTCTTAATTGTTTTCATTAATAAAGTAGAGATTTGGTTGATAGTCAAGCCTATGGTAGAATTCATTCATTGAGGAAAATAGAGCGAATTGTCATACATCCCTAAACACTTGAGTGAGGTGAAAAAGAGAGTCAAGCAAATGAATAAGCTTGGGGTGATCTTCAGGTGAGCAAGAGTGCCCGAATAAGTGAGAATATGAGTCTAGGAAACCTAAGCTTCTAATTGAACTTGAATTGATTGTCTCTTGCTGAATTATTTGAAATGCCTGTTACTTGGATCATTTACTCGGGTTCTTGGTTCACTATCCATGTTCTGATTAATTTGATCTTTTGGCCTCAGTGATTGCTTGAGGACAAGCAATTGAATAAGCTTGGGGTGATTTGATAGTGTGATTTTACATCATGTTTCCTGTACACTTTTGCATGCATTTTTCATATAGATTAAGCATTCTTTATTTGATTTTAGTTAGTTTTTCCATTAGAACGGGTAAGGTGGTTGATAAGCCACTGGCTCATCTAGTTTTATAGCTAGTATGACCGTGGTTTTGTGCTAATTTTATATCATTTTCGCCCAATTTAGACTTGATTGTCTTTAACCAGCATTTTGAGTCCATAAAGTATTTTTAGGTTAATTTAGCTGATTTAGAGTCAAATAAAGCACTTATGCTATTTTCTGTTTTCAGGTTAATAAAAAGGAATAAATCTGGAGCTTTCGCCCCGCGAGAAGATCATTCGCCTCGCGAACCTGAAGGTGACTGTGCTAGAAAATTTGCATCCTTTCTGTGTCGCCCCGCGAATAGATGACTCGCCTCGCGAGAGTGAAGACCAGAAGTCATGACTTTTCCATTCCTCGCCACGCGAGCCGTGCTTCGCCTCGCGAGAAGACCAAACGATGCAAACTGTTCGCATTATTCGCCTCGCGAGACAGTGTTCGCCTCGCGAGTCCACGGATTCCAGAGGCTCTATATAAGCGTGTTTGAAGGCAGAACAGAGAGAATCTTGTTTTTACCTTTTGTTTTCTTTTAGTTTAGATAGTTGTCTTACTTTTGTAATGGAGAACTAGTCTCCTCGATTAATCTACTGTGATTGGTTTCCATTACTACACTTGAGGTTATGTAATTCCTGTTTTGCTTGCTTTTCTCTTTTCAATACTATGCTATATATTTCTGTTTGCTTAATTCAGGAGTGTATAGTGTTGTATTGATTTATTTCGGTGATGTTATGTTCCTATACTAAATCGCGTTTGCTTAATTCGCGTGTGTTCATTCATGTTCGCTTAGTTCATGAGGGCCTAACCCCGTTTGCTTAATTCGAGAATAGGGACATATATCTGTAGTGGTGGTTTCGCTTCTAAATTGTTGCTACAACCGAAAGGGGATTAGAATTTGCTTAGGGCTTGGAATTATATAAACCAATGATAGTGGGAAACCGAGAACAGTAGGTTGATCGTCTTTAGTTTATTTGTTAATCTCTTTGAACTGCCTTGTTTTCATTGCTCTGCTTTTATTTGTTTTCTTTATTTTATTTCAATCCAAACCCCCCAAAACTGATTTTCTGTTAATAATAGCAACCTAAGAGTCCTTGTGAGACGACATCCGAGTTGTCGCTTCCCTATCTACATTATTTTGTAAATGCTCGTTCTTTTTGGTGCGTGGCGACAGCGCGTTCAGTGGTCTTGTGGTGTTGTTTTGCAGGAATTAATGTAAAAATGATCAAAATCAGCCATGATGGAGCTTGGATGAAATAGAGCTTGAAAAGTGAAGAAAATGAGCCAAGCAGAGACAATCACGGCCTGACCGTGATGACCATCATGGCCATGATCAAGAAAACTGAGAAGATGAAGGCAAAAGTCAGAAGCTGTCACGGCCTAGCCGTGATGCCCATCACGACCGTGACAGGCCAGGTAGAAGCGATCATGGCCTAGCCATGATGAGACTCACGGCCGTGATGCTCCAAATTTGAAAGCGCGCCCACACCAGAACACGTCACGGCCGTGACGCGTGGCCTCTCTATAAATAGAGTGCAGAACAGACAGAAAAAGGATGGCTGGGGATTCTGGGGGGTCTCTGACACAGATCCATCAGACAGCTTTTAACCTAAAGGATACTTGGAGGCTGCGAAGAGGGTTCCAACCCTAGAAGGGAGCTGTTGAGAGGGGCTGCTTTGTAATATCGGTAATAAATATATAAATATATATTTTTATCTGAGACTTAGAAAATGATTTTGGATAAACCAAGGTCATTTCCTTGTTATACTTATTTTCATAAGGTTACGGGGAAGTTTTTGGTTGAAAATTCAGACGGAAGCCGGTCTGCTGTTTTCTGTGTTTTCGCTGACAGTAAAAGTTTACGGCTCAGAAAACCTAATTTTAACTCGTGGACGAGATGAAAAATTTTTTTATTGTATTTACTACGATACTGGAAGTTTTGAAAAATTTAGCGTAAAAATTAAAATATTATATTTGTTGCGGGTGTATACGTCGAGATTATCTCTAGGAAAAGCCTGCGCCAGATGAACCAAGGAGTCGGCAACGTGGCTGAGGTGATGGATTTGACCGACTTGACGGGCATTTATGACGAGCATATCCGTGTCATAATGGCCATAATGGCACATTTATGACAGAGGAATCTTTTGCCTGGAAATGACGATTTTACCCTTGGCTCTTCATGAATATTTCAAGTCATGCCATTGAGAATTTGGACCAAATTACACCCAATCCACACGGTTTCCTCCTCCATTCCAAGCATTTGGACACCACTTTTTCCTAGCCATAAATGAGTATTGATGTTAAGTGGATGAGTCATAGGCAAAGTCACATCCTCATCATTATCCCGAAACTGCCACGAAATTATGACTCTTATACGTTCTGAATCTATAAAAACTTTCTACATTAAAGTTGTTCATCTTTCTCTCTTCTTTCCAACGACATAAAGATCAACAAAAACGAACAAGTATAGTGAAAGATATGTCCAAATTACCGAAATTGCTCTAAATTTTTATCATCTTTATCTCTCTCTCTAAACTTCTCAAGAATACTTAGAAAACCAAGGTTTATTAACCATGATTTGCAACCCAAAATATTTTCTCCCTAATATGTGGTGTAGGAGGCAGCCACATCTCTTCAAAATTTAGGACCACATATTTTATTAACCATGATTATACATAAACCCTAGTTAGGTTACTATTAACTATAGTTAGGTTATTATATTATTTTCTAACTTAACCTTGATCAAATAAACTCAACCATGGTTCTTTTATCTCATCAAACCACACATTTTCTCCTCACACCCACCTCTAAACCGTGCCCATCATCCACACTTGGATCATTTTCCAACTTCATCATTTTGTCTCTCTCAAAACTTCATGTTCTTCATTTTCTCTCACAAGTTCTTCACTTGTTCTTCATTTGTTCTTCATTTGTTCTTCACTTATTCATCATTTATCTCTAACTTAGAAACATAATCTCATGATTCTTCATTCATGAAACTTGTTGCTTAGATCAATAACCATCACTTGATCCATTTTGTTCTTGAATCCATGAACTTTCAAGTTCATCTTTTCTTTCCTTCAAATTCGGCCCATACCCATATATAACCATCGAAACCTTGTTTTGATCTTCTAAGATCATATTCTCACTTATCTAGATGATCTAAACAATTTCTATTTCACATCTCAAGTTTTTCCCCACAAAACACAAAGAACTCCTTAGTGTTCTTGCTAAGATCATCTTTGTTCTTCAAGTTCTTGAATAAATCTTTTTTTTTCCAAGGTGAGGAATCTCTCTCTTAATCTTGATATTTTAAGCTTTTCTATTCACAACTTTTATGGATTTATGCTTGTGTTCATCATGTTCTTCATATGAGTCAAAGTTCTTGAAGCTTTCTTCAAAAACTCATAACTAATTCTAGAAAAATCTTTTTGACATGAAACCAATTTCTATGATCTAGATATAATCCCTACTTTCATTATCCAAGATAAGGTAATCAAAAACATTTTCCTTCCCTATTTTATTCAAGTGGCAGAATCTCACACAATGGAGGGTTTGATGATTTTGTTTTCATTTTTGAAATCTAATGCTTGATTTGAGCTCTCTAGTACCTAAGTGATCTAAATCCAAGAGCTTGAATCCAACTAAATTTCCTAGCCTATTTTCCTAATATGGGCCGAAACCCTAACCCTAAAGGTTAGAGGATTTTGTTTCAAATTTTAGTCTTGTAATAAGTAATCTATGTTAGTTAAGACTCTAGTAACTAGGATCCAAAAGATGGCATTAAGAAGATAACCCTAAACCTATTTTCTAAGTCTTGGTCGAACCTAGCCCTAAAGTGTCATAGATGGTTGTTAGTTGATTAATTATAGTTATGTTGTTTGGTTGAAGGTGGTTGTGTTAACTCGTGGCGGGATAACGAGGATCGTCGTGTACGTATTTCCGGTGCTAGCTCAGGTGGGGAAAAGAATCAACCTATCGTCGGAATCGATAAGTAGTAGATTATATGATAATTGTGTAGGGCGACCTAAACCCTACTAGTAGTCGAGTAATCGACAAGACCAAAATCCCATTGGAAACCTTTTCTGTAAAACCAATGGTGATTCAGGGATTGTAGGTTTATCGACATTAAGTTGATTTTAAGAATTTGAGGATGTTTGATTTTATGCAATCAAATTTACTGTGATACGTTGGTTGAGGTATTCCATCTGCATGTGACGTATTATTTCGGTATTTGAATATTTATGATATTGAGGATGTTTATTGTCTATCACGGCCGTGATGGTTGTCATGGCCAGGCCGTGACAGGTTCTGTTTTGTAGAATTCTTGCTTTTGATGTCTGTCACGGCCGTCATGGCTATCACGGCCTAGCCGTGACAGAGTCTGACTTTGTTATTTATTTGGTTTGATTATTATGAGTTGGTTGTGATCAATTACTGTATATGATATTGAGATATTTGAATATTCTGTTGATTAATGTGTTATGCATGATTTGCCTGGGTTTAATCCTATGCTTAGATGATTTTAAGCAAAGATATATGTTGTTTGGGAGATAAGTTTTGGGTGAGAGTTTTGAATATGAATTAGAGGTGACTCGCTATTATTTTATAGAAGTGATGTGATATAGAATGTAAGTGGAGGTTGTGAGGAAAAGCTTGAGGGACTAGGTTGCTATTGATAAAAGTCAGTGAGAATCATACCGTTCTTATGCACTATTTCCTATGAGAGATTAGGGAATAGTGGCGCACCGAATTATAAGGTCTTTTATGCTTATGTGCTATTTCAAATGGGGGAAACAGTGACGCATATCGTGCTTATGCACTATTTCCTATGAGAGGCCAGGGAATAGGGGCGCACCGAGTTATTATTTATTATGTGCTTATGTGCTATTTCCAATGGGGGCAATAGTGACGCATATCGTGCTTATGCACTATTTCCTATGAGAGGCAAGGGAATAGGGGCGCACCGAGTTATTATTTATTATGTGCTTATGTGCTATTTCCAATGGGGGCAATAGTGATGCATATAGTGCTGATGCACTATTTCCTATGAGAGATTAGGGAATAGTGGCGCACCGAGTTTTGACCCTAAATAGTTCTGGACTACTGACTAATGTGACAGGAGTGAAGATGGCCACATCAGTATAAAGTTTTAGTTGCATGGGCTGAGGGTAGAGGATGATATAGTGAATTGAGGATGATTGTTGATTTTGAGTGATGTGTGTCTGTGACAATTACTGTATAATTTACTATTATTCTTTTCCGCTTTTTGATGATAGAACTCTTTCTTATTCCCTATATCTTTCTGTGTGTTGTATTTTATTTCTGATGTGATCGTACGAGAAGACCCGATGGAGGAACCAATTGCCGAGGAGTTAGATGGAACTCCTTACGAACCAGATGCTGGAGGTCGGGCTGTGATTCATGACGAGTAGAGTATAGACATTATGGACAGTGTGTCTAAGGAGTATTTATCTTTCCGCTAAGTATGTCTGTAGTGAAGTTTATGCCTGTGAGGGATCCTACCGAGAGGATACCCTCAACAGTGTTTTGGTAATGTAATAAATAAACATGTGTGTATGTATATATAGTACTACCTTGGTGTGTTTTAAATTTGAAGAAGTTAAATGATAATGATATAAGTTTTAATTTTTACGTATTTTCAACGATAAGTGTGTGATTAAGTAAGTAAATATTAAGGTTTTAATGTAATAATACAATGGGGCACAACGGGGTATCTCATTTGGTGGTATCTGAGCAGTTCGATTCTAATCGGACTGTGAGGTCTAGGATATTGTTACTGGCCGTGTCTAATTGAGTCCACATCGGATTTTAACTATGCTTAGAAGATGGGTAGTGTGTCCGAATACGATGCGATAATTAACATTAGTATGGCATATGGTATTTATATACTCGTCTATGTGGTATTATATGTCATGCTGATAAGAGCGAATGATTTCTGTTACAGAATCATGGCTCGTGGAAGAGGACGTCCGATCGACAGTAATGACAGAACTCCTGAAAGAATTGTTGCAGCTAACAATGTGGAAAATAATCATACCGGAAGTGGAGAGTCATCTGAGACTCAAGATACCATGAAAAACATAGTTACTGCTCTGTTATTACAAACACAGCAGAATGTTGAGATGCTACAGATGAACAAAAAACAGCAGGAACAACAGAACCAAAGGAGAGCTGTAGCAGCTGAAGATGTCGGAATGGTTACTTTCCTGAAAGGGAAGCCACCCCAATTCCGAGGAGATTATGATCCAGAGAAGGCAGAATGGTGGATACAAGAGATCGAGAAGATATTCGATACCATGCGCTGTAGAGAGGATAGGAAAGTGACGTATGCTGCCTTCATGCTAACTGGAGGAGCAGAGTCTTGGTGGAGAGGCAAGCAAAGATTGCTAGATGCCGAAGGCAGAGTTATCAACTGGCAGCTGTTTAGTGACTGCTTCTTTGAGAAGTATTTTCCGCGTCTAGTTCGACGCGAGAAAGAAAGGGAATTCATGAGTCTCAAACAAGGCAACATGACTGTTGGTGATTATGCATCACGATTTGAGGCTCTGATTAAGTATTCTGAATTTTATCAGAGATTCCCAGATGAAGATTGGCAATGTAGAAGGTTTGAGGAAGGACTCCGACATGAACTACAGAGGGCTATAGTATCTCTCGATATCCCGAGTTTTCCAGAGCTAGTGGAACGATGCAGTGCGATCGAAAGTCTAGATCAGAGGCTGGCTAATGAGCAGAAGCAACAAAGGATTGGAGGTCCTATTCGATCAGATACTCAGAGGAGAGTAGATAGTGGTTCTCAGGGGAGGCGAGAACCATACCCCAAACCAGTGCAGACAGTAGCACCAACACCAATTGCCACAACACAAGTGGTTGGAACGGGTCAGCAACAGCAAGGCCCAGTTTGTTATAAATGTGGAGGACCACATTATCAACGGAATTGCAAGGAGGTACCTTGCTGTTTCCATTGTGGCAAACCAGGACATTTTACTAGAGATTGTAGACAAAAAGGCATGCCGCAGCCGGTAGCTGGGAATAGGGAAGTTGGAGGTTATAGAGGTGGAAACCAGGGAGGAGTTCCCGCAACCGGTCCGCAGATGGTTAGGCCTCAAGCTACTGGGAGAGTGTTTACCATAAGGGGAGCTGAATCTTCTCACCTTGCAGATCTCAGAGAAGGTATGTGTAAATTGGATATAATACGTAATTATTGTTTAGAGGATAAATAGAATGATATAAGGATGGATTATGTTATGAAGTACCGCTATCATTTAGAGGAAGATAACGATGAGAAATATATTGTGGGATCTTTAGAATAAGATACGATTACAAGATGATGTCTAGTTTTGAGTTAAGAAATTCCGAGGACGGAATTTTTTCTAAGAGGGGTAGTAATGTAACACCCCGATTTTCGCTGCTTTGTAATATCGGTAATAAATATATAAATATATATATTTTTATCCGAGACTTAGAAAATTATTTTGGATAAACCAAGGTCATTTCCTTGTTATACTTATTTTCATAAGGTTACGGGGAAATTTTTGGTTGAAAATTCAGAAGGAAGTCAGTCTGCCGTTTTCTGTGTTTTCGCTGACAGTAAAAGTTTACTGCTCAGAAAACCTAATTTTAACTCGTGAAAGAGATGAAAAATGTTTTTATTGTATTTACTACGATACTAGAAGTTTTGAAAAATTTAGCGTAAAAATTAAAATATTATATTTGTTGCGGGCGTATACGTCGAGATTATCTCTAGGAAAAGCCTGCGCCAGATGAACCAAGGAGTCGGCAACGAGGCTGATTTGACTGACTTGACGAGCATTTATGACGAGCATATCCGTGTCATAATGGCCATAATGGCACATTTATGACAGAGGAATCTTTTGCTTGAAAATGACGATTTCACCCTTGGCTCTTCATGAATATTTCAAACCATGCCATTGAGAATTTGGACCAAATTACACCCAATCCACATGGTTTCCTCCTCCATTCCAAGCATTTGGACACCACTTTTTCCTAGCCATAAATGAGTATTGATGTTAAGTGGATGAGTCATAGGCAAAGTCACATCCTCATCATTATCCAGAAACTGCCACGAAATTATGACTCTTATCCGTTCTGAATATCTAAAAACTTTCTCCATGAAAGTTGTTCATCTTTCTCTCTTATTTCCAACGACATAAAGATCATAAAAAACGGAAAAGTATAGTGAAATATATGTCCAAATTACCGAAACTGCTCTAAATTTTTATCATCTTTATCTCTCTCTCTAAACTTCTCAAGAATACTTAGAAAACCAAGATTTATTAACCATGATTTGAAACCCAAAATATTTTCTCCCTAATATGTGGTGTAGGAGGAAGCAACATCTCTTCAAAATTTAGGACCACATATTTTATTAACCATGATTATACATAAACCCTAGTTAGATTACTATTAACTATAGTTAGGTTATTATATTATTTTCTAACTTAACCTTTATCAAATAAACTCAACCATGGTTCTTTTATCTCATCAAACCACACATTTTCTCCTCACACCCACCTCTAAACCGTGCCCATAATCCACACTTGGATCATTTTCCAACTTCATCATTTTGTCTCTCTCAATACTTCATGTTCTTCATTTTCAATCACAAGTTCTTCACTTGTTCTTCATTTGTTCTTCACTTATTCATCATTTATCTCTAACTTAGAAACATAATCTCATGATTCTTCATTCATGAAACTTGTTCCTTAGATCAATAACCATCACTTGATCCATTTTGTTCTTGAATCCATGAACTTTCAAGTTCATCTTTTCTTTCCTTCAAATTCGGCCCATACCCATATATAACCATCCAAACCTTGTTTTGATCTTCTAAGATCATATTCTCACTTATCTAGATGATCTAAATAATTTCTATTTCACATCTCAAGTTTTTCCCCACAAAACACAAAGAACTCCTTAGTGTTCTTGCTAAGATCATCTTTGTTCTTCAAGTTCTTGAATAAATCTTTTTATTCCAAGGTGACGAATCTCTCTCTTAATCTTGATATTTTAAGCTTTTATATTCACAACTTTTATGGATTTATGCTTGTGTTCATCATGTTCTTCATATGAGTCAAAGTTCTTGAAGCTTTCTTCAAAAATTCATAACTAATTCTAGAAAAATCCTTTTGACATGAAACCAATTTCTATGATCTAGATATAATCCCTACTTTCATTATCCAAGAGCATGTAATCAAAAACATTTTCCTTCCCTATTTTCTTCAAGTGGCAGAATCTCACTCAATGGAGGGTTTGATGATTTTGTTTTCATTTTTGAAATCTAATGCTTGATTTGAGCTCTCTAGTACCTACGTGATCTAAATCCAAGAGCTTGAATCCAACTAAATTTCCTAGCCTATTTTCCTAATATGGGCCGAAACCCTAACCCTAAAGGTTAGAGGACTTTGCTTCAAATTTTAGTCTTGTAATAAGTAATCTATGTTAGTTAAGACTCTAGTAACTAGGATCCAAAAGATGGCATTAAGAAGATAACCCTAAACCTATTTTCTAAGTCTTGGCCGAACCTAGCCCTAAAGTGTCATAGATGGTTGTTAGTTGATTAATTATAGTTATGTTGTTTGGTTGAAGATGGTTGTGTTAACTCGTGGCGGGATAACGAGGATCGTCGTGTACGTATTTTTGGTGCTAGCTCAGGTGGGGAAAAGAATCAACCTATCGTCGAAATCGATAAGTAGTAGATTATATGATAATTGTGTAGGGCGACCTAAACCCTACTAGTAGTCGAGTAATCGACAAGACCAAAATCCCATTGGAAACCTTTTCTGTAAAACCAATGGTGATTTGGTGATTGTAGGTTTATCGACATTAAGTTGATTTGAAGTATTTGAGGATTTTTGACTTTATATTATCAAATTTACTGTGATACGTTGGTTGAGGTATTCCATCTGCATGTGACGTATTATTTCGGTGTTTGAATATTTATGATATTGAGGATGTTTATTGTCTGTCACAACCGTGATGGTTGTCATGGCCAGGCCGTGACAGGTTCTGTTTTGTAGAATTCTTGCCTTTGATGTCTGTCACGGCCGTGATGGCTATCACGACCTGGCCGTGACAAAGTCTGACTTTGTTATTTATTTGGTTTGATTATTATGAGTTGGTTTTGATAAATTGTTGTATATGATATTGAGATATTTGAATATTCTGTTGATTAATGTGTTATGCATGATCTGCCTGGGTTTAATCCTATGCTTAGATGATTTTAAGCAAAGATATATGTTGTTCGGTGTAACACCCCGATTTTCGCTGCTTTGTAAAATCGGTAATAAATATATAAATATATATTTTTATCCGAGACTTAGAAAATGATTTTGGATAAACCAAGGTCATTTCCTTGTTATACTTATTTTCATAAGGTTACAGGGAAGTTTTTGGTTGAAAATTCAGACGGAAGTCGGTCTGCCGTTTTCTGTGTTTTCACTGACAGTAAAAGTTTACTGCTCAGAAAACATAATTTTAATTCATGAACGAGATAAAAAAAATGTTTTTATCGTATTTGCTACGATACGGGAAGTTTTTAAAAATTTAGCGTAAAAATTAAAATATTATATTTGTTGCGGGCTAATACGTCGAGATTATCTCTAGGAAAAACCTGCGTCAGATGAACCAAGGAGTCGGCAACGGGGCTGAGGTGACGGATTTGACCGATGTGATAAGCATTTATGACGAACTTATCCGCATCATAATGGTGCATTTATGACAGAGGAATCTTTTGCCTGGAAATGACGATTTTACCCTTGGCTCCTCATGAATATTTCAAGCCATGCCATTGAGAATTTGGACCAAATTACTCCCAATCCACACGGTTTCCTTATCCATTCCAAGTATTTAGACATCACTTTTTCGTAGCCATAAATGAGCATTGATGTTAAGTGGATGAGTCATAGGCAAAGTCACATTCTCATCATTCTCCCGAAACTGCCACGAAATTATGACTCTTATCTGTTAAGAATCTCGGAAAACTTTCTACAAGAAAGTTGTTCATCTTTCTCTCTTCTTTCCAACGACATAAATATCATAAAAAAACGGACAAGTTAATTGAGAAATATGTCCAAATTACAGAAATTGCTCTAAATCTTCATCATCTTTATCTTTCTCTCTAAACTTCTCAAGAACACTTAGAAAATCAAGCTTAATTAACCATGATTTGCAACACAAAATATCTTCTCCCTAATATGTGGTGTAGGAGGCAGCCACATCTCTTCAAAATTTTGGACCACGTATTTTATTAACCATGATTATACATAAACCCGAGTTAGGTTACTATTAACTATAGTTAAGTTATTATATTATTTTCTAACTTAACCTTGATCAAATAAACTCAACCATGGTTCTTTTATCTCATCAAACCACACATTTTCTCCTCACACCCACCTCTAAACCGTGCCCATCATCCACACTTGGATCATTTTCACTCGTTTTCCAACTTCATCATTTTGTCTCTCTCAATACTTCATGTTCTTCATTTTCTCTCACAAGTTCTTCACTTGTTCTTCATTTGTTCTTCACTTATTCATCATTTATATCTAACTTAGAAACATAATCTCATGATTCTTCATTCATGAAACTTGTTCCTTAGATCAATAACCATCACTTGATCCATTTTGTTCTTGAATCAATGAACTTTCAAGTTCATCTTTTCTTTCCTTCAAATTTGGCCCATACCCATATATAACCATACTAACCTTGTTTTGATCTTCTAAGATCATATTCTCACTTATGTAGATGATCTAAACAATTTCTATTTCACATCTCAAGTTTTTCCCCACAAAACACAAAGAACTCCTTAGTGTTCTTGCTAAGATCATCTTTGTTCTTCAAGTTCTTGAATAAATCTTTTTATTCCAAGGTGAGGAATCTCTCTCTCAATATTGATATTTTAAGCTTTTCTATTCACAACTTTTATGGATTTATGCTTGTGTTCATCATGTTCTTCATATGAGTCAAAATTCTTGAAGCTTTCTGTTGTGACGCCGGCAAGTGTACCGGGTCGTCGCAAGTAATAAAACACGGTAAGAGTCTACCGAGGTCGAACACAAGGATTGGGTTACCAATTCAACTAATTTGTCAAGAAATCCGATACGTTGGTTAAGCAATAGAAGGTGGTTGAGAGAAAGAGATTGAGATCGCAAATTCAAGAATCAAATCAAATAACGCTACGGTGATTAAATGCAGAAATAAAAGCATCTAAGGTTTCGAATCCACCTACCCAATCATGCAAAGTACCCAAGTGATGATATTCTCCTCCCTAAGTTCAATTTTAATGTCAACCGGGACCCCTAAATTCTCCTAAATCCACTTCCGTGCTCATTAGGACGTATTCGATGATTTGAGTTAATTACTTGCTAGGTCTCTTAACCCTAATCTCGAATTCTATTAATTATTGTTCCCTATAGGTTGCATCGATCTCCTACTCACTCTCTTGCAATACTCGACCGATGTTCCCAATTCAAGTTCTAAAACGCGAATCGCCGCTAGGCCTCAACACGTTTAACTAGTCGATCACGCTAGCATATAATCGACACAATGCAAACAGAATTGGAAAATCATAATTGAATTAAAGGAGAGAGAGTTACATTACATGAACACTATGCCGCCATGGGTGGCTTCATCGATCCCTTAGACAGGAGGATTAGTTCCTCATGTCCGTAACAACGACGCACGTACAATCGGAATTCATCCTAAGCCTAAGAATTAAGAGAAAAGAAAAGGAGACGCAGCCCCAGAATAAGGATTACAAAAGATCTCTGAAAATTTTGATCCAAAAAGTCCTCTTTTTCTGTTCTGAACTGCTCTATTTATAAGGAGGCCACGCGTCACGGCCGTGACGTCCATCACGGCCAGGCCGTGACGGTTTCTGTTTCTGGCGCACTTCTGGAATTCGAACTCTCGCGACGCGAATGATGTTTCGCGACGCGAGCCCGCCTTTCACGGCCCGTGATGTGAATCACGGCCAGGCCGTGATGTTCTCTGCCTTGTGTGGATCTTAGTTCACGGCCGTGATATGCATCACGGCTAGGCCGTGATGGTCTCTGACTCTGGTACTTTTCTGGAATTCACACACTCGCGACGCGAAGGACGTCTCGCGACGCGAACTTTCCTTTCACGCCCCGTGATGTGAATCACGGCTAGGCCGTGATGGTCTCTGTCTTCCCAGGTCTTCAAAATCTCGCGGGGCGAGCTTCCTCTCGCGGGGCGAGAATCTCCATAATAGCAATCTCCACTATTTCTTGACTTTCCTTAATTCTTAGAGCTTCACTTATGGACCTGAAAACAACACAAGCAACCACAAGCGTAATTCTATCCAAAAGAAGCTAAAAACTACACAAAAGACGCAAAACGATTCAAAGTCCAACTTAGGAACAAAACAAGGCAAATTTGGGCGAAAACGAGACTGAACTCGAATAATTTGCACAAAAACCACGGTCCATCTAGTTATAAAACTAGATAAGCCGAAGGCTTATCACTTTCTTCAAAAATTCATAACTAATTCCAGAAAAATCCTTTTGACATGAAACCAATTTCTATGATCTAGATATAATCCCTACTTTATTTATCCAAGATCATGTGATCAAAATCATTTTCCTTCCCTATTAACCATTAAGGGCCGAACCTAGGTAGGAAAATGGGTTTGGTGTTTTGTTGTTTGTTTTGAAAGTTAGTACTTGACTTAAGTTCTATAATACATATATAGCTTAAATCCAAGAGCTTGAATACAACTAAATTTCCTAGCTTATTTTCCTAATATGGGCCGAAACCCTAACCCTAAAGGTTAGAGGATTTTGTTTCAAATTTTAGTCTTGTAATAAGTAATCTATGTTAATTAAGACTCTAGTAACTAGGATCCAAAAGATGGCATTAAGAAGATAACCCTAAACCTATTTTCTAAGTCTTGGACGAACCTAGCCCTAAAGTGTCATAGATGGTTGTTAGTTGATTAATTATAGTTATGTTGTTTGGTTGAAGGTGGTTGTGTTAACTCGTGGCGGGATAACGAGGATCGTCGTGTACGTGTTTCCGGTGATAACTCAGGTGGAGAAAAGAATCAACCTATAGTCGGAATCGATAAGTAGTAGATTATATGATAATTGTGTAGGGCGACCTAAACCCTACTAGTAGTCGAGTAATCGACAAGACCAAAATCCCATTGGAACCCTTTTCTGTAAAACCAATGGTGATTCAGGGATTGTAGGTTTATCGACATTGAGTTGATTTTAAGTATTTGAGGATGTTTTATTTTATGTTATCAAATTTAATGTGATACGCTGGTTGAGGTATTCCATCTGCATGTGACGTATTATTTCGGTGTTTGAATATTTATGATATTAAGGATGGTTGTTGTCTGTCACGGCCGTGATGGTTGTCATGGCCAGGCCGTGACAGGTTCTGTTTTGTAGAATTCTTGCCTTTGATGTCTGTCACGGCCGTCATGGCTATCACGGCCTGGCCGTGACAGAGTCTGACTTTGTTATTTATTTGGTTTGATTATTATGAGTTGGTTGTGATAAATTGTTGTATATGATATTGAGATATTTGAATATTCTGTTGATTAATGTGTTATGCATGATCTACCTGGTTTTTAATCCTATGCTTAGATGATTTTAAGCAAAGATATATGTTGTTCGGGAGATAAGTTTTGGGTGAGAGTTTTGAATATGAACTAGAGGTGACTCGCTATTATTTTATAGAAGTGATGTGATATAGAATGTAAGTGGAGGTTGTGAGGAAAAGCTTGAGGTACTAGGTTGGTATTGATAAAAGTCGGTGAGAATCATACCGTGTTTATGCACTATTCCCTATGAGAGATTAGGGAATAGTGGCGCACCGAATTATAAGGTCTTTTATGCTTATCTGCTATTTCAAATAGGGGAAATAGTGACGCATATTGTGCTGATGCACTATTTCCTATGAGAGGTAAGGGAATAGGGGTGCACCGAGTTATTATTTATTATGTGCTTATGTGCTATTTCCAATGGGGGCAATAGTGACGCATATCGTGCTTATGCACTATTTCCTATGAGAGGTAAGGGAATAGGGGCGCACCAAGTTATTATTTATTATGTGCTTATGTGCTATTTCCAATGGGGGCAATAGTGACGCATATTGTGCCGATGCACTATTTCCTACGAGAGATTAGGGAATAGTGGCGCACCGAGTTTTGACCCTAAATAGTTCTGGACTACGGACTAATGTGACAGGAGTGAAGATGGCCACATCAGTATAAAGTTTTAGTTGCATGGGCTGAGGGTAGAGGATGATATAGTAAATTGAGGATGATTGTTGATTTTGAGTGATGCGTGTCTGTGGCAATTACTGTATAATTTACTATTATTCTTTTCCACTTTTTGATGGTAGAACTGTTTCTTATTCCCTATATCTTTCTATGTGTTGTGTTTTACTTCTGATGTGATCGTACGAGAAGACCCGATGGAGGAACCAATTGCTGAGGAGTTAGATGGAACTCCTTACGAACCAGATGCTGGAGGTCGATCTGTGATTCATGGCGATTAGAGTATAGACAATATGGCCAGTGTGTCTAGGGAGTATTCATAATTCCGCTAAGTATGTCTGTAGTGAAGTTTATGCCTGTGAGGGATCCTACTGAGAGGATACCCTCAACAGTGTTTTGGTAATGTAGTAAATAAACATGTGTGTAAATATATATATTACAATTTTGGTGTGTTTTATATTTGTAGAAGTTATATGATTATTAATTAAGTTTTAAATTTTTACGTATTTTCAATAGTAAGCGCGCGATTAAGTAAATAAATATTAAGGCTTTAATGTAATAATACGATGGGGCACATCGGGGTGTCTCATTCGGGAGATAAGTTTTGGGTGAGAGTTTTGAATATGAATTAGAGGTGACTCGCTATTATTTTATAGAAGTGATGTGATATAGAATGTAAGTGGAGGTTGTGAGGAAAAGCTTGAGGTACTAGGTTGCTATTGATAAAAGTCAATGAGAATCATACCGTGCTTATACACTATTTCCTATGAGAGATTAGGGAATAGTGGCGCACCGAATTATAAGGTCTTTTATGCTTATGTGCTATTTCAAATGGGGGAAATAGTGGCGCATATCGTGCTTATGCACTATTTCCTATGAGAGGCAAGGGAATAGGGGCGCACCGAGTTATTATTTATTATGTGCTTATGTGCTATTTCTAGTGGGGGAAATAGTGACGCATATCGTGCTTATGCACTATTTCCTATGAGAGGCAAAGGAATAGGGGCGCACCGAGTTATTATTTATTATGTGCTTATGTGCTATTTCCAATGGGGGCAATAGTGACGCATATTGTGCTGATGCACTATTTCCTATGAGAGATTAGGGAATAGTGGCGCACCGAGTTTTGACCCTAAATAGTTCTGGACTACTGACTAATGTGACAGGAGTGAAGATGGCCACATCAGTATAAAGTTTTAGTTGCATGGGCTGAGGGTAAAGGATGATATAGTGAATTGAGGATGATTGTTGATTTTGAGTGATGTGTGCCTGTGACAATTACTGTATAATTTACTATTATTCTTTTCCGCTTTTTGATGATAGAATTATTTCTTATTCCCTATATCTTTCTGTGTGTTGTATTTTATTTCTGATGTGATCGTACGAGAAGACCCGATGGAGGAACCAATTGCCGAGGAGTTAGATGGAACTCCTTACGAACCAGATGCTGGAGGTCGGGTTGTGATTCATGACGAGTAGAGTATAGACATTATGGCCAGTGTGTCTAAGGAGTATTTATCTTTCCGCTAAGTATGTCTGTAGTGAAGTTTATGCATGTGAGGGATCCTACCGAGAGGATACCCTCAACAGTGTTTTGGTAATGTAATAAATAAACATGTGTGTCTGTATATATAGTACTACCTTGGTGTGTTTTAAATTTGAAGAAGTTAAATGATAATGATATAAGTTTTAATTTTTACGTATTTTCAACGATAAGCGCGTGATTAAGTAAGTAAATATTAAGGTTTTAATGTAATAATACAATGGGGCACAACGGGGTGTCTCATCAATAACTCCATATATAAATTTTGAAGTAAAGATTGTATGAGTACATCTGAGATCGACAATACTCTATTTTCCAGGTTAAACTGTTACCTCCTCAGGCCTCCTAAAATCACGAAATTTTACCACAACATATTTTAATATTTCAGTTTTTAAATGCAACAAGTTTCATCTTAATACAATTTTTATAACTCAAGATATAATTTTCGGAATATGGGCTATCAGGATAAATTCGGCCAGCAGTAGCCCTGTTTTCAAAAATTAACTGAGAATATCTCATATTTCCAAAAGTCGGGAAATTTATACACCATGTACCTATGTGTGTTAAATTTCAAATGAGACTACTTTCTCAATCCGATATCTACAACTCTAGTTACAATTTTTTGAATACATGTCTATCAGAAATTACCCCAAAATCCGGGACCCCTAAGAAAATACCAAACATCAAGCTCCAAGAATGGAGTTTACTCACCCTCAATTGCACAAAAACAGTAAGAATTTCACACTTTAAATTGAAATCCAAAAGTTAGGGTTTGGATATTAGGGGTTTTTGAAACTAAAACTGAATGGGTGAGATTCCACTCACCAAAAAAGAAGGAGAAAAAGGTGGCACGAGCAGTGGTGCTTCGATGGTGCTCTGGCACGGTGACAGGCGGCCATTCACCGGCAGTGGTTGACAAAAAAACGTGGATGAGGAATCAGACAGCGAGGGGAAGTGGATGAACCCAATGGTTTCACAAATGGCCGGAAAACGTATGAATAACAGTGGTGGCGGCAAAGCAACGATGGCCAAACTAAAAACTGAATGGTGGAGAAGAAAGAGGAAGATGAGGAGAGTCCGGATCTGTCTTTATTTCATCAACAACGACCAGATGGTGGCGATCTTTTTAGATAGAAGGAGAAGATGATTTTTGAAATGGAGAGAGAGAGAGAGAGAGAGAGAGAGAGAGAGAGAGAGAGAGAGAGGAACGTTCAGACTAAGAAGAAGAAAGGGGGGAAAAAGAAAGAAAAGGGAGAGGTGGGTAAAGTGGGAGAGTTCTGGACATAGAAAGAAAAAGAACTTTTCTTTTCATTTTTTTCTTTATCTTTGTTTCTCTTGCTCAATTTCTCATATTTTTTAAAATTAAAACTAAAATTAAATATAGTATAGTCTGAAAATAAATATCTTCCAATCATATTATTTAAAATAATATTTTTCTTAGATGACAATAATAGTTACAATAGCATAATATTATAGTCTTGCAAACATGCACACTGTAATAACACAGTGTTAACGCACACGATAAAATATTTTAAATAAGAAAATAAAATCAAATAAGTTGAATAACATAAAATTTAAATGTCTAACTAATAATAAATCTAGCTATCAAATAAACACACATATATAATTGTCGGGATGTTACAATATCCATATAAAACATTTATACTAAAATAAATTTTAAATTATTGAGAATGATGTCATTTAAACATAAAATTTTAAATTATTAAAATTATCGGGTATTACAGTTTTGGTGTCTCTCTCTCATCTCTCTAACTTGTTTTAATTTTTTATTAAACAAATAGTTAAATTTAGGCTTTGTAGAAGCTGATGTGTTTCCTCATTTTTTCAACTTTTTGTATTCTCAAATATTTAAAAGATTTACCCAGGAATGTTTTCTGGGTTGGGAGAAGTAGCAGGTAAGTGTGCAGCATGAGTGAGAGAGAGACGGATAGAGAGGAGTCCAAATAGAGAGATGGGAATAGGGGAAGATTTTTTTTTTTTTTTTTTTTTTTGATGTTTTTAATATTGAGAATTTCTAAGGTACCCATGAAAAACAGAGGGTTTGGAGACCCTTGTAAGGTAGAGCAATAAAATAATGACAAATGTTTAAACTGTCATGTCATTATTATTATGAGTCCGGTTGATTAATTTTTCTAAAATTATTACAATTTAGTTCTTAGAATTACTTTGCCTGTAATTTGTTTCTTGGAAATCTCATAAGTCTCCTCATAATTGTTCCTCTCTTTCAAATTTGTGGCTATCATCGTCAATCTTTTTTCGCATGGCAGTCTGAGTCACTGAAAATCTCTTCCCCCTCATCCCTAAGCATTCAACGACGAGATGCTGATGTTATCAGGGAGAGGGTAAGACAAATAGGCTAATAACATAGACACGCTACAAGAAGGAGAAGGATTTTCCATAAATCATTTGTTGGGGAAGGCTGACACGCCAGAGAGGCAGAGACAAATAAGGGAAGCACGCCTTCGTTCAGTTTCAAAGACCGGGCTTAGCAGTTTAGGGCTTGATCCATTTTTTTCAGAAACAATGTTATACAAAAACTCTAAAACAACCCTAAAAAGGGTAACCATATACATCTGCCATTTCAAGCATTGTACCATCATCACAGCCATAGCCACTTTTTAATTACGCTACTCAATATCAAAGAAATGGTGACAAAAAAGTTTTAAATAAAAAAATGAAGTTTCATATATTGTTGAGACCATCCACATCTATAGAACAGGAAATGAGTGTAGTTGCAATGCCTTTGGTGCCAAACCTTCTAGCTCGGCCTTTGGTGCCAATCTCCATTCATGTGTCTTCTTCGATGTTGGTATTTTGGTGTTTTCTTTTGAGCATCCCCTATTGGAGAAGCTCGACAATTCGTCCACCATGTGCTTCACGGTGGTGGAACCAGTTTCCAAGGTCGGGAACCACGCCACACTACCCAAAATTATGTAATTGTAGGGATAAAACAAAAAAAGACACTGTATATACGTAATTTAGCAATTTTATAAGTCATATCATAATCTCTGTTAGGAAGCTGTTGGATACAGAGGTTGTCTCCTCCCAATCAGATTTTCTCTATACACAAGAATCAAAATTCTAATCCTGACTACTTGCTTAAGATGCTCAAGTCCCTTGATACTTGGACCAAGTACATGTTGATAGCAATGCCTATTTATTTTAACATTTTAAACTTTTAACGATGTGTCATATTATCATTGGTTATGTTCAATGATAATGTGTGTGTAAGGTATGTGTGCCTATGTAAGTCTTGCTCTCGTAAAGCAAACCAATGGCAACAAAATATTTTTGACTTCTCTTTTCTTCCTTTTATACTAAGAAAACATATGGGCACTGTTAAAGACTATCTTCATATCTGCACTAATAGCAAAGTTAGTTTATGTGTTAGAAATAATGAAGGTAGCCTTGAAATCATTGTCAACTACTTGATATTTTACTCCTTCAACGTATACCACTGGCTAAAGTTTTTGCTTGCTTGGAATGTCGTCGTATTGTGCAGCAATTTGGTGGTCAGCGGAATCATGTTTGCCCAAATGCGTCAAAGCTTTACTAGAAAATAGAAATATCAAAACTCTGAAAATGTGTATTTTGCATTTCATTTTGATAAATCCATGGCATCATCAAAGTTTTTTGTAAACATAAATCAGGATATGATACACGAGCGTTAGAATTATAGCCAGTATGGCTTGCTGGCCAAGTGAAATAGTTCTTTTAGCATTGGTTTGAAAGTTGTTCTTGGTGTTTTGAGTAGAATAGAGGAAAGCCATTGAAATGTTGTCTTCTTTCTCACCTTTAAATATTGGCCTTCCAATCACATGCTTGTAGTGTCCACCACTCAATATCTGTAACGCATCAAAATCAACCTTGTTAATTGAGAGTTGTGTAATTTCTATCCATAGCTGTCTTGAAAATTGAAATAAAAGCCATAAAAATGCTAATTATACAAAGCACGAAACAGTTTGATATAAAGAGTTTATTTTTTTTTATTTTTTTATGAATTGTAATTCGGGAATGACTTGTTAATTGGTTTTGGTCAAAATGGATAAGAGTATTGATGAATTGGGTGCCGATAATGTTCAAGATTGGCAATGCAATGCTAAATTATCTTCGACTAGTTTAACTTGTCATTATGTATTACAGGATGAAGATTTATTATTCTAGCTATCTTGAGATGTCACATCCTGTCTTTATCAATAATAATTTGTATGTATTATATTTTTTTAATATTACATAAAATTTTAACTTATATGACAAGATATTATTGATAGAAACATAATATGATACACTAAAATTACATGCGTCCTTTTTTATTCTTCATCACATTATAAGTACATACATACGGGGGTCGGTTCTGTTCTACCCACCGGAACTAGTCACTCATGTCTAGGTTTAATAACAATAAAAATAATAACAACATTTTATATCAAAAAATAATAATAACAACATTAAAAACTTTAAATAGAATAAATTAGGCTAAAATATATTTTTGATCCCTTATCTATCGGTGAAAATTCGATTTTGTTCTTTATCTTTTAAAAGATTCATCTTTCAAATGTTACTCAAAATGATCCCTCAGTTAGATCTGTCACCGGATTCCATTAATGACTCGTCGGAGATCTGTTGGAATCTGGATATTTCGCCGGCAATTCTTCTTAAAACCCCTTCTCATTCGTCTCATTTCTTTTAAAATCAAATTACAATACTCATCCTTCTCAAATCCCCTTCCCCTTCTTCTATTTTTTTTTTTTTCTGAAATCCATCTTCACTCTCCTCCCTTCACAAACCCTAGCCTCTTCCTTCTCCCTCCAACACTGATGGTTGATGGTGAATGGTGGAGTTGAGTTACAGTACCAAAATTAGATGTCGGCGAAGCCTGTTGTGTTGTTGATGTCCTCTCCGGTGCTTGATATGCTCATGGTCTTGGAGAACTAGTCACTTCTCCGTCACAAGGGAGGAATTTGATGATTCGAAATGGGTGACTCTGCCTCCTTTCACTCCAACTGTTGCCACCCTCACAGTCATACTGGGGAAGAAGGGCAACCAACTCTCCTCCGTCACACCCTCAAATGGGTTATTCGCTGCTGCCCCCACCTACCAAGAACCCTTGTTCACAAGCTTTTTCGTCTCAAACAGATTCGGACACTCTCTCCTCCCAACCCCATTATACCGCATCAACCTCGTCATACAAGATTCAAAAGGGTAACCAATCATTATTTTTAATCAATTTCAAACTCTAACTCTTCACACAATAATAATATTTATTATTATTATTATTATTATTATTATTATTATTATTATTATTATTAATGCAAGGTAGCAGCTAAGGATACCTTGAACTGTGGAGATCGCATCTTTCTTCCTCAATATGTCAAAGACATTCGTGCTTCTAAGTTTTTTAGAAGAAGAGGAGGCTAGGGTTTGTGAGGGGAGGAGAATGAAGATGGGTTTCAGTAAAAAATTAGAAGAAAGGGAAGGGGTTTTGAGAATGATGAATATGTGTAATTTGATTTTAATAGAAATGAGATAAAAGGAAGGGTTTTAAGAAGAACTGTCGAGATTGCGGTGAAATATCCCGATTCTGATGGATCTTCGACGGGTCATTAATGGAATCCGGTAACAGATCTGACAGAATGATCATTTTGAGTGACATTTGAGAGATAAAGGATCAAAATAAATCTTTTAAAAGATAAATGACCAAAACGAATTTTCACAACAGATAAAGGACTAAAAAGATATTTTAGCCAATAAATTATTTAATAGCTAGTCATCAACCTAGTTATTAAATTTTAATCATGATGTCAATCAATTTAGTTTTTTTTTAATATTAATAATGGAAAAGTATAATTATATTGATTTTAATATACATAAATAGAGAACAAAATAATAATGCATTAATACATTGTGCATAAATTAACCAATAACCTACCTGAATTTGATCTCCACCGGTGATTATAAGGGCACCTTCTTCGGGGAAGAAAGAAAGCCAACTTTTTTTGGAGTAAACGTGAAACTCTGAAGACCCATCACATACATGCAAACACAAGGAATGAGAGTAATCAGTTCCCCTAATCAGCATCCTAATCACGTCATATCTTAAAGAGTTAGCCCATCGATCTGCCTCGTTATCTCGGCCATGCTTGTAAACACAACAAAGTGTCCCAAAAAGTTGATGACAAGGATGAGTTATATGATCAGCATCACTTGCAAATTTTCTTGGAAGGTTTTTCAGTATCACTGGTAAAATTTTCTGGGCCACCATCTCTATGCGAGACAGTAGAGTTTCCATCTTCTTGCTGCAAGTTAAAGGTAGTTTAACATTGAGCACATTCATGAATATTTTATGAAATTTTTTTACTAGCGATAATTACATGCGTGCAATGCATTGCCATTGTTCTGAGACATATAATTGATGGATGCATGTGGTGTAGTAGACAATTGTTATTGCATGTGCTTTTTCATCAGATAATTGAAGTGTAAAGTAGTTTGCTCCAAAGTTATAAAATTTCAGCTGATCTACCAGCTCAATTATTATGCTCGGTCTTTACAAGCAAGCGCTAATGATTAACTTTTTCTCCGCTAGCTTTGTGCGGGACACAATAAATAGTGCAATTCTTTCTCCCTTCATTAATTTTTTTTATGTAATAAATTTAGGATGAAGGGGCGGTGTCCAGTTCAAGGCAGGAAAAACCTTCAAGCTTTATGAGTATTTATAATTATTTTTTTTAAAACAAATTTTGAAACTAACTTTTCCAAGCTGGTTGAATTTTGGACTCCAATGAATAACCCACACCATCTAAACTACATAAGGTATGTATCACAATGGGATAAAGCTATGGTAAAGTGAGTAGAAATGTAAAGGAAATAATAGTATATTCATTTTTAATCAGTTAAAATATATTAAGATTAAGCTTAAATCACGTTAGCTAATCAATAATGATAAATACATCCTAATTTTTTTATTTTACACTTGTGTTTACTTTAGAGGCCTATTCATCACAATAATTTTATTTTTTGTAATATATCCATCACAATTTTACACTTACATAAAAGAAGCAAAATCCAAGCTTAAGAATGTTAATTAATTAAATATACATTATATAATGATAGTAAATAAAACTCTTGCCATGCTTAAGGACGTAAGAAACTTAACGATATAAAAACCGAGAGAAAAGGAAATCAGAAGTACAATATTGAATCAAAATGGCACTTTTGCCAAGTCTATATGCACAAGTGTACAATATGTACTCATGTAATAATGTATTCATTTTTAATTAGCTTTTTTTAATAGACATTTTTAATTAGTTAAAGTGTATTAAGATGTTGTATATCAGGATTATAAAAGAAGCAAAATCCAAGCTTAAGAATGTTAATTAATTAAATATACATTATATAATGATAGTAAATAAAACTCTTGCCATGCTTAAGGACGTAAGAAACTTAACGATATAAAAACCGAGAGAAAAGGAAATCAGAAGTACAATATTGAATCAAAATGGCACTTTTGCCAAGTCTATATGCACAAGTGTACAATATGTACTCATGTAATAATGTATTCATTTTTAATTAGCTTTTTTTAATAGACATTTTTAATTAGTTAAAGTGTATTAAGATGTTGTATATCAGGATTATAATCTTCATATAAATTACGTACAGCTGTGCATATAATCCAACATCATATAAATAATTTTCTAACCCGAATTATTCGAACTAATGTTAACAATTTATCATAGCACTGTACTTTTATGTCATATGCATATACTTTACTCAAAAACTTGTATGTGTCACAAAAACTTGTAAGAGTGAGTTATTCAAGTTCAAATTGCAGGAAATATATAAGGTGGTCTTATATGCAATAATGCAAGATATAATAAATATAATGTTACCTGAAATTTGGATATCCATTTGGTGAGATTCCCTCCATTTTCAACTTGAGTTCATCATCTTTGCACCACACAAATTCTTCACTCAACTCACTTCCATCCTCCTCTTCTTCCCCTGCATGATACTCCTCAAACCCCCACGCCTTCTCCGCCGACCTCGTCACCGCCGCTCTCTTCCCCGGCGGCACATCGAAGATCCCCTTGGCAGCCTCCGCCGTCGAGGCCATCAGCTCTCTCGGAATCCCGTGGTTCAGCAGCTGAAAGCACCCGATCCTGGCCATGGAGTCCGAAACGACGTCGCAGATAGCCTCGTCCTCGTGGAAACACAAGGATACGAAATCGACCTTCGGAGGAGTTTCGAGAAGCTTCTGTTTCGGGAATATCTTATCAGGCAACACCAGATCCGGTACGCGGAGCGAGGCATCCAAGAACTGCGACAAAACGTCGTCGTTCGTCACCGACGATCTTCTGCCGGAGGCCACCGGAGATGGCGGCGGAGCCCGGAAATCGACGGTGATTTCCGGCATGGTGTGAGGCGTTAATGTTAATGACATTAATTGATGAATAACAAGTGATGAATGAAGGACTGTGAGTGAGTGAATATTTATTTTGAATGGGGAAAGAAAAGTGTGAAGAAAAAGCGCACTAAGCAGCGATGATAGCGTGTCCCGAATATCGTCGACATTGGTTCCGGGAATCATCACGACTTCGTTTTTGCTTTTCTTTTTCTCCATTTTACTTTTTAGCTTTTTGGTCCCTTCTTCTTCCTTTACAGCCCTGGTACCAGTGTCTTTCTCATCATTTCATCATACGAAAAGGAATAACTAAAGTAATTACTAACTCTGTCAATAGTATTCTTCAAAAAAAAAAAAAAAAACTCTGTCAATAGTTTCAACTTTCATGTGGGGGCTATGTTGTGCTTTGATATGGTCACCTTTGCGGTGTGTATAATTCATACGGGAAACTCTTATAATATAATATTATATATATATATATATATATATATATATATATATATATATATATATATATATATATTGCTTTTGATTGGGAATCCTTCATATAAAACTTTGAGACAAATCATGTGATTGATGTGGTAGTTAACTAAAACTCTTTCTAAATTGACAATTTCGGGATTCAAATATCTAACCTTATATGTAAAGTTTATCTCGGGATGCAATCTGTTGTCACCGTGACAAACCATTTTTGGGGTAAAAATTTTTTCAAAATTGAATTTATTACTATTAATTAATATAATATATACTTCTTGAGGTAAAAAAAATAATATATAGAAAATTTCAATGCACTAAACAACCTTAAGTATTTTTAACTCATTCTTTAGGAGTTTTATCCTAATTATCATTATTTTGAAAATCGAACCGGACTGGCCGGTTCCACCTATTGGATCGGGAACTGGTCAGGTGTCCGATCCGTTGAGCCTCAAAAACTAGTTGCTCTCAGAACTCGTGAGTATTGATCAAATGGGTACAAAACCAATGAAAATTTATCAAAAACTGGTGGTCAAAACCTGTTTGAACCTATCACTTTTATTCTCCAATTTTTATTTTGAAATTTTTACTTTTAAATTATAAAAATCTATTTTAATCAATTAAAGGTCCATTGATAAGTTATAAAAATCCATATACATGAGTTTTTATTAGTTATCCTTCTTCGTTGATTTTTTTATCTTATGAAATATATAATATGATTATTTATGTCAATTTAAAATTTTATTTTTATCAAGTGTATTACTGAATATAATATATAACATTTAAAATATAAATTTAATTATCAATAGGTCGACCATGGTTCAACCAGTTGAACCTTGAACTGGTGTCTTCACCTGTTCAATAACCGATCTGATTTTTAAAATATTGCTAATTATGCTCAAAATATGCTTCAATTATACTCTTTGAAGTTAATTTTTGTTGGGATTGGGGAAGTGCCAACGCAGAGAGATCCTCTTCTATGGGTTTAGATATCCTTCCATGGGTTAAGTGAAGAACCGCATAAGTGAGCTTGACATTACATCTTAAGCCAAAATCTTAAGTGAACGAGTCTATGGATCTTCTCCATATAGCCTTCAACCACTCAACTTTTTCCAATTGTGAAACTTCTTCATCTTACTAACACTTGGAATTTCTAACAATCTCTTCCTCAAGTGTAGGAGTCCTTTCACATGGGTTCACTCTCCCTTGAGGAGAAGTTTTTCTTCATACTTGTACCATCGTTGTCCATCATTCATATAACGGAACATGCAGCCTAACCTCCTCATTGCTAAGAAGGCTTTCGACACAAGGGACCCCACATATGGATCCATTGACTACCGTCTTTTCTTCAATACTCATCCCGGTCGAACCATCACTACAAAAAAACAACTGTTTAGCGACCGTAATATTCGGTCGCTAAACAGTGTAAATCGGTCGCTATTTAATTTAGCGACCGAATTAGCGACCGATTAATGGTGGTGGCTGGATAGCTGGTCGCTAAGGTTTTAGCGACCGAATTAATATTTCGGTCGCTAATTGGAGACCGAATTTTCAGTCGCTAAATAATAATAAATAGTCGCTATTAGGTTGGTCGCATTTTTTGGGTAACCATTTCTAGCGACCGATAATCGGTTGCTAGTTCGGTCGCTAATTTTGGTTACTGTTAACCTATATTAGCGACGGATTTTCGGTCGCTATACCTCATCTGTAAATGTTAAATAAAGTTTAGCGACTGAATTATTGGTTTCTAATTCGGTCGCTAAATTGGTTATTATTAATTTTTTTAATTTTAATTTTAATTTTTAAAATAATTTTTTTTCTGATTTTCTTTAAACGTTAGCAAAATTACTAATACAACACACCAAATTACTTAAAAAATATACAATCATAAAAAATAATAAATATATATAAAAAGAATAATCCAAAATGTCGTACAAGAATCGTTTAAAGTCAAAAATATGGAAAAAAAAAATCAGTCATGATGAGGGGGAGATGGAAGAATCCAATCATCCTCAGCGTCCGTACCACCGTCGTCTGCTAGCTGATCGTCCTCTGGAGTAGCAGCATCAGTAGCTGGCGGCGGAACTGGAGGAACGGTAGCAGGCGGCACAACCGTCAGAGCATCATCCTGAGCAACTCGAGTCTGGATCCTCATCTACTCCAACACCAGCCGCAGTGTCTGGCCCTGCTCAATGCTTGCCTGCATCAGCTGCTGGTGTGCCTGAGTCAACTGTGCAATCTGGTTCGCCATCTGTTGCTCTCTCTCGCTCTTCTCCCGAAGCTCCGCGTTCAGCTGCGTGATGGTGTCCTGCATTTGGTGGAACTGCTCCTAAGGGACGGTATCGGCGCAGGAAGGAGCAGGCGTGCCGGACGATGAAGCGATAAACTCGCCTCCCAGGTGTCCGAGGCCATACACGTGCCCCTTCTTGTTCCTTCCCTCGACGACCTCCAAATAAATGGCATTATCGTCGACGGAGACAGGAGAGCAGGGCCCATCACCAGTCAAAGCCTCATCTTGTGACTGTGAGGCACGTGATATGGCATCGTCCTTCTTCTCGTTGAAGCCCACCTACAAAGTATAGTTGAAGAGATTTAGTTAAAATTATATCTAATATTAACAAATCATTTATAATAAATTACAAGTAAACACTAAATTATTTTTTTGCTTACAGCACAGTTACGGGCCTTGTCGTTGACCCATGTCCCCAACTTCAACTTCTTCGTCCTCTCCACCAACTCCATAGCAGTCGGGGCCCGCTGTTTCTATGCTTTCTGCACAGAAAAATATAATATTACACTACTAGAAATCCATCTTTTTCGGACGGAAATTGGACAAATTTCAGACGGATTTCGGATGGATAATTCATTTCGGATGGATTTTGGACGGAATGGCACCCGTCTGAAAAAGCCTCGTGGGAAATTATAAAATCCGTCCCAAATTCCGTCCGAAAATATTTACAGACGGATTTCGGATGGAATATGGTCAACGTGGAAATCCGGATTTTGGTTATTTTTCGGACGGATTTCGGAAAGATTTATTTTTGTTTTCCAACGGATTTGGGACGGATCCTGTGATTTTGTTGGTTATTTTTAGGACGGATTTCGGCCGGATTTATTTTTGTTTTGGGACGGATTTCCCACGGAAGAATGAAAAGTCAGAATCTGTCACGGCCGTGACATGTCAACTGAGCCAGACCCCTTCTAAGCAGAATCTGTCACGGCCATGCCGTGATACCCATCACGGCCAGGCCGTGATACCCATCACGGCCGTGACAGACCATTTAGTGAAGCAACATTCAAGGCAGAAGCTGTCACGGCCAGGCCGTGATGCCCATCACGACCGTGATAGATCACTTCACTTACATTACAGTTTCACTATCTATGCGAATTATATGGCACCGATCACTAACATTTGCAGTTTCACATTCAATCACAAAATCATGAATTTGACTATTGTTACAAAATACAGCCTTGGTACCATACAACTTCTAAAAATCAAATACCAATTGCTGCATGCAATCCAAAAGTCATGACTTAAAAACTATCAGAAGATCAAGCCACTGTGAACTGTGAAGGTCATGTAATGAACCAAACAAAAAAAAAAGTTGTTGTGACCCACTTGAGTACTGCCTTGTCATGTTCTCTCGTTTTGAAAGTTCAGCGGCTGCTCTTGCAGCCATGCTTGCAACTTCTGCAGATTCTGCAGCAGCCTCTGCAGCAGAGGCAGCATCTTTGAATTCCATGTTCCTATTCTGCTTACCCATAGGAAAGGCACTCCTATTTTCAGAACTCGAATCTCTAAAATCCATTTCTTGTCTTCCAGTTCCTGTAAGAAAGAATCCCAAATATTCAGGCAATAGAAAGAACAAAAGCCCCAAATTCATTTGCAATTACTGTCTTCAAAAATTTACCTGAAGGTCTAGTTTCTGGATTAGACACCCCTGATGCCGTTGACTGATTGCCACCGGCCTTTCTAGAGGCACCACTTGCATTCTACTCATCTGAACATCTTGGAGAAGCAAATACTACACTTGAAATTGCTTCCTTCAAATCGATGGGGTAGTTTCTAAAACAGGGGGGCAAGAAAGAAAAGATAACATGGTCAATTCAATGAGAATGCACAATCATAATGAACAAAGTTGTATACTGCAAATCAATAGTTCCAGAAAGAAAAACCCTCATGCAGAAATCGTGTGCGTTTAAAACGAGACACCCCGCTGTGCCCATTTGTGACATTTAGTTTAAAACCTCAATAATTAGTTCCTTAAGCCTTAACCTCTCATCAAGACCTCAACACATGCTATATGTCACAACACCTCTTTAACATATTTCATGTAGGTTAGGCACCTCTAAAAAATCATCATGATCCTCACGCCCAAAACAATCATCTCTTAGACAACATATATATCTTAACTTAAGATCCACTAAGCATAATAATAATAACCAGGCAGATCATGCATAACACAATATCAATCAAAATATTCTCATATTACCAACATAGCACAAAATCAATCCAATAAAGGTTGATTCTTTCCCCTACCTTAAAGATGCTCAGAGTTTTTAAAAGCACTTGGCAGCGATGTAGTTAGCTCCAAACAATTCTCAGAAAGTAATTTCTTCTTCTTGCAAGCAAGCACACACATGAAAAACATCCCAGAGAGTCGATCCAAGCATAGAAACAGCCAGACAAATCACTGAATTAATTTCCCAACAATCACAATATAAATATAATTCAATAATATATTTAATTTCACAAAAACCTCATTCATTTAAAATTAAATCAGATTTGAGGTTTTTGGGATCAAGATGAAAATTGAGGAAAAAAAAACAGTTTAACAAGAGATTGACAAAATTGATTTAGGGAGACACTTAATCATGCTCCCAATTTCAGAAAACACCAATTAATTTCATAAACTGAGAACTAAAAATCAAAACCTAGGGTTAGGGTTTGAGGAGAAATTGGGGCTCTTGAATCTGAACAAAGGAAGTGAGAAAACCACTTACCCAAGGAAGAAGGCAAGCTTATGGTGGTGCTGCGGTGGTTGAAGCGGCGGCGGTTCACTTTCTGTGAACACCAAAAAGGGAGAGAGATAGAGTAAGACCAAAGGAAATAAGAAGAAAGGGGTTGGAAGGAACTCACATGGTGGAAACCACCACAAAAACCGACGGCTCGCGGTGTTTACCACGATGGAGGGCGCGGCTTCGCGGCGGAGCTCGGCCAGATCGCGCGGCTGTGACGCGGATCGGAGCAGGTGGCCGGACGCGTCTCCTCCTGGCAGCTTCCGGCGGTTCGATGGGTGGAGGGTGTGGGGCGGTGGCTGGTTGGAGGAAGAAGAAGAAGGGAGAAGAATAGAGAAGAAAAAGAAAGAAGGAAGAAATAGATGAAGAAAAGGAGCAGAGAATAAAAGAGAGCGAGGGGTAGGCGTCGAGAGAGAGAGAAAAAAAAAAGAGAAGTTAGGTTTTAAAGTCAATTATTTAGTAATAGGTACAAAATGAGTGATAAAATATTAAGCCTAAAATAAACATGTTTTTACTTTTTGGACTCTAAAAATAAAGATTCATAACCATAAGTTTTCGAAATTCAAATTATAGTAAAGATTAATAGTTTGACTGATCAACTAAGAAAATACTCAGTCCAAAATTTAATCTCCGATAAATGTCAAATCAGATTATTTTCAACTCTAAAATTAAATAGAACGAAAATATGAAAATGCTTTTCTCTTAAACATATTATTTAAAATATTTTTCAGTACTGGTAATAATAGTGACAATAACGTAAATTATTGTCTAGTAAGCGTGCGTTCACTAAAATAAGTCAGTGCTAACGCACCCAATAAAATAATTTGAAGAGAGTAATTTAATTACTCAAACTAAACCGGTATGGATTGCTTTAAACAGGACATATGTTTTCCTAGATCTTGCATCAGTCCATGAGTAATTGCAACACTCATTACATGTAATTGAAAATAAACAAACAAGTGAAAGATCCTCGTCTTAATGCTCACGCTAGCTCCAAGAGTGTAATTATCTACTCCATCAAGCAAGCATAGCCGTGTCAAACGTCTCAGAGAGGGAATCAAACAACGCACAACAATTAGAAATTAAGAAATCAATTACGCATGACCAAACACATATTCTAATTTGATCTAAACACTTAATCTCTGATTAAGGTCAAACCAGTTTATTTTCAACTCTAAAATTAAATAGAGAATAAATATATGAAAAGGCTTTTCTCTTAATCATATTATTTAAAATATTTTTCTGTACTGGTAATAATAGTGACAATAACGTATATTATTGTCTAGTAAGCGTGCATTCACTGAAATAAGTCAGTGCTAACGCACCCAATAAAATAATTTGAAGAGAGTAATTTAATTACTCAAACTAAACCACATAACAAAATTAACATAAACATCCATTCTAATTTGATCTAAACACTTAATCTTACTACCAAACAAGGTTATTTTCAAAGAAAATCATGTTTGAAGCTTACGCTTAGGTCCTAACAAGTCCATTTGGGCTCTATTAGGATCAGACAAGTCCATTTAGGCTTCATTAGGACCATAGAAGTTCAATTGGGCCGATCGGGGCAATTGACCCAATTAGGTCCTAACAAGTCAATTTGGGCTCTATTAGGATCAAACCAGTCCATTTGGGCTCCATTAGGACCAAAGAAGCACAAATTGGCCTAGTTAGGTACTAAATGATCTAAAAAGTCCATTTGGGCTCTATTAGGATCAGACAAGTCCATTTAAGCTTCATTAGGACCATAGAAGTTCAATTGGGTCGATCGGGGCAATTGGCCCAATTAGGTCCTAACAAGTCAATTTGGGCTCTATTAGGATCAAACCAGTCCATTTGGGCTCCATTAGGACCGAAGAAGTACAAATTGTCCTAGTTAGGTACTAAATGATCTAAAAAGTCCATTTGGGCTCTATTAGGATCAGACAAGTCCATTTAGGCTCCATTAGGACGAAAGAAGTACAAATTGGCCCAGTTAGGTCGTATATGACCTAAAAAGTCCATTTGGGCACTATTAGGATCAAACAAGTCCATTTGGGATCCATTAGGACCAAAGAAGTACAATTGGGCCGTACGGGGTAATTGACCCAATTAGGTCCTACCAAGTCGATTTGGGCTCTATTATGATCGAACAAGTCCATTGGGGCTCCTTTATGCCCGAAAAAGTACAAATTGGCCTAGTTAGGTCGTATATGACCTAAACAGTCCATTTGGGTTCTATTAGGATCAAACAAGTCCATTTGGGCTGCTTTAGGACCAAAGAAGTACAAATTGGCCCAGTTAGGTCCTCTATGACCTAAAAAGTCCATTTGGGATCTATTTGGATCAAACAAGTCCATTTGGGCTCCATTAGGACCAAAGAAGTACAATTGGGCCGTATGGGGCAATTGGCCCAATTAGGACTTAACAAGTCGATTTGGGCTCTATTAGGATCAAACAAGTTCATTGAGGCTCTATTATGCCCGAAAAAGTACAAATTGGCCTAGTTTGGTGATATGATCCAAAAAAAAGGATCATGTAAATTTTCGGATGAAGATAGGGCTTGAAAAGTGAAGAAAATGAGCCAAACAGAGCCCACCACGGTCATGCAGAAGGCAAAAGTCAGAAGCTGTCACGGCCTAGCGCTGTCACGGCCGTGACATGTTAGCTGATCCAGACAGAACCGATCACGGCTTAGCCGTGATGAGTGTCACGGCCGTGACAGACCAAAATTTGAAAGCGCGCCAAGGAAAATATAAAAAATAACAAATCCGTGTGAAATCCGTCCGAAATTTTCGGACGGATTTCAGACGGATAATATAAAAAATAACACAATCCGTCTGAAATCCGTCCGAAATTTTCGGACGGATTTCAGATGGATGTAAGGAATATAAAAAAATAACACAATCCGTCTGAAATGCATCTGAAAATTTCGGACGGATTTCAGACGGATCAAGGGAAATATAAAAAATAACACAATCCGTCTGAAATCCGTCCGAAATTTTCGGACGGATTTCAGACGGATGTAAGGAATATAAAAAAATAACACAATCCGTCTGAAAATTTCGGACCGATCAGGGAAAATTTAAAAAATAACACAATCCGTCCGAAATTTTCGGACGGATTTCAGACGGATCATGGAAAATTTAAAAAAAATAACACAATCCGTCTGAAATCCGTCCGAAAATTTCGTCCGAAAATTCAAGTTTTCTAGTAGTGTTAAATTCATAAGAATAATTAAAAATGAAAACTAATTAATTAAATAGTATATTAAGCCAAAAGTTTAATGTATTACCAGCTCGTCGTTGTGGGCGGCGGCTGATTTAGACCCACCGGTCCAAGCACATGCGCCACCATCAGAAGCTCGATTACGCCGAGCTGTGGCCTGGATCTCCTGGAACTTTTCAGTAGCCTAGTACTGGTCCAGCTGCCTCCTGATCTCAGGATCCACCCACCTCCCCTTATTCTGATCCTTCCTCAGCTTGTTCGTCAGATTCTTCATGACCAGTGAGCCTTTATGCTCAAATATGTACCTGACGAGAGCCTTTAAAGCTAAGTCCCACCTATACTCTTTCTGCAACTTACAGTTGTTAGGAAATTCGTGTGTACATATATATAATGTAAATTTAATTTAAATAACTTAATAAATTGTTACCTTAAGCTTTAGAAACAACTGATCCCTATGGCCCAGTGGGATGGCCTTCCATGTAGGCCATGGACCATCAAACTTGCGTCGCAGGATCTTCGATATCGAATCAGAAGGGACCTTCGCGGGCAGAAAGCTGCAGCAAAATTAGAGCATTAATAAATGTTCTAAATAAATTTAAAAAACAAGTAAATAGAAGTTAACGATACTTTATATATATTAAAAAATTAAATTAGCATACTCGTTATCCCCCCTAGGGATAAGAAGAATCCTCCTGTCGGATGGACCACGACTCTCCTGTCCCGATGATGATGATGGTCCTGTCGTCGTAGGTGTGGATGATGAGGGTGCAACCTGTGTCCCGACCACATGAGGCTGGGTGGGGGGTGCAACTCCATCACCCTGAGGTGTCCCATCCACAGAGGTGCTGGTAGGATGGTCTCGATCTGAAGGCTGTGGGTCGGCCGGGGAAGGGACTCTCGCAGCACGACCTCCACGACGACCCCTACCTCTAGAGGAATCTGCCATCTGTGAAAAAAATGAAAAGATGATTACACAACAGTGTAAATAATACAAAAATAAATTACCTAATAAGTAGAATGACATTTACACAATGAATTATGACATAAATAAATTTCCTAAGTAGAAACTCCATCACTAAATTCACCCTCATTCTCATCAGTATCACTTGATCGGAATGTACCTTCGCTAGATGTGTCCAACTCGGATTGATCCATTAACTTTCTTTCAACTTCTTCCCCATTTCCGGAAATGTCCGCCAGAGAATTAACAATAATGTCCGGCGTAATTTGCAACGGTACTTGGGGTCTTGAAAACTCATCATCTTGGTACGGAGCATCTTTTTCAGGCTGGTTGATTACATTATCAGTAATTATACTGCGAGCCTTTATCTTAATAACACCCAACCAGCCATGATGTCCTTCGGGATATGGCGAGTAATAAACCTGCTCTGCCTGTTGTGAAAAAATGAATGGGTCGTATGCCTTATTATACCTTCGAGACAGCCTAACTTGAACAATACCATAATTTTTATCGATTTTTGTCCCTACGTCAAGAGTAGGATCAAACCAATCACACTTGAAGATAACTAACTTCATCACGGGGAAACCGGTATAATCGAGTTCAAGGATGTCAGTTAGAACCCCATAGAAATCATCCTCTACATTACCATCAGTGGCTCGCACACAAACACCATAGTTACACGTCTGCATTCCTTCATTCCATGTTTTTGTGTTAAATTTATATCCATTTACAATATAAGTATTCCATGATGTAACCCATATGTTAGGCCCCCATGCCAAATTTGTCAACAATGGATTTTGAACATTGTTTTCTGGATCTAGTACCTAAAAAATCAAATATTATATTATTCTTATACATGCTATATATTTAAGGAGATAAAATGTATTTCAACAAATGAAGATGCTTAACCTACATATTTACTGAACCACGTAGCAAAGTGAGAAGTAATTTCTCGATCAACCTGATCGTTTGAAATGTCAGGTTGGAGATCCCTTAGAAAATTGCCGTACATCCTACATATGGGAGATTAACAGTAGGACGATTAATAATCATAAATGTCAATTGAACTTATAAAATACATTGTAGAAACTTACTCTAAATATGGCGCGACCTCTTCACAATTTTGAAGGATATACAGATGAGCAGCATTAATGTCACGCTGCTCCAAGAAATATCCTTTTGGTTTGCCACTAAATCTGCCCGGATAGTTGAATATTGATAGAGGAGGACTAGTTGAAATTCCTTCACCCGAATCAACGTTTCTAGGCATCCTTGTCCTTCTCGTGTTAACTTCGTCCGGATAGAAATAAGAGGCAAAAGTGGAAGTCTCCTCTACTAAGTATGCTTCACAAATGGAACCCTCCACTCGTGCCTTGTTCTTGACTTTGTGTTTAAGGGAGTGCAGGAACCTATTACGGAGGGATACATACAAATAATTACTAGTTTTAGGGAAAGCTAAACTACGCTCTCGTGTTCGTGAATTTCATATGTATTAAGTAAAATAGTTGATGTTGTTTACCTCTCAAATGGATACATCCAGCGGTATTGGACTGGGCCACCAACTCTTGCTTCGTAAGGTAGATTAACTGGCAGGTGTTCCATGGAATCAAAGAAACTCGGCGGGAAGATTTGCTCCAGCTTACATAACAAAACGGGTATCTTGACTTCCATATCCTTTAATTGATTCACATTTAGTGTTGTCGATGTAAGCTCCCTGAAAAAGTGGCTAAGCTCAACAAGTGGGTTCCAAATTTGCTTCGGTAATGCGTCGAACGCAATTGGAAGCAATCGTTGCATGAACACGTGGCAATCATGACTCTTCATTCCATGTAACTTTGCTTCCTTAATGTCAACACATCTACCCAGATTGGAAGCATACCCATCTGGTAACTTTAGTTCTTTAACCCACTTACACACGACCACTTTCTGTGCTTTGCTTAGTGTATAACTTGCCTTCAGTTTGATAACTCTGCCACGACCACCGTCCTGCAACTTGATGAGTGTGATTCCACATCATCTTTGTCTATCATTTTGCATGCATTTTCATGTAGTTTAGGCATATTTTTATTAGATTTTAGGTTAATTTTCCTTTGGAACGGGTAAGGCGGTTTTCGTGTGTTGTTTTGCAGATATCAAGGGTAAAATGCTCAAGATCATCCATGATGAAGTTTGGAAGAAGATAGAGCTTTAAAAGTGCAGAAAATGAGCCAAACAGAGCCCATCACGGCCTAGCCGTGATTCCCATCACGGCCATGATCGAGCAAAACTGAAAAAGAAGAAAGGCTGAAGTCAGAGTCTGTCACGGCCTAGCCGTGATAGCCATCACGGCCGTGACCCAAAACCACCACAAGTCAGAGCACATCACGGCCCAGCCGTGAAATTCATCACGGGCCATAACAGAGGGCTCGCAACGCGAGCTCGTTCTCGCCTCGCGAGAATACTGGTTTTTCCAAAAGTGCCAGAGGCAGAGACCGTCACGGCCTGGCCGTGATGGCCATCACGGCCGTGACGCGCATTACTTGGACCTGAAGAAACCGAAATAGATCAGATTTTGAGTTGGTTTGGGACTCTAACTTCCCCATTTCTATAAATAAGGACCAAGGCATCAGATACATCTGATCTGGATCATCAATAACAACTAGGACTCTAGGCATAGATCTCTCTTCTCCTCTTCTCTTCTCTTCTCTGATTTTTTTGTAACTTCTATTATGTTGTCAATCCAGCTTGTCATCTCCATGGCAAGACTGGAGTAGTAGCTTAGTTTCTAGGGACTAGGGCTCTGCCCAAGGTTTGTAAATGTTGTTGATTTGATGTAAAACCATTGTTGATTTCATTATTGTTTTAGATCTGATTTCTAGTGTGTTAATCACTCATAAATTTCGGCAACCGTTTATTTGCGTGACGTAGACGTTCTAAGGAGGAACCTAGCGGTGAACTTAGGATTTCTAGGGTGTTTCACTCGTAAAGCCCGGAAGCCACTGGTTTGTGAGATGTGAATGATCCAAGGAGGAACCTAGCGGTGAACTTAGGTTATTTTCATGACTGAGACATTTCAAGGAGGAACCTAGCGGTGAACTTGGGTGTCGGACCTATAGAAGTCAGACTTGGGACTGAAATCACGAGAGTTAGAAGCCGTCCCTCGAGGAGCAACGAGTTGTCACGGAACGCAAAGGGTCCAATCTGGGATCGACTACCACGAGAGTAGGGGTCGGGTCAATTGGGCACGGCTTTTGTAACCCGAGAGGGAGCTTAAGCTATTAGAGGATAAACTCGCCTTCAAGGCAATTTCGGTAATCAACAAAGGTAAATCAGATTAGCAACATAAACCGCCTCAAAGGTAACCCAAATCCCTAGGAATCCGTTTAGATAAAAACCCCATAAACAATTGTTTTCTGTTTTAATTGTTCTCTGCTCATCTATCTCTTAATTCAAAATTCAAAATCCAATTTCAAAACTCTCTAAAAACTGTCCAGATATAATCGATTCGAAAACCGATTGTGATTCGAGAACACAGTCTATGTGGGTTCGATATCTTTTATTACTTGACGGCAATCCGGTACACTTGCCGGAATCGCACGAGCGCGCGCGCATCCGCAGCGCACGACATCAAGTTTTTGGCACCGTTGCCGGGGACTGTGCCTTTTCGAATCTCAATTCAAATTTTGAATTGATTTTTCTGGACCTTTTCTTTTTGTTTGATTTTTATTTCTGAAATAATTAAAAAAAAATCAAAAATTTCTTTTCCTTCTATTGTATCCATCTTTCTGTGTGTTATATGCGAAGATCCCTAAGTCTTGGGAGCCTTAGTGAGATTGATCCGGAGATTGAGAGGACCTTCCACAGACGTAGAAGACTACAAAGAGAGGGAGAAAGGTTGAGTCCCGTTCCACTCATGGCGAATCAACCGGATACAAAGCCTTTGAAGGACTACGCAGCCCCAAATGCGAGAGGCTTGCGAACTGGGATTGCAAGGCCAGAGATTGAGGCGGAAAACTATACCATACCGCCTATGCTAATCAACATGATTAGGCAACATCAATTCGGAGGATTGCCTTCGGAGGACCCAACCGATCACATAGAAACATTCTTAGAGTTCACCGACGCAATCAGGATTAATGGAGCCTCAGTCGATGTTGTGCGTTTGAGATTGTTCCCCTCATCTCTCACTGGAAAGGCGAAGGCCTGGCTTAAGCAAATTCCCGCTAACACTTTGACTACTTGGGACCAACTGGAGCAGGCGTTCTTGGAGAAATTCTTCCCTCCATCCAAGACGGGCTACATAAGAACCCAGATCACCGGCTTCTTCCAGAAAGACGGAGAATCATTATCGGAAGCTTGGGATCGATACAAGGGACTGCTGGAGTCGTACCCACATCACGGACTCGAGAGGTGGTTAATAGTGCACACCTTCTATAACGGATTGGACTACTCTTCGAAGGTGTCACTTGATTCTGCAGCCGGTGGAGCATTTATGAATAGGCCTCTCACTGAGGCATTCAACATCATTGAGAATGTCGCCACCAACTACCACCAATGGGGTTCCGAAAGAGGTAATAACCCGAACAAGATTTCGGGGGGTAAGTTTGAGGTAAATAGCACAGATCTTATGTCAAAGATAGACTCACTTAATAAACGTTTTGATCGGCTTGAAAGAGCTAATGTGAGTGCATTAGGTGCTACTAACCTTGTTTGTGAGATTTGTGGAATGCAGGGACATGACATGATGGAATGCCCTCGTGGTATCGCTCATGGTTCCGGCGCTTCGGGTGAGCAAGTGAACTCTTGTAACAACTACTATGATACGAACCCGAAGCTGCCCAACTATGCTCCCCCAAATCCCTACAACCAAAGAAGGAACAACCCTTACCTCTCCTACGGCAACTACAGCAACACGCTTAATCATGAGTTCCAAGAGGGTCAAGGTAATAAGAGAGCAGCACCGGGGTATCCTCAGGTACAAAGATCTAAACTCGAGACTTTATTTGAAAGTTTTGTTGAAACTCAGACAAAACAGAATGAGGAGTTTAGACAACAAGGAAGGGCAGTGAGTGAAGTAATAAAGGAGCTAGCATCTAAGGTAGACAACTTAGCAACTCATAACAAGATGCTAGAAACCCAGATTGCCCAACAAGCCATCACGTACTCGAGACCTAAGGGTACATTCCCGGGGCAACCCGAAGCAAATCCCAATGAGCATTGCAATGTCATACACTTGAGGGATGATAAGCTTGGGGTGGGGGTAGCTGAAATGGAGGTGGAACCGGAGGAGGACACGAGCGAAAAAGAAGAGCCAGAACCGAAGTATGTCCCTCCACCACCGTACCAACCCCCGATACCTTTCCCACAGAGGTTGGTCAGGAAAAAGCAAGTAGATGCAGAGACTAAAATGCCTACTAAACTGAAAGACCCAGGTAGTTTCTCCATCGCTTGCTCGATTGAACACGTGCAAATAGACCAAGCCTTATGTGACTTAGGGGCTAGCACGAGCTTGATGTCCCTAACTATCATGGAAAGGTTGGAAAGTAAAGAGTTGAGACCATTCAAATTCTCCTTACAAATTGCGGATGGCTCAACTAGGACTCCTCTAGGCATACTAGAGAATGTTCCTGTAAAGGTAGGGAAAATTCTCATCCCTACCGACTTCCTGGTATTGGACATGAAAGGGAATTCTAAATTCCCCATCATTTTAGGAAGGCCATTCTTGGCAACCGCTGGAGCATTAATAGACGTAAGGAATGGCAAACTCTCTCTAAATGTAGAGGAAGGTAGGGTAAATTTTCAGTTGACTAACTCTTGTAACAACCCTCCTTTTGAGAGCCATGTGTGCAGAATTGATGTAAAGACTCCAGCGGTAGAGAAAGAACTTAGCATGGAAGCAACCCCAAAGATACGCATGGTTGAAGATGCACCCAGTGGTGAAGTTGGGATTGCTGTCCATGCAAAAACAAAACTTCCGCCGGGAGGAAGGAAGGCTAGGAAGCTCCGAGAGAAAAGAGCGAAGCGGAAGCATTATTGGCCGTATGAGCAGAAACGGCTATTTGAAGGAGTTCCTTGGAAAAGAAGTGTGACTGCACCTCTACGCCCAGCCGACCCCGGTTGATTGAAGGAAGTATGGTCAAGCTTAAGACCATAAATAAGCGCTTCTTGGGAGGCAACCCAAGTTTTCTTTCCCTTTTTCCTTTTGTTTTTGATTTAACCTCTTGAATAATTTGAGAAGATCAAGAGGTAAAAATATCATTAATAGGTTTGTCTAGTGTTTTCAGGTTGAGAAAGAGAAGAAGAGCATAAAAAAGATTAAGTCAGAGGCCATCACGCCCTGTCACGGCCGTGATGAAATAAACAAGAGCACAGAAAGGATCACGGCCTAGCCGTGACAACCATCACGGGCGTGATGAGTAGGATGCCAAAGCCAGAGAGCATCACGGCCTAGCCGTGATGTAGATCACGGCCGTGACAGGGCAATTCCTGAGGACCAGAAACGATCACGGCCTGCCCGTGATAAGCCTCACGGCCGTGATAAAATTTCTACCCAAGTTTTGACTGGAATGTGAAGCCAACACCCGCTACCGACTCGGTAAGTTGTTCCATTTTTCTCCTCTCTCCGACTTGATTATTTACATTGGAAACAATGTAAGTAATCAAGCTTGGGGTAGGGGTATTTATTTTTGCATTTGCATTGTTGCATTCATATTGCATTCTCATAGGCATAGATTGGTATGATCACATTCTCTAGATTGTCCCTCACTTAGAACATGCATCCGATTGTGAGAACTTGGAGCCAAATGAATTGAGATAGTGAATTTTGAACCCAATTTTTCATTATTCTTGTGATATGGCTAAAAATAAAAATTCTTGAGATAGTCATTTGATAGTTGATAATTAGCATGTGGTTCCTTAAACTTGTGTACCTCACTGATTTTTGAACTACTAAATGTAAGATTTTGAGCCAAAAAGGGGTATTCACTAAATCTACCCCATTTCTTGTGATAGAGTGATTTAATTCCTCATGGACTGTATTTTCTAGAACTTGACTTGAAACCATTTCAAAACTTAAAAATTTCTGAAAACATTTTTGGAAATGATTGAGGCACTAGGTATTTTTCTGGCCTCCCGAGCTTTGAATGATAAATGCTACCCCTTAGTTGCCCAATTTTGAGCCTAAAGAAAAAAATACTTTTCTTGGTACCATGAATTAATTTGATAAATAATGTTTGGTATGGCACCTTTTAAAGTATTACAAAAAGGGCAAAATGGTAGTTGGAAAAAGAATGGGATGAAAATATTTCTCTTGAGCTAAAAAGCTCCCCTTCTCCAAACAAGTAAAAATGAAATAAACAGAAAAAAAATGGAGAAGGGGATGACAAAGAAAGTGAGAAATGAAAAGAAAAGAAAAAAAAATAGAAGGAAGAAAGGTGGAAAAGTAAACCAAAGCCCAAAAAGGGGTATTTTAGAAGGTGTCATGCTTTGCAATGTTTGATGATTTGTCTAGCCTTCTTGAAATTCCCTTTCCTTGATTTTCCCACCTTACAATAAATCCCATGGCCACATTACAACCAAAGGAAAAGACCTCTTGATTCTTAAGTGTTTTCATAAATAAAGTAGAGATTTGGTTAATAGTCAAGCCTATGGTAAAATACTTTCCTTGAGGAAATGGAGTGAATTGTCAATAAACCCTAAAACACTTGAGTGAGGTGAGATGAGTGCCCAAATCAGTGAGAACATGAACTTGAAGAACCTAAGCTTCTAATTGGACTAGAAATTGATTGTCTCTTAAGTGCTTATTGAATATGCCTATCACTTGGATTAGCTTCTAGGGTTCTTGGTTCATTATCCATGCTTTGATTGATTTATCTTATGGCCTGAGTAATTGCTTGAGGACAAGCAAAGTTTTAAGCTTGGGGTGATTTGATGAGTGTGATTCCACATCATCTTTGTCTATCATTTTGCATGCATTTTCATGTAGTTTAGGCATATTTTTATTAGATTTTAGGTTAATTTTCCTTTGGAACGGGTAAGGCGGTTTTCGTGTGTTGTTTTGCAGATATCAAGGGTAAAATGCTCAAGATCATCCATGATGAAGTTTGGAAGAAGATAGAGCTTTAAAAGTGCAGAAAATGAGCCAAACAGAGCCCATCACGGCCTAGCCGTGATTCCCATCACGACCATGATCGAGCAAAACTGAAAAAGAAGAAAGGCTGAAGTCAGAGCACATCACGGCCCAGCCGTGAAATTCATCACGGGCCATAACAGAGGGCTCGCGACGCGAGCTCGTTCTCGCCTCGCGAGAATACTGGTTTTTCCAAAAGTGCCAGAGGCAGAGACCGTCACGGCCTGGCCGTGATGGCCATCACGGCCGTGACGCGCATTACTTGGACCTGAAGAAACCGAAATAGATCAGATTTTGAGTTGGTTTGGGACTCTAACTTCCCCATTTCTATAAATAAGGACCAAGGCATCAGATACATCTGATCTGGATCATCAATAACAACTAGGACTCTAGGCATAGATCTCTCTTCTCCTCTTCTCTTCTCTTCTCTGATTTTTTTGTAACTTCTATTATGTTGTCAACCCAGCTTGTCATCTCCATGGCAAGACTGGAGTAGTAGCTTAGTTTCTAGGGACTAGGGCTCTACCCAAGGTTTGTAAATGTTGTTGATTTGATGTAAAACCATTGTTGATTTCATTATTGTTTTAGATCTGATTTCTAGTGTGTTAATCACTCATAAATTTCGGCAACCGTTTATTTGCATGACGTAGACGTTCTAAGGAGGAACCTAGCGGTGAACTTAGGATTTCTAGGGTGTTTCACTCGTAAAGCCCGGCAGCCACTGGTTTGTGAGATGTGAATGATCCAAGGAGGAACCTAGCGGTGAACTTAGGTTATTTGCATGACTGAGACATTTCAAGGAGGAACCTAGCGGTGAACTTGGGTGTCGGACCTATAGAAGTCAGACTTGGGACTGAAATCACGAGAGTTAGAAGCCGTCCCTCGAGGAGCAACGAGTTGTCACGGAACGCAAAGGGTCCAATCTGGGATCGACTACCACGAGAGTAGGGGTCGGGTCAATTGGGCACGGCTTTTGTAACCCGAGAGGGAGCTTAAGCTATTAGAGGATAAACTCGCCTTCAAGGCAATTTCGGTAATCAACAAAGGTAAATCAGATTAGCAACATAGACAGCCTCAAAGGTAACCCAAATCCCTAGGAATCCGTTTAAATCGAAAATCCCAAAAACATTTGTTTTCTGTTTTAATTGATTCTGTTTGTTTATCTCTCAATTCAAACCTTTTTCAAAAACCCTTTTTACAAAGTCCAGATCTAATCGATTCGAAAACCGATTGCGATTCGAGAACACAGTCTCTGTGGGTTCGATATCTTTTATTACTTGACGGCAGTCCGGTACACTTGCTGGAATCGCACGAGCGCGCATACGCAGCGCGCACATCACAACTCAAGCTCCTTCCAATTACAAATGTCAGTCTGGTCCAATCGGGCTTTATTTGTATCTTTTGTCCTCCCCTTGATGTTCATCACAGTGTCAAACACATTCAAAAACCCATTCCTCTCAGTATGCATGACATCAATGTTGTGACGGAGTAGCTGCGTCCTCCAATACGGCAACCTCCAAAATATACTTTGTTTTATCAAATTATGGTTGACACCATAATCAGGAATATGTTCTCCTTGGGTTTCATGGACGAACGGTAAGTATTGTACTCTGCGCATACATTAGGACCAATCAAACGTGGTGGAGGCGGTGTTGTCTCCGCACAACGCTTCTTGAATGCATTCTTGTTCCGCCTATAAGGATGATCTTCTGGAAGGAATTGACGATGACAATCAAAATATGAGATCTTTCGACTGTTTTTAAGCATGAATGCCTTCGATCGCTCCATCATATTGGGCATCCAAGCTTCCCCGCGATCATCCAACCCGACATCATCCCATAAGCAGGAAAGTCGTTGATCATCCACATTATAGCTGCTTTCATAATGAAATTCTGCCTCAAAGATACGTCATATGTCAACACACCATCATTCCACAGCATTGTCAACTCATCTATCAGTGGCTGCAAGTACACATCAATCTTACCTTTTGGATTAGACGGACCCGGAATTATGATTGTTAGGAACATAAACTCCCGCTTCATGCACATCCTCGGGGGAATATTGTACGGAGTCAGGATAACCGGCCAACAAGAGTATGCTTTTCCAGACTGCCAAAAAGGATTAAATCCATCAGTAGATAACCCCAATCGGACATTGCGAGGGTCCTGCGAAAATGCCATATGAACCCTATTAAAATGCTTCCAAGCTTCTCCATCAGATGGATGACACAAGATATCTTGCTCCCTCTCATGCTCACTATGCCACCTCATGTGAGCTGCAGTGGCCAATGAAGAGTACAATCTTGTAAGTCTTGGCACGAGCGGAAAGTACCACATCTTTTTTAGCGACCTCTTCTTCTCAATGCCCATCCTAGTGGTTGTCTTATACCGATCCGCACCACAAAATCGACAACATGTTATGCTTTCCGCTGAATCATCCTTATAGTACAACATACATCCATTCGGGCAACAATCAATTTTCAAACACCCCAGACCCAAATTTTCCACAGACTTCTTAGCATGATAAAAACTAGTAGGCATCCGATTGTCTTCTGGCAACGCCTTGGACACTGACCTGGTGAGGCGATTAAAACAGCCTTCTTGCATATTATAGTCAGATTTGATACTCAACCAGTCCATGCACATTGACAACTCCGTGTACTCCCGACATCCTTCCCACAATGGAGATCGTGCAGCACTCATCATATCATAGAATCTTTGAGCTTCGGGATTTGGATTCTCCTCGATGTATTGGGAACCCATTCCACCATCTTCTCCCCCAAAGCCTTCTAGTACAACACCAACCGATGGTCCAGCATGATCCATTATCATCTGCTCGTATGGATTCAATTCTTCCCTCCGGTCACCACTTCCATAGTACGAACCTTCAACTACAATCGGGTTTAAGTCAGGCAACGTCTCACCATGGTTACTCCACCAATAGTAATCAGGCATGAAGCCCTTCTCATAAAGATCGGCTACAACTCCATCCACGCTTTTGAAAGATTGACACTTGCATCTTTTGCAAGGACACCTCAATTGATCACCGCTCAGCCGTATAAATCTCTCCTGGCTAACAACAAACTCTATAAACTCACCCACTCCAACTCTATACTCTTCCCTAAGACGTTTATTCCGATCCAACCTACGATACATCCATTTCCGATACTCCGGAATATCCATTGCTGGCAATTAAATAGCCTGACCAATCCTACAATAACACTTATATATTACGGTGCATTCCAATAACTCCATCAATCTCGTTCTTATGACAAGGTATGAACCTATCCCATTCGAGAAGAAACCTTTGCCACACTCGGATACTAATAATTATTCCCATATTCAAATACCTTATACTTGACAAAATTTTGGCAGCATTTCCCATTGGTCTCCAAGTTACACGACTCGAGCACGGTCAGAATCACCGCGATCAAGTATGCACCAGGAGAACAAAAGGAAATGCATCAGTCCGAGATTTCAACAAGTATATAAGGCATTTGAACATTGAAATGACTATTGTACGAGTGTGAAAAAGGTTTTTTTCCCAAACTGTCCCACTTGGACAATTCAAGATTCAATACAATGAGCATGCATACCTTGATAAGTTACGCATGCTCATTAATATTGAATCTCAAATAGGAAACTAAGGCTTTCGTAAATTAATTATTAACTCTAACAGAAAATAAAACCATTAACCTATAAATATTGCAACATTGTTGAGCTTATATAAATTGCAGTGTAAATCAATACAAACTTAGATTAAATATTGTAGCAAACATCCTATTGAGCTCCGCTCTCCACTAACAAGTAGCAGTTAATTGTCAAACACATGCATAATTTCTAAATTATCAGCACACATCCAGCATCCCGCCTTTCGGACAGGATCACATCCTATTGAGCTCCGCTCTCCACTAACAAACAACACATATTGACAAACACATGCATAAACATTAAATTATCAGCATACAATCAGACAAGATCACATCCTATTGAGCTCCGCTCTCCACTAACAAACAACACATATTGACAAACACATGCATAAACATTAAATTATCAGCATACAATCAGACAAGATCACATCCTATTGAGCTCAGCTCTCCACTACCAAACAACACGATAATTCACATAATACATTACACTGAGTGTTCAGAGAACTTACCTGAGAGAGAAAACACAACTGAGCAAGGATAAGGGGAGGAGTCGGAGCCAACAGAGAGTAGAAGAATATGACAACAAGGACCTATCGTGCATAAATGAAATTAGTCATTTCAAATCAAATCACTATTCTATATATACAGAATCTAGTACAACTATTTATAAGACTAGAAACACATAAATTAATATAAAATAGAATCAACAATATATGGTTACAAATATAGAACAACTTGCAACTTCCCTTCTTCCTTATACTCTCCTCCCCATCTCCTTTATTTCAGAAGAAGAGGAACAAAGGGAGAAAAGTACTAAGGAACCTTTTCTCTCCCAAAACCTAAGTCTTGGAAGATGAGGTAAGGGTTTAAATCTTAAATTACAAATTCCATTTGTTTGTGGTTTGTCATATTTGCATGTCTGAGAACTCAAAAAAAAATTCAAAACACAAAATTTAAGCTTTAATCAGTGACAAAAACGTAACTATAATAAACTAAACTAAAAAAAAAAGAATGTTTCAAATGCTTTTTGGATGGGCAAAGCAAGTGTCACGATTCATGAAATCATCCAGACCTGGACTCTACTCTGGTGTTTATACAAACACATAAAAATCACCCAGGATAATTGTTCTCTCTCACTTTTAACTCTCAAACTCACACAACACTTATAAAGGAAGAGAAGAAAATTTATGTTCTCATATTCTTGATTCATTCCATCATCAAATTGCCAACGTACAACCATGGCCTTTTATAGGCAACACTTCATAATAAACTATTAAAATATAAACAAACTTAATTGATAAGAAAGGCTTAGGCGGTGGCACACAAAATATGACTATTCTACATGAATCATGATAACGATGCAAGTAGATAATGAGCTGTAAAAAGTTCCTTGTTTACTATGCATTGCGGCAGGTAGACTTCAATTTGGACTAATATGACTTGTGTTAATTGTTGGTGATTAAAAAAAGACGATTTAATTATATCACCTCTGTAATGTGACATCGGGATTGGGTTTTCTTTTATGTTATGTTTTGTTATGTTTTATTTCGAACTTATGTTATTTTCCGCATTGAGATGTTGTTACAATGTGGTACTTTATATCCAGTTTTTATTTTATGAAATAAATGCATGTTTTTATTTTATACCTTTTATTTAAATGTTTTATAAATAAATATGGGGTATAGGGTGTCACAGTGGCGGGTGGTTGTGTATGGGTGGCAAATGAGATGAGAGAGATTCCAAAATACCTGCTATTTCATCTGGATCATTTTTCTTTTCTTTGTTCATCTTTTTTTACAAAACAAGGATATATAGAGATGCATAGAAAAAAAAATAAACAAATTATATAACAAATGATTATTCTAATAAATGAGATTAGGCATCACAAATGCCAAATTATAAAAAAAATTAAAAAAATGCTCAAAAGCATACTATTAATGGTTTGTACAATTTTCAACTTTAGTTACAATTAATGAATTTATTTTGTAATTTTATTTCACTTGTGACATTTTTTTGTAACTTTTGAAAGCCATAAAAACACTCACGAGTGCAGGAATCTTGCCAAAGTTTAGTGGAGCAAGTATGAGGTTGGTTCCACCTAGACTTAGAGTTAAATTTTAGATATTGATAAATTTTTCCTAGTCTAGTTGTCGCCCAATTAATAAATGAATTGTAAAGGTGAAACAACATACATTATTAAAATAAATAAAAATAAATAAATTTATATTTAATCAAATATAAATTACCTAAGCGACAAAATCTACCAAGATGAATTTTGTCATCTACTATGTTAAATTGTTATACCTAGATAATTTATCTCATGAATATCTAGTGGTAAAGCATGTGCTCACGAAAAAATAATCAATGGAGCATAAAAAATAATCAGAAAACGCATGATTATATTTCCCTGAATCAATAGTATATTATCAAACATCAAATGTGTCCATGATAGGAAATCACAATTTATATCCAACTACTATCAGCAACCCTCGAATAAATTCTAAGCATGAGAAAAACAAGATTGAACACATAGAACGTTTAATTATATCAATCGAGAGGAACACAAATTCAGTAAGTGTTAAATTCTAATATTCAGTAACAACAAGCCAACATAGCATACCAAAATAATAAGGGTTTCATCATCCCCATTGTACAAGAAAATCTAAATAGAAAAACTCATAGGTAGCATTAGTACTACCCTCCTCACGCTGTGTGGGCATCCCTTAGAGATTTTTTTTTGTTTGAAAAGAATAATTTAGGGTGATGATGCGCTAGTCTAAGGTAGGGAAAACCCTCGGACTCTATGATACAAAGGGATTTACATTTACCTTCCTCAAGGAGACTAGTGGGGTCTCGAACTCACGACCTGTCAGATATGAGATTATGTCCACTAGCTCTACTAGACCAACCACTTGGGGTTCCTAATAGATTAATTTTGTTCTAGGTCTCTAACTCATTGGTTATATGATAATATCAATTTAGATTTAGCTCTAATGCTTTATGATTTCTGCAAACACAAACATGAAAACCTCCCAGTCACCACTGTGTTCACACCACTGTGTTCACACCATCACAGTCTTCACAGACCACATCAGACACAGCTTCTCCCATTCATTTATATAAACACAAACATGAAAACATTTGTGAATGATAAAGAAGTATTTAAAATCTGACATATGTAAAAACGAAAATTAAACATCAAAATCCAACCACAAACCACATAGCAAAAGCAAAACACACAGTTTTCAACAACAAATTTGTTACCTGTATTTTGTGAATCCGTCGACAGCTAACGTATCTCCCCAGTCCCCAAGTGAATGGATGAGAGAGACCTTAGAAACAGATAGAGAGAGAGAGAAGCAGAGTGAGATAGAGAGAGATGCGAGAGAAACAGAGACAGAGAGAGAGATGGAGTAGAGGAGAGCTTACCTGAGCAGAAGGGATGATGGTGGTGACAAGAGGTGTCTTGTGGTGGCCGGAGCGCGCGGCTAGGAAGAGAGAAACAGTGAGAGAGAGATATGCGCCGAGTAAAATGAGGAAGAAGGAGGTTCTGTCGAATTTAGGGATTTCAGTTTTAGCGACCGAATTAGTTCGGTCGCTAATTCGGTTGCTAATATGGTTAGTTTGAATTTGAATTTATAATTTTAGCGACCGATTTAAATTTCGGTCGCTAACACACGCTGTTTAATTTTTTTTACGCGCCGTTTAGCGACCGAATTAATATCGGTCGCAAATATAAATAAAGTTTGAAGTATGATTTCATAAATTTAGCGACGGATTTTTGAATCGGTCGCTAATATAAATAAAGTTTGACCGTTGCATTTAAATCGGTCGCCATTTCGGTCGCTAAAAATTCATAAATTTCTGACTTTTACTTTCCTTTGTTTAGCGACCGATATAGCGACCGATATCTCTGCTACGCTCTATTTCGGTCGCTATTTCGGTCGTAGAATCAACTCTCACCAGTGTTTCATGTAGATCCTACAATCGGCCGCTATTTCGGTCGCAAAAAGCACCCAAAAAATTCGGTCACTATTTTCGGTCGCTAAATGACCTTTTTTTTGTAGTGCATTGGCTCTGATACCACTCGTTGAGATTGTGGAAGCGCCAACACCGGGAGTTCCTCTTCAATGGGTTTAGACATCCTTTCATGGTCTAAGTGAAGAATCACATAAGTGGGTTTAACACCACATTTGGATCCAAAATCTTAAGGCGATGAGTCAAAGGGTCTTCTCCACTTATACTGCCTTCAAAACCTAAGTTCTTTCCAATTGTAGGACTTCTTTATCATATCTTACTCACTTGAAATTCCCAAGAATTTGTACCTCAAAATTTGTATTTGTGAAACTAACTCAAATATTGATATGAGCCAAGGGGGGCAAGTCAACTTGTTATCAAGAATGATATGAGCCCAATAAGGAGCATGAACCAAGGAGAACTAAAAGGACTTGGTGGGTCTAAGACAAGAGCAATAACCAAGAAAGCCCAAGAAGTTCTAAACCAAATAGTGTCAACCTTGACGGAAACAAGCCCAAGTTCAAGTCTTGATCGAGTGAAGGACAAAATGGTTACTTATCTCATCCAACTTGAAGACCCATGATGGGCTTGGACGTCCACTTACCATATTATCATTTTCTAGTTTATTTCAAGTAAATAAAGTGCAATAAACTTGGGTTTTATGAAGAATTTCGAACTTGGATGTTGAATTTGGATTTAAATCCATTTGTGAGAGAATTGTCTCTCTTTGGTTCTTGGTTGAGCCAACCTTAGTTCTTATCAAGAATCCACGATTCTTGTGGCGAACATCATAGGCTTATCAAACTCTCTAGTTTGTGGCGCCATCACCATCTCTATTCTCCATCCATTTGTTTCTTTTCTTCCCTTTATTTTAATCTCAAAAATTGTTCCGCAAATTAATTGGTAAAATTCAACCAAAAAGATCATCAAAGGCAACCTCACCATTTGGTTGTCATCAAGTGGTATCAAAGCTTAGGCTTTGGTTGGATTTTGTGTTTTTGTTCTTCATCTTCTACCTTTCTTCGTTTCTTCTTTTAAACCCAAAAACTATCAAAAAAAAAAATTACACTTTGAATCTATTTGTGAACGGAAATTTCGTGGTTGTTGTTCTTGCTCAAAAACAAGTTTTCAAGCGTGATTCTCTTCTTCAAAGTTTGAAAAAAAAAAGGAAGAGAAAAGTCTATTTGAACAATTTGTGTTCTTGAAAAAAATAAAAAGAAAAAGAAAAATATTTCCCTTGTTCCTTGTTCTTATTTCCAAAGCTTTGCCTTTCTAGCCTTTCCTTTTGTTTCCTTTGTTTTGATAAGTTTTGTGATTTTTGTTACTTGATTTTTGGATTTTTGTATGGATTGTGTTTGACTCCTCTAAGGCCTAAAAGAGAATAATTGAGTGAAAAAAAGGCAAGAGTGAAAATTACATCTTGTGTGGAAAAAGCCAATTGAGTGAAATATACATTGTGCGCACTTGGTGAGTGGATTGGTTCTTACATATATATTTTGTTATTTTCTAACTTGTATTCTTTGCTATGTTGCGATTTGAAAATTTTGACTATTTACAAGAACATAGGAAAGAGGTTGAAGAGTGGATCCGGCAAATGCATGAGAGGCGTGACAAGAAGATGAGAGAGAACGAAAAAAAGAGGTTGAGAAAAGAGGAAAGAATGAAAAGACAAATAGAAAGTTTTGAAGACCACGTGAAGAAGTTGGTGGAAGACTCCAACAAGAAAGAGAATGAGAGGAAAGAGAGAGAGAAAGAAAAACAAGAGAATGAGGCAAAAGCAAAAGAGAGTGAAAAGAAAAGTGACGATCAAAAGGAAGAAGAACAAGAGAGTGAAAAGAAGAGTGATGATAAAGAGAAAAATAGTGTGAAAAATAATGAGAAAAATAGTGCGGAAATAATTGAGAAAAAAGAGAGTTATTTGGAAACAAAAAGTGAAGAGAAGGGGGTTTTAATTTCAAGGCAGCCCCAATGCATATTTTATTACAAGAATTTTCATTTGGTTGCTAACACTTCTAATGATATCTTTTTGCCTAGTGATGTTGTAACTCTTTTGCAAAAATTTGGAAATCTCATCCAAAAGGAAGTACCCCATGGTTTGGAAACTTGTATGATTTCCAAAATGCTCAACAAATCACCCACTCTTGCTTTACCTCCTATTGAGATATATTTTGAACTTAAGTCTAAAGCACCCAATGTGATTGTGAGGAATACTTTAGATGGACCACCAATATCTAATTTTGGTGATGAAGATTGTTTCAATTCGAGGTCGAATTCACTCAAAGAAGGAGGGGATGATATGAGCCAAGGGGGGGCAAGTCAACTTGTTATCAAGAATGATATGAGCCCAATAAGGAGCATGGACCAAGGAGAACTAAAAGGACTTGGTGGGTCTAAGACAAGAGCAATAACCAAGAAAGCCCAAGAAGTTCTAAACCAAATAGTGTCAACCTTGACGGAAACAAGCCCAAGTTCAAGTCTTGATCGAGTGGAGGACAAAATGGTTACTTATCTCATCCAACTTGAAGACCCATGATGGGCTTGGACGTCCACTTCCCATATTATCATTTTCTAGTTTATTTCAAGTAAATAAAGTGCAATAAACTTGGGTTTTATGAAGAATTTCGAACTTGGATGTTGAATTTGGATTTAAATCCATTTGTGAGAGAATTGTCTCTCTTTGGTTCTTGGTTGAGCCAACCTTAGTTCTTATCAAGAATCCACGATTCTTGTGGCGAACATCATAGGCTTATCAAACTCTCTAGTTTGTGGCGCCATCACCATCTCTATTCTCCATCCATTTGTTTCTTTTCTTCCCTTTATTTTAATCTCAAAAATTGTTCCGCAAATTAATTGGTAAAATTCAACCAAAAAGATCATCAAAGGCAACCTCACCATTTGGTTGTCATCAAATATGGAATGATTTTTCTTTTTATTGTAGTATTTATGCCAAGTTAATACTATCGTTGATTCGTTGGATAACTGTTAAATAAAATCTTAATTGAGAATTCAATGACAGAGGATGAAGGGAATACCAAAAGGCTACAACAAAAAGCAAAAGCTTGCTCCTTAATTCAATGATAAATTAATGTTACACCAATTACCCTTTTTTTAGAGAATGTTACAACAATTACCTAAATCTCTTAAATCTCTTTTAGCGGGTCCTACAATGTTACTATGATTTAAGAACCTTCACTAATTTTTACTCTAATGATAGAACATCTCAACATGAGTTCTTCGATTATTTTTTCTCTTCTCTTTTGATTGTTTCTAAAGGAATGAACTATTTTTTTAATCATAAGAATCGGATTCTTATAGAAGAACACAACTCCTCCATCTCCAATGATAGTTCTATGTAGGAACCGTTCTTAACTCTAAGAACTTAGCCTAAGAACCTGCGTTGAAGATGCTCTAAGCAAAACCTTATTTAACAAGATGCCCAACTAATCCTGTTAGGACAAGAACATGCCAACGCACAATAAGAATAGAACCAAAACTGAATTCATATTAGATTGAATGGGCCCGTTCAATAATATATAACAATTCTTATATATATTTTTTATTACATAACAATTCTTATATTTGGCTACATATATTATAGAGATAGCGCATTAGTTTTTGGATGTTGCTTTTTATACAACAACTTTCTTTAATACACCACAATTTTAAAATATATATATACTAGACGATGGATTTGTGCGATGTACGGATAAAATAAAGTTTGTGAGAATAATTGTATATTTGTTTTTTTAGAAATTTGTATATTTTGCATCTTAAAAGTAGTAAGATTATAAAATTTTATTGATAAATAAATATTAATGTAACACAAATACAATCCTCCTAATTAGGATAATATGATACAGGTGCAAATATAAATTATTTGTTGGAATAATTTATTTTGTAAATTAAAAATTATAAGATAAGTAAAAGTTACTGACAAATTAATATTGATATGATATAATGAGATCTAAAGACGTTTTGCATAAAATAACTATGGATATGTGTTTAAGAAAACACAAATTATTATACTTCAACATTTCTTTGCTCTACTTTCTTCAACTATCCCATGTACTCAGTTTAATCTATAATATATATAAGAAACACAATATATAATGAATGGAATTCCTCTTTAAACAAAAAATTTAAAACAAAGGAGTTCTAAGAAATTTAACGAATATTATGACATGTATCAGATTAAACTGGTTGCAGTTATGTTATCTCCCCGTCGAAGCAAATATGTGAAACAACTTATCAAAACCCGAATGTAGAATCAGTTTGGCTTCGCTTGCACAATATTTCACATAAAAAATAAATCACAAAACACAATTTAAAAAAAAGAGTCCTAAGGAATTTAAAAATATGCTGATATGTATTATATTAAACTTATTACAGCTATATTATATTCTCGTCTAAGCAAACATTAGAAATAACTCATCACAACCCAAATGTAGAAAAAATTGGTCTCACCTGCACAATATTCATACCAAAAATAAATTACAAAAAACTTTTAAAGAAAGGAGTTCAAATAAATTTTTAAAATATTATGATATGTATTTGGTTAAACTTATTGTAGTAATGTTATCTTTCCGTAGAAACAAACATGAGAAGCAACTCCATTTAATCCAAATGTATAATCAAGTTGACCTTATCTGCACACTTGTCACATACAGTTTTTGTAATTCTATTTTTTATGTGGTGTGGCTACCTGCCAATTTGTCGAGGAAAATAGTGGGAAATAATAATATTTTTATTGCTATGGTAAAACCTTGTGAAAAGTTAAAACAGTAACACAATTTAAAAAACCACAAAAAAATTCATTTAAAAATTTTAAATTGCTTAAAAGAAGATCTTCAAAAATAAATATCTCTATGTTAAAATTATTGTATCAATGATCTTAAAAAATTACTTAAATTATGATTAATAATAATTTTTTATACCAATTTATTTGTTAAGTGATTTTAAGTTCAACCTTTGTAAAAAATAAAATTCAAATGTTGAACTTGCTGAAGTATAATCACAATTTTACCTTAAGTGTAAAATTTCCATGTTTTCATGTAAAATGTTTATTCTGTGTTTTGGAAACATTTGCAATAAATTAAATGCACTGTTCTAAAAACATGTGCAATAGATTAAATGTTGTATTATAAAAACATATACAATAGATTAAGGATGTGTTTGGGTAAACAACTTAATTAAGAGCTTATCACATAAGACCTTATCGTACGAGAGCTTATGCCATAAGCGCTTTAAGTTAGAAAAAGAAAGAAAGAGGCATGAGAGGATTCGAATAGTGAAAAACACGGAGAGTGTTTAGTGCATAAACTCTTATGATAATTCCATAAGCTTCTCACAGTGACTTATGAAAATAAGTCAAAAACTCATTATGGGATGGCATAAGTTATTTTTATAAGCTCTGCCAAACACAGTACATAAGAGCTTATGTCATCAGATAAGTCAAAATGAGCTTAAATAAACTCTTCCAAACGCCACTTAAATGTATTATTCGAAGAGTCTCTAATTAATACAATTCGAAGAAATATAGGAATTTTCAATATTATAAATTTTAAAAAATATATAAAATTTATTTGAAATACATAATTTTGGAAACATGTGCAATAGCTCAAATGTATTATTCTAAAAACACATACAATTTTAAGGATCTTCAATTAATATAAATTGAAAAAACATGAAAAAATTCAAAGATAATGAACCTCCCTCTCAATTAATTCTTGTTTAAAATTCCAATTGACATTTACAATGAAATTTGAAAATTTTGAGACGACATTGAAATTATTATTGCTAATGAATAATTTTCATTGAATAATCAAAAGATCTATTGCTTACCATTTGAACAATAGTATAGGACAATAATGAAGAACCAAGGAGAAATATCTCAAAATAAAGCTTAATTAGCTGCTCCTGATGAATCCATAGTGAGATCACCCTTAAGCATAGACTGACCAACAATTAGGCTTAACAAAAATGGCACCAGCAAGGTTGTGCCCTTTTTGCTTGTTTTGACCACTCTTGTTATTGGAACATTTCTCTTAGTCACTTGCATCCAAGCTGCATAATTCAACCCACAACCATCAATTGAAGCCAAAAATAGCAATCCCCTAGGAATTGACACCAAGAACAACAAATCTAAATAAAATGATTTATCATATGAAATAAAAAATATTGGATAATAAATAGCACAATAAAAAGCAATTAATCTGATTTTGTTTATGACTTTATACAGGTGCGACTCTCTCTTACGACTGCAAGTAACCGATAAATTAAGGATATCACTATTATATAGAGAAATCAAAGGCATTGCATGTATTGTTGGAAGCAACTGCATGCTTTCAAAAATTAAATTGTTTTCAACTATGTTGAAGCTGTTGTGTTGAATTGCTTAGATCAGTTGTGTTGAAACTATTACATTTAAGAAAAGAATATTGCCAAAGAAATACTCAAGGTCGGTGTTCCTGCGGAGATTCGACTTGCCGGAATCTCGCCGTAGAACGTCAACCAAGAGTGAACAATGGGGGTTGTTTTAGATTATGGCTTGACAGAATATGGTATTCCGATCCTACGTATCCCAATGGGAATCAAAGTCAGACGTAGTTCTAGGTTCAACCCTTGGCCATACGGCAATCTCAATCCCTTAATCTTGTATCTGATGAATACCAGCGAGCAAGGACTCTTCAATAGTCTCTTGGTCGAGCTAGTTTCTCTAATACGCTTAAGGGAGAGTCACCGAGGTTAGTGAAAAGTGAGTCTCTCTCTTGGGTTATCCTCCTTTTATAATAGGATCCCCCTATCTTTAAGAGATCTGGATTTATCTCCTCTTATCTCTTAAATCTTCTTTGAGATGTGATTTCCTTAATTTAAGGGATATTATCTCTTTTAACCGGATAAGGTTATGTGAGATAATATCAGGATTGATTAAGATAATATCTTAAATTGATCTCTTAACCGGATAAGGTTATTTGAGATAATATTAGGATTATTTAAGGTTAATATCAATATCTTATCCCTTAATTTAAGGGATATTATCTCTTCTAACCGGATAAGGTTGTTTGAGATAATGTCAGGATTATTGAAGATAATATCAATATCTTATCCTTAATATCTGGGTTGGATCGGGTATCCAAACTCGGTGGCCGGGTTTTACTCCTTGGCCAGTACACAAGTCCCCCCAAGCTTTGAGCTAGTAAGGCATAGCAGCTTCCATGGCATTAGCCGAGCTTAGGAATTTGGTTTCTTCTTTGGTCTTTCAAGTCTGCGAGGTAAGTGGCCGAGCTTTACACCTCGGCCCATATACAAGTCCCGCGAGTAGCTGGAGCTTAAACGATAAGTCGAGAGTCGGAGCTCAACCGAGTAGTCGGGAGCCGGAGCTCAGCCAAGTAGGGAGCTGGAGATCAACCTAGTAGTCGGGAGCCGGAGCTCAACCGAGTGGGGAGCCGGAGCTCAACCAAGTAGGGAGCCGGAGCTCCAACCAGTAGTCGGGAGTAGGAGCTCAACCGGGTAGTCGGGAGCCGGAGCTCAACCGAGTGGTCGGGAGCCGGAGCTCAACCGAGTAGTCGGGAGCCGGAGCTCAACCCAGTAGGGAGCCGGAGCTCAACCTAGTAGTCGGGAGCCGGAGCTCCAACCAGTAGTCGGGAGCAGGAGCTCAACCAAGTAGGGAGCAGGAGCTCAACCGAGTGGTCGGGAGCTGGAGCTCAACCGAGTGGTCGGGAGCCGGAGCTCAACCGAGTGGTCGGGAGCCGGAGCTCAACCGAGTGGGGAGCCGGAGCTCAACCCAGTAGGGAGCCGGAGCTCAACCTAGTAGTTGGGAGCCAGAGCTCCAACCAGTAGTCGGGAGCAGGAGCTCAACCAATTAGGGAGCCGGAGCTTAACCGAGTGGTCGGGAGCCGGAGCTCAATCGAGTAGTTGGGAGCCGGAGCTCAACCAAGTGGTCGGGAGCTGGAGCTCAACCGAGTAGGGAGCCGGAGCTCAACCTAGTAGTCGGTGAACACCTCGGGCGACCGAGCTTCACGTTTCAAGTTGCCGAGCTTTACATTTCGGTCAATTCTTAAGTTCAGCGGGCTCAGTGGCGAGTCTAGTAATCATTTCCCTTTGATTGTTTAGGTTTGGTGATCTAGCTTTATTTCTCGTCCAATATTTTAGTTTGGTAGGCTCGGTGGCCGAGTTAAACATCTCGACCAGTATATAAGCTCCCCAAGCTTTGAGCTCAGAAAAGCGCAAAAGCTTTATGAAAGAAGCTGAGCTTATCCTTAGTGTCGATAAAGTACAGGATTTGCATAGATCCTCTTACTTCGACTAATCAAGCTCGGTGACCGAGTTTCACATATCGGGAAGTACTCGAGTTTAGTGGTTAAGGTTCACATCTCGGCCAATAACATGTTCTGAACAAAAGATACTTCAATCTTACCTTTGTTAAGACAAGTTTAGAAGCTGGTAGCTGAGATTCAACTTATCAATGATTCAGGCTCGAACCGATCTTTTGGAAAGTCAAGCTCAAGCTCGGTCATTAGGAATTTACCTCAGGCTTGTATTTGAGCTGAAATTTTTTATGCTTTCAAGATGCTTATCTTGAGAGTTTGAACTTGACTCATCTTTTTTCGAATGTAGCTCGGTCTTTGAAGCTTTTTGAGAGCTCTTAACATTTTCTTCGAGTAGCTCTTAACCCTTTCATCTGGTGGATTTTGAAATACCCACTAACTTGACACATGACCTTGAATGTCATTATTTTTACCGATTTTGAAGGTATATCTCAGAATTAACTTTCCTAATATCTTTTCCAATTTGTATGAGAAAATAGTTTTCATACAAGTTCTTCATAATAACATTCGAGCTGTAGGCTAAGAGATATCCTTTCTCTGTGATTTTCGAGAATATCCTTCCTTAATCCCCATAAGCCCCCCAAGCTCCCAGCTTGAAATAAGTGAAAGAGCTTAAATGTCAACCCGCATATCTTAACACGCTTTTTGGTGCCAAGGACTTTGGATTATGATTCGGGAGCATTGCTCGGAAACTTGTTTTTTTGTAGAACCAAGTCTTCCTTGGGTTGTCGACTTACTTGGTCGAGCACTGCTCGGATTTTCGTCCGGAGCCAAGTCTTACTTGGGATTCCAGCTTATTGGGTCGAACACTACCAGGATTTCCTTCAAATCTTGGGTCTCTAATATGCATGATCTGCTGTGGGCATTACCTTGGTGCGAAGGTGTTTTGCTCGGTCTAGGATTTTTAGTGCAAGAGAGGAAGCATTGCTCGACCTCGACTTTTTTCAGTTCGTAGTGCGAGGGAGCATAGCTCGACCTCGGCTTTTTGGTGCGAGGGAGTAATGCTTCACCTCGGTTTTTTGGGCTTCTGCCCTTTGTTCTTGGCTAGACAATTTTAGCTCGGGCCCTTTAGTGGATTCTCAAGTTATTAAGCCAGCATATGCTTGGCTTTTACTAGAATAGGGCCCTGACACGAGCATGAAAGCCGCAGCCCCTTATGCTCTCCGAGTCTCCTCCATTACCCGTGTTTCGAGCCATGAGCTTTCTGATAATGAAAAGCATGAAGGCGGAAGCTGCCCAAACTTTGCGCACTGGGGATGAGCTTGAAAAAGCTGTGGCAAAGTGTGAAGAGCAAGCTCGGCTAATTGGGGAATTGAAAACTCGAAATGTCGAGCTTGAGAAGACCAACTCCTCTCCTCAATCTGAGCTCTCTAAAATGAAAGGATTGACTTTCAGAGGGCTGTCAAGGCTTTAAAGCTTTCCCTTGACAATCTTCAGCAGTTTCTTGCTACTAAGAAAAAGGCTAATTGCAAGCTTCAGTTCGAGTTGAAGGAAGCTAAAGCCCAAATTATAAGGGAACACGTTTCTGGGTTGTCGTGTGCTATAAAACAAATCCAGCGCTTTCTTCCTTTGTCCGAGCACGATGATGAGGAAGAGGAGAATAATGAAGAGCAGGTTGTAGGAGAGGAGGAGAACAGAGGAACTGAAGTGGTCGTGCTCGAGCCATCCTCGGTTGCTCTTTTGCAAGCTGAAGACACTATTGGTTCCAATCTTGATGGGGTCTTTGCTTATGGGAATGCCCATGAGTAACTCAGCAAATTTTTAAAATATTTTGTACTATTGGCTATGCCCTATGTACTTTTACTTTATGAATGATAAAGACTTCATACTTATGGTATTTAACCCAGCATTTGGATTTACTCAGTTAACTTTCCTAAGTTCTTACTCGCCTTTTGTGCTTGGCGTTTTAATTTGGCCTCATGAGCTTCTTGAGCTCGGCCCTATCGTAGTTAACTACTTCAGGTTTTTCTTGCTTACCTTTTTAGGTTCGGCCTTTCGATTTTAGCTTGGTCGGCCACTTCGATCCGGCATTTCGACTTTAGCTCGGTCGATTTTAGCTCGATCAACCTTTTTAGGTTCTTTGTTTACCTTTTTAGGCCCGTCATTTCGGTTTCAAGTCGGTCACCTTTTTAGGCTTTTGCCTCGGCGTTTCGACAACAGCTCGGTCGATTTTAGTTCGGTTACCTTTTTAGGCTTTTGCCTCTTTAGGTTCGGCGTTTCGACAACAGCTCGACCGATTTTAGCTCGGTCACCTTTTTAGGCTTTTGCCTCTTTAGGTTCGGCGTTTCGACAACAGCTCGGTCGATTTTAGCTCGGTCACCTTTTTATGATTTTTTCCTTTTTAGGTTCGGCATTTCGACAACATCTCGGTCGATTTTAGCTCGGTCGCCTTTTTAGGCTCTTTGTTTTTTGTGAGTTAGTTTGGTGTTTGAGTGCTCGAGCTGATGGAACTTTATTTTCCAAGGGAGATGTTCTCCCACACACTCTTCCATTTAAATGGAGCTTGAGCTCGATCAGCTCGATTTTTATAGAGGGAGTCTAACTCGGCCTCTATGGTTTTAATTTGAGGAGCTCCGACTCGTCTTCCTCTTAGTCAAATTCGAGAGGGAGTTTTGGCTCGACCTTTCGGGAGCCGGAGCTGAACAATAAGTTTTTAAGGGAGCAAAGCTCTTCGACCTATTATTTTCAGGGGAGTCGGAGCTCAACCTTAGATCAGAGTTTGAGGGCATCTAAACAGAAACGAGACAGAGGTCAGTGTTGTGGAAACTCGGGGCGTGTGACGCCCAAAATACGAATCACAGAACCAACTCCAGAGGAAGGCATCATTACAACAGAGTGTGTCTTCAATGCCGACAACATTGCATTTGCTGGAGAAGGTGGATCATCAAGTATGGCGTTGGGCGGTTCACACGGAGAATGATGTAGCCTACACTCTCTGCCAATGGCAGCAGTGGGCATTTGGTCGAGCACTTTGTAGTAGCAAATTTTGTGACTCTGGAAGTGGTATCATCCGAACATCACTTTGCTCAAATATGTAAATAATATGATATGATGCTACATAACACAACATTAAAGGCGTAGAGCCAAACATATCAAATCATATTAGATTTAACCTAGATTTTGAGAACAATATCACCTAAGCATTTCGCGGCCTCTGATTTAGGCATTCCCTCAAGCCCATATGGTCGAGCTCTCCTAGACAGAGTTGTGCTGGCCGAGCTCTCTAAGATATCTTCCTCAGCTCTCTGATGGCGAGCTGTGGTGGTCGAGCTCTCTAAGATATCTTCCTCAGCTCTCCGAGGGCGAGCTGTGGTGGCCAAGCTCTCTAACACAAAAACTTCTAACAAATTGTTACAACAAACTTAAGCTTTGAAAAGTCAAAGCCTATTCAAATACTTGAAGTTGAAATTCTTGGCAATATCATATCAAGATAAAGTAGCAATCTGATGCATATCCCAAGAATCAAGAATCAAGATCAAGCCTTTCTTGGCCGACGCGGTGGGACAACATCCTCATCTCCAGTGCCTCCCTGTTGCAGGGAACTTTGCCATATAATATAATAGCATGCCCAAGACCCCAAGTACTGAATTCAAGTGGTGGAATAAAATCCAAACATGACTCTTATTCATGTTAACCAACTGCCTGGGAAACGACAACGTGTCAGACGTCTGGTTGATCGTGGGCATGATCGGCATGCGAGTGTCCGTGGGCATGGCCCTGTCGCTTGGCGGCGCCAATGCCATGGCAAGAATCCTGTCCGTGAGGGTGGTTATGCCTATGGTGCGCCATGTGTGCATGCATCCCCACTATATGCATTCCACCACTCTCCTCTTCCCCAAACACCTTCCCTGTACCAACCTCCACGATCCCCGACGACTCCACACTCGATTCCAGAGACCCGACCCGATTCTGCTCCTCCACGCCCCGGTTCACCCCTTGCTTCCGCTCGTAGTACTGAGTTCCCACGAAGTCAAGGATGAGCGTGAACAGCGCCACCATCATCGCGAAGAACCCCGTAAACGGAAACTTCCTTCACGGGTATGACGACAGGCAAGGGTCGTTGAGGGCGTTGGATGCGTCGTTGAGCTTGTGGAAGAAGCCGGTGGCCAGAATGACCCCCGCCGCGAAGGGCTTGGCGGCGACGAAGAGGTTGCTGTCGGTGTGGAGGAATCGACAGTGTTTTCCGATGAGGGGGATGGCGACTCCGACGAAACCGCAGATGAGAATGGAAACGATGGCAACGAATTTGAGAACAAATTCAGCTGACTCGTTACGGCATAGCTCTAACTCGGACCCTCCACAAGTTGAGTTCGTCATCGATTCTGATAGGTTCTGGAAAAACGATGCTTTTTCTGAGATGAGACGAGTTTTTCCAACGAGGAGCTGGAGTAGTGACCAGAGATCCTCAATTAAAAACATGAGACTTTGACGTCAAAAGAAAGGATGAAGAGAGGTTAACAGTAGGATGATGATGAACGGGTGATCGGGGAAAGTTTGTCTCGGCCCCACGGTGGGCGCCAAATGTTCCTGTGGAGATTCGACTTGCCGGAATCTCGCCGTAGAACGTCAACCAAGAGTGAACAATGGGGGTTGTTTTAGATTATGGCTTGACAGAATATGGTATTCCGGTCCTACGTATCCCAATGGGAATCAAAGCCAGACGTAGTTCTAGGTTCAACCCTTGGCCATACGACGATCTCAATCCCTTAATCTTGTATCTGATGAATACCAGCGAGTAAGGACTCTTCAATAGTCTCTTGGTCGAGCTAGTTTCTCTAATACGCTTAAGGGAGAGTCACCCGGGTTAGTGAAAAATGAGTCTCTCTCTTGGGTTCTCCTCATTTTATAATAGGATCCCCTATCTTTAAGAGATCTGGATTTATCTCCTTTTATCTCTTAAATATTCTTTGAGATGTGATTTCCTTAATTTAGAGGATATTATCTCTTTTAACCGGATAAGGTTATGTGAGATAATGTCAGGATTGATTAAGATAATATCTTAAATTGATCTCTTAACCGGATAAGGTTATTTGAGATAATATTATGATTATTTAAGGATAATATCAATATCTTATCCCTTAATTTAAGGACATTATCTCTTCTAACTGGATAAGGTTGTTTGAGATAATGTCAGGATTATTGAAGATAATATCAATATCTTATCCTTAATATCTGGGTTGGATCGGGTATCCAAACTCGGTGGCCGGGTTTTACTCCTCGGCCAGTTGGATTTAATGAATTATTACATTGTTCTGCTATACAAAATGAGTATTTCAGAGGAAGAAAACATTACAAATAATATATCTACTGTACTGGCTGAGAATGTAAGACCGAGAACTCGTCTATACACTGGACCAACCGAGCTTACCCCCACGAATGGGCCTTGACCCAAACTCCTCCGAAGCCGAGGTCATGTCAGCACACCTGACACCCGAGAATAACTACTCGGCCCCAAGCTATCCATCCGCAGCTAACTGGGCCGAATATCTCGCTAGCCATAATGTCACTCTGGACAATCAGGCTCCGGATATCTCTCCCCATGATCGCGATCTGATCCAAATATTCCTCCGCTTATTTCGGAGCCTGATCCTGAGAGAACAACTATAAATAGGGGGCTTACCCCTCATTCTAGAACTACGTTTGCTTTGATTCCCTTTTGGATACGTAGGAGCAGAATCCACATTCTGTTAAGCACAATTCAAAAACACCCCACTAATCCTCGTTCAGCCGAGTATTTCATACCCGAGATATTTGGCCGGAACATTTGGCGCCGTCTGTGGGAATCGAAGTAAATATTTTCCCATACCACACAAAAATGGTGAGGACGAGAAGCGGAAACTGCAGGAGGGAGGAGCCAAGGAATGCCAACAACGGAGTTAACGGGGATAATGGAGAACAGTCCGTAGGCCCAGCAGGAATGACTGACAACCCCGTGGTTCAGGAGCTTCTCGCGCAGGTTGCAGCGCTGAGAAGGGAGAATGAAGAAATTCGCCGGCAGAATGACCGTCGTGAGAGAGAGCCGAGCAGGGAGAGGTCGGTCTCTTCCTCACATGAAAGAGAGCGCCGACCTCCCGAGATTGAGGGGTCCAGAAACTTGTATCGGGAAGGAGGTCCTCGCCTCCGGGCTTCCCACCACAACAACCGAGCAGAGAGGAAGAGGGATTCCCTACAGCGGGCCCAGAATCTTCACTCCAAACGAACAGACTTAATGACAGGGCCAGCCTGCGGAAGCCGAGGCATCCTTTCACGAATGATATCATGGGGGTCCCCTTGCCAGCCAACTACAAGCCCATCAACATTGACAAATATGATGGCACCTCGGACCCCGAGCGCCACTTGGACGCCTTCACCACGCAGATGTACCTTTTTACGGATGACGACGCTGTCATGTGCAAAGTTTTCCCAACCACACTGAAGGAGGCAGCGTTGACTTGGTACACCCAAACTACCCCCACCTCGGTGGACTCTTTTTGATACATTCGTGGCTAGGTTCAGCGCTCGGTTTGCCACGAGCCGAGCCCACCGTAAAACCTCGGCCTCACCGGTGAACTTCAGGCAAGAGAAGAATGAATCCTGCGCAACTTCATGGCCGATTCAGCAAGGAGGCGGTACTCATCCCCAATCTCCGGGCCGATGTCGCACTACACACCATCCTGACCGGGTTGAGACCTGGCCCTTTTGCTAGGTACTTAGCTCGAAAACCGCCAGCCGATATGGACGAACTGAGAAGAAAAGCTGCAGGTTACATCAATATGGAGGAGGTAGAGGAGTCCAAGAAAAGGGATCGGACCGATGAGGGCCGACAAAGCGAAAGGTAGAGACAAGAGGAGGGCAGGGGGTGATAAGCCGAGATTGAAAGGCCCGGCCGAGCATTTCCAGAGGGGACCGAAGTATGATCATTATACTCCCCTCAACACAAATCGGGCTCGGGTGTTTGAGGAAGCGTACAGCGCGGAGCTTCTGCAGCTCCCAAAATGTGGCCACACCCCCCCGAAACGCGGATCGCCAGAAGCATTGTCGGTATCACCGCAACTATGGCCATACCACCGAGGAGTGCTGGGTCCTACGGGATAAAATTGAAGAACTGGTTCAGGCTGGCCACCTCAGCAACTTTGTCCGAAGAAACAACAACAACAGTGAGAGGCGCGGGGGAAACAGAAGAAGAGAGGGTGACCGAAGCCCGAGGAGGGGCGGCGATCGAAGAAATGAGGAGAGAGCAGAAACCAGAGAAAGGCAGAATGAAAGACGGGAAGAGGATAATGTCATCCGGGGGGTGATAAACACCATCTCAGGAGGGTTCGCGGGGGGAGGCACCACAAGTTCAGCTCGGAGAAGACATCTGCGGGCCATCCGAGCTGTTAACTCGGTATCTGGCAAGCCTCCCCGGAGTTCCCCCCCTATTATCTTTTCTGATGAAGATTTTGTGGGAGTAGATCCCAACCAGGATGACCCCATGGTGATCACCGTACAGTTGGCCAATTTCTCGGTCAAAAGAACCCTCGTCGATCAGGGGAGCTCCGCGGATATATTGTACTACTCAACGTTTCAGAAGCTCGGGATCCCGGAGAAATCAATTCAGCCGTACGACAGTAAACTCGTTGGCTTCGCAGGGGAGCAGGTTGATACTCGGGGATATATTGACCTCTTGACCACTTTTGGCGATGGCAGAGCTTCCAAAACCATCATGGTCAGGTATGTGCTAGTTAACGCAGTTACATCGTATAATATCCTGATCGGAAGGCCGTCCTTGAACGAGTTAGGGGCTGTGGTCTCTACTCCCCACCTCACGATGAAGTTCCCCTCCAGCTCGGGAGATATAGTGGTTGTCCAAGCAGATCAGAGGATGGCGAGACAGTGCTACGCTGATAGTTTGCGGGTGAGCAAACTTAAACCCGCACCAGTAGAAGCCCTAGACAGGGGGAAGGACAAGGCGGTGAATTCGTTAAACTCCGTTGAGCTGGATCCCAGGATGGACGTGCAGGAACAACGTCCACAACCTATTGAGGAGCTAGAGAAGTTCCAACTCGGCGCGCGGCTGAACAAGCAGTGTACTAAGCTCGGTGGTCACCTTGAGCCTACTCTGAAAGAAGAAATAAAGCAAGTGCTGCGCAGAAATGCCGATCTATTCGCCTGGACCACATCTGACATGCCGGGAATTGATCCCAACTTTTTATGCCATAAATTGGCAATCTGTCCCGAGGCGAAGCTAGTGGCCCAGAGAAAAAGGAGATTAGGTGAAGAGAGGAGAAAAGTAGTCGAAGAGGAGACAGCGAAGTTGGTCAAGGCCAACTTTATCCGAGAAGTAGAATACACCACATGGTTGGCCAACGTCGTTCTCGTCAAGAAAGCAAACGGCAAGTGGTGCATGTGCACTGATTATACGGATCTGAACAGAGCATGCCCAAAAGACTCTTATCCCTTGCCGAGTATTGACAGGCTGGTTGACGGGGCTTCCGGATACAGAATTTTAAGCTTCTTGGATGCGTACTCCGGGTACAACCAAATTAGAATGTACGCCCCGGATGAGGAGAAAACAGCCTTCATTATCGAGGGGTCAAATTATCGCTCTGAGTAATGCCGTTTGGGTGAAGAATGCGGGAGCCACGTACCAGAGACTTATGGACCGGGTATTTGAGAAGCAAATTGGCAGAACCATGGAAGTATATGTGGATGACATGGTAGTGAAATCTGATGACCCCAACCACCACCCTATAGATCTGGAAGAAATATTTCAGCAGTTGAGAAGGTACAACATGAGGCTCAACCCGGAGAAGTGTGTTTTCGGTGTCCAGGGGGGTAAATTCCTCGGCTTTATGCTTACCCACCAGGGAATTGAAGCCAATCCCGATAAGTGCCGGGCCGTAATTGAGATGAGAAGCCCGCAGAACGTTAAAGAAGTACAAAGATTGACAGGACAGCTCGCGTCATTATCTCGGTTCCTACCCAAATCCATGAGACAAAGCCCGGCCTTTCTTCAAACTGCTGAAGAAGCCCCAAACTTTCAAATGGACCGAAGACTGCGAAAAGGCTTTTGTCGACTTCAAGAACTTTCTGTCCTCCCCGCCAATATTAACTAGACCCATCCCGGGGAAAGAATTGTATCTCAGATCTGTCGGCCTCCGAGAATGCTATCGGCCAGCAGATCATCGTGCAGGGAGGTAGAGAAAGCCCAAATGCCAAGATATACTTCATCGGTAGGGTGCTCCATGATGCCGAAACTTCGGTATCAAGTTATTGAGAAGCTGGTCTTGGCCTTGGTGACCGCAGCTAGGCGGTTGCGCCCGTACTTCGTAGTCACCAAGTGGTTGTTAAGACAGATCACCCAATCAAACAGATACTCAAAAAGCCCGAATTGGCGGGCGTATGATTGCTTGGTCGATAGAGTTGTCCGAGTTTGGCTTGAAATACGAAATGAGAGGACCTCTCAAATCACAATGCCTGTCGACTTCATAGCCGAGCTCCATCCACAACCGAGGCCGAGGATATATGGTGGAATCTATACGTGGATGGATCCTCAAATATCGGGGGGTGGAGCGGGGTGATTCTCGGAAGGACCAGGAGATTTGATCTTGGAGCAATCGTTGAAATTCGAGTTCAAAACCTCGAACAATCAAGCCGAGTATGAAGCTCGATAGCGGGACTAAGGTGGCAATGAATGAAATGGGGGCGAAGGCTGTCAAGTGCCGGAGTGATTCACAACTAGTCACCGGACAAATATCCGGAGGCTATCAGACGAAGGAACCTCAGCTCACCAGATATTTGTGTAAGGTCAACCAGTTAATCTCCGGCTTTGAAAAGTTCACCATTGAGCACATTCCCCGAGAGGAAAACACTCGGGCTGATTTGCTGTCTAAGCTTGCCAGCACAAAGAAGCCGGGACACCACAGAACGGTTATTCAAGAAACCCTCAATGAACCAAGCATTGGGACAGAAGAGGTGATGGCCAACGAGTTGGTTGACCGAGAGTGGATGGCACCTATATGGGAGTACTTATCCTCAGAAGCTCTACCCTCGGATCAGGCCGAAGCCAGGAAAGTCAGGCTAAGGGCGAGTCATTTCACCATAATCGCCGGGGAGCTGTATAAGCGAGGATTCTCGGCGCCTTTGCTAAAATGTCTGACCAAGGCACAATCTAAGTATGTCATGGAAGAGGTTCACCGAGGAATCTGTGGTTTTCACAGTGGAGGCAGATCAATGGCCTCCAAGATAGTCCGAGCAGGGTATTATTGGCCTACCCTTAGAGCTGATTGCATGGAGTGGACGAAGCGGTGTGATGAGTGCCAGAGATTTTCCAATGTAAATCATACCCCCCCTGAAGGACTTCACACATTAAACTCGCCTTGGCCGTTTGCAATGTGGGGAATGGACATACTAGGGCCTTTCCCAGTAGCCAAAGGCCAAGTCAAATTCCTACTGGTAGTAGTGGACTACTTCACCAAATGGATTGAAGCAGAGCCTTTGGCCAAGATTACCGCTGAGAAGGTGCAGAAATTTGTGTGGAAGAACCTTATTTGTAGGCACGGAATTCCCTGTGCAATCGTCACCGACAACGGAAGACAATGTGTGGATAAGAAGCTACGGGAATTCTATGACAACCTCGGTATCAAGCACCAAGTTACATCCGTTGAGCACCCCCAAACCAATGGGCAGGCCGAATCAGCTAACAAGATCATCCTCGGGGAACTGAAGAAAAGAGTAGGAAGATCTAAAGGAGCCTGGGCAGAGGAGTTACCGAGTATTCTTTGGGCCTACCACTGTACGCCTCAATCTACCACTCAAGAAACACCCTTCAGGCTGACGTACGGAAATGACGCCATGATCCCAGTAGAGGTTGGTGAACCGTCTTTCCGACGTGTGCAACACGAGCCGAACGACAATGAGAGCAATATGAGGATCGAACTTGACTTGGTAGAGGAGGTTAGGGAGGAAGCCAGAATCAGAGAAGAAGCCTGCAAACAGAGAGCCACTAGAAGGTATAATTCAAGAGTAAGGCCAAGGAGTTTTCTGCGCGGAGACTTAGTGCTGAGAATAAAAGGGGAAGCGAGGAAGGACCGCACGGAAGGCAAGTTAGCGGCAAATTGGGGAGGACCATTCCGAGTAGTTGAAAACCTGGGGAACGGGGCCTATAGGTTAGAAGAATTGTCGGGAAATCCTATCCCGAGGACTTGGAATGCCTCTCATTTGAAGTTTTATTACAGCTGATGTATATAGTCGGGTGCTGTACTCTTTTTCCTACCTCGGTATTTTTTTTCCCAAAATGGGTTTTGACCGGGGAGGTTTTAACGAGGCACACCGCGGACTCCATTCAATAAAAAGAAAAATTTATTATGAACATGGTTTTATTTTTTCTTGCTTTGCCGAAGTATTTATTTTGCAGACATCATATTTTAATGGCCGAGTTCGAGCCAGTCAGAGGGGCCAAGTTTGAGCCCGGCGGCCGAGTACGAGCCGTTGGCCGAGTTCGAGCCAGTCAGAGGGGCCAAGTTTGAGCCCGGCGGCCGAGTACGAGCCCTTCAATTCCAAAGGCCAAGTTTGAGCCTAATGGCCGAGTCCGAGCCAGTCAGAGGGGCCAAGTTTGAGCCCGGCGGCCGAGTACGAGCCGTTGGCCGAGTTCGAGCCAATCAGAGGGGCCAAGTTTGAGCCCGGCGGCCGAGTACGAGCCGTTGGCCGAGTTCGAGCCAGTCAGAGGGGCCAAGTTTAAGCCCGGCGGCCAAGTACGAGCCGTTGGCCGAGTTCGAGCCAGTCAGAGGGGCCAAGTTTGAGCCCGGCGGCCGAGTCCGAGCCGTTCAATTCCAAAGGCCAAGTTTGAGCCTAGTGGCCGAGTACGAGCCAATGGCCGAATCCGAGCCGTTAAATTCTCAAGGCCAAGTTTGAGCCTGGTGGCCGAATACGAGCCATAAAGTTAAGTATAAAGGTCAAGCACGATCTTAATAGCCGAATCCGAGTTATTACTAAGTTATAGACGTTGAATTTAAGCCGCGAAATTATTAAAGTTGAATATGGGCAAAGAACAAAATTCGGAAAGGCCAAGTACGAGCCATTATTTTATTAAGGAAACCGAGTACAATGCACAAGGCAAAAATAAAGCCGAGTTTGATACATTCAAGGAAACCGAGTACAATGCGCAAAAATAAAGCTAAGTTTGACTCTTGAAAAGTACATTCACGGGACTGAGTGCAGCGCTGAGGTTGAAAGCCGAAATTGAAAATAAGGTCCCCTCGGCCCCCAGTCCCCTCGATTGAACGCCACCACGCTCTCTTAAGGGAGGCTGTAGTTCACACTCCCCCCTGAGAAAGCTGGACGATGAGGTGCTCGGCTGACTCCGGGAGTAGACGACCTCTACCCCTTTCGCCACGCCCGAAGACTGCTATTCTCCCAGTTAACATCCTTTTTGAAGGATTAAACCATAAAAGGAATTCTGGATCCCATCTCCCACTTACATCCTTTTTGCAGATGTGAAACCCAAAAAAGGATGTTAACTGGGAGAGGGGAACGTAAACCCCTGATGTTAGCATAGAACTACTCGGGTGGAAGAGAAGTAAGAAACGAACTTGGCTGATAGAAAAGGATGAGGAATGAACAAGTGAGAAGGGCCCTATTTATAGGTAAGAAAGGAAGTAGTATGTGTGAGAATTTGTTGGGAAAACAAACCTCGAAACCAAGCAAAAGGCAGCGATTGCGTGAACCCATTACGGTTTCCAAAAGCATTTAATGCATGACAACGCAAAATGAAAAACACGTGCTTTTCGTGTAACGACCACCGTCCATTTTGGACGGCGGAGTATTTCGGCCTTAGCCGAAGATTCGATGGACAAGCCAAACACAAGAATCAGCAAAATGATAATGATATTCATTCAAGTAATCAGGATACAAGGGCATGAGCCCAGTACAAAGGATGAACAAAAAACTATAACAGCTACTCCCCCCTATGGCTTTCCTCGGCCTCTACATGACCGTCGGGAGAGCCCCCCACTACGTCCACCTCTTCCTCCCCCTCGGGAATGATGGGAACAAGTTCCCCATTTACCACCTCCATGTTCACATCGGCCCCCGAAAGGTCGATGCCGGGAACCAGAACCTCAGCTTGGGCAATGCCTTTGTCAAAACCTTTCCGGTGCTCGATGACAATGCAGCGGGTGGCCTCCTTTACGTCCTCCTCGAGCAGTATCTTAGCCTGGATCTCAGCCTCCAAGGCAGCTTTGAGTCGATCAATCTCAGCCTGAGCCTCTTTGATCTTTTCTTCGGCACGAGCCTTGTCTTCTTCCACTCGAGCTCTGCTTTCCTCGGCTGATTTTACCCGAGAATCCAGCTCGGAGTTTCGAGTATTAATATCAGCAATGGTGGTAGTCAGGCGTTCATTCTCGGAGGAAATCCGGGAAAGATCCCCCTTCAACCTCTCTATAGCAGCAAACTCAGACTCCAATTGCTGAGACTTCCTCTCGGTCTCCGTCACCTCTCGGCTACAGAAACGAGCCAAAGCCGCAGCGCGAAGGCAGTAGACCGAGAGGGCCTCCATGCTGGATCGGGCCCCCTGCTGCTTGATAAACCGAAGATCAGTGGCTTTTAAGAGGCTCGAGTCGAAAGAGGAGGAGGGGTTGAAGTCTTCACCCCAGAGAGATGAAGTCCCCGCCTTCAGGGTGGTGTTGTACCATTTTGGCTCGAGGGGGGTAGAAAGTGGCTGTTCTCGCCCCACGATTTGCGTCCCCTGAGTAGTGGGGCGAGGGGAGCTTGGGCCAGGAAGGGGAGAATCTTCGGCGACCACTTCAACCTCTGCCCTCTTCCTTTTTTGAGGGGCAGATGACGAAGCCCCCTTCGCAGAAGCCTTGGTGGGAGGAGGTCTTTTCTGCTTCTTCTCGGCTGAAGAGGGACCCTGACCCTCTTTACCAACACCAGCCTTGACAAGCTTTGAAAAGTCGAATTTTCCCATGATGATCATCAAAAAAGAAAGAGTTGTTAGTATAACAACACATGCAGAAAATACTTAAGAAACTAAAAAGCCGAGCACTTACTTTTAAGGTCGGACCTTGGGGTGGAGGAGAAGGGGAGTTTCATAAGGCGTGCACAATGGAGGGGCCGAGGAAGACCCTCTAGTACATCTATATCCCGCCTATCCTCGGCCGGCAGGGAATGATACTCGAAGCCGACGAATTTTGTGGGAGAGGATTGCCAGTATAAAGGAAACTTGGCATATTTATTCTCGTCAAAAAAGTGGGAGGTATGAGAACTCGAAGGGCGAACACGGAAGAAGTCAACCTTGAAGTCTTTATAAGACGAAGCGAATAAACTAAGAAGACCTCTTCGGTTCAACCCATTAAGGGATACCCATCCCTTTTTCTCGCCAAATCTGGTTTGATAAAAATACAAAAATTTTGGAGTGGTGGGCTCTATCCTTATGTATTTACATAGAATCTGAAAGGCTTTCATAAAAGCCCAGCTGTTAGGGTGAAGCTGAGTAGGTGCGACGTTCATGGTTCTCAGAACGTCGCACTCAAATTCAGTAAAAGGAAGAGACACATGCAGTTTGTCAAAAAGTGTTTTATACATATATGTAAAGGGGGGCTCGAAAGGACGAGCCCTTAGAAAGACACACTCGGTGCTCGAGCACGGAGAGCAGATAAACTCGGACTCGTCTCCTGAGGCCGAGATATTGATATGGGACCGAAGTTCAACAATAGAATCAGGAGTTTGGTAGTCATAAAAAAAGGTTCCAACCTCCCCTTTAACCCAGGTATACCCGGGAAGGGTAATATCGGGAATAGGGTCTTTAGGAACCCTAAGGCGTTGTTTGCGAGCGGCGGGTTTGGACACCCTAGGAGGGGGAGAACCAGACCTAGGTGAATCAGACTCGGAAGAATCTGAGTCAGTCGAAGATGACCCGGAGGAGGACGGTTCCGCCTCCCCAACGCTCAGTTCCCGTGAAGGAACAGAAGAAACAGAAAGGGATCCCCCAATTGGGGAAACTTCGCGCTCAACCAGAGGCGAAGTATTTGACTCAGAAGACACAGAAGAACTCATATCTGAAGGCCAGAAATAGAGCTTAGAAGCACGAAGGAAAAGAAGAGACGAAGCGTACCTGGAGGATGACAAGCAGAGAGACAATGGCAGAAACTTGGAAGACGAGGGTGAATGGCAAAGAAGGGTAAGCAAAGTAGGAGGGAGTTGGCGCCGGAGGAGGTATTTATAGCCTGCGATTAGAAGCCCATTGTCCATCGGGCCCAAAAAGGGGCGCGACTTTTGATTGCCCCGATGCGACTTTTGATTTTCCCTTCGTTAAATGGGCGCAGAACTCTAGGGTTTCTTGTCTATGGCGTGCCGAAGAAGTAATAGGGGAATAATTGCTTTCTCTGACAGAGAGAGAAGACTTGATTAAAACGACAGTTGAGAATGTGGATAACTGCATAACCGAAAAATAAGCTCGGTTTCATACGTATCAGCTCCTTCGCTTATTCAAGCTCGGAGCTCGGGGGGCTTGTGTACTGGCCGAGAATGTAAGACCGAGAACTCGTCTATACACTGGACCAACTGAGCTTACCCCCACGAATGGGCCTTGACCCAAACTCCTCCGAAGCCGAGGACATGTCAGCACACCTGACACCCGAGAATAACTACTCGGCCCCAAGCTATCCATCCGCAGCTAACTGGGCCGAATATCTCGCTAGCCATAATGTCACTCCGGACAATCAGGCTCCGGATATCTCTCCCCATGATCGCGATCTGATCCAAATATTCCTCCGCTTATTTCGGAGCCTGATCCTGAGAGAACAACTATAAATAGGGGGCTTACCCCTCATTCTAGAACTACGTTTGCTTTGATTCCCTTTTGGATACGTAGGAGCAGAATCCACATTCTGTCAAGCACAATCCAAAAACACCCCATTAATCCTCGTTCAGCCGAGTATTTCATACCCGAGATATTTGGCCGGAACATCTACAAAAATAAAAAAACTCAGCTAACACAGGATATTACATGCATAGTGCACATCCATCAGGGCCATCCTCCTGTAGTTTCAATTCAAAAGACAATCAAGGAAAATTCAACTTTGAAATAACCTGACATGATAATAGAAATAAAAATTCAAGCCCAATGAATTAAGACAAATAAAGTGCATAAATATGGACGCAGAGGAAACTAAAAAAATAAAAATGGTAGCACCAGAATTCCTTGTCCAAGAAAAGTTTCTCAAGCTCCATGTTCAAATCTTCTCAAATGGAAAAAGCATGAATAGGAGGAGGCAAGGGTATTGTGTAAAAAATTCTACTGAGATAGAACATTGAGACTGAACCAAATTGCAGTATGCCAAGGTCCAGGACTACAATATAGAAAATTACAATATGAACATGAAACTTGCTTTCCTTCAAAGTGGTACAGAACTTGTAGTTCTTGTATGGTTAGTAGATCCACAAGTAAACAGAAAAATCCAAGCCTGCATGCCCATGCGTTCAATGCTCATGCAATAAGGAGGTTTATTGCTGCAGCAATTCCTATATCAGAAAGAGGATATTAACTAATTAATTGAGGATTCAAGGGTCAGTGATACTAACGGTTTCAATCAATTTATTGTCTTCAAACTTTTAACATCTGAAAAACCAAATTCCAACAAAAAAAAATTTGTACAAAATCAAGGAAACATTAAAAATGACATCCCTGGAAGAGTTGTCCCTCCAACTTTTGTTGTTATAATTGATCACATTCAATGCTGAGAATAGAGGAAACAACATTTTTTTATAAAGGGAATTTAGTGTTTGCTAATTGCAAACTAAGAAGAAATGAGAAATCCATATACAGTGACTAAATAACAAACCAAGAGTTAAAAAAAAAAGTCAAACATTGCATGGAAGGAAAAACAAACATGAACCCAAATCATCATCATCATTTGATAGATCAGAAGAAGATCAATGTTAATAGTTGATAGTCTTACTTCTTGATTCTTGCTTCTCACAATCCTTGCCCTCTACAGCTTGTGGTGGTTTTCCAAGAGCTTAGGAGGCGAGACCACACCCTTGCTTTTAACATAGTTCTCGCCCCTGTGCATGATCTCAGTAGGTTTGAATCCTAATTTTTAAAGAAAAAAAAAAGTTGAATAAAGCAAAGAAGAATTAGTTCTCTCTTAAATAAATGGGAATTCAAAAGTTTTGCTGTAGTCGATGGATGCCAGAGAAGATAAGATTTGAAAATCCACTATTATTTAAAGTATTGGGAATAAAAAAATGCACTATTATTTAAAGTATTAGAATTGAGAATGCATAATTAATATATATATATATATATATATATAATTTGAAAAGCATTGAAAAGATAAAAGATGTTATTTAGTAACATGAGTAGGTGGAATAACTCGTTATTGCTAGGTTCAGTGTCTGTTTCGAATTTTAATTTTAATTTTTTTTATTACTAAATTTTTAGCATCATTTATTGAATACAACTATTGAAAATGGTTGGTGCATCACTTTTTTCGATAAAGGTGAACAAATAAAACTCTGTTAATAGCTGATGCATTAATTATCTATCAATTAAAAAATTATTAAATTAATTGTTAAGTCAAATTACGAAATTACTCTCAGATTTGGAGGGAAAAAATAACCCCAACCTCTTCTAATTATATATATATATATATATATATATATATATATCAAATCCCCAAAATACTCTATATTTTGAAATGACACCACTCCCATCTTCTCCCCCTCTCCCTCTTAATCCTCACCCATTCAATAACTTTCCCAAAAATTTTAAAAGCAGTGTATTGTCGTATTGTTGTTCGTGTTCTCCTTGAATAACCCTCACCCATTCTCCCTCCCCTTTCCCGCTTACTTCTTCAATCTCCTTGAAACGATGTCGTATTGTCGTTCGTTTTGACGCTTTCGGCATGGTCTGGGTGCATGGTGCCATACACCAACAACAAACCATAGATGATTCTGGGTGCTTTGGTGAGGGCTAAGAGGTTTCTTGGAACGCGGTTGTGTCCGTACAGGCCTCTCAGTTCAGAGTGACTTCACGTATGGCAGTCGAAGGGGGCGGGTCGGCCGCCGAAGCTGAGGGTGGTGGTTCGGTCGGCATTCTCAGTGGTGTCGGTGAAAAGACTCAGGCTTTATGTTCCGACCATGGATAAGGAATCATGTGGGTGGGGTTTGTCGCGAAACTTTCTGGCGAAAGTAGCAACGAAAAGGTAACTTTGGCTTTGTGGTATATGAAAATATGAATGTGATGGTTGTTGACTTGTTATGGCTATTTATTTTGATGGTTATGTTGTCATATTTGTGTAGGTGATGGATACTTAATTTGGAGATGTTAGTGCGAAGCCAACACTATAGGGAGCAGGGATTCTAGTCGCTCTCCCTCATGAGTTTTACAATGAGGTTTATTTATTTTACTTGTTATTGAATGGGTGAGGGCGAGGAGGGAAAGAGGAAGTAGATGAGAGTGGTGTATTTTTTCAGGGTACCGTCTAAGTTGCACGACACTTTTGTTGGTGCAACTTTGCTCCTTATTGACCACCCAATCAGATTATTTCAGTTGACACATCATCAATAATAGTCAGCTCATTATAATACATGTATTGTAGTGTATTTTAACAATTGTTTTCGTATTTGACTTGAATTACATTCATATTTCATATGTCGTATTTGTACCGTATATCACTATAATTTTGTATTTTCAGCCGATTAATGTAGCAGCTATCCGATCATCTCTGTTAGATCGTCGTCGTCGAACAAGATTCAGAAATAGAATTCAGAACGCGACAATCCGGAGTGTCGGGGTAGGTTGTTGGGGAGGACCTCGCTTTGGTGGGTTTGTTTCGGGTTCAGATCTGTTGATTACAACACGCAACGACACGGAGCGTAGTGGTGGAGCGTCCAGCAACTTTAACAATGGTTGCAGATCTGTGTTCGACATTGGTGGCGGCGACTCCGCCTTCCACTTTCTTAGACAGTGGGCGGCCTCTTATCCACCTTCGATTGCACCATGGTCTACGCTCGCTAAAAGGAGGATCCTTGGTACTCCATCTACGCATTCCTTTCCATGCCCTAAGGTCTCGCCGCCTCTTAAATAGTTCTTTTTTTAAGATCTGGTTTTGTTTCCCCCCATCTGTCTCATCGCCGCCAGATCTCCTCCATCCAGACAGCCCATCCGCCGTACACCGCCATCCGGTTCAGTCCTCCACCGCATATCCACCTCGAACAGGGGCGATGCCATTCCGGATCTCACCCTTTCGAGTACGACGTCGAAGCCACAGTTCCTTATGGGCGGCGGACGGCGACATACAACGGCGGTTGGAATGGAGGTGTGTGGTGGAGCTTGGGTGTTGTAGAAATCCTGATGGGGATGGATTTGGGGATGAGGGATATTTCAAATCAGTAAACGTATTTTTCATATTTGTGGAGTATTTAGCCAATATACAGTAGTAGAGGAAAATAAATACTTGTACACCTTTGACCACTATAAGACAAAATGTAAAAGTAGATGACACTGTGGCATAATTATTGGTCCACAACTGTTGGTTAACAAGGAGTAACCTTACTCCAACTTAGGTGATGGAGCAAGGTAGAAGGCACCTTTTTTCAGAATATGGTTGGGGATATTTTGGAGATATTACATTTTTTTTATAAAAAAATATGGTGTATTAGAAAAAGTTGTTGTGTAAAGAGCAACACCATTAGCTTCTTTACTTTTGTTTTAGTCACGTGTTATCGTGATGAGATTCTTTTAGTTGCCAAAAAAATATATTGGACCTAATTTGAAAAAATTAATCCCAAGGCAATTTTTTTTTTGATATACAAATTTTAGTATGTTAATGTTAGTATTTTTTGTTAGCGGGTGAGGTTTGAATCCAATTTATTTTTAACACCCACCCTATTTACTTTTAACACCTCTCATCACTATTTTTTTTTTTTTCCTAAATACTCTTACCCTTCTTCCTTATTATTTATCCTCACCCACTCCCTTATACCGACCGTCGAACATTTTCTTCTTCCCACCTCCATTAAACTCTTTGCATACCTCCCACTTCCCACCCCTCTCCCGGTTGCTTCTTCTTCATCTTCCCCCTATAGACCCAACCCCCATTGTTCTCTGTCGAGGCACAGAGGCTAGACAACAACATGATTTCAAATTAACATTGTAACTGTTGTTTTGGCTCCAACGACTCGGGAGCGGGAGCGGGAGCGGGAGCGGGAGCGGGGGGATTGAGTTTTCAAAAATTATTTCCCTCTTAAAAACTTTTTCACAAAACTTTTCAAATCAGAGTTACGGATTTGTGGCTCAGGATCTTTTACAAAATCAATGAAGGGTTTATATAAAATCTTGAATAGAAGGTGATGAAGATAAGAAAGGTTGATTCAGAATTAATTCAGAATAGATTCGGGTTCAAGACTCTATAATAACAAAATACAGAAACTAATTAAACCTTTAAAGATTAAGAACAAGTTATGCAAGTTTCAGATATAAGCATTAACAATCAAGAACGAAGTTGCAGGTTTTAGTTTCAGTCTTTGTTCGGTTTCAGCAATCAAGAATGGTTTTTATCAACTCAGTTTTGAACGCAGATAACACAGTCTTGATTACAATCGAACTCAAGTTTCAATACAGTTTATACAGATCAAGAACAGAAATTATATTGAACTTTAAACATCAAAATCACAGGTTCTTGATCATAAATAGAAAGTAAATGAGTTTGAGTTTAGAGATACTACACCACCAAATTTATCCTGGTTCAGTCACCACCACTGTGACTTACATCCAGTCCCCACTCCACCTGTGGGATTTCACACACTAACACACAAGCTTTGCCAGGTAGCTTGAAAAACCTTTACACCACAGAGCACTCCTTCACCTCGAGATACCACACTCTTGTGAAGAGCCTCAATGTTCTTCCTTAGGGATAACTCACCCTAATCAGTCAGAGAGACTCCCTCTCTCTTTACAATCGAAAAGTAAAACAAAAATTGATTCCTAACTCTCAATAGTCAGATAAACAAATTGAAGCACTTATGAGTATTGAAACACTCTTTTCACAATAAGCTCAAACAAGAAGATGAATGATTTTCACAATTGATTTCGTATAAAAATTTCTAATCTGGTTCTGATTGTTAAAAGTGTTCCTTTGATCCCTCTTTATATAGAAAACAAGTTATAGTCCTTGGGATCAATCAAAACAGATTTGGTTTTGATAACTGAATCTGTTTTCTTGATTCTGATTCTTGAAATAAGATTTTACATTGGCTCTTATAGAATTCGCGTCCATCTTGAAAATAACCGCGTCCATCTAGCCATTAAGATTTTACATTCGGATGGGCTAGTAGACGAGCTCCATATGCCACGTCATTGGACGGATCTTCTCATTAAGATCTTAGCAAGTCCAAAGACATGTGTGGACGAGCGCTTCTGTCACTTTAGTGGACGAGCACTTATGTGACTTTAGTGGACGAGCGCTTCTGTCACTTTAGTGGACGAGCGCTTCTGTCACTTTAGTGGACGAGCGCTTGTATCACTTCATTGGACGAGCACTTCTGTCACTTCAGTGGACGAGCACTTCTGTCACTTATGTTGGACGAGCGCTTCGATCACTTGTGTTTGGACGAGCGCTTGTATTACTTCAATGTTGGACGAGCGCTTTGTATTACTTCAGTGTTGGAGGAGCGCTTTTGTTACTTCAGTGTTGGACGAGCGCTTTGTATTACTTCAGTGTTGGACGAGCGCTTTTGTTACTTCAGTGTTGGACAAGCGCTTTGGACGAGTACTTCTTATTTCCAAAATTCATTTTCATTAACGAAAACTTATTCCTTTTAATGCAGGTTATGAAAAATGATTTTCTTCATGCATCTTATTGATTGAGCTTCTTTGTGACTCAGAGATTTCTTTCTCTTACAAATCATCTAAGACTTAAATCTAATTTCTCCGTTAAGCTTTTGTCTTGTTGATTCCTTTGATCTCTGTCTTTGCTCTTTGACTCCTCCATATAGCTCTTTCGATTCCTTCAAGTTCTTCCTTGAATATTTTCCTTGTCTTTGCTCACTGAACTTGTTGATTACTGCTTGATACATGTCTTTACAATTTGACACTAAAACACTTGCATACACATTAAGTTGTATTTTTCATATATCAAAATCTCTAAGTCATTGAGTCTAACAGTAACATTCTAAAATTTCAATATAATTTTAACAAAAAAAAATTAATAAGCTAGTATGAGTTTTAGTGTAAAAAATTTATTGAAATTATTTAATTATGAAAAAAAAATACAAAATTAGTTATACACATTAAGTTGTATTTTTCATATATCAAAATATCTAATTCATTGAGTCTAACAGTAACATCCTAAAATTTCAATATAATTATTTTAACAAAAAATAAAATAATAATATGAGTTGTAGTGTAAAAAATTTATTGAAATTATTTAATTAGGAAAAAGAAATACAAAATTAGTTATATAAAAGTAAAATAAAATAAAATAAAAGCAAAGTGGAAGGGTCCATGTTTGCAAGATTTGGGTTTAGAGAAATTAGTGTTACATAACAGAATGAAATATAACTAGAGTTGCTTACCCGTGCTGAACGCACGGGTACAGTTTCATAATGTCAAAACAAATGATTTTATAGCACTCAAACCAATTTAACTTGAGTAAAAGTAACTATCAAAGGCCCAAACGATTTTATCCATTGTCAGTTAATGTAATATTAATAGGCCCATTTCTTTTTGTTTTTGGTTAACCTAATAGGCCCATTCCAACACAAAGGGATGAGTGAAACACTTGAAATTCCATTACTACTGTTCACAAGCAACCCTTAATAACTTGATAAGAACAGCAAGTCCAACGACTTGAAAATAAGCACGTCCATCTTGCCACGTCAGAAGACGAGGGTTATTGTTGTAACTCAAGTATACATCCATAATGCCTAACTAAAATTCAGTAGACGTCCACAGTGCCACGTCACTGGACGGATTTTCTCTTAAGGGCTTAGCAAGTCCAAAGACTTGTGTGGACGAGCGCTTCTGTCACTTGTGTGGACGAGCGCTTCTACCACATCAGTGGACGAGCACTTCCACCACATCAGTGGACGAACGCTTCTACCACATCAGTGGACGAGCAGGTTATACAACTAATATACACAGTTTAACATTTTAATTCCACATTAACAACTCTCAGGTTCTCAAAGGAGTACAAATCATATTTCACAAAAGAAAAAGAAAAAAAAAAGAGTGGCAGGGGTGGGGTAAGTCTCTACATGTAACCACTTTGGTTTTCATTTTTAACCCAATTTTAAGTGTGCTATACCATATTCTTACTTTTAGTTATAACAAATATAATATAATTTAATATAGTAATATTTATTTATTAGTCAACAAAATCTTTGAAATTGAAATGTATCAAAGTTTGCAATGGATATTTCATAAATGCTAGGTTTGAATGTAAAAAAATTAGACTTGATAATATAGTAGATATCTGTATGAGGAAAATATTGAAAATTTGATAAGGTTAAATTATAATGTCAATTCAATGTTTGCCAATTCTATAAGTATATAACAACATCGATACCAATATTAGAGTGAATATAGTATCAAATACAAAAATTCAAATAGAGCATACATAATAAGCATTTCAAATAAGGTATACAATACTTGGACTCGTGCAAAGAATTACCCGTCCAAAGGCATATTACCCGTCCTACGTATATTATAAACACGTATATTATCAAGGAAATGAGTATATTACCTGAATGTATATTACTCGCATGGGATGCCATGTTTTCAGGAAAGAGTAATATATCCAGAGGAAAACTTGAATGAGATTGCATATTATTTATACTCCAAGCTTAAATAATCAAATTAAATACGGTTTAGAAAAGACACATTTCATCTCAACAAAGATAAAAAATTGCAACAATAAACAAACTACAAACCTTCTTCTCCTTATTGCACCCCCTCTTCTTATCCCTTAACAAAGACATCCTTTTTTGTCTTGCTTTCTTAGAATTAGAAACAGGGAAACAATCCACTCCAACTTGATTAAGATCACTCATTTTTATAATGACCTGCACCAACATCAAACAAAATAGGAGATAAAAACAAATAAAAAATGATTAATGAAAAATTAAAAGATACAAAAATTTGAATAAAATGATAAACTAATTCATGTATTTATAAAAGAAAAGTAATAGGATAATTAGATGTTAACAACTATAACACAACAGTAATAAGCAGTAGTAAGCAATAGATATAAAAGACTTAAATTTTTAAACTACAATGTGAATCACCAACTAATGGTGGAATTTGAATAATACAGTAATACAGTAATTAACATAAATTTTACACTCAATATAACTATCAGTAGTACCCTAAACTAAATGGACGATTCAACTATTCTTATTAAATATATTGAAAATATGCATTTCAGGAATAAGAACAAAAATATGGAATATCTGTATACAACCAATATTCTCTTATATGATAGAATTTAGGGTCGAAATGGGACAGAAATAAGGAACTAAGAACCATTAAAAAATTTTAAGATGATAATAACATTGACTTATAATTCAGCAGCACAGGTATAATACTACCTCAAATAACATCAAGAAATAAAGAAATGATATTATACAAAAAAATAACAAAGCTGAAATACCTAGACAAAAACGATAACAATGTTACAAGGATGACGGAATTTGTATGCTCACAAACAGAGTCCAACTAAGCTGCGCCACCTGATTTCGAATAAAGAAAGGGTTCAACAAAGGATATATATATAAGCTCATTCAAGCTAAAGGAAGTATCCAAAGGAGTAAGGAAAATAAATACCCACCCTATTATATCCTGCAACTTAGGCGTTGTTTTCACTAAATTTATATAGCATTATAATAACAATATATCCTATATATATAGGATATAGGGTATTGATCAGCCTCTGGCTCATCTAGTTTTATGGCTAGTATGACCAGGGTTTTGTGCAAATTATATCCTATTTTCACCCAAATTAGATTAGATTGTCCTCAAGCAAGGTTTTGAGTCTCTAAAGTAGTTTTAGGTTAGTTTAGCCAGTTTTGAGTCAAATAATACACTTATAGCTGTGTCTTTGTTTTCAGGTTAAGTTGGAAGTCAAGAGAATAAAGAAACAGGGGATTCGCCTCGCGAACAGCTCTTCGCCTCGCGACCCCGAAGGCTGACTGTTCCAAGAAAATGCAAGGTCTCTGGTTCGCCCCGTGAAGAAGATCTCGCCCCGCGAGTCACCCAACCCTGAAAGTCAGAGACTATCACGGCTTACCCGTGTTGAAGGTCACGGCTGTGGCAGTTTCGAAGTTGAAGAGTCTCGCCTCGCGAGCATCCATTCGCCTCGCGAGCCTGGAAGTCAGAAAGCATCACGGTTGGCCCCTGATGTTCATAACGGGCGAAATAAGAAGACTCTTCAGTTCCCCGCCTCGCGAAGGTGTGTTCGCCTCGCGAGAATACCAAAGGTTGCTGACTCTTCACAAGATTCGCGTCGCGAGAGAGGCTTCGCCTCGCGAGAGGGCAAAAATTCCTGAATGTTATAAATAGCTGCCTGGGCAGATTATGAAAAACTTTTGCTTCTCCATTGTTCTGTTTACATATTTTTCTGTGTGTTTTCGTTTTTTATATGGAGAACTAAGTTCTAAGATTAATCTATTGTAATTGATTTCTACCGTACTTGAGGTTCTGTGATCTCTGTTTTGTATGTTTTTCCCTTTGCAATGCCATATTATACATTTCTGTTTGTTTAATTCAGGAGTGTATAGTGTTGTGTTGGTTCATTTCAGTGATGTTATGTTCCTATACTTAATCGCGTTTGTTTAATTCGCGTGTGTTCATTCATCTTGGGCCTTTGCAGTATACAGGTCTCACCATCCAGTTGGCTAACAGGACCAGTGCCCGACCCATGGGAATGGTAGAAGATGTGCTAGTGCAAGTAGATGATTTGATCTTCCCTGCTGACTTCTACATCTTAGACATGGCAGGAGAGACACATTCCAGTAGATCACCAATAATCTTGGGCAGACCATTCATGAAGACAGCCAAGACTAAGATTGATGTGAATGATGGGACTATGTCTATGGAGTTTGGTGATATTGTGGCCAAGTTCAATATCTTTGATGCTATGAAACACCCACTGGAGGAGCACTCGGTTTTCCAACTAAAGTTGCTTTATGAGCTTATTGAGGATACCCATGAGGACTTTATTTCTGATTTTCCATTCATTTCTGGTTTTGATGATTTGTATTCATGTACTAACTGTACTAACACTAACCCGTGTTCTGTTTGTGCTGAGTTTCTTGAATCAACCTTGCAGGGTGATAGTGATAGTGAGAGTGAAGTCGCCTGCTCAGCCAGGTCCTTGACATCCTGGCTACTCCCAATGTACCATCTGTTGAGCAGCCACCATCCCTAGAACTCAAGCCACTTCCTGGGAACTTGAAGTATGCCTACCTGGAAACAAATGAAAAACTTCCAGTCATCATTTCTTCCAGCCTAGACTCTGACCAGGAAGCCAAACTATTGGAGGTTCTGAAGAAGCACAAGAAGGCTATTGGGTGGACATTGGCTGATATTCCAGGAATTAGCCCCTCCAGATGCATGCACAGAATTCTATTGGAGGATGGGACTAAACCAGTTAGACAGGCCCAAAGACGACTAAACCCATTGATTTTGGATGTGGTGAAGAAAGAGGTGACTAAGTTTCTGCAGGCAGGTATTATATACCCCATCTCTGATAGTACTTGGGTAAGTCCGATGCAAGTTGTACCAAAGAAGTCCGGTCTAACAGTAGTCAGGAATGATAATAATGAGCTTGTACCTACTAGAGTCCAGAATAGTCAAGCAGTCTCAGATAGATTATAGGAAGTTGAACCAGGCCACCAGAAAGGATCATTTTCCTTTGCCATTCATAGATCAAATGCTAGATCGGCTGGCTGGTAAATCTCATTATTGCTTTCTTGATGGTTTTTCCGGGTATTTCCAGATCCATATTGCCTCTGAGGATCAGGAAAAGACCACTTTCACGTGCCCCTTCGGTACGTTTGCCTATAAGAGGATGCCATTTGGCCTTTGTAATGCTCCTGGCACCTTCCAAAGATGCATGCTTAGCATTTTCTCTGAATTTATTGAAAATTGCATAGAGGTGTTCATGGATGACTTCACTGTATATGGCTCCTCATTTGATGCATGTCTGCATAGTCTGAGTTTAGTTTTACAAAGATGCATTGAGACTGATTTGATTTTGAATTATGAAAAATGTCACTTTATGGTAGAGCAGGGGATTGTTTTGGGTCATGTAATTTCTAAAGAGGGTATTTCAGTAGATCCTACAAAAATTGATGTGATTTCTTCATTGCCTTACCCATCTTGCGTACGCGAGATCCGTTCTTTTCTTGGACATGCAGGTTTCTACAGGCGCTTTATAAAGGACTTCAGCAAGATAGCTCTGCCATTGTCAAACCTGCTGAAGAATGATGCCCTGTTCCATTTTGATGACCATTGCAAGGAGGCATTTGACTACCTGAAAAAAGCATTGACCTCTACCCCCATCATCCAGCCCCCAGACTGGACACTCCCTTTTGAACTAATGTGTGATGCTTCCAATTTTGCTGTGGGAGCGGTTCTGGCACAAAGGGTGGGCAAGGCTGCCCATGTCATTCACTATGCTTCTAGGACATTAGATGCTGCACAATCCAATTACACCACCACTGAGAAAGAACTGCTAGCTGTTGTATTTGCACTTGATAAGTTTAGGTCATATTTGCTAGGTTCTAGGGTTATCGTTTTCACTGACCATGCAGCTCTGAAGTACCTGTTAAAGAAACCAGAAGCTAAGCCAAGACTGATCCGGTGGATGCTTTTGCTCCAAGAATTCAATGTGGAGATCAAAGACAAGAGTGGAGCTGAAAATTTGGTAGCCGATCACTTTTGCCGAATAGCTAGGGATGAGGATCCTTCTCCCATCCAAAATGATTTCCCTGATGAGAGGCTTCTACATCTGTATGGGGTAACACCCTGGTTTACTGACATAGTTAACTTTCTTGTTGCTGGTGTTGTTCCTGCAGGTACAAGTAGACATAAGTTCCACAAGCTCAAGAGCGATGCAAAGTACTATGTGTGGGATGATCCCTACCTTTGGAAGTTTTGCAGTGATCAGGTGATTCGGAGGTGTGTCCCCGATCATGAGACAGAGTCCATTTTGCACTTCTCACATGCCTCTCAAGTTGGAGGACATTTTGGACCACAGAGGACAGCAAGAAAAGTCCTGGATTCTGGGTTTTACTGGCCCACAATTTTTAGAGAATCCTATGAGGTATACAGGAATTGCAAAGAATGTCAAACAACAGGCCCTGCCATCACTCGTAGGAGTGAGATGCCTCAGCAGCCCATGCTTTATTGTGAGGTTTTTGATGTGTGGGGGATTGATTTTATGGGTCCTTTCCCTGCTTATTTTGGTTTTGTATATATTCTTTTGGCTGTAGACTATGTTTCAAAGTGGGTGGAAGCAATCCCCACTAGGACTAACGATGCTAAAGTTGTGTCCAAATTTGTTAGGTCCAACATTTTTTGCAGGTTTGGCATACCTAAGGCCATCATGAGTGACCAGGGCACACACTTCTGTAACAGAACCATGGAAGCCTTACTCAGGAAGTATGGGGTTGTACATAGAGTTTCCACTGCTTACCATCCCCAGACCAATGGCCAGGCTGAGATATCAAACAGGGAGATCAAGCAGATTCTTGAGAAGATGGTGCAGCCGAATAGAAAGGAATGGAGCCGCTGTCTGGAAGACGCACTATGGGCTCAGAGGACCGCTTTCAAGACACCTATAGGAATGTCCCCCTTCAGGCTTGTATTTGGTAAGGCATGTCACCTCCCGGTGGAAGTTGAGCACCGTTCATACTGGGCAGTCAAGTGCTGCAACTTGGACATGAAGGAAGCTGGTGTTGAAAGAAAACTGCAGTTGCAGCAACTTGAGGAGCTTAGGCTAGAAGCCTATGAAAGCTCCAGGATTTATAAAGAGAAAACAAAACAATTTCATGATAGGATGATTGTTAGAAAAGAATTTTCTGTGGGCCAGCTAGTCTTATTGTTTAACTCCCACCTGAAATTGATGACTGGGAAACTTAGGTCCAAATGGGATGGCCCCTTTGTTGTGACTAACGTGTTTCCTTATGGTGCAGTAGAGATTACACGTGCAGGTACCCACAAGCCATTCAAGGTTAACGGGCAGAGGCTGAAGCCATTCCATGGTGTCGATGCTGTTGTTCCTGTGGATGTTAATGTTGAGGAGCTCTCCTTGGAAGCTCCCACCTACACTGATACTTGATCAGGGAGTTTCCTTTCCTTTCCCTCACTCTGATTTTATTGTTATGTTGTTTCATTGGGGACAATGCATGTTTTAAGTGTGGGGGAGGGAACTAGTTGTAGTTTTTGTTTTGTTTTGTTTTTTTCCTTTTCTTTGAATAAAGCTCCTGAATAATTTGAGAAGCTCAGTTGTGTTGAGTCTTTTGTTGGCAAGTTTATTGGATTTTGATTGATTTTGCACAGATTGATTGCATGATTTATGTGATGATTCCCCCTAGGATTTGAAATTTTTTTGAAAAATGATCCCCATTTGATTGAAAACTGAACTTTGAGATTTTGTTATGATGGCATGATTTATGATAAGTTTGGGGGTGATAGGAAGCACACACTAGGGATAGAATCTCTGTCAAACAATTTGCATGAATGTCCAGGTGAGGTTTTGAGCCTCCAACATGTTTTAAACTGTGTGAAATCACTTTCAAGTTGTACTTTCCTGAATTTGCTTGAATCTCTTTTTGGTTTGCATGATTATGTGTTTGCTTCAAATGATTTAGGCATTTTCTTTGTAAATAACTACTTAGCCTAAAAATAATCATCCCTAATGCATGTTCCTTAGTTAGCCCATTGAGCCTGATTAGCCAATTATTTCTTGATGACCTTATGTTATGAGCCTAAAATCTGGAAAAACCATGTTAACCCGATCTTAGGATTAGGAGAGCATGGAATCTTAGAAAGAGAAAAGGGTGCAAGAAACTAAGTTTGGGGTGGCTGCAAGGTGTAATATGTTGTTTGGGATTGAAAAAAAAAACAATAAAAAGGCTTGTAGAAAAAAAAAAGTGTAAAAATGTTAAAAATAAAAGTATTAGAAAAAAAAGAGGCTGTAGTCACCCAAGGCATAAAGAAAAATGAGAAAAGGAACTTGAGTGAAATTTCAATGTATTGAAGTGGTTCATGCTCTCTTAGTTCCTAGGGTTCTCAGCCTAGTTCCTTTGTATATCCTACCCTTAGCCAGGCCCCATTACAACCCAGAAAAGACCTTTTGATGTTGCTTGCATGTTTTCTGTGGGAATCATTGGGAGATGAAAATCAAATTTATGGGAAGTGTTCTTGAAAAGTGAAATTGAGTGCAATGTTGATAGCCTGACACAAACTGAGTGATTGAGTGAACAATAATTGCCCTTGTGAGGAAGGCAGTTTTTTGGAATTGGTGATCTCCCACTTGTGTGTAACTTGGATCCCCTGCTGAGATTGATGATTGTTTGAATGATAAAATTCTCAATTGTTTAGAATGAATGATGGTGGGGGTTGCTTTGTTTGAAAGGGGGGACATTGAAGAAAACTGTTTTGATGTATTGCTTGAATTTGTGCAAGGTTTATTGAATCTTTTAAGCTTGCCAGGTCTTGAGTCTTTTTGATTTTTGAGTCCTAGTTTGCTTGGGGACAAGCAAAGTTTAAATTAGGGGTATTTTGATCAGCATCTGGCTCATCTAGTTTTATGGCTAGTATGACCAGGGTTTTGTGCAAATTATATCCTATTTTCACCCAAATTAGATTAGATTGTCCTCAAGCATGGTTTTGAGTCTCTAAAGTAGTTTTAGGTTAGTTTAGCCAGTTTTGAGTCAAATAATACACTTATAGCTGTGTCTTTGTTTTCAGGTTAAGTTGGAAGTCAAGAGAATAAAGAAACAGGGGATTCGCCTCGCAATGACTCTCTCTTCGCCTCGCGACCCCAAAGGCTGACTGTTCCAAGAAAATGCAAGGTCTCTGGTTCGCCCCGCGAAGAAGATCTCGCCCCGCGAGTCACCCAACCCTGAAAGTCAGAGACTATCATGGCTTACCCGTGTTGAAGGTCACGGCTGTGGCAGTTTCGAAGTTGAAGAGTCTCGCCTCGCGAGCCTGGAAGTCAGAAAGCATCACGGTTGGCCCCTGATGTTCATAACGGGCGAAATAAGAAGACTCTTTAGTTCCCCGCCTCGCGAAGGTGTGTTCGCCTCGCGAGAATACCAAAGGTTGCTGACTCTTCACAAGATTCGCGTCGCGAGAGAGGCTTCGCCTCGCGAGAGGGCAAAAATTCCTGAATGTTATAAATAGCTGCCTGGGCAGATTATGAAAAACTTTTGCTTCTCCATTGTTCTGTTTACATATTTTTGTGTGTTTTCGTTTTTTATATGGAGAACTAAGTTCTAAGATTAATCTATTGTAATTGATTTCTATCGTACTTGAGGTTCTGTGATCTCTGTTTTGTAGGTTTTTCCCTTTGCAATGCCATATTATACATTTGTTTGTTTAATTCAGGAGTGTATAGTGTTGTGTTGGTTCATTTCAGTGATGTTATGTTCCTATACTTAATCGCGTGTGTTCATTCATGTTCGTTTAGTTCATGAGGGCTTAACCCCGTTTGTTTAATTCGGGAATAGGAACATATATCCGTAGTAGCGATTTCGTTTGTTAATTGTTACTACAACTGAAAGGGGAATAGAATCTGCTTAGGGCTTGGGTTTACATGAACCGATGATAGTTGTGAAATCAAGAACAATAGATTAATCGTTTTTGGCCATTTGATAACCTCTTTGAACTGCCTTGTTTTAATTGCTTTGTTTTGTTTGTTACTTATTTGCATCCCAATCCAACCCCCCCCCCCCCCCAAACTGATTTTTGTGAGAAATAACACTTTAAGAGTCCTTGTGAGACGACATCCGAGTTGTCGCCCTAACTACAGTTTTAAAACCCGCTCGTTCTTTTTGGCGCGTGTACGACAACGCGACCAGGTATCAAAAAGACCTCTCATCCAAGTACACTCTACATAAAAGTCAGACCATCTAGCCTAGGACATTCCATCAAACTTTATTGGTACCTGAAAGCAATCCTCTAGTATAAAGATATAGCAAACAGTGCTAAATAGTATAAAGACAGCGAAAAGCTAAGACTTAAGAAGCTATATTATTTTATTATTTAATCAACTGAAAGAAAGTTGAATGATGATATTTAATTAACAGTGTAATTGTTATTAAATGATTTTAACATAAACACCAATAACAAAGGGTTTTTTTATTAAATAATGTTGCAAAATTGAAGACATCGACCTAAGGTTTTTTTTTTTGGAAAGTAATTCAACCTAAGAGTTTGTCTAAACGAATTTTAGATTTCATAATACTGACAAAGTGAGGGTGACATTTACTAAATGTCGGATGCAAATAAATTAGAAGTTAATAGAAAAAAATGTTCTCTTGAATCATTTATCAATGGACGAGCGCTTCTGTCACTTGTGTGGACAAGCGCTTCTGTCACTTTAGTGGACGAGCGCTTATACCACATCAGTGGAGGAGCAGGTTATACAACTAATATACACAGTTTAACATTTTAATTCCACATTTATAACTTTCAGGTTCTCAAAGGAGTACAGATCATATTTCGCAAAATAATTAACTTCAAAATGATATATATGACCAAAAAAAAAAGAAGATTTCAGTAAGATAAGTAGAGTAATTACATCGGCCCTACCATAAGCAAGGGTTGGGACAATATAAAGCCATCATGTTTGGATTATAATTACATCAATGCCCAACAAAAAGTGTCCCAACAAAACAACAACTACTCGACATACATAGAGAAATAAGTAGACGAAAATACAAAGGAGGCTTACACTTTTAAAATGCAGAATAATAGGTTGAAGGCAAACTGTGTTTGAATTTGGAAGTTGTAGACTGCCTATATCCAAACTCAAATACATTGCACAACAAAATAGATCAACCTACAATAACTAAACGATTTACACCATAAAAATAAAAGAAACTACTTTCATACGAATCTCCACCCATGACTATACAGTATACAACAATAACAGAACGAAGGAGATCCACCCAAAATGGTAAAGCACTCAGAAACTAACTTCATTGCTTCTCAAGCTTGACAGAAACCAGGCCATAATCTGGAATCTCATAGTTTTCAACATCAATGACAGTGTCCTTCTTGACACAACTAACAGAGCATTCTTCTTTCTTCTTGAGACCAATGACAGAGCATTCTTTTTGAGTTGTAGCAAACTAATCATCCAACTTTCTCTTGGCAGGAGTGAACCTGTTGGCCGGAGTCCATTGAGACTGAAAATCAACATGACTATCTCCCAAAGAAACAGATGTGCCAATAATCTCAGAATCAGTCTGCTAAAGTAACAGACAAAAAAACACCTAATCAGTAACAAAAGGTAAAAATAAACTGAAAAAAAAAACATTACCAAGAATAAAATAAAATGCTTACTGAAATATTATCTTTCAAGTCCACCATTTCAGTGTCCACCTTTGAAAAAGGTGGGACAAAGACAGCCTTCATATATGGAATTATATGGAATCAAGACATAGGTGTTGGAAACCATAAGTAATAATGAATAATGAATCCATAAGTAAAAGTATTAACACATTACTTCTTATTGAGAACCAAACCACACCTTTAGAGGTGATGTTTCTGCACCAATGAGATCAAACATTGAAATAATAGTTTCATCATAACAAACCCTTTTAACTGGAAAAGTCCCTTCAAATAGGAAAGCTTGCTCAAGCTTTGTCTCCACCTTAAAAAGCATCCTCTTGCCAATTAGACTATGAAGCAACTGAGGGTAACCAATTCCAGAGGCCTCCTGCTCAAAAACATTTTGTTACAAAGAATAAACAGATAAATTAAATGCCAAAACTAATAAACAGATAAATATAAATAGTATTATATATATATATATATATATATATATATATATATATATATATCACCTCAAAATGATAGCCAAGAAGATCCTCACAACTTTTTTGAATCAACAGGTTGACATCACGGTCAAAAAGAATGAGAACACATGTCCCACTTGCATCAGCAACCTCCACCTTAACCTTATACCTATATTTAAGTTGTGTGTGTTAATAATAAAAGTGGCAAGGGAAAATATAATAAATTATAAATTAATTTTAAAAACAAACAAATGGAAATAGTAATTATACTTTGGATACACATGCAGAATAGGGATACGATAGAGCTCACAATAGTTGACACCAGCAAGGGAAGTCACAGATTTATTACATCTATTGCAGGCCAAATAGAACCAAGACCCGTCGTTGACAAGATCAACAATTTCCCCAAGAACAACAAACAAACCATCCTAAATATAATAGCAATGATATCATAAGTTTCAGAGATAGAAGCAAATAATAAATAATCATAATCAACAAATAAATAACAAATATATATAGATAATAGATAGATAACATAACAATAGTGAAAATAAAACAACCACCTCACTAATACTAGTCAGCTGTGATACTGTCTTCTTAGGATTATTTTTCATGAAATCAGCTTCAAGTCCTTGTCTAGAACTGTCAAGGACCACACCAATGGCTCGACATCAATAGCCCTATGTTCGGCAATGCTTGACAAAAAAATATGAATAAAAGATAAAACTTATTAATAAACAACAGAAAACGAAATATTAATATTCAATATAAATAATAAGAAAGTCTATACCTATTCCTAAATTCAATTGCCTCTTCAATGTCTATATTAAGTAACAGTCGTGTAGCATTCATGCTATTCTGAATAATAGTTTTACCTGGATACACAAAGTGAAAGAAAGGAAGGAATAGTCAAAACAATTATCACATCATCTTGAACATTTTTTTTAACAAAAGAACTAAAGAAAATGCAACTTAACAAACCAAAAAAAGATAAAAATAGATTACATGCCTCTAAAAACCTTCACCCTTGCAAGCTGCAGAAGCACCACCATCTGAACATTACCACCACCAGCTAGAGAATCCCTCATCAAATTTACATAATCACCAAACAATTCACATTCCAGAGTGCCACTATACCAAACAAAGACAAATAAGAAAAGTTTAAGAGTTTCATAAAAAAAATAGAACAAACAATATTTATAAAGCTCTTAACAAAATTATCATGTAAGCAAGACACCTTGAGTCAGTAAGCTCGATCACAACCATGCTAGTTGTCTTTCCATCCTTGGTATATTGTCTTTCAGGGTACATACAAGTCAAAAGCCCCATTACATATGAAAATGTTGAAGACAAATACAACAACAAAATCAATAGTCAATAAGAATCAAAAAATTAAATAAAAAAATAGTAGACAATGACAACAGTCATAGTAATCACCAATCAAATATTCATGACCCTCATCATAGTTCAGTATTTCACAAAATGGCACACAGTTAAGTCCATATCTAGAAATGGAGGGGCAATCCATTTTCTGAACATTTGTTTTGAATAGGAAAATCAGCTTGAATTCATGTGAAGAAGCCCTATAACCACCACTGTTTCCCACAACATTGAAATAAACCATCTTGTAACAGCAACCCTCTTCAAGTAAAGAGCTAAACTTGTGTAACAAAGGTCTCCTGACAGTAGCTTGGATATTGCCACCCTTAAAAAAAACAAAAACAAAAACAAAAAACAATCAGTCCCATATCCCAAAAGAAAAAAATCTATGATCATAAAGATACAAAAATGAATATAAAAGATAGATAAGATAGATTGCTACATTTTCATCAACCAACAACATCTCCAAAGAACTGATTTGGGAGGGGTTGTTAAACAGAGGGACTGTCGAGAGGCGGGCAACCCTAACAACCAACCTAATTGCCTCCCTATTGGAAACAATGGAGTCAATTCGATCATAATGCAAAGCCATTGAAACAAAGATTGTAGGTATTGAAGATTGATAATTGACACAGAGAAAACAAAGGAGATAAGTCTGAGGTAAGGTGAGCTACCACCAAAGTGGGTGTCCAATTTATAGCCACCAAGAACGTTAAAACCGGAAACAAATTTGGGAGGGAAACATCAACTTTGAATTCGAAAACACCTAAAAAAAATTTCAACTTCCAGAATACCTCTTTCCAGTGAGTGAAAAATGTAATCAGAATAAAGTAGAAGTATATAGGAACACAAAATCAAATCAAATTCAACCATATAGAGAGATTAATCTAATCAAAAGCTACAAAGGAAAAAAATAATAATCATCATTACAATTTAACATCGAGTCCAGATCTACCTATCTACCTAATCTACATAATATCTGCATAACAACCTAAAAAAGGTGTAATCAGATATAAGAAAATATTTTTGCATAAAAAAAAGATCTAAGAAAAGATTATTCAAATCAGAATTTCAAGAAGGAAAAGGTAAAACAATAAAATAAAACAATAAAGCCATCATTACAATTCAGAGCCAATCTATCTACTATCTATCTACCTAATAACCTAAAAAATTAAAAATAACCTAAAAAGACTGTAATGAGAGAGTGCGATCTCCAACACACATAATAAGAACAGGGAACCCAAAAACCAAATACAAATACCAAAGAACAAAACACAAGAGAACCAACAGAAATTCTCACTTCAAAAAAAAAAAGAACTAAACTGAAACACACAATAATCAGCTTTACAATGAACCTTTATTTATAACAGAAGACTTAACAAATAAAACTCACAAGCACCAAAATTTTTTGTAAAAAATATATCTAATTAATTTTTTTTTAAATATCGACCATGAAAGGTGTAACACCCCGACTTTTCGCTGTTTTCTAATATTAGAAATTTATATAATTATGTTTATATTTTTATCTGAGACTTAGAAAATTATTTTAATTATTCCAAAACCTTATTTACACTCAACTTTACCGTAGATAATTACGATAAAAATTTATGTTGAAAAGTCAGGTGAATCCCAGCCCGCGAATGTCATTGACAGTATAATTATAATGCTCAAAAGACCTAATTTTTACCGGTGAATGAAAAACTTAAGGTTTTTATTTAATTTCCTAAGATTTTGGTTATTTTGAAATATTTCACTAAAAATTGAAATATTATATTTTATCCGAGCGTCATATTGAATCGGGGAAGCAACGGGGCAGATTACAGGATTTCCGGGAGCCGCCAACGGATGATACCAATGAGTCAAATATGGTGAGTCACCCATGTGAACACATTAATGGTGCACATGGCCTCATGATGACAATTTCTATGGAAATTGCATTTTGGTCCTTAAACTTATTCTTAATTGCACTTTGGACCCTAAGTTAGTTTCTATGCTTTTTCAAGTGAATTGGGCCAGAATCTTTGCTCCAAACCCATTAGAGGACCATGGCCTTGAGGCCCAAATTCCTTTTCCATGGATTAAATTTCATAAAGCCAATTGAAATCATATAAGTTTCCTAGATTATGTTTATGCCTTAGGCATTTTGGTGGGCCAAAACAATTGAATCCAAGCCCAAAACTCCATGGCCCATGAACAAGCCCAAGGGGGAGTGGTAGCTGCCCTTAACTTGGATGAGCCAAGCTCATTCTTGTACATTCCACAACATTCTCCAATATTCACAAAAGTTCTAAACTATTCTCAAAAGTTCCAAAGTATTCTAGCTTTTTCCTAAGAACATAGTAGCAAGTTGATGAAGAAGCTTCAAGATAACTCACATGATGAGTCACAATGTGAACACATTAAGTGTTGCACATGGTCATCATTATAAACTATTTGGAATTTGCAAAATAGTCCTTATACTTTTGGAATTTTGCAAAATGGTCCCTATGAGTTATTTGCACCTAAATCTTTGAAGAAGCCACCTCCTTTCTACTTAGTCCCTCAAAAGTGACGCAGCCCACATCTTTAAAGGCATACTTTCACTTCATTATTTGCCATTTCACACTTTACACAAAAACACCCAAAAGTTCTAAGTTCATACCATCATTTTGTGAAGCAAATCATTGGATCTTCACTTGTCTTTGATATTCAAGAGGTGAATCCTATTCTCCTTCCCTAATCATGTCTATGTTATTCAATAAGTTTCATGATTCAAAGTCTATTTCATCAATGTTCATCACTTTTAAGTTTCTAGATCTAGAACTTTGAAAATTCATAACAAATTATAGAAAAATCTCATGATGTTGAAACCACTTCCTATGTTCTTATAATCATGTATATTGTTTGTATCTAAGAGTATGTGATGATCAAAAATTTTCTTCCCTTGAAACCCATCTTGGCCGAATCCTAGAGGAAATGATGGATGGAGTTTTTTTTCTTGCTTTTGATGTATGATCATGTCTTTCATCATACATACTTGTATACTTGTTGAATCCTAGATGGTTCATTAAACTAAAAACCCTAGCCTCATGAACATGTCTTGGCCGAATCTACCATTTAGAGGGTTATGATGGTTTTGATTCTTAACTTTGTTGTGTAGCCTTAATCCATTTCCTTAAGTATTCTAGAATCATTAATCCATGACTTAAACAACTTTGGAGTTTGTTTATTCCATAAACACTATGAGGCCGTGACCAACATAGGAGGATTTTGAAGTTTTGTGATTGTTTATTTATGTGGTTGTCTGGTTGTATTGTTGAAGGTTAAGTATAAAGCGATGTACGTGAGTTTCCGGCTTCCGACGAATTAAATTCAACTTGTTGTGAATCTTTGAGAGGTAAGGGGAGCTTACCTGAGGGATTTTAATCAATAACCATTTGCTTTTAGTGTATTTTATATAATTTACATGTGGTTGTGGTTATTTGTTTATGTTGTGTTGTTTATCTGTGTATCGGTGATTGATCTGCTTTTAATTTATTTAATTATCTGCAGTTGTATATTATATTGTTATGATGCTTGATCTTCCTGGTGATATAATTCTGATGACATTGTTGAATGTTGTTTGAGAAGCCTGACAGTGGTCAGTGCACAACCGATTAATCAGATAAAAGCTTTAATAAGCCGTGTAAATTATATTCAATGTTTTATGGGAAACGTTGGAATATAATAGCGGTGGAAAATATTGTTTTGGAAAAATAATGAGTTTTGAGAAATATTATTATTTTAATAATATATTAGTGTAAAAGTAATTTATGAGTCACGATGAGGGCGTAACCGTGAAATTATTTTTGTACAGCTAATTTTTACGTAAGAAATTCTGTAATATTATAAAAAGTTATTTTATGAAATTAATTGTTGAGAATAAGTTAATTATGATTTTAGAAAATTATTTAAGTGGAAAAAGCTATGTTTTGTCTTAAAAGGCGCTTTAAAAGTGATAATTGAAGGCAAATTTGGAAAAATGTCGACGGCAAGTATTTTAAAACGACAGTACGTATTTTAAGTAAGTTTAAAACCCCTAGTGACTCACCTTGTGGAAAATAAGTTTTATTATTTAAAGATTTTCTTGAAGAATTTCCCATTTGAAAAGATTTTCCGAAAGTAAAATTAATTCAATCGTGTTGAAAGTGGTGTTGAACTTAGTAACCGAGACGTCGGGGTACTAATGTTCTTTGTTGTTATAGACTTGGAGTCCTTTGGACTTTGAGGTCCTGTAGACTTGGTGTCTACTGTATACGTGGTGTATAATGTGTTTAAACATTTAAGATGATTTCTATTGCCATGAACCTATGACTGGTGTATCGGTCGAGAGGTGTCGTGATTGAGCACTCGGACTGTGAGGTCCTGTGTTTTAATGAAAGTTTTAAAGATGTTAAAACTATGTGAGTCGTAAGCCATTTTGAGATTCGGCAAAGAAATATCGAACACAGAGAAAAGTGTCAAGAACAGAGTGTTTTTGCATGCATTGGGCAGACATGCCCGTTATATTCTGGCTGCGTGCCTGTGTTCTGGCTGTGTGCCTGGTATTCTGGCTGCGTGCCTGGTGTTATGGCTGTGTGCCTGGAGTCTGATCAACTCATTACTGGTTGGGATATCTCATGAGATTAAGTGTGGATGTTTAGATGATGTAGTGAAGTGTTCATGCATAGTTTTTCAACGTTGATGTTTGGGGTGTGGAACCCATTGATAAACTGTATACTATAATAGGGATGCTTATGTTGTTATAAACATGTATGTGTGCATGTGTCTTCTTTTGTGTCGCGCATTTAGTTATTGTGTTAAATCCATATATTGGCGTCTCATACTTACAAACATATCAGAGCCGAACAAGGGGTATGATCTCTACAAGAAGAAGAAGGCTGTCTAGTTCGGGGCATGCTGTTGCTGCTTCTATCGGTTGTAGTGTCTGTTAGTTACGACCAGCTTAGGTCCTATTGTGTTATATTACGTTTTGAGAATAAATTAAACTGGTAATGATCTAGGTGTGAAAACATATGAGGCAGTATAGTTGTATGACTTATATACATTATGTATTTAAGTGTGATTTGATTACGTCGTTGTTGTTTTGAGGTTAAAAAGAAGAAAAAAATTTTATCACCATATTTTGAAAAGATAAACGTTGAGAAAACATTATTTTCCGAAAGCAACCAGCAAGTTAAGTTTTATTTCCGCAAACGGATAACCATGTGATGAACTGAGTTAAGGTATCGCATTAGTGGTATCAGAGATGGTCGAATCTTTCGGGATCTTTGGGGAATTGGTCTGTTGTGTTGACGTTGTGTTTTCTTTGAGTTAAGTTTTGTTTGAATTTCTTCTTAGAAGTAATGTGTGTTAATACACTAATGCACGTTTCATTTTCTGGTTGCGGTCTGACTGATTTTGTTCTGTAGGTCAGTTATGGAACCAGCACCAGAAGGTGGATGTGGACGAGGACGTGGACGTGGTCGTGGACGTGGTGACAGAGGTGGTCCTATTGGTGGTCGTGCCAACGTGAATGAGAACTATAATGATGGAGTGGACTATGCCGCTTCAGGCTATGGAACATGCGGCAACTACAATTGCCAATCAAACTGCATCTATGAATGCCCAGAATCTACAAGCTGCAGAAGGTAAAGATCTGATTGCGTTTCGAAGTCAAAATCCTTCACAATTTGGTGGGGATGCTGATAATAAGAAAGCTGATTTATGGATTCAGGAGCTGGAGAAAATATTTGAACTGGTGGTTACTCCTTCAGAAGTAAGGGTTATTTATGCTACTTTCCTGCTGATAGGAGATGCGGAGTATTGGTGGAAGGGTGTTCAACAACTGCTTGAAGCTGATCATCAGGAGATTACCTGGAACGTTTTCCGAACTGCATTCATGGATAAGTATTTTCCGGAGAGCGTTAGGATCGAGAAAGAGATGGAATTTCTGGGATCACAACAACAAGACACGTCTGTGGGAGAGTATACGCTACGTTTGAATCGCTTGCCAAATACTTTCGTTTCTTTCAAGCACAACCAAATGAAAACTGGAAATGTGAGAGGTTTGAAGCGGGCTTAAGGTTTGAGATTAAGGAATCTGTCTTACCTCTGCAACTTCGAACTTTTCAAGCTTTATTCGACATGGGTCGGAAGATTGAGCAGATGAGGAAAGGAAGAAATGATAAGGGAAATGTTGGAGGACCCTCTAAATCCAAGGATCAATCTCAGAATCAGGGAGAAAAGCAAGTGCAGAGAAAACCTTATTTCCTAGCACCAGGAAATGACCAGAATATACAACAACATCATTCGAATTTTGCTGCAACGGGGAATAGTGGCCAAAATAATCAAAATCAAAGTAAAGTTAAAAGGTGCTTCAGCTGTGGAGATACAAGACATATGTTGGATACTTGCCCTGTGAGGGGAGCTAAGTGTTTCAACTGTGGTCAAGTGGGACATTTGGCAAGGGATTGCAATGCACCAAAGGGAGCTAAGTGTTTCAAATGTGGCCAAATGGGACATTGGGCGAAGGATTGCAATGCACCAAAGCATGGACCGACTGTCAATAATACCAGAGCAAATAAGTCGACGGCTGCGGGTAGAGTTTTTCATGCGTGGAACGCTGAGACTTCAAACCAGGACGATAATCTCTTAACTATACTATTTTAATTCGGGTACAATTCATACTTTGTTTCGATGGATTGTGTGTGGATGTGTTGGAATTACTTGTTTCTGTGATTATCATGAGATGATTGTTTCAAATTTCAACTATTCAATTGGTCACCGTGACATTTAGTATGTTTGACTGTCCTATTTTGTTCGGGATAGACGTTTTCTTGACAAAACGAGTTTCTCGATGAGACTTAGTCTAGTTACTTCTACCATTGGGGAAAGTGACCCAATCTGCATTTTGTCGGATTGATATCCTTTTAAAATTGTTATGTTCTTGTGAGAGATGAAACTTTCTTAGATTCATGTTTGTAAAAGTGTACCGATCATACATTTTTACTTCCCTGAATTTGTTAAAGAATCTTTATGCACAGAATATTCTTGTATTCTTATTAGATTGATGAAATTCTTTTATATACTTTCTTGTGAAAGTAAGTCTTTGGGATATTTCATTCCTGTCTAGCTTCGTGTCACGAAATTTCGAGGACAAACTTTTTTTTTAAGAGGGGTAGTCTGTAACACCCCGACTTTTCGCTGTTTTCTAATATCAGAAATTTGTATAATTACGTTTATATTTTTATCTGAGACTTAGAAAATTATTTTAATTATTCCAAAACCTTATTTACACTCTACTTTACCGTAGATAATTACGATAAAAATTTAGGTTGAAAAGTCAGACGAATCCCGACCCGCGAATTTCATTGACAGTATAATTATACTGCTCAAAAGACCTAATTTTTACTCGTGAACGAAAAACTTAAGGTTTTTATTTAATTTCCTACGATTTTGGTTATTTTGAAATATTTCACTAAAAAGTGAAATATTATATTTTATCTGGGTGTCATATTGAATCGGGGAAGCAACGGGGCTGATTACGGGATTTTCGGGAGCCGCTAATGGATGAAACCAATGAGTCAAATATGGTGAGTCACCCGTGTGAACACATTAATGGTGCACATGGCCTCATGATGACAATTTCTATGGAAATTGCATTTTGGTCCTTAAACTTATTCTTAATTGCACTTTGGGCCCTAAGTTTCTATGTTTTTTCAAGTGAATTGGGCCAGAATCTTTGCTCCAAACCCATTAGAGGACCGTGGCCTTGAGACCCAAATTCCTTGTCCATGGATTAAATTTCATAAAGCCAATTGAAATCATATAAGTTTCCTAGATTATGTTTATGCCTTAAGCATTTTGGTGGGCCAAAACAATTGAATCCAAGCCCAAAACTCCATGGCCCATGCGCAAGCCCAAGGGGGAGTGGTGGCTGCCCTTAACTTGGATGAGCCAAGCTCATTCTTGTACATTCCACAACATTCTCCAATATTCTCAAAAGTTCTAAACTATTCTCAAAAGTTCCAAAGTATTCTAGCTTTTTCCTAAGAACATAGTAGCAAGTTGATGAAGAAGCTTCAAGATAACTCATATGATGAGTCACAATGTGAACACATTAAGTGTTTCACATGGTCATCATTATAAACTATTTGGAATTTGAAAAATAGTCCTTATACTTTTGGAATTTTGCAAAATGGTCCCTATGAGTTAGTTGCACCTAAATCTTTAAAGAAGCCACCTCCTACCTACTTAGTCCCTCAAAAGTGGCGCATCCCACTTCTTTAAAGGAATACTTTCACTTCATTATTTGCCATTTCACACTTTACACAAAAACACCCAAAAGTTCTAAGTTCATACCATCATTTTGTGAAGCAAGTCATTGGATCTTCACTTGTCTTTGATCTTCAAGAGGTGAATCCTATTCTACTTCCCTAATCATGTCTATGTTCTTCAATAAGTTTCATGATTCAAAGTCTATTTCATCTATGTTGATCACTTTTAAGTTTGTAGATCTAGAACTTTGAAAATTCATAACAAATTCTAGAAAAATCTCATGATGTTGAAACCACTTCCTATGTTCTTATAATCATGTATATTGTCTGTATCTAAGAGTATGTGATGATCAAAAATTTTCTTCCCTTGAAACCCATCTTGGCCGAATCCTAAAGGAAATGATGGATGGAGTTTTTGTTCTTGCTTTTGATGTAGGATCATGTCTTTCATCATACATACTTGTATACTTGTTGAATCCTAGTTGGTTCATTAAACTGAAAACCCTAGCCTCAGGAACATGTCTTGGCCGAATCTACCATTTAGAGGGTTAGGATGGTTTTGATTCTTAACTTTGTTGTGTAGCCTTAATCCATTTCCTTAAGTATTCTAGAATCATTAATCCATGACTTAAACAACTTTGGAGTTTGTTTAATCCTTAAACACTATGAGGCCGTGACCAACATAGGAGGATTTTGAAGTTTTGTGATTGTTTATTTATGTGGTTGTCTGGTTGTATTGTTGAAGGTTAAGTATAAAGCGGTGTATGTGAGTTTCCGGCTTCCGACGAATTAAATTCAACTTGTTGTGAATCTTCGAGAGGTAAGGGGAGCTTACCTGAGGGATTTTTATCAATAACCATTTGCTTTTAGTGTAGTTTATATAATTTACATGTGGTTGTGGTTATTTGTTTATGTTGTTTATGTTGTGTTGTTTATGTGTGTATCGGTGATTGATCTGCTTTTAATTTATTTAATTATCTGCAGTTGTATATTATATTGTTATGATGCATGATCTGCCTGATGATATAATTCTGATGACGTTGTTGAATGTTGTTTGAGAAGCCTGATGATGAGTGTGATTTCACCGCATATTTCATTCGCATTTTGCATGCATTTTCATATAGTTTAGGCAATTTTAATTTGATTTTTTGTGAGTTTTTACCTTGGAACGGGTAAGGCGGTGTTGTGGTGTTGTTTTGCAGAAATTAAGGATAAAATGCTCAAGATTGACCATGATGGAGCTTCGATGATGATAGAGCCTGAAAAGTGAAGAAAATGAGCCAAACAGAGCCCATCACGACCTAGCTGTGATGACCATCACGGCCATGATCAAGCAAAACTGGAAAGAAAAGAAGACAAAAGCCAGAAGCTGTCACGGCCTAGCCGTGATACACATCACGGCCGTGACATGTTAACTGAGCCAGACCCCTTCTAGGTAGAATCTGTCACGGTCAAGCCGTGATGCCCATCATGGCCGTGACAAGCCTTTTGGTGAAGCAACGTTCAGGCAGAACTGATCACGGCCTAGCCATGATGAGCATCACGGCCGTGATAATCCAAAAATTGAAAGCGCGCCCATGACAGAACCCGTCACGGCGTGGGCGTGATGGCCATCACGGCCGTGACGCGTGTTATTTTAAACCAACTCTATAAATAAGGCATCAGGGGAAGAATGAAGGGAGGACTTTTGAACCCAGACCAGAGAGGACTTTTTACCAGACCAGACTTGGAACCCTAAAAGGAGTATTCTCTGAGCCAGGGGGCTGTGGTGACGGCTGTGGAAAGCTTCCATAGAGTTTCTTCTCTCCCTTGTCTCTATTGTTTTGGTTTTGGCTTTCTCTATCACTATGAGTAGCTAAATCCCTTTTTGTTGGGATTAGATGTAGCTAAACTGAACTTCATGTAATTGCCTTGATGTATTAATCTATGTTTATGCCTTCTTATTAGTATTTGATTCCTATGCTTAATGCTTTTTGTGGTCTGATCATCCACGAATCGATTTTGAGATTTGATTTGCAATGGGGACGTTCTTATCCATTCTTGATCTGGAATTAATCACCTAGTAAACCTTGCATCTAGGAATGGATTTTGGTTTATTAGTAATCGTGTAATCCCTACTCTTAATGCAAATTCACTAATTAGGCCACCTAAGGAATTAGGATTTAATTAGGGGATTTAGGCTCTTGTCATCTAAGGAATTAGGACTTGAGTAATCTTGTGGGTTGATTTTAATATTTGAAGCATAAACTGGATTGATGTTCTTGGTATTGCATGAGGCTAAGGTTTAGTGAAGTTTAATCCCAACATCTTTCATATTTGAAGAATCTCTTTTTCTGCATTCCAAGTGTTTGTTGAAAATCCTCAAAGAACTTTTTTCTTTTATTTTGTTTATTTTAACTCTTGTTGGGCTTGGCATTTAGTATTGAGGTCCCTTCCATCCAAAGATTCGCTTAGATAGTAGTTGATTTGGTACATGCTAGTAATTGTCTCAGTCCTCGTGGGAACGATATCCCTCTTACCTCTTTATTACTTGTACGACTGGGTATACTTGCCTAGATTCGTGTCCAACAAGTTTTTGGCGCCGTTTCCAGGGACTGTGTTTCAATATTAGCATACCCATTTCGACTACAAATTTAAGCACTATTTTAATTTTTTTCTACTTTATTTTTTTTGTTTGTATATACTTGATTTTTTCTTTTGAGTTTTGTTTGTGCAAGGTGGATGCAACATATGGAGACTTATTATTTCCCAACCTTGGACGGTGTTACAAAATATCACTTTGGGCCTAATGTAGTCACAGGAGACTACTGACTCTGGGGATATCGATGCCCTCACGCACAAGCTTATAGTGTAATAATGAAGCACGAGGAGGAATGAGAATGGAATGAGCAAACACCTTTGAAGGTTGCTCTAGAACAATATTCCCAAGAGCTATCCATCTTTGAGGCCAAAGCAAGAGCCAATTGTGATTGTATCGAAGCTCTGATGAAAAACTTCAAAAGGCAAGTTGAGGAAATTCGCAAACAATTAGTACAAGACCCACATGAAGCATTATCTGAGCAAAATATGGTTGTGGGGATGGATCAAAGTGTAGATGAGGTGGTAGCGGAAGATGAGTCACTAGAAAAAGAACATGGGGTGGAGAGCAAAGAGGATCTATATTTCACCATGCTTGCCAAGAAACCTGATATTGCTGCCTTGAATAAATATATTGGTTCGCATGCATGTGTGGATACTACAAAATTGGCTCCAGAAGTACAACCTCATGTGCTTCATGGAACATTTATGCCTGAAGAGGTCAACAACGGAATTTATCACTTTCCATTTGGCCCAGGAGGAACCGAGGGTAGATTCACATTGCTTCTGCAATTGCCACTCCACAAGCCATGGGATCCGGGAGGAGGATCCTAGGCCTGTCAAGCTAGTGACGTTAAAGAAGCACATATTAGGAGGCAACACAAGTTTTCTTTTCCTTTTCCATTTGCTTTTGATTTTAACTCTTGAATAATTTGAGAAGATCAAGAGGAAAAAGATAATAAATTAATAGATTTGTTAAGTGTTTTCAGGGTAAGAAGGAAGGAGAAGCAAAAAGGGCAAGGACAAGCAAAGTCAGCAGCCATCACGCCCAGGCCATAACATTGGTCACGGCCGTGATGAGCTAGCCATGAAGACTAGAAAGGATCACAGCCAAGCCGTGATACCCATCACGGGCGTGATGAAAGGACCCTGAAGATCAGAGAGCATCACGGCCTAGCCGTGATGGAGGTCACGGCCGTGACAGGCCAGTTCCTATGGACCAGAATTGATCCCGGCCTGCCCGTGATGAGCATCACGGCCGTGACACAATTTCCAGCCTCCCTTTGACTAGCCATGTGAGCCAACACCCGCTACCACCTCGGTGAGTTGTTCCATTTTTCCCCTCTCTCCGACTTGATTATTTACATTGGGGACAATGTAAGTTTTTAAGCTTGGGGTAGGGGTATTTTTGCATTTTTCATGGTTGCATTCATCTAGGCATAGTTTTGCATGATCACACGATTAGATTGCCCCTTGCTTAGATTATGCATCCAATTGTGAGAACTGAGTGCCAATTAAATTGAGATAGTGAATTTTTAACCCAATTTTTTATTCTTGTGATAAGGCTACAAATAAAAATGTTTGAGATGATCTTTTATAGTTGATAATTAGCATATGGTTCCGTAGATTTGTGTTTCTCATTGATTTTTGAACTACTAAATGTGAGATTTTTGAGCCAAAAAGGGGTACTCACTAAATCTACCCCATTCTTTGTGATAGAGTGTTTTATTCCTCTTGGATTATATTCTCTAGAACTTGACTTGAAACCGTTTTGAAGCTTAAAAATTTTTGAAAACATTTTTGAAAATGATTGAGGCACTGGGTATTTTCCGGCCTTCTGAGCTTTGATTGACTAAATGGTACCCCTTAGTTGCCCAATTTTGAGCCTAAAAGAATAAAATACTTTCTTGGTACCTTGAATTCCTTTGATGAATATGCTTGGTATGACACCTTTTAAAGTATTACAAGAAGGGTAAAAAGGTAGTTTGAAAAAAGTATGGGATGAGAAAGTTAGAAAAATATTTCTCTTGAATTGAAAATCTCCCTTTCGTCAAAAAAAAAAGAAAAAGAAAAAGAAAATATAGAGAAGGGGGTGACAAAAAGAAAGTGAGAAATAAAATAAAAAGAAAGAAAGAAAGGTGGAAAAATGAATCAAAACCAACAAAGGTATTTTAGAAGGTGTCATGCTTTGTAATGCTTGATATTCTGTTTAGCCTTCTTGAAATTTCCTTTTCTTGATTTCCCCACCTAACGATTAATCCCATGGCCCCGTTACAATCAAAGTAAAAGACCTCTTGATTCTTACGTGTTTTCATTAATAAAGTAGAGATTTGGTTAATAGTCAAGCTTATGGTAGAATTCATTCCTTGAGGAAATTGAGCGAATTGTCATATACCCTTAAACATTTGAGTGAGGTGAGAAAGAGTGCCCGAATCAGTGAGAATGTGAGTTTAGGGAACCTAAGCTTCTAATTGGACTTGAAGATTGTTTGTCTCTTGCTGAATTATTTGAAAATGCCTGTTACTTGGATTAGTTACTCGGGTTCTTGGTTCACTATCCATGGTCTGATTATTTGTATCTTCTGGCCTTAGTGATTGCTTGAGGACAAGCAAATGAACAAGCTTGGGGTGATTTGATGAGTGTGATTTCACCGCATATTTCATTCGCATTTTGCATGCATTTTCATATAGTTTAGGCAATTTTAATTTGATTTTTTGGTAGTTTTTATCTTGGAACGGGTAAAGCGGTGTTGTGGTGTTGTTTTGAAGAAATTAAGGATAAAATGCTCAAGATTGACCATGATGGAGCTTGGATGAAGATAGAGCCTGAAAAGTGAAGAAAATGAGCCAAACAGAGCCCATCACGGCCTAGCCGTGATGACCATCACGGCCATGATCAAGAAAAACTGGAAAGAAAAGAAGGCAAAAGTTAGAAGCTGTCATGGCCTAGCCATGATACCCATCACGACCGTGACATGTTAACTGAGCCAGACCCCTTCTAGGCAGAATCTTTCACGGCCAAGCCGTGATGCCCATCACGGCCGTGACAGACCTTTTGGTGAAGCAACGTTCAGGCAGAACTGATCACGGCCTAGTCGTGATGAGCATCACGGCCGTGGTAATCCAAAAATTGAAAGCGCGCCCATGACAGAACCCGTCACGACCTGGCCGTGATGGCCATCATGGTCGTGATGCGTGTTATTTGAATCCAACTCTATAAATAAGGCATCAGGGGCAGAATGAAGGGAGGACTTTTGAACCCAGACCAGAGAGGACTTTTTACCAGACCAGACTTGGAACCCTAGAAGGAGTATTCTCTGAGCCAGGGGGCTGTGGTGACGACTGTGGAAAGCTTCCATGGAGTTTCTTCTCTCCCTTGTCTCTATTGTTTTGGTTTTGGCTTTCTCTATCACTATGAGTAGCTAAATCCCTTTTTGTTGGGATTAGATGTAGCTAAACTGAACTTCATGTAATTGCCTTGATGTATTAATCTATGTTTATGCCTTCTTATTAGTGTTTGATTCCTATTCTTAATGCTTTTTGTGGTCTGATCATCCATGAATCGATTTTGAGATTTGATTTGCAATGGGGACGTTCTTATCAATTCTTGATCTGGAATTAATCACATAGTAAACCTTGCATCTAGGAATGGATTTTGGTTTATTTGTAATCGTGTAATCCCTACTCTTAATGCAAATTCACTAATTAGGCCACCTAAGGAATTAGGATTTAATTAGGGGATTTAGGCTCTTGTCATCTAAGGAATTAGGACTTGAGTAATCTTGTGGGTTGATTTTAATATTTGAAGCATAAACTGGATTGATGTTCTTGGTATTGCATGAGGCTAAGGTTTACTGAAGTTTAATCCCAACATCTTTCATATTTGAAGAATCTCTTTTTCTGCATTCCAAGTGTTTGCTGAAAATCCTCAAAGAACTTTTTTCTTTTATTTTGTTTATTTTAACTCTTGTTGGGCTTGGTATTTAGTATTGAGCTCCCTTCCATCCAAAGATTCACTTAGATAGTAGTTGATTTGGTACGTGCTAGTAATTGTCTCAAACCTCGTGGGAAAGATATCCTTCTTACCTCTTTATTACTTGTACGACTGGGTATACTTGCCTAGATTCGTGTCCAACACCTGACAGTGGTCAGTGCACAACCGATTAATCAGATAAAAGCATTAATAAGCCGTGTAAATTATATTCAATGTTTTATGGGAAACGTTGGAATATAATATCGGTGGAAAATATTGTTTTGGAAAAATAATGAGTTTGGAGAAATATTATTATTTTAACGATATATTAGTGTAAAAGTAATTTATGAGTCACGATGAGGGCGTAACCGTGAAATTATTTTTGTACTGCTAATTTTTACGTAAGAAATTTTGTAATACTATAAAATGTCATTTTATGAAATTAATTGATGAGAATAAGTTAATTATGATTTTAGAAAATTATTTATGTGAAAAAAGCTAAGTTTTGGCTTAAAAGGGGCTTTAAAAGTGTTAATTGACGGCAAATTTGGAAAAGTGTCGACGACAAGTATTTTGAAACGGCAGTACGTATTTTAAGTAAGTTTAAAACCCCAAGTGACTCACCTTGTGGAAACTAAGTTTTATTATTTAAAGATTTTCTTGAAGAATTTCCCATTTGAAAAGATTTTCCCGAAGCAAAATTAATTCAATCGTGTTGAAAGTGGTGTTGAACTTAGTAACCGAGACGTCGGGGTACTAAGGTTCTTTGTTGTTATAGACTTGGGGTCCTTTGGACTTTGAGGTCCTGTAGACTTGGTGTCTACTGTATACGTGGTGTATAATGTGTTTTAACATTTAAGATGTTTTCTTTTACCACGAACCTATGACTGGTGCATCGGTCGAGAGGTGTCGTGATTGAGCACTCGGACTGTGAGGTCCTGTGTTTTAATGAAAGTTTTAAAGATGTTAAAACTATGTGAGTCGTAAGCCATTTTGAGCTTCGGCAAAGAAAGATCGAACACAGAGAAAAGTTTCAAGAACAGAGTGTTTTTGCAAGCATTGGGCAGACGTGCCCGTTATATTCTGGCTGCATGCCTGTGTTCTGGCTGTGTGCCTGTATTCTGGCTGCGTGCCTGGTGTTCTGGCTGTGTGCCTGGAGTCTGATCAACTCATTACTGGTTGGGATATCTCATGAGATTAAGTGTGGATGTTTAGATGATGTAGTGAAGTCTTCATGCATAGTTTTCCAACATTGACGTTTGGGGTGTGGAACCCATTGATAAACTGTATGCTATAATAGGGATGCTTATGTTGTTATAAACATGTATGTGTGCATGTGTCTTCTTTTGTGTCGCGCATTTAGTTATTGTGTTAAATCCATATATTGGCATCTCACCCTTACAAACTGATGAGCCTCTGTTTGACTGGTTTTATAACTAGTCAAGACCTTGGCTTTGTGCTTATTTTATACCATTTTTACCCAAATTAGACTTGATTGTTTCTAAGTAATATTTTGAGTCTGTAAATTGTTTTTAAGTTAATTTAGTTGTTTTAGAGTTGAATAATTATTTACTTTTATTTTCTATTTTCAGGTTAATAAAAAGTAATAAATCTGGAGCCACTCGCCCCGCGAGTCACGCAAGCCTGAAAAGTCAGAGACGATCACGGCTTGCCCGTGTTGAAGATCACGGCCGTGGCAAAACAGAAAAGTTAGAAAAAGTTAGAATTTGGGGTTTTGAGATTGGAAACTAAATTAAAGAAGCAAAACAGAAAACAAGGCAAGAAAATAAAGCAGTTACCAAATAAGCTAAAGCGATTAACCTACTGTTCTCAGTTTCCCACTATCCAGAGGCTTGGAATGAATTTCAGTCCTTTGGCTACCATGTGGGACTTACGCTACAGGCAGTGGGATCCCGGTGGAACCGCCTCTGAATGAGTTTTTCTTACCCTTGCTTCTTTTTAATTTTCTTTTCTTTACTTTATTTCTGATTTATTGTCAATAATGCTCCTGAATAATTTGAGAAGCTCAGGAGTTGTGTTTGTGTCTTGGTTATGGCAAGTTTATTGGATTTTATTAATAATTGCATAGATTGATTGCATGATAGTGTTGACTGTTTTCCCCCTAGGACTTGAAAATTTTGAAAAAAATGATCCCCATGTGATTGAAAACTGAACTTTGGGATTTTATTATGATGGCATGATTTATGATAAGTTTGGGGTGATAGGAAGCACACACTAGGGATAGAATCTCTGTCAAACAAATTGCATGAATGTCCAGGTGAGGTTTTGAGCCTCCAACATGTTCTTTGACTGTGTGAAAATCGCTTTTTAAGTTGCACTTTCCTGAATTTGCTTGAATCTCTTTTTGATTTGCATGATTATGTGTTTGCTTCATATGATTTAGGCATTTTCTTTGTAAATAGCTACTTAGCCTAAAATAACCATTCCTAATGCATGTTCCTTAGTTAGCCCCATTGAGCCTATTAGCCTGTTAATTCTTGATAACCTAATGTTATAAGCCCAAAAATCTGGAAAACCATGTTAACCCGATCTTAGGATTAGGAGAGCATGTAATCTTAGAATGGGTGCAAGAAACTAAAGTTTGGGGTGGCTACCTGGTGCAATGTGTTGTTTGGGAATGGGAAAAAGAAAAAAAAAAGAAGGAAAGTGTAAAAACGAAAAAAAAAATGTGAAAAAAAAAAGAAAAAAAAAGAAAAAAAAAATAAAAAAATGCCAGAAAGGCTGTTTGAATAAAAAGGCTGTAGCCACCCAAGGCAAAAAGAAAATTGAAAAAGGAACTTGAGTGAATTTCAAAGTGTAAATATAGTTCAAGCTCTCTTAGTTCCTAGGGTCTTCAGCCTAGTTCTTTTGTATATCCTTCCCTTAGCCAGGCCCCATTACAACCCATAAAAGACCTTTTGATGTTGCTTGCATATTTTGTGGGGACCATTTTGAGATGAAAATCAAATTTATGGGAAGTGCTCTTAAAAGTGAAATTGAGTGCAATGTTGCTAGCCTGACACAAATTGAGCTATTGAGTGAACATAAATTTCCCTTGTGAGGAAGGCAGTTGTTTGGATATGGTGATCTCTCTTTTGTATTGTAACTTTGACCCCCTGCTTAGATTTCTGATTGTCTGAATGATTAATTTCTCAACTGTTTAGAATAAATGAATGTGGGGATTGTTTTGTTTGAAAGGGGGGAACATTGAAAATTCTTTTGAAAAAAAATTTTGCTTGAAATTTGTGCGAAAGTTGATTGAATCTTTTGAGCTTGCCAGGTCTTGAGTCTTTTTAAGTTTTTGAGTGTAGTTTGCTTGGGGACAAGCAAAGTTTAAGTTTGGGGTATTTTGATGAGCCTCTGTTTGACTGGTTTTATAACTAGTAAAGACCTTGGCTTTGTGCTTAATTTATATCATTTTTACCCAAATTAGACTTGATTGTATCTAAGTAGTATTTTGAGTCTGTAAAGTGTTTTTAAGTTAATTTAGTTGATTTAGGGTGAATAAAGTATTTACTTTTATTTTCTGTTTTCAGGTTAATAAAAAGTAATAAATCTGGAGCCTCTCGCCCCGCGAATAATCTCTCGCCCCGCGAGTATTGCAACCATGAAAAAGTCAGAGACGATCACGGCTTGCCCATGTTGAAGATCACAGCCGTGGCAATTCTGAAGTTGAAGCGTTCGCCTCGCGAGAATTCCTTCGCCTCGCGAGTATTGGAAGATCAGAAGCCATCACGGTTTGGGCGTGTTGAATGCCACGGGCGTAACAGTTGGAAGCTGAAGAGTTCGCCTCGCGAAGGATGTGCTCGCCTCACGAGAAGACAAAGAGTTGCAGACCTTTCATGTAATTCGCCTCGCGAGCAGTGCTTCGCCTCGCGAGTACTCTGACTCCAGAAACGTGTATATAAGCAGTCTTAGGCAGAAATGAAGAGGATAGTCAGAATTAGCCAATTTTGGCTAGTTTCTGAGCTAGTCTTAGTTAGTCTTTTGTTTTCTTTTTAGTTATGTTTTGTTTTCCTTTTGTAATGGAGAACTAGTCTCCTAGGTTAATCTACTGTAATTGGTTTTTATCCATGCTTGAGGTTCTTGTATTTCTTGTTTTCATTTCCTTTTCTCTTTTCAATGCCATGCTTTATATTTCTGTTTGCTTAATTCAGGAGTATATTGTGTTGTGTTGGTTTATCTCGGTGATATCATGTTCCTATATATAATCGCGTTTGCTTAATTCGCGTGTGTTCGTTTCGTGTTCGCTTAGTTCACGAAGGGCTTAACCCCGTTTGCTTAATTCGGGAATAGGGACATATATCTGTAGTAGCGGTCCCGCTTGTGAATTATTGCTACAACCGGGAGGGGATTAGAATCTGCTTAGGGCTAGGAATTTGCATGAACCAATGATAGTTGGGAAACCAAAAGCAGTAGGTTAATCGCTTTAGTTTATTTGTTAATCAGTTTTACTGCTCTGTTTCCTTTTCTCTCTTTTGTTTTGTTTTCTTTAATTTAGTTTCAATCTCAAAACCCCCAACTTCTGACTTTTTTTTCTAACTTTTTCTGTTAATAATAACAACACTAAAGAGTCCTTGAGAGACGATCCGAGTTGTCGCTCTATACTACATTATTTTGTAAACGCTCGTTCTTTTTGGCGCGTGGCGACAGCGCGGTCAAAAATTGGCGCCGTTGCCGGGGACTCTGGTTTGTTGTTATTAGCAGAAAATAATTTTTGAAAAAAAAAAAAAAATCTCTTTTCTAGTTAGTTTTGTCTGCTTGTCTGGTTGTTTGATTGCCATGGATAATTACATGTATGGATATTTGCCTAATGTTTATTATGAACCACCACCTTGCGTGTATTATCCTAATTTTAGTGAGCCACCACCATACTATCCTAGCCAAGTGACCACCTCTGCACCTTCCGAACCTACACAAAGCACCTTGGATGAGATTGCTTCTATGATACAACAAATGGAAGAGAACAATCAACGGATGGCAGTAAGCCAAAGAATACCACCTGACCCTACACTAGCCCAACTCAGTTTGGAAGAAATGCTACAACAAATGGCTGCACAAACGGAAGCATACAATCTTGAATTTCAACAGAGGATGGAGGCAATGGAGGCAAGTAATCTTGAAGCCCAACAGAGGGACCAAGCTGAATCTCAAAAGTTGTGGGCTCTAATTGATCAAGTTACCGCCAACTCAGCTGCAATGCTAGCTCCACAGCCCATTGAAGAACCTACAGAGGCACAATTTATTCTTGAAAATACCTCTGAGGATGAGTCTGATACTGATACTTCTGTTACTGAATTGTGTGTTGAATCCCCTGATGATTGTTATTGTGATGGCAATGCTTTGTGTGTAGATTGCTATTTTGAAAGGTATGTTAAGCAAAGCATCCATATGGATCAGGAGAACATTTTCTCCACCATGCTTGAGGATAAAGAAGACTCTTTGGTCTTAGATGCACGTGTTGAGAGTAGAGGGGTGGACGATGAATTAATTGCTGAATTTCCGGACATTGTAGATTTTTCTGATTCATTTTCTTGTAATATATGTACTAACTCTAACCTTTGTTTGGTGTGTGCTGAAATTTCTGCGTGTATAGCAGGTGAAAAATTTGTTAGTGCAGTAGATGAAGACATTGCAGAAGTTGAAGCAGCACCAGTAACCATTTCTAACTGTTTACCACTTCCCCCTGAGGAACCAGTGATGGAGTTTAAGCCCTTGGATTTTGCACCATGGCCGGTCCAAGAGGTTGAGCCCCACTTCTATTGGGGAGACTTTATTGAGAAGGAGGTCATCTGTGACCCGAGAGGTAGTGAGAAGTCAGCCGCACTCGGCGAGGTTATTATAATTGTCAAGCGCTCACCTCCGCATCAAAGCTGCAAGTTAGGGAGGCTTGGAATGAATTTCAGTCCTTTGGCTACCACGTGGGACTTATGCTACAGGCAGTGGGATCCTGGTGGAACCGCCTCTGAATGAGCTTTTCTTAACCCTTTCTCCTTTTTAATTTTCTTTTGCTTTGTTTTATTTCTGTTTTGTTTTGAATAAAGCTCCTGAATAATTTGAGAAGCTCAGGAGTATTTGTGTGTTGAGTCTGGTAGTGGCAAGTTTATTGGATTTGATTGATTTTGCATAGATGAATTGCATGTTAATTGATTGTTTTCCCCCTAGGACTTGAAAATTTTTTGAAAATATGATCCCCATATGATTGAAAACTGAACTTTGAGATTTTGTTATGATGGCATGATTTATGATAAGTTTGGGGTGATAGGAAGCACACACTAGGGATAGAATCTCTGTCAAATAATTTGCATAAATGTCCAGGTGAGGTTTTGAGCCTCCAACATGTTTTAAACTGTGTGAAAATCACTTTCAAGTTGCACTTCCCTGGATTTGATTGAATCTCTTTTTGGTTTGCATGATTATGTGTTTGCTTCAAATGATTTAGGCATTTTCTTTGTAAATAGCTACTTAGCCTAAAAATAACCATTTCCTGATGCATGTTCCCTAGTTAACCCCATTGAGCCTATTAGCCTGTTAATTCTTGATAACCTAATGTTATAAGCCCATAAATCTGGAAAACCATGTTAACCCGATCTTAGGATTAGGAGAGCATGTAATCTTAGAATGGGTTCAAGAAACTAAAGTTTGGGGTGGCTACCTGGTGCAATGTGTTGTTTGGGAATTGAAAAAAAAAAAAAAAAGAAGAAAAGAAAAAAACAGAAAAAATAAAATAAAAAAAAGAGCCAAAAAGAAGTAAAAAGGCTGTAGCCACCCATAAGCATAAAAGAAAAAAATTAAGAAAGGAACTTGAGTGAATTTCAAAGTGTAAATAATGTTCATGCTCTCTTAGTTCCTAGGGTCTTCAAAGCGAGCATCCATTCGCCTCGCGAGTCTGGAAGTCAGAACATAATTGCTGTCACTGGAACCTGAACGGGTCATGAAGATTGGGTCATAACTTGGGCTGTAGATGTCGGTTTGAACTGAAACCGGTGGCAAATGAAAGATCAAACAAAGAGCTTTAACTCTCATGAAGACCGTTATTCCAAACAGAGCCGTTTTGAAGGTCTTTAATCCTTGTGAAGTCAGAGGCGTTTCAGCCGCCCTATGAGTTGAATGTGGACATAACTCCCTCATCTTAATTCATAATTAAGCAAATTAAGTGGTTTTGGAAAGCTAAGAGGCAGAGGTTGAAGACAACTAAAGGAGCATTCAGATATTGAGAGAATATATAAATAGTTAGTCATAGTTAGTGGGAAACTGAGAACAGTAGGTTAATCGCTTTAGCTTATTTGGTAACTGCTTTATTTTCTTGCCTTGTTTTCTGTTTTGCTTCTTTAATTTAGTTTCCAATCTCAAAACCCCAAATTCTAACTTTTTCTAACTTTTATGTTAATAATAACAACACCTAAAGAGTCCTTGAGAGACGATCCGAGTTGTCGCTCTATACTACATAATTTTGTAAACGCTCGTTCTTTTTGGCGCGTGGCGACAGCGCGACCAAAAATTGGCGCCGTTGCCGGGGACTCTTGTTTGTTGTTATTAGCAGAAAGTTACATTAAAAAAAAAATTTAAAAAAAAAAAAAAAACCTTTTGCATTCCTGAGTTAGTTTTGTCTTCTTGTCTGGTTGTTTGATTGCCTTGGATAATTACATGTATGGATATTTGCCTAATGTTTATTATGAGCAACCTTGCATGTATTATCCTAATTGTAGTGAGCCACCACCATACTATCCTAGCCAAGTGACCACCTCTGCACCTTCCACCTTGGATGAGATTGCTTCAATGCTACAACAAATGGAAGAGAACAATCAACAGATGGCACAACAAGATTTTGAATTTCAACGGATGATGGAAGCGAGCAATCTTGAATTTCAACAGAGGATGGAGGCTCAATACCAGAGGGACCAAGCTGAATCTCAGAAATTGTGGGCTCTGATTGATCAAGTTACCGCCAACTCAGCTGCAATGTTAACTCCACAGCCCATTGAGGAACATAAGGATTCACAGATGGTTATTCCTGAAAATACTTTTGATGATAATTCTGATGATGATATTTCTGTTGACGATGAATTATGTGTTGAATCCCCTGATTCTAATGATTGTTATTGTGATGGTACTGCTGCTTTGTGTATACACTGTTATGCAAATTTATATTTGAAAGGAAACAAAGAAAATGAGGATCAGGAGGATCAAGAGAACATTCGCTCCACCGTGCTTGAGGATAAAAAAAAATCTTTGGTTTTAGATGCAGGTGTTGAGAGTGATGGGGTGGATGAACCGTGTGCAGAAAGTCCAGACAATCATATCTTTACTAACTTAGTTTCTTTTACTACATGTACTAACTGTACTGACACTAACCCGTGTGTCTTTGTTTGTCTTGGGTTTCTTGACTCTATTTTGCAGGATGATAATGAGAATGAAGCAGCACCGTTAACCATTTCTAACTGTTTACCATTTCCCCCTGAGGAACCAGTGATGGATTTTGCACCCTTGGATCTTGCACCATGGCCGGTCCAAGAGGTTGAGCCCCACTTCTATTGGGGAGATTTTGTTGAAAAGGAGGTCATCTGTGACCCCAGAGGAAGTGAGAAGTCCGCCGCACTGGGTGGAGTTATCATGGTTGTCAAGTGCTCACCTCCGTATCAAAGCTGCAAGTTAGGGAGGCTTGGAATGAATTTTTGTCCTTTGGCTACCATGTGGGACTTACGCTACAGGCAGTGGGATCCCGGTGGAACCACCTCTGAATGAGTTTTTCTTACCCTTGCTTCTTTTTAATTTTCTTTTCTTTACTTTATTTCTGTTTTATTGTCAATAATGCTCCTGAATAATTTGAGAAGCTCAGGAGTTGTGTTTGTGTCTTGGTTATGGCAAGTTTGATGGATTTTATTGATTTTTGCATAGATTGATTGCATGATAGTGTTGACTATTTTCCCCCTAGGATTTGGAAAATTTTTGAAAATTTGATCCCCATATGATTGAAAACTGAACTTTGGGATTTTGTTATGATGGCATGATTTATGATAAGTTTGGGGTGATAGGAAGCACACACTAGGGATAGAATCTCTGTCAAACAAATTGCATGAATGTCCAGGTGAGGTTTTGAGCCTCCAACATGTTCTTTGACTGTGTGAAAATCGCTTTTTAAGTTGCACTTTCCTGAATTTGCTTGAATCTCTTTTTGATTTGCATGATTATGTGTTTGCTTCATATGATTTAGGCATTTTCTTTGTAAATAGCTACTTAGCCTAAAATAACCATTCCTAATGCATGTTCCTTAGTTAGCCCCATTGAGCCTATTAGCCTGTTAATTCTTGATAACCTAATGTTATAAGCCCAAAAATCTGGAAAACCATGTTAACCCGATCTTAGGATTAGGAGAGCATGTAATCTTAGAATGGGTGCAAGAAACTAAAGTTTGGGGTGGCTACCTGGTGCAATGTGTTGTTTGGGAATGGGAAAAAGAAAAAAAAGAAGAAGGAAAGTGTAAAAACGAAAAAAAATGTGAAAAAGAAAAGAAAAGAAAAAAACAGAAAAAAAAATAAAAAAAATGCCAGAAAGGCTGTTTGAATAAAAAGGCTGTAGCCACCCAAGGCAAAAAGAAAATTGAAAAAGGAACTTGAGTGAATTTCAAAGTGTAAATATAGTTCAAGCTCTCTTAGTTCCTAGGGTCTTCAGCCTAGTTCTTTTGTATATCCTTCCCTTAGCCAGGCCCCATTGCAACCCATAAAAGACCTTTTGATGTTGCTTGCATATTTTCTGTGGGGACCATTTTGAGATGAAAATCAAATTTATGGGAAGTGCTCTTAAAAGTGAAATTGAGTGAAAGCCTGACACAAACTGAGCGATTGAGTGAACATAAATTTCCCTTGTGAGGAAGGCAGTTGTTTGATTTTGGTGATCTCCCTTGTATGTGTAACTTTGACCCCCTGCTTAGATTTCTGATTGTCTGAATGATTAATTTCTCAACTGTTTAGAATAAATGAATGTGGGGATTGGATTACTTTGCTTGGAAGGGGGGGAACATTGAAAAGAAAAAAAAAAATTCTTTGAAAAATTGCTTGAAATCTGTGTGAAAGTTGATTGAGTCCTTAAGCTTGCCATGTTTTGCCAGGTCTTGAGTCTTTTTAAGTTTTTGAGTGTAGTTTGCTTGGGGACAAGCAAAGTTTAAGTTTGGGGTATTTTGATGAGCCTCTGTTTGACTGGTTTTATAACTAGTCAAGACCTTGGCTTTGTGCTTATTTTATACCATTTTTACCCAAATTAGACTTGATTGTTTCTAAGTAATATTTTGAGTCTGTAAATTGTTTTTAAGTTAATTTAGTTGTTTTAGAGTTGAATAATTATTTACTTTTATTTTCTATTTTCAGGTTAATAAAAAGTAATAAATCTGGAGCCACTCGCCCCGCGAAGGATCTCTCGCCCCGCGAGTCACGCAAGCCTGAAAAGTTAGAGACGATCACGGCTTGCCCGTGTTGAAGATCACGGCCGTGGCAGTTTTGAAGTTGAAGCGTTCGCCTCGCGAGCATCCATTCGCCTCGCGAGTCTGGAAGTCAGAACATAATTGCTGTCACTGGAACCTGAACGGGTCATGAAGATTGGGTCATAACTTGGGCTGTAGATGTCGGTTTGAACTGAAACCGGTGGCAAATGAAAGATCAAACAAAGAGCTTTAACTCTCATGAAGACCATTATTCCAAACAGAGCCGTTTTGAAGGTCTTTAATCCTTGTGAAGTCAGAGGCGTTTCAGGTGCCCTATGAGTTGAATGTGGACATAACTCCCTCATCTTAATTCATAATTAAGCAAATTAAGTGGTTTTGGAAAGCTAAGAGGCAGAGGTTGAAGACAACTAAAGGAGCATTCAGATATTGAGAGAATATATAAATAGTTAGTCATAGTTAGTCATAGAGAGGATAGTCAGAATTAGCCAGTTTTGGCTAGTTTCTGAACTTGTTAGCTATTGTTTTCCTTTTAGTTTGTTGTCTTTCTTTTGTAATGGAGAACTAGTCTCCTAGATTAATCTACTGTAATTGGTTTCTGTTAACACTTGAGGTTCTTGTATTTCCTGTTTTCACTTACTTTTCTCTGTTCAATATGATGCTATACGTCTCTGTTTGTTTAATTCAGGAATGTATAGTATTGTATTGATTCATTTCGGTGATGCTATGTTCTTATACTTAATCGCATTTGTTTAATTCGCGTGTGTTCGTTTCGTGTTCGTTTAGTTCACGAAGGGCTTAACCCCGTTTGTTTAATTCGGGAATAGGAACATACATCCGTAGTAGTGGTTTCGTTTGTTAACTATTGCTACAACCGGGAGGGGATTAGTATCTGCTTAGGATTTGCATGAACCAATGATAGTGGGAAACTGAGAACAGTAGGTTAATCGCTTTAGCTTATTTGGTAACTGCTTTATTTTCTTGCCTTGTTTTCTGTTTTGCTTCTTTAATTTAGTTTCCAATCTCAAAACCCCAAATTCTAACTTTTTCTAACTTTTCTGTTAATAATAACAACACCTAAAGAGTCCTTGAGAGACGATCCGAGTTGTCGCTCTATACTACATAATTTTGTAAACGCTCGTTCTTTTTGGCGCGTGGCGACAGCGCGACCACAAACATATCAGAGCCGAACAAGGGGTATGATCTCTACAAGAAGAAGAAGGCTGTCTAGTTCGGGGCATGTTGTTGCTGCTTCTATCGATTGTAATGTCTGTTAGTTACGACCAGCTTAGGTCCTATTGTGTTATATTATGTTTTGAGAATAAATTAAACTGGGAATGATCTAGGTGTGAAAACATATGAGGCAGTATAGTTGCATGACTTATATACATTATGTATTTAAGTGTGATTTGATTACGTTGTTGTGTTTTTGAGGTTAAAAAGAAGAAAAAATTTTATCACCATATTTTGAAAAAATAAACGTTGAGAAAACATTATTTTTCGAAAGCAACCAGCAAGTTAAGTTTTATTTCCGCAAACATGTAACCATGTGATGAACCGAGTTAGGGTGTCCCCCAAATCAAGCCCTAATAGACACGTTTGTCGATCTCACCTCAAGCATTCGACACCTCAAGGTGTGAAAAAGCAGTATTGTCTAACAAAAATAAATAAAAATAATACAATATTAAATATTAAATTTACAGATATAAAAATAGCCTCATAGGGTTAATCTATCCTAAACACAACAAAATATGTAATTTGACAACAAATCCAGCAAGCCCTAGTGACAAATAATCCACCGTAGCTCCTTCATTCGACAAGATATACTGTACAATCGGTGGAAAAGATAGAAAGACGAGGTGGGATAAAAAAAATTGCAGAAAAGGAGAGAGATAACCGTAGAAGAGAGTGAGAGAAGAAGAAGCTTGTGGATATGATAAAAGAGAGTGAGAGAAGAAGTTTGTAGAAATGATGAAAGAGAAGGAACATAGAAGTCACCGAAGGAAATGCTTAAACATTACAAATATTTAAGAATTTAATTGATAAGTAGACTGGTGGTTTTTCCTTAGTGGACGAGGCCATAAATGAATACCTAAATAGCTTGATAAGAACAACAAGTCCAAAGACTTGAAAATAAGCGCGTCCATCTTGCCACGTCAGCAGACGAGGGTTATTCTTGTAACTCAAGTATACATCCATAATGCCTAACTAAAATTTAGTAGACGTCCACAGTACCACTTTACTGGATGAATTTTCTCTTAAGGGCTTAGCAAGTCCAAAGACTTGTGTGGACGAGCGCTTGTGTCACTTGTGTGGACGACTGCTTCTGTCACTTGTGTGGATGACCGCTTATGTCACTTGTGTGGACGAGCGCTTCTGTCACTTCAGTGGACGAGCGCTTCTACCACATCAGTGGACGAGCAGGTTATACAACTAATATATACGGTTTAACATTTGAATTCCACATTTATAACTTTCAGGTTCTCAAAGGAGTACAAATCATATTTCAGAAAAGAAAAAGAAAAAAGAAAAAAAAAGAGTGGCAGGGGTAGGGTAAGTCTCTACATGTAACCACTCTGGTTTTTTTTAACCCAACTTTAAGTGTGCTATACCATATTCTTATTTTTAGTTATAAAATATATGATATAATTTAATAAAGTAATATTTATTTATTAGTCAACAAAATCTTTGAAATTGAAATGTATCAAAGTTTGCAATGGATATATTTCATAAATGCTAGGTTTGAATGTAAAAAAAATTAGACTTGATAATATAGTAGATATCTGTATGAGAAAAATATTGGAAATTTGATAAGGTCAAATTATAATGTCAATTTAGTGTTTGCCAATTCTATAAGTATATAACAACATCGATACCAATATTAGAGTGAATATAGTTTTAAATACAAAAAATTCAAATAGAGCATACATAATAAGCATTTCAAATAAGGTATACAATGCTTGGACTCGTGCAAAGAATTACCCATCTAAAGGTTATTTAAACTGTTTATAATTTAATCGATAAGTAGACTGGTTTTTCCTCAGTGGACGAGGCCATAAATGAATACCTAAATAACTTGATAAGAACAGCAAGTACAAAGACTTGAAGATAAGCGCATCCATCTTGCCACGTCAGTAGACGAGGGCTATTCTTGTAACTCAAGTAAACATCCATAATGCCTAACTGAAATTCAGTAGACGTCCACAGTGCCATCCACTGGACAGATTTTCTCTTAAGGGCTTAGCAAGTCCAAAGACTTGTGTGGACGAGAGCTTCTGTCACTTGTGTGGACGAGCGCTTCTGTCACTTGTGTGGACGAGCGCTCCTGTCACTTGTGTGGACGAGCGCTTCTGTCACTAATGTGGACGAGTGCTTCTACCACATCAGTGGACGAGTGTGTAACACCCGGGTGCCAACGAGGGCGGGGAGTGGTCGCCGGTGCAAGAAGGCACGAACAAGGAGCGGCTCCTGGCAGGCTTCTAGGCGGAAGGGACACATGAATGAACCGATTACAAACCCGAATGAGAGGGATACTGAGACTGTGTAGGTATGGGACTATACAGTTGAGGAAGGCTTATATGAATTGATTGGTATTACCTATACTAACAAGATGCATCTTCTTTTCGGGAGCTCATCACTTAAGAACTCCACAGTTAAGCGTGCTTGACTTGGAGCAATTCTGGGATGGGTGACCTCCTGGGAAGTTTTCCTAGGAAGTGTGTGAGTGAGGACAAAGCATGCTGAAAAGACCCATGTTGGTTTGTGGGGACAGTCGTCAATCCATAAAGCAGCCAGGGACGTTAGAAATGGTATCAGAACAACACCTCTCCCAATACGGTGTGGTTCAGGGATGAACCAAGCGGAAGCTGGTGGGCATGTAACACCCGGGTGCCGACGAGGGCGGCGAGTGGTCGTCGGTGTAAGAAGGCACGGACAAGGAGCGGCTCCTGGCAAGCTTCTAGGCGGAAAGGACACATGAATGAACCGATTACACACCCGAATGAGAGGGATCCTGAGACTGTATAGGTATGAGACTATACAATTGAGGAAGGCTTATATGAATTGATTGGTACTACCTATACTGACAAGATGCATCTTCTGTTCGGGAGCTCATCACTTAAGAACTCCACAGTTAAGCGTGCTTGACTTCGAGCAATTCTGGGATGGGTGACCTCCTGGGAAGTTTTCCCAAGAAGCGTGTGAGTGACAATGCATGCTAAAAAGACCCGTGTTGGTTTGTGGGGACAGTCGTCAATCCATAAAGCAGACTGAGTAATAATATATAAACATGGTTATAACATCAGGAATAATAGTTGAACATAGGAAATTTTGAAAATAAGTGAAACAAATTTCTACAAGATATTTTTTGTAGAGTTGAGCATATAATTGGAATTAATTTAATACGAATAACCAATTAACCCCTGATCAACAATTCAATTTCATGTAAACATTGACTCCTAGTAAGACTCCAACTTTGATCCAGCTGTGAAAACTAACGTATCTTGGGACACTATTGGGTGACTGTCAAGCAATCTCCCGAACTTGCTTATCAGTTTCCAATATGTACCTGTTATCTGAAACAAAGAGGAGCCTAGTGAGAAATGAATCTCAATGAGTTCCTGCTTCAAGCAAAACATATTAGTAAACAATATATTGTGTTTAATTGTCCTCGTTGAATTACACATACTTACTTATATGCACACATATCAAATTAACCTCACGTAGTGGTAAAGTTTCTCATAGCCAACTTACCTCTCCATTTTGCCAGGTGTGCACTCCGTGGACTAAAGCAGGCTAAAGTAGGACTACTCAAACTTTATACCACTACGGAATTATTCTCTTATAACTCACCCTTTCATCACCAGCTCTTTCTACTGGGTCCTTACTTGGATTGAGTTATTTACTGAATGTGAATCTAAGCATAGGCATTTTAAATAGAAAAACCTTTACTAGGTACCTCAAGTGTGAGCGGAAATAAGGCACGCATAGTTTAAACTGGTTGATATGGCAGTCAGAGCTCTATGACAACAATTAGGTGTCCCTTAATTGTTATTACCATATCCTGGCCTCCAAAAATGAAGGACTTACAAAATATCTCACCCACAAAAATATTGTGGCCTTAAAGAATGGCTAGAATAGTTTTAAAACCTTAGGTTTCACTAAACATAGACCATTTTAAGTTTTTAATGTCATGCTATGATTCATTTTATTGTACTCTTACCAAATGGAAGTCATATGCATTAAATATTCATCAACCATACCAAGATGATAACTTCATTAAACATGCACAAAAAAGCAAAGAGTGAAGACATAGCACAAATGGAAATGTCACACCTTCATATTGCAATTCATACCAACCAAATCACCATGCAACAACCGCTAAGGTAGGTCATACAGCAACAAAGAGCACCATACCAATTGCACATATACATATTATTCATGGTTGGATAGAATTAAAACACATAGGAATCTATTCCACACAATTCAAGTACCCATATGCTCATAGTTATGTAAACATAATTTGCAGCAACATTGGAACCGGGGTTTCTCCACAAAAACTTCATCAAAATTAGAACTTTCAGATCCTAAATTATAACAAAATAAGTTTATTTTCTATTAAAATAGGATTTAAATCAATCCAATATTTGTACAATTTACTACAATTTAAATACTACAACAGTATCAGTCTAGAGTTTACAGTACCAACAGTAACCTGCATGTCATTTTTCGCCTTTTATACTTAATGAAATTGAACCATTCCAGATCTCATTCCGAAGGAAATTGGGTCTACTTTCTAATGGTACAAAAATTACTTCGAAATAAGCCCCGTAGAGGAAGGTATGGATGAAACACTAACAGGGGTACATTACGGGTTTGAAGGATTTGACAGCCCCTTGAAAATTTTTCATCCAAAACCACCCCAAACAACATGAAATCAAAACCCCATTGTTACAAAGCATATATCAGTTCAGAACAAACATTCTACCAAAGCAATTTAAACAATCTAACAAGTAATTGGGATTTATGGTTACCCAATGTTACAAACAACAAGAACTCACATGATTGAAGCTAGAAAATGAAGACTTGGTGGTTATGGAAGCAAAGTTGTAAATGTTGATCTCCCTAGGGTTCCTCCTTAATCTGATTATAGTTCCCCTTTTTTTGGTCTTCAATGCAGCTGCTCCTAGCTCTCAAGGAAAGGAAAATGGTGTAGGTCTCATGGTAGTTATGGAAGGAATGGAGAAAATAGAGTGGTGGGGTGATGGTGTGTGTGTGTTGGCTGAAATTTTTGAGGGAGAAGAGAGGAAGGAGAAGAGTTGTTTTGAGGGGGGAATGAAAATGAGATACCCAGCCCCCACTCCCCCTAAACTGGTCGAAATTAAGAAGGAGAAGAAAGAGAATTGGTCAGCCAATGGTTGCTTGATTTACTTGAAAGGTATTGGTCAACTAGTGGATTTTAGGATAGAGGTGGATAAGTTGGTTTAAAATAAGTGGGTGTGTCTAAAAAAAAATTCATTCCATTTCAATTCACATATAATTAACTTCATTAAAACAATCAACCACACAATTGCACATTTATGAAATATAAAAGGATCTAAATACACCCATGTTAGAATTATAATGAAAAGACTAAAATACCCTTGGGAAGGATATTACATTTCTATCCTCCTTAACGAAATTTTATCCTCAAAATTTAGACAACTTAAATACCCATACAATAATCTAAACACTTAAACATAGAATCATAATGCAAATCTCATAAATCACACTAAACTCCAATTGTTGTCTCAACAACCTTCCCACGTCATGACAATTAAAAGCATGCAAGTAAGATTTAAGACACAAAACAACTTCAGTTTGGATCCCATTGGTATTTATATACATTTAAAGCGTACAATAAAGCAAAGTCGTCCTTTGGTACAAGTAAGATTGCTGATGCTTAAGAGTTTCATTTAGGTTCCTAGATGGTTCCCTACAAGATCCTTTGTCTAATAGCTACTAAGCTACCGCTATGTACTCTGATCAATAAGGTTTCATTTGTAAGTTTGAATCTATATTGATGAACTTGTCATAATCATTAACTACTTGGTTATCACTGATACTTGGTTCGCTAGGGTCAAATTATCATACATGACAGATATTCCAATCAATGGCGAGCTGACAGAAAATTTATGACAACAATAATATTAATAGTATAGCACACAATCTTATTCAATTAGTAGTGGTACTCATTATATCAAATCATTTTAGATCTCACTAATTTAGAAAGTCGTATCAAACACATATATGGTCATGTACATAAGGATATGGCACACAGGGAATAATTGATTGGTACATATTCATGTGCACAATCTAATAAATGATGCATGCCAATGATTCTTATCAATCACCTATATTGAACACGATCAAGAAATAACATACACAATGCTATGGTAGCACGTCAAGATATGGACATGTTCTAAGCATAAGTCTACCCCGAGCATCCCATAATACCCGAGATAGAGCAAAAAAATATTGATTTAAATTCTTCAAATACATTTTTCAGTGAATCTAAATTTGTCTTGAAAGTCTTTTTCTAATACTCTATTATAAGAAAACTTTACTGGAATTATTCGGTTTTGAAAGTGAAATTGAGATTTGTACTCATTAAAATCTACAGAAAGGTTTTGAATTATTCAAAGGTTTCCAAAGGGATATATCGTCAAATTTGTAATGACGTTTTAAAAAGAAATAATAGGCTACAAAAGAATTTATGAGTTTGCAAAAGTTCTTTTGTTTATAAAACAAACCTTTTCTCAGGCATTCCTAAAATATAACAAGTTAGGAAAAACACACAATGTCAAAATTCAAATATTCCATAACAATATCAACATACAATATTCAATTACACATCATCATACAACATGTGCAAAAATTTCTTAGCACCTATAACATTTACAACATATGTACAGTAACTTTGGTGCTTTTAATAAAATATCAAACGAAGTTGGATTTGAGTATATGACCACTCTTTGGAAAGTATAGGTTGTCTAGTTTTTGAATAAATTTTTTTTTTACAAAGTAATCCTTCAATTTGTACACTTCAAAAAATGTAGACATTGATGTACCCAAGCAGAACAACTATTGTCCCTCAACTGGAGACACATTTTAAAAATGTGAATACTCAGTGAAATCCAATGAAATTTGTTCTCAAATTGAAGAAAAAAACAAGTCTAGTTTTCACATATATGCCCAGTTTTCCAAAATACAATTTGTACAAAAGATTATAACTGAATGAAGACACAAAGGTCAGGCTGAAAATGTGTTTTTTGACAATCAGAAAACTGTAACTTTGGAAATTAATTCAGTGGGTAATAACTCAACCAACTCATGCAAATGAGATGTCTAAATTGAAGCCCCGAAAGTCTAGTTTTTAAAACTATGCCCATATTTTAGAAATCAAATTTGTACGTAAGGTTTTGATTTAAATAAGACACAGGTAAAAACAGGACAACAAACTATCTTCCAGCTTATGACACCTTTTAAATTATCGATACCCACTCAAATTCCATCAAATTTGTGTACAAAACTGAAGGAAAATAAGTCCAGCTTCCCACAAAATAAGAATCATTTAAAAAATGAGTTCTATGGAAAAAAATTATGAACAAAATACTGGACCTATGTTTATACAGGTCTTAGGACAGTACCTCACCCTCTTGAATTTCAACATTATATTCATAAAACCCACTCATCCAAATAGTTGTCCAGCAATCAAACACATTAGATCATACTTAAATCATAACCAACAAGTAAGAAATTAAATAAACCAAGTTCAGTTTTCACAAGTTTCCTCAAATACACATTCAATACTTCACATAATCAACATGCATACTCATTACACTCATTTCAAGTATCTCAAACTTAATTATTCCAGAAAGCAAAGTAACTTCCCTCTTATTAATTGTTATGTAAACAGAATCTAACAATCAAATACTAATCAAACACATGTATAAAATTCATCACATACAAAATCATCAAGACACGGTATGATTTTCAACCACCAAACATACAAGGCAATTTCAAACACATTGGCCAGTTAGTACATGTTAATAAAAAAACATTAAAATAGCAATACATTAAATTAGAACCATATCATGCACATCTCAACAAAACCTCAATTTTTCTCTACTAATTTATTTGGAATATTGGTTTAAAAAGTAATACCAAATCATTTATCTTTACAAGAATAACTGTTGTCACATAAGCAAAATCCGTCCAAAACATTTGACTTAGAAGAAAATTTGTTTGAAATCATTCTTTTGGAAACGCTTCTGTGAGTTTCCATCCTTCATCATTCCTCAAAAAAATACCTGAGGTGGCCTACCCCATTAATTCGTATCAGGAATTCTGAAGACTAACAACATCACAGAACACTTAGAATAACACCCTAAGCCAGATCACTCTAGACTCAACTCACAGTCCGATGGGATCGAACTGCTCTGATACCATAATGTAATATCCCGTCTTCCACAAGGATATTACTGAGTAATAATATATAAACATGGTTATAACATCAGGAATAATAGTTGAACATAGGAAATTTTGAAAATAAGTGAAACAAATTTTTACAAGATATTTTTTGTAGAGTTGAGCATATAATTGGAATTAATTTAATACGAATAACCATTTAACCCCTGATCAACAATTCAATTTCATGTAAACATTGACTCCTAGTAAGACTCCAACTTTGATCCAGCTGTGAAAACTAACGTATCTTGGGACACTATTGGGTGACTGTCAAGCAATCTCCCGAACTTGCTTATCAGTTTCCAATATGTACCTGTTATCTGAAACAAAGAGGAGCCTAGTGAGAAATGAATCTCAATGAGTTCCTGCTTCAAGCAAAACATATTAGTAAACAATATATTGTGTTTAATTGTCCTCGTTGAATTACACATACTTACTTATATGCACACATATCAAATTAACCTCACGTAGTGGTAAAGTTTCTCATAGCCAACTTACCTCTCCATTTTGCCAGGTGTGCACTCCCGTGGACTAAAGCAGGCTAAAGTAGGACTACTCAAACTTTATACCACTACGGAATTATTCTCTTATAACTCACCCTTTCATCACCAGCTCTTTCTCTTTGGGTCCTTACTTGGATTGAGTTATTTACTGAATGTGAATCTAAGCATAGGCATTTTAAATAGAAAAACCTTTACTAGGTACCTCAAGTGTGAGCGGAAATAAGGCACGCATAGTTTAAACTGGTTGATATGGCAGTCAGAGCTCTATGACAACAATTAGGTGTCCCTTAATTGTTGTTACCATATCCTGGCCTCCAAAAATGAAGGACTTACAAAATATCTCACCCACAAAAATATTGTGGCCTTAAAGAATGGCTAGAATAGTTTTAAAACCTTAGGTTTCACTAAACATAGACCATTTTAAGTTTTTAATGTCATGCTATGATTCATTTTCTTGTACTCTTACCAAATGGAAGTCAAATGCATTAAATATTCATCAACCATACCAAGATGATAACTTCATTAAACATGCACAAAAAAGCAAAGAGTGAAGACATAGCACAAATGGAAATGTCACACCTTCATATTGCAATTCATACCAACCAAATCACCATGCAACAACCGCTAAGGTAGATCATACAGCAACAAAGAGCACCATACCAATTGCACATATACATATTATTCATGGTTGGATAGAATTAAAACACACAGGAATCTATTCCACACAATTCAAGTACCCATATGCTCATAGTTATGTAAATAGAATTTGCAGCAACATTGGAACTGGGGTTTCTCCACAAAAACTTCATCAAAATTAGAACTTTCAGAGCCTAAATTATAAAAAAATAAGTTTATTTTCTATTAAAATAGGATTTAAATCAATCCAATATTTGTACAATTTACTACAATTTAAATACTACAACAGTATCAGTCTAGAGTTTACAGTACCAACAGTAACCTGCATGTAATTTTTCGCCTTTTATACTTAATGAAATTGAACCATTCCAGATCCCATTCCGAAGGAAATTGGGTCTACTTTCTAATGGTACAAAAATTACTTCGAAATAAGCCCTGTAGAGGAAGTTATGGATGAAACACTAACAGGGGTACATTACGGGTTTGAAGGATTTGACAGCCCCTTGAAAATTTTTCATCCAAAACCACCCCAAACAACATGAAATCAAAACCCCATTGTTACAAAGCATATATCAGTTCAGAACAAACATTCTACCAAAGCAATTTAAACAATCTAACAAGTAATTGGGATTTATGGTTACCCAATGTTACAAACAACAAGAACTCACATGATTGAAGCTAGAAAATGAAGACTTGGTGGTTATGGAAGCAAAGTTGTAAATGTTGATCTCCCTAGGGTTCCTCCTTAATCTGATTATAGTTCCCCTTTTTTTGGTCTTCAATGCAGCTGCTCCTAGCTCTCAAGGAAAGGAAAATGGTGTAGGTCTCATGGTAGTTATGGAAGGAATGGAGAAAATAGAGTGGTGGGGTGATGGTGTGTGCGTGTGTTGGCTGAAATTTTTGAGGGAGAAGAGAGGAAGGAGAAGAGTTGTTTCTGTTGATGGAGGAATGAAAATGATATACCCAGCCCCCACTCCCTAAACTGGTCGAAATTAAGAAGGAGAAGAAAGAGAATTGGTTAGCCAATGGTTGCTTGATTTACTTGAAAGGTATTGGTCAACTAGTGGATTTTAGGATAGAGGTGGATAAGTTGGTTTAAAATAAGTGGGTGTGTCTAAAAAAAAATTTCATTCCATTTCAATTCACATATAATTAACTTCATTAAAACAATCAACCACACAATTGCACATTTATGAAATTTAAAAGGATCCAAATACACCCATGTTAGAATTATAATGAAAATACTAAAATACCCTTGGGAAAGGAATTGTGAGCGTTTGAAGGGTATGTTGCAGACCCCTGCTTATTTAATCACGACCCCATGCTCCTTTAAGCAGACCCTTTTCTCTTTTAAGCTGACCCCCAACTTCGTATTGAGCACGATCATGCTCAAGGAGAGCACGACCCCCTGCTCGGGGTCTAACAACACAAAAAAGTGAGTTTGAGAGGGTTACGAGTCATAACCCTCATTTTGACACTTTTTCACAATCCTTGTGCAACATAAACCCTCTCCTCTCTCTTCTCTTGAACCTCTTCGAATTCCTCGGTGTTTGCTCTTGCGATTGGTGAGTAAACCACGCGTTAGTATCAACTAAGGTAATTTTGTAAACCCTTTTATTAATCTCAAAGTTGTTTTCTTGAATTGGGGATTAATCGTTCTTTCCTTTTTGATGTTGTTGACCAATTTTGTTGAACCGTTGAATCGTTCGAGTGAGCCGAGTTTGGATTCGCTCAAGTTGATCGTAGCTAAGATGAGGATTAACCCATGACCCTTTTGTGTGCTATATGTCTTAATTGATGTTTAGTTGTTTAATTGTATTGTTGATATGCGAATGAGTATGATTGTCTACATGATTGATATGATTTTGGTATGACATATGTGGAATATTGTTGATGATGATGATTGCATGTCATGATTAAGCGTGTTAGTGTTCCAATGTCTTGATATGATGAACTATGATGATGAGCTATTATGATGAGTTGGTATGATGAGATGTTATTGTGATTAAAATATGGTAATTAAAAACATAAGGATGCTAGTGCTGAACTTAAGACTAAAAACCAATTGTTAATATTCATAAGACATGAAGATAGCAAAGAGGGGTGAGGTTAATGCCCAATGGAATAGTAAAGGACATTTATGGATGAACTCGAGCGTTTTTGGAGAACTTGTGAGGTTCTCTAGAACAAATAGATGAGACAGTAACAGAGATAAAAACAAGAGTGATAATCCGATAAACAATTAATGTTATAAACCTTAATAAAGGAAGTTAATGATAAAGATGTTGATAATGGTTAAGACGATAATGATGATGTTATTGCACGTTGATGTTGTTAAACTTTTATGCTTATTGGTCAAAGTTGTTAAACCGTGATTAACGGTGTTGATGGAGGTGGTTGTTAATGGTTTAATGTGTGTTAGCATACATGCATTCATGCATGAAGTTTTCGTTGGGGGGAAGTTATGATGACAGGGGAGTTCGCCCGAGAGTATGGTGAACTGGTCATCCGGGATTATCCTTCTGAGAGTTAGGTGGATCATGGCTCTCCATGGTGATGCATCAGAGAGTCAGGTGCATCGGCTATCCAAGGGGTTCACCCATGGTTTGGTTGACTTTCGACGTTGGTGCTTGTTGGACAATGTGAATATGTAACTCCAAAGTCATCTTCCTGAGTTAGTTATGTGTCCACATGCATATAGAGTAGCGAAGAACCATTGCATCGCATAGAATGTTTTATTCGATGTGTTATGATGAAATGTGATAAAGACAAATCATTTACATTTGCATTTGCATTTATAAATTGTTATACAATGATATGTTACTTGCTGTGTGAACATCTTGCAAACTATCCTAATTTCATTTATGTTTATACGAATGCTTTCTTACTCATTATTTGTTATTGTTTCTTTGCATGTACCTTTGTTTATGCAGAGGATGATGAGCAATGATGGGTGAAATCAGCAAGTGTACGATTTCGTCGTCAAGTAATAAAAGATTGAATCCACATGGACAATGTTTATGAATACCAATTAATTTAATAATTCAATTAAATTAAACAAAAGGGAATATATTTGTTGAGTGAAAAGAATGTAGTGAAAAAGCAATTAAATAAATAAATATCAAAATTAATAAACCAAGAACAAGAATAACAAGATTTCAAGGAAAGGAGATTTCAAATTAAAGAAAGCTTCCAGGATTGGGGTAACCACAATGATACAAGATGAATCCTAATTGACAACCCTTTTATTAAAATTGAAGTTCAATTGAAGGTGAATTACCCTAAATTAGCTAATGTTCTCTCTCTCGATACAAAAAACCGTGCCCAATTAAACCAATTCCTACTCTCGTGGTAATTGAATTTAGATTGAACCCTTTACGCTTTGTGGTAATTCATTAGGTCCTCGAAAGGCTAAACCTACTCTCGTGATTTAGACCCTAATTTTAATTCTTAAGGTTCCAATACCTAGGTTCACTTCTCAGTTCCTCCCTAAAGTATCTAAGACATGCAAATAAGTGGCCAACAAACTCACGTGAATAAGCACAATAAGGATTGAATCAAAGAACATTCAAAATTAATAAAAAGATAAACAAAGTCAATTAATCATCATCAATGTACCAAAGGGCATTGCCCAATCCTAGAAACAATGAAAACTACTCAGACATGAAGAAGAAGAAACGAGAATTCAAAATAGAAAACATCCAAACCCGTTATGAAGGAAGAAGAGAAGAGGAAAATGAAGAACAAGTGCCTCCAAGTGTGCCTCCTCTAAACCAAATTCGAACCCCAGAATTGTATTCAGAACAACTATAAATACCTAGGGGTCTAAAACAGGTCCAAACCCGAAAAAGAAATAAAAAACGAAATTGAAATTTTGTGTCAGACTGCGATCCACAGTCGTGGACCATTCCACGGCCACGCCGTGGATGCAATGAGTGTGCGCTCCGCTCCTTCTTGCTGCTTTCCACGGCCAGGTCATGGACGCTACTGCCTCGTTCATTTGTTCCTTTCTGTGTATCTGCTCAATCCATGACCATGGGCCATTCCATGGTCAGGCCTTGGATGCTTCTAGAGTGATATTTTTGTCCCATTTAGCTCCCTTTTAAGCTCTATCTTCATTTCTTCAAGCTTTCCATCCTTTTCTAAGTCAATTAAGCACAAATCCTACACAACACCACTAGAAACACCGCAATAATCCGAACTAGATGAAAACAACCATAAACGGAAACCAAAATGCCTAAATGAACTAAAAATGCATGTAAAATAAGAATGAAATATGATGTTGTTTCACACACATTAAATCCCCTCAAGCTTAAGATATTGTCTGTCCTCAAGCAATAACTAAGACCAAACAAAGTTGAGGGATCAAGAGACAATATTAGATAAGGAACCCGAGAGAACACACAACCAAACAATAGGCAAAGACAACCCAGGATATAGAGAGGTAACCAAATTCAAGTCCAATTAGAGGATAAGGTTCTCAGAAATCATGCTCCTCACTGAATTAGGATCACTCCACTAACCACACTCAAAGTGTTTAAGGGTGAAGACAATGCACTCGAGATTCCTCAAAGGAAATGCGCTTCCATAAGCTTGATAAGAAACCAAATATCCACTAATAAATTGCAAGCATACAAGAATCAAAAGGTCTTTTAATGGTTGTAATGGGGCCATGGAAATGATGTTAGGAGGGGTAAAGAAAGAAAGGTATGCACAAAGGGCTAACAAAATTTTCAATAAGCATAATTAACCCAATAAAACAAAAAATGGAGCAAATGCATTTTTCAATATCAAGAACAACACTTCACATTTCCAATCAACCCCTTTTTTTCTTTCTCTTTTTCTCCTTTTTCAAGCCTTCTACTCATAATTTTTTTTTGAGCTTTATTTTCCAACTCCCCTCATATTTTTCTTCTTTCCCTTTTTTTTTTGTTTAGATAAGGGGAGAGATTTCATCAACATTTTTTTTTTATTTGAGAAGGATAGGACTCTAAAACATATAATTCCCAACACAACTTTCAAACACAATTTGCTCCATTTAATATTCTACTTAATTACCAACAATGAATCATCATAGGCATCAAGAAAAATAGTTATGCAATAGGCTCAAGATGGGCAACTAATGGATGAAAGTGTGACAATTATTTCAGAAGGCCTAGAAAAATACCTAAGATGCCTTTATCACATTCAAGCATGCAAACAAAAATTTCGCCTAAAAAAGGTTTCAAATCAAGTTCTAGAGCACCAAATCAATGAGGAATTATCACTCAACACAAAGAATGGGAGCAAAAAAACATGTAGTGTATACATCCCATGAAGGCTCAAATCTCACATTTAGATGTTCAAAAATCAATGAAAAACACAAATTCGGAGAACCACATGCTAATTATCAACCATCAAAAGATCATCTCAACTATCAATAAAAAAAATCATGCCGGTTGCCTACCACAAGAATCAACTAAATGGGGTTCCAAATCAATATCATCACTAAATCCTCAAGAGAGATAGGGCACAAAGTTCAATTAAAAAGCAAAGAGAGATGATGTGTGTGAAAATGTAATGCAATTTTTTTTAATGAAATGCAATGCAATATGCAACATGCAACATAAGATTGCATGAAACTACAAAATATCTACAAAAACAAATACGAATATGAAAATACCCCCTCAAGCTTAGAAATTTACATTGTCCCCAATGTACAAATCTAAAACAATAGAAGGAATAAAAAAAAGACTCATTGAGGTGGTGGGAAGGGGTGCACACAAGAACCATGAGACAAAGATCAAACCAACAATCCAACACACAAAATCGAAAGAAAAAGAATAAATTAAAAAGAAAATCAAAGGAAACTTGGATTGCCTCCCAAGAAGCGCTTGTTTAAAGTCATTAGCTCGACTCCTGCTTCATATCAACCCGGATCATCTGGGCTTGGAAGTGAATGAGTCATTCCCTTCTTTAAATTTCCACCAAGGAAACCATGCTCCAAATATGGCCACATACGCTTCCTCTTAGCTCTCTTCAGCTTAAGCTTCATGACTTTGTTCTTATCAGGCGGAAGCTTTAAATCATTTGGGTCATCAACCCTATCCTCATCATTCTCTGAGGAATCATTGGCAAAGTAAAGTTTATGAGGGGTGTCTGAGCTAAGCTCCTCTTTCACCATTGGAGGCAATCACTCAATCCTGCACATAAGATTCTCAAAAGAAAGGTGTTTATAAGAGTTAGTCAAATTGAAGTCTACTCTTTCTTTCCCAACATTCAAAGAGAGATTCCCATGTTTAACATCTATAATGACTCCAGCAGTGGCCAAGAAAGGCCTTCCAAGAATGATGGGAAATTGATAATTCTCATTCATATCTAAAACCATAAAATCAATTGGCATAAGAAATTCCCCAACCTTGATGGGGGTATTCTCTAAGATGCCTAGAGGTTTTCTGGTGGAATCATCCGTAAATTGCAAAGAGACCTTAGATGGTCTCAATTCATTTATTCCCAACCTCTCAAAAACAGAAAGTGGCATCAAACTAGCACTAGCTCCCAAGTCACACAAAGAATGATCAATTTTGACATTACTAATTGAGAGAGGAATAGAGAAACTACCTGGATCTTTCAATTTAGGAGGCATTTTATTTTCAGTCAAATTATTGCACTCCTCAGTTAAAACCTTAGGTTCTTTCTCTACAAGCTTCTTTTTCACTAATCTTTGAGGGAAAGGAACTGGGGGTTGGTAAGGTGGTGGAGGGACATACTTGGGCTTTTCTTCAAATTCCTTCATATCCATACTCCCATCGTCCTCAAAAATTACCTTATGCTCATCATCCCTCGAGAATATAGCATTGCATTTCTCATTGGGATTTACCTCGGCTGTCCCGGAAACTTACCTTGAGTTCTAGTTGAAGAACTAGCTTGTTGAGCGATTTGGGTTTCTAGCATCTTGTTATGTATTGCTAAATTATCTACCTTAGATGCTAGTTCCTTAATCGCTTCACTAATAGCCTTACCATGTTGCCTAAACTCATCATTTTGTTTTATCTGGGCTTCAAGAAGAGACTCATGTTTAGAATTTTGTACTTGAGGGACCCATGGAGTGGGTTGAATGTTACCTTGGCCTTCTTGGAATTGGTGGTTCAACGTATTGTTGTTCCGGTAGGGGAGATAATAGTTTTTCTTCCTTCCGAGGTTGTAGGTTTGATTATATGAATCATTCCTCCCCTTTCGGTTGAAGTCATGAAAATTATAGCATGATTCCACTGGCTCCACCGATGCACCTTGTGAGGAGCAGGAGCCAATTCCAACTTGGCATTCAGCACTCATGTGTCCCTGTGCTCCACAAATCTCACAAAAGATGTTAGTAGCACCTACAACATTAACATTAGCCTTTTCAAGTTTGTCAAAACGCTTATTCAGAGAATCAAATTTTGACATTATCAAATCAATACCATCTACCTCAAACTTACCTCCCGAAATATTTTTCGGGTTATTACCTCTTCCATTTTCCCATTGGTGATGATTTGCAGCAACACTCTCAATGATCTTATAAGCTTTTATCAAACTTCAGTTCATCAAAGCTCCACCAGCCACGGAGTCAAGAGACACCTTCGAAGAATATTCAAGTCCATTATAGAAGGTGTGGACAATCAACCACTTCTCTAACCCATGATGTGGATAGGCTTCCAGCAAAGTCTTGTATCTATCCCAAGCTTCTGACAATGACTCTCCATCTTTCTGAATGAAGCTTGTGATTTGGGTCCTAAGATGACCAATCTTGGAAGGTGGGAAGATTTTGTCCAAGAAATCTTGCTCCAATTGGTCCCAAGTAGTGATTGTTTCAGCGGGCACAGACTTCAACCATGCTCTAGCTCTATCTCTCAGTGATGATGGAAATAGGCGGAGGCGGATAGCATCAACAAAGGCGCCTTCAATCCCGAGGGTCTAACAGAACTCCTAGAACATATCCACATGATCATTCGGGTCCTCTGAAGGCAATCCTCCAAAATGGTTTTGCCTTATCATAGAGAGTAAGGCGGGTGGTGTAACATCCCTGGCTGCTTTATGGACTGATGACCGTCTCCACAGACCAAATGAGTCTTTTCGGCGTGCTTTGTCCTCACTCACACGCTTCTTGGAAAACCTCCTAAGAGGTCGCCCATCCCAGAATTACTCCAAGTCAAGCACGCTTAACTGTGGAGTTCTTAAGTGATGGGCTTCCGAAAAGAAGATGCATCTTGTTAGTATAGGTAGTACCAATCAATTCATATAAGCCTTCCTTAACTGTATAGTCTCATACCTACACAGTCTCAGGATCCCTCTCATTCGGGGTGTGTTATCGGTTCATTCATGTATCCCTCCGCCTAGAAGCCTGCCAGGAGTCGCTCCTTGTCCGTGCCTTCTTGCACCGATGACCACTCCCCGCCCTCGTCGGCACCCAGGTGTTACATGCCCACCAACTTCCACTTGGTTCGTCCCCGAACCACACCATACTGGGAGAGGTGCCGCTCTGATACCATTTGTAACATCCCTGGCTGCTTTATGGACTGACGACCGTCCCCACAGACCAACACGAGTCTTTTCAACGTGCTTTGTCCTCACTCACACGCTTCCTGGAAAACTTCCCAGGAGGTCACCCATCCCATAATTACTCCAAGTCAAGCACGCTTAACTGTGGAGTTCTTAAGTGACGGGCTTCCGAAAAGAAGATGCATCTTGTTAATATAGGTAGTACCAATCAATTTATATAAGCCTTCCTCAACTGTATAGTCCCATACCTACACAGTCTCAGGATCCCTCTCATTCGAGTGTGTTATCGGTTCATCCATGTGTCCCTCCGCCTAGAAGCCTGCTAGGAGCCGCTCCTTGTCCGTGCCTTCTTGCACCGGCGACCACTCCCCGCCCTCGTCGGCACCCGGGTGTTACAAGTGGTATGGTGAAGTGCCCAGCTTCAATGGCTAGCCTAGCAATTCCAGATCGCAAACCCTGAGCATTAAGGGTCGTATACTCCTTGAGTGTTCTATTATCAACTGGGGCAACCATGACAAGTATTGGTTCAAGTATTTCTCTCCCTCTTTGCCTTTGTTGTCTTCTCCTTCTATGAAAAGTCTTTTCAATTTCAGGATCTGCTTCAATAAGACTCCCAAAATGTCTAGTACTTCGCATAAACAAGAAAAATTACCTGCAGCGAGTCAAAGAGAAAACAAGAACGTAATAATATAATGAAATTTTTTTAAAAAAATGTTTAAAATAATTAAATTCAAAATTAAACTGATATTCAAGAAAGGCACAGTCCCCGGCAACGGCGCTAAAAACTTGATGGGTGAAATCAGCAAGTGTACGGTTTCGTCGTCAAGTAATAAAAGATCGAATCCACAGGGACTATGTTTATGAATACCAATTAATTTAATAATTCAATTAAATTAAACAAAAGGGAATATATTTGTTGAGTGAAGAGAACGTAGTGGCCAAGCAATTAAATAAATGAATATCAAAATTAATATATCACGAACAAGAATAACAAAATTTCAAGGAAAGGAGATTTCAAATTAAAGAAAGCTTCCAGGATTGAGGTAACCACAATGATACAAGATGAATCCTAATTGACAACCCTTTTACTAAATTGAAGTTCAATTGAAGGTGAATTACCCTAAATTAGCTAACGTTCTCTCTCGAGATACAAAAAACTGTGCCCAATTAATGCAATTCTTACTCTCGTGGTAATTGAATTTAGATTGAACCCTTTATGCTTTTGTGGTAATTCATTAGGTCCTCGAAAGGCTAAACCTACTCTCGTGATTTAGACCTTAAGTTCAATTCTTATGGTTCCAATACCTAGGTTCACTTCTCAATTCCTCCCTAAAGTATCTATGACATGCAAATAAGTGGCCAACAAACTCACATGAATAAGGGCAATAAGGATTGAATCAAAGAACATTCAAAATTAATAAAAAGATAAACAAAGTCAATTAATCATCATCAATGTACCAAAGGGCATTGCCCAATCCTAGAAACAATGAAAACTACTCATACATGGAGAAGAAGAAACAAGAATTCAAAATAGAGAACATCCAAACCCATTACGAAGGAAGAAGAGAAGAGGAAAACGAAGAACAAGAGCCTCCAAGTGTGCCTCCTCTAAACCAAATTCGAACCCCAGAATTGTATTCAGAACAACTATGAATACCTAGGGGTCTAAAACAGGTCCAAGTCCAAAAAAGAAAGAAAAATGAAACTGAAATTTTGTGTCAGACTGCGATCCACGACTGTGGACCATTCTACGGCCACGGCCACGGGTCATTCTATGGTCAGGTCGTGGATGCTTCTAGAGTGATATTTTTGTCCCATTTAGCTCCCTTTTAAGCTCTATCTTCATTTCTTCAAGCTTTCCATCCTTTTCTAAGTCAATTAAGCACAAATCCAGTACAACACCACTAGAAACACCGCAATAATCCGAACTAGATGAAAATAACCATAAACAGAAACAAAAATTCCTAAATGAACGAAAAATGCATGCAAAATAAGAATGAAATATGATGTTGCTTCACACACATCAAGCAGCTTGTTGATGAGTGATCTCGAGGAGATCGCTTGCTCGTAGTTTAGGACTTTATTTTAGTTGTTTTTTCGATGTAATTTCGGATTGGCTACCATCTCTGATTTGTGACGTCGGGTTTCGGGTTTATGTTTTATCTTTTGATTTATGTTCTTTTCCACAGTTGTCAGTTATTGTTACCTTTGGTTATCGTTTAGTTCATGTGATACCCGCTACCTTTTTGGCTAAATTATTTTATCATCTATTTAACATGTTTCATTTTATATTTAAAGTATGTTGGGTAGATGGTGTCACAGAAAGTATACTCAGAAATTTATCCTGGTTCACCCACAAACTTTGAGCTGCATCTTGTCCTTGGCTTCACCAAGTATTTTCACTATAATTGATCAAGTTACAGACAAGTATTGTTTGCTCACCTTGCCTCTGCAGGCTCCACAACAAGTATTGTTTGAACACCTAGCCTCTTCAGGCTCCACAGCAAGTATTCTTTTTGCAAGCCTCTTCAGGTTCTACAAGAGATGAGATTTGTTTTTTAAGTTACTGCCTCAAGATTACATAATTGTAAATCAACCAGCAACACTTCAGAGAATGAATAAGACTTAAGAGCAGGTAGATTGCAGAAATTGATCTTCTCTGTGTGATTTGTAGTTTAAGAGAAGAATATCAGAGTTTCTAAGAGCTTTCTGCGTGAGTGATTTCTTTTTTATTTCTCTGACTTAAGTATATTATATTCTCTCTATCTGATTCTGATGTATATGTATATGTCTATCTATGTCATCAGTTTTCTTGGTCATCCTTTTATACTCAATTAGGAGAGAGATTCATTGAGAGACATTCTTCATTCATCAAGCATCTTCTCTTTGTCTTATGGATATAAAATAGTCGTTCTGATTTGCATTTAATGTTTGCGAACGTTGGAGAGCTTTGTTGACCTCAGAGCTTAGCGTAGTTGCTTTTTTGGCTTGGGCAGTGTAGCTTTCCTTGTTTGTGCAACATTGGGAAATGCTTAGAAAAGGTGCTTTTAGCTTATTGCAAGAAAGAAGGTTGAAGCATAAACTATATGCTTTCTGCTTTTTGTAACTTTCTGAGAAATAATATTTGTATTATATTCCTTTCAAGAACCTGGATCCTTTCTTCGATAAATCACTTTCCTCCGGTTCTTAGAATAATGCTTTAAGAATTATTCTTCCTTTGACGAGTAACAAGGTTTGTGAGCTTTTGCTCAGATGCTTCCTTTAACGCACGCTCCAATATATGATGAGTTCCTCAGACGCTTCCTTTGTATTTGATAGTTTTGACAGATCTTCAAACGCTTTTTTAGTTCCAACAGATCTTCAGATGTTTTCTTAGTTTTAAGTGAATTTCCTTGCTTGATATTTGCTTTATGGACACTTTGAGGGATTGAAAGGTTAGTCTTGTAACATGATCTTGTCTTGAGTAGGTCTACAATCTTTCTTCAGGGAATTGCATATTTAGCTTTGCAATCTTTCTTAGAAATTTGTTGAGAACACTCTTGATACAACTTCTAATAGTTTTTGATTGGTATAAAGATGTGAAGATCTTTTTGTTCAATCAACAAGAGTTTCTGTATAAGCTTTGTTTGCTAGAGACATATTAAATTTTGAGTCTTCATTCTTCAAGTAGATCTTTAGTTTGAATAGCAATATCTTCAGCCTATGGTCTGCTCTTCAGACGCAATTATCTTTTAAACTTTGGCTTTGACCATTAAGGCTTTTCTTGGATTTAAAACCTAAGAGCCAGACACATAGAATGTACTATGTTCTTCCATTCTTATTTTGATCTATGCTTATAATGTTTATCTTGCACATCTCAAGTAAAGGATTAACAATACTCAGGCAATTCAATTAAAATGATCATTTGCTTAATGTTTGAATTCATCAAAACATAAGGGTCAACTTGAAACAGAGTCAGGCACTTGATGCTTTGTGACTTAACATTCTCCCCATTTTTAATGACGACAAACATTTCATATGATTTTATTTACACATATAATAAGCAAATAATAACATGATACCAAAAAGATAAACTGATGAAACTTATCCAAATTTGAGGGTAAAAACTAATACTATTTTCTCATAACCATTTTCACATAGCTCCCCATAAACTTGTACTTCCTTTTAAAAGATAAGTTTCTGGTTTGAAGAAGTTTTAAGCATTTTCTTTATTATCAGCCTTTAGTGACGAAATCATATGATTCCTATTTTCCTCCCCGTTTTGGCATCAGCAAAAAGAGAGGAAGTACTTTAGTACTTAGAGAAACAAGTTACTTAAAACAGAAACAAGTGTACTTGACAGATTAGGTATAAAAAGAAGAAGTCATAAAAAATCATCAGAGAACATTTTATATATCATAAAAAGGGATATTGTATATAATTTTCAAAGAGTTATAATCATCTGTCAAAACAATCATTGTATAATATTATCAAAACATAAATAAATATTAGAGAGAAACTGTTTAAGAAATTTTCTACATCATTGCAAATCTTAGAACATTTAAGATAAAAGCTTCAGAAGGAGTTCTTTGATGTCATCAAGCTTCTCTTTGGCTCTCTGAATGTCTCTTCTTGCAACTGGATCACATGCATATATGACATTCTGTTCAGAGGCTTCTTGAGAGATCGATGCTTGAGAGATGTTGGGATTTGAGGGTCTGTACTCAAGAGTTTCAATAGGTGGAATAGAAGATAAAGGAATAGCAGAGATTCCTTCATCAGGCTCGGTTTTGATCTCATAGGTGTTTTCAGAATACCAAGGTTTGGGCTCAATACTTAAGTGAATAGTGAATAGGTTTGGGTGGCGGCTCAATAGGCCCTTGAAATTGTTTTTTTGTTACACTTTGGCTAGAAAGTACCAAAATTGTTCTTGTAAATTTATTAAAATAAACTAAAAATTATTTTATATTTTAAAAAATATAAGAATTTAAAATTTATGTTAATCTTACTTAATATATCAAATTAAAAGATGAAAAAATATTATTTAATTAAAACTGATTCCACCACGATTGGACCTGTGACACCTTCTACACCGCACGTAATTATAAAGCGATAACATAGAAAGAAATAATTTAATTTTTCAAAATAAGATAAACACGTGCATATCATTTATTAGAAATGAAAACCAACGGGTAATGGATACCACATTGTAACAAGTTCTCAACGTGGAAAATAAAACATGTTTAAAAATAAATACATAACATAAACATAAACATAAACGAAACCCAACCACGATGTCACATTACAGAGCTGGTATAACCAATCCGATAAACAACTCGGATAAACAAATTGAAACTAAACATAAATTAAACTACGAGTAGCGACTTCTCAGTGTCACTCCTCAGCAAGATGATCACCGTCCCCTACATAACCAAAAAGATACATACAAAACAAACAACAAAAGATGGGGAATAAGAACCATATATATAAACATAATGGCAACAAGATAGTTGGCAAGATGAACTTACAACCAACCAACATCATACACATCATCATATCAACATAATAAGTATATCACATATCACATACATCAATTATATAATGCAATGCGATTCACTACTTCGAATTCATGTGGATCCATCTACACCGGGCGTAAGACTTCGGAGTTACATTTGTACATTGGCCAATAAGCACCAACGTCGGGGCAGTTCACCTTACCATGGGTGGACCCCTTGGAAAACCGACGCACCAAAGATAACATCATCTTTAATCTTTTAACTTTAAACGTTAAACAACACTCTGGGCAAAAATCACCAGAGCTCAACACCTTGACTATTAAGCATCAAGGCCCCCTTGACCACTCGGCTACCAAGGTACAACATCATCTTGTCAATTGTCTTTGGTCTTCATGTTTTTTTGGTATCTTATTAAATATGTTAAGGTGTTTGGGGTGAAACCCCTGTCTCGGCACTTTTTCGGCATTCTGGTTTGCCCGTGCTCACCCTTCAGCACGGGCGTTCTTAAGTAGCACGCCCTTTTCTGGGATTCAATTGGAGCACGGGTGCAGTCCTTGTTAAGCACGGTCGTGCTCAATGGAGCGTGGCCATACTGATCTGGGTATAAGGGTCACAGACCCTTTTGCCAAATTCTTGGGATAGTTCATAGATTCAATCCTATTGGCTTTTACTAATCCATTGAATATCGGCTTCATTATTCTTAACTGTTCTTCATGTCTTATCATTATGGGGAATTAATTCTTTAATCACAACTTCGTTATTAATATCCCTAGAACACTCACTAATCAATCCTAGGGTCTTTAACTAAGCCCTATGAACATAATCTTACCTCCCATACTATATTCATGTCGTATGAACAATTGGGACAACATCCCTTAAATCTCATATTTATCACTGTTAACGTATTTTAACGTCTTAACATCATTAACAAGACCTATTAATTAATTAGAGACTTATTAGCATAATTGTTGGCATTAACATCCTCAATAATCATCACTCTTTAAGAGCACAACATCATCATCATTATCATGGCAGCATTCTCATCAAAACAACATCATCATCATAGCATTCATCATCATGAACATTCACTCATGGCATTCATCAAACATATCAAAATCACCATCATACTAACAAGTCTAAACATGCCAAACATAAACACTTGAACATACAGATATCACATAGGCAAATATAAACATGCTATCAAGCAAAAGTCATATAGGCATTTAATCAATCACCAGGGTCATGGGTTAACCCTTCATCTTACGTTACCCATAACCTACATGTTCATACTAGCCATTCTCCCCATACCTGCTATGAAGATTCCCACTACGACAGCACAAGCAAACTACCATCATTCCCTTGAGCGGCTCGATGAGTTCCTCAAGCCTTAGCCAAACACAAGATGATTAACCAATCAATCCCCAATTTAAGAAAAGGGATAGGAGATTAAAGAGAGGGATAACCAGTTTACCTTGAGAGACACTAGCGCGTGTGACTTCTCTCCCAAACGGACTCAAGAACACCAAGAACTTCAAAGGGTTCAAGGGAAGGGAAAGGGAAGAGGTTTCTGTCGCACTAGGATTGCCCAAAGTGCCAAAAAGAGGGTTTGGCTCATAATCCTCGGGGAACTGTTCTATTTATAGACTTTGTGACCTGAGCACGACCCTGCTCAATTCCTGAGCACGAGGTTCTCAAATATTTCACTGTGAGACAATCTAAATGACCGAATTGGCCAAAACACATAAAGTAAGACTTGTAGATAATTATATTAGATTTCCGACGCATCAAATATCACCTTAATCTGACATCTAGAACTCAATATATGACCAAAACGGTGAAACATGTTACTAGGACTCTAAAAGGATTGAACCTTTCAAAAGCTAAACTTTGTCAAATATGAACTTAGACATAAAAAACAAACATAACAAGCATATACAAACATATATATAACATATATAAATGCATTAAGCTTATTTACGAAAAACGGGGTGTTACAAGACCATTGTGTGTGGAACCAAAGTGGTTTTGGATTGAATAATCTCTAAGTTTTGATGCTAACAAAAGGATTAAATTTGTTTGGCAAAGTGTTAGTTGAGATCTAACAAGTGCTTTCAGCTATGTAGGAATATTTAAATATAAGTAAAAGAAACATGGGATAAGTTCTCATTGAAAATTACGCATCCACCCTTGTGGACGGGCTGCTCAAATATTTTGGTAAAATTACTTATTTATTTAATTGAGTAGACTAGTTTACTTAAGTAGACGATGCTCTAAGTGTTTGCCAGATGAATACCAAAATAACGTGTTAGATATAGCAAATCCAAATACTTGATAATAAGCGCGTCCATCTTGCCACGTAAGCAGACAGAAGTAATTAGTAGAAGTAAATGAACTGAAAAATAAAGTAATCTAGTAGACGAGCTCTAACTGCCACGTCACTAGACAGAGATCCTTAAGAAATAGCAAGTCCAAAGACTTGATAGACAAGAGGATATGCCACGTCATCAGACGGGCAAAATAAAATATTGAACAGACTTAGTCTCTCATATAACTAAGTAGATGGAGTTTTTTTTAGACGAGCTCCATCTTTGAATGAATTAAATGCAATCCGAATCTCTTGAATTTATTTCAAATGATTGATATTTATTTCAATAGAATATTTTTTCTTCACTATTGTCCTATCTGCTCTAATATTTTACCTTGTTGTAAAAGAAACATAGTACCATCAAGAAATACAAAAAGCAGAATCGTACAATAAGATACTGCAAAACGATCTGTACGATGGCAACTTTATGGCTGAAAAAGCTGGATTGTTCACAAAGGAGGAACAACAAGTTCTCAAGCTGCAATACTCAGAGCAGTAAGCCTCCAATTTCATGCTACCTCGATAACCAATAGTACTATTTAGCGTGCCACAATCAAGCTATCAATCACAACGGATATCATGCATTAAATGCTATTTCTAAACGGGATTATTCAAAATAACCGTTGAAGAAAGACAAGTGAAGAAGAAGGTCACTATAAATAGAAGACCTGAGATACTGAAGAAGAACACTCTTGACGGCACAACCTTGCGAGCTCAACTTTTGGCAATCGATAATCACTCATTCTTATATTCTTTCAAAAGCAAGAGTCTGTATTCTTAGTTTGAATATTGTGAAAATATTCATCTGATCTTAAAACTATCATATCCTCACACATAGTGAGTTAATAAGATCAAACATTAAATCTCTTTGTTAGAGTTAGAGCCTGAAGAGACTTGGTAAGAAAGAAATACTTGTAGCCTGGAGAAGTGTTGAATACTTGGCTGTAATCTATTTTGATAATAGTGGAGAAATCCTTCAAGTAGAAGGGACTGGACGTAGCTCTTGGTTGGAAAAGAGTGAACCAGGATAAAACATCTTGTGAGATTCTTCTATCTCTTAACTCTTACAGCTTTTTTTGTTTCTTACTAACCGATGGGTTTTGATATTGCTTGTGTTAAAGTCTTTTAAGAAGGATCTTTTTCTTATGCTTGCTTCTGTTTCTAATCTTCTTGTGTGCAAAAATTATTTTAAAGGTTGTTTTCGAAAATTATTAACAAACACAATTCAACCTCCTTCTTGTGTTTGCATTTGTCAACTTCACTTTGAACCTTAAACCAATGTCTTCATCGATTCAACGATCGGTACAATTTTAAAAATATTGGTTCAATTAAATATAACAAAAAGATCAGACATGTCAGTTCATAATTATTCGTTGGTTCTTTCTTAGGATAACTATGTTATGGACGTTTGGGGTTAGTGGGGTTATTTTCAGCTTATTGTGTTATCGTGCATTGGGTGAACTTTTGTAGCGATGATTTCGGGTTCCTCGAAGCGATGTTTACATAGGTTCCTTATTTTGGTTTTGCCCCTCATCAATATACCTTAGTTTAATAAAAAAAAAATGAAAAGAAATTTTTTTGCATAAAAAAAGAAGAAAAGAAAATCGAATAAATGGATACGCTTTATTTTTTCTAGAGGGAAAAAAATTTCTTGGGCCAAAGCCCACATGAAAGGAGGTTGGGGGTTTTCAGTTGAAGAAGGTAGGCGTTGTGTTGCAGATCCATCATCTCATCCATGGCGGTCTCATTGTGGAGGGCTCGCTCAATTTCGTCGGCGCTCAATACTCTTATACGGCGCCGTTTCTCTTCCGGTACGTACATTTGATTTGCTTTCTCTTTTGCTCACAAATCTCCACGAACAATTCTATTACTTGCTGCTTTCTATTCTATTCTATTATTTCTCCCAAATTGAATTTTTTAGTGTGCTTCGTTTCATAAACTACTTCCAATCTTATATCTTGTAGCAGACAGAGAAAAGAAGAAAAATTTATCGTAATATTTTGAGATATGTGCGTTTCCTGTTTTAATTGCATTTGTTATAGATACTGTAATGATTACTTTTTTGGTCTAATTTCACTGATCGTTTATATATATAAATCATAGTCATAAGGTTCTGGGTGTAATTTTTTCGATGAAACCATTCCATACTCTTTCAGTTCTGCTTAATGGATTTGCAGTTTACCACAGCCATTCTTCTTATATGACCATTAAGAAGTCAAGTAATAGAACAGTTTGCATCTTATTAGAGTTTCTCTGCTAGTATAAGTGCTTATTATGTAAAAAAACTGTGTTTGGATAAGCTTCGATAAGTAACTTATTAACCTAAAAAGGCTGATTTTAGCTCATTTTGAGAAGTAAAATGTTTTAGCTTATTGCAAAACCTTGTGCCAAAGCTAATACAGAAGTTGTTTTGCATATTTTGTAGATTTTAAAAATGCTTTTATCGAGTTTGTATCCAAATACTAAATAACTTAAAAAGGAGCTTATGACATAAAAGCTTTTCATTAAAGTCCTTCTTATATAAGCATTTAAATAAGCTATTTACCCAAATAGGTCTTAGCTATCATAAGAACCAACCCTGGTCCATGTAGTATCCAAAATTATGTTGACCCACTGAAATGGAGATTCAAGCTTCTATGCTGCTGTTGTTTCTTCCTCTCTAATGTTTGGTTTTGGCTGGTTACATACATTCCTTTGTTTTGCTTTTCACAGATGTTGCAACCAAGAACCCTCACAATGCAAAAGAGAGTATCATGAATCAAATGATGTATTCTGACATCAATTCACAAATTGGGAGTTCCATGCCACTCTCATCAATGCGAATTGGAACAATCATTCACAACATTGAGTTGAACCCAGGGCAAGGTGGCAAGCTCGTCCGAGCAGCTGGAACTAATGCAAAGATCTTAAAGGATCCCTCATCAGCATACTGTTTAATCCAACTCCCCTCAGGTGTTAAAAAGTTGATTGATTCTCGATGCAGGGCCACCGTCGGTACGGTATCCAATCCAAGTCATGGAGATAAGAAGCTTAGGAAGGCCGGACACAGCCGATGGCTTGGTCGAAGACCTGTTGTGAGAGGAGTCGCAATGAATCCTATAGATCATCCTCATGGTGGAGGAGAGGGTAAGAGCAAGGGTGGTGGGAAATTTGGGGGAGTATCTCGTACTCCTTGGGGCAAGCCAACTAAGAGTGGCTACAAGACTGGACCCCTGAAGCGCAGGAGGTAATACAAAACTCACTATAACCTGCTTCTGATGCTTAGGTGGTAGATGCTTGCATTGTAATAATTGTGGAAACTTTCACTCCTGTTTAGGATATTCTACTTCTAGTCATGGAACTAGATTAGGTACAACCAATTTGTGGATTATATGGGTACAAGTTTTATAGCTGTGAAAGTAGTTTTTTTTTTTAAATTGTTGTATTTTCCACTGCAATCTGCACTTGCATTCAGCTTATACAACTCGGATCATCAGGACAATCTCATGTTCCTTGCTAACATGAGGGGGTCATGTTATGATAAAGAAAGATAAAAAAAAAAGTAGTGGTGGTATGAGGAAATTCTATACCTTCTTAATACAATATTCATTTTGTGGTTACTTTTTTTTTTCTTTACTCGGATTCTTACATTCTCTCCCTGAAAATAGTACATAGAATTTTAAAGGAAAAAACACCCCCTTGAGAGTTTCATAGTGTGTCTGGAAGTATGTAAAAAGCCAAAAGAATGATTGCAAGGGCAGCAAGGTTTGGTTTGATAGCTGAAGAAGTTAGTTATATGCACGTGATTCCTGTAGTTTGGCAAGTTCTTGAAGGAAACCATTGAGACGTGGCTGGATGGTACTTTTAATGGGAATAGATTTTTATAGGCAAAATTATAGTTTTGGTCCCTTAAATTATTTGTTTTGTTCAAATTAGTTCCTTGGGTTTTTTTTTTTTTTGTGAGAAACTAAACCGTTAAGTTACGATCAGGTTTCAAATTGGTCCCTTAATTTTTTTTGTGATAAACTAGACCCTTAAGTTATGTTCGAGTGATAAATTGGTCCCTTAAGTTATTAAAAATAATAAATTAAGGGTCTAATTTATTGGTTCCTTTGACAAATTAAGGGATCGATTTGTCACCCGAACCTAATTTAAGGATCTAATTTATCACAAAAATTTAAAGGATCAATTTGAACCAAACAAATAATAAGAATAAGAAGTGTAATTTTGCCATTTTTATATGATGAGACGTGGGGAGGTTGATCTTCTGTGTCAGAGCAATACAAATGACTGCGACATGTCACAACATAAGTTTTCTGGTGCGAGTAGTTGAATATTGTTCCTTGTTAGTTGTTAGGAAGCATAACAGGGCATGATAGAAGTAGGGGCGAATAGGATAAGAGGACATGATAGGAGTATGATATGAGCAGGATAAGCTGTTATCCTATCCGACGTTCGATGTTCACTAGATAACCAACTGGATAGCATTGTAATTTTAGTACAAATTTTTAAATTTTGTTTTTGTTCTGAATTTTTTCATATTTTATTATATTTTAGTTTTTTATAATTTTTATTTTTTAAGATTATATAAAAAGATAAAGTTGTCATTGTGATAAAATTACATATAATATTTTAAAATTTTAAAATATTTTTTAGCTTAAATTAATTGTTATAATTTTAAATATTCATTTTTAGTTTTTACTTTACATATCGTTAAATTATTAGAATATTTTTTTATTTATTTTTCAGTTTTTAAAATAATGTGAAGTAACAAAATTAGCCTTGTGACAAAATAAAAATAATTTTTAAAATTAATTATTAATATTTTTGTTATTTTATGTTTTATTGCACCTTTTTTGATAACCATATCATATTTTATTATACTTTAATTATTTTATATATAAAATATTTTTATACTTTATTATATTATAAATCATCTTATCATATCTTATTGAGTTCTAACCTAGCTCCCTCCTCATGATAGAATTTTAACTAGATGGACAGGATAGGATAGGTGACAGGATTGGTTTATCCTATCTTGCTGGCTCACCAAACAATAGTTTCAGACAGGATATGATAGCTTATCCTATCCTATCTCTCTTATCCTGCCCACCAATCGAAACCTAAAGTATGTTGACCTCCCTATGCAATTATCTTTCTCACTCTCCTCCAAATTACAACAGCATAGAGAACCTTTATATCTCCATGGCTTGCCAAGAATACCAACTTACCCTACATTGAGAAAAATGTGTAACAATTTCAAAACTTCGGTTTCCAAAATAAATAATTAACCTTATCAATAAAATAATAAAAAGGAATCAAAACCAATAAAGATAGAAATGTTATTGACGGTTTCACTAGGTAACAACACGTTGGGAAAAGAGTAATATACATTGTGACACTCTAAATCCGGCATCACATGGTTACCTAATTGCGAAAATATTTTTGATTTACAATGCTGGTTACTTTCGAAAAGTATCATTTTTTTTATGGATGAGTACACTAAAAATTATTGTTATTTTTTTTAAAGGATGAAACAAGATAAAGGTGATGAACACTCAGAACATGAATTGAAGACAACATATATATATATATATATATATATATATAATAACAAGTCCTAATGAGAGCCAAGTTCCAGTACATGAGATAAAGCCTTATCAACGATCATTGCAACAGAATTAGACATCTAAAAGATACAACTTAAAAGAGAGTAAGTAAAGACACAGGGAAAGAGGGTCCGGAACCACATCCAAAAAGGTAACTCTAAAAAGTCAGATGACGGAAGACTATCCACAAAACACTCCGAACTAGTTACTGACACTGGCTGCAAGCAGGGTCTCCACAAATGCTCCCACGAGATGAGACATCAGGTAATGGATCTATGACGTCGCCGCCCTCATCTAAGGAATCGTCGTCGTCGTCATGATCCATAACATGATACTCTGGCTCATCCTCCTCCATGACCACATAGAAGTCTTCCTCAAGGTCCTCCTCAGGATCCTCCTCAGGGTTCTCCTCGGGATCCTCCTCAATTGAGGCTGTCGGCTCTACGTTTAGAGGTGGTGGCTCATGTAGCAATCCGTTAGCTCGCAGTGTATGAAGGTAATACCAAGTCGGAAGCAGAGCTACCCTCCTAGTCTCCACGGTATGGCTCCTATGGATTGGGTCTCCGTCAGCATTTAAATCGGTTGTGGTGGTTGCTCCGTGGTATGTGGCAGATGTCACCCGTGGATGTATCAGCATTCCTCAGTCTTCGACATTGTCGGCACAAGTGGGATATTGGGATCCATCTGAACTTATACATATACGGCGGTACCAAAAGGGAAGAGAGAATAACAAGTAGAAATGAAAGAGTGAGATACCGACAACGGATATATCGTACAACAACCATACTCATGATACATACAACACCATGGCATATTAACATTTTAAACATTACTCATAGGTAAACAACAAGTATTATTTCAGTGGGTCTCATACCCAAATCAATCAATTTTATAAAGATAATGCATGACACTTCAATCATCAGGCTCTAATCTTAATCTTATGAGATACCATTATCGTTTTATCATTAAGAAAGAAAGAGTTGATCAAGCTCATACGCCACATTTGGCATGTTATCTCCGTCACCACATGCACCCGGATCAACATCAGCACGAATCCCTTATAACGGTCATTCGGATGTATAACTCATCGAATACCACATCTTAAGCGGGTATTCGGTTAACTCAAGCACGTCTGCTAAGGAGAAATGCATATGAATAAAAGACTTTTCATTATCGAGACTTTTCTTTGTCTTCACTCTTTTTCGTTGTCGAAGCCCAAGGCTAACGACTATTCACAATTTTCATTACTTGAAAATCAATAACACAGGACACGCAGTCTGAGTACTCAATCACAACACCTTAGACCGATGCCGCAGTCCGAGGTTGTGGTCGTAGAAACAATTATAATTTTATCCATGTTTTATTTCAACATGATAAGGACTCCTAGCCCATAACAACAAAATTAGGACACACAGTCCTCAATTCCAAAATTAGGACTCCTAGCCCATAATATCACGATTAGGACCCTTGGTCCATAATTCTTGACACGGATCCCAGATCACATGCATAAACTGAATGCTAGAGGCGACGTCTCGCGAACTAGTATTCTCTTTCACATGTGCTTACTTTTCACTCAGTGAAAATCAAAAACCAAAACAAAACCTCGGTCACTTATCCAAGTAACCGGAACGTTTCTAAATCATTTAGGAGAAAATCTTTTCCTTTAGAAAGTCTTTTATAAAACATTTGGAAATTCGTTTGCTTTTGAAATCCTTGATGGAATAAAGTCAAATATTTTCAAAGGGGTTTTTCCTTCATGAAACACATAGTTCGAAAAAAAGGATTTCTCTTGTACCAACTTTGGATCATAAAAAGGTAGTTTCTATTGACTTAAAAACACTTCAACGTTTCTTTTCAAACTAGAATCTCATTCTCTTGAAGTAAGCGTTTTAAACAAGGAACTTTTATAAATGAAACCAATACTTTTAAAGTTCTATTTAAGGCTTATTAAGGCTTTTAATCCTTATAATCATTATGCACAGACTTAAGTCCGGCTTCTCAAACTTCAATCAACAGTAATATATTCTCAACAATAATATCACAGTTAATGACAGTTCATCACATATATAAAACTCACAATACTTGAAGGCAAGTAATAATCAACTTCAAGTAATAATCACAATAGTTCAAGTAAACAAGTCATTCAAGTGTTTGCTCCATATCATAATAATATTCAAATCACTCAATAAACACATACACACATGCATATAGTCATTGAATATCCCTAGGCAATCCCCTCTTACCTTCTGTGAAGGTAAGGAGATTAGATGCTCGAAGAGGTATACCACGAACGTCCTCGTTTCCTCCAAGATGGAAGTCTAAGGTTATAAACACAAAATCACAAGTTAAAATCAAACAAGAACACTAAACCACAAGGTATAGGTTCGGCCAAGACTAGTTCTTAGGGTTAGAGATTCCCGAAGATTATACAGCTCATGGATTTATGATCCTTAAGTGTTAGGAGTTCATAAACAATGATCATTTAACAAAGTTGAATTAAAATCCCACTAAGTTATAAACTTAGGGTATTCGGTCAAGGCTAGTAAAATAGGCTAGCATTCACTAAACTTTCCAATCTCTTAGGTTTAGCATCCATATGTATTAAGGAGCTCCAAACCATGATCATTTTGGAAAAATAAGAACAAAGTATCCTAGGTTCATAACCTTCTAGGTCCGGCCTTCATAGAATTTATAGGCTAGAAATCTTTAAAATTTCCAATCTCTTAGACTTAGCATCCAAATATCTTATGGAGCTCAAGTCCATGATCATTTTGGAAGACAATGGAAACTTAAACATTCCAATCTCTTAGACTTAGAATCCATATATCTTATGGAGCTCAAGTCCATGATCATCTTGGAAAAATGAAAGTAATACATCCTAGCTTTAATAACATAGAATAAACAAGTTAGAAATCCTTAAACTTTCCAATCTCTTAGACTTAGCATCCAAATATATTATGGATCTCAAGTCCATGATCATTTTGGAAAAATACAAATAATACATCCTAGCTTTAATAACATAGAATAAACAAGTTAGAAATCCTTAAGCTTTCAAATCTCTTAGACCGAGCATCCAAATATCTTATGAAGCTCAAGTCCATGATCATTTTGGAAAAATAAAAACTCAAACATCCTAGCACCTAAACTCTAAGTTTCGGCCATCATAGGATGATGAGGAAAATATTCTTTGTTTAACAATAACTCTTAGGTTTAGAATCACAATGTATTAATAGTTCTAAATCCATGATCAATACTTGGAAAGTTGAAATATAGTATCCTAGGCCTACTTATTCATATTTTCGGCCATCATAGGAACAAGCTATCAAAACTTCCAAGATTTATAGATTCAAGATCAAGGGATAGTTAGAAACTCAAACACATGATCATATTCCAAAAGTTGAAACAAAAACTTCCTAGGTGACAAATGCAAGCATTCGGCCTTCATTGGAAGAGATAGGTAGAGATTTTTGTTTTACACAACCTCTTAGTATGTGAAAATATAAGTTAACACAAGACTATTGGTCGCGCTGTCGCGCACGCGCCAAAAAGGACGAGCGGGTTTTAAAAAATGTAGTTTAGGGCGACAACTCGGATGTCGTCTCTCAAGGACTCTTAAAGTGCTATTTTCCACAAAAATCAGTTTTGGGGGGGGGGGGGGGGGGTTGGATTGGGATGCAATCAAAGAGAACGAATCAATGAAAACAGAGCAATAAAATAAGGCAGTTCAAAGAGGTTATCAAATGACCAAAAACAGATTAATCTATTGCTCTCGATTTCCCAACTATCATAGGTTCATGCAATTTCCAAGCCCTAAGCAGATTTTAATCCCCTCCCGGTTGTAGCAACAATTTACAAGCAAAACCACTACTACAGATATATGTCCCTATTCCCGAATTAAGCAAACGGGGTTAAGCCCTTCGTGAACTAAGCGAACACGAAACATACACACGCAAATTAAGCAGATGCGATTAATTATAGGAACATGATATCACCGGAATTAAATCAACACAATACAATATACTCCTGAATTAAGCAAACAGAAATATAAAGCATGGCATTGAAGAGGGAGAAACATACAAACAGGAAATACAAGAACCTCAAGTATAGTGGAAATCAATTACAATAGATTAATCCTAGAAACTTAGTTCTCCATAACAAAAACGAAAACACACAGAGAAAAAATGTAAACAGAACAATGGAGAAGCAAAAGTTCTTTCAAACTGTTCAGAACAGCTAATTATACTAATCAGAAATTAAGTCTACTCGCGAGGCGAAGCCTCTCTTGCGACGCGAATCTTGCGAACAGTCTGCAACCTTTGGTATTCTCACGAGGCGAACACACCTTCCGCGAGGCGAGGAACTGAAGAGTCTTCTTATTACGCCCGTTATGAATATCAGGGGCCAACCGTGATGCTTTCTGACTTCCAGACTCGCAAGGCGAATGTATGCTCGCGTGGCGAGACTCTTCAACTTCGAAACTGCCACAGCCGTGACCTTTAACATGCATCAACCGTGCTGACTTTTGGTCTTCAGGGATGGATTATTCGCGACGCGAGTAAAGTCTTCGCGAGGCGACACAGAAACTTTGCAATTTCCTGGAACAGTCAGTCTTCGGGGTCGCGAGGCGAGAAGAGCAGTCGCGGGGCGAACCAGAGAGGATGTCAATTTCACTGTTCTGCTGGCTTTCAGGTTCGCGAGGCGAGCAAAACCCTCGCGAGGCGAATCCCCTGCTTCTTTATTCTCTCAACTTCTACTTAACCTGAAAACAAAGAAATAACTATAAGTATATTATTTGACTCAAAACTGGATAATTTAACCTAAAACTACTTTATAGACTCAAAACCTTGCTTGAGGACAATCTAATCTAATTTGGGTGAAAATAGGATATAAATTGCACAAAACCCTGGTCATACTAGCCATAAAACTAGATGAGCCAGAGGCTTATCAAAATACCCCAAACTTAAACTTTGCTTGTCCCCAAGCAAACTAAGACTCAAAAATCAAAAAGACTCAAGACCTGGCAAGCTTAAAAGATTCAATCAACCTTGCACAAATTCAAGCAACACATCAAAACAGTTTTCTTCAATGTCCCCCCTTTCAACAAAGCAATCCACACATTCATTTATTCTAAACAATTGAGAATTTCATCAATCAAACAATCATTAATCTAAGAAGGGGATCCAAGTCACACACAAGAAGGAGATCACCTTATTCAAACAACTGCCTTCCTCACAAGGGCATTTAGTATATCACTCAATCACTCAGTTTGTGTCAGGCTATCAACATTGCACTCAGTTTCACTTTTCAAGAACACTTCCCATAAATTTGATTTTCATCTCCAAATGGTCCCCACAGAAAACATGCATGCAACATCAAAAGGTCTTTTATGGGATGTAATGGGGCCTGGCTAAGGGTAGGATATACAAAGGTACTAGGCTGAAGACCCTAGGAACTAAGAGAGCATGAACATTCTTTACACTTTGAATTTCTACTCAAGTTCCTTTCTTCATTTTCCTTTATGCTTTGGGTGACTCCAGCCTCTCTTATTTTTATCATTTTTACACTTTTCTTTTCTTTTTTCTTTTTTTTTACAAGCCTTTGGCTCCAACCTTTTTATTGTATGTTTTTTTCTCAATCCCAACAACATATTACACCTTGCAGCCACCCCAAACTTAGTTCTTGTACCCATTCTAAGATTACATGCTCTCCTAATCCTAAGATCGGGTTAACATGGTTTTCCAGATTTTTGGGCTTATAACATTAGGTTATCATTAATTAACAGGCTAATTAGGCTCAATGGGGCTAACTAAGGAACATGCATCAGGATTTAGTTATTTTTAGGCTAAGTAGTTATTTACAAAGAAACTACCTAAATCATCTGAAGCAAACACATAATCATGCAAACCAAAAAGAGATTCAAGCAAATTCAGGAAAGTGCAACTTGAAAGTGATTTTCACACAGTCAAAAACATGTTGGAGGCTCAAAACCTCACCTGGACATTATTTGCAAATTGTTTGAAAGAGATTCTATCCCTAGTGTGTGCTTCCTATCACCCCAAACTTATCCTAAATCATGCCATCATAACAAAATCTCAAAGTTCAGTTTTCAATTTCACACGGGAATCACTTTTCAAAACAAAAAAAAATTTCAGCCTAGGGGGAATCATCACATATCAATCATGCAAGCAATCTGTGCAACATCAATCAAAATCCAATAAACTTGCCAACAAAAGACTCAACACCCAAATACTCCTGAGCTTCTCAAATTATTCAGGAGCTTTATTCAAAGAAAAGGAAAAACTACAACTAGTTCCCTCCCCCACCCTTAAAACATGCATTGTCCCCAATGAACAACAGAACTATACAATCAGAGTGAGGGAAAGGAAAAGAAACTCCCTGTTTAAGTGTCAGTGTAGGTTGGAGCTTCCAAGGAGAGCTCCTCAACATTAACTTCCACAGGAATACCAACATCCACACCATGGAATGGCTTCAGCCTCTGCCCGTTAACCTTGAAGGTCTTGTTGGTACCTGTACTTTGAATCTCTACTGCACCATAAGGGAACACATTAGTCACAACAAATGGTCCAATCCACTTGGACCTAAGTTTCCCAGCCATCAATCTCAGGCGGGAGTTAAACAATAAGACCTTCTGACCCACAAAAAATTCTTTCCTAACAATCATCCTATCATGAAAAAGTTTTGTTTTCTCTTTATAAATCCTGGAGCTTTCATAGGCTTCTAGCCTAAGCTCCTCAAGTTGCTGCAACTGCAATTTTCTTTCAACACCAGCTTCCTTCATGTCCAAGTTACAGCTCTTTACTGCCCAATATGCACGGTGCTCAACTTCCACCGGGAGGTGACATGCCTTGCCAAATACAAGCCGGAAGGGGGACATTCCTATAGGTGTCTTAAAAGCAGTCCTCTGGGCCCACGGTGCGTCTTCCAGACGGCGGCTCCATTCCCTTCTGTTCCGCTGCACCATCTTCTCTAGAATTTGCTTGATCTCCCTGTTTGATATTTCAGCCTGTCCATTGGTCTGGGGATGGTAGGTAGTGGACACTCTATGTACAACCCCATATTTCCTGAGTAAGGCCTCCATGGTTCTGTTGCAAAAGTGTGTGCCCTGGTCACTGATGATGGCCTTGGGTATGCCAAACTTGCAAAAAATGTTGGACCTAACAAATTTGGAAACAATTTGAGCATCGTTAGTCCTAGTGGGGATTGCTTCCACCTACTTTGAAACATAATCTAAAGCCAAAAGAATATATACAAAACCAAAAGAAGGAGGGAAAGGACCCATGAAGTCCATCCCCCACACATCAAAAACTTCACAATAAAGCATGGGCTGCTGAGGCATCTCACTCCTACGAGTGATGGCAGGGCCTGCTGTTTGACATTCTTTACAATTCTTGTATACCTCATAGGAATCCCTAAAAATTGTGGGCCAGTAGAACCCAGAATCCAGGACTTTTCTTGCTGTCCTCTGTGGTCCAAAATGTCCTCCAACTGGAGAGGCATGAGAGAAATGCAGGATGGACTCTGTCTCATGATCGGGGACACACCTCCGAGTCACCTGATCACTGCAAAACTTCCACAGGTAGGGATCATCCCACACATATTACTTTGCATCGCTTTTGAGCTTGTGGAACTTATGTCTACTTGTACCTGCAGGAACAACACCAGCAACAAGAAAATTTACAATGTCAGCAAACCAGGGGGTTACCCCATACAGATGTAAAAGTCTCTCATCAGGGAAATCATCTTGGATGGGAGAAGGATCCTCATCCCTAGCTATCCAGCTCAAGTGATCTGCTACCAAATTTTCAGCTCCACTTTTATCCTTTATCTCCACATTGAATTCTTGGAGCAAAAGCATCCACCGGATCAGTCTTGGTTTAGCTTCTGGTTTCTTTAACAAATATTTCAGAGCTGCATGGTCAGTGAAAACAATAACCCTAGAACCTAGTAAATAAGACCTAAACTTATCGAGTGCAAATACAACAGCTAGCAGTTCTTTCTCAGTGGTGGTGTAATTTGACAGTGCAGCATCTAATGTCCTAGAAGCATAGTGGATTACATGGGCAACCTTGCCCACCCTTTGTGCCAGAACTGCTCCCACAGCAAAATTGGAAGCATCACACATTAGTTCAAAAGGGAGTGTCCAGTCTGGGGGCTGGATGATAGGGGTAGAAGTCAACGTTTTTTTCAGATAGTCAAATGACTTCTTGCACTTTTCATCAAACTGGAACAAGGCATCATTCTTCAAAGGTTTGACAATGGCGGAGCGATCTTGTCAAGTCCTTTATAAAGCGCCTGTAGAAACCTGCATGACCAAGAAAAGAACGGATCTCGCGTACGCAAGATGGGTAAGGCAATGAAGAAATCACATCAATTTTTGCAGGATCTACAGAAATACCCTCTTTAGAAATTACATGACCCAAAACTATCCCCTTTTCTACCATAAAGTGGCATTTCTCATAATTCAAAATCAGATCAGTCTCAATACATCTTTGTATAACTAGACTCAGACTATGCAGACATGCATCAAATGAGGAGCCATATACAGTAAAATCATCCATGAACACCTCTATGCAATTTTCAATAAATTCAGAGAAAATGCTAAGCATGCATCTTTGAAAGGTGCCAGGAGCATTACAAAGGCCAAATGGCATCCTCCTATAAGCAAACGTACCGAAGGGGCACGTGAAGGTGGTCTTTTCCTGATCCTCAGGGGCAATATGAATCTGGAAATACCCGGAAAAGCCATCAAGGAAGCAATAATGAGATTGACTAGCCAGCCGATCCAGCATCTGATCTATGAACGGCAAAGGAAAATGATCCTTTCTGGTGGCCTGGTTCAACTTCCTATAGTCTATACAAACTCGCCAGCTATTCTGGACTCTAGTAGGCACAAGCTCATTATTTTCATTCCTAACTACTGTTAGACCAGACTTCTTTGGTACAACTTGCACCGGACTTACCCAAGTACTATCAGAGATGGGGTATATAATACCTGCCTGTAGAAGCTTAGTCACCTCTTTCTTCACCACATCCAAAATCAGTGGATTAAGTCGCCTTTGGGCCTGTCCCGATCGGCTTAGCCCCATCCTCCAATAGAATTCTGTGCATGCATCTGGAGGGGCTAATTCCTGGAATATCAGCCAATGTCCACCCAATAGCCTTCTTGTGCTTCTTCAGAACCTCCAATAGTCTTGCTTCCTGGTCAGAGTCAAGGCTGGAAGAAATGATGACTGGAAGTCTTTCATTTGTCTCTAGGTAAGCATACTTCAGGTTCTCTGGGAGTGGCTTGAGCTCTAAGGATGGTGGCTGCTCAACAGATGGTGCATTGGGAGTAGCCATGATGCCACGGACTTCTGCAGAACAGACAGCTTCAATCTCACTATCACTATCACTATCACCCTGCAAGGTTGAATCCAGAAACTCAGCACAAACAGAACAAGGGTTAGTGTCAGTACAGTTAGTACAAGTATATACATCATCAAAACCAGAAATGAAAGGAAAATCTGAAACAAAGTCCTTGGTCGCGCTGTCGCGCACGTGCCAAAAAGGACGAGCGGGTTTAAAACTGTAGTCTAGTGAGACAACTCGGATGTCGTCTCTCAAGGACTCTGAGAATATTATCTTTCACAAAAATCAGTTTTAGGGGGGGTTTGGATTGGAATGCAATTAAGAAACAAACAAAACAGAGCAATCAAAAACAGGGCAGTTGAAAGGAGATTATCAATTATCAAACAACGATTAATCTACTGTCAAGAATTCCCAACTATCCTTGGTTAATGTAAACCCAAACCCTAAGCAGATTCTTATCCCCTCCCGGTTGTAGTAGCAATTTACAAGCGAAACTACTACCACAGATACATGTCCCTATTCCCGAATTAAGCAAACGGGATTAAGCCCTTCGTGAACTAAGCGAACACGAAATGTACACACGCAAATTAAGCAGATGCGATTAATTATAGGAACATGATATCACCAGAGATAAATCAATACAATACAGTATACTCCTGAATTAAGCAAACAGAAATACAAAGTATGGTATTGAAGAGGGAAAAGAAATTAAAACAGGGATTTACATAACCTCAAGTATATAGGATCCTCAAACAGTAGACTAATCCTAGGACTTAGTGCTCCATAGCAAAAACGAAATCACAGAGAAAAATGTATATCAGAAAGTTGGAGAAGCAAAAAGTCTTTACAAAATGTTCAGAACAACCTTTTATACAAATTCAGAATTCAGAAGGCTCGCGAGGCGAACAAACATTCGCGAGGTGAATTTCATGAACTGTCAGCAACCCTTGGCATTCTCGCGAGGCGAAGTGTCTCTCGCGAGGCGAGGATATGAAGAGTTTCCTCCTTACGCCCGTTATGGCCATCAGGGCCTAACCGTGATGCTCTCTGACTTTCAGATTCGCGAGGCGAATGGATGCTCGCGAGGCGAGACTCTTCAGCTTCAAAAATGCCACGGCCATGACCTTCAACACGGGCAAGCCGTGATCGTCTCTGACTTTTTCTGGTTTGGAAGACTCGCGGGGCGAGACCTTCTTCACGAGGCGACCCAGAGACTTAGCAATTTCTTGGAACAGTCAGGCTTCGGGGTCGCGTGGCGAGCGTGTCCTTCGCGGGGCGAATCCCCTGTTCTTTATTTTCTCAACTTCTACTTAACCTGAAAACAAGGAAATAAGCATAAGTGTATTATTTTGATTTAAAACTAGCTAAATTAACTTAAAACTACTCTAGAGACTCAAAACCTTGCTCGAGGACAATCTAATCTAATTTGGGTAAAAATACGATATAATTTGCACAAAACCCTGGTCATACTAGCTATAAAACTAGATGAGCCAGAGGCTTATCAAAATACCCCAAACTTAAACTTTGCTTGTCCCCAAGCAAACTAAGACTCAAAAAATCAAAAAGACTCAAGACCTGGCAAGCTCAAAAGATTCAATCAACATTGCACACATTCAAGCAATACATCAAAACAGTTTTTCTTCATTGTTTCCCCCTTTTCAAACAGAGCAATCCCCAAATTCATTTATTCTAAACATTTGAGAGTTTCATCATGAAAACAATCAGAAATCTAAGCAGGGGATCTAAGTCACACACAAGAGGGAGATCACCAAATCCAAACAACTGCCTTCCTCACAAGGGCATTATTTGTTCACTCATTCACTCAGTTTATGTCAGGCTAACAATTTGCACTCAGTTTCACTTTTCAAGTACACTTCCCAAAAATGTACTTTTCATCTCAAAATGGCTCCCACAGAAAACATGCAAGCAACATCAAAAGGTCTTTATTGGGTTGTAATGGGGCCTGGCTAAGGGTAGGATATACAAAGGAACTAAGCTGAAGACCCTAGGAACTAAGAGAGCATGAACTATATTTACACTTTGAATTTCACTCAAGTTCCTTTCTTTATTTTTTTCTTTACACTTCTGGGTGGCTACAGCTATTTTTATTTCATTTTGGCATTTTTGTATTTTTGTATTTTTTTTTTCAACATTTGTACACTTTTTCTTTCACAAGCTTTTGGCTCCAACTCTTTTTTTTTTTCCTCAATCCCAACAACATATTACACCTTGCAGCCACCCCAAACTTTAGTTCTTGCACCCATTCTAAGATTACATGCTCTCCTAATCCTAAGATCGGGTTAACATGGTGTTCCAGATTTTTGGGCTTATAACATTAGGTTATCAAGAACTAACAGGCTAATAGGCTCAAAAGGGCTAACTAGGGAACATGCAATAGGAATTGGTTTATTCAGGCCAAGTAGCTATTTACAAGGAAAATGCCTAAATCATTTGCTACACACATATAATCATGCAAACCAAAAAGAGATTCAATCAAATCCAGGGAAGTGCAACTTGAAAGTGATTTTCACACATTTTGAAACATGTTGGAGGCTCAAAACCTCACCTGGACATTCATGCAAATTGTTTGAAAGAGATACTATCCCTAGTGTGTGCTTCCTATCACCCCAAACTTATCATTCATCATGCTATCATAACAAAATCCCAAAGTTCAGTTTTCAATTTCACATGGAAATCACAAAATTTTTCAAATTTTTCAGCCTAGGGGGAATCATCACATATCAATCATGCAAGCAATCTGTGCAACATCAATCAAAATCTAGCAAACTTGCCAACTAAAACTTAACACACAAATGCTCCTGAGCTTCTCAAATTATTCAGGAGCTTTATTCAAAGAAAAGAAAACTTTATTCAAAGAAGAGAAAAACTACAACTAGTTCCCTCCCCCACACTTAAAACATGCATTGTCCCCAATGAACAACAACAGACTTTACACTCAGAGTGAGGGAAAGGAAAAGAAACTCCCTGATCAAGCATCAGTGTAGGTTGGAGCATCCAAAGATAGCTCCTCAACATTAGCATCCGCAGGGTCAGCAGCATCCACACCATGGAACGGCTTCAACCTTTGCCCGTTAACCTTGAAAGTCTTGTTGGTACCTGTACTTTGAATCTCCACTGCACCATAAGGAAACACATTAGTCACAACAAAAGGGCCATCCCATTTAGACCTAAGCTTCCCAGCCATCAATCTCAGGCGGGAATTAAACAATAAGACTTTCTGACCCACAAAAAATTCTTTCCTAACAATCATTCTATCATGAAAAAGTTTTGTTCTCTCTTTATACATCCTGGAGCTCTCATAAGCTTCAAGCCTAAGCTCCTCAAGTTGCTGCAATTGCAGTTTTCTCTCAACACCAGATTTCTTCATGTCCAAGTTGCAACACTTTACTGCCCAATATGCTCTATGCTCAACTTCCACCGGGAGGTGGCATGCCTTGCCAAAAACTAGCCGGAAGGGGGACATCCCTATAGGTGTCTTAAAAGCAGTCCTCTGGGCCCACAGTGCGTCTTCAAGACGGCGTCTCCAATCCATTCTGTTTTTCAGAACCAACTTCTACAGAATTTTCTTAATCTCCCTGTTTGATATTTCTGCCTGGCCATTGGTTTGGGGATGGTAAGCAGTAGACACTCTATGTACAACCCCATATTTTCTGAGTAAGGCCTCCAAGGTTCTGTTGCAAAAATGTGTGCCCTGGTCACTGATGATGGCCTTGGGTATGCCAAACCTGCAAAAGATGTTGGACCTAACAAATTTTGAAACAATCTGAGCATCGTTAGTCCTAGTGGGGATTGCTTCCACCCACTTTGAAACATAATCTACAGCCAACAAAATATATACAAAACCAAAAGAAGGGGAAAAGGACCCATGAAGTCCATCCCCCACACATCAAAGACCTCACAATAAAGCATTGGCTGCTGAGGCATCTCACTCCTACGAGTGATTGCAGGGCCTGTTATTTGACATTCTTTACAGTTCTTGTATACCTCATATGAATCCCTGAAAATTGTGGGCCAGTAGAACCCGGAGTCCAGGACTTTTCTTGCTGTCCTTTGAGGTCCAAAGTGTCCTCCAACTGGAGATGCATGTGAGAAATGCAGGATGGACTCCTTCTCATGATCGGGTACACACCTCCGAATAACTTGGTCACTGCAAAACTTCCACAGATAGGGGTCATCCCACACATAATACTTTGCATCGCTCTTCAGCTTGTGGAACTTTTGTCTACTTGTACTTGCAGGAACAACACCAGCAACTAGAAAATTTACAATGTCAGCAAACCAGGGGGTTACCCCATACATATGTAACAATCTCTCATCAGGGAAATCATCTTGGATGGGCAAAGTATCCTCATCCCTTGCTATCCTGCTCAAATGATCTGCTACCAGATTTTCAGCTCCACTTTTATCCTTTATCTCCACATTGAATTCCTGGAGCAAGAGCATCCACCTGATCAGTCTTGGCTTAGCTTCTGGCTTCTTCAGCAGATATTTCAAAGCTGCATGGTCAAGAAAAAAACAGTCACCCTAGAACCTAGCAAATAAGACCTAAACTTGTCAAGTGCAAATACAATAGCTAGCAGCTCTTTCTCAGTGGTTGTGTAATTTGCCTGAGCGACATCTAGGGTCCTAGAAGCATAGTGAATTACATGGGCAACCTTGCCCACCCTTTGTGCCGAATCGCCCCCACAAAGAAAATTTGAAGCATCACACATCGGTTCAAACGGGAGTGTCCAGTCTGGGGGGCTGGATGACAGGGGTAGAAGTCAACGCCTTCTTCGAGATAGTCAAATGACTCTTTGCACTTTTCATCAAACTCGAACAGGGCATCATTTTTCAGCAGATTTGACAATGGCGGTGCTATTTTGTCAAGTCCTTTATAAAGCGCTGTAGAAACCTGCATGTCCAAGAAAGGAACGGATCTCGCGTCGCAAGATGGGTAAGGCAATGAAGCAATTACATTTATTTTTGCAGGATCCACGTAAATACCCTCTCGGGAAATTACATGACCCAATACTATCCCCTGTTCTACCATGAAATGACATTTCTCATAATTCGAATCAAATCAAGTATCAATGCATCTCTCAAGAACTAGATCTAGACTATGCAAACAAGCATCAAAAGAGGAGCCATACACAGTAAAATCATCCATAAACACCTCTATGCAATTTTCAATAAAATCGAGAGAAAATACTAAGCATGCATCTTTGAAAGGTGCCATGAGCATTACGAGAGGCCAAAAGGCATCCTCCTATAAGCAAACGTCATCAAGGGGCACGTGAAGGTGGTCTTTTCCCCGATCCTCGGGGGCAATATGAATCTGAAAATACCCGGAAAAGCCATCTAGAAAACAATAATGGGATCGACCAGCCAGGTAGATCTAGCATCCGATCTATGAACGGCAAAGGAAAATGATCCTTTCGGGTGGCCTGGTTTAGCTTCCTATAGTCTATACAAACTCTCCAGCTATTCTGGACTCTAGTAGGCACAAGTTCATTATTCTCATTCCTAACTACTTGTTAGACCAGACTTCTTTGGTACAACTTGAACCTGGACTTACCCAAGAACTATCGGGAGATGGGATAGATAATACCCGCTGTAGAAGCTTAGTCACCTCTTTCTTTACCACATCCGAATCGGTGGGTTAAGTCTCCTTTGGGCTGTCGATCAAGCTTAGCCCCATCCTCCAAGAAAATTCTGTGCATGCATCCGGAGGGGCTAATTCTGGAATATCGGCCAATGTCCACCCAATGGCCTTCTTGTTCTTCCTCGAACTTCTAAAAGCTTGTCTTCCCGATCGAGTTGAGGCCGGAGGAAATGATGATCGGCAATGTTGCATCCCTCCCCAAGTAGGCATACTTTAAGTTCTCGGGAAGTGATTTGAGTTCCAAAGGAGGTGGTCGCTCAACGATGGTGCATTGGGAGCAGCCATAGGGTCAAGGATTTCTCTTGAGTGGACAGTTCCACTCTCATTATCACTATCACTATCATCCTCACCCCCGCAAGGTTAAATCCAAAAACTCGGAACAAACAGAACATGGGTTAGTGTTAGTGCGGTTAGTACAAGTATATACATCATCAAAACCAGAAATAACAGGAAAATCAGAAATAAGGTCATCATGAGTGTCCTCAATGAGTTCGAGACAAAGAAACTCTAAGTGGAATACAGAGTGCTCCTCTCTTGGGTGCTTCATAGCATCAAAAATCTTGAATTTGGCCACAATACCACCAAACTCCATCGACATAGTCCCATCATAAACATCAATCTTGGTCTTGGATGTCATCATGAACGGTCTCCCCAAGATTATGGGTGATCTACTTGACTGAGTCTCTCCTGCCATATCTAGGATATAGAAATCCGCAGGGAATATCAAATCATCAACTTGCACTAGGACATCCTCTACCATCCCCATGGGTCGGGCACTGGTCCTGTTTAGCCAATCGAATGGTAAGACCTGTGTCTACCGCAATGGCCCCAGATCAAGGTTATTAAAGATGGAGGTAGGCATGACATTGATTGATGCTCCCAAGTCCAGCATGCAGTTCTCAAACTTCTTGTCCCCAATAGTGCATGGGATAGTGAAGGTGCCTGGATCCTTGCACTTTTGTGGCAGTACTTGATTAGGGGCTATAGAAGCAACTCTCTCTATCTTTGACTGGATAAGCGCTGAGACATTCATTCCCAAGTCAACCCTCTCATTAATCTTCATCTTCCTCTTGTTAGTGCATAGGTCCTTCAGAAATTTAGCATATCTTGGCACTTGCTTGATCACATCCAACAGTGGAATATTAACAGCTACTTTTCTGAAAACATCAAGAATCTCCTTCTCTTTATTTTCACCACCCATCTTCAAATTTTTCTGAATTCTGTGTGGGAATGGAATGGGTGGTCTATACACTCTCTCAGTTTCAACTTCAACCACAGGCTCAGGAGTAGCCTCAACAGTAGGCTCAGGAGTAGCCTTAACAGTTTCTTCATCCTTTCCAGAAGTGGCCTCAACAACCTTTCCAGATTTCAGAGAGATGACACTCACATTAGGGTTGGAGGCATTAGGATTTATCACTGGGTCATGCGGCAGCTTTGTTTGTCCCTTGACCTTGTTGTATGCTATTCATGGATGTGGCCAACTGTCCAATCTGAGTCCTCAAATCTTGAATACTAGCATCTGTCCTCTGCTGAAACTGTACACTAGATGCAGCCATTTGCTTTACCAAGTCTTCTAATGATGGTCCAGAAGGTGTAGAAGTGGACACTGGAGGATGATTCTGAGGTGCCATCGGCTGTTGTTGGGAAGAGTTCCCATACCGCAGATTAGGGTGATTTCTCCAGCTAGGATGGTACCTATTAGTAGAGAGGTCTGGAATGCTGTTCCGATTCTGACTGCCTCCTTGATTATAGGGGTTCACTGCATAAGCTTGAGGTACTTCACTGACAAATTCTTCTCTCTGGATCGGGCATGGATCAAATGGATGCTCAGGTGTATTGCACATGCTACATAACTTTGCCGGCTGAACCTTGTCTATTGCCAATTGTCTTACAAAGGAAGTCAGCTCATCCAATCTATTCTCAAGGGCGGCTTGGTTAGAAGATGAACTATGAATCTCATGCACACCTCTTGGCTCAACTGAATTTCTTCTTGTAGAAAACTGCTGGGAATTCAACGACATGTTCTCAATAAGTTGCTTAGCAACAGCTAGGGTCTTATAAACTAATGCTCCCCCACTAGCGGCATCCAACAGATTCCTATCCATAGGCAACAATCCTTCATAAAAGTATTGGATCAGGAGTTGTTCAGAAATTTGATGCTGAGGGCAACTAGAGACCAAATGTTTGAACCTTTCCCAGTATTCAGCTAGTGACTCGTTCCCTTGCCTGATGCCACATATCTCTTTCCTTATTGAAGCAGCTCGTGAAGCAGGAAAATACCTTTCTAGAAACACCCTCTTCAAATCATTCCAAGTGGTGATGGAGTTAGGCTCAAGGTACAATAGCCAATCCTTTGCAGCTCCTTGGAGTGAAAATGGAAAAGCCTTCAGCTTGATACTGTCCTCAGTGACTCCCTCTGCTCTCGAGGTTGTGGAGCATACAACTTGGAATTCTTTCAAGTGCTTGTGTGGATCCTCACCTGCAAGACCATTAAACTTGGGCAACAGTTGAATAAAACCAGATTTCAGTTCAAAAGGGGTGTCAGCACCAGGATAAGAAATACATAATCCATTATAGTTGACATCAGGGGCAGCAAGCTGCCTTAATGTCCTCTGGTCTCCCATGTTTTCAAAAGCAGTTTTAAAATTGGAATTACTACTAGTGCTAGCCCGAAATTCCCTACGGAGTGTGTGCAATGTTCTTTCAATTTCCGGGTCAAAATCACACAGTTCAGGGCAATGAGACCTAGTAGCCAGACCAATTCAAAACAGAACAGAAAATAAAAGAAAGAAAAGAAAAGAAAATAAAAACAAATTGAGAAAAATAACAACTCAGAGTCCCCGGCAACGGCGCCAATTTTTGGTCGCGCTGTCGCCACGCGCCAAAAAGGACGAGCGGGTTTAAAACTGAAGTCTAGTGCGACAACTCGGATGTCGTCTCTCAAGGACTCTGAGAATATTATCTTTCACAAAAATCAGTTTTAGGGGGGGTTTGGATTGGAATGCAATTAAGAAACAAACAAAACAGAGCAATCAAAAACAGGGCAGTTGAAAGGAGATTATCAATTATCAAACAACGATTAATCTACTGTCAAGAATTCCCAACTATCCTTGGTTAATGTAAACCCAAACCCTAAGCAGATTCTTATCCCCTCCCGGTTGTAGTAGCAATTTACAAGCGAAACTACTACCACAGATACATGTCCCTATTCCCGAATTAAGCAAACGGGATTAAGCCCTTCGTGAACTAAGCGAACACGAAATGTACACACGCAAATTAAGCAGATGCGATTAATTATAGGAACATGATATCACCAGAGATAAATCAATACAATACAGTATACTCCTGAATTAAGCAAACAGAAATACAAAGTATGGTATTGAAGAGGGAAAAGCAATTAAAACAGGGATTTACATAACCTCAAGTATATAGGATCCTCAAACAGTAGACTAATCCTAGGACTTAGTGCTCCATAGCAAAAACGAAATCACAGAGAAAAATGTATATCAGAAAGTTGGAGAAGCAAAAAGTCTTTACAAAATGTTCAGAACAGCCTTTTATACAAATTCAAAATTCAGAAGGCTCGCGAGGCGAACAAACATTCGCGAGGCGAATTTCATGAACTGTCAGCAACCCTTGGCATTCTCGCGAGGCGAAGTGTCTCTCGCGAGGCGAGGATATGAAGAGTTTCCTCCTTACGCCCGTTATGGCCATCAGGGCCTAATCGTGATGCTCTCTGACTTTCAGATTCGCGAGGCGAATGGATGCTCGCGAGGCGAGACTCTTCAGCTTCAAAACTGCCACGGCCATGACCTTCAACACGGGCAAGTCGTGATCGTCTCTGACTTTTTCAGGTTTGGAAGACTCGCGGGGCGAGACCTTCTTCGCGAGGCGACCCAGAGACTTAGCAATTTCTTGGAACAGTCAGGCTTCGGGGTCGCGTGGCGAGCGTGTCCTTCGCGGGGCGAATCCCCTGTTCTTTATTTTCTCAACTTCTACTTAACCTGAAAACAAGGAAATAAGCATAAGTGTATTATTTTGATTTAAAACTAGCTAAATTAACTTAAAACTACTCTAGAGACTCAAAACCTTGCTCGAGGACAATCTAATCTAATTTGGGTAAAAATACGATATAATTTGCACAAAACCCTGGTCATACTAGCTATAAAACTAGATGAGCCAGAGGCTTTTCAGTCCTCATGGGTATCCTCAATAAGCTCAGAAAGCAACTCTAAGTGGAAAACAGAGTGCTCCTCCACTGGGTGTTTCATAGCATCGAAGATCTTGAACTTGGCCACAATACCACCAAACTCCATAGACATAGTCCCATCATACACATCAATCTTAGTCTTGGATGTCATCATGAATGGTCTGCCCAAGATTATTGGTGACCTACTGGAAGGTGTTTCTCCTGCCATGTCTAGGATGTAGAAGTCCGCAGGGAAGATCAAATCATCAACTTGCACTAGCACATCCTCTACCATTCCCATGGGTCGGGCACTGGTCCTGTTAGCCAACTGGATGGTAAGACCTGTATACTGCAATGGCCCAAGATCAAGGTTGTTAAAGATGGAGGTAGGCATGACATTGATTGATGCTCCCAAGTCTAGCATGCAGTTTTCAAACTTCCTGTCCCCAATAGTGCATGGAATAGTGAAGGTGCCTGGATCCTTGCACTTCTGTGGTAATGCCTGGGTAGGGGCTATAGAAGCAACTCTTTCTAGCTTAGACTGGATAAGCGCTGAGACATTCCTTCCCAAGTCAACTCTCTCATTATTCTTCATCTTCCTCTTGTTGGTGCATAGGTCCTTTAGAAATTTGGCATATTTGGGCACTTGCTTGATCACATCTAGGAGAGGAATATTTACAGCCACCTTTCTGAATACATCAAGAATTTCCTTCTCCTTGTCTTCACCCCCAATCTTCTTATTATTCTGCAATCTGTGTGGGAATGGGATTGGTGGTCTGTATACCTTCTCAACTTCAACTTCAACTGCAGGCGCAGGAGTTACCTCAACATTAGGCTCAGGTGTTACCTCAATTGTTTCTTCATCCTTTCCAGAGGTGGCCTCAACAACTTTTCCAGATCTCAGAGATATGGCACTCACATTAGGGTTGGAGGCATTAGGATTTATCACCGGCCGCGGGTAGCTGATTGGATCCTTGACCTTGCTGTATGTTGTTTATGGATGTGGACAGCTGTCCAATCTGGGTATGCAAAGCCTGGATGCTAGCATCTCCTCTCTTCTGAAATCGTGCTCGCGAAGCCGCAACCTCGCCCAACTCTCTTGCTGAAGTCAGATTGGTTGCCGCCATTTGCTTGACCAAGTCTTCTAATGAAGGTCCAGAAGGTGCAGAAGTGGTCACTGGAGGAGGATTCTGAGGTGCCATCGGTTGTTGTTGGGATGAGTTCCCATACCGCAGATTAGGGTGATTCCTCCAGCTGGGATGGTACCTATTGGTAGAGAGGTCTGGAGTGTTGTACCGATTCTGACTGTTTCCTTGATTATTGGGGTTTACTGCATAAGCTTGAGGCACTTCACTGATGAACTCTTCTCTCTGAATGGGGCATGGATCATATGGGTGCTCAGGTGAATTGCACATGCTACATAACTTTGCAGTCTGAACCCTGTCTATTGCCAATTGCCTTACAAAAGAAGTCAGCTAATCCAATCTATTCTCAAGGGCGGCCTGGTTGGAAGATGAACTATGAATCTCATGCACACCTCTTGTCTCAACTGAATTTCTTCTAGTGGAAAACTGCTGGGAATTCAATGACATATTCTCAATGAGTTGCTTGGCAGCAGCTAGGGTCTTATCAACTAATGCTCCCCCACTAGCAGCATCCAAAAGATTTCTATCCATCGGCAGCAATCCTTCATAAAAGTACAGGATCAGGAGCTGTTTAGAAATTTGATGCTGGGGGCAACTGGACACCAAATGCTTGAACCTTTCCCAATATTCAGCTAGCGATTCATTCCCTTGCCTGATGCCACATATTTCTTTTCTTATTGAAGCAGCTCTTGAAGCAGGAAAGTATCTTTCTAGAAAAACCCTCTTCAAATCATTCCAAGTGGTGATGGAGTTGGGCTCAAGATACAGCAGCCAATCTTTTGCAGCTCCCTGGAGTGAAAATGGAAAAGCCTTCAGCTTGATACTATCCTCGGTGACTCCCTCTGATCTCGAGGTTGTGGAGCATACAACTTGGAATTCCTTCAAGTGCTTGTGTGGATCCTCACCTGCAAGACCATTAAACTTGGGCAACAAGTGAATAAAACCATATTTTAGTTCAAAAGGAGTGTCAGCACCAGGATATGAAATACACAATCCATTATAGTTGACATCAGGGGCAGCAAGCTGTCTTAATGTCCTCTGGTCTCCCATGTTTTCAAAAACAGTTTTGAAATTGGAATCACTACTAGTGCTGGCCCGAAATTCTCTACGGAGTGTGTGCAGTGTTCTTTCAATTTCCGGGTCAAAATCACACAGTTCAGGGCAATTAGACCTAGTAGCCAGACCAATTGAAAACAAAAACAGAAAATAAAAGAAAGAAAAGAAAATAGAAAAATGGCGAAAAATAACAAATCAGACTCCCCGGCAACAGCGCCAATTTTTGGTCGTGCTGTCGCGCACGCGCCAAAAAGGACGAGCGGGTTTTAAAAAATGTAGTTTAGGGCGACAACTCGGATGTCGTCTCTCAAGGACTCTTAAAGTGCTATTTTCCACAAAAATCGGTTTGGGGGGGGGGGGGGGGGGTTTGGATTGGGATGCAATCAAAGAGAACGAATCAATGAAAACAGAGCAATAAAATAAGGCAGTTCAAAGAGGTTATCAAATGACCAAAAACAGATTAATCTATTGCTCTCGATTTCCCAACTATCATAGGTTCATGCAATTTCCAAGCCCTAAGCAGATTTTAATCCCCTCCCGGTTGTAGCAACAATTTACAAGCAAAACCACTACTACAGATACATGTCCCTATTCCCGAATTAAGCAAACGGGGTTAAGCCCTTCGTGAACTAAGCGAACACGAAACGTACACACGCAAATTAAGCAGATGCGATTAATTATAGGAACATGATATCACCGGAATTAAATCAACACAATACAATATACTCCTGAATTAAGCAAACAGAAATATAAAGCATGGCATTGAAGAGGGAGAAACATACAAACAGGAAATACAAGAACCTCAAGTATAGTGGAAATCAATTACAATAGATTAATCCTAGAAACTTAGTTCTCCATAACAAAAACGAAAACACACAGATAAAAAATGTAAACAGAACAATGGAGAAGCAAAAGTTCTTCCAAACTGTTCAGAACAGCTATTTATACTAATCAGAAATTAAGTCTACTCGCGAGGCGAAGCCTCTCTCGCGACGCGAATCTTGTGAACAGTCTGCAACCTTTGGTATTCTCGCGAGGCGAACACACCTTCCGCGAGGCGAGGAACTGAAGAGTCTTCTTATTACGCCCGTTATGAATATCAGGGGCCAACCGTGATGCTTTCTGACTTCCAGACTCGCGAGGTGAATGTATGCTCGCGTGGCGAGACTCTTCAACTTCGAAACTGCCACAGCCGTGACCTTTAACATGCATCAACCGTGCTGACTTTTGGTCTTCAGGGATGGATTACTCGCGACGCGAGTAAAGTCTTCGCGAGGCGACACAGAAACTTTGCAATTTTCTCGAAATGGTCGGCCTTCTGGTCGCGAGGCGAGAAGAGCAGTCCCGGGGCGAACCAGAGAGGATGTCAATTTCACTGTTCTGCTGGCTTTCAGGTTCGCGAGGCGAGCAAAACCCTCGCGAGGCGAATCCCCTGCTTCTTTATTCTCTCAACTTCTACTTAACCTGAAAACAAAGAAATAACTATAAGTATATTATTTGACTCAAAACTGGATAATTTAACCTAAAACTACTTTATAGACTCAAAACCTTGCTTGAGGACAATCTAATCTAATTTGGGTGAAAATAGGATATAAATTGCACAAAACCCTGGTCATACTAGCCATAAAACTAGATGAGCCAGAGGCTTATCAACTATAGAAAGTGGTTTCGACTCAAAAGGAGTTTTCTACCATTTTAGAGAGATTTTAGAAGTTTAAAGCATATAAAGAACACATAAAGTAAACTAAGAAATTAAAGATGAACTTGCAAAAAGATTCATATGAGAGCATTACCCTTAGTATAATGAAGAACTTTAATGAAGAACTCAAGTAGAAAAGATGAATAAAAACTAAAGCTTTAAGAGCTTGAACTTTTAAAAGAAAGGAAGAAGATGAAGGTTTAATGGAGTTTGAAGAAGGAAGATGATGAAATGAAAATGAAAGGGGTATATATAGAGAGGGGAGAGAGTGGCATGATCTTGGAGAGCAAGTTTTGACCTTGTGCCTTGTTTGGTTTGAGAAGAGAGAGAAAAATGGGTTTTTAGAATACAATGTTATATTTCAAAAAGTGTCATCATGACCACTCTTTAGTAGATAGCTTAGGTCATACCTCTAGTGAGTCACCTCACTCCTTCATCTCACCTCAAGCCTTTTATGTCTCCTATTCTGCTCCATTGTATAATCGGTTCAAGTTTCTGGTCGTATTTCGCCCAGAATAAATATTATATTTTATTTCCGAACTCAAATTTTTGAAAATTTCCAATATCCTACAAAACATCATAAAAACACTAACCGTTTCGTTCACGGGTCAAAATTAGGTTTTCTGCTCCGTAAACTTGTACTGGCAGTGAAAACGCAGACCGACTTTCGTCTGAATTTTCAATCGAAAATTTAACCGTGACTTCATATGATAAAAAAAACACAACAAATTGATTTTAACTTATTTAAAATAATTCTCTGGATTTTGTCGAAAATAAATACATATAAATATGTATTTACTGCTACAGAAAGCATAGGAAAAACAGGGTGTTACACACATTGATATATAAAAGGTATTAATGAGAAGTAAAGAATAATTAAATAATTAAATTAAATTTTGGATAAAATTAATTGTAATAAATAGTAACTAAACCATTTACCCGTACGATGCACATGAAAAAAATGTTTTAGGGTATAATTAATATTTTCAAATGGAAAAAATGTCACAAATTTCGTAAAAAAAGTATAAATTAATAACGAGTAAGAGATACTGTAATGTACAAAATAAATTTAATAAATTTTATATCACCTATCTATGTTAAATTATGAAATACTTCTTTATATACTACATTGGAGATGGAATTTGAAATGTGACTTTCATTTTCAAATACCAGTATCTTCAAATCTTGACATGATGCCACCTTGATATTGCAACATACAACTGCCCATGTGAAAAAATTGATTGTGGAAGATAAATGCCTACATGTTTTAGGGGTTGTCCTTGACTCTAATGACTCTAATTTATTGTCATTGTAAAAGAAACAACCACAAGAAATTGTCTATGTTGAAATTTAAAAGGGGTCCTAACGTCAGATGGCATCAATGACAATCAAGGAAATGAACCTTTTGTCCAATATTACTTTCGGAAATGACTTTTGCCTCAAAAAAATAGTTGCCCATGTGAGTAATGATGATGAAGTTGACACATGAAAACACAAGAAGGGGGTTGAATTGTGTTTCTTAACAGTTTTTCGAAAAAGCATTTTATTAAAACCTTTTTGCAATAAAAATAAGATAAAAACACCCAGATGAAATAATCTTTTAAAATAGTTAACAAACTCATATCCAAATCCCCACAGTTAGTGTAAACAAAGACTGTAAAAGGTAAGGGAAAGAAGATTCACACAAGTGATTTATCCTGGTTCACTCTCTTCTAACCAAGAGTTACGTCCAGTCCCTTCTACCTGAAGGTTTTCTCCACTATAATCCAATAGCTTTACAAGTATTCAACACCTCTTCAGGCTTACAAGTATTCTTTCTCTACCAATCCTCTTCAGGCTCTAACTCTTGAAGTTGACACAGGGAAACACAAGAAGGGGGGTTGAATTGTGTTTCTTAACAGATTTTCGAAAAAGTCATTTCTCAAACCTTTTACAAGCAAAACAATAAGAACAACACACAAATAGGAAAACGCTTTTGAAGAGATAATAAACTCAGATTCAAAACCTCACAGTTAGTATAAACAAAGACTGTAAAAGATAAGGGTTTAGAAGATTCACGCAAGTGTTTTATCCTGGTTCACTCTCTTCCAACCAAGAGTTACGTCCAGTCCCTTCTACCTGAAGGTTTTTTCTCCACTATAATCCAATAACTTTACAAGTATTCAACAACTCTTCAGGCTACAAGTATTCTTTCTCTACCAAGCCTCTTCAGGCTCTAACTCTATCACAGAGATTTAAAGATTGATCTTTTTAACTCACTAAGTGTGAGAGTATGACAGTTTAAGATCACTTGAATATTACAACAATATTCAAACTAATAAATTACAGACTTTTGCTTTTGAAAGAATGAAAGAACAAGAGCTTGTCTACCTAAGAATTGTATTGGCAGAAGTGAGGCTCGCAAAATTTATTTCAGGCAAGAGTCCTTTCTTCAGTATCTGAGGTCTTCTACTTATATAGTGACCTTCTTCTTCTCTTGTAATTCTTCAAAGGTTACTTTGAATTTGTATCTATTTAGACTTTAGCATTAAATGCTTGGATCCGTTGAGACTGATAACTTGATATGCTTCACTGAGAAGTGCTTTTGTGTCCAGATCTTCTTCAACAGTCTTGAAATTGTATCCGTTTAGACTGTAGCATTAAATGCTTGGATCCGTTGAGACTAATAACTTGATATGCTTTCTGACTTACCATCTTTGTACTTGACTTGATCTTTATAGGAATGTATTTTGACAGAGTACAAAGGTTTAAATTTCAATGGTGCGAAGTTCCTTTTATCCAAGAGATAAAGATTTTATACAAAAGAAGCATCAAGGTAAAAGACATATATTCTTTGAATAAAATAAGCAGTCATTTGAAATAAATTCATCGTGGTCCAGATTGCATTAAATCAAATATTCAAGGTAGCAAACATATAGAACATATATAGCCATCTACTTAGTTTTAAGAATGCATCTATACAAGATTTTAATTCTGCTCGTCCACTAATGTGACAAAAGCACTCGTCCACTAAAGTGGTAGAAACACTCATCTACTAATGTGATAGAAGTGCCCGTCTACTAATGTGGTAGAAGCGCTCGTCTACTGATAAGGTAGAAGCGCTTGTCTACTAATGTGGTAGAAGCGCTCGTCTACTAATAAGGTTGAAGCGCTCGTCTACTAATGTGGTAGAAGCGCACGTCCAACACACAAGTGATTGAAACAAACGTCCAGCAGTGTAGTGTTTGAAGCAAATGTCCAGCACTATGGAGATTGAAGGGCACGTCCAAGACGCAAGAGATAGAAACTTGCGTCCACTAAAGTGACAGAAGCCCTCGTCTACCCAAGTCTTGGACTTACTAAGTCCTTAGAGAACATCCGTCCAATGACGTGGCACTGTGGACGTTTACCGAATTTTAGTTTAGACACTATGGACATATACTTGAGTTACAAGGATAGCCCTCGTCTGCTGACATGGCTCTGTGGACGTCTACTTCCAAGTCTTTGGACTTGCTATACCTAACAAGTTATTTAGGTATTCATTTATAGCCTCGTCTACTATAAAGCTAAAGACTCAGAATTTTACCAAGAGTTGTAGAATGGTCTAGAGGTTTGAACTAGAATCTGTAGATTTCATACTTTAAATTTCAGTTCCTCTGACTCGCATAAAGTAATCACCGCATACTTATAACAAACAAGTTAGATCTTTGACAAATACTTTGCGATACAAATTTAACCTTTTTGTTAACATCAAAACTTAAGAGATTATTTTAATCCAAACCCATTTTGGTTCTAACAATCTCCTCCTTTTTGATGATGACAAAAACCAATTAAATTTGAGTGAGCAATGTCTAAGAGAGCTATAGAGCTCCCCCTAAGAAAAAGCATTTGAACTTAAAGAGTAAAATAGATAAGAAGCAGCATATAGCGGTTTTAACATATCAGATCAGTCATGTTGAAAACATAGTATCAGAGTTAACTATTTTAACAGAGCTTATAAGTCCAAACACAGATAGCAAAATCAGATAGCAAAACAGATCATATTAAGTACAAGTATGAAGCAAAATAGTATGCATGTGAAAACAGATATGTATAACCAAAAACTGAAAATTTAATTTATATATCCTTTCTCCCCTTTTTTTGTCATCAGACAAAAAGGAAACAGGAGTGGACCATCACTGTCAATATAAAGGAATAAAAGAAGGCTAAGAAGAGGGTGGATGTGGTGAAGGAGGGTTCTGGTTTGGTGGAGGTGGATGAGGGTGAATTGGCAGATTGTGACTCTGTTGAAAACTTTGCACAATGCTCATCATCTGGTTGATCATTACATTCGTTGGAGCCAGGGATTCTACAACTTGCTCTCTCACTTGTTCCTTGACCTCAACCTTTACTCTCTCTTCTATAATTTTTCAATTGTCTCTTCAAAGTTTGGAGGCAGTGAGGGCCTTGAACTTTCAACACTGTCTTGAGCATGTGCTTGACTTGGAACAGTGTCTAGAGCTCTGGAAATTTGAGGGTGCTCATTAGGATGAATGACAGTCAGAGCCATTGGCTGAGATGAGTGTTTCTCAGAAGTGCTTAGCCTAGGAATAGACTCAGTAACTTCCTCAACCTCAGCAACTGGTTGAACAGAGTCAACATCCATTCTGGTCTTCGATTATTATTTCCTCGTCAGTGTGCTCTGAAGGTGGAGATGGTGGTGGTGATGAAGCAAAGGTGAGTACAGGAGGAGGCAGCTCTTTAGCCTAGTGGACATGGTCTTCTTCATAGACAAGACTGATGACAGGAATCCAAAGAGTGTCCTTGTAAATGAAGAATATGGCATTTGAGAGTCCACATTTGCCTCTAACGTTAGGAATTCTTCTCTTCTCTTCATCACTCAGACCAGACGAAGAAGCTTCCTTAGCACAGTCCAGCATGTTATTTGCCCAAATGGCAAATGCAAAATCTTGATCAATGTCTTCAACTGGCTGTGACAACCAGAAATTAATCATATTTTGATCATAAGGTTCAACAGTATCAGGATTGATAAAGCAGGAACTGTCTTCTAGTTTCTTTGCAGTGCTCCTCTGCTTCTTCAGATCCTTGTCTTTGTTCAGATCTATCATTGGTAATCTTGGAGCAATCATATAGGGTCTGACACCAATCTTTGTCTTCTTCTTGGTGTGAAACAGCCAAGTTGGAGGGACAAAGTTTGCAGCCCTGACATATCTTGGTAATTCAAACTCATTCTACAGGAACGCATACATGAGGTGGTCCACAAGACTCACATCTCTGTCATAAATAGTTGGATGTCTGAAAGTCTCCCAAGAAGTTTCTCTATCCAGAATGAATTCAGGTCTTCCTTCTATTCTTAACCTTTTATGGATGATTGATGGAGCATTTGCTTTGCAATGGCCAGTTTCCTACACAGGTATGATGTCCCTGTTGACACCATCTGTGAAAGGTTTGAAAGGAGGATTTGATGAGGTTTGGGTAGATTTTTCTAAGTGGGAATTTTGTAGTGGAAGGTGAGTAAGGGCAGGTCCAATGTGGTTGTGCAGAGTGGATGGAAGAGGATTGTTGTGGTTTGGCACATATGGAATGGTTATGTATTCTGGGTATTGTATGGACTCAGGTTCATACTCATATTCTGGTAAAGGATAGAAAGGTCTGGTTGAAACAGGTTTAGGTTCATGTTTGATTTTCATCAATTCTTCTGTTTTGGCCAAGGCAGCAGTAGCAACATAAGTTCTGAGATTCATATTGGCTATGTTCATCTTGCCAAAATCAGCAGCAGACATTCCCTTCTCAGGTAGAATCCTTGCTTGTTCTTCAAGGGACTTAGCAGCAAGAGAGTCATAGATTCCCTGAGATTTGAAAATCTTAGACAAAAGATGACAGTAAGGGATTGCAGAGAGCTTCTTCTTGTGAACAACAGCATCCCTGAATCTTCCATACAGAATTCTGGGCAGGTTGATTTTAGTCTCTGTGATTAGATGACAGAGACAAAACTTGTGCAGGGCTGACGAGTTGTCCTTCGACCCAGTCTTGTGCAACACCACCTTGTTCAGTAATTGATGAAGAATGCGAACATGATCCTTCATCTCCACTGACTTCCATAAATGATTTCTTACTGTGTCTTCCCTCATTAGGAAGGCAGCTATTACTTCAGAACCACCAAGGTCTGTCTCCCATGAAATAGTGAAAACCACTCCTTCTTGAGGGCAGTTGATAGCATCAGAGATGGTCTTTTAAGAGAACACTATCCTTTTTTCCGAGAACTTCAGCAGAAATCTCAGACATTGAAACTTGAAGGTTTCCCCAGAACTCCATAATCAGGTTAGGGTAGATAGAGACTTTCTCCACGAAAAGTCCTCCCCAGCCAGCAACATTAACATTCTTGTTTATGTCCAAGTTGTATTCTTGCATAATCCTAAAGTTGAAATGATGTTCAGAAGCAAGGTTCAACTTGTCGGCATTGAAACCACCAGAAGAGGAAGCCTTTGTTGAAGGTTTGAGAGCTAGGATTTGGAAGCAAGAAAACAGAGTACACTCGAGGTTTCAAAAGAGAAGATTGTGAAAGGTTTTTTAGATGGAAAGAGTATTACTTAAAAAGGTTTCGAATTTGAAGAGATTTCCCAAAGAAATTAATGAAAATGTGTGAGAAAAGGAATAATGAGTACTGATGCGGTTCATGTTTATGAAACCATAAAAAGCTATTGATGGGATTGATGGAAATAACTGACTCAGCATAAGGATATTATTAAATATGTCTTTGACATAAATTAATGCTAATATAACAATAGATAGCATAGACGAGTATGATAAAACCATGCAAACAATCAATATACGCAATACTCACTGGACGCGCATGCAACATGTATTGGACGCACTCATGCAATAGACGCAAGCATTGGTCGCATAGTTAATCCACACAAATCATATTAAGATGTTTTCTACTAAATATTCATCTATCCTACCTCTATATACATTTTAGTCTACCTTCTTATCTTTGTCATCTTTGTTCAGTATGGACGTCGGATGCATAGGGTATTCATTGATTTTCAATTATCCATCTTAAACTTCTTTAGAAGTCCTTTGTATATTTAGTTTGATGGATGTACAACTCGTCCACTATTTGCTTCACTTTAAGTCCAAGAAAGAACTTGAGTTGTCCCAACATACTCATTTCAAACTCTTTCTGCATAAGCTTAGAGAATTCTTTATATAGAGATTCATTAGTAGCACCAAAGATTATGTCATCAACATATATTTGAACAACAATAAAACTTGATTTATTGGATTTTCTAAATAAGGATGTATCAACCTTTCCTCTACTAAATCCATTGTCCATTAAGAATGAACTTAACCTTTCATACCAAGCTCTAGGAGCTTGTTTAAGACCATATAAAGCTTTCTTTAGCTTATATACATGTTCATGTTGGGTTTCACTTTCAAAACCCGAAGGATGTATAACATATACTTCCTCACTAATAACACCGTTTAGAAAGGTACTTTTTACATCCATTTGATATAGCATTATATTATGATGTGCAAGCAAATGACAATAAGATGCGAATAGCCTATAATCTAGTAACTGATGCAAAAGTTTCAGTATAGTCTATACCTTCTTCTTGAGAATAACCTTGTGCTACAAGTATCGCTTTATTTCTTACTACCTTACCATTTTCATTAAGTTTGTTTCTGTACACCCATTTGGTTCCAATAACTGATTTATCTTTTGGTAAAGGCACAATTGTCCACACTTTACTTCTTTCAAATTGGTTCAGTTCTTCCTGCATTGCAAGAATCCAACCCTCGTCCAGTAGAGCCTCGTCTACTTCCTTTGGTTCTAACTCAGAGACTAAGGCAGAATCATCTTGTTCTTTGAATGTAGATCTGGTTTTTAGCTTATCATTAGGATTGCCAATGATTTGATCTTGTGGATGATAATTCCTGAAGTACCAATATCTGTGAACAATTTCTTGTTGAGAGGTTGAAGCTTCTGACTCATGTTGTTGAATGTCGTCCACTTGAACATCAGGTTTGACTTTTACTTGAATTTCAGAGTCCTTGAGATTCAAATCTGCAATAGCTTCATCAAGCTCCACTCCAGTGATCTTCCCTTTCTGATTACCTCTAAAGGTAACCCAGTCACCATCCCTGTGTTTAAGGTCTTGGAACATACACCTTTCTCCTGTCATGTGACGTGAGCAACCACTGTCCAAGTACCAGGATGTGTGTTTCTTTCTTGTTGTTAAGCAAGTCTGCAACAGGTACAATCTTATCTCTAGGTACCCAAATTGACTTGCGTCCTTTCTTGTTAGTAGTCACTGGACTAGCATGTTTAATATGCTTATAATGTATGCATCTAGATGTTATGTGACCACTTTTTCCACACACTTTACAGTAAGTGTTGGACGAGCATAGTTTAGTTTTGACATGTGTTTGAGCTTTTGAGGTTCTATTATGCACATATGGTTTTGACTTTTTATAAGATGCTTCATGCTTTTATTTGTCATAACCAAGGCCAGACTTATCATGTGGTGACCTAGAGTAACTTAAAATTAAACTAAGCTTATCTGAGCCACCTACAAATTTAGACAGAGTGTCTGTCAGATATGTTATATCTTGTTTCAGTTTTGCAACTTCACAGGAGATAGTTGACTCACTTGAGTTTGTCAGTTAGACTAATATTCTCTTATTTCAGTTTGTTATTTTCATTTACCAGACTTATTTTCTCCATGCAAACAATATCATATTCTTTAGATAGTTTTGAAAATTTCTTTTTGAGACTTCTATATTCATGAGACAGAATTGATGAATTATGCGATAATTCATCAAAAGCATCTTGAAGAATGGAAGAGTTAGAATCCATTACCTCAACATCAGTGTATTCACTTTCTAATGATGTACCAGCCATGAGACAGATATTTGCCTCTTCCTCTGCTTCATTCTCTTCATCAGATGAAGACAGATCCAGATCCTTAGAGTCTGATTTTTCTTTGATAAACTTTTTGTTGAACTTATTCCTTATGAAACCATCTTTCTTTCTCCACATATGTTGAATCTTTCTGGAGATGAAAGACAGTTCATCCTCATCAGATCCTTCATCACTGTCAGAGGGGTCTGCTTCATCAGATGATTCCTTAGCTTTAAGAACTTTGGAAGAGCTAGCCTTCTTTGCCTTTAAGGCAATAGATTTTCCTTTTCTGAAACTTTCTTCTTCATTGAGCTCAAGCTCATGAACTTTTAAAGATCCAAGAAGTTCCTCCAAAGTGAGAGTATTGAGGTTCTTTGCTTCCTGAATAGCAGTGACCTTAGGTCTCCACTGTTTATATAAGCTCCTAAATTTTTTTTTTGACATGATCTCTATTTTCATAGGTTTTTCCAAGATATATAAGATTGTTGGTGATAGTTTGGAATCTTCCAAACATTTGATCTATAGTTTCATGCTCAGCCATTTTAAATAACTCATACTGATGAACCAGCATGCTTATTTTTTACTCCTTAACTTGGGATGACCCTTCATGAGCTAGGGCAAGAGTATCCCATATTTCCTTAGCAGTGTTACAGATGTGGACTTTATCATGCTCAGATTTGGTGATAGCTGACACGCTGTCGCGCACACGTCAAAAAGCGAGTGATTGGAAAAATATGTAGCTAGGGAGTGACAACTCGAGTATCGTCTCACAAGGACTCTTGGATTGTTATTCGCAGAAAATCAGTTTTGGGGGAGGTTGAAGTTGAATAATTCAATAAAGAAAACAAAGCAGAAAACAATGCAAACTAAATAATTACCAATAGGCTAAAACGATTAATCTACTGTTCTCAGTTTCCTAACTATCATTGGTTCATACAATTCCATGCCCTAAGCGGATTCTAATCCCTTTTCGATTGTAGCAGCAATTAACAAGCGAAATTGACACTACGAGATATATGTTCCTAATTCCGAATTAAGCAAACGGATGAAGCTCTCGTGAATTAAGCAAACACGAATGAACACACGCGAATTAAGCAAACACGATTAAGTATAGGAACACACAATCATCGAAACAAATCAATACATATTCTATACAATCCTGAATTAAGCAAACAGAACATATAGAACTATATTGAAAGAGAATAGCAATAAGTTTGGGGATTACAGAACCTCAAGTGGCAATGGAAACCGATTACAGCAGATCAATCATTGGCGATTAGTTCTCCATCAAATAAAACATAAAAACCCTAGGAACTAATTCGCAACCGTCTAATCTAAAGAGAAAAGAAGATGATAAAAACTGTTGCAATCTGCCCTAAAACAGCAATTTATATCCTTCAGCATCTGCGCCCGCTCGCGAGGCGAGTAGCTTCTCATTACGCCCGTGATGAGTATCACGGCCTGGGCGTGATAGCTTCTGGTCTTCAGTCTAGCGAGGCGAAACATGGTTCACGAGGTGAGAGAAAAAGGGTTGCTTTCTCTATCACAGTCAGCCTTCAGGCTCGCGAGGCGAATAGTTTCTCGCGAGGCGAATCTTCCAGAATTGCATTTTTCCATTGTTTTCTTCATTCCCTTGGCTCTAAGTGCTTCCCCTTTTAACCTGAAAACATGAGACAGCAGTGAATGCTTTATTTGACTCAAAAACTAACTAGAATGTCCTAAACTACTTAAGAAACTCAAAATGTTGCTTGAGGACAGTTAAATCCAAATCTGGGCTAAGACGAGATTGAAGCTCGAATAATTAGAACAAAAACCATGATCTTACTAGTTATAAAACTAGTTAGCCAGAGGCTGATCAATAGCACACATCAAATAGTGCTTAGCTTTCAGATTGAGTTGATGTTGATTTTTCTGCTCTTGAGCCCATTGAGCTCTAGGAATAGCAGCTCCAGCATCACCTCTTGGTTGAGTGTAGCCAGTTTCAATCAGCAGCCAGATGTCCACGTTTTGTGCATCAAGAAAAGCCATCATTCTCTTTTTCCAGTAGTCATAATCACTACCATCAAAGAGAGGAGGTATGTTGATTGCATGTCCTTCTGTATCCATGCTTGTTGGATCGTACTCCCTCAGCACTTGCTAGATGCTCAACCCTTTCGAGGCTGAGCTCTGATACCAATTGAAATTGACACAGGGAAACACAAGAAGGGGGTTGAATTGTGTTTCTTAACAGATTTTTGAAAAAGTCTTTTATCAAACCTTTTACAAGCAAAACAATAAGAACAACACACAAACAGGAAGACGCTTTTGAAGAGATAATAAACTCAGATTCAGAACCCCATAGTTAGTATAAACAAAGACTGTAAAAGATAAGGGTTTAGAAGATTCACGGAAGTGTTTTATCCTGGTTCACTCTCTTCCAACCAAGAGTTACTTCCAGTCCCTTCTACCTGAAAGTTTTTTCTCCACTATAATCCAATAGCTTTACAAGTATTCAACACCTCTTTAGGCTACAAGTATTCTTTCTCTACCAAGCCTCTTTAGACTCTAACTCTATCACAGAGATTTAAAGATTGATCTTCTTAACTCACTAAGTGTGAGAGTATGACAATTTAAGATCACTTGAATATTACAACAATATTCAAACTAATAAATTACAGACATTTTCTTTTGAAAGAATGAAAGAATAAGAGCTTGTCTACCTAAGAATTGTATTGGCAGAAGTTAGGCTCGCCAAAGTTATTTCAGGCAAGAGTCCTTTCTTCAATATCTGAGGTCTTCTACTTATATAGTGACCTTTTTCTTCTCTTGTAATTCTTCAACGGTTACTTTGAATTTGTATCTGTTTAGGCTTTAGCATTAAATGCTTGGATCCGTTGAGACTGATAACTTGACATGCTTCACTAAGAAGTGCTTTTGTGTCCAGATCTTCTTCAACGGTCTTCAAATTGTATCTATTTAGACAGTAGCATTAAATGCTTGGATCCGTTGAGACTGATAACTTGATATGCTTTCTGACTTACCATCTTTGTACTTGACTTGATCTTTATAATCATGTTTTTTGACAGAGTACAAAGGTTTATGGTTTCGATGGTGCGAAGTTCCTTTTATCCAAGAGATAAAGATTTTATACAAAAGAAGCATCAAGGAAAAAGACATATATTCTTTGAATAAAATAAGAAATCATTTGAAATAAATTTATCGTGATCCAGATTGCATTAAATCATATATTCAAGGTAGCAAACATATAGAACATATATAGCCGTCTACTTAGTTTTAAGAACGCATCTATACAAGATTTTAATTCTGCTCGTCCACTAATGTGGGGGTCTCCATAAGGGTAGAAACACTTCTATAATGTGATAGAGCGTGTCTACTATGTGGTGGCGCTCGTCTACTAATAAGGTAGGCTGTCTGGGTGGCGCTCGCCTACTAATGTGGTAGAAGCGCTCGTCTACTAATAAGGTAGAAGCGCTCGTCTACTAATGTGGTAGAAGCGCACGTCCAACACACAAGTGATTGAAACAAACATCCAGCACTGTAGTGTTTGAAGCAAACGTCCAGCACTGTGGAGATTGAAGGGCACGTCCAAGATGCAAGAGATAGAAACTTGCGTCCACTAAAGTGACAGAAGCCCTCATCTTCCCAAGTCTTTGGACTTGCTAAGTCCTTAGAGAACCTCCGTCCAGTGACGTGGCATTGTGGACGTCTACTGAATTTTAGTTTAGACACTATGGACGTATACTTGAGTTACAAGGATAGCCCTCGTCTGCGGACGTGGCTCTGTGGACGTCTACTTCCAAGTCTTTGGACTTGCTATACCTAACAATTTATTTAGGTATTCATTTATAGCCTCGTCTACTATAAAGCTAAAGACTCGGAATTTAGCAAGAGTTGTAGATTGGTCTAGAGGTTTGAACTAGAATCTATAGATTCCATACTTTAAATTTTAGTTCCTCTGACTCGTATAAAGTAATCCCTGCATACTTATAACAAACAAGTTAGATCTTTGACAAATACTTTGCCATACAAATTTAACCTTTTTGTTAACATCAAAACTTAAGAGATTATTTTAATCCAAAACCACTTTGGTTCTAACAACTCTAACAAAGAGATTTAAATAATGATTTTTCAAGCTCACTTTGTGTGAGAGTATGAAAGTTTAAGATCAATAGTGATTACAAATGAATTTGTTCAAGAGAATCTTGAGCAAAGTTTTAACACTTTAAATATCAGAGCTAAGATCTATTTCTTCACTGGGGATCGTCCAGTATTTATAGATGAAGTGCTTCTCTGCCATGATCTTCTTCAACGGTCTTCAACTTGTATCCGTTTAGACATAGCATTAAATGCTATGATCCATTGAGTCTGATAGTCTTTATGCGAGAAGTGCTCTTGGTTATTAGAAGAATGCTCGAAGTAGCGCTGTCATTTCTCTATTGTACCAAAGGTTGCTTTCTGACTTTCCTTCTTCGTACTTGGTTCAACTTTACAGCAATATAAGTGTCAGCACAAAGGTTTGTGTCCTCGATGGTACTATGTTTCTAATCTCAAGAAACAATGATTTAAATAATTCAAACAACACAAGAAATAGACACAAATTCCTTCGTATTAAATAACAATCATTTGAAATAAATTCACTTTGACTAGACGGGTTCGGTTTTAGTGACCTGTGGATGCGTGTTGCCTTAAAAACAGATGTCTTTAAGCTTGTGCAAGTATACACAATCGCATCAAGTAATATAGAAAGTAAGTTCAGATATCATTCCCATGGGGATTGTAATGTTGCAGCAAATTCCAGTTCAGATTATATGTTCTACGAGTTAGAGTAGGTAACAAAAAATAGTGGTGTGTGTGCAAAATAAAGTAAATGAAGCTTTGGAATAAAAACTGAAAATAAGAAAGCAAACAAAAAAGAGAGTATGTTGTCAAATTTGGATAAAATAGATCTAGGTATGCTGGATCATAAATCCTGCGTAGCATAGATTATGCTCTGCGTATGCTGTAACATTTAACTCCAGGAAATAAAAGTGTGTTTTTCAACATTTAAGGGTTAGGTTCATTAACTGCTTTCTATTCCTAGATTCATATTAATTACACCACCCTCTTAATAAGCATGTTCCAGTTAGTTTAGGGACTTGAATAACTATTCCTAGTTCATTCAACACCATTTAATTTTCCAATTAATGATTTAATCCCTATCCTTTATCAATTTTCACTTTACTCAATTTTTCCAAACCAAGCAAGCTAGATATTTAATTAAGTTGGACACTCTTAACTAAATAACATTCAACACATAATAAAGTAAAATGCAGAGTATATCATTGCATAAAAAGAGCTAAGCATTCATTACAATAACATACCTAAAGCTTAAAAGGTTTAGCTCATGTTGAGCTTACAAACGCAAAATATAAAAATGAGAAGAAAGCCATTACAATGGAGCATGAAAATGGAACATTGGAGAGGAGGAAGATGACCCTTGGCTGCTGCTATGCGTCCTCCAGCTGCTATCCACCCAATTAGAAATGAAGTGTGTCCTCTTTTAGGGTTCAAAAAGGGTCCCTTTTTCTCTTTCTTACTTTTGGGACATCAAAGTAATATATTAAAATAAAGGCTTGGGCCCATTTCCTCAAATGTACAACCACAAAAACCTAAAGAAATCAGAAAGGACGTCCTCAACTTTTAGGACAGCCTATCAGGAGAGAGAAAATGTGCTCAGTTTTTGTCCTTTTTTGCACGTCCATAAGCTGCAGCATGACCAAAGCATTTTCTAGCAGCTTGTCAACAGTTTGCACCCAGATGCTGCAGCATGCCCAGAGCTATTTTCTACAGCTTGGCTAAACTTCAACAAAAGCCTAACAAAACTCAAGAAACACATTAAACATATTCCTAGACACTCAAAAACAGAAAATTAAACGAAATTTATACAAAGACACATATTACACTAAACTAACTTAAAACACCTAAAACATCCACATAAAATACTCAAAGTATAAAAAAACTCAAGCTAAGAAAGAGTAAATAACTCTTCATTAAAAGAGTTATCAACACGCATGTCTTTGGATGCGCAATTTTAACTATATATAGAAACTGGGTCATCTACTGATTTGCATCTAGTTAACTTCTCGTCTAGTTATAAGTCTTTGGACTTTCTATTTTCCTGAGAGTTGTTAATTGGCTCGTTTTACACATAGACTTAAACACACATCTAGTGTCTTTTAACTTAGCCAAATTTTAATGCCTCATCTAGCGATAACCTTACAGATTTAGATTTTTACCATAATATTTGAAGGCTCGTCTAGCGAGTGATAGCTTAAACCCAATACTTATTCTTAGCAAAAATAGGAACACATAAATGGTTCCCATGTCTAGCAATACTTAGAACAGTCATGCAAGCTAGAGTAAACGAGTTAGTTCTTTAGCACATCTTTGCCATACAAATTTAACATTTTTGTTAATATCAAAACTTAAGAGATTATTTAGCCAAAATCACTTTGGTTCCAACATATGAGTCGTGTGCCATTGCGTAATCCATAAGACTGATCTATGTTTCTTAACAACATGATGGGAACACCAATTTTCAGTTTCAATTCATGATTAGGAAGTCCTGATGAAGTAATGTGTTCAAAAATTCAGGAGTATGAACATCATTTGGCCTATCAACATTTCCACTAAGGGAGCATGAGCTATCAAAACTTAAATAAGTTTTCATTTCATCGGGGGATCAATGACAACATATAATCTTTCAACTTATCAACAACGTCATTTTTTAGTGCTAAAATAGCCCTATCTTGAAAATTATGGATCATTCATATTCTTCAAAAGGCATGGATAAGTACTATCCACAATAGAAGCGAGGGGGTCACCCGAATTTGTAATCAACATGTCATCTAGTTTATCAATGACAACATCTCCATCATTTATTAAGGAGGACATCATAAACTTTAAATGAAGGAAATAAATCACATAGGCTAATGAATAAACTGGATCGAATGTAGTTTCTTAAACTGTTCAATTAACTCCTCATCATCATACTTTTTTTTATTGTGTAACTTTGCTAGTTGTTTTCAATGTTTGACTGACTAATTTCCACATTGAATAACAAATGCTTGTCCAATAATGAGTCAAATTCAGCAAGGTAAACAACAGTTTCTTTTCCCTACTCCAAAAACAACCATGTTAATATTCTGCTGCACTCAAGTTGATACTCAAAAACTAAAGAAATAATCCAATATTTGCTCTTGTTTCAATATTTGGGACCTTAGTCATTGAAGTAATCAAAGATGCTACAGTCTTTCCTATTTGGTCAGACACGACATTATCAAACAATGTAAAAGTTGTTGATCCGGTATCATCAATTACTTTAACCTGTAACTTGAACCTACAAAGTAAAAATAAAAAATTTAAAAAATTTGATCCATGTACCCTAAATCAAGGTATGAGTCAATTAATACCTGGGAACTGGAACAACATTCTTGGCACATTTTTAACATTTGCAATTGATTCCTTGTTGTTTAACCTTTTATTTGACAATTATTACACACATTATATGACCACCCTTATTCGGTGCCGATCTCACTAATTTTAGCCAGAATAGAACAGAAACGCCTCTAAAAATGTTGAAAAATATAGTTCGGTAAAATGCAAAAGTATTAATGTTCCATTGTGGATCACAAAAACATTAATATTCCAAAATATTATGAAACAAACCTCTATAGCCTCAATAAGATCTGAAATTGTCATTCGTTGTGACTGCAATAAATTATCACCTAAAGAAATGGTAGTGTGTCCCGACGTATGACTTACAACTTGATTGAGAGAAACATTTCCATTTCCCATCTGTGAAAAATAAAAACAATATAAAGAATATATCAGATTAATCATGCACAAACCAACAAATTAAATTTAAATAGTATGAGACATACTTCTGCTTATATTCAAAGACTTGTGTGAGATTTGGATTGATAAGAAACTTTGTACCATAAAAATCATTTGAAATACCCAATGTCCCTAACAAAGAATGGTGCCATCCAATGTTAAGAAAACAAAGCATAACACAAATGCATCTAAAGAGTGAGTAACACAAATTATGTAAAAGATAATGTACCATTAAGAATTGTTTGTCATCACATTTGTATAATCACTATTAGAGGACAAATGGATTCATCTTTATCAACATAGGCGTGCATCTCCTCAGCATACTCTCCCCATATAGTACATATAACTCTATTGTTTCTTTCATAATAGCATTTGAAAATGTTTACGCATTAAAATATTGAAATGTAATGTACATAGACAATTTAAGTCATATAACTCATAAAGTCCATAACTTGCTCCAAATCTTCAAGTGCAATATCTATTAGCGTGTTCATTTTTCTATTTTTCTCTATCTCCTTAAGGATATGCTTCTTCATAACATGTCTCATTAAAATATTTTTAAACACCCTTAATCATATTAAAATTTTAAGTAAACGAATACTAACCAAACAAAAAGCCTTGGCAAGTACCAGAAAGGATTTCTGGAAAGGAAACAAAATCAGAAATGATGAGTTGGTATTGTGTCATCACAGTTTTGGTGCAGTCGATACAACGAACAAAATTCAGCTTAAACTTATGCCTTGTAGTCTTAAAGTTAGGATCATTTTGAGCGACCAAATTTTTTTTCAACAATATAAACATAACCTTCTTCCATCCTTGACTCAAACCTTGGTATGTGGCTACCTTTGATTGTAGCATGTATTTTGGTAGACTTGTATTTTTTTTAAAAAGAAATGAAAAGAACATATCAATGAGACATTAGTCGACCAAAGGAAACAAATACATTAATACATTAATGCACATAAAATAAATTAACTTACATTTTCATCAAGGAAAATCATCTCAACATTACTGGTTTTCAGAGGATTCTTGAAATCGGCTACTTTTCACTTACAAATTATACAAACCTTGATCTTCCAATTGATTGATCCTTCCAGTAAGAATGTCACTAAGGTAATTGTTGATGTCATTCAACAAAGTTCCAAGCATCATATTTAAGAGTAAATATCATTATTTAAAAGCAAAATATGTGTACCACTAAATACAGAGCCGCCTCTCTCTCTCAACATTCTCTCTACTCCTCTTTTCCTCACCCACCAGAATGAGGTGGTTTTGGGTCATTTTTTGGCCTGGAATCACCCATCTATATCGTTTTCCTCTCCTTTTATCTAAATAAGTGGTTTTTCCACATAGATCTGGTTTTTATTTCGTGTTTTTGTGTTTTTGTCGTTTGCATGCGGCGGTGTTTTGTCCGTTGTCTTGTTATGGCGTCATTTGGTTTCCCATCATGCTGCGGCGTCGCTTGGTTTCCCGTCTTGTTGCGGTGTTCGTTTGGTTCAGATTGGCAGATCAGCTTCGATCAAGACTTGGGTGTCAACGTTACAGATCCGGTGGCATGGGTATTCTGGTCACTTTGATTTTGTCACATTTGTAGGTATTTTGCCGTGTTATGCTATTAACCTGGCTGTTGTGAGTTTGTTTGCAGATTCATCCTTTTCAGTTTTTAGTGATGTTAAATTTATATTGTTTTCGATGTATTTTACCAATTTGAATGAATTAATATCTTTTTTAGTGAAAAAAAAGAATAAAATATGTATATGCACATATAGTAAACTTACCCACCTGACCTCAAGTGAGCTAATTCTTCTCAAATAAAACTGGGTTCTTGTGTAAGAGATATTGAAAATCATTATACTAACAAACTTAAATAATGAGAATAAAGAAAAAAAATGGCAATTAGTATCCATCAATGTTTTTTTTTTTTTGATGTTTTTGAAAAATAAAATCAATTTAAGATGTATGATTTGAATTTGAAATATATGTTTTTAAATGAAAGATCTCAAATGAAAAAGACTCTCATGTGTATTCCCCATTGAAATTTGAATACCAATTTTCTCTCCCATGATTCATGCACTTAATGAAGAGCACATAGGGAGGCGTAAAGTGATTGAACCAAGGCTTTATTGTCAAGCATTAAAGATAATAAATGGATGACTACAGGTTAAGATGCAATACAGATGCAGAAAAAATATATTTTGATGCAGAAAAAAATTATATTATGAAATTACTTTTTTACCCTTATTTTTAGCGGGAAAATGCTATAGCCACTACCTTACTTTATATATATGTTAACATAAAAGAGAAATTCAAAACCATTCAACAACAAATTATTTTGGAAAAATTTTCTAACAATCCCCTACATATTTCAAAATAACTTTGTGAGAAAAATTAATAAAACTCAGAGTATTACCCTTAGTGTAAATCAAGATATAATGTATGAAGGTTAAAATCAAAATCAAGATATAATGGACAAAGGTGAAAATCAAAATCAAGAATTTCAATTAATTGTGTTTTGGTCAAGGATATTAGAACTTCCTTCCAAGAACATGAAAAAAATGTTTCATTTTAAAGATGTCATATTGTCATTGATAGAATGACTTTTAACAAGGTAAAATTTGTAATTTAATGATACAAGTATGCTTATTTGACTTTGAACTTTTGTACTTTAATTCAATTGGGAATTGAAATTTGTGTATCATTTCTAGGTTGTGGATGACCTGTATGAGAGTTTGCCCCATGACTTCTTGCATTCCCCGTTCAGGGCGCAAAAGATATTTGCGAACATTGCCACTCCTCTCGTTAACTTTAATGAGTTGTCATACTTTAAGCCACACAAATGCAAAAAAAAAAAAAAAAAATGCCAGTGCCACCCAAATATGAAATTGAAGTTATATTGGAACACCCTTCTCCAGTACTACATCGTACGTGACATTTTAAAAGATCGAAGAGTATGTTAATTAAAATTGGCTATAAAAGAATGGGGTAATTTTCTTCTTTTTCTTAAGTCATTAATATAACTACTTTGATTTAAAGGAATGGACAATAAAATATTTCATTATCATAATTAAGGTCATGAGTTCGAAAATCATTTACATAATACCCAACACGACTTATAAATAGAAATCATAGAAATATATAGACTCAACATAAAGATATGGAGACACAGCTCCTAAAATACAAGATACTTGGAGTCGCAGCTCCATAAACGTTAACATTAACTTCCAAACATACTCAATTGGCCAAACTAAAATAGAAAAGACAATCCTTTCCCATACATCATGAGAAAGATAAACCCAACTGACAAAATCTAGTGGAAACTCTATTTGACTCCACAGTCGGTGTCGTCACAAAAGACACTACTAGAGTCACTACAAAATTAACTCTCAGATTAAGCCATTTCCTTTTCAAAGGAATAACCATAACTTATGAACTATTGACTATCATGCCTATCTCAAGAAAATAACGTTACGTATAACTGAAACCCTAACACCATCACCTTGAACCTTCTGAAGTCTGGAAAACGTCCACTAGAAATTTCATCATCACGTCCGCATGTTCGAACCTCAACCTCTACGATGCATCGGCCAAGGGACATCTTGACGTCTCAATCTTCTCAAAAGAATACAGAAGACACATAGCCAGCCGACATAGGCAACATAAAAATAAAGAGGTGACATTTCCATTTATCTTACGCATAAGGCAGACATACAGTGGTACGACTCACAGGTACATAATACAAAAGTCATATATTCCTCTTATCTCCCATTTTAATTCTGCAACTCAAAACTCCAAGGATATACTATACCAAACTCATTGGTAAGCTTATCAAGCATACCAGACTCGGTTTGTCCATCGAAGGACGGGAATAGAGAGAAACTGATTGAAACCGTATAGTCTCATTCCTACACAGCCTCAAGGAATATCCGATTCTAAGATCGGAGCTTAATTTGATATTTTGGAAAGAAATGGTCAGTATAGTTTTCACATTCACCCACCTTAGGCACCATGTGTGGCTAGCTAACTAGGCACACAAGTCTTGAATCATAACGTACGTACAATCATAATCACATGTGATCTCAAACTCTCTATGGAACATCAGGCTCTTTATGAAACCTCTACAACCGGAACTCGGCTTCCTGGGCACAACGGTCTCACCGAACATAGTATCAACTATGTATCTGGGCAAAATTTCTGGAATACGTCCAATTGGTCTATCCATCTGATACCTTCATGATTCCACCATAATCCACTTGCTGTCAATATCTGACGAACGATATTCTCAGGTACAAATCATCGGCTCTTCACTAATCCACAGTTCTCAAACAGACTTGGCATGTTTGTGTAAAGATGTTTTAAGGCACTTTCTTACAAGCCCTAACACGTTATGAAATTGGATCGACAGTCCAATCATTTATTTCTTTACACTTTTCTAATGGAGCCTTTCTCTTGGCTTCCAAGAAATTAAATAACTCTTTGTCCATTAAATCTTATGGAGGTATGGATAATGAATTATCCACACTGTAAACACCTAATTTTGTCCTGGTTTTTTCTCTTTTTAATTCATATTGTGAAAAATAAAAATTCAATATTGCCAAAAAAACAAAACACAAATAAATAAATAAATAAATAAATAAATAAATAAATAAATAAATAAATAAATAAATAAAAGAAGAAGATATGTGTGATTGTGTGAGGCCAAAGGAGTTAGACAAAAAATTTAATTTGTTTCAGAAACAAAGAGGAAAGTCAAGCTTTGAAAAATTGCAAGAGGGAAAAAGTTTGAAAATCAAAACATGAAAAAGGAAAACATTGCCCCAGCTCTAATGCAGTATCAACTCATAATCTGAGCAAATCAGAGAGCAAAAGGGACCGAGCATCTAAAACGGAAGGTTTACAGTATCAAAGAAAAAGTAATAACAAAGTGAAGCAAAGAATAGAAAATAAAAATGACTACATTGTTTCATTTTCTGCATCTAAAAGGGATTGGAAGATATATAAGAAAGGAGGATGAGGCGTAAAAGAAAAAGGCAGGAGAACAGGGTCTACCTTCCCCTAACCCCCATCAATAACAGTAGCAGCACCTCCCACTCATCCACAACCATCATCTTCATCTTATCTCAAATATCCTTTCATTCTCTTCAACCTACCATAAGCCATTACCACTCTCAAAATAAAAAAACCAAACAGAAAAGAAGAAAGAAGGAAAAAATCAAAATCCAAAGTTCCTCCACCATCAAAACACCAATAAAAATAGGTCAGATCTTGTTTCAAGCAACTCTGCGTGCTTCTTTGCTCAGCCGCACTGCAGCCGCCGTCATCCGCCGCGGTTCACAACCACACCACCTTCGTCCACTCTTCCCATCTATGCCGCCTCGCCGTTGTCTTCATCTCTGTACTGTTCAATCTGTCCACCTCCGCCGTCTGCATGCCATGAACTCTTCGTCCCTGCCAGCACCACGACCTCTGTGTTCGTCTTGTCATCCGCTGGGAGGACCACCACATGCCACTACCATGGATCGCCCCTGTCTTCTCCATCACTCGCGAACAACAGGATCACTGCTACCCCGGACGCTGCCGCGCGCTCACGTCCGCACACCGCCGCCCGCGACCCCTGCTCCGCCGTTGCGCTGCTGGTAATCGCGGTCGTTTGGTCTTCCTGGTTCAGCCGTCGTTCCCTCCTCCATTGGCATGAGGGTATCGTAAAAAACAAACTCAGAAGCTTCCAGCTTCTGAGTATGGTACTTTCCTTTTGTTTTTTATTGTTATTATTATGTTATGTTGGTTTATATGTTTGGGTTTCACTTAGTTGGGCTTCTCATGGTGTTATGGGTTAGCTTCATTTTTTTTTTTAGCTATTGGCCTGTTTTTGGCTTGTGGGCTTAGGATCATGAGTTTTTTTTTTGTCTAATCTGTTGGCTTACGGGGCCATTTCTTCTTTTATTTTCAAAAAATGTTCTTGAAAATAAAAATAAACTGAAATTACTTGGAGTCATGGATATGGGGTTAAAATGTATACCATATTTCATCTCGTCTCTAGGAAAATTTGAAATAAAAAAAAGTAAAACAAAAAATCTTATAAATATTTTTCATCCATATTTTAAATAAAAACTTTTTTTCTAAAAAACTCTTTTGAGTTCACGCAACAATTTATGACATTGATGTATGAATTTCCATCCTCAAGTGTCACATGAATTGTAGGGGTCCATCGTATAGCTTAGCTATCTTTGACCCTGCGCAAGAGTGAATTCCATTTTTATTAAAAGATTATAAAATATTTTCAATTTACTCTCTCATCAAATTTTAACCTTGTTTATAAAATAAAATCTTTCGGATTCACGCAACAATCTACGACGTTGATGTATGATTTTTCATCCTCAAGTGGTTTATGCAGTGTAGGGGTTTATTGTATAACACTGCTATCTTGGACCCCGTGCAAGAGTGAATTTATTTCAAAATAAAACCTCTTTTAAAAAAATCTCTTCAAAAAGGAAAAATAAAAAAAAAATCATTTTCAAAACGTTAAGATCAACAAATCAAATCTTTTATAAAGAACTACGTGGCTTTGAGTTTCCCATCGCACCCAGGAATACGTAGGAGCAAGATAGATCATCTTATCAAGCCAAAACTAAATTTTCCTTTTTTTGTGTCTCTTTTTATGTTAAAATAATTAATCAAAATATTTAAACTTTTCTATTTTTAGGGATGCTCTATGACACGGTGCCATGTTCAGTCCCTTAGATTTGAGGTTACCCTGTGGACTCAAGTGTCATGTTCAACCTCATTTAGTTTTTATAAACAATAAACTTAAAAATATAAAAATTTTAAAAAAATCTAAAATATTAAAAGTTAAAAATAATTCTTTCCTGTAAATAATTTTTGGGGTAAAATAAATATTTAAAAGGCTATTAAAATATTTTTGTACAATTAACTTGAGGTACCGTTTTTTTAAACGGACGATGTGGGGTGCTAACACCTTCCCTACTGGTAACCGACTCCCAGACTCATCACTCTCTCTGTTTCTTTTTTTAAGATCAGTTTCCTTAAAATAAATGGGTTTTCCAATGTTTTTTCCCAAATTAAATATTGGTGGCGGCTCCTCTGTTTTTACTTTCTTTTCGCGGCTCCCGGACGGGACGGTCGCGACAGCTGGTAACTCCACTGGGGATTTTTTTAGAGTCAGGCCTGTCATAGTTGGTTGTGCAATTTTTCTTTTAATAGATTTGAAAATATTAGTTTTACCCCTCTTTGTTTTATTTGTTTTGTATATAGTATTATATGCTTTAATAAATGCCTTTGTATATTCTTGCAACCCTAGGGTAGAAAACTCTTTTAAATGTTGGCTATTCTTTTGCAGGTTTGGGGTTAGTTTTTTAGGTTTTGTGCAAGTTTGCTTGCTCCCAGCACACACATCACCATCACATACTCAGACACTTTTGGGCTCTATACCCGAGTCTTGGAATGCCATAGGATTAGAAGGGGCTTCAGTGATGTTATTGTGATGCTTCTGCGTCCCTGTGGTGAGGTTCATGGATTCGGGTCCTCATTTTTAGATGAGGGTAATCCGGGGACCACGTGTTTAGGGGTCTAGATCTGTCCCGGAAGTCATGCACCTAAAATGCCATTAGTAGCCTACCAAACTAGGGTCTTGACCTCAGAAGTTCAACCTTTAGGATATGACCCATGTAGGTCAAAAGGGAGCGCATTCCACATTTTTCTGCAACATGAATAATCACATGCATCATAATGATTTTATGCATGCATTCCACAGACGCCTTCATATGCCATTCATTCATGCATCCTGTTACATTCATTATTATTCATGGTATGCTCGTGCATGTAGCACTTTAAGTCGCGCATTGTTAATATGTCATTCATGCATTTTGTTACACTCTCATGCATAAGTAAATTTGCTTTCCAAATGTTATTAACAAATTAAAATTTCCCTCCACAGATAATTTGGTTTAAGATAACACCTTTGATTACAAGAGATGGAAAAAGTCAGACACACTAGCAATGCTCCCACCACCAAGAGCTCCAGGGTGATATTGAACTCATTTGAGAATCAGAAAGAGTTGAGCCAATCTTTGCCTCAAGAACGTCGAAGAAGCTTCACCAAGAAGTATGGAGGGATCTTGGACTTAATTTTCATACCGGTTGAGACTGCTGCTTTGAGTGCTTTGTGTCAGTATTGGAACCCCCACCTCAGGTGTTTCGAATTACCAAACATGGACATTACTCCCACCGTTGAAGAATATGCTTGCCTGTTAAGGATGCCAATGCAGAAAAAACCCATCGTGTACTTTCACTTGGGGTATACTTGACCACTACAAGCATAGCAGGGTTACTAGGGCTTCCTAAAAATGACGTGAAGTTGACCGGGCACTCAAACTCGCGAGGGTTAACCCGAACTCTTCTAGAAAATCATTTGAAGAAATTAATAGATCGGCAAGATTGGGAAACCTTTGAGAGGGTATTGGCGCTAACAATATATGGGTTGGTACTATTTCCATCAGCGCTAGACATGATAGATCAAGCAGCAATGGATGTATTATTCACAGTAGAACGGAAGAAAAACCCCGTGCCGACAGTGTTAGGTGAAACGCTTTTGACTCTAGAATTTTGCCAGCGGCATCCAAAGGGGAAGCTTCGATGTTGTGCACAATTGCTCTATGTGTGGGCCATGACTAACATGTATGCAAAAGGTTATATCACCCACCATTCAGATCCGCTAAGAGGCTTCCATAACATCCCTATGAGACAGCTAAATGAAGAAGAATGGAAGAGTGAGTTTGACAAAGTGGAAAGGGACTCTTTTAGGTGGGTATGCCCATGGTACGAAGGTCAGCAAGATATCATTTATAGTTGTGGTGACTATCCCAACGTTCCTTTGATGGGTCCAAGAGGGTGCATATCCTACACACCCGCCATAGTCTTACGACAGCTTTGTTGGACGCAAACCGTGCCAAGAGAAGAACAACTCGGCGGATGTTGTTTCCGGTACGAGGATGGAGAGAATACCAAGTTGTTGGCAAAATCAGTCAGAAATGCATGGAAAGATGTGAAGATGGCAGGGAGAGCACAATTGGGCCAACCAATCCTAATCATTGTCTCAGAATATGAAGCATGGAGAAAGTCAAGGAAAGGTCCCGTCAACATTCCTGCAGAAAGCATGAAAGATAAAGATTACTCCCCTTTGGTGACTCAAATGGCAGAACAACTGAAAATCCTAGAAGCACAAATGAAGGAAATGGAACAACAAAAGCAAGATGCTGAGTTAAAAATAGCCATTGGACAGAAGCGTTGTGAGAAGTTAGCAAAGGAAAATGAACACTTAAAATATTTGTGTGCAGATATCTCCACAACCTCAAGAGTCCAGAAGAACACAGACAATGTCTCACCAAGCATCATGGCTAAGGTCCAGAATCTTGAAGGTAAAGTATTGTCCTTGACAACGGATAGGCATCGGCTAAGAAAAGAAAAACGTCAGTTAGAAGAAGAAGTCATCCAGCAAGAAGGTATGAGAAAGTCATTGGAGGCGGAGGTTGATCGACAAAGGGGAGTCAATAGCAACTTACAGAAGAAAATTTGTGCACAAAGTAGGATGACGGATGAATTGGTACAAAAGGTCAAAGAACTAAGTATCCTAATGGTCAAAATCAAGAAGGAGTCCGATTTGGGGTGGACCTCGGCAAAACATTATCATGATCACGTGGTTCAAGCAATGAATGCCGTGAAGTGGTGGAGAGAAGAAGCGCGAGAGCGAGGGATAGATATCGACATATGGAAAAAGAGATATGTGAGCATGATTTTGGAGCTAAGCCATTGCATTCAGAATTTTGTCCAAAGCTTTGAGAAGGCAGAACAACAAATCTGTGGGGACCCTATGCTTCGTCTCCCGTCTGAAATGGACGACTTTATGCAAATGTGTGGAAGGTTTGCTCGAGGGCTAAAAAGAAAGAGACCTAAGCTGTTGAATTTAGGATGAAATGTTGTAACAATATTGAAAATTACGATTTGACAATGATGTAATCCCAATCTATGTGTTGCTTCTAATGAAATCTGTTCTTGCCTCTATGATTCCTTCACACTCCAACTCTTACACTTGACTTGCGACGACACCTATCGTGGAGCATGGTCTCCCTTTAGTATGTTGTCAACTACATCTTTGCCTTATAGGATTCTTCCTTCTGCGCAAAGTGTAGGTCGGGATGTCTCAATTCAAAATTCACATTGCTAGTGTGTTTAAGACAACATCTATTGTGGAGAGATGTTCTTCCCCTAGATTTATTGTCAACTCCATTTCATCTTATGATCACAATGTTCTCTGTGTGGGATGGAGGGACCATCTCTTGTCAGTCACAAGGTGTTAACTCAAGAAGAAAAAAATAAAATAAAATAATAAATAATAACTCCATAGGTGGTTGTCACTAAAGCTTCTTCTTTTTGCAATGTTCTTACCCTTTTTTTGATTAAAACAGTGTGACTCTTCTGAACAATTGCTCCGAGACACCCTTATCGCACTCGATCACAGGCAAGAGCCATGGCGGATGAACTAGAAGAAGTTCAAGAGTTCAGGAATGAAGTCTGTCAAATCAAGGATCAGATGACTAAGATGATGGAGATCTTACAAGCAATGTAGAAAGAAAAGAACACAGAGGAGAACCCTCCAGCCTCGAACGAAGGACATCCAGCCACACCTCTCATCCCGCCCGGTTTTTCTCAGATTCCTATTCAAGGCTTCAACCAACCAGGGGCCATGATGCCTCTCAACCAAACTCATTTTTCATTTGACCCGAACAATCCCCCATACGGTTTGCCTCGTGGATTTGTACCACCAACAGCCCCCAGTCCACAAGATGGCATTCAGAACTTCGAACACATCACTCAGACACAAATCCCCACCAATGTTGTCGAAATACCGCAAACACAAAATGTCAACCCTACAGATGGTAACACCTCGCTAGTGACACCTTCTGTCAATCCAAGGCCCCCACAATACACCCTACATTATGGACCCCAGGGGGCTCAAATGATGCCAAACTTCGGTTCCTCCTCCATGCCATATTCATTTCCCTATAATATGTACAAAGAAACTCCGGTGAATCAGTCGGGAGGGGATTCCAAATCTAAAGAAAAGCTGGAAGTACTAGAGGAAAGATTGCGGGCCATTGAAGGGGTAAATAGTTATGGTCTTCGTAATGCCTCGAAACTCTGCCTGGTGCCAAATGTTGTAATCCTGCCGAAATTTAAGGTTCCCGATTTTGACAAATATCGAGGAACCAGTTGTCCCCAAAACCATCTGACCATTTATGTTAGGAAGATGGCGTCACATGCCCAAGATGATAAACTCTTGATTCAATTCTTCCAAGATAGTTTGACTGGGGCAGCTTCAAATTGGTATATGCATCTCGAGCGGGCACACATCCGATCCTTCAAAGATCTAGCAGATGCATTCCTGAAGCAGTACAAGTACAATACTGACATGGCTCCCGATAGGATGCAACTCCAAAATATGTCAAAAAGGGACGTAGAGACTTTCAAAGAATATGCACAACGATGGAGGGAACTGGCTGCTCAGGTAGAGCCTCCCTTAGCCGAGAAAGAAATCGTAGCAATGTTCATTGATACACTCCAGTCGCCCTTCTATGATAGGATGATTGGGAGTGTGTCATCAAATTTTTCTGACATGGTCATCATTGGCGAGAGAATTGAATGTGGAATGAGGAATGGCAAGATCACCGAGACTTCAGTAGGGAACGACCCAAAGAAAGCCCCGTTTGTGAAAAAGAAAACGGGAGAAGCACATGCAGTAACCTTTGAACAGAAGAAACCAAACCAATGGAGACCGAACCAAACACCCGCCTTCCAAGCCCAATGTGCCCCATATTACCAACCACCTCCATATCACCAAGCCAACCAGCCATACATCGCTGCCACCTCGCAATTTCCAAACCCTCAACAGATGGCTCCTTACTGACCATCATACCCTTCTCAGCCTCAAACACACCCTACCATGCCACCTCAAGTCGTTCAGCCCCTAAATCGAAACCCAAACACCAGCCAAACAAGACCACCTTATAGCTCGGAAAGAAAGCCAGTGCGTTTTGACCCGATACCAACAAGACCAATAAACCCTCCTTATCCAAAGCGGTATGACCCAAATGCTCAATGTGAATATCACGATGGGGCCACAGGTCATTCCACCGAGAGTTTCAAAGCTTTGAAGTTTAAGGTGCAGGATCTGATTAATGCCAAATGGTTGAGCTTTCAGAAGGATGCTCCAAATGTGGCACAAGGTCCGATGCCAAATCATAGGAGTTCGGGAGTCAATGCCAATGAAAGCTTCTTGGAACATACTCTCAAGAGTAAAGTGGCCGATGTTAGGACTCGTATGAGAGTTATTTTCAGAGAGATATGCAAATGTGGATTAATCCAAATCCCGATCATGGAAGAAAAGGCTCTCGATGGAGAGATAAGGTGTGACTTCGACGGGAATAAAGGGCATTTGATTGAAGACTGTGCAGAGTTTCAGCAAGTGGTGCAGTAGTTAATAGATATGAAGATTCTCTTAATTGGTTGTGATCAAATGAGTATGCCATTGATATGGTTGTTGAATCTACAATTTCCCCAACCCCAATTAAGGTAACCCTTTTTACTGTTGTGGTTAATCCTCAACCAGTCCCTGAGCAAGTCACTCTGAAACCAGTGGTGATACACTATACTGAGAAGAAACCTTTGCCGGTTCCAAGTGGGCCAACACCAATCGTCATCTGAGTTCCAAGTCCTTTCCCTTACAAGGACGCCAAGGCGGTACCATGGAAATATGAGACGCAGGTTCAACCCAATCCTTCCGACGGGACTACTGTGGTTACCAACATTTCAGGAATTGGTGGGATGACTAGGAGTGGTCGCATTTACACTCCAGAGGTTTTGCGAAGGGAGGAAATAGAAAAGGAAGGAAAGGATCGCAAGGGGAAGGAGAAGGTGGAAGGAATTCTAGATGACAAGGAAGCAAACGGGGGTAAAAAGGAGGTATCTGACGAAGAAGTCGGAGAATTCTTGAAGTTCATCAAGCAGAATGAATATAGGGTTGTGGATCAGTTAAATCGAACTCTGGATCGGATATATCTTTTGTCTCTATTGATGAACTCTGAGCCACATAGGAGAGTACTGATGAAGGTGCTAAAACAAGCTCATGTCTCCCATGACATCACAGTTGATAAGCTCGATAACATTGTAGGTAACATAGTCGCTGATAATTATGTCTCCTTCACCGATGATGAAATACCAGCTGAAGGTATGGGGCACAACAAGGTGTTGCACATTTTTGTGAAGTGTCGAAATCATGTCATGGCTAGGGTTCTCATTGATAATGGCTCTTCTTTCAATGTAATGCCAAAGTCAACACTGGCAAAGTTGCCTTTTGATGGAACTCATATGAAGCCAAGCACAATGATTGTAAGAGCTTTCGATGGCACCCGAAAGGAAGTCATGGGAGAAATCGAATTGCCCATTCAGATTGGCCCTTGCACCTTTAAAGTACTCTTCCAAGTAATGGACATCACACCAACTTACAGTTGTCTCCTAGGACGATGATAAGCCTCTGGCTCATCTAGTTTTATAGCTAGTATGACCAGGGTTTTGTGCAAATTATATCGTATTTTCACCCAAATTAGATTAGATTGTCCTCAAGCAAGGTTTTGAGTCTCTATAGTAGTTTTAAGTTAATTTAGCAAGTTTTAAGTCAAAATAATACTCTTATGGTTATTTCCTTGTTTTCAGGTTAAGTAGAAGCTGAGAAAATAAAGAACAGAGGTCTCGCCTCGCGAAGGACACACTCGCCACGCGACCCAGAAGCCTGACTGTTCCAAGAAATTGCTAAGTCTCTGGTTCGCCTCGCGAAGAAGGTCTCGCCCCGCGAGTCTTGCAAACCTGAAAAAGTCAGAGACGATCACGGCTTGCCCGTGTTGAAGGTCATGGCCGTGGAAGTTTTGAAGCTGAAGAGTCTCGCCTCGCGAGCATCCCTTCGCCTCGCGAATCTGAAAGTCAGAGAGCATCACGGTTGGGGCCTGATGGCCATAACGGGCGTAAGGAGGAAACTCTTCATATCCTCGCCTCGCGAGCATCACTTCGCCTCGCGAGAATGCCAAAGGTTGCTGACAGTTCATGAAATTCGCCTCGCGAATGGGTTCTCGCCTCGCGAGCCATCTGAATTCTGAATTTGTATAAAAGGCTGTTCTGAACATTTTGTAAAGACTTTTGCTTCTCCAACTTTCTGATATACATTTTTCTCTGTGATTTCGTTTTTGCCATGGAGCACTAAGTCCTAGGATTAGTCTACTGTTTGAGGATCCTATATACTTGAGGTTATGTAAATCCCTATTTTAATTGCTTTTCCCTCTTCAATACCATACTTTGTATTTCTGTTTGCTTAATTCAGGAGTATACTGTATTGTATTGATTTATTTCTGGTGATATCATGTTCCTATAATTAATCGCATCTGCTTAATTTGCGTGTGTACATTTCGTGTTCGCTTAGTCCACGAAGGGCTTAATCCCATTTGCTTAATTCGGGAATAGGGACATGTATCTGTGGTAGTAGTTTCGCTTGTAAATTGCTACTACAACCGGGAGGGGATAAGAATCTGCTTAGTGCTTGGGATTACATTAACCAAGGATAGTTGGGAATTCTTGACAGTAGATTAATCGTTGTTTGATAATTGATAATCTCTTTTCAACTGCCTTGTTTTTTATTGCTCTGTTTTGTTTGTTTCTTAATTGCACTCCAATCCAAACCCCCCCCAAAACTGATTTTTGTGAAAGGTAATATTCTCGTAGTCCTTGAGAGGCGACATCCGAGTTGTCGCACTAGACTACGAGTTTTAAACCCGCTCGTCCTTTTTGGCGCGTGCGCGACAAATGTGACCAAAATTGGCGCCGTTGCCGGGGACTCTGAGTTGTTATTTTTCGCAATTTGTTTTTATTTTATTTTATTTTCTTTCTTTTATTTTCTGTTCTGCTTTGAATTGGTCTGGCTACTAGGTCTCATTGCCCTGAACTGTGTGATTTTGACCCGGAAATTGAAAGAACATTGCACACACTCCGTAGGGAATTTCGGGCTAGCACTAGTAGTAATTCCAATTTTAAAACTGCTTTTGAAAACATGGGAGACCAGAGGACATTAAGGCAGCTTGCTGCCCCTGATGTCAACTATAATGGATTATGTATTTCTTATCCTGGTGCTGACACCCCTTTTGAACTGAAATCTGGTTTTATTCACCTGTTGCCCAAGTTTAATGGTCTTGCAGGTGAGGATCCACACAAGCACTTGAAAGAATTCCAAGTTGTATGCTCCACAACCTCGAGAGCAGAGGGAGTCACTGAAGACAGTATCAAGCTAAAGGCTTTTCCATTTTCACTCCAGGGAGCTGCAAAGGATTGGCTATTGTACCTTGAGCCTAACTCCATCACAACTTGGAATGATTTGAAGAGGGTGTTTCTAGAAAGGTATTTTCCTGCTTCAAGAGCTGCTTCAATAAGGAAAGAGATATGTGGCATAAGGCAAGGGAACGAGTCACTAGCTGAATATTGGGAAAGGTTCAAACATTTGGTATCTAGTTGCCCCCAGCATCAAATTTCTGAACAACTCCTGATCCAATACTTTTATGAAGGATTGTTGCCTATGGATAGGAATCTGTTGGATGCTGCTAGTGGGGGAGCATTAGTTGATAAAACCCCAAATTGCTGCTAAGCAACTTATTGAGAACATGTCGTTGAATTCCCAGCAGTTTTCTACAAGAAGAAATTCAGTTGAGCCAAGAGGTGTGCATGAGATTCATAGTTCATCTTCTAACCAAGCCGCCCTTGAGAATAGATTGGATGAGCTGACTTCCTTTGTAAGACAATTGGCAATAGACAAGGTTCAGCCTGCAAAGTTATGTAGCATGTGCAATGCACCTGAGCATCCATTTGATCCATGCCCGATCCGAGAGAAGAGTTTGTCGGTGAAGTACCTCGGGCTTATGCGGTGAACCCCTATAATCAAGGAGGCAGTCGAGAATCGGTACAGCATTCCGAGACCTCTCTACTAATAGGTACCATCCTAGCCGGAGAAATCACCCTAATCTGCGGTATGGGAACTCTTCCCAACAACAACTGATGGCACCTCGTAATCATCCTCCATTGACCACTTCGCACCTTCTGGACCATCATTAGAAGACTTGGTAAAGCAAATGGCTGCATCTAGTGTACATTTCAGCAGAGGACAGATGCTAGTATTCAAGATTTGAGGACTCGAGATTGGACAGTTGGCTACATCCATGAATAGTATACAACAGGGTCAAGGGACAAACCAGCTGCACCGCACGGCCAATGGATAAATCCTAATGCCTCCAACCCTAATGTGAGTGTCATCTCTCCGAGATCCGGAAAGGTTGTTGAGGCCACTTCGGAAAGGATGAAGAAACCGTCAAGGCTACTCCCGAGCCTACCGATGAGGCTACTCCCCGAGCCTCGTGGTTGAAGTTGAAACCGAGAGAGTATATAGACCACCCATTCCATTCCCACACGTAATTCAGAAAAATTTGAAGATGGGTGGTGAGAATAAAGAGAAGGAGATTCTTGATGTTTTCGAAAAAGTAGGCATTAATATTCCACCGTTGGATGTGATCAAGCAAGTGCGAGATATGCTAAATTTCTGAAGGACCTATGCACTAACAAGAGGAAGATGAAGACTAATGAGAGGGTTGACTTGGGAATGAATGTCTCGGCGACTTATCCAATCAAAGATAGAGAGAGTTGCTTCTATAGCCCCTACTCAAGCACTACCACGAAGTGCAAGGATCCGAGCACCTTCACTATCCCATGCACTATTGGGGACAAGAGGTTTGAGAACTGCATGCTGGACTTGGGAGCATCAATCAATGTCATGCCTACCTCCATCTTTAATAACCTTGATCCGGGGCCATTGCAAGATATCAGTCTTACCATTCGATTGGCTAACAGGACCAAGTGCTGACCCATGGGGATGGTAGAGGATGTCCTAGTGCAAGTTGATGATTTGATATTCCCTGCGGACTTCTATATCCTAGATATGGCAGGAGAGACTCAGTCCAGTAGATCACCCATAATCTTGGGGAGACCATTCATGATGACATCCAAGACCAAGATTGATGTTTATGATGGGACTATGTCTATGGAGTTTGGTGGTATTGTGGCCAAATTCAAGATTTTTGATGCTATGAAGCACCCAGAGAGAGGAGCACTCTGTATTCCACTTAGAGTTCTTTGTCAGAGCTCATTGAGGACACTCATGATGACCTTATTTCTGATTTTCCTGTTATTTCTGGTTTTGATGATGTATATACTTGTACTAAATGCACTAACACTAACCCATGTTCTGTTTGTTCTGAGTTTTTGGATTTAACCTTGCAGGGTGAGGATGATAGTGAAAGTGATAATAAGAGTGAAGCTGTTTACTCAAAGAAAATCCTTGACCCTATGGCTGCTCCCAATGCACCATCCGTTGAGCACCACCTTCTTTGGAACTCAAATCACTTCCCGAGAACCTAAAGTATGCCTACTTGGGGAGGGATGCAACATTGCCGATCATCATTTCCTCCAGCCTCACTTCGATCGGGAAGCCAAGCTTTTAGAAGTTCGAGGAAGAACAAGAAGGCCATTGGGTGGACATTGGCCGATATTCCAGGAATTAGCCCCTCCGGATGCATGCATGACAGAATTTTCTTGGAGGATGGGGCTAAGCCAGTCGAGACAGCCCAAAGGCGACTTAACCCACTGATTCTGGATGTGGTAAAGAAAGAGGTGACCAAGCTTCTACAGGCAGGTATTATCTATCCCATCTCTGATAGTTCTTGGGTAAGTCCGGTTCAAGTTGTACCAAAGAAGTCTGGTCTAACAGTAGTTAGGAATGAAAATAATGAACTTGTGCCTACTAGAGTCCAGAATAGCTGGAGAGTTTGTATAGACTATAGGAAGCTAAACCAGGCCACCCGAAAGGATCACTTTCCTTTGCCGTTCATAGATCAGATGCTAGATCGGATGGCTGGTCAGTCCCATTATTGTTTTCTAGATGGCTTTTCCAGGTATTTCCAGATTCATATTGCCCCTGAGGATCAGGAAAAGACCACCTTCACGTGCCCCTTCGTTACGTTTGCTTATAGGAGGATGCCATTTGGCCTCTGTAATGCTCCTGGCACCTTTCAAAGATGCATGCTTAGTATTTTCTCTGATTTTATTGAAAACTGCATAGAGGTGTTTATGGATGATTTTACTGTGTATGGCTCCTCTTTTGATGCTTGTTTGCATAGTCTAGAGCTAGTTCTTCAGAGATGCATTGATACTGATTTGATTCTGAATTATGAGAAATGTCATTTCATGGTAGAACAGGGGATAGTATTGGGTCATGTAATTTCCAAAGAGGGTATTTCTGTGGATCCTGCAAAAATAAATGTAATTGCTTCATTGCCTTACCCATCTTGCGTACGCGAGATACGTTCCTTTCTTGGACATGCAGGTTTCTACAGGCGCTTTATAAAGGACTTCAGCAAGATAGCACTGCAATTGTCAAATCTGCTGAAAAATGATGCCCTGTTCCAGTTTGATGAAAAGTACAAAGAATCATTTGACTATCTGAAGAAGGTGTTGACTTCTACCCCTGTCATCCAGCCCCCAGACTGGACACTCCCGTTTGAACTGATGTGTGATGCTTCAAATTTTGCTGTGGGGGCAGTTCTGGCACAAAGGGTGGGCAAGGTTGCCCATGTAATTCACTATGCTTCTAGGACCCTAGATGCCGCTCAGGCAAATTACACCACCACAGAGAAAGAGCTGCTAGCTATTGTATTTGCACTTGATAAGTTTAGGTCTTATTTGCTAGGTTCTAGGGTGACTGTTTTTACTGACCATGCAGCTTTGAAATATCTGCTGAAGAAGCCAGAAGCTAAGCCAAGACTGATCAGGTGGATGCTTTTGCTTCAGGAATTCAATGTGGAGATAAAGGATAAAAGTGGAGCTGAAAATCTGGTAGCAGATCATTTGAGCAGGATAGCAAGGGATGAGGATATTTTTCCCATCCAAGATGATTTCCCTGATGAGAGATTGTTACATATGTATGGGGTAACCCCCTGGTTTGCTGACATTGTAAATTTTCTAGTTCTTTGGTGTTGTTCCTGCAGGTACAAGTAGACAAAAGTTCCACAAGCTGAAGAGCGATGCAAAGTATTATGTGTGGGATGACCCCTATCTGTGGAAGTTTTGCAGTGACCAGGTTATTCGGAGGTGTGTACCCGATCATGAGAAGGAGTCCATCCTGCATTTCTCACATGCATCTCCAGTTGGAGGACACTTTGGACCTCAAAGGACAGCAATAAAAGTCCTGGACTCCGGGTTCTACTGGCCCACAATTTTCAGGGATTCATATGAGGTATACAAGAACTGTAAAGAATGTCAAATAACAGGCCCTGCAATCACTCGTAGGAGTGAGATGCCTCGGCAGCCAATGCTTTATTGTGAGGTCTTTGATGTGTGGGGGATGGACTTCATGGGTCCTTTTCCCCTTCTTTTGGTTTTGTATATATTTTGTTGGCTGTAGATTATGTTTCAAAGTGGGTGGAAACAATCCCCACTAGGACTAACGATGCTCAGATTGTTTCAAAATTTGTTAGGTCCAACATCTTTTGCAGGTTTGGCATACCCAAGGCCATCATCAGTGACCAGGGCACACATTTTTGCAACAGAACCTTGGAGGCCTTACTCAGAAAATATGGGGTTGTACATAGAGTGTCTACTGCTTACCATCCCCAAACCAATGGCCAGGCAGAAATATCAAACAGGGAGATTAAGCAAATTCTGGAGAAGATGGTGCAGCCAAACAGAAGGGAATGGAGCCGCCGTCTGGAAGACGCACTGTGGGCCCAGAGGACTGCTTTTAAGACACCTATAGGGATGTCCCCCTTCCGGCTAGTTTTTGGCAAGGCATGCCACCTCCCGGTGGAAGTTGAGCATAGAGCATATTGGGCAGTAAAGTGTTGCAACTTGGACATGAAGAAATCTGGTGTTGAGAGAAAACTGCAATTGCAGCAACTTGAGGAGCTTAGGCTTGAAGCTTATGAGAGCTCCAGGATGTATAAAGAGAGAACAAAACTTTTTCATGATAGAATGATTGTTAGGAAAGAATTTTTTGTGGGTCAGAAAGTCTTATTGTTTAATTCCCGCCTGAGATTGATGGCTGGGAAGCTTAGGTCTAAATGGGATGACCCTTTTGTTGTGACTAATGTGTTTCCTTATGGTGCAGTGGAGATTCAAAGTACAGGTACCAACAAGACTTTCAAGGTTAACGGGCAAAGGTTGAAGCCGTTCCATGGTGTGGATGCTGCTGACCCTGCGGATGCTAATGTTGATGAGCTATCTTTGGATGCTCCAACCTACACTGATACTTGATAAGGGAGTTTCTTTTCCTTTTCCCCTCACTCTGATTGTATAATTTTGTTGTTCATTGGGGACAATGCATGTTTTAAGTGTGGGGGAGGGAACTAGTTGTAGTTTTCTTTTCTTTGAATATAGTTGTAGTTTTCTTTTCTTTGAATAAAGCTCCTGAATAATTTGAGAAGCTCAGGAGCATTTGTGTGTTGAGTCTTTTGTTGGCAAGTTTGCTAGATTTTGATTGATGTTGCACAGATTGCTTGCATGATTGATATGTGATGATTCCCCCTAGGCTGAAAAATTTTGAAAAATTTTGTGATTCCCATGTGAAATTGAAAACTGAACTTTGGGATTTTGTTATGATAGCATGATGAATGATAAGTTTGGGGTGATAGGGAGCACACACTAGGGATAGTATCTCTTTCAAACAATTTGCATGAATGTCCAGGTGAGGTTTTGAGCCTCCAACATGTTTCAAACTGTGTGAAAATCGCTTTCAAGTTGCACTTCCCTGTATTTGATTGAATCTCTTTTTGGTTTGCATGATTATATGTGTGTAGCAAATGATTTAGGCATTTTCCTTGTAAATAGCTACTTGGCCTAAAATAACCAATTCCTAATGCATGTTCCCTAGTTAGCCCTTTTGAGCCTATTAGCCTGTTAGTTCTTGATAACCTAATGTTATAAGCCCAAAAAAATCTGGAAAACCATGTTAACCTGATCTTAGGATTAGGAGAGCATGTAATCTTAGACTGGGTGCAAGAAACTAAGTTTGGGATGGCTGCAAGGTGTAATATGTTGTTGGGATTAGAAAAAAAAAAAGGGAAAAAAAGTTGGAGCCAAAGGCTTGTGAAAGAAAAAGTGTACAAATGACATAAAAAAAAATACAAAAATACAAAAATGCCAAAAAGAAATAAAAAGAGCTGTAGCCACCCAGAAGTGTAAAGAAAAAAATAAAGAAAGGAACTTGAGTGAATTTCAAAGTGTAAATATAGTTCATGCTCTCTTAGTTCCTAGGGTCTTCAGCTTAGTTCCTTTTGTATATCATACCCTTAGCCAGGCCCCATTACAACCCAATAAAGACCTTCTGATGTTGCTTGCATGTTTTCTGTGGGAACCATTTTGAGATGAAAAGCAAATTTTTGGGAAGTGTACTTGAAAAGTGAAACTGAGTGCAAGTTGTTAGCCTGACATAAACTGAGTGACTGAGTGAACAAATAATGCCCTTGTGAGGAAGGCAGTTGTTTGGATTTGGTGATCTCCCTCTTGTGTGTGACTTAGATCCCCTGCTTAGATTTCTGATTGTTTTCATGATGAAACTCTCAAATGTTTGGAATAAATGAATGTGGGGTTTGCTCTGTTTGAACAGGGGGAAACAATGAAGAAAAACTGTTTTTGATGTATTGCTTGAATGTGTGCAATGTTGATTGAATCTTTTGAGCTTGCCAGGTCTTGAGTCTTTTTGATTTTTTGAGTCTTAGTTTGCTTGGGGACAAGCAAAGTTTAAGTTTGGGGTATTTTGATAAGCCTCTGGCTCATCTAGTTTTATAGCTAGTATGACCAGGGTTTTGTGCAAATTATATCGTATTTTCACCCAAATTAGATTAGATTGTCCTCAAGCAAGGTTTTGAGTCTCTAGAGTAGTTTTAAGTTAATTTAGCAAGTTTTAAGTCAAAATAATACTCTTATGGTTATTTCCTTGTTTTCAGGTTAAGTAGAAGCTGAGAAAATAAAGAACAGAGGTCTCGCCTCGTGAAGGACACACTCGCCACGCGACCCAGAAGCCTGACTGTTCCAAGAAATTGCTAAGTCTCTGGTTCGCCTCGCGAAGAAGGTCTCGCCCCGCGAGTCTTGCAAACCTGAAAAAGTCAGAGACGATCACGGCTTGCCCGTGTTGAAGGTCATGACCGTGGCAGTTTTGAAGCTGAAGAGTCTCGCCTCGCGAGCATCCCTTCGCCTCGCGAATCTGAAAGTCAGAGAGCATCACGGTTGGGGCCTGATGGCCATAACGGGCGTAAGGAGGAAACTCTTCATATCCTCGCCTCGCGAGCATCACTTCGCCTCGCGAGAATGCCAAAGGTTGCTGACAGTTCATGAAATTCGCCTCGCGAATGGGTTCTCGCCTCGCGAGCCATCTGAATTCTGAATTTGTATAAAAGGTTGTTCTGAACATTTTGTAAAGACTTTTGCTTCTCCAACTTTCTGATATACATTTTTCTCTGTGATTTCGTTTTTGCCATGGAGCACTAAGTCCTAGGATTAGTCTACTGTTTGAGGATCCTATATACTTGAGGTTATGTAAATCCCTATTTTAATTGCTTTTCCCTCTTCAATACCATACTTTGTATTTTTGTTTGCTTAATTCAGGAGTATACTGTATTGTATTGATTTATTTCTGGTGATATCATGTTCCTATAATTAATCGCATCTGCTTAATTTGCGTGTGTACATTTCGTGTTCGCTTAGTCCACGAAGGGCTTAATCCCGTTTGCTTAATTCGGGAATAGGGACATGTATCTGTGGTAGTAGTTTCGCTTGTAAATTGCTACTACAACCGGGAGGGGATAAGAATCTGCTTAGGGCTTGGGATTACATTAACCAAGGATAGTTGGGAATTCTTGACAGTAGATTAATCGTTGTTTGATAATTGATAATCTCTTTTCAACTGCCTTGTTTTTGATTGCTCTGTTTTGTTTGTTTCTTAATTGCACTCCAATCCAAACCCCCCCCCCCCCCCCCCCAAAACTGAGTTTTGTGAAAGGTAATATTCTCAGAGTCGACGACATCCGAGTTGTCGCACTAGACTACAGTTTTAAACCCGCTCGTCCTTTTTGGCACGTGCGCGACAGCGCGACCAGACGACCATGGATCCATTCGTCTGGAGCTGTACCTTCCACATTGCACCAGAAGGTGAAGTTCATTGTTGATCGTAAGCTAATAATTGTTTCTGGAGAGGAGGATCTGTTAGTAAGCAAGCCATCAACAACCCCTTATAGTGAAGCTGTCAAGGAAGCTCTCGAGACCGCCTTCCAGTCACTTGAAATTGCCAATGCCACTTATGTTGGGGATAGTGCTCCACTCTTGAAACCTCGGTCATCTAAAGCGTCCATCATGATGGCCAAGGTTATGCTCGAAGGAGGATACCGACCTGGAAGCGATTTGGGAAAAAACAGCCAAGGTGTTGCTGACATTCTCATGCTCACTGAGAACAAGGACAGGTTTGGATTGGGATACAAGCCCACCAAGGCTGACAAGATGAGAGTTATAGAAGAGAAGAAAGAGGTTGGCTCAGCTGGAAAATGGTGAATACGAGGCTGAAAGGGTTCCCATCTGTGACATTCGACAGAGCTTTCGAAGCGTAGGGTTCGCATTCCTGGACCAAGCAGTAGTTATTGAAGATGATTATCCTGCCGATCATGGTATCAATCTGGTGTATCCATGCTCTCCGAATACCTCTAGCTCAACAATTGGGAGATCATTGAGTTCCCCAAGACCATAGAGTCCTTTTCAAAGTAATTCTGTAATGCTTATCCTTTAGCTCTACCCAAGGCTTTAGGAATTTTGTTGTAATGGGCTTACTTGTTTCTGTTTCAGTATGACTTATCAATAAATGCATGCATTCAGTATCTTTGTGATGTTATCTCTCTTTTTTACTTTCGTTTTTGTTCACCATTCCTCACCAATAAATGCAGTCTCTCATCTTTAACCTTTATTCATTCATCTTTCCCTGATAATTACCAAAATGCAGATCTAAAAGTGACTCTATTGAAAACGACAGTGTTAGTAACTCATCATACAATTTTGACTATTCCGTTGATCATGCGGAGGAGGTTGTTGATGATGACGGGGAAGTTCCCCCCTGAACTTTTGAGATTGGTAGAACAAGAAGCTAGGGAAATTCGGCCCCATGAAGAGCCGAGTGAACTAATCAATTTAGGAACCGAAGATGATAAAAAAGAGGTCAAGATTGGCCTTTCCCTGAAAGAAAAGGAGCGAAGCAGATTGATCATGTTATTGATGGATTATAAAGATGTTTTCGCATGGTCATACCAAGACATGCCAGGGTTAGACCCCAGTGTAGCAGAACACAAATTGCCATTAAAGCCAGAGTGTCCTCCAGTAAAGCAGAAGCTACAAAGGATGAAAGCAGAAATGTCTTTAAAGATCAAGGAGGAGGTCAAGAAATAACTGGATGCAGGTTTCCTAGAAGTTGTAAAGTACCCTCAATGGGTTGCTAACATCGTTCCTGTTCCCAAGAAAGATGGAAAAGTTTGAATGTGTGTTGACTATCGAGATTTGAATAGAGCCATCCCAAAAGATGACTTTCCTCTGCCTCACATTGATGTTCTTATAGATAATACTGCTCAACATGCATTATTCTCTTTCATGGACGGTTTCTCGGGATATAATCAGATCAAGATGGCTCCCGAAGACATGGAGAAGACCACATTTGTCACTCTATGGGGAACCTTTTGCTACAAGGTTATGCCCTTTCGCTTGAAAAATGCTGGAGCAACATATCAACGAGCTATAGTGGCTTTGTTCCATGACATGATGCACAAGGAGATAGAAGTTTATGTAGATGATATGATCGCCAAGTCCAGATCCGGAAATGAACATGTTGACAATCCGCAGAAACTTTTTGAGCGGTTAATAAAGTTTAAGCTCCGACTGAATCCAGCCAAATGCACTTTTGGAGTGAAATCAGGCAAGCTTCTAGGATTCTTAGTTAGTCAAAGAGGAATAGAGGTTGATCCCGAAAAAGTTCGTGCAATCATTGATATGCCGGCATCTCGAACAGAGAAAGAAGTTCGTGGTTTTTTAGGAAGATTGAACTACATTGCCAGGTTCATCTCCCAATTAGCAGCGACATGTGAACCAATCTTTAAACTACTGCGCAAAAATCAGGTAGTTACATGGAATGAAGATTGTCAAAAGGCTTTTGAGAAGATCAGACAGTACCTACAAGAGCCTCCAGTCTTGGTTCCCCCGGTGCCAGGAAGACCTCTCATCATGTATTTGATTGTGCTAGATGAATCTATGGGTTGCGTACTGGGGCAGCACGATGATCAGGAAGAAAATAACATACCATCTATTATCTAAGTAAGAAGTTCACCAGTTGTGAAGCCAACTACTCACTGCTAGAACGCACTTGTTGTGCTTTGGCATGGGATGCTCGCCGTTTGAGGCATTACATGTTGTGTTATACTACCTGGTTGGTATCCAAAATGGATCCAATCAAGTATATCTTTGATAAGCCTGCTCTGACTGGAAGAATTGCTCGTTGGCAAGTCCTGCTATTAGAATACGACATAGTCTATGTCACCCAGAAAGTAGTAAAAGGTAGCGCTCTTGCAGAATATCTAGCCAATCAGCAGTAGAAGATTATGGATCGATGCAATGTGATTTCCCAGATGAAGACATAATGGCTTTGTTTGATCGCGAGCAATCACCCGGAAAAGAAACGTGGATCTTGTTATTTGATGGAGCTTCTAATGCATTGGGACACGGAATCGGGGCAATCTTAATATCACCAGAAAAGGATTATTTCCCTGTCACTGCGAGACTCTGCTTCGATTGTACAAACAATATAGCCGAATACGAAGCTTGTGCATTAGGGATCCTGGCTGCAATAGAGTCAAAAGCAAGGATATTGGAGGTTTATGCGGACTCTGCATTTGTCATCCACCAGCTAAAAGGGGAATGGGAAACCCGAGATGTCAAGTTAATCCCGTATCTTGATTACATAAAGGGTTTGATTGAGCAGTTTGATGAAGTCACATTTCATCATATTCCCTGAGAAGATAACCAATTAGCTGATGTGTTGCCTACCTTGTCCTCAATGTTCAAAGTAAGTGACGAGAGGAACCTACCACTCATCAAAATGGAAAGTCGTGATCATCCTGCATATTGTCAAGTGATAGAGGAAGAGTCTGATCAAAAACCGTGGTACCATGACATCAAATGCTTCATCCAAAGAAGGGAATACCCTCCGGGTACTTCAAAAAATGACAAAAGAACTCTAAGAAGACTTGCAATGGGTTTCTATTTAGATGGAGATATTCTCTACAAAAGAAATCATGACATGGTGGTTTTGAGGTGCGTCGACGCAAAAGAAGCTAAACGGATAATTGAGGAGGTACATGAAGGATCTTTTGGAACACATGCGAGCGGTCATGCAATGGCCAAGAAAATCTTGAGGACTGGCCAATATTGGTTGACAATGGAGGCTGATTGCTTTAATTATGCGAAGAAGTGCCATAAGTGTCAAATATATGCTGATAAGATTCATGCGCCGCCAACTCCCTTGAATGTCATGTCGGCACCCTGGTCGTTCTCAATGTGGGGAATGGATGTGATCGGGCCAATCGAACCAAAAGCCTCAAATGGGCATCGTTTCATTCTTGTTGCCATTGATTATTTCACAAAATGGGTTGAGGCTGCATCATATCCCAATGTGACCAGGAATGTCGTGATCAAATTCGTAAAAAGAGAATTAATTTGTCGTTATGGGTTGCCGAGTGAGATTATCACTGACAATGCGACCAACTTGAACAATAAGATGATGAAGGAGATGTGCGAAAACTTCAAGATAAAGCATCACAATTCCTCCTCGTACCGCCCAAATATGAACGGGGTAGTTGAGACCGCTAATAAAAATATTAAGAAGATTGTCTAAAAGATGGTAGTGACGTATAAGGATTGGCACGAGATGTTACCTTTTTCTCTGCACGGCTATTGTACCTCTATTCGCACCTCGATAGGGGCAACGCCATATTCTTTAGTGTATGGGATGGAGGCAGTACTCCCGATTGAAGTAGAGATCCCCTCATTAAGGGTATTGAGAGAGGCAGAATTGGAAGAAGCTGAGTGGGTCCAAAATCGACTCGACGAATTGAACCTCATCGAAGAGAAAAGATTAGCAGCACTGTGTCACGGTCAATTGTACCAGAAAAGGTTGATGAGAGCTTATGAGAAGAAAGTTCTCCGCCGGCAAATTAGGGAAGGTGACCTGGTGCTTAAAAAGATTCTACCAATCCAAAAGGATCATCGAGGGAAATGGACTCCAAACTACGAAGGACCTTACATTGTGAAAAAGGCCTTCTCTGGAGGGGCTTTAATTCTCACCAAGATGGATGGGGAAGATCTTCCACTCCCTGTAAACTCAGATGCATTCAAAAAGTATTATGCTTGAACACACTTCCCAAGAAGAAGAAGAAAAGAAAAGAAAAAGTGAAAAATGAAAAAAGAAAAGCTCGCTGGACTGAACATCTGAAAAGACAGTCTAGGCAAAAGTTAGAGCAACCCGCTAGGCTGAAAACTTGAAAAGGCGGTCTAGGCAAAAGTTAGGGTTCAAAAAATAGAATAAAATAAAAACATAACAATGGAAGTGTCATCAAGCCGATAAACTGGGGCAGTCAGTAGGTTGGATGTATGAAAACTGAGGAAAACAACATCTCTGGAGCCAATTAATGAGCATTCAAGATTGTATGAGGGATACTAACATTAGTCATTGAGAGGGACATCACCTGAGGAGATGCGATTCTACCCCGCAATGTTTTGCAATTTATGCTTTGTATACCTTTTTCAGTCCAAATATAATGACATTGACTGCCTTTATTTTATTTCGCTACCTTGGTCCTTTTCTCTTAACTTTTGTCGTTTGTATGTATGCATTTATCCTGACAAGTATATACTGAAATGTGAAACAAGTATTGGTGTTTTTTTCAAGTAGTTAGAATTCCTTGGAAAGCCTCAAAAGGTCATGGGGGGCACGATGCTTCCCCTATAAAGGGCACTGAAGAAAGGAAGGGATATTGAGAATCAACCATCAAGATAAACATCATCAAAAACGTTTATCATCAGAAGATAAAAGTGCAGGATATCGTTTCTTATAATATAGGACTTGTTTTAGTTCATCCTCAAGACTAACTGTGATCCATGCTTTTAAGGGGTCAAGGAGCCAATAACGAAAAGACACAACAAAAAGGAAATAATTTCATCAAAAGTATCTTTTGCATTGTGCCAAAAATAAAGGTTTCTCCATTAGCATTCATCAATGAAAGGCATCTTATGCATTATCATTCTATCAATGAGCAAAATCAACTTTCATATTGCATTTGTCTATAGGGCCTTACAATCTTTTATCTTTCTATTCGAGCTTCTGACGGGCAATCCACCTCGTAAGCTCTTTTTTCTTTCCGTTCGAGCTTCTGACGGGTGATCCGCCCCGTAAGCTCTATTATCTTTCTGTTCGAGCTCCTAACGGGCAATCCACCCCGTAAGCTCTTTTATCTTCCCGTTCGAGCTTCTGACGGGCAATCCACCCCGTAAGCTCTTTTATATTTCTGTTCGAGCTTCTGACGGGCAATTGATTCGCGGGGCGAGAAAGAGAGGACGGCATTTCTGGCACAGCAGGGCTTCAGGCTCGCGAGGCGAGTAGCCTCTCGCGGGGCGAATAATTCCATAATTGCTTCTCTTTATTAACCCGAAAACAAGAATTAGCAGTAAGTGCTTTATTTGACTCCAAATCATCTAAATTACCCTAAAACTACTCTAGAGACTCAAAATGTTGCTTGAAGACAATCAAGTCTAATTTGGGCGAAAACGAGATTAAACTCGAATAAAACATATGGTCTTACTAGTTAAAAACTAGTCGAGCCAGAGGCTGATCAGCAATCCACCCCGTAAGCTTATTTATCTTTCAATTTGAGCTCCTAACGGGCAATCCACCCCGTAAGCTCTTCTATCTATCTGTTTGAGCTTCTGACGGGAAATCCACCCCGTAAGCTCATTTATCTTTCGATTCGAGCTTCTCACGGGTGATCCGCCCCGTAAGCTCTTTTATCTTTCTGTTCGAGCTCCTAACGGGCAATCCACCCCGTAAGCTCTTTTATCTTCCCGTTCGAGCTCTTTTATTTTCCCGTTCGAGCTTCTGACGGGCAATCCACCCCGTAAGATCTTTTATCTTTCTTTTCGAGCTTCTGACGGGCAATCCACCCCATAAGCTCATTTATCTTTCGATTCGAGCTCCTCACGGGCAATCCGCCCTGTAAGCTCTTTTATCTTTCTGTTCGAGCTCCTAACGGGCAATCCACCCCGAAAGCTCTTTTATCTTCCCGTTCGAGCTCTTTTATCTTCCCGTTCGAGCTTCTGACGGCCAATCCACCCCGTAAGCTCTTTTATCTTTCTGTTCGAGCTTCTGACGGGCAATCCACCCCGTAAGCTCTTTTATCTTTCTGTTCGAGCTTCTGACGGGCAATCCACCCCATAAGCTCATTTATCTTTCGATTCGAGCTCCTCACGGGCAATCTGCCCTGTAAGCTCTTTTATCTTTCTGTTCGAGCTTCTGACGGGCCATCCACCCCGTAAGCTCTTTTATCTTTCTGTTCGAGCTTCTGACGGGCAATCCACCCTGTTAGCTCATTTATCTTTCGATTCGAGCTCCTCACGGCCAATCCGCCCCGTAAGCTCTTTTATCTTTCTGTTCGAGCTCCTAACGGGTAATCCACCCCGTAGGCTTCTTTATCTTCCCGTTCGAGCTTCTGACGGACAATTCATCCCGTAAGCTCTTTTATCTTTCGGTTTGAGCTTCTAACGGACAATCCACCCCATAAGCTTTTTTATCTTTCGGTTCGAGCTCTTGACGGGCAATCGGCCCCGTAAGCTCCTTTATCTTTCCGCCCGAGCTTCTGACAGGTAATCCACCCCGTAAGCTCTTTATCTTCATTTAAGCCCAGTGGGCAATCCAACCTGCGGGTTCTTTGCAGGAAATCGTGTTGTATTCACAGGTCCTTTTGTTTGTCAGTGTATCCGGAACACAATTGGAGTTCAGGTCTTTACTCGTTTCTTATAACGATAATTGGTTAACTACGGTTACACCAACTATCTAATAAGAAACAAGTAAAGAGGGGCAGCTGTGAACACCTAATTTTGTCCTGGTTTTTTCTCTTTTTAATTCATATTGTGAAAAATAAAAATTCAATATTAACAAAAAAAAACAAAACACAAATAAATAAATAAATAAATAAATAAATAAATAAATAAAGAAAAGAAGAAGATATGTGTGATTGTGTGAGGCCAAAGGAGTAAGACAAAAAATTTAATTTGTTTCAGAAACAAAGAGGAAAGTCAAGATTTGAAAAATTGCAACAGGGAGAAAGTTTGAAAATTAAAACATGAAAAAGGAAAACATTGCCCCAGCTCTAATGCAGTATTAACTCATAATCTGAGCAAATCAGAGAGCAAAAGGGACTGAGCAGCTAAAATGGAAGGTTTACAGTATCAAAGAAAAAGTAATAACAAAGTGAAGCAAAGAATAGAAAATAAAAATGACTACATTGTTTCATCTTCTGCATCTAAAAGGGATTGGAAGATATATAAGAAAGGAGGAGGAGGCGTAAAATAAAAAGGTAGGAGAACAGGGTCTACCTTCCCCTAACCCCCATCAATAATAGTAGCAGCACCTCCCACTCATCCATAACCATCCTCTTCATCTTATCTCAAATATCATTTCATTCTCTTCAACCTACCATAAGCCATTACCACTCTCAAAATAAAAAAACCAAATAGAAAAGAAGAAAGAAAGAAAAAATAAAAATCCAAAGTTCCTCCACCATCAAAACACCAATAAAAACAGGTCAGATCTTGTTTCAAGCAACTCTGCGTGCTTCTTTGCTCAGCCGCACTACAGCCGCCGTCATCCACCGCGGTTCACAACCACACCACCTTCGTCCACTCTTCCCATCTGCGCCGCCTCGCCGTTGTCTTCATCTCTGTACCGTTGGATCTGTCCCCCTCCGCCGTTTGCACGCCGTGAACTCTTCGTCCCAGCCAGCACCACGACCTTCGCGTTCGTCTTGTCATCCGCTGGGAGGACCACCGCATGCCACTACCACGGATCGCCCCTGTCTTCTCCATCACTCGTGAACCACAGGATCACCGCTGCCTCGGACGCTGCCGCGCGCCCACGTCCGCACACCGTCGCTCACGATCCCTGCTCCGCCGTCGCGCTGCTGGTAATCGCCGCCGTTTGGTCTTCCTGGTTCAGCCGTCGTTCCCTCCTCCATTGGCCTGAGGGTATCGTAAAAAACAAACTCAGAAGCTTCTAGCTTCTGAGTATGGTACTTTCCTTTTGTTTTTTATTGTTATTATTATGTTATGTTGGTTTATATGTTTGGGTTTCACTTAGTTGGGCTTCTCATGGGGTTATGGGTTAGCTTCATTTTTTTTTAGCTATTGGCCTGTTTTTGGCTTGTGGGCTTAGGATCAATGAGTTTTTTTTTTTGTGTGTGTCTAATCTGTTGGCTTACGGGGCCATTTCTTCTTTTATTTTCAATAAATGTTCTTGAAAATAAAAATAAACTGAAATTACTTGGAGTCATGGATATGGGCTTAAAATATAAACCATATTTCATCTTGTCTCTAGGAAAATTTGAAATAAAAAAAGCAAAACAAAAAATCTTATAAATATTTTTCATCCATATTTTAAATAAAAACTTTTTTTCTAAAAAACTCTTTTGAGTTCACGCAACAATTTATGACGTTGATGTATGAATTTTCATCTTCAAGTGTCACATGAATTGTAGGGGTTCATCGTATAGCTTAGCTATCTTTGACCCTGCGCAAGTGTGAATTCCATTTTTATTAAAAGATAATAAAATATTTTCAATTTACTCTCTCATCAAATTTTATCCTTGTTTATAAAATAAAATCTTTCGGATTCACGCAACAATCTACGACGTTGATGTATGATTTTTCATCATCAAGTGGTGTATGCATTGTATGGGTTTATCGTATAGCACTGCTATCTTGGACCCCGTGCAAGAGTGAATTTATTTCAAAATAAAACCTCTTTAAAAAAATCTCTTCAAAAAGGAAAAAAAAAATTCATTTTCAAAACGTTAAGATCAACAAATCAAATCTTTTATAAAGAACTACGTGTCTTTGAGTTTCTCATCGCACCCGGGAATACGTAGGAGCAAGATAGATCATCTTGTCAAGTCAAAACTAAATTTTCCTTTTTTTGTGTCTTTTTTTATGTTAAAATAATTAATTGAAATAATTAAACTTTTCTATTTTTAGGGATGCTCTATGGACACGGTGCCATGTTCAGTCCTTTAGATTTGAGGTTACTCTGTGGACTCATGTGCCATGTTCAACCTCATTTAGTTTTTATAAACAATAAACTTAAAAATATAAAAATTAAAAAAAATCTAAAATATTAAAAGTTAAAAATAATTCTTTCCTGTAAATAATTTTTGGGGTAAAATAAATATTTAAAAGGCTATTAAAATATTTTTGCACAATTAACTTGAGGTACCGTTTTTTTAAACGGACGATGTGGGGTGCTAACACATTCCCTACTCGTAACCGACTCCTGGACTCATCACTCTCTCTGTTTCTTTTTTTAAGACCAGTTTCCTTAAAATAAATGGTTTTTCCAATGCTTTTTACCAAATAAAATATTGGTGGCGGCTCCTCTGTTTTTACTTTCTTTTCGCGGCTCTCGGATGGGACGGTCGCGACACACACTTTACAACAAATAGTCTTGCTTCACCATAAGTCATAAATTATTAAGTTCATATTTTCACTGCTAAGTCATTCATGACTTAGGTTTTGCTCTTTAACGTAAATACTAGTCTTTGAAGACTAAAATCCTCTTTTGTCTTAAAAATAAAACCTTTGGTTAAAAGCAAACCATTTTGAAATCAGATTCCATTAAAGTACATAAATACTAAATTCCTCAAAACTGTTCTTGAAAAAATTCGAAACTCTTAAAATACTCGTTTTATCTCTTTTTACTGTATTTCAACTTAAATTCCATATTTTCACAAACATAATCATTTTTCTCAAATCCTTTACTTTCCTAAGTTACCATACTTATGTTAAAGTATTAAAATACTGATTTCAAACTTTACATCATTGTTTTCTCAAAAATCTTTAAAAACGTTTAACGATGGTTTCGCCGCTTTTTACTAGCTTTAGGCCCAAAAGCAATACTTTTGAAAATATGATTCTTCACCACAAATTCATTACTCACATAGTTTATAATAATTATATTAAGATGTTGAAACACTGATTTTACAATTTCCTTTTCATGTATATGAAATTCCTAAAAATTTGACCGAACGTCTTTAAGATTATAAAACGCGTAAATCCTTTTCCAACGATTTTACACTCTAATGGTCCAAAACTCATTTTAGAGTTTTGGAAAATTTAAATAGGTATGAAAAACATTTTCTAACTGTCCGATTACATTATATTTCGAAAATTGCAGTTTAGTCCCTAAACTTTCATTAATTGCAAAAATGTCTTTATTCACTTAAAACCTTATTACTTTTTATTTATAACTTCAAATCTCACCAAACCAACTTCTTTAGAAATGGTTTTCGGTTACCCAAAAATTTCCAAAAAAAATTATATTTTTGGTCTCATATTTTTCAATATTTGCAAATAAGTCCTTGTTTATTAAAAAAAAAACTCATAACTTTTTATATATTAATCCAAATAACACCAAACCAATTTCTATAGTCTTATATCATCAAGGGCTACAATCACAAAATATAAGAATATGTTTTCAGAACAGTCCCTAAATTTCTCAATATTTGCATAATGGTCTCTATATCTTCAATAATTCATAACTTTCAATATACTCCAATTCACTGCAAACCAATTTCTACATTCTTATATACTCATTCAATTTCTATAAAAATTATTTAGACAAATAAAATCAACTAGGAACATCCTCATCCAGCTATGGCCGAAGGGCCTCCAATAATTATATTATGCATTTTTCTTAACAAATCAAGTAAACAACAATCATGGTTCCAACTTAAGGTCATTGGAACCAAAAAAACCAAATGACATATCATACCACTGATAGTGTGATTTCACATCATATTTTATGTACATTTTTGCATGCATTTTCATATAGTTTAGGCATATTTAAATTGATTTTTATTAGTTTTTACCTTGGAACGGGTAAGGCGGTTTCGTGGCGTTGTTTTGCAGGAATGAAGGGTAAAATGCTCAAGATTGACCATGATGGAGCTTGGATGAAGATAGAGCTTCAAAAAGTGAAGAAATGAGCCAAACAGAGCCCATCACGGCCTAGCCGTGATGACCATCACGGCCATGATCGAGCAATTTTTGGAAAGAGAGAAGGCAAAAGTCAGAAGCTATCACGGCCTAGCCGTGATGCCCATCACGGCCGTGACATGTTAATTAAGCTAGACCCCTTCTAGGCAGAATCTGTCACGGCCTAGCCGTGATGCCCATCACGGTCGTGACAGACCAATTGGTGAAGGCAGAAGCGATCACGGCCTAGCTGTGATGAGTGTCACGACCGTGACAAACATATTTTGAAAGCGCGCCCAAGGCAGAACCCGTCACGGCCAGGCCGTGATGGCCATCACAGTCGTGACGCGCGTCTGATTTATAAAAAGGCATCAGGGGCAGAACAAAGGAACAACTTTTACATCAGACTTTTACCCTAATTCTCTGAGCTAGAGGCTGCTGTGGCTGCTGTGGAAAGCCCCCATGGAGTCCATTCTCTCCTTCTTCCCTATTTCTCTTGTTTTAGTTTTCTCTGTAATCATGAGTAGCTAAATCCCTCTTTGTTGGGATTAGATGTAACTGAACCAAATATCATGCAATTGCTTTGATTTATCAATCTGTGTTTATGCCTTCATATTAGTGTTTAATTCCTACGCATAATGCCTTTTGTGGTTTGATCACTCATGAACTGATTTTGAGATTTGATTTGCAATTAGGACGTTCTTATCAATTCTTGATATGGAATTAATCACCTAGTAAACCTTGCATCTAGGAATGGATTTTGGTTTATTAGTAATCGTGTAATGCCTACTCTTAATGTAAATTCCTAATTAGGCCACCTAAGGAATTAGGGTTTAATTAGTGGATTTAGGCTCTTGTCATCTGAGGAATCAGGGCTTGAGTAATCTAGTGGATTGATTTTAATATTTGATGCATAAACTGGATTGGTGGTCTTGGTATTGCATGAGACTAAGGTTTAGTGAAATCTAATCCCAACATCTTTCATCTTATTTGAAAATCCATTTTTCAGCCCCCAAGTGTTTGATAAAAGTTCTCAAAGGCCTTTTTCTTTTTATTTTGTTTCTTTTAACTTGTGTTAGGCTTGGTAATTAGTGTAGAACTCCCTTCAATCCAAATTCGCTTAGATAGTAATTGATTCGGTACGGGCTAGTAATTGTCTCAGTCCTCGTGGGAACGATATCGGTCTCACCACCGTATTACTTGTACGACTAGGTATACTTGCCTAGATTCGTAATCAACAAGTTTTTGGCGCCGTTGCCGGGGACTGAGTTTCAATATTAGCATACCCATTTCGGTTACTAATTTAGGCACAATTTTATTTTTGTTTTACTGATCTGTGTTTCTGTGCTGTCATCTAGTGCTAACAGTTTTGGTCTCTAGGCTTTTGTGTATGCGAGGTACTATCCCAGCTGACCAACTTCTCTACGATCCTGAAATAGAGAAAACAGCTAGGGAGAATCGGAAGCAAGCAAGACAGCAGAAGTTAGTAGAGCAACAAGAAAGAGAACAAGAGACTTCCACTTCTCAAGTTCATCAAGTAGAACTCAAGATGGCAGGCAATGGTGAAGGTGCTCCACGGAGGACACTTGGAGACTATGCCAATACAAATGTCAACCGTCATGTCACTAGCATAGTGAGGCCTCCAGTGAATTGCAACAATTTTGAAATCAAGCCAGCTTTCTTGAATATGGTTGCACAAAATCAATTTGTCGGGTTGGAGCAAAAGGATCCTAACAATCATGTCTCCAACTTCCAGGAGTTATGTGATACGATGAAGATAAATGGTGCTTCCGATGATGCACTTCGCCTAAGGTTGTTTCCTTTCTCTCTAAGAGATAGAGCCAAGTCTTGGCTCCAATCTCTACCAAGGGGGAGTATCACTACATGGGATGACTTAGAGGCAAATTTTCTTGCAAGATTCTTTCCCGTCTCAAGATTTGTGAAGACAAGGGGTGATATCATAAGCTTTGCTCAACAAGAGGGTGAAACTCTTCATGACACATGGGAAAGGTTTAAAGATCTGCTCCGAAGATGTCCAAATCATGGGTTTGATGATCTTACCCAAATGCAAACATTTTGCAATGGATTGAGGCCGTCAACCAGGTATATGTTGGATGCCTCAGCTGGAGGTTCCATGAACACAAAGACAACGGAGGAAGCACTGATTTTGATAGAAGCTATGGCATCTAATGACTATTTGATGCATCATGACCGAGGTACCACATCAAGAAGGGGGTGTTGGAGTTAGACTCACAAACTGCACTTTTGGCTTAAAATAAGCTTATGACACAACAACTTGAGTCCATCACCAAGCAACTGGCTCAACTCCCACAACAGCTCCAGACCATTCAAGGGACAACCATGCCACCTCAACAGGTAATGATGAGATGTGATTTTTGTGAAGGGGATCATGACAATGGAAATTGTGAGGCCACTCCTAGTTCCCACGAGGAAGCTAATTATATGGGAAACTATGGGCGGCAAGGTAACAACCAATACTCCAACAATTACAACCAAGGGTGGAGGAATCAAGCAAATTTTGGTTGGAAACAAGATGCCGGACAAGCAAGCAAGCCTCTTCCCACACAACCGCCTCAAGACCGGACTTCAATCTTGGAGAACACCCTCGATCAATTCATGAAAATGTCCATGTCAAACCAGAAAAATGCTGATGCTGCCATAAAAAACTTGGAGGTTCAAGTTGGACAAATTGCAAAGCACCTAGCGGAACAATCCAGCAGCAGTTTTTCAGGTAATACTCAAACAAATCCTAAAGAGCATTGTAAGGCTATTGTTTTGAGGAGTGGTAAAAGTCTTGAAAATGTGAGCGATGAGCCTTTGTTGGAAAATCGGAGAGATGCTGAAAAAACAGAGATGAATGCTGAAAAAACTGAGTCGAATGAGGAAAAAGGCAAAGAGGTTGTAATAGAGGAAGAAGAAAAATGCAGTGAAAAAGACAAGAGAGAAAAGTTAGTGGATGAAAATTCAGTCTTGAGGAAGACTAAAAGTCAGATTTTGAAAGATGGAGACAAGCCTCAAGAGATCCCTTCTTATGTAAAGTTGTCATATCCTCATTTAAGCAAGAAGAAGGAGAAGGAAGAGTAGTTTGCCAAATTTCTTGACATCTTCAAGAGGTTGAAAATCAACATACCCTTTGCCGAAGCACTAGAGCAAATGCCCACTTATGCAATGTTCATGAAGGAGTTGCTTACAAAGAAAAGAAGGTTTAAATAATGTGAGACTGTTGCCTTGACAGAAGAATGTAGTGCGATACTTCAAAGGAAGCTACCTCCAAAGCTTAAAGATCCTGGTAGTTTTACAACCCCCTGCACAATTAGGAGTGTTGCTATTGGGAAGGCCTTGTGTGACTTGGGGGCAAGTATCAATTTGATGCCGCTTTCAATCTTGAACAAGCTTGGAGGTGGTGAAGTGAAACCAACAAGGATGGCATTGCAACTAGCCGATAGATCAATCAAGCGTCCTTATGGTATTCTGGAAGATGTTTTGGTTAAAGTGGATAAGTTTATCTTCACAGTGGATTTTGTGATATTAGACATGGAGGAGGATGCAGAAGTTCCACTTATATTGGGGAGACCTTTTCTAGCAACTGGTCGTGCTTTAATACATGTACAAAAAGGCCAACTTCGACTCAGAGTGCGAGATGAAGAGGTTACTTTCAATGTGTTTGAAGCTATTCATCGCCCGAGTGATGAAGAGAATTGTTTCCGCATGGACATTGTGGATGTAGTGACTAAAGAGGTCTTTGCACATCAACACCATTCCTCTACTCTTGAGAAGGTAATCATCAATTCTATTGAAAATCTTAATGAGGAAGAGGAGAAGGAAGTAGAGGAGTGTTTGTGTGATTTGGAAGTTCAACCCTATCAACTTGCTGTCAACACTAAGAAAGAAGAGCTCAAAAAGGATGAAGTCCAAGAGAAGCTCGAGTTAGAGCTTAAACCTCTACCTCCCCACTTGAAAGATGTGTTCCTTGGTGAGAATGTTGAAAATCCTGTCATAGTGAGCAATGTATTGTCCAAGTTGGAAGAGGAGAAACTTGTAAGGGTGCTTAGAGAGCATAAAACAACAATTGGATGATCCATCTCAGATTTGAAAGGTATTAGTCCTGCATTTTGTATGCACAAGATCATGATGGAGGCTGAATTTAAACCGGTGGTCCAACCGCAAAGGAGGCTCAATCCTACAATGAAAGAAGTGGTAAGGAAGGAGGTGTTGAAACTCCTTGAAGCCGGAATGATCTATCGGATTTTCGATAGTGCTTGGGTGAGTCCGGTACAAGTGGCTCCCAAGAAAGGTGGCATGACCGTCGTGAACAATGAGAAGAATGAGTTGATCCCAACTAGAACGGTCACCGATTGGCGAATGTGTATAGATTACCGGAAGCTAAATCAAGCTACTAGGAAAGATCACTTCCGACTTCCATTCATGGACCAAATGTTGGAGAGGTTGGCTGGGCAAGCTTATTATTGTTTCTTGGATGGTTATTCGGGTTATAACCAAATTGGGGCTAACCCGGAAGACCAAGAGAAAACTGCCTTCACATGTCCCTTTGGAGTTTTTGCCTATCGGAAGATGCATTTCGGTCTTTGTAATGCGCCTGCGACATTTCAAAGGTGCATGCTTTCCATTTTCTCTGATATGGTAGAAAAATACATTGAAGTTTTCATGGATGATTTTTATGTTTTCGGTTCCTCTTATGATAATTGTTTGTCTAACCTTGCTGTTGTGTTGAAGAGGTGCATGGACACCAATTTAGTCTTAAATTGGGAGAAGTGTCATTTTATGGTGCAGGAAGGCATTGTACTTGGGCACAAGATTTCAGCTAAGGGGATCGAAGTGGATAAATCCAAGATTGATGTAATTGAGAAACTACCTCCACCAGTGAATGTCAAGGGTGTGAGGAGTTTTCTTGGGCATGCAGGCTTTTACCGGCGGTTCATCAAAGACATCTCAAAGATAGCCAAGTCTTTGTGTATCCTTTTGAATAAGGACACACCATTTGTGTTTGATACTGCTTGTCTCACCTCTTTTCAGATTTTGAAAGAAAAATTGATCATTGCTCCCATTCTTGTTGCACCCAACTGGGAGTCACCATTTGAAGTAATGTGTGATGCCAGTGACTACGCAGTTGGGGAAGTTTTGGGACAGCGGGGGGAGAAGTTTTTCCATGCCATTCACTATGCTAGAAAGGTTCTCAATGAGAACCAAATAAATTATGCAACAACTAAAAAAGAGTTGCTGGCCATAGTGTTTGCATTGGAAAAATTTCGTTCATACTTAATTGGGTCCCAAGTCACTGTTTTTACTGATCATGCTGCAATCAAATATTTGTTGACTAAGTTAGATTCAAAACCAAGACTTATAAGGTGGATTCTATTGTTGCAGAAATTTGACTTAGTCATTAAGGACAAAAAGGGCAGCGAAAATGTGGTGGCTGACCACTTATCTCGGTTGGTGAATGAAGAGGTTACTGCAGAAGAAAAGGACATTCGAGATGAGTTCCCGGATGAGGCCTTATTTCTGGTGCATGAAAGACCATGGTTTGCCGACATGGCAAATTTCAAGGCAGCCAACATTGTTCCAGAGCACCTCACTTGGCAGCAAAAGAAAAAATTCTTCCGAGATGCCAACCATTTCATGTGGGATGATCCATTTCTGTTCAAGGTTGGACCGGATGGCTTATGGAGGAGGTGTGTTAGTCAAGAGGAAGCGAGGAGTATTTTGTGGCATTGCCATAACTCTCCATATGGTGGACATTACAATGGGGATAGGACAGCTGCAAAGGTCCTCCAATCTGGGCTCTTTTGGCCCTCAATCTTCAAGGACCCTTACAATCATGTGAAGAGTTGTGACAAGTGCCAAAGGACCGGGAACATATCTAAAAGGGATGAGATGCCACTGCAAAACATATTGGAGGTTGAAGTATTTGATTGATGGGGCATAGATTTTATGGGTCCACTTCCACCTTCATTCTCCAATCAATATATTTTGGTGGCAGTGGACTATGTTTCTAAATGGGTGGAGGCCATTGCAACACCGAAGAATGATGCACAAACAGTGATTAAGTTCATCAAGAAGAACATTTTTGCCCGGTTCGGTGTCCCAAGGGTCCTTATAAGTGATGGAGGATCTCACTTCTGCAACTCACAACTGAGAAATGTGTTGACCAAGTATGATGTGAGGCATAAGGTGGCATCTCCATATCATCCGCAAACAAATGGGCAAGCGGAGGTCTCTAACCGGGAGATTAAGAAAATTCTGGAAAAAACTGTGGCTACTTCAAGGAAAGATTGGGAAAAGAAGCTTGACGATGCCTTGTAGGCTTACCGGACTGCATTGAAAACTTCTGTGGGGTTGTCTCCGTTTCAGATGGTCTATGGTAAGTCATGTCATCTACACGTAGAGTTGGAGCATCGAGCCTTTTGGGCATTGAAGTTCTTGAATTTTGGCGCCACTCTGGCGGGTGAGAAAAGAGCCAATCAGCTGCATGAATTAGAGGAGATGCGCCTTAATGCAAATGAAAATGCAACTATTTACAAGAAGCAGGTCAAGACTTATCATGATAAGAAGATCCTGATGAAAAAATTTCAGCCAGGACAACAAGTTCTATTATTCAATTCTCGGCTGAGATTGTTTCCGGGCAAGTTGAAGTCTAAGTGGTCGGGACCGTTCACTGTCAAAGAAGTCTCACCTCATGGAGCTGTAGAAGTGGAGGATCCTACTTCAAAAAGGACCTTCAAAGTCAATGGCCAAAGGCTCAAGGCCTACTTGGGTGGCGACATCGAGAGATTGATCACAGCTATGCGCCTTCATGATCCTTGAGATCACCTACCCGTCAAGCTAGTGACGTTAAAGAAGCGCTTATTGGGAGGCAGCCCAAGTTTTATTTTCATTTTCCTTTTGTTTTTGAAATTTTTCTCTTGAATAATTTGAGAAGATCAAGAGAAAAAAGATCATAAACTAATAGATTTGTTAAGTGTTTTCAGGGTAAGGAGGAAGGAGAAGCAAGAAGGGCAAAGACAAGCAAAGTCAGCAACCATCACGCCCAGGCTGTGACACTGGTCACGGCCGTGATGAGCCTAATGTGAAGACCAAAAAGGATCACGGCCCAGCCGTGATACTCATCACGGGCGTGATGAGAGGACCCTGAAGATCAGAGAGCATCACGGCCTAGCCGTGATGGAGGTCACGGTCGTGACAGACCAGCTCATGTGGACCAGAATTGATCACGACCTGCCTGTGATGAGTCTCACGGCCGTGATGCATTTCCCAACAAGTTTCTGACTGGAATGCGAGCCAGCACCCGCTACCGCCTCGGTAAGTCGTTCCATTTTTTTTTCTCCTCTCTCAATCTTGATTATTTACATTGGGGACAATATAAGTTTTTAAGCTTGGGGTAGGGGTATTTTTGCATATTCTTGTATTTCTGCATTTTGCATGTTGCATTCATATAGGCATAGTTTTGCATGATCACATGATTAGATTGCCCCTTTGCTTAGATTATGCATCCAATTGTGAGAAATGAGTGCCAATTAAATTGAGATAGTGAATTGTTGAACCCAAAATTTTTATTCTTGTGATAAGGCTACAAATAAAAAATGCTTGAGATGATCCTTGATAGTTGATAATTAGCATGTGGTTTCGTAGATTTGTGTTTCTCATTGATTTTTGAACTACTAAAATGTGAGATTTTGAGCCAAAAAGGGGTACTCACTAAATCTACCCCATTCTTTCTGACAGAGTGTTATTCCTCTTGGATTGTACTTCTCTAGAACTTGACTTGAAACTGTTTTGAAGCTTAAAAATTTTTGAAAACATTTTTGAAAATGATTGAGGCACTAGGTATTTTTCCGGCCTTCTGAGCTTTGATTGACTAAATGATACCCCTTAGTTGCCCAATTTTGAGCCTGAAAGAATAAAATACTTTTCTTGGTACCTTGAATTACTTTGATAAATATGCTTGGTATGGAACCTCTTAAAGTATTACAAAAATGGTAGAAAGGTAGTTGAAAAAAAATATGGGATGAGAAAGTCAAAATATTTCTCTTGAATTGAAAATCTCCCCTTCTCCTAAAAAAAAAAAGAGCATAGAGAAGGGGATGACAAAAGGAAGTGAGAAATAAAACAAAAAGAAAGAAAAGAAAGGTGGAAAAATGAATCAAAACCCAAAAAGGTATTTTAGAAGGTATCGTGCTTTGCAATGCTTGATATTGTGTTTAGCCTTTTTGAAAATTCCTTTTCTTGATTTCCCCACCTAACGATCAATCCCATGGCCCCGTTACAACCTAAGTAAAAGACCTCTTAATTCTTAAGTGTTTTCATTAATAAAGTAGAGATTCGGTTAATAGTCAAGCTTATGGTAGAATTCATTCCTTGAGGAAGCTGAGAGAATTGTCATATATCCCTAAACACTTGAGTGAGGTGAGAAAGAGTGCCTGAATCAGTGAGAATATGAATCTAGGAAACCTAAGCTTCTAATTGGACTTGAAATTGATTGTCTCTTGCTGAATTAATTGAAAATGCCTGTTACTTGGATTACTTACTCGGGTTCTTGGTTCACTATCCATGTTCTGATTATTTAACTCTTCTGGCCTTAGTGATTGTTTGAGGACAAGTAAATGAATAAGCTTGGGGTGATTTGATAGTGTGATTTCACATCATATTTTATGTACATTTTTGCATGCATTTTCATATAGTTTAGGCATATTTAAATTGATTTTTATTAGTTTTTACCTTGGAATGGCTAAGGCGGTTTCGTGGCGTTGTTTTGCAGGAATTAAGGGTAAAATGCTCAAGATTGACCATGATGGAGCTTGGATGAAGATAGAGCTTGAAAAGTGAAGAAATGAGCCAAACAGAGCCCATCACGGTCATGATCGAGCAATTTTTGGAAAGAAAGAAGGCAAAAGTCAGAAGCTGTCGCGGCCTAGCCGTGATGCCCATCACGGCCGTGACATGTTAATTGAGCCAGACCCCTTCTAGGCAGAATCTGTCATGGCCTAGCCGTGATACCCATCACGGCCGTAACAGACCAATTGGTGAAGGCAGAAGCGATCACGGCCTAGCCGTGATGAGTGTCACGGCCGTGACAAACATATTTTGAAAGTGCGCCCAAGGCAGAACCCGTCACGGCCAGGTCGTGATGGCCATCACAGCCGTGACGCGCGTCTGATTTATAAAAAGGCATCAGGGGCAGAACAAAGGAACAACTTTTACATCAGACTTTTACCCTAATTCTCTGAGCTAGAGGTTGTTGTGACTGTTGTGGAAAGCCCCAATGGAGTCCCTTCTCTCCTTCTTCCCTATTTCTCTGGTTTTAGTTTTCTCTGTAATCATGAGTAGCTAAATCCCTCTTTGTTGGGATTAGATGTAACTGAACCGAATATCATGTAATTGCTTTGATTTATCAATCTGTGTTTATGCCTTCATATTAGTGTTTAATTCCTACGCTTAATGCCTTTTGTGGTTTGATCACCCATGAACTGATTTTGAGATTTGATTTGCAATGGGGACGTTCTTATCAATTCTTGACATGGAATTAATCACCTAGTAAACCTTGCATCTAGGAATGGATTTTGGTTTATTAGTAATCGTGTAATCCCTACTCTTAATGCAAATTCCTAATTAGGCCACCTAAGGAATTAGGGTTTAATTAGTGGATTTAGGCTCTTGTCATCTGAGGAATCAGGGCTTGAGTAATCTAGTGGATTGATTTTAATATTTGATGCATAAACTGGATTGGTGGTATTGGTATTGCATAAGACTAAGGTTTAGTGAAATCTAATCCCAACATCTTTCATCTTATTTGAAAATCCATTTTTCTGCCCCCAAGTGTTTGATAAAAGTTCTCAAAGACATTTTTATTTTTATTTTGTTTCTTTTAACTTTTGTTAGGCTTGGTAATTAGTGTAGAACTCTCTTCAATCCAAATTCGCTTAGATAGTAATTGATTCGGTACGTGCTAGTAATTGTCTCAGTCCTCGTGGGAACGATATCGGTCTCACCACCGTATTATTTGTACGACTAGGTATACTTGCTTAGATTCGTAATCAACAACCACAACCAAACATCAAATCAAATCTTCCAAGAGGATCACACACATATAAATCAATAATTTACACTTATGAGTTACAAAACCATATACACTAAATAAACCATCAACATATCTACATTAAGGTAGGATAGTAGTAATCTCCCCCCTTACCTCTTGTAGATCACTTGAAACTCAAGTAGGAGAAGGATGTTGTTCACCTAAATCACAAGTTTTTGAACCCACAAAACCTAGCCATGAACAACCAACAAGAAATCAAGTTAAAGATTGAAGAAAATCACCTAAACCCATTTGAGCATAGGTTCGGCCAACTCAAAAAGAAATAGCTATGGATCTCTAAAATATTCAAGCTCTTGCATAATAAAAATAGAAGTCATATAGAAATCATAGAAATTGATCTTACGTTACAATGATATTTCTATGATTTTCTAGAATTATTTGAAAAACTAGATCTAGGAATTTGATCTTGAAGAAAACTTGTGATGAAAAGTGAAGGTATGATCATGGATCATAAGGTTATATCTTTGGAATTGGAAGAAATGAACAAGATCTTAGACTTCCTTTGAAAATCACTATAAAGAACTTAAGAGTATTTTGTGTGCAAGTCATAAGAACATGAACCAAATGAGTAAAATGAATGGCCAAGTGCGGTTTTGAAGGGTGTGGCTGTGAGCTTCCTAGGGATAAAAGGGTCCAAATGTTGTCATGGCAACTTGAATTTAATTCAAGATGACTAACCCCTATGACTCACCCCCATGAGTCATCATTATTGTCCTCATCTGTCCGGCATCGGGCTTTGTCTCTGCACCTCCGTTCTCAATTCTGTCGATTCCCGATCGTCAAGTATTCGCCTGACTAACTTATAATAACCTATTTATTTTGAAAATTTTCAAAATAACCACTATCATTGGAAAAAATATAAGAATCTAATATGTTTCGTTCTCAGGTCAAAATTAGGTTTTCTGATCAGTAAAATCTTACTGTCAATTAAAACGCAGACCGGGTTTCGTCTGAATTTTAAACCTAAATTTTTACCGTAACATTCTACCATAAGGTAGAGTATAATTATGATTTTTTTTATCCAAAATCATTTTCTACATCTCAGATAAAATACAAAGAGTTAAAAATTCTACCGATAATGAAAAACAGTAAAAACGAGGTGTTACATATATAATAGGGCTGGTCCTAAAGGGACAAGTTGGAAAGACTATTCATCTCAACATTGAAAAATTGTCCAAAGGTGAGAGGAAAGTGATTTTAACATAAGGCCAAATCTTGTTATTGGTAAGTTTCTAGTTTATCATTTATACGTTTGATCAGTTAAATACTGGATTGATAGTATTATTATTGTGATTGTTGATCCCGACGTAGCCGACCCCGTCCATGTTGGGCACAACCATCTCGAGCAAGACCATGGTTTTGATGGTCGTGCCCAACATGGATGGGTCAGCTTTGTTGGGATCTACAATCACAACAACAATGCCATCAATCCAGCATCTAATTGATCAAACATATAAATGCAAAATTAGAAGCATACCAATAATACAAGATAAAAGTCTTCTGTTATAATCACTTTCCTCCCACATTTGGACAATTTTTTCAATGTTGAGATGAATAGTCTTTCCAACTTGTCCCTTTAGGACAAGCCCTATTATATAACTTCAGTTTCATATTTGGGTTAGAACTAGCATCGGGATCGGATATTGTTTTTTGCATTTGTGTGGCTTAAAGTATGCCAACTCATTAAAGTTAATGAGAGGAGTGTCAATGTTCGCAAATATCTTTTGCGCCCTCAACAGGGAAAGAAGAAGTCATAGGGCCAACTCTCATACGGGTCATCCACAACCTAGAAATGATACACAAAATTCAATTCCCAATTGAATTAAAGCACAAAACTTCAAATCAAATAAGCATATTTGTATCATTAAATTACAGATTTTACCTCACTAGAAGTCATTCTATCAATGACATCCTTAAAATCAAACTTTCTTCTCATGATTTTGGAAGGAAGTTCTAATATACTTGACCAAAACACAATCAATGAAATTTCTTGATTTTGATTTTCACCTTCTTCCATTATATCTTGATTTTGATTTTCATCCTCATCCATTATATCTTGATTTTGATTTTCACGAAGGATAACACTCTTGATCAGTGGTAAAGATAACATGAAAGAAATCTACACGAATCAAAGTTATTTCTCAGTCCAAAAAATGAAATCTCTTTTTTAATTGCAAAAATGTAAAAAATTGAAGAACTTACCTGAAGGGAGATTGTAGTCCCATCCAAAAAATTTGTTGTTCCTTCTTTAAATTTTTTGAGCGAGCCAAAAAGGCGTGCTAGTGCAGCAGCACCCCAAGTATAAGCTTTTATTTCTGTAACATCATATAATAATGGGAGATACAATGTACGAACTTCATCCCTATTAGAATTACGAAAGATGGATGAACCCAATGGGGCATGCCCTTCCAACACTTCATTACTAGCATTTTCAGGGACATCCATAAATCTACTCTTCAAGTTAGCTAACTTGATAGAACCTTGTGGTCCAGTCCTCTCCGCCATACATAAATTTACTCCGAAACAACGCTTAGACCAAACAATGCGATCTTCATCGGTCTCAGTGACAGGCTTGAAAATAATATGCAAGTCTGTAATATGTAATATATCTCTCAATCCAAAAATTATACTAAAATCATTAAATCTGAACACGTAATCATCAAGATCAAATTTATTTGCAAGAACTTTCAGCAGTGTAGAGTATTGGTGCTGTTTTAAGCCAATCTGGTTGCCCAGATGGAGTCTGATTCGAGGCAAATCTTTTCCACCTTGAAGAGAACGATGTAGTGTAGAGTTGATCGAAAAGTCAACAATATCTGATTTTGATAAATGAGCACTCTTTTTCATATGGAAACGACCTTCAGACCAAAATGCAAGTCTTTATCTTGCGCGTCGCGTGATTTTAGCCAAATTCCATCATCTAAGGGGTCAAAACGACAATTTTTACTTTTACCGTAATTTTAGCGGATTTTTTTTTGCAATTTTGTTATGTAAGGACATTTTTTTGGTATTTTTTTTGTTTTTGCTTTAGGATTTTGTTGACACTATATATATTTGTTTTAACCTTCATTAGAGGCAGCTTGGTATTTAATAAAATCTAAGAAGTTTTCTCAATTTTGATGTTGTCAACCTCTCGGATATTCGTCGAATCAACGTTGTTGAATTCTTGTTCGTTCCATCACCTACGCTGCATCACATAGTGTCTAATATTTTATATGGTACCTGTTATGAGTACCTACACAAAATTGCAAACGGTAGACTGCTGAACGTTCTTGCAAATAAATTTGATCTTGATGATTACGTTTCCAGATTTAATGATTTTAGCCTAATTTTTGGATTGAGAGATATATTACATATTACACGCTTGCATATTACTGCCAATTAAGCCAATCGCTAGGACCAATGACGACCCCATTGTATGGTCTGAACGTTGTTTCATAATAAATTTACGTATGATGGAGAGGACTGGACCACGAGGTTTAATCAAGTTAGCTAACTTGAAAAGTATTTACGAATGTCCCTGAAAATGCTAGTAATGAAGTTGGAAAGGCATGCCAGGGCATATGTATTATACATATTGGGCTCATCGATCTTTAGTAATTCTAATTGGGATGAAGTTCCTACATTGTATCTCCCAGTTTTATATGATGTTACAAAATTAAAGCTTATGCTTGGGGTGATATAGAACTGAAAATTTAAAGAAGGAGCAACAAAATTTCTAGATCTCCCTTCAAGTAAATCCTTCAATTTTTTACATTTTTCAACTTAAAAAAATGATTTTATTTTTAATTGAGAAATAATTGTGTGATTCATGCGTTGTAAAAATAAAACATAAATAATGTATAAATTAAATAATTAGAGATAAGATGAACAACACCAATAAAAGTATATAGCCTTAGTCATGTACTTAACACTTTCTTTAAGGAATATTTTGCCACAATATAAAAAATGTCAATATCCCCAGGATTTAACCGAATCTTCTAGAATAACAATATTAGTCTGGGTACCAATAACAACCGAATTACTTCACCTCTCATGCATTCAGAAAAAGAAAAGAAAATAAGAAGAAAGAGAAAATATAAAGTATGTTGAGCTCCATATGGAGCAATTTTCTCACTCTCATTCTCCAAAATACAAATGTTATTGACTGCTTTATTGCTTGTTTGTTTTAGATTCTACACCCTAAAACTTCTGTTTCCTTCCACTTTAATCAATTCTGTAACGTAAATTTGTTTGGATAGAAAACACAATGAAAAAAAGTGTGATGAGACCAGTTCAAAATCAATTTTAGTGGCAGCTGATGTATAGGAGCTTTTGCGTTTACTGTTTCAACAGGAAATGAAATTTTACCTAACTACCCTATCCTTTACTCCCCAAAGTTGGAGAGAGATGACTACTTAGTTTTACAGGAGAGATGATTACGTATATGAATAGGGTGTCCTTTTAAGTAATTTTACTTTAAAAGTGATTCAAATTTATTCTATCCAAACAAAAACAATTCTTTTAAACTCACTTTTAAAATATCATTACCAAACACAAATCAATTATTTTAAACTCTGATTTTTTAAAAATCAATTCTACCGAAATTAATTCTATCAAAATCTAAAACAACAGACACTTACCATGTAACAGCACGCTGGGGAAAGAGTAATACACATTGATATATCAGCACGCAGCAATATTATAGGCAACATCATAGGCTAGATCAGGCCTAGAGTTACACAAATATCTGAGAGATCCTACAATCTGTCTGAACAAAGGGGCATCTACAAGTTCCTCATCTCCATCCTTCTCAAGCACCAAACCTATTTCTGCAGGTGTTACTGCTGGATTGCACTGCAACATAATAAACTTTCTGAGTATATCAGTTGCATACTTGTTCTAATGCATTACAATTCCCTTCAGTGTTATTTCAAACTCAATACCAAGGAAGTAGGATAGTGGACCTAGGTCTGTCTTCTCGAACTCTTTCACTATCTTCTCCTTTAACTCTGTAATTTCAGTCTTATTGCTACCAGTAACTAGGAGGTTATCCACATACAAACACACTATCAGTAAATCTGTAGCATTGGCTGTTCTGACATACACCCCATGCTCAGAAGTACATTTCAGAAATCCAATTTGGACCATGAACCTGTCTATTCTCTTGTTCCAAGTCCTTGGAGCTTGTTTCAAGCCATACAAGGATTTCCTTAATCTGAATACTTTTGCTTCCTATCCAGTCACCACAAATCCAGGAGGTTGTGCAACATAAACCTCTTCATCAAGTGGTCCATTAAAAAAAAACCTGACTTTACATCTAACTGATGCAAAGACTAGTTTTTCATGCTTACAAGAGCCACAACCAATCTGACAGTTTCCATCCTAGCCACTGGTGCATATATGATACTACCACAACAAGTGTACTGGATCGTTGCAAGTAATAAAACTGGTGAGAACCGGATATCGTCCACAGGGATTAATTGCTAACTACCAATTCACAAGTTAAACAGTTATTTAGACCTATCTTTAGCACGAAGAAAGCTCAAAACATAAAATAAAGCAACAAAAGCAATAAAATATTTTTGCTCTTTTGATAATTTTAACAAACACTTAATAAGCAAAAAGAAACTTGATTAACAAAAGGACAAAATGTCAGGGTTAGACTACACTAATCTTCTCTCAGTTGTATTGAATTGGTTACTAACACAAGTCCTAGTTCATTTATGACAATCAAGCCTTTTAAACTACTCAAACCCTAATTCCTTAGGTGGGTTAACATGAAATTTTACATAAAGAGCCAAGACTTGAAAGATTGCAAGTACTTCAAGACCCATTCCTAGATTCATGAGCTACTTGGTATTTGATTCATGGACATGTATTAACATCAACTTTCCAATTGTCTACCAAAGCAACAAATCATTTCATGGGTGATCAAGCCAAGAAAAACATTAAGTATATAATCAAATACTCGTAATGAAATAAAACTTGCATTAAAACCAAGTCAAAATACAACTAAGTTTAGAAAAATAAACATCTAACCCCAACAAAAAGGGGTTTAACTAGACATGCTAGATAACAAAATAAAATAAAATAGAGAGAATGAGAGAGACTCCATAACATTGAGAGAGCACAACACTATCCAACTCCCTTTCACGCTGCCCTCCTTCCAACTGTCTCTGTTTCCTCCAGTGCGGCGCCGTGGCACTTGTGCGTCCCACTACCTTTTTTTTTTCATGCCTCTGCCCTGTTTGCCCACTTCTTATGCTGTTGCTGCTTCTTTTTATCAATTGCTATTTCATTTTTCATTGTTAGAAGTTTCCTGATCACGTGGGCTTGTGGCTATTTCCAACACCAATGTTTGAATTGGTTTCCAAGGGTCCAAACAGCAAAAGCAACAATATTTTTATGTGGGCTTTTTCTATTAGTGGAGTCCAACTCCAATCTAAGTTGAAATTCAAATTGTTCATTCCTTTTTCATCCTTTTCTATTTGGTGCAGTAACATGATTGCTATCATTTCCTACAAAAGTAAGCAGTTAGAAACACGACTAAACAAATTCTAAAAACCTAAAATTATATTAAAATATATAAAACAATATTAAAGACTCAACTAACAAAACTTAGAGACAAAACTCAATCAATTAGTAGAATTGGGAGCAAAAACATATCCAATAAGCACATAAAAATCACATAATCTAGCGGATTATCACACTCCCAAACCTAAGACTTTGCTTGTTCCAAGCAAAAAGTAACTCAAAATGACACACAAAACACTAAGAACAACAGACCAAGCTCTTATATGATTTGGGAAAATTGAAGAGAACACAATTAGACAAAATCACTGTATGGTAAAATTGCACAAAGACTAATTCCTAAAACAGAAGTATCAACAAGTAGCAATCTCAGACCCAAAAATGTCAGGAAGCAAAAAGCATAACAACTTTGTAATCTCCATATTCTTAAAAATTAAAAATCATGGTAAATTGGCAAGGGAAGAAAAAATAGAACCATATTCCTCACAGGATACACACTCATCAAATAATCATTCAAATATATGATGGTAAAGTGTTTCCCTCAAAGCACACATTAGAGTCATGGAACCATAGATTTGCTTTTCATCTAATTCCAAAAATTATAAACTATAAGCATGCACAAATCAAAGGGACTTTATTTTGGGTTGTAACTTGACTAAAGTGGAAAACAAGTGAGGAGAGAAATAAACAAAAGATGTCAAGAGAATAGGAGAACAATTACAACAACTCAAACCACTACATGAAAAGCACAAAATTCCCAATTGCTATAATTGATTTTTATTTTTTTTTGCATTTCTCTTTTCCCTTCTTTAAAGTTTTTCTCAACTTTATTCCTCAACCTTATTCACATAAATCTTTTTTTTTCCAAACTTCTTTTTATTTTTATTTTTCTTTTTTCAACTTCAAATTTTTCATTTTTTTTTTCTTGTGGGTCATCTTTTTCACTTTTTCATGCCTTTTTTTTTTTCAAAGCTCTTAAATCTTCTCACATTATTCCATTATACTCTCTTACAAAACAAAATCTTTGCTTGTCCACAAGAAATTCATCAATGCTCTCCTATTCTCAAGTTGAAATAAACATGGTAATCATCATTCAAGAAGCAAGGGTGAGAACATAAAGTAATAATAAGCTCAAGGGGAAAGCAATGGAATTTTTCAAGCAAGGTTGGATTTTTGGCTCTAGTAGCTAATGAAAAACGGCCCAAATCATTTTTATGCAAAACATGCAATTCATGAACCTTAGATAAAAGAATCAAGCAAATCTCAGCACATCAACTCAATGGTACACACTCAAAGAATTAACAATCAAGCTCAATATCTCACTAAGGTCATAACCAAGATTCTAAAATTTCATTCCAAATCTCATTGTCATAAATTTAATGAAAAAGAAACAAAAATGTACAAAGAAGTTATGAAAATGCTATGAACAAATTTGAAAAGTGAAGACTATACGTCAAGAAGAACTTCCAAAGAAAGGAAAATGGCATGGCAAAATGCACAAAATAATGAAAATACCAAAAGTGACATCTCAAAACAACATCCTAAACCTTTAAGTGCTTGGCCTATTTTTATTCTAACACAAACTAACTAAAACAAGTGAAACACACAACTAACAGCAAGAAAATGAAAATAAACTAAAGTGAAGGATTAAGAAAAACTCGTTGAGAAGCTGCTTCCACCCGGATCCCATTGCTTGGAGCATAAGGGCCAAGAGATGCTCAATATGTAAGATCCTCCTCCCGGATCCCATAGCTTGAAGAATGGCAATTGCAGGAGCAATATGAATCTACCATCAGTTCCTCCTGGATCTAATGGCAAGTGATAAACTCCTCTTTTAACCTCTCTGGCATAAATGTTCCATGAAGCACGTGAGGTTTTACTTCTTGAGCCAATTTTATTGTGTCCACACATGCATGCAAATCAATGTATTTATTCCAAGGCAGCAATATCAGGTTTCTTAGCAAGCATGGTGAAAGATAGATCCTCTTTGCTCTCGATCCCATGTTCTTTTTCTTGTGACTCATCTTCCACTACCACTTCATCTTCACTTTGAACTATCCCCAAAACAATATTTTTCTCAAATTGTGCTTCATGTGACTCTTGTACTAACCGTTTACAAATTTCCTCAACTTGCATTTTGAAATTTTGCATCACAGCTTCGATACAATCATAATTAGCTCTTGCTTTGGCCTTGGAGATGGACAACTCTTGTGATTATTGTTCTAGAGCAAGTTTCAAAGGATTTGGGAGGCAAACGGAAGTGCAAATGATATGTGGGACAAGATGGCCAAGGGGATTAGGAAGGTAGCTATAGAGACGTTTGGTGAATCAAGAGGATTTGGACCTAGGGGTAAAGAATCCTGGTGGTGGAATGAAAGTGCGCAAGCTAAGGTTCGGGTTAAAAAGGAATGTTTTAAAGCTTGGTCTTTATGTAAAAATGCTGAAAATTGGGAAAATTATAAGGTGGCTAAAAAAGAGACCAAGAAGGCAGTGAGCGAAGCTAGAACTAAAGATTTTGACGGGTTGTACCAATCCTTAGGCACCAAAGATGGTGAGAAATCTATTTATAGGCTTGCTAAAAATAGGGAAAGAAAGACAAGAGACTTGGACCAAGTAAAGTGTATTAAGGATGAAGAAGGTAGAGTTTTGGTTAAGGAACAAGATATTAAAGATAGATGGAAGAATTATTTCCACAAGTTATTTAATGAAGGATTTGAAGTTTTATCACGCTCACGGGTGCTTGACATCAGAGAGGAGGACCAAAATTACACTTTTTATCATAGAATCCAAGAGCATGAGGTAAAAGAAGCTTTGAGAAGGATGGATAATGGCAAAGCATTGGACCGGACAATATACATGTGGAGGTATGGAAGAGTCTCGGAAGTATAGGCATTAGTTGGCTCACGAAGTTTTTTAACGAGATTATGAGGTCAAAGAAAATGTCGGACGAATGGAGGAGAAGCACTTTAGTTCCGATTTACAAGAATAAGGGAGATATACAAAATTGCGCAAATTATAGGGGGATTAAGCTTATGAGTCATACTATGAAGCTATGGGAAAGGGTGCTTGAACGGAGACTAAAAAAAGAAACCAAAATCACCGACAACCAATTTGGTTTTATGCCCGGGAGGTCGACCATGGAAGCAATTTACTTGCTACGACGAGTGATGGAACAATATCGAAGGGATCAAAAAGATTTACACATGGCCTTCATTGATTTGAAGAAAGTGTATGATAGGGTGCCAGGAGAGGTTTTGTGGAAAGCCCTAGAAAAGAAAGGTGTTCGGATTGCATATATTCAAGCTATCAAGGATATGTATGAGGGGACCACGACCAGTTTGAGAACGCAGGGTGGATCCATAGTAGATTTCCCAATAACCATAGGTCTGCACCAAGGGTCAGCTTTAAGCCCCTATCTTTTTACATTGGCCTTGGATGTACTTACGGAGCACATTCAAGAGCCAGCATCGCGATGCATGCTTTTCGCAGATGATATAGTTATAGTTGGAGAGTCGAGAGATGATATAAATGGAAGGTTGGAGACTTGGAGACAAGCTTTAGAAGCACATGGCTTCCGTTTGAGTAGAAGCAAGACGGAGTATATGGAATGTAAGTTTAGCAAAAGGCGAAACACCTCTAGCTTAGAGGTGAAAGTTGGAGAACATAACATACCACAAGTCACATGGTTTAAATATCTTGGGTCTATTATACAAAATGATGAAGAAATTGAGGGAGATGTAAGCCATCGGATTCAATCAGGGTGGTCGAAATGGAGGAAGGCTTCGGGTTTTTTATGTGATAAAAAGGTACCTCTTAAGTTAAAGGGAAAATTTTACCGTACAGCTATTAGACCTGCGATGTTGTATGGGACGGAGTGTTGGGCGGTAAAAAATCAACACAAGAGTAAAATCAATGTAGCAGAGATGAGAATGTTGCGCTGGATGAGCGGAAAAACTAGACGTGATAGGATTAGGAATGAAAGCATTAGAGAGAGAGTTGGGGTAGCACCTATTGTAGAAAAGATGGTTGAATCTCGACTTAGGTGGTTTGGGCATGTGTGGAGGAGACCTTTAGATTTTGTAGTAAGGAGAGTGGACCAGGTGGAGGGCAATCCAATAGCTAGAAGCAGAGGTAGGCCAATAAAAACTATAAGAGAAACTATTAAGAAAGATTTGGAGGTCAATGATTTAACTATTGGCATGATTCATGATAGAACATTATGGCGCCGTATGATCCATGTAGCCGACCCCACCTAGTAGGATAAGGCTTGGTTGTTGTTGTTGTTGTAAGCTTGTGCATGAGGGCATTGATATCCCCGGAGCCTGTAGTCTCCCATGACCACATTCGGCCCAAAATAATATTTTGTTACTCCATCCAAGGTCGGAAAATAATAAGTCTCCATGTGTTGCATCCACCTTGCACAAACAAAACTCAAAAGAAAAGATCAAATATATACAAAAAAATAAGAAATAAAAATGTCTTAATTAGTTGTCTCCTTTGTTACTAATGATATTGGCAAAACTAATCCCTGGCAACGGAGTCAAAAACTTGATAGGACCACGGCAAGTGTACCGGATCGTTGCAAGTAATAAAATTGGTGAGAACCGGATATCGTCTACAGAGATTAGTTGTCAAGTACCAATTCACAAGTTAAACAGCTATCTAGACCTATCTTTGGCATGAAGAGAGCTCAAAACATAAAATAAAGCAACAAAAGCAGTAAAATATTTTTGGTCTTTTGGGAATTTTAACAAACACTTAATAAGTAAAAAGAAACTTGATTAACAAAAGGACAAAATGTCAGGGTTAGACTACACTAATCTTCCCTCAGTTGCAATGAATTGGTTACTAACACAAGTCCTAGTTCATTTATGACAATCAAGCCTTTTAAACTACTCAAATCCTAATTCCTTAGGTGGATTAACATGAAATTTTGCATAAAGAGCCAAGACTTAAAGATTGCAAGCACTTCAAGACCCATTCCTAGATTCATGAGCTACTTGGTATTTGATTCATGAGCATGTATTAGCATCAACTTTCCAATTGTCTACCAAAGCAACAAATCATTTCATGGGTGATCAAGCCAAGAAAAGCATTAAGCATAGAATCAAATACTCATAATGAATTAGAAACTTGCATTAAAACCAAGTCAAGATACAATTAAGTTTAGAAAAGTAAACATCTAACCCCAAGAAAAAGGGGTTTAACTAGACATGCTAGATAACAAAATACAATAAAATAGAGAGAATGAGAGAGACTCCATAATATTGAGAGAGCACAGCACTATTCAACTCCATTTCACGCTGCCCTCCTTCCAATTGTGTCTTTGTTTCCTCCAGTGCGGCGCTGTGTCACCTATGCGTCCCACTACCTTTTTTTTTCACGTCTCTGCCCTGTTTGCCCGCTTGTTATGTTGTTGCTGGTTCTTTTTATCAATTGTTATTTCATTTTTCATTGTTAGAAGTTTCCTGATCATGTGGGCTTGTGGCTATTTCCAACACCAATGTTTGAATTGGTTTCCAAGGGTCCAAACAGCAAAAGCAACAATATTTTTATGTGGGCTTTTTCTATTAGTGGAGTCCAACTCCAATCTAAGTTGAAATTCAAATTGCCCATTACTTTTTCAACCTTTTCTATTTGGTGCAACAACTTGACTGCTATCATTTCCTACAAAAGTAAACAGTTAGAAACACTACTATACAAATTCTAAAAACCTAAAATTATACTAAAATGTATAAAACAATATTAATGACTCAACTAGCAAAACTTAGAGACAAAACTCAATCAATTAGTAGAATTGGGAGAAAAAATCTATCCAATAAACACATAAGAATCACATAATCCAGTGGATTATCAATATTCTTCACAATAGTTCACTCCTGCTCTTTGTTGAGAGCCTCTTGCCACAAGTCTTGCCTTGTGCTTGATCACTTCAACATTTGGATTTACCTTCACCTTGTAAACTGACATCACTGCAATAGGCTTCTTTTGTGGTGGTAAGGAAACAAGCTCCCATGTCTTATTCTCAATTGATTTCAGCCTATCCTCTATGGCATTAATCCATTTTGGATCTTGAATTACTTCTTCAAAGTTCACTGATTCAGGTTTGGCAAGGAGAGCAAAATGGACTAAATCACCTTCTAAGTTCATAGCATTGTCATATGAGTTGAACACCCAGTGTCCAAATACCAATAATATGTGTTGTCTACTTCATGTTTCGTGGTTGCCCGCAGTAGAACCTGTTCTGTATCATCTCCCACTTCATGTGCCACATGGGCCTCATCTCCTAAAGACTACTTTCTATTGTTGATGTAGCATTCATCAGTAAAGTGGCCCCATTTTGAACAGTTGTAACACTATATATTGCTCTTGTCAAATCTTGCAGATTTATTTCTGCCTCCCCTACCTCAAGAGCTTCCACCTCCTCTTCTGTTATTTTGATCGGTGTTTCTTTGATCAGAATAGCCTCTATTTTATCATTGTTCTGATTACACCATCCTTTATTAGCTTTCTATTTCCCTTTTCCCCTCTTGTTGCAATTGTTGTCTCTAGAATCTTTTAGATTGGACTGAGCCTACAGTACCTGCTCATTGTCTTTCACACCATTTCTTGCACTCCTTTCATTATCTGTTTGTTCTTGAATTTCAAATGCAGCTTGTAGCGCCTCAATCTTTAGACTTTCAAGATCCTTTGAGGCTTCAAAGTAACCACTATATGATCAAATTTAGAGGACAGTGATCTCAAAATCTTCTCAAAATTTTGGTGATTTGTCAAGGTATCTCCATAATTCTTCATCAGATTTATGAGAGTTGTTACCCGATTGAAGAAGGCAACAACACACGCACTGTTTTCCATCTCCATTAACTCATATTGTCTCCACAATGCCTAAAGCTTTACTGTAACATCAGTTATTTTATATATGGTTTATGTATGAGGATGAGGTTTAGGACTTGGATTATATAGTTGAGATGTTGTTTGAGGCATAGAGATCTTTGCATGGCAAGTTCGCAGTCTTATCGAGTGAGTCTGAATGTATGAACAAAATTAGAGTTTCCCGGTTAGCGTCTTTGAGACATTTGAATGTGAAACAAGAAATTTGGAGTTAGGATTGATATTAGGCATTTTTAATGGTTGGAGGTTGTTCATTAGGTCTTAATGAGCCTATGTTTCAAATATGAGGTCAATCGGACTTCGAACGAGCTCGGAACGCGAAGAAACGTGCGAAAACGGTGTGGCTGTCAGAAGGCCAGCACTGAGCGTTGGGAGGTGCCGCTGAGCGCCCAGCCGCTGCTACGCCCTTCCAGGTGTCGTGCATGCAAGGCCCCTGATTGCATGCCCACCGCTGAGTGCTGGATTAAGGATGCTGAGCGCCCGTGCGCAGCTGAGGAAAAAAAATTAAAAGAGATTCAACCCCTCATTTGGACCATTTGAAACAAAAACAAAGAGCAGCCCTTAGAGAGAAGCCAGAGCAGAAACCAGAGAGTTCTAGATAGATAGAGGAAGAGAACTAGTGAGAGAGAGAGAGTTTGAGAGTGAGGAAGGCTATCAAGAGCCTAAACCACCATTTTTGAGCTGGAACAGCTTCAGAAAAGCCATCTTCACACCTTCTCCCACAGTTGGATCTTGTTCAAATTTCATAGAGAGGTCCCAGGTTGGTAGTTATTCATATCCAGCGGTTGAAATTTCTGCATTTTCCCTAGAGTGAGAGTTATTCAACTCAGAAGAAGAAGGAAAACCCAACCCGAGTAGCTCCTGACCAGTCACATTGGAAAGTTCGATCAAGGCTCGTTCACCGTTGGATCGAGCTGAAATTTTGGAGAAGGTAAAGTAAAGGTAGTTCTTTACACTCAACGGTCAAATTTTTAAACAGAGGTCTATATTTTGAGATATTGAGCCAGAATAGTGGCGGATTTACCAATGTTACTGCAGTTTTTGAGTTCCTTACTTTGTGCCTTTCCAATGTGATGTTTAGGAGGAATATCGCAGCTTTGGGGGACCTCTTTCGGTGTGAGGCAGAATCGAGAGGAGTCAAGTGGGAGTGATCTCGTAGCATTTCCAAGGTCGTACGTGTTTTAGGTGGGGGAAAGAAGGCATCTAATGTTGGAAACAGGGAAGTGGCATTTTTTTGTGTAACCGCGAAGGGCGACCTAAACCCTTTACAGAAGCAAATAACAGACAATGTCAATGTCGTACCGGGGACTACTTCGTGGTACCGAGGACGATATTGAAATTGTGTGTTTATCGTTGTTACGTAAAAATATATATTATTCTATTTTCCTATCGTATTTGATGTTGCATGTGTTGTTTGCTTGGACTGCTTGACTGGTTGCATGAATGCTGGGGATTGATGGATGATGGTATTATGAGTAATTATTATTGTGTTGAACATGTTATTTTGTTATTATGTTATTAGTAATGAATTTTTATTTTGTAAAATGATAACATGATTGTAATTATGGCATGATGACATGTGAACATGAGGATATGATGATATGATGTGATGGGTGTTATGATTATGCTTAGATGTTGAGTAAGTGATAAGTTAAGTGAGACATGATGATGTATTGGGGAATTCATATTATATATGTGTTAGTAGTGCCTAACCGAGATGATTACTGTGATATGATGATGAGATTGATGAGACGAGATTATTATTGAGGTTATCTATGCGATTATGATGAGCGGTTAGGACACTAGGGGGTGACCTGAAACATGGTATGTGATATGGTTGACCTGAAACATGGTTTGGTGGACCTGAAACATGATCTTTGGGATCCATTCCTCGGAGGATTCCTGGGGTTTAGGCTAACGGCAGACCGTCCAAGACATGATTTCAATTTAGTTGCAGCTAAAGTTCATGCGTTGCATGAGCACCCTGGTTGTGGTTCAGAGGTGTGCACTGGATTGTGTAGCTATAGTGTCATTGCTTTGCATGGGCATCCTCCATCTGCGGACGAGGGTGTTGACCGCGCTGTCGCCACGCGCCAAAAAAACGAGCGATTATAAAATAATGCAGTATAGTGCGACAACTCGGATCGTCTCTCAAGGACTCTTTAGTTGTTGTTATTATTAACAGAAAATTAGTAAAAGTTAGAAATGGGGGTTTTGGATTGAAAGCTAAATTAAGAAAACAAAACAATAAAAACAAAGCAGTTAAAGAAAATAGCAAATAGACAAAAGCGATTAACCTACTGTTCTCAGTTTCCCACTATCATTGGTTCATGCAAATCCTAAGCAGATACTAATCCCCTCCCGGTTGTAGCAACAATTAACAAACGAAAACCGCTACTACAGATGTATGTTCCTATTCCCGAAATAACAAACGGGGTTAAGCTCTCATGAACAAACGAACATGAATGAACACACGCGAAATAACAAACGCGATTATATATAGGAACATTGCATCACCGAGATGAAACAATACCATACCATATATTCCTGAAATAACAAACAGAAACATACAGCATTGCATTGAAAAGAGAGAAGCAAATGATCATAGAATCACAAAACCTCAAGTGTTAACAGAAACCAATTACAGTAGATTAATCTAGGAGACTAATTCTCCATAACAAAAGAAAACAATAAACTAAGAAAAACAAAAGACTATCAAGTTCAGGAACTAGCCAAAACTGGCTAACTCTGATTTTTTTCTTCTTCAGTTCTGCCTAAAACTGCTTTATATACACGTTTCTGGAGTCAGAGTACTCGCGAGGCGAAGCACTGATCGCGAGGCGAATTACATGAAAGGTCTGCAACTCTTTGTCTTCTCGCGAGGCGAGCACATCCTTCGCGAGGCGAACTCTTCAGCTTCCAACTGTTACGCCCGTGGCATTCAACACGCCCAAACCGTAATGGCTTTTGATCTTCCAATACTCGCGAGGCGAAGGAATGCTCGCGAGGCGAACGCTTCAATTTCAGAATTGCCACGGCTGTGATCTTCAACACGGGCAAGCCGTGATCGTCTCTGACTTTTTCATGGTTGCAATACTCGCGGGGCGAGAGATTATTCGCGGGGCGAGTGGCTCCATATTTATTACTTTTTATTAACCTGAAAATAGAAAATAAAAGTAAATAATTATTCAACTCTAAAACAACTAAATTAACATAAAAACAATTTACAGACTCAAAATACTACTTAGGAACAATCAAGTCTAATTTGGGTAAAAATGATATAAAATTAGCACAAAGCCAAGGTCTTTACCAGTTATAAAACCAGTCAAACAGAGGCTCATCAGTGTGCACCGGGGACTCTGGGACGTGTCGATTCTATTGATGTGATATCCGGATATGCCGATACCTAATGAGATGATTCATACAGCATTTGCATTGCACCATGATGGAGGGTAGAGGAAAGATTCTAGATGTGGATTGAGGATGATTATGTCATATATATATATATATATATATATATATATATATATATATATATACTTGTACCTTTGGAGACGGATGTTTGTGTGCTGTTGTAGAATTAAATGCCGCTAAACCCTTTCCACGTTTGACGTTATAATGTTTCTTATCCCCTTTCTTTCGTTGTGTGTTTTGTGTCTACATATATATATATATATATATATATATATATATATATATATATATATATTGTACCTCAGACCCAGTCAGAGCAGATGGCGCACTGGGACCACCCATGGATGACTCGGGATCCACGGTTCCCCCTCTCGGGGACCTGTGAGGTGGAGTGCTTAGACCCGCACGGGTGGCTTGTGGACCCGGTCACCCATTTTGCGGTATATACGGGCCCTATGTCCATCACTATAAGACTTGGGCAGGGAGAGCCCATCGGATTTGTTGGCACGTTTCGTTTCAGCACGACCTTCCCGTTTCCGATAGGACAACCTGATGGACACGTACCATCGATGTTGCCCATGTTCAGGATGGACACAGTACCTTTCATGGTACCTTTGGATGCCCTGGTACCAGGACCCATACCGGCACCTGCACTTGCACCAGAGCCAGGACTTGCCCCAGTTCCGGAGGCTGGAGACCCCGCAGATCCAGTCTATGACCCGTTGCCCATTCCTGAGGTCCCAGCACCACCTGAGATTAGGGTCACCGGGTCAGAGTCCTCCCGAGTTTCCTCCCAACGACTATCATCTCGAGATGCCAGGGAGTACCGACGGTTGTTTCAGTGACCTGCCACAGATAGGAGATCTTCAAGTGGCAGTGGAGGCGAGGCAGGCCCGTCGAGACCTTAGGATTACAGCGGGGGTAGTGGTCTGTGATGGCCTAGGCCAGGGCTATTCATGTAGGTGCATGTGTGGGGCTTTTGATGTATTTTGAGAGTGAATGGGGTGCCGAGAGGTGGTGAGGTATCTTTCTTGTGTCCTTTTTATGTATTTTGTTCTCAGTCTGTATATATGTTGGGATCCTACTGATTGGAATCCCTAGATAGCTCAGTATCAGGATATGATGTATGTGTATTTATGGTTATGCTTCTGTATGCATGTATATATGTTGTTTATATTTTAAGTTTTAAATTTTTCCGCCGTTTTTTATATATACGCCTAACGATAATAACACGATTAGGTCCTAAATATTATGGGTTTTCTTTAATGGGACGTTGGGGCGTCTCATTTGTGGTATCAGAGCAGTTTGGTTCTGAAACAGACTATGAGAACTGTGATTAGGGTGAACTGGACATTTAGTTGAATCCACATCGGATAACAGCTATGCTTAGAAGTTGGGGAGTGAGTCCGACGCGACATCTCTATGGCATATAGTATTTATATTCCAGTTTTATGTAGTATTATATGTCATATTGATGTGGGCTAATGATTTCTTTTAACATGATTATGGCTCGGGGTAGAGGACGCGGACACGGTAGACGGGGTGGTAGAGCTATCGAGGGTGTCGAGGATGAGCCGCATCAGCCAGAGGCAGGGATTGGAGGTGGAGGAGAGTCCGTCGAGACTCTTCGGACTATTCGCAAGTTGACATCTGTTCTGTTGCAGCAGGCACAACAGAATGCACAGAGGGTACAGAGAGAGGCGGAGTTGCAGGAGAGGTAGGATAGGAGGAGAGTCGCGGAGGCTGAGGTTGCAAGGCTGGTGATAGTGTGATTTTACATGATATTTTATGTATACTTTTGCATGCATTTTGCATATAGATTAGGCATTCTTTAGTTGATTTTAGTTAGATTTTCCCTTGGAACGGGTGAAGCGGTTTCTTGGTGTTGTTTTGCAGGAATTAATGTAAAAATGATCTAAATCAGCCATGGTGGAGCTTGGATGAAATAGAGCTTAAAAAGTGAAGAATATGAGCCAAACAGAGCCCATCACGACCTGGCCGTGATGACCATCACGGCCGTGATCAAGCAGAGCAGAAGGCAAAAGTCAGAGGCTGTCACGGCCTGCCCGTGATAGACATCACTGCCGTGGCCAACCAGAAAATTCAAGTTTCGCGTCGCGAAACATAGCTCGCCTCACGAGAGATCAAAAGTTGAGAATATGCCCACTCCAGAAAGCGTCACGGCCTGCCCGTGATGGCCATCACGGCCGTGATGCGCAGCAGACCTATAAATAAGAACGCAGCAGACAGAACAAAGGGTCGAGAGGGAGGCATTTGGAGGCACTTGGAGGCTGTGGCTGGGCTAGGGTTTCAACCCTAGAAGGGAGCCAAGAGGGGTTGCTTTGAAGAAGAAGGAAAGCTCACATGGAGCCTCTTCTCTCCTCTTCTCCTATTTCTCTGGTTTGGTTTTCTTTGTTTATGAGTAGTTAAATCCCTTTGTTGGGATTAGATGTAACCAAATTGATAATCATGTATTTATCTTGATTGATTAATCTATGTTCATGTCTTCATATTAGTGGTTATTTTTCTGTGCTTAATGCTTGTTGTGGCTAGCACCCCCATGACTCGATTTGTGTTTTGGTATGCAATGGGGACGTTCGTATCATAACCGGAACTGAATTTAATCACCTAGTAAGCCTTGTATCTAGGAATGGAACTAGGTTTATTAGTAATCACATGATCCCTAATCTTAATGCAAATTCATTAATCTAGGCCACCTAAGGAATTAGGGTCTATTAGTGGATTTAGGCTCTTGCCATCCGAGGAATCGGGGTTTGAGTAGTTTAGTGGATTGATTTTAATATCTGAAGCATGAATGAGAGGTATCTAGTCCTGATAGTGCATGAGTTAGAGGTTTGGTGAAGTCTAGTCCCAACATATCCTTTCTGCACCCCAAGTGTTTGTTAAAAGTCCCCAAAAAGACAAAAAGATTTTATTTCTTTTCTTTTGTTTGTTTTAATTTCTCTTGATAAATAGTTTAGTCTAGATAGTTGCTGAGTTTGTGAATTGGTACTTGACATCCAATCCCCGTGGATACGATAACCGGTCTTACCACCGTATTACTTGCACGACTGGGTATACTTGCCCAGATTCGTCAATAAGTTTTTGGCGCCGTTGCCGGGGATTGGTTTTGCCAATATCATTAGTAACAGAGGAGGCAACTAATTTAGACATTTTTATTCTTTTTTATTTTTCTGTATATATTTGATCTTTTTCTTTTGAGTTGTGTTTGTGCAAGGTGGATGCAGTTCATGGAAAAATTTTATTATCCACCTGATGAGGAAGCCTCAAGTCGCGTTTTGGAAGACAACTGGTGTTTGGGAAACGTCATGGATTTGTTGGACCATGTTACTCCCGCACAAGTTGATTATATGACGGGAAGGCTAATATACAACTTCTCCGAGGAGGATTGGGAAACCTTTTGTTCCTATTTGCCACCTCCACCACCATGTATGATTCCCATAGAGCCACAAGAATCAGCATTTGAGAAAAATCTGGTTGTGGGAATGGATCACAATGAAGATGAAAAGGTGGTGGTAGATGAACCACAAGAAGAGGGATTACCTTTCGCGCATCCTTGGAGAGAAACAAGTGAGAAGACAGGGCATTTGGAAAGCACCACCATGCATGCTGAATTTTCTGCATTAAATAAATATGTTGGCTTGCATGCATGTGTGGACACTGGTAAGTTAGCCCCTTCCACTTGTCTGGAAAACTTCCTCTTGAAAATTCCACTTGACCCGAGAGGAAGTGAGTTCATAATTGTAGAGGTCAAGGGAGTTTTCACACCATGGCTGGGTGGAATAGAGGATAAAGTCATACTACTGCTACAATCTCCACTCCAAGTTCCATTTGATCCGGGAGGAGGATCCAGGTGGATGCTTTTTAATAAGTCAAGCTAGTGACATTAAAGAAGCGTTCATTGGGAGGCAACCCAATTTTTCTTTTCCTTTTTCCTTTTTCCTTTTTGTTTAGTTAGATTTTATTTTTGATTTTTAAACTCTTGAATAATTTGAGAAGATCAAGAGTTTTCTTATACTAATAAAATTGCCAAGTGATTCCAGGGTAAGAAGGAAGGAGGGAAGAGCACAAAGACAAGAAAAAGCAACCCAACTTTCAAGCAGTTTCTGACTGAAATGAAAGTCAGCACCCACTACCGCCTCGGTAAGCCGTTCCAATTTTTTTTGTTTTATATTCTCCTCTCTCCAACTTGATTGTTTACATTGGGGACAATGTAAATTTTTAAGCTTGGGGTAGGGGTAGGGGTATTTTGCATTTGCATCTTGCATGTTGCATTCATATAGTCTTGCATGATAGCTTTGCATGTCACATTATTAGATTGCCCCTTGCTTAGATTTTGGATCCAATTGTGAAAACTAAGTGCTATTAAAATTGTGATAGTGAATTGTTGAACCCAATTTTTTTCATTCTTGTGATATGGCTGCAAATGAAAATGTTTGAGATAATCTTGGATAGTTGATAATTAGCATAGCGTTCTATGGATTTGTGTTTTTCATTGATTCTGAACTAAAATGTGAGATTTTGAGCCAAAGGGGTACTCACAAAATTTTACCCCATTCTTTGTGTTAGAGTGTTATTCCTCTTGGTTTGTTTTCTCTAGAACTTGACTTGAAACCATTTTGAAGCTTAAAAATTTTTGAAAATATTTTTGAAAATGATTGAGGCAATAGGTATTTTTCTGGCCTTCTGAGCTTGGAATGATGAAATGCTACCCCTTAGTTGCCCAATTTTGAGCCTGAAAGAAAAAAAAAATGCTTTTCTTGGTACCTTGAAATTTATTGTTGAATGATGCTTGATAAGGGACCTTCTAAAGTATTACAAAAGGGTGAAAAAGGTAGTCGAAAAAGTTTGGGAAAAGAATCAGAAAAAAATAATTCTCTTGAGTTGAAAAAAAAAATCTTCCCTTCTCCAAACAAAAGAAAAATAAAAGAAAAAAAATATAATAAAGTAGAGAAGGGGATGACAAAAAGAAAAGTGAGAAATAAAAAGAAAAAGAAAGAAAAGAAAGGTGGAAAAATAAATTGAAAACCCAAGAAGGTATTTTAGAAGGTCATGTTTGCAATGCTTGATGTTTATGTAGCCTTTTGAAATGTCATTTTCTTGTTGTCCCCACCTAACGATTAATCTCATGGCCATGTTACAACCAAGTAAAAGACCTCTTGATTCTAAATTGTTTTCATTAATAAAGTAGAGATTTGGTTGATAGTCAAGCCTATGGTAGGATTCTTTCCTTGAGGAAAATTGAGTGAAATGTCTTATCCCCTAAACACTTGAGTGAGGTTAGAAAGAGAGCCAAGCAAATAAACAAGCTTGGGGTGAGCTTCGTGTGAGAAAGAGTGCCCAAATCAGTGAGAACATGAGTCTAAGGAACCTAAGCCTCTAATTGGACTTGAATTGATTGTCTCTTGCTGAATTGTTTGAATTGCCTATTACTTGGATCATTTACTCGGGTTCTTAGTTCACTATCAATGTTCTGTTTATTCTTCTGGCCTTAGTGATTGCTTGAGGACAAGCAATTGAATAAGCTTGGGGTGATTTGATAGTGTGATTTTACATGATATTTTATGTATACTTTTGCATGCATTTTGCATATAGATTAGGCATTCTTTAGTTGATTTTAGTTAGATTTTCCCTTGGAACGGGTGAAGCGGTTTCTTGGTGTTGTTTTGCAGGAATTAATGTAAAAATGATCTAAATCAGCCATGGTGGAGCTTGGATGAAATAGAGCTTGAAAAGTGAAGAATATGATCCAAACAGAGTCCATCACGGCCTGGCCGTGATGACCATCACGGCCGTGATCAAGCAGAGCAGAAGGCAAAAGTCAGAGGCTGTCACGGCCTGCCCGTGATAGACATCACAGCCGTGGCCAACCAGAAAATTCAAGTTTCGCGTCGCGAAACATAGCTCGCCTCGCGAGAGATCAAAAGTTGAGAATACGCCCACTCCAGAAAGCGTCACGGCCTGCCCGTGATGGCCATCACGGCCGTGACGCGCAGCAGACCTATAAATAAGAACGCAGCAGACAGAACAAAGGGTCGAGAGGGAGGCATTTGGAGGCACTTGGAGGCTGTGGCTGGGCTAGGGTTTCAACCCTAGAAGAGAGCCAAGAGGGGTTGCTTTGAAGAAGAAGGAAAGCTCACATGGAGCCTCTTCTCTCCTCTTCTCCTATTTCTCTGGTTTGGTTTTCTTTGTTTATGAGTAGTTAAATCCCTTTGTTGGGATTAGATGTAACCAAATTGATAATCATGTATTTATCTTGATTGATTAATCTATGTTCATGTCTTCATATTAGTGGTTATTTTTCTGTGCTTAATGCTTGTTGTGGCTAGCACCCCCATGACTCGATTTGTGTTTTGGTATGCAATGGGGATGTTCGTATCATAACCGGAACTGAATTTAATCACCTAGTAAGCCTTGTATCTAGGAATGGAACTAGGTTTATTAGTAATCACATGATCCCTAATCTTAATGCAAATTCATTAATCTAGGCCACCTAAGGAATTAGGGTCTATTAGTGGATTTAGGCTCTTGCCATCCGAGGAATCGGGGTTTGAGTAGTTTAGTGGATTGATTTTAATATCTGAAGCATGAATGGGAGGTATCTAGTCCTGATAGTGCATGAGTTAGAGGTTTGGTGAAGTCTAGTCCCAACATATCCTTTCTGCACCCCAAGTGTTTGTTAAAAGTCCCCAAAAAGACAAAAAGATTTTATTTCTTTTCTTTGTTTGTTTTAATTTCTCTTGATAAATAGTTTAGTCTAGATAGTTGCTGAGTTTGTGAATTGGTACTTGACATCCAATCCCCGTGGATACGATAATCGGTCTTACCACCGTATTACTTGCACGACTGGGTATACTTGCCCAGATTCGTCAACAGCTGGCTACCTTTCTCAAAGGTAAGCCACCACAGTTTGGAGGAGAGTATGATCCCGAGTGAGCAGAGTGGTGGATACAGTAGCTCAAGAAGATCTTCGACACCATGCAATGCAGAGACGACAGGAAGGTGACTTATGCCGCCTTCATGCTGATCGGAGGGACCGAGTCATGGTAGAGAGGCAAGAGGAGATTACCTGAGGTTGAGGGCAGATTGATCAGTTGGGAACTGTTCAGAGAGTGTTTCTTTGAGAAGTACTTCCCGCGGTTAGTCAGACGCATGAAGGAGAAAGAGTTTATGAGTCTTCAGCAGGGAGACGAGTCTGTGGGTGATTATGAGGCCAGATTCGAGGCCCTGATTCAGTTTTTTGAGTTCTATCAGAGGTTTCCGGATGAGGACCGGATGTGCCAGAGGTTTGAGGAGGGCTTACGGTACGAGCTGAAGAGGACTGTAGCACCCTTGGATATTTTGAGCTTTTTAGAGATGGTGGAGAGAGCCAGTGCTATTGAGAGTATGTACAAGAGGCAGGCTACAGAGCAGAGACAACAGCGTAGTGGGGGTCCTACCCGAGTAAGTCAGTATAGGAGAGGGCATAGAGGTTCTAGGTGGAGGAGAGGACCATATACTAGACCTGGGCAGAGCGCCCAGACATCTGCACCATCAGTACCAATTACCAGAGAGGGCCAGCAGCAGAGGTCCCCAGTATGTTTCAGATGCGGAGGTACGCATTATATCAGGGACTGTACAGACAGATCTGGTTGCTACGTCTGTGGCAAACCAGGTCTTTTTGCTAGGGATTGACGACAGAGAGCGGTACAGCAGCAGCCGGCAGGGGAGCTAGTGGTTCTAGAGGAGGAGCTAGGAGAGGAGCTCCAGCGGCAGGACGACAGGCGGCCAGACCTCAGGCTACGGGGAGAGTGTTTACGGTGAGAGGATCTAAGTCCTCTTAATCTGCAGATCTTATTCAAGGTATGTGTTTAGTATCTAGCAGACTCTCGCGTGTATTGTTTAACTCAGGCGCTACACATTTGTTTGTTTCACATGAGTGTGTTAATCATTTACATTTTCCCCTTTCCCAAATACCATACACTTTGGCAGTATCTACACCTACTAGTGATCCTTTGGTCACCATGTCTGTTTGCTTACAGTGTCCTATAGTTGTTGAAAATAGGACATTTCTTGTAGACCTTATCTGTTTGCCTATGCAACAGATAGATGTTATCCTTGGCATGGACTGACTTTTGGCTAACCATGTAGCGTTAAACTGTGCTCGAAAGACCCTATCTTTTCTTGAGCCTTCTAGCACGGTATCTACCAATGAAGGAGCAGCTATGAGGAGTGACAATTCTCAGCAGTATGTGATACTTTTCTCTTTGGAAGCTAAGGAGACTCCGAGTATAGATTCTTTGCCTATCGTGAGAGAGTTTTCGGAGGTTTTCCCTCCTGATGTTCCAGGTTTGCCACCAGAGATGGAGGTGGAGTTCGCCATAGACCTCATATGAGGGATCAGACCTATATCAGTAGCTCCTTATCGGATGTCACCTGTGGAGTTGGCAGAGTTAAAGAAACAATTGGATGATATGATGAAGAAAGAATTCATCCGAGTGTATCACCTTGGGGAGCACCAGTCTTGTTTGTGAGGAAGAAGGATGGAAGTTCTAGGTTGTGCACAGATTACAGGTAGTTGAACAAGGTTACAATCATGAACAAATATCCGTTACCTAGGATAGATGATCTGATGGATCAGTTGAAGGGAGCTTCGGTGTTTTCTAAGATAGATTTAAGATCAGGATATCATCAGATTAGGGTGAAGAAGGAGGATATACCTAAGACCGCTTTCAGGATGAGGTATGGACACTATGAGTACCTAGTTATGCCTTTTGGTGTAACTAATGCTCCAGCGGTGTTCATGGATTACATGAACATAATCTTTAGACCGTACCTCGACAAGTTTGTTGTGGTGTTTATAGATGATATTCTCATCTATTTCAGTAGCCGGGAAGAACACGAGGAACATCTGAGAGTTGTGTTACAGGTGCTGAGAGATAGGCAGTTATATGTTAAGCTATCCAAGTATGAATTCTGGTTAGAGGAAGTGCAGTTCATAGGTCATATAATCAACAAGGAAGGGATAGCTGTTGATCCAGTTAGGGTAGAGGTTGTGATTAAGTGGGAGAGGCCTAAGTCAGTAAGTGAGGTGAGGAGTTTTCTAGGTTTAGTCGGGTACTACAGGAGGTTCATCGAGGGTTTCTCAAAGATTGCGTTACCAATGACGCAGTTAACAAGAAAAGGTACTGCATTTGTTTGGACAGAAAAGTGTGAGGAGAGCTTTCAAAAGCTAAATGAGAAGTTGACTACATCTCCAGTGATGACGTTACCAGATCCTCTAGGACAGTTTGACATTTACTGTGACGCGTCATATCAAGGATTGGGTTGTGTTTTGATGCAAGAGGGAAGTGTTGTGGCTTATGCTTCCCGATAGTTGAGGGTACATGAAAGGAATTACCCGACCCATGATCTGGAGTTAGCAGCTATAGTGTTTGCATTGAAGATATGGCGGCACTATCTTGATGGAGCTAAGTTTAATGTGTTCAGCGATCACAAGAGTCTTAAGTATTTGTTTGATCAGAAGGAGCTGAACATGAGGCAGTGTAGATGGATGGAATTCATTAAGGACTATGAGTTTGATCTTTAATACCATCCAGGGAAGGCTAATGTTATGGCGGATGCACTGAGTATGAAATCTTTGCACGTATCCGCAATGATGGTGAAAGATATGGCATGAACACTTTAGAGATATGAACCTAGGTATGGATTTGACTGAGGATAGAATATTCTTAGGTATGATCACCATCAGCAGTGAGTTTTTGAGAGATCTTAAGGCTAAGCAGGATCGGGATGAATACTTGCTAGAGGTAAGTCGAGGCATAGATGATGGAAAAGTTTCAGAGTTCAGGAAAGGATCCGATGGTGTGTTGAGGTTTAGAGATCGGATATGTGTGCCCAAGAACTTAGAGATTATGAAGATGTTCTTAGAGGAGGCACATAAAAATAAGTTGAGTTTTCACCCGGGAGCCACCAAGATGTATCAGGATTTGAAGAAGATGTTTTGGTGGCCCAAGACGAAGAAAGAAGTGGCGGAGTATGTTCTATCATGTTTGGTGTGTCAGAAAGCTAAGATAGAGCATCAAAAGCCCGCAGGGTTGTTGCAGTCCTAGGATATCCCAGAGTGGAAATATGAAAGTATAGCGATGGACTTTGTGGTTAGATTACCACGAACTCCGAAGAGGTTTAATGCGATTTGGGTTATCATTGATAGGTTGACGAAGTGTGCTCACTTCTTAACTATTGGTGAGAGTTATAGTCTTGAGAAGCTCACCCCGATCTACATCAAGGAAGTTGTGATGTTCCACGGTGTGCCGTCGAGTATTGTCTCCGACCGGGATCCTAGGTTTACATATAGATTTTGGAGACAGTTAAACCATGCTTTGGGAACAAAGTTGAGGATGAGTTCTGCTTATCATCCTCAGACGGATAGACAGTCAGAGAGAACAATTCAATCCTTGGAGGACCTTTTGAGAGCTTGTGTGTTGGAACATGTCGGTAGTTGGGATGAGTTCCTACCTTTGATTGAGTTCACATATAAGAATAGTTTCCACAGCAATATCGGGATGGCACTGTATGAGGCTTTGTATGGGAGAAAGTGTAAGACTCCGTTGTGTTGATATGAGACTGGCGAGAGCCAAGTGTTGGGTCCTGATATGGTACAGCAAACCACCGAACAAGTCAGGAAGATAAGGGAGAAAATGAAGGCAGCGCAGGATAGGCAAAGGAGCTAAAGTAACAAGAAGAGGAGACCCTTAGAGTTCCAGGAAGGTGATCACGTGTTCTTGAGAGTCACTCCGAAGACCGGAATTGGCATAGCTATAAAGTCTAGAAAGCTCACTCCCCGCTTCATTGGACCACTTCAAATTCTTCGACGAATTGGTCCAGTAGCCTACCAGATGGCCTTACCGCCTAACCTGTCCAACCTTCACGATGTCTTTCATGTTTCCCAGTTAAGAAAATACTACCCAAATCCTTCTCGTGTAATTGAGCCAGAGTCAATACAACTACGAGAGAATCTAGAATATGAGGCTTCACCATCTAAGATTGCAGATAGAAGGATTAAAGAACTCCGTGGTAAACAGATTCCCTGGTCAAGGTCATATAGGATAGTGTTACCGGAGATGCTACTTGGGAGCGTGAGGGGCACATTCAGCAGCAGTACCCCCATCTGTTTTCAGGTACGTAAATTCTAAGGACGGAATTTCTTTTAAGGGGGGTAGAAATGTAACATCCGTTATTTTATGTATGATTTATGTATGAGGATGAGATTTAGTACTTGGATTATATAGTTGAGATGTTGTTTGAGGCATAGAGACCCTTGCAGGGCAAGTACGCAGTCTTATCGAGATACTTTGAATGTAGGAACAAAATTAGGGTTTCCCGGTTAGCGTCTTTGAGACATTTGAATGTGAAACAAGAAATTTGGAGTTAGGATTGAGATTAGGCATTTTTTTAATGGTTGGAGGTTGTTCATTAGGTCTTAATGAGCCTATGTTTCAAATATGAGGTCAATCGGACTTCGAACGAGCTCGGAACGCGAAGAAACGCGCGAAAATGGTGTGGCAGCGGGAAGGCCAGCGCTGGGAGATGGCGCTGAGCGTGCAGTCACTGATCCTCTCTTCCACGTGTCTCGCATGCAAGGCCCTGATTGCATGGCCAACGCTGATGCTATATTAATGGCGTTGAGCGCCCGTGCGCAGCTAAGGGAAAAAAAATAAAAGAGGTTCAACCCCCCATTTGAAGCATTTGAAACAGAAACAAAGAGCAGACCTTAGAGAGAAGCCAGAGCAGAAACCAGAGAGTTCTAGAGAGAGAGAGGGAGAGAGAACTAGAGAGAGAGAGAGATAGAGTTTGAGAGTGAGGAAGGCTATCAAGAGCCCCATTTTTGAGCTGGAACAGCTTCAGAAAAGTAATCCTCACACCTACTCCCACCGTTGGATCTTGTTCAAATTTCATAAAGAGGTCCCAGGTCGGTAGTTCTTCATATCCAGCTGTTGAAATTTCTGCATTTCTCCCAGAGTGAGAGTTATTTAACTTAGAAGAAGAAGGAAAACCCAACCTGAGTTGCTCCTGACCAGTCACATTGGAAGGTTCGATCCAGGCTCGTTCACCGTTGGATCGAGCTGAAATTTTTGGAGAAGGTAAAGAAAAGGTAGTTCTTTACACTCAACGGTCAAATTTTAAACAGAGGTCTATATTTAGAGGTATTGAGCCAGAACAGTGGCGGATTTACCAATGTTAATGCAGTTTTTGAGTTCCTTACTTTGTGCCTTTCCAATGTGATATTTAGGAGGAATATCGGAGCTTCGGGGGACCTCTTTCGGTGTGAGGTAGAATCGAGAGGAGTCGAGGGGGAGTGATCTCATAGCATTTTCGAGGTCGTACGTTTTTCAGATGGGGGAAAGAAGCCATCTAATGTCGGAAACGACGAAGTGGCGTTTATTTCGATAACTACGAAGGGCGACTTAAACCCTTCACGGAAGCGAATAACGGACAATGTCAATGTTGTACCGGGGACTACTTCGTGGTACCGAGGACGATATTGAAATCGTGTGTTTTTCGCTATTACGTAAAAATATATATTATTCTATTTTCCTGCCGTATTTGATGTTGCATGTGTTGTTTGCTTGGACTGCTTGACTGGTTGCATGAATACTGGTGATTGATGGATGATGATATTATGAGTAATTATTATTATGTGATGAACATGTTACTTTATTATTATGTTATTAGTAATGAATTTTAATTTTGGAAAATGATAACATGATTGTAATGATGGCATGATGACATGTGAACATGAGGATATGATGATATGATGTGATGAGTGTTATGATTATGCTTAGATGTTGAGTAAGTGATAAGTTAAGTGAGACATGATGATGTATTGGGGAATTCATATAATATATGCGTGTTAGTAGTGCCTAACCGAGATGATTACTGTGATATGATGATGAAATTGATGAGACGAGATTATTATTGAGGTTATCTATACGATAATGATGAGTGGTTAGGGCACTAGGGGGTGACCTGAAACATGGTCTGTGATATGGTTGACCTGAAACATGGTCTGGTGGACCTGAAACATGGTCTTTGGGGTCTATTCCTCAGAGGGAGAATTCCTGGGGTTTAGGCTAACGGCGGACCGTCCCAGACATGATTTCAATTTAGTTGCAGTTATAGTTCATGCGTTGCATGAGCACCCTGGCCGTGGTTCAGAGGTGTGCATCGGATTGTGTAACTATAGTGTCATTGCTTTACATGGGCATCCTCCATCTGCGGACGAGGCTGTGCGCCGGGGACTCTGGGACGTGTCGATTCTATTGATGTGATATCCGGATATGCCGATACCTGATGAGATGATTCATACAGCATTTGCATTGCATCATGATGGAAGGTAGAGGAAAGATCCTAGATGTGGATTGAGGATGATTGTGTCATATATATATATATATATATATATATATATATATATATATATATATATATATATATACTTTTGGAGACGGATGTTTGTGTGCTGTTATAGAATTAAATGTCGCTAAACCCTTTCCACGTTTGACGTTATATTGCTTCTTATACTCTTTCTTTCGTTGTGTGTTGTGTGTGTGTGTGTGTGTGTGTGTGTGTGTGTGTGTGTGTGTGTGTGTGTGTGTGTGTGTGTGTGTGTGTGTGTGTATTGTACCTCAGACCCAGACAGAGAAGATGGCACACTGGGACCCCCCATGGATGACTCAGGATCCAGGGTTCCCCCTCTCGGGGACCTGTGAGGTGGAGTGCTTAGACCCACACGGGTGGCTTGTGGACCCGATCACCCGTTTCGCGATATATACGGGCCGTATGTCCATCACTACGGGACTTGGGCAGAGAGCGCCCATCGGATTTGTTGGCACGTTTCGTTTCCACACGACCTTCTAGTTTCCGATAGGACAGCCTGATGGACACGTACCATCAATGCCGCCCATGTTCGGGATGGCTCCAGTACCCTTCATGGTACCTTTTGATGCCATGGTACCAGGACCCATACCGGCACCTACACCTACACCAGAGCCTGGACTTGCCCCAGTTCCGGAGGCTGGAGACCCCGCAGATCCAGTCTATGACCCGTTGCCTGTTCTTGAGGCCCCAACACCACCTTAGATTAGGGCCACCTGGTCAGAGTCCTCCCGAGTATCCTCCCGACGACTATCATCCCGAGATGCCAAGGAGTACCGACGGATGTTTTAGAGACCCGCCACTGATAGGAGATCTTCTGGTGGCAGTGGAGGCGAGGCAGGTCCGTCGAGACCTCGGGATTACAACGGGGGTAGTAGTCTGTGATAGCCTAGGCCAGGGCTATTCATGTAGGTGCATGTGTGAGGCTTTTGATGTATTTTGAGAGGGGATAGGGTGCCGAGAGGTGGTGAGGTATCTTTCTTTTGTCCTTTTTCTGTATTTTGTTCTCAGTTTGTATCTATGTTGGGATCCTACTGATAGGAATCCCTAGATAGCTCAGTGTCAGGATATGATGTATGTGTATTTATGGTTATGCTTCTGTTTGCATGTATCTATGTTGTTTATATTTTAAGTTTTTAATTTTTCCGCCGTTTTTAATATATATGTTTAACTATAATAACACGATTAGGTCGTAAATATTATGGGTTTTCTTTAATGGGACGTCGGGGCTTCTCATTTACTATCTTGGTTTTGTCAGCTCCAGCATAGGTTTTCTCAAGAATATCACATGCTTCTTTTGCTGTGGAAGTCATGGATATCTTCTCGAAATGCACAGGATCTACACATGATGAAGGATAAACCAAGCCTAGTAGTCTTTCTTTTTGGCTACTTTGAACTCAGATTTCTCCTCTCCGGATGCATCTTTGCCTGGTTCTTTGATGCCTACTTTCATTGTCTCCCAAACATCTTGAAAGCCACAGATTGCTCTTATTTGAGTATACCATTTGTTGCAGTTCTTGCCATCAAGGATGGGCAGATTCACAAAGAAGTGACTACTAGCATTAGCCATTGATTTACACCAAGAATTACAGCAAGAATCGCGGTTCCAGGATCTCACTAGCTCTTGTTACCAATTGTTGAAACCGAGACACATAGTCTCTCTAATGCATTCACACACATATAGAAAGAAGGTTCAAAGAATAAAGAAAGTAATAAGGGATTCGGGAATATGAATTACAGAGAAATATTTCACTGAATCACTATTATTATTCAACACAACAATCACAATTACACTTGTGTATATATGCCTACACTTTGTACTTACATTATGTCTATTTATAGACTAATACAATCACTAACTAACTCAATGATACAAGTTCCTAACTAACACTTCTAACAACCAACTAACTGAATTAACCAACTATTTCAACAAAATATTCTAGGAAGGAAATGCCTCGGTACATTTACTGATGCTTGAACAGATTGAATATATGATTCACTTGAACTTTTTACCCCTGAACTCTTCTGAATGGATGTCTAATGTCTAATAAATTTTTATTTATCAATAAAATAAAGCAGGCCGTGAGGGCATTGGAAGAGTAACTGAATAGAATAAAATTAAGATGACCATCATGGACGAAAAAAGTTACTTGGTTACAAACTTTGTTTACCAAATTTTATTACTTTGTATCATCGAATTTGACATTCAGATAATATATTAATAGGTTAAATATATTTTTAATCCTTTATTTTGTATAAAAAATTGATTTTAGTATCCCGTTTGGAAAACATACTTTTTTAGTCCATTTTTTAAAATTTGTCATAAATAATCTTTATATCACACTTCCGTTTGAAAAACATGGGACTATAAAACCAAATTTTTGTCAAAAATATGAGAAAAAAATATGTAGTTGTTAAAAATGAGGGATTAAAAATATCATGTAGGGACCACTTCTTATACCTTAAAAAACGGGGACTAAAAAAATATATTTTCCAAACTATAGACTAAAACCGATTTTTTTAAAAAAAATGAGGTAATAAAAATATATTTAACCCTATATTATTCTTATATATACATATAATATATTTATTTAATTTCATATAATATATAATTATAGTATATAAGCTTACGTTAAAAGACATGTGTCTTATATATCTTATAATAAGTCTGGTGAAAAAAAAAAAAAAACATCATTTTGTCCACCTCCTACCTGTCGTCGGTAAATCACGGTCCTCAAACTTCAACTGCGTTAAGATTATTTATCAATTTATTTATTAAAAAAAATTATTTATCAATTTGTCATTTATAACGTGTTTTGGGTGCATCATATTTCACCTACTCCTAAATGCTTAACCGTAAAATTCCAAAAGGGCCAGTCGCTCAGTTCCACCATTTCACCAACTTTTCTCTGAGCTAGAAAAATTTGCGAGGTGGAAACACTTTTTATATTTTCAAGTTTTGACATAGAACAACGATTTTGGTTTCATCCATAATTCCATGTCAAATTCCAATTAAAGTGTTATTTTTTTATAAAAATAAAAAATAAAAATAGAACAACAAAAATATACTCTCCGTTCTCTTTCTGGTCATTAAAAAAAATATTAGTTTCTCTAAAATGAGGGAAGCTCTAAAGTAAAAAAGTAAGTAACTATCTATCATTGATTTGATTAACTGCATAGAGATTTTAACCCATTAAATAAGTTAAAAGTGAATAACTATTTATTTTCTCATTTTAGAGGAGTCGAATCCAAAAAAGAAAGAAATGGTTGGTGACTCAGACACTATTGATATTTTATTGTACTTAAAAGGTAGAAACTTCAATTTGAAAAATGAAAAATAGGTGTTGGAGGAATAAACAAGAGCAAAGATATTTGGATACCATATATAGACATCGTAGAGTTTGTAGGTGTCTTAGGAGTGATGAAATACATGATGAAAGAGAAGAAAATAATAAATAAGTGAGAATGAGTACTTTTATATGGTGTTGGACACCATTTTTGTGTCCAAATATCATTACTCAACAATCAATCCCCTCTTCTCTATTCTCTTTCCACACAAACAAGGAAAATGGACTAAGTACAAAGTGCTTGTTTGTTTAAGATTTTGAAACACTCCAAACTTAATTGATTCTAGTGAAGCAAAAGTGTTTTTGGGAATTTTGTTGGTGTTTGTTTACAAAATTTTGTTGAAGAAAATTCATTCCGGGTTAGATTGAATTGATTTTAAGCATTGGTGGATCTTGAATAAAATTATAGGGGGAGCCACTAACTATTAATTAAAATAATGTAATCAAAATTCACACCAATCATTATGTAATTTTATCAAAGTTACAAATCAATATATTAACACAAAGCTACACTAAAATATATATATATAAAAAGTTGATAAATGATTGAATCATAACTAAAAGTTTCACCTACTTCTTTTTCAACATAAATTACCATATCTTTGATTCATGGGATTTTCCCAAATTTGGAATGCTTTACGGTGTCATGTTAAAAAAAATTCACATCAAATTCATCCATTGTAACTTTATGGATCTTGAAAGATTGTTCATTTGGTTAAACTATTTGGTCATTAAAATGATGCTTTTGAAGTGAAGATGTTTAAGTTATACATTTTTCATCTTGATTGAAAGTTTTCCTCTTGAAAAACTAATCAATTTTCATATGCTTATATAACCATTATTTCTTTTTCGAGAAAATTGTGTGACTCCCAAAATATATGAAATTAATTACATAAAGAATTTATATAAACACACTGTACGATATGTTTAAGATTTGTGTTAGTTGAACAACAAATTTTAAACACCGTATGTATTTATTTCTATCTCTTACTTACTTTTCGTCATCTTTATATATACGCATCTCAAAAATATATCAAAAAATAAAAGAGATACCGTATGATGTCCCGTTTTAATGTTCATAAAACATTCTTGTATGTTTAAACATACTATACAAACATATTGTACTAAATTATAAATATATTGTACCATATAACATGGTTGTGATTCATTGTATGCGTATGTAAAATGTAATTTTGTAACATGGGAGGGTGGCACTAAAAAAAATTCTTCTAAAAAAATGAGAATTTTTTTTTTTGGGCCCGACCACAATGAAGATCCGTCATTGATTTTAAGAGAAGCAAGAAATTCAAACTTTTCCGTTGAATAAAGTTGATTCTAGGTATATAACTCACAAAATTATTTATATTTATATCTCAAAAGTGGTTTTACTATATCACCCAAACAAATTCAATTCTTCTAAATTCACTTTTAAAATATTATAGTCCAACACAAATAAATTTTTTTTAACTTTGATTATTTCATAATCAATTGTTTCAAAATAAATCTATATCACGGTCTAAAACAAACATAGCCGAAGATCGGGTCTTTGTTACTTAGTTGTGATTAGAAGTTCCCATTAAACTCTGACTCTCTGAAACTTTCTGAAAAAATTCAAGTAGTCCTATACTTTTTAGAAAATTCAAATTGATTCCTATATTTTTTGCAACCCTAATGAAAAATTGCACCAGAGATCAAGTACAAATTTTCTATACGTTGAGAGACCCGATTACAAACTTTTAAAGTATATATTCCTATTTGAAAATTTCAAATAATTCAGGGAACTACAGATTAATTATAACTTATAAATTTTGGGTCTTTGGTGAAGTTGACACAGGGAAACACAAGAAAGGGGGTTGAATTGTGTTTCTTAACAGATTTTCGAAAAAGTCTTTTCTCAAACCTTTTACAAGCAAAACAATAAAAACAACACACAAACAGGAAAACGTTTTTGAATTAAGAGTTAATAAACTCATATTCAGAACCCCACAGTGAGTATAAACAAAAACTGTAAAAGATAAGGGTTTAGAAGATTCACGCAAGTGTTTTATCCTGGTTCACTCTCTTCCAACCAAGAGTTACGTCCAGTCCCTTCTACCTGAAGGTTTTTCTCTACTATACACTACAAAAAAAAAATTGTTTAGCGACCGGCATATTCGGTCGCTAAACTTTCTAATTTGGTCGCTATTTAATTTAGCGACCGATTAATGGTGGTGGCTAATAACCTGGCCGCTAAGCTTTTAGAGACCGAAATAATAATTCGGTCGCTAAATGGCGACCGTAAATTCGGTCGCTAAATAATAAAAGACGGTCGCTACATGGTTGGTCGTATTATTTGGGTAACCATTTTTAGTGACCGATAATCGGTTGCTAGTTCGGTCGCCAATGTTGGTTACTGTTAACCTATATTAGTGACGGATTTTCGGTCGCTAGACCACAATCTGTTAATGTTAACTAAAGTTTAGCGACCGAATTATTGGTTTCTAATTTGGTAGCTAAACTGGTTTTTATTAATTTTTTAAAAAAATAATTTTTAAAATAATAAATTTTTTCTGTTTTTCTTTAAAGTTTAGCAAAAATACTAATAAAACACACCAAATTACTAATGAAATATACAATCATAAGAAATAATGAATATATATATATATATATATATATAATCCAAAGTATCGTACAAGAATCGTTTAAAGTCAAAAATATGAAGAAAAAAAATCAGTCATGATGAGGGGGAGGTGGAGGAATCCAATCATCCTCAGCGTCCGTAACACCGACGTCTGCTATCTGTTCGTCCTCTGCAGAGCAAGACATCGATGGCCGGGCGGCGAATCGAGGAGGAGCGAGCGAGCGGCGCACAACCGCCGTCGAGCATCACCCCGAGCAATCGGAGTCTGGATCCTCATCCGCTCCAACACCAGCCGCAGATGTCCGCCCTCGCCGATGCTTGTCTCGCATCACCCGTGCCTCGAGTCAATCAGTGCAACTGCTCGCCATCTGTTGCTCTCTCTCGCTCTTCTCCCGAAGCTCCGCGTTCAGCTGCGTGATTGTGTCCTGCATTTGATTGAACTGCTCCTGAGGGATGGTATCGGCGTAGGAAGGAGCAGACGTGCCGAATGATGAAGCGATAAACTCGCCTCCCAGGTATCCGAGGCCATACACGTGCCCCTTCTTGTTCCTGCCGCCGACGACCTCCAAATAAATGGCATTATCGTTGACGGAGATAGGAGAGCTGGGCCCATCACCAGTCAAGGCCTCATCTTGTGACTGTGAGGCACGTGATATGGCATCTTCCTTCTTCTCGTTGAAGCCCACCTACAAAGTATAGTTGAAGAGATTTAGTTAAAATTATAATCAATATTAACAAATCATTTATAATAAATTACAAGTAAACACTAAATTGTTTTTTTGCTTACAGCATAGTTACGGGCCTTGTCGTTGACCCATGTCCCCGACTTCAACTTCTTCGTCCTCTCCACCAACTCCATAGCAATGGGGCCCGCTTTGTTTCGTGCTTTTGCATGAGAAAAATATAATCTTAAATTCATAAGAATAATTAAAAATGAAAACTAATTAAATAGTATAATAAGTCAAAAGTTTAATGTATTACCAGCTCGTCGTAGTGGGCGGCGGCTGATTTAGACCCGTCGGTCCAAACACATGTGCCACCATCAGAAGCTCGATTACGCCGAGCTGTGGCCTGGATCATGGACGAGCGGTAAGTACTGTACTGTTCTCTGCGCCATACATTAGGACCAGTCAAACGTGGTGGAGGCGGTGTTGTCTCCGCACAATGCTTCTTGAATGCATTCTTGTTCCGCCTATAGGGATGATCTTCTGGAATGAATTGACGATGACAATCAAAATATAAGATCTTTCGACTGTTTTTAAGCATGAATGCCTTCTATCGCTCCATACATATTGGGCATCCAAGCTTCCCCGCAGTCATCCAACCCGACATCATCCCATAGTCGGGAAAGTCGTTGATCGTCCACATCAAAGCTGCTTTCATGATGAAATTCTGCCTCAAAGATACGTCATATGTCAACACACCATCATTCCACAGCATCATCAACTCATCTATCAGCGGCTGCAGGTACACATCAATCTTACCTTTTGGATTAGACATACCCGGAATTATGACTGTTAGGAACATAAACTCCTGCTTCATGCACATCCCCAGGGGAAGATTGTACGGAGTCAGGATAACCGGCCAACAAGAGTATGCTTTTCCAGACTGCCCGAAAGGATTAAATCCATCAGTAGATAACCCCAATCAGACGTTCCGAGGGTCCTGCGAAAATGCCATATGAACCCTATCAAAATGCTTCCAAGCTTCTCCATCAGATGGATGACACAAGACATATTGCTCCTTCTCATGCTCACTATGCCACCTCATGTGAGCTGCAGTGGCCATCGAAGAGTACAATCTTGTAAGTCTTGTCACGAGCGGAAAGTACCACATCTTTTTTAGCGACCTCTTCTTCTCAATGCCCATCCTAGTGGTTGTCTTATACCGATCCGCACCGCACCACAAAATCGACAACATGTTATGCTTTCCGCTGAATCATCCTTATAGTACAACATACATCCATTCGGGCAAGAATCAATTTTCAAACACCCCAGACCCAAATTTTCCACAGACTTCTTAGCATGATAAAAACTAGTAGGCATCCAATTGTCTTCTGGAAACGCCTTGGACATTGACCTGGTGAGGCGATTAAAACAGCCTTCTTGCATATTGTAGTCAGATTTGATACTTAACCATTCCATGCACATCGACAACTCTGTGTACTCCTGACATCCTTCCCACAATGGAGATCGTGACAAAGACTCAAAGATATCATAGAATCTTTGAGCTTTGGGATTCAGATTCTCCTCTATGTATTGGGAACCCATTCCACCATCTTCTCCCCCATCTTCTTCTAGTACAACACCAACCGATGGTCCAGCATGATCCATTATCATCTGCTCATATGGATTCAATTCTTCCCTCCGGTTACCACTTCCATAGTATGAACCTTCAAACACAATCGGGTTTAAATCAGGCAACGTCTCACCATGGTTACTCCACCAATAGTAATCAGGCATGAAGCCCTTCTCATAAAGATCGACTATAACTCCATCCACGCTTTTGAAAGATTGACACTTGCATCTTTTTCAAGGACACCTCAAATGATCACCGCCCAGCCGTATAAATCTCTCCTGGCTAACAACAAACTCTATAAACTCACCCGCTCCAACTCTATACTCTTCCCTAAGACGTTTATTCCGATCCAACCTACGATACATCCATTTCCGATTCTCCGGAATATCCATTGCTGGAAATTAAATAGCCTGACCAATCCTACAATAACACTTATATATTACGGTGCATTCCAATAACTCCATCAATCTCGTTCTTATGACAAGGTATGAACCTATCCCATTCGAGAAGAAACATTTACCACACTCGGCTAATAATAGTTATTCCCATATTCAAATACCTTATACTTGAAAAAAATTTGGCAGCATTTCCCATCGGTCTCCAAGTACATGACTCGAGCACGGTGAGAATCACCGCGATCAAGTATGCACCAGGAGAACAAAAGGAAATGCATCAGACCGAGATTTCAACAAGTATATAAGGCATTTGAACATTGAAATGACTATTGTACGAGTGTGAAAAAGGTTTTTTTCCCAAACTGTCCCACTTGGACAATTCAAGATTCAATACAATGAGCATGCGTGCCCTGAGAAGGTACGCATTCTCATTAATATTGAATCTCAAATAGGAAACTAAGGCTTTCGTAACTTAATAATTAAATCTAGCAGAAAATAAGACCATTGACTTATAAGGATTGCAGCATACTTCAACAAATATATATTGAAGCATATTTCAATACAAACTTAGATAAAATATAGTAGCAAATATCCTATTGAGCTCCGCTCTCCACTAACAAGTAACACATAATTGTCAAACACATGCATAACTTCTAAATTAGCAACACACAACAACCATCCCGCCTTTTTGACAGTATCACAACCTATTGAGCTCTGCTCTCCACTAAGGCTATTCTAACTCATTAACCATAATTAGCAGAAAATACAAATTTAACTCTATAAACAGAGCACAATTTTAGCGAGGGAGGGACAACAGAGAGAGGGAGACAAGGAGGGAGGGAGGGGACCGTAAAAGGGACGGCAAAAGGAGGGGCTTGCAGTGGTGGTGGTGGCGGTGCGAATGGTGACCGTAGAAGGGAGGAACTATGGTGGCCGTAGAGGGGAGGAAATGGTGGTTTTAGGGAGTGAGAGGAAGAAAGAGGGGAAAGTTAGCTGATTTAGTGACCGATTTAAAATTTGGTCGCTAACATGCTCTATTTTAATTTTTTACACGCCGTTTAGCGACTGATTTAATATCGGTCGCAAAGATACATAAAATTTAACCGTTGCATTTAACTCAGTCGCCATTTCGGTCGCTAAAAAGTCATAAATTTTTTACTTTTACTTTCCTTTATTTTGCGACCGAAATAGAGACCGACAACTCTGCTGCGCTCTATTTTGGTCGTTATTTCGGTCACAATATCAACTCTAATCAGTGTTTGATTTAGATCCTACAATCGGTCGTCATTTCGGTCGCAAACAGCAACCAACAAATTCAGTCACTATTCTCGGTCTCTAAATAACCTTTGTAGTGATAATCCAATAGCTTTACAAGTATTCAACACACCTTCAGGCTACAAGTATTATTTCTCTACCAAGCCTCTTCAGGCTCTTACTCTAACAAAGAGATTTAAAGGTTTGATCTAAGAACTCACTATGTGTTAGGATTTGAAAGTTTAAGATCAACAAGGTTTACACGTAAACTTATGTTACAATTTCAACAGAGTTTTTGCACTATGATATCAGAACTTGTGTTACTGCGTATATCTATATATTGAATCTATGTCCATCTTCTCCTTAAAGTTCTTCAAGTATATATATAGCTGAAGTGCTTCTCTGTCTTGATCTTCTTCAACGGTCTTCAAATTGTATCCGTTTAGACTTAGCATTAAATGATTGGATCCATTGAGACTGATAACTTGATATGCTTCACGGAGAAGTGTTTTTGTTTAACAGAGAAATGCTCAAAGTAGAACTGTCACTTCTCTATTATACCAAAGGTTGCTTTCTGACTTACCATCTTTGTACTTGATTTGATCTTTATAGCAATGTATTTTGACAGAGTACAAAGGTTTATGGTTTTGTTGGTACGAAGTTCTTTTATCCAAGAGATAAAGATTTTATACAAAAGAGGCATCAAGTTAAAAGTCACATATTCTTTGAATTAAATAAGCAATCATTTGAAATAAATACATTTAAGCTTAATTAGACTAGTTCACGTCTTAAAACTAGTGGACGCACAGGTCTTTGGACAAGCAAGATTTACTTATCAGTGAGACGGGCTCGTCTACTGATAATGAGTCTACATACTTTCCGTCTAGTCCAGAGAGATGGACGTGCTATGTAACAGCCTGATTTTTAATTATGCTGTTTAACCGATTAAAATATAATTAACTATATTTTAATATGAGAGTTAGAAAGTGATTTTAAATAAAATAAAATCATATTCATAGTCTCTCTTATGGTAAAAGGCTACGGTGAAATTTTGGGTTGAAAATTCAGACGGAGGGCGTGCTGCGTCATTTTCTTGTCGATGTATAATTTTATACCGGATTAAAACCCTAATTTGACCCGAAAACTGAAATTTGTATATTTTTTATATTTTTTAATTGAGAAAGTCTACTTTCCAAATTTCTAATAAGAAATAAAATATTATGTTCATTCGGATGGATTTTGGTAAAAGTTCGGATAGAAAATAGTCGGTGTTTTCACTGACAGTAAGATTTTAATGATCAGAAAACCTAATTTTGACTCGTGAACGGAATGGTTTATATTTAAATCACATTTCTAACGATTTGGTTTGTTTTGAAAATTTTCAACCGAAAACGAAATATTACACTTTTACGCAGGCGTAAAACCCTAATTGGGAAACCGACGGAGTCGAAAAGGGAACTTCATAGACCCGTCAAGAGATCGGGACAAAGAGTCATACATGATGACTCATGGAGGATGAGTCACCAAGCATTTATGAGCATTGAATGCTAGTAATCATGACTCTTAGGTAAAAAGACCAAAATACCCCCCAAGCTTTCGCAGGTATTAACCAGACACATCTACGCGCTCTTAACCACTCATTTTACGTGGTTGTAAACCTCCCACATCTCTTCAATTTCGTGCATCCACCTCCAATAAACCATACCTATTTCATTTTGCTTTCGTTTCATTATTTTTCCTCTCAAAAACCGAAATCGGGTAAACGACGGAGCTGCGTACGAAATTTCCGGGAACCGCTAACGGATAGGATCGGTGACTCATTGGTGAGTCACTATGTGTGGCCCAAAATCAGCCACACCTCCATCAAATGTGAGCCACATATTATTAACCATGATTAGCCAAAATAACCTTAGTTAAGTTAATTATAACCTTAGTTAAGTTAATTATTAACTATGGTTAAGCTTATATTATTTAAATAATCACAAAAGCTATTAATCCAACATCTAATAAACCAAACAAGGCCTAAGATATTGCCTATATATGCCAAAAAACCTCAGCCCCTTCACTCACACCTTCATTCTCTTCATCTTCCTCACCAACTAAGTTGCAAAACTCATAAGAACACCGAATCCCCACCGAAACTATGACCCTCTTCCTTTCTGAAACTCGGGAAACTCTAAACACAAAAGTTGTTACACTTTCTCTCTTATTTCCAACAAGCTAAATATCATCAAAAACGGATAAGTTTATTGGGAGAAAGGCTCAAAATACTGAAACTTCCCAGAATTCTCAGTAACCCACGAAACAGCATAAAGAATGACCTTTTCACCCATGTTATGATCCTAACAAAATTAAACCATCAACACCAAAGTTGTTACTTTTCTTCTTATCTTTCTAACAAGCCAAAGTTCGTGATTTTTGGATGATTATATTGTGAGATACACTTACAATACCATCACACCCTCATGCTGTCCAGTTTTCAACTTAGTGAAGGTTGATCATTTTCTTCATTTCTTCAATATTCAATAGGTAAAAGCTCATCTCCTTGATCATCTAAGCTTCCATATTCATGTATTTCTCATGTTTATGCCATGAATCATATTTTTCCATTTCTAGATCTAAAACTTTGAAAATTCATAGAAAATCATAGAAAAATCCTTTTAATGTGAAACCAATTGCTATGATCTTTTTATGTCTTATGCTTTCATTATCCATGAGCATGTAATCAAAAACATTTTCCTTCCCTATTTTCTTTAACTAGCCGAATCTCACCCAAAGGCGGGTTTGATGATTTTGTTTTCATTTTTGAAATCTAATGCTTGATTTGAGCTCTCTAGTACCTATACGATCTAAATCTAAGAGCTTGAATCCAACTAAATTTCCTAGCCTATTTTCTTAATATGGGTCGAAAACCTAACCTTTGGTGTTAGAGGATTTTGTTTCAATTCTTTTAGTAATGATCATTGGTTTTATCATTATAAATGCTTAAGGATCATTGATCTAAGAGTTTGTGAAGTTTTGAAATCCCTAGCCTTATTATGGGTTGTCATAGCCGAACCTAGCCTTTTGTGGTTAAGGATGAATTTTGTTTGATTAATTCATTCTAATGATTGGTAGAAGGTTGATTTAATAACCGTAGTGTCGTGACGAGAAGATGAAAGTTCGTGTTTCCGGAGATAAGCTCAGGTGGGGGAAAGAATCATTCTACCGTCAGAATTGATAAGTAGTATATTCTATAATAATTGTGTAGGGCGACCTAAACCCTACTAGTAGTTGAGTAATCGACAAGATCAAAATCACATTGGAAACCTTTTCTATAAAACCAATGGTGATTCGGGGATTGTAGGTTTATCGACGTTAGGATGATTTCATCTGAGGTTGATTGAATTTATTATTATTATTGAATTGTTTATGTGATATTTTGTGGTATTTGAATATTTATGATTGTCTGTGTTATGCATGATCTGCCTGGTTTTAATATTCGTACTTAGTGGATTTAAGCAAAGATATATGTTGTTCGAGAGATAATTGTTGGTTTGGGTGTGAGGATAAATGGTGATTTAGAGGTGCCTAGCCTAAACTAATTATTTCATAGAGGAGTGTGGTGACATAGAACATGTGTTGAAGTTTTGATGGAAGGTTAAGGCACTAGATTGTTATTAATGTGGGTCGGTGAGGTTCGTATATTTGCATTGTTATTCATAACCATGTGTTGGGAACACACGATGTCCGAAGTTCTCGCGAGATCGTCCCAACTGAGATTTAAAATGTGCAACTATTCCCTAACGGGAATGGGGGAATAGTGTCATTCTAGGAATGAGCATCCTAACGGGAATGGGGGTGTGCACCAGTTTTTGGAGACACGTCGCTTGGACGACTGACTAACATCCTTAACGGGAATGGGGATGAGTGACAGGATTGGTAGTGGCCATGTCAGTATAAAAGTTTAGTTGTATGAGATTAGGGTAGAGGATGATACATTATTTTGAGGATGATTTGATAGTTATGTATGTTGATTATCTGTGACATTTATTGTATGATATGCTATGACTCTTTTCCGCTTTTGATGATAGAAATGTTTCTTATCCCCTATATCTTTATGTATGTTGTATTTTATTCATTATGTGATCGTACGAGAAGGCTCTGTGGAGGAGCTTGATACCACTGGATGGGATTCCATATGAATCAGATGCAGGAGCACGAGCTGTGGACTCCAACGATGTAGTTTAGTGTCTAGGGCCAGTGAGTCTTATAAGACGTTTTATATTTCCGCAAATGTTAGTTTGTTTTAAGATGCCTGTTAGGGATCCTACTGATGGGATAAGCTAAACAATGTTTTGATAACTCCGATGCAAGACATATATGGTGTATGTATTATTTATATATATATATATATATATATATATATATATATATATATATATATATATATATATATATATATAAAGTGTGATGCTTTAACTTTCAAATGTGATATGTTTACAAGTTAAGTTTTAATTTTTAAGTGTTTTAGAATACACGTTTAACGTTAAGAGCGCGATTAAATAATTAAATAATAAGGTTTTAATCTAATAATACAATGGGGCACAACGGGGTATCTCATGCTATACTTAAGAGCTCGTCTACTGATATGGCAGAAATGTTCATCAAATAATATGGTAGAGGCACTTGTCCACACAAGCCTTTGGACTTGCTAAGTCCTTAGAGAACCTCCGTCCAGTGATGTGGCAGGATGGATGTGTTTATTTTCAATCTCTCGTCTACTTAATTTTTCTTTAGACTTAATAACGCTTCTACCTTAGTTAACTCTAAGACCTCGTCTATTCTTATTTTAACGATCTCGTCTACCATAAAGCTAAAGACTCAGAATTTTACTAAGAGTTGTAGACTGGTCTAGAGGTTTGAACTAGAATCTGTAGATTCCATACTTTAAATTTTAGTTCCTCTGACTCGCATAAAATAAGTAATCCCTGCATACTTATAACAAACAAGTTAAATCTTTGACAAATACTTTGCCGTACAAATTTAACATTTTTGTTAACATCAAAACTTAAGAGATTATTTTAATCCAAAACCACTTTGGTTTTAACAATCTCCCCCTTTTTGCTGATGACAAAAACCAATTAAATTTGAGTGAGCAAAGTCTATGTGAGCTACAGAGCTCCCCCTAAGACAAAGCATTCAAACGTAAAGAGTAAAACAGATAAGCAGCAGCATATAACAGTTTTAACATATCAGATCAGTCATGTTGAAAACATAGTATCAGAGTTAACTATTTTAACAAAGCTTATAAGTCCAAACACAGATAGCAAAATCATATCATATTAAGCAAAGTATGCAGCAAAATAGTATGCATGTGAAAACAGATAAAATTTAATTTGTATATCCTTTCTCCCCCTTTTTTGTCATCAGACAAAAAGGAAACAAAAGTGGACCATCATTGTCACTATAAAGGAATAAAAGAAGGCTAAGAAGAGGGTGGAGGTGGTGAAGGAGGGTCCTGGTTTGGTGGAGGTGGATGAGGTTGAGTTGACAGATTGTGACTCTGTTGAAAACTTTGAACAATTCTTATCATCTGGTTGATCATTACATTCATTGGAGCCAGGGATTTTGCAACTTGCTCTCTCACTTGTTCCTTAACCTCAACCTTTACTCTCTCTTCTATAATTTTTCCAATTGTATCTTCAAAGTTTGGCGGCAGTGAGGGCCTTGAACTTTCAGCACTGTCTTGAGCATGTGCTTGGCTTGGAACAGTGTCTAGAGCTCTATAAGTTTGAGTGTGCTCATTAGGATGAATGACAGTCAGAGCCATTGGCTGAGATGGGTGTTTCTCAGAAGTGCTTGGTCTAGGAACGGACTCGATAACTTCCTTAACCTCAGCAACTGGTTGAACAGAGTCAACATCCATAGCAGGTCTTTGATTATTATTTCCTCATCAGTGTGCTCTGAAGGTGGAGATGGTGGTAGTGATGAAGCAAAAGTGAGTATAGGAGGAGGCAGCTCTTTAGCTCAGTGGACAGGGTCTTCTTCATAGACAGGACTGATGACAGGAATCCAAAGAGTGTCCTTGTAAATGAAGAATATTGCATTTGAGAGTCCACATTTTCCTCTAACTTTAGGGATTCTTCTCTTCTCTTCATCACTTAGACCAGAAGAAGAAGCTTCCTTAGCACGGTCCATGACACGCTGTCGCACGCGCGTCAAAAAGCGAGCGGTTTGGAAAAATATGTAGTTAGGGAGCGACAACTCGAGTATCGTCTCACAAGGACTCTTGGATTGTTGTTAACAGAAAAGTCAGTTTTGGGGGGTTTTGGATTTGAAATTAAATTAAGAAAAAACAGTTAATAAAATAATGCAAATAGGTGATTGTCAATAACTGAAACGACTAATCTACTTCTATCGGTTTCCCACTATCATTGATTCATATAAATCCAAGCCCTAAGCGGATTCTAATCCCTTTTCGATTGTAGCGACAATTAACAAGCAAAACCGGCACTACGAGACGTATGTTCCTAATTCCGAATTAAGCAAACGGATGAAGCTCTCGTGAATTAAGCAAACACGAATGAACACACACGAATTAAGAAAACGCGATTAAGTATAGGAACACACAATCATCGAAACAAATCAATACACATTCTATACAATCCTGAATTAAGCAAACAGAACATATAGAACAGTATTGAAAGAGAATAGCAAATCAAATGGGAATTACATAACCTCAAGTGGCAATGCAAACCGATTACAGCAGATCAATCCAAGGGAGTTAGTTCTCCATTACAAATATAACAAAAACCTGATTCGCAGTCGTCTAATCTAAAAGGAGAAGAAGATGATTAGAGATGGCTCTGCAATCTGCCCTAAACAACAATTTATAGCTTCAGACTCTTCGCGTGCTCGCGAGGCGAGCAACCTCTCGCGACGCGAATGTTATGAGTGGCGTGAGTTCAAAATTGAGCTCTCGCGTGGCGAGACAGTGATTCGCGGGGCGAGACTTCAAATTCCAATCTGTCACAGCCGTGACCTTTATCACGGCTAGGCCGTGATGGTCTCTGTCCTTCAGGGTTTGGATTTCTCGCGAGGCGAGATAGAGAGGATGACAGTTCTGGCACAGTAAGGCTTCAGGCTCGCGAGGCGAGTAGCCTCTCGCGGGGCAAATAATTCCAGAATTCCTTCTCTTTATTAACCTGAAAACAAGAATTAGCAGTAAGTGCTTTATTCGACTCAAAATCAACTAAATTAACCTAAAAATACTTAAGAGACTCAAAATGTTGCTTGAGGACAATTACATCCAAATTTGGGCGAAAACGAGATTAAACTGGAATAAAACCTATGGTCTTACTAGTTAAAAACTAGTCGAGCCAGATGCTGATCAAAATACCCCAAACTTAAACTTTGCTTGTCCCCAAGCAAACTGAAACTCAAAAAGGACTCAAACTTGGCAAGCTTAAAGGATTCAATCAATTCAGCACAAATCTCATGCAATTTTATCAAGACAATTTTCCTTTAATGTTCCCCCCTTTCAACAATGCAATCCCCACATTCATTTACTTTAAACAATTGAGAATTCCATCATTCATGCAATCATTAATCTAAGTTTAGGATCCAAGTTACACACAAAAGGGAGATCACCAATTTCAAACAATTGCCTTCCTCACAATGGTGTTTAATGTTTCACTCATTCGCTCAATTTTTGTCTAGGCTACCAACTTTTCACTCAATTTCACATTTTAAGAGCACTTCCCATAAATTTGATCTTCATCTCAATCAAGGTTCCCACGCAAACATGCATGCAACATCAAAAGGTCTTTTAAAGGTTGTAATGGGGTCGGGCTAAAGGTGGGATATTCGAAGGTACTAGGCGTAAGTCCCTAGGAACTAAGAGAGCATGAGCATTTTTGACATATTGAATTCCCACTCAAGTTCCTTTTTCCATTTTCCTTTTTGCTTTGGGTGACTACAGCCTTTTTCTTCTAATACCCTTTTTGACATTTTTGCACTTTTCTTTTCTCTTTTTTTTTCTTTTGCCTTTGGCTCCAACCTTTATATTTTTTTTTTTCTTTTTCTCAATCCCAAACAGCACATCATATCCTCGTAGCCACCCCAAACTTAGCTTCTTGCAAACCTTTGTCTTGCTAAGCACCCATGCTCTCCTAATCCTAAGATTGGGTTAACATGGTCTTTCCAGATTTTAGGCTCATAACATGAGGTCAACAAGAAAAAATAGGCTTATTAGGCTCAATGTGACTAACTAGGGAATATGCATTAGGGACTGGTTCAATTTAGGCCAAGTAGCTAATTCAAAGAAAATTGCCTAAATCATTTGATGCAAACACATAGACATGCAAACCATGAAGAGATTCAAGCAAATTCGGGAAAGTGCAGCTTAAAAGTGACTCTTGGATTGTTGTTAACAGAAAAGTCAGTTTTGGGGGGTTTTGGATTTGAAATTAAATTAAGAAAAACAGTTAAGAAAATAATGCAAATAGGTGATTGTCAATAATTGAAACGACTAATCTACTGCTCTCGGTTTCCCACTATCATTGATTCATATAAATCCAATCCCTAAGCGGATTCTAATCCCTTTTCAATTGTAGCGACAATTAACAAGCGAAACCGGCACTACGAGACGTATGTTCCTAATTCTGAATTAAGCAAACGGATGAAGCTCTCGTGAATTAAGCAAACACGAATGAACACACGCGAATTAAGCAAACGTGGTTAAGTATAGGAACACACAATCATCGAAACAAATCAATACACATTCTATACAATCCTGAATTAAGCAAACAGAACATATAGAACAGTATTGAAAGAGAATAGCAAATCAAATGGGAATTACATAACCTCAAGTGGCAATGCAAACCGATTACAGCAGATCAATCCAAGGGAGTTAGTTCTCCATTACAGATATAACAAAAACATGATTCGCAGCCGTCTAATCTAAAAGGAGAAGAAGATGATTAGAGATGGCTCTGCAATCTGCCCTAAACAGCAATTTATAGCTTCAGACTCTTCGCACGCTCGCGAGGCGAGCAGCCTCTCGCGACGCGAATGTTATGAGTGGCGTGAGTTCAAAATTGAGTTCTCGCGTGGCGAAACAGTGATTCGCGGGGCGAGACTTCAAATTCCAATCTGTCACAGCCGTGACCTTTATCACGGCTAGGCCGTGATGGTCTCTGTCCTTCAGGGTTTGGATTTCTCGTTAGGCGAGGCTGTGATTCGCGAGGCGAGACGGAGAGGATGACAGTTCTAGCACAGTAAGGCTTCAGGCTCGCGAGGCGAGTAGCCTCTCGCGGGGCGAATAATTCCAGAATTGCTTGTCTTTATTAACCTGAAAACAAGAATTAGCAATAAGTGCTTTATTCGACTCAAAATCAACTAAATTAACCTAAAAATACTTAAGAGACTCAAAATGTTGCTTGAGGACAATTACATCCAAATTTGGGCGAAAACGAGATTAAACTGGAATAAAACCTATGGTCATACTAGTTAAAAACTAGTCGAGCCAGATGCTGATAAGTCCAACATAGTTTGATCATAAGGTTCAACAGTATCAGGATTGATAAAGCAGGAATTGTCTTCTAGTTTCTTTGCAGTGCTCCTCTGCTTCTTCAGATCCTTGTCTTTGTTCAGATCTATCATTGGTAATCTTGGAGCAATCATATAGGGTCTGACACTAATCTTTGTCTTCTTCTTAGTGTGAAACAGCCAAGTTGGAGGGACAAAGTTTGCAGCCCTGACAAATATTGGTAATTCAAACTCATTCTGCAGGAAGTCATACATGAGGTGGTCCATAAGACTCACAGCTCTGTCATAAATACTTGGATGCCTGGAAGTCTCCCAAGAAGTTTCTCTATCCAGAATGAATTTAGGTCTTCCTTATGTTCTTAACCTTTTATGGATGATTGATGGAGCATTTGCTTTGCAATGGTCAGTTTCCCACACAGGTATGATGTGCCTGTTGACACCATCTATGAAAGGTTTGAAAGGAGGGGATTCGATAAGGTTTGTGTAGATTTTTCTAAGTGGGAATTTTGTAGTGGAAGGTGAGTAAGGGCAGGTCCAATGTGGTTGTGCAGAGTGGATGGAAGAGGATTGTTGTGGTTTGCAGAGTGGATGGAAGAGGATTGTTGTGGTTTGGCACATATGGAATGGGTATGTATTCTGGGTATTGTATGGACTCAGGTTCATACTCATATTCTGGTAAAGGATAGAAAGGTCTGGTTGAAATGGGTTCAGGTTCATGTTGATGGTAGAGGATTTTCCAGTCTCTATTTACTTTGGCCCAGCTTTCAGCTTTGCCATCATAGAGAACTGAAGGGTGAGCGTAAGGAAATTTGGTTCTAGGTATTTTGGGAAAGGGGGCTCCAGGGTTAATCCATACATCATCTGGTTGATTGAACCAGGGATCATCTGCAGGTATTATGGGTTGAAAGTGTGGTCTATTTGATGAGATTTTTATAGGTGAGTTTGCAGGTGAGCCTGTAGTGTGTGTATGTACACATCAGTGTCAACAACCATAGCAACAATACCAGTATCATCCCTACTTTCTAAACTCTCTACCAAGGCATCTACTGCTAATTGAACATGATCACTAGTAGAGACATTTATCACAGAAGTCACAAAGGACTAAGCTTTTCTTGAGGGTTGCCTTCTCTTGGTAGGAACAGAAACATCAGTAGCAACAGCAACAATTTTCTGCTTCTTCAAAACAACACTGATGGGGATACTGTCCTCATCATCCTCATCTTCATTATGAGAAAAGATCACATTCCTTGTTCTCTTCTGAGTTGGAGCAGGTTGAGGGGCAACAACTTCAGGTTCCCTTATCACAATTCCATTCTGCTTTTTCTTGCATAAGGTTTCCTAACAGCAGTAGTCTTCTTTCTCACTGTTCTTTTCATCCCTAGAACATCAGCATTGTTCTGCTCAACTTGTTCCTGTTTGATTTTCATCAATTCTTCTGTTTTGGTCAAGGCAGCAGCAGCATAAGTACAGAGATTCATATTGGCTATGTTCATCTTGCCAAAATCAGCAGCAGACATTCCCTTCTCGGGTAGAATCCTTGCTTGTTCTTCAAGGGACTTATCAGCAAGAAAGTCATAGATTCCCTGAGACTTGCAAATCTTAGACAGAAGATGACAGTAAGGGATTGCAGAAAGCTTATTCTTGTGAATAGCAGCATCCCTGAATCTTCCATACAGAATTTTGGGCAGGTTGATTTTAGTCTCTGTGATTAGATGGCAGAGACAAAACTTGTGCAGAGCTGATGACTTGTCCTTCGACCCAGTCTTGTGCAACACCACCTTGTTCAGTAATTTATGAAGAATGCGACCATGATCCTTCATCTCCACTGAGTTCCAAGAATGATTTCTTACTGTGTCTTCTCTCATTAGGAAGGCAGCTATTACTTCAGAACCACCAAGGTCTGTCTCCCATGAATCAGTGAAAACCACTCCTTCGTGAGGGCAGTTGATAGCATCAGAGATGGTCTTTTAAGAGACCACTATCCTTTTTCCGAGAACTTCAGCAGAAATCTTAGACATTGAAACTTGAAGGTTTCCCCAGAACTCCCTAATCAGGTTAGGGTAGATAGAGACTTTCTCCACGAAAAGTCATCCCCAGCCAGCAGCATTAACATTCTTGCTTATATCCAAGTTTTATTCTTGCATAATCCCAAAGTTGAAATGATGTTCAAAAGCAAGAATTTGGAAGCAAGCAAAGTCAGAGTTACACCACCAAAAGAGGAAGCCATTGTTGAAGGTTTGAGAGCTAGGATTTAGAAGCAAGAAAACATAGTACACTCGAGGGTTCGAAAGAGAAGATTGTGAAAGGTTTTTCAGAGGCAAAGAGTATTACTTAAAAAGGTTTCGAATTTGAAGAGTTTTCCCAAAGAAATTAATTAAAAAATTGAAAATGAGTGAGAAAGGGAATAATGAGTATTGATGCGGTGCAGGTTTTTGAAACCATAAAAAGCTATTGATGGGATTGATGGAAATAATTGACTCAGCATAAGGATATTATTAAATATGTCTTGGACATAAATTAATGAAAATATAAAAATAGATAGCATAGACGAGTCTGATAAAACCATGCAAACAATCAATAGACGCAATACTCACTGGACGCGCATGCAACATGTATTGGACACACTCATGCAATAGACGTGCATGCAACACGTATTGGACGCACTTATGCAATAGACGCAAGCATTGGATGCATAGTTAATCCACACAAATCATATTAAGATATTTTCTGAAAAATATGAATCTGTCATCTGCAAGAGTTGTAGTAAAGATATATGCCCATTGATGGTCAATATCTACGAATTGTATATCAAAAACACCTTTTTGCACATAATCCCTTATAAAATGATGCTTAATTTCTATATGTTTAGCTCTAAAATGTAATATTGGATTCTTAGATAGATTTATTGCATCAGTATTATCACACATAAGTGGAATACTACTTACAAACACATTGTAGTCCTCCAATTGATGTTTGATCCAGAGAAGTTATGAGCAGCAATTAGCAGTCGAAATATACTCAATTTCAGCAGTTGATAAGGCCACAGTGCTTTGTCTTTTGCTTGACTATGAGACTAGATTAGCTCCAATGAAGTGGCATCCTCCACTGGTACTTTTTCTTTCTATTCTATCTCCAGCATACTCAGCATCACAAAAACCAACTAATCTGCAATCATCATTTTTCTTAAAGCACAAACCCAGATTATTAGTACCTTTTAAATATCTAAATATTCGCTTAACTGCTGATAAATGAGATTCTCTTGGATCAGATTGAAATTGAGCACATAAGCATACATTGAACATAATATCAGGTCTAGACGCAGTAAGATATAGCAGAGATCCTATCATACCTCTATATACCTTTTGGTCTACCTTCTTATCTTTGTCATCTTTGTTCAGTAAGGACGTCGGATGCATAGGGGTATTCATTGGTTTGAAATCATCCATCTTGAATTTTTTTAATAATTCCTTTGTATACTTAGTTTGATGGATGTACACCTTGTCCACTGTTTGCTTCACTTGAAGTCCAAGAAAGAACTTGAGTTTTCCAATCATACTCATTTCAAACTCTTTCTGCATAAGCTTAGAGAATTCTTTACATAGAGATTCATTAGTAGCACCAAAGATTATGTCATCAACATATATTTGAACAACAGTAAAACTTGATTTATTGGATTTTCTAAATAAGGATGTATCAACCTTTCCTCTACTAAATCCATTGTCCATTAAGAGTGAACTTAACCTTTCAGACCAAGCTCTAGGAGCTTGTTTAAGACCATATAAAGCTTTCTTTAGCTTATATACATGTTCAAGTTGGGTTTCATTTTCAAAACCCGGAGGTTGCATAACATATACTTCCTCACTAATAACACCGTTTAGAAAGGCGCTTTTTACATCCATTTGATATAACATTATATTATGATGTGCAAGCAAATGATAATAAGATGCGAATAGCCTCTAATCTAGCAACTGGTGCAAAAGTTTCAGTATAGTCTATACCTTCTTCTTAAGAATAACCTTGTGCTACAAGTCTCACTTTATTTCTTACTACCTTACCATTTTCAACAAGTTTGTTTCTGTACACCCATTTGGTTCCAATAACTGATTTATCTTTTGGTAAAGGCACAAGAGTCCACACTTCACTTCTCTCAAATTGGTTCTGTTCTTCCTGCATTGCAAGAATCCAGCCCTCGTCCAATAGAGCCTCGTCTATTGTCTTTGGTTCTAACTCAGAGACTAAGGTAGAATCATCTTGTTCTTCGAAAGTAGATCTGGTTCTTAGCTTATCATTAGGATTCCCAATGATTTGATCTTGTGGATGATAATTCCTGAAGTACCAAGATCTCTGAATAATTTCTTGTTGAGAGGTTGAAGCTTCTGACTCATGTTGTTGAAGGTCGTCCACTTGATCATCAGGTTTGACATTTGCTTGAATTTCAGAGTCCTTGAGATTCAAATCTGCAATAGCTTCATCAAGCTCTACTCCAGTGATCTTCCCTTTCTGATTACCTCCAAAGGTAACCCAGTCACCATCCCTATGTTTAAGGTCTTGGAACATACATCCTTCTCCAGTCATATGACGTGAGCAACCACTGTCCAAGTACCAGGATGTGTGTTTCTTTCCTATTGTTAAGCAAGTCTGCAACAGGTACAATCTTATCTTTAGGTACCCAAATTGACTTGGGTCCTTTCTTGTTAGTAGTCACTGGACTAGCATGTTTAATATGCTTATAATGTATGCATCTAGATGTTATGTGAACACTTTTTCCACACACTTTACAGTAAGTGTTGGACGAGCATAGTTTAGTTTTGACATGTTGTGTTTGAGCTTTTAAGGTTCTATTATGCACATGTGGTTTTGACTTTTTATAAGATGCTTCATGCTTTTCTTTGTCATAACCAAGGCCGGACTTATCATGTGGTGACCTAGAGTGACTTAAAATTAAACTAAGCTTATCTGAGCCACCTACAAATTTAGACAGAGTATCTGTCAGGTATGTTACATCTTGTTTCAGTTTTTCAACTTCACAGGAGACAGTTGGCTCACACTTGAGTTTGTCAGTTAGACTAACATTCTCTGATTTCAGTTTGTTATTTTCATTTACAAGACTTATTTTCTCCATGCAAACCCTAGCAAATTCTTTAGATAGTTTTGAAAATTTCTTTTTAAGACTACTATATTCATGAGACAGAACTGATGAATTATGCAATAATTCATCAAAAGCATCTTGAAGAATGGAAGGGTTAGAATCCATTACCTCAGCATCAATGTATTCACTTTTTGATGATGTACCAGCCATGAGACAGATATTTGCATCTTCCTCTGCTTCATTCTCTTCATCAGATGAAGACAGATCCAGATCCTCCCAAGTAGCCTTCTTCGTTTTGAAGAATTTCTTTTTGTCCTTCAGTTCTGGGCAGTCAGCTTTGAAATGACCAGGCTTTTTGCACTCGAAGCATAGAGGTGGACCTTTTTCCTTAGAGTCTGATTTTTCTTTGATGAACTTTTTGTTGAAATTCTTCCTTCTGAAACCACATTTTTTCTCCACATATGTCGAATCTTTCTGGAGATGAAAGACAGTTCATCCTCATCAGATCCTTCATCACTTTCAGAGGGGCCTGCTTCATTAGATGATTCCTCAGCTTTAAGAACTTTGGAAGAACTAGCCTTCTTTGCCTTTAAGGCAATAGATTTTCCTTTTCTGGAACTTTCTTCTTCATTGAGCTCAAGCTCATGAACTTTTAAAGGTCCAATAAGTTCCTCCAAAGTGAGAGTATTGAGGTTCTTTGCTTCCTGAATAGCAGTGACCTTAGGTGTCCACTGCTTATGTAAGCTCCTCAAAATTTTTCTGACATGATCTCCATTTTCATAGGTTTTTCCAAGAGATCTAAGATTGTTGGTGATAGTTTGGAATATTCCAAACATTTGATCTGTAGTTTCTTGCTCAGCCATTTTAAATAACTCATATTGATGAACCAGCATGCTTATTTTTGACTCCTTAACTTGGGATGAACCTTCATGAGCTAGGGCAAGAGTATCCCATATTTTCTTAGCAGTGTTACAGCTGTAGACTTTATCATGCTCAGATTTGGTGATAGCACACATCAAATAGTGCTTAGCTTTCAGATTGAGTTGTTGTTGATTTTTTTGCTCTTGAGTCCATTGAACTCTAGGAATAACAGCTCCAGCATCACTTCTTGGCTCAATGTAGCCAATTTCAATCAGCTCCCAGATGTCCACGTTTTGTGCATCAAGAAAAGTCATCATTCTCTTTTTCCAGTAGTCATAATCACTACCATCAAAGAGAGGAGGTCTGTTGATTGCATATCCTTCTGTATCCATGCTTGTTGGATCGTACTCCATCAGCACTTGCTAAATGCTCAACCCTTTCGAGGCTGAGCTCTGATACCAACTGAAATTGACACAGGGAAACACAAGAAGGGGGGTTGAATTATGTTTCTTAACAGCTTTTCGAAAAAGTATTTTCTCAAACCTTTTACAAGTAAAATAATAAAAACAACACACAAAAAGGAAAACGTTTTTGAAGAGTTAATAAACTCATATTCAGAACCCCACAGTGAGTATAAACAAAAACTATAAAAGATAAGGGTTTAGAAGATTCATGTAAGTGTTTTATCCTGGTTCACTTTCTTCCAACCAAGAGTTACGTCCAGTCCCTTATACCTGAATGTTTTTCTCCACTATAATCCAATAGCTTTACAAGTATTCAACACCTCTTCAGGCTACAAGTATTATTTCTCTACCAAGCCTCTTCAGGCTCTTACTCTAACAAAGAGATTTAAAGCTTTGATCTAAGAACTCACTATGTGTGAGGATTTGAAAGTTTAAGATAAAAAAGATTTACACGTAAACTTGTGTTACAATTTCAACAGAGTTTTTGTACTATGATATCAGAGCTTGTGTTACTGCGTATATCTATATATTGAATCTATGTCCATCTTCTCCTTGAAGTTCTTCAAGTATATATATAGATGAAGTGCTTCTCTGTCTTGATCTTCTTCAACGGTCTTCAAATTGTATCCGTTTAGACTTAGCATTAAATGCTTGGATCCGTTGAGACTGATAACTTGATATGCTTCACTAAGAAGTGCTTTTGTTTAACAGAGGAATGCTCAAAGTAGAACTGTCACTTCTCTATTGTTCCAAAGGTTGCTTCCTGACTTACCATCTTTGTACTTGATCTTTATAACAATGTATTTTGACAGAGTATAAAGGTTTATGGTTTCGATGGTACGAAGTTCTTTTATCCAAGAGATAAAGATTTTATACAAAAGAGGCATCAAGGTAGAAGACATATATTCTTTGAATTATATAAGCAATCATTTGAAATAAATACGTTTAAGCTTAGACTGGTTCACGTCTTAAAACTAGTGGACGCGCAGGTCTTTGGACGAGCAAGATTTACTTATCAATGAGACGGGCTCGTCTACTGATAATGCGTCTACATACTTTCCGCCTAGTCCAGAGAGATGGACGTGCTATACTTAAGAGCTCGTCTACTGATGTGGCAGAAACGCTCGTCTACTAATATGGTAGAGACGCTCGTCCACACAAGTCTTTGGACTCGCTAAGTCCTTAGAGAACCTCCGTGCAGTGACGTGGCAGGATGGATGCGCTTATTTTCAATGTCTCGTCTACTTAATTTTTCTTTAGACTTACTAACGCTCCTACCTTAGTTAATTCTAAGACCTCGTCTATTCTTATTTTAATGATCTTGTCTACTATAAAGCTAAAGACTCACAATTTTACCAAGAGTTGTAGACTGGTCTAGAGGTTTGAACTAGAATCTGTAGATTCCATACTTTAAATTTTAGTTCCTCTGACTCGCATAAAATCAAGTAATCCCTGCATACTTATAACAAACAAGTTAAATCTTTGACAAATACTTTGCCATACAAATTTAATCTTTTTGTTAACATCAAAACTTAAGAGATTATTTTAATCCAAAACCACCTTGATTCTAACATTTGGATCATACACGAACAATCGAAATTAGAATATAAAGTCATATAACTTTTTAAGAGATCACATGACCATTAAATAATCTAATCTTGATCATTTTGTTCTGCTTACTTATACAAAAATACCTCTCACCATATATGCCCTTCTATTATACGCTGTGAAGGCTCTACCTAAAGCCTAGCAATTGTAGTCTAGTCCGGCCCAGTTGGCTAGAATCTTTTTTTTTTTTTTTTATACATGGCTAGAGTCTATTTTATGTAACATGTATTGTATAAAGAGCTTGATTGTTATATATTGTAAGTATAAAATTTGTATGCTGTTAATTAATTATAAATCATGATATGAGTGATTTTTAAGTTGATTTGGATGAGAATCAAAAAATTTCAATGACGTGATGATTTATTATTGATTGATTGTGTAAAAAAAAATTATACTGATAATATATATCAATTAAACTCTCGTATAAATATAATATAACAGAGTATAAGATTAAAAAAAATGAAACATTTATCAAAAAGAATAAAACATAACATCACTCATCGTCCTCTTTTCACGTACCCAACGCAGTTTCTCATTAAGGTGGCGTTTGGAAGAATTTATTTAAGCTCCTTTTGACTTATCTGATGACATAAGCTCTTATGTAGTGTGTTTGGCAGAGCTTATAAAAATCACTTATCACATCCCATAAGGAGTTTTTAAGTCACTGGGAGAAGCTTATGGAATTATCATAAGAGCTTATGCACTAAACACCCTCTCCATGTTTTTGACTGTTCGAATCCTCTCATGCCCCTTTCTTTCTTTTTCTTTCTTTAAGCGCTTATGGCATAAGCTCTCATGCGATAAGGTCTTATGTGATAAACTCTTAATTAAGTTGTTTTCCTAAACGCACCCTAAGTCATACTTGCCAGAACTTCTGAAAAAAATTATTTTTTATATGTTTTTGTCTACCAGAATAATTAGTATGATCTTTATATGGTTTTTAATTTTGTCTTTTCAGATAAAAAACATTGGTTTTGATAGTTTGGAGACATAAAAGAAATAACGGTTAATTCTTAATACCAATTTCATTAGATAAATAGTTTATTTTCTTTTCAGCTTGACAAACTTTTGAAGAAAAAATACTTCGACCTTTTCACAAAATGAGTATAGTTAATTACTCCTAATAGAAAAATGGCATTTGGAGCAAATACTCTTGAATGTTGACAAATTTGGGCCGAATTACACTCTTGCGGTATGGAAAACTTAATCAATGCCTTTTTTTAAGGTTAAAGTAATATTTTGGTAGAGCCACCTCTCTCTCTCAACCTTCCCTCTACTCCTCTTTTCCTTCTTCTTCATCCACCAAAAGGGGTGGTTTTGAGTCATCTTTTGGTCTGAAATCATGCTTCTATATCGTTTTTTCTCTCATTTTATCTAAATAAGTGATTGTTCCACATAGTTCTGGTTTTTCTTTCTTTGTTTTTCAGTGTTTTCGTCGTCTGTGTGTGACGGTATTTTGTTCGTCGTCTTGTTGTGGCGTCGTTTGGTTTCCCGTTTTGTTGCGGTGTTCGTTTGGTTCAGATTGGCAGATCAACTTCGATCCATTACAGATTCAATCAAGACTTGGGCGTCAACGTTACAGATCTGGATGAATGGGTATTCTGATAACTTTGATTTTGTCACATTTGTAGGCATTTTGACGTGCTATGCTATTAACCTGGGTGCTGTGAGTTGTAAGACTCAATGACTTAGAGATTTTGATATATGACAAATACAATTTAATGTGTGTAAGCGTTTTAGTGTCAAATTACAAAGACAGGTATCATGCAGTGATCAATAAGTTTATTTAACAAATTCAAGGAAAATATTCAAGAAAGAACTTGAAGGAATCAAGGAGCTGCATGTAGAAATCAAAATAGCAAAGTCAAAGATCAAAGGATCATCAAGACCAAGCTTAAAGGAGAATTTTAGATTTAAGTCTTAGATGATTTGTAAGAGAAAGAAATCTCTTAGTCACAAGATAGCTCAACTAAAAAGATGCATAAAGAAAATCAATTTTCATAACCTACATTAATAGGAATAAGTTTTTGTTAATGAAAATGATTTTTGGAAAAAAGAAAATTATTTGTCAGGTACAGCAATGTAATCATTGGATGCATGTCTGCTACTGTAACTGACAAATGAATTTAAGGTTCTTGATTCAGTAACACCGATGCACAATATGAAATCAGATCAGTTATAAATGGTTAACTGAATATAGTCCTGTACATATGCTATGTACGCGTGTATTCAAGTTTCAGGAAAATCTAATGTTCATTAATACATAGATGTATTGAATGGATGTACTGATAGATTAACCAAGTTCAAGACTATCAGTATGAAATTGGTTAATACTGACCACATGCTCAACCCCCTGTTCAAGAACCAGAATCAAGAAAACAGATTTTGTTATCAGACCCAAATCTGTTTTAATTGATCCCAACGACTATAACTTGTTTCCTATATATAGAGGGATCAAAGGAACACTTTTTAACATATCACAACATATCAGAATTATACGAAATCAATTTGAGAGATCAATTGTGAAAATCATTCATCTTCTTGCTTGAGCTTATTGTGAAAATAGTGTTTCATTCTCATAAGTGCTTCAATTTGTATATCTGACTATTGAGAGTTTAGGAATCAATCTTTTTCATTCTATTTGATTATAAAGAAAGAGGGAGTCTCTCTGTGTGATTAGGGTGACGTATCCCTAAGGAAGAACATTGAGGCTCTTCACAAGAGTGTGGTATCTCGAGGTGAAGGAGTGCTCTGTGGTGTAAAGGTTTTTCAAGCTACCTGGCTAAAGCTTGTTGTGTTAGTGTGTGAAAACCCACAAGTGGAGTGGGGACTTGATGTAGGTCACAGTGGTGGTGACTGAACCAGGATAAATCTGGTTGTGTGGTATCTCTAAACTCAAACTCTTTAATTTCTATCTTGCGCATATAACTATGATCTTGATGTTGTAAGTTTTCAATTGATATCAGTTCTTGATCTGCATAATCAATATTGAACCTTGAGTAAACTGTAATAATAACTATGTATTCAATTATATTCTTAAGGATCAATATTTGAATTGAATCTTGCATCATATGTGATCAAATTCGAATAGCTGAATTTCTGTTTCTTAATGAATGAAACTGAAACCTACAAGTTTGTTCTTGATTGTTAATGCTTGTATATGAAACTTGCGTAACCTGTTCTTAATCTCTAAAGTGACAGAAGCACTCGTCCACACAAGTGACAGAAGCGCTCGTTCACACAAGTGACAGAAGCGCTCGTCCACTAAAGTGACAAGCACTGATTTATCTTTCTGAACTGATTTAGCTCATCACCTTCTATTCAAGATTTCATAAAAAGCCCTTCACTGTTTTTGTTAAAGATCCTAAGGCAACTATGATTTTAAAAGTAAAGTTTTTGAAAAGGAAGAATTTTTGAAAGCTCAATTCAACACCACACCACACCACCCCCCCCCCCCCCCTCCCCCCCGGCGGAGTCTTTGAAGCCAAAACAACATGAGTTTGTTCACATATTCATCCTTTTCGATTTTTAGCGATGTTGAATTTGTGTTGTTTTCGATGTATTTTACCTATTTGAATGAATGAATATCCTTTTTTAGTAAAAAAAAAATGTAATGTTTTGGTCCTTATACTTTACACAAATTCTAGATTTGGTCCCCACACTACTAGAAATCCATCTTTTTCAGACGGATTTTCGGACGGATTTCGGACGGAAATTGGACAAATTTCGGACGGATTTGGGATGGATTTATTTTTGTTTTCGGACGGATTTGGGACGGATGCTGTGATTTTGTTGGACGGATTTCGGACGGATTTATTTTTTTTTTCGGACGGATTTGGGACGGATGTTGTGATTTTGTTGGTTATTTTTCGGACGGATTTATTTTTGTTTTCGGACAGATTTGGGACGGATGCTGTGATTTTGTTGGTTATTTTTCGGACGGATTATTTTTGTTTTCGGACGGATTTGGGACGGATTTCCCACGGAAGAATCAAAAGTTAGAATCTGTCACGGCCGTGACATGTCAACTGAGCCAGACCCCTTCTAGCGAGAATCATCACGGCCAGGTCGTGGATACCCATCACGGCCGTGATGTACCATTTAGTGAAACAACATTCAAGGCGGAAAGTCATCACAGCCGGGCCGTGATGCTCATCACGGCCGTGACAGATCACTTCACTTACATTACAGTTTCACTATCTATGCGAATTATATGGCACCGATCACTAACATTTGCAGTTTCACATTCAATCACAAAATCATGAATTTGACTATTGTTACAAAATACAGCCTTGGTACCATACAACTTCTAAAAATCAAATACCAATTGCTGCATGCAATCCAAAAGTCATGACTTAAAAACTATCAGAAGATCAAGCCACTGTGAACTGTGAAGGTCATGCAATGAACCAAAAAGTTGAGGAATTTGAGAATCCAGCCTCTCCAAATTTGCTGACATTTTTCCTTTAGAAGTAGAATGACCTGCATCAATGGAGATGCCCCCACGATACACCTGAAAGATTTATATCCAACAATTCAAGTAAAAGAATGAACCTTTCCATCAACCAAGCAAGTCAATTAATTAACAAACAGAAATAAGTGCACACATGTGTTCAATCTGTACTCTAGAACCCCAAAAGAATCGAGCCGAGAAAGAAGTCCATGTGATCTATACTTTTTAGTATAGCCGTCTCGAGCAAATATACATGCTACTGGATCGAGTAAGATCGATGGTACTTCCAATAGTTGGAAAGTGCAATCTAATTGTTTATCAATTAAAAAGTGATAAATGCTTAGGACATATTTTATCCGCCAGCATTGTTAACAGCCAAAAAGCATAATTAGAAGGCTATTTATTAATTATTGGCATTTAAATTGATGCGACTAGCAGAAAGTACAAATAATAAAAATTATCAAGAGATTTTTCCAGCAAACCCTCAAATTGTTTGGATCTTTATTGCTAGCAAACCCTCAAATTGTTTGAATCTTTATCTAACTCATGTCCGTTCATAATTCCTAGGCCTAAGCATACACTACACTTTAGTTCAAAGGATAGTCCAATGTTGAGGCTAAACAAAAAATCTGCAATGCACAAGAGTATTAGGATAGCCAAAAGAACCAACATTATTTCCACTACACACACACAAAACAAACGACACACAAACAATCAATATTGGAATCTTTAAATTTGATAAAGATTAAAGAACAGAAGATTCGGTGAATAAGAGAGAAAAGGTTGAAACAGGTAAGTTGCACTGAATATAACAAACATTATCCAATGATAATGAATCTTCAAATAGTACAAAACATATCGTGTGTAAAAACATGGCCTTGAATGTACACTACACATTGCAACTCATACAAGGCAAGCAACTAAAACTAAATCATGTCCCCCAATAACATAAAGTACACCCAGCATCTCCCAGTAGATATTTATAAAATTTACATTCTTATAATCTAATTATCAGCAAAAACTATTTCCACAAAAGGAGGATGAAATTCTCAGAATACCTGTATAGTAGCAAAGATCCACGAAGATCCAAAAGTGTGTTAGTAGTGTAACTATTGGATTGCAATCTGATTCGTCTTGGCTCCACATCCACCGAGCTCCTTGACCAGAATGCAAAGGTAGATGAATCAAATTTCTGCATAATTAAATTAGAAACATATTATATTGAGACTAGTTACAAAAATTAATTTTGAAGAAATAGTCAAAATGTCAATAAGGAAGATAACAAACTTACTTCACATCTTGTTATGTTCTCAAGGGGATATATTTTCAATGTTCGATTGGTATTTGGATCTAACATACGAATTCCATCCAAACCAATCTGAAAGGATAAACATTGAGAAAATCACTAATTCAGAACAGTAGCCACATAAAGGATAAATAATTGAAAGGTTTGTGAATGCAAAATAAATAAAAGAGAACTGCTAGAGAGTTGGGAGGCTCCTAGACCGGTTGATTTATCTCCCAGGAGGTGAGCAAATCGGCTGTAGAAAAATATCAACACCACAGAAAACGAAGACAACCCCTACTGCACATAACAGAGAAACACATACCAGACAACAATCTCCAAGACTTGCCGCCTCTGTTAAGAAGGGAAACACTAATTCACAGTCCCAATTTCATAAAACAAGATTTAATTTTAAGATTAAAATCTGAAATCAAAGGGTTAGGGTTTCAAAATCAGATTTGAGGTTTTGAACTAGAAGAGATTAAGGGTAGAATACTTACCCAAGATGACAAGGATGAGACGGTGGTGGCTATTGAGACATCCTGATGTGCCCCTTTGTGACATTGAGTTTAAAACCTCAATTATTAGTTCCTTAAGCTCGCGTTTAGCGTTAGAGATTTTCACAATGGCTGTCGTTCGGCTCAGTCCAGCCATGCAATAAGCTCCAATGAGTTCCAAAGAAGGAATTCATACTTCTCCAAAGCAAGCAAGAACATGAAAAACATCCTAGAGAGACGATCCAAGCATTGAAACAACCAGACAAAATACTAAATTAATTTCTCAACAATCACAATATAAATATAATTCAATAATATATTTAATTTCTCAAAAACTTCATTCATTTAAAATCAAAACAGATTTGAGATTTTTAGGCTCAAGATGAAAATTGAGAAAAATCGGTTTAACAAGAGATTGACAAAATTGATGTAGGGAGACACTTAATCATGCTCCCAATTTCAGAAAACACTAATTAATTTCAGATTTTGAGAACTAAAAATCAAAACCTAGGGTTAGGGTTAGGGTTTCACAGTCCTAATTTCATAAAACAAACTTAAATTTCAAGATTAAAATCTGAAATCAAAGGGTTAGGGTTGGGTTAGGGTTTCAAAATCAGATTTGGGGATTTTCAATCTAGAAGAGAATAGGGGTAAAGATTTACCTAAGATGAAGAGGAAAGGAGAACATAGCCACCATGGTGGTTCGAACGGCGTTTGGAGGTGGTCCGAGCGGCGGAGCTTCGAACCAGACGTGTGAGATGAGGGGACCGGGGATGTGCAGTCCTCTCCTTCTTCTAGCGATGGCCGGACGACTAAACGACGGCCAGGAGGCGACGGTGCTACGGAGCTCGCGGTGGCACGAGACCAGGTGCATTTCGAGCGAGACAGGGACGACTGCGGACGAGAAACAGACGCGCGTCTTCTCCTCCTCGCGCAACTGGTCAATTTGGGCTCTATTAGGATCAAACAAGTCAATTTGGGCTCTATTAGGATCAAACCAGTCCATTTGGGCTCCATTAGGATCAAAGAACTACAAATTGGCCCAGTTAGGTCGTATATGACCTAAAACGTCGATTTGGGCTCTATTAGGATCAAACAAGTCCATTTCGGCTTCATTAGGACCATAGAAGTTCAATTGGGCCGGTCGGGGCAATTGGCCCAATAAGGTCCTAACAAGTCAATTTGGGCTCTATTAGGATCAAACCAGTCCATTTGGGCTCCGTTAGGATCAAAGAAGTACAAATTGGCCCAGATAGGTCGTATATGACCTAAAAAGTCGATTTGGGCTCTTTTAGGATCAAACAAGTCCATTTCGGCTTCATTAGGACCATAGAAGTTCAATTGGGCCGATCGGGGCAATTGGCCCAATAAGGTCCTAACAAGTCAAATTGGGCTCTATTAGGATCAAACCAGTCCATTTGGGCTCCATTAGGATCAAAGAAGTACAAATTGGCCCAGTTAGGTCGTATATGACCTAAAAAGTCGATTTGGGCTCTGTTAGGATCAAACAAGTCCATTTAGGTTTCATTAGGACCATAGAAGTTCAATTGGGCCGGTCGGGGCAATTGGCCCAATTAGGTCCTAACAAGTCAAATTGGGCTCTATTAGGATTAAACCAGTCCATTTGGGCTCCATTAGGATCAAAGAAGTACAAATTGGCCCAGTTAGGTCGTATATGACCTAAAAAGTCGATTTGGGCTCTATTAGGATCAAACAAGTCCATTTAGGCTTCATTAGGACCATAGAAGTTCAATTGGGCCGATCGGGGCAATTGGCCCAATTAGGTCCTAACAAGTCAATTTGGGCTCTATTAGGATCAAACCAGTCCATTTGGGCTCCATTAGGATCAAAGAAGTACAAATTGACCCAGTTAGGTCGTATATGACCTAAAAAGTAGATTTGGGCTCTATTAGGATCAAACAAGTCCATTTAGGCTTCATTAGGACCATAGAAGTTCAATTGGGCCGATCGAGACAATTGGCCCAATTAGGTCCTAACAAGTCAAATTGGGCTCTATTAGGATCAAACCAGTCCATTTGGGCTCCATTAGGATCAAAGAATACAAATTGACCCAGTTAGGTCGTATATGACCTAAAAAGTCGATTTGGGCTCTATTAGGATCAAACAAGTCCATTTAGGCTTCATTAGGACCATAGAAGTTCAATTGGGTCGATCGGGGCAATTGGCCCAATTAGGTCCGAACAAGTCAATTTGGGCTCTATTAGGATCAAACCAGTCCACTTGGACTCCATTAGGATCAAAGAAGTACAAATTGGCCCAGTTAGGTCGTATATGACCTAAAAAGTCGATTTGGGCTCTATTAGGATCAAACAAGTCCATTTAGGCTTCATTAGGACCATAGAAGTTCAATTGGGCCGATCGGGGCAATTGGCCCAATTAGGTCCTAACAAGTCAATTTGGGCTCTATTAGGATCAAACCAGTCCATTTGGGTTCTATTAGGATCAAACAATTGTACTTCTTGTTTAATTCAATTCATAAATCTTGTAAGAAATATAAATCTTGTTTAATTCACTTCATAAATCTTGTTTACTTTTAAATTTATTAAGATCAAATATTTTAATCATATTTATAATATAAATTATTTAATATTTTTTCAAGGATAATATAAGATAAATCTAGGAAAATATAAAAAATAACACAATCCGTCCGAAATCGGTCCGAAATTTTCGGACGGATTTCAGACGGATCAAGGGAAATATAAAAAATAACACAACCCGTCTGAAATTCGTCCGAAATTTTCGGACGGATTTCAGACGGATCAACGAAAATATAAAAAATAACACAATCCGTCCGAAATTTTCGGACGGATTTCAGACGAATCAAGGAATTTCGGACGGATTTCAGACGGATGTAAGATAAATCAAGGAAAATATAGGAAATAACAAAATCCGTCGGAAATCCGTCCGAAATTTTCGGACGGATTTCCGACGGATCAAGGAAAATATAAAAAATAACACAATCCGTCCGAAATTTTCGGACGAATTTCAGAAGGATCAAGGGAAATATAAAAAATAACACAATCCGTCTGAAATCCGTCCGAAAATTTCGGACGGATTTCGGACGGATGTAAGATAAATCAAGGAAAATATAAAAAATAACACAATCCGTCCGAAATTTTCGGACGGATTTCAGACGGATTAAGGAAAATATAGATAACACAATCCATCCGAAATTTTCGGACGGACTTCAGACGGATCAAGGAAAATATAAAAAATAACACAATCCGTCCGAAATTCGTCCGAAATTTTCGGACGGATTTCGGACGGATCATGGAAAATATAAAAAAATACCACAATCCGTCCGAAATTTCGGACGGCTTTCGGACGGATGTAAGATAATTCAAGGAAAATATAAAAAATAACACTGAAATCCGTCCGAATTTTTCGGACGGATTTCAGACGGATGTAAGATAAATCAAGGAAAATATAGAAAATAATAAAATCCGTCTGAAATCCGTCCGAAATTTTCGGGCGGATTTCAGACGGATCAAGGAAAATATAAAAAATAACACATTCCGTCCGAAATTTCGGGCGGATTTCGGACGGATCATGGAAAATATAAAAAATTACACAATCCGTCCGAAATTTCTGACGGATTTCGGACGGATCATGGAAAATATAAAAAATAACACAATCCGTCTGAAATCCGTCCGAAATTTTCTGAAAATTTCGGACGGAAACATTTCCGTTCGAAAATTCAATTTTTCTAGTAGTGTACATAGAAAATTATTAAATTGGTCCTTATACATACAAAAAGTACATGTTTGATCCATTTCGTACACCATATTAAGGACTGATTTAATAATTTTTTGCTTCATATAAGGATCAAACAGATAATGTATATGGACCAAATGGGTAATTTTTATACGTATAGGGATAGTTTAATAATTTTTTATATATAAAAATTAAATCGAGAATTCGTGTCAAATATAGGGACCAAAATATTGTTTTTGACCTTTTTTTAATCTTATTTTTATACATTTGTAAATGCACTTTACCTAGCCATAGCGAACGAGAGATTGGATACTGAAGGGGATTAATATGAGATATTTCAGGGGGACATGGACCTCCCCATGTTTCATACAAGACTTTTGGATGAGATATTTGAGACTTGAGAGTGATAGACCGCCAAGGATTTTCTATCATCTATCGTTATTCCTTAGCAGATAAGTGATGATTTTTTTTTATAATAAATAAAATAGTTTATATATAATTGGCACCAGATGTACTGTGAAGAGATCCCAGTATGACAACAAAGAAACTCCAGGATAAGTGATGATTGGTGAATTGTTCTACTCTTTCAATTTCAAATCTATGGATTTATTTATTTTTAGTTCTATATAATTTCTTCTTATATTAGTTCAGTAAATCCTTATTTGTAAGTAAAATTAGTTTTATCAAGCGCCGGCCCAACATATTCTTAGGTTTAAAGCGACCTTTGAGACGAGACATTTTTAAATTAAGTGAGATTTGAGAGGTTGAAAAAAAAAAAGACCTTTCATATAGGCAATTTGAAAAGCATTGAGGCGTACTTAATTGAAATTAATGATTAATTAATTAATTTTTAAATGAGAGAGAGTAATTGAAAAATCTAAGGCCTTTCAAAAATAAACGAGATTTTTGCTCAAGCAAAGATTTGAACCTTATTTTCCAAAGTAAAAACACATGCTATTTACCCATACATTAGGCTAGCTAATGATATAACATTTATATGCACTAATATTCTAATAGTAAGTTTTTTTTTGTTGGTGGGCCAAAAATAAGGGTTTGGACCGTCTTATGCTTGGGCCGGTTCTGACTTTTATTTTAAAAATAATATTGTTGACACTCTAAATTATTCATTCCTATTTTTTTGTTAATTAATTAATTAATTAATAAAAATATGAGTGATTAATAAAATATATAAATAACCAATTGAGAGTATCACAAGCAAAAAAGAAAAGATATTTATCTTCTTTCATTCTAATAATTCTGGGGAGAGAAAAATGGGAGCGCCTCCTAGGCCGTGTGGCAGCTGTGGCTCCACCATTTTGGGGGCCATTACGTACTTCGACAGATACATGCCCGTAGAGGTTATCTGCATTAGCTTATTAAATTTGGCATTTATAAAAAAATAAAAATAAGTGGGATGAGGAAAGGTTTTGAGCCTTCCACTTTGGATGTTTTGCAAAACAAAACGAGAAAGTTACTAGATTGCCTCGACCCTAATCATTTAAGGCTGCAGTTGGTGTTTACATGGCAACACTTTCTCTTATTAGTGCTTCCTATCAGGATTTGTGGAAGTCATTTATAATTGCAAAATGTTTTTGGTGTTTTGGCCTTAAAATATGGGTGTAAGTATATATGTTTGGTGACCGGTGTGTTTTTTGATACTACTGTAATTTTGTTTCTGTCTAGCCTTCAACACATGATTGGGTGGTTGTTCTTCAACCCTTCTTAAAAGATGGGGAGAGTATTCGCTGTGATGCTCAAACTTGGCCAATTAATAAATTTTATAATTATCAAAAAAAAAAAGTTACTAGTTTGCCTCCTAATATTCATCCTTGGACTTTAGTACTACCTCCAGACTTAATTATAAACAAAAATAACTAATTTCAAACTTATTAAAAAAATTAGTTAATTTAGTTTAATTGTCTTGATTTATGTAAAAAAAAGGATATAATTACTAAACTACTCCCTCTGGACTCAATTATAAGCAAAAAAATACCTATATTTTGTTGACTTAAATATAAGCAAAATTCAATCAACTCAACTCTATTTAATGCCAGTATTCCAAAAATCAAAAAAATTAATCAATCTAACGAATTTTACTTTTACTTTTCCAAGACCGTTGCATATTCCCAAGACAATCAAATGATAGTTTAATAATTATAACTCATTTTTTTTACATAAATCAAGACAATTAAACTAAATTACTCTCTCCGTTCTTTTTTATGATAATTTAAGGTTTCTACACACAGATTAAGAAATCATTAATTTGTTTACATTTGTACCAAAATACCCTTATTTATAGTATTATTAATTATTTACAAATTCCAACCACATTTACTCCACACTCCACTAGCCATTTATGTACCTTGAAAAGAAACATTTACAACATTAAATAAAAAAAGACATTTAGGGCTCGCTTGGTGGTCAGGATAGGATAGGGGCGGATAGGATAAGGGAGCAAGATAGGAGTAGGATAGGATATGAGCAGGATAAACTGTTATCCTATCCGACGTTTGGTGTTCACCAGATAACCAACTGGATAGCATTGTAATTTTAGTATGAATTTTAAATTTTTTGTTTTTGTTCTAAATTTTTTCATATTTTATTAGATTTTAGTTTTTTTTATAATTTTCATTTGTTAAGATTATATAAAAAGACAAAATTGTCCTTATGATAAAATTACATATAATATTTAAAAAATTTAAAATATTGTTTAACTTAAATTATTATTTTTTAATTTTAAATATTCATTTTTTTAGTTTTTAATTTACATATAGTTAAATAATTAGAATATTTTTATTTATTTTTCAGTTTTTAAAAATAATATAAAGTAACGAAATTAACCTTGTGAGAAGAAATAATAATTTTTAAAATTAAATATTAATATTTTTATTATTTTATGTGTTTATTTTACCTTTTTCGGTAACCATATTATAATTTATTATACTTTAATTATTTTATGTATAATTTTTTTATATATACTTTATTATACTTTAAATCACCTTATCCTATCATGTTGAGTTCTAACCCAACTCCCCCCCTCAGGATAGAATTTTAACTAAATGGGCAGGATATGATAGGAGACAGGATTGATTTATCCTATCCTGCTGGCTCACCAAACAATAGTTTCATACAGGATATGATAGCTTATCCTATCCTGTCTCTCTTATCCTGACCACCAAACGAGCCCTTATATGCAAGGTGCATTGATATGTGCCACTTTTGTTTTGGAACATACAACATTTATGGCTAAATTTAAGTATGGAAGATTTAGTATATTTTCAAGGTATTTCAATTTAATTCTATGATAAGGGTATATATGGAAAAAAAAATTGTCAAATATATCTTGAGTTTATAAAAGATCAATTGTTTTGGAACTAAAACAAATAGCTAAAATTACCATAGAAAAAGAAGAGAGGGAGTAACTAACTTCATTAATAAGCGTGAAATTAATTAGTTTTGCTTATATTTGAGTCCGGAGGTAGTACCTTTTAATTGTCTCGGGAATATGCAATGATCCTGGAAAGTAAATGGAGAATTGGTTTGCTTGGTTAATTTTCTTGATTTTTGGAATACTTACATTAAATAGAGTTAAGTTAATTGGATTTTGCTTATATTTGAGTCCAAAAAATATAGGTGTTTTTTTCTTCTTCCTATAATTGAGTGCAATGTAAGTACTCCCTCTGGACTCAATTATAAGTAAAAAAGTACATATATTTTGTGGACTCAAATATAAGCAAAAGTCAATTAATTCAACTCTATTTAATGCCAGTATTCCAAAAATCAAGACAATTAACTGATCCAAGTAATTCTACTTTTACTTTTCCTAGAGCATTGCACACTCCCGAGATAATTAAAGGATAATTTAATAATTATAACTCAAATTTTTAGATAAATCAAAATAATTAAATTAAATTAACTAATTTTTTTAATTAATATAAAATTAATTAATTTTACTTATAATTTCCAACCATAAAAAGCCCTTTGAACAATTGAAGTAGTTCATTCAAAAGTAAAAGTCATGCATTACAATCTACAGGACTGGAAACAGGTTAATTAATTTGGCAGGTTCACTTGACCACGCTACCACTGCTTCTATTTTTTTTTCTCGATAATTACCACGCTACCCCTGCTTTCAAGTTTTTTCTACCCTAATCACTTAACTAGGTTGAATGCCGGCATCTTTGATCAAAGTACGTAATTAATATGATTTTGCGTGATGCATTTGCGTACATCCCAACTTTATCAATTTTCACAACACTTAACTATAGTGTCATAAATTGAACTTAGACGATACTAGCTAGTTCCGCCACTATGTGATTAACTTGCTTAATTTCCTTGTGTTATACCAAATCATTTTGTTTTTATGTTGTGTCTACTTCAATGGGAAGACTCCATGTGGAGGAACATGTTGGTTGACCAAGTGGCCGAAAGGCACTAAAGAAAAACACCTCGACGTGCAGAAATAAATACATAATAAAAGACCTTATAAGACTGCCAAAGTTGAATATTCATGTTGAACTTTCATACGTAGGACAAGATAGTGACTGCAATAAAATGATAACTTGAAATCATTATTACTGTTTGTTTTATTTTCTGTTTTCTATTTTTATTTTATATTTTCAGGAATAATTATAACATTGTGATTTTATTTTTATTTTGTTTTTTGTTTTTAAAATTTTGTACAGAAAATAGTGAAAATATATATATTTTTTCGATGTTTCCTGTACAAATTTTTGAAAAAGGAAACAAATCAATTGAAAACAAGGTGGCAATATTATAATTATTTTTAAAAAGAGAAAATGAAAACAGGAAATTGGAAACAAAGCAAACAAACCCTTAATATTTCCATTGAGTTCCTTCTTTCGGATTATATTTACAATTCCCTTTTTTTTTCTATAGCAGGACATGAGTACGTCACTACATTCTCTAACTGTATAATATATATTTTTTGGTGTATAACTGAATAATATATTTTATTATTCACGACTCTACACAATTATTTGCATACACCCCAGGAGCGAAGGCACAATTATTACACGTATTACTATTGTTGCTTACCAAATCAAAGGTTGAATTTGTCATATATAGCGATAGTTTTCATATCTTTCCCAGCCTTGTTGAATTGGTACGTAATAACGTACCCATTGTACATTTACAAGTACGCTTTTGGATGGTATATGGCTGTTTATGTTCAGAAACAATTAGGACTCCAATTAGGCAGATCTTGATTAATAGTTTTGGCGGAATTACTAGGCATGCACCAACTAAAATGATTCATTCAATTAGCACAAAAAATAATTTATTCAAAAATTATAATTGGTCGTGTATAATTTTATTATAATTTTAAAATAAAATACTTAATTATAATTAATATTCAACCAATCAATTTCAACAGATTTTTTTTAAAAAAAAATTAATCAATTTTTTTTATGTTTAATATTTCTATCTTTTCAAATTAAATATGTCACTCTTGAAACACCTGAAATTAATTGCATAATAATATTTTTGAGGATGTCATAATAATTTTTTATATTTAGAAAATTTTGTTAAATTTTTTTTTTTGGGAGTTGTTGCACGATCTCATGCATCCATGACGATCCAACCCTGACGCTATGTTTGGTTTCACATTCAAAAGTCGAAACTACAACTACCAATAAATGGACAAATTAAAATTTAGTTGAAGTCAAGTAAAGAGTCTTGTGGATGCTACGTTGACTTGATATATCTTCTAAACTCCACATCTTCGAATTCTCGTCCTAGAAGGACACAAACAGCGAGGGTGTAACGTTGTGTAAGAATACATTAATTGATGACGTTTGAATAAGCTAGGAAGGAACTTAAGTGAACCATCAATAAGCAATTACATGGTGTGAACTAATTGACAAGATGTACCAATATCCTCTGAATATGTTCATGACTTTCAGCATCAAACATTTTCTTGGAGTAGAGTTAGTAGTTGAGGAAGCTCATGAGTTGTTAGAATATGAACTACATAACCCGTTCTCACTCATGTATCTCAAGAAAGCGTAGGCTCCTCTTGAAAAAAAATAAAAAAAAACTTGCCGAAGGACTAGGCTTCCATGGGACAATGTTATTTACATTCTAGATTTCGGTAATAACGTTATGTGCGTAATTAATTATTTTTTCTTGGTTGGTTGCTGGTGTCAAAATATAATTCTGTCCATTCGAAGAAGACTAGCTAATATAGGATGTTGAAAATTTGAAGATTAAAAAAACTAGAGGAACTTCAGTCAGATGGAAGTTTAATTAATCAGAAGAAGTAAAGAGTATCTGAAATTCAATTCAAAGAGTTGAAGACATGGATTCCAAAAGAAAAAAGTAGCACAATCACATGCGGAGGAAGAGGGGCGTCTTTTGATAATCCGTTATTTATCTAGTTTCTTATATTGTTTTAGAATGAATTTTACTAATTAAGTTAATATGAATACTTTATTTAACCCGAATTTGAGTTTATTTTGTTGGAACTAGAGCACACAGTTAAATATAAAGAGCTTAAAAACTCTCCATTTCTTATGAAAACCTTACCAGAAAAATTACCCAATGAAGGCAATTCCAACAACAACAATAATAATGGAGCAAAAAACTAAAACAAGGGCATCATAATTTTTTAACGTGGAAAACTTTCCTTGACGTGAGAGAATAAAAACCACGAGATCTAGTTCATAAAATCTTTCACTATGTAAAATAATGGGTACACTAGTAAAGCCTTCCTACCACCACTATGGATCAACAAATTAAATGATCAAAATCATTGCCAACAAGATGAAATCAACGTGATAAAACCCAGCAATAGCTAAGGATATTTGGCCCATACAATAGAGAAGGCAAAACTACAAATAAAATATAGTAAAATGAAGAGCTCAATAACAAAATAACATGCTGAATTTTCAGCAAAAATGGAACACCTTTATTGTACTAGTCATTTGCCAAAAGAATCTACTCTGATGCCTTTTCCTTCTTCCGGTTGCAATTAGGGATGTTAAATCCCTCAATTGCAAGGTGGGTAGGACTCCTTTCAAATTTTTGGGTGTCCTAGTAGGAGCAAACCTAAGGAGATCGGCGACTTGGGACCCGTTGATCCAGTCTGTGAGAAGGAAACTAACAGTTTGGAGGAACAAAAACCTGTCCTTCGGAAGACAAATTGTCTTGATAAATGCAGTATTGTCGGTCTTATCAGTGTATTCTCTTTTCTTTTGTAAGTCTCCAAAGAAGGTAATTCTTGCTCTAACCAAAATTCAACGAAATTTCCCTTGGTGGGGGCAGTGATGAGCGTAGAAAAATTGCTTAGGTGAAGTGGGAATATGTTTGTATGTGTAGGGAAGAGGGTGGGTTAGCGATAAAAAACTTACATTGTTTCAACCAGGCTTTGTTAGGGAAGTGGAAATGGAGGATGTTGATTGAAAGGTGTAGTTTAAGGAGGAAAGTCATCAGGCTGAGGTATGGTGAACAAGCTAGTCATGGGTCTGTCATGGGTGCTAGTGAGGTGGCGGGCCAAGGGTCTATCTGGTAGAGGGATTTACGGAGCTTAGAGTCTTCTACTTGTCCTAGGGTAGGGTGGTTCTCAGGGGCTCTAAAGAGAAGTTTATGGTGTGGGAGAGATGTATTTTTTTGGAAGGAGGACTGGGTAGGTTCTGGCTGTTTGGGAAAAATTTTAGTAGGTTATTTCAAGTGTCAGATTTAAAGAATGGCTCTGTCACGGATATGGGCTCTTGGAATGAGGGGATTTGGATTTGGCACCTTAGTTGGAGAAGGAATCTTTTTGTGTGGGAGTGTGAGCTCGAAAACAGGTTACTGTCCTTGCTATCCAGTATTGTTGTGCGAAAAAACACTGTTGTTGGGTGGAACTGGTGTACGGAAAAGTTGGGATGCTACTCTGTTAAATCTACTTATGATGCTATATGTTCTAATATCAATCCACTAGATGCATGCTTCTTTAATTCTTTTTGGAATAATTATGTTCCGTTGAAAGTTAATGCTTTTTGCTGGAAGGTCATTTTCAATATTCCCTACTAAGGTGAATTTAATGGAATGTGGTATTCATTCTCCTGATTCTGGCATTGGATGTCCCTTCCGTAACAATGCACCTGAGGAATCTGCCCATTTTTTGCTCATTTGTAATTTTCCTCATAGTATTTGGATGTATGTGTACAATTGGATAGTTGTGGATGTTGTGCTACCACTAGATTTGAAGGCACATTTTAGCCAAAATGTTGGTTTGTTGCACAATAAAGTCCCAAAAAAGTGTTGGTGGTTGTTCTGGGATTTTATTATCTGGTCTTTGCGGCTGCACAGGAATGAGAATATTTTTAGGCAAGAAAATTAAAGTTGGACTTCTTCAAAGTGTTGGATTTGATCAGGTTTAGGGCTTGGTGTAACACCCCGTTTTTCGTTAAGCGCTTGGTTGTATGCTTGTTTGGTTTGTTAAGTTCTTAGGACTTAGTTTAGAGTTATTGGTTAAGGGCTAAGTGGGGGTTTAGCCTTAAAATCCCTTTCTGATACATGAGCACGCCCGTGCTCATTCACCAGCACGCCCATGCTTAGGCTGCAAGCATCTCGCTGACGCTGACGTGAGAACGATCGTACTCAGCAGTCAAACGCATCTCGCTGACGCTAAGTTGAGAACGCTCGTGCTCAACAGTAAGCACGATTGTGCTCGGGCCTGGGTCCATATATTGTGCTCGGGCCTGGGTCTATATATAGACATCAGTTTGTGAGGGTTACGAGTTACAACCCTCAAATTGGCACTTTAGGCAACCCTAAGTGTGACGGCAGTCGTTTCTTTCCCTTTGCTTAGAACCCAACTGTTCTTGGCGTTCTTGCTCCTTGGGAAAGTCCTTCAAGTGCTAAGTACCGATTATCGTAAGGTAAATGTCTTTCCCTTTGTACTTCCTTTTCAATTCTTTTGATTGGCCAAGGCTTGAACGATTCATCGAACCAATCAAGGGAACCGGTTAGAATGACGTTGTTTAAGAAAGGAATCTTCATACCAGGTATGGGGAGAAGGGACAATATGAGTATGTAGGCTTAGGGGTAGCGTAAGATGAAGGGTTCCCATGACCCTTTATGTTTGATAACATGACTAGATGTATATGTTTGATGATAATATGTTTATGTGAATTGATGTCTTGGTATGATAGTATGACTTATGTGTTATGATATGTTTATTTGGATCATTGATGATGAAGTTGTTTTTATAATTATAATATGTTATGTGTTGATGCCATGATTGAATGAATTACCATGAATTGATTGTTGGTTGTTCGTCGTGAACATTAATGATAAACGGTGTTTAATCTAGGATGATAGGTTAATGATAAAAGGGATGTTTTCCCCTTTGGTTAATAAGACATGAACGTTAAAGATAATGCGAGGACTTTTGCCTAAAGGTTTAGAAAGACCCTAGGGAATGATTTGTGAGCGTTTGAGAGAGGCCAATTAAAGGATTAATTCTCCAAAAAGCTATAAGCCATAAAGATTAAGCTTAAGTGATAAGATCGGAGTTAACGGATTTAGTAATGCTAGTAGGTTTAATCTAAGTTTTACCCCCAAAGGATTTGATGAGGGTTTACAACCCTTGCTGCCCAGAAACAGTGCGACCTGCTCTTGAGCACGACCGTACTTAATAAGGAGCACGCCCGTGCTCCATCACAGAACCCAGAAAAGGTCATGCTCTTCGAGCACAACCTTGCTGGATAAGGAGCATGCCCCCTTACCCAGAACAGAAAACAGTTTAAGATAGGGGTTGTTACCCCCAACGCTTAAAGGACTTAATAAGACATCAACGGAACATGAAGACCAAAGGACAAGTGAAAAGATGTTGTACCTTGGTAGCCTAGTGGCTAAGAGGGCCTTGATGCATGAAGGTCAAGGTGGTAATCTCTAGTGCATAATGGCTAGAGTGATGATAATGATGAACCTTGGTAGCCTAGTGGCCAAGGGGGCCTCGATAGCCGAGTGGTCGAGGTGGTAATCTCTGGTGCAGAACGACCAAAGTGATTAAAAGACTTAACGATGAACGTTAAACGATAATCCTCGATAGCCTAGTGGTTGAGGTGATGATGGTGATAAAACTTGGGTAGCTTATGGGCTCAAGCGGAGGTGGTGTTTGTGATGGTGTGTTGTGTGACATGCATTCACACATAGGAGATAGTAACGGGGATTGTGCAACATAGGGGAGGTTGTCCGTGAGTAAGACGATCTGGTCGTCCGTGGGACCCGGTACCCTCGTGGTGGCGCATCCGAGAGTAAGGTATGTCGACTATCCAAGGGGTCTAACCAAGGTAAGTTGGTTTGCCCCGGCGTTAGTGCCTAGTGGCCAATGTGGAGATTTAACTCCGAAGTTGACATTGAGATAAATTGGATCCAAGTGCATAGTAGAGAAGTGGAGTAGAACTGCATTTCAAAGCATACACATTATGTGATGATGCCCGTTATGATATTGTTGTATGATATTTTATACCTGTTTGATGTATGCTCGTCTTGCTAACTGCTTCCTTGTCGTTACATTCATGTTAATGTTTCTTACTCCCCTTTGCTATGTTTTGTGTTGCATGTATATCTCTATGTGTAGAGGATGACGATCAGCCCGTTGAGGAGTGACTCCGAGGAGCCGCTACTTCCGTTTAAGATTTCCAGTTTTTTAGTTATTTCTTTCGGTTGTATCCGAGGAATTGTTATTCCGGATTTTGGATATACCAGCTATGTATGTGACATCGGGGTTGGGTTTGCTTTTATGTTATGTTTCTGTTGAACCTTATGTTATATTTTTAATTTCCGTGTTTTGAACATGTTGCAATGCGGCAAGCCGGCAACCTCTTCCCATTGTTTTAATTCCTTTATTAAATGGAGTATCTTTTTATAAATGTTTATCTTTATCTATAATATGTTTTATATGTATGCGAGATAGAGGGTGTCACATTTAGTGGTATCAGAGTAGTTCGATCTTGTCCGGACGTGGTATGAGTCTGTTGTGAGTCTGATGTGCGCTCTTGTTTGAATTCTCTATACTTGTTATAGAAAATGATGCTATGTGTTAGAAGCCATAGCTTTTCCTGCTTTGAGTTCCCTGTGTTTAACAAATTGTCTTGGGCGTTTACAAGAACTTATGGCAGGAAGAGGAGGCAGGAACGACCAGGCTATCACTGATGCTTTGGCACTTCTTGCCAACGCGATAGGTCAGAACCAGAATGCCGACAACAATAGGGGGCCAGCTGAGTTCCAAGGTCTCGACAAGTTCCAGCGGAACAATCCGCCGTCCTTCTGAGGAGCTTATGATCCTGAGGGTGCCCTATTGTGGTTGAGGGAGACAAGATTTTCAGAGTGATGGGATGCAATTGTAACAGCCTGATTTTAATTATGTTATTCAACCAGTTAAAATATAATTAATTATATTTTAATTTGAGAGTTAGAAAGTGTTTTTGATTAAAATAAAATCATATTCATAGTCTACTTTATGGTAGAGGGTTACAGTAAAAATTTCGGTTGAAAATTCAGACTAAAGACGGTCTGCGTTTTCACTGCCGGTACAAGTTTACTGTGCATAAAACCTAATTTTGACCCGTGAACGAGATGGTTAGTGTTTTTAATATGTTTCCTTCAACTTTGGTTATTTTGAAAATTTTCGTTCAAAAATAAAATATAATATTTTATTCGGGCGAAAACGTCGGAAGAATTACGATCGGAAATGCAACCGGGTACGAAATGGAGCAGAATAGGAGACATAAAAGGCTTGAGGTGAGATAAGGGAGTGAGGTGACTCACTAGAGGTATGGCCTAAGCTACCTCCTAAAAAGTGGGCATGATGGACTTTTTGAAATATATCATATTATATTCTAACAAACCTATTTTCTCTTTCTTCTTCAACCAAACAAGGCACAAGGTCAAAACTTACTCTCCAAGCTCATCCCCTCTCCAAAATTTCGTGCTCCCCTCTCCCTCCTCTATATAATCATCACTCATCTTTGTTCTCCCATTTTCTTACTCCATCTTCATACTTCTTCAACTTCTTCCCTTTCTTTTTTTTTTTTTCAAATACTTAAAGCTTCCATTTTTATTAGTCTTTTCCACTTGAGTTCTTCATTAAAGTTCTTCCTTATACTAAGGGTAATGCTCTCATATGAATCTTTTTGCAAGTTTCATCTTTTATTTCTTAGTTTACTTTATGTGTTCTTTATATGCTTTAAATTTCTAAAATCTCTCTAAAATGGTAGAAAACTCCTTTTGAGTTGAAACCACTTTCTATAGTCTTGTATTAACTTATATTTTCACATACTAAGAGGTTGTGTAAAACAAAAATCTCTACCTATCTCTTCCAATGAAGGCCGAATGCTTGCATTTGTGACCTAGGAAGTTTTTGTTTCAACTTTTGGAACATGATCGTATGTTTGAGTTTCTAACTATCCATTGATCTTAAATCTATAAATCTTGGAAGTTTTAATAGTTTGTTCCTATGGTGGATGAAAATATGAATAAGTAAGTCTAGGATACTATGTTTCAACTTTCCAAGTATGATCATGGATTTAGAACTCTTAATACCTTGTGATTCTAAACCTAAGAGTTATTGTTAAACAAAGAATATTTTTCCTCATCATCCTATGATGGCCGAAACTTAGTGTTTAGGTACTAGGATGTTTGAGTTTTTATTTTTCCAAAATGATCATGGACTTAAGCTCCATAAGATATTTGGATGCTAAGTCTAAGAGATTGGAAATTGTGTTTAAGGATTTCTAACTTGTTTATTCTATGTTATTAAAGCTAGGATGCATTACTTTCATTTTTCCAATATGATCATGGACTTGAACTTCATAAGATATTTGGATGCTAAGTCTAAGAGATTGGAATGTTTAAGTTTCCATTGTTTTCCAAGATGATCATGGATTTGAGCTTCATAAGATATTTGGATGTTAAGTCTAAGAGATTTGAATATTTAAATTTCCATTGTTTTCCAAAATGATCATGGTTTTGAGCTCCTTAATACATATAGATGCTAAGCCTAAGAGATTGAAAAGTTTGGTGAATGCTAGCCTATTTTACTAGCCTTGGCCAACCCACACTTTCCTCTCTGCCCTCATTGCCCTAAAAATGGTCGTCTCTATCTTTCTGACCAGGTCAGCTCCCTCCCACCTTTTTGGTTTCCATTCCATATGGTTGATTGCATCTGTGCTACTTGTTCTCCCTCACTCTCAGATCGATGGCAGTGTTCCCAATACTATTTCATGAGTTTCTCAATTACTTGCCAAGTGATAGTTTTAGAAAGCATTGTTTACATGTCAATGACTCAATTTACAAAATTGAACTGTTGAACTTGTCCTTGCTTTTGGGCTCCTGGGCTTAATAGTTTTCATAGTTACCATCCAATTTTTGTTTTCTAAAGAAAAATAGCGATAAGAAAACATACCATTTCCTGGGCATTATTTATGTTTTGTGACTTAATTCATAGTGGAATCAGTCTGAAAGAAGGGAACATATTCCATATAATTATTTCAAACATGACCAAAATGTTGAAAACTTTGTGTGTGTTTGAGTGAGTATTTTTTTAAGAGTCATGATTTTGAATGTATTTGATTTTGTCAAATTGATTTGGTTAAAATTGAGTTTAAAATAGAGTGATTGAATATTTTATTGAAAATAATTTTAATATAAAACTTAACGCAAAAACTAATTTTTATCACTTCTAGTCAAACTGAGGTTTAGAGACAAAATCAATTTTGCCTTACCATAACAAAACACCAAAATCAATTTTGATACTTCCCACTGTTTCAATCAAACACGCCATTTAGTTTCACTTATATTTTTTTCTCATAACAAACTTTCACAACATCTTTATAAAAGTAAGGTAGTGTTGGGTATTGCCCTACGTGTAATTTAGTAACTTTCTTTCGGGTAATTTGGTAATTACATTGGTGACCTAGGAATTATTTGGTGAAATATATAATCTTTTTTTTTTGACTAAAAAAGATATTCATTCATTCAAATTGGTAAAATACATCGAAAATAACACAAATTCAACATCGCTAAAAGCCGAAAAGGATGAATCTGCAAACAAACTCACAACACCCAGGTTAATAGCATAATACGGCAAAATGCCTATAAATGTGACAAAATCAAAGTGACCAAAATACCCATGCCTCCGGATCTGTAACGTTGACACCCAAGTCTTGATTGAATCTGTAATGGATCGAAGTTAATCTGTCAATCTGAATTAAACGAAAACCGCAATAAGACGGGAAACCAAACGACGCCACAACAAGACGACGAACAAAACACAACCGCAAGCAGACGACAAAAACACGGAAAAACACGAAAGAAAACCCAAATCTATGTAGAAAAACCACTTATTTAGATAAAAGAGAGAAAAAAACGATGTAAATGGGTGATTTCAGGTCCAAAAATGGCCCAAAACCACCCCCTTCCGGTAGATGAGGAAGAAGGAAAATAGGAGTAGAGGGAAGGTTGAGAGAGAGAGAGGCGTTAAATATATTTTAAGAAGCTTTAAAAAGTTATAATAAATAAATTTTAATCCTAAAGTTTATACATATACATACATATACATACATACATATATATATATATATATATATATATGAATTTATTCATTATAAATTATGTAATTTGTCAATAGTGTTGAATAATTAACATTTGCTAATTTATTTAGTCAAATATTTTTTTACTAAATAAAAATGTGGACATGTAAGGTTGAAAATAATTAGCTTCTAAAATGAGTGGTAGTTGAAATTTTTACAAAAAAATTGAATTATGTATAATTAATACTTCCTCTAGACTTAATTATAAGCAAAAAAATACCTATATTTTTTAGACTCAAATATAAGCAAAATCCAACCAACTCGATTCTATTTAATGTAAGTATTTCAAAAATCAAGAAAATTAACCAATCAAACAATTTCTCACTTTACTTTTACAAGAATATTGCACATTCTTGAGACAATTAAAGTTTATTTTAGTAATTATAACTCATTTTTTTACATAAATTAAGATAATTAAACTAAATTAACTAACTTTCTTAATAAGTGTAAAATTAGTTATTTTTGCTTATAATTGAGTTCATAGGTAGTATAATTTTATGTATATATATATATGTGTGTGTGTGTATGAAATTTTTTTTATGAATTATATATATATATGGAATTATTCATTATAAATTAGTGTTATCAAACATGACTTAAAGCTTTAAAAGCTTTAAAAAATATAATAAAAAAATTTTAATTGTAAAGTTAAGTTAATAGTATAATATAAGTTAATAGTATTATTATTGTCAATAGTATTATTAAGTTAATAATATAAATATTCTGAATATGAAAATAGAAAATATAAATAAAATATATTAAAAAGTCATGAATACTTCGTGCATCGCTAGAAGTTTTAGTACTAATGTAAACTAAACAACGAATAATTTGTACCCATCATTTTCCCTCTTTTATTATCAATTGCTTTCCAAAAATGAGTATTTCGCCTTTTATTTTCTTGTCCAAATTAATTTACTGCTTTTCTTTGCCAAGCATATCACAAATTATTATAATTTAATGTAGAATCCCGGATCGTAACTTGATATTCACGTGGGATGATTGATGTAGTAAACAAAGATTAAATTTTTCTAAAAAGAAACATTAACATAAATATTATTATTTCAAAACAACCCACTTGCAGGAAACTGGTGAGAAGCCGGGACCAGCTGGTCATGTTTGAATGGACTCGCAGTCTCTCCACTTGCAGGAAACATTGTTTATTATATAATAAAGTTTATGGAAGATAGGAATAGGTTCAATTCAATTACCAATTACGACAATTCTTCCACTAAACCAATCTCTTTCACTGAGTCTTATATTTATGTAACAATAATAGATATAGATATAAAATATAATATATATCACACACATATATATACCCTTTCTTCATAGCTTAGACTCATCCCAGTTTAGTGGTCTATCATTCCAAATCTGTCTCATGAGGGGTGACTAGGAAACTAATAAGAAACCAAAGAAGAGGGGAAGCTTTACCGAGAAGTGTAACACACCAGAAAATAGTGAAATACCAAACCACAACCACAGACCTTCATGTATGTAAATATATACTCTTTAGTCATTCATGTTTTCTTTTATTTTGTTTATAATATGCTTTTAACTCAAAAGAAATGATTTCTGGTTTTCTTCAAACTTGTTAGAACTTAGAAGCACCCCATTATTTGTTCTTGTATGAAAATAACATTTTGTGTTCATATCTTGGTTTCAGAAAAAGGCCAAACAAAATGGATGGAAATTTAAGCAGAAGCATAAGCAGGAGCTTAAGCAGATCAAGTTGGAGAATGGAAGAAGTTTTTGCAAGTGGAAGGTACTCTAGAAGGACATCACATGTAGATGAGGATGAAGAGGCTCTCAAATGGGCTGCCATAGAAAAACTACCTACCTATGATAGGCTAAGAACAAGTATCATCCAAACTTTTGGGGAGGGTGATCAAACTCATGGAAACAAAGTGCAGCACAAGGAAGTGGATGTTAGAAAGCTAGATGTGAATGAGAGGCAACAAATCATTGACAAGATTTTCAAGGTTGCTGAAGAAGATAATGAAAAGTACCTCAGAAAGTTCAGAAACAGAATTGAAAAGTGAGTTTCATCTTTCACATATGGCCTTCCTCCTTTACCCCATCTAATAAAGTTCAAACTTTAGAAACAGAATTGAAAAGTTTTTTATTTATTTATTAACTTATGTTAAACATAGATAAAATAAGTTTTGATGCCATTACTTTCTTCTATGTTCTTCTTTGTGCTTTAATTATTTTCCTCATATTTATTTCCATGTCCGGTTTGTCTTAATCATTTGCCAAAGACAATGGTGAGTTAAAGCTATACTTTGTGCACAGAGGGGAATCAGATCTAAAATGGGGCTTCCAATGTTCCATTTCCTACATAGGAATATTATTTCAGATGTTATTTAATTTAAAAAGTTTTAACTAACAAAGAATTTTTTAAAGCTAAACTTTCTTTTACCTTGGAAAATCAAGGGTCAAATTATAAAGTATAAACTTAACATTGCTAAAACAGATTAGAGAGTGACTCAAAAGCTTACCTAATACTTATTTTGTGCATAGCTTACCTAATACCTGTTTTGTTCTTAGCTTACCTAATACTTGAATGGGTGAAAATTGGTATTGATAAAGTTAAGAGAAGCTTATACAAATAATTAATTAAGTTGACAAATTAATGCTATTAAATGATTCAATTGCTTGGAGTAATGTTGCTTAAGATATTTTGTAGTATGTACACATTTTCTAAAAGAGTTTATTTTTTATACACTGTTCATGCAATGCTTTTTACACTGTCGATCAATCACAAATTATCCTATATGTGATCTTTAAAGTAGTTATAATAAGAGTCAAATTTTATTAGTGATGTAACAAATTATACTCAATAGTATATACCAACTAAATCTTTTCTTTCAATACATGATAATATGGTTCAGACTTCTGATTGTGCCTAATAATCATTTATCCAATTGGTTTTCTTCCAATGCAGGGTTGGGATCCGACTTCCAACAGTAGAAGTGAGGTTTCAAAATTTGACTGTTGAGGCTGATTCCTTTGTTGGCAGCAGAGCTCTGCCAACCCTACCAAATGTAGCAATGAACATTCTTGAATCAGCTATTAGCATGTTTGGGATTAGTACCACTAAGAGAACAAAGCTCACAATTCTTAAGAATGCCTCTGGCATTATTAAACCATCAAGGTACCACATCAAAGTTACAAATTATAGTATGGTTGGAACAATCTTTAAGCTAAAGTTTTTATAGGCTATAGTTAATCTTATCATATAGTTTTTGTCTTATTGTGACCCTTATCGTTCTGTGCAGGATGGCCCTTCTACTAGGTCCCCCTTCTTCAGGGAAAACGACCCTTTTGTTGGCATTGGCAGGAAAATTGGACCCTGAGTTGAGGGTAGGTTCCAACCCCATCATTTTACTTACAAAATTGTTCCTTTTTTATTTTATTTTTTATCATAAGAATAATGATGCACAAGAGTTAACTAAAAATGTTTGGTTTTGATGAAACAGGTAAAAGGAGAGATCACTTACAATGGGCACAAGCTTGATGAGTTTGTCCCAAGAAAGACTTCAGCATACATTAGCCAAAATGATGTTCATATTGGAGAAATGACTGTGAAAGAAACTCTTGATTTCTCAGCTAGATGCCAAGGGGTTGGGACTCGATATGGTAATTGATTAAACATTTTCACTTAACTCAATTTCTTTCTTTTTTCCTGTTAATCAAATTATTAACAGTTTTAATTTGTTTTTAATTAATGTTACTATAGATCTATTAACCGAGCTTGCTAGAAGAGAAAAGGAAGCTGGCATATTTCCAGAGGCAGAAGTAGACCTTTTCATGAAGGTATTTTCATTAATTTTCCTTTTAGTTATTATATGCATAATACATTAATAGATTTAACTGCATTGTTTTAAAGACCAAATCTAATTATTTGAACTATTGGTTCAAATAATATCAGGTTCAATTATGATTTGTCACGGTTTAACTACAAATTTAATTAATTGAACTAATATAAAATGTCTCGCCAGTTCAATCTCCGGTTTTCACAACATTGCTAAACAGTGGGTAGTAATCTCAATTATTGTTATTCTGTGAAAGTTTTTTCACTGGTTTCTTGCATTTCAGGCTACTGCAATGGAAGGAACAGAAAGCAACCTCATTACTGACTATACTCTCAAAGTAAGTGATTTCTTTTTTCAACATTTCTGTTTTAGTTTGAAAAGAGAGGGCATAAGAAAAGTCAAGGTTAAAGTTCACTTTTATGACTTTCTGATAAATTAGATTTTACCAATTCCCCACTTACCAAACTATGGTCTTATTTTCAACACTTTGGTTTACTTTCCCTGCCAAAAATTTCTACTCACCAACCCGCACTGCTGACTGCTTTTTAGTTTCTACTTGTGTTAAATGGATTACCCAAAATGCCCTCATGGAAGCATAATTATTGCTAATAAAAAAGGCTTAACGGTTTTTATGTTTCTAAAGAATCACTTTCCTTGCTGTATGAAACAGATATTGGGGCTTGATATTTGCAAGGATACAATAGTTGGTGATGAAATGCACAGAGGGGTATCTGGTGGCCAAAAGAAACGTGTGACAACAGGTTAGATGGGACAATAAAGTTAAAATATCTTTCCTCAATTATTTGGCTCCAAATTATTGAAAACATTTTTGCTCTAAAGTCCAACCCATGCCCTTTCATGTTTAAAGAAATACAGATAGAATTTTCTAAAGATTAATAAAAATGAGGCCACGTGTACTGTTGCCGACGTGCCACCCAATATCTTTCTGGTTGGATTTGGTCCTTCTCCATCTACCTTGGTTCCAAGGAAATTGTTTGGAGTTTCCCTTTTTCTTTTTGAAAAGTATATTGCTTTCAGAAATATTATTTGTACAATGACCTACATTAATTTATTAAAGAGACAACCTAACTTTTATTGGATTGCAATAAAAATGAAGGATGGCGATGTGGAGTGACTCTTTTGAAGTTACTCTTGGACCACACCCATTTAAACTATATATAAAAAAAATTTACTTTAAGTATGTGACACCAAGTGACTCACTAAAAAAGAAAGAGGTTGTGGAGAACTACTCATATCTCATAATGAATACCCTAATTTAATATATATGAATTGATATCAACAACAATAATAATAATAAATTAATAATAATAGGAAAGTCTTTTGAACATCGGAACGGGGACATCATACAGTGTTCACTTTTGTCTCTTTATGTATTTTAGAGATATATAAAGATGATAAAAAATAAGTGATATATAGAAATAAACACATACATGTGAATAAAATATCAGTTCAAATAACATAACACCAGTGATAATCCAATTGAGATTATAACAAGACAAGGATAGGATACTGAATACCTTATCGACTTATCCAAATTGTTTGACTATGTACAGGGGAGATGATTGTTGGGCCCACAAAAACACTGTTCATGGATGAAATATCGACGGGCCTTGATAGCTCCACAACATTTCAGATCGTGAAATGCTTACAGCAGATTGTACACCTCAATGAAGGAACTATCTTAATGTCCCTTCTCCAACCAGCTCCTGAGACCTTTAATCTCTTTGATGATATCATTCTAATAGCTGAGGGCCAGATTGTGTACCAGGGCCCACGTGAGCACATTGTTGAATTCTTTGAATCATGTGGCTTCCGCTGCCCTGAAAGAAAGGGTACCGCTGATTTCTTGCAAGAGGTATGAATATGATAATCACAGCGGATACAAATCTATTATCCCAAAAATTGGTGTCTGAGTATCTCCTGTCAATTAAAAGCTGAGAATGTACATAAATATTAATGAGTCATGATTTTATTTTATTAAATAACAAATTTTCATTGGTAGGGTATAGAGAATGTGATAAGGAATGGGACAGAGAATCTTCATCTCATCGTAACACCACCATATTTATCATGTATCCTCACATACCTTATAAACTACATAACTTACACTATATGAGGCTCACTCATTACCTTTTCAAGTTCACGGGCCCAAAATATTACCAAGGCTTCACCTTGTTGAGCCAGTTATATGAACCAGTTTTTTAGGCTTAAATCATGGTACCTTTTTTTTAGAGTTCTAATTTATTTTTTACATCAATTTGCTACCTCACTCTATACACTGTAAGTGTGAATTCATGGTTAATTGTGTTTATTAGTTAGTTAATGAAAATTGAACTATGTGAAAGAGAATATTATTTTATTAACTAACTAATACACTTAATCATGGATTTGTACATTGTTAACGGATGCTAAAAATGTCATGAAAATATAGTGTGAGATGGTTATTAATTTTTGAGCAATGCTACCAATATACTCCTTTCAACACTCACTCTAACACACTCTTTGTCATTGGATGATTTTATGTGAGGCCATGAATTTTATTTGAACGAGTCTCATGAAATTCACCCAATAATCAAGAGAGTGCTGGAAAAAGTATCAAAATGATTGTATTGCAAGCCATTCTCTGTTTTTTTTAGTTAGCCACCATTCTAACTTCAGAAATTGTATCACATAAAAGAAAATATGGTACCCATTTTTATTTGTGAGAAACATGAGACATGTAAATTAAATAAGGAAAACTAAGATTAATTCCATACATCAAATGCAAGTATGCAACACATACCATGACTATCTTGAGTAAGTTGGTATTGGTTTTTCAAAAGGGTAGGAGGATTCATCATCACCTGTAAATTTTGAGCAGGTTACCTCAAGGAAGGACCAGGAACAATACTGGGCAGACAAAAACAAGGCATACAGGTATGTTAGAGTGACAGAGTTTGCAAACAAGTTCAAGAGGTTCCATGTTGGAATGCAGCTTGAGAATGAGCTGTCTGTCCCATTTGACAAGTCAAGAGCACACAAAGCAGCTCTTGTTTACAACAAATACACAGTGACCACAATGGATCTCCTTAAAGCATGTTGGGACAAGGAATGGTTGCTTATCAAGAGGAACTCTTTTGTCTATATATTCAAGACAGTCCAAATTTGCATCATTGCCATCATAGCCGCAACTGTGTTCTTGAGGACCGAAATGCACCGAAATAATGAAGATGATGCTGCAGTTTACATTGGTGCACTTATTTTCTCCATGTTCATGAACATGTTCAATGGTTTTGCTGAGCTTGCACTAACCATTGGAAGGCTTCCTGTGTTTTACAAGCATAGGGACCACCTTTTCCACCCTGTTTGGACTTACACACTCCCCAATTTCCTGCTGAGGATCCCCATTTCTGTGTTTGAGTCTCTTGTTTGGATGCTTGTTACCTACTACACAATAGGATTTGCACCTGAAGCCAGCAGGTAAACTCAATTATCTTGTTCTCAATTTTTGTTCATTAAATTGAGAAAGCTAGATATTATTAGGGCCCGTTTGTTACGGATTAAAAAAAAGTGATTTTGACATTCAATAATTTATAGATTATCTTTTAGAGATTTTAAAGAAAAACAGAAGCTATTTTGTGTTTGTTTACAATCATAAAAATCATTTTTAAAATTATTTAATGATTTTTTCCAAAACTAATGAAAGTAGTTTTTCATTTTAAACATTCACAGTCAAATTCATTAAAAATAATTTTTTTACTTAAAAAAGTGATTTTTTCTTCAAATAATATGTAACAAACGCACCCATAGTGATATCAAAGGTTTTATTTGATGCTATGATCATGATGTTAAGTGATGCATTTGTATTTTGTACTGAGTGAGCATTTTGGTGCCTTATGCAACTTTCAGGTTCTTCAAGCAACTATTGCTGATCTTTCTTGTCCAACAAATGGCAGCTGGGATGTTTAGGGTCATTTCTGGAGTCTGCAGGACAATGATTATTGCTAACACTGGTGGAGCCCTCATGCTTCTTCTTGTTTTTCTACTAGGAGGTTTCATCCTTCCCAAACGTGAGTGATCAATCCAAACTTTTTAATTTAAAGCATTTGAAATTTAGGGTATGTTTGGTCTCATTTGTCGACCACGACTGATACATTTTAGAATTTGGGGACTAAAATAGTATGTTTTTCAAAAGAGGGACTAAAACTTAATATCACCCAAATTTGAGAGACTCAACATATTTAACCTGGAAAAAAAAATATTGACTCCAAAGTTACATCAATTATATATTCATAGAATGTGCTCATGCTGATGCTTAATGATGGTTACAGGTGAAATTCCTAATTGGTGGGTGTGGGCCTACTGGGTTTCACCACTGACATATGCTTTCAATTCTTTGTCTGTGAATGAACTGTTAGCTCCAAGGTGGATGCATCCAAATGTAAGTGCCATAAGTTTTTATTTGGCTGATGAAAATGAATAATTGGCTCAAGAAGGAACTTGTTAATTACTTTCTGACTTGAACTTTTCTATGACTTCAGTCTTCTTCAGATGGAACTACTACATTGGGTCTGTCTACATTAAGGAACTTTGATGTTTATGATGATAGTGGATGGTACTGGATAGGTGCAGCAGCTCTTCTGGGTTTCACAATTTTGTACAACGTTCTCTTCACTCTTGCACTTATGTACCTTAATCGTAAGGGCTCATATTTTGATCACTCTTTCAAATGAGTTACTTCTTTTATTTAGTTTGTGTCTTAACAAAGCTTTTGTCTTCACTTGTTTGGTGCACTAGCTTCTGGAAAGAAACAAGCAATCATCTCTGAAGAAGATGCAAGTGAAATGGAGGCTGAAGGAGACTCCGACGAAGCACCTAGACTTGTAAGGCCACCCGCGTCCGAGAGGGAAACGGTGCTTCGATCATTATCAACTGCTGATGGAAATAATACAAGTAAATATCAAAGCAGACAACTTTAATCTTTCATTGTTTAGTCAAAAGTATGTTCTTGATGTAGTAATGTGGATTGTTGCTGATTATGCTTGTCTGGTACATGAATCATTGTAGGAGAAGTGGCAATGCAGAGAATGAGCAGCCAAGCTAATCCCAATGGACTAAGAATTGTTGATTCAACACTTGATTCAGGCACTGGAGTTGCTCCAAAAAGAGGAATGATTCTACCTTTTCAACCACTTGCAATGTCCTTTGATAGTGTTAACTACTATGTGGACATGCCTGCTGTAAGGATCCCATCACTTGTTCAACACAATTTTATAATTTATACCATTTACAATCCATGGCACCCCATATGAAGGCAATTTTAACTCTGTTAACTTTGACAGGAAATGAGAGAGCAAGGAGTGACAGAAGATAGGCTACAATTGCTTAGGGAAGTCACAAGTGCCTTTAGGCCTGGAGTTCTAACTGCGCTAATGGGAGTTAGTGGAGCTGGGAAGACAACTTTAATGGATGTTTTAGCAGGAAGAAAGACCGGTGGCTACATTGAAGGAGATATTAGAATCTCTGGGTTCCCCAAGAACCAAGAAACCTTTGCAAGAGTTTCTGGTTACTGTGAACAAACTGATATTCATTCACCCCAAGTTACTATCCGAGAATCTTTGCTTTACTCCGCGTTCCTTCGATTACCTAAAGAAGTTAGTAACGAGGAAAAGACAGTAAGTACTCGGCACTACATCTTTTCATTGCTTTCTTAATAAAGGTACATAGAAGGGTGAAGTAAAATTTTCAAATGTTTTATCTTTTCAGCAATTTGTGGACCAAGTAATGGATTTGGTAGAGCTGGATAATCTTAAGGATGCTTTAGTGGGGCTTCCAGGAGTTACAGGGCTGTCAACGGAACAGAGAAAGAGGCTAACGATCGCTGTTGAGCTTGTTGCAAATCCTTCAATCATTTTCATGGATGAGCCAACTTCAGGTCTAGATGCAAGAGCAGCTGCAATTGTTATGAGGACTGTAAGAAACACTGTGGACACAGGAAGAACAGTTGTCTGCACAATTCACCAGCCTAGCATTGATATCTTTGAAGCCTTTGATGAGGTATCAATCAATCTGTAAACTGTTTGTCATGTGTTTCTATGTTTCTCTCTACTTCATTGGTACTTAATAAAATACTTCTTTTTTCGCTAGCTCCTGTTGATGAAAAGAGGAGGGCAAGTGATCTATTCAGGACCATTAGGTCGAATTCCCACAAGATTGTAGAATATTTTGAGGTATTACAACTTGTTGATTACATTATTTTGATCATGTGCTTTAACATGGGGTCCAAGTCCAACATAAAATTTCATGTTAATTCCTTGGTAACAGGCAATTCCAGGAGTCCCTAAAATTAAGGATATGTACAACCCAGCAACATGGATGCTAGAAGTAAGCTCAGTAGCAGCTGAAGTCCGGCTTGGAATGGACTTTGCTGAATACTACAAATCTTCATCTTTGTTTCAGTAAGTTATAAAACAATTAGAATACCTATACTGTCAAGTTGGTTTGCATATTTTTGTTGGTTTGAGCTGACACATTTGTTTATTGAGCAGGCGAAACAAAGCTCTTGTAAAGGAGTTGAGCACGCTCCCGCCTGGAACAAAAGATCTGTATTTCCCTACTAAGTACTCTCAGTCCACATTGGGGCAATTCAAATCCTGTCTATGGAAGCAGTGGCTGACATACTGGAGGAGTCCAGATTATAACCTTGTCAGATATTTCTTCACCTTGGCTTGTGCTCTCATGATAGGGACAGTATTTTGGAGAATTGGAAGAAACAAGTAAGAGCTGCTTCCTGTGATTAAGTTTAACTTAATTCTTCATGCCATTAGTTCTGGATTTTAACTCTAATTTCTTTCTTATTATCTGTGTGTATAGGGATACCTCAACTGACCTGAGCATGGTTATAGGAGCATTGTATGCTGCAGTTATTTTTGTTGGAATTAACAACTGCCAAACTGTTCAACCAATTGTAGCCATTGAAAGAACAGTATTCTATAGAGAAAGGGCTGCTGGAATGTATGCTCCTTTGCCTTATGCCATAGCACAGGTTAGAGGACTGATTTTTCACTTTGAAGAACTATAGTAACTTCTAGTTCCACTTGCTTTGCTATGCTGTCATTGCCTTGTTAGTTACCTTATGCTATTACATTTTCAATTGCAGGTTTTCACTGAAATACCCTATGTGTTCTTCCAAACTGTATATTACTCACTCATAGTGTATGCTATGGTGAGCTTTGAATGGAAAGTGGAAAAGTTCTTTTGGTTCTTCTTTGTCAGCTTCTTCTCTTTCTTGTACTTCACATATTATGGAATGATGACTGTTTCCATCACACCAAACCACCAAGTAGCATCAATCTTTGCAGCAGCATTTTATGGTGTCTTTAATCTCTTCTCTGGTTTCTTCATACCAAGACCAGTGAGTACCCATTCTATCTTGGTTATTATTATATTGAATTTGAAACACATTAGCATAAGCATGAAATCTAATAATATCTACTAACATAATTCCTCTACCAACTTTGGTCATTTCAGAAAATTCCTAAATGGTGGATTTGGTATTATTGGATTTGCCCAGTAGCATGGACTGTGTATGGATTAATTGTCTCACAATATAGAGATATAGATGATCCAATAATTGTGGCTGGGAGTCATTTGAATTATACTGTCAAAGGATATATTGAAGACCATTATGGGTACAAACCAGATTTTATGGGGCCAGTTGCTGCAGTTTTGGTTGCTTTCACTGTCTTCTTTGCCTTTGTATTTTCCTTCTGCATCAAGACATTGAACTTCCAAACCAGATAAAGAGCTACATCATTGGAAAAGGAAGCTATGCTATATATACATTACCAGCCTATGTGACTTTTGTGTGTACATAACTGAGGCTGTAATCAGTGCTCCAAGATTTATGTAGCATATTTCATCCTTGATAGATGATCACGATAGCTTTGTTAGCAGGTTTTGATGAATATTTGGTTAAGTGTAAATCATGTTGACCATGCTACTGTTAAATAAGTTTGCTATATAGAAGAAATTAGATATTTTATATGGTCAATAATTCTTATAGCAGTATTTAGGGTAATAAATAAAATTTTATTTCTTTTACCATTTTTTTTTTACAGAACCTTATTCTCATTTATGGTCGTTTTACATTTAGGTTACAAGAGATGGTTCTTGTATCATCCACTAACATGGCTACGATTGATGGCGAATTCACTCCTTCAAATTTTAAATAATAAAAAATAAAACTAACCAGAATAACGGTGTGGGCTGCTTGTTCAACATGTAAATTTATTAATCAAAGGAACATCTAATATATATTTTAAGAAACAAGTATGAGGTAAAAATATACCAATATAGCTAAAAAATAAAACAATGGCCAAATTAACCAAGAGAGTTTAATTACTATGTACAGTACGAGTAAAGATCATCTCCATTTTCAAAATTAGGTGTGGCTTCAGCTCGGGGTTGATGGTGGATTGCAGGGGCCAAGGAAAGGAAAGAGTAGGAGGGCTAGCTTTGTTGTGGAATGACCAGGTGAATTTTTCTATTCACTCTTATTCACTGAATCATATCCATGGCAGAGGTGGAGAGGAAGGTAATGAATGGTGCTTTACTGGTTTGTATGGGTTTCCTGAGTAAGCAAATAAGAAGAAGACTTGGGACTTGCTAAAGTCCATCTCTTTATCTGCCTCAGAGGATTGGCTTTGCTTTGGTGATTTTAATGATGTTCTGACTGCTTCTTAAAAAAGAGGAGGGAATGCAAGGAACTTTGATCAACCGAGTCTTGCAAGGAATACTGTGGAAGAATGTGGTCTTTTGGACTTAGGATTTTCGGGCCACCCTTTTACCTGGACCAATGGAAGACAAGGGCCAAACAACATCCAATGTAGATAGGGATGTCAACGGGGCGGGGTGGGGCAGGCACCGATATTGGCTACCCGCTACCCGTCCCGTTGGATAAAAAAACTACCCGATCTCGTCAAATGCACTGCGGATATCCGTTTAACGGGTTTTCACGGGTATCCAAGGGTTTTCACGGGTATCCGCGGATATCCGTGGGTAGTTATAAAAAAAAAATTCTTTTTTTAATTAAAAAAAATACATAAAACTTAAACAAACCACCACATTAATATTTTCCGATATTTGAACAAAATAGCACCTACAAATTAATACATCACACTTAAAATATCCATGAAACAACACAATAGATGAAAATTATCTAAAAAATGATATAAGGACTTTGAGAGTAGATATATATAATAAAGGGTATTATAGTAATTAAGTAACGGGTACGGGTATCCGCGGACACGGATAGTGTGATACCCGCCCCCGCCCCGTTTATAAACGGGTATTGGAATTACCCGTTTATTTTATCCGCGGGTATCCGTTTAACTACCCGCCTGCACTGCTACGGATTTTATCCATGGTATCCATGGACTGGATAAAATTTACATCCCTGAATATAGACTTGATAGAGGGGTAGCAACTGCTGGATTCATAAACAAGGCATCACCTATTCAGGTGACTCATCTCCCCAGGTTCGGTTCAGATCATGCAGCCTTTAAAATCACTCTTGAGGCTCAACAGCAGCTTAGACCGAAGAAGAAGGTGCATATTTTCAGATTTGAAGACTGTTGGGCAAAAGATGAGAGGTGTGAAGACATGGTCAGGAAGCTTTGGAATCTAGAAAATATTAATTGCATAGGCAAGATGGGAGCTATCAAAGGTTTGGATGATGAGCTCAAAGAATATAGAACCGGAGAGGTTAGGAAAGCAATAAACAAAACTGAAGCATTACTGAAAGATGATGCTTTGTGGTCAGAGGATCCTGAAAGCCTAAATAAGTACAAAGACCTGGAAAAACAGCATGCAGAGCTCCTTCAAACAGAAGAAACTCTGTGGAGACAAAGAAGTAGAGCGGTCTGGCTAAAGGAAGGAGACAAGAACTCCAAATTCTTCCATGGGAAAGCAAACCAAAGAAGGAAAACAAATGAAATTAGGAAATTGAAAGATGAGAATGGTGTTTGGAGGGTTGGGGCAGAAAGCGTAGAAAAGGGCCTCCTTTCCTATTTCACTGATTTGTTTTCTTATGGCAACCCCATAGGAATTGAAGCGGGTTTGCCCGATTATTCAAAGGAAACTGAATGAGGAGCAACAAGCCTGGTGCGACCGAGGATTTCACTCGGGAAGAAATAAAGACATCAATTGATCGGATGCACCGTTGAAAGCCCCGAGACCCGATGGCCTTCCGACTTTGTTTTTCGGAAATTTTGGCATATTGTGGGGAGAGAGATAGAATCTCTAGTCTTGGGCATCCTTAATGAAGGAAAATCTCCAGAGATGATCAACAAGACTTTCATTGCTTTGATTCCAAAATGCAAGAATCCAGGGTCCCCTAAACAGCTGCGGCCAATTAGCTTGTGCAATGTAGTGATGAAGATAGCTACCAAAGCTATTGCCAACAGAGTTAAATGCCGGCTGCCGGATGTAGTTGATGAAGAACAAAGTGCATTTGTTAAAGTGAGGTTCATTATTGATAATGCATTGATAGCCATGGAGTGTTTCCATTGGCTCAAAAAGAAGAACAAAGGAAAAAAGGGCATGATGGCTCTCAAGCTTGATATGGCAAAGGCGTATGATAGAAAGGAGTGGTCTTTCATCAAGGCTGTCCTGCTTGCTACAAGGCTAACAAGGACCATTATGCTATTCATATCTACTGTATCCTACCAAATTCTGGTTAATGGTCAACCCAGCAGAAGCTTCAAACCAGAGAAGGGCTTAAGACAAGGTGATCCCGTTTCACTTTACATTTTCATCCTTTATGCAAATGTATTGTCTGGGTTGATGCATAAGGAAAGTCAGAATATTAAAATCCATGGAATTGGAGTGGCAAGGAGTGCCCCCGAAATTACACATTTGTTGTTTGCTGATGACAACTTACTTTTTGCAAGAGCCAATGTTCATGAAGCTGAAACCATTACACGGGTTCTCAACACTTATAAGTTAGCCTCGGGTCAGCTGGTGAGTTTGGACAAATCGAAGGTGTCATATAGTCGAAATGTGCTAGAAAATGAGAAGCAAACGATCTGTGAGAAGATGGAGGTAAAGACTGTGGCATCTCACACTAGATATCTTGGGCTACTAGTGGTCTTTCGTAGATCAAAAAAGGATATCTTCTCCTTTCTCCAAGAACATGTGTGGAAGAAGCTTAAGGACTAGAAGGAAAAATGCATGTCAAATGTAACACCCTACTTTTTCGTTAAGTGCTTTTTATAAGTTGTTTGGTTGGTTAAGGGCTTAGTGGGATTTTTGGCTCAAAATTCCCTTTCTGGTAGATGAGCACACCCGTGCTCATTAGCCAGCATGCCCGTGCTTAAAGTCAGAAGCGTGTTTCAAGTTTTAAGTTGAGCACGCCCGTGCTCAACAATGAGCACGCCTGTGGTCAACAGTGAGCACGCTCGTACTCAATGTGCGGACTGCATCTCGCTGACGCTAAGTCTAGGACGACCGTGCTCAAGGTTAAGCACGACCATGCTCCGTGCACAGTCTACATATTTTGGCACAGAAACCGAGGGTTTCATTTTTTTTAACCCTATCTGTGTTGGATGCTAACGCTATTGCGGCTAACACTGTTTCACTCCCTATTTCTCTCGTATTCAGTGCATTGCTTGAGTATTGGAGACCTTTAGGAAGCCCTGTCTCATCTGTGCTTGATATATAGAGGTAAAGTCCTTCCCTTTCGTGTTTCCTTTTCTTGTTTAGAATTGGAAACTGATAATTTGTGTTTACGTTATTCCAAGGCTTGGATCCGTTGTGAGTCGCTCGAAGGGAAGGAACCAGTTTGCTGTTAGGACCGTTGTTAGAGCTGCCTTCAATCCAGGTATGGGGAGAAGGGGAGCGTTTACATTAGGCAGTGGAGGTAGTGTAAGGTAAAGGAGTTCCCATGACCCCAGTTTGTCATGTATGTTGATATGATTAATATGCTAGTTTGATTCGTTATGATAAAATGTTCTTGAATGTTATTATGTTGTTATGTATGCCATATGTTCATAGTATGTTATTGATATCTATGTTGGTTGTTTGAATATGAACATGATGCTACGTTGATGATGATTGGCATGATAATGTCGAATGTTGGTTGATTCCTGATGTTGACGTTTAAGCTGTAAAAATACGTTATTAACTGACCTAGGATTAATGAGCTTAATCCCAAGTAATTGGTTAAAGAATCGGACTTCAGTTTTTGCCCAGGACAACATTGTTGTGCATTAAGCACGGCCGTGCTGAACAGGGAGCACGCCCGTGCTCCTAGTTGAATTCTGGAAAATGGCCGCGCCTTAAGCACGGCCGTGCAACAGAGGAGCATGGTTGTGCAGCTGAGCACGGCCGTGCCCAAAAGGAAGCACGACCGTGCTTCACTTATGTGACCAGCACGATCGTGCAGGGGACAAGCACGCCCGTTCTCCCCTAACAGACAGAAATGGAATTAAAGGTTTAAATAGGGGCTTATGACCCTAATCTTCCCAATAACATGTTGATGACTTAAATGACTCGGTTTAGATAACTTGGCTAATGATTAACAAAGAGATTAAGAAGATGAGATGGTGAGATGTTGAGTTGGTAAGCCGGTATCCATTGGGTTACCGCATGCTGTTACGATTGACAACCTTGGTACTTATTGGCCAAGGTGCCCTCGATGCTCATTGGTCGAGGTGCCGTTGATGTTGTACCTTGGTAGCCGAGAGTTTGCTCCAAGAGGGCCTTGACCTGGTTGGGTCTAAGGTGTTGCGGTTGATTCCGTTAATGGTTCAAGTGTTGCGGTAGATTCCGCTGCGGTCGATTCCGCTGAAGTCTTCGGTTGATTCTGTTGAAGCAAATGAGGTGGCGATTGCCCGTTGTTTGTTGTATGATGCATGCATCATTGGAGATGTTGTTGTTGGTGGATGTTCGGTATAGGGGAGGTCGTCCTAGAGTACGACGATCTAGCCATCCACGGTAGGTTACCCAAGGTTTGGTAGCAGTGCACCCCCCTAACGAGGCATTCGTTGGTTTGATGCGTTGGCTATCCAATGAGTAGATTCTCCGGCGTTGAGTAGATTCTCAATGTGGATATTTAACTCCGAAGTCGTTCATCCTGAGTTAGTGTGTATCCACATGCATGTTGGAGTAGAGGAGTAGTGTTGCATTGCACTGTATAGCATACTTGGTTTATATGATATTGATTGGGTGTTGATATATATCTATGTTGATGTATGTTATGATGATGCTATATATGCCGTATGTTTTACCTTGCTCCCTATCTCCATGCCATATATGTTTACATGATTCATACTCCCCATTCTTTGTTTGTTTGTTTGGCCTGATTGGCACCTTGTAGAGGATGGCGAGTAGTCAGGAGGGGAGTGACTCTGAGGAGCCACCACTCATAGTTATGACTTTTCCTTATGTTTAATTAGTTCAATTGTATTCCGAGGATTGCATTCCGGAACGGTTATACCAGCTCTGTTGTGACATCGGGTTGGGTTATTGTTAATATGTTAGCATTGTGGATCATCAATGAGCTAAAGCTAACTGATTGGAGATCAAGTATTGGCTGTTTTAGTGTTGAATAACAGAAAGTGATATCAGTTAGGGAGTTAGTTAGTTTCTGTTGTAACTGTTTAGACTCCTCCTTGTGCACATTTTGATATAGAAGCCTATCTGTTTGTATATTCAGCATTAGTATAAATAACCATTGATGTAGGTGTGAATGGCAGAGTGTTATTCATTCAGTTTCTGTAAAGTCCTGCAATTGTTTCAGTTTGCTCAATAAGATTGACTCAGTGTGGATGTAGGGGCTTTGATCTCAGCCCTGAACCACGATAAACCTGTGCCTCATTTGTTCTTCTTCTTTCTCTGTTTAATTACTTTTCTGCATTGTTTTCAACACGGCTGTGTGTGTGTGTTTCTTTTTTACGCCATCGGTTCAAAGACTGACTTCACAGAGAGTTAACAACAATTGGTATCAGCAGCTATTCGACTGGGGATTATTCTGCAATGGGCACCACAAAGTTTGATGTTGAAAAGTTCAATGGTGACAATGATTTCAGCCTATGGAGGATCAAGATGAAGGCCCTTCTTGTCCACCAAGGACTCGAAGAAGCCTTGGCAGGAGAATCTAAACTTCCTGTGACCTTGACAGAAAAAGAAAGGAAAGAACTAGTCAAGAAAGCTCACAAAGACCATAATTCTTTCCCTTGGTGATGAGGTTTTAAGGGAAGTCGCGGATGAGACCACTGCAATGGGTGTTTGGCTTAAGCTTGAAAGCTTGTACATGACCAAATCACTAACCAACAAGTTGTACATGAAGAAGAGGTTGCATCAGTGAAGATGGAGGAGGGCTCATCAATCAAAGAACATGTTTCTCTATTCACCAAGGCGGTTCTTGATTTGAGAAACCTTGATGTGAGGATCGATGAAGAGGATCAAGCGGTGATCTTTGTTATGCTCTCTGCCTTCATCCTTCGAGAATCTGGTAGACACCATGTTATTTGGGAAAGAAACACTCACCCTTGAAGATGTTAAGGCTACCCTTAATTCCAGAGAACTGAAAAAGAGAATCACTGATATAAAGGAAGAAGGAAGGGATGCTGAGGGGCTGCTAATCAGAGGAAGAACTGACAAGAAAGAATCAAGGGGCAAGAATCATAAAAGATCAAAGTCCAAATACAAGAAAAAACTGCTACTATTGTCATAAAGATGGGCATTACGGAAGGGAGTGCCCGAAAGGAAAAGGAAGAATCAGAAAAACCAAGAATCCAATGATGTAGCAGTAGTTGCTGATGGGTATGAGAGTGTTGATGTTCTTGCAGTATCAGCTGATATCTGTACTGATGAGTGGATTCTTGATTCAGGTTGCTCTTTTCATATGACTCCTAATCAAGAATGTTTCCAGTCATACAAAGAAGTTGATGGAGGAAAGGTCTTGATGGGAAATAACCAGGCATGCAAGGTAGTTGGTATAGGAACTGTAAAAGTGCAATTAGCTGATGGTTCCATAAAACGCTCACGAAGTGAGGCATGTTCCGGACACGAAAAGGAATCTTCTCTCACTAGGAATGCTAGATCAAGCAGGCTACACATTCAAAGGAGAAGGTGGAGTCTTGAATGTTACAAAAGTGAACCTGTTGATCCTTAAAGGCACCAGAAAGCATGGCCTCTATAGACTTCAAGGTAACACTATCCTAAACTCATCTAGCCTAGTTTCTGTATCTGCTAATATCTCCACAAGGTTATGGCATTATAGGCTGGGACATGTGAGTGAAAGAGGATTGCAAGAATTGCCTGAGACAGGGTTTAATTGGGAAGGGAAACTTGGAAAAACTAGATTTTTGTGAACATTGCATATATGGAAAACAAAAACGTGTAAGATTTCTTAATTCAACTCACACTACAGACAACATTGTAGACTATGTGCATTCTGACATATGGGGGCCTGCTAGAGTTTCTTCACTAGGGGGAGCCAGATACTTTGTCACTTTCATAGATGACAAATCAAGAAAAGTGTGGGTTTATCTGCTTAAACACAAGAACCAAGCCTTTAAACACTTTAAACAATGGAAGTCCTTAGTTGAAAATCAAACTGGAAGGCATATAAAAGTGTTAAGAACAGATAATGGTTTGGAATACCTCAGTGAAGAATTCTCTGATTTCTGTAAAAACAATGGCATTCAGAGACATAAAATAGTAAGATTAACACCTCAACAAAATGGCCTTGCTGAAAGAATGAACAGGACCATTTTGGAGAGGGTTAGATGTATGTTGTCGAATGCAAAGTTGCCTAAAATTTTCTGGGGGGAAGCAGTCAGCACTGCATGCTATCTGATAAATAGGTGTCCATCAGCTGCTATAGGTTTTAAAACACCTGAAGAATTATGGACTGGTAAGGCACCAAGTTATGATAATTTGAGAATCTTTGGCAAAGACTTTGCATATGTTCATATAAATGAAGGAAAATTAGAACCAAGATCTAAGAAGGGAATTTTCCTTGGATATCCTGAGGGAGTGAAAGGCTATAAGATATGGCTTACTGAGCCTACTGGTCCTAAGTCCATAATTAGTAGAGATGTTGTGTTTAAGGAAGAAGATATGCTAGATGATAAGGAGAAAGTGATGTCTTCTAAGCAGTGTTCTGCTCCAGATCAGGGAGTGCATCTTGAGGTGGAGGACACTGCAGAAAAATCTTTTTTGCAGGAAGAATCAGAACTTCAACCTGTTATAGAAACCATTCCTCAAACTAATGATCTAGACACATCCTATAACTTGGTAAGAGACAGGACAAGAAGGCAAATAAAACCACCTCAAAGATATGGTTATGCAGACCTTATAGCCTATGCTTTGGATGTGGAACTCGAGTATAAAGACTCTGATCCCACTAGCTACAAGGAAGCTACCTCAAGTGTTGACAAAGAACATTGGATTGCAGCCATGACTGAAGAAATTGAATCACTCATGAAAAACAAAACACCGGGAACTAGTAGATAAACCCTGATGATCAAAGAATTGTGGGGTGCAAATGGATATTTAAAAGGAAATCAGAAATTCCTGGAGTGGAGAAGGGAAGATACAAAGCTAGACTTGTGGCAAAGGGCTTCACACAAAGGGAAGGAGTAGATTTTAATGAAATCTTTTCTCCAGTGGTGAAGCACACAAGCATTAGGATAATTTTGACTCTTGTTGCTGTACATGATCTTGAACTAGAACAAATGGATGTAAAAACTGCCTTCTTACATGGACAATTAGAAGAGAAAATCTACATGAAACAACCTGAAGGTTTTGAGGTAAATGGCAAGGAACACCAAGTCTGTTTGTTAAAGAAGTCTCTTTATGGTCTCAAACAGTCTCCTAGACAATGGTACAAGAGGTTTGACACCTTTGTCATCTCAAATGGATACAACAAAGTTCCTATGATAGCTGTGTTTTACTTTAAGAAAACTAATTCAGACTGTTTCATTTATCTCTTACTTTATGTTGATGACATGCTAATTGCAAGTGCAGATAAGGATGCAATCAGCAAGTTAAAACAGATTCTTTGAGTTCCGAATTCGAAATGAAAGATTTAGGTGCAGCAAGAAAAATCTTAGGCATGGAGATTTTCGGGAAAAGAAATGAATGTCTATTATTTTTATCTCATCCAGCTATGTGGAGAAGCTGCTCAAAAGGTTCAATATGTCCACTTTGCTAAACCAAGATATCTACCCCTATTGCTCATTTCAAACTCTCGAGTTGATCATTCACCTAAATCAGAAGATGAAGTCAAATATATGGAAAACATTCCTTACTCAAATGCTCTTGGAAGCTTGATGTATGCCATGGTGCCACAAGGCCGGACACAGCATACTCAAGAAGTGTAGTCAGCAGGTTTATGGCCAATCCTGGAAAACTGCATTGGCTTGCTGTTAAATGGATTTTTCGATATTTGAAAGGAACTCATTCTGTTGGTCCGGTTTATGGTAAAAGGAATGAAAATTGGAGAAGGGATCTCGGAGTTATGTTGATGCAGATTTTGCGAGGAGACCTTGACAAAAGAAGGTCTTTGATTGGATTCTTGTTTACTCTATATGGAAATGTGGTAAGTTGGAAGGCCAATTTGCAATCAATTGTAGCCTTGTCTACTACTGAATCGAGTATATAGCCCCGATCGAATCTATCAAGGAAGCCTTATGGTTAAAGGGCATAATCGGTGAGCTTGAGGGATCAACTCTCCCCTGTGATGATTTGGTGTGATAGCCAAAGTGCTATTTGTCTTTCTAAAAACCAAGTGTTTCATGAAAGAACAAAACACATAGACATAAGGTTACATTTTATAAGAGACATAATTTCTCAACAGTTGATAGAAATAAGAAAGGTTGCTAGTGAAGATAATCCAAGCGACATGCTTACCAAGGTAGTTTCGGGAACTAAATTTTTGCATTGTTTAAATCGATTAATGTTCGAAACTGCAGGTATGAGTCTCTTCTAGGACTGGCAGAGTCAACTTAGCTAAAGATTGAAGATCCAAGGTGGAGAATGTTAATATGTTAGCATTGTGGATCATCAATGAGCTAAAGCTAACCGATTGGAGATCAAGTATTGGGCATTTTTTTAGTGTTGAATAACAGAAAGTGATATCGGTTAGGGAGTTAGTTAGTTTTACTTGTAAATTGTTTAGACTCCTCCTTGTGCACATTTTGATATAGAAGCCTATCTGTTTGTATATTCAGCATTAGTATAAATAACCATTGATGTAGGTGTGAATGGCGAGTGTTATTCATTCAGTTTCTGTAAAGTCCTGCAATTGTTTCAGTTTGCTCAATAAGATTGACTCAGTGTGGATGTAGGGGCTTTGATCTCAGCCCTGAACCACGATAAACCTGTGCCTCATTTGTTCTTCTTCTTTCTCTGTTTAATTACTTTTCTGCATTGTTTTCAACACGGCTGTGTGTGTGTGTTTCTTTTTCTGCCATCAGTTCAAAGACTGACTTCACAGCAGAGTTCACAACAGTTATGTTGTTTATCATGGTTATGTTTTAGTGTTTTAAACTTGTTTTTATTCCACGATTTGAGAACTCGTTCATGTGGGACCTTTCAACCCATGGACAAATATTTTTTATTTTAAAGGTTTCTTTTATTCAATAAATGTATGTTTGGTTTATATCTTTGTCCCTTAATGCTGTATAACATACGGGGTAGCATGGTGTTATATCAAGAGCTGGAAAGGAGACTCTTATAAAATCAGTAGCTCAAGCCATCCCGAATTATATCACGAGCTGTTATAAATTCCGGAGGGTTGCTGCAAGAACATTGAAGCAATGTTGGCTTAAGTTTTGGTGGGGACCAACTGAAACAAAGAAAAAGATTCATTGGCTTAGCTGGCATAGAATGGGGAAAGCTAAGAACAAGGGTGTGTTGGCTTTTCGAGGCTTCAATGATTTCAACACTACCCTCCTAGGTAAGCAATGCTGGAGACTCATTGTTGGGGACAATACTCTTATGACCAAAGTCTTTTTTTTTTTTAGGGAATTATTACCAAAGTCTTTAAAAGTGGATATTATCCCAGGTGCAACTTCATGGAAGCCAACAAATGCTTTCAGCCAAGCTATGCTTGGAGAAGCTTAACTAGTGCAAGAAGGGTCATTGAGGTGGGATCTAGGTGGGCAATCGACAATGGTCAGAAAATTTGAATTAGGACTGATAGGTGGATTCCAGATCAATCAAACTTCAAAGTTTGGAGCCCAATTTCAATTCTGGATCGTGAGGCCAAAGTCTGTGAACTCATTGATCAGGATACCAAGAGGTGGAGCAGAGATCTAATACTCAACATTTTTAACCCTTTTGAAGCCCAACAAATCCTGAACATCCCCATTTCTCTTAGATTGCCAGAAGATAAGCTCATTTGGCACTGGGAGAAAGATGGGGACTATTCTGTCCGATCAGCTTATCATATGCTGTGTGATGAGGCCAAGAGGAGAAGTGCATAACCTTCTAATGCAGGAGATCAAAAATTGTGGAGAGCTATTTGGAAAGTCCCAGTTCCCAACTGTGTCCGAAACTTCTTATGGAGACTAGCTAGGAATATTCTTCCTACTAGAGGTAACTTAAAGAAAAAAGGTGTTGCAGTGGAGCTCCAATGTCCAATCTGCTATGAAGCTGAAGAAGGCCAATATCATTTGTTCATGTAGTGCCCGGCCACTAGAGCTTTATGGTTCACCTCTCGGCTTGGAATTCATGCCCCTCAGCAACTCAGCCTCATTGACTGGATAATGCAGTGGCTTTCTTGCCCATATATTGAAGTTCAACAGATTTTTAGTGTGGTTCTCTGGAAGACTTGGAAAGCAAGAAACCAAGTAGTCTTCAACAAAGATCAGTTTAAACCCATGGAGATTGCTGCTGCTGTTTCTGGTTTTGTGTAGGAATTTAATAATGCAAATGGAAAAGGCATGAAGCAAAGGAATGATCCTCAGCACCACAAATGGGAAGCACCGGAGCCTGGAATAGTTAAAATTAATATTGATGCTGGCTGCTTTGAGAATGGAACAAGTGGCATGGGTATGATTGTCATAGACCATGAAGGGAATCCCTGTTTTGCTGCAACAAAATTTGAAAGAATCAAAGTTTCTCCTGATGTGGTAGTGAAGTGTCTTCAAGGTTGTATTAAGCTGGCAATTATTGAACCTATCATTCTGGATCGCAAAGACCTCCTTGTCCAAATACCAAATTCTAGTGTCACTAGTGTTAGGAGAGAAAGAAATGCTACTGCACATGGTCTAGTTAGTGTTGCAAATAGAACTTGGGTGGGAAATATCCCTGACCCTATTTCTCATATTTTCTGTAATGATGCACTTTTATCTTAACGAAGTTGCTGGTTTATTGTCCAAAAAAAAAAAATCATCTCCATTTTTTCCATTTACTCTCCGTTTAAGAGAGAGATAGACACAATGAGTTTTTAATTATTTGATTTTTCTTAAATGATAAAAAAATAAAATAAAACATAAATCTATCTTTTGTGTCTATCTCTCTCCTAAATGGAAGGGAAATAAAGACAACAAAATGGAGAGGATCTATACTCGCAAGGTACACTTTCAACCAATCAAAAATAATGCTATGTGTGACTTTTTAGATAATTAGGATAATGGTCAAACATTTTAACTTATGTGACAATTTCTAATTGGTTGACTGTGTAAAAATTCTTTACACTGACAGTGCATACCAATTAAATCCTAACCAAAAATAGCCAGTTTCTTGTTTCCTTTTTGTTAAAATCTGGATTTATTAAATTACTTTTTAATTAATATAGTTTAAAATCAAAATAAAAAAACAACGATGACATGCAAAAATATCACAATAGTATCAGTGATCCCAACTAGGTTGGCAACTCAACCACTATTAATCATCTATAACACATAATTATCTCATAAAAAACATAATAAACATAATAAAAATAGGGGGGTATGTCAATTGGTTTGAGCTAAAAGTTTAAGGTGTTGGAGGAGTTGGATGTCCGGATTTAAACCCAAGCAAAGGAGAAAAAATAGCATATAACATACTAATATTTACCTATTAAAAAATAATAAAAATAAGGCTTAATTTCACTTTTGGTCCCCGAGGTATCATGATTGTGCAATTTTGGTCCCCTGGTTTAAATTGCGATAATTGAGTCTCCTAGGTATCACGATTGTGTGATTTTAGTCCTCAGATTCCAATCTGCGTAAATTATGTCTCCCAGATTTCACATTTGTGCAATTTTTAACGTCAGTCGCCTACGTTACACACGTAAGACTGATTTGGGACTAATATTAAAAATGTCCTTTGTAGAGAAACTTTGGATACCAATACTCACGTGGTGTACATTGACCGTTAAAGTGTGTGAGGTATCACTAATCTGCCACATATGAATGTCATGTATGAGTTCTGCTGTTGGCCTCACTAAGTGCCAAATAAGCCTCACATCTGCCATATAGGCGACTTATGATAAAAATTGCACAATCGTGATATCCAAAGATCGAAATTACACAAGTATGATATCTGGGGACCAAATTGATGCAATTGGTACCTGAGGGTTTAAAATTATAGATACCTAGGGGACTCGATTGTCGCAATTGAAACCAAGGGACCAAAATTGCACAATCATGATACATCGAGAACCAAAAATGTAATTAATCATAAATAAAGAATAGATAAAATTACACTTTTAATCTCTTAAGTTAATTGTTTTGTTCAAATTAATCTTTAAGTTTTTTTTATTTCAAATAGGTTCCATAACTTACGGTTGAAATAATAAAATTTGGCTTTCTTTTACCATTCGTTCCAAATCTGGCCGGTCCTATACGTGGCGCTCTCGAGCCGAATTGGTTTGCGATGTGATAATTAAAACAATAAATTAATAATTTTAAAAATAATAAATAAGAATAAATATAAAAAAAAAAAATCAATTTTTCTCAACCTTCTCTTGTCTTATTCAACGAAGGCACCAGCAAAGTCTTCTCCGGCGGCCGTTCAAAGATCTTCAACCTAGGCAATGGTTCTTGATTTCTTTCTCAACTCCTCTCACTGGAATTCAAACAACCCAACCTCCACTCCCACAATCACAATCTCCAGCATCCCCCCACAAGAAGGCGATAGCAGAAGTGAATTAGAGACTGCTGTGAGTAGTGTGAGGGAAGAGTAGCCAGTACGTGGCGAGTGTGCATTGTAACAATCAGCCCACATGGCAGGTGGATCAAGAAACATATTTGGTAGTGGGAGTAGGGATAAAACAAGAAGAGAGGAGAGGGGAAGGGTAGGATTAGGAAAAATAAGAGGTTTGAGAAGGGAGAAAGCAAGCCCATCAAATTGCTTGTGCTGTCTACATTTCCTTTTATGTTTTCTTGAGAGTGTTGTTCTCTATCCTTGCGCAAATATCCCATTGGAGATGAATATCTTCCTGATATCAACAGTGAAGAAGGGATTTTAGCTGTTTTTCTTCAATAGTGTTGTGATTCAAGTTAAGAAGTAGAGATTAGGATTTTAAGCATTCAAGGAACCAAACTTTGAGTCAGGATTTTCATCAAACACCTTGCAGGCACTTCCAATGACGAATAGAGATAAGGGAGAGAAGGGAGAATGTGAAGATGCTGCTGGGTGGTGGTGGTTGTCATGGCGGTGTTGCTGAGTGTCGCCGCCACCCAATCATCGTTGCTGTAGAAGACATACAATGAGTTGTTGAAGAAGAAGAAGAATAAGGAGAGAAAATTTAAAAAGAAAAATAATTCTATTTATTTATTAATTATTTTTTTAAATTATTAATTTATTACATTATAATTATTAAATTAATAAAAATAATTTTGTTAATAGTGCAAGAATATAAATTCAATATAAAATTATTTATTTATGTTGTTTTATTAGTTGACAATAGGTTTTGATTTTTAAAATCTGGATTTATTAAATGGTTTTTAATTAATGTGGTTTAAATTCTATTTAAATTGTAAACAAAAAATTTAATTTAATTGTATTTTGTTATTTTAAAATGTAGACTAAATTAATAATTTTTATTACACTATAATTATTAAATTAATAAATACATTTTTTTTTAACTGCAAACTTACTTAGGATTTGTTTGATTTAGATTTTAATAGAATTGATCTTGAAAGAATTGATGTTAAAAAAAATAATTTTATAAAGATAGAGGTTAAGAAATTGATGTGTATTTGATAATAATATTTTAAAAGTGAATTTGAAAGAATTGATTTTGTTTGGATGATAAAGTAAAACCAATTTGAGATCTAAATATAAGGAATTTTGTAAGTCATGAGTCACACACTTAGAATAAATTTTAATCAACGAAAAAGCAAAAAATTATTGCTTCTCTTATAATCAATTCGACTCACCCCAAAACTGATTTTATTGGATGCACTTTCGAAAACATATAAGTCCAACTATTGTTGAAATGACTTTTGGGGTCTCAAAAACAATTTTGTGGTCTCAAAAATCTTAACCAAACAAGTACTTAATAACAGTGTTTTAAAATTCGGATCGGACCGGCTGGTTCAACCGAGAATCGACAAGAAAATCGACAGTCTCAAAGAACCGGGAAAAAACCACCTGCATCGGAGCAAAACCAAATGAACCGGTGAACGGCTCCGGTTATGAAAATCGGCCGGTCAGTACATAACAACCTCATTCACCCAAAAAAATGAAAAAAAAGAAGAAAATAGAACCCTATCCCTAAAGTCGGGTAAGCTTCTATTGGAATCACACAGAAAACCCGGCAACTTGAGGTCGAAAACCACATAGAAAGTGGCGTGATGGGGCCGAAAAAAGAGCTTATTGGCGGTGTGGAGTTCAGGCGGTGGACGAAGGTGGCGTGCGATGGTGAATTTTGCATGACACAAAGTTTCAAAGCAAGGCCGTGGTGAATCCGGAGAGTACAACATTTTGATAATATGGAATGGTTGGAAGGGACATTGATAACACTATTGGGAAGTGTTTCATTGTAGAGGAATTATATTTCAACATCAAATTTGGGATACCATACGATATTCTTTTGTTTTTTTGTATATTTTTTGGATGCGTGTATACAAAGAAGATGAAAAAGTAAGTAAAAGATAGAGATAAACACATATAGTATTACACATAGTGTCTGAAATTGATGTTCAAATATCATAACTCTTCATTGTACGACACTTATATGATGGCTAGGGAAATCTCAAGGGAACATGCAAGTTTAGCCGAAAGCTATCCCTGCCAATGTGGATGAGTTATATAAAAGATATTAGTTTTGACCCCTGCATTTTTTTTTATTGAATTTTGAGCCCTGCGTTGATGATTATAGCTTTGTAATCTGTATAGTATTTTTGTTTTTATTTTATTTTTATTAACTCAATTTCATATATATATATATATATATATATATATATATATATATATATATATATATATATATGACTAATGTACAGATCATAAAAGATCTATTACATATATTTTTACATATATATTTATTATATAATTTATTTATTTATTTATTTATTTATTAACCGGTTCAACTATTGGTTGGATCGGTTGAACTACTTGAATCATGATCCGGAAGTCTTGCCAGTTCGATCTCCAATCCGATTTTTAAAACACTGCTTAATAGGCTAATTTTAGATAATAGTGTAATATTTAATAGTATATTATTAATACAACACTAAATAAAAATCAAATTTAGTCTCATAAATGTTCACCAATTCTACACTATTGAGATGCCTACTTGCAAAACCAGATATCACAATTCTTTAGGGAGGAGAGGATGAGGGTCTAGAGCTTTGCCTCCTTAGAGGGGATTGTTGTGACACCCTCTACCCCATATATATATATATATATAAGCAATACAAAGATAAGATAAATATAAAAACATGCATTATTTATTAAAGATTAAAACCAATGGATAGAGAATGTAACATTGTAACAAGTCTCAAATGCGGAAAATAACATAAGTTCCAAAAGGAAACATAACATAAAAACAAAGCCCAACCCCTGATGTTACATAGAGTTGGTATAATCAAATCCAGAAAAATATCCTCAGATACAAACTGAAACAAACTAAACATAAAACCAGGAAATCCTAACTACGAGTCGCGGCTCCTCAGAGTCACTCCTCAACTGGTGGCTCGCCGTCCTCTGCATAAAAGATACATGCCACAAAACACAAAACATAGAACGGGGAGTAAGAAATATATATATATATATATATAAATATATATATATATATATATATATATATATATATATATATATATATATAATGGCAAGGAACCAGTTAGCAAAATGAGCATGCATCACAACAATCATGTTATCACAACAACAATATATATAACATACAACCATTGTCATCATACAACAATGTATGCTATGCGAAGCAAAAATGCTCCACTACTCCATTTTGCACTTGGATCCATTCTACCTCAGAATATCAACTTCGGAGTTATATATCCACATTGGCCAAATAAGCACCAACACCGGGGCAATCACCTTACCTTGGGTGGACCCCTAGGATAGCCGACGCACCTTACTCTCGGATGTGCCACCGCGGGGGTGCACGATTCACCTAACTCCCGGATGAATCACAATGACAGCCGAGATCACCTTACTCTCGTGACGACCTCCCCTATGTTGAACAAACCCCCCTTAACATCTCCGATGCGTGAATGCATGTACAACATAACACACAAGCACAACCACCACCTTCGCTTGGGCCACTAGGCTACCCAATTTTTATTACCATCAACACCTCGACCAATTAGCTATTAAGGATTATCGTTATCGTTGCATCATTTTAATCTTTTAAACACTCTGGTCGTTCTGCACCAGAGATTACCACCTCGACCACTCGGCTATCGAGGCCCCGTTGGCCACTAGACTCCCAAGGTACGTCGTCATCTTTAATTAACACTCTAGCCATTTAGCACTAGAGATTACCACCTTGACCATCATACATCAAGGCCCCCATGGCCACTTGGCTACCAAGGTACATCTTATCACCTGTCTTTTGTCTTCATGTTCGTTGGGTGTCTTATTAGATTGTTTTAAACTTTTAGGGGTAAAACACCCCTAATTCAGCATCCTGGGTTCTGTTCTGGTCAGATGAGCACGGGCGTGCTCACCCTCAGCACGGGCGTGCTGGACTTTCAGTCGAGCACGACCGTGCTGCCTATCGAGCACGGTGTGCTTAAGCAGCGCGCCCTGTTTGAAATTGATAAAGAGCACGGGCGTGCACCTTATTGAGAACGGTCATGCTACCTGGAGAAAGGCCGTACTGATCTAGGCAAAAAGGGTCAGCAACCCTTTGCCAAATCCCTTGGGGTAATTCATGGATTAAACCTATTGGCTTTTACAAGTATTTGAACATTAATTCGTTATTTTCAGACTAATCTTCATGTCTTATTTGTAAAAGGGGAATTAATCCTTTAATCTCAGTTTCCTTTTAATTGTCCCTAAACACTCATAGATCAATCCCTAGGGTCTTTAACAAAACCTTTTAGGCATAATCCTTACCCTCATTACTATCATTCAAGTCTTATGAGCAAACTGGGAAACATCCCTTAACATCGTTATTAACATGTTTACGGTTTATCATTATGGCGTTCACAACATCAACCAACAGTCAATAACATTATAATCTCATAAACATGGCAAATCACTCATTCATGGCATTATCACATCATCATGTTCATAACAAACAACAATTATCAACAAGAGCAAACATGCCAACATCAACATCATAAACAGTTAAATGTTAAGACAACAATTAGGCATTTAAACATGTTATCAAGGAATAGGGTCACTGGTAACCCTTCGTCTTATGCTATCCCCAAGCCTACATACTCATACTACTCCTTCTCCCCATACCTGGTATGATGATTTCCCGTTAAATTAGTGAAGACACTAAACCGGTTCCCTCGAATAGTGATACGTACTCGGCAAGTGTACCGGGTCATTGCAAGTAATAAAACGATAAGAACCAGAAATCGTCCTCAGGGATCGTGGACAAGTACCACTTCACAAATTGAACTACTATCTAGGCGAATCTTGTTTGGAATGAAGGTAGCTCTAACATCTAATGAAACAAACAAGAATAAAATGTTTTTGTTCTTTTAGGTATTTTATCAAACACTTAGTGGGCAAACATAAATGTGAACAACAAATGGATAGAATTGCTAGGGTTAGACTAGGCTAATCCTCCTTTGATGCTATGAAATGGTAAATAACACAATTCCTACTTCAATTATGACAATCAAATCTTCTTCAAATACTCAAACCCTAATGTCTTAGGTGGAATGAGCCTAAAATCCCAAATTAAACCCTAATGTCTTAGGTGGATTAATATGAGAAATTGCATTAAGAGTCAAGATTCATAAGATTGCAAGCACCCCAAGACCTATGTCTAGGTTCATGAACTACTTGGTATTTGATTCAAGAGCATGCCCTAACATCAACCTTTCAATTGTCTATTAAAGCAACATATCATTCCTAGGATGATCAAGCCAAGGAAAGCATTAAGCATGGAATCAAACACTCATAAAGAAATAGGAAATTGCATTATAATCACTTCATGTTACAACCAAAATCAGAAAAACCATTGTCTAACCCCAACAAGGGGAGTTTAGCTACACATCATCAAAGTAAAAGGGAAAGAAAGAGATACAAAGATGGAGAAAGGGAGGAACTCCATGGAAAATGCCCAGCAGCAGCCACAAGAGCAGAGAATGCCTTTTTAGGGTTTGTAGTCGCCTCCTCTCTTTTCCAATCAAATCCCCCTTTTCATTCTTCACTCAGATAGCTTATAACAGGGGTTCTGAGATTCGCGCGCTCGCGGGGCGAGAAGTGGCTCGCGGGCCGAGTCTTAAAAATCTATCCTTCAGAGATTCGTCCTCTCGCGAGGCGAGAAGGTAACTCGCGAGGCGACACAGAGAGGGTGAAGTTTCTGGCGTAGTCAGGCCTTCTGGTTCGCGAGGCGAAACGTGATTCGCGAGGCGACACAGAAAGGCTGACTGTTGCTGATCAGCTTGCCTTCAGGTTAGCGTGGCGAGATACAGTCTCGCGGGGCGAGACAGAAATGGTGCCTGTTGCTGCTTTGGCTGGTACTCTGGCTCGCGAGGCGAGATACAGTCTCGCGAGGCAAAACTTCAAAGTTCTGCTTGGCTCAATTTCTTCTCTTTTCATGCTCTCTCTTCAACCAAGCTTTATCATGGCCAAATCTTAGGCAATTAATCACAAATTCCTGCAAAACAACACACAAAACCACCTTATCTGTTCCAAGGGAAAAACTAACCAAAATCAAACTAAAATGGCCTAACTATATGCAATGCATGCAGAAATATATATGGAAAAATGAGGTGAAATCACACTCATCAAATCACCCCAAGCTTAAGACTTTGCTTGTCCTTAAGCAAAAACCAAGGTCAGAAGATGCAAACAAACAGAGCAATGATAGTGAACTAAGAACCAGAGTAAAATGATCCAAGTAACAGGCATTCAAATAATTCAGCAAGAGACAATCAATTCAAGTCCAATTAGGGGCTTAGGTTTCCTAGACTCATATTCTCACTAATTCGGGCACTCTTGCTCACTTGAAGATCACCCCCCAGCTTGTTCATTTGCTTGGCTCTCTTTCTACCTCACTCAAGTGTTTAGGGGAATAAGACAATTCGCTCAATTTTCCTCAAGGAATGAATCCTACCATAGACTTGACTATCAACCAAATCTCTACTTTATTAATGAAAACAATTAAGAATCAAGAGGTCTTTTACTTGGTTGTAATGTGGCCATGGGATTAATCGTTAGGTGGGGATAACAAGAAAAGGACATTTCAAAAGGCTACATAAACATCAAGCATTGCAAACATGACCTTCTAAAATACCTTTTGGGTTTCAATTCACTTTCCACCTTTCTTCCTTTCCTTTTGTTTTATTTCTCATTTCTTTTTGTCATCCCCCTCTCCATATACTTTTCTTTTTATTTTGTTTTTTCCTTTTATTTGGAGAAGGGGGGATTTTTCAGCTCAAGAGAAACTTTTTTTTCTCTCTCTCTTTTTTTTTTCTTTCATCCCATACTTTTTTCAACTACCTTTTTCACCCTTTTTGTAATACTTTAGATGGTCCTATCAAGCATCATTCATTAAAATACTTCAAGGTACCAAGAAAAGTATTTTTATTCTTTCAAGCTCAAAATTGGGCAACTAAGGGGGTAGCATTTTGTCAATCAAAGCTCAGAAGGCCGGAAAAAATACCTAGTGCCTCCATCATTTTCAAAATGTTTTCAAATTTTTTTAAGCTTCAACATGGTTTTAAGTCAAGTTCTAGAGGAATACAATCCAAAAGGAATAACACTCTAACACAAGAAATGGGGTAGATTTAGTGAGTACCCCATAATGGCTCAAAAGCTCACATTTATCAGTTCAAAAATCAGTGAGGAACACAAGTCTATAGAAACACATGCTAATCATCAACTATCCAAGACCATCTCAAGAATATTTATTTGAAGCCATATCACAAGAATAGAAAAATCAGGGTTCAAAAATTCACTATCACAAATAAGTTGGCACTCAGTTCTCACAATCAGATGCTCAATCTAATCAGGGGTAACCGAATCATGCGATCATGCAAAACTATGCCTAGATGAATGCAATATGAACAATGCAAAAATTCAAAAATTTACAAAAATACCCCTACCCCAAGCTTAAAAACTTACATTGTCCCCAATGTAAATAATCAAGTTGGAGAGGGGTGAAAATGGAACAACTCACCAGGGTGGTAGCGGGTGCTGGATCACATGCTTTCTGGCTTTGTTTCTCCCTGCCCTTTTTCTCCTTCTTCCTTCAAAATCTGAAAGCACTTAACAAAACTATTAACAAATCTCTTGATCTTCTCAAATTATTCAAGAGATGAAAATCAAAAACAAAAGAGAAAAGGAAAAGAAAACTTGGGTTGCCTCCCAATAAGCGCTTCTTTAACGTCACTAGCTTGACGGATGATCTCTAAGATGGTGCTTTAAGATGGACGGAAACTGCTTGACGATCAAAGTCTCCTCCAAGGTAGTGCTTGAGCCTTTGCCCATTAACAGTGAAAGTATCTCCGGATGATGGGTCTTCCAATTCAACTGAACCAAATGGAGAAACTGACTTGACATAGAATGGACCCGACCATCTTGATCTCAACTTGCCTGGAAACAGCTTGAGACTTGAATTAAAGAGCAGAACTGATTGGCCCTCTTCAAATTGATTGGGAAGAATGTACTTGTCATGCCAGAATTTTGTTCTTTCCTTGTAAATCCTTGCACTCTCATAAGCCAAGAGTCGAAATTCATCCAATTCATTCAACTGCAACAATCTCTTATCCATGGCCAGTCTTGTATCAAAGTTCAGGGCCTTCACTGCCCAAAAAGCACGATGTTGGAGCTCTACCGGAAGATGACATGATTTTCCAAACACTAATTGGTAAGGTGACATACCAATAGGTGTTTTATATGCAATCCGATAAGCCCAAAGTGCATCATCCAGTTTCTTTGCCCAATCCTTCCTAGCATTGTTCACAGTTTTCTCCAAAATTCTTTTCAACTCCCGATTGGACAACTCCACTTGCCCACTGGTTTGAGGGTGGTATGGTGTGGCAACTTTATGATTCACCCCAAACTTGGCAAGCACTGCATTGAACTCTTTGTTGCAAAAATGGGTACCCCCATCACTAATAATGGCTCTAGGGGTTCCAAATCGGGTGAAGATGTTCTTCCTTACAAAACTAATCACAGCTTTTGCATCATCCTTCACAGTTGGAACAGCTTCCACCCACTTGCTCACATAGTCCACCGCAACAAGAATGTAATTGTTGTTGAATGATGATGGGAAAGGACCCATGAAGTCGATCCCCCATACATCAAAGAGCTCCACCTCTAGAATACCTTTCAAGGGCATCTCATTCCGCTTGTATATACTTCCTGTCCTCTGACACTTATCACATTTCATCACCCAAGCTCTGGAGTCTTTGAAAATAGTGGGCCAAAATAACCCGCATTGCAAGATCTTCATGGCGGTCCTCTCACCACCAAAGTGTCCCCCATATGGTGAGTTGTGGCAATGAGTCAGTACCCCCTCAATCTCCTCTTCCGGAATGCATCTTCTCAGAATTCCATCCGAACCTCTTTTGAAAAGATAAGGCTCATCCCATACATAGTATTTGGCATCATGGATGAGCTTCTTCCTTTGTTGTGCATTGAAGTCCTTCGAAATTTTGTTGGCAGCCTTATAATTCGCAATGTCTGCAAACCAAGGTGCCACTTGTACCATAAACAGCTTTTCATCTGGGAATTCCTCTTGAATTGGCAACTCAGCTTTTGCTTGAACATCTGCTTGTGGAAGCCTAGACAAATGGTCGGCCACCACATTCTCTACTCCTTTCTTGTCCTTAATATCCAAATCAAACTCTTGGAGCAGTAGTATCCATCTAATGAGCCTTGGCTTGGCATCCTGTTTAGTCATAAGATACTTTAAAGCAGAATGATCAGTGTAGACAGTAGTTTTAGAGCCAATCAAGTAGGATCTAAATTTATCAAACGCATAAACACCACAAAGAAGCAATTCTTTTTCATCGTGGTATAATTCAATTGAGCATCATTCAACACACGACTGGCATAGTAAATGACATGCAGCACTTTATTTTCTCTTTGCCCCAAAATGGCTCCCACCGCATAGTCACTTGCATCACACATTAACTCAAATGGTAAACTCCAATCTGGAGGTGCAATGACCGGTGCGGTGGTGAGTTTTTCTTTCAAAAGTTGGAATGCATGCATGCAATCATCATCAAATATAAAAGGAGTATCAACTACCAAAAGCTTGCATAAGGGTTTCACAATCTTTGAAAAATCTTTGATAAACCTCCTATAGAAACCCGCATGCCCTAGGAAGCTTCTAACACCTTTCACATTTATGGGAGGGGGAAGTTTTTCAATCACTTCGATTTTTGCTTTATCAACTTCCATCCCCCGTGATGAAATTTTATGACCAAGAACTATACCTTCCCTAACCATGAAATGACATTTTTCCCAATTTAGAACAAGGTTAGTTTCTTGGCATCTTTTTAGAACACATGCAAGATTATTCAGACAATTATCGAAAGAATTACCAAACACAGAAAAATCATCCATAAATACCTCTATAAAATTTTCAGTCATGTCAGAGAATATAGAAAGCATGCACCTTTGGAAAGTGGCGGGTGCATTACACAACCCGAATGGCATCCTCCGGTATGCATAGATGCCATAGGGGCAAGTGAAAGCGGTCTTATCTTGGTCCTGGGGGTCAACCACAATCTGGTTATACCCTGAGTATCCATCAAGGAAGCAATAAAAAGCATGGCCCGCCAACCTCTCTAACATCTGATCAATGAAGGGCAATGGAAAGTGATCTTTTCTGGTGGCTTCATTTAGTCTTCTGTAATCAATACACACCCTCAATCCAGAAATGGTCCTTGAGGGGATGAGCTCATTTTTATCATTTGCCACCACCGTCATCCCCCCTTTCTTGGGAACAACTTGGATCGGACTCACCCATGGACTATCGGAGATTGGATAGATTATTCCCGCATCCAACAGCTTCACAACCTCCTTCCTTACAACTTCTTTCATATTCGGGTTGAGTCTTCTTTGGGGTTGTCTAACCGGCTTGAAATTTTCCTCCAAGAGGATTTTGTGCATACAGAATGAGGGACTTATCCCCTTCAAGTCGGACATAGACCACCCAATTGCAGATTTGTGCTCCCTGAGCACCCTTAACAGTTTCTCTTCCTCCAGAGAGTTCAATTCACTACTAATGATAACTGGGAATGAAGAATTTATCCCAAGGAAAGCATAACGGAGATGGGATGGAAGTTCTTTCAACTCTAGCACAGATGGTTCACCCTTGTCTTCAATCCTCACATCTTCCACAACTTTGTCTTCAACATTATTCACCACCAGACAAGCCTCAAGGGATTTAACCATGAATTCAACTTCCTCCGCACACACCTCTTCTTCTACATCCTCCATCATAAGAGCCGCTTCCAAAGAATCTTCAAAAGTCTGTTGCACACTCTTATCAGTCAATGAATCAACAAGGTCCACACTCATACACGTATCCTTGTCACTTGGATGCCTCATTGCTTCAAAAACATTGAAGGTGACCTTTTCATCTTGGACTCGAAGCACCAATTCCCCTTGATTTACATCAATCAAAGCTCTACCCGTGGCTAGGAATGGTCTTCCAAGAATCAACGGAGTCTCACTATCTTCCTCTATATCCAACACCACAAAATCTGCCGGAAAAATGAATTTGTCTACTTTGACCAACAAATCCTCCACTACACCATAAGGATATGTAATGGAGCGATCCGCCAATTGGAGAGAAATCCCAGTTGGCTTGACTTCACCAATTTCCAGCTTCTTGAAAATGGAGAGAGGCATAAGGTTTATACTTGCACCAAGATCACACAAGGCTCTCCTAATATTCAAATGACCAATAGTGCATGGAATAGTAAAGCTTCCCGGATCCTTCATCTTCACCGGTAACTTCCTTTGGAGTATAGCACTACACTCTTCTGTGAGCATGACCGTCTCCTCTTTCCACCTTCTCTTGTTAGTAAGAATCTCCTTCATAAACTTGGCATAGGAAGGCATTTATTGAAGAGCTTCAGCAAAAGGGATGTTGATTTGCAATTTTTTGAACACATCCAAGAATTTAGAGAATTGTTGATCTTTTGCCTCCTTCTTCAACCTTTGAGGATAGGGTATCTTGAAATATGGTGGCAACTCTTTGGGATTGTCAACTTCTTCAAGAATTTGCCTTCTAGTCTTCTTTCTTGCAAATTCTTCATCCACCAATTTCTCTCTTCGTGGTTCTTCAGCTTCAACAACAATGGGACTAGAGGTAATGGCTTGGGAAGTCTCGGGTTCTTCATTGGTTACATCTTCCACAATCACCTCATCACTAACCCTCTTTTCTTCCTTCTCTTCGATCTTTTCTTGTGGCCCTACTACCCTTCCACTTCTTGTAGCAATTGCCTTGCAATCCTCTCTTGGATTTTTCTCGGTGTCTCCTGGCAATTGTCCTTGAGGTCTCTCCGCCATTTGCTTTGCCAGTTGTCCTATTTGGTGCTCAAGATTTTTGATGGAGGCATTTTGATTCTTCATAGTCTCTTGAGTTGCTTGAAAATTGTCTTGGGTCGCTTGCATGAACTGGCCTAGAATATTCTCAAAGTTGCTTGATTTCTCTTGAGAGGGCATTGCTTGAGAACTTGAACCTTGCCCTTGTTTCCAACCAAAGTTAGGATGGCTACGCCACCCCGGATTGTAGGTGTTAGAGTAAGGATCATTCTTGGGCCCTTGATTCCCCATGTAGTTCACCTCTTCTTGTCCAGAACTTCCAACCACATTAATCTCACAATTTCCATTTGCATGGTTACCTCCACAAAAATCACACACTGAGGTAGCTTGAACTTGGACAGCTTGTAACTGAGAATTCTGCAGGTTGAACGGACCCCAATTGCTTGGTAAGAATGGCCATTTGTGCCTTAAGAGCGCCAATTTCATCAAGCTCCAACACACCTCTCTTGACCAATGATCGAGAACTAGGCATTTGATAATCATTGTTGGCCATAGTTTCAATCAAATTCTTTGCCTCTTCAGGTGTCTTTTGACTCAATGATCCACCTGCAGCTGCTTCAATCATACTTCTGGAATTCCTGTTAAGCCCATTAACAAAGGTTGCCACTTGCTACCATGTCTCTAACTCATGATTTGGACACGTTGTGAGTAAAGACTTGAACCTCTCCCAGGCTTCATAAAGTGACTCACCATCTCTGTGTGCAAAGGCATTAATCTCGGACCTCAACTTGATCATTCTAGACGGAGGGAAGAAGCGAGATAAGAACTTGCTCACCAAATCATTCCAAGTGATAATACTTCCATGAGGATGAGATTGAAGCCATGACTTAGCTCTATCCCTCAAAGAGAAAGGGAAAAGCCTTAAACGAATGGCCTCATCGGAAGCTCCATTTAACTTGATGGTGTCACACAACTCAATGAATGTGCCAATGTGAGCATGAGGGTCTTCACTCTCCAAACCTCCAAACTGATTTTGTTGCACAAGATTGAGAAGTGATGCCTTTATTTCAAAATTGTTGCAGGCCACTGTAGGTCTAACAATGGGAGTCCCACATCTATCGACTCTAGGGGAGTATAGTCCCCCATTGTCCTTCTTGGTGCATTTTCTTCAGCCATGGTGATAGTTGCTATTTCGACTTGTGGTTCTTGCACACTGGGTAACTCCACTTGTGGCTCTTGTATACTAGAAGATGCTCTTTCTCTGTTTTTCCTTGCTTTGGTTTCCTTTCTATTCTATCTGCAAAACCTCTCGATCTCAGGATCAAATTGAAGTTCACCTGGGTCGATTGTACCTCGCATACAAGGAACAAACAGAGTAGCGCAGAAAAAGAACAGAACAAAACTGAAAATAAGAAAATAGAAAACAGAAAAGAAAAACAGCAATAGGAAAACACTGAAAAATGCCTAAATTAGGAGTCCCCTTTGGTACTCGTGATATTGACACACCGATCCCCGGCAACGGCACCAAAAACTTGATACGTACTCGACAAGTGTACCGGGTCGTTGCAAGTAATAAAATGGTAAGAACCGGAAATCGTCCTCAGGGATCGTGGACAAGTACCACTTCACAAATTGAACTAATATCTAGGCGAATCTTGTTTGGAATGAAGGTAGCTCTAACATCTAATGAAACAAACAAGAATAAAATGTTTTTGTTCTTTTAGGTATTTTATCAAACACTTAGTGGGCAAACAGAAATGTGAACAACAAATGGATAGAATTGCTAGGGTTAGACTAGGCTAATCCTCCTTTGATGCTATGAAATGGTAAATAACACAATTCCTACTTCAATTATGACAATTAAATCTTCTTCAAATACTCAAACCCTAATGTCTTAGGTGGAATGAGCCTAAAATCCCAAATTAAACCCTAATGTCTTAGGTGGATTAATATGATAAATTGCATTAAGAGTCAAGATTCATAAGATTGCAAGCACCCCAAGACCTATGTCTAGGTTCATGAACTACTTGGTATTTGATTCAAGAGCATGCCCTAACATCAACCTTTCAATTGTCTATTAAAGCAACATATCATTCCTAGGATGATCAAGCCAAGGAAAGCATTAAGCATGGAATCAAACACTCATAAAGAAATAGGAAATTGCATTATAATCACTTCATGTTACAACCAAAATCAGAAAAAACCATTGTCTAACCCCAACAAGGGGAGTTTAGCTACACATCATCAAAGTAAAAGGGAAAGAAAGAGATACAAAGATGGAGAAAGGGAGGAACTCCAGGGAAAATGCCAAGAGCAGCCACAAGAGTAGAGAATGCCTTTTTAGGGTTTGTAGTCGCCTCCTCTCTTTTCCAATCAAATCCCCTTTTCATTCCGCCTCGAGATAGCTTATAACAGGGGTTACGAGATTCGCGCTCGCGGGGCGAGTCTTAAAAATCTGTCCTTCGAGATTCGTCCTCTCGCGAGGCGAGAAGGTAACTCGCGAGGCGACACGAGAGAGGGTGAAGTTTACAGCGCGATCGGGCCTTACAGTTCGCGAGGTGAAACGTGATTCGCGAGGCGACACAGAAAGGCTGACTGTTGCTGATCAGCTTGCCTTCAGGTTAGCGTGGCGAGATACAGTCTCGCGGGGCGAGACAGAAATGGTGCCTGTTGCTGCTTTGGCTGGTACTCTGGCTCGCGAGGCGAGATACAGTCTCGCGAGGCGAAACTTCAAAGTTCTGCTTGGCTCAATTTCTTCTCTTTTCAAGCTCTCTCTTCAACCAAGCTTTATCAAGGCCAAATCTTAGGCAATTAATCACAAATTCCTGCAAAACAACACACAAAACCACCTTATCTGTTCCAAGGGAAAAACTAACCAAAATCAAACTAAAATGGCCTAACTATATGCAATGCATGCAGAAATATATATGAAAAAATGAGGTGAAATCACACTCATCAAATAGCTCGACGAACGATTCAAGCCTTGGCCAACACAAAAGGTTAACCAATTAGTTCCCACTTCAAAGGAGATAAAAAAAAAACACAAGAGGGAAAGACCATTACCTTTGTTAACTAGCACTAACGCGTGATTGACTCTCCCGACAGAGCAAGAACACCAAAAACTGATTGGGTTCAAAGGGGAAAGAGAGGGAGAGGTGTCGTCACACTTAGGGTTGCCTAAAGTGTCAATTTAGAGGGTATAACTCGTAACCCTTGATGTCTGCTGTCTTTTTAAAGACTCGGGCCCGAGCATAGCCGTTCACCCCACTAAGCACTTACATCAGCGTCAATGAGACATGATTTCACTTGAGCATGGCCGTGCTTGTGGCTCAAGCAGCCACAAGACACGTTCCTCAAGCACGGGCCTACTGAACATGAGCATAGTCGTGCTCATGTACCAAAAAGGGATTTTAAGCCTAGAAATCCCACTTAGCCCTTTAACAACAACTCTAAACTAAGTCCTAAAATAATTATCAAACAAACAAGCATAGAAGCGCTTAATGAAAAACGGGGTGTTACAATAGTGAATTGATGGAAATAATGATATGAGGAAGAGGCGGAGCTCCTTTTATCAGTAAAACGATGGAAGAGAACAACATCCATTGCAAAGTTTGGTCGCACGATCTCATCCCGCTCCTCAACCACAACCATAGTCGCACCTCCCACCGCACTGCCATGGTCGCATCCTCCGCCACAACTAACAGGTGCTTCAGATGTATATTTTTTAAACTAAATAATTAAGTAAATTTTTATTTTACTATAAAAATTAAAACTTGACATATAATGGTGGAATGACAGAAGGATTAATGTTGTAATTTTAGAAAAATTGAGGGGTCAAAAGGGTGCAAAAAAATTGAGGAATGAACATCCCACATGAGCTATGGTCGTAAAATCAAAAGTGCAATTAAGCCTAAATAACTGAGATAAAATTAATATTTTATTGGGTTTGTTGGTATTTTATTGGTTTTCTTGATCTTGCAACAGATTAGAGTTGCTTAATTCCTCTTTTTATAGGTCCTACCATGTCATCTCACCAATTTTTACTTTATATTACTTTAACCAACTACTTATTCAAATAGTACAACTCTAAACAGCCCCGATATGGGTCTCACAAGCTACACATCTTTATTTACATTTATTCTCTATCATTGTTCTTTGATAAGAACTTTAGGGATCGATTGGTGGTCGTGATAAGATAGGTGCGGATAGCATAAGAGAGCATGATAGAAGTAAGATAGGACATGAGCATGATAAATTGTTATCTTATCAAACGTTTGATATTCACCAAATAACCAACTAGACAACATTATAATTTTAATATGAATTTTAAAGATTTTGTTTTTATTCTACATGTTGCATATTTTATTATATTTAAATTTTTTTTACAAATTTCATTTTTTAAATTACATAAAAAGAAAAAAATTACCCTTATAATAATATAGCATATAATTTTTTCTATTTTTAAATATTTTTAACTTAAATAAAATTTTTTATAATTTTAAATATTCATTTTTAGTTTTTACTTTAGATATTATTAAATTATAAAAATAATTATTTATATTTTTTCAGTTTTCTAAAATAATATAAAATAAAATTAATCTTGTGATAAAATAAAAAAATTTAATTAATATTATTTATTAATAAATTTCCATTTTTTTAATTTTAATTTATTCATATTATATAAAATGACAAATTTAGCCTTTTTTTAAATTACGTATAATTTTAAGATATTTCGATTAATTGAAATTTATTTTTATAATTTTGAATTTTAACTTTTTAATTTCTTTTAGTTTTTTATTTTAAATATTTTTATTTTATTACATTTTAAATATTATTTTATTATGTTTTAGTTATTTTATATATAAAATATTTTTATATTTTATTATACTTTAAATCATCATATCCTATTCTGTTGATTTCTAACCCATCCCTTCACTCATGATATAATTTTAACTAGATGGACATGATATGATGGATGACAAGATTGGTTTATCTTTTCCTCTTGACTTACCAAACAATAGTTTAAGACAGGATATGATAACTTATCCTATCATGTCTCTCTTATTGTGATACCCTTCTACCCCGCACATTAATATAAAACGTTTACTTAAAAGAGGGATTATAAAAACTTGCATTTATTTAAATAAAATAAATACTTGGATAAAAATGTTTCACATCTCAACATATACGACGCGGAAAGAAAGCATAAACATAATATAAGTTCAAAAGGCATAATGTAACATAAACATAAACAAAGACATAAACCACAACCCCGATGTCACACACAGAGCTGGTATAACCAAAAATCCGAAATAACAAATCTTCGGGTACAACCGAAACAACTAACTAATAACTAAGTAAAACTGGGAATCCTAAACGAAGGTAGCGGCTCCTCGGAGTCACTCCTCAACGGGCTGATCGCCATCCTCTGCATATATACAATAGGTACATGCAACACAAAACATAACAACAGAGAGTAAGAAACATATATATAAATATAACGGCAAGGAAGCAGTTAGCAAGACGAGCATACAACAAACAAACATGTTATATCCACAATGGGGTCGTAAGATCATCATCATAATATGTATGCTATGCAGTGCAATCCTGCTCCACGCCTCTACCATGCATTTGGATCTAATCTATCTCAGGATGAGCAACTTCGGAGTTAAATATCCACATTGGCCACTAGGCACCAACGCTGGGACAATCCAACTTACCTTGGTTAGACCCCTTCGATAGCCGATGCACCTTACTCTCGGATGAGCCACCACGGGGGTGCCAGGTCCCGCGGACGGCTAGAACGCCTTACTCTCTAGCGAACTCCCCTATGTTGCACAACCTCCCATCAACATCTCTAATGCGTGAATGCATGAAAAACATCACACCAACATGACCTCCACCTCCGCTTGGGCCCACAGGCTACCCAAGTCTTATCACCATCATCACCTCGACCGCTAGACTATTGAGGATTATCGTTTAACATTCATCGTTAAGCTTTTTAATCACTCTGGCCGTTTTGCACCAGAGGTTACCGCCTCGACCACTCGGCTATCGAGGTCCCCTTGGCTAATAGGCTACCAAGGTACATCATCATTATCACTCTAGCCCTTTAGGCACTAGAGATTACCACCTTGATCATCCTGCATCAAGGCCCCTTGGCCACTAGGCTACCAAGGTGCAACATATTTTCACTTGTCTTTTGGTCTTCATGTTTCGTTGGTATCTTATTTAGTCTTTTAAGAATTTGGGGTAAGAACCCCTATCTTAAACCGTTTACATTTTTACTGTTTCGGGCAAGGGAGCACGGGCGTGCTCCTTACCAAGCACGGTCATGCTCAAGAGCAGACCGTATTGTTCTGGGCAGCAAGGGTTGTAAACCCTCACCAATTCCTTTGGAGTAAAACTTGATTCAATCTATTGGCATTACTAAGTCCTTTCATCACAGTATTATCACTTGGTTTAATCTTTATGTCTTATAGACTTATTTGGGGAATTAATCCTTTAATTGGCTTCTCTCATTTTCTCACAAAATCATTCCCTAGGGTCCTTCTAATCCTTTGAACAAAACCTCACAATTATTATTAATACTCATGTTTTATTAATCGAAAGGGGAAAAACCTCCCTTTCACAACGAATAACCCAGTCAACCAATATCCAAACAATGTAACATACGGCAGTCATGGCATCATCATTCAACTCAAAACAACAACTATATCAACATTAATCATATCATAAACATGTTGAGAAATCATACCATAAACACATATAAATAACTCATATTATCACATCAATATAAGCATATAGACATGTTATAAAGCAAGACACATCATCAAACACAGGGTCATGGGTTAACCCTTCGTCTTACGCTACCCCCTATGCCTACATATTCATATTGTCCCTTCTCCCCATACCTGGTTTGACGTTCGCGTTTCAAAAGAAGAAAGAGGGTCCTCTATGGTCTCGTCTCACAAGCACTTATCCAAGACCTCAAAAACAACAAGGAAACATCTTAATTAGACTCTTAGACCAAGAAATCAAAAGGGAAAGAACGAGAAGAACGTGGTGTACGAATCTTATCTTGGTGGAAGGTTGAAACAACGAATATGATGATCACGTCTTCGTAGCAATATTCTCCTATCAACGAATGGTGAAGAACGGTGCAAGAACGGGTTCCCTAAGGAGAGTTTTCTAGAGACGGTTGATGGAATTTGAGATAAAAAGAGAAGGGAGGCAGCTCTGAGTGTTGGGACATGATACACTAGGGTTTAGATCGTGTTTTAGGGGTTAAAAATGGGTTGGAATTCATTGTGGGATTTAAAAGAACCTAAAACTCGTTTTCTGGTTCTACACGTATTCGCGGGGTGAATCCCATTCGTGGGGCGATCCTTTTGTCAGTTGGATTCGCGAGGCGAACCCGAAAGCGCAAAGCTGAATTTTGGGTTTTCACCAGGCTAACAAAGGCTCACGAGACAAGGCCGAAACAGTCGAATTTGGCCAAAATACAGCAATACGATTTGTAAATAATTCTCTTATCTTTCCAACGCCACAAAGATCACCTCGATCGGACATCTAGAACTCAGGATATGGCCAAAACGGTGAAACAGGTTACTAGGACTTCTAAGACAATTGAACCTTCCTAAGGCTAAACCTTCCCAACATGAACATATACATCAAAAGTAAACCTAACAAGCATATGCAAACATCTATACAACATATATAAATGCATTAAGATTATTTATTAAAAATGGGGTGTTACAATTCCACCCCCCTTATAAAAATTTCGTCCTAGAAATTTCTATCACCTCAACTAGTTAAATTTTCCCCAATTAGGCACATACCTTGAGTTGAGTCTACGGACTTGGAAGTCCAGCTCCACTATGCTTCCGTTTCACACTCTGATTCCTGCACTTTGTCACCAAGGTAGAAAGATTCGGATCTCCTGATAACAGATGACTTGCTTGCTTTCATCGCCCTTCCAACCGTAGTCGTCGGGGTAACTCTCAAGGATACATGATCGCCTTCCTGGAATTCGAGTGCCTTCCTCCTTTTAACATGGTAGCTCATTTGCCTACTATGTGCAACTCCCATCTTTTCCCGAACCAACCTGATCTTTCCATCTAGTTACTCCTTAAATAGGCCTCCCCTCCTAGGGAACATATACACTAGTCACGAGTTAGAAGTCAAAATTTTGAAGATCTATGGTTGCAAACTTAACACTCTTGCCCACGGCCACTACGAGTCTACTTTCTAATCGACTAGTCTCTACTTGATTCGTGTCTAAATGACTAAGGCCACTAACCTCACTGACATAAAGCTCATAACAATTATCGTTACTTCACCTACCGGTGATGAGTAATTGGGGTGATCAGTCCCCCCTACCTGTCTAGCACAGTAACTTAAGCAATAATAATTTCACGAGTCAATCTCTCTCCACTAGGGTCTTTGACAAGGGCTCGAGTGCAACTATGTCCGCGCAACATAATTGCCCTCTCGTCTCTATTAAAGATCCTTCTTACAGAAACCACCAAAGCACTCATCTATTTGTCATTGATGCCCTTCCTATTAGCAACTAATCATCTAATCCTTACTCAATGGCTGCAACTTACCTGAAGGCTTTTGGTGTTCCATCTTGGCGTTCTGACAAACTAGGCACGCATACACAAACCCAGTCACATCCTTTTCATCCTAGGCCACCAAAATGTCCTCTTAAGGTCCGGATACATCTTCGTGGCACCTGGGTGCACACTCGGTCCACTCCTATGTCCTTATTCAAGGATCAACTTTCTAAGCTCGGGGATGTCTGGTACACAGACTCTATCTTTAAACCTCAAGATCCCATCACTTCCATCCTTAAAGCTAAGGTCTCTACCCTGAGCGAGTAACTCTCGCTGGTCTAAGAGGAACTTGTCTACCCTCCGACCCTCTCTAATCTGATCCATCAAGCTGTTGGTAACCTTCAAGGTACCAAGCCTAATACTCTTAGGGGTAAACCGACAAGCTGGACTAAGGTCTCTAAACTCCCCAATGATATCCATCTCCCTGACCATCATAACGGAGATATGTAAGGTTTTCCTACTTAGGGCATCTGCCACCATATTGGCTTTTCCTGGATGATAGGTCAGCTCGAAGTCATAATCCTTTAAGAACTCCATCCACCTACGCTGCCTCATATTGAGTTCTTTTTGGTCAAACAGATATTTCAAACTCTTATGACCACTAAAGACCTCAAACCTTGCTCCATAAAGGTTATGCCTCCAAATCTTTAAGGCAAATACCACGACTCCTAATTCTAGATCATGGGTAGGATAGTTCTTTTCATGGGTTTTCAACTACCTAGAGGCATAAGCCACTACCTTACCATCTTGCATCAACACTCCACATAAACCTTGCTTTGATGCATCGCAATAAACTACGAAAGGTTTACTAGGATCGGGCAACACTAAAACGGGTGCTGAGGTCAACATATTCTTAAGGGTTTGGAAACTTTCCTCACACTTAGAGTCCCACACAAACAACTGTCCCTTTTTGGTGAGACGGGTCAAGGGTAAAGCTAACTTAGAAAATCCTTCTATAAACTGCCTATAATACCCGGGTAAACCCAAGAAACTCCTAATCTCGGTCATAGACCTTGGCGATTCCCACTGGAGCACCGTCTCAACTTTGGTTGGGTCCACGGCTATGCCACCCTTAGAGATGACATGCCCTAAAAAGCTCACTTCCTCTAACCAGAACTCACACTTAGACAACTTAGCATACAATTGCTTTTCCTTAAGGGTCTGCAAGACAACACTCAGGTATTCCTCATGTTCCTCCTTGTTCTTGGAGTAAACTAAGATGTTATCTATAAATACCATCATAAACTTATCCGAGTAAGGGTGAAAGGTCTTGTTCATGTAGTCCATGAACACTGCAGGAGCATTGGTCACACCAAAGGTCATAACCATGTACTCATAGTGACCATAGCACGTCTGAAACGCTGTTTTTGGGATGTCCACAGACTTAACCCGAATCTGATGGTATCCTGACCTCAAATCTTTCTTAGAGTAGACGCAAGCGCCTATCAACTGGTCCATAAGATCATCAATCCTAGGGAGGGGATACCGATTCTTAATGGTCAACTTGTTGAGCTGCCGATAGTCGACACACAACCTCATACTGCCATCCTTCTTCTTTACTAGCTACACTAGCACTCCCTATGGGGATACGCTAGGCCTAATGAACTGCTTTTGGATAAGGTCCTCTAATTGTTCCTTCAACTTGGCTAGCTCTAGGGGAGAAATTCTATAGGGCGCTATGGAAATAGGCCCGGTACCAGGTACTAAATCTATGGTGAACTCCACATCCCTTTCTGGGGGTAGTTCGTAAACGTCCCCCGAGAACACTTCAGGAAACTCCAGCACAAGAGGCACACTTCCGACATCAGGAGGGATCTCAACTTCCAGGGAAGACAACATCATGAACACTTGGGCTTCATTTTTCGTCGAAGCTTTCACTTGGTTGGAAGAGAGAAAGGTCAGATTCTTAGACTTCGTTAGAGTTCCAAAAACTATGGTTCAATTGAAGCAATCTAAGGGAACATGGTTGAAAGATAACCAGTTCATTCAAAGAATAACATCGAGCGGTTTTAAAAAAAGTAAGCGCACAAGATCAGCTGCAGAGTTCATATTATCAAGGGTTAATAGAACAACCTTCCTAAACACAAAAAGCACCCGAAGGCTCCTTGGATCGTTCAAGACAAATCGCCAAATGCAGTAAGTTAAGCCAAAGCAAAGCTATAGGTACGTAGTACCACGTAACATTGTCTATATAAATATAGACAATTCAAACAAGAGTCACACAACAGACTCACGACAGACTCATACCACGTCCGGACACGGTCGAACTGCTCTGATACCACTAAATGTGACACCCTTCTACCCCGCACGTCAATATAAAACATTTACTTAAAAGAGGGATTATAAAAACTTGCATTTATTTAAATAAAATAAATACTTGGATAAAAAGGTTTCACATCTCAACATATACGACGCGGAAAGAAAGCATAAACATAATATAAGTTCAAAAGGCATAACGTAACATAAACATAAACAAAGACATAAACCCCAACCCCGATGTCACATACATAGCTGGTATAACCAAAAATTAGAAATAACAAATCCTCGGATACAACCAAAACAACTAACTAATAACTAAGCAAAACTGGGAATCCTAAACGAAGGTAGCGGCTCCTCGGAGTCACTCCTCAATGGGCTGATTGCCATCCTCTGCATATATACAAAAGGTACATGGAACACAAAACATAACAACAGGGAGTACGAAACATATATATGAATATAACGGTAAGGAAGCAGTTAGCAAGACGAGCGTACAAAAAACAAACATGTTATATCAACAACAGTATAGTAAGATCATCATCATATTATGTATGCTATGCAATACAATCCTGCTCCACGCCTCTACTATGCATTTGGATCCAATCTATCTCGGGATGAGCAACTTCGGAGTTAAATATCCACATTGGCCACTAGGCACCAATGCCGGGGCAATCCAACTTACCTTGGTTGGACCCCTTGGAAAGCCGACGCACCTTACTCTCAAGGCGTTAATGCATGACGAACATCACACCAACATGACCTACACCTCCGTTTAGGCCCATAGGCTACCCAAGTCTTATCACCATCATCACAGCGAACGCTAGGCTATTGAGGATTATCGTTTAACATTCATCGTTAAGTCTTTTAATCACTCGGGGCGTTTTGCACCAGAGGTTACCGCCTCAACCACTTGGCTATCGAGGTCCCCTTGGACACTAGGCTACCAAGGTACATCATCATTATCACTCTAGCCCTTTAGGCATTAGAGATTACCACCTTGACCATCCTGCATCAAGGTCCCTTGGCCACTAGGCTACCAAGGTACAACATATTTTCACTTGTCTTTTGGTCTTCATGTTTTGTTGGTATCTTATTTAGTCTTTTAAGCATTTGGGGTAAGAACCCCTATCTCAAACCGTTTCTGTTTTCTGTTCTGGGCAAGGGAGCACGGGCGTACTCCTTACCAAGCACGGTCGTGCTCAAGAGCAGACCGTACTGTTCTAGGCAGCAAGGGTTGTAAACCCTTGCCAATTCCTTTTGAGTAAAACTTGATTCAACCTATTGGCATTACTAAGTCCTTTCATCACAGTCTTATCACTTGGTTTAATCTTTATGTCTTATAGACTTATTTGGGGAATTAATCATTTAATTGGCTTCTCTCAATTTCTCACAAAATCATTCCCTAAGGTCCTTCTAATCCTTTGAACAAAACCTCACAATTATTATTAATACTCATGTCTTATTAACCGAAAGGGGAAAAACCTCCCTTTTTATCATGGTTCACAACGAATAACCCAATCAACCAACAACCAAACATTGTAACATGCGGCGGTCATGACATCATCATTCAACTCATAATAACAATCATATCAACATTAATCATATCATAAACATGTTGAGAAATCATACCATAAACACATATAAAAAATTCATATTATCATATCAATATAAGCATATAGACATGTTATAAAGCAAGACACATCATCAAACACAAGGTCATGGGTTAACCCTTCGTCTTACGCTACCCCCTATGCCTACATATTCATATTGTCCCTTCTCCCCATACCTGGTATGAGGTTCACGTTTCAAAAGAAGAAAGACGGTCCTCTATGGTCTCGTCTCACAAGCACTTATCTACGACCTCAATAACAAGGAAACATCTTAATTAGACTCTTAGGCCAAGAAATCAAAAGGGAAAGAACGAGAGGAACGAGGTGTACGAATCTTACCTAGTTGGAAGGTTGAAACAACGAATATGATGATCACGTCTTCGCAGCAATGTTCTCCTATCAACGAATGGTGAAGAACGGTGCAAGAACGGGTTCCCTCAGGAGAGTTTTCTAGAGACGATTGATGGAATTTGAGAGAAAAAGGGAAGGGAGGCAGCTATGAGTGTCGGGACATGATAGACTAGGGTTTAGATCATGTTTTAGGGGTTAAAAACGGGTTGGAATGCGTTTTGGGATTAAAAAGAACCTAAAATGCATTTTTTGGTTCTGCACGTATTCGCGCGGCGAGTCAGAGAACCAATTTCTGTCAGTTGGATCACATCGATCAGACATCTAGAACTCAAGATATGGCCAAAACGATGAAACAGGTTACTATGACTTCTAAGACAATTGAACCTTCCTAATGCTAAACCTTCCCAACATGAACATATACATCAAAAGCAAACCTAACAAGCATATGCAAACATCTATACAACATATATAAATGCATTAAGCTTATTTTTGAAAAACGGGGTGTTACACTTATCATCACCTCCAAACGAGCCCTTAGAAGCAAGTGTCCTCACATCATCTTACTTCAATGGTACAACCCAAAAAGACTAGAATCAGATACCTTACTTAAGGGGAACTAAGCTCCTTGTCACTTAGACTAATAGACGTTGGTCTAGACATGCAAGTGCAGAACCAGTTTTTATTTTTATTTTTAGGAACCAGTTAGGAAACTCCCACTTTTGCTCTTAAGACATATACTAAAACTTAAAACCAACATTTGTTACTTATCTTAATTACTTGAAAAAATATTAAATAGTTTTTTAAAGTTTTAAAACATTAAATAAACTGTCTACCAAAAAATAAAATAAAACATTAAATAAATTATATTTTCATTTAATAAATACTAAATATGTATTATAATTTTGTGTGCTCAATACATATTATAATTTTATTAATGAAAAACCCCAATAAAAGCAATGCACCATTAGTGCTCTGCATAAATGCCAAAACGTGTCTAAATGACAAAGAAATTGTAACAACTTGTTGCCAAGATAAGGAAGTTTTACTAGTACAATTTGATGAGGAATTTCAAAATTAAAACAAATAAATTATGAAATATCATGGTTTACATAACACAAAGTCAGTGCTCTTTAATTATTTAAGGTCATGGTTAGGACAAGACTTAGTTTACCTAAATCTCATAGAAACCTCCCAGCAGAAATTCTGATCAAGTGATTTTTCTTTCCAATTCCATGATCTATGAAATGGTGGTCATGGGGATGGAGCAGAGGAAGAGTGCATGAGTTGTCCAATATATGTGGAATGCAATGAAAGTATACGCATAAAGTGGAACACCAAACAATCCAACTAAAACAAATTAAAGGATTGTATATACCACACTTCCATCCCAAGAGATTGGAAATTCCCTTGTCTATAGAGAACTAATGGAATGGAGATTCGGTTAAACTGAGCTTATCTATCTCTGAAAACTGAACAAAAAGTATTTTCGGGGCAAGTGTCATATGGGGTGAGGGGGATGAAGAATAGTAACTGGGTGACCAAGATGTCAGAAAACCCCCTTTCAACTTTATGCTTGCTTTAAACACTCCCCTATTAGATGTACAAGCTAGCTTTCAAGATTAATAACACCAAGCAAGGATGGAATTCCCTTCCATATGCATATATAGAGATAGAGAAAGTAAAGACTTGGTTAAAATATCTTGAAGAATGACCAAAGTCCTCTAGTCAAATACATAAACAAGAAACAAGCAAAGCAAACCAAGCCATCCCTCCATCATGGACAAGTTTTCATTTTTTTTTTTCATGGGATGAAAACAAGTCTGCTAATTTCATAAAAACTCTTATAGCTAAATAAAATATTTCCGTATTCATCATTTTATTAAGTTCAAAAATCAATACCACGTATTCCCTGAAACAAAAAACGACCCCAATCATTCTGTTATTACACTAAACCCTATGACAAGTTTGTTGCAGCATTAGAACAAACTGTAACAGAAGTTTGAAACAAAAAGCCCTAAGTACTTCACCTCATCGCTATATCGAGGTGCTTTGGCGAGAACGACAATGGCGTCATGATGTGAAGGTGTTACTATCTTCTCTTTTAACATAGCAGACTATGTGATTGAGGTAAACGGAGAAAAAAGAAAAACAACCTTTTGTAGAACAATCATTTTATCAATTGCCCAAAACATGCAATAAAAAGAAAGAAAAAGTAAATAAATACAGAATGTGTGTTAGTATGAGGGGAAGCAACTTGGATTCTCAATACGCATTTGCGTCCCAACAGAAAATTAAACAAACACTTAATTCTTTATGTTGAGATATGTCTCAAAATCATGTAATATGAAGTTGAAGTTGCTTAGGCATAATCGATTATGGTAAATCGAATAATTGATTATGGAGCGACTATGTGTAATCTGTTGAGAAGTTGGTTAGTTAGTTTGTGTCAGCAACTAACTTGGATAAGCTTCATAAGGATTGATTACTTCATATGGATGACTCACATAAGTCTATAAATAGACATCATGTAATAGGTGATGGGCAGATTAGAAATCACATCACGCAAGTTAGACACATAGGTGTCTGTGGTGAGACACCCCGTTGTGCCCCTTTGTGTCATTAAATTAAAACCTTATTAATTAATTATTTAATCGCGCTCTTAACGTTAAACGTGTATTCCGAAACACGTAAAAATTAAAACTTAACTTATAAACACACAGCGGAATAAAATTTCAAAGTAAACACACCATATATATAACATACATACCATAGGTTTATGCATTAGAGTATTTAAAACACTGTCTAGGGTATCCCGTCAGTAGGATCCCTAGCAGGCATCTTAAAACAACAATTAATAGCGGAAACAAAACGTCTTATAAACTACATTGCTGAAAACCACATCTTGTCTTCTCGCATCCAGTTCATACTAATTTCCATCCAACGCCTCAGCATCAAGCTCAGTCACAGGGTCTTCTAGTACGATCCCATAAAAAGACACAATGCAACACACAGAAAGATATAGGGGATAAGAAGCAGTTCTATCATCAAAAAGCGGAAAAGAGTCATAACATATTATACAATAAATGTCACATACAATCAACATCCATAACTAACAAATCATCCTCAAATTAATGTATCATCCTCTACCCCAATCTCATACAACTAAACTTTGATACTGACGTGGCCACTACCAATCCTGTCATGCATCACCATTCCCGTTAAGGATGTTAGTCAGTCGTCCAATCGACGCGTCCCCAAAAACCATTGCACAGCCACATTCCCGTTAGGATGCCCATTCCAAGAATGATAATATTCCCCCATTCCCTTTAGGGAATAGCTGCACATTTTAAATCTCAGTTGGGACGATCCCGCGAGAACTTCGAACTTGTGTGTTCCCAACACACGGTTGTGAATAACAATGCAAATACACGAACCTCACCGACCGCACAAGCTCCGAATGCATCCACGCTACTGCCAAGAACCTCAGCACGCTGTCCAACAACATCCACAAATCTGCCACCATCCATCCTTACACATCCACCGTTCCGCTTTCCGTGCTGATTAAACGTACAAGTAACACAAATCGCCGGAAACACTAAATACCAACCGAATTAACAATAGGGTTTCAAATAAATAAATCTATTTGAATCAAGAGACAAAATCGATGGAAAAACTTACGAGAACAACGGCTGGACTTAGGGGAAATCGGATGCAAAATAAGCTCATGAATCCCGGGGAAAAGCTACCAAAATAGGGCTACTGTTCGAGCTCCATTTCTCTGGACACAAATTTTCAGCCCGATCCAACGGGTAAAACATCTTAGATCTCAATTATTTGATGACAGCTTAGATGGTATTCGGGTTGAGTTTCTCACCTCCTAGGCCTTCTGTCCGAGCTTCATATCTCACACTCTGGAGGTTTGTTCCATATTTCGACCGTTGGATATGAAGAAGCACAAGTCTTGAACCTTCTTCTAAAATTGGAGAATGATCCAACGATTGAAGAGTGTTTGGTGACTCTCTCACTAAGACTTCTCCAACTAGGTTTCAAAGCTTCCAACAAAGGCTTCTTGTAACTATTGAGGTTTGTCTCTCAATTCTTCTCCTCTAATCCGAAGTAGTGGTTGATAAAGAGAGTTAAGGAGATGAGGAAGATAACTAAGATCATAGAAGTGAGGGTTCTGTTGTTTTGGCTTCAAAGACTCAAAGGGGGGGGGGGGGGGGGGTTAATTGAGCTTTCAAAAAACTTTTCAAAAAATTTTGTTTCACAAAACTTAGTTTTCAGTTTTATGTTGCCTCAGGATCTTTAAACTAATAGAAGGGGTTTTTCACAAAGTCTTGAATAGAAAGTAATGAGGATAAGAAAGATTAACTCAGAAAGATAAATATGTTCAGGGTCGTACATGTATTAGATACAGGCCTTAGTCAGTCAAGAACTGAAGTTACAATATATCAGTTTCAATTTCAGTTATCAAGAACAATTTTAATCAACTCGGTTTTGAACAATTAATAACTCAAGATTGATTGCAGTAATACTCTGGTTTTAATTCAAATTAAACAGATCAAGAACTGATATCAATTGAAAACTTAGAACATCAAGATCACAGTTATATGCGCAAGACAGAATTAAAGAGTTTGAGTTTAGAGATACCACACAATCAGTTTTATCCTGGTTCAGTCACCACCACTGTGACCCACATCCAGTCCCCACTTCACCTGTGGGTATTCACACACTAACACAACAAGTTTTAGCCAGGTAGCTTGGAAAATCTTTACACCATAGAGCACTCCTTCACCTCGAGATACCACACTCTTGTGAAGAGCCTCAATCAATGTTCTTCCTTAGGATTCCTCACCCTAATCACAGAGAGACTCACCCTCTCTTTACAATCGAAAAGTACAGAAAGATTGATTCCTGACTCTCAGAAGTCAGATATACAAGTTGAAGTTCTTATGAGAATTGAAACACTCATTTTCACAACGAAGCTCAAGCAAGAAGATGAATGGTTTTCACAATTGATCTCTCTAATTGATTTTGTAAACTTCTGATATGTTAAAAGTGTTCCTTTGATCCCTCTATATATAGGAAACAAGTTATAGTCATTGGGATTAATTAAAACAGATTTGGGTCTGATAACAGAATCTGCTTTCTTGATTCTGATTCTTGAACAGGGGTTGAGTACATGGCTGTATTAACCAATTTCATACTGATAGTTCTGGTAGTTTTTCAAAAACTTGAACTTGCTTAATCCATCAGTACACTCATTCAATACATCTATGTATTGAATCAAGAACCTTAAATTCATTTGTCAGTTACAGTAGTAGACATACATCCATTGATTACATGGCTGTACCACAAATAATTTTATTATTTCCAAGAATCATTTTCATTAAAAAAAAATTATTCCTTTTATGCAAGTTATGAAAATTGGTTTTCTTCATGTATCTTTTTAGTTGAGTTATCTTGTGACTAAGAGATTTCTTTCTCTTACAAATCATCTAAGAATTAAATCTAAAATTCTCCTTTAAGCTTGGTCTTTATGATCCTTTGATCTTTGACTATGTTCTTTTGATTTCTACATGCAGCTCCTTGATTCCTTCAAGTTCTTCCTTGAATATTTTCCTTCAATTTGCTTAATGAACTTGTTGATCACTGCTTGATACCTGTCTTTGCAATTTGACACTAAAACACTTGCACACACATTAAATTGTATTTGTCATATATCAAAATCTCTAAGTCATTGAGTCTTACAGGTTTACCTCTAGATAATAAAAGAAAGTGAAAGAATGATCAAGTTGTGCAAGAACAACAATTGAGTTTTGGAAGAAAAAGTGAGGAAGAAATGGAAGAGATGAAGAAGTGAGTGAAAGGGGAGGGAGGCCACGGTTTTGAGGAGTATTTATAGGCTAGATTTAGGCTTTGTTTGGTTATAAGGAATTGGTTTAATGGGTTTTGTGAATATTTAATTAATATAAGCTTAACCATAGTTAATAGTTAACTTAACTAGGGTTATGTTTCTAACTAGGGTTAAAATTCATGTGGCTCATATTATTTGAGTGGTGTGGCTGATTTTGGGCCACATCTAATGAGTCATACATGACTCATTGATCCTATCCATTAGCGGTTCCCGGAAATGTGGGAGGTTTACAACCAGGTAAAATGAGTGGTTAAGAGTGCGTAGATGTGTCTTGTTAATAACCGCGAAAGCTTGGGGGTATTTTGGTCATTTTACCTAAAAGTCATGATTACTAGCATTTAATGCTCATAAATGCTCGGTGACTCATCCTCCATGAGTCATCATGTATGACTCGTTGTCTCGATCTCTTGACGGGTCTCTACAGTTCCGTTTTCGACTCCGTCGGTTTCCCGATTAGGGTTTTACGCCCGTGTAAAAGCGTAATATTTCGTTTTCGGTTGAAAATTTTCAAAACAACCAAACTCGTTAGAAATATGATTTAAATATAAAACATTGCATTCACAAGTCAAAATTAGGTTTTCTGATCATTAAAATCTTACTGTCAGTGAAAACACCGACTGTTTTCCGTCCGAACTGTTACTAAAATTCATCCGAATAAACATAATATTTTATTTATGATCAGAAATTTGTAAAATAGAATTCCTCACTGACAAAATATAAAAAATCTACAAATTTCAGTTTCTGGTCAAATTAGGGTTTTTTGCCGGTATAAAATTATACTGTTAGTTAAAAACGCAGACCGGTTTGCGTCTGAGTTTTAAAACCAAATTTTAACCAGGGCTTACTACCATAGAGTAGGTTCTAGATATGATTTTGTTTCCTCCAAAATCATTTCCTAGGTCTCAGATAAAATATAAATAAATATATATTTACCGTTAATACAGCGTATCCGAAAATCGGGCTGTTACATGTGGGAAAAGAAAAGAGGGATTGAGTGAGGCTTTTCTATCTTGAGGGAAATCTAGAGAGATTGTGAGAGATTGGGATATGTGAATAGGAATAGAAAGATCAACCATGGGTGTAGTTCTTAGAGAGCATGGTGAGAAACATGGGTGTACAAGAAGAGGCAATGGTTGAGGGATTTTCTATTGTGAAGCCTTGTAATCTCTGTGTTGATCGAGATAGTGAAGGGGAGATGATGATTTGTTGCTATCTCTCCCGTGGACGTAGGCCATAATAACCAAACTACTAAAATCCTGGTGTTCATTTTTTCTTTTATCGTTTTATCTTATTTAGTTTCGTTTGTTCTTGTTATGGTTGATTTGCATGTTTGATGTTCTTGCTTATTTGCTTTCATGGTACATTACCTCTATCCAGGTTTCATGGCCCTGATTTAACCCAACACTTTCTTATGGTGTAGGGGTCTAAGAGAATGCTTTGAGGATGGTTTCTCCCCATGGAACAAATCGGTTTATGAGTTATACATGATTGGAAAACCACTTCACGCATAGGTTTGAGCAATTGTGTTTCCATAAAGCATAAATAAACACAAACTCAAATTTATGAATCCAAAAATATCATAAAAAAGGCAAATCTAAATGAGTAAATTAAAACCAAAAGAACAAAAGGATCACAGAGTCATCATCATGGAATGTTTCAACCATATCTCAAAACGCAAGGGAGTATACTATAGTCTAATAGGTTGATTCTGTTTGGGATGTTTTGATATGCAATGATGGCTTGGAATTGTTCTTTGAAGGTTGTTGCAATATTGACTCATGGTGTTGTAAGGGTTATTGGTTGTTTTGGTTTTCATAAGACTTTTATGGGGTTTTTCTTGCTGTCATTTGTTGTATTCTGGGTTAAAGTGTGTTGGTCTTGTGGGGATTCCTATTGTGGAACTTGTATGGCATCCTAAATGTTTTTGTCATTCATGTGTATGAGTGATGAAATGAGTGAGTATAAGAGTTCATCTAGGTTGTTAAAAAATATATTGAAAAAGCTTGATTATAACAACTACCCCATGCCTAAATGAAAAAAAAAAACAAATTTATTAGAGAAAACAAGGGAAAAAACAACAATTACAATATCAAAAATAAACTTTCCTTCTTGAAACACAGAAACAACACAAACTCTCAAGACTATTTCTTCTTTACTCACCCACTTGATGTCTTATGCTACTTCTTCCATTCTGAATTTTACCTTCAAGAACCTAGAAGAAAAGTTACCCACAAGTATCTGAAGGATCTTGAAGCAAAATTTTGGGGTGGCTATTTTTATATTTGCTTATGTCTTTAAAAAAAATTATTACTCTTAAAAATTTAACTATTTACTTATTACATTAAAACTAAGATTTTTAAGAGGTGACTGATGATATTAAAGCTAAATGCAATGAATAATAGGGGAACATCCCAAACAAGAAAAAAAAAGATATGATTGCATAGAGACAATTAGAGAAACTCTGATTATACCGTACAACATCAATTGTCTAATTTCTACTTGTGCATGTTGAAGGATGGTTAGTCATGGATTCTAGAGGCTACAACTAAAGTAATAAGTCAGTGCATCTTCAAAAATCTAACCTCACAGTTTTGTGCTATCAGGTCTCGAGTCCTTTACACTTCATTCATCGCACTATAGCTACCCATTATTATGCCTTGAATATAGTTAAATATTACTAATGAACACATATTAAGATCAACTTTTTGAAGCCTTGTCTTAAGCCAATGCTAGAACCTCAAGCGCCCTTAAAACTCAGCTATGTAGGTCGTAGCAAACTCGACCACCAATCCAGTTCCCCTTGTAAGTGCTTAGTCATCATCCTCATATAAACTTCGGTTCCTCAAATTTCAAAGTTTGGTCTGTGTTTATCTTAACTCAAGGACTAACTAGATGGGACCACCTAACATGAAAAACCTCCTCTAAATCGATTGGGCTGGGAAGGTGGCTCTACTCCATGGCCCCCTTAATTTCTTCTCTTCTAGACTAAATAGTATTGTAGGACGATAAGGTCGTGCAAAGTTCAAAAGCATGCCTATTCTTCCACATCCATAGTTTCCAGCAAGTCAATGCCTTAGAGCTTTTCTAGCATTAATACTCATATCTGCGAAAACTATATCTTAGAGTCATCTTACACCACTATTTCATGTTACCACCAAAGGATTGACTCATTTTCTCAATTGTGATAAAATCTAGTCTAATCATTATTGCCTATGAATAGTCCTTATCGATGTAGATAATATCTTGCTCTCCTAAGAAATGATATCATCCATTTATAGAAGTTCATTCTTTCAAAGTCTTGAAGCTTCCAAATTTTCAACCACTCAAAATTGAGGTTGTTTTCCTTCTATCTCAGAAGTAACTAGTATGTAATTTTGATACAACATTCGCTTACTCCATTACTAAGCCATATTTTGACATCATTCGTCGAAAAGGGAAGGGAATGACTTGAAACTTTAGGTGCTTATTCTCAAGCATCAACATATTAATTACCCCACGTTCTCAGAGATGAAACTTTGAATTTTTTTTTTTTGTATTTGTTGAGTTTTTTTTATGGTGTATTGTGTATGTGTGTTGAAGCATAGTCCCAAATGGGATACTTCTAATAATATTTTTCTACCTTTTTCGTATAAAGAGAATTCACTTCTACTTGGTTGAACAATCCAAAATGACTGTTGGGCCCACAACTTAGTTTTGGGCTTAAGTTTTTTCGGTTAAACTTTAATTTTCTATAGTGTTGCTTCTTTTGGGTTACTCTTCAAGGTTTAACTCATGAGTGCACATGTTCATGACAACATTGAGGTGATTTTGTTTTACTATTTCTTCTAACTTCTAGCATTTATTTATTTATATGATTTCTTTTATTTTGTGTATTTTGTTTTATTATTTCTTCTACTTCTTGTTAATTTAAATTTCTTAAGTTGATTAATTTATTTCACTAGTTATATTTTTGTGATTAGCTCTCAAATAGTTCTTGTGGTTGTTAATAATTTGGAATGTCATAAAACTATTTTTTGAAGATGATAAGGGTATTCCTTAGACAATTTTTACATCAATCCAAATTAAATCATTCCCCATACAATAATAAGAGTACACCCAATATAACATGATTAATGTTTTGTAAAATAATTGTTGTTTGGATATTCAATTAATATAAAAAAAATTGCATTAAAAAGGGGCATGAATTTCCGATCGAGAATATTAAAAGAAACCAATATTAAACTTTTTGTGTAAGATGTAAATGTGTAGGCTATTAGTTTGAACTTACATTTCAATAATTCAAAATTCCAATTTTATTGTTGTTTCTCCAAAGTAAACTTGTTTAAATTCATTTCAATTGTTCATGGAAGCACCCTTTCATTCTCGAATAGAGATGCACAGATTCCTTGATATTATATATATATATATATATATATATATATATATATATATATATATATATATATATATATATCCACTTGATGTATTATCCAAGAATGTGATATTAAATGGTGAATATTTTTTGTACTAGGTGTTGTCACCGTTGATGATTTCTACCCTAATGCATTTTCTAGACCATCAAGTGGTGCCCCAAATGTTGGTTCGCAGCCCAGGTGCAATAAGGCAAGTGATGGAACTAATCCATACCCTTGTAAGTTGATAATCCAGTATGATATTTTGTTTTCGCTATTGTTTTAGAGTGGATTTCATCAGTTAATTTGATATTTAAACTTTATTTGAGCCAAATTTGGTTCTGTTTTCATAAATAAAGAAAGGTTACAATTGGATTTAGAGTGAGAATGGAAGCTAAGCTGAAGTAACCATCCGTCGCCCGTTTACGATGAGACGCCCTGACATCTCATTAAAGAAAACCTATAATATTTAGGACCTAATCGTGTTATTATCATTAAGCGTATATATAAAAACGGCAGAAAAATTAAAACTTAAAATATAAACAACATATATACACACATGCATAACATATACACATCATATCCTGATGCAGTACAGTAGAGGGAATCCCATCAGTAGGATCCCAATAGGTACAAACTGACATTAACAATAGAATATAAAACGCCTCAAAAAGACGCATTGGCCGTAGACTCTCCACTCAACTACTCGAGTTCACTGCTCGTCCTCCATCATATCCTCCATCGAGTCTTCTTATAGCGATCACATAAATAAAACATACCCAACAGCAAGAAGAAAAGGGATAAGAAACAATATAACGTCAAACGTGGAAAGGGTTTTGCAACTTTTAATTCTATAACAGCACACTAACATCCGTCTCCAAAAGTATAATTATATAAGAGTGTATATATATATATATATATATATATATATATATATATATATATATATATATATATATAACAGTCATCCTCAATCCACATCTAGGATCTTTCCTCTATCCTTCATCATGATGCAATGCAAATGATGTATGAATCATCTCATCAGGTATCAACCATATCCGGATATCCACATCAATCGACACATCCCAGAGTCCCCGGGGCACACCCTCGTCCGCGGATGGAGGATGCCCATGCAAAGCAATGACACTATAGCTGCACAATCCGGTGCACACCTCTGAACCCCGGCCAGGGTGCTCATGCAACGCATGAACTATACCTGCAACTAAAATGAAATAATGTCTGGAATGGTCCGTCGTTAGCCTAACCCTAGGAATTCTCCCTCCGAGGAATAGGTCCCAACAACCATGTTTCGAGTCAACCATATCACAGATCAAGTTTCATGTCACCCCCTAGTGCCCTAACCGCTCATCATAATCTCATAGATAACCTCAATAATAACCTCGTCTCATCAATCTCACCATCATATCACAATAATCCTCTCGGTTAGGCACTACTAACACATATATAATATGAATTCCCCAATACATCCTCATGACTCATCACTTACTCAATCTCTAAGCACAATCATTACACTTATCACATCATACCATCATGTCATCAAAATCATCATTACATTCATATCATCATTACAATCATGTTAACATTTCCAAAATAATAATCATTACCAAAATATAATAATAATAAATATAAACATATTCAAAAATAATTCCAACACTCATAATACCATCCATTAATTACCAAATTCAATTCAACCAGTTAAATCAATCAAGCAGACAATCATCAAATAATAAAATAATATATTTTTATCATAATGACGATAAACGCACAATATCATCATTGGTACCACAAGGTAGTCTCCAATGTGATATGGGCATTGTCCGTTACTCGCTCTCATGTAGGGTTTAGGTCGCCCTACGCCATTATCGAATTAAATGCGACTGCGCCGTTTCCGACGTTAAATGATTTCTTTCCCCCACCTAAAGAACGTACGACCTCAGAAAGGCTACGAGGTCACTCCTACTTGACTCCTCTCCAATCTTCCTCACACCGAACGAGGTCCCTGAATCTCCGAAATTTCACCTAAACATCACATTTTGAAAGACACAAAATAAGAAACTCAAAATCTGTAGCAAACACCCCAAAATCCGCCACTGTTTCGGCTCTATATCTCACAATACAGACACTTATTTCAAAATTTGAACGGTGAGAATAAATAACTACCTTTCATTTAGCTTATCCAAAAATTCAGCTCGATCCAACGGTGAATGCACCTAGGATGAACCTTCCAAGGTGACTGGTCAGGAGCTACACGGGTTGAGTTTATATCCTTCTTCTGAGTTAACTAACTCACACTCTGGGAATTACTCAGAAGTTTCAACTGTTGGATATGAAATACTATCAACCTAGAACCTCTCTATGAAATTTCAACACGATCTAACGGTGGAAGAAGGTGTGGTGAGGGATTTACAGAAGCTGTTCCACCAAGCTTCAAGCTTTCAGCATTGGTTGTCTTGTACTTTGGGAATTTTCTTCTCCACTCTTCTTTCTCATGCTGCATGAAAGTGAGAAGGAAGTGAAGTCTGATCAATCTCCTTTCACTTAGCTAATGTCTTGGTTTTGTTTTAGATGACTTAGGTGGCTTGATTTAGTCAAGTGCATGCATGTTAGGCTAGGTGTCACATAGGTAGCATGGTTAGGTATCTTTAAGTTAGATTAGTGGAGTCCAAGTGTCCCTCGGTGGAAGCCACACCCATGCAACCTTCCTCTTAGTGACACGTGTCCAACTGTGACATGTGTCATCCACACATGTTGCGCGTGTTGCCCTGTCAGCACAACCGGGTATTTTCTTCCGCATTTTCCCATGTAACCTACTATTAGGATATTCTTCTGTATTATTTTAGGTTACTTATAAGACCTATTGTACTCAGGCCCAACCTAAATTAATATTCTGACTCTCAATTAATTAGTCGATCACAAAACGCTCGGTTTGTGTTTCTTTACGTCATGGACCCATTCGACGTCCGATTGACCTCAAATTTGAGATATAGGCTCATCAAGACCTAATAAACAACATCAAACCATCAAGAATGCCTAATCTCATTCCTATCTCCAAATTTCTAATTTCACACTCATACATCTTAAGGAAGATAATCGGGGAAAAACCCTAAGTTGTTCTTACGTTCAAACTCACTCAAGATGACTGCGTACTTTCCATGCAAGGGTCTCTAAACCTTAGATAACATCTCAACTATGTAACTAAAGACTTAAACATAATCCTCTTACGTAAACAAAACATGAAATTACGGCTGTTACATTCGACATTTGAGCCGAAACCATAACCAAGTGGAGAATAAACCGTGTAAGGGAAAGCAAGAATTAAAGTGCAGTGTGACCTTGTATTGAAAAGTTATATAAAAAGAATATGTCATGGAAGAAACTAATGTAGCAACAACAAAATTCCATGACCTTCTATTGCATGTTGTGAAATTGATTGCAGATTCCCTAAATCTATTTGATTACATTTTGAATTTTCGAGCTGTCTCACAGGATTTTTTTTGTTGCAGATCCTCCATTTATCGGGGAAACGCAATGGAAAAATCGGAAGGCTCTCCTTTATGCCTTTGGCTCTTGTTTCCTACTAATTTGACTATTCTCAATTGTCTTGATCCAAAGCATGTTTATAGATTGACAATTCCTGAAACATTAGGGGAAAGCCAATTGCGTTGTATAAAACATGGTTCATAGAAGCAAAGAAGTTGTATACATATCTCTCGTTAAAAAGTATTATTTCAAATATCGGTATATTAGTATCTCTAAAGAAAAGAAGTTGTATGCATATCTCTAGTTCAGAAAGGACAAAAAGAATCAAAAGTGCTTTATGTCAACAACAAAAAAAGGAACATAAAGTACTATCCTGCTCTGACCCAAAAGTTAGAAAGCACGTTCTACATCTACTACAAAGTCTGGAACACAGAAAGAGTAAGAAAAGTGAAGAGAATACTTTTTAACGTTTTGATAAAACAGAATGACTCTTTTATGAAGCTCTCTATATCGTGATCGAACTCAATGAATAAGGTAATCTCTTAAATGGATCTATTTTCATGAGAAGACTATTTAAAGAAGATAATTGAAGTTACTCAACACAAAGACCAATATAGAGATATAAACGCAAGTGTGCAATAGAGAGAATGCATATTGGAAAAAAGTGCAACAAGCTTAAAATCTTTCAAATCTCTGTCATTCATTTTCTAAGTTTCACATTGTAAATATACTTAGAGAAGTTTGTATAAGCAGTCATACCTATTGTGATACATATTCACTTTATGAATGTAACTAGTTGACTTTCTATATACTGTAATCTGAATCTATTGCTTCAAAACATCCCTCTTTGTAAATCCTGTAGAGGCTTTCTAAATGAATACTTGTTGCTGTCTAGAAAGGCTAAATGTGTAAATAATAGTCATTGTTTGAGCCTAGAGAGGCTAGGTATGAGAATGATAGTTCGTCTGTAACCTGATCGGCTATAATGGAAAATTTTGTTTGAGCCAAGGGTTGGACGTAACCAAAAGGTTGTGGGTGAACCAAGATAATACCTTCAGTATTTATCTCTATCCTTTAAGCTTTTGATATTGCTTTAATATTTATTTGTGACTAACCTTGGAGATTGACTGTGCATACTCAAATATTATTGTTTAACTCTTCTAGTAGTTGTTCTGTGTGTGTTTCTAGCTTAGACGTTTGCTTAGTGTCTTCTCTTTGATACTAGTTTAGGTTGTTGTTTTTATTCCGCATTTTAATCCTAATTTACAAAAAGTTTTGGGTAAACATTATTCAATCCCCCTTATAGAAATTTTGTTGTTTCTCATATTTATAGAGAGGGTAATTGTTGTGCAGATAAACTATTCAATCCCCTTTCTAGTGTTGTTTTTCATCATTTCATTTAGCTTAGTTGATAATTAAAGTCAGAATTATTATATAGGATGAAGCTCCAATGACTCATAAGCACTGCTTTGAAGCAGTTGGATGCCCTCCCATTCTTTAATCCTGATAGTTTGAATCTCCTTTTTGGAGGAAAAGTGGTCATTCTTGGTGGAGATTTCAGACAAATTCTCCCACTTATATCGATGGGGACAAAACAAGATGTTTTTTGTTCCAACATTAATGTCTCATACCTTTGGAAATTTTGTCAAGTCTTAACCTTTACTAAAAATATGAGACCTCAAAATGTGTGTTCATATTCTAATGTTGAAGAGATGAAGAATTATTCGGAATGGTTGCATTGGCGATGGAAGGACTTGTGAAGCCAATGATGGAGAAGTTGTCATTGAAATTCCTTATTATTTGCTCATAACGAATTCGGGTGACCTGGTTGATTCTATTGCTAATAACATTTATCTATCTGTGTTGACCAATATGGTTGACCCACCACTCTTCCAACATATGCCTATTTTGGCATCAAAAAATAAAATTGTAGATATGATGAATGATTATCTAATGTCATTGGTTCCCAGAGAGTAATCAACTTATCTTAGTTTTGATAGCCCTTGCACAACGAATATAGATATTGATAGAACAGGTGATATTCATATCCTAAGTTTTTGAACCCCACTTCCTCAGAACTTCCAAAACAGGAGTTAAAACTCAAAATTGGTGTTCCTGTTATGTTGTTGAGAAATATAGATCAATCTTCAAGACTATACAAGGTATTGGACTTATAATTACTCAAATGGGCAACTATACTTTAGAAGGAAAATCCATCTCAAGAAGCTAATATTGGCCAAAAGTTTTTATTCTCAAATTATCTTTAATGCCTTTTGATAATAAGATTCCTTTTAAATTCCAACGTAGATAGATTCCTTTTGTTGTTCCTTTTGCAAAGCTTATAAATAAAAGTGAGAGACAATCTCTTAAACATGTAAGAATTTATCTTCCACATCCAATTTTTTTCACATGGATAGTTGTATGTCACAATGTCAATTCGTGGATTGAAGATACTTGCGTGACAATGAAGGACACATTTCCATCACCACCTTAATTTTTATTATAATTTTTATTATTCAAATGGTGTAACTCTAAACAGTCCACCAAATGGGTCTCACAAGCTACCCCCACATCTTTATATACATTATTCTCTATTAGTGTTCTCTCTTTTTTTATTGGATTATTACATAAGAACTTTAGAAGCAAGTGTCCTTACATGTTAATATCGCATCATCTTACTCCAATGGTACAACCTAACAAGAACTAGTTTTTATTTATTTTTTGTTCGAGACCTTTGGTATCCATAATTCATATTGGACTCCGAGTGATCTGAGTCAAGCCGGGAAGTGAGACAACCCGATGTGTAACACCCCGATTTTCTTTGTTTTCTTATATCTGTGAAAACATATAAATGTGGATATCTTATCCGAAACCTAGAAAATGATTCTGGCTAAAACAAAATCATTTCGGAATTCTATTAAATAGAATAAGGTTCCAGTTAAATTTTATGTTTAAAAATCAAACAAAACCCAGTCTGCGTTCTCATAGTCAGTAAAAGCTTACTGATCAGAAAACCTAATTTTGACCCATGAATGAAAAATCAATGATTCTTACCCTTTTCTTAAGTGATAGGAGTCATTTCGAAATTTTCATCCGAAAATAAAATATTATATTTTATTCGGACGAAATGGTTATTGAGACGTGCGGAAAAACCGTGAGTCGGGTAAACGACAAAACGGGATGTGGTGCAGAGATGATGAAAGTGATTGATGGGACTTGTGAAAATTTGTCACATCATAACTTTTAAATCATGATTCACTTTAAAAGTGATTGATGAAAGTCATTGATGGGACTCGACGAGATATCCGGGGCGTAGCACCCTCGGGTAGTGGAAATCGGTATCCCTGCTTGAAATGTACTCTATCAGGAATTATTTTGTATTATTTAGGTGAGATGTGATACCCTAGAACAATTGGGGATCGGACCCAAGAAAGGACGACCCAACACGAAACAATTGTGTTATAGGCATTATCGTGATCCTATCATGCTCGACGAAGGGAAGTTAGGATCTTCGGAGATTGTCAATTAGAGAGTGGATATTGAAGTGTCATGTCATATTTTTAGAAAATGCATTTGGTTATAAAACCTTATTGAGATGATTATGATGTTGCATCATGTATTGTTATTATCATGTACTGTTATTCTGTGAGTCATGTATGTGACTGCTACGATTTAAACTCATATATTGGTATCTCACCTTTGCATTATTTTCTTGCTTTGGTTCTCTGTTGTGGTATTTTGTTATACGTATATAGATGGATCCTCTACACAACATGATTCACTCGGGCTTCCTGGCCCACCCTTTTGAGTTTCGTGACGAGGCAGGCACTTGGGTGATATACCCTGGGGCTCGGAGTGCCACTTACATGGGGCCATTACTATCTACAGAGGGAGTCGAGGCAAGGATAACCTCATGCACGTAGAGTGTGAAGACAGTTGAAGTACCACTACCACCGATTTGGAAGTTGCTGAGGCATTTAGTGGAGATGGGGAATACCTACCACCAAACACCACCACTACAGGTCATTCCTGGAGTAGCACCAGTATCTCCAACACCAGAGATGCCTAGGGATGGCAATCCAGAGCCTATCCACCGGGTACCCTAAAAAAATACCCCCTGTGGGTAGGGTAAAAACCCGTTTTTTGGGTAAGGGTACGGGTACTGGTAATTACCCGTAAATCTGAGAGGGTATGGGGGCGGGTACGGGTACCTTGGTACCCACCCTTCCCCATACCCGCATGTATATATATATATATATGTATATATATGTATTTATTTATATTAATATATTAATACATTAATACATATAATTATTAGAGATCAAAATTAGAAACTTGAAACCCTAGTACTACCTCAGCCGTTTCACCCTTTCTGCTCCAACTCGTATCATCTTCCTTGTAACCTTGTTCATCTCCAAGCCTCCAACCACCGTCCCTTCCTCCTTCATCGCTGGCTAGAACTTTCTCCACCGTCATCTTCCTTCATCGCCAGGCCTTCACCATTCGACCTTTCCTCTGTTCGACCCTTCTTCCTCCTTCATCGACCCTTCCTCTGTTCGGCCTCCTTCATCTCTGTTCGATGGCAACGTTCCATCAACAGCGTCTGGCCCACCACAAACTCCACCCATCAGTTCGACCTCCAGAAGCGACGGCGCACCACAACCTCCACCCATCTCTGTAACACCTCAAGATTCACCCTTATGTTTATATGTGTTAGTTCTGGCATATATATGTTTGATATTTATCTATATGTGTATATATTATTCCATATGATAATATGTATATTAATATATGATTATTTAATTAATATGAGATTGTGTCTCTTAATGTTTTATTTTATATGTTAATATATGATATGTGATTTTATTAATAATAAGCGAATAAGAATGATATGATAAGATATCGTGTGATTTAGTATTTAAATAGAGATAGTGTTATTATTAGATTTTAGCCCCTCAAACAATCAGATTAGAGTCCTTATCAATATAGGATCATCCTCTTTTTGTTTATATCTTAAGATCTTATCATAATCTCCTAAGGATCCTATCTAAGAATAACTACCAAATCTGTCGCTAAACTTCCATCAAACTTTTGACCATCTTAGAGTCCGATTTAGGATTCGATAATTATACATTAATTTGTATATATTTCTCTGAGATTTCTAAAGACACCAAGAACGCCTCCATCGGAAACTTGTAACTCAAGTTATGGTCAAAATACCGAACTGTATACAGTTTGGGCTGAAATAGAAACCTGTTATGACCCAAACTCGTATATATACCATTAGACTCGACCAAAACCTAGTTTGCACGACCCCAACACTCAGAAAATTGCCTCCCTACTTCCCCTTTGAATCCTTATGATTTTTCTCCCTAAAACTCTCTCTAGGGAACCCGTTCTTACACAGTTCTTCACTGTTTCTTGATAGGAGAACATCGATACGAATAGGGGTTCATTGTGCTTGCTGTTTGGGTCTTTAGAAAAGGTAAAATTCGTTCACCTTGCCCCCTGTGTTCTTTCTTTCAAGTTCTTGATCTCTTCCTTTTGATTTCTTGATCTTAGAGTTGAACCAAAGTGTCTCTTTGGCGTCCTTGAGGTCGTAGACAAGCGCTAGTGAGACGGGACCCTAGTTGATCTTCTTTCTTCTTTTGAAACGCGAACCTCGTATCAGGTATGGGAGAAGAATAGTGTATACACTAGACTAGGGAGTAGCGTAAGATGAGGGGTTCCCATAGCCCCGTTTATTGTTGTTATAATGTATTGATGCCATGATCTGCCTGGTTGTATGACTGAATTGTTTATATGTTTAATTGGATTAATTGGTATGCCTATTTGTTATGATTGTTGAGTTGTTCATGATGTGGTATGCCGGTTGAATTGGTATGAATACCCATGATTATGAATGTTGTTGTTATGACATGGATTATGTTGATCACATTGACTGGATTAATTGTTGTTGATGATGATGTTACCATGATGTTGAATATGTTAATAAGACCCTAATCGGATTTAATTAGGACTCTTAGTTAACATAGGACTTAAGGGATTAATTCCCCAAAGCTTCATAAGACATGAACTATGTTAGTGAGGGGTGAGGTTTGATGTTGAATGTTTTAGTTAAGACCCTAGGATCTGATTTGAGAGAATTAGGGAGCCTAAACTCCAAGAACACGTTGAATTCTGCCCAGATTAGTATGGTCCTGCGCCAGAGCACAAATGTCTTGAACAGGGAGCACAACCGTGTTCCCAGTTAAATTCTGGAAAATAGGTCGCACATTTAGCACGGTCGTGTAGGACAATGAGCACGACCGTGCTCCACTTAAGTGGCAGCACGACCGTGCTTGGGGTTTAGTACGCCCGTGCTTCCCCCTACTGGTCAGACCATAAGATTAATGAATTAAAGGGGTGCTTACCCCAATTATCCCCAGATGATGTAATAATACACTAATCAAATGATAACAAGTTAGATAACTTAATTAAAGATTAATTAAGATAACAAAGACTGATAAGCGGTCAAGCTTGTGCATGCGATGGGTTACCGCTCATTGTCACACTTTGGTGCTTTTTGGCCAAAGTGCTCTCGATGCTTTTTGGTCAAGATGTTGTTATGTTGGACCTTGGTGCTTTTTGGCCAAGGGGGCCTTGACCCCATGGTTTGGATCTAAGGTGTTAATGTTGATGTTGGTAATAAGTCTTGGGTGCTTTTAGGCCCAAGCAAAGGAGGTGGTTGCCTTGTGTGTTGTTGTGCCATTTGCATAGAGCATTGGAGTTGATGTTAAGGGGATGTTCAACATAGGGGAGGCCGTCCTAGTTATGATATTCTGGCCCAAGTCTCGGGTGGTTCACCCATGGTTTGGTGAACCGTGCGCCCCCGAGGTGGCGTATCCAGTTATGATATGTCGACTATCCAAGGGGTTCCTCCATGGTTTGGGGAACTGTAGGTGTTGGTACTTTTTGGCCAATACGGATATGTAACTCAAGTTGACTTCCTGAGTTAGTTGGATCCACATGCATTGATGGAGTAGTGGAGTAGGGTTGAATTGCACTGCATAGCATATGTTGGATGATTAACATGTTGTTATGGTATTATATGATGATGTATAAATATTGTATGTTGTTATATTGCTATGTCATGCTATGATGTATGTTCATCTTATTCCATATTCCCATGACGTTGTGTTTACATGATTTCTTACTCCTTGTTTTCCTGTTTCTGCTGTTGCATGTATTTCCTTATGCAGAGGACGGTGAGCAGCCAGTAGAGGAGTGACTCCTATATACCATTAGACTCGACCTAAACCTAGTTTACACGACCCCAACACTCAAAACCTCCTCCCTCCTTCCTCTTTGAATCCTTTTGATTTTTCTCCCTAAAACTCTCTCTAGGGAACCCTTTCTTGCACCGTTCTTCACAGCTTCTTGATAGGAGAACATCGCTACGAATAGGGGTTCATTGTGCTTGTTGTTTGGGTCTTTAGAAAAGGTAAAATTCGTGCACCTTGTCCCTTGTGTTCTTTCTTTCAAGTTCTTGATCTCTTCCTTTTGATTTCTTGATCTTAGAGTTGAACCAAAGTGTCTCTTTGGCGTTCAATATAATGCACTAGCTAAGAATATTATAACATCTGCTTTAAGCCATGATGAGTTTTTCAGGGTTTCAAATTGCAAATCAGAAAAGGAGATATGGGATACATTGCAAGTAACACATGAAGGAACCACAGATGTCAAAAGAGAAAGAATGAACACCCTCACACATGAATATGAGTTATTTTGCATGAATCGAGGAGAACCAATGGAGGTTATGCAAATGCGATTCTCACACATTGTGAATCAAGTGACTACACTTGGAAAGACAATATCCTATGAAGATCGAGTTGACAAAGTCATGAGATGCCTATGTAGAGAATGGCAACCTAAAGTCACTGCAATCTCAGAATCTAGAGACCTCTCATCAATGACCATTGCCACATTGTTTGGAAAACTGCAAGAGCATGAATTGGAGTTGAACAGACTGAATGAGAATGAAGAAACTGACAAAAAGAAAAAGAGATTGGCTCTGAAATCACAAGTCGGAGAAGTAGAAGATAGTGATGATGATGATTCAGCACAAGAAGCTGAATCTGAAAAAGAGATGAGAATGCTAGTTAGAAAATTCAAGAAGTTCCTAAAGAAGAAAGGCAACTTCAAAAGAAAGTCATCCACTTTTCAAAGGAGAAATTTCAGCAAAGGCGACAACTCTTCCAACAACATCACATGCTATGAATGTGGAAAGATTGGCCACATGAAGCTTGACTGTCCAAAACTGCAAAAGAAGGATAAAACAGAAAAGTTTGACTCAAAGGACAAGAAGTGGAGAAATCTAAGAAAGGCCTACATTGCTTGGGATGATAATGATGTAGATTCCACTGAAGAATCTGAATCTGAGGAGGCATACCTGTGTTTGATGGCCAGCAATCATAGTGATTCAGAAAGTGAAGTAAGTTCTAATTATCAACCTTCTTATGATGAATTGCAAAATGCTTTTGAAGAACTTCATAAAGAATCCATTAGACTTGCTAGATTGCTAATTAAGTCTAAGAAAACCATCACATGCCTAGAAGATAAAAATTATGTTTTAAACAAAGAGCTAGATGAATTAAAAACAGAAAATTGTGCTGTAAAAGAAAGATTGGCTACTGTTTTGGAACCACCTATATGCTCTAATTGTTCTAAGTGTTGTACATTGACTAAAGAAATTGAAAAACTGAAAAATGACTTAGCCAAGTTCACAAATGGTAGAGATAACTTGAATGCTTTATTAGGACAGCAAAAATATGTTTATGATAAGGCTGGAATAGGCTATGAACCTAAGATACATGAGAAATATTTCAAGAATTTTTTTGCTGCACCTATGACATCAAACACACCATTTGTTAAATGCAATTTTTTGTGCTAGAAAAGGTCACACAACTTATACATGTCATTACAGGAAGAACTTGAAGAAATCAAAAGAGCTATATGGAGGAATCAAAGAGAAAACACAAAGATCAAAGGATCATCAAGACCAAGCTTAACGAAGAATTTTAGATTTAAGTCTTAGATGATTTGTAAGAGAAAGAAATCTCTTAGTCACAAAATAGCTCAACTAAAAAGATGCATGAAGAAAATCAATTTTCATAACCTGCATTAAAAGGAATAAGTTTTTGTTAATGAAAATGATGTTTGGAAATAAGAAGCGCTCGTCCAACACAAGTAATAGAAGTGCTCGTCCAACACAAGTGACAGAAGCACTCGTCCACTGAAGTGATAGAAGCGCTCGTCCACTAAAGTGATACAAGCGCTCGTCCACTAAAGTGATAGAAGTGCTCATCCACTAAAGTGATACAAGCGCTCGTCCACTAAAGTAATATAAGAGCTCGTCCAACACAAGTGATAGAAGCGCTCGTCCAACACAAATGACAAGCACTCGTCCACCAAGTGACAGAAGTGCTCGTCCACTAAAGTGACAGAAGTGCTCGTCCACTAAAGTGACAGAAGTGCTCGTCCACTAAAGTGATACAAGCGCTTGTCCACTAAAGTGACTGAAGTGCTCGTCCACACAAGTGACAGAAGCGCTCGTCCACACAAGTCTTTGGACTTTCTACGTCCTTAATGAGAAGCTCCGTCCAATGACGTGGCAAGAAGGACTCGCTTATTTTTATGATGGACGCGAATGCTATAAGAACTGATGTAGAATCTTATTTCAAGAACCAGAATCAAGAAAACAGATTCTGTTATCAGACCCAAATCTGTTATAATTGATCCCAACGACTATAACTTGTTTCCTATATATAGAGAGATCAAAGGAACACTTTTCAATAAGATAACATATCAAGAACATATCAGAATTACACGAAATCAATTTTGAGAGATCAATTGTGAAAATCATTCATTATCTTTCTTGAGCTTATTGTGAAAAAATGTTTCATTCTCGTAAGTGTTTCAATTTGTTTATCTGACTATTGAGAGTTAGGAATCAATTTTTCGTTCTATTTTATTGTAAAAAGAGAGGGAGTCTCTCTGAGTGATTAGGGTGAGGTATCCCTAAGGAAGAACATCGAGGCTCTTCACAAGAGTGTGGTATCTCGAGGTGAAGGAGTGCTCTGTGGTGTAAAGGTTTTTCAAGTTACCTGGCTAAAACTTGTTGTGTTAGTGTGTGAAAACCCACAGGTGGAGTGGAGACTGGATGTAGGTCACAGTGGTGGTGACTGAACCAGGATGAATCTGGTTGTGTGGTATCTCTAAACTCACTCTTTAATTTCTGTCTTGTGCATATAACTATTATCTTGATGTTCTAAGTATTCAATTGATATCACTTCTTGATCTTCATAATCAGTATTGAATCTTGAGTAAACTGTAATAATAACTGTGTATTCAATTCTATTTTCAAGGATCAATATTTGAATTGAATCTTGCACATATACTGAAACTGAAACCTGCAAGTTTGTTCTTGATTGTTAATGCTTGTATCTGAAACTTGCATAACTTGTTATTAATCTTTAAAGGCTTAATCAGTTTCTGTATTTTGTTATTGTTGAGTTTTGAACCTGAACCTATTCTGAATTAATCTTTCTTATCTTCATCATCTTCCAATTCAAGATTTTATATAAACCCTTCATTGATTTTGTAAAAGATCTTGAGGCCACAAATATGAAAACTAAAGTTTTGTGAAAAAGTTTTTAAGAGGGAAATATTTTAATAAAACACAATCCCCCCCCCCCCCCCCCCCTTGAGTCATTGAAGCCAAAACAACAGAAATTTCCAAGCTTTGGTAGAAATGTGTAGGAAGGTAGAACAGATGAGGAAGGAAAAAGATAATCGGAGAGATGTTGGATGACCATCTAGATTCAAGAACCGGTTTCAGAATGAAAGAGGAAATCAAGCCCAGAGGAAACCATACTATAGACAACCTGGAAACAACTAGAACCAACAATCTTATCGTCCAGTAGCTTCTGCATCTGGTAGTGGAGGACAACGGAACCAAGACCAAGGAGATGCTCCGAGATGCTACAAGTGTGGAAATTCAACCCACTCTACAAAAGAATATCAATTGACAGGAATGCAATGTTTCATATGTGGAAAGATAGGACATCTAGACAAAGAATGCAATGCTCAAAGGTCGGCACCAGTTTCCAACAACTCAAGGACCAATAAACCAACGGCTAAGGGAAGGGTTTACACCATGAGTGGTGCTGAAGCTTCACAATCTGATGATTTGATACAAGGTAATTGTGACATAGCTGGTAATCTTTTAACTGTACTTTTTGATTCGGGTGCAACGTATTCTTTTATTTCGATGGATTGTGTGAGACATTTGAAATTGTCTGTTTCTTCCATGACATATGATTTAATTGTTTCAACGACTACTGTTGAGCCCATTGTTATAAATTCTATATGTATGAACTGTCCTGTTATCATTCAGGATAGACATTTCCTTGTGAATCTGATATGCTTGTCTTTAATACAGTTAGATGTAATTCTAGGCATGGATTGATTATCTTCCAACCATATCCTTTTAGACCGTGCTCAGAAAATTTTAGTATTTCCTAATCCTAAGATTTCTAGATTTTTATATACCAACCAAGTAAGAACTTCTTCAAAAGAAGAAGATCAGGGATGCTTGTTTTTATCTAGGTTAGAAGTCGAGGGGGAGATCGATTTGAGTACGGTGCTTGTAGTAAGAGAGTTCCTAGATGTTTTTCCGAATGATGTTTCGGGTTTGCCACCAATTCGAGATATCGAGTTCTCCATCGATTTAGTTCCAGGAACCGGTCCGATTTCTATCACTCCCTACCGAATGTCGCCCAGGGAACTTGTAGAATTGAAAGCTCAACTGGAAGATCTTTTATTGAAACAATTCATACGACCGAGTGTGTCCCCGTAGGGAGCGGGAGCACCAATTTTGCTAGTAAGGAAGAAAGACGGAGGTTCGAGACTCTGCGTACATTTCCGACAACTCAACAAGGTGATGATTAAGAACAAATATCCTCTGCGACGCATTGACGATCTGATGGATCAATTAAGAGGAGCTGTGGTATTCTCAAAGATCGATTTAAGGATGGGTTATCACCAAATAAGGGTGAAGACCGAAGATATACCAAAGACTGCGTTCAGAACTCGTTATGGACATTATGAGTATCTCGTAAAGCCTTTTTGAGTGATGAATGCACCTGCTGTCTCCATGGACTACATGAATCGGATTTTTCGTCTGTTTCTTGATAGGTTCGTTGTAGTGTTCATCTATGATATTCTCATTTACTCAAAGAATCATGAGGAACATGAAGAACATCTGCAACAAGTTCTACAGATCCTACGAGAGAAGATATTATATGTAAAACTTTCCACATGCGAGATTTGGCTGGAAGAAGTGAAGTTCTTAGGGCACGTGATCACTAAAGAAGGAATTGTTGTAGATCCTGCGAAAGTAGAAGTTGTACTTTGTTAGGAAAAACCAAAGACGGTGACGGAAATTCGAAGCATTGTTGGTCGAGTTGGCTATTATCAGAGGTTCATTGAAGGTTTTTCAAAGATAGTGGCACCCTTGACTCAACTTACAAAGAAAGATCAACATTTTGTGTGGACTACGAAATGCGAGGAAAGCTTTCAATGGATAAAGGAACCATTTACAACTTCGCCGGTACTAATACTTCCTGAACAAAATGAACCTTATGAAGTATATTGCGATGCTTCACATCAAGGTTTAGACTGTGTGTTAATGCAACGTCGAAAGGTTGTAGCATATGCGTCACATCAACTGAAGACTCATGAGAGGAATTATCTGACGCGTGATCTAGAATTAGCTGTTGTGGTTTTTGCACTAAAAATGTGGAGACACCATCTTTATGGAGTCAAGTTTGATGTTTTTAGTGACCGCAAGAGTTTGAAATACCTGTTTGACCAAAATGAGCTCAACATGAGGCAAAGACGATGGATCGAATTTCTAAAAGATTATGACTTCACATTACAATATCATCCTGGAAAAGCCAACGTAGTGTCGGATGCACTGAGCCGAAAAGCCATTCATATCTCAACTATGATGGTAAAGGAACTCGAATTAATTGAGAAATTCTGTGATCTCAATTTAATTATGGAAGTAAGCCAAGAGAAAATCAGTTTATGAAAGATAAAGATTTCTAGTGGACTGATGGAAGAAATCCGAGAGCAGCAAGCTGTGGATGCATTCATTCCAGAGAAGAAAGACTTAATGGAAAAAGGAAAAGCTACTGAGTTTAGCTTAGGATTGGATGACATCTTAAGGGAAAAAGGCAGAATCTGTGTACCAAATAACCGGAGATGAAGAAGATGATTCTGGAAGAATCACACAAGAGCAAGTTAAGTATTCATCCGGGATCAACAAAGATGTATCAAGATTTAAAACAAAGATTTTGGTGGCCAGGCATGAAAAAGCAAGTAGCGGTTTATGTGGCATCATGTCTGACTTGTCAAAAAGCAAAGGTAGAACATCAACGACCTGGAGGAATGCTTACATCTTTGGATGTACCTGAATGGAAGTCGGATAGAATATCAATGGATTTCGTAGTAAGTTTACCCAGAACTTCCAAAGGTTTTGAGTCAATTTGGGTAATCATTGACAGGTTAATGAAATCAGCACATTTCTTACCTGTTAAGACTAATTTCACTGTGCAAAATCTTACTGATGTTTACATCTAGGAAGTGATCAGACTTCATGGAGTGCCTTCGAGTATCGTTTTAGATCGAGATCCGAAGTTCACTTCACGATTCTGGGGGAGTCTACATCAAGGGCTAGGAACCAAATTGCGTTTAAGTTTATCATATCATCCTCAAACAGATGGACAAACAGAGAGGACAATTCAATCTTTGGAAGACTTGCTGAGAGCATGTGTCTTAGACCATCGTGGGATTTGGGATGATCTTTTACCAATGATAGAATTCACGTACAACAACGGTTTTCATACAAGTATAGGGATGCATGGCTCCCTATGAGGCTTTGTATGGGCGAAAATGTCAAACATCGTTGCGTTGGTACCAAGATGGAGAAAGCATGATTCTCGATCCCGAGATTATGCAACAAATGATGGAGAAGGTTAAACAAATCCGGGAACGGATGAAAGCAACTCAAATCAGGCATAAGAGTTACTCATATCGAAGAAGACGACCTCTCGAATTTCAAGAAGGTGAACACGTATTTTTGAGAGTCACACCCACGACTGGGGTAGGTAGAGTCATAAAGTCCAAAAAACTCACTCCTAAATTCATTGGACCTTATCAAATTCTTCGCTGTATTGGTCCAGTAGCTTACCAAGTTGCTTTGCCACCTTTTCTTTCAAATATTCATAATGTATTCCATGTCTCACACTTGAGGAAGTATATTCCTGATCCTTCGCATGTAATTGAACCCGACGTAGTACAATTAAAAGAAAACTTTTCTTATGAGGCTTCACCTGTACGAATCGAGGATAAGATGATTAAGCAACTCCGGGGTAAACAAATATCCTTAGTCAAGGTTATTTGGAATGATACGACTGGAGAAGCAACATGGGAAATTGAGGACAAGATGAAATTTCACTATCCTGATCTTTTTCCAGGTACGTAATTTCAAGGACAAGTTTTTTTTTAATGGGGTAGTAATGTAACACCCCGATTTTCTTTGTTTTCTAATATCTGTGAAAATATTTAAATGTGGATATCTTATCTCAAACCTAGAAAATGATTCTGGCTAAAACAAAATCATTTATGAATTCTATTAAATAGTGATGCGTAATTTTTAAGATATAAAGGCAAGTGCACCTCGTCGCAATCAAGTAATACGGTGGTGAGACCGGTTATCGTATCCACAGGGATCGGATGTCAATTACCAATTCACAAACTCAACAACTATCTAGACTAAACTAAAATATGAGAGATTAAAACAGAAAATAAAGAAATAAAATATTTTTGGTCTTTTTGGACTTTTAACAAACACTTGGAGTGCAGAATTTACAAATGGTTGAGATTGTCAGGTTTAGACTACACTAATCCTCCCTTGATTGCAATGAAATGGCTAACAACACAAGTCCTAATTCAATTTTGCCAATCAAGCCTTTTCTAAAGTACTCAAGCCTAATGTCTTAGGTGCATTGAGCCTAAAACCCCAAATCAAACCTTAATGCCTTAGGTGGATTAATCTGTGATTTTGCATTAAGTCAAGACTTATAAGATTGCAAGCATTCAACACCTATGTCTAGATTCTTGAACTACTTGGCATATGATTCATGAGCATGCCTTAACACCAACCTTCCAGTTATCTATCAAAGCAACATATCATTCCTATGGGTAGCTAATCCAAGGAAGGCATTAAGCACAGAATCACATACTCATAAAGAAATAGAACTTGTATTGAAACCAAATCAATTAACAATCAAGTTCAGAAAAGCTACATCTAAACCCAACAATGGGGGAATTAGCTATACATGATAAATTCTACAAAAGAGAAAGAGAGAAGAGAGGAAGAAAACTTCATGATGAATCCTTCAATCTCCTTCCAATCCAAGAGTAGAGAGATGTCATCTTTAAGGTCCCAGCCTTCCCCCAGCCATCAGCCCTCTTTAGGGTTTCCAAGCCTCTGCAAAAGTCCCCTTTTTCTCGTCTCACTGTGCTGTTATTTATAGATCCGTCGCGCGTCACGGCCGTGATGTCCATCACGGCCAGGCCGTGACGCTTTTCGTCAAGGCGTGTCTTCGAGTTTTTGCCTTCTTCTGCTTGATCACTAGTGATGGTCATCACGGCCAGGCCGTGATAGGCTCTGTTTGGCTCATATTCTTCTCTTTTTAAGCTCCAAAATCATCCAAGCTTCATTATAGCCAAATATGCACAGTTTTCCTTCAATTTCGCAAAACAACACACGTAAAACCACCTTCACCCGTTCCAAGGTAAAAACTAATAAAAACAAACTAAAAATTCCTAAACTATATGCAAATGCATGCGAGAAATGTACATGGAAAATGAGGTGAAATCACACTCATCAAATTACCCCAAGCTTAAGACTTTGCTTGTCCTCAAGCAAAATCCAAGGCCAGAAGAATAAACATAACATTGATAGTGAACTAAGAACCCGAGTAAATGATTCAAGCAATAGGCAAATCAAACAATTCAAAGAAGAGACAATCAATTCAAGTCCAATTAGAGGCTTAGGTTCCTTAGACTCATATTCTCACTGATTTGGGCACTCTTTCTCACTTGAAGCTCACCCCAAGCTTGTTTATTTGCTTGGCTCTCTTTCTTGCCTCACTCACTCAAGTGTTCAAGTATATATAACAATTCGCTCCATTTTCCTCAAGGAATGATTCCTACCATATGCTTGACTATCAACCAAATCTCCACTTTATTTATGAAAACACCTAAGAATCAAGAGGTCTTTATTTGGTTGTAACATGGCCATGGGATTAATCTTTAGGTGGGGATAACAAGAAAGGGATATTTCAAAAGGCTAAACCAAGTATCAAACATTTCAACACAAGACACCTTCTAAAATACCTTCTTGGGTTTTCAATACATTTTTCCACCTTTCTTTTCTTTCTTTTTCTTTTATTTCTCACTTCTCTTGTTTGTCATCCCTATCTCTTTATATTTTTCTTTTCTTTTTTTTTTCTCTTTTTTTTTTATTTTTCTTTTTAATAATTTTTTTTTTCTTTTTCTTGGAGAGGGGAGATTTTTTCAACTCAAAAGAATTATTTTTTTCTGATTCTTATCCCAAACTTTCAACTACCTTTTTCACCCTTTTTGTAATACTTTAGAAGGTCCCTTATCAAGTATATTTATCAAAAATTTTCAGGGTACCAAGAAAAGCATGTCATTCATTCAGGCTCAAAATTGGGCAACTAAGGGTAGCATTTCATCATTCAAAGCTCAGAAGGCCGGAAAAAAAATACCTATTGCCTCAATCCTTTTCGAAAATGTTTTCAAAAATTTTTAAGCTTCAAAATGGTTTCAAGTCAAGTTCTAGAGAAATTCATCCAAGAGGAGCAACACTCAACACAAAGAACGGGGGCAGATTTAGTGAGTGCCCCCTAATGGCTCAAAAGCTCACATTTATCAGTTCAAGAACCAAAGGAGAAACACAAGTCTAAAAAAACATATGCTAATCATCAACTATCCAAGATCATCTCAAGCATATCTAATGAAGCCATATCACAATAATAGAAAATCAGGGTCCAAAAATTCACTATCACAGAAAAATTGGCACTTAGCTCTCACAATCATAAGCTCAATCTAAGCAGGGGTAACCGAATCATGCGATCATGCAAACTTAAGCCTATATGAATGCAATATTTACAATGCAAGCAAAAAGATTACCCCTACCCCAAGCTTAAAGATTTACATTGTCCCCAATGTAAACAATCAAGTTGGAGAGAGGAGAAGAAAAATAAAATAAAGCAAAAAATTGGAACGGCTTACTGAGGCGGTAGCGGTCTTGACTTTGCTTTTCCCGCTTTGTTTCTCCCCGCTTCTTTTTGCTTCTCCTTCCTTATTATCCTGAAAACACTTAACAAATTTATTAATAAAAGAAAACTCTTGATCTTCTCAAATTATTCAAGAGTTAAAATCAAAAACAAAATCTAACTAAAGAGAAGGGTTAAGAAACTTGGGTTGCCTCCCAATAAGCGCTTCTTTAACGTTGTAACACCCTAGTTTTTTTACATCTAGGATTAACTATTTTATTTGGATGTTTAAATTTATTTTGTTATGTGGTTTAGTTTGAGTAATTAAATTACTCTCTTCAAATTATTTTATTGGGTGCGTTAGCACTGATTTATTTCAGTGAATGCACGCTTACTGCATAAATAATTTACGTTATTGTCACTATATACCTAAGACAGAAAAATATTTTAAATAATATGATTAAGAGAAAAATATTTTCATATTCTCATTCTATTTAATTTTAGAGTTAAAAATATGTTGGTTTGACATTTATCTGAGATTAAATTTTGGGTCGAGTATTTTCTTAGTTGATCGATTCAACTATTAATCTTTACTCTAACTTGAAATTCAAAACATATCTTTATCAATCTTTATTTTTAGATTCCAAAAAGTGAAAACACGTTTATTTTAGCGCTTAATATTTATCACTCATTTTGTACTCCACTAATCAAAAAAATCTGAAATTTCTCTCTCCTCTTCCCTTTATACTCGACGCCTCCCCCTTCTTTTCACTATTTTCTTTCTTTCCTCTCCTGCTGTCTTCTTCTCCTTCCTCCCTCCAAACTCATCTCTTCTCCTCTTCACTTCACCTCTCTCCACCGCTTTGAGCATGCCGCCCTGCACCACTGCCTAGACCGCGACTGCCGTCGACCACGCCGTGTGAGGAGAAGACCGCGCGATCCAGCTCGTTGTCCAGCGCGTTCTGGTCTTCGCAGCTCCGTCCGCCGTCGCTGCCGCCGCGGTGACGTCTTCCAGCCGCCATCCATGGTGGATCTGCCATTTTTGGTGTGGGTTGAGCTCTCCTTTTTCATTCCCATGAAGCTTAGTTTTGTTCATGAACCATGGCTGCCACAAGACTCCACCGCCACTGTGAGCTTGCCGGAGCCGCCGCGTCAACCACCACAGCACCACCATAAGCTGGCCTTCTTCCTTGGGTAAGTGAAAACCCCATCTATTTTGCTTAGATTCAAAAATCCCCAAATTGATTTTGAAACCCTAACCCTAACCCTCTGATTTCAGATTTTAATCTTAAGATTTAAGACATTTTTATGAAATTGGATCGTGAATTTGTGTTTCCCTAAACCAATTTCATTATCCCGAGCTTTTCCTAAATTCTAATAAGGAGCCTAAACCCCCATTTGATTTTATTTGAATTTGGGTATGTTTTTGTGAAATTAATTATGATTCAACAGTAATTGGACTTTCTTAATGGATAATTTCAAAATTCTTTTTCAAGATCTTTTAATCAAAACAAAGTTTTAAAAGGGTATTAGGAAGCGTGAGACTTCAAACTCGATTTTCTTTAAAAAATAACCTTGGTTTGGTAATTAGATTAAGTGTTTAGATAAAGTTAGAATGTGTGTTTGATCATGTGAAGTTGATTTCTTGATTTTTGGTTGTTGCGCGTTGTTGGACTTCCTCTCTCGAGGCGTTTGACACGGCTATGCTTGCTTGATGGAGTAGATAGTTACACTCTCTTGGAGTAATGTGAGTATTAAGACGAGGATCCTTTACTTGTCTTCAAAGGTAAGGGAGTTTTGCCTAGGGATATTCAATGATCGTATGCATGTGTGTAGGTGTTTAACTCGGATTCTTATATGATGATTGAGCTTACTTGATTATTTTATGTACTTAAACTGTTGTCTTTATTATCCGATGATTGAATCGTGTCATTGTTCAAATGATATAATGCACATATGTGATGAAATGCTTTCAATCTGTGAGATTACCATTACACTGATGATATATATCTCTGTTGATTGAAAGTTTGCTTCAGCTGACTTGTAGACTGTCTTTCAATCTGTTATAAGGATTAAAAACCTTAATAAGCTTTGAAGAGGAAGGGATTGGTGTTCTTTTCCAAAAGCTCATTAACTTAAAGTCTTGTTTTAAATGTTGAAATGGTTTTGGTGAACTATTGTTATACAAGAGAAAGAAAATCCTTTTCAAAATGTGTCCTCAGTGAAAACTTTCAAGATGATTTGGCAATACTCTATTGGGGAAATATTTCAAAGATAAAAGTATTTCAAGGATGCTTTATAAATGATTTTCAAAGAAAAGGTTTTTCCTAAATATTTTAGAAACTTTCCGATAACCTTGGATAGGTTATCGAGGATTGATTTTGGATTTGTTTTTCACTGAACGAAAAATAAGTACTTATGAAAGTGAATCTAGAACGCGAGACGTCGCCTCTAGTATTCAGTGATGTGCACGTGATCTTGGATCAGTGTTAATTCGGGACTACGAGCCCTGGTTATGATATTAGGGACTTGGGTCCTAATCACGTTGTGTTGGACTGTGTCTTCTGACCGCGTGTGATGATTATGATTAAAGGTGAAGGTTGTTTTCTACGACCACAACCCTTGACTGCGGCCACGGTCTTGGGCATTGTGATTGAGTATTCGGACTATGAGTCCTATGCTTCTGAGTTCTCAAGTTATGGGGAAATGATGATTAAGTCGTTAGCTTTGAGCAACGACAGTGAAAAGAATGAACACAAAGAAATCCTTTCAATAAAATATTTTATCATGTGCATTTCCCCAAGCAGACGTGCTATTGATGATTAAATCAGATACAAGGTGGTATCTCGGGAGTCCGTCCATGTAAACCGAGTTAAGAGGCACATGTGACGCGTTGCCATCCGAGACCTTAATGCATGAGGTAAGGGGGTAATCGCCAGGTGCGCTAGAGCTTTAACAAGTCTAAAGATCATTAAGTGAAAAGAAATGTTGTTGATATCTCATGAGATTTAGTTAGAGACTGATGAATCATGTGTCATGCATATTTTCAAAAAGATTGATCGTGCGGGTTTGAGACCCTTTGATATAACACTTTGTTATGTTACGTATATGCATGATTTAACTCGCTTATATGATTACGTGATGCATGTATCATGTGTATGGTTGTTGTGGGATATATCTTATGATGGTATCTCACCCTTACAAACATATCAGGTTTCTTCTGGTTTGCTATTGTACCTCGGGTATTTTAGTACAGATGTGCAGAGGAGTCTTCCTAAGTCACTCAGAGACTTAGATCTAGTTGCTTGACGAAGTATTTGATTGTGGAACGATCACGTGAGTTCTTCTCAGGAATAACTTTTAGAATGACCAGCTTAGGGTTTTGAGACTTAGATTATTTTGATAAGTATGTATGAGTATGGCTCAGAGAGCCTTTATTTTTAAATGAAATGTTTATGGCTCGGAGAGCGTTATTTTGAAAGCAAACTTAAACTTTCCCTTTTGGTCTTGTAAAGCTAATTGATATAACTATCTTTAGCATGTTATTGCTTAATTGTATTTGGTGTAACTGGAATTCTGGAATCAAAATGTAATTATTTTAGCAGGTGTTCTTTTACCTGGGATGTCCGAAATACAGAGGAGACTCATTTGAAATTTTCGTAAAATACTAGCTCTTATTCAAGTATATTCTTTAAATTAAATAGGCTTGCCATACTATGATGGTAAGTTTGTGTGCCAATCAAGGCTTAGGAGTCGTGACAAAATTTTTATACCCAATTTCAGACACTTATATACTTATATAAATTATTTTCCGAAAGCACCAAAGAAATTATCTTTTAATTTAAATTCGCATGTGTTACGTAAGTAATGCCCTCAAGGGGCGTTACAAGGTGGTATCGAGCTGGTCGAGTCTTTCGGGATCTTTAGGGAATAGGTCTGTTAAGTTTTTGTTGTGTGATCTCTGGTTGGATTTTGTTTGAATTGTTTCTTGTTGAAGCAATGTGTGTTGACACACAAGTATATGTTTCTTGATGGTTTCCAAGGGCTTTATGTCCTGGGAGACCTTAGATCTTGAATGTTACTTGGGTTCGAATATGACATTCGATTATCCTTGCGAATCGTGTCTGATATTCGAAACAAGGTGCTTGTGTAAAAGGTTTTTCCGGGGGGTGTTCCCTGGAAATATTCTAGGTTTATGGTTAGCAAAGGACATTGATTTTTGATTGATCTAGTTTATGGATTCGGTCGGATCTCTCGTCGCTTTGTGTAGGATGTTGCCTACGAAGTTAAAACGAAGTTAGATGACTCATTCAATCGAAGGATCGGTGGTCCGAACCGTTGTTAGACCGAGTGTTTTCCTTGTGAAGCACCAATGTTGTGTGAAGGCTCGTGTCACCGTCTCAGATTCCCGACAACTAAGTAAAGGATGAATTATGAACAAGTATTTTCGACTTTAATTTGAAATCATCGAAACTCCCGAATTAGTTATGCTAATTCATTGATTTCGGTTATTCATTTCTTTGTTGGTGAGAAGTTGTACTCACACTCCTAAATGATCCTCGATGTATTAGACATTTGAGTGAATTGGTTTAAAGGAATCGATTGGTATGGATACTTTCACATTTTGTTGAGAGAAGTGGTTATGACTATTTCTTGAGTTATAACACAAATAATTTCGTGATAGCAGAAGTCTCTTGGTGAAACTCAGTTCGTCACTTCTATTTTTGATAGAGGTGAAAGTCATCATTTTGTAAATTCTTTGTATTAAGAATAAGAATTAATCCTCTTGGGATTAGACATTATTCACCCCTTGATTCTTTGAATCCGTTGGAAGATTCTTGTGGAAGAATGAACTTTATTAGATTCATGTTTGTAAATGTGTATTGATCATGCATTTTTACATCCACGAACCTGATGGAATGATCTTTTTCCATACTGGATGTTCCGATATCCTTCAAATTAATGAAATTCTTTTCTATGCTTATGTGAACGTGAAATCCAGAAAAATTTCTTTTCTTGAGAAATTCTTTTATGATCACTAAGGTCATGTCTCATTGTCGTTCGAAAGTGCTTATTGTCATTGATCGTCTTAATTCTACGTATTTTTCAAATGTTGTCGATGTGTGACTTATCTCATCAGTCGTGAGATGGATATCTCCACATCAAGATGTACAATTGAGACCTTCCTTATTGAGATGTTGGCATTCCTTCAATCTTTATTATGAGTTTTCTGAAGACCCTCATGAGTCTTGTCTAAATTCAAGTGATCGTTGATCGACTAGTGAAGTCTAAATCTTCTTACGAGTTAAGATCCACAAGCAGAGTTAGTGAACCGATTATTGTATCAGAAGATTGTTCAGACTTTGTGGAGTATCTTCAAGTATTGTTTCGGATGAAAACGGAAGTTTATCAACGTGTGTCGGTTATGTTTACTTTAAGTGTTGAAGGCTAAGTTGAGACTAAGTCCAACTAATCATCCTCCGTGGGATGGATAAGGAATGAGGTGACCTATCTTTAGCGAGGTTAGTTGGAAGATAGTGTGGTACCTAAGTTTTTGTCATCTCTATGGTAGGACGAACCGGGAGTTGATAGGAGTTCCGTTAGTGTATAAATGTGAATGGTACTATGAGGACCCTTAAGTTCAACGTCGTTGAGAGAGACGATTACGATGGATTTTATCATGATCGAGGCGGATGTATCATTAAAGGAAATTAGAGTAGTGATCAAAGGTTATGGTTAATGTTGACTTCGTGAGTCCGAGGATTAACGGAAAAATATGTATGGTAGTTTTCCTTAATTTGAACGGAAATAGTAAAAAGGAGTTCTTGAGTGAAACTAAGTAGTTAGAAAAGTTTAAGAATTATGATTTTGGATAATTCAAGTTGAAGTGATTCCTTTTGGTTGTAGTTGCATGGAGAAATGTAATCGTATTCTTTAAGATTGAAATGAATGACTATGATATAATTTGGAGTGGTGGAATATATTCAAAGAAAACTAAGACTATAATTGTGTACTTTGAGTTGAAGGTTGATATATGTGATAGAGTTAAGTGTTGAACCCGATGTTTGTCGTGAGGATAAGGTGTTAAAGAAGTTTTGCTAGTAGACAAATTTGGAGGCAAGAAGTGATTAAGTTTTGATTATGTCTTTCGAGTGTGATAAACTTTGGCGAAATGTTTATAATCTTTGAGGTCCTATTCGGTAAATATGTGGTTGATGATCCATAGTAGAAACTGGACATTTTAAATTCAAGATTTGCCATTGGGGAGTGTCCACCTAGATTTCTTGGCTTTGTTTTGGTGCAACTCTTAGGGGTTATGGCCTTAGAGAAATTCTATTTTATCATCCCTTTTCTCGGCTGCACATATATTAGATAAGGGCGAGATATGATACAAGCACTTCCTTGCATAAGTGATAGAGCTATGTCTCCCGATGGAGGAATTGTTAGGAGTTGTGTATTTTCCTTGGACAATAGGGTAAAGTTGCATAGGAAATTTCTTAAACCAGGGGATACTAACGGGGCTTGAGAACTAAATTGAAGATGAGAGTCAAATGAAGGATATGAAATCGAAGTAGGCAAAAGATCCGAGAGGAATTAAGAAGAGGACGGACTATGTTGGATGTGGTAAGATTCAATTTTGATAAGATTGAATTTCTTAGGTTCTTGGAGCAAAGGTTATCATGTGCAACTCAGGAATGTTACGACGTTTTGATTGAAGATTTGAAAGTGTGAATTTGATATGACTAGAAGAGTAGATTAAGCCCAAATGGACTAAGATTATGATTGCATCTCTTAAGTAGAAGGTTAATTGATGTTATGTAAAGTTAGTGTTGGTTTCGACGTTATCTATGAAAGTTAGATATTGGAGAAAGTTTTTCCTAATGGATTTGTATTGAGAAAGTTAAATGAAGAGATTAAGCGTTGATTTTGTTCTTTGAAGTGTAATAGACTAAGATGAAATATCAAAGGTAGTGGAGGGAATGTGGTAGTGAAAAGTCTCGAGGATAAATAAAATAGCATAAGAATTGATCTTGTTATAGTGTTATAGATGAAAGGAATGAAGCAATGAGAATACAAAGCAAGATTTTAGAGTTAAGGTATGATTACAACATCCTGTTTAGTTTTGAGCTACGAAATTTCGAGGACGAAATTGTTTTAAGAGGGTAGTAATGTAACACCCTAGTTTTTTTACATCTAGGATTAACTATTTTATTTGGATGTTTAAATTTATTTTGTTATGTGGTTTAGTTTGAGTAATTAAATTACTCTCTTCAAATTATTTTATTGGGTGCGTTAGCACTGATTTATTTCGATGAATGCACGCTTACTAGACAATAATTTACGTTATTGTCACTATATACCTAAGTACGAGAAAAATATTTTAAATAATATGATTAAGAGAAAAATATTTTCATATTCTCATTCTATTTAATTTTAGAGTTAAAAATATGTTGGTTTGACATTTATCGGAGATTAAATTTTGGATGAGTATTTTCTTAGTTGATCGAGTTCAACTATTAATCTTTACTCTAACTTGAAATTCAAAACATATCTTTATCAATCTTTATTTTTAGATTCCAAAAAGTGAAAACATGTTTATTTTAGGCTTAATATTTATCACTCATTTTGTACCCACTAGTACAAAAATCTGAAATTTCTCTCTCCTCTTCCCTTTATACTCGACGCCTCCCCTTCTTTTCACTATTTTCTTTCTTTCCTCTCCTCCGCTGTCTTCTTCTCCTTCCTCCCTCCAAACTCATCTCTTCTCCTCTTCACTTCACCTCTCTCCACCGCTTTGAGCATGCCGCCTGCACCACTTGCCTTAGACCGCGATCGCGTCGACCACGCCGTGTGAGGAGAAGACCGCGCGATCCAGCTCGTTGTCCGGTAGCGTTGCGGTCTTCGCAGCTCCGTCCTCGCCAGCGGCTGCCGCCGCGGTGACGCGTCTTCCACCGCCATCCATGGTGGATCTCGCCATTTTTGGTGTGGGTTGAGCTCTCCTTTTTCATTCCCATGAAGCTTAGTTTTGTTCATGAACCATGGGCTGCCACAAGACTCCACCGCCACCGTGAGCTTGCTTGGAGCCGCCGCGTCAACCACCACAAGACCACCATAAGCTGGCCTTCTTCCTTGGGTAAGTGAAAACCCCATCTATTTTGCTTAGATTCAAAAATCCCCAAATTGATTTTGAAACCCTAACCCTAACCCTCTCGATTTCCGATTTTAATCTTAAGATTTAAGCTTGTTTTATGAAATTAGGATCGTGAATTTGTGTTTCCTAAACCAATTTCATTATCCTGAGTTTTTCCTAAATTCTAATAAGGAGCCCTAAACCCCCAATTTGATTTTATTTGAATTTGGGTATGTTTTTGTGAAATTAATTATGATTCAGTGTAATTAGGACTCTTAATGGATAATTTCCAAAATTCTTTTTCAAGATCTTTTAATCAAAACAAAGTTTTCTAAAAGGGTATTAGGAAGCGTGAGCTTCAAACTTGATTTTCTTTAAAAATAACCTTGGTTGGTAATTAGATTAAGTGTTTAGATAAAGTTAGAATGTGTGTTTGATCATGTGAAGTTGATTTCTTGATTTTTGGTTGTTGCGCGTTGTTGGACTTCCTCTCTGAGACGTTTGACACGGCTATGCTTGCTTGATGGAGTAGATAGTTACACTCTTGGAGCTAATGTGAGTATTAAGACGAGGATCCTTTACTTGTCTTCAAAGGTAAGGGGGGATTTCCTAGGGATATTCAATAACTGTATGCATGTGTGTAGGTGTTTAATCGGATTCTTATATGATGATTGAGCTTACTTGATTATTTTATGTACATAAACTGATCTGCTATAAAATGATGATTGAAATGTACTTCTTCTAAATGATATAATGCAAATATGTTATGAAATGCTTTCAATCGTGAGATTACCATTACACTCGATGATATATATCTGCTTGTTGATTGAAAGTTTGCTAAGCGGACTTGTATCATGCTTTCAATCGTTATAAGGATTAAAAACCTTAATAAGCTTTGAAGAGGAAGGGATTGGTGTTCTTTTCCAAAAGCTCATTAACTTAAAGTACTTGTTTTAAATGTTGAAATGGTTTTGGTGAACTATTGTTATACAAGAGAAAGAAAATCCTTTTCAAAATGTGTCCTCAAGTGAAAACTTTCAAGATGATTTGGCAATACTCTATTGGGGGAAATATTTCAAAGATAAAAGTATTTCAAGGATGCTTTATAAATGATTTTCAAAGAAAAGGTTTTTCCTAAATATTTTAGAAACTTTCCGATAACCTGGATAGGTTATCGAGGATTCGGTTTTGGATTTGTTTTTCACTGAACGAAAAATAAGTACTTATGAAAGTGAATCTAGAACGCGAGACGTCGCCTCTAGTATTCAGTGATGTGCACGTGATCTTGGATCAGTGTTAATTCGGGACTACGAGCCCTGGTTATGATATTAGGGACTTGGGTCCTAATCACGTTGTGTTGGGTGTGTCTTCCGACCGCGTGTGATGATTATGATTAAAGGTGAAGGTTGTTTTCTCGACCACAACCCTTGACTGGCCACGGTCTTGGGCATTGTGATTGAGTATTCTGACTATGAGTCCTATGCTTCGAGTTCTCAAGTTATGGGAAATGATGATTAAGTCGTTAGCTTTGAGCAACGACGGTGAAAAGAATGAACACAAAGAAATCCTTTCAATAAAATATTTTATCATGTGCATTTCCCAAGCGGGCGTGCTATTGATGATTAAATCGAATACAAGGTGGTATCCGGGAGTCTGTCCATGTAAACCGAGTTAAGAGGCACATGTGGCGTTGCCCGCCCCGAGACCTTAATGCATGAGGGTAAGGGGTAATCGCCAGGTGGGCTAGAGCTTGACCAACTCTAATGATGATTCAATGAAATGAAATGGTGTTGATATCTCATGAGATTAAGTTAGAGCACGATGATTGAAGTGTCATGCATATTTTCAAAAGATTGATCTGTGCGGGTTTGAGACCCTTTGATATAACACTTGTTATGTTACGTATATGCATGATTTAACCGCTTATATGATTCTCGTGATGCATGTATCATGTGTATGGTTGTTGTGGGATATATCTTATGATGGTATCTCACCCTTACAAACATATCAGGGTTTCTTCCAGGTTTGCTATTGTACCTCGGGTATTTTAGTACGGATGTGCGAGAGGAGTCTTCCTAAGTCACTCGAGACTTAGATCTAGTTGCTTGACGAAGTATTTGATTGTGGAACGATCACGTGAGTTCTTCTCAGGGAATAACTTTTAGAATGACCAAATTTAGGGTTTTGAGACTTAGATTATTTTGATAAGTATGTATGAGTATGGCTCAGAGAGCCTTTATTTTTAAATGAAATGTTTATGGCTCGGAGAGCGTTATTTTGAAAGCAAACTTAAACTTTCCCTTTTGGTCTTGTAAAGCTAATTGATATAACTATCTTTAGCATGTTATTGCTTAATTGTATTTGGTGTAACTGGAATTCTGGAATCAAAATGTAATTATTTTAGCAGGTGTTCTTTTACCTGGGATGTCCGAAATACAGAGGAGACTCTGTCGAAATTTTCGTAAAATACTAGCTCTTATTCAAGTATATTCTTTAAATTAAATAGGCTTGCCATACTATGATGGTAAGTTTGTGTGCCAATCAAGGCTTAGGAGTCGTGACAAAATTTTTATACCCAATTTCAGACACTTATATACTTATATAAATTATTTTCCGAAAGCACCAGCAAATTATCTTTTAATTTAAATTCCGCATGTGTTACGTAAGTAATGCCCTCAAGGGGGGGCGTTACAAACGTCACTAGCTTGACTCATTAAGAAGCATCCACCTGGATCCCATAACCTGTGGTATAAGGACCAAGGGATGCTAACCATGTGAGATCCTTCACCTGGATCCCACGGTTTGCAGCAAAAATGTGGAAGTGAGCGCTCGAAATTCATGTTGACTTCTTCAAATGGGAAGCGCTTTTCAATTCCTCTCGGGTCAAAGATGACCCCTTTATCAACAAAATCTTCCCAATAAAAATGGGGTTCAACCTCTTGGACTGGCCATGGTGCCTGCATTTTTAAAGATCCAAAATCTGGTTTCTCAGGCAGAGGCATGAACTCCATTGTTGACTGCTTTAAAATGTGAGGTGGCAAACAAGTCGAGAGGATCATTGGTGTTGTTAAAGCTTCGTACAATCTTCACTCTCGAGCATTGCCAAATCCATCACCTTCCAAATATGCGTAAATCTCAAAGACAAACCACACAAGTGTTTCTCCCCTCACATTCCACACATGCATTGGAACTAATAGCATCATCTAATTCCAAAAGTTTTTCATCATCCCCAAGCATGGTGAAATAGATGTCCTCCAATTGCCTCTTCCTTTCAAGCTCTTTAGTCAAGGGTTCAATGGGAGATGGGGCAACTTTGTCCTCCAAAACAGTATATTCATTTCTTAATCCGGTTGTTCCCACTTCTTCAACTTCCTCATCATCCATCGTTGCATCATCTTCATCATCGTCCATCAAGTTCCCTTTTGGCATTTCGGATAGTTGGTTAGAGAGTTCCTCAATACGTACCCCGAGACTTCGAATGGTATCTTCTTGGTTTTCTAAACTTTCCATTGTTGTTACCATGAAGCTCTCCAAAATATCCTCTAGGTGAGACCGACTCTCCTGAATAGGTTGCTCGGGAATTGACTACGAATTCAGATTTGAAGTTCTCCCAAGCAACTTCCAATGGGGATGGCTCATCATACCATTGAGGTGGTTGTGGTTGATATGAAGATGTGGAAGGTTCCCAATGTTCCACTTGATCAATCCAAGTATTATTTGGAGGATTCCCCCACCATGGAGTGGAAGTGTTGGGAAATTGATTTCCCCATTCAGAATAGCCTACCACCTGGTGGAGGAGAGACAGTTGCCCTTGACAACTCATTACTCACTTGTTGGATGTTTACTACTAATTGCAAGCATATCTACCCGCAATGCGGCTCGGATATCTCCATTTCCGCATCGGATGGTCGATAATAATTATAGTCCATGATCCCGCCAAATCAATTTTCACCTCACGCAGACACTTAAGCCCAAGATTAAGAAACACAAAATCAAATATATACAAAACTAACAAAAGAAAGATATCAATTATATACGTAAAAAAATAAGATAAAAAATGTCTAAACTAGTTGTCTCATTTGTTACTACTCGATATTGGCAAAGCCAATCCCCTAAGAACGACGCCAAAAACTTGATGCGTAATTTTTAAGATATAAAGGCAAGTGCACCTCGTCGCAATCAAGTAATACGGTGGTGAGACCGGTTATCGTATCCACAGGGATCGGATGTCAATTACCAATTCACAAACTCAACAACTATCTAAACTAAACTAAAATATGAGAGATTAAAACAGAAAATAAAGAAATAAAATATTTTTGGTCTTTTTGGACTTTTAACAAACACTTGAAGTGCAGAATTTACAAATGGTTGAGATTGTCAGGATTAGACTACACTAATCCTCCCTTGATTGCAATGAAATGGCTAACAACACAAGTCCTAATTCAATTATGCCAATCAAGCCTTTTCTAAAGTACTGAAGCCTAATGTCTTAGGTGCATTGAGCCTAAAACCCCAAATCAAACCATAATGCCTTAGGTGGATTAATCTGTGATTTTGCATTAAGTCAAGACTTATAAGATTGCAAGCATTCAACACCTATGTCTAGATTCTTGAACTACTTGGCATATGATTCATGAGCATGCCTTAACACCAACCTTCCAGTTATCTATCAAAGCAACATATCATTCCTATGGGTAGCTAATCCAAGGAAAGCATTAAGCACAGAATCACATACTCATAAAGAAATAGAACTTGTATTGAAACCAAATCAATTAACAATCAAGTTCAGAAAAGCTACATCTAAACCCAACAATGGGGGAATTAGCTATACATGATAAATTCTACAAAAGAGAAAGAGAGAAGAGAGGAAGAAAACTTCATGACGAATCCTTCAATCTCCTTCCAATCCAAGAGCAGAGAGATGTCATCTTTAAGGTCCCAGCCTTCCCCGACCATCACCCTCTTTAGGATTTCCAAGCCTCTGCAAAAGTCCCATTTTTCTCTGCTCACGTCTTTGTTATTTATAGATCCGCCGCGCGTCACGGCCGTGATGTCCATCACGGCCGTAGTGACGCTTCTCGTCCCAAGGCGAGTCTTGGGTTTTGACTCGCGGGCGAGAGAAAGTGTTCGCGACGACGCGAGCCATCATTTTCTGGTTGGTCACGTCCGTGATGTCCGCTCACGGCCAGGCCGTGACAGCTCTCGACTTTTGCCTTCTTCTCTCGCTTGATCACGGTAGTGATGGTCATCACGCCGTGCCGTGATAGGCTCTGTTTGGCTCATATTCTTCTCTTTTTAAGCTCCAAAATCATCCAAGCTTCATTATAGCCAAATATGCACGATTTTCCTTCAATTTCGCAAAACAACACACGAAACCACATTCACCCGTTCCAAGGTAAAAACTAATAAAAACAAACTAAAAATTCCTAAACTATATGCAAATGCATGCAGAAATGTACATGGAAAATGAGGTGAAATCACACTCATCAAATTACCCCAAGCTTAAGACTTTGCTTGTCCTCAAGCAAAAACCAAGGCCAGAAGAATAAGCATAACATTGATAGTGAACTAAGAACCCGAGTAAATGATTCAAGCAATAGGCAAATCAAACAATTCAGCAAGAGACAATCAATTCAAGTCCAATTAGAGGCTTAGGTTCCTTAGACTCATATTCTCACTGATTTGGGCACTCTTTCTCACTTGAAGCTCACCCCAAGCTTGTTTATTTGCTTGGCTCTCTTTCTTGCCTCACTCACTCAAGTGTTCAAGTATATATAACAATTCGCTCCATTTTCCTCAAGGAATGATTCCTACCATATGCTTGACTATCAACCAAATCTCCACTTTATTTATGAAAACACCTAAGAATCAAGAGGTCTTTAGTTGGTTGTAACGTGGCCATGGGATTAATCTTTAGGTGGGGATAACAAGAAAGGGATATTTCAAAAGGCTAAACCAAGTATCAAACATTTCAACACAAGACACCTTCTAAAATACCTTCTTGGGTTTTCAATACATTTTTCCACCTTTCTTTTCTTTCTTTTTCTTTTATTTCTCACTTCTCTTGTTTGTCATCCCCATCTCTTTATATTTTTCTTTTCTTTTTTTTTTCTCTTTTTTTTTCTTTTTCTTTTTAATAATTTTTTTTTCTTTTTCTTGGAAAGGGGAGATTTTTTCAACTCAAAAGAATTATTTTTTCTCGATTCTTATCCCAAACTTTCAACTACCTTTTTCACCCTTTTTGTAATACTTTAGAAGGTCCCTTATCAAGTATATTTATCAAAAATTTTCGGGGTACCAAGAAAAGCATGTCATTCATTCAGGCTCAAAATTGGGCAACTAAGGGTAGCATTTCATCATTCAAAGCTCGGAAGGCGTAAAAAAAAATACCTATTGCCTCAATCCTTTTCGAAAATGTTTTCAAAAATTTTTAAGCTTCAAAATGGTTTCAAGTCAAGTTCTAGAGAAATTCATCCAAGAGGAGCAACACTCAACACAAAGAACGGGGCGATTTAGTGAGTGCCCCTAATGGCTCAAAAGCTCACATTTATCGGTTCAAGAACCAAGTGAGAAACACAAGTCTAAAGAAACATATGCTAATCATCAACTATCCAAGAACATCTCAAGCATATTTAATGAAGCCATATCACAATAATAGAAAATCAGGGTCCAAAAATTCACTATCACAGAAAAATTAGCACTTAGCTCTCACAATCATAAGCTCAATCTAAGCAGGGGTAACCGAATCATGCGATCATGCAAACTTAAGCCTATATGAAATCAATATTTACAATGCAAGCAAAAAGATTACCCCTACCCCAAGCTTAAAGATTTACATTGTCCCCAATGTAAACAATCAAGTTGGAGAGAGGAGAAGAAAAATAAAATAAAGCAAAAAATTGGAACGGCTTACCGAGGCGGTAGCGGTCTTGACTTTGCTTTTCCCGGCTTTGTTTCTCCCTCGCTCTTTTTGCTTCTCCTTCCTTATTATCCTGAAAACACTTAACAAATTTATTAATAAAAGAAAACTCTTGATCTTCTCAAATTATTCAAGAGTTAAAATCAAAAACAAAATCTAACTAAAGAGAAGGGTTAAGAAACTTGGGTTGCCTCCCAATAAGCGCTTCTTTAACGTCACTAGCTTGACTCATTAAGAAGCATCCACCTGGATCCCATAACCTGTGGTATAAGGACCAAGGGATGCTAACCATGTGAGATCCTTCACCTGGATCCCACGGTTTGCAGCAAAAATGTGGAAGTGAGCGCTCGAAATTCATGTTGACTTCTTCAAATGGGAAGCGCTTTTCAATTCCTCTCGGGTCAAAGATGACCCCTTTATCAACAAAATCTTCCCAATAAAAATGGGGTTCAACCTCTTGGACTGGCCATGGTGCCTGCATTTTTAAAGATCCAAAATCTGGTTTCTCAGGCAGAGGCATGAACTCCATTGTTGACTGCTTTAAAATGTGAGGTGGCAAACAAGTCGAGAGGATCATTGGTGTTGTTCTGGCTTCTGTACAATCTTCACTCTCAGTATTGCCAAATCCATCACCTTCCAAATATGCAGAAATCTCAGCACAAACCACACAAGTGTTTCTCCCATCACATTCCACACATGCATTGGAACTAATAGCATCATCTAATTCCAAAAGTTTTTCATCATCCCCAAGCATGGTGAAATAGATGTCCTCCAATTGCCTCTTCCTTTCAAGCTCTTTAGTCAAGGGTTCAATGGGAGATGGGGCAACTTTGTCCTCCAAAACAGAGTATTCATTTCTTAATCCGGTTGTTCCCACTTCTTCAACTTCCTCATCATCCATCGTTGCATCATCTTCATCATCGTCCATCAAGTTGCCTTTTGGCATTTCGGATAGTTGGTTAGAGAGTTCCTCAATACGTACCCCGAGACTTCGAATGGTATCTTCTTGGTTTTCTAAACTTTCCATTGTTGTTACCATGAAGCTCTCCAAAATATCCTCTAGGTGAGACCGACTATCCGGAATAGGTTGCTCAGAATTGACTACGAATTCAGATTTGAAGTTCTCCCAAGCAACTTCCAATGGGGATGGCTCATCATACCATTGAGGTGGTTGTGGTTGATATGAAGATGTGGAAGGTTCCCAATGTTCCACTTGATCAATCCAAGTATTATTTGGAGGATTCCCCCACCATGGAGTGGAAGTGTTGGGAAATTGATTTCCCGTTCGAATAGCCTACCACCGGGTGGAGGAGAGACAGTTGCCCTTGACAACTCATTACTCACTTGTTGGATGTTTACGGCTAATTGCAAAGCATATCTACCCAGCAATGCAGGCTCGGATATCTCCATTTCCGCATCGGATGGTCGATAATAATTATAGTCCATGATCCCCGCCAAATCAATTTTCACCTCACAGACACTTAAGCCCAAGATTAAGAAACACAAAATCAAATATATACAAAACTAACAAAAGAAAGATATCAATTATATACAGAAAAATAAGATAAAAAATGTCTAAACTAGTTGTCTCATTTGTTACTACTGATATTGGCAAAGCCAATCCCCGGCAAAGGCGACAAAAACTTGATGCGTAATTTTTAAGATATAAAGGCAAGTGCACCTCGTCGCAATCAAGTAATACGGTGGTGAGACCGGTTATCGTATCCACAGGGATCGGATGTCAATTACCAATTCACAAACTCAACAACTATCTAGACTAAACTAAAATATGAGAGATTAAAACAGAAAATAAAGAAATAAAATATTTTTGGTCTTTTTGGACTTTTAACAAACACTTGGAGTGCAGAATTTACAAATGGTTGAGATTGTCAGGATTAGACTACACTAATCCTCCCTTGATTGCAATGAAATGGCTAACAACACAAGTCCTAATTCAATTATGCCAATCAAGCCTTTTCTAAAGTACTCAAGCCTAATGTCTTAGGTGCATTGAGCCTAAAACCCCAAATCAAACCCTAATGCCTTAGGTGGATTAATCTGTGATTTTGCATTAAGTCAAGACTTATAAGATTGCAAGCATTCAACACCTATGTCTAGATTCTTGAACTACTTGGCATATGATTCATGAGCATGCCTTAACACCAACCTTCCAGTTATCTATCAAAGCAACATATCATTCCTATGGGTAGCTAATCCAAGGAAAGCATTAAGCACAGAATCACATACTCATAAAGAAATATAAATTGTATTGAAACCAAATCAATTAACAATCAAGTTCAGAAAAGCTACATCTAAACCCAACAATGGGGGAATTAGCTATACATGATAAATTCTACAAAAGAGAAAGAGAGAAGAGAGGAAGAAAACTTCATGACGAATCCTTCAATCTCCTTCCAATCCAAGAGCAGAGAGATGTCATCTTTAAGGTCCCAGCCTTCCCCCAGCCATCAGCCCTCTTTAGGATTTCCAAGCCTCTGCAAAAGTCCCCTTTTTCTGTCTGCTGTGCTGTTATTTATAGATCCGTCGCGCGTCACGGCCGTGATGTCCATCACGGCCAGGCCGTGACGCTTTCTGTCCAAGGCGTGTCTTCAGGTTTTTGACTCTCGCGAGGCGAGAGAAGTGTTCGCGACGCGAGCCATCATTTTCTGGTTGGTCACGTCCGTGATGTCTGTCACGGCCAGGCCGTGACAGTCTCTGACTTTTGCCTTCTTCTCTGCTTGATCACGGCCGTGATGGTCATCACGGCCAGGCCGTGATAGGCTCTGTTTGGCTCATATTCTTCTCTTTTTAAGCTCCAAAATCATCCAAGCTTCATTATAGCCAAATATGCACAGTTTTCCTTCAATTTCTGCAAAACAACACACAGAAACCACCTTCACCCGTTCCAAGGTAAAAACTAATAAAAACAAACTAAAAATGCCTAAACTATATGCAAATGCATGCAGAAATGTACATGGAAAATGAGGTGAAATTACACTCATCAAATAGAATAAGGTTCCAGTTAAATTTTAGGTTTAAAACTCAAACGAAACCTGGTCTGCATTCTCACTGTCAGTAAAAACTTACTGATTAGAAAACCTAATTTTGACCCGTGAACGAAAAATCAATGTTTCTTACCCTTTTCTTAAGTGGTAGGAGTCATTCTGAAATTTTCATTCGAAAATAAAATATTATATTTTATTCGGGCGAAATGGTTATTGAGATGAGTGAAAAAACCGAGTCGGGTAAACAACAAAACGGGATGTGGTGCAGAGATAATGTGGAGTTGAGATGATGCAAGTGATTGATGGGACTAGTGAAAATTTGTCACATCATAACTTTTAAATCATGGTTACACTTTAAAATATATTATTAACTTACCCAAAACCCATTAATTAGTCTCTAATGATCCAAACAAAGCCTAAATGAGAAAATATCTAAGCCTATATCTACCCCAAACCAGCGCCCCCTGCCCTCTACACTCACTTGTTTCATTTTCATTTCATAAACTTAAGAGCTAAGTTTGCTTTGTTGAAGAATCATCAAGTCCTTGCAATCTTCTTCTCCTTCCATCTTCATAGCCTAAGGTAATATTATTATCCTTGATCATTTTCTTCTTCTTGATCATCTTATTTACTTTGTCATGTTCTTGTTGTTGAAAAATCCATTTCTCTTTATTCATTGAAAATGGAATCAAACATGAAGTTAATGCATGAAATTCTTGCACCGTGATCATTTGGATCATCACCTTAAGATTCTAACTCTATGTATTTGAGAGTGCTAATGAAAAATAAAACCCAAACCCTTGCTGGCCGAAACTGCCCTAGAAAAGGGGTTTGGTGTTTTTGTTTCTTTTGTGAAATCTAATACTTTTTTTAAACTCCCTAGTACCTATATGATCAAACTCTAAGAGCTTAGATTCAACAAAATTTTCTAACCTATATTTCCTATAGGGGCCGAAAATACACCTTAGGGAGTTAGTAGAAATTCTTCAAGAATTTAACTTAAACTATATTGATTTGTGAAGGAATCACTGAATAGTTTTTGTTTGGATTCGTGTGGAGGAAACTGAAGGTTAAACGAGCATTTTCAGCTCAAGAACTCAACACTCAAAGGTAAAGGGAGTTGTCCTGAGGAGTTTCTAGTAGTCATATACTTAGTTATATGATTTGTTTGTGTCGATTTAAAGTACATTGTGTTAATATTGATAGACTGTTGAAAATAGATTATATATATAATGGATGTACTTCTATGATATTGATTGACTGAGACTGGTTAAAACATGACATTAGTCTTTGATTGTTAATGAAAATGCATGAACGCAGAAAAATTGAAAAAGAAATGAAGTTGGTATTAAATTTTAATAATTTCTTGGGAAGAAACAGTCGGGAGCTTTAAGCCTCGATGAAGAAAGAATATAGCGAAAAAGATAGACTATAATGAAAATCTTTGTTTTTACATGCATAGTCTGGCAGACGTGCCGTTGTTTATCGAGCTACAGTTTCACACAGGGTGAACTAACAAACTGAATGGTTACGGACCAAAGACAAAATCGTTAGTTTTTGGGTCTTAAGGGATATTCGGGTTCGAACTCCACGGGATATCCGGGGCGTAGCACCCTCGGATAGTGGAAATTGGTATTCCTGCTCGAAATGTACTCTACCAGGGACTATTCTGTATTATTTAGGTCAGATGCGATACCCTAGAACAATTGGGGATCAGACCCAAGAGAGGCCGACCCAACGCGAAAAAATTGTGTTATAGGCATTATCGCCATCCTATCATGCTCGATGAAGGGAAGTTAGGATCTCCAGAGATTGTGAATTAGAGAGTGGATATTGAAGTGTCATGTCATATTTTTAGAAAATGCATTTGGTTATAAAACCTTATTGAGATGATTATGATGTTGTGTCATGTATTGTTATTATCATGTACTGTTATTCTGTGAGTCATGTATGTGACTGCTACGATTTAAACTCATATATTGGTATCTCACATTTGCATTATTTTCTTGCTTTGGTTCTCTGTTGTGGTATTTTGTTATACGTATATAGATGGATCCGCTACACCACATGATTCACTCAGGCTTCATGGCCCACACTTTTGAGTTTCGTGACGAGGCAGGTGCTTGGCTGATACACCCTGGGGCTCGGAGAGCCACTTACACCGGGCCATTACTATCTACGGAGGGAGTCGAGGCAGGGATAACCTCATGCACGTAGAGTGTGAAGACAGTTGAAGTACCACTACCACCGATTTGGAAGTTGCTGAGGCATTTAGTGGCGACGGAGAATACCTACCACCAACCACCACCACTATAGGTCATACCCAGAGTAGCACCAGTATCTCCAACACCAGAGATGCCTACTCCCATAGTTCTATTTGGAGGAGAGGAGGATGATGAGGATATCATGGTTGCGGAGGAGCTTCCGGAGGCGGATCCTATTGAGGAGGATCCGGCAGAGGATGAGGGAGAGGTGTCGGAGTACCAACCGCTGATTGAGGAGGTTGATCCTATAGTGGGTGAGGCTGTGGGCGTTGTATCTCCTGACCCTTCTGATCCTGGGGATGACCATAGGGGTCTCCCTAATGGATACCATTAGATGACCAGTTTAGGTTGTTTTGAGGTAGGGTTAACTTCACTTGGTCTGTATATTCGGATGATGAGAGCCAAGTTTTTTTGTATCTGTGGTATCTCTGCTGAACTTCTTATTTTTATATTGTATATGTCTGTATGTATTTCTTAACAAGCAGTTAGAAGCTCAAAAACTAATGACCCGTAACTATAAGGGCCCTGACATAAGTGAAACTGCAGGTGTAGGTATAATGATGATGCATATATATATATATATATATATATATATATATATATATATATATATATATATATATATATATGAGTGTTATGTTATGTTCATGTTGAAAAGAAATATTATTTACACGTGTTTTCGCACATAAAAAAATTCATAAGTAATTTTCCGAAAGTAACCAGCGAGATTTTTTTTCCCTTCTGTTTCAATTCCTTGGTTAATTAGAAAATCATGTAATGCCAAGGGAGGTGTTACACGATGTCCCATTAAATTAAAACCTAATTTAACTAAACCTTAATCGCGATATAATATTAAACATACATACAGAAAAGCATGATATATTAAGACTTGAACATATCAGATATAACATGAACATCACACACTGTATATATACATATATAAACATAAAGGTACATGATATTGTCTAGGGTACCACTGTAGTAGGCCCCATAAGTACAACTGACATAACAACTTAAAATACAACACCCCAAAAAAACAAGACGCACTGGCCATAGACATTGTACTCAACTATGAGGATCCACTGCTTGTCCTCCAGCATCTGGCTAATAAGGGATCCCATCAAGCTCCTCAATAGCAGACTCCTCCACTGGGTCTTCTCATAGTGATCACATAAATAAAACATACACAGTATAGAGAAAATGGAAGATAAGAAACATGCTATCATCATAGGTGGAAAAGGTTATATCACATATATACAGTAATAGCACACAAACATGCATCATCAAATACACGTATAAATATAACAATCATCCTCAAAGTACATTATATTCCTCTACCCTTTGTGCTCATGCAACTGATCATGTATACTGACGTGGCCACCACCTGATCCTGTCACACATCCCTCGTCTGGTTAGAGATATAAGTCAATCGTCCAAGCCCACGAACATCAATGCACGCCCTAGTTACCGCTAGGGGTCCATTCCTCGAATGAAACTATGTCTCCATCCCCGGTGGAGAATAGTCGCACTGCTTAGTAAGGACTATGAGAGTATCACGGTAGTCTTCCTCGAGCCTCATCGCTCGCAGGGCACTCACCCGTGACTCTGCTATAACGGTAGTCATCCTCGAACCTCATCGTCCGCAGGGCACTCACCCATGACTCCGGTATCCATAATCGGATACTCTAACCTCGTGTGTTCCACCCACACGAATGTGATAAACACTATGCACCCATATGAACCTCATCAACTCGTATCGGTTCATAACCTAGTGCCTCAACCTTCCATCATCATCTTACCTAATATCTCAAGTCTCATCGTATCATCAATCTCATCATCAATAAAAATATTAATTAATTAATTAGGTTAGGCACCACTAAGTCATAAATCATACTCTCCCCCAACATGCATCACTTAAGATATCATATATCATCGCCTAGGTGCCAACTAAGCATATCATTGCAGATAAAACATATTATAACTCAATACATGTTATCAACCATAATCATAATAAAATAATAAAAAAATCAAAATAATAAAAAAAATCACATAATAATAATAATAATAATAAAATAATAATAACATATTCAAATAAACATAATAAATTATAATTAACTTGTTAATCCAAACAGCACACAGCAAGCAGTTTAAATACGATAAAATCAGACAACCTCGAATATGATAAAATTAACCTAACGGCGATAAACCTATAATGTCCGTATCATCATTGGTACCACTAAGTAGTCGCCAATGTGATATTGACATTGTCAATTATTCGTCTACTAGTAGGGTTTAGGTCGCCCTACGCCATTATTGTAAAATATGTTACTTAGCCATATCCGACCATATGAGGCTTCTTTCTCCCACCTGAAGTGTCGTAGGCTAGCTTTAGAGCAAAGAAACGAACCCACTCCAATACTCTTAAAATCTACCACGTTTGGTTCTCCTCCCTTTGGGGCTCCAATAATTCACCTGAATACATATTCATGAAGTACGTGTTACGTGTAACCCTAATATGAAAGCAGAATTGAAAATCGATAAACGGATTGAAAGATAACCTCAATATCGTCGCTGACGGCATTTCATTATAATAAGGACATAGTCTTACCTTAGCCTAATCAAGAAAAGAAATATAGGATGATGAAGTAGACGTCGCACGTCGCAAGGATCACAACGATATAGTCGGTTTCTCGATAGGATGAACGGATTGATCGGAAACTCCTCACCAGCACTCAGCGCTGCACTGTAATCATCAACGCATCGCTGCGTGACACGCGTCCACCACCATCCAGCGCTCAGCACCCAGGACCAGTGCTCAGCGCCCCATGCTATCTAGTAATCCTGATTCATACGTTTCATCGCGTTCTGAGCTAGTTTGAAGTCCGATTGACTTGAAATTTGAAATATAGACTCATCTATACCTAAGTAATAAGATCAAGTCCTCAAAGATACCTAATATCTTCCTCAACCTAAATTTCCTATTGTGCCCTCTTAAGCATTCTAAAAAATATAAAGAAAACCCTAGAATACGTCCTCGTTCAATACGAAGTTGATTAATCGCGTACTTTCCATGCAAGGTTCCCAATGTCTAAACATACATATTAGACATTAAATAAAGGTCTTCAACATAGTCATCAAACATATAAATAATGTCGTAAAACACAGATGTTACAGGAACACCCATTAAGGAGGCAAATCTCTTCCAGTGCCTATTTATTCCATCCACGGGACTCGAATATGAGACCTTGTATAAGGGGGACCAAGCTCCTTGCCACTTAGACCAACAGACGTTGATCTTGACATGCAAGTGTAGAACCAATTTTTATTTTAAGAACCCATTAGGCATATCACATTTTCGCTCTTAAGACATAACCGAAAACATAAAACCAACATTTGTTACTTATCATAATTACTTGAAAAATTATTAAATAGTTTTTCAAAATTTTAAAACATTAAATATTATATTTTTCATTTAATAATTACTAAATATGTATTATAATTTTTTATAGTAAAATCCCAATTTGGCCTTGAAATTGTAAAAGTGTAAATTTTGGTCCCTCACATTAACAAAATTTCAAATTTGTCCCTAAAGTTGTCAAACGTTAATCATTTTAATCCCTCTATCAACCCTTGTTAGTTAACAACGTTAATGGTGCTTATGTGGTACATTATGTTCCTTTTTGGCATCCACGAGCTTGACATCTGGTTTCCACGCATATGGACCAAACAATGATAATTCGTTGGCTTATCCAGTTTTATAACTGGAAAGGCCATATTTTGATACTAATTGTACGAGTTTAATATCGTTTTCGCCCGAATTTGGCTTTAATTGTCCTCGAGCAACGATTTGAGTTTTTTCCGATAATTTTTAGGAATTTTGGTTACTTTTATTCAAATAAAGCACTTGATGCTATTTTAAGTTTTCAGGTTAAAAGTGAATCTTGAGGCAACTAGGAAAATTGAAGAAAACAAGCTAATTGAAGAAAAAGGTTGTCTCGCCCCGGGAAACAGTGCTCGTGTCGCGAGCCAGAGCTGGAAAATGAAGATTTTGAAGATGCTCAGGGGCGCCCCGCGAGCCAGATAGGGAGATTCTGAAGCCTTTCTTGGGTGCCCCGTGAAGCAGATGAGGACATTCTGAAGGTCCCCTGTCTCACCCCGCGAGAATTCAAATTTCAGCAAAGTCAAATTCAAGTGCTCGCCTCGCAAGCGTGCGTTACCAGACTTTACTACTTAAGCTTGTTTCAGTGCAAATTTTTGTATCATAATCCTAGTTTTGAGAGCCGCGTCTCCCTAAGTCGGATTTCTGAGTTTTTGTTGATGTTTCTACTCAATTACTTTGTGATTATGATCACCATGAGGAACTAATCCTCTTTTCTAAGGAATCGATGTAGCCGCATATGACGGCATAGTGAAATTTGTGATGTTTTCTACCCCTTTCTTCTATTTCTTTGTTTCTTAATTCTCAATTGTTTGTGTTAATCAAAAGAGCTCGTGATTAACTAGCCAAACGTGATGAGTCTGTGGTCGCGCTGTCGCGCACGTGCCAAAAAGCGAGCGGTTTTATAAAACTGTAGTTTAGGAGCGACAACTCGGATATCGTCTCACAAGGACTCTTGACTTGTTATTTACCACAAAAATCAGTTTTTTTTGTGTGTGTGTTGGGGGGGGGGGGGGGTTGGATTTGAATGCAATTAAGAAAACAAAGCAATAACAGAGCAATAAAACAGAGCAGTTGAAAAGATTATCAAATAGCTAAAGACGATTAATCTACTGTTCTCGATTTCCCAACTATCATTGGTTCATATAATTCCAAGCCCTAAGCAGATTCTAATCCCCTTTCGGTTGTAGCAACAATTAACAAACGAAATCGCTACTACGGATATATGTTCCTATTCCCGAATTAAACAAACGGGGTTAAGCCCTCATGAACTAAACGAACATGAACGAACACACGCGAATTAAACAAACGCGATTAAGTATAGGAACATAACATCACTGAAATGAATCAACACAACACTATACACTCCTGAATTAAACAAACAGAAATGTATAACATAGTATTGAAAAGGGAAAAGCATACAAAACAGGAATTACAAAACCTCAAGTATGGTGGAAATCAATTACAGTAGATTAATCTAAGAAATTTAGTTCTCCATGGAAAAACGAAACACACAGAAAATTATGTAAAAACAATGGAGAAGCAAAAGTTCCTTCCATCTGCCCAGAACAGCCTTTTATAATATTCAGAAACTGAGCCCACTCGCGAGGCGAACCCTCACTCGCGAGGCGAATATTGTGAAGAGTCAGCAACGTTTGGTCTTCTCGCGGGGCGAAGTACTGCTCGCGTGGCGAGGAATGGATGAGTCATGGCTTCTGGTCTTCAGTCTCGCGAGGCGACACAGAATGGGTTGCATTTTCAGGAACAGTCGGTGATCAGGGTCGCGAGGCGAGGTGTTGTTCGCGGGGCGAGCCAGAGAGGATGACATTTTGCTGTTCAGCTGCCTTTCAGGTTCGCGAGGCGAGAAGATCCTCGCGAGGCGAACACCTCCAGGATTGGAATTTCCCTTGTTTCTTTATTCCCTTAACTTCTAAGTTAACCTGAAAACAATAAAATAGCCATAAGTGCTTTATTTGATTCAAAACTGGCTAAATTAACCTAAAACTACTTTAGAGACTCAAAACCTTGCTTGAGGACAATCTAATCTAATTTGGGTGAAAATGAGATATAATTAGCACAAAACCCTGGTCATACTAGCCATAAAACTAGATGAGCCAGCGGCTGATCAAAATACCCCAAACTTAAACTTTGCTTGTCCCCAAGCAAACTGAAACTCAAAAATCAAAAAGACTCAAGACATAGCAAGCTTAAAAGACTCAATAAACTTTGCACAAATTCAAGCAATTTCATCAAAACAGTTTTCTTCAATGTTCCCCCCTTTCAAACAAAGCAATCCCCACAATCATTTATTCTAAACATTTGAGAATTTCATCATTCAAACAATCAGTAATCTAAGCAAGGGATCCAAGTTACACACAAGAGAGACATCACCAAATTCAAACAATAGCCTTCCTCACAAGGGAATTTAGTGTTTCACTCAATCACTCAATTTGTCAGGCTAACAACATTTCACTCAATTTCACTTTTAAGAGCACTTCCCATAAATTTGATTTTCATCTCAAAATGGTTCCCACAGAAAACATGCATGCAACATCAAAAGGTCTTTTATGGTTGTAATGGGGCCTGGCTAAGGGTAGGATATACAAATGTACTAGGCTGAAGTCCCTAGGAACTAAGAGAGCATGAAACAGTTTGATACATTGAATTTCCACTCAAATTCCTTTCTTCATTTTTTCTTTATGCTTTGGGTGGCTACAGCCATTTCTTCTAATACTTTTATTTTTATCATTTTTACACTTTTCTTTTCTTTTCTTTTTTTTTTCTTTTTTCTGCTTTTCTTTTCTTTTGGCCTTTGGCTCCAACCGTTTTATTATATTTTTTTTTCTTTTCAATCCCAAACAACACATTACACCTTGTAGCTACCCCAAACTTAGTTTCTTGCAACCATTCTCTTGCTAAGCATCCATGCCCTCCTAATCCTAAGATTGGGTTAACATGGTTTTTCAGATTTTAGGCTCATAACATAAGGTTATCAAGAATTAACAGGCTAATCAGGCTCAATGGGGCTAACTAAGGAACATGCATTAGGGATGGTTATTTTAGGCTAAGTGGTTATTTACAAAGAAAATGCCTAAATCATTTGAAGCAAACACATAAGCATGCAAACCATAAAGAGATTCAAGCAAATTCGGGAAAGTGCAGCTCAAAAGTGATTCACACAGTTAAAAACATGCTGGAGGCTCAAATCCTCACCTGGACAGTTTTTGCAAATTGTTTGACTGAGATTCTATCCCTAGTGTGTGCTTCCTATCGCCCCAAACTTATCATAAATCATGCCATCATAACAAAATCTCAAAGTTCAGTTTTTAATCACATGGGGATCACTTTTCAAAAACAAAATTTTTTTTTTCACCTAGGGGGAATCATCACATAGATCATGCAAAATCATGCAATCAATCTGTGCAAAATCAATCAAGCTCACCGACCAAAGACTCACACAATTTATTCAAGAGCTAAAAGAAAAACAAGAACAACCAAGCACAAAACAAACTACAATTAGGTCCCCCCCCCCCCCCCCCCACCCCACACACACACACTTAAAACATACATTGTCCCCAATGAAACAACATAACTATAAAATCAGAGTGAGGGAAAGGAAGGGTGTTCCCTGATCAGGTGGCAGTGTAGGTAGGAGCTTCCGCCTGGATCCCATTGCTTGTAGCATAAGGCCAAAGAGAGAGAGTTCATTCCATGGTCCCATAACTTGCAACCTTGATATAGGAGTGAGCACTTGACAATTATGGTGACCTTGCCCAATGCGGCGGACTCATCACTTCCTCTTGGGTCAAGGATGACCGCTTTCTCAACAAAATCCTCCCAATAAAATTGGGGTTCAACCCCTTGGACTGGCCATGGTGCAAAATCCAATTCCTCTGGTGGTTCCACAAGGGGAGGTGGCAGATAGGTAGGGAGGGTCTCCGGTGCTGCTTCATCTCCTGTATGATCTTCATTCACTGTTCTGATAAATCCATCACCTGCTATACATGCAGCAATCTCAGCACACACCACACAATGGTTAGTGTTAGTACAATCAGGACATGAAGAAATATCATCAAAGCCATAAATAAATGGAAAATTAGAAACAAGGTCCTCATGGGTGTCATCAATAATATCAGAGAGCAATTATATTTGGAAAACGGAGTGCTCTTCCAAGGGATGTTTCACAGCTTCAAAGATGTTAAACTTTGCCACAATATCACCAAACTCCATAGACATGGTCCCATCATTAACATCAATCTTAGTCTTAGCTGTCTTCATGAATGGTCTGCCCAAGATTATTGGTGATCTACTGGAATTTGTCTCTCCTGCCATGTCTAGGATGTAGAAGTCAGCAGGGAAAATCAACTCATCAACTTGTACCAGCACATCTTCTACCATTCCCATGGGGCGGGCACTGGTCCTGTTGGCCAACTAGATAGTGAGACCTGTATACTGCAAGGGACCAAGATCAAGGTTATTAAAAATAGAGGTGGGCATGACATTTATGGAGGCTCCCAAATCCAACATGCAATTTTCAAATTTTCTGTCCCCAATAGTGCATGGAATAGTAAAAGTGCCTGGATCCTTGCACTTCTATGGTGGTGCCTGAGTGGGGGCTGAAACAGTAACTCTTTCAAGTGCAGGTTTAGACTGGATCAGAGCTGAAACATTTCTTCCCAAATTAACTCTCTCATTACCCTTCAACTTCCTCTTGTTGGTGCATAGATCCTTCAGAAATTTTGCATACTTGGGCACCTGCTTGATCACATCCAGAAGGGGAATATTCACAGCTACCTTTCTGAACACGTCTAAAATTTCCCTCTCCTTGTCTTCCCCACCAATCTTCTTATTTTTCTGCACTCTGTGTGGGAAGGGGATCGGTGGTATGTACACTTTCTCAGCTTCAACATCAACTGAAGGCTCAGGAGTTACCTCAATAGTTTCTTCATTTTTTTTCAGAGGCTGCCTCAACAACCCTTCCAGATCTCAGAGAAATGGCACTCACATTAGGATTGGAGACATTGGGATTTATCACTGTTTGTGCAGGCAGTTGACTTGTTCTTTGAGCTTGTTGTATGTTATTTATGGATGTGGCAAGCTGTCCAACCTGTGTCTCTAAATTTTGAATGCTAGCATCCGTTCGCTGCTGAGATTGACCAAACAGTGTCTGCAAATTGTGAATGCTAGCATCTGTTCGCTGCTGAAATTGTGCCTGTGAGGCCTGGAACTGTGCCTGGAACTATCCAATTTGCTGCTACAACTGTAGATTTTGTTCAGTCATTTGCTTGAACATGTCCTCTAGTGAAGGTCCAGAAGGTGCAGAAGTGGTCACTTGAGGAGGATTCTGAGGTGCTGCCATCGGTTGTTGTTGGGATGAGTTCCCATACCGAAGATTAGGATAATTCCTCCAATTGGGGTGGTACCTATTTGTGGAGAGGTCGGAGTGCTTTGTCTGGGATTCATTGCCTTGATTGTAAGGATGGACTACATAAGCCTGAGACAATTCAGTAACTGACCCTTCTCTCAGAATGGGGCATGCATCAAACGGGTACTCAGGAGAGTTGCACATGCCACACAACCTTGCAGGCTGAACTCTATCCATTGCCAATTTCTCCACCAAAGAAGTGAGCCTATCAATTCTATCATCGACGGCCTGGTTGGAAGAAGAACTATGGACCTCATGCACACCTCTTGTCTCAACAGAATTTCTTCTGGTTGTAAACTGCTAGGAGTTCAGTGACATATTTTCAATTAATTGCTTGGCAGCAGCTGGAGTCTTATCAACAAGTGCTCCCCCACTAGCAGCATCCAAAATGTTTCTATCCATCGGTAATAACCCTTCATAAAAATACTGGATAAGAAGCTGCTCGGAAATCTGATGCTGAGGGCAACTGGATATCAACTGCTTGAATCTCTCCCAATATTCAGCCAATGACTCATTTCCTTGTCTGATGCCACATATTTCCTTCCTGATTGACGCAGCTCTGGAGGCAGGAAAATATCTCTCTAAGAAAACCTTCTTCAAATCGTTCCAGGTAGTAATAGAGTTTGGCTCAAGATATAACAGCCAGTCCCTTGCAGCGCCCTGGAGTGAGAATGGAAAAGCTTTCAGCTTGATGTTATCCTCAGTTACTCCCTCCGATCTCAAGGTTGTGGAGCAGACGACCTGGAATTCCTTCAAATGCTTGTTTGGATCCTCACCTGCAAGACCACTAAACTTTGGCAACAAGTGAATGAAACCAGATTTTAATTCAAAAGGAGTATCAGCACCAGGATATGCAATACACAAGCCATTATAATTAAAATCAGGGGCAGCAAGCTGTCTTAATGTCCTTTGGTCACCCATGTTTTCAAAAACAGTTTTAGAATTAGAATCACCACTAGTGCTAGCCCGAATTTCTCTACGGCGTGTGTGTAGTGTTCTTTCAATTTCAGGATCAAAATCACACAATTCAGGGCAAGTAGACCTAGTAGCCAGACCAATTCAAAACAAAAACGAAAATAAAAGAAAAAGAAGAAAAAAAATGCGAAAATAACAAACAAGAGTCCCCGGCAGCGGCGCCAATTTTTGGTCGCGCTGTCGCGCACGCGCCAAAAAGCAAGCGGTTTTATAAAACTGTAGTTTAGGAGCGACAACTCGGATATCGTCTCACAAGGAATCTTGACTTGTTATTTACCACAAAAATCAGTTTGGGGGGGGGGGTTGGATTTGAATGCAATTAAGAAAACAAAGCAATAACAGAGCAGTTGAAAAGATTATCAAATAGCTAAAGACGATTAATCTACTGTTCTCGATTTCCCAACTATCATCGGTTCATATAATTCCAAGCCCTAAGCAGATTCTAATCCCCTTTCGGTTGTAGCAACAATTAACAAACGAAATCGCTACTACGGATATATGTTCCTATTCCCGAATTAAACAAACGGGGTTAAGCCCTCATGAACTAAACGAACATGAACGAACACACGCGAATTAAACAAACGCGATTAAGTATAGGAACATAACATCACCGAAATGAATCAACACAACACTATACACTCCTGAATTAAACAAACAGAAATGTATAACATAGTATTGAAAAGGGAAAAACATACAAAACAGGAATTACAAAACCTCAAGTATGGTGGAAATCAATTACAGTAGATTAATCTAAGAAATTTAGTTCTCCATGGAAAAACGAAACACACAGAAAATTATGTAAAAACAATGGAGAAGCAAAAGTTCCTTCCATCTGCCCAGAACAGCCTTTTATAATATTCAGAAACTGAGCCCACTCGCGAGGCGAATATTGTGAAGAGTCGGCAACGTTTGGTCTTCTCGCGGGGCGAAGTACTGCTCGCATGGCGAGGAATGGAAGAGTCATGGCTTCTGGTCTTCAGTCTCGCGAGGCGACACAGAATGGGTTGCATTTTCAGGAACAGTCAGTGATCAAGGTCACGAGGCGAGGTGTTGTTCGCGGGGCGAGCCAGAGAGGATGACATTTTGCTGTTCAGCTGCCTTTTAGGTTCGCGAGGCGAGAAGATCCTCGCGAGGCGAACACCTCCAGGATTGGAATTTCCCTTGTTTCTTTATTCCCTTAACTTCTAAGTTAACTTGAAAACAATAAAATAGCCATAAGTTCTTTATTTGATTCAAAACTGGCTAAATTAACCTAAAACTACTTTAGAGACTCAAAACCTTGCTTGAGGACAATCTAATCTAATTTGGGTGAAAATGAGATATAATTAGCACAAAACCCTGGTCATACTAGCCATAAAACTAGATGAGCCAGCGGCTGATCAGTATGACCGAAGATTCATGCTTTAGGGTTTGAATTAAGAACACGGGTTGAATATTGATAGAGATATAATAGGAGACAAGAACTTAATGAACCTTGCATGTTAATCATCATAGAGATATAGTTGGTTAGTGTGTTAGGGTGTTTTCTCTTGTGCTTGAACGAGACATTACAATAATTTAGGGTTCCTGGTTGACATTGAATTGAATAGGGAATAGATAACTAAATCACAAATAGATCTATGTTTGATTGTGTTGGTGAAATCGTGACCTTAGATTTCCCAACCATATTCTCAATCTCAATAATTGTTTGCTATTTTGTTTTGTTTGATTTTAATCTTGTTTAATTTGGATAATTCAATTAATCTCACAACATTATCTCTCCTTTGACTTGGTCAACTTTGGTTATTCTCTTTGGATTTAGATATAATTGATCACCCAATCCATGTGTTCGATCTCGGTAATTTACTTGCCGTGTTTTATTACTTGCTTCGATCCGGTACACTTGCTGGAACCCATCAAGTTTTTTGTGCCATTGACGGGGATTGGCATAACCAATTTTCTTTATTTAAAGAAAATAATTACTTTGAACAAGCCAATTTTTATTTTAATATTGCTAAATATTTTTCTCTTGAATTTCCTTGATTTCACTTGGTCTTGTGAGTTTTTGTTGGATGCAAGGTACTGTTCCTCCTGAGGAATTGCTTTACGACCCATAAATTTGTAGGACTGAGAAAAGGTTGAGGAGACAAATCACAGAACATAGGAAGCTTGAGGCACTAAATCATATCAATCTTGAAGAGATGTCGGAACAAGACCCTTCTGTCGACAAGCCTCTTTATGAGTACACCCGCCCAAACTTGGAGGATTGTACTTTCACTATTGTGAGGCCTTCCATCACTGCTAATGCATTTGGTATCAAGCCATCAGTTCTTCAACTAGTGCAACAACATTAATTTGATGGAGGGGTGCTTGAAGATCCTCACTAGAATATCTTGCGTTTCTTGGATATATGTGATATTTCTAAGTTTCAGATGATGCATATCGCTTGCGTCTATTCCTTTTCTCTCTACGGGATAGAGTGTTGGTGACGCCGGCAAGTGTACCGGGTCGTTGCAAGTAATAAAAGAACACGGTAAGTAATTACCGAGGTCGAACTCAGGGATTGGGCTACCAATTCGACTAATCCGCGGGAAATCCGATAAGTTTGGTCAAGTTACAGAAGGTGGTTGAGAGAGAGATTAATATCAAAAATTCAATTAACGAATCTAATAAACTAATTAACTAAAAATCAGAAATTAAAATGTCCAAGGTCACAAATCCACCTACCCAATATGTATTCCCAAGTGATGATGAATTCCTCCCTAAGTTCAATTACAATGTCAACCGGGACCCCCAAATTCTCCTATATCCACTCTCGTGCTCAATAGGACGTATTCGACGATTGGATTAATTACTTACTAGGTCTCATAATCCTAATCTCGAATTTGATTAATTCTTGTTCCCTATAAGGTTGCACCGATCTCCTACTCACTCTCATGCAATATTCGATCGATGATCCCAATTCAAGTTCTAAACGCGAATCGCTGACTAAGCCTCATCAACGTTAACAAGTTAATCACGCAAAACATATGATCAACGCAATCAAATCAGAATTGGAAAACATGTATTGAGAAAAGGGAGAAAGACATACATCACGTGAACATTACACCGCCATGGGTGGCTTCATCGATCCCTCGGACGAGGGGATTAGTTCCTCATGCTCATAGACAAGCAATCCGACATAACCTCCATGATAAAATAAAAAGAAAAAGGGAGACGCAGCTCCAAAGAGACAAGAAACTACCCTAAACGCTACTCTAAACAGTGGAAAAACTACTAGGATTCGCGACCCTCCAAAAGCACTCCTATTTTGATCTGAAACAGCCTTTAAATAAGGATTCTGTTTTTCGCCTGCTCGCGGGGCGAGCTTACTCTCGCGACGTGAATTTTAGTTTTGGCGCGCATTCAAGTTTGGATTTTCGCGAGGCGAGAGTGCGTTCGCGAGGCGAGTCTTCCAAACCCTAATCTATCACAGCCGTGATCTTCATCACGGCTAGGCCGTGATGGTCTCTATCTTCCAGGGTCTTCAGGCTCTCGCGAGGCTAGCTGTCTCTTGCGGGGCGAGATTCAATTCTAGGCTGTGACCTTCATCACGGGTAGGCTGTGACCTTCATCACGGCTAGGCCGTGATGGTCTCTGACTTCCAGGTCTTCATGATTCGCGAGGCGAGATTGTTTTCGCGGGGCGAGCCAGAGTGATGATTACTCTTTGCTTTATCTGATGTTCATGCTCGCGAGGCGAGAATCAACTCGCGAGGCGAGTATCTCCAGAAGTGCTTTTTCCACTGCTTCTTGACTTTCCATGACTCCCGGAGCTTCACTTATTGACATGAAAACACTAAAAGCAACCAAAAGCATAATTCTATCCAAAATAAGCTAAAAACTACACAAAAGACACAAAACGAGTTAAAGTCCAACTTAGGAACAAAACAAGGCAAATTTGGGTGAAAACGAGAGTGAACTCGACTAATTGGCACATAAACCCTAGTTCATCTAGTCATAAAACTAGATAAGCCAGAGGCTTATCAAAACACCCCAAACTTAAACCTTGCTTGTCCCCAAGCAAGCTAAAACTCAAAAACGACTCAAGACTTGGCAAGCCTAAAGGAATCAATCGATTTCGCACAAATTTCATGCAATCAAAACAGTTTTTCTCCAATGATCTCCCCCCTTACATCAATGTAATCCCCACATTCATTTACTTTAAACAATTGAGAACTTCATCATTCATGCAATCATTAGTCTAAACTGAGGATCAGAGTCACACACAAAAGGAAGATCACCAATTTCAACAATTGCCTTCCTCACAAGGGTATGTAAAATTTCACTCATTCACTCAAATTCGTCAAGGCTATCAACTTTTCACTCAATTTCACGTATCAAGAGCACTTCCCATGAATTTGATTTTCATCTCAAAAATGGTTCCCACGAAAACATGTATGCAACATCAGAAGGTCTTTTAAAGGTTGTAATGGGGCCTGGCTCAGGGTAGGATATACAAGGATACTAGGCTTAAGTCACTAGGAACTAAGAGAGCATGAGAATTTGACATATATTCCACTCTAATTCCTTTTTCCATTTTTCTTTTTTTGCCTCGGGTGACTATGCCTTTTCCTTGCTAATCTTTTTGTTCTGCCCCTTTTCCTTTGGCAAATATTTTTCTCTTTTTTTTTTTTTTTTGCCTTTGGTTTCAACCTTTATTTTTTTCTTTTTCTCACCCCTCTATGGCACATCACCTTGTAGCCACCCCAAACTTAGTTCCACAACAACACTCACAAAGCTAAAATTCCATACTCTCCTAAATCCTAGGATAGGGGAAAATCATGGTTTTTCTGAGTTAATGGCTTGTAATGTAAGGTCATCAAGAACAATAGGCTTCAAGGCTCAATGTGGCTAACTAGGGATCATTCATCAAGGTTGGTTCAATTTATGGCCAAGTAGTTATTCAAAGAAAAATTGCCTAAATCATTTGATGCAACACATAAACATGCAAACCATATAGAGATTCAAGCAAATCCGGGAAAGTGCAACTTAACAGTGATTCACACATTCAAAAACAGAGTTGGAGGCTCAAATCCTCACCTGGACATTTTGCAAATTGTTTGACCGAGATACGATTCCTAGTGTGTGCACCCCCCTCACCCCAAACTTATCAAGTAATCACAATAAGATTCTCAAAGTTCAGTTTTCAATTTTTAAGTGGGGATAAACTTTCTATTTTCAGAACCTAGGGGAAATCATCAATGGTCAAAATAATTTATGCAATCAATCTATGCTCAATTTAATCAAAATCCAACAAGCTTGCCGACACAACATTCATACAACAACTCTTGATCTTCTCAAATTATTCAAGAGTGACAAACAAAAACATAAACATAAACAAAACAAAACAAAAGTTAGGAGAAGAGAGGGATACCTAACTTGGGTTGCCTCCCAAGTAGCGCTTGTTTAACGTCCCGAGCCTGACTTATTAAGAAGCATCCACCTGGATCCCATAGTCTGTGGTACAGAGGCCAAGAGATGCTCATCATGTGAGATCCTCCACCCGGATCCCATGGTTTATGAAGTGGCCCTCGCAGGAGCAATACGACTCTATCCATGATTCCACCTAGCCCAAGTGTGAAAACTCCATTGACCATTGTAATTATGAACTCACTTCCTCTCGGGTCAAATGGTGTCTTCACGAGGAAGTGTGCCAGACAAGTGGGAGGGTCTAACTTACCGGTGTCCACACATGCATGCAAGCCAACATATTTATTTAACGCATCAAAATCAGGTTGCTTGGCAAGCATGGTGAAATCCTCTACCACTTTATCTTCATTTTGCTCTCTACCCCCTTGCTCCGGTGCCTTGTCCCTTGCCAACTCCTCTTCCTTAGGTTGCTCTTCCTCAACATGTGGCTGTTCTTCCTCAACTTCCTGAGAACTAGTTACATCCCAGTCATATCCCAACACCCCACTGCTTCTAGTTGTTGTGGCATTGCATTGGTTCTTAGGGTCGTTCTCGGTATCAACTGGGAAAGTCTCTGGGGGATGCTCATTTAGTTGCCTTGCGAGTTGGGCAATCTTCATCTCTAATGCCGCATTAGCCTTCTCAAATGATGTGGCCATCTTATCAATGGCTGCGTTTGTATTGATTGACACTTTCTCAATTGTCGCACTCAACTTCTCAAGAGCCAACTCCCAAGGTTGTGGTTGCCAATTCTGTTGAGGTTGTTGTTGCCAATTTTGTTGAGGTTGTGGTTGCCAGGCTAGACCATCGTCAGCATTACTCCAAGCGAAATCCGGATGGTCTCTACTCATATCACCCCAATACTGATTCTGACTCTGATAGTTGTTCTGGGGCACGCTGTCATAGAAATTATGCCATGGTTCCACATATTCTTGAGAGAAGTAGAACGGACAACTCCAAGTGTCATGGTTCCCATTACAATATTCGCAACCCGGAAGCATTCCTTCGTGTACCTCGCATACAAAACAAGGCAAGACCAAGTGGAATCAAAGAAGTAGAGAGAGATAGTAATAAAATAAAAATAAAAATAAAAATAAAAATAAAAATAACTTAACCAAATAATCAAACTACCCTAAAATTAGGAAAATTGGTTGTGCCAATCCCCGGCAACGGCGCCAAAAACTTGTTGGTGACGCCGGCAAGTGTACCGGGTCGTCGCAAGTAATAAAAGAACACGGTAAGTAATTACCGAGGTCGAACTCAGGGATTGGGCTACCAATTCGACTAATCCGCGGGAAATCCGATAAGTTTGGTCAAGTTACAGAAGGTGGTTGAGAGAGAGATTAATATCAAAAATTCAATTAACGAATCTAATAAACTAATTAACTAAAAATCAGAAATTAAAATGTCCAAGGTCACAAATCCACCTACCCAATATGTATTCCCAAGTGATGATGAATTCCTCCCTAAGTTCAATTACAATGTCAACCGGGACCCCCAAATTCTCCTATATCCACTCTCGTGCTCAATAGGACGTATTCGACGATTGGATTAATTACTTACTAGGTCTCATAATCCTAATCTCGAATTTGATTAATTCTTGTTCCCTATAAGGTTGCACCGATCTCCTACTCACTCTCATGCAATATTCGATCGATGATCCCAATTCAAGTTCTAAACGCGAATCGCTGACTAAGCCTCATCAACGTTAACAAGTTAATCACGCAAAACATATGATCAACGCAATCAAATCAGAATTGGAAAACATGTATTGAGAAAAGGGAGAAAGACATACATCACGTGAACATTACACCGCCATGGGTGGCTTCATCGATCCCTCGGACGAGGGGATTAGTTCCTCATGCTCATAGACAAGCAATCCGACATAACCTCCATGATAAAATAAAAAGAAAAAGGGAGACGCAGCTCCAAAGAGACAAGAAACTACCCTAAACGCTACTCTAAACAGTGGAAAAACTACTAGGATTCGCGACCCTCCAAAAGCTCTCCTATTTTGATCTGAAACAGCCTTTAAATAAGGATTCTGTTTTTCGCCTGCTCGCGGGGCGAGCTTACTCTCGCGACGCGAATTTTAGTTTTGGCGCGCATTCAAGTTTGGATTTTCGCGAGGCGAGAGTGCGTTCGCGAGGCGAGTCTTCCAAACCCTAATCTATCACAGCCGTGATCTTCATCACGGCTAGGCCGTGATGGTCTCTATCTTCCAGGGTCTTCAGGCTCTCGCGAGGCTAGCTGTCTCTTGCGGGGCGAGATTCAATTCTAGGCTGTGACCTTCATCACGGGTAGGCTGTGACCTTCATCACGGCTAGGCCGTGATGGTCTCTGACTTCCAGGTCTTCATGATTCGCGAGGCGAGATTGTTTTCGCGGGGCGAGCCAGAGTGATGACTGTTGCTGCTTTATCTGATGTTCATGCTCGCGAGGCGAGAATCAACTCGCGAGGCGAGTATCTCCAGAAGTGCTTTTTCCACTGCTTCTTGACTTTCCATGACTCCCGGAGCTTCACTTATTGACCTGAAAACACTAAAAGCAACCAAAAGCATAATTCTATCCAAAATAAGCTAAAAACTACACAAAAGACACAAAACGAGTCAAAGTCCAACTTAGGAACAAAACAAGACAAATTTGGGCGAAAACGAGAGTGAACTCGACTAATTGGCACATAAACCCTAGTTCATCTAGTCATAAAACTAGATAAGCCAGAGGCTTATCATAGAGCACGTGATTGGTTGGACTTGAACATGGATCACGGAAGCATTACTACTTGGGAGGACATGGCTCAAAAGTTCCTAACAAGGTTCTTTCCTCCTCAAAAAGCGGCACAATTGCAAAAAGTTGTCACCTCTGTCAAGCAACATGATAGTGAAACCTTTGGTGAAGCTTGGGAGTGGTATAATGTTATATTGAGGAAGTGTTCGTCTTCTTTCTTTGACTTGTGGATGAAGGTGTAGAATTTTTTCAATGGATTGAGAGGTTCATCTCAGATTATTTGTGATGCCACAGCTGGCAGTTCCTTTTCTTGTAAATCGATGGAGGATGCATGAGCATTATTAGAGAAGATGGCAAAGAATGACTATAACCTCATGAAGGAGGAGCAAAATATGCAAAAAATTTATTCTGCACCTCCTCAGAATTCTGCATCCAGATTTAGTGCTACTTCTATTGAAGTTATTCTTGCACAAAATGCACTCTTGAAGTAACAGAATGAAGCACTTACAAAGATGAAGGTGAATGTGGTGCATGAGGGGATGCCTCCGGGTTGTGACTCTTGTCAAGGTGATAATGATAGTGCAAGTTGTCCAGGTAATTTTTCTCAGGAGCATGTGGATTCGTGTCACAATTTCTATGATACTGTGCCACATCGCAATGATTACCAGAGGAATAGGCCAAATAACTACTACTAGGGACAGAATTGGCATGCAAGAGGAAGGGATCATCCGGGTTTCTCTTGGTGCAATACTAGTGGTGGTTTAGCAGGAGGACAACAACAACAACAAAAGCAACAAATGCATTACTATAGGAATAATCGAATAATCAACAAGCTCTCCCAAGGTCGAATTAATTGCAAATCAAAGATGGTGGGAAACAATCTTGGGAATTGGCTCTTGAGAAGATAAGGAAAATGAGGATCGCCTTTCCTAAGGTCTCTTTCTGGAGAAAAATAAGGGAGAGATCTCCCATTCAAAAGGATGGAAAAGGATATAGAAGATACGCATTTCATTATCAACTCCACCCAGTTGTTTGGAAATTCCATAGCTAGAATAACTTTTTCTAAAAATGACCATTCAATACGGTGGTAAGCCTTAGACATATCCAATTTCAAGACTATATAACCATGCTTACCCCTTAGATTTTTTCTTATAAAATGGAATGTGTCGAAGGCTATGAGAGCATTATTAGTAATTAAGCGACCAAGGACAAAATGTTGGGTTTTTATGAGATTATCCTCTTCTTCAAATCAAATCTGAAGGCAGAAGAAAACCATCCGATGGATCGCGCATTACATACATGAATCACAAATGGCAAATAGTGTTTACCTCTTGAAGCGTGCTTTACTTTTCGATCACCAGTACCATGAAGGAGAAGCACCCTCTACTCAGTCCACGCGAGCAAATGAGCGTCGGAGCTATGCGTCTTGTGCTAGCTGACGGCTACGGGGAGACACAGTTAGCAAGACTATGTTAGAGGGGAGAGCACTTCTATATATAAGTTGGCAACTCACTTTAACCTAACTGCTTACCCTATTGGGCTTCGTACACTACAAGCCCAATTGTCCTTATATTAATTAAATCATATTTAACTGATATAACTGCTCTGCATTTGCTCTATGCATGTGACCCTATAGGCTCCCACTAAGTTGGCAATAATATTAAATATTATAATAATATGAAATATTAATTATAATATTAAATATTATAAATAATGAGCGGCATCTAGCAATGCACCATTACTACCCAATTAACGAGAGTATCGGTGATCCGATTTTAGCCTTACCACGACCAAAATTTACCATGCAGTAAATGTCCCTTCGTCCATATGTCTTAATTGAACACATGGCATAAGAGTGTCATCCTTGTTATGTTCAATTATTCATTTCCCAATCCCCGAGTAGACGTGTAATCACAAATGGGCCAAATATCACATATTGGCCCACTTTTGCGTGACCACGTATATTTCACGTCTCACTCTATCGAGGGGCCCAAGACATTACCCCTGTTATGTAGGAGGGACGAATCCTGTCTACATCACTCACACTCCTCAACATGATTTATTGCAGACCCAATAACTACCTTTATGATCACCCTGTTACACGTGATGTTTGATAGCATTAAAGCCTACAACTCCTCATGTAGGAATCGTAGTGACTTCAAGTCGAAGGACTACTTCACTATGGTCGCCATGAGAATACTTATGACACTTACATAACTATTTTGAAGTATTCTCATAGTGGGTCATCCGGTATAAATATTACTCCTAATATTTATAGATGTGTACCGACTTGATATCACATATCCATGACCCGTGAGATGCGGTCATCAGTCTACTCACATAATAGTCTATATGTATTATTGTCGTCCTAATTAACAATAATACTCGACTACGGATATTTAAGAATAGAGTTCTGTTATTCAATGAGGTCTCACGATAAAGTCACGCACTTAATATCTCATTGAATGAACTGCCTATTATAAGAACTTTATTATGCTATAAACTAATAACATAATAAATGAATGCCTTATTCATATATCAAATATATGATCAAATTCATGATACAGACGATGATTTATTCAAAATAGATTGGTCACTAGGGCTTACACCAACACAAAAGCACTATGAAAAAAGTCCTACTATTCTAGGAAGGATAATCTTCATCCTATTTGAAATTGGTTTAGTAATTATTTTGAAAGAAACATTGCACATAGATGTTGGTCTAAAGTCACTTGGATTCTTAGGCTTCTTAATCTTAGGAATGAGGCAGATCAGGGTTTGATTGATGAAACTTGGATCAATATTTCCATTTAGAATCCCGATGGCCACGGAAGTCATATCGGCCCCTACATTTTCCCCAGAAGGTTTGATAAAAAAGGGTTGGCATACCATCGGGGCCAGGGGCTGTAGTAGCCTTCATTTGATTGAGAGCTGCTAAACCTCATCTTTAGAAAATTCTCTTCCTAGGATACCTCTCATATCATCTGAAATTTTGTCTTTGACCACATTAGTAGCCTAAATCATCTGAAATTTTGTCTTTGACAACATTAGTAGCTTGACTCATTTGAGTTTGAGCTGGAAAATAAATTTTGGAAATACCCAATGAGATCTTGTCCAATTTCTTATTCCTCATTAACATCCTTACCAGATTCATCTTAGATTGAATCAACCCAATTCCTTTCCTTTACTTTTTGATGGAAAAAAACGGGTATTTTTATCTCTGAATTGAAGCCATTGTGCTCTAGGTCGTTGGCTCCACCAAATCTCTTCACTTTCCAACAAATCATCAAGTGTATTTTAAGCTTCGTTAATTCTGATTTTTATTCCAGCTTCAAGACTTTTGGGAATGAGGTCTTTTAGCTCCTCTTCTGCGTTTTTAATTTCTCTAGGAATGTCTCCAAACCACTTATTACCCCCAAGAAACTAGATTATTGAGGCATATCCAGTAACATTTTGATAGATGTGGTTTTACTTTAATAACTAAAAGAAAGAAATAATAATAATGTTGATTTGTCAAGATATTATTGGACCTCAGTGTCAAAATCATTTATACTGACAGTGCATAAAAATTAAATTCATATAAGATTAGTATTTTTTTAGTGATCATATTTTCTTAGTAGAGATAAAAACATAAAAACAAACTTAGATGGATCCACACCAAGTAAAATTAATTTCTATGCACTTTACACTAACATTCAATAATATCTCAACAAATTAACATTATTGTTATTTTTTCTCTTAATTATTAAAATAAAAGCACACGTGTCAAAATTTAGTGGATGTCAATGTAAAATATTTAAAACTAACATTGTATACTATTTGATTTTTCTTTTTATATATTTATTTTAAGTAACGTGAGAAATAAAAAAAATGAGGAATGATTTTTGTAGGCGTCCCCTTTATTTTTTGAGTGTATTTTCAAGAAACGTTGTATACAAAGAAGATAAAAAGTAAATGAGAGATAGAGACATGGGTGGAGGGACATAGTATTGAGTGTGGGCACATGCACCCACTCATTTTTAAAAATTTGTTATGATTATCTTATATATTTTCTTTTTGCCCCCTTTTGTTGATTTATGTGCACCCATACTACTCACTCTTCACTTCACTCTTTCTTCATCTTAGTTATATTGAAAGAGATGTGTTCAATAATATTGACATTTAGTTGATAATTGAATCATTACAAAACATGAAATTACGTAGAGGACAATTATTAAGTATGTAAATTATTTGATTATATATATATATATATATATATATATATATATATATATATATATATATATATTTGACAAATTTGATTAGATATATTAAAATTAACTAAACTATAATTTTGGTATCTTATCTTTATTTTAGGTTTCAATTTGGTCCCTCTTTTATTTTTTTTGTTAAAAAAATTGTCCTTTATTTTGCAAAATTATACCAATGTGGTCCCTCTTTTATTTTTTGTTCCAAATGGTCATTTATTTTGTAAAAGTTAAACAGATGTGGTCTCTTTTATTTTTTTCCCGAAATGGTCTTGCTTTTATTTTATTTTTTGTTCCGAAATAATCCATTACTCTGCAAAAGTTATACCAATATGGTCATGTCCGTACAACAATTTAAACAGAACTGGCCACATTGAAACCTAACCTAGAGATAAGAAACCATTTCGGAATAAAAAATAAAAGGACCATAAAGAAAAATGACCAAAAATATAATTTAGTCATTAAAATTTTATAATTTTAACATTCATGTCTTTATCAATTATTTGGTTTAAATAAGTTTTTAGTTCCTGAAAAGTGTGTTTTGGTTTTAGTCCATATAATTGTTTTCATAGGTTTTTGATCCCTACAATTTCAAAAGTTTGGGAATAAATCCCTACAGGCAACTTTATACTGTTATGTACAGGAAATGAGACACTCATACCACCTGTAAATAATCTTCATAGATTTGTGAATTGTTCTTCCTTCAATCAATTCAATTTGTGAATAATTCTTTTTGAGCAAAGAACGGTGCACAGTTGACGGTAGGGACCTATTTCTAAAATTGAAATGGTAGGATCAACACCTATAAAAAAAATTATAGGGACTAAAACCGAAAGACATAACTTTTCAAGGACTAAAATCTTATTAAACCTATTTATTATTAATTATTTTGGAAATAGATTGCCCACTAACTCAGGGTCTTGGATCCGCCCATGGATAGAGATAAACATATATAGACCATATTCAAAATTTGTGTTCAACTTTCATAACTCAAAAAAAAATTGGTGGCATCTATATTCCCGACATTGTAAAGTATTTACTCCTCGTGATCCTCCCTACCTCTTCCATTTCAAAAGGAAAAAAAAGGTTAAAATGCATTTTTAGTCCCTCAAGTTTTTTGGTTTGCTGAATTTTGTTTCTCAAGTTTTTTTTTTTTTGAGCGATTTTATTCCTCCTAATTTTTCAATATTACAATAATCATCCTTCCGTTATTTTTCCATCCAAAACCTAACAGAAGTAGGTTACATGACAAACGGGTGCCAAATGGCCTCCCAAGTGTCAATGCCACATGATACCCTAATAATAAAATAACTATTTATTTAATATTTAATAATAAAATTATTTTTTGAAACTTATTTACAATATTACAGTGATGCATGTGGCATTGACACTTGGATGCCAATTAGCACCCATTTATCACATAACCTACTTCTGTTAGGTTTTGGATGGAAAAATAATGAAAGGATGATTATTGAAATATTAAAAAATTAGGAGGATTAAAATATTTTAAAAAAATTTGAGAAACGAAATTCACCAAACTAAAAAAATGGGGGAACAAAAGTGTATTTTTAACTTGTAAAAAACCAAAATGGTGAGGGAAAGACGGAGGGAGAGAGACAAAGAGAGAAGTGAACTGTGGAGAAAAGCAAGGACGCGACAACTTCAACTTCCCTAAAGACCCTCTCATTCTCTCTCCTCTGCAACCGCAACTCCCTCTTTGTCACACATTTGTTTCCACATCATGTTCTCTTCTAACACATCCACATTCCTGGTACTATAAACTCACACATTCCATCTCCATAACACACACACACTCAAAAATCAACCTTTATGTTATATTTTACCCATCACAAATAAAACAAACAAAAAATTGATCTTTCTTCTTATTATCCTGAGATTAGTTGATTACTTTATCTGGGTATTGATATTTTGTACCATTCTTCATATTTTTGTGTGAACTTTGTACACAGTGTAACTCAGGTACACGTAATACGTGGGTGGTGTTGCAGCTTCTCTGGTGCGCAGAGAAGAGTTTAAGGTCCCTTCAGGGTGGTGTGATCTGATTCGAGAAGCAGCATTGTGGTGATGGAGGATGAAACGGGAAACGGTTCCACGGTGGTGGCTGATGTGGACGGTGGCTCAACCATCGCCGGCGGTGTTCGGGATGTGTACGGCGAAGATAGGGCCACAGAGGATCAGTTTGTTACTCCATGGAGTCTCTCTGTTGCTAGGTGAGTGACTTATTCTCCAGTAATTTTAAATGTAGGTCAAATTAATCATGTTATTTGGACAAATTTTTGGGACACATTAGTGTGACTATTTTTTATTTTTTTTTTGAATAGATAGTGTGACTATTTTTACCACCATTTGAGATTAGCATGGATCAAATGGGGATGTTTATTTATCTAATTGTAGGATGCATTTTTTATGAGGGATGAATTTGAACATAGTTACTATGCCTTATTCTAAGGGTGGGATTATTGACACCCTTGATCGTCTATTTATACTTAATTATAAATTAAAATTGTAGTTTTTTATTAAAATTGAGTAGCTAAAGAGAAGTCGCAACCAAGCATAAAAACAAAACAAAAAAAAGTGGCAACCTTTATTGAGTAAGTATGGGTAATTAAGTTGAGCTATTTGTAAATTACTCTAGTTTGAGTGATCTAATAGTCAATCAAGCTCATATGTACTACCTCTGGTCCTTAATATAAGAAACAAAACCCTAAAACACACAGACTAAAAAAATGCATTGAAATGAGTTAATTGTAATTAATATTCATATAAATTTCCAAAAATACCCCTTCTAATCAATGAACAAACTCACTTGTATGAAAAAATGATATATCTCGTAAATATAAATCCTATTACAAATGAGGGTAATATTAGAAATTAGCATTTAATATTTGTGAAAATTGATGCATGTTTCTTATATTTTGATCAACAAAAAAATATCCATTTGTTTCTTATATTAAAGATCAGAAGTAGTATTACATAATTAGTTATATTTTATTTATTACACATTTTCATTAATTGTAATGGATAATGTTTTATGAATAAAAAAATATATTTTATTTTTATTTTATTGTAGTATAAAGATATTTGTTAAATATTAAATTAATAAAATTAAAAATAAATCAAAGAGAAATTTGATAAAGAGCTAAACAAGTCAAACTCAAATTTCATAATTTTAAGCAAACCAAGCCCAAATTTTAAATTTTGCTTATTAAACAAGCCAAGAGTTATTTTTAATGTCATGAGCGAAGCCTCAGCTTCAAATGCTTGGCTTGGCTCGGCTTGACTCATTTACACCCTAGAGTTAGTGTCTTTTTGTAGTGACTTATTTTACATTTAAAACGGATTATAATTAAAAAATTGTAAAAAAACTTTTCAGAAACAAAAATGCAACTTCTTTTTAAAAAATAATCAACACCAAATATTCACTAAATGTGATTCTGGCTTCCATATGTAACTAGCTGTATATGTTTGATTTTCTTTTTATTTGTTGGAAATACTTGTCACTTGTTGTGCTTAATGAATGGGATACTTTGTTGGTTTTTAGTGGTTACACTTTGATGAGAGATCCACACTTCAACAAAGGGCTGGCCTTTACTGAAAAAGAGAGGGATGCTCATTACTTGCGTGGTCTTCTTCCTCCTATTGTTATTTCTCAAGACACTCAGGTTAACCACCTCACATTCTCACTATAACATATGCCTAATATTCTTTTTTTTAAAGTTTTTTGAAAGTGATTTATAATATTGTGCATGAGCTCACACTACATGACTGCATCCAATTATAGTTATTGCTGCTTCATTTGTCCAGGTGAAGCAAATGATCCAAAACATACGCCAGTATCAAGTTCCATTGCAGAAGTTCATGGCAATGATGGATCTTCAGGTAGCCTTGTCAATAGTTCTTTATCTTATTTTAAAGAGGGATTATTAGACAAATTTGATTTGCAAATTTTGGGATTGGATTCTAATAATTTCAGTTTGATGTATGCCGGGTTGCAGGTGAGAAATGAAAGGTTGTTTTACAGAGTTCTAATTGATCATGTTGAGGAGTTACTCCCAATTGTCTATACACCAACTGTTGGTGAAGCTTGCCAGAAATATGGGAGCATCTTCATGCATCCTCAGGGTCTTTATATTAGTTTGAAAGAGAAGTAGGTTTGAGTTGGGTTGCTCCTTTATACTCATAGAATTCACTTTTAGTTGAATATACTGTCTCAATTATTTGTCCCAAACTAATTGTTCCTTTTTTTCCTTGGTTGTGGTTTGAAGAGGGAGGATTCTTGAAGTACTAAGGAATTGGCCTGAGAAGAACATTCAAGTCATTGTTGTAACTGACGGAGAACGAATCCTGGGTCTTGGGGATCTTGGCTGTCAGGTAATTTCTATAAGGATTTAATTGATATGTATTATCAGTGTAAAAAAAATTATAGTGTCAACCAATCATAAACTGTCACATCGTTAAAAATGTCACACAATTACACAGAGAATAATTTGTGATTGGTACATTGACAGTATATCAAAATTAAACCCTTTCTATAATACTTGTTCACATGTTAATTTATGATAGTAATAATAATGTTGAATCATAAGATCTAATAATGTATCTATCCTTTGGTAATCTATGTTGTGTTTGTCAGGGGATGGGAATACCAGTGGGAAAACTTTCTCTATATACGGCACTTGGTGGAGTTCGTCCATCTTCTGTAAGTTTTTCAGCCTACCATGCTTGTCATAAACTTGTAGTGATTTGTTACTTTGTTTAAGATGCTACTGAAATTTGAGTTGCAGTGATTGCTATGATTATTTATAAAGAAAAGTAAAAACACTTTTAGCAATTCATATTCCATATATCATTGAAATAGTTCTGTGTTATTAAAAGTTAGCTTCATGGGTGACTTCATTTCTTGGAAGTTACTTAGACTAGGCCCTAATGGCTCTACAATTATTTATTTATTTATTTTGTGGGGATGGAGAGAGGCATAATGTGGCTTCTATTTTTTTGATACAACTATAATATTATCTTATAAAATTATTTCAGTGCCTGCCAATTACCATTGATGTGGGTACAAACAATGCGAAGCTATTGAATGACGAACTATATATAGGGCTCAGGCATAAACGAGTAACTGGGCAGGTTTGTGATTTGTTTTCTCTACTGAGCCACATTTTTTAATTTCAGGCTATCCATCATAATGAATTTGCTTCATCTTTTCCGATTCCAGGAATATGCTGACCTTCTGGATGAATTTATGACTGCAGTCAAGCAAAATTATGGAGAAAAGATCCTCATTCAGGTCGGTTTATTGGACTGCAAATGCATAAAATGCAACAATTAGGCCGTGTTTGCTTTGTTTTCAGATTAAGTAGTTTCAAGTTTCCTGTTTGCTGAATCTCTTTTAACATGTGTTTTAGTTTGAAGACTTCGCAAACCACAATGCTTTTGATCTACTTGAAAAATATCGGTCAACACATCTTGTTTTTAATGATGATATTCAGGTAAGAAATTCCTGTATTCAATAAAAGATTCAGGCACATTGGAAACCAATAATTGTCTCTTATATTCTATTTATTTTTTTGCAGGGAACAGCATCAGTGGTCCTTGCAGGACTAGTTGCAGCTCTGAATTTAGTTGGGGGAAACTTAGCTGACCACAAGTTCTTATTTCTTGGCGCAGGAGAGGTAAGTCCATACAATTCTGGAACCATGTCTCCTTCTTCATTGGTTCATTGAGAAGGGAGCATTAATCAGTTAATGACAGAGAAAAATGGAAACGAGTAAAAGAAGAGTATTAAACATTATTGAATCATTTTGAATTGTTCACTTGCATTCCCTTTATGACATACTAGTATTACTCCCTACTTTGCCCTTATGGATGAATTGTATTATTTGTGGCTGCAGGCTGGCACTGGAATAGCAGAACTAATAGCACTTGAAATATCAAAACGGGTTGTTAACCACTTTTAGAGTCATTAGTCATTGCTTTTTTTCCTTTGTTTTTTGTTTTTTTTTTCGGTTTCGAGTTTTTATGATGTGAGCATTGAATGAATAAATTAGACTTATCAAGAAACTACTTTTGTCTATGCAGACAAATGCCCCAGTAGATGAAGTGCGCAAGAACATTTGGTTGGTTGACTCAAAGGTTGTAGAATAGAATCCAATAAACTCCTACATGTAGAAAGTAAATTCTCATGTTTTCCCTCTGATAAATCTTTTATTCCTACTTTTGCAGGGGTTGATTGTAAGTTCGCGTAAAGAATCACTCCAACATTTTAAGAAGCCATGGGCTCATGAACATGAACCTGTTAAGGAACTTGTAGATTGTGTTAATGTACTCTCTCTCTCTCTCTCTCTCTCTCCCCCCCTCCCTCCCTCCTCTACACACACAGAGAACATAAGTGTTAGATTTCTTACATTTCAATGTTTTCTTCTCAGCAAATTAAGCCAACAGTTTTGATTGGAACTTCAGGACAAGGGAAAACCTTTACTAAGGAAGTGGTTGAGTCTATGACCTCCATTAATGAGGTACTATGCCTATTTATTCATCTACCTACTATGCAATATCAAAGTTCACATAAGCTAATCTATGTATTATATGATAATGATTGTAGAAACCTATTATTCTTGCCCTTTCCAACCCAACATCACAGTCAGAATGTACTGCTGAAGAAGCTTACACATGGAGCCAGGTAATTTGAGGATGCAACTAGTGTCTTCGTGTTAGAATTCGAGGCTCCTGCTCCTTAATGCTTAGCTATTTGTATAATTAGATTGCTATTACTGATTAGTTTCATTGTTTTGGTGTTTATCTATATATATGCATTTCTATCAGGGACGTGCCATTTTTGCTAGTGGGAGCCCATTTGCCCCAGTTGAATATGATGGAAAAGTGTTTGTGCCAGGCCAGGTCTTATCTCAATGGAACTTTTGAAAATGTTAAAAAAAATTGATATATGTTACGAGTTCTGATTTGAATGTTTTCTTTGTTCATCAGGCCAATAATGCATACATTTTTCCTGGATTTGGTCTTGGTTTAATAATGTCTGGGACCATCCGAGTGCATGATGACATGCTTTTGGCAGCTTGTAAGTGTTTAGAGATTCAATCATTCAAACATACACTTCAATGTTAAGCTTGGAAATTGGAACATGCTCTTTGTGACTTTGTCAGAACACCACTGACTTAAATTACAATTCCTATTTTCTTGGAACAGCGGAAGCTTTGGCGTCACAAGTGACGCAGGAGAACTTCGACAATGGACTCATATACCCACCATTCACCAACATCAGAAAGATTTCAGCACATATAGCTGCCAATGTAGCTGCTAAGGCCTATGAGCTTGGTGAGCATTTAGTTTTCCTTTTGGGCCCCTTTTGGGTAAACAGCTTATCTAAGCGCTTACATAAGAAGGACTTTTGTGAAAAGCTTTTATGTCATAAGCTCTTTTTAAACGAAGTTATTTAGTGAAAAAACGCTTTTTAGAATCTATAAAATATGCAAAAACAACTTCTTGTATAAGTTTTGACACAAGGTTTTTCAATAAGCCAAAAAACGACTTCTCAAGATAAGCTAAAAACAGTTTTTTGAGTCGATAAGTTATTTATTTAAGTTTATCCAAACAGTTTTTTTTTTTTTTTTTTACATAAAAGCATTTATATGAACAGAGAAACTCTAATAAGCTGTAAAATGTGCTATCCAAACAGGGCCTGCTATCATAAGGCTTTATAGTTTCATGTTTTTCATGCTTGCTTCTCCTCAAAATATTTGTAGTGTTAAAATTGAGTTTACATTTTGCTCAGGCTTGGCCACTCACCTTCCTCAACCAAAAGATTTGGTAAAGTTTGCTGAGAGCTGTATGTATACTCCGACCTACAGAAACTACAGATGAAAGACAATAGCCTCTTTTTCATTTTTAAAATTTTTGGGCATTTATGATGAAATAATTGTATTTTATTTATTTTTTCATTGTTCCTATTATGTTCTTGTAAGTTATGGTATTGGGTGGGATAGAAGGGGGCTTTTTGACCAAACTGGGTTCCTTTTAGAAACTATTTATCAGTTTAGGGTTATTCTGAAACTATTTACCAATGGGGGGTCGTTTTGAATATTTTATTATTTTTTGGTCTGACGAGTCAAAGGCGTCACTGCAGATGGCGCCTTTGAAAGCGCCACTGCAGTTGGCACCTACACTTTTATAAAAAAAAAAAAAAAATCAAAAGGGGAGGCGCCAAAGGCAGTGGCGCCCCCCTGCTAGCTACAGTAGGGCTACAGTGCGCTACTGTAGCAGCACCTTTTTTTTTTTTTAAATTTTTATTTTTTTAAAAAAATAAAAATTTATTTCTAAAAAAACTCATTCACCAGATAATGAACTGAATTTACCAGATATTTGTACCCGATTCACCAGATATTTACACATACTTAACCAAAAAAATTTATTTCTCAAAAAAACTCATTCACCAGATAATGAACTGAATTTACCAGATATTTGTACCCGATTCACCAGATATTTACACATACTTAACCAAAAAAAATTATTTCTCAAAAAAACTCATTCACCAGATAATGAACTGAATTCACCAGATATTTGTATTCGATTCACCAGATATTTACACATACTTAACCAAAAAAATTTATTTCTCAAAAAAACTCATTCACCAGATAATGAACTGAATTCACCAGATATTTGTATCCGATTCACCAGATATTTACACATACTTAACCAAAAAAATTTATTTGACTTTTTTAAAAAAATAAAAATTTTATTTCTAAAAAAACCCATCCATCAGATAATGAACTGAATTCACCAGATATTTACACATGCTTAACCAAAAAACTTTATTTGACTTTTTTAAAAAAATAAAAATTTTATTTCTAAAAAAACTCATTCACCAGATAATGAACTGAATTCACCAGATATTTGCACATACCTGACCTGATTATGGAGACACCGCGGTTTCTCTTGTATTATATATAATATAATGAGAGTGACCTCTTGAAATTATAATTTGTACCCGGTTTCTCTTGTATTTATTTCTCAAAAAAACCCATTCACCATATATCTAAACTGGTAAATAGTTTCTAAAAGGAACCCAGTTTGGTCAAAAAGCCGAAAAAGAAAGATAGCAGAGGGGAGGTGAACCTGGCGTGTGCATGCACTTGTTTTTTTTGTTGGCAAACTAATGAGTTGACCATGTCTAATCTTCTGATCCTAATAAATGAATCCCTTCCTAATCAAGCAACCAACAAACAAAATAAATAAAATAATAGAAAATAATAAAATAACCAATAAAACAGACAAAATAATAAAATAATTGAAATAAAAAAATCCCAAATATTTGTGAGGCCTCCACCTCAGCACTACAGGAGGCATAAAAAAATAATAGCAATAACAATTTACACCCAAAAGCATTCGCTGCTTTCTTCCCACAGAGAGAGGAAGCTTTTTACTGAACTGAACAAAATACAAAGAGAAAAATGTTCGCGGAAGAGAATGGTCTGAAGGGAGACCCAAGGCTCCCAGCCATCTCCCAAGCAAGGAACTGATCTCGGTTTTTTGACCAAACTGGGTTCCTTTTTGATAAATTATCTATATAAAAAAAATAAGTAATAAAAAAAATCCCGTAATAATGAGTAGCAAATAATATCGCAGTAGGCATAAAAAAATAATAGCAATAACAATTTACACTAATAAATATTCATCAATTATTACAGTAGTAAAAAAAAATTATTTGGTGAGAGCATTGCAGAAAATCTCCGGAGTGAAATTAAGAAGATGGGTTTACCTGAGATGAATATTCATTGATCCTGTCGCTGATGATTTCGTCTAAAGCTCTCTCAGCAAGCTCATAATATACAGAGGTCACTCTCATTATATTATATATAATACAAGAGAAACCGCGGTGTCTCCATAATCAGGTCAGGTATGTGCAAATATCTGGTGAATTCAGTTCATTATCTGGTGAATGAGTTTTTTTAGAAATAAAATTTTTATTTTTTTAAAAAAGTCAAATAAATTTTTTTGGTTAAGTATGTGTAAATATCTGGTAAATCGGGTACAAATATCTAGTGAATTCAGTTCATTATCTGGTGGATGGGTTTTTTTAGAAATAAAATTTTTTTTTAAAAAAAAAGTCAAATAAATTTTTTTGGTTAAGTATGTGTAAATATCTGGTGAATCGGGTACAAATATCTGGTGAATTCAGTTCATTATCTGGTGAATGGGTTTTTTTGAGAAATAAATTTTTTTGGTTAAGTATGTGTAAATATCTGGTGAATCGGGTACAAATATCTGGTAAATTCAGTTCATTATCTGGTGAATGGGTTTTTTTAGAAATAAAATTTTTAATTTTTAAAAAAATCAAAAAAATTTTTTTAAAAAAAAAAAGGGTGTTGCTACAGTAGCGCTACTGTAGCTAGCAGGGGGCGCCACTGCCTTTGGCGCCTCCCTTTTTGATTTTTTTTTTTATAAAAGTGTAGGCGCCAACTGCAGTGGCGCCTTTGACTCGTCAGACCAAAAAATAATAAAATATTCAAAACGACCCCCCATTGGTAAATAGTTTCAGAATAACCTTAAACTGGTAAATAGTTTCTAAAAGGAACCCAGTTTGGTCAAAAACCCGATAGAAGAGAGGTGGTTGGTAGTTGTAGCTGGACTATATATATTGAGTGTGTTTGGGAAAGATGGAAAAAAAAAGATTATGCTAATAATCTGTTTTCAAATAATCGATTATTGTGATAATCTATTATAATCAAAATCTATTTTTGTTCACGTGTGTTTGCTGAAAAGTGATTTTAAGCTAATCTATTTCGTTTGGATGATATAAAAATAATTATTTTTACATAGCAAAGATGGAGAATGTTGTGAATAGATGTTGGTTAGAAAAAGTTTTTTTAGAAAACAGCTTGGTCTTGCAGCTTGTTAGAAAACAGTTGAAATGAGGCGAAAAAAGTTTTTTTAGAAAATAATCTAGGTAACTAAATATACCAATTTTTTCACAAAATCACTTAATTGCTAAAAAAACAGTTGAATGGGAAAGATTGTATCTTTCTCAAACACGCTCATAGTGTAGCTTGAAATATTTTGATCTGTTGTTATCCTTTAAATTTTGTGGCTTCAAGTTAGAAAATGAAGCATTTGAAAATAGTCCGCAAGTATAAATATTGCTTGTACCATCAAAAAAAAATTTATTTCGTTTGGAATTAGAGATGAAAACTTAAAAGTTTATTTCATAAAACTAGGAACTAAAGGTGGCAAATGGATGGATCGGATAAATTTTTATTCGGATGTTAACGGATGGATTAAAAACAATCCATTAATTCATTACAATCCATTAAAAATCCATTAAAAAAAATCCAATCCATCCATGATCCATTAAATAAAATTCATCCGATCCATCCATTAACAACTTTTCATGGATGGATATCCAATTTATCCACTAAAATTTATTTTAAGAAATTAAATAATTTTATATCTCTTTTATCCATTCATAAAATATTTTTAAAAATAAAATAATTTGTAAAAAAATTAAAATATTATCTCAATCTCGCTCTCGCTTTCCTCTTTCTTCCTCTCTCTACCCTTTCTCTCTCCCTTTTTTTCCTACTCTCTCTCTATCTTTACTCTCCCTCCTCTCTATGTCACGAACATTTTGTATCATATTATTATATGGGAGTTATTGATTATGTGCATCTACAGAGGTTGTTTTGCCACAACATTCCATGACATTGTTTTACGAAACTTGTTACGACTTTCTGTGCTTTCAATTAGTTAATACTTTTTTTTAAAGTTTTTCAGCAAAAAAAAGGCAACAAAAAAAGAAAACGTACGTGATAACGTAGACTACAACCGGTGCTCGAGAACAATTAATTAGTTAATACTTAATGTAACAAAAAAAGAAAAAAAACAGATAAATAAAATAAAAAATAGTGAAGAAAAAATAATAAGGAACGGAAGAGAAAATTAGATGGAGTGTTTTTTTTTTGTTACAAATGGAGGTTTTTTTTATTTGGTGAAAAATAATATGAAAAAAATAAATTGGTTTTGGAATGGATAAAAGTTGATCCATTACATTTTTTATTGTTGGTCCAATGGATTTTAAAAATATTGGATGGATCATAAACCATCCACTAAAAAAATAATCCAATTCATCCAATCCATTTATATTATTTTTTTATAAATGGATGGATTGGATGGATTTTCTCATAGATAAACTGGATGGATGGTGGATAAATAGATCATTTTGTCACCCCTACTAGAAACCATCCCAATGGTCTTCACTGGGAAGGGACGGGGAAATTCTATCCATTCTTCTCTAATATCTACAAAAAGAATAAAGAGGCTATCAGATCACTCATGGGGTTATGTAGTTTTTTTTTTTCTTTTCATTTTTAAATTTGAATATAAAAAGCTTTTTTTTATCCTTGCAATTGTAATTAAGCTTAGGTCAAGAAAGAGCATTTTTCTGCCTTCAAATAATATATATCTATATATACTAATATTTTACTTGTTTGTTACTGTATGACTAAACAATTCCATTCTTTAAAATGAGTTTTTATTTTTTAAACTATTATTATTTATTAATATTTTGCCATTTTATACTTTTTTTTTTTTACCTTCACTACGATGTAACTTGTTAGCGTGAAATAGTTGGGACGTGTTTGTTTTGTTTTCATTTTCCTATTTTTTAAAATAATTATTAAATTGCCATATTATTTAAATTTTGTTTGTTGTTTTCAAAAATTTATAGAGTGGAAAAAACAAAACCAGTATATATATATATATATATATATATATATATATATATATATATATATATATATATATAGTGGAACGAAACAAGAGAGAGAAGATAATGAATAAAAAAGGAGTGGATGTTTAGGTTGTTTGGATTAAGAGAAGTGAGAAAAAAAAAAGTTGAATATTTTCTCCGCTTGTTTAATTAGATAGAATAGTGAAAAGAAAGAAAATGAATGTTTATTGTAATGACATATTTGTCCATAATATTTTATTGTAAAGACATTTCAAATTCAACTTTAAATGTTCCCAAATATTTTTATAATTATCTTCTAAAATTAAAATATTAGTTATAAAAAGAGATAAATACATAAATAAAGATTAAATAATCCCGGGAAAAGTTTTTTTAATTATAAAAACATTAGCAAAAAGATAAAACAGAAAAAGAGATGTGCAAAAAAATTGGAAAAAAAAAAATCTGATGAAGAAATTCAATGAAAAAAAAGTAGAAATTAAATTGGCTGGATAAATTGAAGAAATAATAGAGAGGATGAAGGTTTAAAAGGGAAAAAGAGGTTAAAATGACTTATAAAGTTAAGCATGCACAAGTATGACTTATTAGCATTTTTGTTTGCTTATTTTTGATGAAAAACGATTTTAAGATGATCTATTTCATTTGAATTATTTAAAAAAAAATATTTTTATATAGTAAATTACAAAACAGGGTATGAAGTTGCTTGTATAGAATAATAATATTTATTGGATAGTTAGTTATATGTGGTAAAATGGGAAAGTGTGATTGATTTCAAAATAATAAATCTTTTTTAAAATAAGGTTCAAACTTTTAGTATATTTGAAAAACACTTTTTCCTATAAAAAAAATTTTCAACACTTTAAGCTAATTTGTCAAACATATCATATTAATTTCGAAACACATTTTTTTCTAAGAAAGAAAAAAAAATTCAAAAAAAAAAGTTGTCCCAAACACTAAGCTCAATAGTAGTTGCATATTACTTTGTTGTTTCAAAAAAATTTATTTACAGGTTCATGATAAACACATTGAAAAAAATATGAAATAGACAAAGAAGTAAATGATAATATTTGAATGCATACTTGATGAGAAATTAGGTGATGATTCCATTGAGTTAAACTGCGGGACATGAGTTATGAGTGTGTGAGTTCAAACTCCTATAATGCACTATGCCCCTTTCTGATCCATTTTTCCCCTATCCCCTTCAATACAAGACATACAATAACCCTCCCCTTGGAAAAAAAAAATTGAACTAGTGGGTGATGGGAGCAAAAGGGATATTTATTAAGAGGATCTTTTTCTATTTTAGATAAAGATCCTTTAAAGTGATTTTAAGTGTAAAGTAAGAATGATTCAAAAAAAAAAGTGTAAAGTAAGAAAATAATGATGTATCTATCATTGATTAGATAAAGTGGATTAAAATCTTAATGTACTTTAACTAATTAAGAACGAATACACTATTATTTTCTCACTTTACACTTAACATCACTTTAGAGAGGCCTTTTTCATTTCTTGAATCCCTCCCCACATATTTACCCTTGGAAATATCATTGAGCATTTACAAGCTAGCAACCCGAGTTCCGCACCAAATTCAACTAGCAATACTTAAAAATTCGACGTTCAATTGTTCGGATCGACCCGATGAACCCGAAAATATGAATCAAATCAAACAAACCCAATGGTAATTGGTTCAGTTATCGGGTCCAAGGATTTTGGAACCAAACCAAACCAAACCGAATATTATATTTTATTATATATATATATATATATATATATATATATATATATTAATTTTTAAATTTTTTACATATACATTTGTTTTATTTTAATATTTATTTTATCTTTATATAATTATTTTAATATATATATTCGATCTACTTCGAGGAGTATCTCATCGCCAACCTAAGACGGGGACTAATCTCCCGCAAGAGTTTGTTCGACACCTCGATAGGTGTCATCCCTCCCAGCTGAGGTTTTTTCCATATCCAATGCTCGAACTTGAGACCTTGGTTAAGGAGCGAGAGGCCTTTAACCACTCATGTCAACCTCAGTTGGTATATATATATATTCTTTAATATTTATTCGGATCCAAACCGAATCAAACAAACACATTCTTGATCAGTTTGATTAGGTTCGGATATCTTAAAAAAAATTGCAAATTCGAGCCAAACCAAAGCAATTAATTTTCGTTGGTTCATATTTTTTCCTCACATAAATCTAAGCCAACCCGACCCATGAACACCCTATTTAAAAGTTTAGCAAGATTATGACTCAAAGAAGATGCGGCAGAATGGGTAGATACGTTTCCCAAATTAATTCAATCACATGCTAATATTAATGGGGCCACAAGGAGTATTTTACTCAAAACAGGCAATGTTACATTGACAATCACATGCTTTGCTCACCTATTTGCTTTGGAAATGATTTTTTGACATCCATTCCCGACAATAATATACGACACTGTATGACTTTTGTCTCTCACCAGATACCAGACCCAATAAAAATCCACATACATTGTTCGACACCGATTCTGTATTCAAATAACAATGCTATATTTGCTTAAACCCCAACTCATGCATGTTCGAGAATCCCAAATGATTGTTTAGCATTTAGCAAAGATTGGCAAGACAAACATATCCACAACTTGATTCAGCTACCAACATATAACTTCATGGAAAGCCCTAAAGGCAAAACTCATGCAATTAACCAACAACCCAATGCAAGGATTTTCAAAAAAGATGGATCTGAGTCATAGGTTGACCGGAATTGGGCTTAGGATCTGATTTGATGGGTTTCAATGGGTCAAGTAACTTATGGGTCAAGTAACTTATGAGAATGGGCTATGTTCAATGAGAGCGAGTTGAGCCCAACCTTTTCTCTTTTCCATTTTTCTTTGTTTTTTTTTTTTTTGGTTCATAAAAATTTAGATTGGGGGAAGGTACGCCCCCTTGCAAGACCAAGGAATATCACCAACCTCACTGAGGATTTATAGTGGAATTTACATATTGCCTACCAATATGAGAGATCTAGGAATGGAACCCAAGTCACAGCTAGCGTGAGCGGAAGATTTGACCAGATGTGCCAACACCTGTTGGCAAATAAAAAATTTAAAAACACAAATTTAATTTAGTCCATTTTTCTTCTATTGTTGTTTTTGTTTTTTTATCTAAAATAAAAACACGAATTTAATTAATGTTGAATAAACAATTAAGTGTTCACAAAAGCAATGAATTTAGTCATTTCATAACTCATAGCCTTTTCCAAATTAATCCAGAACATTTAATCAAATAATTAACCGTATAATTAATATAATCAAACATGTGAATAAAGGTTTCTTCTATCTAATCATTTAAGACCTTGCCAACACTTTTAGAAAAACATAAAAGATTACATCTCTAGAAACCCAACAACTTTGTCACTATTATGAATAAGTGTATTTTTGGATTAGATGCGAAAAAGTGATTAGTTTTTATGATCAATTACATGTATAATATTATAATTAATTATAATATAATCAGTTTTATATTTGGACGTGTTTATTGAAAAATGATTTCAAGATAATCTATTTTATTTAGGTTGTATTAAAAACCTCTTTTATAAAGTAAACTAAAAAAAGTATGAAGTTGTTTGTATATTTTAATAATATTTAATTGATAATTAGTTTTGTAAAGGTGAAATTGAGAGTGTTATTGATTTTAAAATAATTTACAACATTTTAAATAAGTTTTAAGCTTCTAGATTTTCTAAAAGTCATTTTTTTCTCATAAAATATTTTTATGGTAATTTATTCAAGTTTACAAGACTTATCATATTAAATTCAAAAAACTTTTATTTTTCCAAAATAAAAGTTATTTTCTTAAATTATAATCTTTCATAAACATACTTTAAATCTCCATATTGCATTGTCGAACTATAAAATTGATAACTGAAGTCCTGAGAATAGATTTAAAAGAAAGAACAAAGAAAAAGTGAGGGTGAAGAAAAAACGAAGAAGATGAAATAGGTGATGCAAGCTTCACCCACAAAGAAGAATTTTGTTTGTGAATTACTTCAAGAAAAGAAAAATCAAGAGGAAATCCGGATGCTTTCTTTTCTTTTTTTCCAATTTCTTCTCCTTTCTCAACCTTCCTCTCTTTCTTTTTCTATGTCTATTTTATTACATGACAACTGGTATTGTATCGTGGCCAAGTAAGAGAAATCAGAAGAGAAACAAATACATATACTTTCAATTATGAGAGTATTAGGGGGGTTGTTCGCACATTGAATGAGATCGGTTTTGAACTAAAAAATCATTCGATCCAATGATAAAAATAACATATGATTTGGATTGGATCGGTTTGCTTCCTTAAAAATATTTGATCTAATCCAATCCAATCAAATGCGGTTTGGATTTGATTGGATAATTCGGTTTTTATTATATTTTATTTTTTTCTTATGTTAAGTATTATTTATACTTATTTAATTGTGGACAAAAGATAACATATCTTTATATTAGAACATTAGAACCTTTATGAAAGGTAGCAACTATTTGTTCCTTATATTAACCATTATTTGATTTGATAACGAGTGATGAAAATTCTAATTGTTTACAAACTTTTAATTTGGAAGTTTGAAAAAAAATAATTATTGATATTTTTTAAAACATTATTTTATGTTAAATATTCTTTTATGTTGATTCTCTATTTCTACTCTCATTTATTCTATTTGTTTCCTTGAATCGGCTACGAATAAGTTGTAGCTAATTTATTTTTCAAATTTACTTAATTGATTTCCTACTTTTCATGTTTACTCAATTATATATATATATATATATATATATGTATATGTTATGTATTAAAACTTTTAGCAAAATATAACCTCAAGACATTAATATTTGTTCTAAATAGTGTCAAATATGTCATTCCAACAAAAAAATTAAAGAGAATGAGGGATATAAAAGTATGAAAAACAATATTAAAGTATGAGTAATACTATTATTTCAAAAATAATAATATATGTATATAGTAGATCGATTTGGATTAGATTGGATTACATTAGGGGATCCAAAATCCGATCCGATCCAATAAAAAAAATACAGCTTTTTCGATTTGCGATTTTTTCGATTTTCAATTTTTCGGTTCAATTTTTATAATTAAATTGATTTGGATCGGGTGATGAACTGCTTTAGAGAGTACATGAGCGAGCAAGAGGATTATTAGCGTATGATAGAGGATTAAAATAGTCAAAGATAACTCCCTTTCATTTATGAGGGAGGATGAAAATTGTCAAAGATAACCCCCCTTTCACCGTAAATTCGGAGTGCATTTATAAAGTGGGTATAGTATAGGACGAAATATATTAAGATCAATGTTATCAAAATTCGATAAAATAATAAACAGTGAAAGTTTCTGCTTCAGGTTCAATCATTTTAATTGGTTAGGCCGGATGGTCTAACCGGGTGACCATACATACATAATTATAATACATATGTATATACTTCCATGCATCAAAAAAAAATACATATATATACACATCTATAAAACATAAAATTTCTCATAAGTCATAATATACACCACTAATAAAAGCATGCATAATAAAATACACAAGATCAAAGTATTACAATCATGACTCAAATCATAAATCATCATATTAATAATTATGTTTTAAAGTATGTAGTCAAGAATCAACTATCAAACCTCAAATATAAAGTCATAACTCACGTTCATAACTCAGAAAATAATCCTTGTATTATTTACGACTAATTTTAAAGTAGTTTGTACCTTTTCACTATAAATATTTGTATTTTTATATAAGAGTGATGAGTAAATATGGGTCACTAAATCACACATGAATAATCAATATTAAAAATTAGTTATTAGTTATGAAATCACTTAAAAAAGTGATGAGTGTGATTTTACCTCATTTTTCATGTACATTTCTGCATGCATTTGCATATAGTTTAGGCATATTTAGTGTTGATTTTGTATAGTTTTTCCTTTGGAACGGATGAGGTGGTTTCTGTGTGTTGTTTTGCAGAAATTGGAGAAAAACTGTGCATATTTGGCTATAATGAAGCTTGGATGGATTAGAGCCTTAAAAGTCAAGAAAATGAGCTAAACAGAGCCCATCACGGCCTAGCCGTGATGCCCGTCACGGCCATGATCGGGTAAAACTGAAAAGGCAGAAAAGCTGAAGACAGTCATCATCACGGCCTAGCCGTGATGTACATCACGGCCGTGACCCAAAATCACCAAAAGTCAGAGACGATCACGGCTTGGCCGTGATGGAGATCACGGCCATGAAATGGAGGCTCGCGACGCGAGCAAGGTCTCGCCCCGCGAGAGACTTAAAATGCCAAAAGTTTCAGAAACAGAAAGCGTCACGGCCTGGCCGTCCATCACGGCCGTGACGGGCGACGGACCTATAAATAACAGCACAACAGACAGAAAAAGAGAGCTTTTGGTGGAGAGAGCACTTGGGGACTTGGAGGCTGCGGCTGAGCTAGGGTTCCAGCCCTAGAAGGGGAGATTTCCTTGCTCTGGGAATGGAGGAAGCTTGTCTATGAGTGTTCTCCATCCCTTTTCTCATTCTCTTTTGTATTTCCTTTTATCATGAGTAGTTAAATCCCCATTGTTGGGGTTAGATGTAGCTTTTCTGAACTTGTTGTATTTGATTTGGTGTTTTAATGCAAGTCTCTATTTCTTTATGAGTATGTGATTCTGTGCTTAATGCTTTCCTTGGATTAGCTACCCATAGGAATGATATGTTGCTTTGATAGATGACTGGAAGGTTGGTGTTAAGGCATGCTCATGAATCATATGCCAAGTAGTTCAAGAATCTAGGAATAGGTGTTGAATGCTTGCAATCTTATAAGTCTTGACTTAATGCAAAATCTCAGGTTAATCCACCTAAGGAATTAGGGTTTAATTTGGGGTTTTAGGCTCAATGCACCTAAGGAATTAGGCTTGAGTATTTTAGAAAAGGCTTGATTGTCATAATTGAAGTAGTGCTTGTGTTGATAATCATTTCAATGCGATTAAGGGAGGATTAGTGTAGTCTAACCCTAACAATCTTAGCCACATCTCTGTTTGTATACCAAGTGTTCGATAAAATTCCCAAAAGACCAAAAACATTTTATTTCTTTATTTTCTGTTTTAATCTCTTATACTTTAGTTTAGTCTAGATAGTTGTTAAGTTTGTGAATTGGTAATTGACAACCAATCCCTGTGGATACGATAACCGGTCTTACCACCGTATTACTTGATTGCGACGAGGTGCACTTGCCTTTATTCTAAAAATCACGCATCAAGTTTTTGGCGCCGTTGCCGGGGATTGGTTTTGTCAATATCATTAGTAACAAATGAGACAACTAGTTTGGACATTTTTTATTTTATTTTTCTGTATATATTTGATATCTTTCTTTTGTTAGTTTTGTATATATTTGTTTTTGTGCTTCTTTGATCTTGGGCTTAATTGTCTGTGAGGTGAAAAATTGATTAGATAGGATCATGGACTACAATTGGTATCAACCATCTGATGCAGAAATGGAGATATCTGAGCTGCAGCTGCGGGTAGATATGCTGCAATTAGCCGTAAACATCCAACAAGTAAGTAATGAGCTGTCAAGGGCAACTGTCTCTCCTCCACCAGTGGTAGGTTATGCTGAATGGGGAAATCAATTTTCCAACACTTCTACTCCATGGTGGGGGAACCCTCCAAACAATACTTTGATGGGTGAAGGGGAACATTGGGAATCTTCCACACCTTGGTATGATGAGCCATCCCCATTGGAAGTTGCTTGGGAGAACTTCAAATCCGCATTCCCAGTCGAGGTTGAGCAACCTATCCCGGATAGTCAACCTCACTTAGAGGCTGTTTTGGAGAACTTCATGGCAACGACAATGGAAGAATTAAAGAATCAAGAAGATACCATTCGAAGTCTCGGGGTACGTATTGAGGAACTCTCTAACCTACTATCCGAAATGCCAAATGGGAACTTGATGGATGATGATGAAGATGATGCAATGATGGATGAGGAGGAAGAAGAAGAAGTGGGAGCAACCGAGTCAAGAAGTGAAGACCCTGTTTTGGAGAACATAGTTGCACCATTCCACATTGAACCCTTGACTAAAGAGCCTGAAGGGAAGAGGCATTTGGAGGACATCTATTTCACCATGCTTGGGGATGATGAAGAACTTTTGGAATTAGATGATGCTATTGTGTCCTATGCATGTGTTGAATGTGATGGAAAAAACACTTGTGTGGATTGTGCGAAGATTTCTGCATATTTGGAAGGTGATGGATTTGGCAATGCTGAGAGCGAAGATTGTACAGAAGCCAGAACAGAACCAATGATCCTCTCGAATTGTTGGCCACCTCACATTTTAAAGCAGTCAACAATGGAGTTCATGCCTCTGCCTGAGGTTGAACCCCATTTTTATTGGGACGATTTTATTGATAAAGGGGTCATCTTTGACCCAAGAGGGAGTGAGAAATTCGCCACATTTGGTGAGGTCACCATGATTTTCAAGCACTCACTCCCATATTTTTGCTGCAAACCGTGGGATCCAGGTGAAGGATCTCACATGGTTAGAATCCCTTGGTCCTTATACCACAGGTTATGGGATCCAGGTGGAAGCTTCTTAATGAGTCAAGCTAGTGACGTTAAAGAAGCGCTTATTGGGAGGCAACCCAACTTTTCTTAACCCTTCTCTTTAGTTAGTTTTTGTTTTTGATTTTCAACCTCTTGAATAATTTGAGAAGCTCAAGAGGTTTGTTAATAATTTTGTTAAGTGTCTTCAGATTTTGAATAAAGGAAGGAGAAAAAGAGCAGGGAGAAACAAAGCCAAAAAGCATGTGAGCCAACACCCGCTACCGCCTCGGTAAGCCGTTCCAATTTTTTGCTTTATTTTATTTTTCTTCTCCCCTCTCCAGCTTGATTGTTTACATTGAGGACAATGTAAATCTTTAAGCTTGGGGTAGGGGTAATCTTTTTGCTTGCATTGTAAATATTGCATTCATATAGGTTTAAGTTTGCATGATCGCATGATTCGGTTACCCCTGCTTAGATTGAGCATCTGATTGTGAGAGCTAAGTGCCAATTTTTTTTTGTGATAGTGAATTCTTGAACCCAATTCTGTTTATTCTTGTGATATGACTTCATTAATTATGCTTGAGATGATCTTTGATAGTTGATGATTAGCATATGTTTCTATAGACTTGTGTTTTTCACTGGTTCTTGAACTGATAAATGTGAGCTTTTGAGCCATTAGGGGGTACTCACTAAATCTGCCCCCATTCTTTGTGTAGAGTGTTATTCCTCTTGGTTTGTTTTCTCTAGAACTTGACTTGAAACCATTTTGAAGCTTAAAAATTTTTGAAAACATTTTTGAAAATGATTGAGGCAATAGGTATTTTTCTGGCCTTCTGAGCTTTGAATGTGTAAACGCTACCCTTAGTTGCCCAATTTTGAGCCTGAATGAATAAAATGCTTTTCTTGGTACCCTGAAAAATTTTGATACATATACTTGATAAGGGACCTTCTAAGTATCACAAAAAGGGTGAAAAAGGTAGTTGAAAGTTTGGGATAAGAATCAGAAAAATAATAATAATAATAATAATAATTCTCTTGATTTTAAAAAAAAATCTCCCATTCTCCAAAAAAAAAAAAAGAGAAAAAAATAGAGAAGGGGATGACAAAAACAAGAGAAGTGAGAAATAAAAAGAAAAAGAAAGAAAAGAAAGGTGGAAAAATGTATTGAAAACCCAAGAAGGTATTTTAGAAGGTGTCTTGTGTTGAAATGTTTGATACTTGGTTTAGCCTTTTGAAATATCCCTTTCTTGTTATCCCCACCTAAAGATTAGTCCCATGGCCACGTTACAACCAAATAAAGACCTCTTGATTCTTAGGTGTTTTCATAAATAAAGTGGAGATTTGGTTGATAGTCAAGCATATGGTAGGAATCATTCCTTGAGGAAAATGGAGCGAATTGTTATATATACTTGAACACTTGAGTGAGTGAGGCAAGAAAGAGAGCCAAGCAAATAAACAAGCTTGGGGTGAGCTTCAAGTGAGCAAGAGTGCCCAAATCAGTGAGAACATGATTCTAAGGAACTTAAGCCCCTAATTGGACTTGAATTGATTGTCTCTTGCTGAATTGTTTGAATTGCCTATTGCTTGGATCATTTACTCGGGTTCTTGGTTCACTATCCATGCTTTGACTGTTTATCTCTTTTGATCTTAGTTTTTGCTTGAGGACAAGCAAAGTCTTAAGCTTGGGGTGATTTGATGAGTGTGATTTTACCTCATTTTTCATGTACATTTCTGCATGCATTTGCATATAGTTTAGGCATATTTAGTGTTGATTTTGTATAGTTTTTCCTTTGGAACGGATGAGGTGGTTTCTGTGTGTTGTTTTGCAGAAATTGGAGAAAAACTGTGCATATTTGGCTATAATGAAGCTTGGATGGATTAGAGCCTTAAAAGTCAAGAAAATGAGCTAAACAGAGCCCATCACGGCCTAGCCGTGATGCCCGTCACGGCCATGATCGGGTAAAACTGAAAAGGCAGAAAAGCTGAAAACAGAGTCTGTCACGGCCTAGCCGTGATGTACATCACGGCCGTGACCCAAAATCACCAAAAGTCAGAGACGATCACGGCTTGGCCGTGATGGAGATCACGGCCATGAAATGGAGGCTCGCGACGCGAGCAAGGTCTCACCCCGCGAGAGACTTAAAATGCCAAAAGTTTCAGAAACAGAAAGCGTCACGGCCTGGCCGTCCATCACGACCGTGACGGGCGACGGACCTATAAATAACAGCACAGCAGACAGAAAAAGAGAGCTTTTGGTGGAGAGAGCACTTGGGGACTTGGAGGCTGCGGCTGAGCTAGGGTTCCAGCCCTAGAAGGGGAGATTTCCTTGCTCTGGGAATGGAGGAAGCTTGTCTATGAGTGTTCTCCATCCCTTTTCTCATTCTCTTTTGTATTTCCTTTTATCATGAGTAGTTAAATCCCCATTGTTGGGGTTAGATGTAGCTTTTCTGAACTTGTTGTAGTTGATTTGGTGTTTTAATGCAAGTCTCTATTTCTTTATGAGTATGTGATTCTGTGCTTAATGCTTTCCTTGGATTAGCTACCCATAGGAATGATATGTTGCTTTGATAGATGACTGGAAGGTTGGCGTTAAGGCATGCTCATGAATCATATGCCAAGTAGTTCAAGAATCTAGGAATAGGTGTTGAATGCTTGCAATCTTATAAGTCTTGACTTAATGCAAAATCTCAGGTTAATCCACCTAAGGAATTAGGGTTTAATTTGGGGTTTTAGGCTCAATGCACCTAAGGAATTAGGCTTGAGTATTTTAGAAAAGGCTTGATTGTCATAATTGAAGTAGTGCTTGTGTTGATAATCATTTCAATGCGATTAAGGGAGGATTAGTGTAGTCTAACCCTAACAATCTTAGCCACATCTCTGTTTGTATACCAAGTGTTCGATAAAATTCCCAAAAGACCAAAAACATTTTATTTCTTTATTTTCTGTTTTAATCTCTTATACTTTAGTTTAGTCTAGATAGTTGTTAAGTTTGTGAATTGGTAATTGACAACCAATCCCTGTGGATACGATAACCGGTCTCACCACCGTATTACTTGATTGAGACGAGGTGCACTTGCCTTTATTCTAAAAATCACGCATCAAAAAGTCACATGATTTTATATTTTATCTTGATCATTCACGTGTGAACTAATTGTTGAAAATAACTCATATCACTCTCGTATAAATACACACTCATTTGATATGTTATATATATATATATATATATATATATATTAGAAGTGTGACTTGTAATTAGAACCATTGTTCCCTACCATGGTAGAAAGGTTCAATTCTCATCTAGTGCATTTTGGAGGAAATAACATTATATAAAAAATCAATCAGATTTGGTGTAAATAGTCAAATCAAGTTTTTGATCGATTTAACCCGATCTGACAATGCAAATGGTTCAAATTATTAACCAGGATCAGGCATGAGGGTTGGGTCTTGATTTTTCGACCCATTTTAATAGCATTAATTGAGATTATTATACTCACAAATTCTATTATCACCTTTTTTAATCATTTTTTATGAATAAAAGGGCCTCAGCCCCAATCACCTTTTTAATAATTTATTCTTCATCCCTTATGTTTATTTACCAGTTTACCTCATTAAATTTATCTAATTATGTTATCATTTTCTCAGCTTATTTTGTATCTTTTAATTTTTATTTATCTCTTATCATTAACCTCTATCTAAATTATAAGCTTCCTAAATTTATTTGTGTATTTGTATTAGATTCAAAAAATTAATTATTTTTGTGATCTATTATATAGATAGGCAATTATTGTTATAATCAGTTTTATGTTTGAATGTATTTGTTAAAAATGAATTTTAAGATAATCAACTTCGTTTGAGCTATATAAAAAATTGCTTATACAATAAATTATAAAAAGGGTATAAAGTTATTCTAATAATTTAATACTATTTATTTGATAGTTAGATTTGCAACGGTGGAACGAGAAGAATGTTATTGGTTTTATAATAATCTACAACATTTTAACTAAGCTTTAAACTTCTAATTTCTCTAAAAATCATTTTTCTCATAAATTTATGGTAATTTAATCAAGTTTACAAGACTTATCAGATTAAATTCAAAAAAAAAAGTTATTTTCTTAATAATCTTTCATAAATATAGTTTAACTCTCCATATTGCATTGTCGGGTTGGGATATGGTGCACCACCCATATTTTACACCACCCACTACACTATCCATGTGGCAAATTTTGGGCCAATCAAATTGCCACATAGGTTGGTCAAAATTTTAAACTTTCTAGTTGTATTATACTGTAGTCAAACTATATGAATACAGTATATTGTAGTATAATATATGTGCTTTTTGTATTTACAAATTTAACTCATATTAAAACAATGTTTTTTGATTAAAAAAACTGATTATATTACAAAATATTATTGACAATGAACATTATTTTAATTCATATTAAAATATTATTTTGCAATATAATTAGTTTTTTTAATCAAAAAACATTATTTTAATATGGGTTAAATTTGCGAATACAAAAAGTTCATATATTATACTACAATATATTGTATTCAAATATTTGACTACAGTAGAAATACAACTAGAAAGTTTGAAATTTTGACCAAACCTATGTGACAATTTGATTGATCCAAAATTTATCATATATGAGTGATATAGTAGGTGGTACAAAATATAGGTGGTACACCTTAACCCAACCCTGCATTGTCATACTCTAAATGATCGAAGTTCTGAGAATAAATTTAAAAGAAAAAAAAACAATGAAGAAAAAATGAAAAAGCTGAAATAGGTGATGCAAGCTTCACCCACAAAGAAGGCTTTTGTTTGTCAATCGCTTCAAGAAAATAAAAACCAAGAGAGAAATCAGATGCTTTTCTTTTCTTTTTCCGCTTCTTCTCTTTTCTCAACCTCAGTTTTTTATCTTTCTTTTTCTATGTGCGTGTTTGGTTCGGCGTCCCCATACCCTCAAACGCACATCTAGGGTTCGGCCGTGATTCTGCCTTCAGATCCGTATGTTTGGCAAAATTGATGAATGCGATTTCTCATCCCCCAGAAGCGCGAGTGTTTGAAGCTGCTAACCCTAGCTTCTGAGTCTAGGGAACGCAATTTTGAATCAAAGGTGAGTCTTAGGAACGCGATTTTGGATGGATATTCTCCTATTGCCCTTCGTTAGCTGCATGCACCTGCATCTGCCATTTATGGTGCTTCACTGTCGTATGGTATGTATTTATGGTGCTCACAAACAATTCTTCAATTTTTCCTTGCATTCATTGTTCAGTTCATTCATTCCTTCAATTCTTTCCCTTATGGTGATTATTCTCAGATTTGTATCCAAAGATCCGTTCTGCTCATTTCTCTAAGAAGGAAACTCTGTCTTCACCTCCTGAAAGCTTGTATGCTCCGATGGTATTACTTTTGGTTATTCATTTCAACCATATTTACCTACCAATATTTATTGTTTATTGTCATTTTCTTTAAATTATATATATAGGACTCTCCTCCTTCACATTTGCTTCAGAACAATTCGGTGTGTTGTTGGATCTTCAACAGTGTATTCTTCCAGAGGTAGTGGTATGTAGCTTTTCTGATTAGTTTCTTGATTTTTTTTTTTTTTTTTGCTTGATAGAGAAATTCAATTATTATGCAGTGTATGTGCTATCTGATGATAAACTTTATAAAACATGTGTATGCTACAACTGCTGGAGATCATTCTAAGATGGGATACAGTTTCAATGCCATAGTATCACAACCCTGTGTATTTTCAGTGTTAAGCTTCGCTTGATCCAATCACTTCTTGATGCAAATTTTATTTCAGATAGTTTTTACTCTAATCACTCTTCTGATGTGACATACCCCCATGTCTCTAAATGGTGCATCTAGAATTAAAACATGCACTTATATAACCAGATAAAGTACTAGCTAGTCTAGCTAGTGTTTTGAGTGCTTTCCTTTTATCAAACATTCTAAGGACCCGGTAGGTTTCTATGGGGCAGCACTTGATTATTCATGTTGCTACTTGCTTGCGTTTAAAGTATCTATGAAAGGTGACTAAAACATGCTTAAAATTAATTTGAAATTGAAGCACAAACTCAAAGTTTTATACATAGGTTTGCTCCATTGCATGCTAGCACAGTACATTGGTTGGTTCCCCTGTTATGTCAGTGATTAGGAAGCTATCATGAACTTCATCTTAGCATGCTTGGATCAATTTTCACTTTGAAGGATGTCTACTCTTATGTATGTTAAATCTACTGCTAGGTTAGATCTACTGCCTTGTGTTAGTTAAATCTGTTTTTCTGGTTGATTATTCTGTTCAAGAAGTTTGTCTGTCCAAGTTGCTGCAGCATGCATTTTCTGGTGGTGCAGCAAATTATGAGGTGCTGTCCATTATGAGGTGCTATACATTCTGGTCAAGTTGCTGCAGCATGCATAATTTGGTCTATCCGTTATGAGGTGCTATCCATTCTGGTCAGGTGCAGCAAATTATGTAGAATATGGATGCTGCAGCAAATTGTACGTGCAGAATATGGATGCTGCAGCAAATTGTGCAGAATATGGATGCTGCAGCAAATTATGCAGACACCTCACCTCAGCTTCCTTCTCCAGTCTTATATTAGAAGTTGCCTTCTCCATTCTTTGTTTTGTTTGAGTGTTGACTTATAGAGATATATGATTTTTTGATTGAGTGCCTATTGCACTATTTAAAATGGAAGTTTGAAAAATTACACTTATATAGACTTTGTTTTATGCATAGTTTTTTATTTTCTATCCTACTTCATGTATAGAGAACTATGGCTACTCTTAAGAGGAAAATTGTTGTGGATCCCCTTGTTTCTAACGATGAAGCACAGAAAGCAAAAGTTGTTTGGGATCCTAAAGTGACTGAATACTTCATCCAAGCATGCTTGGATCAAGTTTCCAAGGGTGAACGCGTTGGTACTAGCTTTACCAAGAAAGGGTGGAAAGTTATTGTTTCACAATTTAATGGCTCAACTGGAAGGAAGTATGACAGGGTGAAATTGAAGAACATATATGATAGCTTGAGAAAAGAATGGCGAGTATGGTATAAATTATTTGGGAAAGAAACTGAACTAGGGTGGGATAATGTGAAGAATACCGTTGTTGCATCAGATGAGTGGTGGGAGAACAAAGAATTGGTATGTGATAAATAAATGTTTTGTTTTATAAGTCTTAGATTTATATTTAGTGTGTTTATATTATGATGATGAGTTATGAACACGCAGGAAAACCCTCTTTATGACAAATTTAGGAACAAGGGACTTCAATTTGCTCCCCAACTAACCACACTTTTTAAGGACGTAGTGGCTAATGGAGAATTTGCTTGGGCACCATCATCTGGGATGTTGCCTAATGGGCCCGATGATGATGATGATAATGATGGATACCGTCCATACCTAGAGGGTGTGGGCCTAGATATGCAAGAAGGGTCGGGTGATAGTGAAGATGCGAGTGTTGGAGCAACGACTGAGTTTGTAAATTTCAATATTAATGCTTCACAAGCCAATGTTGGCCAAAAGAGTGGAGAGAAGAGAAAGAGTGTTGGTGGTTCTGAAAAGAAAAGTAAGAAAAAGGCAACCGCTTCCTCAAAGATAGTAGAAGCTGTTAATGTGATCGCGGAGACATGTAAGTCACGCAATGATGCTATGGCCAGTTCATCTATTGGTGAAGTGATGGTTGAGATTCGGAATATGGATGAAATTACTGATGATCCGGATTGGCATACAAGATGCTGTCAATTGATGATGTTTAAGCCAGCGAGGGAGATGTTTGTTGCCTTTCGAGGTCCAAAAGAGAGAAAGTTGCATTGGCTTAGGCATGTAGCATATAATCCTTTGCCATTTATGACTATGCAATGAATATTATGTGTTAGGATTATGTATCCTGTCTCTTTGGATTATGTATTAGGATTATGTATCATGTCTCATCTAGGTGTGTCTTTTGAATATTATGTATTAGGAATTAGGAATTAGGAATTTAACTTTCTGTGTGTTTTTAAGATTATGTATGAACCCTATTATCTATGAATGCTTTAATGATTATGTATGCTTTGAATTTAACCTCAATCTTGTTGAAACTTTTGGTGCAGTGTGAATGATTTTACTGCATTGTTTTTAGTCTTGTTTTTTTCCTGCACTGTGAATGGTTTTTGCTGCAGCATCCATATTCTGGTGAAAGGGAATGGATGCTACTGCATCCATATTCTGGTGAAAGGGAATGGATGCTACTGCATTGTTTTTTCTGCACTGTGAATGGTTTTTGCTGCAGCATCCATATTCTGGTGAAAGGGAATGTATGCTTCTGCATCCATATGTATGCTACTGCATCCATATTCTGGTGAAAGGGAATGGATGCTACTGCATTGTTTTTTCTGCACTGTGAATGGTTTTTGCTGCAGCATCCATATTCTGGTGAAAGGGAATGTATGCTTCTGCATCCATATTCTGGTGAAAGGGAATGGATGCTACTGCATTGTTTTTTCTGCACTGTGCATGGTTTTTGCTGCAACATCCATATTCTGGTGAAAGGGAATGTATGCTTTTGCATCCATATGTATGCTACTGCATCCATATTGTTGCAGTGTGAGCTGTGTGATCTATGTGAATCTGTGTCTCTTGACCAAATTGCTATTGTTGCTGATACTACTTTTCTGTTTCCTCACCATGCATTTGGTACTTCCCCTGCCCTTTTGAATCATGTTTCAGTTTTTTTAATCATTCGAACCTGTCAAATTTGTTCTGTTTTGGTGGATGCAAGATGTTATCTGACCATTTCTCTTGTCAAATAAACAACTAAGTTCTTCTGAACCTCATTTTCTGTCCAGATCATTAGCTGCTTGCGAACTACTCTATAATGCTGGCTACCAAAATATTTTTTGGGTTCAAGGCGACTTAGAGACTGCTGAAGAAGAGGCATGTTTTCCAATCTCAGTTTTCTGGAATTTCTATTGTGCTTTGAAGAGGGACTGAGTTCTTGAATAATACCATAGAGCACTTGCTGGTGGCATTTGTAGAGGGTGAGGGAGTGACCTTAACCTTAGGGGTCAGTTGAGGCTTTGGATTCTCAGTGCTCTTTGCATCAGATTGAGCTGATTTAACCCTTTTACCTAAATTGGTATTCCAATAATTCTTTATTTCATGATATGCATGATATGTTAACTTTGACCTAATTCTTTATTTCATGATATGCATGATATGTTAACTTTTATCCACTATTCATTCAACCTTACTTTCATTGCAGAAACCAAAAATTGAGCAACTTGTAAAAAGATAAAATGAATGACTGGAATGGACATTTGGATCAACTTACAGATGAAGACTTTTTTTTTTGAAGAAGCTTCTTATGTGGCTGCACTAATAGGTGAGTATGCAGCAAAGCATTTATGTAAAGAGCCTCGTAGAACTAGTGAACTAACGGGTCATACATGGGTGCAAGAAGTATTGCAAGGGCATCCCATTCGTTGCTATGAGATGTTCCGAATGGAAAAACATATTTTCCATAAACTTTGCACTGAATTAGTTGAGCATGGTTTAAAGCCCAGTAAACGCATGGGAGTTGAAGAGATGGTTGCAATGTTTTTAAATATAGTTGGCCATGGGGTAGGTAATAGAATGATTCAAGAAAGGTTTCAGCACTCTGGAGAGACCGTAAGTAGACACTTCCATCGAGTACTATTTACTTGTCTTAAGTTGTCTTGCAAATATATTAAACCACAAGATCATATGTATCGTGATAGTCATGCAAAAATAAAAAATGATCAGCGATATTGGCCATTTTTTAAGAATGCCATTGGAGCAATTGATGGTACACTTGTGCCATGTGTGGTTGGTGCCAGCGACCAATCAAGGTTTATTGGAAGAAAGGGATATCCAACACAAAATATAATGGCTGTGTGTGATTGGAACATGTGTTTCACTTTTGTTTTGGCTGGATGGGAAGGTACTGCCCATGATGCTCGTGTTTTTGACCATACTCTTACCAATGCGAGTCTCAATTTTCCACATCCTCCTCCAGGTATGTTTTTTTAGTATAGCAACAAATGATTTTCTATTTTACTTAAAACTCTTTTTTATATTTTATTAATTTTATTCTTTATTAGGTAAATATTATTTGGTGGATGCTGGCTATCCAACACCAAATGGGTACCTTGGTCCTTATAGATGTGAACGTTATCACCTCCCTGATTTTAGGCGTTCCTCTGGATTTGCGAATCGTAATGAAATGTTTAATTTTTATCACTCAAGTTTAAGGTGCACAATAGAAAAAACTTTTGGTGTATGGAAGAACAGGTTTGCAATTCTGCGTCACATGCCTAAGTTCAAAATTGAGACACAAGTTCAAATAGTCATTGCAACAATGGCTATACACAATTTCATCAGAAGGAATGCTGAAATGGATTTTGATTTTAGTCGTTATGAAGATGAACATATAATCCTTGACATTGATGATGATGATGATCATAGCACAGTTAACTTGGATCCATCCCCAGTTTTAAACATAGCTTCTTCAGTAGAGATGGATCATGTTCGAGACTCGATTCTAGATCAAATTATAGAGTTCAAACAAAATAATTAGTATCATAGTTATGTTTCGGCGTTGTATCAAACTATAAATTATATTCCTTACTCAACTATTTTTAGATACTTTAAATTTAATAGCTATGCTAATTTAGTACTTTTATTGTCCATTTCATCAAATTTGAAGTTTTTACTACCATATACATTTTACTTCAAAAGATAAATAACATGTGTATAATTATTTTTAGTTTCATAATGTAATATAAAAGAAAATAATCATCTTAATATATTTATCCTACTTGTTGGTATATATATATATATATATATATATATATATATATATATATATATATATATATATATATATATATAATTTACTAGCTTATTCAATAATTTCAATTATATTCTCATACTTTGATATTGTTGCTTCTTCACCTATTTTCAATATTTTCTCTAACATCTTTTGTGAAATGATCCACAGTGGCATTCTGGTATCAGAGCCTTAGGGTTCTGGTACTTATACAGTCTTTGAGTTGTCCTTCTTGCAGCGTTGGTAAGCCTGAAGGGTGTTCCCTGTAGTAAAGCCTAAGGTAGGTAGTAAATCCGTTGGTAAGCCTGGTGTTCCCGGTGTTGGTAAGGTCAAATTAAATCACCTGTCATAAGTATTAGAGCTTTAAGGTTAGGTTGTCATGTCTAGCCTTCTGAAGATGATTTCCCGAAAGGGTAAAGAAAAAATTGAAGAAATTGGTGAAACAAGTTCTTCAAATAATTTTCAAAATGAAAATCAAAATTCTTCTTTAATAAATGAACAACAAATAATTTTGCCAGATATAGAGCAGAAACTTAATAATTGGAGTATCCCTCCATTAAATGTTTCTGAAATATATAAGACAAAATTACTTGATAAATTTAAATAAGATTTTATCATAAAAACTGCTGAATATACAATCAAGGTAGATAAGACTCAAGAATCTTTAAATCTCTTGAACTTATCTATGTTGAAAGAACATAAACAAAAATATAAATTTTTACATATTGGTTTAATCCAAGTTGCTATTAAACCTTTACATCGTTTAGGTATAGACAAACTTGTGTGTGTATGCCTAAGAGATACTCGACCTGCTAGGTTCGAGGATCAGATTTTGTCCATCATAGAGACAAATCTCCATGATGGTCCCACTTTCTTTAATAATTTTCCAAATTATAGAATGTCTTTGGAAAGTCTTGGAAAAAATAAACATAATATAAAATTGGATATTAAAATAAAGGAAGGAATTTGGAATCCCAATTCCTACCCCATGGTTGTAATATATAAAATATATTATAAAGCTATGCGAACAAATATTTCGCCAAAAGCATTGAATATATCTTCCAAAGAAGATACTTTGCTTTTGCAAGTAAATTTAAATAAATCAAATGCTGTCACACCAAGGAGACGAAATCATAATGAAGTCTCTAGAAATTTAGAATGGAATTTACAAGAGATTCTGCCTCCTGAGGAGCCAGAACCTTCTGTAATGTCAATACCCATTGAATATTCTTCTGGAAATGTTTCAATTAGTTTTGCTCCTTTAATTTTAATAGAAGCAATTCCATAAGATCTTTTAGGACTTGTCCTGAGGGATCTAAACAAACTAATTCAAACAATTCTCGAAGATCAATGGATTCTTTCCATTCTTTGAGATTAGCAGGAGTGAGAGATCATCCTGTTATACCTCAACCAGATTATAGGGTTGAAACATCTCAAAATGTTCAATCAGATAATCAAGAAAATCAGAGAGTCTCCAACTCTATCTGATATAAATCAAGCATTTGAAACTCCTAATCAAATTTTTGTTCTTACAAAATTTATAGTTGATAAACAAAAAAATTCAAAAAGATTTTTTAAAACCTGAATATGAAGAAAAACGAAAATGGTTCTTTTCTTCATTTTCTCAGTCTGAAATAAGACAATATCGTGAAAAATATTTGTCTTATTTGGAGGAGGTAGAGGATGATACTGTTCCCTACTTCGATTGGTTTAAAACTTACTGTTTTAAAAATTTAGAGTTAAATACTCTTAACTTGCAAAGAAAATTTGGAAAACTACTAAGGGTAAAGAAGTAATTTCTGTTATCCCACCTTTGGAAGAAATCACCATTCCAAATGTAGATAACATTGAAATTACTGCATCACCTTTCAAATCAATGAAAGAAGATGACAAAACCTTAGTTGTTCAAAATCTGACAAGATATGACATAAAAAATATTCAACATCAATTAAATTATACTAATCAATTGTTGTATCAAGTTGCCAGTACGTCTAATGACTTTGATGCACCACTATCAAAAGAAGTTTCTTTTTCAAAAATAAAATTAAGCAAACCTTTGGTAACCCCATATAAATTATCAGATTCAGAAATTAAAGAAATAAAAATTGGAAGAGAATCTAATGATAATTTATTAGATGAAATAAATAAACAATTAGCTTCATTAAAACTTTCTTCATCAAAGTTAAATGTGATAAAAAATGAAGATGTTTTAGAACTTGAAAAACAATTTCAAGATTCAGATATGGATGTAGTTAATAAAATTAAAAATACATCAAATACATATCCAGCTACAAGAAATTATTATCACATGCCTAATTTGCCTGATATTCAATATGAAGATCATAATACTGAATATGCCTCTCAATATACTGGTGAAGGTATAGTTGAGTGGAATATTGATGGTTTTTCTGAACATCAAATATTAAGAAAATTAGAAGAAATGTCTATGGCTGCTACAGCCTATAGAGCTAGAAACAACAGTGCTGTTTCTACTTGTAAAATTTTAATATCAGGTTTTACAGGCAGTCTTAAAGGCTGGTGGGAAAATAACTTAAAAGAAAATTAAAGACAAGCTGTTTTAAATTTTACAAAAACTGAAACAAGAAATGATGCAAATGGTCAACCTGTTGAATATTCTATTAATCAACAAGTTGAAGCATTAATTTTTGCAATATCTCAAGCGTTTGTTGGAGATACAAACACTTTTGCTGACAGGTCTCTTGAGATATTAAATAATTTATACTGTCCAACTCTTGGTGAGTTTATATGGTATAAAGATAATTTTTTAACAAAAATTTATACTAGAACTGATTGTACAAAAGCTTATTGGAAAGACATATTTATATCTGGGCTTCCCAAAAACTTTGCTACTAAAGTTCGAACACAATTAAAATTGGAGTACCCTGACACTCCTTTGGAAGAATTAACCTATGGAAGGTTAATATCTATAATAAATAAAACAGGATTACAATTTTGTACTGATATTAAAATGCATAGGCAAGCAAAATTCGATAGTAAAACAAACAGAAAAGAATTAGGTAATTTTTGTGAACAATTTGGGTATGAAAAATTAACTCCTCCCTCTAAGCAGAGAAGAGTTAATACTCAGAAATTCCCTAAAAAATTTAGAAACTATAAAAAATATAATAAAAGAGATAAAGAAATTAAGCCTTATAAAAAATCAACACAAAGAAAATCTTATAAAAAGTCATATAATAAAGATTTTAAGAAAAACATAACATGTTACAAATGTGGTCGTGTAGGCCATATGGCTCGAGATTGTCGAGTCAAACAAAAAATTAAAGAACTTAAAATGGATGATGAAATTAAAGACCAGATTTCGAAAATTCTTCTTTATGAATCTAATTCTTCGGAAGAATCATCCTCTGAAGATGATTCAGATGTTATATATCAGAATCAAACATCTTCTGATTCTGATGATGGCTGTTTAAGCTGTGGTGGCTTAGGAGAAAATTGTAATTGTAAATTTACAATCAATGTTATCTCCAAAGAAGCTCGAGTTCTCCTGGACCTTATTGGTCATATAGAGGACCCACAAGTTAAATTAGCTATGCTTGAAAAATATAAAGAATTATAAACTAAAGAAGTTGAAACAGAAAAATTTAAAGGTTATAATTTAAATGAGATTCTGAATCCTAAAAATCTTGCAGAATCTTCATTTATTCAAGAACCTTTAAGTCTTTCTTTTTTATATAAGGAAATTAAAGTTTTAAAATCTGAAATAAATGATTTTAAACACAAATATAAAATTTTGGAACAAATTTTTTCAAAAAATCTGGGGAAAGGAGGTACTATTTCTGCCTCATCTTCTTCTCAAAGTTTTAAAAATGATTTTCCTGAAAATCCAGAAGAAGCAAGTTTCTTCTTAAGAATTAAGACTTTACAGCAAAAATGGCATGTGAAAGTTAATTTAAAAATTAACAATTCCTTTCATAAACCCCTTATTGCTTTGATTGATTCTGGAGCTATTGGATAATACTCCACTCAACACACTAAATTAGTTAAGTTAGTTATCAGCAGTTAAGTTAGTTTGTTAGCTATTGATTGGTTAGTTATAGAATAGTTAGTTAGTTAGTTTCTGTAGTTAGTAACTGATGTAAAATGCGAAATGAATTCTCGCAGTGAGTGAACATGTATAAATGTTGTAAATGCTGAATCTTGACAAGTTTTTCAATAATCAAAGTTAAGCTTCCAAACCATTCACAAAACGTTTTATGGTATCGAGCTCTCTTCTAGAGAGCTCTGCTTTGCAACCATCTTCTTCTTCCCAATCAACTTCCATGGCTGAACTGCATGAGAATGAAGGAATGGCTCAACAAGAACCACCTCCAAGAACGGACCCAATACGTGATCCTTATTATCTCGCATCCCGGAGAAAGCCCAGGAATGATCCTTGTTTCGCCTCCTTTGGATGGCACAAATTACAATTCTTGGAGCAAAGCTGCAAGAAGAGCTTTGGTGTCCAAGAACAAGTTCAAGTTTGTCAATGGAGCAATACCGAACCGGATGTTGATGATCCAAAGTATGAAGCTTGGGAGATGTGTAACACAATGGTAATTTCTTGGATCACAAAATCTTTAAACCATGAAATTGCTCAAAGTGTTGTAGAATTTGAAAATGCACAAGAAATTTGGGATGATTTGAGAAATAGGTTTTCCAAAGGAAACTACTTTAGAACTTCGATTTACTGCAACTTGTACACTCGATGAAACAAGGAGAAAGAATAATTTCATGCTATTTTACTGATTTCAAAACAAGATGGGACGAATTGGAGTCTTTTAGACCAATCCCATCTTGCACTTGTGTTGTTAAATGCAGTTGTGACCTGGTTAAAAGTATCAAGAGGCAACGAGAAATAGAGTATGTGATATGCTTCCTAAAAGGTCTCAATGAGCCATATGGAGTTCTAAAAGCCGGATTCTTGCAATGGAACCCCGCCTCCTATGACAAAAGCATTTTCAATGGTGAAACAAAGAAGAAGGACAGATTGACTCGAGAATCCAAGATTCTTTTAACGGTTCCGACTCCAATCAAAACTGGAAGAGTCAAGGCGGAGGAAGTAGTTATCTTTGGAAGAGGGAGAGGAAGATCGAATGCAAGAGGATCAAATGGAAATTCAAACAAGGTCTGCACCTTCCGTGGAAAGAATGGCCACACGATTGATGCATGCTATTACAAGCATGGCTTTCCACCTAATTTCAAGTTCAAGTTCAAGAATGTTGCAAATGTCAACAATGTTGCATCGAGATGATATTGATTCGGATGAATTATCCAACTCGGATGCTCAATTGGAATCTTTTTCTCGCAATGGATCGAAGGAACCAGGTGTCACCATCGATTCGAAACAGTATGCTCAACTTGCAGCCTTGTTCCAGAAATCCACCACACTATCTCACAATGTAAACCATGTAAGCCAAGCCAAGGCAAGTGAGTCTTCTACTCACTTGGCTCCACAAGTATCGTAATGCATCCTGGATTTTAGACACAGTGCAAATGCACCATGTTACTTTCTCACCGTCCCATTTTACTTCTTACAAATGCATTAGACCAATCATCTTCAAATTACCAAATGGTGCAAGCACGGTTGCACAACACTCGGCACAATCATGTTCTCTCGAATGTCTTTACCTACATGATGTTCTTTACATACCGGATTTCAAACACAACTTAATCTCTATCAACAAACTTGCCTCTTCTTTATCATGCAAACTAACCTTTGATCAATTTTCTTGCAAAATACAGGATATGAATACCTTGAAGATGATTGGGCATGCTAGAGTTCAGAACCATTTGTACATCCTTCATCAACCAATCAAGCCTCTCAAGTTTACTCCTTTCAATATCAGAAAAATTTTCCAGCAAAGATAATCAATACTGTAAATGCTGATTCTTTTGATCTTTGGCATTTTAGATTAGGTCATCCATCACACAAAGTCTTACAGAATGTATCAAGATATTTTCCATACGTACACTTTGATTCAAATAAAGTTTGTGATTCTTGTCATCTTGCTAAGCAAGTTAAGCTTCCCTTTCCAAATAGCACAACCAAGTCTGCAAATGCCTTTGACCTTGTTCACATGGACATTTGGGGACCATTAAGTACCCCATCTATTCATGGTCAAAGATATTTCCTCACTATAGTTGATGACTTCACAAGACACACTTGGATTTTCTTGATGAAACAGAAATCTGAAGTATGCAACTTAATTCAGAACTTCACTTCCTTAGTTTCCACACAATTCAATCAAAAGATAAAAGCCATTAGAAGTGACAATGGCAAAGAATTTCTGCTAAACAAATTTTATGCCAAAGCAATGGTATCATTCATCAAACGTCTTGTGTGGAAACTCCACAACAAAACTCAGTGGTAGAGAGAAAACACAGGCACATTCTCAATGTTGCCAGATCTCTCTTGTTCCAATCAAATCTGCCTAAGTCTCTTTGGTGCTATGCTGTAAGTCATGCCATATTTCTAATAAATAGACTTCCCACACCAATCTTGCAGAACAAATCACCATTTGAAATGCTGCACCAAAAACCACCAACCTTATTAGATCTAAAAGTTTTTGGAAGCTTATGCTTTGCATCCACACTGACACAGAATCGCACCAAACTGGATCCAAGATCTAGAAAATGTGTCTTCCTTGGTTTAAAATCTGGAACCAAAGGCTATGTCTTACTTGATCTACACACAAGAGAAATCTTCATTTCAAGACATGTAATTTTTCATGAACACATTTTTCCTTTTTCTCCACAACCCACTGCACAGAATGGCAATTCCCAAACTCCTGCAAACAACACCTTTGATTTTCTCCATTTTGATGACACTGCTTCTGATTCATCAATCCACCCTCAAGCCAACCAACCACATCAACACATCCAATCTCCATCTGCATCAACTGCAGAAAACACATTTAATCAGCTCAGTCCACAGAATGCATCCTCTGTTCCCAACCTGCCCTTTCCTGAACCTACAGCTATTGATCATGCAAACTCCAACATTCCCACACACAACCAATCCTTAAGAAGATCTACAAGAATTAGATACTCTCCTGTTTACTTACAAGACTTCCATTGCAATGTTCTGACCACTATGCATGCTCCATCATCCACAGGTATTAAATATCCATTATCATCTGTGCTTTCATATAAATCTCTCTCTCCTTCACACTTACACTTTACACTATCCATCACTAACAACACTGAACCAAAGACATACAAACAAGCCATCCAATCCAACCACTGGATCAAGGCTATGCAGGCTGAGTTACTAGCTTTGGACCAAAACAACACCTGGTCTCTCACTGATCTACCAGCAGGCAAGGTTCCCATTGGCTCTAAATGGGTATATCGAATCAAATACAGATCTGATGGCAGCATTGAAAGATACAAAGCCCGGTTGGTGGCTAAAGGATATACACAAACAGAAGGATTGGACTATCTAGAAACATTTGCACCAGTTGCAAAACTTAGTTCTGTCAGACTCATCCTGGCCCTTGCAGCATCTCAGAACTGGTTGTTACACCAACTTGATGTCAATAATGCCTTCCTACATGGTGATCTAGATGAAGAAGTCTACATGGAGGTTCCTCAAGGTGTGCAATGCACCAAGCCAAACCAGGTATGCAAGCTTCACAAATCACTATATGGTCTCAAACAAGCCGTGACATGTGGTTTGCTAAACTCTCAAGTTCCCTCCAAGCCTTGCAATACACTCAATCACACAATGATCACTCCATGTTCTACAAGCACAATGGATCCAATTTCACAGTGCTTCTTGCCTATGTTGATGATCTGATACTAGCTGGCAATGATGCCTCTGAGATTGCCTCTGTGAAACACTTTCTGAATGACAAGTTCAAGATCAAAGACCTCGGCACACTCAAATATTTCCTTGTCTTAGAGGTTGCTCGATCCAAAACAGGTATCACTTTATGCCAAAGGAAATACACACTTGACATTCTGTCAGACACTGGTCTCCTAGCATCAAAACCGACTCCTACCCCAATGGCTCGATCAACCAAACTGTCTGACTCAAAATATGAACACTATACTAACCCTCGCTGAATATAGAAATTTGGTTGGCGGACTTATGTACTTGACTAACACAAGACCTGAAATTAGCTTTGCAGTCCAACAACTTAGTCAGTTCATGGACTGTCCAAACTTGGATCATTATAAAGCTGCCACCAGAGTTTTAAGGTACCTCAAAGGCAACCCTGCTCAAGGCTGTTTTTACCCGTGCACCTCTTCTCTTCAATTGAAGGCCTTGATGACTCGACCGGGCCACATGCTCGACACAAGGCGTTCCATAACTGGCTATTGTGTCTTTTTGGGTGACTCACTCATCTCTTGGAAAACAAAGAAGCAAAGCACGCTTTCACGTTCTTCCTCGGAAGGCGAATACAGGGCCTAGCTGCCACGATCTGCGAAATTCAGTGGCTCACATACCTTCTTCAAGAGCTGTCCATTCCATACATTTCACCAGCTTCCCTATATCTGTGTGATGATCAATCACTCGCCACATAGTCGCCAATTCCGTGTTCCATGAACGCACAAAACACATCGATATTGATTGTCATTTAGTCAGAGAAAAACTCCAAGCTAAATTGTTTCATCTATTACCAATCTCCACCAAAGAACAATCAGCTGACATCTTGACCAAAGCATTAGATCCTTCCCCATTTCAGTATCTACTCACCAAGCTGGGAGTAATCAACATATACTCTCCAGCTTGTGGGGGGGTATTGGATAATACTCCACTCAACACACTAAATTAGTTAAGTTAGTTATCAGCAGTTAAGTTAGTTTGTTAGCTATTGATTGGTTAGTTATAGAATAGTTAGTTAGTTAGTTTCGTAGTTAGTAATCGATGTAAAATGCAGAAACAGAATTCTGCAGTGAGTGAACATGTATAAATGTTGTAAATGCTGAATCTTCAGCAAGTTTTTCAATAATCAAAGTTAAGCTTCCAAACCATTCACAAAACGTTTTAGGAGCAGACCTAAATTGTATTCAGGAAGGTCTGATCCCAACTCAATATTATAAGAAAACTATTCAAAAATTATACACAGCAAACAATGAAAAATTACAAGTAAAATATAAACTTGATGAAGCAAGTATATGTAATAATGGAATTTGTTTTAAAACTTCATTTTTACTTGTAAAAAATATGTCTGAACAAATAATTTTAGGAACCCCATTTATAACACAGTTATATCCTTTTGGAGTTTCTGATGAAGGAATAACAACAAAAAGAAATAATCAAGAACTTCTTTTTGAATTCTTAAATCCAGTAAAATCAAAAGAGTTAAATACTATAATTGATAATCTTGAAGAAACTAATTTTTTATCCATTATAAATGGAAAGCAAAATCAAATTGGTTTTCTTCAAAAAGAAATTCTTTATCAGAAAATTGAAAAACAACTCGAAAATCCAAAAATAAAAGAAAAAATTGTCTCTTTACAAAAAGAATTTGAAACAGAAGTCTGTTCTATTATTCCAAATGCTTTTTGGAATAGGAAGGTTCATATGGTAACTTTACCATACGAAAAAGACTTCGATGAGAGAAACATTCCAACCAAAGCTCGACCTATTCAAATGAATAGCGAAACTTTGGAATTTTGCAAAAAATATATACAAGATCTTTTAAATAAAAAATTAATAAGGCCAAGCAAATCCCCTTGGAGTTGCACTGCCTTTTATGTAAATAATAGTTCTGAGATAGAGCGTGGCGAACCCAGAATGGTTATAAATTATAAACCATTAAATAAAACATTACAATGGATTCGCTATCCTGTTCCAAATAAGAAAGATCTTATCAAAAGACTGCACGATGCAGTTATCTTTTCAAAATTTGATTTAAAATCAGGCTATTACCAAATAGCATTAAAAGAAGAAGATAAATATAAAAATGCTTTTACTGTGCCTTTAGGTCATTACGAATGGAATGTAATGCCTTTAGGATTAAAAAATGCACCATCAGAATTTCAAAATATCATGGATGAAATATTAAAGCCTCACTCTGAGTTTGCTTTAATATACATAGATGATATTTTGATATTTTCCAATTCTTTGGAACAACATTTTAAACATTTGAATATTTTCAAAGAAACAATAAAAAGAAATGGAATGGCTCTGTCTGCCAAAAAGACAAAACTTTGTTTAACAAAAATGAGATTTTTGGGCCATGAAATATTTCAAGGCACAATTACTCCTATCAGCAGAAGCATTGCCTTTCCTGATAATTTTCCGAATGAATTAAAAGATAAAACACAACTTCAAAGATTTTTAGGTTGTTTAAATTATGTGTCGGAATTTATTCCTAATATTAGGATAAAATGCAAGCCTCTATATAGTAGACTTAGGAAGACTAAGAACCCTAAACCTTGGTCTGATGAGTTGTCAAAATTAGTGGCTGATATTAAAAGGGATGTCAAGTCTTTACCGTGTCTTGGTATTCCTCATCCAGATGCAAGTCTTATTGTTCAGACTGATGCATCAGAAAAAGGATATGGTGGCATCCTGCTACAGATTCTTCCAGAGTAAAAAATAGAACAAATTGTTAGATATTACTCTGGTCTTTGGATCTCGTCACAAGAAAAATATAGTACTATTAAAAAGGAGATTTTATCTATAGTGCTATGCATCACAAAATTTCAAGATGATCTTTTCAATAAAAATTTTTTATTACGAATTGATTGCAAAGCAGCTAAAGATGTTTTATAAAAAGATGTTAAAAATCTTATTTCAAAACATATTTTTGCCAAATGGCAAAGCCTTTTAAGTTGTTTTGATTTTGAAATTGAATTTTTAAAAGGAGAAAATAATTTCATCACTGATTATCTAACCAGGGAATTTTTGCAGGCCTCAAATTGAAAATGGCGAACAGGGCCCAAGGAGGGTCAACCAGAGGTGGGGCATCCCCTTCCTCTTCAAAATCCAAACCTTTAACACTGGACTCATTTGCACCTAGTGCAGCTAAAATTGCCAATACACCAATTTCGGCCCAGCCCACTACAAAAAACCAAATTGAAATTTCCAATAAGTTTACCCCTTTGGGTAAACCCCCACAGACACCCCAAAATAGCCCACAAAATATCCAAGTTCTTGAAAGAGAACCTTTGCAACATAAAGCAAAAACAGTTTGTCATCAACTGTTGCTTTTGGAGCCCGAAATGGGTGACCCAACAAAAAATACTTTTGAACCTTGGAATATATTAGCAAAATATTTTCAAGAAGGTTTTGGTTGGATCAATGTTCATGGAACCAACAAAACCTTGAAATTTTATCAATATGTGTTAATAAATTCCGGTTCAGTTGAAATCTGTGAAAATGAAAACAATAATGCACCAGGAATAGTGGCGTATTCCCAGTGTAAAATTTTGAAGGTTTTGACCATGACAGATTGGGGTCAAAGCCCATTAAATCCCAAAAGATTTTCAAGGGTCTTCGACCCACCCATATACAATTATATGGACTACATCAAAGCTTGGGACTATTTTCTTTGTGTCCCAAACCACAGACATTCATGGTACTTCATTATTATCAGCAACCAATCTATATACCCTTCTTGGTTTATGGAATGGTTTTGGGAGTACGGATTATCTGCAGAAATTCTCCCAAATGCTCTTTATACAAAATATTCAGAGTATAAGACTCTGACTCCTAAAATCTTGGCTCATGTAAAATTATTACATTTCTGTGCTCAGTTTGGAATTTCATGGTTGTTAAGATTCAACTATGATGTTCATCTGCACTTACCAGAGCCTTTTCCAAAATACATCTGTTGCATTGCGATTGTGTCGTGGTGGAGAAAATTTAATGAAGATATGGTTCTTGGAAAGTTTGAAACATGGAAGAAACATGGACTTCAGAAAATGAGACTTCCTCAGTCCATTACCCCTGCAAACTCTCCAACATCAAACAAAGGAAAAGGAATAGTTGACTCAGCCTCTTCGGTAATATCTCAGCCAGCTAGTCCTTATTCGTTAAAAATAGATGCAGCTTCCCCGGCAGAATTCAAGAAAAGTCTGTTAGAAGCTCTATCTACAGTTGGATCAGATGAAGAACTAGAAGATCCAGCTATTGAAGAAGAAGAATTTGAAATTAATCCTTATCTGGAAAATAATGATCCAGACATAGGATTCTTTGATTAATATTATCAAAATCAGTTTTGTCGCATCTCCCCAGTGGATAAAAAGATGGCCGACAAAGTTACTATTCAAGATACCCAGAAAATAAATAAAGTAGCGTCCTTTGGACACAAATGTGGCCGCCCATGTGCCATGCTACTTTCAGAAAGAAAAGTTGTTTGTCGCTTAGTGCCGAAAGCATTCTCGTGGCAGACAAAAATAAATGCTCAACAGTGAAAGCAAGACGCAGAAGTCAAAAAGCTCTATAGTCTTTGCTTTTCGGATTTCAAAATTTTCAAGTCCATCGCTCAGCTGAAGGCTTCTCCCCTCTATATAAGAAGCTCCAAGACTCAGTTGAAAGACACACTTGAATTCTCTCTGAACTTACTAATATCTTTGCTTTCTTGTAATCTTGTAGTGATCTGAAGTCTGTACAAGTTTTATTTTCGAGAGCAAGTTTTCTGTAAGTTCAACAAAATCTTGTAATATTTTGAACCTTGTAGTGTTCAAGCTAGTAAATTTATAAATTACTTTGATATTCAATAATTTCAATTATATTCTCATACTCTGATATTGTTGCTTCTTCACCTATTTTCAATATTTTCTCTAACATCTTTTGTGAAATGATCCACAGTGACATTCTATATATATATATATATATATATATATATATATATATATATATATATATATGACAATGAAATCTAGTTAAAACCCATTTTGGTAATTACACATCCAAAAACAATTTTGATCCAAACTATCCAAACAACAAGATTGATAAAAATCACTTTTTTCATGAAGTCATCCATACATAAATCACTTTACTATCAACTCACTTTTAACCAAAATCAATTCTACAAAATCAATTCTTCTCAAAATCACGTTTGTCAAAAGTTTATCCAAACACACACTATGTCTATTTTATTACATGAGTTACGGTATCATGGCCAAGTATGAGAAATCAGAAAAGGAATACGCCCTCCGGTCATTTTTATGATAATTTAAGATTTCTATACACAAATTAAAAAAAGTATTAATTTGTTTATATTTATATCAAATTATCCTTATTTATAATATCATTAACTATTTACACATTCTAATCATATTTACTCCATATTCCATTTGTCATTAATGTATCTTGAAAACACATATTTACTTTTGTATGCTCACTACGTCAAAGTGTCATTTTGTATACTTATTACTGCACATAACCACTTAGAATGTGTATATTTATTGGTAAAAAAAGGTACATTCATCTTATTTTTGTTTTGGAACAAATACTAATATTTATGGTTGAATTTAAGTAGGGAATAATGAATGAATTTAAGTAAGAAGTATAAGGATATATGTGAAAAAAAATATAAAATATATCTTGAATTTAAAAAAAAAAACCCATTATTTTAGATAAAAATAAAAAACTAAATTTATCATAAAAATGAAGTGCAATTATGAGAGTACGCAAGAGGATCGTTAGCGTACGAGAGAGAATAAAATTTGTCAAAAATACCCCTCTTTCACGTATGAGAGAGGATGAAATTTGTCAAAGTTACCACTCTTTTTCTTCGGGTAACCTAAAGTGTATTTAGAAGGTAGGTATAATAAAGGATGAAATCTATTAGGGCTCGTTTGGTGGTCAGGATAGGATAAGGACGGATAGGATAAGAGAATATGATAAGAGTATGATAGGATATGAGTAGGATAAACTGTTATCTTATCCGATGTTTGGTGTCCACCAGATAATCAACTGGACAACATTATAATTTAAGTATGAATTTTAAAATTGTTCGTTTTTATTCTAAATATTTTCATCTTTTATTAGATTTACCTTTTTTTTATAATTTTCATTATTTAAATTTATATAAAAAGACAAAATTATCCTTGTGATAAAATTACATATGATGTTTTAAATTTTTAAAATATTGTCTAACTAAAATTAATTTTTTATATTTTTAAATATTCATTTTTGTTTTTACTTTACATATAGTTAAATTATTAGAATAATTTGTTATATTTAATAGTTTTTAAAAGTAATATAAAATAACAAAATTAGCATTGTGATAAAATAAAAATAAACTTTAAAATTGATTATTAATATTTTCATTATTTTAAATATTTTATATTTTATTATACCTTTTTTTTGGTAATCATGTTAAATTTTATTATACTTTAAATTATTATTTTATTATACTATAATTATTTATATATTATATATTATATATTTTTATATTTTATTATACTTTAAATCATCCTATTCTATTTGTTACCCGAAAAAAAAAATCACTTTATCCTATCCTGTTGAGTTCTAACCCAGTCCTCTCTCCGGATAGAATTTTAATTAGATTGATAGGATAGGATAAGTGACAGGATTGACTTATCTTATCCTGCTGGCTCACCAAACAATAGTTTCAGACATGATATGATAATTTATCCTATCATATCTCTCTTATCCTGACTACCAAACGGCCCTTGAGTTCGATGTTATTAAAGTTCAAAAAGATTCCAATTCATGCAGGGTTTTGAAAACCGGACCGGACCGGCCGGTCCGACCGGGAACCGGGACCATGGTCGGTCCGGTCAGTAGGAAAAACCGGTCATGCATTGAACCGGTGCAAAAACCGGAAAACCGGTTCAAAACCGGTAAAACCGATCATAACCGGTAGTGAACCGGCCTGAACCGGTCTGAACCGGTTTTCTTAAAAAAAAGAAAAAAATAGTATAAAAAGATCTGAATCATCCTAGTCAAAACTCAATTCTTTTGTTTTCTAACATATGTGGGCTGGTTGTAGATTTTGGGTTGGTTTTCTCTATGAAGATGATTTTAACATATATCTTTATATTTATTTAGTTTAATTTCAAAATAATAAAAATTGTGCTTAATAATTTTAGTTGTTATGTTGTTTTTTTGTTTAATATTGTTATAAATATTATATTAAAAATTAAAATAATATTATTTAAGTATAACCGGTTCAACCACGGTTCAACCTCGGTTGGACCATTGAACCTCGAACCGCTGCCTTCACCGGTTCGATGACCGGTCCGGTTTTATAAATCTTGAATTCATGTTCAATCGTTTTAATCGCCTCGGCCGGATGGTGTACCCAGGTGTCGTATTATATATAATTATAAATTTATAACTATAGATCATATATAATATAATATAATATAATATAATATAATATAATATGTAGATTCGTAAGTAATAACATGCATCACTACGTTCTCAAAAAAAAATAAAAAAAATACACCACTAATAGATTAAAGCATTACAATCATAACTTAAATCATAAATCATCGTGTTATTAATTAAATTTTTAAGTTCATAATCTGGAACCAACTATCAGACCTCGAATATAAAGTCACTGCACACAGTTATAACTCAAAAAGTAATGCTTGTATAATTTATGGCTAATTTTTAAAGTAGTTCATAATTGTATATTACAAATATTTTATCTTTTGGTCATAAATATTTTCTATTTGATGTGGGTTAATACACACACGTATGCATATCCGGTGAGAGACATGTTTTTAAATAAGAGTGACGAATAATTGTAGAACATTAAATTATATATGGATGATCAATATTAAAAATTAGTTGATAGTTATATATATTATCACGTAAAGAATCATATAATTTTATATTTTAATTTTGATCATTTACATATAATCCAAAGATCGACTAATATACACCTAATAAACTTATTTAGTTAAGTCTATTATAAGAACCATCGCCAACGGTCAGTGGCTGAATTATTCTTTATGATGGTAGGCAGATTCAACTCTCATCTGGTGCATTTTGCGAAAAATAATATTGTTTTAAAAAAATTGGTTCTCAATTTTTCTTGTCAAGTTTTAACAACGTTGATTTATATGGTTATACCCATAAATTCTATTATCACTTTTTTCTTCATTCATTTTTTTTATTGCATAAAAAAGTTTTAAAAAGTATAGGTAAGTTGGATCTTGGGGGACTCAAAGAGCGTTTACAGGTACTTACAGATTACCCATCAACGAAGTGCTCACATCGATAGTGAGATTTGAACTCACGACCTTATGGATTATGAATCTTATCCTTACCAACTGGATCAACATTCGTTGGCTTCATTTATTCTTCTTGTCTTACGTTTATTTATATCTTAATCTTTATTTAATTCTGTTATCAATTTTTCAACTTATTTTCTATCTGTTAAATTTATTTATCTCTTAGTATTTATTCAATTTTTTATAACTTTTTTTTTAATTTTATTTCTCTCTTATCATTTATCTCAATCTAAATTCTAAGTTTCTTAATAAGATCTCACTTTTCTTCTCTCACAAAAAATTTCAAAATTATGTCATTTCTCCTCTCTTTTTTTGTTTGACAAAATAGACTCTAACCCAAATCACAAAAACAACACACATGTACTAAAAAACAATTATCAGAACAACACACCCAATAAGTGTATGGGATAAATTTGAGTATCAACAATTAAAACTACCATTTTCTACAGGGGTCATGGGAAAGATAGTTACCCGAAAATTTTCTTCTACAGAAAATAATAATTGGTACGGTCAACCTACAAATGTAAACTAGTTCGGTTCGACCCAACCACCATGACAAATTTGACCCATGACTTTAAAAAAAATAATATATATATATATATATATATATATATATATATATATATATATATATATATATATATATATATATATATATATATATTAATGATATACATTGCCAGTTTCACCTACCATTTACTTTCCCTTTTCAACTCGAAACCTATCTATCGTATCTGCAATTTTATTGTCAAAATTCCTAGTTTCCTCGGATCCACTCTAGTGTTGCATTGTCCACAACACTTTAGCACAACGTCACGATAGGATTGTCCATAATGTCGCGTCGCCGCTCACCCTCAACTCCAACATCGCCCGTCGAAACCAACGGCTTCAACACCTCCGTTCCTCCCCCTATGAAATTCCTATGTGACAACAGATTATACTCTGTGCCTTGTTTGTTTTAGTGTTACATATCAGTGATTGCTAGATTATACATATGAACTCATAAGTCATAGAAAACAATTTGGATTGTGCTTGAAATGACTTAGCCTTTTGCTATCTTCTCATTTCAAAAACTTTATTTGGTATAGAAGCATTAAACAATTTTCCTAGCCAATAGATACCCACATTTAAGAATTTGACACTTTTTCAGCTTTTCTACCTATCATCTCTTTTTTAAACCCAAACCTAAATTTTATTGTTGAACTTCATGCTTGCCTTTAGCACCAATCTTATTTCCAGTAGCAAAAACACTTGTAGTAGATTTTTTTCTTTGTATTCCTACTGCAGTTTTTGGTAGGGATGAGTGTGGGACGGGTTTTGTTTGTCCCTTATCCGTCCTTAAATATTGATACAGCCAATTCTATGAACCCGAACCCTTCCCTAGACCCGAAGGAACCCGATCATATGCGGGTTGGTTTAAGACAGGGTCTAAATGGGACGGGATCGGGTTGATCCGAAGTTAAATAGATTTTTTTCAAACTAAATTCGTGTGAGTGAGAAAAATGTTATTTTTTTATAAGCCAAAATATCAGCAAAAGATGTTACCTAAAAGCCACCAATTGATTTCGTGTCATCAAATAGATCCAAAATTGAATGTTACAAAATATCAACAAATAGATCCTTTTGCTGGATCCTTCCTTGAGGCTCGTGTTACCAAAATCACATTGTTAAAAATAGGATACTTTCATCAAACATGATGCTTTCAATATTACAAAAGCCACAAAATATATCAAACATGAGACTTAAGATAGGGAGGGATAAAAATAAAAGTATTTTTTTATTATATGGGACAGGTTGGGTAACTCGAAGGTCAACCCGGACCCGACACCAGATCATTAAATGGGACATGGGTTCGTCCTTTCTATTCTACGGGTTGGGATCAAACCCGACCCGAACACTCGGGTTGGGACGAGTTTTAGGTCGGGTTTTGCACATCCCTAGTTTTTGGGTATAGTGATTGGGATCATTTTAAGGTGCGCACTCCAAGTTAGTGAGTATTGGTGCGCAATGTTTTTTACCTTCAATCATCAGTCATCCTTTTGTTAAAGAAAAAAAAACGACTACTTAAATTATGAAGCTCCGTGTTGCTGCTCTTGCATCACATGCAACCACATTTGCAGTCTGCACAGAATTTTGCCAACTTTTTCGTTGCCCTTATGGAATCGGATGCACGACAAACTTACATGAAGCTTCTTATGTCGTTGGTTGTATTCATTCCACCTGCAGTTGCATCTCCCATCTCACTTTGTTTTTCTCTGCTTTGTTAATGCTCACGTAAACAAAAAGTGGTGATGGTTCTCTTGGATTAATATGAAACAGAGCAACAAATATAAACAAAAATTGAGTGTTGTGTTGTGTTCATCACTCTTGTAGCCAAATATATTATTGCTTGAAATAGGAGCTTCTTTAGCAATGAATCGAGGGAATAAAGGAAGGATAAATTCGCCCCCAAGATTCTCCAAACAATTGCATGAAGCTCTAATGAAGGTCGTTGAGCGTTCCCGGTGACAAAGCATCGAGCACGATGTCGTAATTGGTTATTTCTTCTTCTTCTTCTTCCTCTTCCTCCTCTTCTTCTTCTTCTTTGTTCGAGTCAAACAGCAAGTTATGAGATGACTCGCTGTACGGACGAGACATGTCAAATGACTCGCCGCCTCCATGAGGGATCGAAACTCATCCCCAAGGTTGAATATGGTGTCGACGGACTTGTCGGGATGAAGGTGGCTCCACTCGAAGACGACAGCGACGAGGTCATCGACAACATCAAGGAAAGCAGCAGAGTGGGCAGTCGAAGGACTTGAGGGAGTGATCGTGTGTGGCACAAGTTCTGGGATCAGATTTTGAAACCTTGTTCGAGATATTCTCCCTCGAGAACCGTTTGCCAAAATTGGAGAAGAGTTGGAGAATATCATCACCCTTGTTGTCGGGATGAGTCTTTCTTTTTACAGGGGCATAAATGGTGGGGTGGAGGGGCAAAGCGAAAAGAAGTAGGAATCGATCTTTCTGTTTCCAGTTGATCATCGAGAGTCATAGAGTCATTAAATTGGTAAAGAAACTTATATCTTAGCTTATAGCTTTTACTTATAACTTATTAATTTTTCTATTATTTTTATCCTCGTTAATTTGATTAAATTAAATTTCTATTTTATCATGCATCTCATAAAATAAATTTTATATTGAAAGAATCACATAAACAAGTAATTTCATTTATATTATCAATAAAAATATTTAAAAACAAAATTAAAAAATCAATATTATAATTATCTACAATTACAATTTTAAAAAACTATATAAGAATGTATAAATATGTCTTTTACGTCATTTTATATTTATCATCTACAAGCTTTCGTTGTTTACCAAAAGAAAAATCTATAAGCTTTTGTCTTCCATCTAAAAATTAGCTTATCAATTATAAACTAGTTTATCAAAAGTTACACAGTCTTACTCTTCCATTTATTTTATTATTATACTTACTTCCTTAAGGTTCGTATTTTATATTTATATTTTTTATGACATAAACTTCAATAAAGGTCGGTACATATTTTTTTTAAAAAATGAAAATAACAAATCTTGACCATTAAATATTATTTGATTGGTCAAGATTAAAGTTTAATAAATATTTTTTTTAAATGATCATACAATGACTCATCAAATTTTAATCTTAATTATATATATATATTATTAATAATAACTTAAAGAATTTCCCAAAACAAATTAACAAAACCCCATTACTATTAGAGATTATTACCAAAAAAGAAAAAAGAAAATAAAAGAAAGAAAGAAAGAAAGAAATCTGTTGTGCCACGCAGAAAACAATCCAACGAAGAACTTGGCTTGGCCGAGTTCTGTTTCTGATTCTCAAACTCCAACACTATATTCTCTTCTTCTCTATTCTATATCCCTTCCCCTGCGTCTATCACTACTCTCTCTCTTTTTCTCTGTTTCGGGGTTAAGATTTTGCGTTACATTCTCATTCATTCTGCTACAATTTTGATTCCCATCTCTTAATTTTTTCTCAATTTTGTTAACTGCACCCTATATATTGCGCATTAGAGCTACACCATTTCATCTTTAATCAGGAACCCAGTTTTTTATATTTATTATTATTATTAGGGTTTAGCTCTGTTCACCTTCAATTTGTAGTTTAAAGAAGAAAGAAGAAATAAGATAACCCTAGTGTGTGTGTGTGTTCTTTTGTTTTTGCTTATTCATTTGAGTTGGTACTGTGAATTTGTGATTTTTGTTTTTGTTAAAATCAAGAATGGCCTCTTATAGGCCCTTCCCACCCCAACAACAACATGGGAATCATCAAAACTGGGGTGGTTATAGTGGAAGTGGAGTTGATCCCTCTACTACTACTTCCACCACTTCTTCATTGCCCCAATCATATAATCAAATGCCTCAAAATTCAAATTTTCATAATCATAATCATAATCATAATCTTAATCATGCTGCTATTGGTGGATATGCTGCTCCTCCACCTCCGCCTCCTTCCCATCACCACCATTTTCCATACCCTCCTCCACCACCTCCGCCGCTGCCAACCGAAACTTCATACCCTCCTCCACCACCCCCACCACCACCTTCCCATGCTCCTCCTATGTATTATCCTCCTATGTATAACCAGCAGCCACCTCCTCCCCCTCCACCTCCTTCCTCGCCGCCGCCGAGTTCTTCTATCCCACCTCCACCTCCCCCAACTTCGCCGCCACCTCCTCCTTCTTCTGCTCCCGTGCAAAATCGAAATCATGAAGAGAGGCTATTGCGCGATCGCGATAAAGGGTCATCGAAGGAGCATCATGGGGTTCATCATAAACAACATAAGGCTGCTGTTCCTCCAATGCCAGTGAAGAAGTCGAATGTGGCTCCGGGGAGGGTTGAGACAGAGGAAGAAATGAGGTTAAGAAAAAAGAGGGAATTTGAGAAGCAAAGGCATGAAGAAAAGCATAGGCAGCAGCTGAAGGAATCCCAGAAAACTGTTCTTCAAAAGACTCAGATGTTATCATCTGGGAAGGGGCATGGTTCAATTATAGGGTCTCGAATGGGAGAAAGGAGAGCTACTCCTTTATTGAGTGGTGACAGGATAGAAAATAGGTTGAAAAAGCCTACAACATTTTTGTGCAAGATGAAGTGAGTATGTTGAGATCATTTTTGGTTTTTACAATATCCTTAATTGTTATTGTTTATTAGTGATCAACAATAGTCATTGTACTTGGTAGTGCTTTTGGTGCTTGCAGAATTTGCTTTTCTGAATGGATATTCTAACTTCAAATGATGTTTGATTTTATTTTCTTTAAGCTCTATCTTGCATGATGTTTTCTCAATTAAATTTACATTTTATCATTGTTACTAATGATCTATAAGGCAGATAAATGAAATATGGTTATGGATGATGCATAATTTTGTGTAGTGGTTTTGTATAGTTTACTTCCATTACTGACACATTTCTGCATGTATTCTCATTGAAGATTCGAAATGAACTTCCAGATCCAAGTGCACAACCTAAGCTTATGGCGTTCAAAAAAGATAAAGATCAGTAAGTCATCTTATTTTAGTAGTAGCTTTCAAAATCTATCTTTCCAAAATGATAGGGTAGTATTAATTTTTGGATGTTGTACTACTGTGTGCTCCAATTATAAGCTTTTTCATCATGTTAGTCCATTAGAGTGATACATGTTCAGGAGAGGAGGGTGGGGGTAGATGAAGAGGAACACTGATACTTCGACAAAAGAGCTGGCAAACACATAATGGGTTTATAGGACGTTTAAAGACAGGATGTGTAGTTCTGGTATTTGATGAGATATGCCCTGCACGTGATTTGTGAAAGAACATTTGGTTTGGTTTGTGAGAAGAGTAATTTGTGAAAAACAATTTGATTGTCAACTGACTGCTTTAAAATGTCATGAGTTAGCCTCCTCTTATTGACCAATCATGTACGATCCAATGGTTGGGATATACTTTTCCTGCTTATCATATTAATGACTCCTATCACATGATACATTGATTCCCTGAATGCTTTCTTTCTTTCTTTTTTTTTTTGGGGGGGGGGGGGGGTTGGTTACAAGAATTGCTCACTCGTTCGTTTAACGGAGACAAAGGGAAACTGAGGATTAGGTAAAACAGACTATTTTTCAAATGGACATGCTCATCTTTAGTTTTAGATGGTATCCCTCTAAGATGTCAACAGTTTGGTGAGGATGGAGTTGGTGTTTGTCGATTTGGAAGCTTTAGGAGTGTGGGTGATGTATTGATAACTGGTTTTTGTTAGGAAATGATATCTCAATGATGCTTCGAAAATAAGTTTACTTGGCTTGTAATTATGTGTAATTTTTAGTAATTTTATGATAATTGTCCAGATATACAAAATATACAATCACATCTCTGGAGAAAATGTACAAACCCAAACTTTTTGTGGAGCCAGATCTTGGGATTCCTCTGGACCTGCTTGATCTCAGTGTTTACAAGTATTATCCTCAATTCCTTTAATAAATTTGAATACTTAAAATGATTTATGCTGAATGAGAAGGTCTGATGAACTTTTTACTTGTCTTACAGTCCTCCCAGTGTCAGACCACCTCTTGCTCCAGAAGATGAAGAATTGTTGCGGGATGATGAAGCAGTTACTCCCATAAAAATTGATGGCATAAAAAGAAAGAAAGACCAACTGACAAAGGTGTAGCTTGGCTTGTCAAAACACAATATATATCTCCTCTGAGCACGGAATCGGCAAAACAGGTATTAGACATATATGTCGATATAATGATGCATACTTTCTCTAGAAGCAATAACTTATGAACATATTGTTGTAGTCTTTAACTGAAAAACAAGCCAAGGATCTGAGAGAGATGAAGGGAGGCCGCAACATTTTGGGAAACAATAGGTACATATATACTGTCTTGACCATCTAAAGTCAATTTTGGACTGAGAAATTGCTATGTGAAAATAATTAATATCTTCTAACTATAATTAAATTCTCTCGTTTAGGGAAAGACAAATCAGGGAAATTGAAGCATCATTTGAAGCAGCTAAGTCACACCCTGTTCATGCAACCAACAAAGACTTGTATCCTGTTGAGATTATGCCATTGCTGCCTGATTTTGATAGGTATGGCACATTGGCACCATATATACCTTTCATTAGTGAAATTATTATTTACCCCGGCTTATTCTATTAGGAATTAATTGGCATTTTCTTGTAGTATGTAAACCCTAAGCATTTGATACTAGAAGATGCATACTGCTTCATGACCTTCGTATTATTTTTTTTTGGGAAAAGTGCATGCCCACCCCCTAAACTTTACTCCATTTTCAAATAGACACCTTCAACTATTAATTCTTCCCAATCAATCCTCAAACTTCAACTATTAGTGAAATTAGTCCTTCTTTAACCCAAATTCAGATCACTAATAATAATCAAATCTAGCCGTTCATTTCGTTTTAATATGAACCGTTGATTGCATTTATTTTTTATTTGTAAATTTTTTTTTAAAAAACATTTCTTGTTATCTGGTTCAAGCCGCTCTCCAATATTGGTTATTGAAGACAGTTTTGGGAATCGTGTCTTAAATTGTTGCTTCTTTGTGTGGAACAAGCTTTGTTCTGATTTTTTTTCTTTTACAGTTTTTTGTCCTGTGTTTCTTCTGTGTGGGTTGAAGAAGGTAAGAAGGTAGAAGAAGTGAGGGTATGTTTTCCTGCTTTTTTCCGATGTGGTAGCCTAGAATTTGATTGAGGAAAGAGTGTTTCAGACGAGAGATATGTGGTGAGGTTTAGTGAGAATGGTCTCATGAGAGGTAATGATGAAGGGAAATTGTTTGATCCATAAAGATGGTGGTGGTAGGAGCTATGGCATTCTGTGTTGGTCCTCCTGTTACTACTCCCCAGGAAGGGGAAAAGGCCTTCTAATTCCTTGCACAAAAATCATGCTTTTACTTCTTAATCTTCATTTATTTATGTTTTTTCATGATTTTTTTTAAAAAAAGAATTTCAGAAATTGCTCAGAATTGCTTCATAGGACTGAACTTGTGCTCTGACTAACGGATTTGATGATGTTTTCTTTGATCCTCTGAGTTTATACCTTATGGGATTTTTTGTTTGGGTTTTTGATTTTGGGTGTCAATTGAATTTTGTTGAGGCGTCGACAAATCACCGGACCAGCGAAGGAGGAGAATGCACGAAGAAGGGAGCAATCTTTTTTCTTTAGTTAAAAATAAATGTAATCAATGATTCATATTAAAGCAAAATGTATGGCTAGATTTAAATACTAATAGTGATCTAACTTCATACTAACAGGAGACTAATTTCACTAATGATTGAAGTTTGAGGATTAATTGAGAAGAATTAATAGTTCAAGGTGCCTATTTGCAAATGAGCTAAAGTTTAAGGGGTGTCTACACACTTTTCCCCTTTTTTTTCATACTAACTAAGCTGCCTTCTGCTATCCTTCTTTGCAGGTATGATGATCAATATGTTGTGGCAGCATTTGATAATGGTCCCACAGCTGATTCTGAAATGTACACTAAGTTGGACAAATCTGTTCGTGATGCCTATGAGTCAAGGGTAAGCTATGTTGTAAGGATGAATACATTCATAATTGATAACTTAATTTTCTTTTTCTATTTGTGAAATTTAAAGGCAGGAGAAATGCTGAGCAAGACACTAAAATAATAATGACTGTATAAAAAGGAATTGCACTGATTATAAAACTGTTTGCATACATTACCTGTCTTGTTGATTTGTTTTTTAGTTTGACTTAATATGTGGTGGAATTATCTACTTCTAAATAAGCAGTTTACCTTTGTTTATTTGTTAGGATAGTGACATGTGCTTGTGTTTAATTCATGGCAGCACTAGAAAACTTGTGGCTCAATTTGCACCTGTACAGATGGATATTTTTTTCATGTTCCCTACTGCCTGTTGCTACCATATAGCTATTAGGTCATTAATTTTACCTGATTAGTTGTCATCTGGTTCTGTATTTGTTCACAAGTTACGACTTACGAAATACATAAGTGACTTTTCTTTGGTTACTCCATGGATTAATGGTGGTCACTGCCGAATGTTTTGAAACTGATTCCCATCCATTTGTTGCCTACAGGCGGTTATGAAAAGTTATGTTGGGGCAGGCTCAGATGCTGCAAATCCTGAGAAATTTTTGGCATACATGGCCCCAACACCTGGAGAAGTATGTGCACAATTCAAATCTGGATTCAATTTTGAAAGATTAGTGATTGCAAATAATTCTGTGATTAACTTTTGGATTTATCTGAACTTTGTGATGGCAGCTGTCAAAGGATATTTATGATGAAAATGAAGACATCTCGTATTCTTGGGTTCGCGAGTATCATTGGGATGTACGTGGCTCGATTTTAAACATTAAAAGTGTTAGCTTCATTTTTTTATCATGATTTGGTTTTAAATATCTGTAGCCAACTTTAAATCATTAACACTATTACTGTTAAAGAAATTCTCCTTTTTAACTTTATGCTGACAATGTCGTTTTTACATCGTAACAGGTTCGGGGCGAAGATGTACATGACCCTTCGACATTCGTAGTTTCGTTTGACGAGTCAGAAGCACGATATTTGGTATTTCTTAAAACCAATATCTATCTCTTTCTCATTTTGTCTGCTGGCACATAGTTCTTGATTACTCAGTGTCAATGTGTTAATTTTATGGTAAATTTGATATGCAGCCTCTTCCAACCAAAATTGTTTTAAGGAAAAAGAGGGCTAGAGAGGGAAGATCAGGTGATGAGGTTGAGCAATTTCCAGTACCTTCAAAAGTGACTTTAAGGCGGAGGTCAAGTGTTGCTGCAATTGAGCAGAAGGATTCAGGGGTATGTATGGCACTGAATTTATCTTTAAGTTTGCCAATTGCTTTTGAATTCATAAACTAATTTCATATGTGCCGTGATGTATTCAAGGTTTATGCAAGTTCAAAGGGCAGTTCTTCAAAGAGAGGGGGTTTAGACATGGATGATGATGGTCTTGAAGAGGAACATAGAGTTGCACCCCACCAGGACAACTATCAATCAAGTGGAGCAGAAGATTACATGTCTGAATGATCCTTGATGCAAATGCTGGTTCCTTATAGCAGATTTCTCAATGATAACCAATGACGGCATATAGTTGAACTTGCTAGTGGCCTTAAGTGCTTTGATCAATGATAACCAATGACAAATACCATATGTTTATTTTAACCTAATGCATATACTCAGATTTTAGGCAGCTTTTCAGTTAATATATTTTCTTTGCAATACAATAAAAATAACAGAAAATGTTGAAAAAAGATTAAATGTAAAAAGCTTGTCAGACTAAATGGAACCGTGTTGCTCCGAATGTTTTTACTTTTCAGCGAACATATTTTGCTTATCGACCAAATTACTTTAGTTCCGTTTATTTTTGCCAATAATGTGGGCATTCTGATTCTGATCCAAATATATATTCGATGCTATGATATTTGAAATCCGAATTTTCTTTAGTAAGTACATTAAGTGAGCCCTGGCCATATTTGAGTTTACTGACAGATTGCATGTAAATTACTGGTACCTATCATGGTGGAGAAGCCATCATTATGCAAGAGGTGGAGGCTGGTTTTTAGCATATGAAATCATTTTTCCTTCTTCTTCCTCCTCCTCTTTCTTCCTTCACGAAACAGTGACAACATCAATAGGATTTAAGGAAGGGGAGAGGAAGGAAGAAGGAAGAAGAGAGAGAGAATCAAAGTTTCCCTCTCTCTAAAACCCAGATTCCAATGATAGCGATGGTTTCTAGCGACTAATTGCTGCGGTTTCAGGTGACTGATAGCGGCGGACTGACGAAAAAGACCAAAATAGTTGAAAGATAGGAGAACAAAACGGAACAAAAAAAAGATAATGAACCAAAATGAAAACTAAAATAAAGACAAGGGACCAAAACACTAATTTAGCCCATAAATTGATTCAACCTTTTTCCAATTACCAACTCAAATGTGCATGGTAGGCAATATCAATTACCAATATGTGGATGGAAAAAACATGGTTGGGAGGAAAAATCTCATTAAAGGTGGCCAATCAGGTTCTCCGACATAGATTAGTCATCGAAATATCCGATGGATACTTCGTAACTATATCATGATAACCAAAAAATTACCAATATTGTAGTCCAAATCCCCGCCCACATCAGGTTAAGATCAACACTTAGGCCAATATAACTTTTATCTGCCCAAGATAAAGAATGATTCTTGACAGGACAACCAATCTAAATTTTAAAAAATAATTATGATGAAGATTTTATTGTCTTTTCAAATTATTATTTTGATGACTAATGAATATTTAATAGGTTGTGCCTAATAGATATTGTATCCATGCAAGATTTATTCTGAAGAAAATACAGAACTTGGAAACTTGGCTACTAATACTAAAGGAGCAAGAGGATAATAATACAGACAAGTAGCAAAAGAGTGAACAAATGCATATATTTAGCACGCATTCCCCAAAATTACTTGTGTTCTATTGCCCTGCAGGTGGGACTAAGAATGCACCAGGCCTCTAAGAATGCACCAGGCCTCTTTGATACAAATCTTACAACATAAACCAGCATGACATGTCAAAATTTTCTATTGAGGGGGATTGTTTGCTTGCTTATATTTTTCAAATTGTTAATTTATTCATCGCAAGAAGCTTCTTCCAGTAGGTCAAGGAACCCTTTCTGAACATTCTCTCGAACTGTTGGTAAATTAGGTTCAAATTCAAAAGTGGATGCTGCTTCAAACTTGGTCCATAGTTCCTTCTTCAAAGTATTTTCACCGGGACGTTTCCCTGTTCGAAACGAACTTTGAGGCTCTTGCCACATGGGAGTGCTCTCTACATGTGATAAATTGCCACCAAAATGATCTGCAAAGAGGAAAAAAACAGCTTTTATCTAGTATTCAACACATGTTAATCCAACAATCCACTAAGCACTACCTTGGTTACAAGATTTGTTGGTTTGATTATGTACTTTGGAAACATCATCTTTCAAGTTGCTGATCTGCTGCTTACTAATGGAATGAGTTATGTGTATACATGAGTCATTATCAGCCTTCTCCAAGTCCAATGATTTCTCATCAGGTGGCTCCAGCAAAACACACGTTTTAGGAGGTGATACAACCCAATCTGGTGATGCTTCTACTGTTTTCTTTCCAATTACTGATTTAGGAATCTGATGTATCCCTAAGAGCTCTGGATACTTCAATGCCAAACCCTGTGAAGCATCATCACTACCAGGAGATTCAGAAGCTTCTGAATCACTGTAATGAACCCCAACAGGAACGGAGTAGACTTGCGATTGCAAACCTTCTCATTATGACAGATTTCAGATATAGGTTCGAGCAAAACGCAGGATCTTGGCGGCGACATTTTTAAGCATGGAGTCATCATAACAAGCATGGAGTTTTCTCTTTTAGGAACAAGTGGTGAAGATATTAATCCAAGCTCTTGATTATTATTTGCCTCCTCAATTACAACAGAAGGGGCAGGCTTGATTGGAGTTTGCTTCATAGCAACATTGTCCAACAAATCAGTCATATCTCTAGATAAAGCTATTAAGGTTGATGTTCCAATAGAAGTAGCCAATTTATTGAACTCTGATTTAGATGGTTGATGACGTCTGGTTGATAATGCCTTTGACATTGGAAGAGGAGTGAGCATAAACATTTGTCTACATCTCTCAATGGTGCAGTTGGCCCGCCATGACACAAGCGGAGAAGGTGAGACTAAAGAGTCCAGTTTGGTCTGTTCAGGACTATCACAGACATTGCTTTCATCTGTGTCATCAGAAGAAACTGATTTGCTTTCCAAAGCCTGGTGCGGCGGAATTTCAGACTCTTCCAAGTGCGGTGAGGATAGCGCCTTTTGAAATCTGGGCACCCATGGCTGCAATTAGAAAAGCAACACCTAGCATTCAGTTATGAAAACAGATTGATTACATTTAGCACAGACAGAACAGGATGGAATTTTGTTCTTTTCTTTTCGGTTCCACCTTTTAATAGAACCAAAATGTTCCATTTTTTAAATCTCATGTCGTAATGTACTATATTTATAAATTTATAAAATATACCGAAACATAAAATACAAGCCATATGTTCTATGGATTTAGTTGGTCTGCATTCTCAATAACAACAACAACCAAACCTTATCCCACTAGGTGGGGACGTGGGGTCGGCTACATGGATCAAACAGCGCCATAATGATCTATCATGAATCATGTTTATAGTTAAACCATTGGCCGCTAAATTTTTCTTGATAGTTTCTCCTATAGTTTTTCTTGGCTTATCTATGCCTCTAGCAATTGGATTGCCCTCCATCTGATCTACTCTCCTTACTACGGAATTTACAGATCTCCTCCATACATGCCCAAACCACCTAAGTCGAGATTCAACCATCTTTTCTACAATAGGTGCTACCCCAACTCTCTCTCTAATACTATCATTCCTAATCCAATCTCGTCTAGTTTTTCCACTCATCCAACGCAACATTCTCATCTCTGCTACATTGATTTTACTCTCGTGTTGATTTTTTACCGCCCAACACTCCGTCGCATATAACATCACCAGTCTAATAGCTGTACGTTAAAATTTTCCCTTTAGCCTAAGGTACCTTTTTATCACACAAAAAATTCGAACCCTTCCTCCATTTCGACCACCGTGATTGAATCTGATGGTTTACATCTCCCTCAATTTCTTCGTCATTTTGTATAATAGACCCAAGATATTTAAACCGTGTGACTTGTGGTATGTTGTGATCTCCAACTTTCACCCCTAAGCTAGAGGTGTTTCACCTTTTGCTATACTTATATTCCATATACTCCGTCTTACTTATACTCAAACATAAGCCATGTGCTTCTAAAGCTTGTCTCCAAGTCTCCAACCTCCCATTTATATCCTCTCTCGACTCTTCAACTAGGACTATATCATCTGCGAAAAGCATGCATCGCGGTGCTGACTCTTGAATGTGCTCCGTAAGTACATCCAAGACCAAGATAAAAAGATAAGGGCTTAAAGCTGACCCTTGATGCAGACCTATAGTTATTGGGAAATCTTCTGTGGCTCCACCCTACATTCTCACACTAGTCATGGCTCCCTCATACATATCCTTGATAGCTCGAATATAGGCAATCCGAACACCTTTCTTTTCTAGGGCTTTCTATAAAACCTCTCTTGGCACCCTATCATACGCTTTCTCCAAATCAATAAAAATCATCTGTAAATCTTTTTGATCCCTTTGATATTGGTCCATCACTCGTCATCGCTTCATTGTTGGTCTGCATTCTCAATGTAAAAAAAAAATTTATACCGTCAATCGATCATAAATTGTCACATCATTGAAAATGTTTGACTCTTGTTATAATTACCACCCACACATAAAATGATTTGTGATTGATTGACGGTGTAAAAAGACTTTACTCTCAACTTATGTACTATTGTGTCTTGTTCTAAACATGTCTAACAAATGCTATTTTGTTCTTAACACATCTACCAAACGCTATTTTAGATAAAGTTTTAAAATAAGGTCCACAACTATAATTGAGGCCACAATAGTGATTATTTTGGTCCCCGAAATCGCGCACCACAATTTTCCGCAATGACTAAAATGCAATGTGAGTGCAAACGCAATCACAATTTAAAACCTTGAATAAGGTATAAAGCACGGAGACGTGAATAGAGTTTTGACCTTTAAAGATGAAAGCATGTTGGACAATACATAAGAGAAAGATTCAATTTCTTTCCTCCCCTCTTTGCTGACATTCTTCAGTTTAACTGCTTGCACAACAAGCTCATCAATCTGCCATTCAAATTCAATACATTAATAAGAAAATGTTTATTTCATTAAAATAAAACTAAAGAATCTTAATAGAAAGAAGTAGAAATTCATAACCACATATAGACAAAAATATTACAATTAAAATCACAAAAGCATCGTTGAAATTGAAAACAGTTGTGAAATTGAAAAACAGAAAGAAAAAAAAAACCCTAAAAATAGGAATGAAAAGTTGAATAAAACCTGATGAAGAAGAGAAGAAAGGTCGGAATGAAGGAGAAGAAGGCGATCGACGGAGTAATCATCATCTTCTTGTTGTTGTTCAATTTCGTTGTGCTTATTATCAGAATGACAATCGACCTTGTTCTTCAACTTCAAACATGTGCCAACGCTTTTCTTGTTGTTGTTGTTGTTGTTGTTAGTGTTAGTGTTGTTGTTGGATAAATCTCTTAGAGGCTTCCTTCTTGATTTCCCTTTCATCATCACTTCACTCCTTCGCATCGCTTTATCTCTCTCTCTCTCTCTGCGTCTGCGACTCTTTCGCTCTCTTAATTGAATTTGAAATATATTCTGGAACTATTAATTATTAATTAATTAATTATTTGATTAACATTTGAGACTTCCCATATATGATGATTGTCATCGATTAATACTTTTTTTTTTTTTTTTGGGTACATTAAGGGCTCGTTTGATGGTCAGGATATGATAGAGGTGGATATGATAAGAGAACGAGATAGGATATGAGCAGGATAAACTGTTATCATATCCGACGTTTGGTGTCCACCAGATAACCAACCGGACAGCATTATAATTTAAGTATGAATTTTAAATTTTTTGTTTTTATTCTAAATGTTTTCATCTTTTATTATATTTTAGTTTTTTTTATACTTTTCATTATTTAAAATTATATAAAAAGACAAAACTATCGTTGTGATAAAATTACATGTAATTTTTAAATTTTTTTAAATATTGTCTAAATAAAATTAATTTTTTATATTTTTAAATATTCATTTTTTGTTTTTACTTTACATATAGTTAAATTATTAGAATACTTTTTTATATTTTACAGTTTTTTAAAATAATGTAAAATAACAAAATTAGCATTGTTATAAAATAAAAATAAATTTAAAATTGAATTATTAATATTTTATTATTTTAAATATTTTATATTTTATTATACCTTTTTTTGGTAACCATGTTAAATTTTATTATAATTTAAATTATTATTTTATTATACTTTAATTATTTTATGTATTATATATTTTGATATTTTATTATACTTTAAATCAGTCTATCCTACTTGTTACTAGAAAAAAAAACCTTATCCTATCATGTTGAGTGCTAACCCAGCCCTCCCCTCAGGATAGAATTTTAACTAGATGGACATGATAAGACAAGTGACAGGATTGCCTTATCCTATCCTGCTGGCTCACCAAACAACAATTTCAAACAGGATATGATAGCTTATCCTATCCTGTCTCTCTTATCCTGACCACCAAACAGGCCCTAAAAGTTTAGGTCAGTTGGGTTGGGGCCTAATCAGGATCAGGTCAGGCCTCATGATTTAAAGACTGTTTATAAAGGTAATTACAGATTAGTTGCCAACGATATTCTCACATTGGTAACGAGATTCAAACTCACGTCCTTATAAGATATGAGTTGTATCCTTACAGACTGGACCGACCTATATTGGCTAATACCGTAAAAACTTTATAGTATATCAAAATTAAACTTAAAGTTAATACACTTAAGACTTCTTTTACATCTTTTAATTCATTCTTTGTCAAATTTTTTAAGTCTAAATTTTACAATTTAAAAGTAAATTAGTCTATAAAAAAACATGAAATATAAAATAAAAAATTATTTCATATTACTATAATATTTTGATCTCCTAAAAGGAAAAAAAAATTGAGAAATTAAAATTAGTATAAGTAGAGCACCAAAAATAAAATTAATATAAGTAAACATAAATTTAATGTCTAAATAAATATATAATATTAATATATTTAAATAAAAAATTAATGTTAGAAATTAAAACCAAAATTTAAGGATATGTTTAATTAAGAAAATTATTTTTATAAATAATTGCAAATGAAAAAAAAAACCCATTTTGCTTTCATTATATTTCGTATTTCAAGGATTTATAAGAAAACAATTAATTAGCTTAGAAACAAATTAGCACATGGGGTCAAATAGAAACTAATTAGCTCAATCAAAATGTGTTTCGTTCGAGTAATAATAGGTTCATACCTCTTAAACAATTTGTTAGAAGTTCGAGTTCAAGCTCTTATGTATAAAAAAAACTACTTGGAAGGGGATAATCATTAAATATCGTTCAGATCCTTTGACAAAAATTAGTCATTGTTTACAACAATGCATATTTCGTTACAAGATAGGCTAGAAATTAATTAGCTCTTGGGTTTTATACTGAACTTTTGGGGCCACTACGGGTTGATTGGGGGACCATTTATGATCTTTGAACTTTAGCATTATTATTATAATTATTAGAGTTGGTAAACACTCATGTGTAAAAAAAAAATTACTAATTTTATCCAAAAAAAAAAAAATACTAATATCAACAGATAAGAAATCATGATATCAATAATTTTTAAAATAGTTAGGATAAAAGTCAAACATTTTTAACAATATGTCATTTTCTAAATAATTGATAGTGTAAAAATATATATTGCACTTTTGGCCCCTAAATATTACGATTATACAAATTTGATCCCTCAGGTTTTTTCGATTGCACCAATTGGACCCCAAATATCACGATTGTACAATTTTAATCTACGAGGTTCCAATTGTGCCAATCAGGTACCCAAGGTATCCTCTTTGTTACAATCAGGCAACCCCTTTGTTACAATCAAGTACTTCTGTCACCATGTCATCCAATTTTTAACAACAATAGCCTATGTGAGAATTATTCAGCACTTTGTGAGTCTAGCTTGACAGCTTACATCCTATATGACATCATAGACACCTCACACTTTAACGATTACGTGTTCATCACATGAGAATAGTTGTCCAATGTTTCTTTGCAAAGGATATTTTTGCATCTTCAGAAACTAGGGCTTCGACCTGCACCTAGAGGTGGATTGGACAGTACAAATGTCCTCTACTGAGAAACATTAGACCCCATATACTCAAATAATGTACACGTAACCATTAAAGTGTATGAGATGTCAATAATGTCACATAGGTGGCTTTTGATTCTTGGAACGTTTTATTCCCAGACAAACTACATTTCTGGGAATCACATTCATGTTTCTTTCCTACCTTCACATGTAGGAAGAGTTTTCCGTTTATAACTATCATTAACTAATTTTATTCCCAGTAATATTTTATGTATGGGAATAAACTTTTAAAACTTGTACCAAACATGAAAAACTTTTATTCTCTTACCAACGTTATCGTGAAAACTTTTTTAAAACTTGTACCAATCGCTACCTATGAATGTCATGTGAGCTGTCATGCTACCCTCACTAAATGCCAAATCAATACCACGTGTGCCACGCAAGCCACAAGTGTTAAAAATTGCACAATCATGATACCTGAGGGATCCAATTGGCGCAATTGAAACCTAATGGACTAAAATTGCACAATTGCAATACCTGGAGGACCCAACTGTCGCAATTGAAACTGGATGGACCAAAATTACACTATCGTAATACCTCGAGGACCAAAAGTGCAACTAAGTCATATATTTATTTGTGAAAAAAAAAAACATTTTAAAGTATTCTACGCCTTTGGCACTCGATAATAATCATGGCGATATATATGGCACATGCAGTGTTCCTAATCTGCTACAAAAACGAATTATTGATAAAAATATTTTTAATTTAAGCATAACCAACTATTCAGTTAGTTACAACAATAAAATATAATAATAATTTCATCATGCCTTACATAACTCTCCAGAGTCTCCATGAAACCCAAATGAAAGATTGCAATGGAAGAAATTCAAGGAATCAAAGAATGTAAACATACATATATTACTGTTGAACTTCAACTTATATCAGTATGAATCATAATGCAATAAAATCCTTTCCTTAGCTGAGTCATGACTCTCATCACATATTCTATTGTTGCATCCAAAATTCTCTACATAATGGAATGCCTTAAGGACATTCAGGCAAATAAATGGTCAATATATATATATTGACCTACCAGGTCCATGACAAGTCTATGCTCCTATGGATACATAATTATCAACCAAAATAAAAGGTATAAAGGAGAATCCAGAAAAAAAAAAGAATGAAAGAGATCTTGGTGAGTAACTATCTTCCCTGAACAAGCCCACTGAATACCTGGCTATTCCCAGCTAGAGTTGCTTCCCACTCAACAGAAGACAGGAGAATCTGAGAGAGGGAAATCACAACTTGTTTCATGTCAGGCCGTAAGATGGGATCATCATCCACACATTGTTTTGCCAGCATGGCCATCTATGTACAAAAATACACCAAAAAAAACAGAGTATTAATCACACATAACCGTAAAACCTGATCATGCAAATTGTTATATCTTGAGACATCACTTTAAAATAAATGGAGTCAGTTATTTCTTCATAATAATAATATTAGAGTTTAATTTCTATACACCGTTACACTGACATCCAATGATATTTTGACATATCAGTATGATTGTTGTTTCTCTTTCTTGGCCTATAAATAAAAGCACAAGTGTCATAATATTAGTGGATCTCAATGTAAAATTTTACACTAACAGTGCATACTACTTTAATCCATAATATTATAATATGAGAAATTTTGACCAATCAGTATGATTGTTGTTTCTCTTTCTTGGCTGTTAAATAAAAGTACAAGTGTTATTGGAGATATAGTTAGTTGGAGATATGGTTAGTTAGTTGCTAGATCTATGGCTAGTTAGTTGATAGTTAGTTGCTAGATCATTAGCCTATATAAAGGCTTAATCTCTTTGTAATCAACGAATCCATTCTATCAATTACACATTCATACTTCCTCTCAATTTCTTTTCTCCTCCAATGGATGCCATATTTCCTAATATGGTATCAGAGCGATATCATCCTCCTTGAATTATTTTTGTTTCCGCTGCATACATTTTTTTTTCCCTCTCTTTTTCTTATTCCTTTTCTTTATTACAACTTTTCTTCATCATTCTCTGTTTTCTTTATCTTTCAATATTCATCTTGATTTGTTCTTTACCTCTTTCACGGAGAACCTGATATTCAATTTCAAGTGCATCAAGAATCTGACACGCGATTATCTTATCACAAGCTCCTGAATGAGATTAATTTCAGCTTGTTTCTTAGCAATTTGAGATTAAAAGGTGGTCGTTATGCCTCACTGGTACAGAGCTGACAGCCCCTGAAACAGTGCGTGTGTCCGGAGCTTCCAATTCTTGATCGACGAGTCCCTTAAACTCCTCAGATCCATGTCTTCCCAAAACCCATTTCCTCCAAGTTCCTATCTTTGACCCTTTCTTCAAATTCAAGCCATTCTCATTCAATACCCATATTCCTCCAAACAGAGCTCATGCTCTCTCATTCACCATCAAATGTAAGCTGAAAAGCTCTCAAGATATCAAAAACAAAGGGAAGAAGGGTGTTTCCAAGAAGATTGTCTTATCAGAAGTGTCCCCTCCTCCACTTACAGAGGATGATGACATCAATGGTGGCAATGGGAATGTTCCAGTAAGCTCAAGGAACAAGGGAGGAGGTGTTTCTGGTTTGGCAAAGAAGTTAAGTAAAAGGGTATTGCAGATTCTCTCTAATTTGCCTTTGGCTATTGGGGAAATGTTCACCATTGCTGCTTTAATGGCTTTGGGAACTTTTATTGATCAAGATCCCGCTAGTCAAGGTTTCAAGAAGATGGTCATTTTTGCACTCTGCGGATGCCATACGTAAACAAGAATTTTCAGAATCATTGCCAAGAGCATCACTCCAAGATGTTGGTACTATATTGATGGGAGCTGGATATGAGGTATTCTTGAAAGGACCATGTTTATATGCTTTTCAAGGGCTTGCTGGTCGGCTGGCCCCTATTGGAGTCCATATAGCACTGCTGCTGATAATGGCTGGAGGAACTCTTAGTGCTGCAGGGAGCTTCAGAGGTTCAGTCACTGTGCCACAAGGGACTGAATTTTGTTGTAGCATATGTTCTTGGTCCTACTGGTTTTCTGTCCTCCCCTACTGAGGCCTTTAATACAGAGATTCATGTCAACAGATTCTACATGGATTATTTTGAGAGTGGAGAGGTTTCACAGTTCCACACCGATCTTTCCCTCTTTGACATTGATGGGAAAGAAATAATGAGGAAATCCCAATACCCCTATTTCAACAAAAAAAAAAAAAAAATCAAGAACGGTGAGGAAAACCCAATATCCGTTTTCAAACGAAATTCATGAGGCTTAACAAGCCCATTTTTTAGAGCGACTTTTGACTGATGTTAATTCCAGCGAGTCAGCTCATTTCATATACAAATTCCATTCTTTTGCCAATGTTCATTCTGGCAAGATTCATATATTTTTTGAACGAGATCCGTGGAGACGACGGAAGAAGAACGAAGAGGCCCAAAAGAAGGTCAAAGACTTCTCAGATCTACGAACTACGGTCGTTACCTATATCATTGTTAGACTTTTCTTGATTAGCCAATGTAATTAGGCTTATACATTTGTAATTTTCATTCATTGTTCTTTCTTTTTCTTGCATTATGTTGTACACTCCAAGCTGGATTTGCTAATCCGCACTTCCAGCTTGCGGGGGGCTATTGGAGATATAGTTAGTTGGAGATATGGTTAGTTAGTTGCTAGATCTATGGCTAGTTAGTTGATAGTTAGTTGCTAGATCATTAGCCTATATAAAGGCTTAATCTCTTTGTAATCAACGAATCCATTCTATCAATTACACATTCATACTTCCTCTCAATTTCTTTTCTCCTCCAATGGATGCCATATTTCCTAATAAGTGTCATAATATTAGTGGATGTCAATGTAAAACTTCACACTAACATTGCATACTACTTTAATCCATAATATTATAATATAAGAAATAACACAGTTGTATGGGTTCCTGCTTCAGGTATGGAAAAAAATTACTTTAATTAGGGTGAACATTAACAATCTATTCCATTTTCCTGGTTAAAAGATCTTAGTACCTTAAACCATAAGCAAAATAGGTGAAATTGGAGCCAGTTATTTCTTAATACTAATAATATTATAATATGAGAAACTACACAGTTGTATGGACTCCTGCATCAGGTGTGGAAATAAATTTACTTCAATTAGGGTCAACAATCTTCCATTTTCCTGGTTAAAAGATCAAAGTACTCTAAACCATAAGCAAAATAGGTGAAAATGGAGAAACAAACTTACCTTAAACACACAATCATGGGGATAGAGATTCATCATACTAGGATCAATGTAATCTCTCATGCTTGACATGCTCATGGAATCGGGTGAGTTCCTAAGAACTGCCAACATCTGCAATTTAACAGACAAGGGCATGCCATCATAAATGAAATAAGAATAAATATAGAGGTCTAAGAAAGTACTGAACCAGTAACAAATACTGAGAAAAGCACTTATTTTGCAGTCAAGTTTTGAATATTACATGCAATACATCAAAAAACCACAGAAAAGTATTTCATGAAATTCTAATCATATATTTCATATGATAAGGTTTACAAGTGTGAAAATGCAGTGTGCGCTTATGTGGATAAAAATGAGGATCCTTTTGAAAAGATTTTACCAATATAAACCTGATTTGGGCGACTTTCAAGAAATTTGTTTCTTTTATTCAGTCACAATATGCCCAATGACAGATCAAGAAGTAAGTCATTTTGCAGGATAATGTTTTTTTCTAGGTATTTTGTCAAGCGGTGTCCGGGCCAGCTTGCACACTCCTTGACAGTTCAACTCCCCAGTCCAATGAAAGGCATCAAGGCAAGGAAGTAGTACATGATTATACTTCAAGTTAAGGATTATCATACAAGGCATTGTTTTTCATTTGCCATTATCTCTTATATTCTACCTAGGCCCAACCTTCAATCCTTTTATATCCATGCAGTCATTACCAATTATGATACTGGCTTCACAGTTCCAAGCTACCACCAGTCGAAAATACTTCAAACTTTTAATTCTTGAAGGCTCCATATTCATCTAATGCCACATGGCTCATATGTAACATCTCAGATGCTTGCTCATTATACAAGTCAACTAGAACATCTCAGATGGTTCACAGTGACAGTATATTACAGATTAGTTAGTAACATAATGCCACTTTCATTGTAATTTGTGAATTTAAAATGTTATATCGCGTATATTGTGTGACGAAATTATCTTTGCTTGATACACCTATCTCAGGATTTCTTTTATTTATGTTTTGGGATGGGGTGTTGGGGAATACAATTGAGTCATAGGCCTTGTCCTGGGAAGGATTGGTCACTATCCCATAGAGTTCATTCCTGTATTTTTCATTTTTTCGTTTTCTGTTTCGGAGACTGTCTTTCTACTTTTCTGCACATTTCTGCATATTTTGGTTTAATAGAGGAACTTCCTCTATTGTAAGGAGTTGATATTCATTTTATGAAGTTCATTATTACTCAGTGATTTCAGTTCGTATCATAAACCTTGTGCATTGGCGCAGATATGATAAGATCGTCATCTCAAGTGACTCCCAAGTTACTCAAGCCCCTGAACCTTGTCTGAAAAGCAAGGCAGAACTATATGCAAGTGGAACTGTTATTCACAATGATGTGTTAATAAGCTGAACTTACTATGGACGCCAGCGAACGCCTGTCAGGATTTTTTGTCATTGTGCCTTCTGTTCGAATAATGGCTTCCTTCCCTGATATAGCCTCAAAAAGGACAACACCAAATGCGTAGACATCACTTTTGGCTGTCGCAAGGCCATCACTCAAGTATCTGCAAAATATCAGAAATAAAAATGAGGTGTTATTTTGTTATTCTCTTTCTATGCAGGAATAAATTTGAAAAACTTCTTAGCGGAAATTACTTACTCTGGAGCAAGATATCCATATGTACCAACAACTTTGGTAGTTGAAACTTCTCCCTCATTTGTTTTCCCAACAAGCTTTGCTAAACCAAAATCTGAAATCTGGAGAGACAGAGAGATCAGTGACAATCAACAACTTGAAACATTTAGAAACGATGTTATAGTGTATAAATTTGTAATTACCTTAGCTCTAAAGGAAGCATCAAGTAAAATGTTGCTTGTCTTGATATCTCGGTGAACATAATGAGTTTTTGTGTGCTCATGTATGTATTCAAGGCCCCTAGCTGCATCAAGCGCAATCTGGACCCTCATGATCCAAGAAAGTGGGGAATGACCTATAAGCAAGACAAAAAAATCGTCAAGAACTATCTATGTATGGCTAGCTTGTCCATGAAATACAACATGGTAATTTGGCAATCCTGACACCAATTTGAGCTTCATCTTTGAACAATAGAGGAAGTTTCTCTCAATACTGACTCCACTAGAAATTTCATTCAAGTAATTCAACACATAAGAAATTGTATTATAGTAAAATAGCATCTGGCTGCAATATCATTTATTAACATCAATCTGACTCCGCTTGATAGGTTCTGACTGTCTCAAACAAAAGATATCGAAAATATAAGCAAAGAAGGATCCAAAAAGCATTAGAGGGAGGACCGAACACATAAAAGTATATAGTAAGATATATTTTTTATGAAAAATACTACATATATATAACTAATTTTACAAAATATATGCAAGAGGGAGGGGCCAGCACCCATGCTCGCCCCCCTCTAGATCCGTCCCTGAATATAAGCAATTGAAGACAATCGATTGCTCGTAGACTCAGTAAATATGGTGGTGTGCTGCCTTGGTCGGATGAACCTTGAATACCATCTCTATATACTGTGATAATCTGATTTAGACAGCAAATATAGGAAACAATTACTATGAGTTTGAACCTGTTAAACCTGTTGGAAAAAGAAAAAAACCAATGGTATTCTTCTTATTAAGCAGTAGTAGATCTCATCACAATAAACAGGCAAAATGCTGTAAGTCCAAAGTTGCTGCTATGAAGAAAGATTTCATTAAATTTTCAAAAAGCTAAAATCTAAATGTAAATTTTTAAGTACCAGGTCCACACATATAGGGGTGATTACTATTCCACACACCAAAGCATAGATGCCCAATCTTACCCTTATTTTGATGATCATGCAAGTGGTTTCTGAGTGAACCCTTCTGAGCATATTCATAAACAAGGAAGAGCTCATCATGACTAGCCGCATAGCCAATCAATTCTACCTTGACAAAATGAATAAAAAATGACTTCAGACTTTTGACATGTGCCAAGCAATTGGCTCCAGAATCAAAACATATCTATTCTGATCAAAAAAGAAATTACCAGATTGGCATGATGAACCTTGCACAAAACTTTCATCTCTGACATAAATTCCTTTGTTTTTGTAGCTGTCATTCTTTTAATAGCAACTTCCTAGAAGGATTTTAGCACGTATAAAAAATGGTATCAGAAAAAACACTTGCTTTATACTACAACAGAATTAAAAATATACAACCACAAACCTGGTCACGAAGGAGGCTATAGTAAACAGAACCATATGTTCCATGCCCAAGTAGATTTGAATCAGAGAAACCATCAGTTGAGGAAATAATCTCTTCATATGTAAAAACCACAGGCTTATCCATGTCAAATACGTCAGGCCCTAGAGCTACAATAATAAATGCAAGTATATTATGCACAAATTCCAATTTTAAAGGACAAATTAATATTAGTACACAGAGAAGTATAATAAAACCAATGGTTGTATATCTAAGTTCAAAGAATTGCATATACTTTGGAAGTGATACTAATAATTTAATATTCACGAATAGTACTTTGAATTTGCATCATAATGATGTAAGAGACTATGAGTAAAACTAAGATGCAAAGTAAAATAAACATGACAGAATGAAATGAATGCAAGTTATACAATACCCTGATATATGAGTAAAGCTTTCTCATATGTTTTAAGAAGAGCAGGTACTCCTTGCAGAAAATTAAATGTAAGCATGATCAACTATATTGGAGACTGGACCATGGTCGCCAATCATCCGATGCAATATCCATCAATAAAGCAACATACTGCGATAAAAACCAAGCACTAGCAGCAGGCAAACCCTCTTTTATTCCAAGTTCTCACTTAATCAAATTTTGAAAGGAATCTTTAAACAAATAAGACCACAAAACATGTTAATGAAGTGTGCTGAAGAATACAGAATAAAATTAACATGAGAAACTAAGATGTCAGTGAAAGTTGTCCAAACTGCTATCAACTAACATCATATACCTACAGCTTGCCATCAGAACTATCATATCCATGCTCAATACAGTAAATGAGAAACATGATTACTTCAAGCTGAAATCATGGGTAGAATATACAACTTGAGAGTCCAATAAGTAGGCTGATTACTTGAAACTTTGGGAATGGTAACTGGGTGATTGTTGGACTCAGTATCAGTTTGCTTCTGGTCTATAGACTTGCCACATATGTACCTTCCAGAACCACAGAAAAAACTTGGATTCCGAAGAATATGGAATTTATGAGAGATCTTTCCCTCAGCATCTTTTTCACGAGTTCTGGCTTCAGCATAACAATTTGATGATCTCAAGCAGACACAAAGAACTATGCTTAATATTATCAGGCCAAGACCAACCCCTATACCACAAATGATCCATGTGTAGGGTACATGAGCCTTATGATTGACTTGATCACCTGTAACCCAAAAAATAAAAATAAAAACAAGGTGCATATTCTATTATTGCACAAATAACTGTCAAATATTCTACCTATGCTGACAATTTATATGAAGAAAACCCCCCAAAATAATAAAAATAAAATTAGGGGAATTAGAGGACAAAAGAAACCTAAAAAAAATAAATAAGAAATGGGTGAAGTCCAAGAGACACAAACAAATTGTAGTTTGCAAAATGAACAAGGATTAGTAAATCAAAGCAGAATTTGCCAAAATGCTACACACTAAAGCTAGTTAGCTAAATGAGAATTTTATTTTATTAATCATTTCTATAATCATTTAATTTACTTGGCGAGATTCTCTAAATAAGACTTATGGCATCTCCAGACCACTTTACCACCTGATCCAAACCCAAGACTATGTATATACCATCCGTCATAAGTAAAGCCCATATTAGTGCCTGTCAATGTGTTTATACTTTATAGCTAGAAAATGTCACCTTTCAAAGATCTACATAGCTGTTACATGAAGCACTTAGCTTTCACTTTAGACAATGAATCCACAAAAGTAACTTTGTTTTATTTTAAGCCAAGTGAGTTATACTTGAGCATAGGCATCAGCATGAAAAATTTCCTCGAGGTTTTAAAGCTTAAAAAAAAATCAGCAAGAATCAGCTTAAACTTAAAGCACAAGATAACAGACTATATGCCTGCAAACAAAATTTTAATCTCCATTAGTTTGTGCTAAAGGAAAAGGAAAATTGGTTTTTCTTTTTACAGTATATCATTCATACCTGAAAAGTTATCAGCAGATGGGGCTGGAACAGAAGCTGGGGGAGTAGCATTCTTCAGGGGATAAGGATCACCAGGAACTGCAATGCAGTTTAAAAAATTCAAAAATCGCAGCCAGGACTCAGGGGTGCGTAATATTATGTGCATTTCACAAATACAAATGGAATATTGGTTCCCCACTAAATAATAACCAGGGAACACAGACAAATCTGTTACATGTAAAACGTTGAAGCAGTGGATATAGGTACAGCTAATTAAATGATCAGTTTCAGCTTGGTCAATTCAATAAAAGTAGATATTGTCTAAATCAAATTTTCCCAAATTAAACTGCACAAGTGAATATTTAACAAATACCCCTCCCCTCCCCCAAAGAAACTGATCATATTTGTCTAAAATGGGAAGAAGCTAAAATATAAACCAGAGATACTGTCCATTGACTTAAGCTCCTCTAGGTCTCAGATAATTCGACAATATCAACACATAAAATGGGATATTCTTCAGTCTTCACTCTGCATGGAGAGACTAAAATAAACCACTCTAACAACAATGAGCTAGAAATATAAGACAACAGTTTGCAAGTTGATTTAATATTTAAAATCATCTCATTTCAAACAGAATGCAACAGGCCTCGGGTAAAAGAGAAGGTGCAAATAAATATGTCATATTTCATTCAAATGCAGTCTTCAATCCTCCATTCTATTTCCTTGTCTTAGTGATATGAGGTATTTTCCCATACACGTACGAGTTTCTCAACACATTAAATCAAATACTGCCGGTGCTCATGACAAATCAAGGATTTTCCCAAGTCCCAAGTACTTAAATGAAATCACTTTCACTCGACAATCACTTTGTTACGTGTACACATAATCTTTACAAATCTCATTTGCTGGTCGTTTTATGCCCTGTCTTGAAATCCCAATTTATAATGGTGGACAAGTGTATTTTATTTGCTTAAGTGATCTAAGAACACCTTTAAACATGAATGCTCAAAAAGCACTATAGTCAGTCACATATTCCCAATTCCCAATTAAAGAACCCTCATAAATAATAAATTACTTTACTGAAAACAGCCCCTAAAATCCAATTCTCATATTCCATCTAGTTGTTCCAAAATGAACAATATGCTACTGCATAAAGCAATATAAAACTAAAGCATCAACCAAAAACTGAAAAAAACCAAAAAAAATTCTCTCTCAAACAAATATGCACATACATAGTCATAAATAAATAAATACAAAGGCACCATAAAAGTAAAGGACTGAAGAAGATTGCAGGGAAGGACTAACCCGAATCAAGAGGTATATAATAAAGTGAACCAACAGTGACATTATCAGGATCATCAATGCCATTCACACTCTCAATGCTATCCATACTAACCCCAAACCTACTTGCCAATGATTCAACACTATCCCCATCTCTCATGACATAACTCATCAGATAGTTCCACAGTCCACTGGAACAGCCACAAAACAAATTCAGTGACACAACAGCACCATTCCTTGCCCTCCTTGTAGTGTTGGGAAGGAAACCAAGCCCATCATAGGCATCCATCACCAAATCATACACAAACCCTTCACTAGATTTCACAGTAAAAGTAGTGTTAGATACATATTTCTTGATTCCAGCAGCACAAGAGCAATTCTTCCTGATGAATATGTAGTCCCAATCATTGCCTTCAACAGTGATGTCACTTGGCAACACATCAAACATGCTTTGTATCAAAGCCAGAGTTTGGTTTTTCTGAGGCTTAAAGGCCAAGAAAGAAGTGCAAACACGGCTTGTATCCGTACAATTCATTGGTGTCATGGGGTAGGAACTGATGCAGTGAAGTTGAAGCAGAAAGAGCAGAAAGAGGAGAAACTTCAAATGGGGTTTTTGTACTTGAATCATTGCTTTAAAATCAAAGATAGTAACTTTGAGCTAAAGGGTCAAGGAAAATAGTGGGAAATTGAACCACTGTTAACTAAAATGATGAGAAAGAGCTTGATCCAAGGAGAATAAGCTATAGGTGAAGAAAATGAAGAATGAACAAAATAAAGGACACAACTTGATTTATGTTTGAAGGAAAATGGTACAAGTACAACCAAGTACAAATTCAGCTGAGAAAAAAAAAATCTAGATTAAGCAGAAAGTAGAACCCAAGTCATAAAATTTGATGCAGATTTGTAGCTACAACTTAAAATGAACTTGTTTTTGTTCTTTTTATTCAACAATTTGATGGAAGATGACAAAAAATTGAAACAAAAAAAATGGAAAAATTTGAGAGACCCGGAATAGAAGTTGAGAAAGATAATTAAAGGAGAGGAGAATGAGAGAAAAAAAAAAATTGGGCTGGTTTTTGGTGCTAAATTTAGGAAGAAAAAGGTGAAAGAGAAGTGTACTAAAGGGGGTTTGAAGAAGAGGAGAAGAAAGGAATGAAGGAACTGTGAACTGAGCATTTGTTTTGTTTTGCTGAGTCTGGTAAACCGCTTGCTGAAAACAGTAAAAAGAGAAAGCGACCTGCAAGGACATACACTTTCAGAAACCACCCACCTGGAGAGGAGGTGATATGCTTCAAAAGACATTTTTCTATTTTACTATACCACCCTTCGTTCTATACAAAGAACAAAAGTACAAATTAAAAAAAAGAAAATAATAATGCTAACGTCACCTTGTTTTTGTAAAGTTAAAATTAATGTGGAGATTTAGACAAAAGGCATCCAAATTAAATGGAGATAAGAATTATTTACTCAATTGCACGTCACTTAGTCTAAATACTGGTCAATTGAAAAATATGAAATGTAGTTTAAAATTTTAAATTCATTAATTTGGCTTGCAGAACTTTCTAAACCATGTAAGATAATAATGTAAATTCAACCTCACGTGTATGTGCTAAAAAGTTCTCTGTTATAACCAATATCAATATGCACGGTTTAGGAAGTTCATGAAGTTGAGTAATAGTTCCGAATCAATTTTTTACAATTAATATACAGATTAAAGGTCCAATTTAATCATAAATAAAATAAAATATGGAGACATTTTTCGTCATGGAAAACAAAACCAACAAATTAGTTCTTTATTTTTATAAACAAGGAATACGTTAGTCTGTTCATTCATTTTCGTCCATGTGGGTCTGTTAAGTGTCTTATGGGGGTCTTAACTCTCTTACATGGCACGATCAACATTTCTACTATTGAAAATAAAAAGAAGACGAGTGTTATTTTGATGTCAAAACCAAATATCAATACCTACTTTTATACTTTCCCAATATATTTATTCATTATTTTTCTCTCATCTTTCATTATTTTCTTTTCTAAACTCATCATGATAGGTGGTGTCAAAAGTTGGTGTCAAAATATCATTTCTCTAAAAAGAATGTAGAAAATACAATAAATCCATGTTGTTTGTGTCCTAGGTAGGAGTTGAACTCAGGTTAGTCCTTAAATTTATTGCTAGTGACTCAATTTAGTCTCTAAAAAATTAAGTGTGGCCCAAGTTAGTCTCTAACACTATGTTTGTTAGAAGCGAAATAGCAGAGAGAGTTAGCGGAGAGAGAAATAGCAGAGAGATAGATTATTTCTCTTGTTTGGCATCAGAGAGATAGTAAAGAAAGAAATAATTTCAGTGGACCCCACACCTTTTTTCTTCTCGCCAGATTTGAGAAGAAAGGGGTATAGACGTTGTTGTTTCTTTGTTACCCTTATCAACGAACGTACTTTTTTTAAATAATATATTCATTTTATTTTAAGTAGGGGTATTTTTGTCATTCAAATAATAATACCATTTCTTTCTCTTCTTGTTTTTTTTTTATTTTTCTCTTGTACCAAACAATATTATAAATCTACTCTTTTTCTCACCTCTTTCTCTCTCTACTTTCTTTCTCACCTCTTTCTCTCTTTTCACTTTCTTCTCCAAACCGATCAGAGCATAAGTACACAACTCAGTAAACGTCTAAAGACCAAAAACCAACTGCTCGCGGGGGAAGGCAGCCCAAATCATTACAGATGATTCCTTGGTCATATACTTCTTCGATATGAGACTCAGCTCTTAATAGAAAAGAATAGAACATTATGTGTGTGGATTTTGCCCTTCGATATACTATATTCTGTTCCATGAGCAGCTAGCTTTTGGTGCTTAGTGAGTTGTGCAATGAGGTACTAACTTTAGTAACTAATAATAATTTTAAAGACTAACTTGGGCATTTTTTAGGTTTGTTTTTTCAACTCCTGCATAACACACCAAATAACATTGTTTTGTTATATTTTTTGTGTTTTTTTATATATTTTCCATTGTGGAAATGTTGATTATGCCGCACAGGAGATTTTGAATTTTTTATATATAAATATCAGTTGTTAGTTTTTTTTATATTAATAGGGAATGAGATTTAAACTTTGCACCTTATACATCTCCAACAATTTTATCCCACACCCCCAAACTATATTACCCACATTATGACTCTCCTGTCATATAAGAAACTTGACTAGCAATGTAGGACACTTAAGGGGGCCGTACAAAGTCAAATGGAAGAAGAGATTAACATGCTCCACATTTGTAAAAATAAGGGGCTAAATGATTTTTTTTTTTGACTAAAAATGTCCCTTATTTTTTAGGGACCAATTCGACATTTAGTCCAATTAAAGGAGATTTTTTAAGTTCTATTCTCTTTTTTTTTTTGTTCTGGACCCATCCTAGTTACTCATTTGGGTCGAATGAGTCTACCAAAATATCTTTTGACTTAGGCCATTCGGATTCACTATGATATTAATCTTTGATTCGACTGATTCAACAGGGTTTATTTTTAGATTCTATTCTAATTTTAGTATTTTATGATATTTATAATAGAATTTATGACGTGATATGAAAATTCTCAACTTCATCTTAGCACAATGTTTTCTTTTATTATTACCGTAAAACTCTTTGCATAATGCTGGGTCAATGGAAGTTCAATCCATCATCAATCAATTAATATAATATATAAAAAATATGATATAAAATTTTCACATTTAAAGTTCATCAAAAAAAAATTCACATTTAATATTACCGCCTGTATAATATGAATGCAAACTCTACTTAATTAATTTTTAACTATACAAACGTTAATTCAGTCAAGATATATATATATATATATATATATATATATATATATATTGCACAACATAGGTGAGAGTATTTATTATCATGCCGTCCATAAGATATTTTTGGTGCGAGGGTAATATAGGAATTGAGCATGGTTACGGAAAAGGGGAGGCACAACCACCAAAGAACTGGCAATGAGCAAAGGAAATGGACAGCTTTGGAAGTGGGCCCACGCAAAAAGGGTGTCCAATGTGATCAAAAACTCGCCGAGGAGTGCTCAAATCATCGGAGACCCGTGCACAATAGAGAAAGAACTCGTTGACCTCTTGTCTTGTTTGACTCACTGAGATCGACACATTAGAGGGTTTCGGCTTCTCTGCCGTTATGGCGGGTAAAGTCACCTGCCTTTAGCTACTGCGAATCGTTGGATCCAGATCTTTGTCGATTCGTTCATTCATTTAGTTTATCAATTAAAAATTTTATTAAATCTATTTTTCTTTCGTATTCTCTACAATCACAGTATTCACAATGATATTCCATGTGTTTATTACATGTATCAGTGGCTTCCTCTGTTAATTCTTGTATTAAATCTTTTATTCTATTTTGATTTGTTAAATCTATCATACTTAAATAGTGAACAAATCTTTCTATGTATAAAGTACTCATGATTAATTAGCTAGTACTTAGCTCTGATACCAATTCGGTACCACTCTTTCTTTTCCCAGGTAGTGGTAGTAATTAGGCATAATCCGGATGATTATTTTCATGCATAATTTGGGTACTAATAGTTCATACCCATAGTCCATTATAGATTCGTCTATTTCCATTATATCTTTGATTAGTTGATCTCGTTCTTCTTCACAAAATATCAATTGTACTCTTTGCACTATTTGTTTTAAATAGAGTTCTTCTTGCCAGTGTTGATGTTTTATTTTGTTAATTATTATTTGCTTGCAATCTTTGGGTATTTTCATCACCAAAATACTTAATATTTCTTGATCCATTTAATCATCTAATAAATCCCATTCTTCATATATATCAGATAATGGTCTACCATATTCAAAAGATAATCCGATTTCTTCCATATAGTCCCATTCTATATCTAATGAAATAATTGCAAGATAATAATCTTCTTGTCTAACTTGAGTCTTTATTTTTTCAATTATTAGCTGTTTACAATCAATAGGTAGATCCATTACTAGTACACTCATAATTTCATTTTCTGTTTGATTATCAAACTCAGAATATATTTTCATTATTTTAATCAATATCTTCAAAAATTGGTGCTGTTAATTTAAAATAACTAGTTGATTGATCTGACTTTAAAATCATTTTTTCTATTTTTCCTATCTTTTCTATTATTTGTCTTTTATGTTCTTTTCTTTTATTTCCTATATTAATCAGTTCTTTTTCCTTTTCTATAATATATTGTTCTATTTGTTTTCGGTTTTTATCTTCCTTATTTCTTTTAGAATGATTATCATAAATATTCATAATGTCTTTTATATTCTTTTTATCTTGATTTATTTTATTGTAAAATTTTTCATAAATATTTCTTAATTCTTTTTCTTTGTTCATATTCTATTTCTCAAATATTGAGCTAGATCTCTAACTTGGTTTGATAATTTATTTATATTTTCGTCTTTATTTTCTTCTGTTTCAGGGAAAGTAATTGGTTTCGGTATCTGCCTAAAGCTTAGTGATTTTGGATTTCTTATAGAAATTCCTAATTCTGTTAAGTCATTTCTTTTAAGATAATAAATCTTTCCTATTTCCTCGAAAAGTTTTGGTATATCTATTATGTCATTATTTCTAAACGTAATACTATGATGTGAGTTCGTTAGTGCATAATTGACAAAATAAGTAATTGAGAAAATCTTATCTCCTGATCTCATTAAATTATTTCTTAAAAATCTATGTTCCATAGTTAGATCTGATCTAATCTTTGGGTGTCTAATGGTATTCCAATATTTGGATGTATTTCGAATTTTAACTTAACGTAGGCTAAATTTCCTTCGATTACTCCTAGTATTTTATCCTTATGATCTGTTATTCTATCATCTTTTAAAACTAATTCAATCGGTGAATCTATTCCTTCTTGAAAGGTTGCCTTAATCAAGACTTGTATTGCTCCTATATGAATATAACCTATTTTCTTTCTATGTGATTCCTTTTTTAAATTTCTTTTTAACTCAATTAATTTCTTTTTATTCAATAATTGGATACAGGCGTTTCCCTGTGTTTCAGATATATCTATTGGTGTTTCATTAATTATTTTTTCATAATATATTATATTTTCTTTCTGGTTAAATCGTTTCATGATACCTCCTAGTTTTTCCATATTTGCGTCTTTAGATAAATTCAAGTCCTCCTTCTAAATATTTTGAAATAATTTTGGATCTATTAAAATACTTCCTTCATAGTTTCCATCTTCTTCAGTAATTTGTAAGTGTTCTATATCAGTATTATTAATTATTCCCTTTTCTATTTCAGACATGATTTACTTCTAGTATAGACTGAATAAAACTAAATGGTTTCTGAGTCATACCTGATCTGGTTGTTTGAAGTAATTCTGGGTTCTTTTGGTCCACCGCAGCTTCCGTCTAAGTCAAGTTGGAATTCTAACGAGTAGTTGGAAGTAATGAAAGTAAAGTAGTAGTGAAGTAGAGGAATATATGAAAGTAGTGTTGGTTTATTTATAAACAGTAGTGAAGTACATAGAACAAGGTTGATTCCACACTCAAGGAATCGCTAAGCATAGCTTAGATCTTCTCAGAGAGAAGAGAGAGATTGAAACTTTCTTTCAGATGCTCTACTTCCTTCAGACTGAGGAGTCTTATTTATACACGTAAGGGTACTAAGTAAATTACAGAAAAGTCCCTACATTATTAATTTTACAATCAATCAGACATTCTAATAATTCATGATGACGTCATTGCTTACGTCATTCTTCCAATAATGCTTGATGACGTCAGTGCTTACGTCATTCTTCAATAATAGCTTCGTCTGAATCCTTATCATCTTGCCGACAGTCTTTTTGCTTCACGCATCTTTCACACGCGTGATTGCCATTCTCCTTAATCATTGAGCACAACAAGTCAAGGACAGCTGGTTGGTAATTCATTGAAAGTCCTTGTAACGTGTAGAATGGTAATTCGAAGTTTGTCAGTAATGCTAGATCTTTTTCCCTAATCAATTTTCCACTAGTTTTGTTGAGTAGCGGAGTATGTGGACCTTTGTACATGGCTTTTATGAAAGAGTCTTTACCAATTAATTGACATTGAGTAAAGATACTCGCCAGTTGATTTGCTAGGATTGTGACAATCTTTTCTTCGCTGTATTCTTCTCCAGTAGGTTCATCTCGCATAGAGAAAGTATTGTTACTTACTCCAATGAAGATTAAATTCTTTGTGGGTTGTTTAGTTGTGAAATCTGGGTAGGCTGAATAGAACTTCAGGAAGATGGTTCTATCCTTTGCGACATTCTTTTGATAGTTCTGGATGGCTTCTTTCAAATTTTATGGAAATAATTTGATTTCTTCCAAGTCTTGACTGAGGTAGAGACATTCAATAAGTCCAAACTGGAACGTATTAAATGTGAAAATCGATGTTGCTCCAGGAGTAATTACGGCCTTAACTCCGAACATATTTCGGTTGACCATGTAAAACAATTAAGTTTTTCTTTTTCGGACCAGTGGGTTAGTCTTTTTAGATGTTCAAAAAAATTTTCTTTGGAAAATTGAACTTGAAGTTCATGATCTTTTCTTGAAGGTATTTGATAGTCATCGATGGAAGAAGGGATTCTTCCAAGTATTCTTAATGAAGTTTTTTGGGCCGGTGGAGTCTTTATGGTCTCAGAGAAAGTCCTTGGGCCAAGATAAATTCCTTTGTTCTTGTCTTGTTCTTTCTGGTAGTCTATCAAAGCCTTTTCTGCTTCTTCTTTGGTACGAAATCCCTTGTGATGGACTCCGGAAATTCCAATGCAGTGAGGGGCTGCTTTGTGTCATTCATTGTAAACACCTGGGTGTGGTCCATTGAAGATAGTATACCATTTTTCATTAGTGCTTTCCTGTACCTGTTGTTGTATGGTTTTCATAGGGTCTTCTTTGATAGGCATTCTTTGTAGTTGAAACTTTAGTACTTCAATATTCGTTCTGATCAAGTCAAGCTCCATCATTTTCTGCTTCTCGAGCATTTCTTGATATTGAATCTGCTTCATTATGTCTTCAGTTGTTGATTGCTCCATTCTCTTGATAAAATATCCGCAAGAATATTTTTATCTCCCTTAATATGAGAGATTGAGTAATTGTATTCGGCAAGTTTCATTTGCCATCTAATCAATCGTCATTGTTTGTAAGTTCCTTTATGATTTAAGTTCTTAAAACCTGCAACATAAGTTGAGTCGGTTCGGACAATAAAGTCCTTATCCAGTATATAAATCCGATGTTTTTCCAACATACGGATCAAGGCCAATGTCTCTTTTTCATGAGTGGGATAATTAATCTCACTATCTGAAAAAGTTCCTGACATATATCGGCACAGTAATTCATTTTTGTGTCCGGGGGGTTTTGCTTTCATAACACCTCCCCAACAGTCATTTGAGGCATCGGTCTCAATAATTATTTCATCATCATCCGATGGATGATATAGCTCAGGTAGATCCCGCCATAAGTCTTTCATTTTTATGATAAGTCTATCATCCTCATCAGTCCATGTCCAGAGGGCATCCTTCTTTAATTTTTGTTGAAGGATTCTTCTTTCCGCTGCAAGATTCTTGATAAAACCTTCATTTGAAATATATGTTAGTAGTCCAAGAAATCTTTGTAATTCCTTTTTATCCTTTAATGTTGTTGGGAAATTTTGAAGTTTCTCTAGTACATGTCGTTGCATTATTATTTTCCCTTTTTCGATTTCTAATCCTAAATAATTTATTCTATTCTGGGCTAGGACAGCTTTTTTCTTGCTTAAGACTATTCCATGTTCATAACATCTGTTAAGAATAAGTTCAATCTTTTTAAAGTGATCATTTAATCCCTTGTTTGAAAAGATTAATATATCATCAATATAAATAAGACAAAAGTCTTTAAATTCCTTAAGAATTGAATCTATTCTCCGCTGGAAGATTCCAGGTGACTGCTTTAATCCCATAGGGAGTACATTTCATTCATATTGACCTTGAGGACAACTGAATGCTGTTAGTGCCTTGGATTCTTCAGTCAATCTAATTTGGTAAAATCCTGATTTACAATCAAAGGTGCTAAACCAATCCATGTTTCTAATTCTTTCAATAATTAAATTTTTTCTTGGAAGAAAATATGCATCTCCTTCCATGGCATCATTAATTTGTTTGTAATTAATTACCATTCTTCTTTTACCTCTTTTTATTTCATTATGATTCTCTACATAAAAGGCTGGTGCAGAGTGTTTACTAGTTGATGGTCTAATTAGTCCTTTCTTACACATTTCATCAATGTCTTTTGCGAATTCATCTCTGTCTTGTTTTGTGTAAATCATTGGTTTACATTTTACCTCTTTTGTGGGGTCTTTTAATTTTAATTCAACTAATTCAGTATTTTTATTAATTCTTGGGTCTAAAGGGTTTTCGCTACAAACCTTTTCTAGAAGTTCTTCTATATGAGCAGGTATTATTCGATTTGGTTCTAAATTTATAAGTACATGACGAATTTTTGTGCAAATTAAGCTAATAATCTCACCACGTTTCAGCTGTTGAAACTTTGATGAATAAGTACATGTAGAAGTATGGAGAATTGGTATTTTGATAATTTCTCGTTTTTGTTTTTGATAAATATATGGGGTTTTCAAAGTAATATATGTTAAATATTGACAAAACGGTTGATATAATCGTAAGAAATTATTTCCAATAATTATATCTATTCCTGTTTCTTGTTTATATATTGTTGGTATTATAAATATTTTTTCTTGTATTATCAAAGTAATTCTTTTTGCTATCCAATACAATGAATGTATTGATCCATCAGCAATTTGTATTTTTAATGGTTTTTCTAATCTTTCCCAATTATCAATCAATGCTTCTGTTGCAAGGCAAAGACTTGCTCCAGTGTCTATATAGGCTTCTGTTACATTTTTACTTTTCTCTATTAATATTTTTATATAGGTACTATTCGTATTCTCCTTCTTCTGAAGATAATTCATCATCTGTATATTCGTATATACTTATTTCCGAATCACTTAGTTCTTCTTCTAAGGGTTCAAGTTCATATATTTGGAAAACTTGTTTTATTAATTTTGATTTTTCTTTAAAATCTTTTTCTTTCCTTTGAGGGCATTCATTAGCATAATGTCCTTCAACATTACATATCCAACAGACACATTTCTTTTTTCCCTTTGGGCAGTATTTCCTTGGGGTTGATTTCTTTCTTCTAAAATATTTCTTTTTATTACTTTTGTAATAATTTTTCTTTCTAGAATAAGTCTTTCGTAAGTTTGGCCTTTTGTATTTTTTCTTTCTTTTTATTATTTTATCACAACCATATTTTCCTGGTTTTTCTATATCTGGGATGTCACAACAGATGACAGTACTTCCTCTATTCAATTGTCTAATTGTTTCCCTATTCAAACATTGTTCTCTTAGTTCTTGGTATAAGAGTTTAATAACTCCTCCTAAAGTATTTGCCGTTTCTTCAGGTTTTGATTCCCAAAGTTTATTAATTTTTGAATTTAATTGATAAGGTAATTTATCTATAAAGATATATTTATATATTTCTTTATATTCTTCATCTAATTGATAGTAGTATTTTTGATACTCGCAGATGAAACTTTCAATCTGACACATATCACATATTTGCATTCTATTACGGCGTGACTTGGCATTTTCAATTAGAGTTTTATTTGTTTTTTCTCTTTGTTCCATTAAATTATATCCTAAAAATTCTTGGTGTATTAGGGTCATTATTAATTTAACATAGTCTGCGCTATTATCTACCATTCTTCCGAAGTTAATCCATTCTGTATCCTTAATAAGAATTTTTGTACATTTCCTGTTGTTTTGAATGTCACAAAATTTTTAGTTTCTATAAAATTTAATTGTTTAAATCTTTCATCAGTTAGGATCATTAGAATTATTTCATTCATCCATCTTAATAATACATCTTCTTTATTTCTAAGACAGTCAAGGTCAAGTATATTTCCAGTATTATGGTATCGATGTTTAAATTCTTCTTGAACTTTTGTCCATTTGTTATTATTTTTTCTTGCATATCCTTTATTATACATAGCTTCTGTTTCATATTTATCCCAAACTCCTTCAGGTGTATATTTATATTCTTCCCATTTTCTTTTAGGGCTTTTTTCACTATATTCACCTCTTTCCATTTTTATATGGTTTTCTTCAGATTCTGAAGACGAACTATAATTTAAGATTATTTCCTCATTTTCTTTATTTTCTATGTCTTTTTTATCAACCTTTTCGATATTGTGTATTTGATTATTTTCTTCTTCAACTATTTTGAGTTGTTCCAATAATTGTTGAATTTCTTCTAAATCATTTGATTTCCTTAATGTTTCCATATATTCTTCCTTTATCCCCTTCATGAAGATACATGTGTAGGTATCCATGAAGATTCTTGTTCGGGTTCTTGTTTAATCATTATTCCTTTTAATTTTCTAGATTCTAAAATTTCTTCTAGTTCATTTTTTGTTATACATCTATTATTTTCTTCATATTCTAATAGGTTTTCTAGTTGTTCCAAAATAATTTTTATTTTAATAATATCCTCATTCTTATCTATCTCTTTTCCTTTATTAATATTATTTAAGGTTTCTCTAATATTTTCTATTTCATTTTTTCCTTTCTGTATTTTATTGTAAGTGTAGTTTGTAATTTTTTCTGTATTTTCAATCAATTGAATAATATTTTTATTTAGTTCTTTCAATATTCTTTCTAACTCTTTAAATCCTGATTCTATTTCTTCAGATAATCCCATTATCCTATACAATTTTCTAATTCATGTTTTAATCGTCTTATTCTTTTTCTAACCAATTTTTGGTGGTAAATAATATATTCATTTGGTTTTAGTGTTTCTAATATTTCTAAGTATTTTCTTAATTCCTTAATGTTTTGTTTTAATGTTATTATTCTGTTCATTATTTTGATGCGTTGGATGAAATCAATGACTAGAACTTTTGCAAAGTCAGGTGACGTTAATTATTTAACGTCAGACAATTCCTATCCCACGTTAGAGGGAGTTATGATTGTCAGCTTCTGGGTTTACCACTTCACACCTTCACTGTAATAGACAGCTGACTTTCTGTAGAATCAGTTGATAAATTGAAAAAGATTAAAACATAAAATACCAATCATGCCAACATAGTAATTGACAAGAGTTTAATTGCTATAACTCTTTTACATTGATGAATTACAAATTATCACGTTAGTAAATATTTTTAATTTTTATTCTAATTACGTTAAAAATTATTCATATGATTGATAATGTAAAATAATTTACACTCTTAATGTTTAGCAATTAAACTAAATTGATAAATAATTGAGTATTTTAAACTCCTATATTATTAATGATTTGATTTCTGTCGTGTATATGAAAAATGAATTATTGAAATAAACAAAATTCACTTTGATAATTTTTCTATCCAAAGAAGATTAATTAATCTCCGACTATTGATCGGAAGAGGAGTGCTAGCAATACACTCTCTAATACATACTTTCCAACATATTCCCTTCTATTGATTGAAATTCATGTGGATCTCATTAATTCATGTGGGTCCCACTTGAATTTTGTAGGACCCACATGAATTTCAACCAATAGGAAGAAGTGTGTTGGAAAATGTGTGTTAGAGAGTGTGCTGCTATAATTTCTCTTGATCGGAAATATTGAAGGAAAAAAAGATAAACAATTAAAAAATAAGAACCAAAATAAACGTTAGAAAACTATGAAGAGTTTAATTTCTATGTACTGTCGGTATAAAATTTTTACACTGACAATCAATTAGATATCACGAAATTAGTGACTTTTAAGATGGTTATGATACCAATCAAAGTTTTGTGGTGATGTGTCAATTTCTGATTGGCTGAAAGTATAAGTGTATACCCATTAAATCCAACTATGAAACTAAAATCCGATTAAATATATTTTTAATTTGATTAAGTTAAATATTTAAACTGGATTAAACTGATTAAAATAAGGATAATCTTCATAAATAATTGAAACTGGCACTTTACTGAATAAATTATAAAAATTAAAATTAAGTATTTGAAAAATATATGACCTGGTAGAGGTTAAAATCTATACTGTTAAAAGTTTAAGAGCTAATGAAAAACCGTATAACTAAAATCCAAATCAAATATAAGGACAATTTTTTTTTATTTTAACCTAAAACATTTTATAATTTATTTTCAAGTTGCTAATAAGGTAAGGGTGTTCCGTGATTGAATTAAGTGACTACTCGAGAGACATAAAAATGGGGGACTTGAGGAGGCCCGCACGTGGACAGTAGACAACTGTAAAATATACGTTATCTGTGGGACAGAGATCTGGCCTGCTTCTAAGGACAAAATATAATAAGCCAAAAACCTAAAAGGTTGATTCAAAAAGAAATATTTAAAAGGTAAAGTTGTAAATATTAGTAAATATTAGTATATGGACTCGTGCTATCCACGAGTAATATATTAATTTTTTAAGATTTCAATAAAAAAATATACAATGTTGATCGATTTTACGTTTTTGGCTTAAAATTTTTTATGGGGAATTATATACAAAAATTATTTTGTTTAAATCGTCGATTACAAAATGTAACATATACAAACTTACTAACTATTATTGCTATTATAATACAAATAATGATTTTTAAGTATAAATAGTAAGTACATATTGTCTTATAAATATGTACTATAACTTGTTATATATGCGACGTAAGTAAATATCACAATATTTATGCAATATTAAAAAGGTTGACATAAAAAAATGTTTTCATGTGGAGAAAAAAATAAAGGAAGAATAAAAAAAATGTTTATTTGGAGCACCAAAACAAAGATGCATATTTGAAAAGAAAATTTATTGATAATACAAAAAGATTATGTATATAAACTGTTAGGTATCAGAGTAATGTAATAATATTACGCAACTAAAAAGATGAGAAACTTTCATTAAATGGAATATTATTATAACCTCTCTCTAAATACAAGAAGAGAACATAACACTCATTCTTGTAATATAGAAGAATACATAACCTTACAGGAGAAACAATGTTTTCTCTCCGTGGATTTCTCTCTCTGAAGATAGGATGAATAATACAAAGAACTTACCTCTATTTATACATGTCGTGTTCCTATTCTATTTGTTGGTTTAAGAGAAACGTAATCTCTTTCATAGACTTCCTACGGTAACTATTTCACCACCTTTTTATTTAGTAAAAGCTTTGTGGTATTGACCCTTTCAAACAAACAAAGGTGACTTTACATTCTCACAATCTCCCACTTAAAGTCACTTTTGTGAGCTTTATATCATGCCAACTTCTTATTGCTCACGTTTGTAAAAGGCCATAGGAGGATTGACTCCATGTAAACTTGTCAGCATTGATTGGCTTCGTCATAACATCTGCCAGGTTGTCTTTGGTGTGAATTTTTTACATGTCCACACTCCCTTCTTCTACCACTTCTCAAACAAAGATATATTGAACACATATGTGCTTTGTCCTGGAATGAAAGACTGGATTCCTTGCAATGTGCAAGGCACTCTGACTGTCACAATACACAACAATTTGTTGTTGATTGTGCCCGAGTTCTTCCATTAACCTTTGTATCCAAATAACTTCCTTGCAAGCTTGCGTAGCTGCCATATATTCAGCTTCTGTAGTAGATAGAGCTACGACAATATGTAATTTGGATAACTAGCTTACTGATCCTCCTGCAAGTGTAAACACATAGCTAGTAGTGGATTTTCTTTTGTCAAGATCACCTGCAAAATATGAATCAACATAACCCCTGACAACGAATCCTGATCCTCCAAAACATACTGCGACATCCGAGGTTCCTTTAATATATCTCAGGATCCTCTTAACAGCATCTCAATGCTCTTTACCAGGATCTGCCATAAATCGACTAACCGCTCCCACTGCTTGCGCAATGTCTGGTCTTGTACATATCATGGCATAAATAAGGCTTCCCACCGCTGATGCATACGGTACTCGAGACATTTCCATCCTCTCTGCTTCACTGCTAGGACTCATACCTGAGGATAATTTATAATTGACAGGAAGTGGGGTAGATATTGACTTACAATCTTGCATGTTGAAGCGCCGCAAGACCTTCCTTAGATAATTCTTTTGAGAAAGCCAAATCTTCCCTTTTTTTTGTCTCGGTGAATTTGCATCCCTAAAATCTTGTTTGATGGTCCCAAGTCCTTCATATCGAACTCCCTAGCCAATTGTGCCTTCAATTCTTGGACTAGATCTTTGTTGGGGCCTACCACCAACATACAATCCACATACAACAGCAAAATGTTAAAGTCATTATTACCAAACCTCTTGTAGTATGTACAATGGTCTGCACTCAACCTGTTGTATCCAAGACTAATAATGAAGGAATCAAATCTCTTGTACCAACATCTCGACGCCTGCTTTAAACCGTACAGAGATTTGATCAACCTATAAACCTAGTTTTCTTTTCCTTGTTCTCCAAAGCCTTCTGGTTAGAGCATATATATTTCTTCTTCAAGCTCTCCATGAAGAAAAGCAGTTTTTAGATCTAACTGTTCAAGATGTAAATCAAATGCAGCACACATAGCCAGAACTACTCTGGTAGTAGTGAGTCTAACAACTGGAGAGAATATCTCATTGAAATCAATACCTTCTTTCTGAGCATATCCTTTGACCACCAGTCTTGCACGATACCGTTCTACTTGATCATTACCATCTCGTTTGATCTTGTATACCCATTTGTTCCCGATGGCTTTCCGACCCTTTGGAAGTTCAACAAGTTCCCATGTTTGTCTTCTATGTAAGGCTTCCATTTCTTTATGTATTGCTGCCATCCACAGAGAAGCATCTGAGCTGCTTACAGCCTCCTGAAAGGTTGATGGCTCCCCTTCTTCTGTTATAAGACAATATGCATCGTGGCTTGTCATTAGATAGTCTGAGTGGCATGATGGTGTTCTAATCTTACGTGATGATCGTCGAACTTCTATATTATCGACCTCATCTGGTACTCGTTCCTCGTGCACTGTTTCTGCTTCAGAAGAATCCTCTTCTTTAGATTTTCTATCTATCTCAATTGTAGTAGTTTCTTTGGTAGTGCTGTCATTTTTCTGCTCACTTTGCAGTTCATTTTTTGCAAAGACTACATCCCTGCTAACAACAACCTTGCGGGCAGTGGGATCCCACAAGCGATACCCCTTAACATTGTCAGCATACCCCAAAAATATACATTTCCTGGATTTTGGATCCAGCTTTGTTCTTTCTTAGGAGTTGTACATCACGTACACAGGACATCCAAACACATGCAGAGAAGAATAATCAGCTGGTTTTCCTTTCCACATCTCCATTGGCGTCTTCAAACCAATCGCCATTGATGGCAATCGATTTATCACATAACAAGCGGTTTTGAATGCTTCTGCCCAGAAAGATTTGGCCACTCCCGCTGTTCTTAACATAGCTTTTGTTCTCTCTAGGAGAGTTCTATTCATCCGCTCTGCTACACCATTCAACTGATGTGTATGTGCAATTTTGAATTGTCTTACAACACCTTCTTGTTTTCAAAATGCTAGAAAGTTTCCATCTACATATTCTCCTCCATTGTCTGTCCTCAAGCATTTTATTCTTTTACCAGTTTCAAGCTCCACTTGTGCCTTGAATTCCTTGAACACTGGAAACACATCCGACTTCTTCTTGATTAGGTACACCCATAATCTTCTGGAATAATCATCAATGAATGACACAAAATATTTTACCCCTCCCATAGATATTTCCGGTGATTCCCACACATCAGAATGGATCAAGTCCAATATGTGTTTGCTTTTAGTAGTTACTCTAGCAAACTTCAATCTATGCTGCTTACTTATCACACAATGCTCATAGAAGGGTAAATTTACCGTCTTGAGTCCAGGCAGGAGATTTCATTCCGCAAGAACTTTTAAGCCACGTTCTGACATATGGCCTACTTTGCGATGCCACATCATAGCTGTTTCTTCTTGGCTCGTTGTTGCAACTGATGCATCTGCTACTTATAACGTATCTCCCAAAAGCATGTATAGATTGCTTGTGATCTTCTCTGCTTTCATTACTACAAGATTTCCTTTCACTACTTTTAAGATCCCACCTTCAATATGGACCTTACACCCGAGGTCATCCAATTGCCCAGTGGACAATAAGTTCTTCAATCCCTTTACATGTCGTACCCCATGTATTTTGCAAACAATACCATCATGCATCTTTAATCTGATAGTACCGACTCCAGCAATTTCTAAGGCATGATCATTTCCCATGAACACAGATCCTTCTAAGATAGGCTCATAAGTACAAAACCAATCGCGATGTGGAGTCATGTGCCATGTCGCTCCTGAATCCATTATCCATACATCATTGAGTTGTTTTACGCCTTTAGAATTGGTTGCTGCTTGGCTATATAATATTTCTCCTTCATCTGAGGTACTTGCAACACATCCTTGAGAGGCCGTTGTTTCGTAATTCTTTTCTCCATTCTTCTTATTATGCCAACACTCATTCTTCAAGTGCCCTCTTATGCAACAATTGTAACATTTGAGATTCTTCCTTCTTCGATATTTTGATCTACCATGATTTTGACTCCCACTGGATCCACGTTCTGTTGATCTGCCTCTCGTCATCGTTAATGCCTCTACTTCCTTCGAACTTTCTGATCTTTCTTCCTTATTCATGCGCCTTGATTCTTCTTCAATAATAGCATCGGTAACACCATCAAAGTGAAGAGAGTCAACAACATTGTTATTTGTGATGTTGATGATGAGTTGATCATATGAATCTGGTAAACTCTGAAGTAGAAGTTCTGCACGCTCATTTTCTACTATTATGAAATTTGTTGCTGTGAGCTGAGAAAATAACGTATTTAGAGTGTTGATGTGATTCGTTATTGATGTGGATTCACTAATTCAAAGAGTGTAAAGCTTCCTCTTTAAGAATATTCTGGTGTGAAGAGACTTGACCTCATACAGTTTAATAAGAGTATCCCATATCTCCTTTGCAGTCTTCTTTTCTGCAATACTTGACAATACTGAGTCTGTCATTGCTAGGTGAAAATTGGCAACATCATTATCATCCATCTCTTTCCATTTTTGATCGGTGACATCTGAGGGCCTGCCATCAATTGTGTCTAGGCAATTATCCTTCCTCAGAACTGTCCTTATCTTCAATTTCCATAGGGAGAAATTACTCCCATTGAATTTCTAAATCTCAAATTTTGCTGCCATGGCTTTACACCAATTTTTTTTTCTCAAATGAACCGGCTTACACAATTTCACCGTGAATAGTACCGTATACATGAACAGTATTGTATGTATTATAGCACACTAGAACAAATATAGTATACGTTAACAATCACTGTAAAAGTATACAACCACACGTGTGAATAGTAACCGTGAACAATAACTGCAGCGGAGTAGTGACCGAACCAATGGCTCTTATACCACTGTTAGGTACCAGAGTAACGCAATAATATTACGTAGCTAAAATAAAGATGAGAAACTTTCACTAAATGGAATATTATTATAACCTCTCTCTAAATACAAGAAGAGAACATAACACTCATTCTTGTAATATAGGAGAATACATAACCTTACAGGATAAACAATGTTTTCTCTCTCTGAAGATGGGATGAATAATACAAAGAACTTACCTATGTTTATACATGTCTTGTTACTATTCTATTTGTTGGTTTAAGAGAAACGTATTCTCTTTCATAGACTTCCTACGGCAACTATTTCACCACCTTTTTATTTAGTAAAAGCTTTGTGGTATTGACCCTTTCAAACAAACAAAGGTGACTTTACATTCTCACATAAACACCGTAAAAAATTGTGATTAATAAAAAAGATGTTGTATCTTTCTTCCACTGCCTTAGTACTCCCTTTGGACTCAATTATAAGCAAAAAAATATCTATATTTTGTGGACTCAAATATAAGCAAATTCAACTAGTTCAACTCTATTTAATGTTAATGTTCAAAAAATAAGACAATTAACCAATCCAACCAATTCTTATTTTACTTTTCCAAGATCATTGCACGCTCCCGAGACAATTAAAAGGATACTTTAGTAATTGTAACTCTTTTTTTTATACATAAATCAAGATAATTAAACTAAATTAACTAACTTTCTTAATAAGTGTGAAGTTATTTAATTTTGCTTATAATTGAGTCTGAAGTGAGTATCATATTTCTCTGAACATTTAATTATATATATATATATATATATATATATATATATATATATATATATATATCCAAAGCAACTGTTGCACAAAATTTCATTTCTTCAAAATCTGTTTGATTTATTTTTCCTCATTTTTCGTGCAAGTTAATCATTTTTAAAAAAATAATTATATATCACACTATATTTTTATTCTCACTTAAAAATATATTTGATTTATTTCTCATATTTTCCTCATGTAAGTTAAACGTTTTTAGAAAACATATTCATCTTTCATATTATTTTTTCTCCTTTCTTGAAAATCTATTTGATTTATTTCTCCTCTTTATTTGGTGTGAGTTAACCATTTTTAGAAAATATATTTGTCTATCATATAACTTTTTTTTCTTCTCTCTTGAAAATCTATTTGATTTATTTCTCTTTTTTTCCATCAAAGTTGACCATTTTTAGAAAATATATTTATCAATCATAATATTTTTAATATTTGACATTTCTCTCAATAACTTGGTATTCTAGCTAATTTTCTCAACATCAATATTATGGTGAACTTGATAAGCTAATTCAACAGCTAATTGTATCAAACACTTCAATTTTAATAAACTAGTTTTTAAGTTATTAACTATCAACTATAAGTTTTCAACTAAAAGAGTAGCTTATCAATTATAAGTAAGCCCGTCAACTATTTTTATCAAATAGAGCCTAGCTTAGTGTGGTTGGCAAAATTGTTACAAAAAATTACATTAATGGTAATTCTTAATTTAAGGGATTAAACTGGCAGAAATAAAAACATATGAAACTAAATTAAAAAATAAAAATAATAGTCTGAAAGACTCTTTTTGCATTAAAAAACTAATAATACTCATTGTGAAGCTAAAACGGATGCAAGAACAACAATGACTTCAATAAATTTTCATATGTTTAAGCTATTTTCTATTTTGTTTGGATTAGGAAAGAAATATAACCGAAGAGAGATAAAATAAGTGAAAAAGTAGTAATTTTTTGGTAAAATAGGTAAATTGATCCTATATGATTATTTTATTTTTCATATTGATCCTATAAGTTTTTTATTTTTCAAATTGATCATATACGTTACATTCCGTTTTCACATTAGTCCTTTTCCGTCAATTTTGACCTAACGCCGTCAGTTTTGATATGACGTGGCTATTACCTTAGTCCGACTCGTGGCATTTGATCTGACGGCGTTAAGTCAAAATTGATGAAAATGACTAATGTGAAAACTGAACATAACTTATAGGACCAATTTGAAAAATTAAAAACTTATAAGACTAATATGAAAAATAAAATAAATGTATAGGACCAATTTACCTATTTTGCCTAAATTTTTAGATTGTTTGGATTAAAAGAAGTAGAAGAGAAATAAAAAAGTTAAATTTTCTCTCTCCTCGTTTGGTTGAATATAAAAGTGGAAAGAAAGAAAATTGATATTTTCTTATAAAGAATTGTTTTCTTGAAAGAAGACATGAGAGAGTTTTGTATAAAGACAAGGACATGATTGTAATTTTGGTTATTTATACACTCACTTTCCTCTCATTCTCTCGTCACATGAGGAGAGAGAAAGTTTTGACAGGGCTCACATGCATGTTATATTTTCACCTCATTTCCTCTTGTATGACAAACAAATGAACTTCAAGTTTTCTCGTCGGAACCCATCATTCTTTCTTCTTTCTTCTTTCTTCGTAAAATCGTTCGAGACAAACAATGTGTTAATGAACACGATGTCCACGAGGTTGCAAAATCGGCTGGATCTATACCATGGCTACAAGGTTAGTGTAAAGATGAAGTTTTATGGTTCGATTGGATGGTAGGAAGTTAGGGAGAGAGAAGTGGAGAAGATTGAAGTAGAATGGAAAACATGAACTTCCACATTTTAGATGACCAAAGAAAGAAGGGAATAGACAAATTTTTAAGATGGGACCCACAATTTTTTTTTCTCTCCTTGTTTAAAAATTATGAGAGGTCCAACTTTTTCCTTTTATGATTTCAAGAATAACATAAAACTATCATTGTTGTATAATGGTAACAATGTCTTTATACCAAAACTTAATTTTTCTTTCTTTTCTGTTTCTTTTCTTTTTCTCTCAATCCAAAGAATCTAAAAATCCAAATAATCTAAAAAAAATAAAAATCCAAAGAATCTAAAAATCCATTCCCTTATTTTCTATTCTCTTCCACTTCTTTCTACCCTACTTTCCTCCATACTTCTTCTCATATCCAAATATGTCATTAAAGAAGCATATCGATGTTAAAACATCACTAGTGTGGGAAGAGTTTTTTACATCAGTTAATTTTTTTTTTACCGTTTGGAAAATTAACGTCCGTTGTTTAAATAACCGACGTTAAAAGAGTACTTTTAACGTCAGTTATTTAATTTAACTGACGTTAAATACACTGCTTATAACGTCAGTTGTTTAAGACAACTGATGTTATAAATAATTTTTAAAAAAAAATTTAATTTTAACGTCATTTGTTTTAAATAACTGACGTTAATTTGGTTGTTTTTTTAAAAAATTTCTGTTACAATTTATCCATTCCCCCAGCATATCCCTGCATTTAGTAAACACAATCCATAATAGGCACATTACAGAATTTGCACATACACTCAAATTTAGCAAAAAGGGCCTCATTAAAACCTTATGATGCAAAACCCTCCTTAGGGATAAAAACATCATTAAGGAAAAAGCGCACCCTTAAATTTTATTAAAAAAAGAAAATAAATACAAAGAACCAAGGGGGGACAAAAAACCTATACATCTTCTAAGAACTCAGGAGGTATTTTTTCTAATCCTTTTTCTTTAGCATACTTCAAGAAAAATTCTGCAAAGCGCATCCTCAAGTCTCTAAACTCTCCTTTTTTAAGAGGAAATTGGCGCTAGCCTGCACACGTTCAAATAATTAACAATAACATTAACGCAAGGAAAAAGAAAACTAAAATATATAATTAAATAAGTTGTTTAAGTATCACCTTCTTCCATCCCTCTGTAATAGATGCGGAGACTATGTTCAGCATATGATGCATCACATAATAGCCACACGACCAAGTGTCTGTCTGATATCGAGACTACAAAAGAAATGAAATTCAATGTCAGTTAAATAAACATATATATTTGGAATTAGTAATTAGTAATTATAATATTAATTACTATTTAATAAACTACTAACCTTGAGGTTAATCCAATCAGGGCTTCCTTTAGACTCGGTAGTCCTACTCCTCCCGTTGGCGCAACTTATGCTGCATGCCTTCAGCACGCTATCATAAACAAAATATTCATGTCAAGTAACCAATTCATCATGATAAAATAAAAGCAAATGTTAAAATTTAAATCAAATAAAAGATTAATTACTCACGTATTGATGGATTCCACTACCTCCCGTGGCGGGTTCTGGTGGAGAGAGCATAACAATATGTCAGTATGCCTGACAGGATGAAGTATGGGCAACTGCCAATGTTTGTTCATTATGTAGGGTGCCAGATATAGCTCTTTTCGATCATCACCTCCCAGTAATCTTCCAAAGTATGACATGACTTCATTGTGATTGGCAAAGAATGCAGGCTAAAGGACGAAGGAGTCTAAGAAGCCATAAAGGTTGGAGCCCCTCTCAAGTTGAAGACGATTCAGATGCCTAAGATATGAAATAAGTGGATGTTAATTGCATAATATATTGAGGTAGAAACAAATCATAAATTTGAAATGAAATATATAAATTGAATTAATTATAAAATTAAAGCATACTTACGTGGATCAAAGACTCACAACCGTGGTGGCTAGCTCCTCGCCATCTTTGCAAAAATCCCCAAGACCGTCACCACTGAATATAAAACCAAGATCATGCGGCGTAGGTGGGCATGACATCCATCCATCATGCTCCAACGGGCATGTAAAAATCTCGTCTGCATAATCATTACAAATGGAGAACAAATGAGTCATAGGAGACAGTGAACTCTCCTTTGCCTTCAATATTAAATAAAGAAAGTATATAAGTAGTTGAGAATAAAAAAACATAAGTAATTAATTGAGAAATTTGATCATTAATTATGAATATACCTTCCGGGCCAAATCGAGCTCCTGCTGAGCCAACTCAAATTCTCGCCATTTCACCTCCAACTCAAGCTCTTGATGTTTTACCTCCAACTCCCGTTCCCTCTCTGCCAAGTCATCCAACTCCACACGTGTCCTATGATAGCTCTCTTTTGTGCTCACATGTGAAGGTTCAGCGGCTCCAACTGTGTCTTGGGAACCCATGGAGGAAAGCTCCTTTACAAGTATCTGCTTGAAGGATTGGTTGGATAGGAATCGGCTCATCAGCTGATTTGTAATGGCCGGGTCAGAAATGAGCTGTTGTTTAATCACTTCTCTAAGCTCCTCCTCATCGACCCGCCTACGTGGAGCACTTTTGCCATAATATTTTTTGATGCCCACCGTCTCTGGAACACCAATCACCCGACTAGGGTGGTCGTCTTTGCCTAGGGTAGTGATCAAGATACCCCGGCGTCTAGATGGGATGAATGTGCCCTGGGAAGTTTGGGCCTTAAGCTCCTCCCACAATGAATAAATTAAAAATGTGTAATAAAATGTGTTAAAAATATCAATATATACAAATATCAACTATAAATGTATTTAGTTTGTTACTTACAATCTTTTCTGCCACAGTGCGAGTGGCTTCAGCTTTAAAATCTCTTTTTTTTTTGTTTTCCGGGCCTCCAACCAAACATCCTCGCATGCGATAGGAGACGGAGAATCAACAGGTGTGCCCTCAGGCACCAATCCAGCTGCTATCCTACGATTAAGCTCCTCCTACCTCTCCCTCGATTTATCCTCTACCATCACCATAATCTTAGTGGGGTACCCACCCTGAGACAAGGTGTGGGTGTGGATGTTCTGTGCCTGAGCCCGCTGAGCCTTTTCACTCAGCCTATTTAAAAAAGGTGTGTGTGGATGTTTAGTTGAAGAATACAGATTGAAATAATGAAGGAATAAATGCGTAGAGTAATAGCTCTTTTAATGATGTGTATTCTCTATATGTTCATCTTCAATGACTTTTGTATTTATAGCCTTCAAGCATTTAAGATCCGTTAGAGACATTCCTTCAAATGTTGGATTCAAGCAGAACTTCATTAAATGCAATATAGTCGTTTTGGGCAGCCATTAATGCAATAGGAACGTTGATGTACTCTAACATGAGGGATCATGACTTTATGCATCGTGCAGTAGCTAAATTAGAGTTGTGTAGGTTCCTTTTGTACTTTACAGAACACATATCCTTTTTCGTGTAATGACCAAGAGTACTAGGGAATAAAGTATGTTGGAAACATTCTTTAACCGGACTTCATCTCTGATTTCCTAGGTTGCTTGTGAGAATGCTTCTGACTTTTCTTGATAAGTGTGAGTTTAAGAAAGAGAGAGCTTCAAAGTCTTCTGTATGAGCGGACATCTTCCAAAAACTATTTGTACTTTGGGTTCTTCATCAAAGAACCACAGACAAATATAGGAACTTATCATAAGACACGTTGAAGCATCAATGTAGAAAGTCAATAATCCTAGTCAACAGACAGGTTGACTTTTGCTTCTTCAGACAGGTGATCATCTATGTGGGCAGACAAGTGAGAAGGCGACTTCTTACTATTTTGATCTGCACATTAGGTAGATAGGTGAGCAACCAATATGAAGGTTAATTAAATCATTAACCAATGTTTAGTTTTCATCAAAACTTAGGGAAAATCACATCAGACATTTTAGAGACTTAACAATCTCCCCCTTTTTGATAATGACAAACATTCAGATGATTTAATGAAACCTTAGAAAATATCAACACAAGAAATACTAAGATTCAGACAAGTTGAAATTTTCTTAGTCAGAAGGGTTGTGCGGACAGGTGCACTATCAGAGTTATGCAAGTGAGATCAGAAAAGTTCTTAAAGACAAGTGTTCTATTTTGATCTTTCTTACTCCAATCATCTTAATTTTTACTTACTCCTCCTTTTGTCAACAACAAAAAGGAATAATAAAGAAGACATAGGAAAGTGAAGAACATATAATAACAAAATTCATTTCATTCATCATAAGCTTTTTAAGTACAAGACATATTTTACAAACAAAAACTATATAGGTTGACTAAACAATAAAAAGAGAGCTTCAACTCTTTGTTGTAGCAGCAGTCTAATATGCCTTTCTTCATTCAGTTGTCTTCTGATTTCGGCTAGCTGAGCCTGAAGAAGATTGAATCTTTGTAAATCCACTGTCTGAGGAGTGGAGGCTTCTATTGTCTGACTAGTTGAAGCAACAGACTAGTCTGAGTACCAGGGCAAAGCTAAGACTGGGGGTGCCTTAGGCATAAAGAAGGGTGATGAAATACGAGGGAAGATGAGTTGATGAAGGGTTCTTTAGTAAAAGAACGGAAGAAAAGCTAACTTAAACAAAGGTCTGATTCTGACAAGGTCAGTATCAGGAGAAGAAAATACACAAGAAAGTCTCTCGGACAGAGACAGACGGGTGATACTTATCTGTATAGGTGGAGGAAGAGGTTGTTGTGCTAAGACAGAGGGAGGAAGGGGTAGCAAGGAATCAATATGACAGAAGAAGGAGTTTGATCCGGTTACTAAAAGAAAGAAATACCTAGACATATTAGGTAACATCACAACAGAGGCAGGATAGTGAGTCCTAGCCAATGTTCTAATGAACAAAACAAAAGGGGGATAAAATAAAATCTCCCTACATGAATTAATGATAGGAGGTGGAGAATAGGGAATGACATACAGATTTGAGACACTTGCAGTCATAAGAGATTGCAGGTCAGACACAAAAAGACTAGATGATATGCCAGCTTGTCCTTTGGGAGTTGAGTCCCTGTGAACAACTGTGTACTGACATATATCAGACACAACATCAAAGGATGGTGATTGGGTTTGATGAGAGGAGACAGGTGAAGGGAGGGGAGATACTATAGATAAGGGTTGGACACATAAGGCAGGTGAAGAAGAAACAGAAGGGTTTGGAATACCTTGGTGAGAGGGAGAAGATGGTGCAGAAGGGATGGATGAGAGGATCAGTTGATCTTCAGACATCTTCAGCTTCTTCCTTGACATGGAATGGGACAGAGTGTCAACCTCAGGGTGAACAACTGTCTGTGTCCCAACAGACAGGTTTGCAGCAGTTGCAGCAACAACTTCAACATCTGTAGCTTGATCTTCTACAGGAATCTCTACCCTTTCAGTAGATGCCACAACAGGCACTGGGTAGTCAGACCTTCTTTTTATGGGAATGAGTCCCAAATAAAGAGTCTTATTCTCCTTGGGCTTATCCAAGGGTCTTGCTGTTTGCTCCCCCTGAGTAGATACTACCTCTTTGCTAGGTTCAGATTCCACTTGTCTGACCTTGGCAAAGGTCTTCACCAGCCTTCTTCTTTTGATAGGCTGTACAGACACAGCTTTGGATGCATCAGCATCTCTTGTCTTCCTCTTCTTCAATTTGAACCTTAAAGGCTCAACTGTTTCAACAGTCTCAGTAGAGACTGATGGCTTCTCCAAAGAAGGCCTCTGGTCCTTTCTGGCCACCTTTCCAGCAGGCTTCCAGATTCTCTCAGAGACAGAGATTGGCACCTGACTCGTCAGTGGAGACCATTGGTTCCACCTGCAGCTTCTGCTCAGCAACAAGCTTCTTCTTCTTTTTCTTCATCTTCTTCTTGTCCTCCTTGTCCTCCTCCTCATCTTCTAAAGGGATACCCTCTATGTTCATCATAGACAAATTCTTCCTGTCAATGGGAAAGGACATGTCTATGAAGTGAGCATCACTGGGAACAAACACCTTGTTCTTGAAGAGTCTTGTCAACATCATTCCATAGGGATAGGTTTGCATGTTGGTCCTCTTGATCAGTGATTCAAGGTAGATGTAGATGAGGTCATTGATGTCCACCTTGATTTTGTGAATCAAGTGATATAGGGCAAACCTGTCCATCTTGGTCACACTATCTCGTGATCCTTCTCTTGGCATCACACATTCCAGCAGCAGCTTATGCATGAATCTGCACTTCACCACCATGCTCACAGGCTTCAAGTTCTCAGGGTTGGGAACACCATACAGAGCAATGTTAACATTCTCTATTCCCACCTCATCCTCCCACTCGGGTCTGAAGCCATCACCATTTTTAGAGCATTTGGTGACAAGCTCCAGAGAGCTGATGGGGAAGAGAAGAGTTTTGTCCATCACATGAGCACGAAAACTCTTTGTTCCATCAAACTTGCTGGTGATAACCACAACACTTGTCCAGAAGTCTCTGACAAGCTTGGGATGAACCAGCTCCTTAAGATCAAAGAAGGAGGTCCACTTAGAGTATTCCAACTACTTTGTGACATCCATTCCCCATTTCTTCATCTGTTGGAGGTCAGCAGTCTTCCCAGCCAAGATCTTCTCTACATTCGAGATCCTCAAATTGTACTTCTCAGCGATTTCTTTTGAGGAAAGATGCTTTGATGGTGCCATTTCAGAGAAAAGGAATTTCTAGGGTTTTGGAAGAAAGAAAGGGTTTTGGAAGAGAGAAGACGAAAACGGAGAGAGTTTTAGAGTATGGAATCGTAAAGGTTAAACCTTTTTGATTCTATGCCTTTTATAATCATTAAGGCAGGAGAGAGAAAAAAAATTAATTTAAAACGGCACGATTACGTGGGGAACTACATCGCCCACTTTAGACATAATGAAAACATGGTTTCAAGATAAAAACTGCCTTGCACATCATTTTCTTCAGATTAGTAAATGATATTAAATAATTAATAACTATTTTATAAAAAACTGTTGAGTTTTAGCATTGTGACTCAACATGGTCATACAAGTATTTTAAGAACATAAGACAGGTAGCATAGACAGGTTAATTATTATGCATGTCATTCAACAATGCAATGCATGTTTAGATTATCTCTAATCAATAAAAACCTTTCTTCTGCTAATGGTTTAGTGAAGATATCAGCCCATTGATTTTCAGTTTTAATAAACTTAATATCAAAGATACCTTTCTAAACATAATCCCTTATGTTTAATTTCAATATGCTTTGCCTTAGAATGCTGAATTGGATTTTTGGTTAAGCATATGACACTGGAATTATCACACCACACAGATATGTTATGCTCATAAATAAAGTAATCCCCAAGTTGATGTTTTACCCATAAGAGTTGAGAACAACAACTGGCAGCTGAGATGTATTCTGCCTCAGCAGTAGACAAGGCAATAGTTGTCTGCCTCTTACTTGACCGGGAGACTAAGCTTGCTCCAATGAAGTGACATCCTCCACTGGTGTTTTTTCTTTCTATTCTGTCTCCAACAAAATCAGGACCACAGAATCTCACTAATCTGTATTCTTTTGATCTTAAATACGACAAACCAAGATTATTAGTCCCAAGCAAATATCTAAATATTCTTTTAACAACTTTTAGATGAGATTCTCTTGGGTCAGATTGGAATTTAGCACACATACATACACTAAACTAAATATCTGGTCTGCTTGAAGTTAAGTATAGTAGAGAGCCGATCATACCTCTGTAGACAGTTTGGTCTACCTTTTTACCTTCATCATCTTTGATTAGTTTTGCATTGGGTTGCATGGGAGTTTTTATTAGTTTGGCACTTTCCATTTTATACCTTTTTAGTATCTCCTTGGTATACTTTTGTTGATGGATGTAGATTCCATCACTCATGTGTTTGATTTGTAAACCAAGGAAGAACTTTAATTCTCTCATCATGCTCATCTCAAATTCTGCTTGCATTAGCTTGGAAAATTCCTTGCACAACTTTTCATTAGTTGCTCCAAAAATAATATAATCAACATATATTTGAACTATAATAAAATTCTCTTTAGAGCTTTTCTTAAACACAGTATTAGCTACTTGTCCTCTGGTAAATCCATTATACATGAGAAAAGAACTAAGTCTATCATACCATGCTCTAGGTGCTTGTTTCAAACCATATAATGCCTTTTTAAGTTTGAAAACATGATCTGGTTTATCAACATCTTCAAAACCAGGGGGTTGTTTAACATACACTTCTTCCTCAATTATACGATTTAGAAAATCACTTTTTACATCCATTTGAAAGAGAGTGATTTGGTGTTGTGCATGATATGACATTAATATGCGAATAGCTTCTATTCTAGCTATAGGTGCAAAGGTTTTAGTACAATCAATACCTTCTTGTTGGTTATAGCCTTGAGCTACTAACCTTGCCTTGTTTCCGACAACCTTGCCATCTTCATCCAATTTGTTTCTGAAGACCCATCTTGTTCCAATGACAGATTTGTTTTTGGGTTTTGAGGCAAGTGTCCAGACATCATTTATGGTAAACTGGTTGAGTTCTTCTTGCATAGCAAGAATCCAACTTTCATCCTCAAGAGCTTCTTCAATGTGTTTTGGCTCAATTTCTGACATAAAGGCCACATTGCTTGACTCTTTTAAAGTGGATCTGGTTCTTATGAGGGATTTCCAATAATAAGATCCTTAGGATGATGAGTTTTGAACTTCGAATCTCTTTTGAGATCATCGTGATGATCTTGACTAGTCTGTTGACTTGTTTGTTGACTAGTCTGCTGACTTGTCTGCTCCACTTGTCTGTCTGACTAAATCACAGGTTCTGTCTTGGTTAGATCAGGTTGTTGGTTTTATGGTTTTTTTTTATATCAAGACCTGCAAGATTATCTTCTAGATATGATAATTCCTTATCAGTCTTTAAACCATCATTAAACTTAACATGAATAGATTCTTCAATAACAAAGGTTCTTGAATTGTAAATTCTAAAGGCTTTAGACATTTTAGAATATCCAGCAAAAATACCTTTATCTACTTTGGAGTCAAATTTTCCAAGTTGATCCTTTGTATTCAGAATGAAACATTCACAACCAAATGCATGAAAATAAGATATGTTGGGGTTTTTACCTTTCCACAATTCATAAGGTGTTTTCTTTAGAAAATGCCGAATAAGTATTCTATTTTATACATAACATGCATTGTTTACTTCTTCTACCCAGAAGTACTTAGGGAGATTATTCTTATTGAGCATAGATCTAGCCATCTCTTGCAGAGATCTGTTCTTTCTCTCAACCACTCCATTTTGTTGTGGAGTACTTCTATGTGCAGAGAAATTGTGATAGATTCCATTCTTCTCACAGAACTGTCTAAACTGCTCATTTTCAAATTCTCCCCCATGATCACTTCTAATGGTAGAGATATAGAAACCTTGTTCATTTTGTACTCTTTTGCAGAATACCGAGAAAGCCATAAAAGACTCATCCTTGTGGGTTAAGAAGAGTACCCATGTAAATCTAGAGTAGTCATCAACTATGACAAATCCATATTTTCTTCCAGCCAGACTGACAACACTAACTGGTCCAAACAGATCCATGTGTAACAAATCAAGAGAGGTCTAGAGGTTGATACTTGGTTTTTAGATTTGAAACTTGATTTTATCTATTTACCTCTCAGACATGCATCACACAAGACATCTTTCTTAAAACTAATATCAGGCAATCCTATCACAAAGTTATCATTTTCTAGTTTAGAAATTAGTTTCATACTAGCATGTCCTAGTTTCTTATGCCATAACCATCTTTCATCCTCTTTAGACATAAGACAGGTTACACTTTGATCTGAGAGATCAATCAGTTCAATGTTATCTAGATTTTGTTGCCTTTTTGCTGAAAAGAGGGTTTTGCCACTACAGTCTTTAACTACACATAAATCTTTGGTAAAGGAGACGTCAAATCCACTGTCACATAATTGACTTATGCTAAGAAAATTATGTCTTAATCCTTCAACTATAAGAACATTAGATATAGAGGGAAGATGGGGTTTACCACCAATAGTACCAATGCCTATAACCTTCCCTTTCTGATTTCCTCCAAAGGCAACATATCATCCTTTCTTAAGTTGGAGGTCTAGGAACATAGACCTTTCTCCTGTCATGTATCCCGAGCAACCACTGTCCAAGTACCAGCAGTGGTGTTTTCTTTGTCCTATTAAGGACATCTGCAATAGAAATTATTTGATCTTCAACCAAGGGACTTAGATAAACATCTAAGTCATTTCCCGGTTGCTTTGGGTCCGAGATCATCATAGATAACATCATGTATTTGTGCTTCATGCACAACCAAGGAGGTAGGTTGTAAATTATCAAGAGAACGGGCCATGAACTATGAATACTACTTAATTTACCATATGGATTCATTCTATCAGTAGCAAGTCCAAGCCTTACGTTTCTTGGCTCATCGGCGAAATCCGGAAACAAAGTATCAATATTCTTCCATTGTACATAATCAGCCGGATGGTGAACCTTTCAATCACGTTTCCTCTCATCATGATGCCATCTAAGATTCTTTGCATCTTTCACATTAGCAAACAATTGCTTGAACCTAGGAATTAATGGAAGATACCACAACACCTTCGCAGGATGACCCTTTTTTCTCACATCACAAATTGAATCATCAAGGTCATCACCATCATCACCATCCTTCACTTTGTAGCGTGATAACCCACACTCAGGGCAATCGTGCATCTCTTCATAATCACCCGTGTACAATATACAATCATTGGGGCATGCGTGTATCTTCTTATACTCCATACCCATCGGACACAATACCTTCTTGGCCTCATAGTTACGGTCAGGCAATGTGTTGCCCTCTGGAAGCAAGTCTTTCAACAATTCAAGCAATTCAGTGAAGCTTTTATCGCTCCAACCATTTCTCGCCTTCACACAAACCAATTTTAACACCGCTGACAACTGTGTATGTGCAGTACACCCGGGATACAAAGGCTTATCCGTATCACTGGACAACATTTCATACACATGTGCTCGCTGAAAAGATTCTTGTCAAATATCACGGATCATGTCCTCTACTCGATCATCCTCCATATCTACGTCAACGTCCTCACTTTGGGAGACACTTGGCTTAGTACTTAACAACACATCACCATGCCATATCCATCTTGTATAATTCAAGCAAATCCCAAACAAATAAGATGAGTACGTATATCCTTGACCGTACATTTCCTCGTATTCAAACATTTGACACAAGGATAACAGAACATTCCTTTACTATTAGGAACATTCCTTTGAGCAAATTCTATAAACTCATCCACTCCCTTTAAATACTCATCACTTGTGCGTTTACAAACCATCCAACTACGATCCATAGCTAGATAGGTTCTGTAGATATAAACACATACATCCAATATAAGCACAATAGGGGAGATTGGAAAAGCGCACTAGTATTTGAAAACCTAACAACCGTATATATACACCACTACACTCTATCCCTCTTTTCCGAGGTCAAGGAACCAAAACCACACACAATTTGAAGCTTAAAGCACAAAACACCATCAAATGCTACAATATCCACAACTACACTTTCTATACTAGAGAATGGCAACAAGCTACCTAAGACATAGAAACTAAAACCACAACATGGGAAGTTTTCAATCTAGTTAAATTTTAGGTCAAATATTGACTTTTTTAAGAGTCTAAAAGATAACAAATGGTTTAGATGGAAAAAAGTTTTGGGAACTTAAATATAAATCCCACAACTATCAAGCTCATAGAAGCAAACTTATCAAATGTATCTCATTCCCTACAACCAAAACAACATCAAATTTAGACTCATCAATGGCATTTATTTTAAACCCATTAAAATAAATAGAAGTCAACTTGAAACTCATAGAAGCCAACAAAACCACTAATGTTATTTGAACAACTTTTGGCAACACCGACATCGTATAAGCATGATAAGGATTTGTTTCTTTTTTATTATTTAGCTTCACAGCATACATTTCAACTAAAAAATAAAAGGAAAACTACCCAACAAAACAGTTCCAAAACTACACACTAAGTCACTAACACAAAAAAAAGCTCCACTATTGCAAACATCATCAATCTCAATATCATTCCATAAAAACAGTATCATCAACCCATTGTAACCAAAACTAGGAAACACCATAGACCATCATTTACAACAAATGCATAGCAACCCCAACTCATTTCATCTTCAACTATCATAAATTAACCCCTCAACCTACACCAAAAACAAAAATGAAAATGAAACTTTGAGGGTTTAGGGAGTGACTTGAGTTCAGAGAGAGGAGAAGGATAGTGGCTCAGTGGTGATGCTATCACAGGCGACCGCCGTTCGATGTGACTAAGAGTGAGTGGGAAAGAAAGAGTTAGGGCATGCGCGAAGTGAGAGAAAGATAGTGTGTGATTCAGAGAGAGAGAGAGATAGAGAGAGAGAAAAAGAGTGTACCTCATGGTGGTGAGGGAGAGGAGCTCGCGTGAGGGAGAAGCCGCCGTTCGATGTGGTTGCTGAGAGTGAGGGAGACAGAGAGAGTTAGGGCTCACAAGAAAGAGTGTGAAGTTGAGAGAGAGAGAGAGAGAGAGAGAGAGAGAGAGAGAGAGAGAGAGAGAGAGAGAGATAGAGAGGTTCCTCGCGGTGGTGAGGAGAGGAGCTCGTGGTGGAGAGGATAGGAGTTCGCGGTGGTGAGGAGAGGAGTGAAAGGGTTAGGGTGTCAGAGAAGGACGCGGGTATAGGTTGTGACAGAGCAGAGTATGAAAGTGATGAAGAAACACGGGTGAAGCTTTGTGCTCACTCAATTTTTTTAATTCAATCACCTTTTAACATCAGTTGTTAAAAGAACCGACGTTAAAAGTGAATCTCATTAATTTTTACGTCAGTTCTTTAAACAACTAACGTTAAAAGGTGATCTTTTTACGTCAATTGTTAAAAGAACTGACGTTAAAAGTGACCCATCACTTTTAACATCAGTTCTTTTAACAACTGACGTAAAAGGTGATTTAAATAATCATAATATTTACGGTTCTGTCACCGTCTCCTTTTTAACATCTACTTTTTATTTAAATGACGTTACCCATACCCGTTTTTTTACATATTTTGCACTAGTGAATGTTTCAAATTCATTTTTACTTCTGCTTATAATCTTTATATATTTATAATAGGTTAAGGTCATAGTTAATTAAGTGATAAAATCTGAGAAAATATAAAATTACATGACATTACTGTGATTTATTCTATTGCCAATATAAAATTTTTCCAATAATATTCTCAAAATACACTTAGTAAGGACCCGAGAGCGCTTGTATGAAATGATACGAGTCTCTTCCAGCTTAATCAATGAACTTGAATTTGAATCTCAACCTTGATAATGCAACAATGTTAAATCTAATGAGGGAGAGCTTTACTGTTCTTATGGTCCTATTTAACTCAAGAAATTAATTTTTACAATTACGCGTGGGCACGGGAACCAAAAAATTAAATATGCTTAGCTAGGTGAAGAAAATTTGGCATGTGTCAAAGATAATTAGTACCTAATCAACCTAACCTGGGAAACATAATACCAAACCAAATCTTCAGCAAAACAAGTTGGGACCGTCAGTTACCTCAGTTGCATGTGAATTAGGCCGGAAACCCTTCCAAGAATAAATCATTGTCCACAACCACAAGCCATGAGCATGTGCACGAACCATCATCATAATACTCCAACCCATTATTTACGTTTTAGCATAATAAAATAAGTAAAAGCCAGTGAAGTTTTGCCATTATTTTTGTAGTTAGTAAGTATTCAAATCATCTTCATCCAGACTGGATTTGTCGTACAGAAATAATAATATGCTTTCCTAAGGTGTGCAATCCTACTATTTAATACCATCCCTCTCATTGATAATTATTTTCTCTTTTTTGTTCTAGGGTCCCACAACACTTGGATCTTTTTCTGCAAATGCCCATCTCAATCGCGTTCGGTTAAAGTTTGCTATCTTAGGCATCCATCATGGGATCGAGATCACTTGTCTTAAAATAATATCATATTTTATATCTTATCCATTTAGATTGTATCGTATCATTTAAAAATGATATATTTATAATAAATATTGTAATCAATTTTATAAGTGACACAATTTAAATGAATGTGATAGAAAATGAATATCATTTTAGGAAAGCTTCATCCTTCTAAGAGAGTGGGTCTTTGGTTTTTGGTGAGTTTTAATTATGAAATTAATGCATAGCTGCTTGGGATGTTGTTGTTGTGACAAGAGGAAGGGGGTTGATTAGATTAATTGGTTCTAACAAGCTCATTTACGAAACATGAATAAAACTCTTTGAGAGTAAGCTTCAGTGCGGAGTGAGGAACTAGGGTTAACCCAAGTATAAATTGCCCCAAGTCCTTCCTTTAGGATTTTCAGCGAAAAACTTATTTACTATTAGTACTTCTATAGAATTTTTACTATTAGCTGGCTTAGCACAGTGGTAACCAATGTGTGTTTTTTCTTGAAAAATAGAGTCTGATCCCTACTTGAGCAAAAGTCACGTTTATTTTAAGCTCCTTGACTTTTTTTTTTACTTTAAAAATGTTTCACTTCAAAATTCATTTTAGGCTTAAAATTTAAAAATATGTTGGACTGACGTGAGAATTAAAGTAAGAGTATATCTACTCTTAATTAGATAAAATGAGTTGAGATCTCAATATATTATATCTTTACTTTTTTACATTCAAGCTCACTGTAAAGAAGTTTAATCCAATGAAACACAATCACTACTCCATCTCCGTCGGTATCATAATAATATTTCATTTTAAAAAAAAACTAAAAGCTTCCAAATGTAAAATGCATTCATATAAAAAAAAGAAACAAATGTAAGATGCATTTTAGAGAATAAAATGCTGAGTCGATAACCAATGATAAAAATATTTATATCCTAACAAATATTTAAACTAGCCTAAAAAAATTATAATTTATGAAAGTTTAAAGCAGTGAATATATTCATTATTCAACTATTAAAATTGTAAATACAATTATAGTGTGGCAAAAGAATTGCGCATCAAGCCACTGCGGTTTGTTGGCTAAGGAGGGAGCTGAAACAGAAGGAACTTGGGCTGTATGGACATGATTTTTGCAGGCATACTGTGGAGTAACACTGAAACAGGGAGCTGACAAGTCTGAGACAGAATGAGCAAGGTGAGTAAAGAATGAGGATGCAGCCTGGTGATCCTATTGGACCTTCGCTTTATACCTGGCGGGGTTTGTTTTTATTGTTATACTATGCTGTTGACGTTTTGTACCTGGCAAGGTGTTTAGTTACCAGGTCTCACTGGCAGATCTTGAACTGAAAAATAGAGGGAGCCAGAATAAATTTGAATGCACACACACAATGACATAATATAAACCAACGTGCCGTCTATGGTGCGCCACCCTCATAATGGAGCAATGGTGCACCACCCAGCTGTCATCCTCTTAACCAATTAAAATGCCACTTGTCTGTTCTGACTTTTCAACACAGCTTATACGTTTGTCTTCAATTTCGTATTCTTCCTTTGCAAATACAATGAATATTTTTTTCGGTAACAAGCAACCATCACACAAATAAGATAATGCGTTGAGTCTACAAAATAAAGAGGAGAGAGAAATCTTGTTGAAGAGAGCTCCTGTCCTGTTCTTCGCAGATCCGCCGCCGCATCTCACTATCAATGCGTCTTGCTGCCGCCACAGAGAGAGGAGAAAGATCACGTTGCGGAAAACGGAATAGGGTTCCGGTTCGGGTTCGGTTTCGTTTTGTAAAACCCCATTGGGCATTACATGACTACTTCAAATTCGTAAGAACATATTAAAATAAAATAATATTTACTGTTTGCTTTCGAAAAATATCTCGTGTAATTCTCTATAGGTTATGAAAGCGGGTATAAATTTTTTTTTGCGGTTAAGGTAAAACTTAAACCTATTTTATAAGATACTAACTCCACATTTTCATAAATTTTGTCACGACCCAAAAACCTAAAAGCCATTACCGGCGCACAGGCTTACAATCCTAGCTTGGCAAATCTATATTCTTTAGAAACATACTTGAATACAGATCGACACTTTTTACAAAATTTTTGACAGAGTCTCTTCTGTAATTTCAACATTCCATACAAAAATACCTACTAATATATTTATATTTTCATCAAAAGAAAGGCTCTCCGAGCCATAAACATCCCATCCACAATAGAGGCTCTCCGAGCCATAAACATACATACACATAATAGTAATCTAATAAAAGACTCTCAGAGTCATAATACCTATAACTATAACTTTCTCCAAATAAAATTTACTCGATAAACTAAGCTGGTAGCACTAAAAGATATTCCTGGGGAAGACCCCATGGCTCTCACCATTATACTTAACATCAGACATCTTCAAGGATTTGGACTAATGTCCTCGAGTGAAGCTGGGAACTTCTCTCCAACATCTGTACACTCAAACCCAAAATACCACAAAAGAAACCAAACAGAAATCATGCAAAGGTGAGATATCGACATATGAGTTTTATCATAGCAGTCACATACACGACTCTCACACAATGACATACAATATATCATAACTATAAACACAGGGATTCATTCCCGACAATCAAATGCATTTTGTAGAAGATTTCATGTCACTTCAATATTCACTATCTTCGGAGATCCTAACTTCCATTCGTCGAGCATGATAGGATCGCGATAATGCCCATAGCACAATTGTCTCGCGTTTGGGTCGGCCTCTCAATTTAGGTCGATCCGAATTGTTCTGGGGTATCGCATCTCACCTAAATAATACATAATAGTTCCTGATTTAGCACATTTCGAGCAGGGTGACCGATTTCCATGACCCGAGATTGCTGCCCCGAGCATTTTGTGGAGTTCGAACCCGAATGTCCCTGAAGACCCAAAAACTAAAAAAGCCGTCTTTGGTCCGTAACTATTCAGTTTGTCAGTTCGCCCTTTGTGAAACTGTAGCTCGAATACACAATGGCACATCTGCCACATCGGCATAAAAGCCAGACTATGCATGTAAAACAAGGTGTTCTCATTTTTATTTTTCTTTTTCGCATCGTTCTTTCCTCGTCAAGGCTTACGCTCTCGACTACTTTTAATCAAGTATTAAATTAAAATTTAATACTCACATAGGATTTTATCAATAAAACCCATGATTCACAATCGAACACTAGTCCGACGTCTCGGAATTCTAGGTTCTATCTTTTCTCGAAACTCGAATAGGAACTCTAGCCCATCAATCCGGAACACTAGGTCCTTTCTACTTTATCGAAACTCGAATAGGAATTCTAGCCCGTCAATCCGGAACACTAGAACCTTTCCACTTTCACTCTCTTTCTAGAGGTTTTCGTTCAGTGAAAAACTAAATCAAAACAAAATCCAATTGTTTCTCACTCTCAAAACTCAAATAGGAACTCTAGCCCGTCAATCCGGAACACTAGGTCCTTTCCACATCCTCTTTTCGCTTGATATTCTTTTTCGTTCAGTGAAAACTAGATTGAAAAACAAAACATCTTTGTCTTCTAGATTTTGTAGCATGAATAACTTTTCATGCTTAGAAAACACATTCTTCAATAAACTTTTCTTTTTAAAATTTCATTTTCCACAAACATAGAAAACCACTAAGAACCTGTTCTAAACTTTGAAACAAAATTCAAAATTCTCAATAAAGAGAATTATCCAAAAGATTAATTTTGTCTAAAACTTTCCACTTTTGAAAAAGAAATCACTTTTGTAAAAATTAAAAGTAAAATTTTAGGTTTTTCCAAGGATTTCTCCATTTCTAAAATCTTTGTTTTCTCAAACCATTTTTCGTAGACTCTTCACAATTTTCCATCTTCTTTCTTCTCCTAAATTTTTGCCTATCTCAACTAGGGATGGTAATTTTACCCGTACCCGCGGATAAAATCCGCAACGGGTATGGGACGGGTAGCTAAACGGGTATCCACGGGTAAAATAAACGGGTATTTTCAATACCCGTTTGTAAACGGGGTGGGGACGGGTATCATACTATCCGTGCCCGCGGATACCCGTACCAGTTACCTAATTAATATAATACCCTGACTATATAAGAGGTCAAAGAATAAATAAAAAAAAACTATCTCTGCCTGTGCGTGACTTCCCCCTCCCCTGGCTTTTTCTTTTTTCTTTTCTCTTTCTCTTTTCTTCTTCCTTTCTTCTCTCACGTTCCAGACCTCTTCTTTCTTCTTTTTTTCATCTTAACACCATCTTCTTCCTCTCATCCTTCATCTTTTTCAACAACCCAACAACAACAAAAAAAGAAAACCAGTCACACACACACATTCACCTTCATCCTTACACCTTCATCTTTCTCCTCTCATCCTTCATCTTCTTCAACAAGACAACAACCCAACAAAAAAAAAAAAAAAACCAGCCACACACACACACGAACCGCAACACCAAGCCATAGCCATAGCCGCCAAAGCTTCCTTCTTCACCAGATCGGCGCCTCCCCTGTCACCAAGTTGCAGATCCGCTCCCTGCTCGCGCGGCCACCATGACCTCCCCGTTGAGGAAGACCAGATCCGCGAGCTCCACCACAATACCAGGCCAGATCAGCCGCGCGAACGCATCCCCTCCACCGCGAGTCGAACACGAACTGCTACCGCCGCTGTTTGTGCCTGCATCCTCCGCCTCAAACCCCGTTACCTCCGCTCCAGATCGTGTCAGAACCGCGAGCCGTTGTCACCTCAGCTCTGCTCAGTTTGCGAACCGCCGTGCCGTGCCCATCCCCCCGCCGTCCGGATCCTCCACGTCACCACAACCGCCCTCCAACTCCTCCTCCTGCGTTTCCTTCTTTTGATGGTGAGAGTTTTGTTTTTCTTCTTTACACTCCTTTTTTTTATTTGTAGTATCAAGGCATTTAGTGACTTTTGGGCCAGCTGCTAAGCCCTCGTTTGTGGCTTCTTTTATAACAAAAACTAGGATGACATCCCTAACTACCCACGGATATCCACGGATATCCGCGAATCCGTTAAGAACCCGTCAAGCGGGTATCCGTGCGGGTACGGGGCGGGTACGGGTGGATTTTTTATCCAACGGGGCGGGTAGCGGGTAACAAGTATCCGTGCCCGCCCCGCCCCGTTGACATCCCTAATCTCAACACTTTCTTCGTTAGAACTTTCTTTCCACTTTGTTAAAGAAACAAAACATCAATATTTTAACCGTTCTGAGTTAAAGCATTTTAATGTCTTAATCTTTGTTAACAAGCAATGACCAGTGTCATGCCCTCAGCCAATCCCAGTCAAGCAATACAGTAATATCATCAACAACAATAACATTAAAACTCCAATCAAACTCTAAACAATTCAAGCAAGACATCATTACAAATATTTAAAAATTAACATATATTAAAACACAACAATAAGTATGTGACTAACTAAAACTCCTCAGGCAAACTCCATTTACCTTTGAAGACCATAAAAGATTCTCTCCTTGACGCATTCAACAATTAGCTTCCCTCACAACCCTAGCTCGACGTTCCAGTTTCCTATAAACAGCTTCTGTCAACTCCCGAATAATATAAAATCTATTTTCCCCAAGCAAACACAACCACGACAATATCCCGGAGAAGGAAATCCAATCGTTTCACAACCATACAAAACACATAATCAGCTACTCATCATCAAACGCTCACTCTAAGTTGATTTTAAACACTAAATTTCACAAAAACATAACTAATTTCAAATAAGATCAGATTGGGACTTTAGGGTTAACAAATCAATTTGGGGAAAACTCATTTTAACTATTGAATAATGAAATTGGTTTAGAAAATCACCAATTCACAGTCCCAATAGCATAAAATAAGGTTCAATTTCAGAGTTCAAAATAGAAATCAAAGAACCAGGGTTAGGGTTTGTAAACTGATTTGGGGATTTTACAAAATAGAAGATAGTAGGGGTAAAACACTTACCCACGGTGAAGGGGAAAGAACATGGCGGCTGGAAGGCCAACCGGCGCGGTGGCAGCGACGATTCAACCTCTGTGGTGACAACCAAAAGTAAAAGAAAGAGACTCAGTCTCAAGAAAGAAGATATGGAGGTTCAAAGAAGTACAAGAATGGCGAAACCAACATGAAAGGTGGCGGCTAGAGCTTACCGCGGTAGAGGCACAATTTCTCGCGAGGCAGCGGTGGCTCCGTTTCGTGTTTCCAGCGACGTGCACAGGGACATGACACGCGGTCGTCTCATCCCTTGTGACGGTTCTGAGCGGCGGTGCAGGGGGTGTTGAGCGGCTGCTTCATGGAAGAAAGGAGAAGATGGAGTTTGAGAGAAAGAGAGAGTGTGGTTTTGTTGTTGAAGAAGAAGGGAGAAAATGAAAGGAAGGAAAGGGGTCGACGGGTTTGAGAGAGGGGAGCATTTTTGTTTTTCATTTTGATTAAAAGGTAAATACTAAAATGAGTGGTTAAGATTTTGTCTAGAAAAAGTAAATAACATTGATCCTTGGATTTAAAAATAATGAGTGACAAATATATAATTTTAAATTTCAAAATAGAGTAAAGATTGATGCTAGAATTTATCAACCAAAAAGATCAATGATCCAAAATAAATCTCCGATTAATTCTGAATCAATTTATTTTCAAAAATAAAATTAAATAGAGTAAAATATGAACATAATTTTCTTTCAATCATATCATTTGAAATATTTTTCTAAATAAAAACTGATAGTGACAATAACATAATATTATTGTCTAATAAACGTGCACATATATATTTACTGTTATTGAAGAATAGTAAAAACATGGGTGTTACATGTTTCGTGTTCGAGATGCTCGGAAAGAGAGAGGGAGGGAGAGTTTCGTAGACGAAGGTTTCTGAAATCTGCGGCGGGTCGTGATAATCTTCCATTGGAGAGTGGAACAGTGAAGGATCGAAGATGGTGATGTGATGTCGCTTTTGCTCATCGCCGCGTCGTTGCACCACCTTCACCCATCACCGTTTCTGCTCATCAGCACCTCCCTCTGTGTCTCAGCCTCCTCGAATCCGCCGCGTCTCGTTGCTCCGCCATCTCAAATATCAGATCAACGTTCCACTTTGGTTCCGGTCACCGACGCGCCGCCATGTCGCGCCGGACCTCCGACGACTACCCATTATACCACACCTCCGACGACAGTGCCCATGCACCGGTCTCCGCGGCCGCCACCATGAATGAGCAGTGTTCCAAAAAGACATGTTCTCATTTTCAAAAAAATCAGAACGAAACTAAAAATAAAAAAGCCACAAAATTAATTTTTATATTAGTTAACTTGTTTTAACGTTCCGGTCAAAAAAAAAAAAAACTTGTTTTAACATACCAGATATACATGTATTTACGTGCCAAAATACTATGATATACAGTGTTTGACTACAACTTACTTTGAATAGTAAAACTGACGCATACTAATACACATGGCATAACTATTGGACCACACCTAGACAACTGGGTGGTGCACCACTGCTCCACTGGGGAGGGTGGTGCACCAAATACGGAACCATAAACCAAAAACAAAAGCTTTTGTAAGAAGCTTCAAGGTATAGACCAAAGAGAGGAGGAAATAGATAGATGGTAATAAAGGAGCAAATTCGAGAACCTTCAGCAGGGTTCAGGAGGTAACAAGTGTCTTAAACAGTGAAAAATAATATGCAGATAATAGAATAGATGAATTAGATGAATATAGAATAAAATATAGAATGTAGATAACATAAAACAGAGAAAATATTTGGGCCGGAACATTGTGCACGTAGTTTCTATATCTTTGGTTTGCAAACCACGTGTCTCCTATATTTGTAATGGATTCAACCACTGCCACCCTTGTACCTTGTTCTTCACCAAAAGAGCTCAAAGATATGTAGGAAAAAATTATTTTAAATTTTTTTGAGGGAGCCAAGGCTCCCCTATGTCATCAAGAAGCTCCGCCACTGCCAGGTCTTGTTTTAGTTTATAGAATTTCGGAGGTGTGGACTTTGGTTTTCTCTTGATTTGAAGTCTTAAGTCAGTGGCTTTTAGGTGTGGAATGGGTCATGTTGGTTTGTTGATGTATTCACAGGCGTATTCTACTAGTTTTGAGCATATGATAGGGTGTGTTCCTCCAACCCTTCCTAGAAGGTGGGGAGGAGTAGCACTGTGATGCTTAATCTAGTAGGTGAAATGCTTTGTAAATAGATACTTGTTTTCCTTTTTGATGATTTTTCCCTTTGAAGGGTTTTGTATCAGAAGGTTTTAATGAGGCCCCTTTGGTGTATGTGGGTAGGGAAAATTGTGGAAAGCCTAAACTGAATATTTTGTATTTCACCTAACTTTGGTTAGGCCTATTTCAATAAAATAACTATTTATCAAAAAAAAAATGATGTTAATTGTGTGGGTGTGTGTATATAAGGGACATAATAAATAAAAGAAGAATTTCTACATGAGAGCAGGAGAAATAAATCAAAGCAATTACAATTTATATCATATATTGATGATCATGATTATTATAAGTTAATAAGTGACAACACAATCACTTAAAAAAATCACACGACTTTATGTTGTAATCACGACCATTAATATGTGATTAAAAAGTTTAAATTTATTGATCCAACTCTAATATAAAAACACTTATTTCACTTGATACATTATATATATATAATTTAATTATTATATGTACATTATTTTTTATTTTATATATATATATACACACACACAAAAATATAAGTATGTTATTTAATTACTCTATTGGTCTTTTATTTTTTGGAAAATTTAAAATAGATTTTTGAATTTTAAAAGTTTATAATTATATTCCTAAAATTATAAAAAAATTGTAATCGAGTCTCTCATATCCATTATCGTTAGGGTTCCAAAAAAGTACAGGACCTATTTGAGTTTTAACAAGCCATAAATATATTAGTGAATAAATCACTTAAGAAGACCCTGAAACTCCACAAATATGTGTATGGCCTTAATCATAAAATTTACAAGTTTAGAGATCAATGGAGTAATTAAATATGAAAAGAATTACTTAGGGTTTGAAATTCCAAAAACTTCTCAAATTAACTATTGAGTTTAAATGTTATACACTGAAAATATAACACAATTGGTGTATAACAATTAAATTCTCCATCACAATCAAGTTGAGTGTGGCCCGATCCATTGGCTTGGCACAAATAACTTGTCAATCTCACAAGTGGCACCACTTGCAGACGGGTAACCTTATAACATGGTTGTGGCTTGGGACCAAAACATTCCAACCAGAATAGAAACATTAGATGTAGACATTCATTTATGCATAAAGTACTATCTTTTTTTATTTCAGCTTCTATGTTAATAGGATCTAGGTCCCTTTCGTACTCTAAAGAGTAAAGAGTGCACCAACTATGCGTAGTTCTTGTTTTTGTTTTTATTTTTTATTTTTTATTTTGTCCAATATACGTAGTTTATTTTGACAGAACATACGTAGTTAATATTAGGAAACATATCTCCTCAATCATAATATTGCAATTAAAAGCAATGCAATTTGAAACTGGTATGTAAGCGTTCTTTGAACCGTCAGAGCTGTCCTGCTTTTTGTGAGGTCACCGACACCCAACTTACATAAACTTTATCATATCAAAGAAAATGGGCCATGGCCAGCCCACTTTTTTTAATTTTATTTTATGGATCTTGTGTTCAACATAAAAGCATCAAAATGGTGTTGCTAATTTTGGAGATTACTGAAGTTCCTCGACTAGTAGCATTATAAAACTGAATCTACATCGTAATTACCTTTGTACCAATATATATATATATATATATATATATATATATATATATATATATATATATGTGTGTGTGTGTGTGTGTGTGTGTGTGTGTGTGTGTGTGAAAATTATTACATGTGGACTTCACGTCTTCAACCCATAATGAAAATATAAAAATAATATAAAATGAACAAATATTATAAGATGAACACAAACAACCATAAAGCACTTTCAAATTCAAAAGCGCAATGCAAAGAATACAAAAAGCCCAAAACCAAGCCCATGTCCACGACCAATAAATGAAGGGAGTTTCTTTTTATGCCATAAATTTTTCAAAAAACTTTGAAAATCTCCAAAATACCCTCTCCTTCATTCTTCATTTCCGGTTCCTATCTCCAACCTTCGTCCCTTTCCTCTTCTCAGTTCTGGTTCCCCTTTTCTTTCTTTTTCTTCTATTTCCTCTTCCCAAATATGTGCGTCTTCTTCATCTTTTTTCGTCTTCATCGTCCACTGAAAGCCAGTGCTCCAGCTTCTTCTGCATAGGCGCGGTCCTCTTCTCCACAAGTTTTGCCCTAGTTGTTTTTTCTTCAAATTTTGCTATCTTCGAGATGTTTACATCTGGTATGTTATATATATATATATATATATATATATAACTGTTACAGAAAGCACATTTCCGTGGGAATACCAGAAGCACATTTAAGGACATGTGTTGAATTTCGTTTGTTGTCTTATGAAGCATTTTCTTTTGTTTTTCCCAGTTTCAATCAAAGTCCCGACTCTTCTATATTGTTCACTCATTTGTACTCTCTACTGTTTATACTTGTTCACCAGTTAATCTTGTAAAATGGTTCAACGAGTACTTTAGTCAAGATAAGTTGGGCATTTTGACATGCCCTTTGAATTGACTGCTTTGAAAAGAGACTAATATTAGTTTTCTTGATGGATTGCACATTCTTAGACATGGCTCAAGTTCAGGAGTAATTTATTGAGTGGGTGGGGGTGAGTGAGAGAAGAGGGGAAGAGGAAGAAGGTGGGAGGGGGTGGTGTATTTCTGATTATAGGTTTAGGTGTGTTTAAGATAAAGAGGATATTTTAGGAATATTGAAAAAAAAATTAAAATTTTTGTGGTGTATGGGAGTTTTTTGTGGTGTAAAAAGTACCTCCCTAAATGAATCATGGAAAAGCCCAAAAATATGTTGAGGGTGCCTGGTGCTGCAGTGGCAGGGTTGGCAAAACGGGTTGGACATGACGGGCCAACCTGTTTAACCTGTCTTTTTGGCGGGGTGGGCTACACTTTTCCAGCCCACCAACCCGCATTGACTCACCCCGCCTAACACACCAATAAAACTGAGGCGGGCGGGTTGATGTAACACCCCGATTTTTACTGTTTTAAATAACAGTAATACATATAAATATGTTTATAAATTTATTTGAGTTTTATAAAATTATTTTAAATAAACGGAGGTTATTACTCAATCCTACTTGACCGTAGGAAGCTACGATTAAAATTTAGGTTGGAAAGTCAGGCGAAACCCGGCCCGCGAATTCCATTGACAGTATAATAATACTGCTCAAAAGACCTAATTTTAATCCGTGAATGAAAGACTTAAGATTATTATTTTATTTCCTACAATTCTGTATTTTTAGAATTATTTTGGAAAAAATAAAATAATTTACGTATTATAAAGCGGAAAGCGTAATCGGGTAGATGACGGAAGAGATTTCTGAGTTTCTCAAAACCGATAGAGGGTTTTTTTAGGATTTTGAGATGATTCAAGGGGATGAATCATATTTTTAAGTCTAGAAGGTTTTTCGGGGTTAAATAGAAAATTTCGAAATTTACTGGTTAAGTCCCTGAACTTTCTGTAAATTACCCTTTTGTCCCTAAATTAGTTTTTTAAGTTTTTCCAAGTGGATTGGGCTAGAATCCTTGTTTCTAATCCAAGATGGTCGTGGCTTATAGGCCCAAATCTTTTTAGTTCATAGTTGAGTCCATAAAGCCATTCAAGTTTTCTTATCTTATGCTTAAAGGCCTAAATCTTCAAAGTGGGCCCCACAACCAATAAGAAAATGAAATCAAGCCCAAATGTTTCAAGCCCATATGAAAGCCCATGTGAATTGTGGCTGCCTATTTTAGTTGGAATTGTCAAGTTGATTCTAGAATTTTCTATAGGTTTCTACTTATCCTAGATTTGTCTACAAGTTTCTTGATTCTTCTAATACATTGAATTATCTTACTTTCTTAACTTGTCTTGCACTCATAAAAATCAGCCAAGTAAGTCAAAGATAAGATGGCATTTAATGTGATTAAACTCATCATCATGACATTCTATTGTCTATTTGCAAACTAGTCCTTCAACTATTGGAATCTTTGCAATTTGGTCCTTGGAACTTAATTGCACTTTGATCCTTTTAACATGACAACTCATCTTCATCTAGATCCTTCTTGAGATGTCGCCACTTACACTATAAATACCCTTCTCTCACTTTTCATTTAGTTCTTTGGCTAGTTGTCTTCTAAAACTCTAAAGTTCTAAGTTCTTAGTTCTAAGTTTCAAAGCAAGTTCTTGGATTTTCTTCATCATTGATTCTCAAGAGGTAAATCCTAATCTTTGTCTTAAATCATGTCTATGTTCTTTAGATAGTTTCTTGATTCAAGACTTATATCATAGAGGTTCATCATTTTCAAGTTTCAAACCCTAGAACTTTGAAAAATCATAATAAATCCTAGGAAAATCTAATGATGATGAAACTACTTTCTATCTTCTAGATATCATGTCTACTATCTAAATCCAAGAGCATGAAGTAATCAAAAATTTCTTTCTTGAAAACCTAGCCTTGGCCGAATCTATCAAAGTAGGTTTGGTAGAGTTTTTGTTCATGGTTTTCATTAATGATCTTGTTAATCAAGCTATTAGTATGTATGATTAATAAATCCAAGTTGGTTTATTAAACTAAGAACCCTAACCCTAAGATTATGTTGAGGCCGAATTTATGTATAAAAGAGTTAGAAAGTTTTGAGTTTCAACTTTAGTTGTTTAGTCACTAATCCATGATTTAGGTTAATCAAGGATCATTAATCTATGACTTAATCATGATTAGGAATTTTAAGGATTTTGAACCCTAAAAGTCAGCCCTTGGCCTAAACCCTAACCCTAAAGGTTAGAGGATTTTGTTTCAAATTTTAGTCATGTAATAAGTAATCTATGTTAGTTAAGACTCTAGTAATTAGGATCCAAAAGATGGCATTAAGAAGATAATCCTAAACCTATTTCTAAGTCTTGGCCGAACCTAGCCCTAAAGTGTCATAGATGGATGTTAGTTGATTAATTATAGTTATGTTATTTGGATGAAGGTGGTTGTGTTAACTCGTGGCGGGATAACGAGGATCGTCGTGTACGTATTTCCGGTGCTAGCTCAGGTGGGGAAAAGAATCAACCTATCGTCGGAATCGATAAGTAGTAGATTATATGATAATTGTGTAGGGCGACCTAAACCCTACTAGTAGTCGAGTAATCGACAAGACCAAAATCCCATTGGAAACCTTTTCTGTAAAACCAATGTGATTCGGGGATTGTAGGTTTATCGACATTAAGTTGATTTTAAGTACTTGAGGATGTTTGAATTATTTACTTTTGACTGTTTGTGATACGCTGGTTGAGGTATTCCATCTGCATGTGACGTATTATTTCGGTGGTTGAATATTTATGATATTGAGGATGTTTGTTGTCTGTCACGACCGTGATGGCTATCACGGCCAGGCCGTGACAGAGTCTGACTTTGTTATTTATTTGGTTTGATTATTATGCGTTGGTTGTGACAAATTGATTTATATGATATTGAGATATCTGAATATTTCCTGATATTGTGTGATGCATGATCTGCCTGGTTTTTAATACCATGCCTAGTTGATTTTAAGTAAGAATATATGTTGTTCGGGAGATGATTGTTTGGGTGAGAGAATGAATTGACTTAGAGGTGCCTAGCTTAATTAAGTTATCTAATGGATGAGATGTGACATAGAATGCGAGTTGAGGTTATGATGGGAGCTTGAGGTACAAGGTTGCTATTGATTTGAGATAGTGAGATTCATATAGAGGCTTTGATGCAAATAATTTTTCAGTCCATGACGCGTCGATCTGATCTATCCTATCGAAAGATAGAAGTGCACTTTATTTAAATCCTATCCTATCAAAAGATAGAAGAGCACTATACCGGATCCTATCCTATCGAAAGATAGAAGTGCACTATACTGAATCCTATCCTATCAAAAGATAGAAGAGCACTAAACTGAATCCTATCCTATCAAAAGATAGAAGAGAACTATACCGGATCCTATCTGGTCGAAAGATAGATGGGCACTATGCTGAGTCTTATCCTATCGAAAGATAGAAGGGCACTATGTTGAGTCTTATCCTATAGAAAGATAGAAGGGCACTATGTTGAGTCTTATCCTATCGAAAGATAGAAGGGCACTATGTTGAGTCTTATCCTATCGAAAGATAGAAGGGCACTATGATGAGTATTATCCTATCGAAAGATAGAGGGTACTATGTTGAGTTTTATCCTATCGAAAGATAGAGGGTACTATGTTGAGTTTTATCCTATCGAAAGATAGAAGGGTACTATGTTGAGTCTTATCCTATCGAAAGATAGAAGGGCACTATGATGAGTATTATCCTATCGAAAGATAGAGGGTACTATGTTGAGTTTTATCCTATCGAAAGATAGAAGGGTACTATGTTGAGTCTTATCCTATCGAAAGATAGAAGGGCATTACGATGAGTATTATCCTATCTAAAGATAGAAGTGTGCTATGCTGAGTTCTTTGCATCAGACTACCCTGGACTACTAACGAATGTGAAAGGAATAGAGAGAGTTATGATAGTATAAGTGTTTAGACTACATGAGATGAGGGTAGAGGATGATATAGTGAATTGAGGATGATTGTTGATTTTGAGTGATGTGTGTTTGTGACAATTACTGTATAATTTACTATTACTCTTTTCCGCTTTTTGATGATAGAACTGTTTCTTATTCCCTATATCTTTGTGTGTTGTATTTTATTTCTGATGTGATCGTACGAGAATATCCGATGGAGGAACCAATTGCTGAGGAGTTAGATGGAACTCTGTATGAACCGGATGCTGGAGGTCGAGTGGTGATTCATGGCGATTAGAGTGTAGACATTATGGCCAGTGTGTCTAAGGAGTATTTATATTTTCCGCTAAGTACAACTTTTGTTTAAGTTTATACCTGTGAGGGATCCTACTGAGAGGATGCCCTAAACAGTGTGGTGTAAAATAAAGGATACTTATGTGTGTATTTATGTAATATAGTTTGGTGTGTTTTATATCTGCATAAGCTATATAATTATTACTTTAAGTTTTAAATTTTTACGTATTTTCAACGTTAAGCGCACGATTAAGTAAGTAAATATTAAGGTTTTTAATTTAATAATACAATGGGGTGTCTCAGTTGACGTCGGGCCAACTGTCATTTTTTATCTATATTTTTATTATTATGTTGATGATGTTTAAAAATTGTAACATTACTCAAATAGAACTCTAATGAATAATAACTAATAAACATTTTTTTCAATATTATAATAGTAAAATTGTATATAAAAGAAATTAATCACACAAACAGGACGGAGTGTGAAAGGTGTGGAAATGGTTTTAAGTCAGCAGGGGGTGAATTGACTTTTCAAAAATTTTTGAAAAACAAGATTTAACTTTCCCTTTTTCAAATAGTGCAGCAAGAGAGTAATTTTCTTTGAAACTTAATCAAGAACAATTACAATATCTATTTAAGAAAGAACTTCAAAAAAATATATACAATCGCATAAGCTAAAAGACTGTATCATGTAACACCCCATTTTTCATATAGAGTCTCTAAGTGCTCTATGTATGTTTTATGTTTGTTAAGTTATCTTAGAAATGTGTAACAGGGCTAAGTGGGGCTTTCGAGGTGAAAATCCCCTTGCCGGTGTATGAGCACGGCCGTGCTCATAGGCGTGCTCAATGGCTAAGTGAGTCACGAGCACGGTCGTGGTCAAGGGGAGCACGATCGTGTCGAAAATGAGTGCTCGTGATGCTCTTCCTGGGAGCCCGTGTTGACTTAAGCACTACCCCGTACTTAAGTTAAGCACGATAGTGCTTAATAGGGAGCACGACCATGCTTAATAGGGAGCACGACCGTGCTCAGGTGTGAGTCTATATAAACAAGTCAGTGTGCAAGGGTTACGAGTGTAAACCCTATTCTGGCACTTTAGAAAATCCTAGTGTGATAGAAACCTCTCTCCTTTCCCTTCCTTTGAGCCCAACCAAGTTCTTGGTGTTCTTGCTCTAGTTTGAGAGAGAAAGTCACGTGCTAGTGCCATTAGAAAGGTAACGGTTTATCCCTCCCTTTAATTCCTTTTCCTTTTGTGATTTGGAATTAATTGGTTAATCTTTTGTATTGGCCAATGGTTGAGAAACGCATCGAGCCGCTCGAGGGAATGAGGATAGTTTGCTTACGCTTGTCAAAGGGACTAGATCTTCATACCAGGTATGGGGAGAAGGGATAGTATAAATATGTAGGTGTGAGGGTAGCATAAGATGAAGGGTTAACCTATGACCCTGTTTGCTTGTTATTTGCTAAACTATTTATGATTATACATGATAAATTATTATCGGTATGACTATAGTTGTTATGAATTGTATTGATGATGCCATGCATGCTTAGTTTGATGAGGATAATGTTCATGACGTGTTTGGTTGTATTAACAATGATGTTGTCATACCATTATGATTGACTGTTTGATGTGATTAATGATGAACGATGTTTATAAGACGTTAAAAGATGTTGAAAGATGATGAAATTAATGGATTAGTTCCCAATTGTTCATAAGACTCGAACCGTCGTAAAGAGTGAGACTAATGCTCATTGTCTTAGTTAAGACCCTAGGATTGATTCTTGAGTGTTTTAGGGACATTAATAATGAAACCAGAATTAAAGGATTAATTTCCCGTTAGGTATAAAACATGGAGATTAATGAGGAGTAATGAAACTGACGTTAATGGTTAGTAAAAGTCAATAGGATTTATCCTTGAATTCCCTAGGGAGCTTAACAAGGGTTAGTTAACCCTTCTGCCCAGAAACAGTGCGGCCATGCCCCAGCGAGAACGGCCGTGCTCAACAGTCAGCACGACCGTGCTCCCCTGTCCATAACAAAAACATAGAAACAAAACAGGGGTGTTTCACCCCAAACGTTCCCATCAATGATACTAAGACACCAAACGCAGTAAAGGCAAGTTAGATAATTTAATGAAGACTTAACAAGTATAATTAAATATAAACGTAAAGAAAGTTAAGTCGGTAATGATGTTTACTGCATGTTGTTGTACCTTGGTAGCCAAGTGGCCAAGGGGGCCTCGATAGCCAAGTGGTCGAGGTGTTAATGGTGATAAAACTTGGGTAGACAAGTGGCCCAAGTGGAGGTGGTGTTTGGTTGTTTGTGTGTTTATGTTCCTCACGCATACATGCATCTGAGACGTTAGTGGGGGAAGTTCAACATGGGGGAGGTCATCCAAGAGTAAGGCAATCTAGCCGTCCGTGGCGATTCAGATGAATCATGTACACCCGTGGTGGCACATCTAGAGTACTGTGCGCCGGCTATATAAGGGGTTCACCCATGGTTTGGTGAACTGCCAGCGTTGGAGCTTAATGGGCAATGTAGATATGTAACTCCGAAGTTGACTTCCTGAGGTAGATTGGATCCAAGTGCATAATGGAGTAATGGAGTAGCGCTGCATCGCATAGCATACTTATTTGAAATGATATGAATGATGTTGACATGTTAGTATGTTATGATGCTTGATATGCTATATGTTATATGATGCATGTTCGTCTTACTAACTGCTTCCATGCCGTTATGTTTATATACATGTTTCTTACTCCCCTTCTTTCTGTTGTTGTTGCGTGTACCTTACCTTTATGCAGAGGATAGTGAGCAGCCAGTTGAGGAGTGACTCTGAGAAGCCGCTTACTCGTAGTTAGGATTTATTTCCAGTTTTAGTTTGTTTTTTATCTGTGATGTTTCCGGATTGTTCGTTACCAGCTCTGTAATGTGACATCGGGGTTGTGTTTTGTTTTCAGTTATGTTTTTATGTTTAAAACTTGTTATTTCTGTATTGTTTTAGTTGTTTACAATGTGGTATCTTCTGCCCACTTGCTTTCATTTTAACCAATGATACACATGTGTTTATTATTTTTAAATATTTTTATCCTATGTTATTGCTTTATAAATACATGCGGGGGAGAGGGTGTCACATATCATACAGCAATCACGCAATATAGTATCATAAGCATAGAACATAAAGATCATGCATAAGATAATAAAATTTGCAAGAAAGTAAAGAGAGTAGGATATAGAAAATGACACAAGTATTTTACTGGTTCGTCCCACAACCTGAGTGGCCTACGTCCAGTCCCCAAGAATCCTTTTGGAGAAATTCACTATGACAAATGTTTGTACAAGAGATACCTCACTCCTTACAAAGTCACTCTCCTCTTGTAGGATACCTCACCCACAAGATCCTCACTCGCAAGAGATACCACACTCTTGAACCTTGATGGGTACCTCATCAATTGTAACATCCTGTTTTCTTGATTAGTGTATGAGGAAAGGATTAATCATATTTGAAGGCTTAATCATGTTCCTTAGGTGTTTATTAACTTGTGTTTCAAGTTTAAGGAGAATCAGAGTTGAAACGAGTCTGAAACACAAACAAATGCAAACCAAGAGATTAATTGGTCAATTAATTATTTGAGAGTTGGGATATTAAATTAGGTTGGGCTTGAGTATAAAAGGCTTTTGAGAGTAGCCTAAAATAATTTAGAGAAAATATTCAAGCAGTAGGTTACGCTGGATGAGGCGAATTAAAAGACTCGGGCGTGCCGAGAGGGCAATACGCGGCAAAATGTGTGGATGACATATGTCACAATTGGACACAAATGCAAGCATGATACCTAAAGTGCATGCATGATACCTAATATGCAATGCATAACACCTAAAATGCATGCATGACACTTGTACTCCACTAAAAATAAAGATAATAATAATATAATCCTAACTAATTAATATAAAATAAAGTGAATGAATGCATGAAGGCCTTTTCCTCATCTTCTTCATCATTCCTCTTCTTAAAACATGAGAACTCCATTGACCCACCTAAACCATACTGCAATTTTGACCCTCTTCTGTTCTGAAACTCGTAAAACTTTATACATTAAAGTTGTTCCTCTTCCTCTCCTCTTTCCAACGAGCAAAAGATCATAAAAAACGGATAAGTATATTGGGAGATATACCCAAATCACCAGAGCAGCTCAAAACCCTCGACATCACACGAAAACAGTAGAAAGAAGGCTCTTTACGCCCATTTTATATTCTCAATCAAACAAAACCTTCAACATCAAAGTTGTGGCTTTATCTCTTACCTTTCCAACAAACCCAATATTGAAATTGTTAGAGGAGTAGATCGTGAGATACACTCACAACACCACCACATCCTCAAAGCTGTCAAGTTTTTTTTTTTACGTACTAAGCTTGTTTTGGATCACCTCTCTTCATTCTTCATCACTCAAGGGTAATCTCTTCACTCTTAATCCCCATCTTCTCAACAATCTTTATTTCATCCTCATGCATGTCATGTTTTCATGGTTGCATGTCCAAATTTTCACTAAAAAACAAAAAAATCTTAGAAAACCCTAGAAAAAATCTTTTTAATATGAAACAAGTTTTTATAAACTCATAATAACCCCGACTTTAATCTTATATGTTTGAATGTAAATGTTTAAGGGTCTAGGACTCTTGCATATTGATTTTATGGCTTGTGGATGATGCTAGAATGAAGACAATAACATGGTGTGGATAAATATATGTAAAATATAAATCTGACAGCATGACATACACTTATTCGTGAGTCCACGAATTTTTATAGAAAACGTATTTCTGAAGCCTAAATACATATTTGGAAATAAGACTTCGGGGGCTTTAATTTGATATATAATATGTAAGTATTTGGATAAGATTTACTGGGTCAAAACACCTCTCAAAATAGGATCAAATTCTGATTGCGAAAATATGCACCTAATTGATTTCATGATGATTTTAAATATGATTTTGAAAGTTAAAAACTTTTATAAAATTTTCTGGGTTATTAATAAAGTATAACTAAATTTTTTTTGAAGTTTTGGAATTTTTACATATGTATATAAAGATAAATAATTTCATAAAGTTACAAGTTGGTGAACCCGGAAAATCCTATACAATCAGAGGTAGTGTGTGATTTTTAACAAATTAATGCCTTCTAATTTTGACATGTGACTAACCAAAATATGTTTATATGTGAGTTGGGTACCTTCAATTAAATTTTCAAAAATTCTAAAAGTCATTTGAGTGATCATTCACAATTTAAACCCACTTCTGTTCTGAAAATGCTTTTATAAAAGGGTTCATCCTAATTTTTTTGGAGGAAAAATGTGATTTTAAAAATAATGTCTTTTAAAATGATCAAGTAAAGATTTTTGGTATAAAATGGACTATAAACAAGTGTTAAAGTAAAGACATAAAAATAAGGGATTAAAGTATAAGTAAGTTTTGGACAAAACGTAATGCAAGGATTTGTAAAAATTGGACCTCTCTAGCATCATTTTTCTAGCCATGGCCAAAACCTATACTTAGAGAGATAAGATGACTTTGTTGTTTTAATTTAAGTCATTCGCTTAATTCTTAGACTTGCGGTACGCTGTGGGCAAATGAAGTTCGCTCCGGGAAACACGGAAACAAATACTTTTTCTATCCGTCGAATCAGGTAAGGGGAGAAAGCCCGAGGGATAATTATTTATGATGATTATGTGTACTTGTGTGTTTTAATGTGTTTGTTAGAATTCTGATGTGGTGATTGTTTAATAATGACTTTGGTGTGTTGATTGGTTGATTGGTTGAATATAAATGTTTTATGCTTATTAATCATTTATGAATATGTGTTTATAGTTGATATATGAAAATTACTTGATGCATGTAATTACATTTGTCATAATATTGTCTTGGTAGTTGTATGGAAAGCCTAACCATTGGTTAGTGCTCAATTAAATTCTCAAGATAAAAGCCTTAAGAAATCATATGATGAGTAGTGAAAATAAATATTTATTTGAAGAAAGGTTTTGGTAAAAGGAGAAACAAATTTATTTATTCTTTTAAAATTTATGAGAATATTAGTATCAAAATAAAATTTTTTTTGAAGGAAATTCATTTGAAAATTCAAATGATTTTACACTTAAAGAAAAATCAATTTTTTTATGAAAATATTTGAAGAGAACAAAATTTATTTGGAAGTTTCAAATATTTTTAGAAAAAAGAAGATTTGAAAAATAAAAATGGATTTTTTTGAAAAGAATTGATTTTTCCATAACTTAAAAGTTTTAAACAAAAGAATTTCAAAGGAATAGTTTTCTTCAAAATGTTTTATTCAAAAAGAAAATATCCGATAACTTGGATAAGTTACGGAAAGTTTTGATTTTGTATTTATTTTTCACTGAACGAAAAATAACGTTGAAAAGTGAACCTAGTAACCGAGACGTCGGGATACTAGAGTTCTTAAGGCATGCACGTGGATCGATGATCCGTATCACAATGTTGTGGACTGTGTGTCCTATATACGTTGTTGTGGACTGAGTGTCCTATACACATTGTACATTGTTGTGGACTGTGTGTCCTATACACGTTGTTATGGACTGTGTGTCCTACAGATGCTGTGATAAAACGTGGTGAACGTGGTAAAAAGGTGAAAACTGCTTTTCTACGACCACAAAGTCTAAAACTAGTGCACAGGTCTAGGACTATTGTGATTGGACACTTTCCCTGTCGTGAGCCTTGAGTCTCGACAGGGAAAGAATGAAACACAAAGAAAAGCTGCGAAAATAAAATATTTTTACATGCATTTGGCAGACGTGCCCAAAAAGTTTTGTGTCAATGCCTTGAAGGGAAATGTATCTCATACGATGGTGTATCATTGGTGCCTTGATGGACCATGATTTCCATGAGCCTTATTGATGACAACCAAATGGTGAGGTTGCCTTGTTGATGATCTTTTGGTTGAATTCTTAACAAGTTAATATGAAACCAATTTTGGAACCAAAATAAGAAGAAAATAAGCAAATGAATGAAGATAAGAGATGAATATGGCGCCACAAACCAAGGGGTTTGATAAGCCAAATTGAAGTTCGCCACAAGAATCTTGGATTCTTAATAAGAACAAGGGTGGTTCAACCAAGAACCAAAGAGAGACAATTCTCTCACAAATGGATTCAATCCAAAATGAACTCAAAGTTATGTTATTCATGATATTGGCATGTTACATATAAGAGTGTGGCTGCCTAATTTCGAAATTACATTTTGTCTTCTCACAAATTCCATAACCCCCACATAGCTAGCCTAATCATGACTCACTTAACCCTCCTATTAACTCAGCCATTAAAACTATTTTAATTCAGCCACTAAATGACTTATTACTCTCTCCCTCTCTCTCTATTATTATGTAGCAACCACTCTTATTCTCAAATTAAAAGTGTAACCACCACATAATTAACAAAACATAAAAGTCTAATTATCTCGTGTAAATATTCGTATTAAACTTCTAGCCCATTTTTCACCATGATAGAAGCCGAATCAAGTCAAGAGGCTTGAGATATGATTTGTAGATAATTTCCTTATATTTCCAACGCACCAAAGAATGAATCAATCGAAGATCCATAGCTCAAGATACAGTCAAAACAAGTCAATTTTTCATCATTGGGCTCCATGACTTGCACTTGAGCTTGCTTCCATTATAAGAACCACCATTTGAATTAGAGCTTGTTGGGCCTTCTTGATTCTAGCTCTTGTGCCCACCAAGTCTTTGAATTGCTTCTTGATCCATGCTCTTTATTGGGGTCATATCATTGTTGTTGCAAAGTTGACTTGCCCCCCCCCCCCTATTATACCCTCATTCTTTAAGAGAATTCGTCGTCAAATTTATTACTTCAATCCCTACATCAAATAAAAGACATAGATGCCACATTGAAGGTAAGTCAATATCAAAGACATTTTTATTTATTTTCCCTACAACTTGTAATAGCCTATCTCTTCTAGGGTGGATCTTTGATTTCCTTTTATTGGGAAACCTTTTATTCTTTTTATGTACACACACCCAGCCTCCGGGATCAAATGGAAATTGATAGAAACCATCAAATGTAGCAATTAGGTGTAACACATTTCCATCTTGTACAATCAACATCCCAACACATTCGTAGCCAAATTCATTGCATAATTTGCAGCGAGCCGAAAGCATAAGAAAACTTCAGTTTCACTTGTAAATTTTAGGCAGAAAAAGAATGAATCTCTTAAGGCTTCATGGCTCGGTTTAGTGCACAACATGTTTTGAGCCCAAATATGAGCTCGGAGCTTTGTCTTCATACCATCATGGGTGGTCTGAAGCTAGGACCTTTCTTTGAGTATTTGTCTCAGAAACCTCCGAGGGATTTTGAAGAATTGCAAGAGAAGGTTTCAGGGTTCATGACCATGGAAGAGATGTTAGAATCCAAAAAGAGAGATAGAAGTTTTGAAAATAAAAACATTGTGCGAGAAAGGAGAAAGAGAAAGTAGCAAATCTACCAAAGCCCTTCAAAAGCTTTGGTAAAGAATTTCAGTTTAAAAGGGCTAAGTGTAATTTGTATACTC